>OW052037.1:29539352-32208189 GCA_932526305.1 Epicampocera succincta
AATAATAATAATAATAATAATAATAATAATAATAATAATAATAATAATAATAATAATAATAATAATAATAATAATAATAATAATAATAATAATAATAATAATAATAATAATAATAATAATAATAATAATAATAATAATAATAATAATAATAATAATAATAATAATAATAATAATAATAATAATAATAATAATAATAATAATAATAATAATAATAATAATAATAATAATAATAATAATAATAATTAATAATAATAATAATAATAATAATAATAATAATAATAATAATAATAATAATAATAATAATAATAATAATAATAATAATAATAATAATAATAATAATAATAATAATAATAATAATAATAATAATAATAATAATAATAATAATAATAATAATAATAATAATAATAATAATAATAATAATAATAATAATAATAATAATAATAATAATAATAATAATAATAATAATAATAATAATAATAATAATAATAATAATAATAATAATAATAATAATAATAATAATAATAATAATAATAATAATAATAATAATAATAATAATAATAATAATAATAATAATAATAATAATAATAATAATAATAATAATAATAATAATAATAATAATAATAATTAATAATAATAATAATAATAATAATAATAATAATAATAATAATAATAATAATAATAATAATAATAATAATAATAATAATAATAATAATAATAATAATAATAATAATAATAATAATAATAATAATAATAATAATAATAATAATAATAATAATAATAATAATAATAATAATAATAATAATAATAATAATAATAATAATAATAATAATAATAATAATAATAATAATAATAATAATAATAATAATAATAATAATAATAATAATAATAATAATAATAATAATAATAATTTTTTTTTTTTTTTTTTTTTTTTTTTTGGGTATAAGATGGGAAAATGCTCTTCGCATCTAACATGGACCGTCGTCTATGTCGTATGCCGGACTGCCTTGATAGGTCACCGGCTAAAAACCCACCTTAAGTGCGCTTGGGATGTGTAGTCCACCTGGGAACCGCTCTCGCATTACTTCCAGGTGGATCCCCTAAGAGTGTGCCCTTGTCCACACTTCGCCCATATTGCCTACGTCTAGGCCCCAATTGATCCCGTGTTGACTCTGCTTCCAACGGTCATACGGCTCCCAAACGTTGCGTCCAGATCACGCTTTTTCGCCCGCAGTACGTACTCGACGAAACCTGCGATCGCATTCCAGCCTTCCTCGGTGGAGATCATGCATTCTACGACGTTCTCTGTTGTGATTTCACCCGTGTGCTCTTCGAGTTCTGCTCGTCTTTCTTGCCAACGACAACATCTAAAAAATGTGTGCTCAGCGTCATCTACGATTTTTGTTCCTTCGTAGATACAGAATGGTGTGTTATATTTGCCCATTCTGTGCAAATAGCTGCAGAAATAGCCGTGCCCCGTTAGCATCTGAGTCAGGTAATAATTTATTTCGCCCTTCCTTCTCCCACTCCATTTAGCGATCTCAGGGATGAGTTTGTGCGTCCATCTTCCATATTCATCATTATTCCATCGTGTTTGCCATTTCTCAACCGTAGTCCGCTTTGTGGCTTCTATCTCCTCCGCCGGTTGGGGATTGTTTCGTCTAATGTTGAATATTTCCATTCTTTCCATAGCCTGCAGATCTATAGGCTTCATTCCGGCAATGACCATCACTGCAGATGCAGATACAGTACGGTACGCTGATGTGACACGAAGAGCTGCCTTTTTCTGCTCTGACAGTAGCGCTTTAGCTCTGCTTTTATTTACTAATGTTCCCGCCCAAACTTCGCTCCCGTATAAAAGGATGCTATTGCAAACTTCCATAAGGAGCTTATAATAATAATAATAATAATAATAATAATAATAATAATAATAATAATAATAATAATAATAATAATAATAATAATAATAATAATAATAATAATAATAATAATAATAATAATAATAATAATAATAATAATAATAATAATAATAATAATAATAATAATAATAATAATAATAATAATAATAATAATAATAATAATAATAATAATAATAATAATAATAATAATAATAATAATAATAATAATAATAATAATAATAATAATAATAATAATAATAATAATAATAATAATAATAATAATAATAATAATAATAATAATAATAATAATAATAATAATAATAATAATAATAATAATAATAATAATAATAATAATAATAATAATAATAATAATAATAATAATAATAATAATAATAATAATAATAATAATAATAATAATAATAATAATAATAATAATAATAATAATAATAATAATAATAATAATAATAATAATAATAATAATAATAATAATAATAATAATAATAATAATAATAATAATAATAATAATAATAATAATAATAATAATAATAATAATAATAATAATAATAATAATAATAATAATAATAATAATAATAATAATAATAATAATAATAATAATAATAATAATAATAATAATAATAATAATAATAATAATAATAATAATAATAATAATAATAATAATAATAATAATAATAATAATAATAATAATAATAATAATAATAATAATAATAATAATAATAATAATAATAATAATAATAATAATAATAATAATAATAATAATAATAATAATAATAATAATAATAATAATAATAATAATAATAATAATAATAATAATAATAATAATAATAATAATAATAATAATAATAATAATAATAATAATAATAATAATAATAATAATAATAATAATAATAATAATAATAATAATAATAATAATAATAATAATAATAATAATAATAATAATAATAATAATAATAATAATAATAATAATAATAATAATAATAATAATAATAATAATAATAATAATAATAATAATAATAATAATAATAATAATAATAATAATAATAATAATAATAATAATAATAATAATAATAATAATAATAATAATAATAATAATAATAATAATAATAATAATAATAATAATAATAATAATAATAATAATAATAATAATAATAATAATAATAATAATAATAATAATAATAATAATAATAATAATAATAATAATAATAATAATAATAATGATAATAATAATAATAATAATAATAATAATAATAATAATAATAATAATAATAATAATAATAATAATAATTAGAATGCACCATTAAACGACCGATTGATGAACACATGGCGAGAAAATGAAGAAAGTTTCAAATACACCAATAAAATTGAAATCCCTACATTTGTGGGTACATCCCCACAATTGACGTTTGAAGTCCATAGACTTTGAAGTCCATAGCAGACGCCTCGCAATTAGCCTTTTTATTCTGTATCTACGTACATTCACCCCATCGCTATTAATAACAAGAGCACAAGTCAGGCAAGTCGCTCAACAATCCTTGCCCCACGTAGAGCTGTGCCCCGCATCACTATTGAGCCAAACTTGAGATAAAATAAAAAGCAAATTCCACAGCTTTTCATATCAGATTTTCTTTTGGTCGGACTCAAATATTGTATTAGCAAAGCTCACCAATCATTGATCGTCTTACGTTTGCTTTGTTGCTGCAGATATAGTCGCAAGTGGTTGTCTTGCCAACGAACTAAGCAGCACAATTTGGTTTACAAGCCCCAAATTTCTATCTGAACCTGAGAGCAATTGGCCAAAAGGTAATATTGAGAATTTAGAAGTTCCGCAAGTAGAAAAGAGAAAATCTTCTTTCGAAACCTCTCTTATCGTTGAGTCCATTGTCGATTCATTAATTTCTCATCATTCGTCGTATCTCAATATTCTTCGTATCATGGCATACATTCATCGTACCTCTGACAAACAAAAACGAAATACCTTCATTACCTCTGAGGACATAAAATCATCTTTTATCAGAATTATTCATAATATCCCACACTCCACGTTTCAAAAAAAATTGATCGCTTCAGGGCAGGAAGAATTATAAAGCCCTGCTTTCAAAAACTGGCTCTAATTGATTGTGATTGTACGCGTTCTTGATAAGCTTCATTGTATTACGCACTGCATTCTTCATGGCTTAAGTATGTTATGTGCATATCGGTGTAATTCGATGCGAAAAAGCGTTTGTGTTGAGTTTTTTTACATTCTGACTCGGAATTTTATTGACCGTGATTCCCGCCATGCGAACTTGAACCTGTAGGGATCGCTATCACACATATCCTGGAAAATGCTACGACGATTGTTTTAGCTATGTTCATTGATCATCATACATCTATTCCATGCTGTACATAGGGCATCACACAGTTATCATCGCCAACGATGACAGATCACAAAAGGAGATAGTACTTCACCTTAGATCTGTAGCGAAATGAAGCTTTCATCAGCCTTTAATTCAAGTTGCAACATTTTACACACGCTGTATCAGCTTTTTTATTGGTTTTGTTGTTTTCATGGCAAGGGTATTCGCATTATCGAAAGTGGCCAAAATGGCAAATGAGTGCACATGCAACCACTTTTGTTTTAAAATTCCTTTTATCTTATTTTATCCTCCTTACAACTATTTTGTAGACAGGTAAATGAATAGCTTGAACCAAAAAACAAATCAAAATGTTACTGCACTTGAGCAAGAAATTAATGAGTTTTAAAGAGAAACCACTTTATATGTTAAAATCTTTTAAACTTTCCCAAAACTCACAATTTCCAAATATTGGAAAGCTTCAAGTAATAAAAGAAGAAATACATTTTGCTTCAGAAGAATTTTCAAAGTAGATTTAACGATTTCTTGTGCTTACTGTAGATTATAAATATATTCAATAATTGTCTGGAATGTTCTCTAATAATATAATAAGAAATGAAACTGATCCAAAAAGACTTATATATTTATTTCAACTGAAATACATAGATATTAATCTTAGAAAAAAACTTACAAAATAACCGAAAGTTTGGCACTACATATAAGAAACATTTAGAAAAAAATTAACACAACATTTTTCACGTGCAAAATGTTTTCTCTTCATTCCAGGCAAATCAAACATCAAAACTACTGGCGCGCGTATATGAACAACCCAAGGAGTGTCAAATTATGGTACGTATTATTGAGAGCGCACTGAAATGGGCAGAAAGAAAACTGTAGGTGTTTTATTAATTTTTGCAGTATTATTATATCTTGTTGTGGTAAATCAGATCGCACAGGGTAAGTGCGACAGAATATTAGCCATAATCGTATTACATTTCGCACTATTACATATTTAATGACATACGCTAACAACTTACAAAACATCCAAACTTTGCTTCAAAATTTATCATAATCATAACAGTTGAATCTGTGCTCTCATATTATGCATTTAAATTAAATTGTCATGTATGTACATATTAATAAAAAAATGCATATATTTTATTTTCGTAACCCAATTTTAAATCAGTATCGTTGAATGTAAGAAACCTAATAAATATCATATTTCGGTATAAATATTTTCGACGTGCACTAATATCACTTTAACACTCCATAATTTTGTAAGCAAATACTCATTACATATATATATAAAAAGAATCATACTAACCAATCAATCCAATTAATGTTATTAAAGGAATATTATTTTATCATTAAATTTCTGGCAAACTCATTTATTAATAATTTTTATAATTTTATGTAGAATAAAAAACTTTTAAATAAAGGGAAATGTGTATTCTATTAATAAATACAGAGTAAATAGGTATACATAAATTAATATCACTGAATCTGTATCTATCTATATATTTATAAAACAGAATGTTTAAACCCCTCCCACCCAACTTCCACATTGTTTTAACAAATTTTATACTAAAACCCTCGCCATTTGCGGGCAATTGCCCGTTCCAATAATTGATTAATAAATAACATCCTCATTTGAGGACTAATTTAAAATTTTTTTTTCGTATGGAAGAGGTTTACTAAAGTTTTTTTTTACTCTTTTTAAGATAACATCATGTGCATCAACTTTCAAAATTCTTTTTGCATGTGAAAAAGCGGGCCGTAGTGCCGAGTATGTAAAACATAAATAATGTTAAGAGCTAATCATACAATTTAAAAGAAATTTATTTATGAAATGGATCAACATCAACTTGATGAACGATAACAGTTAAGCAATAATTAACATGAACAAAATTTTATCATTCAGAATTTTAAACTTCTTCTTCTTCTTCTTTTGGCGCTACAGTCCGTGGTGAACCTGGGCCTCAACCAACAAAGTTTTCCAGCTGGCACGGTCTTTAGCCAGCGTTCTCCAATTTTGCACACCAAGTTGGTTGAGGTCCCTCTCGACTTGTGTGCGCCATCGGTTCCGTGGGCGTCCTCTACTGCGTTGTCCCACAGGTTCGGAATCGAAGATTCTACGGGTCGGAGCAGTATTCTCCATGCGCTCTACATGGCCCAACCATCTTAGCCGTTGGATCCGTAGGCGCCTGGTTAGGCTCATGTCGCTGTACAACCCGTACAGTTCATGATTGAATCTTCTTCTCCAGAAACCATCAACGCAAACAGGGCCGAAGATTGAACGCAGAACTTTTCTCTGAGAATTTTAAACTAATTATAGTTAAAAGATAAATTATGCCTCTACATTAAAAGTATAGCAAGTATACTATCAAATAGTTACCACGAGGTGTCAGGACATTATTTTTCCACTGTATCTTGAGACATTAGGATTAAAATTGCTCCTAGTACACAGTTTGCATTATCCAGTTTCAACACAAATTAAACAACATTAGATTTAAAGAAAGCGTAAGAAAATGATGTGATGACATTAATTTAAATTTGTCTAGAATAAAATATACAATTAGATTGAGAAGAGAGAAGAATGAACAAAAGTTTTACATGGGTGAACCTAATATCCTAGGCTAGGAGGAGAATACTACAGGAAAATCTTCACTTACTGCCAACTTAGCCGCAGAATGTTCTTTTTTTCAAGATTTGATCAGCAAAAAAAATCAAACAATTTAAAATGATGATACTAAATTACATAAAGCTAATGAGAATCAAAGAGTTGTTAATGGAAAGAAATTATCAAAATGTAGAATTGAGAATGCAAAACCTTAGTGAAAAATTTTTAATTTTAATGAATAAAGTCAAGAAAACAAGCAAGAGATGAGGAAAAGATGAACTTTCCTCTGTAGATGAAGAATATTCGCCTTTTATAAAAATAACAGGAAAACTTTTAAATACATTCAGAAACCAAGTAAAATAACTAATAGTTATGTATATCAAGGTATAAAATAAATAAAAGTAGTACAAACTTGTAAAATATAATATTATAACCCAAACCTTATGAAAGAAATATCTCGTATAGTAAATGAGTAGGCACTTTGTAATTACTGTTAAGCAGATCACATATGTAGGTTTTAAGTTGACATTTAAAAGAACCCCTCCTGTACACGAAAAAATAGAAAAATATGTAATAAACTTTTACCAATGGATAAAGAAAACCATTTAACTTGTATAGATTTACATATATTAAAACTTTGTAACAGCTGAACCAACAGTAACACTCAATTGGAACGAACCTTACAGAGCATTAATATTAATATGGTGTGAGGAATTAAAAATTAGGTTATAGGTCACTACAAGCAAACTAGAATAAGAGACACAGATTATTCAACACATTGAATTATTATTTATTTTATTTTATTCATATTTATTAGAATTAAAATTATAATAAAATAAAAGAAAGGCACTAGCAGCTTATGGCTATCGTTAATTAAGTTAAGAATTATAAATACGTTATGTAAAGAGTTAGATTACCTAAATATAGGGCAAACAATATTTACCTATGTTTATAATCGCAATGAAGTTAATTCCAGTACACCAAAGAAACAACGTCTAATATTTTATTTAACAAAGTAAACTTTAAAACCAATAATAAATGAAAAACAGAAAAAAGTAAACAATATAAATAGATTTCGGACGGAAATCCTATAAACAATAAGTTTGTGAGTGCAGATATTAAGAGGAAAAGATAATACAAAGTGAGCAACCCTTTTTCGGAAGAAAGAAGAGTTAAATAATCTCTCAGACAAAATTAGGCTATAATAAATTCCTAAGCAGCAAATTAGAACAGAACTGCTAACGATTTCGGAATTAAAAAAACAGATGTAATTATATAAAAATGTTTTTTGGATCACAGTTTCTAATTGTAACAATTAACACCCAAATAATATAAATAATAAACCTTAACAGACAATATCATAAATAACAAAAAGAAAGGGATCGGCAATTCACCTACTATCTTATGGTATCATGTGTTAACCATACATAAAACTTTTCTGGACTCGACCTATGACATTCTTCTAGATAATATATCTATCGTTATCAAACATATAGAGAAAACATTTTTTGGCTACACATAAAAGAGATCTTGCCTAACAATTTAAAATGTGTGAATCATTCGAAGTATTCAATTAGCTACATATGCGACTGAGTACAAATGGTTATTATAAATCTAAAAATAATAGCAAATACTGACCGACAAAACAAACAAAACATTTAGCTGCTGTTTGTTTGGATGACGAAATTATCTTTAAAATTATACCGATACCAGTTTTTGATGATAACATTACTGAAACATTACATCATATACAGGATTTGTTCAACTAAATGTTATGTAGCGGAAAATTTTTATATAAGAGAAATAAAACAAAACTATTGTATAATAAACTTAACAACAATTTTAACAATTTTACTAATGCTACATAATGTTAAGGGTATTGAAAATTGAATTTATTGCCAGATTAGAAAAATACAATGAATATGTTAAAGTAAAATAATAAAATTATTTGATTGGCTCTCAGATTTAATAATCACTCTATTTGTAAAATATTTATGAAATAAAGAAAAGAACAACGAGGGCATCGTTCCTTCTAAAGGGCTATGGAGTGCCATACAAGAACTTCATATTAACTTTCCATAAATTTTAGAATATTAACACAATCACACAAATCAATAAAATTAAACTAAATAAAATTAAACTCAAAGCGATTTTATTTCAATTCTTTTTATTCATTTAATTTTTCGAAAGTTATGAACACAAGCAGAAGAAGAGCTATGGTGTTGATGAAGATCTCACTCCCCAAGTTTTTAAGTTTATCAGAAATAGACTCATATAATCACATGAATTATTTTTAAACTATTTCAAAGGAGAATCAATCCCGTTGGGAAATATTGAAAAAAAAATTAGTTTATAAGGCAATCAGACTTCAATTCCTGTACCAAACATTGAAATAAAATCATATACTTCCACAGCACTAGTAACATCAACCTTTCCAAATGCCTCATCACCATGTAGTGATTTTGTAACACTTGCAATAATGAAAGTAAAACTCAAGAGGAAATTAATCAGAATCCAGAAAAATTCTTTATATAACTTTATATCTAAGCGAAGCTGAAGGCGATATGCCAAGCTCCGCTGTGTATTGGCACAGGCAAAAAATATGAAGGGAGATAAACGTAAAACTACAGTCAAGAAATAACAAACCTGAAACAATCTTAGTAGCATTTCTCCTCTGCAGTCAAGTTAACATGTTAAAGTTTCCATATGGTAAATTCCAAACTTAAAAAAAATGTTGAATAGTGAATAACCAGTAATGACTGAATCTACACAGTCCCAATGGTTCAAAGTGATATATTTTCGATACTCATTCTTTTACTAAAATGTTTCTTGTAATAGATATTAAAAAGACATATCGACCACACTGTTAAGAGATCTTTTCAACCGATTATCTTTGATAACGAAATTGAATATCTACTAGTTTCTCAAATGCTAAGAAATAAATTCTAAGTAGACGATGGTGTTCGAGGATAAGTACTGCAATCTTCTTCTATATTGAGAAAACTTAGTTTTATTTTTTGTAACTGGAGTGCGAACAATAAATGACTTCTTCAAAACATTCGACAAAATTGTTGGAAATCTTGGTTTTAACAGCAAACACAAGGATCGAATATGGCTATTTAAAACTGAATATCTTTGTCAAAGGTCCTCATCTTTGATATGATTACATCTTAAGGTCATACTGAGAAAACTTTTTTTGCTTGGTAAGTTGACGCTAATGACATGTAACGGAGTTTTACCGGAAAATTTTAGTTTGAATTTCTGGGAAATTTTAAATATATTAAACAATCTTCAAATAACATGCGCGCATATTCCAGGTTGACACACTATTTACCACTTAACTTTATATCTTTATGATACGTCCGAAAGAACCTGTGAGGCTGCAGAAAACTTTCGATCAATGGTATAATAATTAAATTACTACATACGAAGTCTCTGGTCTCATGATTCAAACGGCAACTCTTGCCAGAATTTATCTTTTTCCATTCTCTGAAGAGGTTTATTAGCAGAGGCACTTTGGTACCGCCATTATTGATCATGGTAACAATATTTTTACATACCAAGAATGAATGCTGTCCTGTAGTTTCGGTTACATTTGTAATTTGTAAATAAAGAAAGAGTTCTGTATAAAAATAAATAAAATAAAGGAAGCTATATCAAATATCATATAACTTCAGGTACTACATAGAATAATTATACGCTCCATAACATTATGAATTTTTCAATGAAACCAAACTATTAAAAACAAAAACAGCTCGCTGAAAGCAGGCCAACTTTTAGTTTAGCGATATTTGTAAATGATGAAGAGATTCTCCAAGTGGAAGGGCGATTAGAGTAGTCAAACTTATTTTATAATTCAAAACATCCAATAACTCAGTATTTTACTTCGGCAGTGATGCACTACTGAATCTATTATTTAAATTGGTGAATGAGGAAACAAGCATTGCATTTCGCAAGCATTACTAAGAATAGTGAGGGAGAAATTGTGCTCGATCAAAGAAAAATCTGTTGCAAGTTCAAGTTATCTGAACAATTATTCAGAAACTTTCCACAAAAGCATATGTATATATATGGAAGTATTTTGTTACTTTGCGATTAAGGCAGTTCATTTTGAAATGGTTAGTGATTTATCAATTCATGTTTATGTTGGTGCCTTAAAAAGAAATATATGTGGAAGAGGACATTGCCAAAGTATTACTAAACTTACTTACTTACTTATTACTTTACTTATTACTACCTAAACTTGCTGAACTATTTCAGTCAATAAGTAGTACGTTTAGTATGGTTCTGGATCACTTTTTTCACATAAAATTTGGGTCATGCCTACGTTGCAGCCGGCATTGTTGGTTGTGTGATTCGTATGCTGCATTTGGTATACAAATTGATGTTAAGTGAAGTAGAATGATTGGAGTTTGTTGTTGCTGGTTGAGAACACATGTGTAATGTGTTATCACGTATGACAAATTGTTGGTGGTTTTAAAATAAAAAAAATTGCTTGAAAGAAATGAATGCCCCTAAAATATATTTTTATTTCAAAACAGAAAAAAGTTATAGAGTGGGAATTTGAAACATAGTTGTGATTATAGGTTTTATGATATATAGAAACATGCCTGATTATACCTGATGGTAGTTCTGTGACTGAAATATTTTTGGTGGTTTAAAAACAGATTTAATTAAACAAGATAAAAAGGTTTGAGAGAAATGAATGGCCTTGAAATATACATATATTTTTATTTTAAAATATACAAATCTATTTTTATATAATCTATTAATAGACAAAAAGACGCGATTGAAAATTAAAGCTGTAATTGATTTTTGTCGAAGAATAGTTATAAAAGAAATGTTTGTTTGAATAAAATTATCTCTGGTACAGTTATCTTCACTATTGGAACAATGTTAGCTGTCCCGTTTGCAGACAACAAGAATAAATAAACAGAATTTGGCCATAGTGCGAATGTTGTAATATTAAAATATTATCCTTTAAATTTTTTTTATTATATGTGGAAAGGCAAACAGGAGATCTCACTTCACAAAGGTGATGAGGATTTATAAAAAAAACATGTATTTTCAAAAATTTTTTTTTTAATTTTCGTCGCTATTATTTATGTGTGGAGAATAACTAAAAATACATTTGTAAAGGTTAAAAAGTTTTTGCGTTAACAAATATTGTTCACAAAATTCTTTACATCTTCAAATGTTAAAAGATTCTGAATCAATATTTTTAAAATAGCATATTTATATTTTTTTTTTTTTTTTTTTTTTTTTTTTATTTTTTTTTTTTTTTTTTTATTTTTTTATTTTTTTATTATATTTAACTTATGTATGGTATTATTAACTTGTGTACGTTTAGATTATATATGTGCATATAAAATGATAAAATCTTAACTCGTTAATAATTTTCTGCAATAAATTTATGTGTTTATTAGCAACTTTAAATGTTTTAATTGATCAATAAGGTTTTATTTACTTAAACACAAATTAATCAAATTTCTAAATAAAAACACTTTCTTGTCGCACATATTTAATAAAAATTGTTATTGTTATGATTTTTCCAAAAAAAAAAACACGGTACAAGAAAAATGCTTTTCGAACCAGAAGGTTAAAATAAAGACATTTGTCGAAATATAACCTCAAAATATTTTACTTCAAGGTTTTTTAGGAATAACACAGTTAAGTTCTGTGGATTTTATTTCGAAGTTTTCCAATTTTTTCTTTATTATTGTTACATGTGTTAACTGTTTGTCTAAAAATTATTGTATTGCATTTTAATATTCCTCTACATAGTTATAAAGTGCCTGTAGCTTCTAGTTGATTTTATCTATTTTGTCATCGGCATGAAACACAATTATGTATATCATACGCGAATGCAATAATGTTGTCTACTTGATACATCAAATCTAATAAATACATACACAAAGTACTGCCCAGGCAATCTCCTTAAAAAGCCTCAATTATGAGCGCCTGTGTCTTATTTATGCCAATTCCCTCTGACTTGCCGCAGACAATTTTCATTATGGATGAAGCCTGTAAAGTCTCATAGGCTTTCTGCACTCTATTGGTTTGTGACACATAAGGACTTGTTCGGATATGCGACTAGTACTTCGCTTTTAAAACTTTTAAAATCATACAGGAAAAGTTTTCAACTTGCTCTAAAATTAACAGTTTGTTTTATTAACAAATTTTTTTCAAATTAACGTAATTTTTTGTCAAAGCAAATGAAACTTCATAAAAAACAAATTAAACTTTTTTTGCACAAACTCAAACTTTTTAAGGTGAAATGCATATATGTTTCATTGCAAATTCACTATTTTTAGTTCAAAATATTTTTTTTTCAAATTAAAATCTTCAAATTTATATAACTCGTATAGAATATTAAATGTTTTATATAAAATTTAATTGCTTATTAAATTTACTTAATTCATATTCATACACACATTTTATTTTAATACAATTAAAAACGCTGAGTTTTTATACATATTGTAATTTGTCTATTGCAAGGTTCTGCAGAGGCTGCTAATGGCAGATTCATTGTCATATCAACATAACAATTGTTGCAATCTGAAGGAGTTACAGATTCTATGGAACGTTTAATAATTATAACCTAATCCATATTGTTTTGATCCACCAGCAAATTTACAAAGTTTATTTTTTGAAAGAATTTTTCTATTGGATTAAGAATTTTATAGCATAGAGGGAGAAAATTAAAATGTGCCAGGCTCCATAATTTTATCCTTCATTGCTTTTGTTTTATGTGTCTGTGCATTATCAAGTATATGCCAAGCACTTGGGATATTGGATTCAGCTAATTTGTTAAAATGTTCCACAAGAAAAGATAACAAATTTTGGTATTAACTGCAGAATGGGAAAGCACTTTTTATGTAAACTGTGTTGTATCTTAAGAACTACGATGAGGGAAACATTTTGTTCCCTAACGGTGATAACAATAACATATTATTATTTTAGACCACGTCTTGCTTGTTCGAAGGTGGTAATTAAAACCGCACTCGTCAATATACATACTTATATTATATATTAGCGAAACTCATTGCATACGTTACGTCGTTGAATTGCAGCATCACTATTATGTACATATAATATTGTGGGAAATATTTTGAAGTTCAGTAAAATAAACAAGGCAGTAGGAAAGAAACTTTAAACCAGCTAACCAGGACGGTGAACCGAAGGGAATGTCGTTAGAGCCTATCCTTGGAGAGATAGAATGGAGTTATTCGAAAAGTTGACTTTATTAGCAATGCAAGTAACAAAAATCTAGATATACGTTAGGCAATTCTGTGATGTATGAAACTAGTTCAACATTTTTTAACTTCTTTCATATGCAAGAAAAATTTTGGAAATTGGTCCACAAATGACAAAGTTATTTATTTATCATTTTTGATTAATCAAATCCGTACTTTGTTCCGTTTGTCAGCTCTTTGTTGCGGAGAAATTGTACGCTAATGCCAAAATCTTTAGGGCCGAGTAGTGATATTCTGGTGAGTTAGCATGGCCTTTACTTTTCCTTGGCAAAAGAAAGCTACTGATCTACTTGAGACACCCTTTAAATTGGGTATATTTTGGTGTTCATTCATTACCAAGAACTTTGTTTCCTTCAAGTTTTGGCACATACGTTTTTCTTGACTTACCAAAAACAACAAAAGGGGAAGTGAAGAATATGAATAGGTCAGAATTAAAAATTTAAAAACTGCTGCATCAAACACGCGTCGCACAGTGGTGTTTTCGATGTCAAAAATAGTAGTTATTTGCAAAATTAAAGTTGTGTGAACCGAATAAACTTTTATTTTCGTTAAAAGCAGACAATATATCATAAAAAGGGTTTAAAATATGAAAAAAAATACTTAAAACAATAATAAACAAACAAAAATAAATTAAAGACATATTTAAAGACAGATCCAGTATTATGAAGAATGAAAAAAGTAAAAGAGAGAAAACAGGAATTTGCTAAGGAAAGCAATTCGTTACCAAATATTTGAATCAAATAGTGAATCAGATAGTGAAGAACATGCCAGTGATGATGATAATGATATTTACACCAATTATAAACATGGTGATAATTGATAAGAATTGGATACAGAAAGAAGATGTTTAAATAATATTTATATCTAATTTTTTTAATATTTTACATATATTTTTTAATTAAGAACTAAATGGAAAACAAATAAAATTGTTTTAAAATATATATAATTAAATGTATAATGTAGAAATTATACTCCTTTGATCTAAAATTAGAAACGGGGAAAGGTACCTGGTATTAATTTGCAACTTTGGAACATAATTATTAATTACTTTATATGGGATGTATCCTTTCCCACGCATCTATCATCTCATTTTTCCACCCAATTTCATATCCCATCTTTAAACCAACGCATACCAAATTTGCAGACTCATAGTGTTATAGCTTTCTAAGGAATAAGTTATTATTAAATATTTTGTCCGTGCCATTCCATTTTTCTACTAAATTCGAAGTGATATTGAGCACTTATAAGATTTCAGCACATTCAGGCTATTCATTTCTTCATTTACTTACCTTGTATTTTCTGAAGGTTAAAATAAAGAAATTTGTCGAAATATACCCTCAAAATATTTTACTTCAAGGTTTTTTAGGAATAACACAGTTAAGTTCTGTGGATTTTATTTCGAAGTTTTCCAATTTTTTCTTTATTATTGTTACATGTGTTAACTGTTTGTCTTAAAAGTATTGTATTGCATTTTAATATTCCTCTACATATATAAGTTATTTTACATATATATTAAATTATGAATATATAGTTATTTATTTATATATATATAAATTATTTATATTAATAAATAAATATATATAATTAAGTATTAATTATTTCTTTAATTCTAAAGTATTTCTTCATAATCATTAGATAAAACATTATATCTAAGAATTAATAAATAATATTCTTAATTGAATTTAAATTTTTTTTTGAAGCTTAATTAATAGATATCTATTAATTAATTAAACATTTATATATTAATAGATATCTATTAATCCTCTTATATATACAGACCAAAAAACTTTTTTTGTAAGGGTCAAATAAAAAAAGGGGTGGACTAAAATTTTGAACGAAACTTAACAGTAGCCCCTATCAAAAAACAGTTTACAAAAAAAAAAAAAAAAAAACGGAAACATTCGTTTTTATAAGAAAAAATTTTTTCTAAAAAATCAATTTTTTGAATTAATAATGATAACTAAATTTATTTTTTTAATTTTCAAAAAAAATTTTTTTTTTTCAAAAAATTTTTGAATTAATAATGATAACTAAATTTTTTAAAAATTTTCAAAAAAAAAGTTTTTTTTGATAAAATTTTTAAATTTTTTATTTAATAAAATTTTTAAATTTTCAATAATAATGATTGAAATTGTTATTATGTAATATATTTATTTAATTAATACTAATTTAATTTATTAATAATATATTTTAATTATATTAAAAATAATATAAATTTGTTTAATTTTAAGTATAAATAATATAAAAACTAATCTCTAATTAGTTTTCATACCAATTTTTACATTAATAATATATTAATAAGCTTATTAATCAAATTCAATATTTTTAAATTCATTAATAATAAAGTTTTTAGTAATATATTTAATTATAAAAAATATAATAAATATTAATTAAAATTTATTTAAAATGTAAAATTAACCCCTAATTAATTTTACATTAATAATATATTAATTAAATTTATTAATATATTTAAAATATTAATATAAATTTATTAATAATTTTAATTAAAAATACTATAAAATTAATTAAGAGTTAATTTCATACCAATTTTTATATTAAAAATAATAATTAGTTTAATTAATATTATTTTTAATATAATTAAAATATTATATAAATTTATTAATAATTTAATTATTAAAAGAATAATATAAGAAATTAATATTAATTGGAATTGGTATGAAAACTAATTAGAGGTTAATTTTACATACCAATTTTTACATTTATTGTATTAATAAGTTTAATTAATATTTATGCAATATTTAAAATATATTTGTATAAGAAATTATTATTATTTAAAAAAATTGATATAAAAATTAATTAGGGGTTAATTTTAATGTTAAATTTTACATTAATAATATATTAATAAGCTTAATTAATATTATACAATATTTTGAATGTATTTAAACAAATTTATTAATAATTTAATTATTGAAAGAATAATATAAGAAATTAATATTGATTGGAATTGGTATGAAATTTAATTAAAGGTTAATTTTACATACCAATTTTTACATTTATTGTATTAATAAGTTTAATTAATATTTATGTAATATTTAAAATATATTTGTATAAGAAATTATTATTATTTAAAAAATTGATATAAAAATTAATTAGGGGTTAATTTTAATGTTAAATTTTATAATAATAATATATTAATAAACTTAATTAATATTATACAATATTTTTTTGAATATATTTATTTAAATTCATTAATAATTTAATTATTGAAAGAATAATATAAGAAATTATTATTAATGTAAAAATTGGTATGAAAACTAATTAGGGGTTAATTTTACATACTAATTTTTACATTTATTGTATTAATAAGCTTAGTTAATATTTATGCAATATTTAAAATATATTTGTATAAGAAATTATTATTATTTAAAAAATTGATATAAAAATTAATTAGGGGTTAATTTTAATGTTAAATTTTATATTAATAATATATTAATAAGCTTAATTAATATTATACAATATTTTTTTGAATATATTTATATAAATTTATTAATAATTTAATTATTGAAAGAATAATATAAGAAATTAATAATATACTAATAAGTTTAGTTAATATTTATACAATATTTAAAATATAGATATAAATTTATTAATAATTTAATTATTGAAAAAATAATATAAGAAATTAATATTAATTGGAATTGGTATGAAATTTAATTAGGGGTTAATTTTACATACCAATTTTTACATTAATAGTATATTAATAAGCTTAATTAATATTATACAATATTTTGAATGTATTTATATAAGAAATTATTAATAATTTAATTATTGAAAGAATAGTATAAGAAATTAATATTAATATAAAAATTGGTATGAAAACTAATTAGAGATTAATTTTATATATCAATTTTTACATTTATTGTATTAATAAGCTTAGTTAATATTTATACAATATTTTAAATATTGATATAAATTTATTAATAATTTAATTATTGAAAGAATATTATAAGAAATTAATATTAATTGGAATTGGTACGAAAGTTAATTAGGGGTTAATTTTACATATAAATTTTTACATTTATTGTATTAGTAAGCTTAGTTAATATTTATATATTTTAAATACTTTGGTATAAGAAATTATTATTATTTAAAAAATTGGTATAAAAATTAATTAGGGGTTAATTTTAATGTTAAATTTTACATTAATAATACATTAATAAGCTTAGTTAATATTACACAATATTTTGAATATATTTATACAAATTTATTAATAATTTAATTATTGAAAGAATAATATAAGAAATTAATATTAATTGGAATTGGTATGAAATTTAATTAAAGGTTAATTTTTCATACCAATTTTTATATTTATTGTATATTAATAAGTTTAATTAATATTTATACAATATTTTAAATATAGATATAAATTTATTAATAATTTAATTATTGAAAAAATAATATAAGAAATTAATATTAATTGGAATTGGTATGAAATTTAATTAGGGGTTAATTTTACATACCAATTTTTACATTAATAGTATATTAATAAGCTTAGTTAATATTTATACAATATTTAAAATATATTGACATAAGAAATTATTATTAATGTAAAAATTGGTATGAAAACTAATTAGGGGTTAATTTTAATGTAAAATTTAATATTAATATATTAATAAGCTTAATTAATATTATACAATATTTTGAATATATTTATATAAGAAATTATTATTAATGTAAAAATTGATATAAAAATTAATTAGGGGTTAGTTTTAATGTTAAATTTTACATTAATAATATATTAATAAGCTTAATTAATATTATACAATATATTTTAAAAATATATTGGTATAATAAATTATTATTATTATTTAAAAATTGATATAAAATTAATTAGGGGTTAATTTTAATGTTAAATTTTACATTAATAATATATTAATAAGCTTAATTAATATTATACAATATTTTTTTGAATATATTTATATAAATTTATTAATAATTTAATTTTTTAAATAATAATATAAGAAATTAATATTAATGTAAAAATTGGTATGAAATTTAATTAGGGGTTAATTTTACATATCAATTTTTACATTAATAGTATATTAATAAGCTTAGTTAATATTTATATCAATATATTTTAAATATATTGACATAAAAATTATTATTAATAAAAATTGGTATTAAATTAATTAGGGGTTAATTTTAATGTTAAATTTTATATTAATAATATACTAATAAGCTTAATTAATATTATACAATATTTTGAATATATTTGTATAAGAAATTATTATTAATGTAAAAATTGATATAAAAATTAATTAAAGGTTAATTTTAATGTTAAATTTTACATTAATAATATACTAATAAATTTAATTAATATTATATATTTAAAATATATTTGTATAAGAAATTATTATTATTATTTAAAAAATTAATAAAAAAACTAATTAGGGGTTAATTTTAATGTTAAATTTTACATTAATAATATATTAATAAGCTTAATTAATATTATACAACATTTTTTTGAATATATTGGTATAAGAAATTATTATTATTTAAAAAATTGATATAAAAATTAATAAGGGGTTAATTTTAATGTTAAATTTTACATTAATAATATATTAATAAGCTTATTAATCAAATTCAATATTTTTAAATTCATTAATAATAAAGTTTTTAGTAATATATTTAATTATAAAAAATATAATAAATATTAATTAAAATTTATTTAAAATGTAAAATTAACCCCTAATTAATTTTACATTAATAATATATTAATTAAATTTATTAATATATTTAAAATATTAATATAAATTTATTAATAATTTTAATTAAAAATACTATAAAATTAATTAAGAGTTAATTTCATACCAATTTTTATATTAAAAATAATAATTAGTTTAATTAATATTATTTTTAATATAATTAAAATATTATATAAATTTATTAATAATTTAATTATTAAAAGAATAATATAAGAAATTAATATTAATTGGAATTGGTATGAAAACTAATTAGAGGTTAATTTTACATACCAATTTTTACATTTATTGTATTAATAAGTTTAATTAATATTTATGCAATATTTAAAATATATTTGTATAAGAAATTATTATTATTTAAAAAAATTGATATAAAAATTAATTAGGGGTTAATTTTAATGTTAAATTTTACATTAATAATATATTAATAAGCTTAATTAATATTATACAATATTTTGAATGTATTTAAACAAATTTATTAATAATTTAATTATTGAAAGAATAATATAAGAAATTAATATTGATTGGAATTGGTATGAAATTTAATTAAAGGTTAATTTTACATACCAATTTTTACATTTATTGTATTAATAAGTTTAATTAATATTTATGTAATATTTAAAATATATTTGTATAAGAAATTATTATTATTTAAAAAATTGATATAAAAATTAATTAGGGGTTAATTTTATGTTAAATTTTATATTAATAATATATTAATAAACTTAATTAATATTATACAATATTTTTTTGAATATATTTATTTAAATTCATTAATAATTTAATTATTGAAAGAATAATATAAGAAATTATTATTAATGTAAAAATTGGTATGAAAACTAATTAGGGGTTAATTTTACATACTAATTTTTACATTTATTGTATTAATAAGCTTAGTTAATATTTATGCAATATTTAAAATATATTTGTATAAGAAATTATTATTATTTAAAAAATTGATATAAAAATTAATTAGGGGTTAATTTTAATGTTAAATTTTATATTAATAATATATTAATAAGCTTAATTAATATTATACAATATTTTTTTGAATATATTTATATAAATTTATTAATAATTTAATTATTGAAAGAATAATATAAGAAATTAATAATATACTAATAAGTTTAGTTAATATTTATACAATATTTAAAATATAGATATAAATTTATTAATAATTTAATTATTGAAAAAATAATATAAGAAATTAATATTAATTGGAATTGGTATGAAATTTAATTAGGGGTTAATTTTACATACCAATTTTTACATTAATAGTATATTAATAAGCTTAATTAATATTATACAATATTTTGAATGTATTTATATAAGAAATTATTAATAATTTAATTATTGAAAGAATAGTATAAGAAATTAATATTAATATAAAAATTGGTATGAAAACTAATTAGAGATTAATTTTATATATCAATTTTTACATTTATTGTATTAATAAGCTTAGTTAATATTTATACAATATTTTAAATATTGATATAAATTTATTAATAATTTAATTATTGAAAGAATATTATAAGAAATTAATATTAATTGGAATTGGTACGAAAGTTAATTAGGGGTTAATTTTACATATAAATTTTTACATTTATTGTATTAGTAAGCTTAGTTAATATTTATATATTTTAAATACTTTGGTGTAAGAAATTATTATTATTTAAAAAATTGGTATAAAAATTAATTAGGGGTTAATTTTAATGTTAAATTTTACATTAATAATACATTAATAAGCTTAGTTAATATTACACAATATTTTGAATATATTTATACAAATTTATTAATAATTTAATTATTGAAAGAATAATATAAGAAATTAATATTAATTGGAATTGGTATGAAATTTAATTAAAGGTTAATTTTTCATACCAATTTTTATATTTATTGTATATTAATAAGTTTAATTAATATTTATACAATATTTTAAATATAGATATAAATTTATTAATAATTTAATTATTGAAAAAATAATATAAGAAATTAATATTAATTGGAATTGGTATGAAATTTAATTAGGGGTTAATTTTACATACCAATTTTTACATTAATAGTATATTAATAAGCTTAGTTAATATTTATACAATATTTAAAATATATTGACATAAGAAATTATTATTAATGTAAAAATTGGTATGAAAACTAATTAGGGGTTAATTTTAATGTAAAATTTAATATTAATATATTAATAAGCTTAATTAATATTATACAATATTTTGAATATATTTATATAAGAAATTATTATTAATGTAAAAATTGATATAAAAATTAATTAGGGGTTAGTTTTAATGTTAAATTTTACATTAATAATATATTAATAAGCTTAATTAATATTATACAATATATTTTAAAAATATATTGGTATAATAAATTATTATTATTATTTAAAAATTGATATAAAATTAATTAGGGGTTAATTTTAATGTTAAATTTTACATTAATAATATATTAATAAGCTTAATTAATATTATACAATATTTTTTTGAATATATTTATATAAATTTATTAATAATTTAATTTTTTAAATAATAATATAAGAAATTAATATTAATGTAAAAATTGGTATGAAATTTAATTAGGGGTTAATTTTACATATCAATTTTTACATTAATAGTATATTAATAAGCTTAGTTAATATTTATATCAATATATTTTAAATATATTGACATAAAAATTATTATTAATTAAAATTGGTATTAAATTAATTAGGGGTTAATTTTAATGTTAAATTTTATATTAATAATATACTAATAAGCTTAATTAATATTATACAATATTTTGAATATATTTGTATAAGAAATTATTATTAATGTAAAAATTGATATAAAAATTAATTAAAGGTTAATTTTAATGTTAAATTTTACATTAATAATATACTAATAAATTTAATTAATATTATATATTTAAAATATATTTGTATAAGAAATTATTATTATTATTTAAAAAATTAATAAAAAAACTAATTAGGGGTTAATTTTAATGTTAAATTTTACATTAATAATATATTAATAAGCTTAATTAATATTATACAACATTTTTTTGAATATATTGGTATAAGAAATTATTATTATTTAAAAAATTGATATAAAAATTAATAAGGGGTTAATTTTAATGTTAAATTTTACATTAATAATATATTAATAAGCTTAATTAATATTACACAATATTTTGAATATATTTGTACAAATTTATTAATAATTTAATTATTGAAAGAATAATATAAGAAATTAATATTAATTGGAATTGGTATAAAAACTAATTAGAGATTAATTTTATACACCAATTTTTATATTAATAGTATATTAATAAGTTTAGTTAATACTTATGCAATATTTTAAATATAGATATAAATTTATTAATAATATAATTATTGAAAAAATAATATAAGAAATTAATATTAATTGGAATTGATATGAAAACTAATCAGAGATTAATTTTATATATCAATTTTTATTTATTGTATTAATAAGTTTAATTAATATTTATGTACTATTTAAAATATATTAATATAAGAAATTATTATTATTTAAAAAATTGATATAAAAATTAATTAGGGGTTAATTTTAATGTTAAATTTTACATTAATAATATATTAATAAGCTTAATTAATATTATACAATATTTTGAATGTATTTATACAAATTTATTAATAATTTAATTATTGAAAGAATAATATAAGAAATTAATATTAATATAAAAATTGGTATGAAAACTAATTAGAGACTAATTTTATATATAGATTTTTACATTAATAGTATACTAATAAGCTTAATTAATATTTATATAATATTTTAAACATTGTATAAATTTATTAATAATTTAAATAGCGAAAAATAATATAATAAATTAATACTAATATATTAATCAAGTTTATTATAAATAAATTAATTTAAATAATAATATAAATTTATTTAATTTTAAGTATAAATTGGCATGAAAATTAATTAGGTTAATTTTTATACCAATTTTTACAAATTATATATATATACATATATATATATATATATATATATATATAATTTATATCTATATTATAAATATTGCATAAATAATTTTTTATAATTAATAAATTTTAATTAAAATAATACAAATTTTTAATTTTATATATAAATTGGTATGAAAACTAATTAACCCCTAATTAATTTTTATATCAATTTTTACATTAGTAATATATTAATAAATTTAATTAATATTGTTTAGTATTTAAAATATTGACAATAATTTATTATACTAATAAATTATTAATAAATTTAATTAAATATATTATAAAACTAATTAGGTTAATTTTAATGTTAAATTTTATATTAATATCATATAATTTATTGAGGAAATACTAATTAAGATTATTAATAATTTATTTAATTTATAAAAATAGTATTAATATTTTTAAATTTTAATTGTAATTTTAGTTTATTAATATATTATTTTATAAATTATATTATTTTATAACTTATATTATTTTATAAATTATATTATTTTATAAATTATATTATTTTATAAATTATATTATTTTATAAATTATATTATTTTATAAATTATACTATTTTATATTATTTAATTTATACTTATCTAAGATTTTATTTAAAAATTAATTTTATAGTTTATGTATAAAGTTTTATTTTAGCTTATGATTTTATTATTAATTTAATTTATATGTAAATTTTTGTGAGAATATCTATTTATTTAAATAATAAATATAATTAATATTAATTCTCAATAATTGATATTGTTAATTAAAGAAATTTAGAAAAAGTAATATTAAAAAGTATTGACTAAATTTGTGTCAGCAGTCGCGGTTATACAAATAATACAAATATATTAAATTAGTTTAAGTTAAATTATTTTATTAATTAAAGAAAATAAATTTATTAGGTGAAATTATTAAATTTATATTATTAATGTAAAAATCAATTGAAACTTGAAAATTTTATTATTAAACTAGGATTAGATACCCTATTATAAAAAATGTAATTTAAAAATACTAAGGTAGTAATAGTTATGTTCTTGAAACTTAAAAAATTTGGCGGTATTTTAGTCTATTCAGAGGAACCTGTATTGTAATCGATAATCCACGATGGACCTTACTTTAATTTGTTATCAGTTTATATACCGTCGTTATTAGAATATTTTATAAGAATAATAATTTTCTTAATTTTTAATTAAAAAATATATCAGATCAAGGTGTAGCTTATATTTAAGTAATAATGGGTTACAATAAAATTATTTATATGAATATAAATTTGAAAAATTTATTGAAAGTGGATTTGATAGTAAAATTATAAAGATTAATAATTTGATTTTAGCTCTAAAATATGTACACATCGCCCGTCACTCTTATTATTAAGATAAGATAAGTCGTAACATAGTAGATGTACTGGAAAGTGTATCTAGAATGCAATTTAAAACTTAAATAGTAAAGTATTTCATTTACATTGAAAAAATTTTTGTGCAAATCAATTTAAATTGAATTAAATTTATTTATTAATTTTTTTGTTTATTAAAATAATTTATTAAAAATAATTATAAAATTAATTGTTTTAGTATTTTTTAAAAAAAAAATTATTTTAATTATAGTTTAATAGTATTGTAAAAGAAAATTTAAATAATTGAAAAATTTTAATTTAAAAAGAAAATTTTATTTATTGTACCTTGTGTATCAGGGTTTATTAATTAAAAATTATATACCTATAATTTTCTCGATTTTAAAAGAGTTAATATATTATTAAAGTTATTATAATAAAATTATTTTAAATAATATATTAGAAATGAAATGTTATTCGTTTTTAAAGGTATCTAGTTTCTTAAGAAATAAATTTAATTTAAAAATTTTTTATTATTAATATATATAATTAAATATTAATAATTATTAAATTTAAATATTTTATGGGATAAGCTGTAAATAAATTTTTAAAAATAATAAATAAAACATAATATATATAAATTTAGAAATAGTTATTATTAAAAAAAATGTTATAATTTATTTTATAATTTAAATTATTTATTAATATTTTAAAAAATTATTAAGATGTTTATTTTAATTATAAAAATAAAAAAATAATGATAAAATTAGTATATATTGTTGTATAAATATAATTTAGTGAAAAGTTTTCATAAAGAACTCGGCAATAATAATATTTGCCTGTTTAACAAAAACATGTCTTTTTGATTTTTTTAAAAAGTCTAACCTGCCCACTGAATATAATATTTAAATGGCCGCAGTATATTAACTGTGCAAAGGTAGCATAATCATTAGTCTTTTAATTGAAGGCTGGTATGAATGGTTGGACAAAATATTAACTGTTTCATGATAATTTATAATAGAATTTTATTTTTTAGTTAAAAAGCTAAAATGAATTTAAAAGACGAGAAGACCCTATAAATCTTTATATTTAAATTATAATAATTTTTTATAAATGTTTAATTATTATAATTAATAATATTTTATTGGGGTGATATTAAAATTTAATAAACTTTTAATTAGTAATTTCATTAATTTATGAATAATTGATCCATTAGTAATGATTAAAAAAATAAGTTACTTTAGGGATAACAGCGTAATTTTTTTGGAGAGTTCATATTAATAAAAAAGATTGCGACCTCGATGTTGGATTAAGATATAATTTTAGGTGCAGTAGCTTAAATTTTAAGTCTGTTCGACTTTTAAATTCTTACATGATCTGAGTTCAAACCGGTGTAAGCCAGGTTGGTTTCTATCTTTAAAAATTTAAAATATTTCAGTACGAAAGGACCTTATATTTAATAAATTATTATTTTATATAATTGAATATAATTAATAAATTAACTATTTTGGCAGATTAGTGCAATAAATTTAGAATTTATTTATGTAATTTAAATTACAAGTAGTACTTGTTTATTATAGAAAATTTATTAACAATTATTAGAGGTTTATTATTAATTATTTTTGTTTTAGTAAGAGTAGCTTTTTTAACTCTTTTGGAACGAAAAGTATTAGGATATATTCAAATTCGAAAAGGTCCTAATAAAGTAGGATTTATGGGAATTGTTCAGCCATTTTGTGATGCAATTAAATTATTTACTAAGGAGCAAACTTATCCTATACTATCAAATTATATTTCTTATTATTTTTCTCCTATTTTTTCATTATTTTTATCTTTATTAGTATGAATATGTATACCTATATTTGTAAAATTATTTTCTTTTAAAAAAGTTAAGTTATAAAGTGCCTGTAGCTTCTAGTTGATTTTATCTATTTTGTCATCGGCATGAAACACAATTATGTATATCATACGCGAATGCAATAATGTTGTCTACTTGATACATCAAATCTAATAAATACATACACAAAGTACTGCCCAGGCAATCTCCTTAAAAAGCCTCAATTATGAGCGCCTGTGTCTTATTTATGCCAATTCCCTCTGACTTGCCGCAGACAATTTTCATTATGGATGAAGCCTGTAAAGTCTCATAGGCTTTCTGCACTCTATTGGTTTGTGACACATAAGGACTTGTTCGGATATGCGACTAGTACTTCGCTTTTAAAACTTTTAAAATCATACAGGAAAAGTTTTCAACTTGATCTAAAATTAACAGTTTGTTTTATTAACAAATTTTTTTCAAATTAACGTAATTTTTTGTCAAAGCAAATGAAACTTCATAAAAAACAAATTAAACTTTTTTTGCACAAACTCAAACTTTTTAAGGTGAAATGCATATATGTTTCATTGCAAATTCACTATTTTTAGTTCAAAATATTTTTTTTTCAAATTAAAATCTTCAAATTTATATAACTGGGTATTCACAAAAAACTTTTGTAGAAGGCGGACGTGTTTTAATCAATAAAATAAAAAAGAATTTAAAAAGTTAAAATAATAAAATATTTTCGTGTATATCAATATAAATACATGCATATGTACACAAAAAGTGCATTTTTAAGTACATCAACATTCTAACTTTCGCCGCGAACGCACAAATTACGGGACAAGGCAAATAATTGTCTTGTTAAAAAACAATACTTAAAATATTTTTAAACACTAACAAAATACGCTGCCTTCGTCATGGATGATGGTAGTGAATCAATTGAAGATAACGATATTAACGAAAAAAACGACGACAAAGTGTATCACCAAAAATATTCGAGAACAAAAGACAAAATATCGACAGCAACAACTTAACTTCAATAAGAAATGTTAACAACAACAATGCAGGCCCAAAATAATAATCGTTTTGCTAGTCTTGATCATGACGAAATTGATACTGAGGATGAAGAATGTAATGAAAACAGCAATAACAATGAACCAAAGCCACCACCTATATACATACCATTTGTTGCTGATATTAGCGCAATGATGAAATCTTTTTCTAAAATTATTCCTTCCACTGAATTTCAATACAAGTCACTTAAAGATGGACAAATAAGATTGCTAATAAAGAATGTAAAATCGTACAGAACTATTGTTACTCATTTAAATGACAGGAAAATTAAGTTCCATACCTACCAATTGAAGCAAGACCGATCGTATAGAGTTGTTATAAAAAACTTACATCATTCTACGTCAACTACTGATATTAAATACGGAATTGAAAAAAATGGTCATAAAGTTCGGAACATTGTCAATGTTCGCAGTAGAATAACGAAAAATCCCCTTCCAATGTTCTTCGTTGATTTAGAACCTGCCCTAAGCAACAAAAACGTATACGATATTAGGCACATAAATAGCGCAATTGTCACCATTGAACCCTTAAGAAAAACTAACGATCTTGTGCAATGTCATAGATGTCAAGAATTCGGTCATACCAAAACTTACTGCCGAAAAGAAGAAAGATGTGTTAAATGTGGCTTAGGGCATCTTACAATTGACTGCAGTAAAGATATTGAAACTCCTCCACGCTGTGTGAACTGTCTACAAAACCATCCAGCAAACTATAAAGGCTGCATAGTATATAAACAAATACTTACAAGAAAATTGCAAAATAATAATCTCTACAGAAGAGCTAAAACCAGCCAATATATATTTAATAGTGAAGATTACCCAAATCAACTTAACCAAAATGCAAACGCCAACGCTAGTCGAAATGAAAGATTTTCATATTCTGATACTTTACGGAATCCACAGCAACTAAATCCATTAAACAATTCTTTTGAAAAACTCGAAAAATTAATTGAAAACCAAATAGAACAGACCAATAAGTTGATAAATAGGATGTCTCTTTTAATATCAAAACTATGCAAATGAATTTAAGAATTGCAATATGGAATGCCAATGGGCTTTCCAATCATACTCAAGAGGTAGAAATATTTCTTAAAACTAATTTCATTGATATCCTCCTAGTCTCGGAGACACACTTCACAGACAGATCATTTTTCAAAATAAAAAATTTTGGCGTAATAAAAGCTAACCACCCGGACAATAGTAGAGCACATGGTGGAGCAGCAATACTTATAAAATCATCAATAACTTAGAACTCGCCGACGAAATAAGACAGCAAAGTCTACAAGCTAATCAATTATACATAAATAAAATTCTGTGTACATACATATATGTATGTAAATATTAGTATACATAAAACTTTAAGATTTTGTATATAATGTATATATTATGAATTCTTGAAATAACTTTAACAATTTTTGTTTGTATATTGTTGTTCTTATTGGAGTTCAACAATGAATGTTATTTTCTTATTACTTATTTTATAAAGTTTGCTTATTATCCTTGGATAGATTGTAAATAAAACGAAACAAAAAAAAAAAAAAAAAAAATTTATATAACTCGTATAGAATATTAAATGTTTTATATAAAATTTAATTGCTTATTAAATTTACTTAATTCATATTCATACACACATTTTATTTTAATACAATTAAAAACGCTGAGTTTTTATACATATTGTAATTTGTCTATTGCAAGGTTCTGCAGAGGCTGCTAATGGCATTCATTGTCATATCAACATAACAATTGTTGCAATCTGAAGGAGTTACAGATTCTATGGAACGTTTAATAATTATAACCTAATCCATATTGTTTTGATCCACCAGCAAATTTACAAAGTTTATTTTTTGAAAGAATTTTTCTAGTGGATTAAGAATTTTATAGCATAGAGGGAGAAAATTAAAATGTGCCAGGCTCCATAATTTTATCCTTCATTGCTTTTGTTTTATGTGTCTGTGCATTATCAAGTATATGCCAAGCACTTGGGATATTGGATTCAGCTAATTTGTTAAAATGTTCCACAAGAAAAGATAACAAATTTTGGTATTAACTGCAGAATGGGAAAGCACTTTTTATGTAAACTGTGTTGTATCTTAAGAACTACGATGAGGGAAACATTTTGTTCCCTAACGGTGATAACAATAACATATTATTATTTTAGACCACGTCTTGCTTGTTCGAAGGTGGTAATTAAAACCGCACTCGTCAATATACATACTTATATTATATATTAGCGAAACTCATTGCATACGTTACGTCGTTGAATTGCAGCATCACTATTATGTACATATAATATTGTGGGAAATATTTTGAAGTTCAGTAAAATAAACAAGGCAGTAGGAAAGAAACTTTAAACCAGCTAACCAGGACGGTGAACCGAAGGGAATGTCGTTAAAGCCTATCCTTGGAGAGATAGAATGGAGTTATTCGAAAAGTTGACTTTATTAGCAATGCAAGTAACAAAAATCTAGATATACGTTAGGCAATTCTGTGATGTATGAAACTAGTTCAACATTTTTTAACTTCTTTCATATGCATTTATCATTTTTGATTAATCAAATCCGTACTTTGTTCCGTTTGTCAGCTCTTTGTTGCGGAGAAATTGTACGCTAATGCCAAAATCTTTAGGGCCGAGTAGTGATATTCTGGTGAGTTAGCATGGCCTTTACTTTTCCTTGGCAAAAGAAAGCTACTGATCTACTTGAGACACCCTTTAAATTGGGTATATTTTGGTGTTCATTCATTACCAAGAACTTTGTTTCCTTCAAGTTTTGGCACATACGTTTTTCTTGACTTACCAAAAACAACAAAAGGGGAAGTGAAGAATATGAATAGGTCAGAATTAAAAATTTAAAAACTGCTGCATCAAACACGCGTCGCACAGTGGTGTTTTCGATGTCAAAAATAGTAGTTATTTGCAAAATTAAAGTTGTGTGAACCGAATAAACTTTTATTTTCGTTAAAAGCAGACAATATATCATAAAAAGGGTTTAAAATATGAAAAAAAATACTTAAAACAATAATAAACAAACAAAAATAAATTAAAGACATATTTAAAGACAGATCCAGTATTATGAAGAATGAAAAAAGTAAAAGAGAGAAAACAGGAATTTGCTAAGGAAAGCAATTCGTTACCAAATATTTGAATCAAATAGTGAATCAGATAGTGAAGAACATGCCAGTGATGATGATAATGATATTTACACCAATTATAAAGATGGCGATAATTGATAAGAATTGGATACGGAAAGAAGATGTTTAAATAATATTTATATCTAATTTTTTTAATATTTTACATATATTTTCTAATTAAGAACTAAATGGAAAACAAATAAAATTGTTTTAAAATATATATAATTAAAAATGTAGAAATTATACTCCTTTGATCTAAAATTAGAAACGGGGAAAGGTACCTGGTATTAATTTGCAACTTTGGAACATAATTATTAATTACTTTATATGGGATGTATCCTTTCCCACGCATCTATCATCTCATTTTTCCACCCAATTTCATATCCCATCTTTAAACCAACGCATACCAAATTTGCAGACTCATAGTATTATAGCTTTCTAAAGAATAAGTTATTATTAAATATTTTGTCCGTGCCATTCCATTTTTCGTCTAAATTCGAAGCTTACTTTCTCTAAGTGATATTGAGCACTTATAAGATTTCAGCACATTCAGGCTATTCATTTCTTCATTTACTTACCTTGTATTTTCGTTTAAAATTTGCTTTTCTCAGTAATAATACTGTAAATTGCATGCGCTTGCTGAGACGTATTTACTGCCGCTCCTTCTTCATAACAGTGAAATATTTTATGGTCGTAACATGTACAATAGAATCTCATCCTTTTCCTACCAAATATATGAATTATGTTTCTGATGCTCAATATATCACTTCAGTTATGCTGCAACAACAACAGTTCTTCGCCAGGCATACTTCCCGCTGGTAGAATCTTATATACGCCACGGGATAACTGCGTGGGGAACCTCTGTAAGAGTCTTCAAAAAACGCAAAATCGGCTTCTGAAAATACTTCTAAGAAACCAGAGTACCGAAAATCCGAACGTCAGACACAACATCACCAGTTTACAAGAAAAACTTATTTACATTGCAAATTCTTTCGTCCATCAAAAATGAAAGAAACATTGTGATAGAAATAAATACAAAAATTGTAATAAAAGAATGTTTGGCTTAAAAATTTAAACAATAAAATTATTGTATAATATATTTCTGAAGAATTTTTACATTCTTTCAAAACTGTTAAGGACTATCGTTCATACATGAAGTGTGGAGTGAAGTTATCGACGGGTGAGAATAAACACGATGTTGATCTTTATGCCACTGTGCTTCTTATGGGGAGATGCTGAAGAAGAGAAATAAAAGATATAAGGATGAGGGCTTGTCAAATTTTATTTTATAGTTTTATTTCTGTCGTTATTTGTCACGTTTTAGTAGTTAAATTGTGGGTTCTTTTAGTTGAAAAAGGAATAAAGATAAACACTTTTCCTTTGCCCTTTTGTTTATATGTAAATAAATATGGATTTTATTGAAATCTGCGATATTATGTTAATTCTTTTTTTTAGAGATAACTGGCTTGAAATAATAGAATAATATTATGATAAATAGTTTTACGGAAAAAAGTTACAATTTAAAGTTGTTTTGTAGTCAATACATCCTTAACTTTTTTGTTTTGTATATAAATAACATCTAAAGTTAAAAGATGTTAAAATAATTTTTTAGTAGTCCTTTCATTTTTTTTCCACAGATTGACAAGTTCTTGACGAAAAGTATTAAACAAGAAGTGCGATTCACTGCTAATGGATTTTTTGTTATAGACAATGCAACACTTTTCAAGGTAAATATTAATAACTTTTTGCTTCAAAATTTGCAGGAAGATCTTATATTTTATAGCATTTATCAACATTTTTAATAAGTAGTGATATGAAAAAAGATATTTCCACGAATTGTTTGCTCACTTTGTTTTATTCGATGAGCTAGTGTTAAGGAGTTCACTGGCCATGTTAAACTATAAGCTATATAATAAGATAATAATTAATGTGGATGAGTCGTGAATGATCGAGCCAAACGATGAGTTTTAATATTACAATGGAGCAATACGTGGCAATCCTGCTTAAAAAAGGTTTAGTTGCTTAAGTGCAGTATGAAACTGCAAATTATTAAAAATATTGAAAATGACTATACAAAAGGACAATATAAACAAAATTTTAAAATATAAAAACAAATATAAAAAACTGTATTAAACATCAAGAAATGAAAGTATTTAAAAATAAATTTTGGTAAAAAAATTAATATATGTATATAAAAAAAAAGATTTGATTTGTAAATTTCTTCAAAATTAAGTATAAAAGTTAAAACAGGAATGAAAATTATTGTAAAAATTATCAAGAAAAAAAATGGAATATGAAAAAATGATCGACATTTAAAAAAAGTTTAAATAGACAAATAAAAATAAATTTAAAAAAGACGAAAGTTTGATTAAAAAATTTCTTCAAAGTTAATAAAAACAGTTTGAAGCACAATTATAAAAATAACTGTTAAAGGAAGAACAAAGAACGACAAAGAAAACAAGAACAAAAATTTTAATTTATATATACATATATAATAAATATATTTAGAAAAGTGGAAAAAATTGAAGAATAAAGAAAAACATACGAAAAATAAAAGTGAGATAACAGAAAAAAATATAGTAAAAAATATATGAAAAGGGAGAAAGCACTTTTACCAAAAACTTCATATAAAACTAAATTGCATAAATAAATAAATTGATAAGCAAACTTAAGCTTTTTTAAAGATTTAAAAAAAAATACGACAAGAGGATAAAATTATAAAAATGTTATACTGCCAAACTTGGAAACGTGAACAACAAATTTGCGAAAACTCTGTTACACGTATAGAAATAACTGAAAAAATATAAAATTTATATAAACAAATAAGAGAAAATCAGTTACAAATTGGTGACAAAAGTATAATCTACACAAAAATCCCGAAGGAAATTTTACTTCGGCTTAATAAGAAAGCAGAGCTTTTATTCCAGACAAAAACTAACAACAGCACAATAATGGTGAAATAACGCGGAATATTTCTTTGTGATTAAGTATGTATGTCCTTAACATACTTACTCGTACAATAATTACACTAAAGTTTATAAATATTAAAAGCGCCTAAGATTCAAATGTACAAAATATAATTAGGTGTATCATATTAATAGATTTATAACCTTAATTTTTTACTTTTTACAACTTTTATAACCTTAATTTCGTTAAGGTTTGCAAAACTCTTTTTTATTTATATTTATGTCTTTTTAATAAACAATAATACGACATTATTTGCACTTGAGTTTTCTTCATAAACTAAATTTTATTTTAGGGTATATCGGTAGTGTGTTTGTCTGTCTTGTGTACATGTATGTCTTTGTTGATAGTGTATATGTCACTCCTCCCTCCTTTAGATAAGTCAATGTCCTCATTGACGGGGTTAACATTATTTATTTCATTTGTAAGTTGTTTTCTAAATTTAATGGCAAATCCTATAATTATTAACTTGATTATTACAATAATTATTAACAAACTTTTGATTAACAAACTTTTTGATATTTGAATTTTTTGATTTAGTTACAATAATTTCTACTGGTTTTTGAAGTTCAGGTTGTGAAATCTTATCTTTAATTAAATTTTCAACATCTCTTCCAGGTGGTAGAATATTAGATTCTTTTATTTTCTGCTTTACAGATGTTTCAAAGTCATAAATTTCCTTTAATTTTGATTTTAAGTTTATTACAATTTTGTTCAATTTCAGTGACTTTTAAGTTTTTATATTTTATATATATATATATATATATTAGGTTCAATAAAGGTTATGTATGGTAAAATATTCTAAGTGTATTGACAATTTGTTTTGTTATTGTTCATAAAATTTTTGATGGATTCACTTTTTTTCTAATATGACTTAATTATCTTGTAGTTTATAAATTATATTATTTATTATAGCATAATTCTCTGCGTCGTTAATTTTAAATTCACAATTGTTTTTATCTGGTAATTGAATAATTTTTAGTCTTTTATAAGTTTTCGAAATAGAGAGTATAAAATAAATTAGGTCTTTGTCCAACTATACTGAAGATTTTATATACTCAAATTCCAATTTGGATAAATTTATCATTGTTTGTGGGTCAATTAATTTTGCCTAATCTAGCTAATTGTATTGCTAATTGGATGTCCCGAATGTGTTCAAAATACATTGTCTGTATGTTTATTATGTAAGCTCAAAGTGTCTCTTTGGAATTTTTGAAGCACTTCATTTTCTCTATTAATATGATCAATCATGTCATTAAATTCATTAGTAGTAATAATATTCGCTTTTAAATCCTTGATTATTTTTTCTATGTTCATTCTGTCTTCTTTATTCATAGTTCCGAAAAAAATGACAAACCATCACCAACTACATTTGCTAAGCCTCGTTTTGCCTATTTAAAAATATTGGTTTCTCTTTACATGCCAATGCCAAGAAGTAAATCATACGTTATGTGAAGATGAGTTTTGTGCTTGGATAATACTTGAGACTTATATTATATTGGTATTTTAGACTTCTTGTATGTTGTTTACTTCAATCGCCTGTTCGCTAGCTACCGTGATTATTGGAAAAATCATCAGTATAGCTGTTATTAGTGGTTTCGTTCCATTATGTTGACTGATCCTTGATATACCTGAAAATGTTTTCGTTAGTTTTTACTAGTACTTCTTTTTCTTTCTTTTGAATTGTGCCTTATACTTCCTAACGTTCCTATTTTTACATTTGACTATATAATTTTCGTTATCTTTTTTCTAATCATTCCCAAGAATTTTCTGCTTTTAAATAATTCGTGTCAATTGGTCCCTCATTCCTTGTTTTATTACTATTACTAATTATTATTTATTTTTATTTATTTATTCAAGTACTGGGCTCTCCTTATTTTTTTTATTTGGTATATGGCAAATTCTACAATATATTTGGCCAACTAAAGTTATTGCACACTACTATAAACTTGAAAACTGACAAAAAACTCGAGATATAAAGAGAGAGAGGACACGTGAAAATATATGTATGTACCTAAATCATACCAAAAAACAAGTATATATTATAATACTTGGACTGCACCCTCCAAATTTGAAGGCGATCATATTGTGTTAAGGAGGAATTTTACGCATTCTAAAGCCGGATAACACTATAATAGCAAGTTGGTGACCAAGTTTGAAAAGGCCATATATAGCTTGTGTTAATACGAACTAGAAGACCTGTATGGTAAACTTTTGGGCAAATTCCATGTTAAAGATATTCGCTTCTTTTCATTAACTCGGAACAGCACTCAGGGAATTTTAATGCCATCCAATCGAACACGTCTTGTTTTCTTGTCTTCTATATCAGAATGACTTTTTATTGTTTTATTACAGCGCACTTACATTATTCATAAGTGTACTAACATTATTCTTAAGCGTACTTGCATTATTTTTAAGCTAAGCAGTGGTGTCATAGAAACCAAGTCGGTTTTGATGTTTCTCGGTTTTAAAAACCAATATTGGTTTCATTTGGTGTCATGAAACCAAGTCGGTTTTGTAATTTTCGAACGCAAATAAAACCAATATTCGAATCAGCTGTTGTTTACATTTGTATAATTGTGTACAATTTTAGTTATAATTTTTTGGACAAAATATAGTGTTTACTAGAATTATCAAAAATGTCAGTGTTTTAAATAAAAAAGAAGGAAAAGAGCGTTCAGAAAAGTTCAGAAGAAAAACATTGCGAGATTGTAGCAATCCGCTTGCGCTGCCGGAGACAGCGTAAGTATATTTTTCGTAAATTTTATAATGTTGCTTAAAGCTGCTTTACAGGTTCATAGGATACTAGTGACTAAACAAACAAGTTTTTCGAAAGGTCCTAGACGCAATAAAAGAACATCTATCCCATTCTAAGATTCAGCCACTGCTACAACTTGCATCTTCTTTGCGATTTTTATACGAAGGGCATTAACAAAAAGTTGTTGGAAACGTCTGTAGCATATGTCTGGGTAGGAGGACAGTGTTAACCAGGTTTAGCCTCTTTGTAAAGCTTCTCGCTATTCCTAGATATTTGTCCATAAACTCCACGATTATGGAGTGAGTTTTATTAGTTTTATTTTTATGTTTTCGCCTACATATAAAATTTACTTATATTTATACAAAATATCAAATTGGAAGACAAAAATAAAAGCGCACAAATGAAATCTGTCAGCTGGTAGCTACTTGGTTTTTCTCAGGAGAAAGGCCAATAATATTGGTTTCTGTGATACTTAAAACCAACATAGTTTTCTGTTTCGAACATAAAACCGATAATATAATGAAAAAAGTATGTTAAGGCATTACATCTTCCTTGCTGTGGTAAAACAAATGTAGAATCGGGGCAATTGATCAAGCTGTATCGATTCAAGGCTTTTTCCCCCTACAAATGTCAGAAATACGTGAAAAACGTGTCACCATCTACGTTACTTTTGCTGTTAATGTGTTCAATAGAAAAATTATGTTCAGAGCCTTATTCTAGTCAATTTAAAGGACGGATCTTTCTTGTTGAATAAAAATATGAAGGTCCGATGATCCAATCTGACAACAAATTCAGTTCCATACACATAAGGGCGGAAATATTTGATTGCAAAATATATTGCAAGAAGTTCTTGTATAATGACGGGTTTTTTCTGTTCTGCAGAACTGAATGCTTTAGATGCAAAATACACTGGCAACTCGTGACCATTAAAATTCTTTTAATTTTTAATTTTAAATGTAGTTTAGCAGAACTGCAATTGAAGCAAAATTTGTATTGAACCTTCTATAGTATTTTGTGAATGCGAGAACAGCGTTCTTTTGGAACTATATAACTGTTTATGGTCGTCAGTTTTAAGTTGTCTGAAAGTAATTTATGGCCTAAAAATGTAACCTCCGTCCTAAAAAAGTCACATTTAAGGGGTTTGAATTAGGATTATATTTTTTAATATTTCAAACACGTTACTTAAGTCTGTTTGGTGTTGCTTACCACATCCCACTACAATTATGTCGACGATATACAAAAACGTTTTATTAGGTTCCAGCTCTGAAAATGCTAGGGACATCATTCGTGAGAAAGAGTTGGGTCCAACGTTCTGCCCATTCGGTACTAAAAAAAGTCAAATCCCTTTATTCTTCATGAAGTAGGATTTCATGTAACTCTAAAAACAGATCAATAATAGAAAAATCTAAGCATAGCAGATTATTCAGAATATCATCAAATCTGCGAAGAGGAAATTTACCTGCGATTAGTTTTTTATTTATTGTCCTAAAATCAGGGCACATGCGGTAAGACTTGGTGTCATTTGAACTTTTCTTTGGAACTAAGATTAATGGACTATTATACTCTGAAGTACTTAGTTCTATTAAATCATTATCCAGAAGATTTTGTACCTGTTTTTTAATTTCGTTTCTTAACGTATGTATGTATATGGTAGACAGCAATTTTTTATATAAGATGGCTCTTTGTATTTGGCTATAAGTTTCTGCTCACAAAAATTGTTGATTGTCATTTTGTCATTATCTAACGTGAAAATATCTTCACTAACACACAACGGCATTAAGTCCTCCTTGATATAGACAGGCATCTTGTCATTTAAAACTTTTCTTCATGTTTAAACCATGAAAAATTAGAACTGTTACCTTTTTGCCGAGCACCTGAACCGAAGCTGTCATCGTGTTATAGTCAATTTGACTTTTGTTTGCCTTTAAAAAATTCTTTTCTAGAATTCCGTCGGAAGGTATGCTAAAACTATCAGCGGCAACATGAAGAGTTTGGGAGATTGGATAATTGCAAAAATATAACGTTGTACTAATTGCATCTATAGTATTGGTCGTATTTGGGGTTATTCTCACAATGCTAATTGTATTTTATAATTTTAAGGTTTCTTGAGAAGGAAAAGTAAAGATTAATAAAGTCTAAAAGTTCAATTTATATATTCATTTCGTCTTTATTGTTGGTTGCTTTGCTGAGGGGCACACGCGTTTAAAGTTCTTGCATACGTTCCCTGTGAGTGAGAATTGCTTCTGTCATTTTGATTATAATTGCGTCTATGAGTGTTATTTCCTCGCCTTATGTGATGTTGTCCCTGTGATCTGTAAAAAGTATTAAGTCCAGTGTAGTTGTTACTATGCGATCTACACCTGAAAGAGCTATGGCCATTGCCCAGAGGAAAATGAAAATTGGTATTTCCTCGCCTAAAGTTTGACCTATTATCCGTTTGTTGTATTGTTAAAATTTAAGTTTGTTTACTAACATTAAACTCTTCAATAATGATTTTGCTACTACATCCTTAGGCTCGTTGAAAACTCTAGAGTCTAATATTGCCGTGATCGTGTCAGATTGGGCATTATTTCTACAAACACTTACCGTCGACTCAATTGAAATATTTTGAGCTTTTGCCCTTAACGACAAGTGACTGTTATAAGGCATTATCTTTACATACAGTCCTGCAATTCGTAATACAACAACTTGCAAGCTGTCCGGTTTTGCCTTATACTTTAACGAATTCTTAATTTGTTCAACACTTGATACATTTTCTGGGAGCACATGACAAGTATTTAAGTTGGTGCTGTAATTTCTTAAATTAACTCGATTTCATTTAAAACGGAGTTAAGATTTAGTTTATTTCCGTCGTAATTATTTAAATCAAAGTAATGTTTCTCTTCGGTATTGATTACGGAATCGCAATCGCTTGAACTTGCTTTTGTTCCGGAATCATTCTCGGTAAATGCGTCTCTCTGTATTTTCTTAAACATATCTAAGTACACCAAATGGGATTTTTACAAAAATTAGTTTACAAAAACCTTTAACTAATAATGCTCTGCAATGAATTATTTTACTGAAAATTTTTTCGTGTACTTTCTGGAATTTCCACGTAATGAGTGAATCTATATACATACTCTTATTTTATTTTTGTTATTTGATATCGGCCGATTTTGTAACATTATTTTTGCTTTTTATTTCAAATAAATTTAGTTGCCGACATTTACCAGTTTCACATGTTTTTTCCATAAGTTTAAAGAAATTTTAAATACATTAATTAATTTTTCCCAAGAAGTTATATTGTATTTGGATATGTAAGTATATAAAATACTTTGCATAAAGATACAGCCTGCACTTATATGCATGAATACATATATTTGGATATACATATGTACTAGTTTATTGAAATAAGAGGTTATTACGAATTTTAAGTATACAATAGTTATTATTGAAGTAAATTTATAAATAATTAAATTTATAGATAATTCAAGTAATTTCAAAAGTTTAAGAACATAAACTTCTAAATAATTAAATTTATAGATTATTAAAGTAATTAGTTTTTTTCCTGTTTGAATTAAATTTAAAAAGAAAAAATCAAGACAGTAAACTTATAAATAATTAAATTTATAATCAAAGTGATCTTAAAAAAATTTAGAAGGTATAATCGATAAAGGCAATCATAAAATAGAGTCAATAATTCTACGTGCTAACTGGTGGCCTTCGCTATAGTGTTCATGCATATACATACATACGTATTACTTCTGATAAATGTGTTGGGTTGTTGTTGTTATTTTACCCCTCGAAATACAGTGGCTCCCATAATATTCTGTATTTTTATTTCGAGTTATTTAATCAAAAATTTAGCAAGAAGATGAATAAAACTCGGAATATTATATCGTGATAAGAAAATATATTTCTTAAATCTAATTAATTAATTTTTAAATCATAAAACAACAATAAAAATTTACTGAAGAGAACAAAAAGTGGAAACTTAACCAAATTCAGTCTTCATTAATATTCGGTTTTTTTATAAAACTAAAATTAACTTCCTAAAAATATTAGTAAAAGAAAAATACTAATATCTTGTTGGAAAACCATTATTTTTTATGACCTCTGATAAGCGATTACGCATGTTAAAAATATTTTTTTTTAAATAGTCTCCACTGATTTTATCCCATTCTTCCTGCAGTCTCCTTTTTAGCTCATTTCTGGACGAAATTGGAGTTCTGTGAACTTGGCGATCCAAGTGATCCCATAAATTTTCTATGGGGTTCATGTCAGGGGATTGGGCGGGTGTATCAATCACTTTTGGACAGTTGTAAAGCAACCATTTGCGTACAACATGGGCTTTATGTTTAGGGTGGTTGTCTTGATATAATTTGAAGGTCGAAGAAATTCCCATTTTTTCAGCACACTGCTTCAAATTCTCCTTCAAAATGTTTAAGTACATATCTTTGTTCATCGTTCCTTCAATATAAACGAGTTTTTGCTAATATGCAGCCCCATTCCATCACGTGTCCTCCATTAGAGGAGAATTTCAGGAAATTAGAATTTTTGGTTGCTATAGGGTTTGGCGTATCAGAATTATATTTCTTTTCCTTCTTTTTTTGTTTTTGTGTTTTCTTAGGTTGTGTTACTTTTTCTTTGTACATACATACATATGTATGTACATGTTTAATAGTGGTTTGTAATTTTATTCATTTTCACTCTTTAGGTAGCAGAATTCGACTTTTACATTCAAGGAAATATAATCCAATTTAAATTAAAAATGTTTAATATATATAAGTATTTATAGTAAAATATCTCTCCGATTTCACACAATTATGTCGTGAACATATGTATTCGAATTTTAATAACGCTGATGTTCATATTTATTCTTCACTCTTTGTTGTTTTTTTCTGCGGTTATTTAAAAAGAATCGTTGAGTATATATACTACATATATATTTTGCAGTACATTAATATGACATGTAAATAGCGGTTTGTAACTGTATGTTTTTACTTTATGAAAGTTTCTATCGGTTACATATCGTTAATTAACAGCATATTTCTGTTGATTGATTTTTTCTGTCATTTACATTTTATGTGAGTATTTGTTGGTTAATAAATAAATGTGTATGTAAGTAATACGAAGCCATGTCTAGTTTTGAAATTCCTACCAAACTCGTCAGGCTGTGTAGGATGACGATGGAGAACTCTCGCTGCTCCATCAACGTCGGTAACGAATTCACTGAGACCTTCAATGTCACTTTTTTAACATAATTCTTGAGAAGATCGTGCAAAACTCACAAGCCAACAACAGAGGCACGATCTTCCAAAAGTCCGTGCAACTGCTAGCATACGCTGACAACATTGACGTGATTGGTCGAACACAGCGAGCCGTCAATGAAGCGTTTGCTGGTATTTCAACGGAGGCGGCCAAAATGGGTCTAACGGTGAACGAGGGCAAAATGAAGTATATGCTGTCATCAGAAAAGGACGCGCAACACCGACGACTGGGACAGAACGTCACCATAGGCAGCTATAACTTCGAAGTAGTGAAGGACTTCGTCTACCTTGGCTCCCAAGTCAACAGTATAAATAACATCAGTACCGAGATCAAACGCAGAATAACTCTTGCCAATCGCTGTTTCTTTGGGCTCAAGAGGCAATTGAGTAGTAAGGCCCTTTCTCGAAAAACCAAGTTGACACTATATACCACTTTGATAATCCCTGTACTTCTTTATGGCGCAGAAGCATGGACGGTGTCGAAGGCGGATGAGGAAGTCCTTGGTATTTTCGAGAGAAAAGTTCTGCGTTCAATCTTCGGCCCTGTTTGCGTTGATGGTTTCTGGAGAAGAAGATTCAATCATGAACTGTACGGGTTGTACAGCGACATGAGCCTAACCAGGCTTCTACGGATCCAACGGCTAAGATGGTTGGGCCATGTAGAGCACATGGAGAATACTGCTCCGACCCATAAAATCTTTGATTCCGAACCTGTGGGACAACGCATTAGAGGACGCCCACGGAACCGATGGCGCACACAAGTGGAGAGGGACCTCAACCAACTTGGGGTGCAAAATTGGAGGACGCTGGCTAAAGACCGTGCCAGCTGGAGAATTTTGTTGGTTGAGGCCCAGGTTCACCACGGACTGTAGCGCCAAAAGAAGAAGAAGAAGACCAAACACAATTAAAGTAGTAAAGAGTGTTAAATCATTGATTTTATAGTAATAATAATATATTAATGTCATAAAGCTCCGTATTCAACTTTTTAGTTGGTTTTGTATTCAGCTTTTGAAAATATTAAAAAGTAATAGAAAATAACATCATATGGGCTGCAAAGCATCCGCAAAATCTTTTCTAAGCCACTTTTTTATATTTTGCTTTCGCTCTCAAAATTTTAGGTACTTATTGTAACTCGTAAATTTTGCATAACTTATAAGTGCTTTATAGTAGGAAATAATGGAAGGTGAATAATAATTAAAATTGGCATGCTTATATACATATGTACATATGATATAAGTACAATTATAACAAATTCAAACCTAAAATATTTATATGTTTGCATAACAACTAATAAAAACAATTTGATTTTCTTTTTTCAGATTTTTTCGGCAGTTACAACTTACCTGGTAATTCTAATACAGTTTAAACAATTGGAAGAGTCAAAAATGGTCAGTCCAAGGGGAAATACTATATAGAGGCTTATAATTACATCATGTACTCATATATAGAAGCTCATAATTTTGAGAAAACAAGTTAAAGGAAACTGTCAGTTCCCTCTATGTCAATTAAATAACTCGCCTTCTTTTAAAAATTTTTTATGCTTGTTTGTGTAGTTGATTAACTATTTCTCTCTTATCAGAGTTCATCATCTAACAGATCAGCATGTGAATAAGTGTGTTGGTTAATATTGTCTTTTATTCCCTCTTTTTATTTATTATTGTTGTATTGGTTTTTTTAATTTTGTGCTCATATACTTTTAAAATGCTAAAAAATCCTATTTAAAGTCAACAATGCCTTTTATTATCTCCAGCTGTGCAACAAGTATTCGAGTCCGTATTGTCTAATGTAAAATTATTATATTTTGCTATTTTAAGTATTTCATATTATATTGCGTCATTCCAATATATATTTCAATTATACGAAATCGTTCTTCGATATTCTTTATGAAATCTTTATTTAAAAAAATTAATTGTCAGCAATATCTTTGGCAATCAATTCTCGTAATATTTCATATCACTTATTATTTTTTTAAATTCTGATTCATATACTCCTACTCGTTTAGCAATATCATTAATTATTCTATTTATTTGGAAACGATGCTCGCATATCCTCCGCTTCGAATTATTTAACTTAGTTGAACTTTCTCCAAATTTATTAATAAAATTCATTATTTTAATATATTGTATTGGCTTCTTTCAGTTCTTCGATGATAGAAATTATTTCCTTATTATGATTGTTATGACCAGCACTCTCTGACGCAAGAAGTAGACGTAGTCTATCTACCAATTCATTTGAGTCATCCTAATATATATAGTTAGTATTGTGAATGTCTATAGATTTTAACAATTAATTAATTAAAAAATCAAAATAAAATTAAATTTAATTTTTCCCCTTTCTTATGGTGTGAGATTTTGGAGAAAATAAATCCTTTATTATATGTTGATACTTGAATGATTTTGTTCCCTTTATTTGAGTATTTGATTTATAACTTCTTCTGTGGATATTTGTACTTGTTAGTATTTCCTTATATGTTTTCAATTCTTTTTTATTGTAGTGAAGTGGTTGTGAATGAAAAATCAGTTCAAACAATCCCGGACTTACGTTCCACTTGCAATTTCCGATTTGCATAGTATTATCTTTATTAAATTTGAACTTGTCATTTCCGTCTCTTCGTCTATATTAAAACCATAAAGCTTATCAATATTTTTATTACTCAGGAGCAGTCCTATATTTTTAGATAGTCAATTACTAATTATTGTATTGTTCATAATTTTATTCCTTTTTCTATCTTTATTTAACTCTACTTCGCTTTTTCTCTTTGGAAATATGTTTATTAACTTTCACTTTATTCCCCCCCGGGCACCACATTTTGGCGGATAGTGGGAGGCGGCGGTAAAGTCAACTAAGGGTCATTTGAATAAAACGCTTTTCAACGCAAGCCTTACATTCGAGGAGCTTGGAACCGCCATGATCGAAATAGAAGCTATTTTAAATTCAAGGCCTATTTCGCCTATGTCTTCCGATCCCAGCGATTTTGAGGCACTTACACCAGACCATTTTCTTATTGGCGCTCCCCTCCCTAGTTTGCCAGAACGTGATGTCCTGATCAAAAATATTAACAACTTAGAGTACTGGTCACGAATAAACGTTATAAAAAGTAGCTTTTGGAAAAAATGGTCCCATGACTATTTAAATGAACTACAGACTCGTAAGAAGTGGACTAACTCCAACCCATACATTAATAATGGTTCACTGGTCATTATCAAAGAAGAAAATTTACCTCCGCAGCGCTGGCTCATGGGTAAAATCAGCAACGTGGTATATGGAAGAGATGATCGCATACGAGTTGTAGATATTAAAACAACAAAGGGAATTATACGACGCCCTATCCACAGACTTGCACTACTTCCATCATCTTGAAAGTGTCCTTTCAATGGGGCCGGCATGTTAGGTCATCATATAACACTAATATTAATGTAACAATTTATTTATATTTATTTTCAAATTAATTTCAATCAAATATTGTATTAAAATTTATTCACACTTTTGCTTTGTTTATTCGCTTTTTGCTTCTATAATTTGATATAATTTTGTTCATGCAGGCCCACCGTATCTTTATTTTGTTTATGAACAGTTAATCCCTTTGCAATGATTTCTTTCTCATGTAATTTCTTAATGCTTGTATTTGTTGTTGTTAATAATAACGCAATTTTATTTTACTTTGTTGTTACATTAATATTGCTGAATTGCATTGGTTCATTGGAAGTGAAAAACAAATATAACAACAACACCAATGATCCTTATATATAAGAATACTTGTGTTAGGTTTAAGAATAAGAATTTTAAATAAAGAAAACATTATTAAAGTTGAATTGATAAAGTCATCATCCCTTTTAATTTTGCTCGCGTACCACGAACGTAAATTCGCATTGCCTATAAGTATCACTTTCCATCGAACATTTCAGTGGCCTATAGACAACAATTCAAGGAATACCGAATTGCTCTATAGTGCTGCCGGTGAGAAAACTCCTCATCGTACAGTGGTCACAATTCTAATGACATGGTAGACTAGCAGGCACCATTTCCATGGCTTATATTTTCCAAGTTCCGTTTTGTAAAACTAATGGTTTATTTTCGTTTATTTTGTTATGATTGTAAGTTATTATTTATATAGTTATTTTTTTAATTCGAAGCAAAAATTTTTCTCAAAACTTAGACCTGTACTAGAAGTGCAAAAAAGAGTTTTCAAATAAGTTTTTTTGAACAAACGTGTTAATTTGTTTTTTAAGACTTAAATTTAGCAGTTGGTACAAAAAAAATTTTAGTGGTTAAAAAAAATAAATAAAAATTGCTATTGCTACATCAAGGCTTATAATTTAACAAACTAAAAATATTTCATTTTATAATATATGTAGCAAATATTTTAGATTTTGCTTAATTTGCACTTAGATTCATATATATATGAATATATATATATATATATATATATATGAATATATATATATATATATATGAATATATATATATATATATATATATATATATACATACATATATATATAAACTACGATCTCTTTTGCCAGGTTTCGTTACCTGTGTATTCATAAGTTCCACTTTTTATTTCCAGTATTATTTTTTATTTCCAGTATAGTTCCAGTATTATTAAATTGTAACTACTGAGTTTTTGATTATTATATTGTACTAAGCATTCCAACATGGACTTATCAAAAATTTTGGACCAAAGCTGCAAATATCCTTCAAAATTAGAAGTATGCAGACGACCTGATAGCATAACTATGTTGTGGGATGCTGTTCTCGCAGTTTTTGGTCACTCTCTCGTACTCCACATGCGATAAATCCTTCTTACCTTTATAATAATCGCTTGATAGGTCCTGATATACTTATTCAGAAATATATAGAGGTAGTCACAAATTGTTTTTCATCGTCTACATCATTTGAAATTTCATCATTATCTAAAAGTTCCGTTCCTGGCTGAAAATTGGGGTCATTGCATGCATAGATGATGCCTAATGCTATGCTCACTCTCTTCCTCCAACCACTGTCGTATTATCTCATCGTGGTTCTTAAAAGTTGCAGATGACGTTCTCTTAGAGCAGTGTGATGCGATGTGTTTCAATGCTCCATAGCAAAACTAAAAGAAATTAAAATTTTGCTGACGTGGTGTTTGGCGGACACTAAGAAAATGTAATAATTTTACTGACAAGGTGTTTAGGTGTCTCCTGAAAATATAACAAAAATACTAATGTGATTGTCTCTCAGACACCTACTTTAATATTGATGTGGTTATATTGGCACCTGCGCTTACATCAATCGATGTACTCAATAAGAAGGTACAAAGAACGCGGGAGTAGAAGTTTCAAAAAACACTCTTTTCTGTTTGTTGGTATCTAGACTACCACATCAGTCGCAGAGGGTTAAGTATGTCCGAGTTATAATGACACTTTTAGAAAGTTGAGTTATGTGTATGCATATGAAAGGTTTAGTATTGATGAATGCAATTGTGGTGGATGCTTACATGTTTTTAAATTTTTTTCTAAATTTGTTAGTGATTCTTGTCCAGCAAACATTTTGAATTCAGAGTAACATGTGCAAAATAATTTATGTTCAATATTGCGTTTGGTAACGTGCAATGTCTTCTATCCAAATTGTTAAGAAAAATAGGGGATATATCAAATCAAGACATTATGATTCCTTTAATAGGAATATGAAAAGTTTCGATGGTGGGGAAAGAGAAACGCACTTAGATAGGGCAAAAAATATTTATGTATAATTCATATAATCATAATACAATACATAATTTAGTTCTTATATTGATATGTATAATTTTCAAGTTAAAATTAAATAATATGTGTGTAGATCAAAACTAAGTATATATAGAACATAAAGAAAGGTGAATTGATAAAGCGTTGAATAGCACTTTCTGCAAAACATTTTTACATTGAGGTAACATAGACTAACTATTATAGATTCCTGCAAGAAAATAAATAATTTTCATATACTGCTTTGTGTTTTCTGCGTATTTCTCTCACTAAGCAGCCTTATTTTTAGCTTTGTATATTACTGCTACACATTTATAAAGATATTGCACAAACAGAAATAACGGACATCTTTTGATGCTTACAGAAATAAGAAGAGAAAACAAAAATATCACTATTCTTTGATGGAATTAAATAAAACAAGGAGACCAGAATATTTTTAAGCATGCATATAGTGGACATTTACATTAGGCAATTCTTTCACCTAAGTTGATTAACTTTTTGACATCGGTGTGAGGGGAACATAAAATAAATACAAACTTGTTTGTACTTCAATTCGTATTACTTTCTTATTCGTACTTATATTTAAAAAAATATGTCAATCTCATTAATAAGAATCGCCTAATGAAAACTCCTACTATAGAAATAATCTTTTTTTTGGCTTGCGGCCACGTTACTCTATTGAAGTTAAAAACAAGCCTTAAACATTTTTTGTAATATTACTTACACAATTTTATATTTAATTCTATTTTAACTGACCTTATTGGTATTACCAAGTTGTTGCAAAATAGCATTTTTAAGAAATTTATGAATATTATTTATGTTATAAGTTACATATTTTTATGTTCCGGATTAAACAAAATCAAAATGTTTCAAAGTTTCAATTCTTTGTAATTATTAACTTTTTGTTACTTAATGTTTTTTAATTGATAACTAATTAATTTGGGGTGTTGCAATATACGAAAATTGCCTATTTTTTCACTTAGGATATGAACCTTAGTTACATGTGGCTTTGACACTGTGTACCATTTTTGTTTATACTTACAAATATTTAAAATTGTTATTCCAAAAAAAAATATCATTGCCACGTCTGTGCTTATTCTTACGGCATGTGTGCTTTTAACCTTACCGACTAATATTCTAATATTATCTTCATGCTACTATTTTAAAATCTGATGAGGAATTCTCCTCTTCGTTTTATTTTCGTTTTACTGCAGTCGTGGGTTATGCTCCCTTCAGTATGTTCATATATAATAATCTCTTGTAAAATTTTCTTTACCGAAAGTTCTTCTTAATCTTCTTAATCTTTAAAATATTTTGTTACCTGAGGGAATAAGAATTTTTTATATTATCTTTCGCTCTTATCACCGTATGCATACAATGCATACACCAAAACCCTCAAATATGACACACTGTGATGCATGATTACAAATCGATTACATGCTATTTGGAGGATGCTTTTCACCTCGGTTGGGTGCGGAGCCTATCTATATCTATATATAGCCGGTCAAAAACGAAGTTCCTGGGTCTCCCGTGGTACCAGAAGTAAGCCTCTGGTGAGATCTCGTAGCCCTGAAAGCACTACTAGCAGCTTGAGCTACAAACAGCTCTCAAAGACTGGTGCCTTGCAATCAGCAAGCGACTGACACAAAAAGCTCGCCAACGCCATTCACCTACACTTAAGTGGTCCTATACAAAAAAGTGGCAAGGTCAGCCTCAGGAAAGATCTCGTACGTATCCACCAATCGATTTCTCCAGGCAGATACGTGGAAAGAGAACAACACCCAAATAATTATGTCATAGGTTTGTATAATATTTTTGCACCATATTCTTCAATCAAATTTTTCCATCGTTTCAATTTCGTATTTGGGTTTTTATCAGATACAGAAAATATTAATGATTGATGGTCTGTACAAATTGTTAGGTCTGCTATGCCATATAAATAATTTCTTGATTTTTGTAAAGCCCAGACTATGGCCAAAAGTTCTTTCTCATTTGTTGAATAATTCTGTTCAGTCTCGTTTAGAGGTCTTGAAATAAATGAAATAGGTCTTTGTTTTTGTGAAAGTACAGCGCCTATACCAAAATTGCTGGCAATCGTAGTTAATTCAAAAGGTTCTTTGAAATCGGGTTGAAATAATTGTACTTGAGCTTCAATTTCATCCTTGATTTTATTCATTGCTTCTAGAGCAGGTTGGTCCAATTTTATATTTATTTTTGCGCTCTGATTTTTAGATATACTTCCGTTTTCTCCTCTCAAAAATGTTGTTAAGGGTTTGACAATATGGCCTCAGAATATCATTTACGCAACGTTGAAAGATTGAAGGAGCATTCTTTAAGCCGAATGGCATTCGAAGAAATTCGTACTTAGCGCCGTTGATTGAGAAGGCTCTTTTTTCGCGGTCTTCTTTTCTGATTTGAATTTGGTGGAAGCCTGATTCTTAATCTAATGTTGAAAAGATCTTTGCTTTACCTAAGTTTTGAATAATCATATTCACGTCTGGGATAGGATATCTATCCGTAATTGTTTGTGCATTCAATTTCTGAAAGCCTACAACCATCCGCCGTTTAGGTTTACCTTTGTCATCGGTACCTTTTTTTGCTACAGTCCAGATGGGACTATTGTAGGGACTTTTACTAGGTTGTATAATTTCGTTATGCAATAGATCCTGGATTTCTTTATTTATGAATTCATTATCGGAGAATGAATATGGGCATTGTTTCGTCCATATAGGTTCATCTGTTGTTGTTCTAATAGTATATGAGTTTTTATTCATAATCTCCTCTATTCTTTCCCTGTATTTTTCATTATTTACTGTAAAATTTATTTTATGCATTTTTTTTTACATTTACATATAATTGAGTCTGTTATTAATTAATTCTATATTTGCACCTATGTATTTCTTTTAATCCTTGCATTCCCAATATTATGTCTGAACTTGTCAGTAATAGGTTTATCAACTTTTTACTATTAACGTATGAATACCTAATAGTATCTAATCTTTTACTATAACCTATTTTACAGTTTATGTCTATGTAGTTATTTGTCGCACCGCAGTCTATTAATATTGAGTGTTTTTTATTGAGGTATAGAACTTTAAGTTGGCATCACTTTTTTAACTGGCGGCCATTTTGTCAGCTGCCAAGTGATTAATATTTAGTTTGGTTTGCCATTTCATCATGAACAGGTTGACAAAAGAACAACGCTTGCAAATCGTGCAAATTTATTTCGAAAATAATGGTTCAGTTCGCGAAGTTTACCGCAAGCTCCGTCCATTTTATGGTCATCAGAGCAATTAATTCGGTTAACCATGGATCGTTTTCGCACTACGTTTACTCTATGTGATAATACGCATCCGCAGAGACGTCGAACAGTGCGCACCGAAGAAACAATTGCCGCTGTAGAGCAAAGTGTTGAAGAGGACCCGAATGAATCGATTCGCCACCGTGCACAGCAATTGGAGCTTTGTCCATCAACTTTATGGAAGATTTTGCGCAAAGATCTTGGCTTGCGACCTTACAAGATCCAGCTTGTGCAAGAATTAAAGCCGCGAGACCATGCAATGCGTCGTGATTTTGGTGTATGGGCCGAAAATGAGATTGATCTCGATGCTGATTTTCATCGCAAAATTTTGTTCAGTGATGAGGCTCATTTTTGGTTGAACGGCTACGTCAACAAGCAAAATTGCCGCATTTGGAGTGAAGAGAATCCACATGAGACCCTTGAGACGCCATTACATCCACAAAAACTGACTGTTTGGTGTGCTCTATGGGCTGGTGGAGTCATTGGGCCATACTTCTTCCGAAATAATGATGGAGAGTCAGTTACCGTTAATGGAGACCGGTATAGAGCCATGATAACCGACTATTTTGTTCCCGAATTGGATGGCATGAATGTGGATGAGTTGTGGTTCCAACAAGACGGCGCTACATGCCACACAGCGCACGTCACAATCGATTTATTGAAGGAAACATTCGATGAGCGCATAATTTCGCGGAATAGACCTGTCAATTGGCCACCAAGATCGTGTGATTTGACACTATTGGATTATTTTCTTTGGGGATATGTGAAGTCGCTCGTCTACGCCAACAAACCAGAAACGTTAGGGGACTTGGAAGCCAACATTCGTGGTGTTATTGCCAACATACGGCCCCATATGCTCGAAAAAGTGGTTGAAAATTGGACCTGTAGAATTGGCTTTATTCAAGCCAGCCGCGGCGGCCACATGCCCGAAATCATATTTAAACATTAATGGCATAAAATTATCCTTCCAATAAAGCCAAATTGATGGACATTAAAACGATTTTCTTGTGTTTTATTTCAATTCGAAGTTCTATACCTCTAACAAAAACACCCTGTATATTGATCGTCTTACCCGTTTCTCTATCGCGCCTTTGTAGATGAGGTATACCATATTTTAATCTAAAAAGCTACCTTGTTGTCTTCATCTTCATCGTACTCAGCTCTGGTTGAATTGATGTCATTTTCCTCTTGAGTATAGTTAATTCTTTGTTGTTTATTATGATTGAAGTTGTTGTTGTAGAAGTTGAATTCTCTCTTGAAGGGATGCTGCTGTCTGAAGGGATTGTTGTACTTTTGGTTGTTCCCTTAGAATTGTGTTGGTTGACGAATATTTCTGTCAGTTGTATCCACTTCCATTGGTTATAGTTCGGGTTGTTTTTGGAAGTGTGATGGCTGTTGATTTGGGTTGTACTGTACATTGGGTCTGTACTTCCGCTGCTCAAATTAGTGATGGAGCAGTTTCTGTTGGCAGCGTTCGTGAGTCACGAGTGAGTGTGGTCGATGTGCTTGTGTTGGTGTGTCGTAGACTTCTGTCGTCGTGGTAGATGGTACTCGCGATTGTATATGCGGTCTCTAAATCTTTTGGATTTTGGATGCGGTGTATTTTGAATTTAAACTAGTGATGAATGTTCTAACTTTTTCTTGATTAGCGAATGTTTTCGTAGTTTTATGGCCATGTTCCATCTCAATTTTTGATACAATTAAATTCAATGCTTCATTTATGCATGAATGATACTCAGCCAAATCTTTCCTTCCTTGTGATATCTTCTTCATCTCTTCAAGCAAGTCGGTATATGTATAATCAAGTCTTTTTATCATTGAATAAAAATTGAATATAGTGTTGTGGTTGATGAGTATAGATGTATAGTATGTTGGGGTGTTTTCAAATCTTTTGATGCTCCTCATATGTGTCTGTTATTTTTTAATGTTGTGAGGGCCGCTTGAACAGCTATAAGTGTTGCAACTTGAGATTGCAGAGTAGCTAAATCTTGGACAGACATTTTATTTGTGTCTTCCCTTGGGATTATTCCTCTTGCTGCGTCAAAGATGCTTTGTCTTTCTTAGTCTGGGTTTCCAGTTTTATATACATATTTATTTTTCTTTTAGATTGTCGTGATTATAAAATTCTACTATATTCCAATGAATTTAATTTTATTTCGCTTTTTCAGGATACGTGGTGCTGGTTTTTTACTTTATTGAACTATTCCTTTTTAATCTTGGAAGTCACTTTGTACTCACTGTCCTTTGATTAGTTATTCCTTTTTTCCTTCAAGATAATGTTGGTTCAAGGATCAAGAGTGCAGTGTTCACTTAAGTGGCGTTCGGAATCCTTTGCTTATTTTACAAGTATCCCGGTCCCCAATTAATTCCTTATTTAAAGAGTGAGTCAAAAAAAACATTTTCTTTTTGTCGCTGCACTGAAAATGTGCGCTTCTTTATTTAATGTATTCTTAAGACTGATTACTACGAATTGCTTAACATCTATTTATATTATTTCAATGTTTTTGTTCTTATATATACATATGTATCCTAAATCTAAGTTCTCAAAACATGTTTTTCACTCATTCTTAATTTGTTTTGCAAATACCTTTATTATCAGTAAAAAATATATTTTGAGTTTTGTCTGTTAGTTGTTTCGTTTTATGGTTAGTTATAAAAGTGGTCATTGTAAGTATGGTCTTCTTGTTATCTGTTTATTAGCTCATGTATATAATGTTTTTTTAGGATTAAATCTTATCTCTAATTTAATGTGAATAAACATAAGTATTTTGAGAATTGTTTTATTGATCTTTGTATTTTATTATTTGTTTATTTAGGCGGTAAGTAAGATCTTATTTGCTAAGTATCTATTGCATTAACTTGTGCACAAGAGTCTGATTTAATTATCAGACGACTTTTGAAATCTAACATGAACATAGATGGCGAGGACTAGACGCTTGAATAATCTGGGAAACTATTACAAAATATCTTGTATTAAAGTATGCAGACAAAAGAGATCATACAACAATGCAGTATTACTCTTGCTTAAGGTGACAATATGGTTCAAATATTTTATGAACAAGTATTTTCTAAAATCTTTGTAATTATAAATTAGTTCCATGTAGGATGGATATCGGAAGAAGGGCAGTCGATGGGCTTACACAAGCTTATCGAGTTATATCCTTAGATGCTTTTATAAGATACCTCGGAGAAAATTTCGTCTTCTGAAAGATCCAAGGGATTTACTACAACTACCTAATCATCTTAATGGTAGAAAACCAATTTTGTAAGAACATACTTTACGAACTTCCCAGGTATATCAGTAATAGACAGAGTAACAATGGTAAATACTAACCAGCATTTTTTCCACAGTTGGCACACATGCCAACTCCTCTAATTTATGATCATATCATTTACCCGCTTCAGAGGAACATAGAACTATTAAATAAAATACATTCCTTAGATAACTTTTTTTTAATTCCTTTATTCATTTTACTTGGTAACATAGGGCATTTACAAGAAAGTTCCATCTTATTTTATTATATCAAATTGATTTAACTTCTTCCCATGATTGGTTTCAGTTTATTTCTAGAGAAATCGTTTCCATTTTCACTTTCTTTTGGTTATTTGGCGTTTTATTGGGTCCTCGTTTGTTTTATTCCAGAGGTCTAAGCTTAATATATATTATTATAAAATTTTATTTGGCCAAGAAATTCGGCATATGATGCGTAGGCAATTATTTATGAACACTTGTAGTATTTGCCCTATTGAGTTTGAAAGAAGCCAAGTTTCATTTCCATAGAGTACTTTAAGCATGATTTAAACTTCCTTAACTTTTTTAAGAGATATTTGAGGCGATCGCCATATTTTTGTTAAGCTTGATCTAATTTTGTTAAGCCTGTTCTTTAGATCCTCTCTACTCCTCCATCTATGGCCATAAGGCAACCTAGGTAACAAAATGACTTTATATACTTGAGGGGTTCGTTATTTACACGCATAGCCTAACTGTTTTTTGCGCTTATTTCAAGGCCAACTTCCTTAGCGCTTAAAACGATGTCATTGACTTTTTTCCGCATGTCGTTGAACTATTTTCTCATGTACATGTTTTTTCCTGAGTGCCGTCCAAATTGCGTTGCGCGAGTTAAATTATCCTTTTGGATAGTGGAATAAAAATTATTATTAGTAGTATTAGATTAGTAGTATTATTAGTAAAATTATTATTACAAATATTGTTATAATTGACTTATTACTATATTTTTTATGATATTGCAATTCTTTAATTTATTTTACATTTTCAATTTCGCTTAAAACTATTTCGTCAAAAGTTCTATAGTAACAAATTCAATTTGATTTTTTTATGGAATAACAAAATTAGCTCTGTATGTTTTTTTCTGAATTAACAAAAGTTTCATTATCAATTATTATTTTTCAATCATGAAATGTAAAAAATAGTTATGGAAAGATTTCTTTCATCACAACTGCTAGTGAGGATACTTCCGTTTGCAATTTTATTTTACTTTGTTGTTACATTAATATTGCTGAATTGCATTGGTTCATTGGAAGTGAAAAACAAATATAACAACAACACCAATGATCCTTATATATAAGAATACTTGTGTTAGGTTTAAGAATAAGAATTTTAAATAAAGAAAACATTATTAAAGTTGAATTGATAAAGTCATCATCCCTTTTAATTTTGCTCGCGTACCACGAACGTAAATTCGCATTGCCTATAAGTATCACTTTCCATCGAACATTTCAGTGGCCTATAGACAACAATTCAAGGAATACCGAATTGCTCTATAGTGCTGCCGGTGAGAAAACTCCTCATCGTACAGTGGTCACAATTCTAATGACATGGTAGACTAGCAGGCACCATTTCCATGGCTTATATTTTCCAAGTTCCGTTTTGTAAAACTAATGGTTTATTTTCGTTTATTTTGTTATGATTGTAAGTTATTATTTATATAGTTATTTTTTTAATTCGAAGCAAAAATTTTTCTCAAAACTTAGACCTGTACTAGAAGTGCAAAAAAGAGTTTTCAAATAAGTTTTTTTGAACAAACGTGTTAATTTGTTTTTTAAGACTTAAATTTAGCAGTTGGTACAAAAAAAATTTTAGTGGTTAAAAAAAAATAAATAAAAATTGCTATTGCTACATCAAGGCTTATAATTTAACAAACTAAAAATATTTCATTTTATAATATATGTAGCAAATATTTTAGATTTTGCTTAATTTGCACTTAGATTCATATATATATGAATATATATATATATATATATATATATGAATATATATATATATATATATATATATATATATATATATATATATATGAATATATATATATATATATATGAATATATATATATATATATATATACATACATATATATATAAACTACGATCTCTTTTGCCAGGTTTCGTTACCTGTGTATTCATAAGTTCCACTTTTTATTTCCAGTATTATTTTTTATTTCCAGTATAGTTCCAGTATTATTAAATTGTAACTACTGAGTTTTTGATTATTATATTGTACTAAGCATTCCAACATGGACTTATCAAAAATTTTGGACCAAAGCTGCAAATATCCTTCAAAATTAGAAGTATGCAGACGACCTGATAGCATAACTATGTTGTGGGATGCTGTTCTCGCAGTTTTTGGTCACTCTCTCGTACTCCACATGCGATAAATCCTTCTTACCTTTATAATAATCGCTTGATAGGTCCTGATATACTTATTCAGAAATATATAGAGGTAGTCACAAATTGTTTTTCATCGTCTACATCATTTGAAATTTCATCATTATCTAAAAGTTCCGTTCCTGGCTGAAAATTGGGGTCATTGCATGCATAGATGATGCCTAATGCTATGCTCACTCTCTTCCTCCAACCACTGTCGTATTATCTCATCGTGGTTCTTAAAAGTTGCAGATGACGTTCTCTTAGAGCAGTGTGATGCGATGTGTTTCAATGCTCCATAGCAAAACTAAAAGAAATTAAAATTTTGCTGACGTGGTGTTTGGCGGACACTAAGAAAATGTAATAATTTTACTGACAAGGTGTTTAGGTGTCTCCTGAAAATATAACAAAAATACTAATGTGATTGTCTCTCAGACACCTACCTTAATATTGATGTGGTTATATTGGCACCTGCGCTTACATCAATCGATGTACTCAATAAGAAGGTACAAAGAACGCGGGAGTAGAAGTTTCAAAAAACACTTTTTTCTGTTTGTTGGTATCTAGACTACCACATCAGTCGCAGAGGGTTAAGTATGTCCGAGTTATAACGACACTTTTAGAAAGTTGAGTTATGTGTATGCATATGAAAGGTTTAGTATTGATGAATGCAATTGTGGTGGATGCTTACATGTTTTTAAATTTTTTTCTAAATTTGTTAGTGATTCTTGTCCAGCAAACATTTTGAATTCAGAGTAACATGTGCAAAATAATTCATGTTCAATATTGCGTTTGGTAACGTGCAATGTCTTCTATCCAAATTGTTAAGAAAAATAGGGGATATATCATATCAAGACATTATGATTCCTTTAATAGGAATATGAAAAGTTTCGATGGTGGGGAAAGAGAAACGCACTTAGATAGGGCAAAAAACATTTATGTATAATTCATATAATCATAATACAATACATAATTTAGTTCTTATATTGATATGTATAATTTTCAAGTTAAAATTAAATAATATGTGTGTAGATCAAAACTAAGTATATATAGAACATAAAGAAAGGTGAATTGATAAAGCGTTGAATAGCACTTTCTGCGAAACATTTTTACATTGAGGTAACATAGACTAACTATTATAGATTCCTGCAAGAAAATAAATAATTTTCATATACTGCTTTGTGTTTTCTGCGTATTTCTCTCACTAAGCAGCCTTATTTTTAGCTTTGTATATTACTGCTACACATTTATAAAGATATTGCACAAACAGAAATAACGGACATCTTTTGATGCTTACAGAAATAAGAAGAGAAAACAAAAATATCACTATTCTTTGATGGAATTAAATAAAACAAGGAGAACAGAATATTTTTAAGCATGCATATAGTGGACATTTACATTAGGCAATTCTTTCACCTAAGTTGATTAACTTTTTGACATCGGTGTGAGGGGAACATAAAATAAATACAAACTTGTTTGTACTTCAATTCGTATTACTTTCTTATTCGTACTCGATGAAAAAAATTGACATCTCAGTAATAAGAATCGCCTAATGAAAACTCCTACTATAGAAATAATCTTTTTTTTGGCCTGCGGCCACGTTACTCTATTGAAGTTAAAAACAAGCCTTAAAAATTTTTTGTAATATTACTTACACAATTTTATATTTAATTCTATTTTAACTGACCTTATTGGTATTACCAAGTTGTTGCAAAATAGCATTTTTAAGAAATTTATGAATATTATTTATGTTATAAGTTACATATTTTTATGTTCCGGATTAAACAAAATCAAAATGTTTCAAAGTTTCAATTCTTGGTAATTATTAACTTTTTGTTACTTAATGTTTTTTAATTGATAACTAATTAATTTTGGGGGAATGGGCCAGTGCACTCAGGGCAAAGTTGTTGATTGCTCTCAACCTGGCGAGAAGCCAGCAGCGATCCCTGAAAATGGACTGGTCAAGCTGACATACTGCCTCCCCGTGGCGCCCCTGGATAGCCCCTACAGCACCCGCTTAGAGGTGAACCAAAGTGTGCAGCGAATCCCCTCTGTCCAGGGGTCTAAACCAGGACCCGGTCCTCCAGGTTTCGGGGGTTGTGCGTGGGGGTAACTTCCCTACCGTGTAAAAACACACTAGTTACGACACAACAACAAAGAATAACTTTGTTGGTTGAGGCCCAGGTTCACCACGGACTGTAGCGCCAAAAGAAGAAGAAGAAGAAGAACTAATTAATTTGGGGTGTTGCAATATACGAAAATTGCCTATTTTTTCACTTAGGATATGAACCTTAGTTACATGTGGCTTTGACACTGTGTACCATTTTTGTTTATACTTACAAATATTTAAAATTGTTATTCAAAAAAAAATATCATTGCCACGTCTGTGCTTATTCTTACGGCATGTGTGCTTTTAACCTTACCGACTAATATTCTAATATTATCTTCATGCTACTATTTTAAAATCTGATGAGGAATTCTCCTCTTCGTTTTATTTTCGTTTTACTGCAGTCGTGGGTTATGCTCCCTTCAGTATGTTCATATATAATAATCTCTTGTAAAATTTTCATACAATATGATAAAATAAAATATGCATACAATGCATACACCAACACCCTCAAATATGACACACTGTGATGCATGATTACAAATCGATTACATGCTATTTGGAGGATGCTTTTCACCTCGGTTGGGTGCGGAGCCTATCTATATCTATATATAGCCGGTCAAAAACGAAGTTCCTGGGTCTCCCGTGGTACCAGAAGTAAGCCTCTGGTGAGATCTCGTAGCCCTGAAAGCACTACTAGCAGCTTGAGCTACAAACAGCTCTCAAAGACTGGTGCCTTGCAATCAGCAAGCGACTGACACAAAAAGCTCGCCAACGCCATTCACCTACACTTAAGTGGTCCTATACAAAAAAGTGGCAAGGTCAGCCTCAGGAAAGATCTCGTACGTATCCACCAATCGATTTCTCCAGGCAGATACGTGGAAAGAGAACAACACCCAAATAATTATGTCATAGGTTTGTATAATATTTTTGCACCATATTCTTCAATCAAATTTTTCCATCGTTTCAATTTCGTATTTGGGTTTTTATCAGATACAGAAAATATTAATGATTGATGGTCTGTACAAATTGTTAGGTCTGCTATGCCATATAAATAATTTCTTGATTTTTGTAAAGCCCAGACTATGGCCAAAAGTTCTTTCTCATTTGTTGAATAATTCTGTTCAGTCTCGTTTAGAGGTCTTGAAATAAATGAAATAGGTCTTTGTTTTTGTGAAAGTACAGCGCCTATACCAAAATTGCTGGCAATCGTAGTTAATTCAAAAGGTTCTTTGAAATCGGGTTGAAATAATTGTACTTGAGCTTCAATTTCATCCTTGATTTTATTCATTGCTTCTAGAGCAGGTTGGTCCAATTTTATATTTATTTTTGCGCTCTGATTTTTAGATATACTTCCGTTTTCTCCTCTCAAAAATGTTGTTAAGGGTTTGACAATATGGCCTCAGAATATCATTTACGCAACGTTGAAAGATTGAAGGAGCATTCTTTAAGCCGAATGGCATTCGAAGAAATTCGTACTTAGCGCCGTTGATTGAGAAGGCTCTTTTTTCGCGGTCTTCTTTTCTGATTTGAATTTGGTGGAAGCCTGATTCTTAATCTAATGTTGAAAAGATCTTTGCTTTACCTAAGTTTTGAATAATCATATTCACGTCTGGGATAGGATATCTATCCGTAATTGTTTGTGCATTCAATTTCTGAAAGCCTACAACCATCCGCCGTTTAGGTTTACCTTTGTCATCGGTACCTTTTTTTGCTACAGTCCAGATGGGACTATTGTAGGGACTTTTACTAGGTTGTATAATTTCGTTATGCAATAGATCCTGGATTTCTTTATTTATGAATTCATTATCGGAGAATGAATATGGGCATTGTTTCGTCCATATAGGTTCATCTGTTGTTGTTCTAATAGTATATGAGTTTTTATTCATAATCTCCTCTATTCTTTCCCTGTATTTTTCATTATTTACTGTAAAATTTATTTTATGCATTTTTTTTACATTTACATATAATTGAGTCTGTTATTAATTAATTCTATATTTGCACCTATGTATTTCTTTTAATCCTTGCATTCCCAATATTATGTCTGAACTTGTCAGTAATAGGTTTATCAACTTTTTACTATTAACGTATGAATACCTAATAGTATCTAATCTTTTACTATAACCTATTTTACAGTTTATGTCTATGTAGTTATTTGTCGCACCGCAGTCTATTAATATTGAGTGTTTTTTATTGAGGTATAGAACTTTAAGTTGGCATCACTTTTTTAACTGGCGGCCATTTTGTCAGCTGCCAAGTGATTAATATTTAGTTTGGTTTGCCATTTCATCATGAACAGGTTGACAAAAGAACAACGCTTGCAAATCGTGCAAATTTATTTCGAAAATAATGGTTCAGTTCGCGAAGTTTACCGCAAGCTCCGTCCATTTTATGGTCATCAGAGCAATTAATTCGGTTAACCATGGATCGTTTTCGCACTACGTTTACTCTATGTGATAATACGCATCCGCAGAGACGTCGAACAGTGCGCACCGAAGAAACAATTGCCGCTGTAGAGCAAAGTGTTGAAGAGGACCCGAATGAATCGATTCGCCACCGTGCACAGCAATTGGAGCTTTGTCCATCAACTTTATGGAAGATTTTGCGCAAAGATCTTGGCTTGCGACCTTACAAGATCCAGCTTGTCCAAGAATTAAAGCCGCGAGACCATGCAATGCGTCGTGATTTTGGTGTATGGGCCGAAAATGAGATTGATCTCGATGCTGATTTTCATCGCAAAATTTTGTTCAGTGATGAGGCTCATTTTTGGTTGAACGGCTACGTCAACAAGCAAAATTGCCGCATTTGGAGTGAAGAGAATCCACATGAGACCCTTGAGACGCCATTACATCCACAAAAACTGACTGTTTGGTGTGCTCTATGGGCTGGTGGAGTCATTGGGCCATACTTCTTCCGAAATAATGATGGAGAGTCAGTTACCGTTAATGGAGACCGGTATAGAGCCATGATAACCGACTATTTTGTTCCCGAATTGGATGGCATGAATGTGGATGAGTTGTGGTTCCAACAAGACGGCGCTACATGCCACATAGCGCACGTCACAATCGATTTATTGAAGGAAACATTCGATGAGCGCATAATTTCGCGGAATAGACCTGTCAATTGGCCACCAAGATCGTGTGATTTGACACCATTGGATTATTTTCTTTGGGGATATGTGAAGTCGCTCGTCTACGCCAACAAACCAGAAACGTTAGGGGACTTGGAAGCCAACATTCGTGGTGTTATTGCCAACATACGGCCCCATATGCTCGAAAAAGTGGTTGAAAATTGGACCTGTAGAATTGGCTTTATTCGAGCCAGCCGCGGCGGCCACATGCCCGAAATCATATTTAAACATTAATGGCATAAAATTATCCTTCCAATAAAGCCAAATTGATGGACATTAAAACGATTTTCTTGTGTTTTATTTCAATTCGAAGTTCTATACCTCTAAAAAAACACCCTGTATATTGATCGTCTTACCCGTTTCTCTATCGCGCCTTTGTAGATGAGGTATACCATATTTTAATCTAAAAAGCTACCTTGTTGTCTTCATCTTCATCGTACTCAGCTCTGGTTGAATTGATGTCATTTTCCTCTTGAGTATAGTTAATTCTTTGTTGTTTATTATGATTGAAGTTGTTGTTGTAGAAGTTGAATTCTCTCTTGAAGGGATGCTGCTGTCTGAAGGGATTGTTGTACTTTTGGTTGTTCCCTTAGAATTGTGTTGGTTGACGAATATTTCTGTCAGTTGTATCCACTTCCATTGGTTATAGTTCGGGTTGTTTTTGGAAGTGTGATGGCTGTTGATTTGGGTTGTACTGTACATTGGGTCTGTACTTCCGCTGCTCAAATTAGTGATGGAGCAGTTTCTGTTGGCAGCGTTCGTGAGTCACGAGTGAGTGTGGTCGATGTGCTTGTGTTGGTGTGTCGTAGACTTCTGTCGTCGTGGTAGATGGTACTCGCGATTGTATATGCGGTCTCTAAATCTTTTGGATTTTGGATGCGGTGTATTTTGAATTTAAACTAGTGATGAATGTTCTAACTTCTTCTTGATTAGCGAATGTTTTCGTAGTTTTATGGCCATGTTCCATCTCAATTTTTGATACAATTAAATTCAATGCTTCATTTATGCATGAATGATACTCAGCCAAATCTTTCCTTCCTTGTGATATCTTCTTCATCTCTTCAAGCAAGTCGGTATATGTATAATCAAGTCTTTTTATCATTGAATAAAAATTGAATATAGTGTTGTGGTTGATGAGTATAGATGTATAGTATGTTGGGGTGTTTTCAAATCTTTTGATGCTCCTCATATGTGTCTGTTATTTTTTAATGTTGTGAGGGCCGCTTGAACAGCTATAAGTGTTGCAACTTGAGATTGCAGAGTAGCTAAATCTTGGACAGACATTTTATTTGTGTCTTCCCTTGGGATTATTCCTCTTGCTGCGTCAAAGATGCTTTGTCTTTCTTAGTCTGGGTTTCCAGTTTTATATACATATTTATTTTTCTTTTAGATTGTCGTGATTATAAAATTCTACTATATTCCAATGAATTTAATTTTATTTCGCTTTTTCAGGATACGTGGTGCTGGTTTTTTACTTTATTGAACTATTCCTTTTTAATCTTGGAAGTCACTTTGTACTCACTGTCCTTTGATTAGTTATTCCTTTTTTCCTTCAAGATAATGTTGGTTCAAGGATCAAGAGTGCAGTGTTCACTTAAGTGGCGTTCGGAATCCTTTGCTTATTTTACAAGTATCCCGGTCCCCAATTAATTACTTATTTAAAGAGTGAGTCAAAAAAAACATTTTCTTTTTGTCGCTGCACTGAAAATGTGCGCTTCTTTATTTAATGTATTCTTAAGACTGATTACTACGAATTGCTTAACATCTATTTATATTATTTCAATGTTTTTGTTCTTATATATACATATGTATCCTAAATCTAAGTTCTCAAAACATGTTTTTCACTCATTCTTAATTTGTTTTGCAAATACCTTTATTATCAGTAAAAAATATATTTTGAGTTTTGTCTGTTAGTTGTTTCGTTTTATGGTTAGTTATAAAAGTGGTCATTGTAAGTATGGTCTTCTTGTTATCTGTTTATTAGCTCATGTATATAATGTTTGTTTAGGATTAAATCTTATCTCTAATTTAATGTGAATAAACATAAGTATTTTGAGAATTGTTTTATTGATCTTTGTATTTTATTATTTGTTTATTTAGGCGGTAAGTAAGATCTTATTTGCTAAGTATCTATTGCATTAACTTGTGCACAAGAGTCTGATTTAATTATCAGACGACTTTTGAAATCTAACATGAACATAGATGGCGAGGACTAGACGCTTGAATAATCTGGGAAACTATTACAAAATATCTTGTATTAAAGTATGCAGACAAAAGAGATCATACAACAATGCAGTATTACTCTTGCTTAAGGTGACAATATGGTTCAAATATTTTATGAACAAGTATTTTCTAAAATCTTTGTAATTATAAATTAGTTCCATGTAGGATGGATATCGGAAGAAGGGCAGTCGATGGGCTTACACAAGCTATCGAGTTATATCCTTAGATGCTTTTATAAGATACCTCGGAGAAAATTTCGTCTTCTGAAAGATCCAAGGGATTTACTACAACTACCTAATCATCTTAATGGTAGAAAACCAATTTTGTAAGAACATACTTTACGAACTTCCCAGGTATATCAGTAATAGACAGAGTAACAATGGTAAATACTAACCAGCATTTTTTCCACAGTTGGCACACATGCCAACTCCTCTAATTTATGATCATATCATTTACCCGCTTCAGAGGAACATAGAACTATTAAATAAAATACATTCCTTAGATAACTTTTTTTAATTCCTTTATTCATTTTACTTGGTAACATAGGGCATTTACAAGAAAGTTCCATCTTATTTTATTATATCAAATTGATTTAACTTCTTCCCATGATTGGTTTCAGTTTATTTCTAGAGAAATCGTTTCCATTTTCACTTTCTTTTGGTTATTTGGCGTTTTATTGGGTCCTCGTTTGTTTTATTCCAGAGGTCTAAGCTTAAAATTTTATTTGGCCAAGAAATTCGGCATATGATGCGTAGGCAATTATTTATTAACACTTGTAGTATTTGCCCTATTGAGTTTGAAAGAAGCCAAGTTTCATTTCCATAGAGTACTTTAAGCATGATTTAAACTTCCTTAACTTTTTTAAGAGATATTTGAGGCGATCGCCATATTTTTGTTAAGCTTGATCTAATTTTGTTAAGCCTGTTCTTTACATCCTCTCTACTCCTCCATCTATGGCCATAAGGCAACCTAGGTAACAAAATGACTTTATATACTTGAGGGGTTCGTTATTTACACGCATAGCATAACTGTTTTTTGCGTTTATTTCAAGGCCAACTTCCTTAGCGCTTAAAACGATGTCATTGACTTTTTTCCGCATGTCGTTGAACTATTTTCTCATGTACATGTTTTTTCCTGAGTGCCGTCCAAATTGCGTTGCGCGAGTTAAATTATCCTTTTGGATAGTTGAATAAAAATTATTATTAGTAGTATTAGATTAGTAGTATTATTAGTAAAATTATTATTACAAATATTGTTATAATTGACTTATTACTATATTTTTTATGATATTGCAATTCTTTAATTTATTTTACATTTTCAATTTCGCTTAAAACTATTTCGTCAAAAGTTCTATAGTAACAAATTCAATTTGATTTTTTTATGGAATAACAAAATTAGCTCTGTATGCTTTTTTCTGAATTAACAAAAGTTTCATTATCAATTATTATTTTGCAATCATGAAATGTAAAAAATAGTTATGGAAAGATTTCTTTCATCACAACTGCTAGTGAGGATACTTCCGTTTGCAATTTTATTTTACTTTGTTGTTACATTAATATTGCTGAATTGCATTGGTTCATTGGAAGTGAAAAACAAATATAACAACAACACCAATGATCCTTACATATAAGAATACTTGTGTTAGGTTTAAGAATAAGAATTTTAAATAAAGAAAACATTATTAAAGTTGAATTGATAAAGTCATCATCCCTTTTAATTTTGCTCGCGTACCACGAACGTAAATTCGCATTGCCTATAAGTATCACTTTCCATCGAACATTTCAGTGGCCTATAGACAACAATTCAAGGAATACCGAATTGCTCTATAGTGCTGCCGGTGAGAAAACTCCTCATCGTACAGTGGTCACAATTCTAATGACATGGTAGACTAGCAGGCACCATTTCCATGGCTTATATTTTCCAAGTTCCGTTTTGTAAAACTAATGGTTTATTTTCGTTTATTTTGTTATGATTGTAAGTTATTATTTATATAGTTATTTTTTTAATTCGAAGCAAAAATTTTTCTCAAAACTTAGACCTGTACTAGAAGTGCAAAAAAGAGTTTTCAAATAAGTTTTTTTGAACAAACGTGTTAATTTGTTTTTTAAGACTTAAATTTAGCAGTTGGTACAAAAAAAATTTTAGTGGTTAAAAAAAATAAATAAAAATTGCTATTGCTACATCAAGGCTTATAATTTAACAAACTAAAAATATTTCATTTTATAATATATGTAGCAAATATTTTAGATTTTGCTTAATTTGCACTTAGATTCATATATATATATATATATATATATATACATATATATATAAACTACGATCTCTTTTGCCAGGTTTCGTTACCTGTGTATTCATAAGTTCCACTTTTTATTTCCAGTATTATTTTTTATTTCCAGTATAGTTCCAGTATTATTAAATTGTAACTACTGAGTTTTTGATTATTATATTGTACTAAGCATTCCAACATGGACTTATCAAAAATTTTGGACCAAAGCTGCAAATATCCTTCAAAATTAGAAGTATGCAGACGACCTGATAGCATAACTATGTTGTGGGATGCTGTTCTCGCAGTTTTTGGTCACTCTCTCGTACTCCACATGCGATAAATCCTTCTTACCTCTATAATAATCGCTTGATAGGTCCTGATATACTTATTCAGAAATATATAGAGGTAGTCACAAATTGTTTTTCATCGTCTACATCATTTGAAATTTCATCATTATCTAAAAGTTCCGTTCCTGGCTGAAAATTGGGGTCATTGCATGCATAGATGATGCCTAATGCTATGCTCACTCTCTTCCTCCAACCACTGTCGTATTATCTCATCGTGGTTCTTAAAAGTTGCAGATGACGTTCTCTTAGAGCAGTGTGATGCGATGTGTTTCAATGCTCCATAGCAAAACTAAAAGAAATTAAAATTTTGCTGACGTGGTGTTTGGCGGACACTAAGAAAATGTAATAATTTTACTGACAAGGTGTTTAGGTGTCTCCTGAAAATATAACAAAAATACTAATGTGATTGTCTCTCAGACACCTACTTTAATATTGATGTGGTTATATTGGCACCTGCGCTTACATCAATCGATGTACTCAATAAGAAGGTACAAAGAAAGCGGGAGTAGAAGTTTCAAAAAACACTCTTTTCTGTTTGTTGGTATCTAGACTACCACATCAGTCGCAGAGGGTTAAGTATGTCCGAGTTATAACGACACTTTTAGAAAGTTGAGTTATGTGTATGCATATGAAAGGTTTAGTATTGATGAATGCAATTGTGGTGGATGCTTACATGTTTTTAAATTTTTTTCTAAATTTGTTAGTGATTCTTGTCCAGCAAACATTTTGAATTCAGAGTAACATGTGCAAAATAATTCATGTTCAATATTGCGTTTGGTAACGTGCAATGTCTTCTATCCAAATTGTTAAGAAAAATAGGGGATATATCATATCAAGACATTATGATTCCTTTAATAGGAATATGAAAAGTTTCGATGGTGGGGAAAGAGAAACGCACTTAGATAGGGCAAAAAACATTTATGTATAATTCATATAATCATAATACAATACATAATTTAGTTCTTATATTGATATGTATAATTTTCAAGTTAAAATTAAATAATATGTGTGTAGATCAAAACTAAGTATATATAGAACATAAAGAAAGGTGAATTGATAAAGCGTTGAATAGCACTTTCTGCGAAACATTTTTACATTGAGGTAACATAGACTAACTATTATAGATTCCTGCAAGAAAATAAATAATTTTCATATACTGCTTTGTGTTTTCTGCGTATTTCTCTCACTAAGCAGCCTTATTTTTAGCTTTGTATATTAATGCTACACATTTATATAGATATTGCACAAACAGAAATAACGGACATCTTTTGATGCTTACAGAAATAAGAAGAGAAAACAAAAATATCACTATTCTTTGATGGAATTAAATAAAACAAGGAGAACAGAATATTTTTAAGCATGCATATAGTGGACATTTACATTAGGCAATTCTTTCACCTAAGTTGATTAACTTTTTGACATCGGTGTGAGGGGAACACAAAATAAATACAAACTTGTTTGTACTTCAATTCGTATTACTTTCTTATTCGTACTCGATGAAAAAAATATGTCAATCTCATTAATAAGAATCGCCTAATGAAAACTCCTACTATAGAAATAATCTTTTTTTTGGCCTGCGGCCACGTTACTCTATTGAAGTTAAAAACAAGCCTTAAACATTTTTTGTAATATTACTTACACAATTTTATATTTAATTCTATTTTAACTGACCTTATTGGTATTACCAAGTTGTTGCAAAATAGTATTTTTAAGAAATTTATGAATATTATTTATGTTATAAGTTACATATTTTTATGTTCCGGATTAAACAAAATCAAAATGTTTCAAAGTTTCAATTCTTTGTAATTATTAACTTTTTGTTACTTAATGTTTTTTAATTGATAACTAATTAATTTGGGGTGTTGCAATATACGAAAATTGCCTATTTTTTCACTTAGGATATGAACCTTAGTTACATGTGGCTTTGACACTGTGTACCATTTTTGTTTATACCTACAAATATTTAAAATTGTTATTCCAAAAAAAAATATCATTGCCACGTCTGTGCTTATTCTTACGGCATGTGTGCTTTTAACCTTACCGACTAATATTCTAATATTATCTTCATGCTACTATTTTAAAATCTGATGAGGAATTCTCCTCTTCGTTTTATTTTCGTTTTACTGCAGTCGTGGGTTATGCTCCCTTCAGTATGTTCATATATAATAATCTCTTGTAAAATTTTCTTTACCGAAAGTTCTTCTTAATCTTCTTAATCTTTAAAATATTTTGTTACCTGAGGGAATAAGAATTTTTTATATTATCTTTCGCTCTTATCACCGTATGCATACAATGCATACACCAACACCCTCAAATATGACACACTGTGATGCATGATTACAAATCGATTACATGCTATTTGGAGGATGCTTTTCACCTCGGTTGGGTGCGGAGCCTATCTATATCTATATATAGCCGGTCAAAAACGAAGTTCCTGGGTCTCCCGTGGTACCAGAAGTAAGCCTCTGGTGAGATCTCGTAGCCCTGAAAGCACTACTAGCAGCTTGAGCTACAAACAGCTCTCAAAGACTGGTGCCTTGCAATCAGCAAGCGACTGACACAAAAAGCTCGCCAACGCCATTCACCTACACTTAAGTGGTCCTATACAAAAAAGTGGCAAGGTCAGCCTCAGGAAAGATCTCGTACGTATCCACCAATCGATTTCTCCAGGCAGATACGTGGAAAGAGAACAACACCCAAATAATTATGTCATAGGTTTGTATAATATTTTTGCACCATATTCTTCAATCAAATTTTTCCATCGTTTCAATTTCGTATTTGGGTTTTTATCAGATACAGAAAATATTAATGATTGATGGTCTGTACAAATTGTTAGGTCTGCTATGCCATATAAATAATTTCTTGATTTTTGTAAAGCCCAGACTATGGCCAAAAGTTCTTTCTCATTTGTTGAATAATTCTGTTCAGTCTCGTTTAGAGGTCTTGAAATAAATGAAATAGGTCTTTGTTTTTGTGAAAGTACAGCGCCTATACCAAAATTGCTGGCAATCGTAGTTAATTCAAAAGGTTCTTTGAAATCGGGTTGAAATAATTGTACTTGAGCTTCAATTTCATCCTTGATTTTATTCATTGCTTCTAGAGCAGGTTGGTCCAATTTTATATTTATTTTTGCGCTCTGATTTTTAGATATACTTCCGTTTTCTCCTCTCAAAAATGTTGTTAAGGGTTTGACAATATGGCCTCAGAATATCATTTACGCAACGTTGAAAGATTGAAGGAGCATTCTTTAAGCCGAATGGCATTCGAAGAAATTCGTACTTAGCGCCGTTGATTGAGAAGGCTGTTTTTTCGCGGTCTTCTTTTCTGATTTGAATTTGGTGGAAGCCTGATTCTTAATCTAATGTTGAAAAGATCTTTGCTTTACCTAAGTTTTGAATAATCATATTCACGTCTGGGATAGGATATCTATCCGTAATTGTTTGTGCATTCAATTTCTGAAAGCCTACAACCATCCGCCGTTTAGGTTTACCTTTGTCATCGGTACCTTTTTTTGCTACAGTCCAGATGGGACTATTGTAGGGACTTTTACTAGGTTGTATAATTTCGTTATGCAATAGATCCTGGATTTCTTTATTTATGAATTCATTATCGGAGAATGAATATGGGCATTGTTTCGTCCATATAGGTTCATCTGTTGTTGTTCTAATAGTATATGAGTTTTTATTCATAATCTCCTCTATTCTTTCCCTGTATTTTTCATTATTTACTGTAAAATTTATTTTATGCATTTTTTTTTTACATTTACATATAATTGAGTCTGTTATTAATTAATTCTATATTTGCACCTATGTATTTCTTTTAATCCTTGCATTCCCAATATTATGTCTGAACTTGTCAGTAATAGGTTTATCAACTTTTTACTATTAACGTATGAATACCCGTGTAATGTCCTTACTCTTATTGGGGTATCTAATCTTTTACTATAACCTATTTTACAGTTTATGTCTATGTAGTTATTTGTCGCACCGCAGTCTATTAATATTGAGTATTTTTTATTGAGGTATAGAACTTTAAGTTGGCATCACTTTTTTAACTGGCGGCCATTTTGTCAGCTGCCAAGTGATTAATATTTAGTTTGGTTTGCCATTTCATCATGAACAGGTTGACAAAAGAACAACGCTCGCAAATCGTGCAAATTTATTTCGAAAATAATGGTTCAGTTCGCGAAGTTTACCGCAAGCTCCGTCCATTTTATGGTCATCAGAGCAATTAATTCGGTTAACCATGGATCGTTTTCGCACTACGTTTACTCTATGTGATAATACGCATCCGCAGAGACGTCGAACAGTGCGCACCGAAGAAACAATTGCCGCTGTAGAGCAAAGTGTTGAAGAGGACCCGAATGAATCGATTCGCCACCGTGCACAGCAATTGGAGCTTTGTCCATCAACTTTATGGAAGATTTTGCGCAAAGATCTTGGCTTGCGACCTTACAAGATCCAGCTTGTGCAAGAATTAAAGCCGCGAGACCATGCAATGCGTCGTGATTTTGGTGTATGGGCCGAAAATGAGATTGATCTCGATGCTGATTTTCATCGCAAAATTTTGTTCAGTGATGAGGCTCATTTTTGGTTGAACGGCTACGTCAACAAGCAAAATTGCCGCATTTGGAGTGAAGAGAATCCACATGAGACCCTTGAGACGCCATTACATCCACAAAAACTGACTGTTTGGTGTGCTCTATGGGCTGGTGGAGTCATTGGGCCATACTTCTTCCGAAATAATGCTGGAGAGTCAGTTACCGTTAATGGAGACCGGTATAGAGCCATGATAACCGACTATTTTGTTCCCGAATTGGATGGCATGAATGTGGATGAGTTGTGGTTCCAACAAGACGGCGCTACATGCCACACAGCGCACGTCACAATCGATTTATTGAAGGAAACATTCGATGAGCGCATAATTTCGCGGAATAGACCTGTCAATTGGCCACCAAGATCGTGTGATTTGACACCATTGGATTATTTTCTTTGGGGATATGTGAAGTCGCTCGTCTACGCCAACAAACCAGAAACGTTAGGGGACTTGGAAGCCAACATTCGTGGTGTTATTGCCAACATACGGCCCCATATGCTCGAAAAAGTGGTTGAAAATTGGACCTGTAGAATTGGCTTTATTCGAGCCAGCCGCGGCGGCCACATGCCCGAAATCATATTTAAACATTAATGGCATAAAATTATCCTTCCAATAAAGCCAAATTGATGGACATTAAAACGATTTTCTTGTGTTTTATTTCAATTCGAAGTTCTATACCTCTAAAAAAAACACCCTGTCGTCTTACCCGTTTCTCTATCGCGCCTTTGTAGATGAGGTATACCATATTTTAATCTAAAAAGCTACCTTGTTGTCTTCATCTTCATCGTACTCAGCTCTGGTTGAATTGATGTCATTTTCCTCTTGAGTATAGTTAATTCTTTGTTGTTTATTATGATTGAAGTTGTTGTTGTAGAAGTTGAATTCTCTCTTGAAGGGATGCTGCTGTCTGAAGGGATTGTTGTACTTTTGGTTGTTCCCTTAGAATTGTGTTGGTTGACGAATATTTCTGTCAGTTGTATCCACTTCCATTGGTTATAGTTCGGGTTGTTTTTGGATGTGTAATGGCTGTTGATTTGGGTTGTACTGTACATTGGGTCTGTACTTCCGCTGCTCAAATTAGTGATGGAGCAGTTTCTGTTGGCAGCGTTCGTGAGTCACGAGTGAGTGTGGTCGATGTGCTTGTGTTGGTGTGTCGTAGACTTCTGTCGTCGTGGTAGATGGTACTCGCGATTGTATATGCGGTCTCTAAATCTTTTGGATTTTGGATGCGGTGTATTTTGAATTTAAACTAGTGATGAATGTTCTAACTTTTTCTTGATTAGCGAATGTTTTCGTAGTTTTATGGCCATGTTCCATCTCAATTTTTGATACAATTAAATTCAATGCTTCATTTATGCATGAATGATACTCAGCCAAATCTTTCCTTCCTTGTGATATCTTCTTCATCTCTTCAAGCAAGTCGGTATATGTATAATCAAGTCTTTTTATCATTGAATAAAAATTGAATATGGTGTTGTGGTTGATGAGTATAGATGTATAGTATGTTGGGGTGTTTTCAAATCTTTTGATGCTCCTCATATGTGTCTGTTATTTTTTAATGTTGTGAGGGCCGCTTGAACAGCTATAAGTGTTGCAACTTGAGATTGCAGAGTAGCTAAATCTAGGACAGACATTTTATTTGTGTCTTCCCTTGGGATTATTCCTCTTGCTGCGTCAAAGATGCTTTGTCTTTCTTAGTCTGGGTTTCCAGTTTTATATACATATTTATTTTTCTTTTAGATTGTCGTGATTATAAAATTCTACTATATTCCAATGAATTTAATTTTATTTCGCTTTTTCAGGATACGTGGTGCTGGTTTTTTACTTTATTGAACTATTCCTTTTTAATCTTGGAAGTCACTTTGTACTCACTGTCCTTTGATTAGTTATTCCTTTTTTCCTTCAAGATAATGTTGGTTCAAGGATCAAGAGTGCAGTGTTCACTTAAGTGGCGTTCGGAATCCTTTGCTTATTTTACAAGTATCCCGGTCCCCAATTAATTCCTTATTTAAAGAGTGAGTCAAAAAAAACATTTTCTTTTTGTCGCTGCACTGAAAATGTGCGCTTCTTTATTTAATGTATTCTTAAGACTGATTACTACGAATTGCTTAACATCTATTTATATTATTTCAATGTTTTTGTTCTTATATATACATATGTATCCTAAATCTAAGTTCTCAAAACATGTTTTTCACTCATTCTTAATTTGTTTTGCAAATACCTTTATTATCAGTAAAAAATATATTTTGAGTTTTGTCTGTTAGTTGTTTCGTTTTATGGTTAGTTATAAAAGTGGTCATTGTAAGTATGGTCTTCTTGTTATCTGTTTATTAGCTCATGTATATAATGTTTGTTTAGGATTAAATGTTATCTCTAATTTAATGTGAATAAACATAAGTATTTTGAGAATTGTTTTATTGATCTTTGTATTTTATTATTTGTTTATTTAGGCGGTAAGTAAGATCTTATTTGCTAAGTATCTATTGCATTAACTTGTGCACAAGAGTCTGATTTAATTATCAGACGACTTTTGAAATCTAACATGAACATAGATGGCGAGGACTAGACGCTTGAATAATCTGGGAAACTATTACAAAATATCTTGTATTAAAGTATGCAGACAAAAGAGATCATACAACAATGCAGTATTACTCTTGCTTAAGGTGACAATATGGTTCAAATATTTTATGAACAAGTATTTTCTAAAATCTTTGTAATTATAAATTAGTTCCATGTAGGATGGATATCGGAAGAAGGGCAGTCGATGGGCTTACACAAGCTTATCGAGTTATATCCTTAGATGCTTTTATAAGATACCTCGGAGAAAATTTCGTCTTCTGAAAGATCCAAGGGATTTACTACAACTACCTAATCATCTTAATGGTAGAAAACCAATTTTGTAAGAACATACTTTACGAACTTCCCAGGTATATCAGTAATAGACAGAGTAACAATGGTAAATACTAACCAGCATTTTTTCCACAGTTGGCACACATGCCAACTCCTCTAATTTATGATCATATCATTTACCCGCTTCAGAGGAACATAGAACTATTAAATAAAATACATTCCTTAGATAACTTTTTTTTAATTCCTTTATTCATTTTACTTGGTAACATAGGGCATTTACAAGAAAGTTCCATCTTATTTTATTATATCAAATTGATTTAACTTCTTCCCATGATTGGTTTCAGTTTATTTCTAGAGAAATCGTTTCCATTTTCACTTTCTTTTGGTTATTTGGCGTTTTATTGGGTCCTCGTTTGTTTTATTCCAGAGGTCTAAGCTTAAAATTTTATTTGGCCAAGAAATTCGGCATATGATGCGTAGGCAATTATTTATGAACACTTGTAGTATTTGCCCTATTGAGTTTGAAAGAAGCCAAGTTTCATTTCCATAGAGTACTTTAAGCATGATTTAAACTTCCTTAACTTTTTTAAGAGATATTTGAGGCGATCGCCATATTTTTGTTAAGCTTGATCTAATTTTGTTAAGCCTGTTCTTTAGATCCTCTCTACTCCTCCATCTATGGCCATAAGGCAACCTAGGTAACAAAATGACTTTATATACTTGAGGGGTTCGTTATTTACACGCATAGCCTAACTGTTTTTTGCGCTTATTTCAAGGCCAACTTCCTTAGCGCTTAAAACGATGTCATTGACTTTTTTCCGCATGTCGTTGAACTATTTTCTCATGTACATGTTTTTTCCTGAGTGCCGTCCAAATTGCGTTGCGCGAGTTAAATTATCCTTTTGGATAGTGGAATAAAAATTATTATTAGTAGTATTAGATTAGTAGTATTATTAGTAAAATTATTATTACAAATATTGTTATAATTGACTTATTACTATATTTTTTATGATATTGCAATTCTTTAATTTATTTTACATTTTCAATTTCGCTTAAAACTATTTCGTCAAAAGTTCTATAGTAACAAATTCAATTTGATTTTTTTATGGAATAACAAAATTAGCTCTGTATGTTTTTTTCTGAATTAACAAAAGTTTCATTATCAATTATTATTTTGCAATCATGAAATGTAAAAAATAGTTATGGAAAGATTTCTTTCATCACAACTGCTAGTGAGGATACTTCCGTTTGCAATTTTATTTTACTTTGTTGTTACATTAATATTGCTGAATTGCATTGGTTCATTGGAAGTGAAAAACAAATATAACAACAACACCAATGATCCTTATATATAAGAATACTTGTGTTAGGTTTAAGAATAAGAATTTTAAATAAAGAAAACATTATTAAAGTTGAATTGATAAAGTCATCATCCCTTTTAATTTTGCTCGCGTACCACGAACGTAAATTCGCATTGCCTATAAGTATCAGTTTCCATCGAACATTTCAGTGGCCTATAGACAACAATTCAAGGAATACCGAATTGCTCTATAGTGCTGCCGGTGAGAAAACTCCTCATCGTACAGTGGTCACAATTCTAATGACATGGTAGACTAGCAGGCACCATTTCCATGGCTTATATTTTCCAAGTTCCGTTTTGTAAAACTAATGGTTTATTTTCGTTTATTTTTTTATGATTGTAAGTTATTATTTATATAGTTATTTTTTTAATTCGAAGCAAAAATTTTTCTCAAAACTTAGACCTGTACTAGAAGTGCAAAAAAGAGTTTTCAAATAAGTTTTTTTGAACAAACGTGTTAATTTGTTTTTTAAGACTTAAATTTAGCAGTTGGTACAAAAAAAATTTTAGTGGTTAAAAAAAATAAATAAAAATTGCTATTGCTACATCAAGGCTTATAATTTAACAAACTAAAAATATTTCATTTTATAATATATGTAGCAAATATTTTAGATTTTGCTTAATTTGCACTTAGATTCATATATATATAAACTACGATCTCTTTTGCCAGGTTTCGTTACCTGTGTATTCATAAGTTCCACTTTTTATTTCCAGTATTATTTTTTATTTCCAGTATAGTTCCAGTATTATTAAATTGTAACTACTGAGTTTTTGATTATTATATTGTACTAAGCATTCCAACATGGACTTATCAAAAATTTTGGACCAAAGCTGCAAATATCCTTCAAAATTAGAAGTATGCAGACGACCTGATAGCATAACTATGTTGTGGGATGCTGTTCTCGCAGTTTTTGGTCACTCTCTCGTACTCCACATGCGATAAATCCTTCTTACCTTTATAATAATCGCTTGATAGGTCCTGATATACTTATTCAGAAATATATAGAGGTAGTCACAAATTGTTTTTCATCGTCTACATCATTTGAAATTTCATCATTATCTAAAAGTTCCGTTCCTGGCTGAAAATTGGGGTCATTGCATGCATAGATGATGCCTAATGCTATGCTCACTCTCTTCCTCCAACCACTGTCGTATTATCTCATCGTGGTTCTTAAAAGTTGCAGATGACGTTCTCTTAGAGCAGTGTGATGCGATGTGTTTCAATGCTCCATAGCAAAACTAAAAGAAATTAAAATTTTGCTGACGTGGTGTTTGGCGGACACTAAGAAAATGTAATAATTTTACTGACAAGGTGTTTAGGTGTCTCCTGAAAATATAACAAAAATACTAATGTGATTGTCTCTCAGACACCTACCTTAATATTGATGTTACCGCCACTCATAAATCGCTAATATGACATTACTGTTACCGCCACTCATAAATAGCTAATATGACATTACTGTTACCGCCACTCATAAATCGCTAATATGACATTACTGTTATCGATATGTAGAGAGATGAGCATGGCAAAATGTTCAATTATTCCTTTTAATTTTCCACGCGGTATAATTATGAGGCCATATTTAATCGAGACCACATACATAAGTATATAAAACACCTACATAGATTTAAGAGATTCATTCGTTCAGGTCATAAGGATTACGAAGCTTCGCTTGGAGTAGCCATACATAAAAGTTAGTATATCAGCAGTTTAGTATGTAAGTTTGTATAATGAATTTATTTATAATTTTAGGAATTTTAACATATTAAAGAGTAAGAATAAAGAATTAAAGTTTTCTAAAATTCTTACACTTGTGTTTATAATCTACATTGGCTATCTTGAGCTTGGGCCGCTTCACCCGCAACATTAAAATTCTTTTATGTGCCTCATCGGATCGTTTGAAGGAATCATCTTGGGTGTTAAAACGTAAGTCCTAACAGAATGCAACCTTCCACTCCCTCACAGGGTCAACCACTAAGTCGTCAACGACCAACTCAGTTAAGTCCTGCACTGAACAACTGTAACATTTGCAACAAGTCCACAGACAACGAAAAATTTATAAAATGCAGCAAGTGCCATCTTAATTTTCATTTACCATGTGTCAATCTCAGCAGCAATCAAGACCAACCTACATGGAGTTGCCAAAATTGTACGGTACAACATCAAATCACGATCGATTCTGCCTCTTCCATTCGTAGTGGCTCTTCGGCCGCTTCCCGCTCCCGCCGACAAGCTCTTGAGCTACGACGTCTAGAAGAAGAGACACAACTTGAAAGAGATTTCATTAAAAAGAAATACCAAATTCTCGAACAAGCAGTAGATGATTTCGAGGACGCACAATCAGTTAATAAACACTCAGCTGTCAGATCTGTACATGAGTGGTTAGATAATCAAATCCAACTCCCTACTTCGGCTATTGCAACCGCACACCAAAATATAGTTTCCGCAGCTCGTCAGTTTGAAACGCCACCTTACACATTTGTACCACAAGCCACAACAACGCAAGAAATGCCTAACACTACTAAACCATATTGCCAAAACGTAAGTAATGACTTAGTTTATACGACAAAAACAATAACTCGGCCCGTATGTACAACTACGTCATTCGTTAATAACATGTCTTCATTTATTAATGACCCAACAACGTACCGTCAGCAGCCGACAACGGCAAATTTATGTAATAATTCAGACAACGTAAATTCAGAAAATCACACATTAGAGACACCTGTACAATTTGGTTACATGGATTCAACGTTTTCCATGAACCCATCAAACCTCCAACCTGTTATATTACCTTCTCACAGGCTTTCGCAACAACAAATAAGCACGCGGCAGTCAGTACCAAAAGAGCTTCCAATTTTTACCGGCACTCCTGAAGAATGGCCCTTGTTTAGTGCCACATATGACTGGTCGACAGCAGTCTGTTTTAATACTTTTGCATTTATAGACGAGGGTTCGTCTGTAAGTCTGGTAAATGAACAATTAATTAATAAACTAGATTTAAATGGTGAGTCACAACCTCTATGCTTGAAATGGACAGGTGAAATAGGTCGCAACGAAGAAGACTCAAAAATAGTCTCAATGAAAATTTCAGGTATGAATAAAACTGAATTTTCTATTTCTGTTCGTACGGTTAAACAACTATCGCTTCCGAGTCAGAGCTTTAATTATAAAAAGTTACGTAAAAAATGTCCGCACCTTAAAGGGCTACCCATCGCCGATTTTGAAAATGCTGTACCAGATGTACTTTTAGGATTAAATAACTTGAAATTATGTGTGCCAACTCGTGTTAAAGAAGGCAAGAAAAACGAACTCGTCGCTTTACATACTCGCCTCGGCTGGCTAATATGTGGCAACTCCAGTGTTGGAGAAAAGGCCCAAATTAAATATAATTTTTACTCTTGCGAGTGTAAAGGTGAAAACGACCAAATTCTTACTCACTTACTCAAACAGTTTTATACAACTGAGTTAGCAGGGATAAGTAACTATATTCCAGCTCTTGGAAAAGATGACCAAAGGGCATTAAGTTTGCTAGAAACATATACGAAACAAAGATGCGATGGCCATTACGAGTCAGCTTTGCTGTGGCGATATGACAATATTACACTTCCACAAAGCTTTGATATGGCGAAGAGACGACTGATTTGTCTCGAAAAAACTCTAAGAAAAAATAAAGAGTTGTTTGAACATTTCGAAAAAACAATTTCTGAATATTTTGAAAGAAATTACATAGCCAAAGTAAACAATGAAGATGATAAACAAAATGTATGGTATTTACCAATGTTTCCGGTATTTAACAAAAACAAACCGAATAAAACAAGAATAGTTTGGGATGCGGCCGCGAAGGCAAATGGTATTTCACTTAACTCTATGCTGCTTAAAGGGCCAGATTTGCTGTCTTCTCTTGCAGCTATTCTTTTTTCGTTTTCGGCAAAGGCAAATTGCAATCTGTGGTGACATCGAACAAATGTTCCATCAGATTTATATACGCGATGAAGACTGCCATGCGTAAAGATTTTTATGGCGCAGCTGCGACGACAACAAATAACCCGAGAAACGTGTGGCCAAAAGGAAAGGTCATCGAAGTTGCCAAATCCGAAGATGGACAAGTACGAAAGGCAAAAGTTTTGACAGTTTGTGGCGTTTTAGAAAGACCTGCTGCAAAATTAGCGGTTTTAGACGTGGCTGAAAGAAAGTAGAGTAAGTCTTCGAAATCTCGCCATACTGTGGGGGAGTGTTACCGCCACTCATAAATCGCTAATATGACATTACTGTTACCGCCACTCATAAATAGCTAATATGACATTACTGTTACCGCCACTCATAAATCGCTAATATGACATTACTGTTATCGATATGTAGAGAGATGAGCATGGCAAAATGTTCAATTATTCCTTTTAATTTTCCACGCGGTATAATTATGAGGCCATATTTAATCGAGACCACATACATAAGTATATAAAACACCTACATAGATTTAAGAGATTCATTCGTTCAGGTCATAAGGATTACGAAGCTTCGCTTGGAGTAGCCATACATAAAAGTTAGTATATCAGCAGTTTAGTATGTAAGTTTGTATAATGAATTTATTTATAATTTTAGGAATTTTAACATATTAAAGAGTAAGAATAAAGAATTAAAGTTTTCTAAAATTCTTACACTTGTGTTTATAATCTACATTGGCTATCTTGAGCTTGGGCCGCTTCACCCGCAACAATTGATGTGGTTATATTGGCACCTGCGCTTACATCAATCGATGTACTCAATAAGAAGGTACAAAGAACGCGGGAGTAGAAGTTTCAAAAAACACTTTTTTCTGTTTGTTGGTATCTAGACTACCACATCAGTCGCAGAGGGTTAAGTATGTCCGAGTTATAACGACACTTTTAGAAAGTTGAGTTATGTGTATGCATATGAAAGGTTTAGTATTGATGAATGCAATTGTGGTGGATGCTTACATGTTTTTAAATTTTTTTCTAAATTTGTTAGTGATTCTTGTCCAGCAAACATTTTGAATTCAGAGTAACATGTGCAAAATAATTCATGTTCAATATTGCGTTTGGTAACGTGCAATGTCTTCTATCCAAATTGTTAAGAAAAATAGGGGATATATCATATCAAGACATTATGATTCCTTTAATAGGAATATGAAAAGTTTCGATGGTGGGGAAAGAGAAACGCACTTAGATAGGGCAAAAAACATTTATGTATAATTCATATAATCATAATACAATACATAATTTAGTTCTTATATTGATATGTATAATTTTCAAGTTAAAATTAAATAATATGTGTGTAGATCAAAACTAAGTATATATAGAACATAAAGAAAGGTGAATTGATAAAGCGTTGAATAGCACTTTCTGCGAAACATTTTTACATTGAGGTAACATAGACTAACTATTATAGATTCCTGCAAGAAAATAAATAATTTTCATATACTGCTTTGTGTTTTCTGCGTATTTCTCTCACTAAGCAGCCTTATTTTTAGCTTTGTATATTACTGCTACACATTTATAAAGATATTGCACAAACAGAAATAACGGACATCTTTTGATGCTTACAGAAATAAGAAGAGAAAACAAAAATATCACTATTCTTTGATGGAATTAAATAAAACAAGGAGAACAGAATATTTTTAAGCATGCATATAGTGGACATTTACATTAGGCAATTCTTTCACCTAAGTTGATTAACTTTTTGACATCGGTGTGAGGGGAACATAAAATAAATACAAACTTGTTTGTACTTCAATTCGTATTACTTTCTTATTCGTACTCGATGAAAAAAATTGACATCTCAGTAATAAGAATCGCCTAATGAAAACTCCTACTATAGAAATAATCTTTTTTTTGGCCTGCGGCCACGTTACTCTATTGAAGTTAAAAACAAGCCTTAAACATTTTTTGTAATATTACTTACACAATTTTATATTTAATTCTATTTTAACTGACCTTATTGGTATTACCAAGTTGTTGCAAAATAGCATTTTTAAGAAATTTATGAATATTATTTATGTTATAAGTTACATATTTTTATGTTCCGGATTAAACAAAATCAAAATGTTTCAAAGTTTCAATTCTTGGTAATTATTAACTTTTTGTTACTTAATGTTTTTTAATTGATAACTAATTAATTTGGGGTGTTGCAATATACGAAAATTGCCTATTTTTTCACTTAGGATATGAACCTTAGTTACATGTGGCTTTGACACTGTGTACCATTTTTGTTTATACTTACAAATATTTAAAATTGTTATTCCAAAAAAAAATATCATTGCCACGTCTGTGCTTATTCTTACGGCATGTGTGCTTTTAACCTTACCGACTAATATTCTAATATTATCTTCATGCTACTATTTTAAAATCTGATGAGGAATTCTCCTCTTCGTTTTATTTTCGTTTTACTGCAGTCGTGGGTTATGCTCCCTTCAGTATGTTCATATATAATAATCTCTTGTAAAATTTTCTTTACCGAAAGTTCTTCTTAATCTTCTTAATCTTTAAAATATTTTGTTACCTGAGGGAATAAGAATTTTTTATATTATCTTTCGCTCTTATCACCGTATGCATACAATGCATACACCAACACCCTCAAATATGACACACTGTGATGCATGATTACAAATCGATTACATGCTATTTGGAGGATGCTTTTCACCTCGGTTGGGTGCGGAGCCTATCTATATCTATATATAGCCGGTCAAAAACGAAGTTCCTGGGTCTCCCGTGGTACCAGAAGTAAGCCTCTGGTGAGATCTCGTAGCCCTGAAAGCACTACTAGCAGCTTGAGCTACAAACAGCTCTCAAAGACTGGTGCCTTGCAATCAGCAAGCGACTGACACAAAAAGCTCGCCAACGCCATTCACCTACACTTAAGTGGTCCTATACAAAAAAGTGGCAAGGTCAGCCTCAGGAAAGATCTCGTACGTATCCACCAATCGATTTCTCCAGGCAGATACGTGGAAAGAGAACAACACCCAAATAATTATGTCATAGGTTTGTATAATATTTTTGCACCATATTCTTCAATCAAATTTTTCCATCGTTTCAATTTTGTATTTGGGTTTTTATCAGATACAGAAAATATTAATGATTGATGGTCTGTACAAATTGTTAGGTCTGCTATGCCATATAAATAATTTCTTGATTTTTGTAAAGCCCAGACTATGGCCAAAAGTTCTTTCTCATTTGTTGAATAATTCTGTTCAGTCTCGTTTAGAGGTCTTGAAATAAATGAAATAGGTCTTTGTTTTTGTGAAAGTACAGCGCCTATACCAAAATTGCTGGCAATCGTAGTTAATTCAAAAGGTTCTTTGAAATCGGGTTGAAATAATTGTACTTGAGCTTCAATTTCATCCTTGATTTTATTCATTGCTTCTAGAGCAGGTTGGTCCAATTTTATATTTATTTTTGCGCTCTGATTTTTAGATATACTTCCGTTTTCTCCTCTCAAAAATGTTGTTAAGGGTTTGACAATATGGCCTCAGAATATCATTTACGCAACGTTGAAAGATTGAAGGAGCATTCTTTAAGCCGAATGGCATTCGAAGAAATTCGTACTTAGCGCCGTTGATTGAGAAGGCTGTTTTTTCGCGGTCTTCTTTTCTGATTTGAATTTGGTGGAAGCCTGATTCTTAATCTAATGTTGAAAAGATCTTTGCTTTACCTAAGTTTTGAATAATCATATTCACGTCTGGGATAGGATATCTATCCGTAATTGTTTGTGCATTCAATTTCTGAAAGCCTACAACCATTCGCCGTTTAGGTTTACCTTTGTCATCGGTACCTTTTTTTGCTACAGTCCAGATGGGACTATTGTAGGGACTTTTACTAGGTTGTATAATTTCGTTATGCAATAGATCCTGGATTTCTTTATTTATGAATTCATTATCGGAGAATGAATATGGGCATTGTTTCGTCCATATAGGTTCATCTGTTGTTGTTCTAATAGTATATGAGTTTTTATTCATAATCTCCTCTATTCTTTCCCTGTATTTTTCATTATTTACTGTAAAATTTATTTTATGCATTTTTTTTTTACATTTACATATAATTGAGTCTGTTATTAATTAATTCTATATTTGCACCTATGTATTTCTTTTAATCCTTGCATTCCCAATATTATGTCTGAACTTGTCAGTAATAGGTTTATCAACTTTTTACTATTAACGTATGAATACCTAATAGTATCTAATCTTTTACTATAACCTATTTTACAGTTTATGTCTATGTAGTTATTTGTCGCACCGCAGTCTATTAATATTGAGTGTTTTTTATTGAGGTATAGAACTTTAAGTTGGCATCACTTTTTTAACTGGCGGCCATTTTGTCAGCTGCCAAGTGATTAATATTTAGTTTGGTTTGCCATTTCATCATGAACAGGTTGACAAAAGAACAACGCTTGCAAATCGTGCAAATTTATTTCGAAAATAATGGTTCAGTTCGCGAAGTTTACCGCAAGCTCCGTCCATTTTATGGTCATCAGAGCAATTAATTCGGTTAACCATGGATCGTTTTCGCACTACGTTTACTCTATGTGATAATACGCATCCGCAGAGACGTCGAACAGTGCGCACCGAAGAAACAATTGCCGCTGTAGAGCAAAGTGTTGAAGAGGACCCGAATGAATCGATTCGCCACCGTGCACAGCAATTGGAGCTTTGTCCATCAACTTTATGGAAGATTTTGCGCAAAGATCTTGGCTTGCGACCTTACAAGATCCAGCTTGTGCAAGAATTAAAGCCGCGAGACCATGCAATGCGTCGTGATTTTGGTGTATGGGCCGAAAATGAGATTGATCTCGATGCTGATTTTCATCGCAAAATTTTGTTCAGTGATGAGGCTCATTTTTGGTTGAACGGCTACGTCAACAAGCAAAATTGCCGCATTTGGAGTGAAGAGAATCCACATGAGACCCTTGAGACGCCATTACATCCACAAAAACTGACTGTTTGGTGTGCTCTATGGGCTGGTGGAGTCATTGGGCCATACTTCTTCCGAAATAATGCTGGAGAGTCAGTTACCGTTAATGGAGACCGGTATAGAGCCATGATAACCGACTATTTTGTTCCCGAATTGGATGGCATGAATGTGGATGAGTTGTGGTTCCAACAAGACGGCGCTACATGCCACACAGCGCACGTCACAATCGATTTATTGAAGGAAACATTCGATGAGCGCATAATTTCGCGGAATAGACCTGTCAATTGGCCACCAAGATCGTGTGATTTGACACCATTGGATTATTTTCTTTGGGGATATGTGAAGTCGCTCGTCTACGCCAACAAACCAGAAACGTTAGGGGACTTGGAAGCCAACATTCGTGGTGTTATTGCCAACATACGGCCCCATATGCTCGAAAAAGTGGTTGAAAATTGGACCTGTAGAATTGGCTTTATTCGAGCCAGCCGCGGCGGCCACATGCCCGAAATCATATTTAAACATTAATGGCATAAAATTATCCTTCCAATAAAGCCAAATTGATGGACATTAAAACGATTTTCTTGTGTTTTATTTCAATTCGAAGTTCTATACCTCTAAAAAAAACACCCTGTCGTCTTACCCGTTTCTCTATCGCGCCTTTGTAGATGAGGTATACCATATTTTAATCTAAAAAGCTACCTTGTTGTCTTCATCTTCATCGTACTCAGCTCTGGTTGAATTGATGTCATTTTCCTCTTGAGTATAGTTAATTCTTTGTTGTTTATTATGATTGAAGTTGTTGTTGTAGAAGTTGAATTCTCTCTTGAAGGGATGCTGCTGTCTGAAGGGATTGTTGTACTTTTGGTTGTTCCCTTAGAATTGTGTTGGTTGACGAATATTTCTGTCAGTTGTATCCACTTCCATTGGTTATAGTTCGGGTTGTTTTTGGAAGTGTGATGGCTGTTGATTTGGGTTGTACTGTACATTGGGTCTGTACTTCCGCTGCTCAAATTAGTGATGGAGCAGTTTCTGTTGGCAGCGTTCGTGAGTCACGAGTGAGTGTGGTCGATGTGCTTGTGTTGGTGTGTCGTAGACTTCTGTCGTCGTGGTAGATGGTACTCGCGATTGTATATGCGGTCTCTAAATCTTTTGGATTTTGGATGCGGTGTTTTTTGAATTTAAACTAGTGATGAATGTTCTAACTTCTTCTTGATTAGCGAATGTTTTCGTAGTTTTATGGCCATGTTCCATCTCAATTTTTGATACAATTAAATTCAATGCTTCATTTATGCATGAATGATACTCAGCCAAATCTTTCCTTCCTTGTGATATCTTCTTCATCTCTTCAAGCAAGTCGGTATATGTATAATCAAGTCTTTTTATCATTGAATAAAAATTGAATATAGTGTTGTGGTTGATGAGTATAGATGTATAGTATGTTGGGGTGTTTTCAAATCTTTTGATGCTCCTCATATGTGTCTGTTATTTTTTAATGTTGTGAGGGCCGCTTGAACAGCTATAAGTGTTGCAACTTGAGATTGCAGAGTAGCTAAATCTTGGACAGACATTTTATTTGTGTCTTCCCTTGGGATTATTCCTCTTGCTGCGTCAAAGATGCTTTGTCTTTCTTAGTCTGGGTTTCCAGTTTTATATACATATTTATTTTTCTTTTAGATTGTCGTGATTATAAAATTCTACTATATTCCAATGAATTTAATTTTATTTCGCTTTTTCAGGATACGTGGTGCTGGTTTTTTACTTTATTGAACTATTCCTTTTTAATCTTGGAAGTCACTTTGTACTCACTGTCCTTTGATTAGTTATTCCTTTTTTCCTTCAAGATAATGTTGGTTCAAGGATCAAGAGTGCAGTGTTCACTTAAGTGGCGTTCGGAATCCTTTGCTTATTTTACAAGTATCCCGGTCCCCAATTAATTCCTTATTTAAAGAGTGAGTCAAAAAAAACATTTTCTTTTTGTCGCTGCACTGAAAATGTGCGCTTCTTTATTTAATGTATTCTTAAGACTGATTACTACGAATTGCTTAACATCTATTTATATTATTTCAATGTTTTTGTTCTTATATATACATATGTATCCTAAATCTAAGTTCTCAAAACATGTTTTTCACTCATTCTTAATTTGTTTTGCAAATACCTTTATTATCAGTAAAAAATATATTTTGAGTTTTGTCTGTTAGTTGTTTCGTTTTATGGTTAGTTATAAAAGTGGTCATTGTAAGTATGGTCTTCTTGTTATCTGTTTATTAGCTCATGTATATAATGTTTGTTTAGGATTAAATCTTATCTCTAATTTAATGTGAATAAACATAAGTATTTTGAGAATTGTTTTATTGATCTTTGTATTTTATTATTTGTTTATTTAGGCGGTAAGTAAGATCTTATTTGCTAAGTATCTATTGCATTAACTTGTGCACAAGAGTCTGATTTAATTATCAGACGACTTTTGAAATCTAACATGAACATAGATGGCGAGGACTAGACGCTTGAATAATCTGGGAAACTATTACAAAATATCTTGTATTAAAGTATGCAGACAAAAGAGATCATACAACAATGCAGTATTACTCTTGCTTAAGGTGACAATATGGTTCAAATATTTTATGAACAAGTATTTTCTAAAATCTTTGTAATTATAAATTAGTTCCATGTAGGATGGATATCGGAAGAAGGGCAGTCGATGGGCTTACACAAGCTTATCGAGTTATATCCTTAGATGCTTTTATAAGATACCTCGGAGAAAATTTCGTCTTCTGAAAGATCCAAGGGATTTACTACAACTACCTAATCATCTTAATGGTAGAAAACCAATTTTGTAAGAACATACTTTACGAACTTCCCAGGTATATCAGTAATAGACAGAGTAACAATGGTAAATACTAACCAGCATTTTTTCCACAGTTGGCACACATGCCAACTCCTCTAATTTATGATCATATCATTTACCCGCTTCAGAGGAACATAGAACTATTAAATAAAATACATTCCTTAGATAACTTTTTTTTAATTCCTTTATTCATTTTACTTGGTAACATAGGGCATTTACAAGAAAGTTCCATCTTATTTTATTATATCAAATTGATTTAACTTCTTCCCATGATTGGTTTCAGTTTATTTCTAGAGAAATCGTTTCCATTTTCACTTTCTTTTGGTTATTTGGCGTTTTATTGGGTCCTCGTTTGTTTTATTCCAGAGGTCTAAGCTTAAAATTTTATTTGGCCAAGAAATTCGGCATATGATGCGTAGGCAATTATTTATGAACACTTGTAGTATTTGCCCTATTGAGTTTGAAAGAAGCCAAGTTTCATTTCCATAGAGTACTTTAAGCATGATTTAAACTTCCTTAACTTTTTTAAGAGATATTTGAGGCGATCGCCATATTTTTGTTAAGCTTGATCTAATTTTGTTAAGCCTGTTCTTTAGATCCTCTCTACTCCTCCATCTATGGCCATAAGGCAACCTAGGTAACAAAATGACTTTATATACTTGAGGGGTTCGTTATTTACACGCATAGCCTAACTGTTTTTTGCGTTTATTTCAAGGCCAACTTCCTTAGCGCTTAAAACGACTTTTGACTTTTGAAACATTGACTTTTTTCCGCATGTCGTTGAACTATTTTCTCATGTACATGTTTTTTCCTGAGTGCCGTCCAAATTGCGTTGCGCGAGTTAAATTATCCTTTTGGATAGTGGAATAAAAATTATTATTAGTAGTATTAGATTAGTAGTATTATTAGTAAAATTATTATTACAAATATTGTTATAATTGACTTATTACTATATTTTTTATGATATTGCAATTCTTTAATTTATTTTACATTTTCAATTTCGCTTAAAACTATTTCGTCAAAAGTTCTATAGTAACAAATTCAATTTGATTTTTTTATGGAATAACAAAATTAGCTCTGTATGCTTTTTTCTGAATTAACAAAAGTTTCATTATCAATTATTATTTTGCAATCATGAAATGTAAAAAATAGTTATGGAAAGATTTCTTTCATCACAACTGCTAGTGAGGATACTTCCGTTTGCAATTTTATTTTACTTTGTTGTTACATTAATATTGCTGAATTGCATTGGTTCATTGGAAGTGAAAAACAAATATAACAACAACACCAATGATCCTTATATATAAGAATACTTGTGTTAGGTTTAAGAATAAGAATTTTAAATAAAGAAAACATTATTAAAGTTGAATTGATAAAGTCATCATCCCTTTTAATTTTGCTCGCGTACCACGAACGTAAATTCGCATTGCCTATAAGTATCACTTTCCATCGAACATTTCAGTGGCCTATAGACAACAATTCAAGGAATACCGAATTGCTCTATAGTGCTGCCGGTGAGAAAACTCCTCATCGTACAGTGGTCACAATTCTAATGACATGGTAGACTAGCAGGCACCATTTCCATGGCTTATATTTTCCAAGTTCCGTTTTGTAAAACTAATGGTTTATTTTCGTTTATTTTTTTATGATTGTAAGTTATTATTTATATAGTTATTTTTTTAATTCGAAGCAAAAATTTTTCTCAAAACTTAGACCTGTACTAGAAGTGCAAAAAAGAGTTTTCAAATAAGTTTTTTTGAACAAACGTGTTAATTTGTTTTTTAAGACTTAAATTTAGCAGTTGGTACAAAAAAAATTTTAGTGGTTAAAAAAAATAAATAAAAATTGCTATTGCTACATCAAGGCTTATAATTTAACAAACTAAAAATATTTCATTTTATAATATATGTAGCAAATATTTTAGATTTTGCTTAATTTGCACTTAGATTCATATATATATATATATATATATATATATATATATATATATATATATATATATATATACATATATATATAAACTACGATCTCTTTTGCCAGGTTTCGTTACCTGTGTATTCATAAGTTCCACTTTTTATTTCCAGTATTATTTTTTATTTCCAGTATAGTTCCAGTATTATTAAATTGTAACTACTGAGTTTTTGATTATTATATTGTACTAAGCATTCCAACATGGACTTATCAAAAATTTTGGACCAAAGCTGCAAATATCCTTCAAAATTAGAAGTATGCAGACGACCTGATAGCATAACTATGTTGTGGGATGCTGTTCTCGCAGTTTTTGGTCACTCTCTCGTACTCCACATGCGATAAATCCTTCTTACCTTTATAATAATCGCTTGATAGGTCCTGATATACTTATTCAGAAATATATAGAGGTAGTCACAAATTGTTTTTCATCGTCTACATCATTTGAAATTTCATCATTATCTAAAAGTTCCGTTCCTGGCTGAAAATTGGGGTCATTGCATGCATAGATGATGCCTAATGCTATGCTCACTCTCTTCCTCCAACCACTGTCGTATTATCTCATCGTGGTTCTTAAAAGTTGCAGATGACGTTCTCTTAGAGCAGTGTGATGCGATGTGTTTCAATGCTCCATAGCAAAACTAAAAGAAATTAAAATTTTGCTGACGTGGTGTTTGGCGGACACTAAGAAAATGTAATAATTTTACTGACAAGGTGTTTAGGTGTCTCCTGAAAATATAACAAAAATACTAATGTGATTGTCTCTCAGACACCTACCTTAATATTGATGTGGTTATATTGGCACCTGCGCTTACATCAATCGATGTACTCAATAAGAAGGTACAAAGAACGCGGGAGTAGAAGTTTCAAAAAACACTTTTTTCTGTTTGTTGGTATCTAGACTACCACATCAGTCGCAGAGGGTTAAGTATGTCCGAGTTATAACGACACTTTTAGAAAGTTGAGTTATGTGTATGCATATGAAAGGTTTAGGTTAAAGTTATGTGTATGCATATAAAGGTTATGTGTATGCATATAAAGGTTTATGAATGCAATTGTGGTGGATGCTTACATGTTTTTAAATTTTTTTCTAAATTTGTTAGTGATTCTTGTCCAGCAAACATTTTGAATTCAGAGTAACATGTGCAAAATAATTCATGTTCAATATTGCGTTTGGTAACGTGCAATGTCTTCTATCCAAATTGTTAAGAAAAATAGGGGATATATCATATCAAGACATTATGATTCCTTTAATAGGAATATGAAAAGTTTCGATGGTGGGGAAAGAGAAACGCACTTAGATAGGGCAAAAAACATTTATGTATAATTCATATAATCATAATACAATACATAATTTAGTTCTTATATTGATATGTATAATTTTCAAGTTAAAATTAAATAATATGTGTGTAGATCAAAACTAAGTATATATAGAACATAAAGAAAGGTGAATTGATAAAGCGTTGAATAGCACTTTCTGCGAAACATTTTTACATTGAGGTAACATAGACTAACTATTATAGATTCCTGCAAGAAAATAAATAATTTTCATATACTGCTTTGTGTTTTCTGCGTATTTCTCTCACTAAGCAGCCTTATTTTTAGCTTTGTATATTACTGCTACACATTTATAAAGATATTGCACAAACAGAAATAACGGACATCTTTTGATGCTTACAGAAATAAGAAGAGAAAACAAAAATATCACTATTCTTTGATGGAATTAAATAAAACAAGGAGAACAGAATATTTTTAAGCATGCATATAGTGGACATTTACATTAGGCAATTCTTTCACCTAAGTTGATTAACTTTTTGACATCGGTGTGAGGGGAACATAAAATAAATACAAACTTGTTTGTACTTCAATTCGTATTACTTTCTTATTCGTACTCGATGAAAAAAATTGACATCTCAGTAATAAGAATCGCCTAATGAAAACTCCTACTATAGAAATAATCTTTTTTTTGGCCTGCGGCCACGTTACTCTATTGAAGTTAAAAACAAGCCTTAAACATTTTTTGTAATATTACTTACACAATTTTATATTTAATTCTATTTTAACTGACCTTATTGGTATTACCAAGTTGTTGCAAAATAGCATTTTTAAGAAATTTATGAATATTATTTATGTTATAAGTTACATATTTTTATGTTCCGGATTAAACAAAATCAAAATGTTTCAAAGTTTCAATTCTTTGTAATTATTAACTTTTTGTTACTTAATGTTTTTTAATTGATAACTAATTAATTTGGGGTGTTGCAATATACGAAAATTGCCTATTTTTTCACTTAGGATATGAACCTTAGTTACATGTGGCTTTGACACTGTGTACCATTTTTGTTTATACTTACAAATATTTAAAATTGTTATTCCAAAAAAAAATATCATTGCCACGTCTGTGCTTATTCTTACGGCATGTGTGCTTTTAACCTTACCGACTAATATTCTAATATTATCTTCATGCTACTATTTTAAAATCTGATGAGGAATTCTCCTCTTCGTTTTATTTTCGTTTTACTGCAGTCGTGGGTTATGCTCCCTTCAGTATGTTCATATATAATAATCTCTTGTAAAATTTTCTTTACCGAAAGTTCTTCTTAATCTTCTTAATCTTTAAAATATTTTGTTACCTGAGGGAATAAGAATTTTTTATATTATCTTTCGCTCTTATCACCGCATGCATACAATGCATACACCAACACCCTCAAATATGACACACTGTGATGCATGATTACAAATCGATTACATGCTATTTGGAGGATGCTTTTCACCTCGGTTGGGTGCGGAGCCTATCTATATCTATATATAGCCGGTCAAAAACGAAGTTCCTGGGTCTCCCGTGGTACCAGAAGTAAGCCTCTGGTGAGATCTCGTAGCCCTGAAAGCACTACTAGCAGCTTGAGCTACAAACAGCTCTCAAAGACTGGTGCCTTGCAATCAGCAAGCGACTGACACAAAAAGCTCGCCAACGCCATTCACCTACACTTAAGTGGTCCTATACAAAAAAGTGGCAAGGTCAGCCTCAGGAAAGATCTCGTACGTATCCACCAATCGATTTCTCCAGGCAGATACGTGGAAAGAGAACAACACCCAAATAATTATGTCATAGGTTTGTATAATATTTTTGCACCATATTCTTCAATCAAATTTTTCCATCGTTTCAATTTCGTATTTGGGTTTTTATCAGATACAGAAAATATTAATGATTGATGGTCTGTACAAATTGTTAGGTCTGCTATGCCATATAAATAATTTCTTGATTTTTGTAAAGCCCAGACTATGGCCAAAAGTTCTTTCTCATTTGTTGAATAGTTCTGTTCAGTCTCGTTTAGAGGTCTTGAAATAAATGAAATAGGTCTTTGTTTTTGTGAAAGTACAGCGCCTATACCAAAATTGCTGGCAATCGTAGTTAATTCAAAAGGTTCTTTGAAATCGGGTTGAAATAATTGTACTTGAGCTTCAATTTCATCCTTGATTTTATTCATTGCTTCTAGAGCAGGTTGGTCCAATTTTATATTTATTTTTGCGCTCTGATTTTTAGATATACTTCCGTTTTCTCCTCTCAAAAATGTTGTTAAGGGTTCGACAATATGGCCTCAGAATATCATTTACGCAACGTTGAAAGATTGAAGGAGCATTCTTTAAGCCGAATGGCATTCGAAGAAATTCGTACTTAGCGCCGTTGATTGAGAAGGCTGTTTTTTCGCGGTCTTCTTTTCTGATTTGAATTTGGTGGAAGCCTGATTCTTAATCTAATGTTGAAAAGATCTTTGCTTTACCTAAGTTTTGAATAATCATATTCACGTCTGGGATAGGATATCTATCCGTAATTGTTTGTGCATTCAATTTCTGAAAGCCTACAACCATCCGCCGTTTAGGTTTACCTTTGTCATCGGTACCTTTTTTTGCTACAGTCCAGATGGGACTATTGTAGGGACTTTTACTAGGTTGTATAATTTCGTTATGCAATAGATCCTGGATTTCTTTATTTATGAATTCATTATCGGAGAATGAATATGGGCATTGTTTCGTCCATATAGGTTCATCTGTTGTTGTTCTAATAGTATATGAGTTTTTATTCATAATCTCCTCTATTCTTTCCCTGTATTTTTCATTATTTACTGTAAAATTTATTTTATGAATTTTTTTTTTTTTACATTTACATATAATTGAGTCTGTTATTAATTAATTCTATATTTGCACCTATGTATTTCTTTTAATCCTTGCATTCCCAATATTATGTCTGAACTTGTCAGTAATAGGTTTATCAACTTTTTACTATTAACGTATGAATACCTAATAGTATCTAATCTTTTACTATAACCTATTTTACAGTTTATGTCTATGTAGTTATTTGTCGCACCGCAGTCTATTAATATTGAGTGTTTTTTATTGAGGTATAGAACTTTAAGTTGGCATCACTTTTTTAACTGGCGGCCATTTTGTCAGCTGCCAAGTGATTAATATTTAGTTTGGTTTGCCATTTCATCATGAACAGGTTGACAAAAGAACAACGCTTGCAAATCGTGCAAATTTATTTCGAAAATAATGGTTCAGTTCGCGAAGTTTACCGCAAGCTCCGTCCATTTTATGGTCATCAGAGCAATTAATTCGGTTAACCATGGATCGTTTTCGCACTACGTTTACTCTATGTGATAATACGCATCCGCAGAGACGTCGAACAGTGCGCACCGAAGAAACAATTGCCGCTGTAGAGCAAAGTGTTGAAGAGGACCCGAATGAATCGATTCGCCACCGTGCACAGCAATTGGAGCTTTGTCCATCAACTTTATGGAAGATTTTGCGCAAAGATCTTGGCTTGCGACCTTACAAGATCCAGCTTGTGCAAGAATTAAAGCCGCGAGACCATGCAATGCGTCGTGATTTTGGTGTATGGGCCGAAAATGAGATTGATCTCGATGCTGATTTTCATCGCAAAATTTTGTTCAGTGATGAGGCTCATTTTTGGTTGAACGGCTACGTCAACAAGCAAAATTGCCGCATTTGGAGTGAAGAGAATCCACATGAGACCCTTGAGACGCCATTACATCCACAAAAACTGACTGTTTGGTGTGCTCTATGGGCTGGTGGAGTCATTGGGCCATACTTCTTCCGAAATAATGCTGGAGAGTCAGTTACCGTTAATGGAGACCGGTATAGAGCCATGATAACCGACTATTTTGTTCCCGAATTGGATGGCATGAATGTGGATGAGTTGTGGTTCCAACAAGACGGCGCTACATGCCACACAGCGCACGTCACAATCGATTTATTGAAGGAAACATTCGATGAGCGCATAATTTCGTGGAATGGACCTGTCAATTGGCCACCAAGATCGTGTGATTTGACACCATTGGATTATTTTCTTTGGGGATATGTGAAGTCGCTCGTCTACGCCAACAAACCAGAAACGTTAGGGGACTTGGAAGCCAACATTCGTGGTGTTATTGCCAACACACGGCCCCATATGCTCGAAAAAGTGGTTGAAAATTGGACCTGTAGAATTGGCTTTATTCGAGCCAGCCGCGGCGGCCACATGCCCTAAATCATATTTAAACATTAATGGCATAAAATTATCCTTCCAATAAAGCCAAATTGATGGACATTAAAACGATTTTCTTGTGTTTTATTTCAATTCGAAGTTCTATACCTCTAAAAAAAACACCCTGTCGTCTTACCCGTTTCTCTATCGCGCCTTTGTAGATGAGGTATACCATATTTTAATCTAAAAAGCTACCTTGTTGTCTTCATCTTCATCGTACTCAGCTCTGGTTGAATTGATGTCATTTTCCTCTTGAGTATAGTTAATTCTTTGTTGTTTATTATGATTGAAGTTGTTGTTGTAGAAGTTGAATTCTCTCTTGAAGGGATGCTGCTGTCTGAAGGGATTGTTGTACTTTTGGTTGTTCCCTTAGAATTGTGTTGGTTGACGAATATTTCTGTCAGTTGTATCCACTTCCATTGGTTATAGTTCGGGTTGTTTTTGGATGTGTAATGGCTGTTGATTTGGGTTGTACTGTACATTGGGTCTGTACTTCCGCTGCTCAAATTAGTGATGGAGCAGTTTCTGTTGGCAGCGTTCGTGAGTCACGAGTGAGTGTGGTCGATGTGCTTGTGTTGGTGTGTCGTAGACTTCTGTCGTCGTGGTAGATGGTACTCGCGATTGTATATGCGGTCTCTAAATCTTTTGGATTTTGGATGCAGTGTATTTTGAATTTAAACTAGTGATGAATGTTCTAACTTCTTCTTGATTAGCGAATGTTTTCGTAGTTTTATGGCCATGTTCCATCTCAATTTTTGATACAATTAAATTCAATGCTTCATTTATGCATGAATGATACTCAGCCAAATCTTTCCTTCCTTGTGATATCTTCTTCATCTCTTCAAGCAAGTCGGTATATGTATAATCAAGTCTTTTTATCATTGAATAAAAATTGAATATGGTGTTGTGGTTGATGAGTATAGATGTATAGTATGTTGGGGTGTTTTCAAATCTTTTGATGCTCCTCATATGTGTCTGTTATTTTTTAATGTTGTGAGGGCCGCTTGAACAGCTATAAGTGTTGCAACTTGAGATTGCAGAGTAGCTAAATCTAGGACAGACATTTTATTTGTGTCTTCCCTTGGGATTATTCCTCTTGCTGCGTCAAAGATGCTTTGTCTTTCTTAGTCTGGGTTTCCAGTTTTATATACATATTTATTTTTCTTTTAGATTGTCGTGATTATAAAATTCTACTATATTCCAATGAATTTAATTTTATTTCGCTTTTTCAGGATACGTGGTGCTGGTTTTTTACTTTATTGAACTATTCCTTTTTAATCTTGGAAGTCACTTTGTACTCACTGTCCTTTGATTAGTTATTCCTTTTTTCCTTCAAGATAATGTTGGTTCAAGGATCAAGAGTGCAGTGTTCACTTAAGTGGCGTTCGGAATCCTTTGCTTATTTTACAAGTATCCCGGTCCCCAATTAATTCCTTATTTAAAGAGTGAGTCAAAAAAAACATTTTCTTTTTGTCGCTGCACTGAAAATGTGCGCTTCTTTATTTAATGTATTCTTAAGACTGATTACTACGAATTGCTTAACATCTATTTATATTATTTCAATGTTTTTGTTCTTATATATACATATGTATCCTAAATCTAAGTTCTCAAAACATGTTTTTCACTCATTCTTAATTTGTTTTGCAAATACCTTTATTATCAGTAAAAAATATATTTTGAGTTTTGTCTGTTAGTTGTTTCGTTTTATGGTTAGTTATAAAAGTGGTCATTGTAAGTATGGTCTTCTTGTTATCTGTTTATTAGCTCATGTATATAATGTTTGTTTAGGATTAAATCTTATCTCTAATTTAATGTGAATAAACATAAGTATTTTGAGAATTGTTTTATTGATCTTTGTATTTTATTATTTGTTTATTTAGGCGGTAAGTAAGATCTTATTTGCTAAGTATCTATTGCATTAACTTGTGCACAAGAGTCTGATTTAATTATCAGACGACTTTTGAAATCTAACATGAACATAGATGGCGAGGACTAGACGCTTGAATAATCTGGGAAACTATTACAAAATATCTTGTATTAAAGTATGCAGACAAAAGAGATCATACAACAATGCAGTATTACTCTTGCTTAAGGTGACAATATGGTTCAAATATTTTATGAACAAGTATTTTCTAAAATCTTTGTAATTATAAATTAGTTCCATGTAGGATGGATATCGGAAGAAGGGCAGTCGATGGGCTTACACAAGCTTATCGAGTTATATCCTTAGATGCTTTTATAAGATACCTCGGAGAAAATTTCGTCTTCTGAAAGATCCAAGGGATTTACTACAACTACCTAATCATCTTAATGGTAGAAAACCAATTTTGTAAGAACATACTTTACGAACTTCCCAGGTATATCAGTAATAGACAGAGTAACAATGGTAAATACTAACCAGCATTTTTTCCACAGTTGGCACACATGCCAACTCCTCTAATTTATGATCATATCATTTACCCGCTTCAGAGGAACATAGAACTATTAAATAAAATACATTCCTTAGATAACTTTTTTTTAATTCCTTTATTCATTTTACTTGGTAACATAGGGCATTTACAAGAAAGTTCCATCTTATTTTATTATATCAAATTGATTTAACTTCTTCCCATGATTGGTTTCAGTTTATTTCTAGAGAAATCGTTTCCATTTTCACTTTCTTTTGGTTATTTGGCGTTTTATTGGGTCCTCGTTTGTTTTATTCCAGAGGTCTAAGCTTAAAATTTTATTTGGCCAAGAAATTCGGCATATGATGCGTAGGCAATTATTTATGAACACTTGTAGTATTTGCCCTATTGAGTTTGAAAGAAGCCAAGTTTCATTTCCATAGAGTACTTTAAGCATGATTTAAACTTCCTTAACTTTTTTAAGAGATATTTGAGGCGATCGCCATATTTTTGTTAAGCTTGATCTAATTTTGTTAAGCCTGTTCTTTAGATCCTCTCTACTCCTCCATCTATGGCCATAAGGCAACCTAGGTAACAAAATGACTTTATATACTTGAGGGGTTCGTTATTTACACGCATAGCCTAACTGTTTTTTGCGCTTATTTCAAGGCCAACTTCCTTAGCGCTTAAAACGATGTCATTGACTTTTTTCCGCATGTCGTTGAACTATTTTCTCATGTACATGTTTTTTCCTGAGTGCCGTCCAAATTGCGTTGCGCGAGTTAAATTATCCTTTTGGATAGTGGAATAAAAATTATTATTAGTAGTATTAGATTAGTAGTATTATTAGTAAAATTATTATTACAAATATTGTTATAATTGACTTATTACTATATTTTTTATGATATTGCAATTCTTTAATTTATTTTACATTTTCAATTTCGCTTAAAACTATTTCGTCAAAAGTTCTATAGTAACAAATTCAATTTGATTTTTTTATGGAATAACAAAATTAGCTCTGTATGTTTTTTTCTGAATTAACAAAAGTTTCATTATCAATTATTATTTTGCAATCATGAAATGTAAAAAATAGTTATGGAAAGATTTCTTTCATCACAACTGCTAGTGAGGATACTTCCGTTTGAGTTTTTTAGAAGGATTAAGCCTGGTTCTATTTCTATTGTCTATTTTGAAATTTCTTATTTTCTTGAAATTATTTTTATAAATACATAAATAAAATTTTTTCAGCTCACTAAATTAGGGTTTTGTTTGTATACTAAAACTTCTCCATTGTAATGTATAATTTCTAGTGGTTCAAAATTTAATTGTGTAAGATTTGTGTCTGTAATGGGTTTAATTCTTCTTCATTTCGCAGTAACTGTGTCTTTTGGGAATTTTATTACAAATATTTTGCGGCTGATAGTTGCATATACTGGAGTTCGTAAAAATCAATCGTAAAACCGTTAATTTCCTTGTCTAGGATATTGCTAGTCATTACATTGAATTTAGCGGAAACTATGTTATTTTGGATGTGTTCTAAATTGTCCGATAAAAGTTTTAATTTGAGTAAAACGTCTAAGTAGTTTAACTCGTCAAGTATTTTATCGTCGGTTTTCTTTATAATGTTGAACTGGTTTGATATACTTTTTCTGTGTCTGTCCATTGTCGCCTTGAGTTTGTTAAATGTTTGATTGAAATAGTCGTTTATATATATATATATATTTATTGTGATTATGTTCATCTATCAGTTTTAAATATTATACGAGGTTGGTGTGAATTTTTGCCTGTTGAAGATTTGGATTATGTGTGATGCGAGATTCAACATGTGCAACAACGAGATTTGGATGGGCAACTGCCAATTCGATGGCCTTTTCTTAGGCAATTTATGCACAGCTTTCCACTTTTGACGAAGTCGAAACGCAGAGGTATGGATAGCTTTAAGTAACTTGGAAAACTTCCTGTTGAGTGTTCTTTACTTTGCAAAATTTGCAAGATATGCTGGAAATGATCAACGACAGCTTGGTTCTGTACAACGACTTTCCAACAACTGGCAGCGATGGCCTAAAATTGAGTACAACTGATCCCATGGCGGCAAAGATGTAAAATCTCTTTTTTCGTCACACACTTTCTTTGATTCACTATCAATGTTAGATAAAACAATGAGGACAATTATAGCCTTCATAATATCAAGCTCAGATTCTAGTGAGAGCAGAGCTGCAAAGTGCCGAAATCGAATCAAAAATGAGCGCAACACTGTAGCATTTGGTTCAGTAATTATTGATATCGAAAATAATGAGTTCAAGTTCAACTAAAATGATCCAACGCCTTTTGATAATTTGAATCAACTACTTGAAATGGTTCTATCACCGCGAGTGCCTGACCAGATAAACGATTGAGCAAATAGTTGAATTTGCCAATAACAGGAATGTTAAGCTCTTGATGTTCTAAAGTTTTAAAAGTACTAATAAACCTCAAAAATTCTTCTTCAGTTGAGATAAACGATTGTGAAAAGGCGCAGAAGATTCAGTTGTGTGCAAAAGACTTTGATCTATATCACCAGAGCTACGTTTTTTTATTGAGAAGACTTACCAATGGTCGATATAAAAAGTTCCGATCGAGTCATGCCAGCTTCTCTATTTGCCTTTGTATATGATTAATTTGTTTAAAATAAGGCTTGAGGATTTTATAGCCTCCATTCCAAAATTGTAAAATCCGTATTTACATCATCCTTTTCTAATTTGCCTTTCACTTGGGTGATGTTTCGCTTTATTGTTGAGCGCTGTTGGTATAAAGAAGAACGCATGTGTGCTCATAACTCAGTGTTTGTGCTATTTTTAACTAATTTTTTTTTTGTAATAAAAACAAACTGCAATAAAGTTCAATACCGTTTATGCCATTTTAGTACTCCCGGGGAGAGTCTTTAATACATAAACAAAAATGCATTTTCAATCTTTTCGATATTAATACATATTATTTCATTCTGCCTAAGCTTAAAACGTTTGATGGATGATTTGGACTCAATTTACTAACAGAACTAATTCGAAATAAGATTTTAAAAACGCAAAACTAGGTTTAGGATTTAGTTTCCTAAATGTAAAAATTTCAAATTCATAAGAATTAGTATGTCTGATGTCCCGCAGACTCTATCTGTGGAATTTTCATATAGAACAGCTTTAATGAAAGGAGAATTTGATGTTGTAAAAGACGACGTAGTAAACGCAATCAATTTCATCGTCCTATTCTGGCATTCGTGCACATGTCAAAAGTCTTTAAAAATAATGGCCGTAAATTCCTTTCCCTGATCACATACATCTTTGGAATTCCATATGTACTAATGAAGGTTTTTAGAGATTTGATTATGTTCAAGCTAGTTTTTGCAGCGATAATAAATCCTGCAGTAAACTTTAAAAATTATCGAGGACAGTTAGTATTTGTTGGTGGTAAGATATCTAAAGGTTTTTCAGGCGTTTCCAGGACTTGAGAGGCTAATTTTTGTGGATGCATGTCATATTTCAACGTTTGGCATGTGTCGCAATCATCAATTATTTGGCTAATTTTAGTCTTCATATACGGAAAGGAATACTCTCTTTTAAGGTGTAAATATGTTTCTTAGATTCCCCGGTGGTTGTTATCTGTAACATCTCTTATCTTGAGTGTACAACGTATTAACCGGTAGGCCTTATTATTAGCGAAATATGCTGAAAATACTCTTTGCACTAAACGAAAAACATCACCGTCCGAATAAATTGCAACGAGTCTATTGGGTTTTATAAATTTGGAAAAAATCTTTATAATTGAATCTTCATCATAACTTGGTAATCTTACTATTCGTTTTAATTTATTCTTGAAAGGCATTTCAATAGTAACATTCGATTCCGGTTGTATTTCGAATATTAGCTGGATTCACAAATTTATTTAAGGGTTTCTATGAAATTGGAATACCGTCATCCAGATTTTCTTCTGCTCAGTGAAGTGTACTTCCACTAGTGCTGAGAGTGGAAAAAATCTCATGATTGTTTATATCTGGTTGAATTGTACTTAGTGCGGCGGAGTTAGAGTTTTTTATACCATTTTATAAACTATTTCGTAATTGAAATCTTCCAACTTCAGCCGCCAACGTATCAATTTTGATTTGGGTTCTTTTTAGTCCATTATTCATGTCAGTGGTCTATGATCTGTGACTATTTTGAATTTGTGCCCGAAGAGATAAGGTCTAAAGTATTTCGTGGCCCAAACTGAGACCAAAAACTCTTTTTCTATTGTAGAATAATTGATCTCTGATTCGTTCAATGTTCGGCTAGCAAAACAAATAGGTTTGTCACTTCCTATTTGCCCCTGCGACAGTACAGCCCTTAGCGTATAATTACTTGCATCTGTAGTCAGAATGAAAACTTTGGAAAAATCCGGTTATTGTAATATGGGATCATTACAAAGCAGATCGTTACACATTTCAGCAGTTTTCAAGTATTCTTCAGTTAACTTTATTCCTATACCCTTTTTTAGACAAACTGTTAATGGTTTTTTTTAACTTTGCAAAATTAGAGATAAATTTCCTGTAGTAACCCAATAAACACAAAAATAATTTAAGTTGTTTCCGTGTCCTTGGGGTCGGGAAATTTTTTACCGCACTTATTTTTCCGGGGTTTGGTTTTATACCTTCGGTAGACACTATGTGCTGTAAAAATTCTATTTCTTTCCGTAAAAATTCTGATTTATCCGCCTGAATTTTAAAATTTGAGTTTCTCAATGTTTCAAATACTAATTAATGAAGTTGCAAATATGATGATGTCATCTAAGTAGACAAGACATATTTTACGTACCAAATCCCTAAGGATGTTATCCATGACCCTTTGGAATGTGGAGGGTGCATTTTTTAGTCAAAAGGGTATCCTAATAAATTCGTAATGCGCCCCTTCTACATAAAAAGCAGTTTTAGTCATGTCCTTTGGTTCCACTTCAATCTGTTGGAGTCCACTGGCCAGATCAACTGTGGAGAAACACATGCACCTACCCAATTTATCTAAAAGTTTGTTTATATTTGGTTTATATTTATCGGTAATGTTTTTTCGTTCACCTTCTTGTAGTCTATCACCAGACTCCACGTTCGCTACAACAGGCATCTTTCTTCTTTGGTACAATCCAGACGGGAGAGCTCCAAGGTGAATAGCTTGGCCGTATTAAATTCTGCCTGCTAATTTAATAAATTTGTTCCTGTACTTCTCCTTTATGGATGTAGGAATATCTATATGACTTAGTGTAAACTGGAACATCAGTAGTTGTTGTATACTGTGTCTGATTTTATTTGAGAATGTCAGTGCTTGACCTTCCCTGTACAAAACATCATAATATTTTCTACATGTTTTCAAAAGGAGTCACCTCTCTTCCTGATTGAGATGTTCGATACGTAGTAAGCTTTTTACATCAATGTCTTCGTTTGTATCGGAAGTACCGAATTCTGTAGTATTAACCTCGAAATATTTTTGAGGGTGGTATTTTTGTGTTTTCAGAGGTTGATCGACGTATAAAATTTCTAGGGATTCGCTCAAATTCGTTATTTCCATTAAGCCAAACCAGTCTTGTGCTATATAAATACAAGCCGAAATGACGAGGTTTTCGTTTATAAAGGTTTCTGCCATTAAAATGTCTCCATCTTTGACATCAACGGGTAATCTAGTCATCATATTTGTATTTGGTTCAATCAGAATGTTGCCGGAACACACATTTGGATTGTGATATAGTGGGATTAATATAGACTTCGTCAGTATTTTATATTGTAAATCAATCTTGGCCCCTATATTGGATAAACAATCGATCACTAATAGCCCAACGAAACAGGCGTGAAATTTAATTAATAATAATGAAAGTTTTCCATTTTGGTTAAATTCTTCAAATATTGGTAGTATTGCCAATCTGTCTATTGTATATTTTGCTAAAACTGTTTTTATAGTTCTTGGTTTACATTTGACATGCAGTTGTTTGTCTACATGTTCTGGGTTAATGAACGAAGTAGAAGCCCCAGTGTCTATCAGGAATCTAAGGACTTTATTACCAGGAAATTTGATATTTATGTAAACTAATTCAGGCCCTTTCTTATTCATGTCTAGGTATCCCGTGGATTTTGTGAGGCAAGGCCTTGAAAATTTGAATCTTCTTCTACGTTAGTTAATTCGTATTCCTCCCCTACTTCGTTTACGTTATTAACTTCCATACTCGTATATCTTTTAGTTTGTGAGTTCAGGCTCTGTTTGATGCTAGGGAAAGAATTCCTGTTCCTCAAATAAGAAAATCCACTAGATGTATGCATGGGTTCTGGTTGTGGAAACTTCGATAAATTATTATTGAATGGTGCTGGTTTTCTATTGGGATTATTAAATTCACTGTTATTAAAAGGTATTTGATTTCGTTGTTGATTATAAGGATTATAATTCGGTTTGGTTTTGCGACTATCGCCACTATAGGCCACATTTTGTGGATTCGGTGATGCCCAACTATTGTTGTTGCCTATCTGATGACCACTATAATTTGGTTTATTATAAAATCGGTGTTTTTGGTACGGGTAGTTATTCTGTCTCTACCATCATCGTCCGTTATCGGGAGGGAAATATTCTGCCTGGCGATGGATGGATGGTTTTTCTCGCCGTTAAACTGTCTACAGAAGTGATCTTTCTAGATTCTCAGCATCGATTGGGACTCTACCATGATTTGTCCCTCTTTGTTACGACAGGCTTCTGTCCGAAGTTCATATCCATTGGAAAGTTGTTTTACCCGTTGGTAAAACTTTCGGATATTATCCTTCCTGTAACACCTCTCCAGTTCCTCGATCACGCGCTTCTCATGCTCTTTCTTCTTCCTTTTGAGAAGCCGTGTGTTCTTCCATTCTCTTGCGTTCGTAGAGCTCTCGAGCTGCTCTCGTCCTTCTCTCCAACGTCGCCTTATACGCTGCTAGCTTCGGTGAATGTGCCTGCCTGCACTCGTCGTCAAGCCATGGGTTTTTTCCGGGTGGCATTTTAAAACCCAATACGTCAGAGGCAGTATCTCTGATGGCGTTTTGGCAACGGTTCCATTCCTCATCTGTTGTTTCGCCTGGCAAGGTTGGACTCTCTGAGAACTTAAGGGAGACTATATCAGCGAATTTCCCAGCGGTCGACTGCGATTGTAGCTTTGCGACATCAAACTGTTGTGGTCGTGCTCTACTCCGTTGTGCTACTGATATCCGTGATCCTACATTGGCTACAACAAGGGAGTGATCGGAGTCAATGTTGGCTCCTCGGAATGTTCGGACATCAAGAATACTGGAGGAGTGTCTGCCGTTGATCGCAATGTGATCAATTTGGTTGACGGTTGATTGATCACGGGACCGCCAGGTCCCTATGTGAATGTTGATGTGAGGGAATCACGTGCTTGATACAGTGAGATTTCGGCCCGTCACGAAATCTAGCAGCCTGAGTCCGTTATCGGATGTATCGTCATGCAGGCTTCCCGATGACTCTAGCGAAGATGTCTTTCTTTCCCAGCTTTGCGTTGAAATCTCCTAGGACGATCTTGATATCGTAGCTGGGGCATTGCTCGTATGTTCTTTCTAGGAGATTATAAAAGTCATCCTTGCTGTCATCATCTTTATCCTCCGTAGGGGCGTGGGCGCAGATTAGGCTAATGTTGCCGAGTCTAGCATTGATGCGGATTCCATCTCCCCGACCTGAATGAAGTCAAGATAGCAATATCGAGATTAAAATCAAACAAAGCTGCAGGAGCGGACGGACTGTCAGCGGAACTATTTAAGGCAGCCGGAGATGACCTGGTTGGGGGCATGCACCAGCTCATCTGTAAGATATGGTCGGAGGAAAGCATGCCCGACGAGTGCAATCTCAGCATTGTGTGCCCGATCCACAAAAAAGGAGACCCATTCAACTGCGCCAACTACCGAGGAATAAGTCTCCTGAACATCGCCTACAAGATGTTCTCTGCCGTTTTGTGTGAGCGCTGAGAACCATTTGATAGGTCCTTATCAGTGTGGTTTAAGGCCGGGGAAGTCCACCATCGACCAAATTTTCACACTACGGCAGATTCTGGAAAAGACCCAAGAAATGCAAATCGACACCCACCACCTATTCGTTGATTTTAAGGCCGCATATGACAGTGTGTATAGGGACGAGCTATACGAAGCCATGTCTAGTTTTGACATTCCTACTAAACTCGTCAGGCTGTGTAGGATGACGATGGAGAACTCTCGCTGCTCCATCAAGGTCGGTAACGAATTCACCGAGACCTTCAATGTCAGAAGGGGATTTAGACAAGGCGACGCACTGTCATGTGACTTTTTTAACATAATTCTTGAGAAGATCGTGCAAAACTCACACGCCAACAACAGAGACACGATCTTCCAAAAGTCCGTGCAACTGCTAGCATACGCTGACGACATTGACGTGATTGGTCGAACACAGCGAGCCGTCAATGAAGCGTTTGCTGGTATTTCCACGGAGGCGGCCAAAATGGGTCTAACGGTGAACGAGGGCAAAATGCAGTATATGCTGTCATCAAAAAAGGACGCGCAACATCGACGACTGGGCCAGAACGTCACCATAGGCAGTTATAACTTCGAGGCAGTGAAGGACTTCGTCTACCTTGGCTCCCAAGTCAACAATATAAACTTCAGTACCGAGATCAAACGCAGATTAACTTTTGCCAATCGCTGTTTCTTTGGGCTCAAGAGGCAATTGAGTAGTAAAGCCCTTTCTCGAAAAACCAAGTTGACACTATATACCACTTTGATAATCCCGGTACTTCTCTATGGCGCGGAAGCATGGACGGTGTCGAAGGCGGATGAGGAATTTTGGTATTTTCGAAAGAAAAGTACTGCGTTCAATCTTCGGCCCTGTTTGCGTTAATGGTTTCTGGAGAAGAAGATTCAATCATGAACTGTACGGGTTGTACACCGACATGAGCCTAACCAGGCGTCTACGGATCCAACGGCTAAGATGGTTGGGCCATGTAGAGCACATGGAGAATACTGCTCCGAACCGTAGAATCTTCGATTCTGAACCTGTGGGACAACGCATTAGAGGACGCCCACGGAACCGATGGCGCACAAAAGTGGAGAGCGACTTCAACCAACTTGGTCTGCGAAATTGGAGGACGCTGGCTAAGCTAGAAAAGTTTCTTGGTTCAGGCCCAGGTTCACCCCGGACTGTAGCGCCAAAAAAAGTTATTCTGTCTATATGGATTGTATCTATTAGAAATCCCATGAGACTGTTGGTACATACATATATCGTAGGCAACAGTACACAGCCAAATAAAAATGTTTGCACAAAACTGAATATTTTAAATGTGAAAAGTATTTGCTTTGACATTGGCGAACGAATTTTACATGGATAATAGAAACCTCATAATTATTGGTCATGGGTACAGCACAAGACGTCGAACGCATGGAAAATTCGAAATTAAGAAGTTTTCTGAAGGAATGGGACAGAAATGAGTGTCACTTTGCGAACAATATCTAATAAAATACCAATCCGGCATAATGAAATTAACAGAAAAAACTTGTGAAAAAATTTATGATATCGACCCCTTTTCGCGAAATTATCGTATATGCCAATTTTTTTGAAATTGAGTTTTTGATGCAATCTCGTTCTACATTCAAAGAGACGTCACCTGACAATATGTTGTAGGCGAATTCCACTTCGTTGCTCCAAAAATTTATTGAATACTTTATTGTATGTTACACACCATTTTTTCTTGTGAGCGATTTTATCGTATCTGCAAATGAAGGATATTTTGCATATTGTAGTTGTTAGAATATTTACTACATATTTCTTTCTAAGTTAGAATTAGAAGGTAAAGGGAATCGCTCGCTTTATTTTGTTTTTTGCCTCTATTCCTTTTACCGTTAATTTTACAGAAAAGGCTATATTATTATTATAGATATCTTTTAAGGGAAAATAATTATACTCAGCCAAAAGCTAAGGTTCGACCTCCTAATAAAACAGATGAGCAAAACATAAAGCTTCTAAAACAATATCTTGAAAAACTTCCAGCTGTGCCGTCACATTATTTTAGAGCCTAAAGTACTAAAGTTTATTTGCCACAAGAATTTCGAAATACGCAAACCCTTTATAGGTGCTACACTCAATATATGAACCATAAGAACCTCAGCAACTGCATTGTGTCGAATTGAGTTTTCAGACAGGTTTTCCAAAAAGATTTCATTTGGTTTTCATTTGCCAAAAAAAGATAAGTGCACTAATTGCGAAAATATTAAACATCTTGATGAAGAGGAAAAAAATTTTTTGCAGAATTCCGTTGAGTATATGATGTATATAAGAGACAAAGATGAGGCCAAGGCTAATTTTTTAAGAGATCAAAATGAAAGCAAAAATGTTTCTAGTTTTGTTTGCGCCAGCTTCTATTTGCAAAAAGTTTTAAATACTCGGTTCGGAAATATTATAAAACTTTGTTACTTACGCAAATACGCCTACAACAATTTCAGCGTTTATGAAAACGACACTAGAAATGGCTATTATTATTTGTGGGGTGAGCGTGATGGTAAGCGAGGCTGCAAAGAAATTTCCACAGCCCTGTATAAGTATTTAATAATCGTAGACCAAAGAAAGACAGTTAAAGACATAGCCCTATATTGCGACAGTTGCACTGGTCAAACCCGGAACAAGGCTGACACATTTTTTAAATATTTCAAACTTCGTTGATAAAATTAAAATAACATATTTACTTCCTGGTCATACATTGATGCCAGTTGATTCTGTCCATAGCACAATTGCATCATTTATACGCAGGCGTACCATTTGGCTCACAATTATTCGCAATGCACGAACTAATCCATCGGGGTACAACTGTATTGAAATAGGCCACTCAGAGTTTGAAAATTGGAAGTCCTTTGTAAATCTGTTACTATCAAACAAAGTTAAACTAAACATAAATAAAGTTCGCATAGCTTCATTAGACAAAAAATCAAAATCAATTGAACTCATTTACGGATATTCCGACTATTCCACTAAAAAAAACTTTAAATAACTTTAATTTTACCTTTAAGTTACAAAAGTTGTACAATTCACCTTTGTGTATCTCTTTGCAAAAATTCAATGATTTGAAAAATCTATGTTTAAAAAATAGCATATCGTCAAAATACCACAATGAGTATTTAAATTTAAAATATTCTGTACGCGAAAAAGACATGTTAAATGAAAGCGACGAAGAAGATTAAATGACTTATTATTATTATTGGTTTTTTTAGTTTTTTTAATGAATTCATGCTTCTGTCAAATATTGATTACATTTTTTATTACTTTGTACCATTCTAAGTTAAAAAAAATAATGAACAAATACATAAAACCAAAAATAAATCTTTTTTTCAATTTATTTCTAACACTGGCAAATGATATCGTAAGTGCCATTTTCTAGACACGCATCTACGCAATGTTGTGAATGAAATTATCGTGTGCCAAGAATACGTTTTTGTCAGAAAACTTGAACTTTTCCACCGGAATATTTTTAGGTGTAGTTATATTAGTTAATTATCTAAGCACATGTATATTTTGATATTGCAAGCGAAAGCAGATAGAAGTAGAAAAATGGCTGTCCTGTAAAATTTGGGTTTTGTAACATACGATAATTTCGCGCAAAGGGGTCGATACGCTAAAACTATAACTATTTTTTTATGTACATACACATGTATGTTTAAATAAATTTTTTTATCCTGATAACAAGCCCATGAGTTACCAGGTCTAAACACCCTGCTTTTCAAAAGTTTGTAATTGATTTGAATAACAAAATTTCTCAAAATAAACAAACAAAAGACGTTGTTGAGGGAAATGCTTCGATCTACCCATGCTACACGAATTCCAGAATTGATTGCGTTTACTACGTCGTCTTTTACAACATCAAATTCTCCTTTCATTAAAGTTCTATAAGAAAATTCCACAGATAGAGCCTGAGGGTAATCAGACATATTAATTGTTATGAATTTTAAATTTTTACATTTAGGAAACTGAATCAGTTCTGGCTCAGTTTTAGTTTCTAGTTTTGCGTTTTTAAAATCTTATTTCGAATTAGTTTCTGTTAGTAAATTGAGTCTAATTAATCCATCAAACGTTTCAAGCTTAGGCAGAATGAAATAATATGTATTAGTATCAAAAAGATTCAAAATGCATTTTTGTTTATTTGTATTAAAGAGATAAAGACTCCCCCGGGAGTTATTCCTAAAAAAATTTAGTTCAAGACTGCCGAAATCGTGCATTTTTATAATTTATTTTGTAATTTCTCTACTACATGAACTAAAAATCGTTTTAGTAGTTCAATGCTGCCGAAAACATTCCTTTTTATATTTAATTTTGTGAATTCTCTTTTTAATGAATTTTGCTATTGGCGCAATTCTTTTTATAGACAATCATTTTAATATGTTAACATATTTATATTTACAAAATAGAGTAAATATGTGTGCATGTAAATACAATTGTTATAAGAATTTTGTTACTGATGACGAAAAAGTTAGACAAAAGAACTTTGTTTTTATATCATATATTTTATGCTACAAGACTTTTTATTGCAAGTTTATATCTTGCATAAAGAATAACTCAGAAAAAAGTTTGCCAGAAGAGCAATCGAGCTAAATAAGACGAATATATTTGTTTTTTTAGGAAATACAAAAATATTTTGAAACGGCTGGAAGTAAACTCAAAAACACTAATTGCTCAACATCGATTGACCCATTAAGAACGAAACCACTAATCATCACTACTAGAATGTTTTTAAATATTTATAGAGGACAAGAATTTCATTTAACATATGTACATACATGCGTATGTGTACTACAGCAGACTTACGGTATCAGAGGGTAGCATTCTTTCTTCATTTGTCAATTCTAATTTCAAAATTATTGGGGATACTAAAAGAATCCCTACAAATTCTTATAAAAACATAAGTAGAACGCACAAAATTTAACAAATAACGAGTCAACTGTTTTAGAAATTATCAACAAACTAAAGTCTAGTGTTAAAGGTGAAACCACTAATATTTTAACATCAAAAGTATTAAATGTCAAGCAAACCAATAAGACTTCCTATGCTTAGTGGAAAAAATAGAAATTCTTATAAAATCATTAGAAACCGCATATACTCGTATGTATTTATATCAGACGGATTGACTTGCTCTAAATGCTTTTGCCAAAAGCTAAGACACAAATTTTTTTTTGCATTTTATATATTTTGCAATCTACCTTATATTGAGATAATAAGCAAAATTAATCACATTATGTTGACATTTAGAGTTCCACATATTAAAACGTATAAAACTATAATATAATTTTCCAAATTTAACAGAAAAAAAAATACAAATTTAGTCTATCTTATATTTACAATAACAACTTAAGTTTTAGTAATTATTAAATTTAAAGTTTTAACATTAAGTTAAAAGAAAACAATAAAAAAAACCAAAGATAATAATAATAAAAATATTGATTTAAATTAAAAAAAAATTAACTTCTGAAAGGTATCTTTTAAATCTTCGAATTTCATCAGTATCGTCTAATAACACAATAGCCAGAGGATTTACATGATTGCTTAGTCTTTTTAAATATTTTTCGCTGTATGAATTTATTACCTCCTTAACAGTTTGTATATTTAGATCGTTATGTATGGCATCGTTGGAAATATACCAAGGAGATTGAACAATAAGCCTTATAGTTCTTGACTGGTATCTTTGCAATATTTCTATATTTGAGGTACTTGCTGTTCCCCAAAGTTGAACTCCATAAGTCCATATAGGCTTTAAAATAGCTTTATAAAGTTTCAGTTTATTTTCCAGACTTAGTTGAGATTTTGGACCAATTAACCAGTTAAGTTTCCTATTTGTAATATTTAATTGTTGCCGTTTTATTCTTATGTGTTCTTTCCATGTTAGTCGACAATCCATAATCCGAGATATCTAACATAACCTTTTTTTTAATTCGGATGTTATTTACGGAAACGTCAGGGCAATCACCTTTTCTAAGAGAGAGAATTTCAGCATTCACTTTAGATCTCCATTTACTTAACCATGACTCTATTAAATTTAATTCGTTTTGTACAAAAGAACTAGCTGCAACTCGGCAATTGTTTGAAGCTAAAATAGCAGTGTCATCCGCATACGTGTAAATATTCAACAGGCATATCAGCCGTAAATATTGTATACAATACAGGGCTTAATACACTTCCCTGAGGTACTGCTGCTCTAACCATAAATAAATGAGATCTTTCATCAAGCCACAAACAAAGTTTTGTTTTGGAATTCTTATTGAACTTTGGTCAAACGTATAATAATAATTAAAACAGATACCGTCGTAATAATAGAAAAACTACGCCCAAATAAAAGTAGAAATTCCACAATTTCCATAAGATCAATTAAGTAAAAAAGTACATATACATATATGTATAAAATTTAATGAGATACTTCACTCATAAAAATAGCACAAATATCGGATTTTTCAACAGCGATACTACAAAAGTAGAGCGACAGGGGCAGCAAACGACGCCATATTTCTTGCCGCTCTTTTGACATTTGCCTTCAGTAAGGTTTGCCATTTCATGATGGAAAGATATACGAGCCAACGAGTCGAAATTATTAAAATTTACTACCGAAATTCGGAGACAGTGGCCTCAACATTAAGAGCGCTATCTCCAATTTATGGTCGTCATAATCGTCCTAGCAGATCAACAATTGAGCGTCTAGTGGAAATATTTGAATCCACAGGCACAGTACAAAATGTTCCTGTGCCAGTGAGACAAAGTGCCTGTAGTGTCGAGAATATTGCTGCCGCTGAGGCTTCATTTGAAGAAAACCCAAATGTGTCTCTCACACGTCGTTCTCAAGCGTTACTGTGAATGGGAATCACTACCGTTCAATGATAACCGAATATTTTGACCCCAATTGGATGATATGGAATTGGAGGACATGTGGTTCCAACAGGACGCCACAAGCCATACAGCGTATGTCACAATCAATTTATTGGAAACCAAGTTTGGAGAACGTGTTATCTCACGAAATGGTCCAGTCGATTGGCCGCCTCTGTTTTTTTCTCTGCATATCGCACCCTAAATACAAAATGGGCACTACTCAAAATTTTCCAAAACTGACTTTTTTCCATAAATTAATTCAGAATACACATCTCTAACTACTGCAAAAATTTCTTTCACATCACTATCTTCTTTAACTGGAAAAACACAGTTATGTTAAGTGTGTTGCTTCTGCACGACGAACTAAACAAACAGTTTTTTGTCTCTCCTGAAAATTTTAGTGTTTTGAGTTGTGCCCCTTTTGTATTGTCTCTTTCTAATCGATTCTATGTTTTGTATATTTCCTTCTCCGTCATCAAAAAATAATTCAATTGATGAAGCATTTCAATTTTCTTCATATTATAGTACTTTAACTATATCAACACCAGGCAGAACTGTTCAAATAATACCTTGATATAACTTATAAATTCATACTTGGTTATCATCCAATGAAAGCGGTCATTTTCGAGATAGGAGCATAGTACAAGTACTCCTTTTGATGAATATGTACATTCATGCTTACATATTTGTGGACAAATCCCATTGGGATGAGTGGTTGAAGTAATTCACTTATTGTTTTAATACCACAACTTTAACAGTACATTGTAGTAGTTTTTTCAAAAAAACCTAACAATTTTCCAACATTCAATTAAATAGACGATAAAGACTAACTGCCTTAAATCAATGGTGTAATCTTTCTGGTTAATATGTATGCTTTTCAAAAGTTGCTTTAAAATACACAAAGAAAATGTTGATGAATAATTTTTTTTTAGCAAATGTATTAAACTTCAACAATTGTAAGTTCGACATTATTAATCCGTACGGGAAGGTCCGTTATTTTTGAATATTCCACCTTTTTGGCAATTTGAAAATTTAATCATTTTGATAAATCGTTGCACTGTAAAAAAATAAACGTATCATAATGCCTGGGAAATCGATAGCGACCGATATTCGGAAAATAAAAATTGAAAGAGTTGTCAATGCACTACAAAGGAACTAAATTTAACTAAATCTGTTCGTATAGTAGTGTTATGATAGATAATTGGAGAACTGTTTTATATAAAATATTATTAATGCCGCTCGATATATAAATACGCTGGAGCAAAATCTGATAACTGTATAAATGTAAGCATATTTTAACTGTATTTCATTTGTTGAATTCACGTCGTACAAATAATAACGGTCAATATTAATTACACAAATTTTTAAGCACTTGACCTTTTTCTTAACTTATTTGTTCCAAAAAATTTAAATTATGTTAAATAAGAAATAAATACAACAATAAGAAACAATAAATAAAATTTTCTTATGGCAGACTATCGTATTTAATAGGATTACTTTTCTGGATAATTATATATGCATGTACATATTTTTTAACTCAATAACTGATAGTACTGTACAAATAAATTGTGGTTAAAGTAATATAGCCAAACAGTCATAGTAAGATAACTCGAAAGTGATTAAATAGGAACAAACCTAAACAAAAGCTAATTTAGATAAAATATTGCAGTCCAAGTATAGATTTGGTTTAACTTAGAAATTAATCACTTCATAAAATAGAACGAACCTACAAAGGACCATAAGAAATTCAAAAAATTTATTAAAAAACCTACAAGCAAATAGTTCATAAAAATAGACTTAAGATGTACATAAGAACCAAATTGCGGAACGAACAAAAATATATATTTACATACATACATATATAATAATTCAAATATAATACATTAATAAAAAAAAACTTCTTAAGAATGTCCAGGGAATTATTGTCGTATGAACAATCATACGAAAACTATAAGTGTAGCGTAATACTATCACTATGACCAGCAGCATGTAGTAAACATTACCAACATAACAAAAACCTCAGCTGGCATTAAGTGCCGGTCGTTTAATTAAAGCACTTCGCAAAGGTATTGCGCGTAACAATTGGCTGTTTTTTTTTTTTTTTGTAAATATAAAAAAACTAAAAAGATTGAACCTTTATTCATATGTATTAGACTGTACAAACAGACGCACGCTCCCAAGAACACTAAAATTACTAAAAGTAATGTTTGGCCTTGAATAAATATTTGAATACTTTTAATTTTCCAAGGGAAATAACCGGACAAATTTAGGATTAAATATTATACTTAAAAAACTACTCAATTATGTTTTGGAGACGGCTAATAAAGAAATTTAAATAACAGATGATATTGCCGTACATTAAGGGTGCATAAATAGAAAAACTGCAACATATGGACAACATACTGTTGGCAATTTTATATATCGGACCCTAAATACAAAAGGGTCACAACTCAAAATACTAAAATTTTCAGGAGAAAAAACTGTTAATGTTTAGTTCATCGTGCAGAAGCAACACACTTAACATAAAAAACACATACATATGTATGCAAGTGTATTTTTCCAGTTAAAGATAGTGATGTGAGAAAATTTTTTGCAGTAGTTAGAGATGTGTACTCTGAATTAATTTATAGTCAGTTTCGGAAAATTTTGAGTTGTGACCCTTTTGTATTTAGGGTGCGATATGTTGACATCAAAGATTGTGAAAATCTTGGGTTTAAAATTTCAAAATAGTTTGTAAAGTAAAAACTCCTTGCTAACAAAGACCTTCATGAACCAACTTTAAAACAATCTAATGTAAGCTTAAACACCGAAACGGATGAAGCAACTGAACAAAGATCATCTACTTTTGTATGCAACAAAAAAAAAATAAATTTAAAACAGAAAAATGAGGGAATGGTTCGCTTTTAAAAAATATTGTTAAGTACTTACTTACATGTAATATTAAAAAAAAATTGGAATTTACAACTAAAGATCACTATACAAGTTTTTTGCGCATGGAGCCCAAAACTTTATTACAAATAACAAGTTAAAATTTGTCAATCTATTGTGCGAGCACAGTCCCATTAAATTGTAAAAATACGTCGAAGACAACCTTTGAGAAATGTAATTTTTCTAATATTTTCAGGCAAAATTTACACAAATATTTAAATATAGATGACGCAAGGGAGCTGAATCCTTTGAAAATATGAGGACAACTAAAGAGAAGCGCCGACGGCAAGCGGTTTATGGATAAATCTGAATTTTGAAATCATACGGTGAAGATACACATTCTAAAAATGAACAGCTTAATTGCGTCCATGTATTAATATATGTATATACATATGTATGTTAAAAAACAAGGGCATGGATATGCTGCTTTTGTTGAGCGCTTAACTATTGTAAAACAAAGATCATTTTGATATTTATTTTTACTTACCATCCGATATGGTAATATCTGTTGTTAAAGGAATACTGGAATACTGTATATATGCTTCTTTAACAATTAAATTATTTACTTGCTCATTAAGCAATGTAAATATTAAAAGAAGATATTTAAATAAAATTACAAAAATAAATAAGAAAAATATTTTGCACGGGAATAATTATTTTATGCGTGTTCAATATTTTTTATTAAATATCATCTAGATGTTTCGTGCTTTTATTGTTGATTTCCATATAATGACCATTATAGTTCTAATTGGCATTGATAGTTTTGTTGCGTTACTTATCGTCCTTCGACTAAGGGATATATGAAATGATTTAATAAATAAATATTTATAAAGAATTTAAACTTACTATAAGATGACAAATCAATCTCATCCGGTAACTCAGTTATGTTAACATCAAATCTGTCTTGAACTTCGTTCAGAATCTTTGCGTCAGCTTCATCCGACACAAATGTTATGGCTAAACCTTTTGTACCAAAGCGTCCAGCACGAGCTACACGATGTAAATAGGTGTCAGAATCTTCAGGCATGTCATAGTTAAAAACAATATTGACACGTTCAATATCCATACCGCGCCCAAACAAGTCTGTTGCCACCAATATGCGCTTTTGGAAATCTTTAAATTGTTGATAACGTTTTAAACGTTCCTCTTGGGTCATACCACGATGAATACCAATAGCTGGGAAATTTTGTTCAGTTAGCAACTGTGCTAAAGCCATACAACGTTGCACTGATTTCAAAAAAATAACCACCTTAAGAGAAAAAATTTTATTGCTGTACTAATAAAAGTTTTTCTTACGTACTTGGTTAAATTCTAGTACATCCAGAAGTTCAAAAAGTTTTTTGTTTTTTTCATTTTCCTTCAGCTTAACGTAATGCTGTTGCAAACCGTGCAAGGTCAATTTTGCTTCGTCATCAACATAAACCTCCATGGGCTACAATTAAAAATAAGAATATTTTTTATAAGCATTCAAAAGGCACAAAAGAGAATCTATTATTTAAATAATCTGTATAAAAATTTTAATTCAATTTTATTCTACATATGTCTACACTACCACCAAAATTTCTAAAACAAGTTTTTCACAATCGAAAAGTTCTATTAATTAGGTACTTCTCCACAGTACATACTGCCAGCCATCACGATACGAATCAAAATGTACTAGTAGTGACATGTCAAATATGCTCTAAGTATAATTAAACATTTAAATAGTCTCTACACATTCATTAATCACCAAACTCTGGAGAAATTTTGGCTTATGAAATGAAAACTTATGAATGTAATTCGTTTATTTTGTCGTCTACCAGGATTTTTTTGGATTCTTTTTTTAAATCTTATTTTTGTTAAATATATTTATGCATTTACTTTAAAAAAATGTTTCTTCTTTGTTTTATGATTTCGGTTGCACAGGTGGCCGATTTTTATAAAACCAGCGCACTTAGGTCCATCTTATTTTCGTTGTTTTATTAGCAGTCAAAAAATTGATAAGCCCCGGTATAAATTTATTAATGTTATATACGAATGTAAAGAAACGAAAACGGATGATTTACGTTATTATAAGGGTTTTACAATTCGATTACAACTAGTCATTTAAAATTGGTTTCCCGTTTCTTTTTAATTTAAAATTTGTTTAATTTGAGATTTTGTGTGTGGTGGCGTATAACATTCTGTACATTGCAGAACAATTAATTCAAGTAGTGTGAGAAGTATTGTAAGAATTTAATACTCATAGATATTTACATCTTGCATAAATTTTTTGCAAACCGGTCGAATTTCTTTGTTAAGCGTTGCAGAAAACATCATAACTTGTTTTCCATGTGGTGTACTCCGAAATATCTCCTGAACATCTCGCCGCATATCTATAAAAAAAAAGTTATTTTTAATGATATACTCATACATTGTTCGAATAAAAACTATTTCATATTTGCATTCACAACATTACTAACGTGATAGTAAAGAATAAATCATTAGCGGTTCTCACTCTTTGTATTATATTTAAAATACTATTAAATATAGTACTATTTTAAACTTCGAATGGTGACCGCCGACTGTTTCTTTGGCATAGTAAACAAAACGAACCAAAAAAAAGCTTTGGCGCCAAATCTGGCAGCTGTTTCATACTTGTAAATAAATGAACTTACTACGTTAACTTAAGTAAATTAAAAATTTATATATATTATTGTTGTGCTTAGTTTTAATTTTATAAAGATTTACCTTATCTACAATATGTACAAGCTCTACAATTGTACTTTAATACGCAGCTATTAAGAGAGAACCGCTATTAGAAACATTTCCGTCCGGCGAAATAATTCATGTTTATCTTCAACTGAAATATGCAGCATTATTTTGCGATACGACTGTATACAATCTGTATTTTCTTACTATCTGCCTAAATAACGAAATAATAATACACAACAATCCATATACTTACTGTTAAGAAACAACTACCGTCATTGAGTACTGCTAACATTAATTTCATTGTTGACCAACATAGTTTTGCATAATTGTCTTTTACTTTATTGTTAATTAACCAAGCGGTTTTCTGTTGAAATCTAAGAATTTATTGACACCTTTGTTTTATAAATTAAGCATTCTTGTATTAAGTAATTTTTGTATAAAAGCAATAAAAAAAAAAGACTGATAAAAAGAATTACTACAGTTCAAAATCAAGTGTTTGAACTTAGTTCTATTAATCGAACCCTAAGTCAATTGTTCACTTACATTTATTCATATTAAACTTTAGCTAATACAAAATCCTATACAAATGCATGTAATAGATAAAATATGGACAAGGCCTTACGAAGAATTACTACTACTATCACATAATAGGGCATAGTACTACGTGAAAATACTGATACTTTTAACCTAAACAAATATTGGACTAACAAATCTGTTACAAACTATGCGAAAGTGCCATAGTGTTAAAAAAAATAATTCATTACAAAGTCCCAGTTAAATGTTGTGAAAATTTCATGCAATTCGTTTGGGCTCCTATAAGGTACCAACAAACAACGAACCACACATTCTCTTTTATATAAACAGTTTGTAAAAAAAATTTTGGCACACAAAAATACATGTAAAATTAATTTTCATAAAAGAATTTCAACAAAAAAACATTTAAATACTGTTTTTTTGCACACATCCCATTACGGTACTTGTTTGCGACTATAAGGCGCCAATACTTTTCAAATAGACGTACATATTACAACAACACAAAAGAAAGAAGTTTACTCAGTATACAAAGTGTAAAAAAATCTTTGCATATTAAATATTTTTTCATAAATGGAATAGAATGTGAAAGCCTGCTCGCAGCACAAAATATTGAAAAGAGATTAAGATTTGCCACCGATCACGTTTCACTCCCTCCAGAGTACTGGGACTGGGGATATGCTTTATTATCATGATTGACCTACTAGAAGGGCAGCTATAACTTCGAGGTAGTGAAGGACTTCGTCTACCTTGGCTCCCAAGTCAACAGTATGAACAACATCAGTACCGAGATCAAACGCAGAATAACTCTTGCCAATCGCTGTTTCTTTGGTCTCAAGAGGCAATTGAGTAGGCACTTTGATAATCCCTGTACTTCTCTATGGCGCAGAAGCATGGACGGTGTCGAAGGCGGATGAGGAAGTCCTTGGTATTTTCGAGAGAAAAGTTCTGCGTTCAATCTTCGGCCCTGTTTGCGTTGATGGTTTCTGGAGAAGAAGATTCAATCATGAACTGTACGGGTTGTACAGCGACATGAGCCTAACCAGGCGCCTACGGATCCAACGGCTAAGATGGTTGGGCCATGTAGAGCGCATGGAGAATACTGCTCCGACCCGTAGAATCTTCGATTCCGAACCTGTGGGACAACGCAGTAGAGGACGCCCACGGAACCGATGGCGCACACAAGTGGAGAGGGACCTCAACCAACTTGGTGTGCAAAATTGGAGGACGCTGGCTAAATACCGTGCCAGCTGGAAAACTTTGTTGGTTGAGGCCCAGGTTCACCACGGACTGTAGCGTCAAAAGAAGAAGACCTACTAGAAAATAAAAATTATATTCCTACAATAAAAAATGGATAACTGTCCCTAATGGTATGGGGCTGTATATCCAGCAAAGGATTTGGTGTATTCAGGATTTTAGATGAAATAATGCCTAAGGAAGTATACCTTGATATTTGGAAAAATTAACTGACGGCCAGGGTTAAAAAATTTGGTTTTATATACCCGGATAATGATTCCAAGCATAAATCTTATTTAATATGATATTCCGAAGCTAATTCAATCGATGTGAAGACATCTGCAAGCGGTAATGTGTGCTGGAGGTGGACACAGAAAATATTAGAGACAAAAATTCAAAAATTCACACCAGACTTAATGTTTTATAAAGCGTGAAAACATTTTTTACAGTATAGAAATTGAACTATTTTTATTTTTTAATATTGTACATAATAATTTTTTCATTGTTACAAAGGTTTTTTATTTATTATATTAGCAAATCACATGTTTATAAAATACGTTTCGACAAATTTTTTTTTTTTTTGTAATTTGTTTTATTTGCAATCTATTTTACAAAATTTAAAATAATAAGCAAATTTAATAACAATTAAAAACATAAAATAACTAAAATAACAGCTTAGTAAACAACAGTTGTCAACTGCTGTACTATTTACATAAATATATACATCTTAAATATTATTTTCTAAAAGGTAGGTCAAGTACATGTACCCTTTTTAACCTACGCACTTCGTTGCTATCGTCTAATAAATTGATGGCTAGCACATTGGAATGATGGCTAAGTCGGTTTAGATATCTGTCGCTGAAAGATTAATTTCTTCTTTGACCATTGCGATGGTAAGATCTTTATAAATATTGTTGTTTTTTATGAACCAGGGAGCATTAGTAATTAAGCGAAGAGTTTTGGATTGATATCTTTGTAGAATTTCAATATTTGAATTGCTAGCGGTACCCCACAATTGTATACCATAAGTCCAAATTGGCTTCAGAATAGCTTTATACAACATGACTTTGTTTTCTAAGCACAATGTAGATGATGGTCCTAATAACCAAAACATTTTTTTGGTTTTCAAATTTAATTGATTACGTTTCACTTGAATGTGTTTTTTCCAAGTAAGTCTTTTGTCAAGATGGAGACCTAAATATCTCACATCATCACTTTTTGGAATAGGGGACCCATTCATCGAGAGGGCAGGACAATCATTTCTTTTTAAAGTGAAGGTCACGTGAATCGACTTTTCGGTATTAACCTTTATATTCCATTTAAGTAACCAATTTTGCAGCAAATTCAATAGTTCCTGTACCATCCTAGAAGCTTCTGCTGCCAATCCATGAGATGCTAGTATGGCAGTGTCATCAGCATATGTAGCAAACCATCAATAGTTGGCATATCTGATGTATAAATTGTATAAAGAATTGGGCCTAACACTGCCTTGAGGAATACCAGATTTAATTGCACCAAAATTAGAGCTTTCATCATTGACGCTTACGTAAAAGTACCTTTGATAGAGATATGACTTGAGTAACAAGTAATAAGGTGCAGGAATTAACATTTTTAGCTTGTATAGCAACCCTTCGTGCCACACTTTATCAAAGGCTTTCTGAATATCTAAAAATACAGCGGAGCAAAATAATTTTTTCTCTAAAGCATCGGAAATAACTTCAACAATTCTGTGGCATTGCTCTGGAGTACCATGTTTATGTCGGAAACCAAATTGATGTTCAGGAATTATGTTTCTTCTTTCTAAAAAAGGTAGTAACCTCTTAATAAAAAGTCTTTCAAAAATTTTTTAAAACGTAAGTAGCAGACTTATAGGTCTGTATGACGAGACTAGGTGATCAGGCTTATCAGGCTTGGGTATCATATTGATTTTAGCACATTTCCACTGTGATGGATAGCAGTTTAATCGTAGTACTGAATTGTATATCATTGTGAGGAATATTATGGCTTTTCGAGGTAAAGATTTCAAAACTTTAGAGTCATAATTATCCTAACCAGGAGCTTTTCTATTGTTAAGCTTATTAATTTCATTTTGTAACTCTGATGGCATTATATGTTGTATGGGCCAATCCATTTGGCAAGGTACATCAAGAAACTCAAGAATTTGATCTCTATCACATGGATTGCGTAAATTATATGGAACAAAAGTGTCTTCCAAATAAGTTTTGAACAAATTTGCTTTGTTTTTGTCACTTCTACACCAGTCTCCATTATCATCATTTCTTATTGGAGTATTTCTTTTGGTGGGTCTTCTTAGATACCTTGTTGCATTCCAAAGACTATGTTCGTCATTTTTTGTTATGTCTAACTGACTTAGGAAATTTTGAATTGAATTATTTTTGTATTCCCTTAGACTACTTTTCAAGTGCTTAGTTGCTCGATTTAAATTAGCCTTATCCGCAGGACTCCTTGTTCGATGGTAAATTCTTCGTAAATACCTCTTGTGCGCAATCAGTTCTCTTAACTCTGTAGATAATCTAACATTTAAACCACGATTTTCGATCTGTTGTGGCGTTGCCAAGAAAGCTGCATCATGTATCAGGTTATTAAATATCTCCAATGCATCCTCTAATTCATGATCGTTTGCAATTGGTATATTTAAATTCAGAATTTGCTCTACATATTGTGTGAAAGTCTGCATATTTGTCTTAGAGTTAATAATTTTAAATTTTTTTTTTTGAATGTTTCGAAGCACTGCGCTAAATGTGATAATTAGAGGATTATGATCAGAACTTAAGTCTTCTACATCTATTATATCTAACAGCGTTTGAGGTACTCCATTAAAAACTACAAAATCCAGAAGATCTGGAATTTTTGAAGGATCATTTGCCAGTACGTAGGATTTCCAGTAGATAAGGAAGAAAAACGGTTTTTTGTAATACACTTGTAAAGCTCTCTTCCTTTTGGCTTTATTAAACGTGATCCCCCACCAAGGATGCTTTGCATTGAAGTCCCCACCAACAATAAATTTTGGCCCAAGATTATTAAAAAAGTTTTCGTATTGTACACATTTTACTGCGTGCCTTGGTGGAAAGTAAATTGAAAATATGTTTATACTTCTGTTGTCACATATGACTTTAATGCCTGCAGCCTGTAGATATGGCTTTCTTATTGGATCTAACGTTTTATATTTGATGTTTGATTTAACTAAAATTGCTGATCCTCCATGAGCTCTTTCGTCAGGGTGGTTTGCAATTACTAAATCGTAGTTATTAATCTTAAAAAAAGATCTATTTGTGAAATGAGTTTCGGATATTAAAAATATGTCTATATATATAAATAATATATAATATAATAATTATATAATATATAATTGTTTTTAATAAAAATTTCTGTTTCGTTTTTATGATTGGAAAGACCATTTGCATTCCATATTGCTATTCTCATATTTAACTCCATAAATTCGACAAAAATAAAAAATTGTTTTTATTTTTATATGAAATCAATGGGTCTCATGCATAAAAAAACGAGTAAAAGCGCTGAGTTGAAGCAGGTGAGCAATTGCTCATAAAGTCGAGTTATATCAAACAGCAACAGCTTTTGCTCAATTTCGTATGCATAAAAAAGAGTTCAAACCAATTGCAATTACTTGAGCAAAGGGAGTTCAAACGTGTAATTGTTATTGAAGTGTAAACATGTCGTCAAGTGAAAGTGAAGTAGAAATACAACTAAATGATAATAATAAAGTAGAAAATGACGACATTTCTAAATTTTTAGTGGAAAAAATAAAACAAAATAAATATTTATTAGAAAAGAGTCAATTACCAAGTATAAAAAAGAAACAAACTATAGAAGAATGTGTAAAAGAATTCATCTCTCTCTTGGAACTAATGATGACAACTGTACGTTTGATACATTAGAAGAGATATCAGCAACAACATCCTCAGATACAAAAAGAACAGCAACGCCAGTAGCAAAACATCAAAGAAAGCGCCGTTCACTGATAATGATGACCAACCTGTAACATTTTTTTTACGCTGTTGATAACATTTTGTATTTCTTTGCGGTACAAAATATTCAGCCATGATTCCTTTTTAGTGGACCCGAGTCAACTATAAGGCATGCTCAACAAAATTTGAGCAAGAGCTCACAGAAGAAAGCAAAAGCTTGTTTTTATGCATATGAAAATGAGCACATGCTCATCTAACTTAGTTCAAACTGAGCAAGACGAGTTCAAACGTAAGCAGTGAGTAAAAGCAAATTCATCAAATTTTATTATGCATACGACAAGCACCTTTTACTCAAAAAAACGAGTCAGAGCTCAAGCTCACGTTTTATGCATGAGGCCCAATGTATGTATATTTTGAAGTTTTTTTTTATTTTTCTCCATGTGCAAAGATTATTTTACAAACTGTACATAGAGCTGCTGTCAAAATAATACCACCACAATCTCGCCTGATTTTAAACTGGAACAAAATCGTATTTGTTCGAAAAAAGCTTTTGTAATTTTTTTCAAAATATAAAAAATGTGTACAAAAACGATATAACGAAAAATAATTTCATTTATATTCAAATTAATATAAAAAAAAACTTTTTCGAAAAATCTGAAAAACTCATCTGTCAAAATAATAGCTCACCTTGACCTGAAAAAAAAATAATACAACTATAACAATACGGTTTCCTGTGGTTGTAATGTGAGTAGCTATCCCTTATTTCTCACTTCTGCAGCTGACATAAAAGGATTTTTTATTTGCCGTACATTGCGTGTGGTGTTACAGTTTTTCGTCCACGTGTTTCGTAATTTCATTCTGTTTGAGCAACCTGTATTTCGAACTTGTACAGTATTTAGCACGACCCATTGCGAACACTAGAGCGACAAAATTCTTTAAAATGATTTTGCACAATACGTATGTTAACAACTAATTACCGTTTTTCTTTTAAAATAATAATTTTTTAATTTGCAATTTTTTTTAAATTAATATTAATATCGCTGATATTATCTTGACACTTCTCACTAAATTAAAATTTTTGAAAGCTTTTGAATTTTTTGCACTTCTAGCATAAAATTACCTTGTACTCAACTATACTTAAAAAATCAAACTAATACGGACTGGACTCTCAAGCTAATGTTAAGTTGTTGTGGCAATGTAAGCGTAATCTTTCTCCTTTCTTAACTTTTACTATATTTCTTTTTATTTTTGTTTTCTAAAAGCAAGCATTTGCATTTATAAAAACAATAGGAAAATGTGATCTGGGATTTTACAAACTTCGGGGGAAGCTATATAAAAAATAGTGGCAACCAGTGTTGTGTTTACTGAAATAACAAATCATACCTGCGTATTTATCTACATATGCGTATTTATCTACTCGTATGTACATATGTATGTATGTAATAGAAAAATATAAAAACATCAATTCTTTAGTGAGTGGTTGCTTTCAATAAAGGATTTATTGAAAGTTATCAGCGTTCAGTTGTGTGCAATTTATAAGTTTAGAATAAAATTGTTTAACCACTTCCGAGCTTCTAATATTTTCAAAAGCATAGAAGAAACTGATAACGCAATATTGGAAGACAATGACAATGACTCTTTACATGATTTTGGATTATTCCTGATAACTTGCAAGAGAAGTATTTGGACGCGAAATGATAATAACGGCAGTAGCGATGATGAACCTTTGGCTGAACAACTAAGAAACTGCCAGAGTGGCGTAAGTGTTTATCGACACACCCTTCAACATCTCGTTTCTCTACTGAAGTGTTCAAAGAAGTAAAGAAGTTTAATAGTCTAAACACAGTGCAAGTATTCTAGAAAATATTTGATGAAGGTACTAATTTTATTATCAACAATACAATTTTATATACCAATCGAAGTAATGGGACATATATATATAACTATTTATTAAAAAAATTTCTTCAACGGGGATTCACATTTGTTTTCATTTTAACCTTTTACTTTCAGATAAAAGGAAACTTTTAAGTCAAAAATTATTGCATTTTAAAATTAAAGGATGCAATAATATAAAAAAAAATTACTGCAAAGGTGCAAAAAACTGTATACCTAGTATTTTATACATGATGCTTTTACGAGTTTTCAACGTACTAACGTATTAGTGCTAAATAAGAACTTAAAAATATAAAAAAGAATTATAGGGCAATGGTAATAAAAGAATCAAGAAACTTATACAATGATTTTAGAGTAGGGGACACAAATTTGTCGCGGATACATCATAAATCAAGTTTGGGACTTGCTGATTGAGAAATATAGAACGGGATTTGCTGTGGCAAAAAAACGATTTTAATAATACTAATTATTAATAAATATAATTACTTCTTGCAGATAAAGGCAGTTCTGTGCAGTTTATTGACAATTTAATGAAACAAAAAACTATAGAGTAACTCAGAATATTCATAACTGCAGTTGCTGCTGTTATGATCCGTGACGTTCTGAAGTAAAATAACTAAAAACACAAAAAACGATTTTAGTTGGGTAATTCTTGCTTTAAAACTATTACCGATAGGGGAATAAAAAGGCAAACATAATTAGCGGTATTCAGTTGTTTCATGCTCTGATATTAAATATTTCTGTACATGCGGCTTTTGGTATATTGGGTATATTGCAGAATAGTCGTAAACAATTTTTAAATATATTAAAAATTAAAACAACTGAATTTATTTAATAGTTTAAAAAAAAAATCAATAGACTTTAGATGAGGAATGGAAAGATTTAAAAAAATATATCTTAGAGTGTCCTACATTCATAAAAACAGAAAACAACTGTGGAGGGATAATTTAGACGATCTCTGCGATATTGCTCGTAGCTATGCACTGGAAGTAATAGATATAGAAGACAAGCAATTTTTAGTTAAACAAAGAATGAAAGGTCGCGAAGGGTGTATGTAGGGAGTGGACGGTAATCTAAAGAAAAAAGAGGAAAGAAATATATCGCAAAAACCAACATATGTATAGCGTTATTTTAAATTTTTGTTAGAAAAACTGAACTGTGACAACATTTCAGCTTGCAATATGATTGAATTTTCTGCATCTGAGGATGCTGCAACATCAGAGGAAGAATATTCTGTATGTTCGCTGGAGGCAAAATGTATTCGTAGTACTTCTTGTACAAAAAAGCAAAATATTTTAACGCCAAGACTAGCTGCACTTTTCGACAAGTTTAAAATAAGTCAGAGATGCTGTACATTTATTGGTGGCAGTTCTTAACGCCATCGGACTTAATACATTAAAGAACGCAAATAAGATTAACGCAAAATGAAAAAATTATACAAAAGTTTACTACAAGTGATCAACCTTTGACTATTCATTGGGACACTAAACTCTTGTCGACAATAACAGGAAAATAATTTTCCTATAATTGCTACGGCTTCAGGCCTAGAGCAAATTATAGATATGCCTGATATTCCCTCTGGAACTGGAGCGGAAATTTCTTCTGCAGTTTATGATGTATTAGAAGATAAACATATTTTGGAAAGAACGGAAGCGTTTGTTTTTCATACAACATCATCCAACACTGGTAGACTGAAAGGTGCATGTGTGCTTTTGTAGAGATCAATTGGAAGAGAAATTTTATTTTTAGGCTGCAGACACCATATTTTCGAAATTGTTTTAGCAGCAGTTTTTACAGAGGCCAATGTTGGAGTATCTTCTGTACCCGATATAACGATTTTTAAAAAATTCAAAAAACATTATTGGCCAGTAATAAATGCAGATAGTTTTGTGCCTGGAATAGCTCATCCACGAATTACGGAAATTATAGGCGATTATGTTGCTGAACTTTTAGATTTCGCTTTTGGAAAAATTAACGATTTCTTTCCGAGATGATTATAAAGAATTTTTGTAGTTAATAATTATATTCCTTGGTGGCAATCCTCCTTTAGGAATAAAATTCAGAAAACCCGGTGCATTACACTACGCTAGATGGATGGCCAAGGCTACATACTCCTAAAAAATAGTAATTTTTCGCAATCAGTTTCCTGAAGTGACAGATTTCGAAATCAGTGCTTTGATAGAAGTAACTGGTTTTATTGTAAATTGTTATTAAAATTTTTAGTTTGATTCAAATAAATGATATTCACCTTTATTCTGAGTTTAGATTCTAATCGAAATTTTCTCCGTTTGGCAACTTTGGTATTCTGCGTTTCGATTCCGCTCAGTTTCTTTCGATTATATGCATTCTGCATTTCGATCGTAGCTACGTTTTTCTACGTTGTTATTTTACCCGCGTAATTTTTTTCTATTTTTCTTTTTGCGAGCTAAAAAGTGTTTAATTGTGTTTAAAATAAAAAATGTAATAAAAATGGGTAATAAATGATTTATATATTTTTTGTTGTTTTAATTTATTAAATTTTGTTAAAAATGTTTACTACGTTCTGGTTCTTTATTAATAATAATTCACAATTTTTTTATATATTTATTTATTTTCACTTTTCTGACTTTTGTTTATTAAAATGATAACAAATTTGCTTATTTTTCTGTTTCTTTTCGACATTCCACGGTGAAACAATTGGTTTTGTAAACATTGTTGTCTTCTTCTTTTTCTTTCGATTCAATTTTTGTTTGGAATACCAATTTACGATCGTAGCGTAACTGAATGCGGAAACGTAATCGAAACTCAGAATAAGGGTGATTATGTTTTTGAGGAAATTGGAAAACTACAAAACAATAGATATATCTGGAAATGAAGATGAAGAAATACCAAAGAAGCTAATCATAAAAAAGGAAAAATTAAATGTTTCATATTCAGAGAAAACTCTGATATTTTACAAGATTTGTTTTCAAAAAATACCAAAAAAGATAAGAGAGTATGTAAGAGTGAAACAAGTTATCCAAAGCTTGAGTGTTGTTAATGGTTGTGCTGAAAGAGGCATTCAGTTAATTCAAGAATACCATGACAAAATAACAAAAGATGAGGAACAGAAACAACATTTAATGAAAGTAACTATCTTATATTATAACTTGTTTAAATTTTTTTCTCTTGACATGGATTAATATTTTACAGGTGGTACAAAAATATAGGTAGCTGTATTCGAAAAATGCTAATCTACATTGTCTACAGAGATTTTGATCTGTAGACTTTAAAAGAAAAAAACTACCAAATCACCGATCATAATTTTTGTGTTTAAAACTAGAATAATGTAAAAACTTGATATTAATTGAAAATTTCTATCTTAACTTTTTTTTTGGATAGTTATTTTATCAAAAGTCTAAAGAATTTGTATATTTGTTTACATTGACAATAATGACATACATATGTATATTAAACATTTTTGCAATAAAATAGTTTGTGGGTTAATTTGACCCAAAGAAGATTTGAGGGTTAATTCCCAAAAAAAAACTGTTTGACTGTCCTCTTTATTAAAAGTCTACAGAATTCAGATGATTTTGTAAAATAATGTAGAAAATTGAGGAGTTTCCCAACTTCATTTCATATTAACTGTGAAATATGCAAATATCTAACCTTTAACCTTGATGCAGAGAACTTTAGACGTATTGTTACAATGTTCCGTTCAAAAAACTTTAAAATTCGTAAAAACATTTTCTTGCATACAAACCATTGTCGCCCTAATGTACATACATACATACTTATGTATATAATTTTTATTGGGTAACTAACAAATTACAATTGAGTTTGGAAATTTCAGTAGTTTTTCTTTTGTAAAAATTAGGGGAATTAATGCAAATAAAATATTTGGTTTACCTAAAAATACTGATGTACTGCTTAAAATTAAAGTTACTAGTATAAATGGGTTTTTAATTCTTATATTTGTCAGTACTAATTTTGTCAAGAAAAAAGTTTTTCTGCTACGTAGTGTAGCATTGCATATTAACATACGACGAATTTTTTTAATAACAAAATAAGAAATGAACGCATTGAAAAGACATATTTGCGAGCAATATTAAATCCATTGGATATAAATGAAACAATGTAAGGTAATCTAATTTACTTTGATAAATTACAACTTCTAATACGACTTAACAAAAATTAATAACTTTTATTTTAAATAGTTAATTTTTTTTAAAGAAATAAAACATATTTCTAGTTGATAGCACTATTTTGCTACTCTGGCAAGCATCGATGTATTTTCGAAGAACAAAAACAGCTGACAACTAAAAACTAAATGCAAATCACAAAGGGAAAATGTCAAATCACAAAAGTAAATAACATGTGTTACAATAGAAAGTGTTTGCAATATTTTTATATTTGTACCTATTTTTTAGTATAAAATCATCAGCTTTACTCTTGAAATAAATAAAAAAAATAAATTTATTTATTGAGTTAAATATAAAAATCTGTCCAAAATTAAGGAAAGCGATTTCAGATCGACAGCCTTATAGCTGACCAGTTTCAAGGCACAAAAGTTCAAATGTTTTGCGCACAGAACACCTTTTTTGTGATTTTAAATCATTTCCATAAAAAGTGATTTGCAGAATAGGCGTGTTTATCTCCCAAGTTTGTGAGTTATTAAAATTTCATTCTTTCGTTTAAAGTATTTGTATCGAAGCTAATTATTATCGCAAATTTTTTGGCTATATTTTTTTTTTGTCGCACAATTATTTTAAATAAAGTCGTATAAATAATATATGTTTAAATAAATATATAAAAAAATGTTTTCTTCAAATTTATATATTTGAATTTTTATTTTATTTATTTATGTATATTCTTATTTTTTCAATGCTATCTAATAAATATTAGTACAGTTCCTATCACATTTCTAGGTTTCACTAGGACTGGTTTGTTTATGATATTATATATGTATTTCTTTTTGACAACAATATATTATTAATTACTTTATATACCAACTTCTTTTTATATTCAACTTTGTTTTTGTTTTTATTCCTTATTGGAATACTTGTGTCTTGCTTCTTGAAATTTTTGGTACACTGATCCAGTAGCCTAGTCTTTGTGCAAACGTTGCTAAGAACATTAAAATATAAAAACTAAAGTTTTTCTTTTAATACTCGTTGTTTAAAAAACAATTGAGTGGCAAGTTGAATGTTTGGACATATCCTCGAGTCTACTGAAGAGTAGGCTAGCACCTACGAAATGTCGGCATATAATCAGTTGGGAAACAAAGCACTCAAATTAACTCAGTTGTTAAAAAAAACACATAGTTCTTAACTTGAACCCTTAAACGTTTGTTATTCGAGTGACTGCCCAAGTACTTCAAAATACTTCTTATGTATCTGAACACTTCGGTTGCACTCTTGCTAAATATATAACCATTTTTACACGATTCATTTAAAAATACGTCTACAAAACACGAACAGCATTCCCCTACACAAAAACGAGCTTGAGTACTCACTATACGATACTGAAGAACTTGGATTTTTGACACCTGGAAATTATAACTCAAAACATACATTTTAGGGTTATGGCTTTTCCATTTCCTAAATAAGCTAGGATTTAATTTCAAGCGGGCATCCCACTTATTTCCAGATGAGACTGATTTTGGAGTTATAAAACATTTCCCTGAAGAATGAAGCCTTCACTACATTTGCCTTCGGATCACTCCCCTACAATTATTGCGGTCTATTTTCGCAGAAAGTTGGATCTCCTTCTAACGATTTAGCTATATTCATTTTACGGAAAATATTGCTTTTATAACGCCTGAAGATATTGATGTATCAATTAGCAATTTTAACAAAGATCTTAAACAAGCCGCGGAACATACTATTAGTACAAACAAAGCACAGGAATATAAATATAGAACTTATTCTACAGAAATTGAAAAACTTCTTTAAGAAATGCAGAGTAAGAAGAGTGGCAGCTTCGCAGGCCTTTCCAACTCAAAACAACACAACGGGAATGATCACAGAAATCCAAAGAACGGCTTCCTTACCTTAAAACATATCTTGAAAACCTTCGACGAGAGGACATCAGAATAGTTAGATGTGGTACGCATGACTGTTCAAGGCACAAATTAAAGTTAAGCTTTCTTGCAAATACTCTTAAGCTTTTGGAATGCCATATATGTACATATGTACATATGTATATGGTCACAATTTTATTATAAATTTGATTTATGCCTTTAACATGCCACCGGTCTTTAAAGTTTATATATCGACTTTTACAGTTAACACTCCCATATTAATGCAAAAATGACACAGATGAAACTAAAAATAGTGTAACTTAATTTGTTAACCGACAAAGTATATTATTTTTTAAGATCCAATATAGTATATTGACATGGAAAAAAGGCTGTGATTTACAGGAATAAAAGTTTTTGTGATGAAACTTGCTCTCAATATTTTGTTATTCTAACATACGAATATTAGTATATATTTATATTGATATGAATTTATTACTCTTGAGATGACTTTTATTTTATTGTCAATATTTATTGCTTAACTCTCAATACTAAAAAAATCCTAAACATATAGAAAAGGAATATTGTGTAACTGGACTTCTACACACTTCAATAGCTGCCTATACTGCATACTTGATTGTTACGACAGTCCAAAATATTACATTACAACTTCAATACTTGCAATTTTACCACTTTTTTGTATTTTAATAATTAATTTTATTTTTGTTTCTTCTACTACAATTTCAGCAGCGATCGAAATAGAGAAAAATAAATATATGTACATGCATTGTTAAAATATGTATATGTATGTACATACTTATTAAATATCTGCAGTGAATGTCTTAAATGGCATACCAAGCCATTCACTTTAGTAGTGAATGCGTAAAATATTACATTCGCTACCAATAAAACAAACTAGTACTTCTACTATCATTCATTTCGAAACAAAACATCAAGACATCAAAACATTTTATAAGCAAAACAAAAGTACTACCTTTCAGAGTATACTGAAATGAGTACTCATTGCTGTTTCAAATGAAAAAACTCTTTGGTTATGTTTGTGTGTGAATAGGCTAGTTGCGTACATACATTAGGGGGCCGTTTATTGATATCTGTTCAAATAAATACATATTATACATATGCAAGGCAACACAATTTTTGTGCACCACCCTAATTGCCGTTTGAACAATGACAATGCAGTGGCGATGCAATGAAATAAAATTAATTATATTTGGCTTGGTGTACTTCAAAACATTTCTAGAAAGCAAACAGAATTTATAATTCACTGCGAAATAGCAGGTAGAGTATTGTGTTGGTTTACTATGTATCAAGTGGAGTATTGTGCTTGGTTTTCTTCTTAGAATACTCATTCTTTTATTACTCATTGCAAAAATTACTATGTAATAGAGTGCAATGAAATAAAACAAATGCGGAGACGCATAAATGAATGTCTTGATGCAGCCATTTAATACTTATGTATAGTAGCCGAAAAAATTAAGGTTTCAAAAATTTCTTGGGGGAAAATAATTTATTTAAGTGGTTTCTGTGAAAAACGATGATCCAAAATTTAACTCTTACAGTCAATTACTAAAGTTATTATACATCAATAGCATCAGTATTCATTTTGAATTAAATATGACACCATTATGAAAAACCATAAATTTAGTTTTATTTCGTTTAAAGCAAGCTGTTTTACAATCACTAACACAATAAAAATTAAAAATTTGTTTATGCATTAAATTATTGCAACAAAACGAAATTAATTTGTCTTTACACATCACAACCGTATTTATACATCTTAATGTACATATCATCTTTTTTTATGAAAAAATTATTTTAATATTTAGTTCGATATCCTTTCACCTTAAGGATAGCGTTAAGACGCTTTGGATTGATTTGACTAAGTTTAGCGTTGTAGATGGCAATATTTTTCCCCATTCTTTAACGAGCGCACGTTTTAGTCATCTCTATTTCTTATTTGGTGGTTTCTTATTTGACGTTCTAGGTGCTCCCCCAAATGTTTGATTGGAATAGCTTCCTGTGATTGGGGAGGGGTTTTTAACTGTTTCCGAACATTGTAGAGGAGCCACTCTCTTACAATATCAGCAGTATGTTTGGGGTCGAACTCAATCCGCTTGCGTCTGTTTTTCTTGCTTGTAAGAGTTTTCTTTCTAACGTTTCTACGACGAAAACCAGCTGAGTACGTTGTACGTTGCAGTGCTTTCCAGTTTCATTCCAATTTCATTTTTAAGATTGGGTTCAATAATCTTAGGATTTTGTCTTACTTTCCGGACAGTGTTTCGGCTATCAGCTTCCCGTGCCCGTATTTTTAAACTTATTTACTAAGTGGCTTAGCATGACTTTTGCCGATTTCTCGATAGGATTTATTATCTTTGTAATATTTTATAAGATTTTTTAGATCGGATGAAATTTCTTTTCCTCTAGGCGCCATATTATAAATTCAGTGTGTAAACCTTCTTTTATAAAGACTAATTGTACATGTGTTTTTTGACAATTAATTCAAAGTAATTAGAAAGACAAAATTGCAAATAAATAGTGCAACAAGATAAGATATTTTGATCATAATTTCAATAACAACAAATTTGTAACGGTGTAAAACATTCTTATTACTTTTATAGTGTAGTAAGGGCTTGCATTTATTAAAACTAAAATAGCCTAAAGAAAGTGATTGTTTCTTAAAAAGCCGCGCCTTTTAGTACCATTTTATGATCATCACCATGTTAAAGGCAATTTCAAAATTCAAGAAAATTTAAATTCTTTGCAGATCAGAGGCTTACAAATTAAAAAATTGGAATTCGCAGTCTAAAAATTTGTCGTAAAAGTTATGCAAAATATATTTTGGAAGTTTCCATGTGCAAAAACTCGCTTTCAATCAAGGTTTAGCGCTGGGGCATAAACAGAAAAAACGTTTACCATACCTCGCAACACATATAAAATAAAAGTACTCCGCACAGCGTGGATTTATGTTTAACTAGCTGAACCTGGTGTGCTTCGCTGCGAGGTCACGCCCCTTTGTCCACGCACAACTTTATATAGTCAAGAATTTATTATTTCGCAAAAATATCCTATTGGAAAAATTTAATGACGGTCGGTCCAGTAGTTAAGACTATATTACGATTTTTAATTTCCCTAAAAAGGGGCGTGGTCCCATCCACTTTTCTCCTGGTACGTTTTCCTAATTATGCCAATACCATATGTACCAAATATCATCGACGTAGATAAAAAAATACCGAAAATATGGCGATTTAAATTTTTGGGTTATATGGGTGGTGCACGCCCTTTGTCCAATCAAAACTTCATATAGCCTATTATTCCTTCCAGAGTCACAGTAACATGCTGTGAAAATTTCAGGAAGATCGGTCCAAGGGTTTGGCCTCATATAAAGCGCAAACAAACAAACAGACAGACATTAATTTTTATATACTATATAGAAGATGTGTTGTACAATTGCACCTTTAATTGTATACTATTCCCATTATTATTTAACTTTATGAAAAAATTTTGCAAAATACGTATGATCTATAAGAAATCGTCGGCAGTAACTGTTTTATTTCTCATAATGTATCCAGACGAAGTCCTTTCCGACAAGCATCAGCCAACAGTAAAATTTCAGTCCGGATTATATGTTACTTCTCTAAGAAGTCCTTATGTTATCTCACATTTCAATAGAAATAAGAGGGTTCGGTTTTTTATAAAATAAAATTGCACTTACCAAGTTGATCCAACATTTTATCACATTCATCCAAAATAAAATGTTTCAAATTTTTTAAGTTAAGCTTCTTGTTACGAATCAGCGCCAAAATACGCCCTGGTGTTCCAACAACAATGTGTGGAGTGGCATTCTTTAAAGTCTCTTCATCCTTTTGTATTGACAAGCCGCCAAAAAACACTCCAACCTGCAAGAAAATTTAATAATGGCGTACAAAAAGTATCGTATATTTTTGCACAAGAAAGCAAAACGTCTCATTTAAACTGCAAATCCGTGCGAGTTTTCACGCTAACAAAAGAAGCAAACTTTGCTGCATTAATTCCTGATTTTAAAATTCGCACATATCAAATCCATTGTTTAATCGGCTATACCACGATATCGAACATTAACTAGCATTTTGAAGGTCAGGAGCTGACAGATAAGGCGAATATATCGCGAACTATACAAAAACTCGTAACATCTATATAAAATCGATTATAGGATGTTGGTGAGATGGATGAAAAAAGTAGAATTTTTGTTTACTTAGTTTTATTATATCGCAGTGTATTTTTTAAACAAATTCCTCTTGTTTCTAAAAAAATATAAGACTCTCTTTTAAATGATACCAAATTCGTTTTTCAATTCCTGTTAGTTTTATTTTTATAATCGCTGTAGTTGCAGATGTTCCATTTCTCACTCTTCTGAAATATCCTGTTTTTTGTCAATCGTTTCTTAAATATATTCAATGTGATCCTTAAATTTTAAATCATTGTCAAGTCATTAAATAATTTTTTATAAATTATTTCCGTTTCATTAATACATACAGTCTGTCAATAATGAGTTTGCACACTGAAAACAGACACGGTTTAGTGAAAATTATTAGTGAATTCATGACAATTTTGTTCTACAAAAAAATTTTTTTTTACATATTTCATAAATTTATATGTATTTACGGAGATCATGTCGAAAAAAACTTTGAATATGTTCAAAACAAACAAAAAACACAACAAAAACAAATTTTTAGTTCATTTCACACTGTCAATAAATTCTTTGCACAAAAATTTTCTTGCAGTTTTGGTGTCAGTGGGCAAGTTTTAAATTTAGTTTGAGAAAACTTAATATTTAGTATGAAAAACTTTAGCATCTACCACACATTGTAAACGATTTTCCATTGCTCCTATTAACTTCTTTAGGTCATAATTCGTAGGAATTTTCTGTCATTCTTCTGATATCGCTGTTTTGAGCGCTGCCATAATTTTTTTGCAAGCGTTTAGCGAACGTTATTAACAGAAATTATAAAAGTATGCAAATTAATACAAATCAATTAAGATAAAGTACTTAATTGGAGATGTGAAATATAATAGCCATACCACTAACCAATGTATTTTAAAAAGGAAGTTAAAAACAACCCGAATTACTGTAATGTAAAAAAAAAAAATTAATAATTGACATATGACAATGGACAAAATTTTAATCCAAATTGTAAATAAAACATTTCCCACAAATGGAAGGAAACTTTTTTAAGAAAAAATGTTCGTGTGTACGACTGTAATTAATCGGCAGTATAACACTCCGGAAAGTAGGGAAATTATGGCTCTTATTTTAGACTCTAAAAGAGCAATTCAGAAATGACGTATGTATAGCTTCCAAAGCACACGGACATACCAAAAAATCCAAGGATTCGAAAAAACTCTGGCGCAAACGTGTCCGACACATATAAGTATATATCTGAAGTGGCTACTTTAAAGGGTACAAAATAAAAGTGAAGAGATCTCGTGCATGGCAAAACCAACTTTAGTTTCTACTGGTAAACTTTGTTTATTACCAAAATGGTAAGTACGAGCTTGGTATAGAAAACACGTCTTCATATACACAGAACTTTGTATAAACTCAATATTAATTTAATAAAATAAATAGTTTAGTTTCATATAAATTTTTTTCAAAAGTTGTCGTTTTTTAGCAAACAATGCAACTTGAACTGCATTGCTGAAAAAGTGGTCCTTGAAAACTATGCGTTCCCTTATATAACAATTTTCTTTGTTTATTTTTGCATTGTTAAAAATTTGACTTTCAAGAAAAAGCCCTGAAAATTGGAATGTAAATATTTATATTATATATAGTTTAGAATTTAAAATAAAAAAATTAACTTTTAAAATTAACTACGAGTTATTACACATAAAATAGCTACTTTAAGTTGAACATTCGACCTCTCTTACTAAAGCTTATGACTAATAAAAGATTTAAATACATTTTGACCATTGCGAAAGATTTCTTTAAACGTTTCCCAACGATACCATTTTTATTTGGAAGTGCTTTGGTAAACTAGATTAATTCAAAAAAAAATATTGTTAGCCCCAGCTTCAACTTTAATGATTACTCTCAAACGAGATTGACTACAACACCGCTTTGACCATTTTTTTCATACCTTGTGTTAGTAAAAACGTAAAACTTACTTTTACACTTGGCATGTATTTTGAAAAACGCTCATATTCCTTACTAATTTGGAATGCTAGTTCACGAGTGTGACACATAACAAGGACGTACACAACATTCTCTGTCGGTTCTAGTTGCTGCAATGTCGCAAGTACAAATACTGCTGTCTTTCCCATACCAGATTTAGCTTGACAAAGAATGTCCATGCCAAGTACAGCTTGCGGAATACACTCATGTTGCACTAAAAAAAAAAAAACAACTCTTAGAAATGATAAAGAAAAAAAAAATAAGTGCAGCAACATACCTTCAGAAGGATGCTCGAAACCACAGTCAACAATTGCTCTCAAAATTTCAGGTTTTAAAAGAAAATCACGGAAACCAGAACTATGAATAGATACGTAAGTACCCTTAACATCCTTTTTGGGAGCCTCCTGTGTTTCGGTAACAGTGCTCTCAGTTTGCTCTTCATCCTCGTAATCCAATAGATCGTCGTTATCGGCCATTTTTTTTTCTTTAAGTAATATTCTTAAGCCGCAAGCTTGCTTAAAAACAAATTTATTTCATATTACACAAATTTTTTTTGACAACCGGTAGACGCCATTTTAGAAACACGAGGTTAAGCAATTTAGTGTCTCCCAATACCCATAAATATTTGGAACAAAATTCCAATTAATTTTTAGATTAACATTATTTTTACCTTAATATAAAAGATGTGCCAATTATTCTATTTCGGAATAAATTCAATATTTCTTATCAATAACTTCTCTATCAAATTGACCGTGCTTGTATCAAATTTTAGCTGCTTTAGGGTTACAAATCTAAGTTTCTGTACTCAAAGCAATAAAATTATTGCATTCTTGTCAATGTAGTGTTTTTGGGTTGTCAATTAAGTGATTTTACCATTTCTTTACACTGTAGTCACACTTTCAAATTCACCATATAACACAAACTGCTTGTCAAATCACCCTTGAATTACCAGCAGTGAAACAGGCAGCATTCAAATTGATAGCCAATTTCTTTCAAGAAATGCCTCGACGAAGACAAATAATTCTATGAATTACAAAATATTCACATTTTTTTTACTAATTTCATTAATTATTTTATAATATATAATAATTTTATTTAATAACGCATAACTTTTATGTCTTTTGGTGAGTTATTATAAGTTTTTAATTACCACATTTATTGCTTTTTACATGGGGACCACACAAGCAATCTTTGGGTAACTATTGGTAAGTTTGAGCACTAGCTGTCAAAAAGTGATGTGTTGTTGTGATTTGTTTGGCATTCAATTTTATATAAAAAAAATAAAAAAGACGCTGAATACTAAAAAGTGAAAATAATTTTAACTTATAAACTAATATGCTACATATCAGATAAAAGTAAGTACATATTTTATTAAGAAAAAAAACTATAAGTATTAACTTAAGGAATGTATGTATGCATTTCGCACAAAACAAAAGTATTAAAGTTTGACACCAACAAGTAGAGCACAACCTTCTCTATCAAAAACTATCATTTTATGTTCTAAGATATTGACGTGTTCACCACCTGCAAATACATACATACATATATGAAAACTAGCAATCTGATGACGTAATTATGCTGGTGGTATTGCTTTTATCAAGCCTGAAGAGATTGCCCGTGTAGTCGCTATGTTAGTGACGCGTTCAGATTTTTCTGTGATTAGCTGTTAAAATTTAATAAAAAGTTACCAGCCAAATGGAAATGTTAAATGCAAAATAATCTAACAGTCAAATTAAAAAGTGCAAGTGCGTTAGTAGAAAATATGAAAAAGGCAAGAAATGAAAGTAAGGCCCAGTGTTGCATCTGACAATGCTATAATGACAATATATATTTATAAGTTGACAAGCGCTGATAAGTTATGTACTTGGTATGAAATTTCAGACAACAGTTAGAACAACTTAAATAAAGGGTGGTTAAATTTCAAGGGCCGATGTTGATTTTGCTTAAAACACAAACTATTTAGGAAATTATTGTAATTTTATTTTATTATGATGTATTGGTATTATTCAATTATGTATGGAACAAAATATCGGCCAAATGGGCGCCGCGACCTCGGCGGCACACCTCCATCCGATGGTCCAAATTTTCGATGATGCTGAGCATAATGGAGGTTCTATGCCGTTAATGTGCCGAATTATCTGATCCTTTAGGTCTTGAATTGTTACTGGCTTATCGACGTACACCTTTTCTTTCAAATAACCCCAAAGAAAAAAGTCCAACGGTGTCAAATCACATGATCTTGGCGGCCAATTGACATCGCCATTACGTGAGATAACACGGCCATTGAATTTGTTGCGCAAAAGAGCCATTGTTTCGTTAGCTGTGTGGCAAGTGGCATCGTCCTGCTGAAACCACATATCGTCCACATCCATATCTTCCAATTCGGGCCATAAAAAGTTCGTTATCATCTCACGATAGCGAACACCATTCACAGTAACTGCGTGACCGGCCTCATTTTGGAAAAAATACGGCCCGATGATGCCGCCAACCCATAAACCGCACCAAACAGTCACTCTTTGTGGGTGCATTGGTTTTTCGACAATCACTCTTGGATTCTCATTCGCCCAAATGCGGCAATTCTGTTTATTGACGAATCCACTGAGGTGAAAATGTGCCTCATCAAAAATTACGAAGTGCACGATATGCATTTTGATTTGAACTCCCATTTTCATAATAAGTCTGGATAACTTTAACACGTTGTTGGATTGTGTATCTCTCCATGGTTCAAATTGAGTAAGTCTGAAATAGAGAAATGTCAAATAAAATTCGGAAAAAAACTTGGCGTTTAGGTGTGTTTCACATTCAACATCGGTCCTTGAAATTTAACCACCCTTTATAAGTTGGAGTAAAACGTGGCTTGTGCGAGCTATGTACATATATGATTTAGAACAAAGAAAAGACAACGCAACAAGTTTATTACTTCTTCAAATAGAATGTTTGTTTTATGGAAACTACACATCTATCTTTAAATACTTCTCTTAATAAGTAGAAGTTTTATTAATTTTAGTTTAACAGCACTTATTATAAATTGTTTCACAATCTTTTTACATTACATTACACATTTTATTAAAAATTAACAATTATTTTGACATTACTTCGCTTTTGCTAAGCTATTTAAGAGACTAGACAGCACTTTTTACTACAATCTGCAGGGGGTGCATATTTCATACAATTAAATATGTTTCTTTTTCGAAAATGAGTACAAATTATCTATAACAACAATCCCGTTCTACTTTGTGCATTTGCTTTGGTACGTCTTAAACATCACATTTGTGTAGATTTTTCGTTAAAATGTTTCATTGTTGGTTATTATTCTCACAAAATATTTGTTCAAATTAAAAAGTATTAAATTCTGCAAATATGTTTGTTCAAAAAAAAAATAGCACTAAGTTTGTTTAATCACCAAATTTTGAAAATAAGTTCCTGTAACATTACGTACAGTCTACGTAACAGTTTAAAATTTTGAAACTAGGATGAGTCAAGTTCCTGGTAGATAGACTTTATCCTGTAACTTTTGTTTCAAAGTGAGTTGAGTTAAAAATTGTTGAGTGACATTGACATTTTTATGCGTAAAGCAAGAGATTACATTACGCAATTCTTTCAGCTAAGCTGATTAACTAAGACCAGTACAATCTTGCTTGTACTTTCGTTTTACTTTCTTATTCGTACTCGACAAAAAGCACGAATGTGTGTATACAATTAAACAAAAATAAGAGCGAGAGCAATAAGAGTTGTGCAGTGTGAACAACAAAGCAATTTCAATGATATAAATTTATCAATCTTATCAGTAGGAATCGTCTATGAAAATTCCCTCAAATTAAACCTTTAACCCAAGGCGAATTCAATACTAGGTGACTTAGACAGGACAGGTCAAAGTGAACTCAATAAAAGAACAATTACATATATTTACAACAACTGACATAAAAAAGAAAATCTGTTCTCGCTTTTTCTGTAGTCTTTATGGCAGGCGAATTAAACTAGATAACTGCAAGGCCATAATCATCATTATCATAAATTACATACACAAGTGAGTAATTAAATTACTATTGAATTTATAAAAAATGGGTGAACTAATAAAGAAAGGTAAGTTCATCAATTGTTCTTAATATATTGTTCTTCTTCTCTTTTTAAGGTGCTATAAATGAATTGAACCATTATTGCAATTTCAAATCCACAAACAGTCAGTACTGGCCTAACAGGCCATATCGTAGAACACTCACTAAATGAACAGAATATTCAAACTGAGTAAGCATAATTTATTTTTTTTAAAACATAAGCGAAAAATTTATATATAGGTGATGATTCCAAAGTTGTATTTTATTTCTTCTGCCCTTTTACGCCCAAAATCGGTCCTTTTAAATATCACCATATTGATTAAAAAATAATTAAAATGATCCCATATCGGTCTCTTTTATAGCCAAGACCGGATTTTCTAAAAGCCAACATAAAGATTCAAAGAGATCTTGTTTGTATATGTATGTACATATGGTTATTATTATATAAAATAATAAAAGGCTAACAAAAAAGTTATATTTCCAAAACATATATGTATATGCAGCGAAAATATTATATGTATCAAAAATTAAATATACATTTATTTTAATTGTTATACTTATTTAAATGATTACAAATACATATATTATCTTTTTAATCTTAAATTGAGTTTTACGTCATAAATTTTTATTTATTTTTATTTAAAGTACAAATGATTAAATTTAAGCATTTTAATTTTTTTTACTTCATCAAATCTCAAAAAAAAGATTATAGGATAAATTCATTATATTATTTTTAGTGCATGTGGCGTTTTTTTCGTAGTGCTCCGGCAACAAACTTCGTCGGAGCGAAGAATAAATTACCTGAACTTTCCACAATCATACATGCATCAGATGCAAAAGAAGCTATTACGAATGCTTACAGCAAAAAGGGTATACAATTCAATTTCATTCCGCCAAGAGCACCACATTTTGGTGGTCTATGGGAGGCAGCTGTTAAGTCAGCAAAATGCCTTTTGTTAACCCGCCAATGGTGACGCAAATTTGACTTTGATTAATGGTGACGCCGGTCTCATGCACCGGGGTTTTCAACTGAAAATTTTTCGAAACGTGTTACTAATAGTTCATGTTCTTCTTTTTATTTATGCACCTTGACAATAAAACAGAGATATTTAATCAATTTAAGCTCTTTTATTTCAATATTAAAATTCACAAATGTTTTTAATTAGAGCATTAAATATAACAATGTTTTAGCAATACATTTTTTAATATTAAGAAAAAAATAAAAAAAACACATATTCATTAAGAAAAATAATGTTAATTTGGAAATTAATTACAGGCCTGCCAACTAATACAAAATACATAAATTTTTTGTAAGAAATTATAAATTTCTCATATGATACAGACTTGGTAACCTTTGCGGGGGGGGACCAAAACGTAATCAAACCGTAAATCATGCGCAAGGCGTAATCTTTATTTAATCATTCTTGGATTGGAGTATAGTTTATAGCATTCTTTCCGTTGACGATAGATATGTTAATGCAAAAAACATTTTATTGCTGACATTCAACACCCTCATTACAGTTAATGACCTTCTTGCCAAAAACGTTTGCTTAGAAAATGCTGACACATTTTCAGATGGTCAAAAGCATAATTTATTGCACACGGTAACAAAAGCATGTCAATATAATTAATAAGCATATTTTATATCATCCAAGGTGTAATAAAGTTTATTAAGAAGGAAATAATTTAGTTATAACTTTTCTTTTGTAACAATCAGTTGAGTAAATAAAGAAGTGTTTTTTTAAACAAATAAACTTAAAATAGTTTAATTGGCACCCAACTTGAAAATATAACTTCTAATGAAAACACCCCATAGGCTGTAATTAGAACGACGTCCCAACGCGAAAGAAGGGATCTAATTCCAATCAAAAGCACCCATAGACTGCAGATTCAAGGATACCCTAGATAAGGGCACCTCAAAGGCTGCAACACCGGTAATCATTTATAAAACAAGGACGTTTTAAGTGGAGAACTAAGTGTAAGAAGTTGGCACCACAGTAACAAGGAAGAAAAGGGTAATACCGCTCTACCAGCTCTACAATGACGATCGCCACTCTTATGTAAGCATAGAATTAAGACTTAAATTTAAGAAAGTGAAGTATTTTAAAATAAAAAGAGAGGATTAAAAAAAATTACTATTCAAACTCTGAAAGCGTACCTTTTGAATCAAATAAATATTTTATATAAAAAGTAGGTTTATTGCGCCTCCTACGATACTCTCCAATAAAAACTACTATATAGTAAAAATAAAAAAAAAACAATAATAAAAAGGTATATAAATTTAAATTGCAACTAACATACGAATCTTACAGAGAAAAATTATTTTTTATGCAAAGTGAAAAATTAGAAACTAGAGGAAAAGAAAGAATGTTTAAATATAAATATAAATTGCAACTATAATACGAATCTGTCATTAAAAATAATTTTTTATGCAAAGTAAAAAAATTTGAGACTAAAGAAAATGAGAATTTCTCAAATCAAACAAATATTATCTCTAATAAGTAGAACCGTTATAAATCCCACATGACCCTCTAATAAAAACACTGCTTTACTAGTAGTAATATAAAATATAGACTTTACAATAAAAGAAAAAAAATATATCCTACGTAAAGTAAAGAATTCAAAATTAAAGAAAGGGAAAAAACATTTCTTTTAAATCAAATAAAGTTCAAGTAAAATTCAGAAAATATAGATACTGCTGCGAAATCTACTACTATATTTCCTTTGTTTACTGGTGGTCATATAACAAATAATATCGAATACCAATAATTTAGTCAGGCCCGCAGTCCTAAGTACAAGTTCTCCAAACCCAAGAGTCAATAATGAACGTACTGTTGAAGAAACGATAGCTAGTGCTAGTGCTAAATAGCAATCAATAGAATTTTAGACCCAAATGGAAGTATAGGAGGTATATATCAAACAATAGAGGATAGGTACAGAAATGACCTGGCGGATATAGACAAGCTTCCGGACGTTGTTAGAAATATAAGAGAATTCTCGGGATACCCTGCTGAGTTCAGCTCTTAGAAAAAGAGCGTGGACAGGATCCTGGGATTATACGAATCAAGAAAAGGGATCTCCGAAATACTTCGAAATAGGTGCAGCAGACGCAGCGTTAGAATCGTGCAATACTCACTTGAATTGGGAGTGTATCACAAAGTGTCTGGCTAGGCACTATGCAGACAAAAGAGATCTAACCACTCTAGAGTACCAAATGAGTACTTTAGTATAAGGAAATAATAAAATCCAAGAATTCTATCAAGAGGTCTATTCTTTTCTGCCACTCATTACTAACAAATTGTGTTGCATGGACGTCGGTAGGGAGGCTCGAGATCTTTTAGGCCAAACATACAGAAACACGACTCTAGACGTCTTCATTACAGCTTTAAAAAGGTAAAATGTCGCTCCATCTGGGAATGAAAGAACCCAAAAATCACCCTCAGGCACTTCATTTGTGCCTGAAAATGGAGAATCAGTTCGCAAGATCGCAATTCGTAAGCTGGAATAGAGGTAACAAAAGCACGACCCCCACGCAACCATTAAATAGAGTTCAATACTCGTGCCAAGACATACATCATATGCCACAAACATCTCTATTATTACAAACAATGGAACCTAACACGCCCCCCATGATGTATCAATAACTATAACCAAACACTACATATACAGAGATATTCAAACCGAATTTCGGTCCACCAAATGCACCAAACCCCAACCCCAACCACGTCCCGAACCAATCAATTTTTTGATAAAAGACCGGTCAGTCAATCTGAACAATTATGTCCTTCGAAAATACAACGGAATATCCATTTACAGACACAAGCAAATAAAGATTTTCATAATCAATACTATAGGGAACAGCTATCAAACTACGAGCACGAAGAAGAATTACTAGCATTCGATGAGTGCTTGCAAAACCAAGGGGGCATATTAGAAAACGAAAACCAAACTGAGTTTCAGGAATTAGTAGACATATATTTTTTAGACCAATAGATTCAATTATTTTGAGTGGAGGACGAATAACGGACAAATATTGCACTTGACAAAATAACAGGAAGCTAAATTACAAGAAATTATCGCACAGTACAAGTCACTCTTTTGTGAACCGAATGAAAATCTAACATACACTACAGCTGTAGTCGCAGACATCAAAACAAAACCAATGATCCGGTTTATTCTAGATACTACCCGTATCTAAACTAAACTAAAAGTCGAAGTTGAAAACCAAATATAAGACCTTCTGAAACAGGGAATCATTCGACATTCACGATCACCTTACAGTTCTTCGATTTGGACAAATACAGAATCGTGATAGACTATAGGAAACTAAGCGAACAGACAATACCAGACAAGTACCCAAGTCCGGAAATTAATGACGTACTTCCACTAGTAGACCTCAAAAGCGGTTTCCCCAAAATACCGCTGAGAGAATCTGATAAACGAAAAACTGCATTATCGGTCAACAGTGGTAAATGTGAGTTTAACAGATTACCGTTTGGCTTGAGGAATGCTCCTTCCATATTTCAGCGGACCCTGGACAACATACTCAGGAGATGGATAGGAAAAATTTGCTTCGTTTATATGGACGATATAATAATATTTTCCAAGAATGAAGAAGAACAATTTAAAAACATAGATCAGGTGAAGGCATTAAAACTAACCCCAAAAAGTGGGAGTCATTCTTAACTTTCCAGCGCCAAAGACTCTTAAGGATCTACGATCGTTTTTAGGACTGTCGAATTATTACAAGTGCTTTAGCACTATGAACTACTAGAAGTATGCAAAAATTGCAAAGCCCTTACAATGCTTTTGCCAGGGGAGGCAGGCCGTTCGTCTAAACACATATCAAAAAATATAACAATCTATCTAAATCAGGAAGCAAAAGAGGCATTTATAAAACTTAAAACTATATAAAACTCAGTAAGGAATTAACCTTCACAACGAACGTATCTAACTATGCGAACGAACGCATATAACTATCGTATTTTTGTCGAAAACTCTAAGCAAGGCAGAGGAGCTTTACGTGACGAATGAAAAAGAGATTTTTCGAGCATGCATTCAAAAATAAAAAAAATCATCAATCCCTGTAAGATATGTAAAGAGAACAAGTATGAAAGGCACCAAAACAAAATCCCGATCCAAGAGACACCTATACTAAAATTTCCTGGACAGATTGTACATATAGATATTTTTATGACAGGAAAAATGGTAATACTAACCGCTATAGACAAGTTCTCGAAGTTCGCCCAGGCCAGAATACTAAAATCCCGATCTGTTCAAGATATACAGGGGTGTCATAGAAACCAAGTCGGTTTTGATGTTTCTCGGTTTTGGAAACCAATATTGGCTTCATTTGGTGTCATGAAACCAAATCGGTTTTGTTATTTTCGAATGCAAATAAAACCAATATTCGAACCAGCCGTTGTTTATATTTGTATAATTGTGTACAATTTTAGTTATAAGTTTTTGGACAAAGTATAAAATGTGTTTATTAAAAATATCAAAAATTTCAGTGTTTTTAATAAAAAGAAATAAAATGAGCAAAGCCGTTGTTTTATATTTGATGTTGGAGGAAGGCGTTCAGAAGAAAAGCATTACGAGATTGTAGCAATCGGCTTGAGCTGCCGGTGACGGCGTAAGTATATTTTTTATAAAGTTTATAATGTCCGACTGCACAAAGAAGCTTTTCGGATGGTGCTAGACGCAATAAAAGAGCATCTTTCCCGTTCTTAGATTCCACCAATGCTACAACTTGCACCTTCGTTGCGGTTTTTCGCTGAAGGGTCTTATCAAAGAACTGTTGGAAACGACTTTAGCATTTCAATCATCAAAAAGCTAGTAGGAAAACAATTAGAAGACAGAAACTACCATAATAAAACTAAGACCGAGCCTAAAACTTACGAACCTGGAAAAATAATTTTTGTAAAAAAGAACAAAAGATTAGGAACGAAACTCAGTAAGACCTATAGGAAAGTAATAGTTAAAGAAAATAAAAATACTACAGTAACAGTTTAATCAGGAAAAACAATTCACAAAAATAATATAAGGAACTAAAACAAATTATAATTTCAGATTACTTTTCATTATCGCGAAAGCCGATATTAAATTAATGGACTACATGAACTCACAAACAGTGACTATGACATCTGGAGCAGCAAAACTATAAATTGGGATTTTCAAACTTATTCATATAACTAACGCAAACGAATATCAAAAAGTAATTGACAGATTGCAAGAAACAGTATTTCAATATGTTAACAAATACACTTTCTTTATCTCTTCCTAAATCATCATATAACAGAGCTTCAAGGATACTTATATAGATCGAAACCAAGATCCAAAAGATCTTTGAATTTCTTAGGAACTGTGTGGAAATGGCTCACAGGAAGCCCCAACCACGATGATTTCGAAATCTTGGAGAAAAAAACAAACAAAATGTTAAGAAATAATAATAGACAGGTTATAATAAATAGATTATCAGTTGAAAAAGTTAAGGAAGTTACCAGAATAACAAATGAAATATTAAGAAATATAAGGGATAATAACAATAACTCCGCAAAGGAGCATGCAATGACACTTCTAAAATACAAATTAGATACGATTAAAGAAGAAATAATTAATATTCAATACGCCATCCATTGGGCTAAAATTAAAATAATAAATTCATTTATTTTATCTTCTACAGAAATAAATATAGTTAAGGATATAATAAATCAAGCCCCCACCCCATTTATAAATATAGAACAGCTATTTGAGTTTGCCGACATAAAAATAGCATCCAACAATGATTCTTTTGTTTATATTATTATTATACCAATGATAAACGTTAACTCTTGCAACGAAATATTAATCAAACCTATCAAATATGAAAACTATGTAAACAAGATTATTTATGATAAGATTTCAATATACGATGATGTAATATTTGGAATAAAAAATACATGTAAATATTGCAACATGATAATACCATTTGCAATAAAAAAAACCTGGTAAATTTGGACAATGACACTTACATAGCAAATCTAATGAAAAATAAACCAGCAAACTGTAGCTTGATAAACAATCGAAACATACCCACAATAGATGAGATTTCACCAGGAACAATTCTCTTAAATAAATTTAATGGAACAATCTCTGTCAACGGTTAATCTCAGAATCTTACTGGTACCTTTTTGGTGCAATTCTACAATGAGTCAATTGTAATATCAGATCAAGTCTACATATCCATCGATACAGCAAGTATAAAACCATCACCCGCTATTTTGCCACCCAGACATCCTATGCCAACCATAGAAGAAGAATTGTCATTAAAAATGATAAGAGACATGCAACTCAACTATAAAGAAGTCATTTACTTAATACTAAAAATAAATTAAGCTTAGGAATAAATATTGGACTATTCATTGTGGCAATACTCTCGACAACCCTTTTCATTACCAGAATCAGGACATGTAAACAGGAGAAGAAATCATTTATAATTTCAGCAGTAGATGACAACCAAACTCAAGTTCACGTATCTATTCCCGAATTATCAGAATCCAAAGGAAAGGAATTCAATCGCAACATTCCTTATTTCTGACCAAACGAGGACGATTGGTTTTAAGTGGGGAGGTGTTAATGCGAAAAACAATTAATTGCTGACATTCAGCACCCTTATTACAGTTTATTAACGAAATTGATTCAAAGTTTCTTAAGATTGTCATACCTAAACTTGCCCCCTTTAAACGTTAATTTTCAGAAAATTATTACAAAATATTCACATTTTTTTTACTAATTTCATTAATTATTTTATAATATATAATAATTTTATTTAATAACGCATAACTTTTATGTCTTTTGGTGAGTTATTATAAGTTTTTAATTACCACATTTATTGCTTTTTACATGGGGACCACACAAGCAATCTCTGGGTAACTATTGGTAAGTTTGAGCACTAGCTGTCAAAAAGTGATGTGTTGTTGTGATTTGTTTGGCATTCAATTTTATATAAAAAAAATAAAAAAGACGCTGAATACTAAAAAGTGAAAATAATTTTAACTTATAAACTAATATGCTACATATCAGATAAAAGTAAGTACATATTTTATTAAGAAAAAAACTATAAGTATTAACTTAAGGAATGTATGTATGCATTTCGCACAAAACAAAAGTATTAAAGTTTGACACCAACAAGTAGAGCACAACCTTCTCTATCAAAAACTATCATTTTATGTTCTAAGATATTGACGTGTTCACCACCTGCAAATACATACATACATATATGAAAACTAGCAATCTGATGACGTAATTATGCTGGTGGTATTGCTTTTATCAAGCCTGAAGAGATTGCCCGTGTAGTCGCTATGTTAGTGACGCGTTCAGATTTTTCTGTGATTAGCTGTTAAAATTTAATAAAAAGTTACCAGCCAAATGGAAATGTTAAATGCAAAATAATCTAACAGTCAAATTAAAAAGTGCAAGTGCGTTAGTAGAAAATATGAAAAAGGCAAGAAATGAAAGTAAGGCCCAGTGTTGCATCTGACAATGCTATAATGACAATATATATTTATAAGTTGACAAGCGCTGATAAGTTATGTACTTGGTATGAAATTTCAGACAACAGTTAGAACAACTTAAATAAAGGGTGGTTAAATTTCAAGGGCCGATGTTGATTTTGCTTAAAACACAAACTATTTAGGAAATTATTGTAATTTTATTTTATTATGATGTATTGGTATTATTCAATTATGTATGGAACAAAATATCGGCCAAATGGGCGCCGCGACCTCGGCGGCACACCTCCATCCGATGGTCCAAATTTTCGATGATGCTGAGCATAATGGAGGTTCTATGCCGTTAATGTGCCGAATTATCTGATCCTTTAGGTCTTGAATTGTTACTGGCTTATCGACGTACACCTTTTCTTTCAAATAACCCCAAAGAAAAAAGTCCAACGGTGTCAAATCACATGATCTTGGCGGCCAATTGACATCGCCATTACGTGAGATAACACGGCCATTGAATTTGTTGCGCAAAAGAGCCATTGTTTCGTTAGCTGTGTGGCAAGTGGCATCGTCCTGCTGAAACCACATATCGTCCACATCCATATCTTCCAATTCGGGCCATAAAAAGTTCGTTATCATCTCACGATAGCGAACACCATTCACAGTAACTGCGTGACCGGCCTCATTTTGGAAAAAATACGGCCCGATGATGCCGCCAACCCATAAACCGCACCAAACAGTCACTCTTTGTGGGTGCATTGGTTTTTCGACAATCACTCTTGGATTCTCATTCGCCCAAATGCGGCAATTCTGTTTATTGACGAATCCACTGAGGTGAAAATGTGCCTCATCAAAAATTACGAAGTGCACGATATGCATTTTGATTTGAACTCCCATTTTCATAATAAGTCTGGATAACTTTAACACGTTGTTGGATTGTGTATCTCTCCATGGTTCAAATTGAGTAAGTCTGAAATAGAGAAATGTCAAATAAAATTCGGAAAAAAACTTGGCGTTTAGGTGTGTTTCACATTCAACATCGGTCCTTGAAATTTAACCACCCTTTATAAGTTGGAGTAAAACGTGGCTTGTGCGAGCTATGTACATATATGATTTAGAACAAAGAAAAGACAACGCAACAAGTTTATTACTTCTTCAAATAGAATGTTTGTTTTATGGAAACTACACATCTATCTTTAAATACTTCTCTTAATAAGTAGAAGTTTTATTAATTTTAGTTTAACAGCACTTATTATAAATTGTTTCACAATCTTTTTACATTACATTACACATTTTATTAAAAATTAACAATTATTTTGACATTACTTCGCTTTTGCTAAGCTATTTAAGAGACTAGACAGCACTTTTTACTACAATCTGCAGGGCGTGCATATTTCATACAATTAAATATGTTTCTTTTTCGAAAATGAGTACAAATTATCTATAACAACAATCCCGTTCTACTTTGTGCATTTGCTTTGGTACGTCTTAAACATCACATTTGTGTAGATTTTTCGTTAAAATGTTTCATTGTTGGTTATTATTCTCACAAAATATTTGTTCAAATTAAAAAGTATTAAATTCTGCAAATATGTTTGTTCAAAAAAAAAATAGCACTAAGTTTGTTTAATCACCAAATTTTGAAAATAAGTTCCTGTAACATTACGTACAGTCTACGTAACAGTTTAAAATTTTGAAACTAGGATGAGTCAAGTTCCTGGTAGATAGACTTTATCCTGTAACTTTTGTTTCAAAGTGAGTTGAGTTAAAAATTGTTGAGTGACATTGACATTTTTATGCGTAAAGCAAGAGATTACATTACGCAATTCTTTCAGCTAAGCTGATTAACTAAGACCAGTACAATCTTGCTTGTACTTTCGTTTTACTTTCTTATTCGTACTCGACAAAAAGCACGAATGTGTGTATACAATTAAACAAAAATAAGAGCGAGAGCAATAAGAGTTGTGCAGTGTGAACAACAAAGCAATTTCAATGATATAAATTTATCAATCTTATCAGTAGGAATCGTCTATGAAAATTCCCTCAAATTAAACCTTTAACCCAAGGCGAATTCAATACTAGGTGACTTAGACAGGACAGGTCAAAGTGAACTCAATAAAAGAACAATTACATATATTTACAACAACTGACATAAAAAAGAAAATCTGTTCTCGCTTTTTCTGTAGTCTTTATGGCAGGCGAATTAAACTAGATAACTGCAAGGCCATAATCATCATTATCATAAATTACATACACAAGTGAGTAATTAAATTACTATTGAATTTATAAAAAATGGGTGAACTAATAAAGAAAGGTAAGTTCATCAATTGTTCTTAATATATTGTTATTCTTCTCTTTTTAAGTTGCTATAAATGAATTGAACCATTATTGCAATTTCAAATCCACAAACAGTCAGTACTGGCCTAACAGGCCATATCGTAGAACACCCACTAAATGAACAGAATATTCAAACTGAGTAAGCATAATTTATTTTTTTTAAAACATAAGCGAAAAATTTATATATAGGTGATGATTCCAAAGTTGTATTTTATTTCTTCTGCCCTTTTACGCCCAAAATCGGTCCTTTTAAATATCACCATATTGATTAAAAAATAATTAAAATGATCCCATATCGGTCTCTTTTATAGCCAAGACCGGATTTTCTAAAAGCCAACATAAAGATTCAAAGAGATCTTGTTTGTATATGTATGTACATATGGTTATTATTATATAAAATAATAAAAGGCTAACAAAAAAGTTATATTTCCAAAACATATATGTATATGCAGCGAAAATATTATATGTATCAAAAATTAAATATACATTTATTTTAATTGTTATACTTATTTAAATGATTACAAATACATATATTATCTTTTTAATCTTAAATTGAGTTTTACGTCATAAATTTTTATTTATTTTTATTTAAAGTACAAATGATTAAATTTAAGCATTTTAATTTTTTTTACTTCATCAAATCTCAAAAAAAAGATTATAGGATAAATTCATTATATTATTTTTAGTGCATGTGGCGTTTTTTTCGTAGTGCTCCGGCAACAAACTTCGTCGGAGCGAAGAATAAATTACCTGAACTTTCCACAATCATACATGCATCAGATGCAAAAGAAGCTATTACGAATGCTTACAGCAAAAAGGGTATACAATTCAATTTCATTCCGCCAAGAGCACCACATTTTGGTGGTCTATGGGAGGCAGCTGTTAAGTCAGCAAAATGCCTTTTGTTAACCCGCCAATGGTGACGCAAATTTGACTTTGATTAATGGTGACGCCGGTCTCATGCACCGGGGTTTTCAACTGAAAATTTTTCGAAACGTGTTACTAATAGTTCATGTTCTTCTTTTTATTTATGCACCTTGACAATAAAACAGAGATATTTAATCAATTTAAGCTCTTTTATTTCAATATTAAAATTCACAAATGTTTTTAATTAGAGCATTAAATATAACAATGTTTTAGCAATACATTTTTTAATATTAAGAAAAAAATAAAAAAAACACATATTCATTAAGAAAAATAATGTTAATTAGTCTTTCGACAATTGAAATATTGTTATAAAAGTAATGAAAATCTATATATAGAATCTTATAATGAATTTGTTTGCTTTCAAAAAATTTAGTTACAAAAATAACAATTTGTCCCACTGTCATGTTTGTACATGCTTGAGTGACGTCAGAGTTCCAACATGTGCAGAAATGTTTTTTATGGCTGCGTGATGGCGTAATCTTTATTTAATCATTCTTGACTCCAATCAATGTTGCAAAATTTCTTTCCGTTCTAACGCAATATAATCTCTATGTTTAAAATCTGGGTAAGTAATAATGCAAATGAAAGTCGTACGTGATGAAAATAAGGTTATTTCGAGAAAAACAAGGGGCCGTTAGCTGATCGTAAGTCAATACCTTGAAGAAATCACTTACACAGAAGACATCAAGAAGTGGGCTATTAGTTGAAGTAAAAGTCGTAGCGTTAGTCATATTTGGTGAAGCAAGTCCAAGAGAATGTATATTGCCTATCAGGTAAGAATCAGCTAAGGTATTTGAATTAAAATCGCCTGTAATACCGACATCTTCATATACAGCAGCCAATGTCTGACGAGTATTGACAAATTGTTCAAGACAAGTACTACTATTTGGTCTGTAAATACAGCCATTAACCATTGAAACAGGTTTCAGATACAAAAATTACATCAATGTCGGAATTTTCAAAAATAAAACGAAATTCGCCGTTATAATTGCTCAAGCTTTGAGCATTGATAAGGCAGATTTTCATACTGCTTCTTTGATTAGCCAGGATTTGTATCACATGCAGAAGTCCGTCTCTAGATCAAGCTCTGTTGTTACTCAATCTGTTCATTTAAGTTTATTATAATTAAAATAGTATATGCAGAAGTGACGCACGAATTATAAAGATTACAGGAGTAAGTTAAAATGATGCTATAAAAAGTTGACGAAATACTAAAAATAAAAATTAAGGTGAATATAAAAGCAATTAGCAGTAGTTCGCGGGAAGAAATCGTTGGGGGGGGTACTAAATAAATTGTGTACAGATCGACTTCGTCCGTTTTAGATAAAAGACATATACATACATAGTTACAGACAATTACCGCGTGCGAGTTCTTTTTCTTTTTAATAATGAACGAACCACCAGACAGCGGTGGAATCTTCAAACCACCGCCTTTATTAGATAAAGCAAAAATGGTAAGCCTTACTACTCCTGGACCAAAATATTTGGTCATGTCCAGAATCAAAAGTGAAGAAACTCTTTCCTATTGCTGCAAATAAAATATAGTTTTCAAAAAGAAGATTTTTTAAAGAGATGGATAGAATTAAAAGACAAAACATAATTTCAACGCTTGTTTTTAACTTGAAAATAAACTTAAAACTAATTAACTTTCCAGAACTCATATTTGCTGTTTCAATATCATACAAAAAGTAGTGAATAGCATGTCTTCAATATCTTTTAAAATCCTCTTGCTTGAAATGTAAAGCACAAATTTTTTCTTTATCCACATCTACATTCACTCTTTTGCAAAATATTACCCATAACTTCCTTCGAGCTTCAACTTTTGGAAAATTGTAAAACAATACAGCTTTTTGAAAACACAAACTTGTTGTTAAAAATACGCAAAATATTAGGTTTTAAAATAATTTCTCACTTTGTTTTTGCTGGTACTTTGTTTGCATTTGCCCACTGCACATTTCATGTTTGCTCTTTTTGTTATCTCTTCACTTCATTTTGTTTTTTGTTTTTCTTAGTTTTGCAGCTTTTAAACAACCAAATTTAAACACTTTTTATATAATTTTAATTATTTTAATATTATTTATATGTATTTATTATAAAATATGACACAAAATTCGTTGTTTATTAAGCACCGATGAAATACTTTGTTTTAGAACTCTCTGAGTAAATTAATTACAGGCCTGCCAACTAATACAAAATACATAAATTTTTTGTAAGAAATTATAAATTTCTCATATGATACAGACTTGGTAACCTTTGCGGGGGGGACCAAAACGTAATCAAACCGTAAATCATGCGCAAGGCGTAATCTTTATTTAATCATTCTTGGATTGGAGTATAGTTTATAGCATTCTTTCCGTTGACGATAGATATGTTAATGCAAAAAACATTTTATTGCTGACATTCAACACCCTCATTACAGTTAATGACCTTCTTGCCAAAAACGTTTGCTTAGAAAATGCTGACACATTTTCAGATGGTCAAAAGCATAATTTATTGCACACGGTAACAAAAGCATGTCAATGTAATTAATAAGCATATTTTATATCATCCAAGGTGTAATAAAGTTTATTAAGAAGGAAATAATTTAGTTATAACTTTTCTTTTGTAACAATCAGTTGAGTAAATAAAGAAGTGTTTTTTTAAACAAATAAACTTAAAATAGTTTAATTGGCACCCAACTTGAAAATATAACTTCTAATGAAAACACCCCATAGGCTGTAATTAGAACGACGTCCCAACGCGAAAGAAGGGATCTAATTCCAATCAAAAGCACCCATAGACTGCAGATTCAAGGATACCCTAGATAATGGCACCTCAAAGGCTGCAACACCGGTAATCATTTATAAAACAAGGACGTTTTAAGTGGAGAACTAAGTGTAAGAAGTTGGCACCACAGTAACAAGGAAGAAAAGGGTAATACCGCTCTACCAGCTCTACAATGACGATCGCCACTCTTATGTAAGCATAGAATTAAGACTTAAATTTAAGAAAGTGAAGTATTTTAAAATAAAAAGAGAGGATTAAAAAAAATTACTATTCAAACTCTGAAAGCGTACCTTTTGAATCAAATAAATATTTTATATAAAAAGTAGGTTTATTGCGCCTCCTACGATACTCTCCAATAAAAACTACTATATAGTAAAAATAAAAAAAAAACAGTAATAAAAAGGTATATAAATTTAAATTGCAACTAACATACGAATCTTACAGAGAAAAATTATTTTTTATGCAAAGTGAAAAATTAGAAACTAGAGGAAAAGAAAGAATGTTTAAATATAAATATAAATTGCAACTATAATACGAATCTGTCATTAAAAATAATTTTTTATGCAAAGTAAAAAAATTTGAGACTAAAGAAAAAAAGAATTTCTCAAATCAAACAAATATTATCTTTAATAAGTAGAACCGTTATAAATCCCACATGACCCTCTAATAAAAACACTACTTTACTAGTATTAATATAAAATATAGACTGTCAATAAAAGAAAAAAAAATATATCCTACGTAAAGTAAAGAATTCAAAATTAAAGAAAGGGAAAAAGCATTTCTTTTAAATCAAATAAATTTCAAGTAAAATTCAGAAAATACAAATACTGCTGCGATATCTACTACTATATTTCCTTTGTTTACTGGTGGTCATATAACAAATAATATCGAATACCAATAATTTGGTCAGGCCCGCAGTCCTAAGTACAAGTTCTCCAAACCCAAGAGTCAATAATGAACGTACTGTTGAAGAAACGATAGCTAGTGCTAGTGCTAAATAGCAATCAATAGAATTTTAGACCCAAATGGAAGTATAGGAGGTATATATCAAACAATAGAGGATAGGTACAGAAATGACCTGGCGGATATAGACAAGCTTCCGGACGTTGTTAGAAATATAAGAGAATTCTCGGGATACCCTGCTGAGTTCAGCTCTTAGAAAAAGAGCGTGGACAGGATCCTGGGATTATACGAATCAAGAAAAGGGATCTCCGAAATACTTCGAAATAGGTGCAGCAGACGCAGCGTTAGAATCGTGCAATACTCACTTGAATTGGGAGTGTATCACAAAGTGTCTGGCTAGGCACTATGCAGACAAAAGAGATCTAACCACTCTAGAGTACCAAATGAGTACTTTAGTATAAGGAAATAATAAAATCCAAGAATTCTATCAAGAGGTCTATTCTTTTCTGCCACTCATTACTAACAAATTGTGTTGCATGGACGTCGGTAGGGAGGCTCGAGATCTTTTAGGCCAAACATACAGAAACACGACTCTAGACGTCTTCATTACAGCTTTAAAAAGGTAAAATGTCGCTCCATCTGGGAATGAAAGAACCCAAAAATCACCCTCAGGCACTTCATTTGTGCCTGAAAATGGAGAATCAGTTCGCAAGATCGCAATTCGTAAGCTGGAATAGAGGTAACAAAAGCACGACCCCCACGCAACCATTAAATAGAGTTCAATACTCGTACCAAGACATACATCATATGCCACAAACATCTCTATTATTACAAACAATGGAACCTAACACGCCCCCCATGATGTATCAATAACTATAACCAAACACTACATATACAGAGATATTCAAACCGAATTTCGGTCCACCAAATGCACCAAACCCCAACCCCAACCACGTCCCGAACCAATCAATTTTTTGATAAAAGACCGGTCAGTCAATCTGAACAATTATGAAGTCCTTCGAAAATACAACGGAATATCCATTTACAGATACAAGCAAATAAAGATTTTCATAATCAATACTATAGGGAACAGCTATCAAACTACGAGCACGAAGAAGAATTACTAGCATTCGATGAGTGCTTGCAAAACCAAGGGGGCATATTAGAAAACGAAAACCAAACTGAGTTTCAGGAATTAGTAGACATATATTTTTTAGACCAATAGATTCAATTATTTTGAGTGGAGGACGAATAACGGACAAATATTGCACTTGACAAAATAACAGGAAGCTAAATTACAAGAAATTATCGCACAGTACAAGTCACTCTTTTGTGAACCGAATGAAAATCTAACATACACTACAGCTGTAGTCGCAGACATCAAAACAAAACCAATGATCCGGTTTATTCTAGATACTACCCGTATCTAAACTAAACTAAAAGTCGAAGTTGAAAACCAAATATAAGACCTTCTGAAACAGGGAATCATTCGACATTCACGATCACCTTACAGTTCTTCGATTTGGACAAATACAGAATCGTGATAGACTATAGGAAACTAAGCGAACAGACAATACCAGACAAGTACCCAAGTCCGGAAATTAATGACGTACTTCCACTAGTAGACCTCAAAAGCGGTTTCCCCAAAATACCGCTGAGAGAATCTGATAAACGAAAAACTGCATTATCGGTCAACAGTGGTAAATGTGAGTTTAACAGATTACCGTTTGGCTTGAGGAATGCTCCTTCCATATTTCAGCGGACCCTGGACAACATACTCAGGAGATGGATAGGAAAAATTTGCTTCGTTTATATGGACGATATAATAATATTTTCCAAAAATGAAGAAGAACAATTTAAAAACATAGATCAGGTGAAGGCATTAAAACTAACCCCAAAAAGTGGGAGTCATTCTTAACTTTCCAGCGCCAAAGACTCTTAAGGATCTACGATCGTTTTTAGGACTGTCGAATTATTACAAGTGCTTTAGCACTATGAACTACTAGAAGTATGCAAAAATTGCAAAGCCCTTACAATGCTTTTGCCAGGGGAGGCAGGCCGTTCGTCTAAACACATATCAAAAAATATAACAATCTATCTAAATCAGGAAGCAAAAGAGGCATTTATAAAACTTAAAACTATATAAAACTCAGTAAGGAATTAACCTTCACAACGAACGTATCTAACTATGCGAACGAACGCATATAACTATCGTATTTTTGTCGAAAACTCTAAGCAAGGCAGAGGAGCTTTACGTGACGAATGAAAAAGAGATTTTTCGAGCATGCATTCAAAAATAAAAAAAATCATCAATCCCTGTAAGATATGTAAAGAGAACAAGTATGAAAGGCACCAAAACAAAATCCCGATCCAAGAGACACCTATACTAAAATTTCCTGGACAGATTGTACATATAGATATTTTTATGACAGGAAAAATGGTAATACTAACCGCTATAGACAAGTTCTCGAAGTTCGCCCAGGCCAGAATACTAAAATCCCGATCTGTTCAAGATATACAGGGGTGTCATAGAAACCAAGTCGGTTTTGATGTTTCTCGGTTTTGGAAACCAATATTGGCTTCATTTGGTGTCATGAAACCAAATCGGTTTTGTTATTTTCGAATGCAAATAAAACCAATATTCGAACCAGCCGTTGTTTATATTTGTATAATTGTGTACAATTTTAGTTATAAGTTTTTGGACAAAGTATAAAATGTGTTTATTAAAAATATCAAAAATTTCAGTGTTTTTAATAAAAAGAAATAAAATGAGCAAAGCCGTTGTTTTATATTTGATGTTGGAGGAAGGCGTTCAGAAGAAAAGCATTACGAGATTGTAGCAATCGGCTTGAGCTGCCGGTGACGGCGTAAGTATATTTTTTATAAAGTTTATAATGTCCGACTGCACAAAGAAGCTTTTCGGATGGTGCTAGACGCAATAAAAGAGCATCTTTCCCGTTCTTAGATTCCACCAATGCTACAACTTGCACCTTCGTTGCGGTTTTTCGCTGAAGGGTCTTATCAAAGAACTGTTGGAAACGACTTTAGCATTTCAATCATCAAAAAGCTAGTAGGAAAACAATTAGAAGACAGAAACTACCATAATAAAACTAAGACCGAGCCTAAAACTTACGAACCTGGAAAAATAATTTTTGTAAAAAAGAACAAAAGATTAGGAACGAAACTCAGTAAGACCTATAGGAAAGTAATAGTTAAAGAAAATAAAAATACTACAGTAACAGTTTAATCAGGAAAAACAATTCACAAAAATAATATAAGGAACTAAAACAAATTATAATTTCAGATTACTTTTCATTATCGCGAAAGCCGATATTAAATTAATGGACTACATGAACTCACAAACAGTGACTATGACATCTGGAGCAGCAAAACTATAAATTGGGATTTTCAAACTTATTCATATAACTAACGCAAACGAATATCAAAAAGTAAGTGACAGATTGCAAGAAACAGTATTTCAATATGTTAACAAATACACTTTCTTTATCTCTTCCTAAATCATCATATAACAGAGCTTCAAGGATACTTATATAGATCGAAACCAAGATCCAAAAGATCTTTGAATTTCTTAGGAACTGTGTGGAAATGGCTCACAGGAAGCCCCAACCACGATGATTTCGAAATCTTGGAGAAAAAAACAAACAAAATGTTAAGAAATAATAATAGACAGGTTATAATAAATAGATTATCAGTTGAAAAAGTTAAGGAAGTTACCAGAATAACAAATGAAATATTAAGAAATATAAGGGATAATAACAATAACTCCGCAAAGGAGCATGCAATGACACTTCTAAAATACAAATTAGATACGATTAAAGAAGAAATAATTAATATTCAATACGCCATCCATTGGGCTAAAATTAAAATAATAAATTCATTTATTTTATCTTCTACAGAAATAAATATAGTTAAGGATATAATAAATCAAGCCCCCACCCCATTTATAAATATAGAACAGCTATTTGAGTTTGCCGACATAAAAATAGCATCCAACAATGATTCTTTTGTTTATATTATTATTATACCAATGATAAACGTTAACTCTTGCAACGAAATATTAATCAAACCTATCAAATATGAAAACTATGTAAACAAGATTATTTATGATAAGATTTCAATATACGATGATGTAATATTTGGAATAAAAAATACATGTAAATATTGCAACATGATAATACCATTTGCAATAAAAAAACCTGGTAAATTTGGACAATGACACTTACATAGCAAATCTAATGAAAAATAAACCAGCAAACTGTAGCTTGATAAACAATCGAAACATACCCACAATAGATGAGATTTCACCAGGAACAATTCTCTTAAATAAATTTAATGGAACAATCTCTGTCAACGGTTAATCTCAGAATCTTACTGGTACCTTTTTGGTGCAATTCTACAATGAGTCAATTGTAATATCAGATCAAGTCTACATATCCATCGATACAGCAAGTATAAAACCATCACCCGCTATTTTGCCACCCAGACATCCTATGCCAACCATAGAAGAAGAATTGTCATTAAAAATGATAAGAGACATGCAACTCAACTATAAAGAAGTCATTTACTTAATACTAAAAATAAATTAAGCTTAGGAATAAATATTGGACTATTCATTGTGGCAATACTCTCGACAACCCTTTTCATTACCAGAATCAGGACATGTAAGCAGGAGAAGAAATCATTTATAATTTCAGCAGTAGATGACAACCAAACTCAAGTTCACGTATCTATTCCCGAATTATCAGAATCCAAAGGAAAGGAATTCAATCGCAACATTCCTTATTTCTGACCAAACGAGGACGATTGGTTTTAAGTGGGGAGGTGTTAATGCGAAAAACAATTAATTGCTGACATTCAGCACCCTTATTACAGTTTATTAACGAAATTGATTCAAAGTTTCTTAAGATTGTCATACCTAAACTTGCCCCCTTTAAACGTTAATTTTCAGAAAATTCTAACTACAAACCGTTATCTCAAAGTATGGAAAACTCAAACACTGAATACAGGCCGATAGCAATCCTACCGTTGTTTTCGAAAGTTTTTGAAAGATTGGTTCATAATCAAGTGACTCGATAGCTTGAGAATAATAATATTCTTACCAGCTGCTAATCTGGGTTTTGTAATTTAAAAAAAATTAATTAAGGCTTTAACTTTTGTTTAAGGCATATTGGTCTAAACTCCGACAGCAAATTTTACATTAATAAAAATCTGACTAAGGATAATTTCTCAATATTTCGAGCAGCTATTCGCCTCAAGAAATAAAGTCATATACAGCGACTTTAATATGCGAGGATTTGTGTACATCAGGAAATCCGTTAATGATACTAGCCTACTATTCGATGATATAAATTTATTAAAAGAGTTTAGTCCTGATACGGTTAATGGCCTCCCTATGCATGCAAATGACATGGATTAAAGAAACAATTTATTTAGTGCCCCAGAACGATTTCTTCCCGCAGCTGAACTACTGCTAATTGCTTTTATATTCACCTTAATTTTTTTAGTATTTCGTCAACTTTTTATAGCATAATTTTAACTTACTCCTTTAATCATTATAATTCGTGCGTCACTTCTGCATATACTATTTTAATTATAATAAACTTAAATGAACAGCTTGATCTAGAGACGGACTTGTGAATGTGATACAAATCCTGGCTAATCAAAGAAGCAGTATGAAAATCTGCCTTATCAATGCTCAAAGGTTGAGAAATAATATCGGCGAATTTCGTTTTATTTTTGAAAATTCCGACATTGATATAATTTTTGTATCTGAAACTTGGTTCAATGGTTAATGGCTGTATTTACAAACCAAATAGTAGTACTTGTCTCGAACAATTTGTCAATACTCTCAATACTCAGACATTGCCTGCTGTATATGAAGATGTCGGTATTACAGGCGATTTTAATTCGAATACCTTAGCTGATTCTTACCTGATAGGCAATGTGAAAATATAACTTCTAATGAAAACACCCCATAGGCTGTAAATAGAACGACCTCCCAAAGCGATAGAAGGCGTCTAATTATAATCAAAAGAAAAGATAAAAGCACCCCAAAGGCTGCAACACCGGGAATCATTTATAAAACAAGGACGTTTTAAGTGGAGAACTAAGTGTAAGAAGTTGGTACCCCAGTAACAAGGATGAAAAGGGTAATACTGCTCTACCAGCTCTACAATGACGATCGCCACTCTTATGTAAGCAAAGAATTAAGACAAAAATTTTAAGAAAGTGAAATATTTTAAAATAAAAAGAAAAGATTAAAACAAATTACTATTCAAGTTCTGAAAGCGTCCCTTTTGAATCAAATAAATATTTTATATAAAAAGTAGGTTTATTGCGGCTCCTGCGATACTCTCCAATAAAAACTACTATATAGTAAAAATAAAAAAACAATAATAAAAATGTATATAAATTTAAATTGCAACTAACATACGAATCTTGCAGAGAAAAATTATTTTTTATGCAAAGTGAAAAATTAGAAACTATAGGAAAAGAAAGAATATTTAAATATAAATATAAATTGCAACTATAATACGAATCTGTCATTAAAAATTATTTTTTATGCAAAGTAAAAAAATTTGAGACTAAAGAAAATGAGAATTTCTCAAATCAAACAAATATTATCTCTAATAAGTAGAACCGTTATAAATCCCACATGACCCTCTAATAAAAACACTACTTTACTAGTAGTAATATAAAATATAGACTTTACAATAAAAGAAAAAAAATATATCCTACGTAAAGTAAAGAATTCAAAATTAAAGAAAGGGAAAAAACATTTCTTTTAAATCAAATAAAGTTCAAGTAAAATTCAGAAAATATAGATACTGCTGCGAAATCTACTACTATATTTCCTTTGTTTACTGGTGGTCATATAACAAATAATATCGAATACCAATAATTTAGTCAGGCCCGCAGTCCTAAGTACAAGTTCTCCAAATCCAAGAGTCAATAATGAACGTACTGTTGAAGAAACGACAGCTAGAATCTGCGCGGAACAGTGACAAATAGCAATCAATAGAATTTTAGACACAAATGGAAGTATAGGAGGTATATATCAAACAATAGAGGATAGGTACAGAAATGACCTGGCGGATCTAGACAAACTTCCGGACGTTGTTAGAAATATAAGAGAGTTCTCGGGATTCCCGGCTGAGTTCAGCTCTTAGAAAAAGAGCGTGGACAGGATCCTGGGATTATACGAATCAAGAAAAGGGACTCCGAAATACTTCGAAACAGGTGCAGCAGACGCAGAGTTAGAGTCATGCAATACTCACTTGAATTGGGAGTGTATCACAAAGTGTCTGGCTATGCACTATGCAGACAAAAGAGATCTAGCCACTCTAGAGTACCAAATGAGTACTATATAATAAAATCCAAGAATTCTATCAAGAGGTCTATTCTTTTCTGCCACTCATTATTAACAAATTGTCTTGCATGGACGTCAATAGGGAGGCTCGAGATATTTTAGGCCAAACATACAGAAACAAGGCTCTAGACGTCTTCATTACAGCTTTAAAAAGGTAAAATGTCGCTCCATCTGGGAATGAAAGAACCCAAAAATCACCCTCAGGCACTTCATTTGTACCTGAAAATGGAGAATCAGTTCGCAAGATCGCAATTCGTAAGCTGGAATAGAGGTAACAATAGCACGACCCCCACGCAACCATTAAATAGAGTTCAATACTCGTACCAAGACATACATCATATGCCACAAACATCTCCATTATTACAAACAATGGAAACTAACACGCCCCCCATGATGTATCAATAACTATAACCAAACACTACATATACAGAGATATTCAAACCGAATTTCGGTCCACCAAATGCACCAAACCCCAACCCCAACCACGTCCCGAACCAATCAATTTTTTGGTAAGAGACCGGTCAGTCAATCTGAACAATTATGAAGTCCTCCGAACATACAACGGAATATCCATTTACAGACACAAGCAAATAAAGATTTTCATAATCAATACTATAGGGAACAGCTATCAAACTACGAGCACGAAGAAGAATTACTAGCATTCGATGAGTGCTTGCAAAACCAAGGGGACATATTAGAAAACGAAAACCAAACTGAGTTTCAGGAATTAGTAGACATATATTTTTTAGACCAATAGATTCAATTATTTTGAGTGGAGGACGAATAACGGACAAATATTGCGCTTTATTATTGACAACGGGTCAAACAGGAACTACATTCAGCCCAATTTAGTACAAAATCCTTTACCAAACCAAAAATATTTCTTTGCACACTTGGTAGGTGGAAATAATAAAACTGCTCACCACACATTTTTGAATTTATTTGAAGTGACACAAAAAATGAAATTTTTTGTATCCAAACCAAACCCCAACCACATCCCGAACCAATCAATTTTTTGGTAAAAGACCGGTCAGTCAATCTGAACAATTATGAAGTCCTCCGAACATACAACGGAATATCCATTTACAGACAAAAGCAAATAAAGATTTTCATAATCAATACTATAGGGAACAGCTATCAAACTACGAGCACGAAGAAGAATTACTAGCATTCGATGAGTGCTTGCAAAACCAAGGGGACATATTAGAAAACGAAGACCAAACTGAGTTTCAGGAATTAGTAGACATATATTTTTTAGACCAATAGTTTCAATTATTTTGAGTGGAGGACGAATAACGGACAAATATTGCACTTGACAAAATAACAGGAAGCTAAATTACAAGAAATTATCGCACAGTACAAGTCACTCTTTTGTGAACCGAATGAAAATCTAACATACACTACAGCTGTAGTCGCAGACATCAAAACAAAAACCAATGATCCGGTTTATTCTAGATACTACCCGTATCCAGTACAACTAAAAGACGAAGTTGAAAACCAAATATAAGACTTTCTGAAACAGGGAATCATTCGACCTTCACGATCACCTTACAGTTCTTCGATTTGGACAATTCCAAAAAAAAGCGAAGCGTCAGGCTAGCAGAAATACAGAATCGTGATAGACAATAGGAAACTAAACGAACAGACAATACCAGACAAGTACCCAATTCCGGAAATTAATGACGTACTTCCTACTAGGTCTAGTAGTCCTCAAAAGCGGTTTTCCCAAAATACCGCTGAGAGAATCTGATAAACGAAAAACTGCATTATCGGTCAACAGTGGTAAATATGAGTTTAACAGATTACCGTTTGGGTTGAGGAATGCTCCTTCCATATTTCAGCGGACCCTGGACAACATACTCAGGAGATGGATAGGAAAAATTTGCTTCGTTTATATGGACGATATAATAATATTTTCCAAGAATGAAGAAGAACAATTTAAAAACATAGATCAGATGAAGGCATTAAAACTAACCCCAAAAAGTGGGAGTCATTCTTAACTTTCCAGCACCAAAGACTCCTAAACACATATCAAAAAATATAACAATCTATCTAAATCAGGAAGCAAAAGAGGCATTTATAAAACTTAAAACTATATAAAACTCAGTAAGGAATTAACCTTCACAACGAATGTATCTAACTATGCGAACGAACACATATAACTATCGTATTTTTGTCAAAAACTCTAAGCAAGGCAGAGGAGCTTTACGTGACGAATGAAAAAGAGATTTTTCGAACATGCATTCAAAAATAAAAAAATCATCAATCCCTGTAAGATATGTAAAGAGAACAAGTATGAAAGGCACTCGGACAAAATCCCGATCCAAGAGACACCTATACCAAGGTTTCCTGGACATATTGTACATATAGATATTTTTATGACAGGAAAAATGGTAATACTAACCGCTACAAGTTCTCGAAGTTCGCCCAGGCCAGAATACTAAAATCCCGATCTGTTCAAGATATACAGGGGTGTCATAGAAACCAAGTCGGTTTTGATGTTTCTCGGTTTTGGAAACCAATATTGGTTTCATTTGGTGTCATGAAACCAAATCGGTTTTGTTATTTTCGAATGCAAATAAAACCAATATTCGAACCAGCCGTTGTTTATATTTGTATAATTGTGTACAATTTTAGTTATAAGTTTTTGGACAAAGTATAAAATGTGTTTATTAAAAATATCAAAAATTTCAGTGTTTTTAATAAAAAGAAATAAAATGAGCAATGCTGTTGTTTTATATTTGATGTTGGAGAAAGGCGTTCAGAAGAAAAGCATTACGAGATTGTAGCAATCGGCTTGAGCTGCCGGTGACGGTGTAAGTATATTTTTTATAAAGCAATAAAATAGCATCTTTCCCGTCCTAAGATTCCACCAATGCTACAACTTGCACCTTCGTTGCGGTTTTTAGCTGAAGGGTCTTATCAAAGAGCTGTTGGAAACGACTTTAGCATTTGTCTGTTCCCAAAGAGAGTCTATAAGTAATCGTTATGGACAATGAGAAATCATTTAGTTCAACCACCATTATTTTTATGTTAAAAAATCAATACATTGTAAAGGTGTTTAGAATACCACCTTATAGTAGCAGCGTCAATAGACAGATTGAACGATTCCATTCTACGCTCTCCAAAATTCTTCGTTGTTTAAAAGCTGAAAATAGACACTGTACCTTTCCAGAACTACTGTTTATATGTAATAATAAATGATTGCAACGAAATATTAATCAAACCTATCAAATATGAAAACTATGTAAACAAGATTATTTATGATAAGATTTCAATATACGATGATGTAATATTTGGAGTAAAAAATACATGTAAATATTATAACATAATAATACCATTTTTCACCAGGAACAATTCTCTTAAATAAATTTAATGGAACAATCTCTGTCAACGGTTAATCTCAGAATCTTACTGGTACCTTTTTGGTGCAATTCTACAATGTCTACATATCCATCGATACAGCAAGTATAAAACCATCACCCGCTATTTTGCCACCCAGACATCCCATGCCAACCATAGAAGAAGAATTGTCTTTAAAAATGATAAGGGACATGCAACTCAACTATAAAGAAGTCATTTACTTAATACTAAAAATAAATTAAGCTTAGGAATAAATATTGAATTATTCATCGTGGCAATACTCTCGACAACCCCTTTTCATTACTAGAATCAGGACATGTAAACAGGAGAAGAAATCATTTATAATTTCAGCAGTAGTTGACAACCAAACTCAAGTTCACGTATCTATGCCTGAATTATCAGAATACAAAGGAAAGGAATTCAATCGCACACATTCCTTATTTCTGTCCGAACGAGGACGATTGGTTTTATGTGGAGAGGTGTTAATGCGAAAAACATTTAATTGCTGACATTCAACACCCTCATTACAGTTTATTGACGAAATTGGTCCAAAGTTTCTTAAGATTGTCATACCTAAACTTGCACCCTTTAAACGTTAATTTTCAACCAAATTCTAACTACAAACTGTTATCTCAAAGTATGGAAAAGTCAAACACTGAATACAGGCCGATAGCAATCCTACCGTTCTTTTCGAAAGTGTTTGAAAGATTGGTTGATAATCAAGTGACTCAAAAGCTTGAGAATAATAATATTCTTACCAGCTGCCAATCTGGGTTTTGTAAAAAACACAGGTGCATGACGTTTCTAGTGGATATTAGGCAACAAGTTGATTGTGGCAATGTTACGTTTTTAATACTTCCTGATCACTCGAAGGCATTCGACGCTGTTGACCACAACATTCTATTTAATAAATTGAAATCTATTCTTAAGTTTACATCCAGTTCTTGTGAACCCATGCTTTCTCTCTGACGGGCAGACAACACTTGGTCAAACCAAATTAATTTTGCCTGTAGTCGTGTAATTTCTATGTTAAGAAATCTTTGGCAATGCCATTACTGTACACAAATTAACATTCCCATACTTCATACATACATATTTAATGCTTAAAAATAAAATAATCAGACCCACCAATTCATCCTATTCCGTGACAAGACGGCAACTATCCGATCCCAAATATCGATAAGATAATATAAGATATGTTTAGTTTATTTATTTAGTATTTTCCAGATATCTCAAAAAAGGCATTAAAATAAAAATGTTCGACGCGAATATCAAGAAAACATCAACACCGTCAAAACTTTGTTAGTAAGTGAATCAATATCCATATTTTTTTTGTCCAACTTTTGATGTCTTTTAATATGCGTGAAACTTCGATTTAGGCACTGTTTTGTTGCAAGATAACTATCGAAGGTCGAATGCAACTAACGTTCGATTGAAAAGAAACTTCCGACTATCATATGTACCCCCAAATATTTTAGACCATATCTTTTCGGGTGTAAATTCATCATAGTAACCGGCAACTACAGTACGATTGAAAAGAAACTTTTGACTATAATATGTGCCCCCAAATATTTTATACCATATCTTTTCGGGTGTAAATTCATCATAGAAACCGGCCACAAGCCATTGACCTGGCTCTACTAAGCTTTCTGAATTCGGCTATGAAATTAAGTATAAAAAGGGTGTGGAAAACAGCAATTCTGATGCCAACTGCATTAACAGAAACCCTTAATATTTTTAAAACTCAAATCATTATCAAGAACATCTACTCAAAATATTTAAAAATAATAGAAAAAAGACCATACCAATGCAACACTTCACACTATAATAAACGAACACATGACGAAAGAGCAAAACTGAAACCTTCGGGAAAAAATTAATAAGAATAGTAAGCTTCTGTAACAACACCACACGCGGTATAACAAAAAGGAGACATTGAAAGAACGATTTAATTAAACATGTTAAACAAAGAAAAAAAACCAAACTTCATAATTAAATATCTATATTTAATTTCAGACGAATTACATATTACAATTACTGATACTGATATCCACTGCAAGTACCCAAACCTACCAAATATAAGACAAAATACACCCTTACTAGAGAGTATATATCCGGTTCGAACCAGGAACGGTTGGATATAAAGCAAATAACAAAGTTCAAATACAAGACAAATTAACAACTTTGACATAAATAATAACTATAATATAACTATCTAAAACTAACAAATTAATAATAAATTATTTTGAATTCACATAGTTAATGTGAAACAGGAACAAATAAACCACAAACAAACAACAAAGAATCACTTTTGCACCAACAACAAATGAACAACTGAACAACTTACTCATAATTTCTGCCTGTAGTTCTTGATATTCATTTAATATAAGTCTTACTGAATAGCACAGTTAATGTGAAAAATAACAACATATAATAGGAAAAGAAAAATTAGCACAAACAAATAAGAAGGAATTATTTTTGCTTCAACAACAAATACACAACCACACAACTTAGTATTATTACCTGTGTGTCGTCTTCACTTAATGCAAAATCTTACTGCATGTAAATTTTCTGTTATTGCAATAACTCAAACAACACGGTTACCTGTTCGAATTCAGTGTAACTCTCAGCAGACGAACGAAAGAATTACTGAAAGTAACATATGAATAATTATAACCCAACAAACCAATGTAAAACTTAAGATTCGTCACAAAGCCGTATTAGAGATAACTTGAAAAATTCACTTCTTAATACTGAGTGTAATTTTAATCCAGACTCATCTTTCAAGATTGTTAAGGTTATGGACAAGCGGTTTGACAAACTCACGGAGCAAATTGAGAAGGTAAAATTAAATAAACTTAGTGAGTACAAAGTCGAAATACTAGCTGAACTTGATAAAAGATCGAAGACCGACCTCCATAGTGTTGGCTATAGGTGATTTCAAAGATTTCAAGAGGAAACTACATCTCTCAAAACGAAAATAAAACACTGAGAGAATAGCAAAGTTGCATCAGAAGTTACGGTCGAACGACATTCCCTGTTGCGAAAACGAGAATCTTATCCATATTTGTTCCAATAACTGCAAAACTATGGAAGCCACAGTGGAAATCTATCTACAGTTTGAAAAATCTTAACAATAAGAAAAATAGCTTTTTGAAAAACTTAGCCAATTTTAATAAAATTAATTAAGGCTTTAATTTTTGTTTAAGGCATATTGGTCTAAACTGGGACAGCAAATTCTACGTTAATGAAAATCTGACTCAGGATAATTTCTAAATATTTCGAGCAGCTATTCGCCTCAAAAAATAAAGTCATATACAGCGACTTTAATATGCGAGGATTTGTGTACATCAAGAAATCCGTTAATGATACTAGCCTACTATTTAATGATATAAATCTAATAAAAGATTTTAGTTCTGATATGGTTAATGGCCTCCCTATGCATGCAAATGACATGGATTAAAGCAACAATTTATTTAGTGCCCCAGAACGATTTCTTCCCGCAGCTGAACTACTGCTAATTGCTTTTATATTCACCTTAATTTTTTTAGTATTTCGTCAACTTTTTATAGCATCATTTTAACTTACTCCTTTAATCATTATAATTCGTGCGTCACTTCTGCATATAAAGGATGGTTAAATTGTATGGGCCGATGTTGAATGTGAACCACACCTAAACGCCAAGTTTTTTTCCGAATTTTATTTGACATTTCTCTATTTCAGACTTACTCAATTTGAACCATGGAGAGATACACAATCCAACAACGTGTTAAAGTTATCCAGACTTATTATGAAAATGGGAGTTCAAATCAAAATGCATATCGTGCACTTCGTAATTTTTTTGGTCAATTTCATCGTCCAAATGTGCGTACAATCGCAAAAATCGTGGAAAAATTCGAGCAAACCGGGTCTGTAGAAGATGTGAGAACACCAGTGCATGCTCGTACAGCTCGTACTGCAGAAAATATTGCTGCTGTTCGCGATAGTGTGGCTGAAGAGCCGTAAACCTCAACTCGTCGTCGTTCCCAACAATTACACCTCTCACGCTCGTCGTTGATAAACATTATGCATAAAGACTTGCATTTACACGCTTACAAGGTGCAATTGGCTTAAGAACTAAAGCCTCTTGACCATTCCAAACGTCGTGAATGGGCAGAATGGTGGCAAGAAATGGCAACAGTGGATGATCAATTTTCGAAGAAAATCATCTTTAGTGATGAGGCACATTTTCACCTCAGTGGATTCGTGAATAAACAGAATTGCCGCATTTGGGCGAATGAGAATCCAAGAGTGATTGTCGAAAAACCAATGCACCCACAAAGAGTGACTGTTTGGTGCGGTTTATGGACTGGCGGCATCAGCGGGCCGTATTTTTTCCAAAATGAGGCCGGTCAGGCAGTTACTGTGAATGGTGTTCGCTATCGTGAGATGATAACGAACTTTTTATGGCCCGAATTGGAAGATATGGATGTAGACGATTTGTCTACATGTGGTTTCAGCAGGACGGTGCCACTTGCCACACAGCTAACGAAACAATGGCTCTTTTGTGCAACAAATTCAATGGCCGTGTTATCTCACGTAATGGCGATGTCAATTGGCCGCCAAGATCATGTGATTTGACACCGTTGGACTTTTTGCTTTGGGGTTATTTGAAAGAAAAGGTGTACGTCCATAAGCCAGCAGCAATTCAAGACCTAAAGGATCAGATAATTCGGCACATTAACGGCATAGAACCTCCATTATGCCTCAGCGTCATCGAAAATTTGGACCATCGGATGGAGGTGTGCCGCCGAGGTCGTGGCGCCCATTTGGCCGATATTTTGTTCCATACATAATTGAGTAATACCAATACATCATAATAAAATAAAATTACAATAATTTCCTAAATAGTTTGTGTTTTATTCAAAATCAACATCGGCCCTTGAAATTTAACCACCCTTTACTATTTTAATTATAATAAACTTAAATGAACAGCTTGAGTAACAACAGAGCTTGATCTAGAGACGGACTTCTGAATGTGATACAAATCCTGGCTAATCAAAGAAGCAGTATGAAAATCTGCCTTATCAATGCTCAAAGGTTGAGAAATAATATCGGCGAATTTCGTTTTATTTTTGAAAATTCCGACATTGATGTAATTTTTGTATCTGAAACTTGGTTCAATGGTTAATGGCTGTATTTACAAACCAAATAGTAGTACTTGTCTCGAACAATTTGTCAATACTCTCAATACTCAGACATTGGCTGCTGTATATGAAGATGTCGGTATTACAGGCGATTTTAATTCGAATACCTTAGCTGATTCTTACCTGATAGGCAATGTGAAAATATAACTTCTAATGAAAACACCCCATAGGCTGTAAATAGAACGACCTCCCAAAGCGATAGAAGGCGTCTAATTATAATCAAAAGAAAAGATAAAAGCACCCCAAAGGCTGCAACACCGGTAATCATTTATAAAACAAGGACGTTTTAAGTGGAGAACTAAGTGTAAGAAGTTGGTACCCCAGTAACAAGGAAGAAAAGGGTAATACCGCTCTACCAGCTCTACAATGACGATCGCCACTCTTATGTAAGCAAAGAATTAAGACTAAAATTTTAAGAAAGTGAAATATTTTAAAATAAAAAGAAAAGATTAAAACAAATTACTATTCAGATTCTGAAAGCGTCCCTTTTGAATCAAATAAATATTTTATATAAAAAGTAGGTTTATTGCGGCTCCTACGATACTCTCCAATGAAAACTACTATATAATAAAAATAAAAAAAACAATAATAAAAATGTATATAAATTTAAATTGCAACTAATATACGAATCTTACAGAGAAAAATTATTTTTTATGCAAAGTGAAAAATTAGAAACTAGAGGAAAAAGAAAGAATATTTAAATATAAATATAAATTGCAACTAAAATTATCATCATTATGTCATTAAAAATTATTTTTTATACAAAGTAAAAAAATTTGAGACTAAAGAAAAAAAGAATTTCTCAAATCAAACAAATATTATCTTTAATAAGTAGAACCGTTATAAATCCCACATGACCCTCTAATAAAAACACTACTTTACTAGTATTAATATAAAATATAGACTGTACAATAAAAGAAAAAAAAATATATCCTACGTAAAGTAAAGAATTCAAAATTAAAGAAAGGGAAAAAGCATTTTTTTAAATCAAATAAAGTTCAAGTAAAATTCAGAAAATACAAATACTGCTACGAAATCTACTACTATATTTCCTTTGTTTACTGGTGGTCATATAACAAATAATATCGAATACCAATAATTTGGTCAGGCCCGCAGTCCTAAGTACAAGTTCTCCAAACCCAAGAGTCAATAATGAACGTACTGTTGAAGAAACGATAGCTAGAATCTGCGCGGAACAGTGCCAAATAGCAATCAATAGAATTTTAGACCCAAATGGAAGTATAGGAGGTATATATCAAACAATAGAGGATAGGTACAGAAATGACCTGGCGGATCTAGACAAGCTTCCGGACGTTGTTAGAAATATAAGAGAGTTCTCGGGATTCCCTGCTGAGTTCAGCTCTTAGAAAAAGAGCGTGGACAGGATCCTGGGATTATACGAATCAAGAAAAGGGACTTCGAAATACTTCGAAATAGGTGCAGCAGACGCAGCGTTAGAATCATGCAATACTCACTCGAATTGGGAGTGTATCACAAAGTGTCTGGCTATGCACTATGCAGACAAAAGAGATCTAACCACTCTAGAGTACCAAATGAGTACTTTAGTATAAGGAAATAATAAAATCCAAGAATTCTATCAAGAGTTCTATTCTTTTCTGCCACTCATTACTAACAAATTGTCTTGCATGGACGTCGGTAGGGAGGCTCGAGATCTTTTAGGCCAAACATACAGAAACAAGATTCTAGACGTCTTCATTACAGCTTTAAAAAGGTAAAATGTCGCTCCATCTGGGAATGAAAGAACCCAAAAATCACCCTCAGCCACTTCATTTGTGCCTGAAAATGGAGAATCAGTTCGCAAGATCGCAATTCGTAAGCTGGAATAGAGGTAACAAAAGCACGACCCCCACGCAACCATTAAATAGAGTTCAATACTCGTACCAAGACATACATCATATGCCACAAACATCTCTATTATTACAAACAATGGAAACTAACACGCCCCTCATGATGTATCAATAACTATAACCAAACACTACATATACAGAGATATTCAAGCCAAATTTCGGTCCACCAAATGCACCAAACCCCAACCCCAACCACATCCCGAACCAATCAATTTTTTGGTAAAAGACCGGTCAGTCAATCTGAACAATTATGAAGTCCTCCGAACATACAACGGAATATCCATTTACAGACACAAGCAAATAAAGATTTTCATAATCAATACTATAGGGAACAGCTATCAAACTACGAGCACGAAGAAGAATTACTAGCATTCGATGAGTGCTTGCAAAACCAAGGGGACATATTAGAAAACGAAACCCAAACTGAGTTTCAGGAATTAGTAGACATATATTTTTTAGACCAATAGATTCAATTATTTTGAGTGGAGAACGAATAACGGACAAATATTGCACTTGACAAAACAACAGGAAGCTAAATTACAAGAAATTATCGCACAGTACAAGTCACTCTTTTGTGAACCGAATAAAAATCTAACATACACTACAGCTGTAGTCGCAGACATCAAAACAAAAACCAATGATCCGGTTTATTCTAGATACTACCCGTATCCAGTACAACTAAAAGACGAAGTTGAAAACCAAATATAAGACCTTCTGAAACAGGGAATCATTCGACCTTCACGATCACCTTACAGTTCTTCGATTTGTATAATTCCAAAAAAAAGCGAAGCGTCAGGCTAGCAGAAATACAGAATCGTGATAGACTATAGGAAACTAAACGAACAGACAATACCAGACAAGTACCCAATTCCGGAAATTAATGACGTACTTCCTACTAGGTCTAGTAGTCCTCAAAAGCGGTTTTCCCAAAATACCGCTGAGAGAATCTGATAAACGAAAAACTGCATTATCGGTCAACAGTGGTAAATATGAGTTTAACAGATTACCGTTTGGCTTGAGGAATGCTCCTTCCATATTTCAGCGGACCCTGGACAACATACTCAGGAGATGGATAGGAAAAATTTGCTTCGTTTATATGGACGATATAATAATATTTTCCAAGAATGAAGAAGAACAATTTAAAAACATAGATCAGATGAAGGCATTAAAACTAACCCCAAAAAGTGGGAGTCATTCTTAACTTTCCAGCACCAAAGACTCCTAAACACATATCAAAAAATATAACAATCTATCTAAATCAGGAAGCAAAAGAGGCATTTATAAAACTTAAAACTATATAAAACTCAGTAAGGAATTAACCTTCACAACGAATGTATCTAACTATGCGAACGAACACATATAACTATCGTATTTTTGTCAAAAACTCTAAGCAAGGCAGAGGAGCTTTACGTGACGAATGAAAAAGAGATTTTTCGAACATGCATTCAAAAATAAAAAAATCATCAATCCCTGTAAGATATGTAAAGAGAACAAGTATGAAAGGCACTCGGACAAAATCCCGATCCAAGAGACACCTATACCAAGGTTTCCTGGACATATTGTACATATAGATATTTTTATGACAGGAAAAATGGTAATACTAACCGCTACAAGTTCTCGAAGTTCGCCCAGGCCAGAATACTAAAATCCCGATCTGTTCAAGATATACAGGGGTGTCATAGAAACCAAGTCGGTTTTGATGTTTCTCGGTTTTGGAAACCAATATTGGTTTCATTTGGTGTCATGAAACCAAATCGGTTTTGTTATTTTCGAATGCAAATAAAACCAATATTCGAACCAGCCGTTGTTTATATTTGTATAATTGTGTACAATTTTAGTTATAAGTTTTTGGACAAAGTATAAAATGTGTTTATTAAAAATATCAAAAATTTTGTTTTAAGTGTTTTTTTGTTTTGTTTTGTTTTAAGTGTTTTTTTGTTTTTTGTTTAAGTGTTTTTAATAAAAAGAAATAAAATGAGCAATGCTGTTGTTTTATATTTGATGTTGGAGAAAGGCGTTCAGAAGAAAAGCATTACGAGATTGTAGCAATCGGCTTGAGCTGCCGGTGACGGTGTAAGTGTATTTTTTATAAAGTTTATATTGTCCGACTGCACAAAGAACCTTTCGGATGGTGCTAGACGCAATAAAATAGCATCTTTCCCGTCCTAAGATTCCACCAATGCTACAACTTGCACCTTCGTTGCGGTTTTTAGCTGAAGGGTCTTATCAAAGAGCTGTTGGAAACGACTTTAGCATTTGTCTGTTCCCAAAGAGAGTCTATAAGTAATCGTTATGGACAATGAGAAATCATTTAGTTCAACCACCATTATTTTTATGTTAAAAAATCAATACATTGTAAAGGTGTTTAGAATACCACCTTATAGTAGCAGCGTCAATGGACAGATTGAACGATTCCATTCTACGCTCTCCAAAATTCTTCGTTGTTTAAAAGCTGAAAATAGACACTGCACCCATCCAGAACTACTGTACAGAGGAATCTACGAATACGAAAAGAAGCCGAGAGAAACATTCTTTCTGGGAAGAGTTACTACTAATCACCAAGAACGAGAGGTAATCAAAAAGCTAGAAGGAAAACAATTAGAAGACAGAAACTACCATACTAAAACTAAGACCGAGCCTAAGACTTACGAACCTGGAAAAATAATTTTTGTAAAAAAGAACAAAAGATTAGGAACGAAACTCAGTAAGACCTATAGGAAAGTAATAGTTAAAGAAAATAAAAATACTACAGTAACAGTTTAATCAGGAAAAACAATTCACAAAAATAATATAAGGAACTAAAACAAATTATAATTTCAGGTTACTTTTCATTATTGCGACAGCTAACATTAAATTAATGGACTACACGAACTCACAAATAGTGACTATGACATCTGGACCAGCAAAACTATAAATTGGGATTTTCAAACTTATTCATATAAGTAACGTAAACGAATATCAAGAATTAAGTGACAGATTGCAAGAAACATGTTAACAAATACACTTTCTTTATCCCTTCCTAAATCATCATATAATAGAGCTTCAAGGATACTTAGATAGATTGAAACCAAGATCCAAAAGATCTTTGAATTTCTTAGGAACTGTGTGGAAATGGCTCACAGGAAGCCCCAACCACGATGATTTCAAAATCTTAGAGAAAAAAACGAACAAAATGTTAAGAAATAATAATAGACAGGTTATAATAAATAGATTATCAGTTGAAAAAGTTAAGGAAGTTACCAGAATAACAAATGAAATATTAAGAAATATAAGGGATAATAACAATAACTCCGCAAAGGAGCATGCAATGATACTTCTAAAATACAAATTAGATACGATTAAAGAAGAAATAATTAATATTCAATACACCATCCATTGGGCTAAAATTAAAATAATAAATTCATTTATTTTATCTTCTACAGAAATAAATATAGTTAAGGATATAATAAATCAAGACCCAATCCCATTTATAAATATAGAACAGCTATTTGAGTTTGCCGACGTAAAAATAGCATCCAACAATGATTCTTTTGTTTATATTTTTAGTATACCAATGATAAACGTTAACTCTTGCAACGAAATATTAATCAAACCTATCAAATATGAAAACTATGTAAACAAGACTATTTACGATAAGATTTCAATATACGATGATGTAATATTTATTTGGAGTAAAAAATACATGTAAATATTATAACATAATAATACCATTTGCAATACAAAAACCTGGTAAGTTTGGACAATGACACTTACATAGCAAATCTAATGAAAAGTAAACCAGCAACCTGTAGATTGATAAACAATCGAAACATACCCACAATAGATGAGATTTCACCAGGAACAATTCTCTTAAATAAATTTAATGGAACAATCTCTGTCAACGGTTAATCTCAGAATCTTACTGGTACCTTTTTGGTGCAATTCTACAATGTCTACATATCCATCGATACAGCAAGTATAAAACCATCACCCGCTATTTTGCCACCCAGACATCCCATGCCAACCATAGAAGAAGAATTGTCATTAAAAATGATAAGAGACATGCAACTCAACTATAAAGAAGTCATTTACTTAATACTAAAAATAAATTAAGCTTAGGAATAAATATTGAATTATTCATCGTGGCAATACTCTCGACAACCCCTTTTCATTACCAGAATCAGGACATGTAAACAGGAGAAGAAATCATTTATAATTTCAGCAGTAGATGACAACCCAACTCAAGTTCACGTATCTATACCTGAATTATCAGAATCCAAAGGAAAGGAATTCAATCGCAACATTCCTTATATCTGACCGAACGAGGACGATTGGTTTTATATGGAGAGGTGTTAATGCGAAAAACATTTAATTGCTGACATTCAACACCCTCATTACAGTTTATTGACGAAATTGGTCCAAAGTTTCTTAAGATTGTCATACCTAAACTTGCCCCTTTAAACGTTAATTTTCAACAAAATTCTAACTACAAACCGTTATCTCAAAGTATGGAAAAGTCAAACACTGAATACAGGCCGATAGCAATCCTACCGTTCTTTTCGAAAGTGTTTGAAAGATTGGTTGATAATCAAGTGACTCAAAAGCTTGAGAATAATAATATTCTTACCAGCTGCCAATCTGGGTTTTGTAAAAAACACAGGTGCATGACGTTTCTAGTGGATATTAGGCAACAAGTTGATTGTGGCAATGTTACGTTTTTAATACTTCCTGATCACTCGAAGGCATTCGACGCTGTTGACCACAACATTCTATTTAATAAATTGAAATCTATTCTTAAGTTTACATCCAGTTCTTGTGAACCCATGCTTTCTCTCTGACGGGCAGACAACACTTGGTCAAACCAAATTAATTTTGCCTGTAGTCGTGTAATTTCTATGTTAAGAAATCTTTGGCAATGCCATTACTGTACACAAATTAACATTCCCATACTTCATACATACATATTTAATGCTTAAAAATAAAATAATCAGACCCACCAATTCATCCTATTCCGTGACAAGACGGCAACTATCCGATCCCAAATATCGATAAGATAATATAAGATATGTTTAGTTTATTTATTTAGTATTTTCCAGATATCTCAAAAAAGGCATTAAAATAAAAATGTTCGACGCGAATATCAAGAAAACATCAACACCGTCAAAACTTTGTTAGTAAGTGAATCAATATCCATATTTTTTTTGTCCAACTTTTGATGTCTTTTAATATGCGTGAAACTTCGATTTAGGCACTGTTTTGTTGCAAGATAACTATCGAAGGTCGAATGCAACTAACGTTCGATTGAAAAGAAACTTCCGACTATCATATGTACCCCCAAATATTTTAGACCATATCTTTTCGGGTGTAAATTCATCATAGTAACCGGCAACTACAGTACGATTGAAAAGAAACTTTTGACTATAATATGTGCCCCCAAATATTTTATACCATATCTTTTCGGGTGTAAATTCATCATAGAAACCGGCCACAAGCCATTGACCTGGCTCTACTAAGCTTTCTGAATTCGGCTATGAAATTAAGTATAAAAAGGGTGTGGAAAACAGCAATTCTGATGCCAACTGCATTAACAGAAACCCTTAATATTTTTAAAACTCAAATCATTATCAAGAACATCTACTCAAAATATTTAAAAATAATAGAAAAAAGACCATACCAATGCAACACTTCACACTATAATAAACGAACACATGACGAAAGAGCAAAACTGAAACCTTCGGGAAAAAATTAATAAGAATAGTAAGCTTCTGTAACAACACCACACGCGGTATAACAAAAAGGAGAAATTGAAAGAACGATTTAATTAAACACGTTAAACAAAGAAAAAAACCAAACTTCATAATTAAATATCTATATTTAATTTCAGACGAATTACTTATTACAATTACTGATACTGATATCCACTGCAAGTACCCAAACCTACCAAATATAAGACAAAATACACCCTTACTAGAGAGTATATTTCCGGTTCGAACCAGGAACGGTTGGATATAAAGCAAATAACAAAATTCAAATACAAGACAAATTAATAACTTTGACATAAATAATAACTATAATATAACTATGTAAAACTAACAAATTAATAATAAATTATTTTGAATTCACATAGTTAATGTGAAACAGGAACAAATAAACCACAAACAAACAACAAAGAATCACTTTTGCACCAACAACAAATGAACAACTGAACAACTTACTCGTAATTTCTGCCTGTAGTTCTTGATATTCACTTAGTATAAGTCTTACTGAATAGTACAGTTAATATGAAAAATAACAACATATAATACGAAAAGAAAAAATAGCACAAACAAATAAGAAGGAATCATTTTTGCTTCAACAACAAATACACAACCACACAACTTAGTATTATTACCTGTGTGTCGTCTTCACTTAATGCAAAATCTTACTGCATGTAAATTTTCTGTTATTGCAATAATTCAAACAACACGGTTACCTGTTCGAATTCAGTGTAACTCTGAGCAGATGAACGAAAGAATTACTGAAAGTAACATATGAATAATTATAACCCAACAAACCAATGTAAAACTTAAGATTCGTCACAAAGCCGTATTAGAGATAACTTGAAAAATTCACTTCTTAATACTGAGTGTAATTTTAATCCAGACTCATCTTTCAAGATTGTTAAGGTTATGGACAAGCGGTTTGACAAACTCACGGAGCAAATTGACAAGGTAAAATTAAATAAACTTAGTAAGTACAAAGTCGAAATACTAGCTGAACTTGATAAAAGATCGAAGACCGACCTCCATAGTGTTGGCTATAGGTGATTTCAAAGATTTCAAGAGGAAACTACATCTCTCAAAACGAAAATAAAACACTGAGAGAATAGCAAAGTTGCATCAGAAGTTACGGTCGAACGACATTCCCTGTTGCGAAAACGAGAATCTTATCCATATTTGTTCCAATAACTGCAAAACTATGGAAGCCACAGTGGAAATCTATCTACAGTTTGAAAAATCTTAACAATAAGAAAAATAGCTTTTTGAAAAACTTAGCCAATTTTAATAAAATTAATTAAGGCTTTAATTTTTGTTTAAGGCATATTGGTCTAAACTGGGACAGCAAATTCTACGTTAATGAAAATCTGACTCAGGATAATTTCTAAATATTTCGAGCAGCTATTCGCCTCAAAAAATAAAGTCATATACAGCGACTTTAATATGCGAGGATTTGTGTACATCAAGAAATCCGTTAATGATACTAGCCTACTATTTAATGATATAAATCTAATAAAAGATTTTAGTTCTGATATGGTTAATGGCCTCCCTATGCATGCAAATGACATGGATTAAAGCAACAATTTATTTAGTGCCCCAGAACGATTTCTTCCCGCAGCTGAACTACTGCTAATTGCTTTTATATTCACCTTAATTTTTTTAGTATTTCGTCAACTTTTTATAGCATCATTTTAACTTACTCATTTAATCATTATAATTCGTGCGTCACTTCTGCATATAAAGGATGGTTAAATTGTATGGGCCGATGTTGAATGTGAACCACACCTAAACGCCAAGTTTTTTTTCCGAATTTAATTTGACATTTCTCTATTTCAGACTTACTCAATTTGAACCATGGAGAGATACACAATCCAACAACGTGTTAAAGTTATCCAGACTTATTATGAAAATGGGAGTTCAAATCAAAATGCATATCGTGCACTTCGTAATTTTTTTGGTCAATTTCATCGTCCAAATGTGCGTACAATCGCAAAAATCGTGGAAAAATTCGAGCAAACCGGGTCTGTAGAAGATGTGAGAACACCAGTGCATGCTCGTACAGCTCGTACTGCAGAAAATATTGCTGCTGTTCGCGATAGTGTGGCTGAAGAGCCGTAAACCTCAACTCGTCGTCGTTCCCAACAATTACACCTCTCACGCTCGTCGTTGATGAACATTATGCATAAAGACTTGCATTTACACGCTTACAAGGTGCAATTGGCTTAAGAACTAAAGCCTCTTGACCATTCCAAACGTCGTGAATGGGCAGAATGGTGGCAAGAAATGGCAACAGTGGATGATCAATTTTCGAAGAAAATCATCTTTAGTGATGAGGCACATTTTCACCTCAGTGGATTCGTGAATAAACAGAATTGCCGCATTTGGGCGAATGAGAATCCAAGAGTGATTGTCGAAAAACCAATGCACCCACAAAGAGTGACTGTTTGGTGCGGTTTATGGGCTGGCGGCATCATCGGGCCGTATTTTTTCCAAAATGAGGCCGGTCAGGCAGTTACTGTGAATGGTGTTCGCTATCGTGAGATGATAACGAACTTTTTATGGCCCGAATTGGAAGATATGGATGTGGACGATATGTGGTTTCAGCAGGACGGTGCCACTTGCCACACAGCTAACGAAACAATGGCTCTTTTGCGCAACAAATTCAATGGCCGTGTTATCTCACGTAATGGCGATGTCAATTGGCCGCCAAGATCATGTGATTTGACACCGTTGGACTTTTTGCTTTGGGGTTATTTGAAAGAAAAGGTGTACGTCCATAAGCCAGCAGCAATTCAAGACCTAAAGGATCAGATAATTCGGCACATTAACGGCATAGAACCTCCATTATGCCTCAGCGTCATCGAAAATTTGGACCATCGGATGGAGGTGTGCCGCCGAGGTCGTGGCGCCCATTTGGCCGATATTTTGTTCCATACATAATTGAGTAATACCAATACATCATAATAAAATAAAATTACAATAATTTCCTAAATAGTTTGTGTTTTATTCAAAATCAACATCGGCCCTTGAAATTTAACCACCCTTTAGTTGTTTTCCTTCTAGCTTTTAGATTACCTCTCGTTCTTGGGTATTAGTAGTAACTCTTCCCAGAAAGAATGTTTCTTTCGCCTTCTTTTCGGATTCGTAGATTCCTCTGTACAGTAGTTCTGGAAAGCTTCAGCTTTTAAACAACGCAGAATTTTGGAAAGCGTAGAATGGAATCGTTCAATCTGTCCATTGACACTGCTACTATGAGGTGGTATATTAAACACCTTTACGTTGTATTGATTTTTTTAACATAAAAATAATGGGAGTTGAACTGAATGATTTCTCATTGTCCATAACGATTACTTCTGGCTTGCCGAAAGAGAGTAACATTTCTCTACAAAGTTCATTTATGACGGGTGTCATAGAAACCAATATTATTGGAATTGGTTTTGAAAACGACAAAAAAAAATAACTTGGCGTCATGAATTTCAATGTTATCGGTTCTATGTTCGAAACAGAATTAGTGTTGGTTTTAGGTGTCACAGAAACCAATAGTATCGGTTTTGCTCCTGAAAAAAACCAAGCAGCTAACAGCTAACAGATGCCATTGACGCGCTTTTATTTTGGTCTTTAAATTTTATATTTTGTATAAATGTACATTATATATTAAAAAAGTAAATATATACTTATGGATTCTGACATTTGTTTACATATGTAGGGGAAAACAAAAACAAAACTTAAAAATATCCAGACTGCGAGGGGTAAAATACCGTAGACTCTGTTTGGGAACAGACAAATGCTAAAGTCGTTTCCAACAGCTCTTTGATAAGACCCTTCAGCTAAAACCCGCAACGAAGCTGCAAGTTGTAGCATTGGTGGAATCTTAGAACGGGGAAAAATGCTCTTTTATTGCGTCTAGCGCCATCCAAATAGCTTCTTTGTGCAGTCGGACATTATAAACTTTATAAAAAATATACTTACGGGTCACCGGCAGCTCAAGCCGACTGCTACAATCTCGTAATGCTTTTCTTCTGAACGCCTTCCTCCAATATCAAATATAAAACAGCAGCATTGCTCATTTTATTTCTTTTTATTAAAAACACTGAAATTTTTTATATTTTTAATAAACACATTTTATACTTTGTCAAAAAAATTATAACTTAAATTTTACACAAGTATGCAAATATAAACAGCAGTTGGTTTGAATATTGGTTTTATTTGCATTCGAAAATAACAAAACCGATTTGGTTTCATGACACCAAATGAAACCAATATTGGTTTCCAAAACCGAGAAACATCAAAACCGACTTGGTTTCTATGTATATCTTGAACAGATCGATTCGATTCGAGAACTTGTCTATAGCGGTTAGTATTACCATTTTTCCTGTCATAAAAATATCTATATGAACAATCTGTCCAGGAAATTTTAGTATAGGTGTCTCTTGGATCGGGATTTTGTTTTGGTGTCTTTCATACTTGTTCTCTTTACATATCTTACAGGGATTGATGATTTTTTTATTTTTGAATGCATGTTCGAAAAATCTCTTTTTCATTCGTCGTATAAAGCTGCTCTGCCTTGCTTAGAGTTTTTGACAAAAATACGATAGTTATATGCGTTCGTTCGCATAGTTAGATACGTTTGTTGTGAAGGTTAATTCCTTACTGAGTTTTATATAGTTTTAAGTTTTATAAATGCCTCTTTTGCTTCCTGATTTAGATAGATTGTTATATTTTTTGATATGTGTTTAGACGAACGGCCTGCCTCCCCTGGCAAAAGCATTGTAAGGGCTTTGCAATTTTTGCATAGTTCCTGCTAAAGCACCTGTAATAATTCGACAGTCCTAAAAACGATCGTAGATCCTTAAGAGTCTTTGGTGCTGGAAAGTTAAGAATGACTCCCACTTTTTGGGGTTAGTTTTAATGCCTTCATCTGATCTATGTTTTTAAATTGTTCTTCTTCATTCTTGGAAAATATTATTATATCGTCCATATAAACGAAGCAAATTTTTCCTATCCATCTCCTGAGTATGTTGTCCAGGGTCCGCTGAAATATGGAAGGAGCATTCCCCAAGCCAAACGGTAATCTGTTAAACTCATATTTACCACTGTTGACCGATAATGCAGTTTTTCGTTTATCAGATTCTCTCAGCGGTATTTTGGAAAAACCGCTTTTGAGGACTACTAGACCTAGTAGGAAGTACGTCATTAATTTCCGGAATTGGGTACTTGTCTGGTATTGTCTGTTCGTTTAGTTTCCTATAGTCTATCACGATTCTGTATTTCTGCTAGCCTGACGCTTCGCTTTTTTTGGAATTATCCAAATCGAAGAACTGTAAGGTGATCGTGAAGGTCGAATGATTCCCTGTTTCAGAAGGTCTTATATTTGGTTTTCAACTTCGTCTTTTAGTTGTACTGGATACGGGTAGTATCTAGAATAAACCGGATCAATGGTTTTTGTTTTGATGTCTGCGACTACAGCTGTAGTGTATGTTAGATTTTCATTCGGTTCACAAAAGAGTGACTTGTACTGTGCGATAATTTCTTGTAATTTAGCTTCCTGTTGTTTTATCAAGTGCAATATTTGTCCGTTATTCGTTCTCCACTCAAAATAATTGAATCTATTGGTCTAAAAAATATATGTCTACTAATTCCTGAAACTCAGTTTGGGTTTCGTTTTCTAATATGTCCCCTTGGTTTTGCAAGCACTCATCGAATGCTAGTAATTCTTCTTCGTGCTCGTAGTTTGATAGCTGTTCCCTATAGTATTGATTATGAAAATCTTTATTTGCTTGTGTCTGTAAATGGATATTCCGTTGTATGTTCGGAGGACTTCATAATTGTTCAGATTGACTGACCGGTCTTTTACCAAAAAATTGATTGGTTCGGGATGTGGTTGGGGTTGGGGTTTGGTGCATTTGGTGGACCGAAATTTGGCTTGAATATCTCTGTATATGTAGTGTTTGGTTATAGTTATTGATACATCATGAGGGGCGTGTTAGTTTCCATTGTTTGTAAAAATAGAGATGTTTGTGGCATATGATGTATGTCTTGGTACGAGTATTGAACTCTATTTAATGGTTGCGTGGGGGTCGTGCTTTTGTTACCTCTATTCCAGCTTACGAATTGCGATCTTGCGAACTGATTCTCCATTTTTAGGCACAAATGAAGTGGCTGAGGGTGATTTTTGGGTTCTTTCATTCCCAGATGGAGCGACATTTTACCTTTTTAAAGCTGTAATGAAGACGTCTAGAATCTTGTTTCTGTATGTTTGGCCTAAAAGATCTCGAGCCTCCCTACCGACGTCCATGCAAGACAATTTGTTAGTAATGAGTGGCAGAAAAGAATAGAACTCTTGATAGAATTCTTGGATTTTATTATTTCCTTATACTAAAGTACTCATTTGGTACTCTAGAGTGGTTAGATCTCTTTTGTCTGCATAGTGCATAGCCAGACACTTTGTGATACACTCCCAATTCGAGTGAGTATTGCATGATTCTAACGCTGCGTCTGCTGCACCTATTTCGAAGTATTTCGAAGTCCCTTTTCTTGATTCGTATAGTCCCAGGATCCTGTCCACGCTCTTTTTCTAAGAGCTGAACTCAGCAGGGAATCCCGAGAACTCTCTTATATTTCTAACAACGTCCGGAAGCTTGTCTAGATCCGCCAGGTCATTTCTGTACCTATCCTCTATTGTTTGATATATACCTCCTATACTTCCATTTGGGTCTAAAATTCTATTGATTGCTATTTGGCACTGTTCCGCGCAGATTCTAGCTATCGTTTCTTCAACAGTACGTTCATTATTGACTCTTGGGTTTGGAGAACTTGTACTTAGGACTGCGGGCCTGACCAAATTATTGGTATTCGATATTATTTGTTATATGACCACCAGTAAACAAAGGAAATATAGTAGTAGATTTCGTAGCAGTATTTGTATTTTCTGAATTTTACTTGAACTTTATTTGATTTAAAAAAATGCTTTTTCCCTTTCTTTAATTTTGAATTCTTTACTTTACGTAGGATATATTTTTTTTTCTTTTATTGTACAGTCTATATTTAATATTAATACTAGTAAAGTAGTGTTTTTATTAGAGGGTCATGTGGGATTTATAACGGTTCTACTTATTAAAGATAATATTTGTTTGATTTGAGAAATTCTTTTTTTCTTTAGTCTCAAATTTTTTTACTTTGTATAAAAAATAATTTTTAATGACATAATGATGATAATTTTAGTTGCAATTTATATTTATATTTAAATATTCTTTCTTTTTCCTCTAGTTTCTAATTTTTCACTTTGCATAAAAAATAATTTTTCTCTGCAAGATTCGTATGTTAGTTGCAATTTAAATTTATATACATTTTTATTATTGTTTTTTTATTTTTATTATATAGTAGTTTTCATTGGAGAGTATCGTAGGAGCCGCAATAAACCTACTTTTTATATAAAATATTTATTTGATTCAAAAGGGACGCTTTCAGAATCTGAATAGTAATTTGTTTTAATCTTTTCTTTTTATTTTAAAATATTTCACTTTCTTAAAATTTTTGTCTTAATTCTTTGCTTACATAAGAGTGGCGATCGTCATTGTAGAGCTGGTAGAGCAGTATTACCCTTTTCATCCTTGTTACTGGGGTACCAACTTCTTACACTTAGTTCTCCACTTAAAACGTCCTTGTTTTATAAATGATTACCGGTGTTGCAGCCTTTGGGGTGCTTTTATCTTTTCTTTTGATTATAATTAGACGCCTTCTATCGCTTTGGGAGGTCGTTCTATTTACAGCCTATGGGGTGTTTTCATTAGAAGTTATATTTTCACATTGCCTATCAGGTAAGAATTAAGGTATTCGAATTAAAATCGCCTGTAATACCGACATCTTCATATACAGCAGCCAATGTCTGAGTATTGAGAGTATTGACAAATTGTTCGAGACAAGTACTACTATTTGGTTTGTAAATACAGCCATTAACCATTGAACCAAGTTTCAGATACAAAAATTACATCAATGTCGGAATTTTCAAAAATAAAACGAAATTCGCCGATATTATTTCTCAACCTTTGAGCATTGATAAGGCAGATTTTCATACTGCTTCTTTGATTAGCCAGGATTTGTATCACATTCAGAAGTCCGTCTCTAGATCAAGCTCTGTTGTTACTCAAGCTGTTCATTTAAGTTTATTATAATTAAAATAGTAAAGGGTGGTTAAATTTCAAGGGCCGATGTTGATTTTGAATAAAGCACAAATTATTTAGGAAATTATTGTAATTTTATTTTATTATGATGTATTGGTATTACTCAATTATGTATGGAACAAAATATCGGCCAAATGGGCGCCGCGACCTCGGCGGCACACCTCCATCCGATGGTCCAAATTTTCGATGACGCTGAGGCATAATGGAGGTTCTATGCCGTTAATGTGCCGAATTATCTGATCCTTTAGGTCTTGAATTGTTGCTGGCTTATCGACGTACACCTCTTCTTTCAAATAACCCCAAAGAAAAAAGTCCAACGGTGTCAAATCACATGATCTTGGCGGCCAATTGACATCGCCATTACGTGAGATAACACGGCCATTGAATTTGTTGCACAAAAGAGCCATTGTTTCGTTAGCTGTGTGGCAAGTGGCACCGTCCTGCTGAAACCACATGTAGACAAATCGTCTACATCCATATCTTCCAATTCGGGCCATAAAAAGTTCGTTATCATCTCACGATAGCGAACACCATTCACAGTAACTGCCTGACCGGCCTCATTTTGGAAAAAATACGGCCCGCTGATGCCGCCAGTCCATAAACCGCACCAAACAGTCACTCTTTGTGGGTGCATTGGTTTTTCGACAATCACTCTTGGATTCTCATTCGCCCAAATGCGGCAATTCTGTTTATTCACGAATCCACTGAGGTGAAAATGTGCCTCATCACTAAAGATGATTTTCTTCGAAAATTGATCATCCACTGTTGCCATTTCTTGCCACCATTCTGCCCATTCACGACGTTTGGAATGGTCAAGAGGCTTTAGTTCTTAAGCCAATTGCACCTTGTAAGCGTGTAAATGCAAGTCTTTATGCATAATGTTTATCAACGACGAGCGTGAGAGGTGTAATTGTTGGGAACGACGACGAGTTGAGGTTTACGGCTCTTCAGCCACACTATCGCGAACAGCAGCAATATTTTCTGCAGTACGAGCTGTAGGAGCATGCACTGGTGTTCTCACATCTTCTACAGACCCGGTTTGCTCGAATTTTTCCACGATTTTTGCGATTGTACGCACATTTGGACGATGAAATTGACCAAAAAAATTACGAAGTGCACGATATGCATTTTGATTTGAACTCCCATTTTCATAATAAGTCTGGATAACTTTAACACGTTGTTGGATTGTGTATCTCTCCATGGTTCAAATTGAGTAAGTCTGAAATAGAGAAATGTCAAATAAAATTCGGAAAAAAACTTGGCGTTTAGGTGTGGTTCACATTCAACATCGGCCCATACAATTTAACCATCCTTTATATGCAGAAGTGACGCACGAATTATAATGATTAAAGGAGTAAGTTAAAATGATGCTATAAAAAGTTGACGAAATACTAAAAAAATTAAGGTGAATATAAAAGCAATTAGCAGTAGTTCAGCTGCGGGAAGAAATCGTTCTGGGGCACTAAATAAATTGTTGCTTTAATCCATGTCATTTGCATGCATAGGGAGGCCATTAACCATATCAGAACTAAAATCTTTTATTAGATTTATATCATTAAATAGTAGGCTAGTATCATTAACGGATTTCTTGATGTACACAAATCCTCGCATATTAAAGTCGCTGTATATGTCTTTATTTTTTGAGGCGAATAGCTGCTCGAAATATTTAGAAATTATCCTGAGTCAGATTTTCATTAACGTAGAATTTGCTGTCCCAGTTTAGACCAATATGCCTTAAACAAAAATTAAAGCCTTAATTAATTTTATTAAAATTGGCTAAGTTTTTCAAAAAGCTATTTTTCTTATTGTTAAGATTTTTCAAACTGTAGATAGATTTCCACTGTGGCTTCCATAGTTTTGCAGTTATTGGAACAAATATGGATAAGATTCTCGTTTTCGCAACAGGGAATGTCGTTCCACCGTAACTTCTGATGCAACTTTGCTATTCTCTCAGTGTTTTATTTTCGTTTTGAGAGATGTAGTTTCCTCTTGAAATCTTTGAAATCACCTATAGCCAATACTATGGAGGTCGGTCTTCGATCTTTTATCAAGTTCAGCTAGTATTTCGACTTTGTACTCACTAAGTTTATTTAATTTTACTTTCTCAATTTGCTCCGTGAGTTTGTCAAACTGCTTGTCCATAACCTTAACAATCTTGAAAGATGAGTCTGGATTAAAATTACACTCAGTATTAAGAAGTGAATTTTTCAAGTTATCTCTAATACGGCTTTGTGACGAATCTTAAGTTTTACATTGGTTTGTTGGGTTATAATTATTCATATGTTACTTTCAGTAATTCTTTCGTTCGTCTGCTGAGAGTTACACTGAATTCGAACAGGTAACCGTGTTGTTTGAATTATTGCAATAACAGAAAATTTACATGCAGTAAGATTTTGCATTAAGTGAAGACGACACACAGGTAATAATACTAAGTTGTGTGGTTGTGTATTTGTTGTTGAAGCAAAAATGATTCCTTCTTATTTGTTTGTGCTATTTTTTCTTTTCGTATTATATGTTGTTATTTTTCATATTAACTGTACTATTCAGTAAGACTTATATTAAGTGAATATCAAGAACTACAGGCAGAAATTACGAGTAAGTTGTTCAGTTGTTCATTTGTTGTTGGTGCAAAAGTGATTCTTTGTTGTTTGTTTGTGGTTTATTAGTTCCTGTTTTACATTAACTATGTGAATTCAAAATAATTTATTATTAATTTGTTAGTTTTAGATAGTTATATTATAGTTATTATTTATGTCAAAGTTATTAATTTGTCTTGTATTTGAATTTTGTTATTTGCTTTATATCCAACCGTTCCTGGTTCGAACCGGAAATATACTCTCTAGTAAGGGTGTATTTTGTCTTATATTTGGTAGGTTTGGGTACTTGCAGTGGATATCAGTATCAGTAATTGTAATATGTAATTCGTCTGAAATTAAATATAGATATTTAATTATGAAGTTTGGTTTTTTTTCTTTGTTTAACGTGTTTAATTAAATCGTTCTTTCAATTTCTCCTTTTTGTTATACCGCGTGTGGTGTTGTTACAGAAGCTTACTATTCTTATTAATTTTTTCCCGAAGGTTTCAGTTTTGCTCTTTCGTCATGTGTTCGTTTATTATAGTGTGAAGTGTTGCATTGGTATGGTCTTTTTTCTATTATTTTTAAATATTTTGAGTAGATGTTCTTGATAATGATTTGAGTTTTAAAAATTTTAAGGGTTTCTGTTAATGCAGTTGGCATCAGAATTGCTGTTTTCCACACGCTTTTTATACTTAATTTCATAGCCGAATTCAGAAAGCTTAGTAGAGCCAGGTCAATGGCTTGTGGCCGGTTTCTATGATGAATTTACACTCGAAAAGATATGGTATAAAATATTTGGGGGCACATATGATAGTCGGAAATTTCTTTTCAATCGAACGTTAGTTGCATTCGACCTTCGATAGTTATCTTGCAACAAAACAGTGCCTAAATCGAAGTTTCACGCATATTAAAAGACATCAAAAGGTTGTGAAAAATATGGATATTGATTCACTTACTAACAAAGTTTTAACGGTGTTGATGTTTTCTTGATATTCGCGTCGAACATTTTTATTTTAATGCCTTTTTTGAGATATCTGGAAATACTAACTAAATAAACTAAACATATCTTATATTATCTCATCGATATTTGGGATCGGATAGTTGCCATCTTGTCACGGAATAGGATGAATTGGTGGGTCTGATTATTTTATTTTTAAGCATTAAATATGTATGTATGAAGTATGGGAATGTTAATTTGTGTACAGTAATGGCATTGCCAAAGATTTCTTAACATAGAAATTACAGGACTACAGGCAAAATTAATTTGGTTTGACCAAGTGTTGTCTGCCCGTCAGAGAGAAAGCATGGGTTCAAAAGAATTTATTAAATAGAATGTTGTGGTCAACAGCGTCGAATGCCTTCGAGTGATCAGGAAGTATTAAAAACGTAACATTGCCACAATCAACTTGTTGCCTAATATCCACTAGAAACGTCATGCACCTGTGTTTTTTACAAAACCCAGATTGGCAGCTGGTAAGAATATTATTATTCTCAAGCTTTTGAGTCACTTGATTATCAACCAATCTTTCAAACACTTTCGAAAAGAACGGTAGGATTGCTATCGGCCTGTATTCAGTGTTTGACTTTTCCATACTTTGAGATAACGGTTTGTAGTTAGAATTTTGTTGAAAATTAACGTTTAAAGGGACAAGTTTAGGTATGACAATCTTAAGAAACTTTGGACCAATTTCGTCAATAAACTGTAATGAGGGTGTTGAATGTCAGCAATTAAATGTTTTTCGCATTAACACCTCTCCACATAAAACCAATCGTCCTCGTTCGGTCAGAAATAAGGAATGTGTGCGATTGAATTCCTTTCCTTTGGATTCTGATAATTTAGGTATAGATACGTGAACTTGAGATTGGTTGTCAACTACTGCTGAAATTATAAATGATTTCTTCTCCTGTTTACATGTCCTGATTCTGGTAATGAAAAGGGGTTGTCGAGAGTATTGCCACGATGAATAATTCAATATTTATTCCTAAGCTTAATTTATTTTTAGTATTAAGTAAATGACTTCTTTATAGTTGAGTTGCATGTCTCTTATCATTTTTAATGACAATTCTTCTTCTATGGTTGGCATGGGATGTCTGGGTGGCAAAATAGCGGGTGATGGTTTTATACTTGCTGTATCCATAGATATGTAGACTTGATCTGATATTACTATTGACTCATTGTAGAATTGCACCAAAAAGGTACCAGTAAGATTCTGAGATTAACCGTTGACAGAGATTGTTCCATTAAATTTATTTAAGAGAATTGTTCCTGGTGGGTATGTTTCGATTGTTTATCAAGCTACAGGTTGCTGGTTTACTTTTCATTAGATTTGCTATGTAAGTGTCATTGTCCAAATTTACCAGGTTTTTTCTATTGCAAATGGTATTATCATGTTGCAATATTTACATGTATTTTTTATTCCAAATATTACATCATCGTATATTGAAATCTTATCATAAATAATCTTGTTTACATAGTTTTCATATTTGATAGGTTTGATTAATATTTCGTTGTAAGAGTTAACGTTTATCATTGGTATAATAATAATATAAACAAAAGAATCATTGTTGGATGCTATTTTTACGTCGGCAAACTCAAATAGCTGGTCTATATTTATAAATGGGATTGGGTCTTGATTTATTATATCCTTAACTATATTTATTTCTGTAGAAGATAAAATAAATGAATTTATTATTTTAATTTTAGCCCAATGGCTGGCGTATTGAATATTAATTATTTCTTCTTTAATCGTATCTAATTTGTATTTTAGAAGTAGCATAGCATGCTCCTTTGCGGAGTTATTGTTATTATCCCTTATATTTCTTAATATTTCATTTGTTATTGTCTGTTTATTATTATTTCTTAATATTTTGTTTGTTTTTTTCTCTAAGATTTCGAAATCATCGTGGTTGGGGCTTCCTGTGAGCCATTTCCACACAGTTCCTAAGAAATTCAAAGATCTTTTGGATCTTGGTTTCGATCTATATAAGTATCCTTGAAGCTCTATTATATGATAATTTAGGAAGGGATAAAGAAAGTGTATTTGTTAACATATTGAAATACTGTTTCTTGCAATCTGTCACTTACTTTTTGATGTTCGTTTGCGTTAGTTATATGAATAATTTTGAAAATCCCAATTTATAGTTTTGCTGGTCCAGATATCAAAGTCACAATTTGTGAGTTCGTGTAGTCCATTAATTTAATATCGGCTGTCGCGATAATGAAAAGTAATCTGAAATTATAATTTGTTTTAGTTCCTTATATTACTTTTGTGAATTGTTTTTCCTGATTAAACTGTTACTGTAGTATTTTTATTTTCTTTAACTATTACTTTCCTATAGGTCTTACTGAGTTTCGTTCCTAATCTTTTGTTCTTTTTTACAAAAATTATTTTTCCAGGTTCGTAAGTTTTAGGCTCGGTCTTAGTTTTATTATGGTAGTTTCTGTCTTCTAATTGTTTTCCTTCTAGCTTTTTGATTACCTCTCGTTCTTGGGGATTAGTAGTAACTCTTCCCAGAAAGAATGTTTCTATCGGCTTCTTTTCGTATTCGTAGATTCCTCTGTACAGTAGTTCTGGAAAGGTGCAGTGTCTATTTTCAGCTTTTAAACAACGAAGAATTTTGGAGAGCGTAGAATGGAATCGTTCAATCTGTCCAATGACGCTGCTACTATAAGGTGGTATTCTAAACACCTTTACAATGTATTGATTTTTTAACATAAAAATAATGGTGGTTGAACTGAATGATTTCTCATTGTCCATAACGATTACTTATAGACTCTCTTTGGGAACAGACAAATGCTAAAGTCGTTTTCAACAGTTCTTTGATAAGACCCTTCAGCTAAAAACCGCAACGAAGGTGCAAGTTGTAGCATTGGTGGAATCTTAGAACGGGGAAAAATGCTCTTTTATTGCGTCTAGCGCCATCCAAATAGCTTCTTTGTGCAGTCGGACATTATAAACTTTATAAAAAATATACTTACGGGTCACCGGCAGCTCAAGCCGACTGCTACAATCTCGTAATGCTTTTCTTCTGAACGCCTTTCTCCAACATCAAATATAAAACAACAGCATTGCTCATTTTATTTCTTTTTATTAAAAACACTTAAACAAAAAACAAAAAAACACTTAAAACAAAACAAAACAAAAAAAACACTTAAAACAAAATTTTTGATATTTTTAATAAACACATTTTATACTTTGTCCAAAAACTTATAACTAAAATTGTACACAATTATACAAATATAAACAACGGCTGGTTCGAATATTGGTTTTATTTGCATTCGAAAATAACAAAACCGATTTGGTTTCATGACACCAAATGAAACCAATATTGGTTTCCAAAACCGAGAAACATCAAAACCGACTTGGTTTCTATGACACCCCTGTATATCTTGAACAGATCGGGATTTTAGTATTCTGGCCTGGGCGAACTTCGAGAACTTGTAGCGGTTAGTATTACCATTTTTCCTGTCATAAAAATATCTATATGTACAATATGTCCAGGAAACCTTGGTATAGGTGTCTCTTGGATCGGGATTTTGTTTTGGTGCCTTTCATACTTGTTCTCTTTACATATCTTACAGGGATTGATGATTTTTTTTATTTTTGAATGCATGTTCGAAAAATCTCTTTTTCATTCGTCACGTAAAGCTCATCTGCCTTGCTTAGAGTTTTTGACAAAAATACGATAGTTATATGTGTTCGTTCGCATAGTTAGATACGTTCGTTGTGAAGGTTAATTCCTTACTGAGTTTTATATCGTTTTAAGTTTTATAAATGCCTCTTTTGCTTCCTGATTTAGATAGATTGTTATATTTTTTGATATGTGTTTAGGAGTCTTTGGTGCTGGAAAGTTAAGAATGACTCCCACTTTTTGGGGTTAGTTTTAATGCCTTCATCTGATCTATGTTTTTAAATTGTTCTTCTTCATTCTTGGAAAATATTATTATATCGTCCATATAAACGAAGCAAATTTTTCCTATCCATCTCCTGAGTATGTTGTCCAGGGTCCGCTGAAATATGGAAGGAGCATTCCCCAAGCCAAACGGTAATTTGTTAAACTCATATTTACCACTGTTGACCGAGAATGCAGTTTTTCGTTTATCATATTCTCTCAGCGGTATTTGGGGGAAACCGCTTTTGAGGTCTAGTAGTGGAAGTACGTTATTAATTTCCGGAATTGGGTACTTGTCTGGTATTGTCTGTTCGTTTAGTTTCCTATAGTCTATCACGATTCTGTATTTCTGCTAGCCTGACGCTTCGCTTTTTTTGGAATTGTCCAAATCGAAGAACTGTAAAGTGATCGTGAATGTCGAATGATTCCCTGTTACAGAAGGTCTTATATTTGGTTTTCAACTTCGTCTTTTAGTTGTACTAGATACGGGTAGTATCTAGAATAAACCGGATCATTGGTTTTTGTTTTGATGTCTGCGACTACAGCTGTAGTGTATGTTAGATTTTTATTCGGTTCACAAAAGAGTGACTTGTACTGTGCGATAATTTCTTGTAATTTAGCTTCCTGTTGTTTTGTCAAGTGCAATATTTGTCCGTTATTCGTCCTCCACTCAAAATAATTGAATCTATTGGTCTAAAAAATATATGTCTACTAATTCCTGAAACTCAGTTTGGTCTTCGTTTTCTAATATGTCCCCTTGGTTTTGCAAGCACTCATCGAATGCTAGTAATTCTTCTTCGTGCTCGTAGTTTGATAGCTGTTCCCTATAGTATTGATTATGAAAATCTTTATTTGCTTGTGTCTGTAAATGGATATTCCGTTGTATGTTCGGAGGACTTCATAATTGTTCAGATTGACTGACCGGTCTTTTACGAAAAAATTGATTGGTTCGGGATGTGGTTGGGGTTGGGGTTTGGTGCATTTGGTGGACCGAAATTTGGTTTGAATATCTCTGTATATGTAGTGTTTGGTTATAGTTATTGAAATATCATGGGGGGCGTGTTAGTTTCCATTGTTTGTAATAATGGAGATGTTTGTGGCATATGATGTATGTCTTGGCACGAGTATTGAACTCTATTTAATGGTTGCGTGGGGGTCGTGCTATTGTTACCTCTATTCCAGCTTACGAATTGCGATCTTGCGAACTGATTCTCCATTTTCAGGCACAAATGAAGTGCCTGAGGGTGATTTTTGGGTTCTTTCATTCCCAGATGGAGCGACATTTAATCCTTTTTAAAGCTGTAATGAAGACGTCTAGAGTCTTGTTTCTGTATGTTTGGCCTAAAAGATCTCGAGCCTCCCTACCGACGTCCATGCAAGACAATTTGTTAGTAATGAGTGGAAGAAAAGACTAGACCTGACAGAATTCTTGGATTTTACTATTTCCTTGTACTAGAGTACTCATTTGGTACTCTAGGGTGGTTAGATCTCTTTCGTCGGCATAGTACATTGCCAGATACTTTGTGATACACTCCCAATTCAAGTGAGTATTGCATGACTCTAACGATGCACCTATTTCGAAGTATTTCGGGGTCCCTTTCCTTGATTTGTATAATCCCAGGATCCTGTCCACGCTCTTTTTCTAAGAGCTGAACTCAGCAGGGTATCCCGAGAATTCTCTTATATTTCTAACAACGTCCGGAAGCTTGTCTATATCCGCCAGGTCATTTCTGTACCTATCCTCTATTGTTTTATATATACCTCCTATACTTCCATTTGGGTCTAAAATTCTATTGATTGCTATTTGGCACTGTTCCGCGCAGATTCTAGCTGTCGTTTCTTCAACAGTACGTTCATTATTGACTCTTGGGTTTGGAGAACTTGTACTTAGGACTGCGGGCCTGACTAAATTATTGGTATTCGATATTATTTGTTATATGACCACCAGTAAACAAAGGAAATATAGTAGTAGATTTCGCAGCAGTATCTATATTTTCTGAATTTTACTTGAACTTTATTTGATTTAAAAGAAATGTTTTTTCCCTTTCTTTAATTTTGAATTCTTTACTTTACGTAGGATATATTTTTTTTCTTTTATTGTAAAGTCTATATTTTATATTACTACTAGTAAAGCAGTGTTTTTATTAGAGGGTCATGTGGGATTTATAACGGTTCTACTTATTAGAGATAATATTTGTTTGATTTGAGAAATTCTCATTTTCTTTAGTCTCAAATTTTTTTACTTTGCATAAAAAATAATTTTTAATGACAGATTCGTATTATAGTTGCAATTTATATTTATATTTAAATATTCTTTCTTTTCCTCTAGTTTCTAATTTTTCACTTTGCATAAAAAATAATTTTTCTCTGCAAGATTCGTATGTTAGTTGCAATTTAAATTTATATACATTTTTATTATTTTTTTTTTATTTTTACTATATAGTAGTTTTTATTGGAGAGTATCGTAGGAGCCGCAATAAACCTACTTTTTATATAAAATATTTATTTGATTCAAAAGGTACGCTTTCAGAATTTGAATAGTAATTTGTTTTAATCTTTTCTTTCTTTTTTTAAAATATTTCACTTTCTTAAAATTTTAGTCTTAATTCTATGCTTACATAAGAGTGGCGATCGTCATTGTATGTCTGGTAGAGCGGTATTACCCTTTTCTTCGCTGTTACTGGGGTACCAACTTCTTACACTTAGTTCTCCACTTAAAACGTCCTTGTTTTATAAATGATTACCGGTGTTGCAGCCTTTGGAGTGCTTTTATCTTTTCTTTTGATTAGAATTAGATCCCTTCTATCGCGTTGGGAGGTCGTTCTATTTACAGCCTATGGGGTGTTTTCACTAGAAGTTATATTTTCACATTACCTATCAGGTAAGAATCAGCTAAGGTATTCGAATTAAAATCGCCTGTAATACCGACATCTTCATATACATTGTTCAAGACAAGTACTACTATTTGGTCTGTAAATACAGCCATTAACCATTGAACCAATTTTCAGATACAAAAATTACATCAATGTCGGAATTTTCAAAAATAAAACGAAATTCGCCGTTATAATTGCTCAAGCTTTGAGCATTGATAAGGCAGAATTTCATACCGCTTCTTTGATTAGCCAGAATTTGTACCACATTTAGCTTTCCGTCTCTAGATCAAGCTCTGTTGTTACTCAAGCTGTTCATTTAAGTTTATTATAATTAAAATAGTATATGCAGAAGTGACGCACGAATTATAAAGATTAAAGGAGTAAGTTAAAATGATGCTATAAAAAGTTGACGAAATACTAAAAAAATTAAGGTGAATATAAAAGGAATTAGCAGTAGTTCAGCTGCGGGAAGAAATCGTTCTGAGGTACTAAATAAATTGTGTACAGTTCGACTTCGTCCGTTGTAGATAAAAGACATGTACATACATAGTTACAGCCAATTACGGCGTGCGAGTTCTTTTTCTCTTTTATAATGAACGAACCACCAGACAGCGGTGGAATCTTCAAACCACCGCCTTTATTAGATAAAGCAAAAACGGTAAGCCTTACTACTCCTGGACCAAAATATTTGGTCATGTCCAGAATCAAAAGTGAAGAAACTCTTTCCAAAGTTTCTCCTTTTCTGATTAAAAATGTTATTGATTCAGTGGTAACAGGTGAAGTGATAACATGTAATAAACTTATAAATGGAACAATAATTATTAAAACTAAAAAGCTAACCCAAGCAACCAAGTTAATGCAAGTCAGATCAATTTCACCTACTATTTTAGTTGAGGTATCAGAACATAACTTTTCTAAGGGTGTTATATATTCGAACGATCTCTGAGGAATATTGGAAGAAGAAAATCTTCAAGAATTGAAGCCACAAAATATCTGCAAAGTAGAGAAAATTAAGAGGAAATCTTCCGAAGATACTCTAGAGGAAACTGGACTAATAATTCTTACCTTTAACTCGACGTCACTCCCATCGACAATATCAATTGGATAGGAAATGGTAAGAGTTCGTACATATGTACATACCACTACTACTTCGTTGTAGAAATTGCCAACGTTATGGACACATTGGCAAAACTTGTAATAATGCAAAATTGTGCTCTAACTGTTCGAAAGAATTCCATCTAGGAGAAGAATCCCACGAATCATGTTCATTTGAAAAGTCATGTGTCAATTGCAAGGAACAAAACCGAGATTTTATGGACTCTACATATGACAAAAGATGTCCCATTTTTCTCAAAGAAAAGGAAATCCACGCAAACATTACCCTTGAAAAGGAACTACAAAGTGTTTCATCTCTCTCAGCAACAGAAGCAACACCAAACACTGCAGCAACAACAGATAAAAATATTCTTCTCCTCCCAACAAACACTTCCCACAGAAGTAAGCAATAGCTCAAGAATAAGATAGTAACAGGTGCTTTAAGAAAAAAATCATAAATTATTCCCTTTTTAATATAATGTTCCCCATACGATATTATTATTATAAACTCTTAAGAAAACAGTTTCACTTACATATAACAAAAACACAACAAAGTTATTGTCATGCAGAGAATATATATTTTAAATTTAAATAAAAAGAACAAGAAGCAACTTTTAAATTATACTCTTCAATTGGGAACAACAGTTTTATGTATCTCCTAGCTTATAAAGCTACCTTCTCTTTAAATGTGAATGGAATTATCCCAATCCCATAAACCATGAGCTAATTTTCTCTCTTAGCACATACTTTTATTTAGAACTAACAACAAACATTTCACAATACATTTCCATACCTTATCTATATCTGTATAAATTTCTCTTTTATGAACATAAACAAATAAGAAGCTCTACAAATATATTTTATCGAACTAAGTTTACGAGTAACAGTATCTCCTATACTCTTAAACAATTTATTTCAGGTAAAATTAGTATTCACTTAATATTTATGCAAAATAAAAAAGCAAAAAATTCACACCAAACAACAGATAAATATGGTAAGCAATTAACATATATTCAAGTTGAGTTTCTACGAACTATTCTATTATTATTTATGAAAAAGTTGTTAAATTTATATAGGAAATACAGTTAATATTATGCAATGGAATATAAATGGATATTGCAACAATTATAACGAACTGCTAATGCTTATCAAAAACCACTCCCCAAAAATCCTTGCGATCCAAGAAACCCACATTCACGATCCAACCGTTCCAATAAATTAAACATTTCATTCTCTCAATACCTCAATAACGCGATATGGCGGAGTTGGCATTGTCATTCACAGCTCAATTGAACATAAAATAATACCTCTTGCAAGGGACTTCGACGCTTTATGCATTGAAGTTAAGTCCGGATTAATATTTAGAATTGTTCGTGCTTATATTCCGCCACAGGTCAAAATTACCTACTCAAATTTAGATAATGTGTTAGGGTCTTTGGACTCATCTACTCTAGTGTTAGGAGACTTTAACGCTTGGCACAGGAGTTGGGGTTCTCCAACCAATAATGCTCGAGGGAAAATAATTGAAAACTATTTTGCAACTTCACCCTTGCTCCTAATGAATGATGGTTCACCAACACATTTAAGTACTCGCGGCAGTATGACCCATGTTGACTTATCATTTTGTCTACCCCTGACAGCCCCCATGACTTGTTCGATGACCGAATACAGTCTATTTGGAAGTGACCACTTCCCAATAATAATATCCCTTTTTTTCGTAATTCGACATCTTCGGAAATTTCTTGGAAACCGAGATTCAAAACACAACAAGCTGATTGGGTAAAATTTCATGATGCTTGTTCTAAACTTAACACCATACATCCAGTCTCAGAAAATGTCAACAAAGAAGCTGCAAATATTCGAAAAATAATAATCGGAGCTCTGCATGGAACTATTTTAAACGTAATATTAACAATGAAAACCTTATAAAATATAAAAAACTCAATGCATTGCTAAGAAGGGAAATTAAAATCTCTAAGAGAGATTCAATTGGAAAACTAACCTCCTCTATAAATCCAAGTAGCACTTCAGAGAAAATTTGGAAAACAATAAATAATTTTACCGGCTACAAATCCACATCCAACATCCACAACAGGAAATTGCGAATGCTATTTGCATTTGGTCCCACAAATCATTAGACTCTAATTTTTGTACTGAATTTCGAAACCATAAACGGAGATTATTACCTGCAACATACCCAGTAACACGTCAAACTTCGTTGATTGAAGAAGATATATGTCTTTTAGAGATCACAATAGCGCTCAAAAGCTTAAAGGGCAAAACCCCAGGAATGGATAGAATTTCCTACCCCATGCTTTAGCAAACACCTATCGACATTAAAAATAGACTCCTCGGCCTTTTTAATACTATATTCAACTCTACGATCCCTCAACAATTTAAAATAAGCGTTGTAATTCCCATCGCAAAGCCCCATTCGGATAACACTTTAGCAAACTCTTATCGCCCAATATCGCTCAATTGCTGCCCACCTAAGGTTCTTGACAAAATTATAGCAAATAGGCTATGGTGGCTTGTACGGAAATGCAAGCTTCTTGATAGTCGAGAGTTCGGTTTAATGAGGGGCAAGTCAACAATCGATCCCCTGCTCTGCGTAGATTATCAGATTGCAAATTGCCTTTCATTGAAGAAACACCTCTCTATTGTATCCCTCGACTTTGAGAAAGCCTTCGATAGAATTGGAATTCACGCAGTCTTAGATAAACTCAGTATGTGGAACTTTGGACCCTAAATTATAGGTTACGTGCGAAACTTTATGTCAAATAGGAAGATGATAACAAGAGTAGGTGAACAAAACCCTGACTGTCGTCCGTTAGAGAATGGTATACCTCAAGGTTCTCCTCTTTCCGTAATTTTGTTTTTGAAAGCGTACAACAAATTGTGCTCCATCATAACGCTACACAAAAATATAGACTTTATTGCTTATGCCGACGACTTAAATCTAACTGTTGGATCTGATGGACGAAAGAATCCTAAAATTCTTGACGAACTATTTAAGAAAATTCAAGATTGGTACCTTTACTCTGGAGCTAAGCTTTCCACTTCAAAATGTAAAGCTATACATATATGCAGGAAAAAAATGTGGAAACATAGTATTGTATGCAACAACTTCTCATTTGAAGAAGTTGACCACATGAAAATACTTGGAGTATACATTAACAATAGGTACAAATGGAACACTCACATAGACTATTTATCAGCTTCCTTGATGAAGCAACTTAATATTATAAAATGCTTATCGACTACAAAACTAAATTGCAATGTTCGATCACTCGTCTCAGTAATAAAAGTGATTTTGTTGTCCAGAATTAATTATTCCTTGCCATTTTATGGGTACTCTGCAGAATCTCTATTAAAGAAAATAGGAACAAAGGTAAGTGCAGCAATAAGAGCCGCTTTGGGTGCGTTTCGAACAACACTACTGACAAATATGCTTTTCGAAAGCAATACCCCATACAGATTCAACGAGACTTAATAACAACAAAACTTCTTAAATGTTTTCTAAATAATCATGACACGCGCCTATTCCCAATCATCCGAAAATGTTACAAATGCAAAAAGAACCCCAAGGTCCTCTCAATTTAACAAGATTCAGCGTCAAAAGAAGATAACTAAACCATATTGGTGCTTCAACGATAAAACAATTAACTTTTCTCTTACTGATCTATCAAAAACAAACACTGATCCCTCTGTATTCAAACAAAGGTTCTTAGAAGTTCAATCGCAATACAGACACTACCACTTCATATTTACAGATGCTTCAAAGATAAACGATATAGTAAGCTACAGCGTAACTGAGAACGGAGAAATACTTGTTTCTAAAATATATCCTCAATACACTTCAATATTCACGGCAGAAACCATTGCTATTATGGAGGCAATGAATGTGACAAACAATAGAAAAGGATATTTTGCAATATGTTCAGACTCACTTTCATCCCTCAGATCAATTAATAATAACCTAAACAACAATATTTACTCAACTATTATAAGAAATATTTTGATTGAAAGATATCCAAACGTGGTTCTTGTGTGGACACCTGGACATTGCGGAATTAAAGGCAATGAGTTTTCTGACAGAGCTGCCAAGGAGGGAATCAATAGATCTCTATTAAAATCACATAACTTTAATATTGTTGATATTAACAAACTTGTATATAGACATTTTTGTGATAGCAGCATTTGCTTCACAAAAATGTCAAATTGGTACCAAACTTTCAACTCTTATCAAACTTGTATAAATGTTTTCCTAAAGGACTGCAAATTAAAAAGGCTACACATTGTCAAAATAGAAAGACTCCGGTTAGGACATTTCAGGCTGACACATGGGCATATCCTCAAATTATCTACCCCCAATATCTGCGATTGCAACATAAGCCCTTCTTGGGACATGCCCAAAATTCAAGAAACAACGCGACCTCATCTTCAGACACAACCCAAACTCCATATCTTTACTTTCAAATCCCAATGATTCCCACCTCAATCAATTAATAAACTTTTTAAAAGAAACGCAATTATATCATTTTATTTAAAAACTCACCTAACAATATAATGAACTATTTTTATTTATAGTACACATGTAAACAAATTTACTTCTATAAACATACTGAGCCTAAGGCCTAGTAGCCATGGGCAGTGAAATACATAAGTTAATAATTTGTAATTATTCTTTAATGTTTCCATAAATAAATAAATATTTGGTCTGTAAATACAGCCATTAACCATCGAACCAAGTTTCAGATACAAAAATTACATCAATGTCGGAATTTTCAAAAATAAAACGAAATTCGCCGATATTATTTCTCAAGCTTTGAGCATTGATAAGGCAGATTTTCATACTGCTTCTTTGATTAGCCAGGATTTGTATCACATGCAGAAGTCCGTCTCCAGATCAAGCTCTGTTGTTACTCAAGCTGTTCATTTAAGTTTATTATAATTAAAATAGTATATGCAGAAGTGACGCAAGAATTATAAAGATTACAGGAGTAAGTTAAAATGATGCTATAAAAAGTTGACGAAATACTAAAAAAATTAAGGTGAATATAAAAGCAATTAGCAGTAGTTCAGCTGCGGGAAGAAATCGTTCTGGGGCACTAAATCAGGTCAGAAATAAAGAATGTGTGCGATTGAATTCCTTTCCTTTGGATGCTGATAATTCGGGTATAGATACGTGAACTTGAGTTTGGTTGTCAACTACTGCTGAAATTAAAAATGATTTCTTCTCCTGTTTACATGTCCTGATTCTGGTAATGAAAAGGGTTGTCGAGAGTATTGTCACAATGAATAGTCCAATATTTATTCCTAAGCTTAATTTATTTTTAGTATTAAGTAAATGATTTCTTTATAGTTGAGTTGCATGTCTCTTATCATTTTTAATGACAATTCTTCTTCTATGGTTGGCATGGGATGTCTGGGTGGCAAAATAGCGGGTGATGGTTTTATACTTGCTGTATCGATGGATATGTAGACTTGATCTGATATTACAATTGACTAAGTGTAGAATTGCACCAAAAAGGTACCAGTAAGATTCTGAGATTATCCGTTGACAGAGATTGTTCCATTAAATTTATTTAAGAGAATTGTTCCTGGTGAAATCTCATCTATTGTGGGTATGTTTCGATTGTTTATCAAGCTACAGTTTGGAAGTTTCTTTTCAATCGTACTGTAGTTGCCGGTTTCTATGATGAATTTACACCCGAAAATATATGGTCTAAAATATTTGGGGGCACATATGATAGTCGGAAGTTTCTTTTCAATCGAACGTTAGTTGCATTCGACCTTCGATAGTTATCTTGCAACAAAACAGTGCCTAAATCGAAGTTTCACGCATATTAAAAGACATCAAAAGGTTGTGAAAAATATGGATATTGATTCACTTACTAACAAAGTTTTGACGGTGTTGATGTTTTCTTGATATTCGCGTCGAACATTTTTATTTAAATGCCTGTTTTGAGATATCTGGAAAATACTAAATAAATAAACTAAACATATCTTATATTATCTCCACGATATTTGGGATCGGATAGATGCCGTCTTGTCACGGAATAGGATGAATTGGTGGGTCTGATTATTTTATTTTTAAGCATTAAATATGTATGTATGAAGTATGGGAATGTTAATTTGTGTACAGTAATGGCATTGCCAAAGATTTCTTAACATAGAAATTACACGACTACAGGCAAAATTAATTTGGTTTGACCAAGTGTTGTCTGCCCGTCAGAGAGAAAGCATGGGTTCACAAGAACTGGATGTAAACTTAAGAATAGATTTCAATTTATTAAATAGAATGTTGTGGTCAACAGCGTCGAATGCCTTCGAGTGATCAGGAAGTATTAAAAACGTAACATTGCCACAATCAACTTGTTGCCTAATATCCACTAGAAACGTCATGCACCTGTGTTTTTTACAAAACCCAGATTGGCAGCTGGTAAGAATATTATTATTCTCAAGCTTTTGAGTCACTTGATTATCAACCAATCTTTCAAACACTTTCGAAAAGAACGGTAGGATTGCTATCGGCCTGTATTCAGTGTTTGACTTTTCCATACTTTGAGATAACGGTTTGTAGTTAGAATTTTGTTGAAAATTAACGTTTAAAGGGACAAGTTTAGGTATGACAATCTTAAGAAACTTTGGACCAATTTCGTCAATAAACTGTAATGAGGGTGTTGAATGTCAGCAATTAAATGTTTTTCGCATTAACACCTCTCCACATAAAACCAATCGTCCTCGTTCGGTCAGAAATAAGGAATGTGTGCGATTGAATTCCTTTCCTTTGTATTCTGATAATTCAGGTATAGATACGTGAACTTGAGTTTGGTTGTCAACTACTGCTGAAATTATAAATGATTTCTTCTCCTGTTTACATGTCCTGATTCTAGTTATGAAAAGGGGTTGTCGAGAGTATTGCCTCGATGAATAATTCAATATTTATTCCTAAGCTTAATTTATTTTTAGTATTAAGTAAATGACTTCTTTATAGTTGAGTTGCATGTCCCTTATCATTTTTAAAGACAATTCTTCTTCTATGGTTGGCATGGGATGTCTGGGTGGCAAAATAGCGGGTGATGGTTTTATACTTGCTGTATCGATGGATATGTAGACATTGTAGAATTGCACCAAAAAGGTACCAGTAAGATTCTGAGATTAACCGTTACCAGAGATTGTTCCATTAAATTTATTTAAGAGAATTGTTCCTGGTGAAATCTCATCTATTGTGGGTATGTTTCGATTGTTTATCAATCTACAGGTTGCTGGTTTACTTTTCATTAGATTTGCTATGTAAGTGTCATTGTCCAAATTTACCAGGTTTTTCTATTGCAAATGGTATTATTATGTTATAATATTTACATGTATTTTTTACTCCAAATATTACATCATCGTATATTGAAATCTTATCATAAATAATCTTGTTTACATAGTTTTCATATTTGATAGGTTTGATTAATATTTCGTTGCAATCATTTATTATTACATATATACAGTAGTTTTGGAAAGGTGCAGTGTCTATTTTCAGCTTTTAAACAACGAAGAATTTTGGAAAGCGTAGAATGGAATCGTTCAATCTGTCCATTGACGCTGCTACTATAAGGTGGTATTCTAAACACCTTTACAATGTATTGATTTTTTAACATAAAAATAATGGTGGTTGAACTAAATGATTTCTCATTGTCCATAACGATTACTTATAGACTCTCTTTGGGAACAGACAAATGCTAAAGTCATTTCCAACAGCTCTTTGATAAGACTCTTCAGCTAAAAACCGCAACGAAGGTGCAATTTGTAGCATTGGTGGAATCTTAGAACGGGAAAGATGCTCTTTTATTACGTCTAGCACCATCCGAAAAGCTTCTTTGTGCAGTCGGACAATATAAATTTTATAAAAAATATACTTACGCCGTCACCGGCAGCTCAAGCCGATTGCTACAATCCCGTAATGCTTTTTTTCTGAACGCCTTCCTCCAACATCAAATATAAAACAACAGCTTTGCTCATTTTATTTCTTTTTATTAAAAACACTGAAATTTTTGATATTTTTAATAAACACATTTTATACTTTGTCCAAAAAATTATAACTAAAATTGTACACAATTATACAAATATAAACAACGGCTGGTTCGAATATTGGTTTTATTTGCATTCGAAAATAACAAAACCGATTTGGTTTCATGACACCAAATGAAACCAATATTGGTTTCCAAAACCGAGAAACATCAAAACCGACTTGGTTTCTATGACACCCCTGTATATCTTGAACAGATCGGGATTTTAGTATTCTGGCCTGGGCGAACTTCGAGAACTTGTAGCGGTTAGTATTACCATTTTTCCTGTCATAAAAATATCTATATGTACAATATGTCCAGGAAACCTTGGTATAGGTGTCTCTTGGATCGGGATTTTGTTTTGGTGCCTTTCATACTTGTTCTCTTTACATATCTTACAGGGATTGATGATTTTTTTATTTTTGAATGCATGTTCGAAAAATCTCTTTTTCATTCGTCACGTAAAGCTCATCTGCCTTGCTTAGAGTTTTTGACAAAAATACGATAGTTATATGTGTTCGTTCGCATAGTTAGATACGTTCGTTGTGAAGGTTAATTCCTTACTGAGTTTTATATCGTTTTAAGTTTTATAAATGCCTCTTTTGCTTCCTGATTTAGATAGATTGTTATATTTTTTGATATGTGTTTAGGAGTCTTTGGTGCTGGAAAGTTAAGAATGACTCCCACTTTTTGGGGTTAGTTTTAATGCCTTCATCTGATCTATGTTTTTAAATTGTTCTTCTTCATTCTTGGAAAATATTATTATATCGTCCATATAAACGAAGCAAATTTTTCCTATCCATCTCCTGAGTATGTTGTCCAGGGTCCGCTGAAATATGGAAGGAGCATTCCTCAAGCCAAACGGTAATCTGTTAAACTCATATTTACCACTGTTGACCGATAATGCAGTTTTTCGTTTATCAGATTCTCTCAGCGGTATTTTGGGAAAACCGCTTTTGAGGACTACTAGACCTAGTAGGAAGTACGTCATTAATTTCCGGAATTGGGTACTTGTCTGGTATTGTCTGTTCGTTTAGTTTCCTATAGTCTATCACGATTCTGTATTTCTGCTAGCCTGACGCTTCGCTTTTTTTGGAATTATCCAAATCGAAGAACTGTAAGGTGATCGTGAAGGTCGAATGATTCCCTGTTTCAGAAGGTCTTATATTTGGTTTTCAACTTCGTCTTTTAGTTGTACTGGATACGGGTAGTATCTAGAATAAACCGGATCATTGGTTTTTGTTTTGATGTCTGCGACTACAGCTGTAGTGTATGTTAGATTTTCATTCGGTTCACAAAAGAGTGACTTGTACTGTGCGATAATTTCTTGTAATTTAGCTTCCTGTTGTTTTGTCAAGTGCAATATTTGTCCGTTATTCGTCCTCCACTCAAAATAATTGAATCTATTGGTCTAAAAAATATATGTCTACTAATTCCTGAAACTCAGTTTGGTTTTCGTTTTCTAATATGTCCCCTTGGTTTTGCAAGCACTCATCGAATGCTAGTAATTCTTCTTCGTGCTCGTAGTTTGATAGCTGTTCCCTATAGTATTGATTATGAAAATCTTTATTTGCTTGTGTCTGTAAATGGATATTCCGTTGTATGTTTGGAGGACTTCATAATTGTTCAGATTGACTGACCGGCGGCGGCATTTGGTGGACCGAAATTTGGTTTGAATATCTCTGTATATGTAGTGTTTGGTTATAGTTATTGAAATATCATGGGGGGCGTGTTAGTTTCCATTGTTTGTAATAATGGAGATGTTTGTGGCATATGATGTATGTCTTGGCACGAGTATTGAACTCTATTTAATGGTTGCGCGGGGGTCGTGCTATTGTTACCTCTATTCCAGCTTACGAATTGCGATCTTGCGAACTGATTCTCCATTTTCAGGCACAAATGAAGTGCCTGAGGGTGATTTTTGGATTCTTTCATTCCCAGATGGAGCGACATTTTACCTTTTTTGCTATTTGTCACTGTTCCGCGCAGATTCTAGCTGTCGTTTCTTCAACAGTACGTTCATTATTGACTCTTGGATTTGGAGAACTTGTACTTAGGACTGCGGGCCTGACTAAATTATTGGTATTCGATATTATTTGTTATATGACCACCAGTAAACAAAGGAAATATAGTAGTAGATTTCGCAGCAGTATCTATATTTTCTGAATTTTACTTGAACTTTATTTGATTTAAAAGAAATGTTTTTTCCCTTTCTTTAATTTTGAATTCTTTACTTTACGTAGGATATATTTTTTTTCTTTTATTGTAAAGTCTATATTTTATATTACTACTAGTAAAGTAGTGTTTTTATTAGAGGGTCATGTGGGATTTATAACGGTTCTACTTATTAGAGATAATATTTGTTTGATTTGAGAAATTCTCATTTTCTTTAGTCTCAAATTTTTTTACTTTGCATAAAAAATAATTTTTAATGACAGATTCGTATTATAGTTGCAATTTATATTTATATTTAAATATTCTTTCTTTTCCTATAGTTTCTAATTTTTCACTTTGCATAAAAAATTATTTTTCTCTGCAAGATTCGTATGTTAGTTGCAATTTAAATTTATATACATTTTTATTATTGTTTTTTTATTTTTACTATATAGTAGTTTTTATTGGAGAGTATCGCAGGAGCCGCAATAAACCTACTTTTTATATAAAATATTTATTTGATTCAAAAGGGACGCTTTCAGAACTTGAATAGTAATTTGTTTTAATCTTTTCTTTTTATTTTAAAATATTTCACTTTCATAAAATTTTAGTCTTAATTCTATGCTTACATAAGAGTGGCGATCGTCATTGTAGAGCTGGTAGAGCGGTATTACCCAACTTCTTACACTTAGTTCTCCACTTAAAACGTCCTTGTTTTATAAATGATTGCCGGTGTTGCAGCCTTTGGGGTGCTTTTATCTTTTCTTTTGATTAGAATTAGATCCCTTCTATCGCGTTGGGAGGTCGTTCTATTTACAGCCTATGGGGTGTTTTCACTAGAAGTTATATTTTCACATTACCTATCAGGTAAGAATCAGCTAAGGTATTCGAATTAAAATCGCCTGTAATACCGACATCTTCATATACATTGTTCAAGACAAGTACTACTATTTGGTCTGTAAATACAGCCATTAACCATTGAACCAATTTTCAGATACAAAAATTACATCAATGTCGGAATTTTCAAAAATAAAACGAAATTCGCCGTTATAATTGCTCAAGCTTTGAGCATTGATAAGGCAGAATTTCATACCGCTTCTTTGATTAGCCAGAATTTGTACCACATTTAGCTTTCCGTCTCTAGATCAAGCTCTGTTGTTACTCAAGCTGTTCATTTAAGTTTATTATAATTAAAATAGTATATGCAGAAGTGACGCACGAATTATAAAGATTAAAGGAGTAAGTTAAAATGATGCTATAAAAAGTTGACGAAATACTAAAAAAATTAAGGTGAATATAAAAGGAATTAGCAGTAGTTCAGCTGCGGGAAGAAATCCGTTGTAGATAAAAGACATGTACATACATAGTTACAGCCAATTACGGCGTGCGAGTTCTTTTTCTCTTTTATAATGAACGAACCACCAGACAGCGGTGGAATCTTCAAACCACCGCCTTTATTAGATAAAGCAAAAACGGTAAGCCTTACTACTCCTGGACCAAAATATTTGGTCATGTCCAGAATCAAAAGTGAAGAAACTCTTTCCAAAGTTTCTCCTTTTCTGATTAAAAATGTTATTGATTCAGTGGTAACAGGTGAAGCGATAACATGTAATAAACTTATAAATGGAACAATACTTATTAAAACTAAAAAGCTAACCCAAGCAACCAAGTTAATGCAACTCAGATCAATTTCACCTACTATTTTAGTTGAGGTATCAGAACATAACTTTTCTAAGGGTGTTATATATTCGAACGATCTCCGAGGAATATTGGAAGAAGAAAATCTTCAAGAATTGAAGCCACAAAATATCTGCAAAGTAGAGAAAATTAAGAGGAAATCTTCCGAAGATACTCTAGAGGAAACTGGGCTAATAATTCTTACCTTTAACTCGACGTCACTCCCATCGACAATATCAATTGGATAGGAAATGGTAAGAGTTCGTACATATGTACATACCACTACTACTTCGTTTTAGAAATTGCCAACGTTATGGACACATTGGCAAAACTTGTAATAATGCAAAATTGTGCTCTAACTGTTCGAAAGAATTCCATCTAGGAGAAGAATCCCACGAATCATGTTCATTTGAAAAGTCATGTGTCAATTGCAAGGAACAAAACCGAGATTTTATGGACTCTACATATGACAAAAGATGTCCCATTTTTCTCAAAGAAAAGGAAATCCAAGCAAACATTACCCTTGAAAAGGAACTACAAAGTGTTTCATCTCTCTCAGCAACAGAAGCAACACCAAACACTGCAGCAACAACAGATAAAAATATTCTTCTCCTCCCAACAAACACTTCCCACAGAAGTAAGCAATAGCTCAAGAATAAGATAGTAACAGGTGCTTTAAGAAAAAAATCATAAATTATTCCCTTTTTAATATAATGTTCCCCATACGATATTATTATTATAAACTCTTAAGAAAACAGTTTCACTTACATATAACAAAAACACAACAAAGTTATTGTCATGCAGAGAATATATATTTTAAATTTAAATAAAAAGAACAAGAAGCAACTTTTAAATTATACTCTTCAATTGGGAACAACAGTTTTATGTATCTCCTAGCTTATAAAGCTACCTTCTCTTTAAATGTGAATGGAATTATCCCAATCCCATAAACCATGAGCTAATTTTCTCTCTTAGCACATACTTTTATTTAGAACTAACAACAAACATTTCACAATACATTTCCATACCTTATCTATATCTGTATAAATTTCTCTTTTATGAACATAAACAAATAAGAAGCTCTACAAATATATTTTATCGAACTAAGTTTACGAGTAACAGTATCTCCTATACTCTTAAACAATTTATTTCAGGTAAAATTAGTATTCACTTAATATTTATGCAAAATAAAAAAGCAAAAAATTCACACCAAACAACAGATAAATATGGTAAGCAATTAACATATATTCAAGTTGAGTTTCTACGAACTATTCTATTATTATTTATGAAAAAGTTGTTAAATTTATATAGGAAATACAGTTAATATTATGCAATGGAATATAAATGGATATTGCAACAATTATAACGAACTGCTAATGCTTATCAAAAACCACTCCCCAAAAATCCTTGCGATCCAAGAAACCCACATTCACGATCCAACCGTTCCAATAAATTAAACATTTCATTCTCTCAATACCTCAATAACGCGATATGGCGGAGTTGGCATTGTCATTCACAGCTCAATTGAACATAAAATAATACCTCTTGCAAGGGACTTCGACGCTTTATGCATTGAAGTTAAGTCCGGATTAATATTTAGAATTGTTCGTGCTTATATTCCGCCACAGGTCAAAATTACCTACTCAAATTTAGATAATGTGTTAGGGTCTTTGGACTCATCTACTCTAGTGTTAGGAGACTTTAACGCTTGGCACAGGAGTTGGGGTTCTCCAACCAATAATGCTCGAGGGAAAATAATTGAAAACTATTTTGCAACTTCACCCTTGCTCCTAATGAATGATGGTTCACCAACACATTTAAGTACTCGCGGCAGTATGACCCATGTTGACTTATCATTTTGTCTACCCCTGACAGCCCCCATGACTTGTTCGATGACCGAATACAGTCTATTTGGAAGTGACCACTTCCCAATAATAATATCCCTTTTTTTCGTAATTCGACATCTTCGGAAATTTCTTGGAAACCGAGATTCAAAACACAACAAGCTGATTGGGTAAAATTTCATGATGCTTGTTCTAAACTTAACACCATACATCCAGTCTCAGAAAATGTCAACAAAGAAGCTGCAAATATTCGAAAAATAATAATCGGAGCTCTGCATGGAACTATTTTAAACGTAATATTAACAATGAAAACCTTATAAAATATAAAAAACTCAATGCATTGCTAAGAAGGGAAATTAAAATCTCTAAGAGAGATTCAATTGGAAAACTAACCTCCTCTATAAATCCAAGTAGCACTTCAGAGAAAATTTGGAAAACAATAAATAATTTTACCGGCTACAAATCCACATCCAACATCCACAACAGGAAATTGCGAATGCTATTTGCATTTGGTCCCACAAATCATTAGACTCTAATTTTTGTACTGAATTTCGAAACCATAAACGGAGATTATTACCTGCAACATACCCAGTAACACGTCAAACTTCGTTGATTGAAGAAGATATATGTCTTTTAGAGATCACAATAGCGCTCAAAAGCTTAAAGGGCAAAACCCCAGGAATGGATAGAATTTCCTACCCCATGCTTTAGCAAACACCTATCGACATTAAAAATAGACTCCTCGGCCTTTTTAATACTATATTCAACTCTACGATCCCTCAACAATTTAAAATAAGCGTTGTAATTCCCATCGCAAAGCCCCATTCGGATAACACTTTAGCAAACTCTTATCGCCCAATATCGCTCAATTGCTGCCCACCTAAGGTTCTTGACAAAATTATAGCAAATAGGCTATGGTGGCTTGTACGGAAATGCAAGCTTCTTGATAGTCGAGAGTTCGGTTTAATGAGGGGCAAGTCAACAATCGATCCCCTGCTCTGCGTAGATTATCAGATTGCAAATTGCCTTTCATTGAAGAAACACCTCTCTATTGTATCCCTCGACTTTGAGAAAGCCTTCGATAGAATTGGAATTCACGCAGTCTTAGATAAACTCAGTATGTGGAACTTTGGACCCTAAATTATAGGTTACGTGCGAAACTTTATGTCAAATAGGAAGATGATAACAAGAGTAGGTGAACAAAACCCTGACTGTCGTCCGTTAGAGAATGGTATACCTCAAGGTTCTCCTCTTTCCGTAATTTTGTTTTTGAAAGCGTACAACAAATTGTGCTCCATCATAACGCTACACAAAAATATAGACTTTATTGCTTATGCCGACGACTTAAATCTAACTGTTGGATCTGATGGACGAAAGAATCCTAAAATTCTTGACGAACTATTTAAGAAAATTCAAGATTGGTACCTTTACTCTGGAGCTAAGCTTTCCACTTCAAAATGTAAAGCTATACATATATGCAGGAAAAAAATGTGGAAACATAGTATTGTATGCAACAACTTCTCATTTGAAGAAGTTGACCACATGAAAATACTTGGAGTATACATTAACAATAGGTACAAATGGAACACTCACATAGACTATTTATCAGCTTCCTTGATGAAGCAACTTAATATTATAAAATGCTTATCGACTACAAAACTAAATTGCAATGTTCGATCACTCGTCTCAGTAATAAAAGTGATTTTGTTGTCCAGAATTAATTATTCCTTGCCATTTTATGGGTACTCTGCAGAATCTCTATTAAAGAAAATAGGAACAAAGGTAAGTGCAGCAATAAGAGCCGCTTTGGGTGCGTTTCGAACAACACTACTGACAAATATGCTTTTCGAAAGCAATACCCCATACAGATTCAACGAGACTTAATAACAACAAAACTTCTTAAATGTTTTCTAAATAATCATGACACGCGCCTATTCCCAATCATCCGAAAATGTTACAAATGCAAAAAGAACCCCAAGGTCCTCTCAATTTAACAAGATTCAGCGTCAAAAGAAGATAACTAAACCATATTGGTGCTTCAACGATAAAACAATTAACTTTTCTCTTACTGATCTATCAAAAACAAACACTGATCCCTCTGTATTCAAACAAAGGTTCTTAGAAGTTCAATCGCAATACAGACACTACCACTTCATATTTACAGATGCTTCAAAGATAAACGATATAGTAAGCTACAGCGTAACTGAGAACGGAGAAATACTTGTTTCTAAAATATATCCTCAATACACTTCAATATTCACGGCAGAAACCATTGCTATTATGGAGGCAATGAATGTGACAAACAATAGAAAAGGATATTTTGCAATATGTTCAGACTCACTTTCATCCCTCAGATCAATTAATAATAACCTAAACAACAATATTTACTCAACTATTATAAGAAATATTTTGATTGAAAGATATCCAAACGTGGTTCTTGTGTGGACACCTGGACATTGCGGAATTAAAGGCAATGAGTTTTCTGACAGAGCTGCCAAGGAGGGAATCAATAGATCTCTATTAAAATCACATAACTTTAATATTGTTGATATTAACAAACTTGTATATAGACATTTTTGTGATAGCAGCATTTGCTTCACAAAAATGTCAAATTGGTACCAAACTTTCAACTCTTATCAAACTTGTATAAATGTTTTCCTAAAGGACTGCAAATTAAAAAGGCTACACATTGTCAAAATAGAAAGACTCCGGTTAGGACATTTCAGGCTGACACATGGGCATATCCTCAAATTATCTACCCCCAATATCTGCGATTGCAACATAAGCCCTTCTTGGGACATGCCCAAAATTCAAGAAACAACGCGACCTCATCTTCAGACACAACCCAAACTCCATATCTTTACTTTCAAATCCCAATGATTCCCACCTCAATCAATTAATAAACTTTTTAAAAGAAACGCAATTATATCATTTTATTTAAAAACTCACCTAACAATATAATGAACTATTTTTATTTATAGTACACATGTAAACAAATTTACTTCTATAAACATACTGAGCCTAAGGCCTAGTAGCCATGGGCAGTGAAATACATAAGTTAATAATTTGTAATTATTCTTTAATGTTTCCATAAATAAATAAATATTTGGTCTGTAAATACAGCCATTAACCATCGAACCAAGTTTCAGATACAAAAATTACATCAATGTCGGAATTTTCAAAAATAAAACGAAATTCGCCGATATTATTTCTCAAGCTTTGAGCATTGATAAGGCAGATTTTCATACTGCTTCTTTGATTAGCCAGGATTTGTATCACATTCAGAAGTCCGTCTCTAGATCAAGCTCTGTTGTTACTCAAGCTGTTCATTTCTTCTTCTTCTTCTTTTGGCGCTACAGTCCGTGGTGAACCTGGGCCTCAACCAACAAAGTTTTCCAGCTGGCACGGTCTTTAGCCAGCGTTCTCCAATTTTGCACACCAAGTTGGTTGAGGTCCCTCTCCACTTGTGTGCGCCATCGGTTCCGTGGGCGTCCTCTACTGCGTTGTCCCACAGGTTCGGAATCGAAGATTCTACGGGTCGGAGCAGTATTCTCCATGCGCTCTACATGGCCCAACCATCTTAGCCGTTGGATCCGTAGGCGCCTGGTTAGGCTCATGTCGCTGTACAACCCGTACAGTTCATGATTGAATCTTCTTCTCCAGAAACCATCAACGCAAACAGGGCCGAAGATTGAACGCAGAACTTTTCTCTCGAAAATACCAAGGACTTCCTCATCCGCCTTCGACACCGTCCATGCTTCTGCGCCATAAAGAAGTACAGGGATTATCAAAGTGGTATATAGTGTCAACTTGGTTTTTCGAGAAAGGGCCTTACTACTCAATTGCCTCTTGAGCCCAAAGAAACAGCGATTGGCAAGAGTTATTCTGCGTTTGATCTCGGTACTGATGTTGTTCATACTGTTGACTTGGGAGCCAAGGTAGACGAAGTCCTTCACTACCTCGAAATTATAGCTGCCTATGGTGATGTTCGGGCCCAGTCGTCGGTGTTGCGCGTCCTTTTTTGATGACAGCATATACTTCGTTTTGCCCTCGTTCACCGCTAGACCCATTTTGGCCGCCTCCGTTGAAATACCAGCAAACGCTTCAGTGACGGCTCGCTGTGTTCGACCAATCACGTCAATGTCGTCAGCGTATGCTAGCAGTTGCACGGACTTTTGGAAGATCGTGTCTCTGTTGTTGGCGTGTGAGTTTTGCACGATCTTCTCAAGAATTATGTTAAAAAAGTCACATGACAGTGCGTCGCCTTGTCTAAATCCCCTTCTGACATTGAAGGTCTCGGTGAATTCGTTACCGACCTTGATGGAGCAGCGAGAGTTCTCCATCGTCATCCTACACAGCCTGACGAGTTTAGTAGGAATGTCAAAACTAGACATGGCTTCGTATAGCTCGTCCCTATACACACTGTCATATGCGGCCTTAAAATCAACGAATAGGTGGTGGGTGTCGATTTGCATTTCTTGGGTCTTTTCCAGAATCTGCCGTAGTGTGAAAATTTGGTCGATGGTGGACTTCCCCGGCCTGAAACCACACTGATAAGGACCTATCAGACTGTTCACGAATGGTTTCAGGCGCTCACACAAAACGGCAGAGAAGATCTTGTAGGCGATGTTCAGGAGACTTATTCCTCGGTAGTTGGCGCAGTTGAAGGGGTCTCCTTTTTTGTGGATCGGGCAAACGATGCTGAGATTCCACTCGTCGGGCATGCTTTCCTCCGACCATATCTTACAGATGAGCTGGTGCATGCGCCCAACCAGGTCATCTCCAGCTGCCTTAAATAGTTCCGCGGACAGTGCGTCCGCTCCTGCAGCTTTGTTTGATTTCAATCTCGATATTGCTATCTTGACTTCATTCAGGTCGGGGGGACGGAATTCTCTACCATCATCGTCCGTTATCTGTAGTGGAATATTCTGCCTGGCGATGGAATCGGTGTTTTGTTCGCCGTTAAACTGTCTGCAGAAGTGATCCTTCCAGATTCTCAGCATCGATTGCGGCTCTACTACGATTTGTCCCTCTTCGTCACGACAGGCTTCTGTCCGAAGCTTATATCCATTGGATAGTTGTTTTACCCGTTGGTAAAACTTTCGGATATTATTCCTGCCGTAACACCTCTCCAGTTCCTCGATCGCGCGCTTCTCGTGCTCTTTCTTCTTCTTTTTGAGAAGCCGGTGTTCTTCCCTTCTCTTCCGTTCGTAGAGCTCACGAGCTGCTCTCGTCCTTCTCTCCAACGTCGCCTTATACGCTGCTAGCTTCGCTGAATGTGCCTGCCTGCACTCGTCGTCAAACCATGGGTTTTTTCCGGGTGGCATTTTAAAACCCAATACATCAGAGGCAGCATCTCTGATGGCGTTTTGGCAACGGTTCCATTCCTCATCGGTTGTTTCGCCTGGCAGGGCTGGACTCTCTGAGAGCTTAAGGGAGACTAGATCGGCAAATTTCCCAGCGGTCGATTGCGATTGTAGCTTTGCGACGTCAAACTGTTGTGGTCGTGCTCTACTCCGGTTTGCTACTGATATCCGTGATCTTACCTTGGCTACAACAAGGAAGTGATCGGAGTCAATGTTGGCTCCTCGGAATGTTCGGACATCAAGAATACTGGAGGAGTGTCTGCCGTCGATCGCAATGTGATCAATTTGGTTGACGGTTAATTGATCAGGGGACCGCCAGGTCCCTTTGTGAATGTTGAGGTGAGGGAATCGCGTGCTTGCTACAGTGAGATTGCGCCCCGTTACAAAATCTAGCAGCCTGAGTCCGTTATCCGATGTGTCGTCATGCAGGCTGTGTTTCCCGATGACTCTAGCAAAGATGTCTTCCTTGCCCAGCTTTGCGTTGAAATCTCCTAGGACGATCTTGGTGTCGTAGCTGGGGCATTGATCGTATGTTCTTTCTAGGAGATTATAAAAGTCATCCTTGCTGTCGTCATCTTTATCCTCCGTAGGGGCGTGGGCGCAGATTAGGCTAATGTTGCCGAGCCTAGCCTTGATGCGGATTGTAATGAGGCGTTCACTCACGGATTTAAAGCTTAAGACTTTTTGCCTAAGTCTGCCTCGAACAACAAACCCGCATCCAAACAGGCGCTGTCGCCGCTCTTTGTAGCAATCACCGTAGTAGATGTCGCAGTTTCTCACTTTCTTTTTGCCCGGCCCATCCCATCGCACTTCCTGGATGGCGGTGATGTCAGCCTTATAGGCTTCCAGGGCCTCCGCAAGTTCATCGGCTGCACGTGGTCTGTTCAGGGACCTGACATTCCACGTGCAGAACCGAAAATCGTTATCCTTATTTCGTTGTTCCTGGTCGTCAGCAATAAAGTCATCCATATTTATATTTATTCTTTGTTGTTGTGTCGAAACTAGTGTGTTTTTACACGGTAGGGAAGTTACCCCCACGCACAACCCCCGAAACCTGGAGGACCGGGTCCTGGTTTAGACCCCTGGACAGAGGGGATTCGCTGCACACTTTGGTTCACCTCTAAGCGGGTGCTGTAGGGGCTATCCAGGGGCGCCACGGGGAGGCAGTATGTCAGCTTGACCAGTCCATTTTCAGGGATCGCTGCTGGCTTCTCGCCAGGTTGAGAGCAATCAACAACTTTGCCCTGAGTGCACTGGCCCATTCCCCTGTTCATTTAAGTTTATTATAATTAAAATAGTATATGCAGAAGTGACGCACGAATTATAATGATTAAAGGAGTAAGTTAAAATGATGCTATAAAAAGTTGACGAAATACTAAAAAAATTAAGGTGAATATAAAAGCAATTGGCAGTAGTTCAGCTGCCACAAGCCATTGACCTGGCTCTACTAAGCTTTCTGAATTCGGCTATGAAATTAAGTATAAAAAGGGTGTGGAAAACAGCAATTCTGATGCCAACTGCGTTAACAGAAACCCTTAATATTTTTAAAACTCAAATCATTATCAAGAACATCTACACAAAATATTTAAAAATAATAGAATAAAGACCATACCAATGCAACACTTCACACTATAATAAACGAACACATGACGAAAGAGCAAAACTGAAACGTTCGGGAAAAAATTAATAAGAATAGGAAGCTTCTGTAACAACACCACACGCGGTATAACAAAAAGGTGAAATTGAAAGAACGATTTAATTAAACACATTAAACACAGAAAAAAAATACCAAACTTCATAATTAAATATCTATATTTAATTTCAGACGAATTACTTATTACAATTACTGATACTGATATCCACTGCAAGTACCCAAACCTACCAAATATAAGACAAAATACACCCTTACTAGAGAGTATATTAAGAGTTATTTCCGGTTCGAACCAGGAACGGTTGGATATAAAGCAAATAACAAAATTCAAATACAAGACAAATTAATAACTTTGACATAAATAATAACTATAATATAACTATCTAAAACTAACAAATTAATAATAAATTATTTTGAATTCACATAGTTAATGTGAAACAGGAACAAATAAACCACAAACAAACAACAAAGAATCACTTTTGCACCAACAACAAATGAACAACTGAACAACTTACTCGTAATTTCTGCCTGTAGTTCTTGATATTCACTTAAGTCTTACTGAATAGCACAGTTAATGTGAAAAATAACAACATATAATACGAAAAGAAAAATTAGCACAAACAAATAAGAAGGAATCATTTTTGCTTACAAAACAAATACACTGTGCGGTTGTGTATATTAGTAGTAGTTAGTATTATGAATGAATAGCACAGTTAATGTGAAAAATAACAACATATAATACGAAAAGAAAAATTAGCACAAACAAATAAGAAGGAATCATTTTTGCTTACAAAACAAATACACTGTGCGGTTGTGTATATTAGTAGTAGTTAGTATATTAGTTGTGTATCTTCAGTTCAGGGACAAACCAGGAAGTGACAACTGGTGCGCGAGAATGGTACATTTGTCCGCTATAAAATATGAAAAATTCCTGTACTCACATATTTTCATTTTGGTTTTATAGCCAAAAACTTTTTTTTGGTGGGCTGGAATGGTACATGTTTCCGCTAAAAAGTATCGAAAATCCCTGTACGTACATATTTCCATTTTGGTTTTTTAGGCAAAATCTTATTTGTCTATTACATAATTTCCAAATTCTTCTGTTTAAGGCCAAACCAGTAAGTGACAACTTATGCGCTTGAATGGTACATGTGTCCACTATAAAATATAAAAAATCCCAGACGAATATACTTTCATTATTGTTTTAGAGTATTATTATGTAATAGCCAAATAAGTTTTTGGCTATAAAACCAATGTGTTATGTTACAGTTTTGTTAGTCGGTCAATGTTTACAATTTGTTTGTCGGTCAATCAAAAGTTTTATTTGTTCTTCTTTTATTTCTTTTCGACATATACAATATATTATTGTGGATATATTTATGATAAACACATTACACCTCTACACCTAAGATTGAATTCATAAATTTAATGTAATGAATTAAATCTTAAAATTAATTGTGTTTGTAATATTATATGAACAAACAAACAAAAATGTTAGTGAATTAATTATTTTAAATAAATGTGTTTATAATAAAATAATATGAATTAGTTGTTTATAAAATAAATGTGTGTAATATAATATCTGGTAATATGTAATTAAGTTGCTTACAATTATTTTTATACAATATTTAATAATAAAATTTTACTTTGATTTTTATATTATTTTCTTATTATCTAGTTTTATATAACCTTAGCATATTATTATGATAAATTTTTTCTAAATTATCAACTCTTAATATTTTTATTATTTCAAACGGTCCTTTATATGGGCTTTGATTCTTTTTTCTAGATTCTAATTTTATCAGTACTGAATCGCCTATATTAAAATTACTAATATTTCCGTCATATATTTCTTTAGATTTATGACATAGTCTATCAATTTGTAGCATTTTCTAATAATTTCTTATTTTTATTTTATTAGCGTAACTTTCTATGTTATAATTGTTATTTTGTATATTGTCTGTTGGTAATGCCGCTAATTTACCGTAAATTAACTCATAAGGTGAATAGTTAGTTTCAATATGTGGTGTTTGCAAACGTGTAGCATGGTATCCATGTGTCCCATTCATAATGATCAACAAAATTTAATAAATATTCATACAACACGGGATGATCACGTTCTATATAACCTACTGACTAGTGGTGCTGAAAACTTTTAAATAAACCACAAACTTCTTTTAACAATTCGTTATTAAATTCATTACCTCTATCAGATTTTAGATTCTTTAAAGATCCATACTTTAAAATAAATTGTTCAACTAATGTTTTCGCTTTACTTCTAGCATCTTTTGATTTAATTGGGTGTGCTACCACGTATTTCGTTTATTCACACTGCATATGTATCTATAGCAGTGATAGCCACTTCATAGCCTGGCGAGGCAGTCAATAACCGTATTTTTCACACAGACACGGTCGGCAATTCACATGTATACAACAACTTTGTTCGTTTCAAAACATCAGTCTCTGTTCAAGCTTTGTGAAAGTAATACCACGCACGAGTTACATATGCGAACCCTGGTCAATTTGACAAATTTGATAAATTCCTAGAAGCAATAAGCAAATAAAGTAAATTGTACAATTGTTGCATAAGCAAATTTGAAGAAATAAAGAGTCAATAAACTCCATAAAAATTGGTGCAAACAAAAGTATTGCATTTCACTGCATTTCCTGTTTTTTTCTGTTTCGTTTGGTTTTACCAAAAGAAATTTGCAATCTTGCAATTTATGGAACGTTGTTAATTTTTAGTTCTTTTCAGCAATCAGATTTTTTGTAAATTTCGCATTAATTTTAGCCAATCAAAATTATGCTAATGCAACAATTACTAATAAACCAAGTTAACACTATGACTGTATGAAAATTGTAAAATTAGTCTTAGTTCCCACCACACAATAAAGTCGAAACAAATAAAGTTTGTCTTTAAAATACAAAAGAAAAAGTTGTTTTTTTTTATTAAACTAAAAAACAAATAATAAAATTGGCGCAGTCGGTAGGATCCTTAGAAGTGAAAGGGATCCAGTGATACGAATAGTTTAAAAGTGTTTAATAGAATTTATTATCAATTCTGCGAATTCTACGGTACCCTCCAGAGAATAATAAGCTTTAGTGCAATGAACAATTTAGAAAACAAATTGAACGCCACTAAATATAATAAACTTTAGTGCAGTGAACAATTTAGAAAACAAATTGAACGCCACTAAATAAAATAAACTTTAGTGCAGTGAACAATTTAGAAAACAAATTGAACGCCACTAAATAAAATAAACTTTAGTGCAGTGAACGATTTAGAAAATAAAGTGGACACCACTAAATAAATATATACATTCAAAGTGTATTCAAAAAGACAACTATATTTCGACAAACAAAGAAGGATGGACGAGCCAGAAAGGAGCACCAGCTAGAGCGTCTGAGAAACGCATACGTAGAGTTGCAACAACAGCAACTTCAGCAACAACAACAGCAAAATCCAGTTGTACAAGACGGACAACAACAACAATGGCAACAATTGCAAAGTCAACAACCACAACATAATCAATTGGACAGGATCCACAAAAATGTTGCATATCTACCAGTGTTTACGGGTATAGGAGAAATTACAATCAATTCATTCCTGAGCAGTGTGGAGTATCTACTATCAACAATAAGAGATGAGGAATTAAGGAAAGAAGCCATAAAAGCCATTTTTTATAGAACCATACAAGGCCCAGCCAAGAACGTGATAATAAATATTCCGGAACCAGACAACTGGCAACTAATAAAGGAAACGCTGAAACTACGGTATCGTCCTGATATTGATCCACACCAGCTCTACAGAAAGATATTAAATCTTAAGGTAAATAATGTTAATGAATTATTGACAGAAATTCAGGAAATTAAATATAGGTCGGACGAATTATTAATATATTATACAGGTGACCATTACATTGACCTTAGTAAAGTTTATTAGTGAACACAATAAAAGAAATGACACAGGGCACCTTGCTAGACAAAATTTATGAAGAAGGACAGTTAAATAATATTTTGAAAATAATGATAAGTAGGAGATTCGAACACAGCTGTATTAGGCCAAAATACAGAAAATTTAAAACAAAAGAGGATAGGTTAACTAACGTAGGGAACAATAGGTATCAGGATAAAAGACAACAATATAATAATGCACCTGCAAATTTTAGAACTAGAAATATTGATTATCGAATTAATAATGTACCACAGGGAGGACAGTGGAATAGGAACCCTCAATACCAAAATAATTCAGGGCAAAATAGGCAAAATAATAATTTGAATGCAGGAAGGATTAACAGTTTTAATAGGTTCGGAAATTCAGGCCAATATCGCCAGAACCCCTTTAGGCAGGTTGCAGTTGAACCCATGGAGGTTGACACTATAGAGAAAGGTAATAAATACTATAATAATAATATCCAGAGGGTCGGGCAGGTAGGACACCCTAGACCATGTTACAGCCATAATCGCTTGAAACATCCTAGGCAAAACCTAAACGAACCCAAGGACCATGATAACATAAAAGAAAGAAAAACATATTGTAATAATTTAGAAATGTATGATACAAACAATACCCAGAAAGTCGGGCAGGTAGGACACCCTAGACCATGTTGCAGCCAAAATCGCTTGGAACATCCTAGGCAAGACCTAAACGCACCTATGGAATTTAATAACACGATACAATACAACGAAGAGGATCATTTTTTTCAATAACAGTCTCTGACTTTTTACCCATCATAAAAATTACCATTAATGGAAAGAAATATAATGCTCTGATAGACACAGGAGCAAATCTAAGTTTAATTGACAGTAATATAAAAGACTTTAAAAGAAATCTATTAGAAAGACCCATTGAATTTAGCACAATAACAAAAAAAGATGTAATTAGATTTGAAATAATAACTGACCCACCTGATGAATTTAATATGGCGGGAAATGCAAAGATTAAATAGAAAATGACAGAATTAAAAGGAAGAAAATATAGTTTTATAATAGGAATCGACCTATTAAACAACAATAAACTTAATAGATGGTTATATAATATTTAATGATAAAATAACATCCTTTTTATTAAATCCATATAAAAACCTTCAAGTGTGTACATTGGAAGGAACCGAATTTGATTGGAATAGAATCCAACTAGATCAATTAAATAAAGAAGAATATAAAGAAATAAAAAACATATTGATTAGGCTTAGAAAATTATTTTTTAAAGAAGGGGACAGATTGACTAGCACTATGAAAATACAGCATGAAATTAAAACAACGACAGATGCACAAATTAACGCTAAATTATACAGATATCCACCCCAACATGAAGCCGAAGTAAGAAAACAAGTTCAAGAGATGGAAGAACAAGGGATAATTAGAAAAAGTAGCTCCAGATATGCCAGTCCTTTAATAGTTGTACCTAAAAAATTGGATAATTCTGGAAAACAAAAATACAGACTAGTGGTAGACTACAGAAAATTAAACGAAAAAACCATAGATGACAAATTCCCACTGCCCAATATAGATTCAATTCTGGACAAAATAGGAAGGGCACAATATTTTACGACAATAGACTTAGCTAAAGGATATCATCAGATTTTAATTAGAGAAAAAGATAGACAAAAAACAGCTTTCATTACCCCACATGGACTGTATGAATTTATAAGAATGCCGTTTGGTCTGAAAAATGCACCAGCAACATTCCAACGGCTGATGAATGAGACATTACGAGATTTTATTAACAGGACCTGTGTAGTATACCTAGATGATATACTAATATTTAGTACGTCTCTAAAGGAACACGTAAAGGCAATAACGGACATTTTCAAGGTATTGGAAGAAGCAAATTTAAAGATACAAATAGATAAATGTAACTTTATGAAAAAAGAAACCGAATTGTTGGGTCATATTCTTGCAAAAGAAGGATTAAAACCTAATCCAAATAAAATAAAGGTTATTCAAGAGTTAGAAATACCAAGAACAGAAAAACAAATTAAAAGTTTCTTAGGGTTAACAGGTTACTACAGAAAGTTCGTGAAAGATTATGCCAAAGTTGCGCAACCAATTACGAAATATTTAAAGAAAGGCTCAAAAATTAATACAAAAGACCCTACCTATATTGAGGCCTTCGAAAAACTAAAATTGTTAATAAGCTCTCATCCTATATTAAAATATCCTAATTTTGATAAACAATTTACGCTAACCATTGATGCGTCAAATTACGCAATTGGTGCTGTCCTTTCACAAGAAGGGCATCCGGTTTGTTTTGCATCCAGAACTTTAAACAATCATGAAAGAAATTATTCGGCAACGTATAAAGAATTTCTAGCAATATTGTGGAGTGTAAACTATCTGAGACCATATCTCTATGGTAGGAAATCTAAGATTTTTACGGATCATCAACCAATTAAGTTCTTGCATGCTAAATACAGAGGAAAAGACATGTCACCTAGGCATCAAAGATGGCTTCTTAAACTAGGAGAGTATGATTTTGAAATTGAATAAATAAAGGGCAAAGAAAATAAGGTAGCAGATTTTCTAAGTAGACTGGAAATTGTTGATAAACTAAATGATAAGGAGACAGGGGATAATGCATCAAATTTTGTAAATAACTTAGAAGATGACACAATGTATCTATGGCAACAATTTATTCAGCAGACGAAAGTTTTCAGGATCACTTTTTTATTAAGGAAGAAATAGTCAATAAATATAAAACCCAGATTATTTTAACTAATAACAAGGTTGAAGAACTGAAAACTTTACACGGAAAAAGGATTATTTTTATAGCCGAAGCTGATTTTGATGAAATGGTAGAGATATTTAAAAAATACATAACAAAAGGAAAAACAGGAATATTTTCAGAATTATCGGAACATAGTTACAATGTGGTGCAAGAAAAATTAATAGAGTTGTTCTCAAATGATAAGCAAATAAAATTCACTAAATGTACCATGAGGGCTCAAGATATAGAAACAGAGGTAGAGGCAGTCAAACAAATTTCTCTTTATCACGTTAGGGAAAGTATTCATTCAGGCATAAGCGAAACATATACTCAAATTAAGAATAAAATTTACTATCCAAAATTGATGGAATTAATTCAATTAGTTATTAATCAATGTGAAGTATGTCAAGAGGTAAAATATGACAGAAATCCAGTCAAATTAAAATTTGTAGTGACAGAAACACCATCAAGAAAGAATGAAGTAGTGCATGTAAACACGTATGTAATGAAAGGATTTCATTTTTTGACAATAGTGGATAAGTTTTCTAAATTCGCGGCAGCATATCCATTGAATGATAGGAACACTGTAACAATCATCGAACAATTAGAAGACCATTTCGGTAAAATAGGTAAACCAAAAAAAATAATAGCAGACAACGAATTCAATGCCATTAGAATAAAAGAATTTCTAGACAATGAAAATGTAGAATTACATCTTACTAAACCCAATAGTCATACAGGTAACGCGGACATAGAACGGTTACATAATATAATTGCGGAAAAATTTAGAATAATTTACAAAACAAATAAGGATACACCGGTGAAACAATTGATTCAGAAATCAATTAGAAATTATAATGAACGATATCATTCAAGTACCAAATATACCCCTAATGAAGTTCAGCAAGGAAAAATAGACGAAAGCAAAGTTAAAAAGAATTTAGAAGAAAATAAAAGAAAAATAATAGAGAAACTAAATAAATCCAGAGAGGATTACAGAGAAAGTAGGGAAGAAGGATTCGTAAAGAATTATAAGGCTGTTAGGCACAAGGAACAACCTAGGTATAAGAAACCTAAATTAGAAAAAGTACATCCATACAATATAAAAAGACCTTTAAAATTTACCGATTTGGAGAATATTGATAATATTCCTACTGATAGCACAAACTAAGGGAACTTTGACAACAAAACTCTTTACAGAACAATCAGGACTTATAGGCATCTGCATGAAGAAACAAAAAATAGTTAAGGAAACAGATATAATAATACATATAATAAATTTACAAGAAATCGAGAACATTTTGGACAACATGACATAAAATATAATTTTATCAAAAATTAAAAACAAACAATTACTGCAATCGGAATTGTTAGATGTTAAAAGTAAATTATTGACTTTAATACCAAAACAAACGAGAACAAGACGTGGACTGATAAACGGAATAGGAAGTATGTCGAAGTGGTTGTTCGGAACTATGGACGACGAGTACAGACAGACTATACAAAATCACCTTTTTAATATTAACGAGATTAAAGAAAACAATAACCAACAAGTAGTAATCAATATTTATTTCAACACGACCTTAAATCATTTAAAAACTGTTATACAGAACCATAGAAAGAGAATTGAAGAAGAATTAAATTCTATAAATAAACTTTTAGAAGTAGAAAGTAATAAAAATATATACTTTGAACAGTTAACTAATATACAATTAATATAAAATAAAATAGACCATTTACAAGATAATGTAATTTCTGCAAAATATGGTATTGTACACCCGAGTATTTTAACTAGTGAAGAAATAAAAAAATATGAGATTGATTATAATAAATTAAAATATATTCATTTCGGAACAGCATACGGTAATCACTCATACCTAATTTTTGGAGTAAAAATACCAAAGAAATTTGTAACAGTAGAACTAAGAACTATAGTACCAACACCAAACAATGAAAGTAATGAAATCGATTATAACATAGAACAATGTTTTGATTTTGAAAATAAAACATACACATTCCAAGAAAATAAAAACCTAAAAGATTTAAAATTAAGTAAACATTGTCTAATAAAAAATAATTGTCAAATGATAAAAAATATAGATTTGGAAATCATACAATTAGACTAAGATACAATTATAGATAAAAACCCAGTAAATATTAGTATGAATGAAACCTGCAAAAAATTGTTTTGAATGGAAACTATTTGATTGATTTTAACAACTGTTCTATTAGAAATAAAGACTACTATTTTTCAAACATTATAGAGTATACAAAAGAACCACAAATAAAGCAAAATATTAACCCAATTTATAATTTTACCCATAAAGTGTCATTTGAACAAATTGAAGAAGAACATCAAAATAATGTAAGAAATTAGAATATCATAGTAAATTGACATATGGATGTAACATTATTATCGTGATTGTAATAGTTATTATAATTTTCACGGTATTAATAAAACATCAGCATATAAAAATAAAATTAAATACCAGAATTCAGGAGAATTCTAACCTAAAGGGGGGAGAAGTTACATACATATGCGAACCCTGGTCAATTTGATAAATTCCTGGAAGCAATAAGCAAACAAAGTAAATTGTACAATTGTTGCATAAGCAAATTTGAAGAAATAAAGAGTCAATAAACTCCATAAAAATTGGTGCAAACAAAAGTATTGCATTTCACTGCATTTCCTGTTTTTTTCTGTTTCGTTTGGTTTTACCAAAAGAAATTGCAATCTTGCAATTTATAGAACGTTGTTAATTTTTAGTTCTTTTCAGCAATCAGATTTTTTGTAAATTTCGCATTAATTTTAGCCAATCAAAATTATGCTAATGCATTGACTGTATGAAAATTGTAAAATTAGTCTTAGTTCGCCCACCACACAATAAAGTCGAAACAAATAAAGTTTGTCTTTAAAATACAAAAGAAAAAGTTGTTTTTTTATTAAACTAAAAAAACAAATAATAAAATTCACGCTTGTTTGGAATTGTTTTTGTTTTTTTTTTCTTAATCGACACAAAAGTACACAGAGCAACAATGTTCAATAATTTTTGGGAACTAATGTTTTTTTTGAAAATCGTAAAAGGAAGCCGCAATGTTATATTTGTTTGACGCGATTAGCAAAGTGCGACAAATTTAATATAAGGCGGCATTACTTGTCATGCCATATTAATTATTAAAAATACAAAGATGATGAAAAGCAAAAACTGCTTGATGAAATGAAAGTCAAAGTCCCCAGTAAATTTGTAAAACAGCCAGATCCCATTAAAAAAGATGATGATAGTGAAATATTAAAAGCCTCTTACGTTGTTGCACTCGCGGTGGCAAATCAATTCGCCCGTATGAAGACGGACTTTTTATAAAACATATTTTACAAGACGTTTTAAAATATATATGTATATAGATTGTTACACATTGTACAATTCGGTAGCGACCGCAGCTTCTGTTTGCGACCGCACGCAAGCACATACTATCTTTGTGTGCGTGCGTTCGGGGCTTGGTTATCTGATCTATAGCCATTAGAAATTCTTAAAGGGCCTACGGTATCTATTTCTACTGTTTCTTTCATTACCATTTCTTCTTTATAGTTTGTTTATTTCTTAAGCATTTATCGCATTTATTAATGTAATATCTGACCACATTTTTCATATTTTTAACATTATGTTCAATTCTAAATTTCTATATTTATTCAATCTTAATCATTTCTGGCATACCTCATTATAAATCTTACTCAAATATCCCCTCGATATGAATTCAAAAATGCTATCTTCGCATGATAAAGCGAGATTCTTTATAATTTGCTTATGCATATAAATTATTAACTTCTCTAGTGACAAAACGTATTTTGCTAAATCTTCATTAATATTCATTACAAAGCCATTATTTTTATTTTCTATGGTACCATCCTTAAGTCCATCTTTCATATTTCTTACACCGGTTTTAATAATATTAAATTTTAACTCATGCATGTTCTTTATATTTTTAGACGATGTACACTCCCACATACATATAATGGCTTGGGATGTATCATTGTCATTATCTATATTTTCAGCATTTTCCTTTGCTTTCATTCCACGTGTTGTTACTAAAATTCTTGATGGTTTGTTAATATCTTCTTCTATAGGTATCATATTCTTCAACGTTTCAGAGTTTAATTTTATTCTTGACAAGGCCTCTGCGTTAGTATTTATTTTTCCTATCTTGTAAACAATTTCAAAATCATAATCTGACAAATCCATTCGTATTCGAATGATGATGGACTTTTGTGAGAAAAAAGTGAAACGAATGGTCTGTGATCCGTCACTACAATAAATTTTCTACCAAATAAATATGGTTAAAAAAAATCTATCCCTCAATGTATTGCAAGTAATTCATTTTCAATTACTGGCTTGTTTAAATCATGTTTTCCTAATGTTTTTGTTGCATAAGAAATTGGTAAATCGTCTCTTATTTTCCCTTGAGATGGGACAGCTCCTAGGGCATAGTTTGATGCGTCAGTAGTCAATATACATAAATGGTTGTTCAAAATCTGGATATCGTAATATTGGTGCACAAATTAACTTTGTCTTCAATGAGTGAGTCAAAATCCTGTTGACATCCTTCACTCCATTTAAGTTCTTTTCCTTTTTTAGTTTGGTCATTGAGACATTTGTTGATTTCAGCAAAATTCTTTATGAAACGTCTGTAATAATTACAAAATGCTACAAATCTTTTCATCTTCATCTTTGTCTGTTGGAATCGCGTATTGTTCAATCACTTTTTCATGTTTTGAAGGATACGTTCGTATACCGTCTTTCGTTATCTGATGTCCTAAATAAATTACCTCTGATTTAAGAAATACACATTTTGCTGCATTCAATTTTAAGTTGTACCTTGATAAACGTTAGTACTCTAACCAAGTTTTCGTTGTGATGCTTTAAACTACATTCAAATACAATTATATTGGCAACGTATAAAAATGCTTTGGAATCCAAGCCACTAAGTGTATCGTTAACATTCTTTCAAGACTATTGGAAGAAATTAAAAAAAAAGGTAATCGGTTGAATTGATAATGTCCATTACTAGTTGAAAATGCAGTTAGTTGTCTCGAATCGTCTAAATCTATTTGATGGAATGAGCTAGTCATGTCTAGAGTTGAAAAATACTTCGCTCTTCCAAGACATACTCTAATCTTGTCAATGGAAATTTATCATTTACATTTTCCTGTTGAGTTGTCGAAAATCTACAACTAATCTCCATTTTTCTTTTCCATTCTTACTCTTTTTTGGCACTACTAATAAAAGTGTATGCGCTATTTGACGGTTCGATGATATCTTCAGGTAATAACCGTTGTACTTGGTTATTAATTTTGTCATGTTGTGTATGTGGTAATATCTAATTTTTTATGTATACTGGTGTATTGTCTGAAACTCTTAAATTTTGTGTATTAAAATTATTAGAAGTCAATTTCTTTCTTTCTAAATGTTAAATATGCGGAAAATCTTTAAAAAAATTTTCAATTCCGTTTTTGCTTTATGTTTAAGCATTTTTATTTCAAAATATATAAAAATAAAATTAAAAATTATGACTTAAAACGCAATTTAAAATGAAAAAGATAATTAATTTATAATGAATTTAATAAAGATATTAATTAAAATAAATGTATATGTAATTTCTGATTTAAGTAATATTTTTGCTGCATGCGTATTATTTATAAATATAAATTTTTTTTATTTTAATTATTTTGGAAGGTTCTAGGCCGAAATATATATTACTTTGAAATAATATTATTAAATCTAAATAAATATATGTATATAGCAATTGAAATAAATGTTTATTTAATTTTATATATAATATTTTTGCTGCATGCATATGTTTTATATATAAAATTATTTTAGCCTTTCATTATTTAAAGAAGTCCTAGGCCGAAATATATATTACTTTGTCAGTGAAATAATATAATTGAATCAAAATAAAGTTTTTTTCGACAAATATAATAAATAAATTATTGAATCAATTGATTTTCCTAAAAATTGCAATTTTTCCCATGTTTAAATTATTTTCCAGCTAAAAATTATATCTACTTTTTAAAAATTTGCGATTTTTGAAATTTGAAATATTCAAGCGTTTTTACTCTAGTAAAGATAGTTGGCATCACTAATACGCTTGTTCTTAATGTAAACAAGAATAGTCCTCTTTTGTAACCCTGCAAAAAGGTTTGCCATTCACAATAGTTTGTTTTCTTTTCATGCGTTGTTATTTGTAGAAAAGTTTACTAAAGCTGCCCACTAACGAGTGATTTGTGTGTGTGATTTGTTCGCGTACCATTTCTCCACACACGACGAAAAAATCACAATAACCTTAAACGTCAAAGGGAAAACATGAATTGTGAAGCGGATGATGCAATTGCATTTTTGAGCAAATGGACGAATGACGACTGGCTTTTAAGAAGAAATAAGCGTTCACATACATATAACTTTATTAAAAAACATGGAAATTACAACTGCAGAACACAAAAATTGTTTACGTATGGACGCCAGTACATATGAGTAGCTTTTGAAATATATAACATCAGCAATACAAAGAGAAGATACCAACATGCGTGACGACGACCATCCGAAAGGCTTTCTGCAACATTACGGTTCCTAGCTTCTGGACAGAGCTATGAAGACTTGAAATTTTTAACCAATATTTCAGCGCAAAGTCTTGGAAAAATAATAATGGAGACTTCAAGAGCTATAATTTTAGCATTGAAACAATTTATTATGGTAAGTAAAATTCAGTTTTCACTAAATATTATTTAAAATTAATATATACTTACATATGTATGTATGTATGTGAGTAAATGAATAAAGTTTATTGAAATTCATCACAAAATAATTCTTGAAATGAATTAGGAGAATGGAAAACTTCACTGGATATAATTTCAACTGGTTGATTGTAACTTATTTTTTTATGGCCTGCAATGATTCTGGGAGTGGAATGAAATAGTATTGGTGAAAGTTTTCTATGCCTGGATTTATTGAACTGGAAAACGACAACTGGCCCAATTAAGCGTACATCAATGTGATCTGGCTTCAATTTGCGGTATGTGACCGCCCACGATTCACCATAAATATCAACTTCATCTTTGTAAGGCCTCTGCCTGGATTTTTGTAGGTGATGAACAGCCGTTTGTAGAAATATAGTTGGATCAAATGCCTTTTTCTTTAAACTTTGTTCCTGTAAAAAAGAAAAAGACGCATAATATATAATCATGGATAATTTAAAAAATACATATGTATGTATGTATATCTAGATAATCAGTGGTGTCATAGAAACCAAGTCGGTTTTGATGTTTATTGGTTTTGAAAACCAATATTAGTTTCATTTGGTGTCATGAAACCAAGTCGGTTTTGTTATGTTCGAATGCAAACAAAACCAGTATTCGAAACAGCTGTTGTTTACATTTGTATAATTGTATACAATATTAATTTTTTGGGCAAAATATAAAGTGTATTTATTAAAAATATAAAAAATTTGCGTTTTTAATAAAAAAAAAAGTAAGAAAATGAGCAATGCTGTTGTTTTATATTTGCTATTGGAGGAAGAGTGTTCGGAAAAGTGCAGAAGAAAAACATTGCGAGATTGTAGCAATCCGATTGAGCTACCGGAGACAGCGTAAGTATATTTTTTATAAAGTGTATAATGTGCGTTCATATTTAAAGCTGCTTGGCAGATTCATAGAATACTACCGACTAAATAAAGAAGATTTTCGGATGGTCCTAGACGCAATAAAGAAACATCTTCGTGTTCTAAGATTCCGCCACTGCTACAACTTGCAGCTTCATTGCGGTTTTTAGCTGAAGGGCATATCAAAGAGCTGTTGGAAATTACTCTGGCATATGTCTGGGTAGGAGCACAATTGTCAACCAGTTGTTCCCAAAGAGAGTCTACGGTTGGTTTACCCCTCTGTGAAGCCTTTCACAAGGTCGGAATATTTGTCCATAAACTCCACGATTATGGATCTTTGAGTTGTATTACATATGTAAGCAAATGTTAGAATCCATAAGAATATACATATGTACATACATATATCCTTTTTTAATATAAAATTTACTTACATTTATACAAAATATCAAATTGAAAGACAAAAATAAAACTGCACAAATGAAATCTGTCAGGTGCTTGGGTTTTTTCAGGAAAAAAACCAATAATATTGGTTTCTGTGACACGTAAAACCAACACTAATTCTGTTTAGAACATAAAACCGATAACATTGGAATTCATGACACCAAATAACTTTTTTAGTCGTTTTCAAAACCAATTCCAATAATATTGGTTTCTATGACACCCCTGAATTTTTTGTAAAATTTTTTTTAGTATTATTTCAGATCGCTGAGGAGTTCGAAAGAAGATGGAACTTTAATCACTGTGTTGGCGCTTTAGACAGCAAGCATGTATATATAGTATAGAATAATCCGGGTCATATTTTTTAACTATAAAAAAAATTTCAGCATCATAATGATGCCGCTGGTGAACGCAAACTACGTATTTTTGGCCGTAGAGGTTGGCATAAATGGCAGTCCTCTGATACTGGAGTTTTTAATCAATCAAAATTGAAGCAAAAATATGAAGATTTTTTAAATTTGCCCACCCTTGAAAAATTGCCTCTATCAGACGACATGGCTCCTTATGTAATAGTTGCTGACGATGCATTTTCACTTTTAGAAAGCTTGATGAAACCCTGCAGCCATGGCAATGCATTAAATAATGCTAAAAATGTTCGAAACAAATTCTGCAAATATTTTAACACTGGGTGCCGTGCCCTGGCTACATAATGTTTAATAATCCTGTTTAATGTAAAACATATTGATTCTAAAATAAAATAAATATACAGTCGAACTTCCATAACTCGAATCACCATTATCCCAAAAAAAAAAAATAAAAGAGCAAGCATATGTACTCATATACATATGTAATTAAAAAATTACAGTCAAGTAAAATATTCTGAAATAAGTGACTGACATTTTACTTTTTTTTTGTTATTTTCAGTAAAAATTAACTCCAATGTGCTTAAATCTTTGTAGTGCTCATAAGTTGTTGCGTCATTTGTCTGTAAATAATTATTTAGTGTTGGGAAAGAACTTTCTACATCATTTCTTGTTGGCTTTTGAGTAGTTTCTCCTACCGAACTCTCGACATCACTCTCCGTTCCACTTAAGATTTGATCCTCTGATTCATGGCAAGTTTGCTCAACAATATCATCATCTGTAGGAAAGCCAGTTGTGCAGAGCTCATTATCTACCTCAATATAATCCTTAAGAGTAGCATTGGAAGATATTTTGTTTGCTTTTAACCAAGCTTCGTAATCAGCTTCAATTTCATTTTGATTTTCATCAATACTAAAAAAAACTAAAGGCATGTCATCTACTTCTTCCCATTCAGAATACTGACGAAATCCAGCATTTTTAAAGCAATTAGCTATTGTTTGCTTATTGACATCAATATTCCAAGCTTTTGTTACATGGTTGATGCAATCTAAAAGTGTAATATCGTGTTTTTTGTTTAGCTCTATGCACTTGAGGGCTTCTTTTACAATTCTGCTACGATAGAAAACTTTGAAGTTTTGTATTACCCCCTGGTCAAGCGGTTGTAATTTAGACGTCATATTCGGTGGGAAAAATGCCAATTGAATGGAGTTCAGTTTACTTTGTTCGTCTTTTGGATGAGCTGGACAGTTGTCAATAAACAATAATATTTTTCGATCAGCACTTTGAAAGAGCTTATCTAATTTTAGAACCCATTCTTCAAATAGCTGGTTAGTCATCCATGCCTTAGAGTTAGCTTTATACGTTACTGGTAACCATTTTACATTACGAAAGCAGCGAGACCTGGCACTTTTACCAATAAGTAGAATTTGAAGTTTTTCAGAACCATCCATATTTGTTGCCAGCATTAACGTAACACGCTGCTTGCTATTTTTGCCACCGTGGCATTTCTGGTTTTTAAAAGTTAATGTTTTGTCTGGCAAACATTTATAAAACAAGCCTATCTCATCCGCATTAAAAACATCCCTTTCGCTGTACTTCTGTAGTAAATTCGGCAAAACGTATTTTTTCCACTTTTCGCAGTCCACTTCACTAACGTCATTGCTTTCACCACAAGCTTTTTTGTAACCCACATCATGTCTAAAATTAAAAAAGCAAAAATTATTCACGCATGTACATGTTAAATGAATTTTTCATCAATTAATCTTTTTGCTTAATACCTCTGCTTCCATTTATCAAGCCAAACTGTGCTTGCTGTAAAGTTATCATCTCCAAAACGCTTTGCAAACTCAATTGCCTTTTCCTTTAATATTGCACCAGATATAGGCATGTTTTGGCTTCTAGTTGCTGAAAACCAATCGAGGACTGCTTTGTCGACATTTTTGAATTTTGGGGTCCTAACTCTTTTACTACATAAACGAAGTCCAGATTCAAACGAGTTGATAATTGATTCCTTTATTATTTGCAAATTGTTGACACCGTGCTTGCCGGGATACCATATTTATCAGCTGCTTCCTTTTTCTTTAATCCATCTTCAACGTCTTTTATAAGTTTATATTTTTCCTCAATTCATAAGCATTTTAAAACACGTTTAGTTGCCATAATAATAAAGAAATCGATTTCACCATTTATCATCTAGCCCGAATTATGCATAGAATTGATACTTACGCAAACACAAGAAACAAATTTCTAATTCCCCGAAAAAAATAAACAAAAATAGCATGTAAAATATACAAACCAGCTCAAGCAACAAAAGAGAGTAAAACAAAAAACCATTTAAACAAGCAAAATTCTTCGAGTTATAGAATTCACGTGTATGTTTTTTGTTCGAGTTAAGGAGAACTTCGACTTATGGAAGTTCGAGTTACGGAAGGAAAATTGTATGTGATTTGTTCTTCTAACGCTACTGCCAACCAAATTAGTTCGAGTTAGATAAAATTCGAGTTAAAGAAGTTCGAGTTATGGAAGTTCGACTGTAATTCAAATGAAATTTATTTGCTGATGGCTAAGCATTCTCTATATATTTATAAGTCCATTACTTTTACAAAGTAAAACGTGTAGTTTTCAACAGTGGGGATTTTTGCAAAATAAATGGTAATAAATCTGGAACTTCCAAACTGCTGATTGGATTTATATAAAACATCGAATATCTTTACACGAGGAGTCTGGCTTTACAACGCGTGTCTTGGTGGCCTTCTGGGTAAAGCACGAGAGGAGTTACAGTGGGCCAAAGTTGACTACCTGGGACTCAAAAAAAGTTCTGAGGCTTGTAAATTTTTAAAATATTATCCGATTTGCAAAATATAAAGTCCGTTAAGTTAAGCTAAAAAAATTATATAAATCAAATCGGCAGTTTAGAAGTTCCAGATTTATTATCATTTATTTTGTAGCAATTTCAATTGTTTTGGGAGACTCTTTGCTAAACAAGTGACAAAATGGTACTGTGGTGTTTTGAGCATAAAATTTTTCTTAATGTAATAAAATAGTTAATTATTGATCATTTCCAATGAAATTTTGTACCTATATACTTACTTAATTCCAATCAAGTAAGGAAAAGTATGTGAAAGTTCCAACAAATCCACAAAATAGGTCGAATTCGAAAGGTTGCATGCTTAACAAAAATTTAAATTAAATGAATTTCTTTTGAAAATCATGTCTGTGAAGATGGGTGAATTCGTAAATGTAGAAAATTTGTGCAGCCGGTATGCAAACTTTTGCCGTAATTGCAGAAATTTGCGGTAGCACTGTCAATGGTAGAAGTAACAAAACTTTTGACGAAGAGAATTATCGCTAAATGATAGCTTTTGAGTGCAGGACTTTGCTTTTTGCACAACTACTGAATTTACGAATGTACCTTTTAGACATGATAATATTATAAAACATACTTTTCCAATTTCTTCGTCAAACGAGTCATCAATTGTTACAATTCCATCCAGTTGGGTTTCTTGGTTTCGTAAAGAGATACCACAATGTTGGTACATATACTAGATCTTCGGAGCCTGCCCCAGATTTCTCAAAATTGCTTGTTAGCCATCTTCGCGACACATTCACTTTTATCACAAACAATAATTTGACTTTTCGTTGTAAACAAAAATAAAAATGAAGAAGAATACAAAAAAATGTTTTGTTAACATCTCCGCAATAGTTACAAATTGACGTTTCGTTGTACACTAAAATAAAAAAAATGCAAAATGTTCGCGCACAACGCCATTAACACATCGAACAAATCACAAGAAATTTAAAATTTTCAATTACATGCGATTTGTGCGCGAGTTAATAGTTAATGTCTGTTATGACAAGAAAAAAAAACTTATTTACATAGCATATCTGTTATCATAACATACGAAAAGTAGTCATAAATTTAGAATTTTCCAGCCACCACCGCTGTTATTACCTTCTGGTAAATACATATTAACCAAACCAATAGTTAACGATAAGAACAAACCATCTTCACTAATCATCTGTAGACTAAATAAATATTAAGAAACAATAATTATCACTACGCACAGACAAGGTCATACTAACTGTAACAAAGAACATACATAATTAAGATAAGACTAGACCAAGATATCATTAGGTAGATATTTAGTATAAATAGATGATACTTTAACATTTGTAACTCAGTCTGTGTAAAAAAAAATTATAATATTTTGACTCATTCATCAACGAAGGAATTAACTCGCGCACAGCCCCATTAACGAGTAACAAGACGTCGAGCACGAACAAATCACACGCACGAATCACTCGTGTGTAGGCAGCATAAGTGCTAATAGCTTGTTTTCTTTTCGGAGATGGGAAATGATGATGTTTATCTTTTTAGAGAGTTGCAAAAAAAGTACTATTTTTGTTTACAATAGAAATACGATTACAGTACTACCAACTAGATTAAATAAGGTAAAGACGCAAAAATTTATTGAGCCGATATGATTTTTAATGCCCCTTTTGCACTATCATACAGAGTTGGCCAATTTATTCACAGGAAAATCTGACAGAAAGCTAGCTGTCTGAATTTGATCGCAACAAAATGTGTGTTGCACAATCACACAAAAAAGATGAAAAAAAATGTTTATAATTTTTTTCAACAAAAAAATTTTCCCGCCATAGGTGGCATTTATGTAAGGCAGTTCTTTTGGATTTTGTTTAATAGCAACTAAAACAAATTTTTATAAAATAAAAAATTATTATCTCTCAAATTTTTCAATTATTAAATTCTGGAATATGGACAACAACGCAACGTATCAAAGTTTGGCAAGTTTTAACTTACGTTGAGCACTTTGACAAATTTCAGTATGTTTTGTTTTAATTTATAGTAGATTTTTTTTGGTGTTTTTGTTCTACGTGAAAAAATTTAAATAGAAAATAAATTAATGAAAAAGAATATAAATAATAATTATAACTTCGGGAAATTCTTCCGGCTCTATTGAAAATGTGTTGTTCTGTTGAGAATTTTGACAGCTAATTTTTTCTTTGTTTTGTTTCAGATTCTTCATTGTGCCAACCTAATCTCTCTTTGCGTTAATGTCACGGACGGATTCTGTTGCCCTATGTTGCCCCGGCAACATTGCACTTTCAAATTAGTATATATGCAGCAGCATTTGTATCAATAAAGACACTTTTGCTTTCTACCTTTAATCAACACACATCTTTATTTAGTAATAAATTGCCGAACGAGTTGTGAATTGTTTTGAAGATTCTTTTAAGTAAAACCAAAACTATTAACACGTTTGTTTTTCAATCGTGAATAGTTGTTCTATTCAATGAACAACTTTTATAATCTTCGAAGCAAGGTTATTACAATACAGTATTTATCGGTTATAAGCATGCCTGAAAATACACGATTTTAGGTGCATATAAGCGGGGAATTCAAATATAAAAACTCGTTTATATGCACATATAGTGCTTATAAAAAAACTTATTGAAATGCATCAGCCGTGCATATATAAAAACACTGATATTTGCATAAAGCGTGCATGTAGACAAAAAGATGTTTAAATTTTTTATATTAGTTTTTATTTAAAAAAAATATTTTCCCAAAAATTGAAAATTGATTAAATTCAGTATAATAAAAAATATTTTTGTACTACAGGTAGCATTTCACTGAAATCTGTCTCTAGGTTAATAACATAAAAAGTAAAAATTCATTGCTTATTAGAATTGTCCCAGCAGTCAAGTGAGTAGCGATTTTATCAAGTGCTTGCCATTGGAGGTAGTTGCTAGAGGAAAGCTGTCAGTTTTTTTGCTATGAAATTTTGTGAATGATGCATTAGACGACATTTTTTCATGCAATTTATTCAAATTGTATTAAATTTTTGCTGCATAAAAGCGAGAAATGCATATAAGCGAAATGCTTATAGAAGAAATTTCCATGTATATTTTAAATTGCGACCTGAAATTACACGAACTTACATGCATAAAACGGGGAAATGCTTATAACCGACGTGCATATAAGCGGTAAATACTGTACTAAGTTTGCCAGGTTAAAGAGGGCTTTTGACTATCAAATTAAATTGAATAAACTTGTAAATAAGCATTTTTATTTAGCATAGAATATCGATGTACCTATCCAGATCACCAATTGTTACTTTAGGACATCTCCAATTCAGTAGTTATTCGCCTAGTACACTTTTTTTTTATTGAAAAAGGCTTGGTTCCTTCCACTATAAAATAAAAATGCAAAAATGTTCGTATAAAGATTTATGGTAGTTCAATTCTACAGCACTAGTTTTCACTTCCTGAAATACTCCAATTCAGGAGTTATACACCTATAAACTTTTTTTTAATAAGAGGTGGCAAAACATATTCGACTATAAAATCAAAATGAAAAATGTGCGTATATACATACATTTTATAGAACATTTATGATCATAGCAGGTAATAGGAAATTAAAAAAAATAAGTTTCAACAATTATTTTATATTACTTCAATTGGAGTAGTTCACAAAGTGAGAACTGTGCACTAGAATGGTAAATTTTTTATTTTGGGCTTATAGACGAAAACTTTTTGGGTTACTTCTTAATTTTGTAAAAGAAAAGCTTGCTTGAATTGGACTAATTCCGAAAATTGTAACTGATGTTCTGGAATGGTATATAGTTCTCCTATAAAATATTTGAAATCCCTGCAGGGAGATTTTTCATCTCGGTTTTATAGACAAAATCTTTTTTGGCTCACTCTTAATTTTACGCTAAATTCAAAAAGCGACCACTGGTGGTCTGGAATAGAACATAGGTCGTATATGAAATATCAAAAATCCCTGACAAAGCTCTTTGTTTGGACCGCAAGAATACATATTCACCAGTTATTGCCAGAAGATATTGCCGAGCAGTTATGTTTGCACAAAAGCTGTCAAATAGTGTGATTTGTTTGGCATTCAATTTTATTGCGAAAAAACCCTCAAGACGACGCTGAATACTAGAAATTGAAAATAATTTTAGCTAATAAACTAATATGCTACATATCAGATAAAAGTAAGTACATATTTTATTAGGGAAAAAACTATTGATATTAACTTAAGGAATGTATGTAAGTTTTTCGTACAAAACAAAAGTATTAAGGTTTAACACCGACAAGCAAAGCACAACCTTCTCTTTGAAATTATGTTCTAATATATTTACGTATTCACCTCCTGCAAATACATATTGAAAGATTAGCAATCTGATGACATAATTATGCTAGCGTTATTGCTTGTATCAAGACTGAACAGTTATTATATAAAGAATTTTGCTGAGTGAATAACTTCTTAATTGGAATAACTCAGAAAGAAAACTCTGTGCGCCAATTTTTCCATTTCTATTTTATAATTGAAGACTTTTTTACACAGAAAGTTACAACTAGTGCGCTAGAATGATTTACGGGTCTTCAATGAAATATCAAAAATCCTTGTCGCGCATATTTGCATTTCGATTTTACACATAAGACCCTTTTTGGACCTGGCAAAATTAATATGTTTTTAAGCCCATTTAATTCGAAAACTAAAAAAAGCAATATTTTGAAACTTAATTTATTTATTCATATTTTATAATGTAAAAAAAATATTCATATTATAAAATTAGTTTTATTTGCAATTTAACGAAATATAATGTGATAAAAAGGCTAAAGATATAAAAAATTTTAGTGGTTCTCATCAGAAAAATATACACGCACTGTTGTTGTCTGCCTTGGCTTTTTACTTGTGAATGTACTTGGAGCGTAATACGTAATTTTCTAATACTTTTTTAACAACGCTGTTAAGAGGTTTTCAAATTATTAACGTTTGGTTGCTTCACGTTCATAGGTATTTAACATTTTTCCAAATCCAATTGATAAAAATCTGATAAAATGGATAACAATGAACCGGTCAAATATGACACGATTACATATAATTTACAATGGCAAGGAATGGACCTCTCCAGTAAAATGAAGTCAAGAAAAGCGAATTTATGTTCTGGCGAAGGTTGTGCGATAGATGATTTAGTTCAATATGTAACCTTGTATGTAAAAAATCCAATAATTTTATGCGGTTTAGTGTGGCCATTTGTACCTTTATATCTTGCAACTTTTTATTTTTGGATTGCGGTTTATGGAGTTCAGGAATATTATGAAGCTGGTATTGTGGCAATTTCAGCAATTGCTTTTGTTCATATATTAGCTTTACTCTGCTGCTACTGGAGTGTTCATGTTTTTGCGTTTTTAAACTGCCGTAAAGTAAAATCTCCCAAAATAGGTGTTCTTGCTAAAGTCGTTCCGACGTTAAATAACGGCTCATCCGAAATTGTGATTATTAAACAAACAGTTGTAGAAAATGGCCATGAAATATATTATTTCCTTTTTCAACAAACTAAATATGTATGGGATGAAGAAAAGTGTCGATTTAGAGGCATGGAATTTCCAGTTAATGAACTTTTACATCATTATTCAAAATCACGGGGCCATGAAACAGAAGCTGCAGTCACGTTAGCAGAAAAAAGTTACGGGAATAATAAAATGGAAATGGTTGTCCCAGAATTTGTAGAATTATTTGTGGAGAGGGCTACTGCTCCATTTTTTGTATTTCAAATATTTTCTGTTGGTCTGTGGTGTCTGGACGAGTACTGGTACTATTCACTTTTTACATTGTGTATGTTAATTGTTTTCGAATGCACGTTGGTACAACAGCAATTGCGCAACATGTCTGAAATCCGTAAAATGGGAAATAAACCGTATCTTATAAACGTCTTTCGTCAAAACAAATGGAAACAATTAAGGTCTGACCACTTGTTACCTGGAGATTTAGTTTCCATAACTAGATCCCAAAATGACAATATTGTACCATGTGACTTGATTTTGTTAAGAGGAAGCTGCATTGTAGACGAAAGTATGTTAACAGGTAAGAAAAAAAAACTAAAAACAATGTGAAATATTTATTTACGTTTCTTTAATTTTTATTAAAAATAATGGTTTTTGTTATAAAAATAATTTTTTTCGGATAGGTTATTTAAGAATTGCTTTTTATGTGAGTACTCAAAAATTAAAAAAAGAAAGGAAATCAAATAACATGAAAATAGATTCTAACAAAGAAACATAAGTATGTATTTAGTAGTTCAGATCAAAATTTTCTCTATCCTTAAAATTAATGCTATTTCCTATATTCCAATTTTTTATTTGCGGTATTTCAAAGGTACCCCGATTTTTGAAATATATTTTGTGTATTTAAAATAGAATGTAATCAAATGAAATCTTTGTACCTATGTACATATGTACATATGTATGTATATTTTAAAGCTAAATGCTGTGAGAAGACATATTAGTTATTACTTAAATAAAGGTAAAACAACTGGAGTAATGAATATCCAATAGATTGTTTCTAAAATAATCAAGAACGTATTTAATAAATAGATTAGAAATAGTTAAACCTTTGGAAATATAGAGATTGAAATGAAATGCTGCATTGACCTCCAATATACGGTGCACTGAAAGTCCATAAATGAAGATTTCCTTTAACCATCATCTTGTTTTTCTATTAACCATGTATCATATGAGCTTTGCAAATACATATGCATGTAATTAATACATATTCTTGTAAACATTACGGTGGCTTACAAATATGATGCTAAAAGTAATTAAGTAGCACCATGTGGTAGACGGGGAAAAAGTTAATTTTAATATTTAATAAAAAAGGGCACTAGTGGGACACAGTGCAATTTTTATCAGTAAAATGTACTGGACAAGAATCATTATTTATAATATAAATGCAGACAATGTGTAAAAACTTCATCTTCTGAGTACATGCTATTAAAACTGTAAAATAATTACAAATGATCAAGATGATATAAAAATAATATTTGATTTTGTTGTTTATGAAATTCAACAGCTGTAATGGAATTAGAGGTAATTTTTATTTTTTACCTATTTCACTAATTCTAAAGTACATATGGGGCACCAAGTCAAAACACGTCGTAATAAGAGGCAGTCATAACGTTCAATTATTCATCTAGCACTCGTGACAAAATACTTTTAGATTTCTAACAATTTGAGTTGGTTGCAAAATTTATATTTATTTAATCGAAAAGAAATTAATTCTAAGATGAAATTTAATTGAATGGCTCTAGCTGCAGTGAAAATCAGCTTTGATTGAAAATGTACAAACTGTACAAGTATGTATAAGTGAATTTTTTGTAGCGCGACTAAAATGTGCGTACAAGTATTTTTTATATTTCGCAAAACCATCTATAACTTCAGCGCACCAATTGTGACTTTCTAATATATGTACTACAACTTAGAAGTTATTCACTCAGCAAAGTGTAAAGTACTACAACTTAGAAGTTATTCACTCAGCAAACTTTTTTTTAATAAAAAGTGCACCAAAAATTTCTTTAAAAAAGTTGTCGCTTGGGATTTTTATTAATTCGAAATAAAAATGAAAACAATTTTTTTTTCATATTAAAAATATTTTACTTTTCATTTTAAATTGCGTTTTAAATCATAATTTTTAATAACAGGAGGTGTAAACAAAGAGAAAAAGTAAAGATTCAATAAATGATCTTTTCAGTTTGTAGTTCCATTACAATAGGGGCGTTATTCGTTGATTTGCACACTGATAAACTATCAGAGCAGATAACCGTTTTATGGCTGCCGTTCAAAGCAATTAAAATGGGATTCAATATAGCACTTGCTTTCAGCAGTAAAGCGATATAAATATTCTGGGAGAATCTTCAAACAAATAGTTCACCCATTTTGTTCCACAATAGCGTAAGATATAATACCATTTGAAAGTTTTGACCCGTTAGAAAATTAGAAATACCAACCGTCACCATAGGCAGCTATAACTTCGAGGTAGTGAAGGACTCTTGCCAATCGCTGTTTCTTTGGGCTCAAGAGGCAATTGAGTAGTAAGGCCCTTTCTCGAAAAATCAAGCTGACACTATATACCACTTTGATAATCCCCGTACTTCTCTATGGCGCGGAAGCATGGACGGTGTCGAAGGCGGATGAGGAAGTCCTTGGTATTTACAAGAGAAAAGTTCTGCGTTCAATCTTCGGCCCTGTTTGCGTTGATGGTTTCTGGAGAAGAAGATTCAATCATGAACTGTACGGGTTGTACACCGACATGAGCCTAACCAGGCGTCTACGGATCCAACGGCTAAGATGGTTGGGCCATGTAGAGCGCATAGAGAATACTGCTCCGACCAGTAGAATCTTCGATTCCGAACCTGTGGGACAACGCATTAGAGAAAGCCCACGGAACCGATGGCGCACACAAGTGGAGAGGGACCTCAACCAACTTGGTGTGCAAAATTGCAGGACGCTGGCTAAAGACCGTGCCAGCTGGAAAAGTTTGTTGGTTGAGGCACATGTTCACCCCGGACTGTAGCGCCAAAAGAAGAAGAAGAATTTATAAAAAAACTATTTTTTTAAATTTTGTTATTATTTATTTATAAGACAATATGTGTCTATTTAGTATGAGTTTCTGTTTTAAACTGAACTTACAATTATTTTCTAGATTAAATTACAACTATTATTTTCTTAAAGTAAATTGCATAGTTCACATTTTGTCTTTTATTTATTTGGGTGATTTGCTTTGTAAGCGGAAGATAATTTCTTAGTATTGAATAACAATTATTATTTTCGTTAATATATGTAGTTTGCAAACTAAATTATTTTACATTTTGTTTTTTTTTTTTTTTGGGTCAACAAAAGTGCTTCAAAAGCGGAAGTGAAAATAATAAAATGACTCGAAATTTTAAATTTGTAATTTTTAATATTTTGTTCCGTAACTTATTTATATACATATATATTTGTATATATGTGACCTTCTCCGAGAAAAGGGACCTACTGTGTCAAAAAACGGGTTTGGACTTAAGAGTGGATTCTGGTACCTAAAAGGGTGTAAAATAATGGGGGCTATTCTGCGTTTCGACTCGGATCGTAAATTTCTCCGTTTGGCAGCTTTGGTATTCTGCGTTTCGATTCCGCTCAGTTTCTTTCGATTGTATGTATTATGCATTACGAACGGAGCTCCGTTTTTCTCAGTTGTTTTTTTGTTAACGGAGGGGTTTTCTTTATTTGTGTTTTTTAGTTAAAAAGTTTAAAATTGAAAAAATGTAAGTAGAAAATGAGATAAAATGTTCAGAAACGATTAGAAAACACTTAAAATTATTTTTAATTAATTTATTTAATTAAATTAATTTTTTTTGTTTTTCTAATTTTTGTACCCGAATCTGATGTTTTTCTTATGAATTACAGGTCAAAAACAACAACACCAGAGCAGTATGAAAAATTGGCTACCATCAACTTTCAAAGGAAGAAGTAGTAGCGTTCCGGGAGGAAGTGGCAGGAATCATCAATGCACTAAGTCCTCCAACAAAAAATGCCAGTGCATGGAAAAAAGTAGGTATGGTTTGCGTATAATTATTGCAGAAATTAATATAAATTTATAGGTTTGGATTGACTGGAAAAGCTACATCAAACGGAAGCTGTCAACAAACAAAAAAGAAATGATGAGCACCGGAGGAGTTTCATGCCGTTTACAGCGTATTAGCCCACTTGAGGAAAAAGTTATTCAGTTGACGGGTCTGGTAACAAATACCAGCGGAATTAGCGTTTTTATTTGTTTATTAATTTTATTTATTACTTTTTAGTGGACTGAATTTGGCTTTTTATTAAAATGTTTACAAAATTGTTTATTTTTACTGTTTCTATTTCACACGTTTCACAGCAAAGAAGCTAATTTAAACATACCCTGTTCTTCTTCTTTTTCTTTCGATTCCGTTTTTCTGCAGAATACCAATTTTCGATTGCAACGGAACTGAATGCGGAGACTTAATCGAAACGCAGAATAGGGGTGAATATGAATTGAGTTAGATTTCTAATAAAAATTTATTTACCCCATAAAAACGTACAAAAAGAACTTGGGAAAATGGATAAAAATGAGAAAAACATTAAAATTTTATTGTTTTGAATTTTTGGTTTTATATTGTTTTTTTTCGTTAGTCTTCAAATATTTTTTGGAGTTTGGACTTTTTTTTCGGTGTTTCGTGATCTGGTACTTCGATTTTCTTCCGTTTGACAATTTAATTTTTTTCTTTTTTCGGTGCTTTGACTTCGGCTTTCTTTTTCTCGTGATCCAGTGCTTCGATTTTTTTTCTTGCTGGCAGGTTCATGTTTTCGTTCAGAAAAGCCAACATTATCACTATGTCGAATCAAATTTTTATAACGTATAACGTTTTAAACTAACATCGTAAATAAAATATCAACTCTGGATTTATTTTTTACCCTTTGGCCATACTTCTTCCGACTTATTATAAACGTTTTCGAGCGATAAATGTTGTCGATGAAATTCCAAATGGCTCAAATGGACTAAATCTTGTTCTGGTTTACTTAATTCTTGGAAAAGTTGCCGGCTTTGGATAGCAAGATTTTCTGGAATTATCTTATTACATTCTTTCGAACAACATGCTTCGGACTTTTCTCCGTACATCAAATCGATGTTCATCGACTCTTGTGTACCTTCAACGGATTCCTGCAATTCGAATATAATATTGGATTCGGAAACATCATGCAAAAAACTTTGATTTTCAGTTAGTCCCGAAGTATTATCATCATCGCCATAAACCGAGTCTAGTCTTTTTAAATCATCATCAAAACGGTCAGGAATATCCATTTTTATAAAAATGACTACAAACTAACATCAGCTTAGTAACAAAATTACAGAAGAACCAAAACTGCGAACAACTTTAAAGATATTGATAACACTCGTTATACAGTTGGCACAACACTGAAGCGTCACTTTATTCTTTTCCTTTCTTATAGTTACTTTTACAATGTTCTTCGTATTAGTATACGTACATCATACAGTTTTACAGTTGGCACAAGACTGAAGCGTCACTCTATTCTTTTCCTTTCTTATAGTTATTTTTACAATGTGTACAGGGCAGCACCAATAGCAAAGGTATTGTCACACTAAAAGCGAAAAAAATACGTCACCACATAGGCATGACGTCACCAAAGTCGGCATCCAATCATAACTAACCATACCAAATCGCATCTCCCAACTGAAGGTGTGTTCAAAGTGATAATGCGTTATGCAACTTTAAATGCGTTTTTCTCAAATATAAGTGGTTTATACTCAACCTTTGCTTTCAGAGGGTTCCTCCATTACAATACCGGCTATTATCGGTGAGATCGGTGAACCCATTGGCATTTTTAATTATTTGACCTAAAACCGAAAAATAATTAAATTTTTATTAATACTTGATACTCTGAATTCCACTGTCGCTTAAATAAATCGTTTAATTAAAAATAAATGTATACTTGAAATATGTTTAAATGTTTGCTCAGAATTCTTAATCAAACATTGGAACCGTTTTTTTGTTTACTTTATTACTCTTAAAAAATTACCCAAATATATAAATTTGCTGTGCGTGTGTTTTTCTTCTTGTTTTATGAAAAGCAAACAGATAGAAAAAGCAAAAAAAAAGGTTCTATCTATTTATGTAAATACGTGAACGCATATTATTTCGAAGAGGTAATGAATGATTTGACTTCAGAAACTGAAATTTCAAAGCACAGATAGGCAAATTAATGTAATGCTGAAAAGAAATGCCTTAGGGAGTGTGTCAATTTACACCTAAATGTTGTGGGGAAAAGAGCTGCGAAATTTAATGAACTGTGCGAGTAATAAGGCATGACTGTTTTATATTTTTAGCCTGATAACAGTGGACTGAGACAATAACTTTGACATTATTATTTTATAATTAATAATATAATGTTAATTTTATGAAACCTGTAGCGGGACGCAACGTCTATATCTCTATCCATTGACACTCGTCAATCGCCAATAATTGTAAAATCTATTTCAATGCTTCAAATCTAGACATTGTTACTGTTGCAATAAACGTATTAACTTTACAATGAACAGGTGATGCAGGTTTTTAATTTACAGTTGACTTTAACCTCCAAAATATACTATATATATACTTTAAGTTTCAGGATTAAAGTGGTTGACTTAAGTTTTAGATTAAAAAAACTAATTTTGCAGAATTACAAGTGTAACAGAAGATATTTTAATTTTTAAGATGTTGCCTAAAATAAGATTTTCGTTATAGCAAATTTGAAAACTTTCATCTTTGCCAAACACAATTCTACATTGATTCGCCGAAATATGTTGAGTTCGACTCGGAACTTACGGTTTTATTTCCAAAAATTTTATATTCGCTTACTTTCACTTACCTCGTTCAGTTCAGAATCATCATCTATCATCTACCATCTTTAAGATTTCTATTTCTTGCGCAAGTATATCTATTTCCTAACGTTGCCTTTTTTCGTATTTTCTTTTTCACATTCTTAAGTTTTTACGTGTACTTTGAGGTCTATAATCTCTGTATTTAAAGTGGTTAAACTCTACATTGTTACATATACATATTTATTTACCTTTTTATTACTGTTTATGGTTAACAACTATAATTAATGAAATAGTTTAATAAAGGATAATCAGTTTTATGTGTGACAAAACGCTAGAATTAAAAAATTTAACACATTATTCGAAAATGTTTAAGAAGGTTTAATGCTTAAAATTTTGTTTTGCAGGTGAATCTGTTCCACAAATGAAGGAATCACTAGAGTCTCTTAACAATCTGAACAAAGAACTTGATGTAGAAGGCGAAGGAAAGCTGTTTGTTTTATTTGGCGGCACAAAAGTTGTCCAACATACAGCTCCTACTAAAGACGCAATGCGTTCTCCTGATGGAGGTTGCATCGGTTACGTTATTCGTAATGGCTTTAATACAGCTCAAGGCAAATTGTTAAGAACAATTTTGTTTGGTGTTAAACGTGTAACAGAAAATAATTGGGAAACGTTTGCTTTCATAGTGTTTCTTATGGTATTTGCCATAGCAGCAGCATCCTATGTTTGGATAAAAGGAAGTGAAGATCCAGAACGTAATCGCTACAAACTCTTTTTGGAATGTACTTTGATTCTTACATCAATAATACCACCCGATCTTCCAATTGAGTTGACGTTGGCTGTAAATACGTCTCTAATGCAACTTTCAAAGCTATTTGTGTTTTGTACAGAACCCTTCCGTATTCCTTTTGCTGGCAAAGTCCAAATATGCTGTTTTGATAAAACTGGCACCTTGACTTCTGATAATTTGATGGTCGAAGGTGTTGCTGGTATGGCAGACGATGGCGCAATCCTTCCAATTGAAAAAGCAGAAGATTGTACCATACAAGTTTTAGCCACTTGCCATTCGCTGGTAATGCTTGATGAAGGGCTTGTAGGAGATCCTCTTGAGAAAGCTGTACTAACTGCTGTAGACTGGAGTCTTACCAAACAGGAACATGTCATACCAAGACGTGGTAAATTGAAACCATTGCGAATTTATCACCGATTTTATTTTTCATCTACGCTTAAACGCATGTCAGTATTGGCTGGCTATTTGTCGCCATTCTGCAATGAAGTGAATTATATTGGAACAGTGAAAGGAGCACCAGAAATCTTAATGAAAATGCTAAAAGACGTTCCTAAAAGTTATGAAAAGGTATCAATTTGTACATATGTATATGCATCTATAAATTATTTGTATTTACCTCTTTTAATCACAATTATGTATATTACAGACGTTTCTAGAGTTTTCGAGACGTGGTGCAAGAGTCCTTGCTCTAGGTATTAAAGAATTTGGCACCTTGAGTAGTCAGGAAGTTCGTGATTTAAAACGTGAAAGCGTCGAATGCGACCTTACATTTGCGGGATTTGTAATTATTTCATGCCCCATGAAACCAGATTCCAAAAATGTCATCAAAGAACTTTTACAGTCATCCCACAAAGTGGTAATGATAACGGGTGATAATCCTTTGACTGCATGTCATGTTGCAAAAGAACTGCGTTTTACAAAAAAAAAACTGCTTGTACTTTCTGATTTACACAAGAATGCTGGTGAATGGAACTGGGTTTCTGTGGATGGTGAAACAATATTTGCTTTGGACTCAGTATTAAAAGAAATGCTCGAAAATTTTGATATTTGTATAACCGGGGAAGGCCTACAGTATCTTAAAGAATACCGGTACGAATATATGATGCAAATTCTACCGCGCGTAACAGTTTGTGCTCGTTTTGCGCCCAAACAGAAAGAATATATGATAACAACGCTTATGCACCTTGGTTATTGTACTCTAATGTGTGGTGATGGCACCAATGATGTAGGTGCATTAAAGCATGCCAACGTCGGCGTATCCTTGCTTTCTAATCTACCATTTAGGCGAAACAACACCTTCAAGTCAGGAGCTGGTTTTGTGGAAAGTGCTGCTGTTAATCAGCGTTCAAGTAACAGAATTAATCAGTCTCAGCGAGAACGTGCCATTCAGGAAAGGGCCGAGCAGATAGTGCAATCTGAAGCACGCTTGCAGACAGTTTTGCGGGAAATTGATGAAGATCGAGTTTCTGTTGTAAAATTGGGAGATGCCAGTATAGCAGCACCATTCACCAGTAAATCCTCATCAATTTTATGTGGTAAGTTCTTTAATTTATATTTTTGTTCCGAATGTAAACAAAAATAATCTTCTCTATTTTTTAGTTAATCATATCATTAAGCAGGGACGTTGTACTTTAGTTACAACACTGCAAATGTTTAAAATTTTGGCTCTAAATGCTCTTATTTCGGCTTATTGTCAATCAGTACTTTATATTGATGGTGTTAAATTCAGCGATACACAAGCCACATTACAAGGGCTGTTTATTGCGGCTTGTTTTCTTTTCATTACACGATCGAAAGTAAGTAAACAAATTCTTTAAGTATCGTTATTTTTTGAATTAGGTGTAAAACTCCAGGTAGCAGGTTTTGCCTTGACGTATACCAAAAGAGGAGAAGGGGTTCCTCGGTTAACATGGTAGCAAAAACTATAGAAAGCTCACTTCGGTTATGCAGATTCTTCCACAATCTTTACCAAAGGTCAATTGGAAAAACGAAGACCAATGTGTTCCTAGTATGCCTCGAAAGACCGATCATGGTATTGGTCATGAGTTCAGGTGTTTACCTTGGCTGAAGTGTTCTGGCCGTGGTTTAAAGTTGAAAACGCTGCAAGGGGATTTAGTCAATACTGCAGAAGTGGTATATATTCGTTATCTTGGAACGGATTCCTGTTCTTCTTAAGGAACTAGATGGTGGGGAATGCACAAGAGAGTCTGCCTGACTGCTTAGGGAATTATTGGCAGGAGGAATTAGATAAACAAAGTTCTTGTGTTTGGGGTTTGTGTTATGGTGGCGGTGGTGATCTGTTGACAAGTTCACCAAGTGGATTTGGTCCGCTATCATATTAGGCCATATTAACATATCGCACCATAAATACAAAAGGGTCACAACTCCAAATTTTCCAAAACTGACTTTTTTCCATAAATTAATTCAGAGTACACATCTCTAATTACTGCAAAAATTTCTGTCACATCACTTTCTTCTTTAACTGGAAAATTACAGTTATGTCTATTTTTATGTTCATTGTGTTGCTTCTGCACGATGAACTAAACGAAAACAGTTTTTTGTCTCTCCTGAAAATTTTAGTATTTTGAGTTGTGACCCTTTTGTATTTAGGGTGCGATATGTTGAAATAGATTAGTAAGTTAGAAAATCGCACTACTAGACTGAAATTGAAACTGAGTATAATCGACTTGAAGATGCTGGAATTATAGTTGTAGGCAATTCTTCCAAAGGTGCTTCAACAAGAATTTGTGCAGACTACTTTATCAGTCTGAATAACATAATGAAAAAATTATATATGTAAATAAATGACAGTAACATATTCAGTCATCTGGATTTATCCGATGCATATCTGCAAATTGAGGTAAATGACGAAAGTAAAGAAATGTTTACCTAAAATACACAAGGGCGTTTATAGATTTAATCAACTTGTGCCTGTATAAATAAGGCAAAACCTACATAGATGATATTATGCTTTTAAGCAAATCTACTGCAGAACACAATTGTGAATTAAACATCTTACTGAAACACATTCAGGAACTATAATTTTGGCTTCAAAACTACAAATTTCAATTTTTGAAATCACGAACGAAAATAAACTGAAACCGTACAAAATCTAAAGATTCCAGAGAACATTAGCGAAGTAAAGTCGTTATCAGGTTTGGTAACTATGCTGAACTTGCACCAAACATGAGAATTCTGCATCAACCTTTAGATGTCTTGTTTAAATAGGAACAATCATTCAAGTGGACAATTGCAGAGTACACTCAACAAGTTTAAAGAAATTTTGGATTCAGAATTACTTCTAACTCACTGTGAATTGCTTGTTATCACGGAAACGTAATATATGACGGAGCCTATACGGTGTGAAGTTTTATAAGTAAGCTTGGGTATGTTACAGCCGATGCATTTTCACCCAGCATAGGATCCGTCATATGTATATCACGTTTTAGCATTATTTTAACTTGAAGCCTGCTGCCAATGCTTTGAGTCCATAACCTTATGCCGACGACCTTAAACTTTTTAGCAAAGAAAAATACAATTTTTGTAGGATGTCGTTTCAACATTCGTCAGCTTGACTACACCAACTTTTCCTTGCTTGCTTTCCTTGTTTTCTGATAGTTATTTACTCCTGCACGTACATATATGCATATGTATTTTGATATTTGCTATTTGTTAATAATAATCCACATTTATATTGTATGGGAAAATACTTTTAAGTTTTTTAAAGTCCTTGGAGACAATGAAATAAGTGCATATATAAATTACATTAGAGCAGACGTATTTTTCGGGTGCTACGCATATGTGTTGTTGGCAGTGGTTAATGAAAATGAAAAAGTTTAGAGCTTTTATTTGACATCTAATTATTTGATCGTCCCCAATTATGCTTGGCAAAAATTTCATTTGACTTGTGTCATGCTTATGTTGATTGTATCTCTCCCACTTTAGTTTTGTCAATAAATTTCTGTCAGTAGTTTATAGTGGAAAACAAGTAATGGGCCTGATTATTCATTCCGGTCCCGGATTGTGGAAACCATTTTGTTTTGGCAGGTAAAATTTGCAATTAAACATACCGTTTCTGCGGTAACGGGACAAAAAATATGTCGTTTACATTATTTTTTCAAATATGTATTTTCATCATCAGCTGACAGAAAATAAAATTGTAATTAATTGAAACAGGAATGTTAAATGTAGTTTGCTTGATGTAGTTTGGTCATTAAAGAATGCGGAATCGTTGCGCAAATTTTTTTTATTATAAATAATTATTAAACAAATTAATTTAAAAAATTGGCATCCCTGCCCAAACAAAATGTACCTCTGATTGGGGATGGTGATTTTATTTATATCGAAAGGAGGTTAGTTGAGACAACATTAACGCTTCATCTAAACAAAGCAAAATAGGTCCAAGATGACTACCTTGGGTAACAGGGAATTTTACCATATTATTCTGATTTCGGGCGACCTAAAGATCGCAAAAAAAATATTTTAAAAAATATTTACTTCATGGGGAGTTACATGGAAGCCGTACTATATACATACATTATAAAAAATTTTTAAATCTTATTTTATTGTTATTTATATTAAGAAAATTTAAGTATATAATTAATGTTTTGTGTGAAACATTAAAAAAAGTTCTACGTGTACTCCAACGTTGCACCTAATATACCTTGAAAGGCATTGTTTATGCCATTGACCATACCTCGTTCGCTTCTCCTGCTTGGTGATATAGTGATCCTTTCCATCATATCGGCTGTCCGATGTAATGGAAAATGGCCGACAAGACCAAGGCATTTCGCAATGTTTATTGCCTTCAACTATGGCGTTTGCAACACCACACGTTTTGACTTTCCTTTACAAAAATCATAACTTTTGAAATAGTGAAGGCATTTTAAAAATTCAGAAGGATGTTGAAGGAACGTATCTGCTTTCTAGCACATGTGTCAATTGCTGAGATCAATGTGTTTGTGATATAGGAACTACCAACAAAAATTCAAATATAAATTTTACTGTTATATGAATGTTCAAATCCATTATCTACTTTAAGAACTTAAGATTTTGTTAAACTTATATTGTAACTACTTTAATATTTTCAATCGAAGAAAGTTTTCATAAATACGAACTTTATGTCAACTTGATTGTTTATTTCTTAAATACTATATTTTTAAAAAGATGGTGGAAAAGATAGCTATAACAGAAAATTTGCACAACACTTTCAACCTTGTTGAACACTTTCAGTTAATTATAAAAAATTATGCCATAATCTTTGTGTTGGTTAATTGAAATATATTATAAGTAAAATTTTTATGTTTATTTTATAGCTGCCTTATACATACATACATACATATGTATATTTTTATATCTATACTATATAGTTTTTGTATTTCAATTGAAATATGACTGTACAAATGCTTATTTTTCTTATTAAGTTCGCATTAATATGCTATGTGTTTATAGACCGAAGGTTGGCCGTTTTTATTTTTTCTTGGGGGTGTGGTTTGCTTATTTCAAGCTATGAAGTCTTTATAATTCGGTGTCTTCAAAATCTCACACTGAAAAAATGTTTTCATTATGTTTTTTAATGAGCGAAAAAGCGTATAATTTGTATAGTTTAAATTACACGTATATATAAATATATATATATATATATATATACATATATATATACATATATATATATATAATATTTGGGATATTTATTTTCCATTTTCTCCAACCTGTTGTAAGATACTGTTGCATCCTTTGAGTCTATGCGATGTTATGTGTTAACAAATTATTACTCCCTGTTTTAAAATCAAACGGATGAATCACGATAATCCACACAGTACAGTAATCTACCTGACTTTAATTCGTAATAATAATATCAAAATATAAAAAGTGCGTCGTCGACTAGCATTCAATGCGATCGGTCTTAATTATTTTGCTCTCTTGAATTCTTTACCCCGTTAAGTTTAAAATCTCTCACACTCACACCTGAAAAACAGATTTATTATATTTTTTGTGTATCACACGTGTCTTCTTTTTTTTATTTCTTTTTTCTTCTATTTTTAACATCTTACACACATAAGAAGTAAATAAGTTAATAATATTTAAACAACACAATGGCGCCGGGGCCACCGGACAAGCACTCCAGTAACAGATTTTCTGTACTGGGTGATTATATTGGAATTCCAGCCAAGAAACAAAAACACAATGAATTCCCAGAACTACCTATACCAACGATCAACGCCCGCAATAATCCGAAATATGTACTCATTGCTTCCAGTAATCCAAACAAATTGATATCGCAAATAAATTAATTTGCCATCAAAAAGCCGTGGAAAGCATTAGCACTGAACTCGATTCAATCTCTTTATTACGCGATGGAAACCTTTTAGTACTTGCACGTAATGCACGTGTTGCTGATAGATTTGTAAAAACAAAATCATTATCGAACCTATACAACGTTACCTGCAAGCTTCATGAAACTTTGAATTCAGTAAAAGGGGTTATTTACGCACCATGCTTGATAAATGTTCCAGAACAAGAAATAGTACAAGAAATGAAAGATCAAGGCGTCATAGACGTATACAAATTCACAAAACCAAGCGAGGATGACAATTCACGCACACCAAGTGGAAAAATTATAATAACCTTTGATCTGTATCCTTTGCCTGCAACTGTGGACGTTGCCTGGTATAAATGCAAAGTAGACTTTTATATACCAAACCCAATGCAGTGCAAAAACTGCTACAAGCTTGGACACACTAAGAATCGCTGCAAAGCAGAGGCCACATGCCCTAAATGTAGTCTACCACCACACACCTCAGAAGAATGCACACGGATATTTTGTACAAATTGTTTAGGTGATCACTCATCGGCGGATAAACTGTGCCCACGATATGTTCAAATGAGCAACATTTTAAAAATCAAAACCGAAGACTATTGCAGTATGGGAGAAGCCCGCAGAAAATACTACAATAATATCAAACAAACGCAAACAAATCATAAGGAAAAATGTTCTATTATCTGTGATGCTCATAAAACCAACGATTCTGAAAACGATTAAAAATGAAACAGCTATAAAACATACCAAGTCAAATATTAACTTAAGCAACCAATTACCAACAACAACGCAAGAATTATCAGCGGTTATCTCTGGCTCTCTTTTACAATACAAGGAAACAAAAAAACTATCAGAAGAAAACAAAAAGGTTACTACACATAATGACAAAACTCAAAGCCAAATCCCAACAACAAGCAAACAATTAAACAGTACTTATCCATTAACACTTAAACAACCACAAAGCTCATATTTAAAAGAAATAATGCAAAACAAAAATTGACATTAACAATAACAAATTCTACCAACAAAAACAATACCTCTAATAGTAAAAAATCAGCAATACATATAAATAACACCATGTCTCCAATCTCACGTTTAACACAAACCCTTATACGCAAAGACGATTATTTTGTACCATCTGGCGCCGGGGTCCTCGGCGAGGAAACGATGGACCTTGAAACAACCACATTATCCCATCCTTACCCTTAATTCTATCTTTAAATATGGATTTCGTTCTCGCACAGTGGAACATCAAAGGCCTCAAGAACAACTACGACAATCTTCAATTGCTTATAAAGGAAATGGACCCCAGTTTCATCTCACTACAAGAAACTCATTGCGCACACAACGTTACCCCAACCCCACCCAAAAACTACATTAACTATTTCTATAACTCAATACATAACACCACCGCCAAGCAAGGAGTAAGAATTTTTATAAAATCCAATATACCTCATAGACATATTCCTATAAACTCGGAATATTAGATAATCGCAATAGAAATCAACCTCAACATAACATTCACTGTTCTGTCTTTATATATTCCACCTAACCAAGATATATCTTTCCAGAAAATAAGCAATATTATATCATCATTCAATACTCCACTTCTAATTCTTGGCGACTTTAACGCCTGGAACACTATTTGGGGTTCTGATACTAATAACACTAGAGGGATAATACTCGAAAATATTATACAACGTGCAAATCTCTGCGTTTTAAACGACGGCAGCCACACTCACTTTTCTACCCATGGTACCTTCACCAACATAGACGTGTCATTCTCCTCGGTTACTCTACTGCCTTCAATTTCATGGTGTACCTTTGACGATCTACATAATAGTGATCACTTCCCGATAAAAATTTCTGTTAAATTTTCGGACGAAAATGTTACCCCAATTAAAACAAAAAAGTTTTTAGTGCAACGGGCGGATTGGCCAAATTTTACTAAAAGAGCGGAAATAGAAATTCTTCAACGGCAGCACCGTTTAACAGCTCCAAATATTCACATAGCCTCATTGCCACCAACACACAAGATAGAGATGCGCTCTTACTAGAAGAGCCAGTTACCATGCTTGAACTTAACTGCTGTTTAAATAAATTTAAAGGAACAACTCCAGGCTTAGACCGAATCTCGTATCAGATGATAAACGCCCTCTCTCGTGCAAGTAAAGAAAAACTACTAGTCTTGTATAATACATTATTTCATAGTGGTAACTTGCCTCAATCTTGGAAATTTTCAGTTATTGTTCCAATCCCTAAAAAGAAAAATTCAGCCTCTGTTAGCGCATACCGCCCAGTATCGCTAATTTCATGCCTTTCAAAAGTTATTGAGCGAATTATAGCAACAACATTATCATGGCTTATGGAAAAGAAAAAGCTTATTGCTAAAGAACAAGTGAGATTTAATGCAATTAAAGGTTGTGACGATGCGTTACTCCACCTAGACTACTACATCACTAACGCGTTATCAGCTAAAAATCACGTAACAGTTCTCTCGATGGACTTTGAGAAAGCCTTCGATAAAATCGGCTCACATGTAATCCTAGAGATCCTTCGGAATTGGTCCATTGGCCCAAAAATATTAAAATTTGTCAATTCGTTTCTAACTAATAGTCGCTTCAAAGTAAAAATAAACGGCCATCTGTCAAAAACCTTTCCGTTGAAAAACGGAATCCCTTTTAAATCGCCTTTAATGAAATCAGCAAAATTATCAGTAAACACCGCTTTGTAGACCACTGTTTGTTCGCTGATGACCTTTATATACTTTGCAAACGAAACAGCGAAACAAAGAATATTTTGGAAAAAATTCTCGACGATATCAATAAATGGACCGAGTACTCTGGAGCAAAAATTTCATTACCAAAAACAAACAAATTTCATATATGACTCTGATGCCCACCGCATTTCTACAATACAGAACGTAAACAAACTTAAAATACTTGGAGTAATTTTCTCACGTAATGACTCTTTACACCTATTTAAACTTAAAAACTCTGTATTATCGAGAGCAAATATCATACGATATTTATCAGCGAAAACTTATGTTCATATCAACACATTAACCTACCTCACAAAAACCATCGTATTGTCTAAAATCGATTACGGTTTATTTTTGTATGGGAACAGCAGTAAAACCAATATCAACATCATCATATCTTCGTTTCATCAAGCAGCTAGAGCGTGCGTGTATGCGTCCAGGACAACCCCTATTAACCACATACTTTCTGAAGCTAACCTCCCTTCAATAACCGACAGAGCTTTTGAAATGATAATACTGCCTAAGCTTCTAAATAGCACTAATTCCGTTTTAGACAAAGACATCGCCTCGGCTATTAAGGCAAGAAAACCAAAACGCATCAGATCAGCAATAGCAGAATCACTAGAAATGAACACACCACTCATTACTTTCAAGAAATATATAACCAAACCTCCTTGGAAACTGAATAACATTTCTCTTGACATGTCGCTTGCTAATTTCAACAAAAGCATCACCCCAAAAGACACCTTCACGACAAAAAACCAACTTACAAAACAATAATTGGCGGTTATTTTATACAGATGGTACCAAATCTGACATGAATATCCCAGCTTACGCGGTAGTAAATGAAAATGGCGACAATATTTACTTAGGCACTCTCACTGAACACTCCTCTGTATTCACCGCAGAGTCTCGAGCAATTTACCAAGCAATCCACATATCACTGTACGACAAAATAAACACCGTAATTTACACTGACAGCCTCTCAGTCATTAAAGCCATAAGCAATCCTTTCAACAACACATTGAACACGATTGTCAAAATAAGTAATAAAAATAAATTAAGAATATACTGGATACCAAGTCATATAGGAATTTTTGGTAATGAAAAAGCTGATTTAGCTGCGAAATACGCATCCCTAGCCCCTATAATAATGGACGACACAATTGAGAAAACCGATATGTGGCACTATATCGGAAACTTCATCAGACAAAGAAATAAACAAAATAAAATCAACCATCACCATTATTCCTACATTAATCCACATAACAACAACCCCATCTACCCCACAGCGCTTGATGAAGAAAAATTAAGGATTTTTCCAGGCTACGACTCGGTCACACCACATTTTCGCACGAATGGATTCTGAATAAAAATCTTCAAAGGCCAACTTGTATTAGATGCAACTGCACATTATCAATAAAACATATTCTCTCCGAATGCTTGACTTTCTCGAGTCAAAGACAAAAATTCTTCGCCAAAAACTCTGCCTTAGAACTTCTAAAAGAACCATCCACCGAGAACATTAACAAAATATCTCATTTCATAAAGCTTACCAAGCTCAAAATATAACTATTTATTTGTAAATAAAAATGCCAACATACCATTGCAAATATTATCTCTTAACGAAATAAGAAACCTAAATGGACAATCATATATTTATTATATAGAGCCGATGGCCAAAGTTGCTAGTGCTTATTTTCTTTTTCTTTTATTCTTAGAATTGTATTCCTGAAGAGTAAATAAATATAATAATAATATAAAAAACAACAATATAGGAAAATGTTGACACAATGAGATACACCTAATCAAAAAGCTTTTACTTCGAACAACTTACTTAGAGAAGAAAAGACAAGCAATATTTTACTTTCAATACCATGTTTGTTACATTTATATATGTATATTAAGTTCATTTGTTCTTTCAACATTCCAAAAAATTATTAAAATATTTTCCAAATTATCAATAAATAACAATTAATTATTTTATTATTTGCAGCCTTTAAAAACTTTATCGAAGACGGCACCCCTGCCAAATATTTTCAATTTTTATACAGTCTCGACAATTCTGTGCCAATTTGCTATACATTTTGCAGCTTTATTTTATTTAACACAGGAGGCATGTGGCAGAGCACCACAAAGGTAAAAACATATTTTTCATATATAATTTATTTTAATAAATAAGCTATGCAGAGAGGGAAAAATTAAACTGTACATTGATATGAATGCTGAAGAAAAACAAAAGTTTGAGCCGAATATTGTTAATAGCACCATATATATTATTTGCTTGGCATTACAAATTTCTACTTTCGCAGTTAACTACAAGGTATATTATCTTAATAAATATGTATTTATCAAACGTATTTATGGTATCCAAATATAGGGTCATCCTTTTATGGAAAGCTTGCGCGAAAACCGCTTTCTGCTATATTCAATTCTTGCATCTACTGGACTTGTGATTGTATTGTCTTTGGGCTTGTCATCGGACTTAACAAACACGTTTGAAATTGTCGATTTTCCAAATGATGTGAGTATTGAAATTACTGACAACAGTGGCATTTATTAGTCAAAATGTTTTCTATATAATTATAGTTCCGGCAAATATTAATATACGTCTTGTTGGCCGATACCATAGCTGCGTATGTAGCAGATAGAGTGTGTTCATTTCTTTTTGGTGAAGTCAGACAAAAATCAAAATTACTAAGTTGCTGAAATCATTCGATAGTATTTAATTTTTAATAATTATGAATACATATGTAATTTTGTATACAATTAGATGATTTTTTATGTATCTTAAAGGAATATTGATATGTTTTTTTATTTATAGCTATAATTCTTTAGTAAATGTTATTGGTATGCTTCAGACAAAAATAATTGGAAAATTTTATATGTAAGGTGAATTAATTTGCAAGATGGTATATTTTTGGGAAATTAACTTATCCAAGTACAGATGATCGCACAAAAACTAACCAGAAGGTCTTTCACATCTTTTGAAGATTTGAACATATTTTTACGATACACATCGTGCATACCTTGGTTACACTAATTTAGTGTGCAGCAAGTTAAAAATTGGTTCAAAATGAAGAAAAGAAACGCAGGAATTAATATATTAGAAAAATGTAGTGAACGATTCACAAGCATTTACCAAACCTAATAATTATAAAGCCAATTGTAAGGGGGAACAAATTCGGGCGCATGTTAAGTTTTGACAATTTACATCCTGCCAGGGCACTGCTTTTGTGGGAAGGGTCGTAAGGGGGCGGGAGTCCCTCAGTTGGCACGGCAACCAAAACTATAGCAAGTTCATGTATGACTTCGATCATGCATGTTCTTCCGAAACTTGCCATGGCAGTTGCTGGCATAAAATCAATTCCGAAATCTGTTCGGATGAACACATGTGACATTTTTTGTTCACTGATATCTTCAGGGCAATTCAAAATTCGTCGTCAATAAAGTGAAATAATTTAGTTAAAATGCTAAATTAGTGTTAACTGGTAATTAAAAAGGTATGTATGATCTTAATAGTCTCCACCGCCTTAAGTATTAATTTTAGCCTACTGCACGATGACCTTAACTTTTCCAGTTGATAGTTTGTGGTAAATGTTATAGGTTTAATTCATTCTGTATTATACTGATGATTTGTAGAGTTAATCAACAATTCTTTCTATTTACTGGTTCTTACACATACCATATCTGTATTACATATCTTTGTACGAATAAAATTTTTTATTACAACCGGAACTGGTTTCCTTGCTCCATTATTTTTATTTATAAACAGCGTAATTATCGTACCACACATCTTGATTGGATTGAAATTCCTGAAATTTTCCACATACTTTAAATCAACAACACCAAATAGTGTTAGGACGGTATAAAATGCGACTTATAAAGAGTTTGTTATCAATTATTTATTTTTATAATTATTATAAGCGCACGTATTGCATAATATGACTATATAATAAAAACAAAAATCAAGAATCTCAGTCTTGTATTAAAAGAAAATTCAAATGAAGACAATGTGTAAAAGTAACATAATGCGCAAAATTCAGTCATCAAATTCTTGTTTTAAAGTAAAGAGAAAAATAATTCTCTGTTGTAAAAAGGTTGACTTCACAGCCAAGCCTAAACGAGACCGCCGAGCACCACGGACCTACATATGTACATGTATACGCTTGAATGTACTGCCCACGCCCACCCCTCCGTCAGCATAACGACCAACTATCCCGCTTAGCCTGGTGCATTTAATATTAGAGGTATTTATATATTAAATATCAGTAATGTTGTGTCTTTCAAAGCTCCTTCTAATAAGCGTCAAGTTGTCTTCAGTGGCGCAGTCAAGTAGCTTCTCCAGTGGTTGGTTTATCTTAGATAGTTGACATTCAGTCAGTATATGCGGTATCGTGAGAAATACATCGCAGGAAGTGCATTTGGGCGGTTCGGTTTTTTCATAGTAATGCCTGGAATTGAATACAGCTTTACCAACTCTCAGGCGGGCAAGCATTATACAATGTTTTCTTGATACAGGATATTCTACCGAGAACAATTTTCTTATTGTTCTGGGAAAGCACGGAATTTCCGTAATTCGTGGTAGGTTCAATGCTCCCATAGCAGCACTATCTGCATATTCATTGCCCAGAATTCCAATGTGCGATGGAATCCGTATAACAGTAATTTCGCCCTGCGCATTTTTCAAGCGTGGCATATCATCATATTCACCGTTTTGATTTTTAATCAAGGCTTTTGTTGCACTCAAGCTATCAGTACAGATTAAAGTATTGTTTGCATGTTCAGCAGAATATATTACTGCAGTTTTAATAGCTGAAATCTCTGCCGTAAAGATACCAGTATGATCTGGCAATCGAACTCCCACTACGATTTCATACTGAGTTGCTGTCATTTGTTTAACGATGGAATATGATGTTATATTGTTGCGGAATGATCCATCCTAATAGTAAATGACGTCTGGGGAGATGCGTGAGATTTTCTCCAAAAGCATTTTTTTAAAACACAAGGGATTCGAAGACCTTTTGTTGAAGAAACTTAGACCGGTGCACTTGGTTTATGTGGAATGGGAGTATTCCATTTTTTCACGAGCGCTATAATATTTCTGATAGCCGATGGGGTGGAACTATTCGACGATGCTAGTTGATTCCAAAATGTGTCATGCAAACTATCAGCTGTTATTGTGATTGCTCGTGATGCAAAGCTAACAGAACATTTTTCCAATAAAGTTTGAAAGTCTGAAAAATTTGCCTCGGACCTTAAATTTGCAATGGGTGTTGTGCGTAGAAGACCGGATGCTGTTCTGAAGCACATGTTCATTACTGTATTAATTTTGTTGATATTCTTCTTGGAAGTCGAGCCGTAGATTGTCAAGCCATGCATTATGGTACCAGCTGTCAGAGATTTGCAGATGTTGAGCGCTGTCTCAATATGTGGTCCTTTGTTTCGGGAGCATATTAGTTTCAATAAATTGTTGATTTTTGCCAATTTGTTTGTCATATTCTTGATGTGGCTATTCCAGAGGAGATTTTTGGAAAATATTATTCCCAAAATCCTCATTTGGGCAGAAAGTTGAATAATCTCGTCCCTGATGATAATGGTTCTATCATTACAGCATCGTTTTCTGCAAACGTTAAGAACTTCCGCCTTACTTGCGGGGATGACAGCTCCTTTTTCTCTAGCCCAGCCATCCACTGCACGATCCAATTGATTGAGACTATGACTAACGCAATTTGGACTCCCAGAGGCTACCGCAAAGATGTTGTCTGCGTATATTCCGATATAGTCAATCCCAGGTAAATATGTTACCGCTGATGCCAAGGAATTGGCATAGATGGTGTATAGTACTACGGAAAGTGGGGAACCCTGTGGTACCCCATTGTCCAAAGCGTAAGTTGGGAAAAGAAAGAAAGAAGCGTAAGTTAAGAAAAAGCAAACAAAAATTTTCATGCAAAATTAGAAAACTCGACTTTTATATTAATAAAAATTACACCTATGACTTATTCAGAAATTTTCTTTAAAAAGTGTACAAAATTTTCAGCTTTAATATATAAATAAAATAAACCTGTGACCTTTTCAAAAAATTTCAAGAAAGATTATACAATTTTTTTGTGGAAAATTAGAAATCTCGGCTTTTATATTTATAAAAATTACACCTATAACTTATTATTAAATTTTCTTTAAAAAGTGTTTAAAATTGTTTATGCAAAATTAGAATTTTCAGCTTTAATATACAAATCAAATACAAATGTGACCTTTTCAAAAAATTTAAGAAAGATTATACAAATTTTGTGTGGAAAACTAGAAATCTCGGTTTTATTTATATAAAAATTACACCCGGTCTTATTAAAAAAATTTCAAGAAAAAGTATACAAAATTAGAAATTTCAGTTTTAATATATATATAGAAAATGCACCAGTGACTTATTCAAAAAATTTCAAGAAAGATTATAAAAATTTTGTGTGGAAAATTAGAAATCTCGGCTTTTATATTTATAAAAATTACAATTACAAAAAAATGTCTCATGCATAATTAGAAATTTCAGCTTTAATATACAAATAAAATGCACCTGTTACTTATTCAAAAAACTTCACGAAAAATTATAAAAATTTTTTATGGAAAATTAGAAATCTCGGCTTTTATTTTTAAAAAAATTACACCCGTGACTTTTCTAATATTTTAAGGAAAAAGTTTTGATTGGTCATGCAAAATTAGCAATTTCAACTTTAATATATAAATAATATATACCTGTGACTTATTTAAAAAAATTTCAAGCAAAATTATAAAAATATTTTATGGAAAATTAGAAATCTCGGCTTTTATATTTATAAAAATTACACCCGGCCTTACTTAAAAATTTTCTATCCCGCTTAGCCTGGTGCATTTAATATTAGAGGTATTTATATATTAAATATCAGTAATGTTGTGTCTTTCAAAGCTCCTTCTAATAAGCGTCAAGTTGTCTTCAGGGGCGCAGTCAAGTAGCTTCTCCAGTGGTTGGTTTATCTTAGATAGTTGACATTCAGTCAGTATATGCGGTATCGTGAGAAATACATCGCAGGAAGTGCATTTGGGCGGTTCGGTTTTTTCATAGTAATGCCTGGAATTGAATACAGCTTTACCAACTCTCAGGCGGGAAAGCATTATACAATGTTTTCTTGATACAGGATGTTCAACCGAGAACAATTTTCTTATTGTTCTGGGAAAGCACGGAATTTCCGTAATTCGTGGTAGGTTCAATGCTCCCATAGCAGCACTATCTGCATGTTCATTGCCCAGAATTCCAATGTGCAATGGAATCCGTATAACAGTAATTTCGCCCTGCGCATTTTTCAAGCGTAGCATATCATCATATTCACCGTTTTGATTTTTAATCAAGGCTTTTGTTGCACTCAAGCTATCAGTACAGATTAAAGTATTGTTTGCATGTTCAGCAGAATATATTACTGCAGTTTTAATAGCTGAAATCTCTGCCGTAAAGATACCAGTATGATCTGGCAATCGAACTCCCACTACGATTTCATACTGAGTTGCTGTCATTTGTTTAACGATGGAATATGATGTTATATTGTTGCGGAATGATCCATCCTAATAGTAAATGACGTCTGGGGAGATGCGTGAGATTTTCTCCAAAAGCATTTTTTTAAAACACAAGGGATTCGAAGACCTTTTGTTGAAGAAACTTAGACCGGTGCACTTGGTTTATGTGGAATGGGAGTATTCCATTTTTTCACGAGCGCTATAATATTTCTGATAGCCGATGGGGTGGAACTATTCGACGATGCTAGTTGATTCCAAAATGTGTCATGCAAACTATCAGCTGTTATTGTGATTGCTCGTGATGCAAAGCTAACAGAACATTTTTCCAATAAAGTTTGAAAGTCTGAAAAATTTGCCTCGGACCTTAAATTTGCAATGGGTGTTGTGCGTAGAAGACCGGATGCTGTTCTGAAGCACATGTTCATTACTGTATTAATTTTGTTGATATCCTTCTTGGAGGTCCAGCCGTAGATTGTCAAGCCATGCATTATGGTACCAGCTGTCAGAGATTTGCAGATGTTGAGCGCTGTCTCAATATGTGGTCCTTTGTTTCGGGAGCATATTAGTTTCAATAAATTGTTGATTTTTGCCAATTTGTTTGTCATATTCTTGATGTGGCTATTCCAGAGGAGATTTTTGGAAAATATTATTCCCAAAATCCTCATTTGGGCAGAAAGTTGAATAATCTCGTCCCTGATGATAATGGTTCTATCATTACAGCATCGTTTTCTGCAAACGTTAAGAACTTCCGCCTTACTTGCGGGGATGACAGCTCCTTTTTCTCTAGCCCAGCCATCCACTGCACGATCCAATTGATTGAGACTATGACTAACGCAATTTGGACTCCCAGAGGCTACCGCAAAGATCTTGTCTGCGTATATTCCGATATAGTCAATCCCAGGTAAATCTGTTACCGCTGATGCCAAGGAATTGGCATAGATGGTGTATAGTACTACGGAAAGTGGGGATCCCTGTGGTACCCCATTGTCCAAAGCATAAGTTGCGGAAAAGAACCCGTCAACCTTAACAGCCACTCTACGATTGTCCAGAAACGATTTTAATAAATTCAATATTTGTTTGGGAACTCCCCATTTATTCAGCTCCGTTATAACAGATAATGATGTTACACGATCGAATGCTTTTTCAATGTCCTCAGAGCACTAAACAATGTTTCCCATTTTTAATGTTGCGACGTAGTACCTCTTCTAGCTGGTGACATATGCTATGGACCCCGTTTCTGGGAATGAACGCATATTGCATTTTGGATATTTTCTTAATTGCAAGTTTCCAAAAGCGCTTGGCTATTATTTTTTCCAGTATTTTGGAAAGTACGGGTAGCAAGGAAATGGGTCGATACCCCTCCAGTTGACTATGATTTTTCCCAGGTTTGGGAATAGGAGAAAGTATGGCCATTTTCCAGTCATGTGGGAAAACGCCGGACACCAATATATTATTGTACAACTCACATAATCTAGATTTAAGCACATCAGGTGCAAATTTAATCATTGAGTATGTGATTTTGTCTCTGGCTGGGGTTGAACCCTTTAGGTATCTTAACACCTCTTGTAGTTCATTAACCGTTATCTTACCGTTCAGCTCTTCGAATTGGCACGTTATCTGAGGCAGATTTTCAATTTTGAGTTGTCTCTTATCAGAAATAATTCTGGGATCAAAAGCATCATCTGAGCCGAGCGAGCACCAAAATTTGGCAAAGTTGTCAGCAATATCCAAGGGATGTGAAAAATTATTGTTGTTCGTACAGATGGTGGGAAAGTTGTTGGATTTTTGCGACCTTAAATTATTGACCCTCTGCCAAAGAACTCGCACATCCAAAGTGGGGTTCAAAGAATTTACGAAATTTTCCCATGTTGTTCTTTTTGCGATTTTGCATTCTTTTTTAACCCTTGCACAAAACCTTTTATAGTTAATGATATTTGACTTGTCGCGGCATCTTTTAAAGGTTTTCCATGCTTCCTGCTTTTATCGTATCAATCCAGATATATCTGAATTGTACCAGACAGGACTGTGTTTATCTTTACATAGTCGACTTAAAGGAATAGACTCATTTGCCGTTTTGCGTATAATCCGTTTTATTTGTGCAGCTTCTTTGTTAATGTTACATGATTTATCAAATTCGGTAATTACTTCAGCAACCTTCTTTTCAAACAATTTCCAATTAGCCTTCCTTTCCAAAAATCGAGATGAAAATTTTCTCTTTACTGTGTCTATGCAATTAGTAATTTTAATGGGAAAATGGTCTCCCACTTCCGGCAAAGGTAAAGAAATCCAGCTCAAAGTGGAAGCAATATCCACGCTGCACATGGAAACATCAACAGCAGTTAGTGTATTTTTTGTACTAAGTAAGGTAGGGGAACCATCGTTTAGAACAACTAGCTCCTGATCATTTGCAAAATCTTCCAGTATTTTTCCGTTTGGGGAATTGGAGGCAGAGCCCCACAATACATTTTGAGAATTTAGATCACCCAGACAAATGTGATGGGCATTTGTAGTAATCGGAATATTATTCATCATTATTATTGGTGATAAGTTGATGTCATTTTCTCTATAGATATTCGTAATGTGAAGTTCCGTATCACAACGGATCACTATTGTCTGAAATAGTAGATCACTACTTGAGGTAGAATGATCTGTAACGTTCAAGTTGGTTTTAACCAGCAATGCAATGCCCGATTTGGCATAGTCATAGTTGTTGTTGTGGTGGAATATTTTGAAACCTGGTAAATGTAGTTCTTCTGGACTATATGCGTCTCCTGCAATACTATAATGTTGGGTTTATGCCTTGCTACTAAGAGTTCCAAGGCATATTTGTTGTTGATAAATCCTTGTATGTTCCACTGGAGAAGCTTAATGTGTTGATGAAAAGACATTATAGTTTTATTTTCTTAATTTGGGTGGAATTAACACGTTCAATTGCGGAAAGATGTTATATAGTTGTGTTACTGGAGTGTTGTTTTTATCTGAGCTGTTGGTTGATGTTCTTGGGGTGGTGTTCAAGCCTAAGCCTTCTGTAATGTCTTACATAATCATTTCCTCTGTTAAGTTTTCATCTACATTTGCTGTAAAACAATCATCAATAGAGTCATCCAATGATAATGATTTGTCATTACTAAATAAAGTTTCATCTTCAATATCTTCCAATAATGAATTAACAGCTTCAGTTGTTGTGGTTTTTTGTTGCTTATTAAGTGAGATTATTTGAGAATAGGAGGTTTGAATTGATGTGAGTGAATTTTGATCTATTTGTTCAGAGGTTGTACATGTATTTGCATTGGAGTTCTTATTGTTGTTGTTGCTGTAGTTGTTCTTTGTTACACATTTGTTTATTGTTGATGAGTTGATGTTATTAACATATTGGGAAGAGTCATTAGGTTTTGCGGTAGAGTTTTGTATTTGTTTTTTTGGTATTCACTTTCAAGTTGCTTTGGTTTTCTGTTTGTTTAAATTTGTCTTCCAGGTCGTTCTTTTTGTTATTGCTATTGTTTGTTGTCAACGAAGAAACTGTAATTTGTGCATATGTAGGTTTTTTCTTTGCATTAGGGACGCGAGGTTGAAGCATATTTAAAGATGGGTTATCATTAAATACTTTCCAAGCTTCGCGTGTTGTACATCTTCTGGAAATTCGGATGAAGTTCACCGATTTGTGTTTCCAGTATGTGGGACATTGTCTGTCATATGATGTATGAGTTTCGGTTTGGCAGTTAACACAGTATTTCCGAATACATGCCTCATGTTTTTCGGAATGGCCACATTCTCTACATTGTTCTACGCTTTTGCACCACTTTCTTGTGTGTCCCAATCTTTGGCAGTTTATGCACCTCATGGGATTCGGAATATATTCCTCCACTGGAACCCTTTCTCATCCTAATTTCAATATGTCTGGGCGGTAGATTAGGTCGAATGTAATTATTGCCGCTCCTGTAGCTATTATTTTGTCATTTTCTTTTTTGGTAATTTTTCTTACTTCGATGACACTTTGATCCTTGAGAGATGATAGAAGATCTTCTTGAGAGATCTCTACTATTTTCCTGGAAAAAATACGGCCTTGAATTGAATTCAGGGTTTTATGCAACGAAATTTTGACAGTTATACAGTCGATGTAGTTTGATTTAAGGAACTTATCAGCAGACTTACTATCAGGTACCTTTATCAGCAAACCTCCACTTTTCATTTCTTTGACTTCAAGTCGATCTTTCGATATGAAATCCAGGCCTCTTTCTACCTGAAAAACATTATGAGATGCTAGCGGAGGAATTTCCAAACCTTCCTTAAGTGATACTGCGGCCGCTACTAAATAGCGTGGTAGGTTTTGTTGGTTCGATGATGTTTGAGGCAGAGGAACAAATTCTTCAGCTCGTGGTCATTTATATTTATTCACTCTGGGTTTTCCGGACGAAGAATCCAATTCCCGAAACCGGTTGTAGTCCGGGGGATGAACCCCGTTCATAGTGAAAAAGGGACCAGAAACTTTCAATAAAGATTTATCGAACACTCAAAGTCTTGAAATTCAATCAAAAATAAACCAAGAATGCTCTAAAAAAGAAACAAGCAACACCGTTTGCTTTTACACAAAACAATAACCAAATATCCGCGCAATAAAATTTAGATATAACCTGTTGCTATTACATAACAAGTGCTTCAACATTTTACATTAAATAAGTCTTCACAGAATTTTTAAAAACTGGAAAAACTGGACTATATTTTATTAAATTTGGCAACTTATTAAACTCATGTGGTACCGAAAACGTAATGCACTGCCATGTTAACTCCAATCGGCATCTTGAAGACAAAGTTTTCTGACTGTCTGGTGTTCCTGTTACTAATTGACATATTTTTGGGAAATTGAATAGACTGATGATTATTTCCTCTTAATTGTTTTGAACATATATACTAATGGCCAGCTTTTAACATAATATTTAAATACGAAATTAGCTAATTTTCCTTAAATTTAAGTTGTATTTAAATATGGCTTAATTTTGTCAGTTTCAAACTGCGCTTGGTATTTAATTATGATAAAAGTATGGTAGCACTATTAAATGTCAAAAAAATATAAACAACTTCTTCATTTAATATCTGCTTAATATTTTGTTAACTTAATATTAAAATATTTTGTTTTCAAAATTATGTGGTTTCGAAATGTTTGCCTGAATTTGCTATTAAATTCTCGCTCCACATCCTTCCACACATTCACCAACTCGGTCAGTCTCTTTGCACTCGATTATGCTGCTGTTTTTTGTATCAAATAAGGAAAAAACTTCAATGCGCAGTTTTCATAATTTGCAGAACTGTTAAAATCATATGGTAGTATGAACAACTTAAGTTGTATTTAAGTGGACGTGGTCAGTGATTTAAGTTGTATTTAAATATGATCTATAAAAGTAAATTCGGTATTTAAACTGAAACTGAGTTTAAAAACCGTTTAATTTTTATGTTAAAAACTGGCCCTAAGAGTTGCTGCTTGTAAAGACCTCACAATGACAAAATATTTTTGACATATGTTTAATAAAGTTCCACGGAAGAACAACGTAGTGGCAAATTAAACACGAGCTTTTTAACTGAGCAGATGGAAGTGATTTATTCACTGTTATTTCAATGCCCATACAGAAGACTGAGTTACATATTGCAATATGAAACTCAGTACAAGTACAAACAGATATAAATGGGTTAGAATATATATATACATATGAATATCTTCTTCTTCTTCTTTTGGCGCTACAGTCCGTGGTGAACCTGGGCCTCAACCAACAAAGTTATTCTTTGTTGTTGTGTCGAAACTAGTGTGTTTTTACACGGTAGGGAAGTTACCCCCATGCACAACCCCCGAAACATGGAGGACCGGGTCCTGGTTTAGACCCCTGGACAGAGGGGATTCGCTGCACACTTTGGTTCACCTCTAAGCGGGTGCTGTAGGGGCTATCCAGGGGCGCCACGGGGAGGCAGTATGTCAGCTTGACCAGTCCATTTTCAGGGATCGCTGCTGGCTTCTCGCCAGGTTGAGAGCAATCAACAACTTTGCCCTGAGTGCACTGGCCCATCCCCCCATACATATGAATATAGTTAAGCAAATTTCAAAGGCTACTAACAAACGAAGAATATATATACAATAACCGTTTGTCAAAGTTGTCATATAATAAAAAACATGTGTAAATATCAAATAGGATTAACTTAACAGTTGGCAGAAGTTTTTCCTGATTTGATGAGCGTTTTTAATGACTAGAGAGTTAAGAGTTGAGAACTTCAATCATGGAAAAAGGTTATCGGGTTGATCCGTGTTTAATATTTTATGCATAAATAATAAAATCCTTAACTTCAAATAGTCACCAAAAATTTTGTTTACATACAAAGAAACGTGATCATATCTTCTAAAACCGTATATGTAAGTAAAGAATTATTTTATTGAAAGTCACAGTTGGTTTAATTTTGCTTAACATAGAAATTACTCGACCACAGGTAAAATTAATGTGGTTTTACCAGAGTCCTGTTGAAATCAATTCCCAGATATAGTTCCTTGTATAATTTTTGTTAATTGTTTTTCCTGATTAAACTGTTACTGTAGTATTTTTATTTTTTTTAACTATTACTTTTCTATAGGTCTTACTGAGTTTCGTTCCTAATTTTTGTTCTTTTTTACATAAATAATTTTTCCAGGTTCGTAAGTTTTAGGCTCGGTCTTAGTGTTGTTATGGTAGTTTCTGTCTTCTAATTGTTTTCCTTCTAGCTTTTTGATTACCTCTCGTTCTTGGGCATTAGTAGTAACTCTTCGCAGAAAAAATGTTTCTATCGGCTTCTTTCTTATGGTCGAATGTATAGAGTTGTTATATTCGTAGATTCCTCTGTACAGTAGTTCTGGAAAGGTGCAGTGTCCATTGTCAGCTTTTAAACAACGCAGAATTTCGGAGAGCGTAGAAGGGATCGTTCAATCTGTCCATTGACGCTGCTACTGTAAGGTGGTATTCTAAACACCTTTACGTTGTATTGATTTTTTAACATGAAAATAGTTAAAGTTGAGCTGAAAGATTTCTCATTGTCCATAACGATTACTTCTGACTTCCCGATAGAGAGTAACATTTCTCTACAAAGTTCCTTTATATGTTGAACAGACCGGGATTTTAGTATTCTGACCTGGGCGAACTTCGAGAACTTGCCTATAGCGGTTAGTATTGCCATTTTTCCTGTCACAAAAATATCTATATGAACAATCTGTCCAGGAAACCTTGGTATAGGTGTCTCTTGAATCGTGATTTTGTTCGGGTGACTTTCATATTTGTTATCCTTACACATCTTACAGGGATTGATGAGTTTTTTTTATTTTTAAATGCATGTTCGAAAAATCTATTTTTAATTCGTCGTGTAAAGCTCTTCTGCCTTGCTTAGAGTTCTTGATAAAAATACGATAGGTCTTGAGATATCATAGCTCCCACCGCATAGTTAGATGCGTTTATTGTGAAGGTGAATTCCTTACTGAAATCGGCATACGCTAACATAACATCGTCAGAAGTCAGTATAGTTTTAAGTTTTATAAATGCCTCTTTTGCTTCCTGATTTAGATCGATTGTTATATTTTTTGATATGTGTTTAGGCGAATGGCCTGCCTCCCTTGACAAAAGGATTGTCAGGGGCTTTGCAATTTTTGCATAGGTCCTAATAAAGCACCTGTAATAATTTAACAGTCCTAAAAACGATCGTAGATCCTTAAGAGTCTTTAGTGCTGAAAATTTAAGAATGCCTTCCACTTTTTTTGGGTTAGTTTTAATGCCTTCATCTGATATTACGAATCCAAAAATTCGTCATTAATATCCAGAATTGGGTACTTGTCTGGTATTGTCTGTTCGTTTAGTTTCCTATAGTTTATCACGATTCTGTATTTCTTCTGGAAGTATCCAAATCGGAGAATTGTAAGGTGATACGTGGAGGTCGAATGATTCCCTGTTTCAGAAGGTGTTGTATATGGTTTTTAACCTCGTCTTTTAGTTGTACTGGATACGGGTAGTATCTAGAATAAGCGGGCATCATTGGTTTTTGGTTTGATGGCTGCGACTACAGATGTAGTGTACGTGAGATTTTCATTCGGTTCACAAAAGAGTGATTTGTACTGTGCGATAATTTCTTGTAATTTAGCTTCCTGTTTTTGTGTCAAGTAGTCTGAATATAGTTTTTGTTTGACCCGTTGTCAATAATAAAGTGCAATATTTGGCCGTTATTCATCCTCCACTCAAACTAAGGGAATCTATTGGTCTAAAAAATAAATGTCTACTAATTCTTGAAACTCCGTTTGGTTTTCATTTTCTAATATGTCCCCTTGGTTTTGCAAGCACTGATAACTGATTGATAACTGTTCCCTATAGTATTGATTATGAAAATCTTTATTTGCTTGTGTTTGTAAATGGATATTCCGTTGTATTTTCGGAGGACTTCATAATTGTTCAGATTGACTGACCGGTCTTTTAGCAAAAAATTGATTGGTTCGGGACGTGATTGGGGTTGGGGTTTTGCTGCATTTGGGGTCGTGCTATTGTTACCTCTATTCGAGCTTACGAAATGCAATCTTGCGAACTGATTCTCCATTTTCAGGCACAAATGAAGTGCCTGAGGGTGATTTTTGGGTTCTTTCATTCCCAGATGGAGCGACATTTTACCTTTCAAAGCTGTAGCTAAGACGTCTAGAGTCTTGTTTCTGTATGTTTCGCCTAAAAGATCTCGAGTCTCCCTACCGACGTCCATGCAAGACAATTTATTAGTAATGAGTGGCAGAAAAGAGTAGACCTGACAGAATTCTTGGATTTTACTATTTCCTTGTACTAGAGTACTCATTTGGTACTCTAGAGTGGTTAGATCTCTTTCGTCTGCATAGTACATAGCCAGATACTTTGTGATACACTCCCAATTCAAGTGAGTATTGCATGACTCTAACGATGCACCTATTTTGAAGTATTTCGGCATCCCTTTCCTTGATTCGTATAATCCCAGGATCCTGTCCACGCTCTTTTTCTAAGAGCTGAACTCAGCAGGGTATCCCGAAAATTCTCTTATATTTCTAACAACGTCCGGAACCTTATCTAGATCCGCCAGGTCATTTCTGTACCTATCCTCTATTGTTTTATATATATCTCCTACACTTCCTTGTCCTTCCGTCTTTGTTTTATAAATGATTACCGGAGTTGTAGCCTTTGGGGTGCTTTTATCTAGGGTATCCTTGAATCTGCAGCCTATGGGGTGCTTTTGATTAGAATTAGATCCCTTCTTTTGGGTTGGGCCGTCCTTCTAATTACCGCCTATGGGGTGTTTTCATTAGAAGTTATATTTTCACGTTGGGCGCCAATTAAACTATTTTAAGTTTATTTGTTTAAAAAACACTTCTTTATTTACTCAACTGGTTGCCACAAAAGAAAAGTTATAACTAAATTGTTTCCTACTTAATAAACTTTATTACACCTTGTATTCTATAAAATATGCTTATTAATTATATTGACATGCTTTTGTTACCGTGTGCAATAAATTATGCTTTCGGCCGTCTGAAAATGTGTCAGCATTTTCTAAAGCAAACGTTTTTAGCAGGAAGGTCATTAACAGCAATAAAATGTTTTTTGCATTAACATATCTATCGTCAACGGAAAGAATGCTATAAACTATACTCCAATCAATGTTGCAAAATTTCTTTCCGTTCTAACGCAATATAATCTCTATGTTTAAAATCTGGGTAAGTAATAATGCAAATGAAAGTCGTACGTGATGAAAATAAGGTTATTTCGAGAAAAACAAAGGGCCGTTAGCTGATCGTAAATCAATACCTTGAATAGTTGAAGTAAAAAAAAGTAAATTTCAGCTTTAACATACAAATAAAATGCACCTGTTACTTATTCAAAAAATTTCATGATAAATTATAAAAATTTTTTATGGAAAATTAGAAATCTCGGTTTTTATTTTTATAAAAATTACATCCGTGGCTTATTCAAACAATTTGAAGAAAAAGTGTTAAAAATTAGAAATTTCAGCTTTTATATATAAGTAAATTACATTTGTGACTTATTCAAAAATTTTCAAGAAAAATTATAAAAATATTTTATGGAAAACTAGAAATCTCGGTTTTATATTTATAAAAATTACACCACAATTAAAAATTTTTCAAGAAAAAGTGTTAAAAATTAGAAATTTCAGCTTTAATATATAAATAAAATTCACCTTTGACTTATTCAAAAAATTTCAAGCAAAATTATAAAAATGTTCATGCAAAATTAGAAAACTCGGCTTTTATATTTATAAAAAATACACCTATGACTTATTCAAATATTTTCTTTAAAAAGTGTACAAAATTGTTTATGCAAATTTAGAATTTTCAGCTTTAATATACAAATAAAATACACCTGTAATAAAACACAAAACACACCATTACTAGAGAGTATATTAAGAACTATTTCCGGTTCGAACCAGGAACGGTTGGATATAAAGCAAATAACAAAATTCAAAACGAGGCAACTAAATACACGACAATACAAATCCTGGCTAATCAAAGAAGCAGTATGAAAATCTGCCTTATCAATGCTCAAAGCTGGAGAAATAATATCGGCGAATTTCGTTTTATTTTTGAAGATTCCGACATTGATGTAATTTTTGTATCTGAAACTTGGTTCAATGGTTAATGGCTGTATATACAGACCAAATAGTAGTACTTGTCTTGAACAATTTGTCAATACTCTCAATACTCAGACATTGGCTGCTGTATATGAAGATGTCGGTATTACAGGCGATTTTAATTCGAATACCTTAGCTGATTCTTACCTGATAGGCAATGTGAAAATATAACTTCTAATGAAAACACCCCATAGGCTGTAAATAGAACGACCTCCCAACGCGATAGCAGGGATCTAATTCTAATCAAAAGAAAAGATAAAAGCACCCCAAAGGCTGCAACACCGGTAATCATTTATAAAACAAGGACGTTTTAAGTGGAGAACTAAGTGTAAGAAGTTGGTACCCCAGTAACAGCGAAGAAAAGGGTAATACCGCTCTACCAGACATACAATGACGATCGCCACTCTTATGTAAGCATAGAATTAAGACTAAAATTTTAAGAAAGTGAAATATTTTAAAATAAAAAGAAAAGATTAAAACAAATTACTATTCAAATTCTGAAAGCGTCCCTTTTGAATCAAATAAATATTTTATATAAAAAGTAGGTTTATTGCGACTCCTACGATACTCTCCAATAAAAACTACTACATATATAGTAAAAATAAAAAAACAATAATAAAAATGTATATAAATTTAAATTGCAACTAACATCCGAATCTTACAAAGAAAAATTATTTTTTATGCAAAGTGAAAAATTAGAAACTAGAGGAAAAGAAAGAATATTTAAATATAAATATAAATTGCAACTATAATACGAATCTGTCATTAAAAATAATTTTTTATGCAAAGTAAAAAAATTTGAGACTAAAAAAAATGAGAATTTCTCAAATCAAACAAATATTATCTTTAATAAGTAGAACCGTTATAAATCCCACATGACCCTCTAATAAAAACACTACTTTACTAGTATTAATATAAAATATAGACTTTACAATAAAAGAAAAAAAATATATCCTACGTAAAGTAAAGAATTCAAAATTAATTCAAAAAGAAAGGGAAAAAGCATATCTTTTAAATCAAATAAAGTTCAAGTAAAATTCAGAAAATACAAATACTGCTGCGAAATCTACTACTATATTTCCTTTGTTTACTGGTGGTCATATAACAAATAGAGAATGTGGCCTTTCCGAAAAACATGAGGCATGTATTCGGAAATACTGTGTTAACTGCCAAACCGAAACTCATACATCATGTGACAGACAATGTCCCACATACTGGAAACACAAATCGGTGAACTTCATCCGAATTTCCAGAAGATGTACAACACGCGAAGCTTGGAAAGTATTTAATGATAACCCATCTTTAAATATGCTTCAACATCGCGTCCCTAATGCAAAGAAAAAACCTACATATGCACAAATTACAGTTTCTTCGTTGACAACAAACAATAGCAATAACAAAAAGAACGACCTGGAAGACAAATTTAAACAAACAGAAAACCAAAGCAACTTGAAAGTGAATACCAAAAAACAAATACAAAACTCTACCGCAAAACCTAATGACTCTTCCCCATATGTTAATAACATCAACTCATCAACAATAAACAAATGTGTAACAAAGAACAACTACAGCAACAACAACAATAAGAACGCCAATGCAAATACATGTACAACCTCTGAACAAATAGATCAAAATTCACTCACATCAATTCAAACCTCCTATTCTCAAATAATCTCACTTAATAAGCAACAAAAAACCACAACAACTGAAGCTGTTAATTTATTATTGGAAGATATTGAAGATGAAACTTTATTTAGTAATGACAAATCATTATCATTGGATGACTCTATTGATGATTGTTTTACAGCAAATGTAGATGAAAACTTAACAGAGGAAATGATTATGTAAGACATTACAGAAGGCTTAGGCTTGAACACCACCCCAAGAGCATCAACCAACAGCTCAGATAAAAACAACACTCCAGTAACACAACTATATAACATCTTTCCGCAATTGAACGTGTTAATTCCACCCAAATTAAGAAAATAAAACTATAATGTCTTTTCATCAACACATTAAGCTTCTCCAGTGGAACATACAAGGATTTATCAACAACAAATATGCCTTGGAACTCTTAGTAGCAAGGCATAAACCCAACATTATAGTATTGCAGGAGACGCATATAGTCCAGAAGAACTACATTTACCAGGTTTCAAAATATTCCACCACAACAACAACTATGACTATGCCAAATCGGGCATTGCATTGCTGGTTAAAACCAACTTGAACGTTACAGATCATTCTACCTCAAGTAGTGATCTACTATTTCAGACAATAGTGATCCGTTGTGATACGGAACTTCACATTACGAATATCTATAGAGAAAATGACATCAACTTATCACCAATAATAATGATGAATAATATTCCGATTACTACAAATGCCCATCACATTTGTCTGGGTGATCTAAATTCTCAAAATGTATTGTGGGGCTCTGCCTCCAATTCCCCAAACGGAAAAATACTGGAAGATTTTGCAAATGATCAGGAGCTAGTTGTTCTAAACGATGGTTCCCCTACCTTACTTAGTACAAAAAATACACTAACTGCTGTTGATGTTTCCATGTGCAGCGTGGATATTGCTTCCACTTTGAGCTGGATTTCTTTACCTTTGCCGGAAGTGGGAGACCATTTTCCCATTAAAATTACTAATTGCATAGACACAGTAAAGAGAAAATTTTCATCTCGATTTTTGGAAAGGAAGGCTAATTGGAAATTGTTTGAAAAGAAGGTTGCTGAAGTAATTACCGAATTTGATGAATCATGTAACATTAACAAAGAAGCTGCACAAATAAAACGGATTATACGCAAAACGGCAAATGAGTCTATTCCTTTAAGTCGACTATGTAAAGATAAACACAGTCCTGTCTGGTACAATTCAGATATATCTGGATTGATACGATAAAAGCAGGAAGCATGGAAAACCTTTAAAAGATGCCGCGACAAGTCAAATATCATTAATAGTAAGGCCCTTTCTCGAAAAACCAAGTTGACACTATATACCACTTTGATAATCCCTGTACTTCTCTATGGCGCAGAAGCATGGACGGTGTCGAAGGCGGATGAGGAAGTCCTTGGTATTTTCGAGAGAAAAGTTCTGCGTTCAATCTTCGGCCCTGTTTGCGTTGATGGTTTCTGGAGAAGAAGATTCAATCATGAACTGTACGGGTTGTACAGCGACATGAGCCTAACCAGGCGCCTACGGATCCAACGGCTAAGATGGTTGGGCCATGTAGAGCGCAAATTAAACACGAGCTTTTTAACTGAGCAGATGGAAGTGATTTATTCACTGTTATTTCAATGCCCATACAGAAGACTGAGTTACATATTGCAATATGAAACTCAGTACAAGTACAAACAGATATAAATGGGTTAGAATATATATATACATATGAATATAGTTAAGCAAATTTCAAAGGCTACTAACAAACGAAGAATATATATACAATAACCGTTTGTCAAAGTTGTCATATAATAAAAAACATGTGTAAATATCAAATAGGATTAACTTAACAGTTGGCAGAAGTTTTTCCTGATTTGATGAGCGTTTTTAATGACTAGAGAGTTAAGAGTTGAGAAATTCAATCATGGAAAAACGTTATCGGGTTGATCCGTGTTTAATATTTTATGCATAAATAATAAAATCCTTAACTTCAAATAGTCACCAAAAATTTTGTTTACATACAAAGAAACGTGATCATATCTTCTAAAACCGTATATGTAAGTAAAGAATTATTTTATTGAAAGTCACAGTTGGTTTAATTTTGCTTAACATAGAAATTACTCGACCACAGGTAAAATTAATGTGGTTTTACCAGAGTCCTGTTGAAATCAATTCCCAGATATAGTTCCTTGTATAATTTTTGTTAATTGTTTTTCCTGATTAAACTGTTACTGTAGTATTTTTATTTTTTTTAACTATTACTTTTCTATAGGTCTTACTGAGTTTCGTTCCTAATTTTTGTTCTTTTTTACATAAATAATTTTTCCAGGTTCGTAAGTTTTAGGCTCGGTCTTAGTGTTGTTATGGTAGTTTCTGTCTTCTAATTGTTTTCCTTCTAGCTTTTTGATTACCTCTCGTTCTTGGGCATTAGTAGTAACTCTTCGCAGAAAAAATGTTTCTATCGGCTTCTTTCTTATGGTCGAATGTATAGAGTTGTTATATTCGTAGATTCCTCTGTACAGTAGTTCTGGAAAGGTGCAGTGTCCATTGTCAGCTTTTAAACAACGCAGAATTTCGGAGAGCGTAGAAGGGATCGTTCAATCTGTCCATTGACGCTGCTACTGTAAGGTGGTATTCTAAACACCTTTACGTTGTATTGATTTTTTAACATGAAAATAGTTAAAGTTGAGCTGAAAGATTTCTCATTGTCCATAACGATTACTTCTGACTTCCCGATAGAGAGTAACATTTCTCTACAAAGTTCCTTTATATGTTGAACAGACCGGGATTTTAGTATTCTGACCTGGGCGAACTTCGAGAACTTGCCTATAGCGGTTAGTATTGCCATTTTTCCTGTCACAAAAATATCTATATGAACAATCTGTCCAGGAAACCTTGGTATAGGTGTCTCTTGAATCGTGATTTTGTTCGGGTGACTTTCATATTTGTTATCCTTACACATCTTACAGGGATTGATGAGTTTTTTTTATTTTTAAATGCATGTTCGAAAAATCTATTTTTAATTCGTCGTGTAAAGCTCTTCTGCCTTGCTTAGAGTTCTTGATAAAAATACGATAGGTCTTGAGATATCATAGCTCCCACCGCATAGTTAGATGCGTTTATTGTGAAGGTGAATTCCTTACTGAAATCGGCATACGCTAACATAACATCGTCAGAAGTCAGTATAGTTTTAAGTTTTATAAATGCCTCTTTTGCTTCCTGATTTAGATCGATTGTTATATTTTTTGATATGTGTTTAGGCGAATGGCCTGCCTCCCTTGACAAAAGGATTGTCAGGGGCTTTGCAATTTTTGCATAGGTCCTAATAAAGCACCTGTAATAATTTAACAGTCCTAAAAACGATCGTAGATCCTTAAGAGTCTTTAGTGCTGAAAATTTAAGAATGCCTTCCACTTTTTTTGGGTTAGTTTTAATGCCTTCATCTGATATTACGAATCCAAAAATTCGTCATTAATATCCAGAATTGGGTACTTGTCTGGTATTGTCTGTTCGTTTAGTTTCCTATAGTTTATCACGATTCTGTATTTCTTCTGGAAGTATCCAAATCGGAGAATTGTAAGGTGATACGTGGAGGTCGAATGATTCCCTGTTTCAGAAGGTGTTGTATATGGTTTTTAACCTCGTCTTTTAGTTGTACTGGATACGGGTAGTATCTAGAATAAGCGGGCATCATTGGTTTTTGGTTTGATGGCTGCGACTACAGATGTAGTGTACGTGAGATTTTCATTCGGTTCACAAAAGAGTGATTTGTACTGTGCGATAATTTCTTGTAATTTAGCTTCCTGTTTTTGTGTCAAGTAGTCTGAATATAGTTTTTGTTTGACCCGTTGTCAATAATAAAGTGCAATATTTGGCCGTTATTCATCCTCCACTCAAACTAAGGGAATCTATTGGTCTAAAAAATAAATGTCTACTAATTCTTGAAACTCCGTTTGGTTTTCATTTTCTAATATGTCCCCTTGGTTTTGCAAGCACTGATAACTGATTGATAACTGTTCCCTATAGTATTGATTATGAAAATCTTTATTTGCTTGTGTTTGTAAATGGATATTCCGTTGTATTTTCGGAGGACTTCATAATTGTTCAGATTGACTGACCGGTCTTTTAGCAAAAAATTGATTGGTTCGGGACGTGATTGGGGTTGGGGTTTTGCTGCATTTGGGGTCGTGCTATTGTTACCTCTATTCGAGCTTACGAAATGCAATCTTGCGAACTGATTCTCCATTTTCAGGCACAAATGAAGTGCCTGAGGGTGATTTTTGGGTTCTTTCATTCCCAGATGGAGCGACATTTTACCTTTCAAAGCTGTAGCTAAGACGTCTAGAGTCTTGTTTCTGTATGTTTCGCCTAAAAGATCTCGAGTCTCCCTACCGACGTCCATGCAAGACAATTTATTAGTAATGAGTGGCAGAAAAGAGTAGACCTGACAGAATTCTTGGATTTTACTATTTCCCTGTACTAGAGTACTCATTTGGTACTCTAGAGTGGTTAGATCTCTTTCGTCTGCATAGTACATAGCCAGATACTTTGTGATACACTCCCAATTCAAGTGAGTATTGCATGACTCTAACGATGCACCTATTTTGAAGTATTTCGGCATCCCTTTCCTTGATTCGTATAATCCCAGGATCCTGTCCACGCTCTTTTTCTAAGAGCTGAACTCAGCAGGGTATCCCGAAAATTCTCTTATATTTCTAACAACGTCCGGAACCTTATCTAGATCCGCCAGGTCATTTCTGTACCTATCCTCTATTGTTTTATATATATCTCCTACACTTCCTTGTCCTTCCGTCTTTGTTTTATAAATGATTACCGGAGTTGTAGCCTTTGGGGTGCTTTTATCTAGGGTATCCTTGAATCTGCAGCCTATGGGGTGCTTTTGATTAGAATTAGATCCCTTCTTTTGGGTTGGGCCGTCCTTCTAATTACCGCCTATGGGGTGTTTTCATTAGAAGTTATATTTTCACGTTGGGCGCCAATTAAACTATTTTAAGTTTATTTGTTTAAAAAACACTTCTTTATTTACTCAACTGGTTGCCACAAAAGAAAAGTTATAACTAAATTGTTTCCTACTTAATAAACTTTATTACACCTTGTATTCTATAAAATATGCTTATTAATTATATTGACATGCTTTTGTTACCGTGTGCAATAAATTATGCTTTCGGCCGTCTGAAAATGTGTCAGCATTTTCTAAAGCAAACGTTTTTAGCAGGAAGGTCATTAACAGCAATAAAATGTTTTTTGCATTAACATATCTATCGTCAACGGAAAGAATGCTATAAACTATACTCCAATCAATGTTGCAAAATTTCTTTCCGTTCTAACGCAATATAATCTCTATGTTTAAAATCTGGGTAAGTAATAATGCAAATGAAAGTCGTACGTGATGAAAATAAGGTTATTTCGAGAAAAACAAAGGGCCGTTAGCTGATCGTAAATCAATACCTTGAATAGTTGAAGTAAAAAAAAGTAAATTTCAGCTTTAACATACAAATAAAATGCACCTGTTACTTATTCAAAAAATTTCATGATAAATTATAAAAATTTTTTATGGAAAATTAGAAATCTCGGTTTTTATTTTTATAAAAATTACATCCGTGGCTTATTCAAACAATTTGAAGAAAAAGTGTTAAAAATTAGAAATTTCAGCTTTTATATATAAGTAAATTACATTTGTGACTTATTCAAAAATTTTCAAGAAAAATTATAAAAATATTTTATGGAAAACTAGAAATCTCGGTTTTATATTTATAAAAATTACACCCGGTCTTATTAAAAATTTTTCAAGAAAAAGTGTTAAAAATTAGAAATTTCAGCTTTAATATATAAATAAAATTCACCTTTGACTTATTCAAAAAATTTCAAGCAAAATTATAAAAATGTTCATGCAAAATTAGAAAACTCGGCTTTTATATTTATAAAAAATACACCTATGACTTATTCAAATATTTTCTTTAAAAAGTGTACAAAATTGTTTATGCAAATTTAGAATTTTCAGCTTTAATATACAAATAAAATACACCTGTAATAAAACACAAAACACACCATTACTAGAGAGTATATTAAGAACTATTTCCGGTTCGAACCAGGAACGGTTGGATATAAAGCAAATAACAAAATTCAAAACGAGGCAACTAAATACACGACAATACAAATCCTGGCTAATCAAAGAAGCAGTATGAAAATCTGCCTTATCAATGCTCAAAGCTGGAGAAATAATATCGGCGAATTTCGTTTTATTTTTGAAGATTCCGACATTGATGTAATTTTTGTATCTGAAACTTGGTTCAATGGTTAATGGCTGTATATACAGACCAAATAGTAGTACTTGTCTTGAACAATTTGTCAATACTCTCAATACTCAGACATTGGCTGCTGTATATGAAGATGTCGGTATTACAGGCGATTTTAATTCGAATACCTTAGCTGATTCTTACCTGATAGGCAATGTGAAAATATAACTTCTAATGAAAACACCCCATAGGCTGTAAATAGAACGACCTCCCAACGCGATAGCAGGGATCTAATTCTAATCAAAAGAAAAGATAAAAGCACCCCAAAGGCTGCAACACCGGTAATCATTTATAAAACAAGGACGTTTTAAGTGGAGAACTAAGTGTAAGAAGTTGGTACCCCAGTAACAGCGAAGAAAAGGGTAATACCGCTCTACCAGACATACAATGACGATCGCCACTCTTATGTAAGCATAGAATTAAGACTAAAATTTTAAGAAAGTGAAATATTTTAAAATAAAAAGAAAAGATTAAAACAAATTACTATTCAAATTCTGAAAGCGTCCCTTTTGAATCAAATAAATATTTTATATAAAAAGTAGGTTTATTGCGACTCCTACGATACTCTCCAATAAAAACTACTACATATATAGTAAAAATAAAAAAACAATAATAAAAATGTATATAAATTTAAATTGCAACTAACATCCGAATCTTACAAAGAAAAATTATTTTTTATGCAAAGTGAAAAATTAGAAACTAGAGGAAAAGAAAGAATATTTAAATATAAATATAAATTGCAACTATAATACGAATCTGTCATTAAAAATTATTTTTTATGCAAAGTAAAAAAATTTGAGACTAAAAAAAATGAGAATTTCTCAAATCAAACAAATATTATCTTTAATAAGTAGAACCGTTATAAATCCCACATGACCCTCTAATAAAAACACTACTTTACTAGTATTAATATAAAATATAGACTTTACAATAAAAGAAAAAAAATATATCCTACGTAAAGTAAAGAATTCAAAATTAATTCAAAAAGAAAGGGAAAAAGCATATCTTTTAAATCAAATAAAGTTCAAGTAAAATTCAGAAAATACAAATACTGCTGCGAAATCTACTACTATATTTCCTTTGTTTACTGGTGGTCATATAACAAATAGAGAATGTGGCCTTTCCGAAAAACATGAGGCATGTATTCGGAAATACTGTGTTAACTGCCAAACCGAAACTCATACATCATATGACAGACAATGTCCCACATACTGGAAACACAAATCGGTGAACTTCATCCGAATTTCCAGAAGATGTACAACACGCGAAGCTTGGAAAGTATTTAATGATAACCCATCTTTAAATATGCTTCAACATCGCGTCCCTAATGCAAAGAAAAAACCTACATATGCACAAATTACAGTTTCTTCGTTGACAACAAACAATAGCAATAACAAAAAGAACGACCTGGAAGACAAATTTAAACAAACAGAAAACCAAAGCAACTTGAAAGTGAATACCAAAAAACAAATACAAAACTCTACCGCAAAACCTAATGACTCTTCCCCATATGTTAATAACATCAACTCATCAACAATAAACAAATGTGTAACAAAGAACAACTACAGCAACAACAACAATAAGAACGCCAATGCAAATACATGTACAACCTCTGAACAAATAGATCAAAATTCACTCACATCAATTCAAACCTCCTATTCTCAAATAATCTCACTTAATAAGCAACAAAAAACCACAACAACTGAAGCTGTTAATTTATTATTGGAAGATATTGAAGATGAAACTTTATTTAGTAATGACAAATCATTATCATTGGATGACTCTATTGATGATTGTTTTACAGCAAATGTAGATGAAAACTTAACAGAGGAAATGATTATGTAAGACATTACAGAAGGCTTAGGCTTGAACACCACCCCAAGAGCATCAACCAACAGCTCAGATAAAAACAACACTCCAGTAACACAACTATATAACATCTTTCCGCAATTGAACGTGTTAATTCCACCCAAATTAAGAAAATAAAACTATAATGTCTTTTCATCAACACATTAAGCTTCTCCAGTGGAACATACAAGGATTTATCAACAACAAATATGCCTTGGAACTCTTAGTAGCAAGGCATAAACCCAACATTATAGTATTGCAGGAGACGCATATAGTCCAGAAGAACTACATTTACCAGGTTTCAAAATATTCCACCACAACAACAACTATGACTATGCCAAATCGGGCATTGCATTGCTGGTTAAAACCAACTTGAACGTTACAGATCATTCTACCTCAAGTAGTGATCTACTATTTCAGACAATAGTGATCCGTTGTGATACGGAACTTCACATTACGAATATCTATAGAGAAAATGACATCAACTTATCACCAATAATAATGATGAATAATATTCCGATTACTACAAATGCCCATCACATTTGTCTGGGTGATCTAAATTCTCAAAATGTATTGTGGGGCTCTGCCTCCAATTCCCCAAACGGAAAAATACTGGAAGATTTTGCAAATGATCAGGAGCTAGTTGTTCTAAACGATGGTTCCCCTACCTTACTTAGTACAAAAAATACACTAACTGCTGTTGATGTTTCCATGTGCAGCGTGGATATTGCTTCCACTTTGAGCTGGATTTCTTTACCTTTGCCGGAAGTGGGAGACCATTTTCCCATTAAAATTACTAATTGCATAGACACAGTAAAGAGAAAATTTTCATCTCGATTTTTGGAAAGGAAGGCTAATTGGAAATTGTTTGAAAAGAAGGTTGCTGAAGTAATTACCGAATTTGATGAATCATGTAACATTAACAAAGAAGCTGCACAAATAAAACGGATTATACGCAAAACGGCAAATGAGTCTATTCCTTTAAGTCGACTATGTAAAGATAAACACAGTCCTGTCTGGTACAATTCAGATATATCTGGATTGATACGATAAAAGCAGGAAGCATGGAAAACCTTTAAAAGATGCCGCGACAAGTCAAATATCATTAATAGTAAGGCCCTTTCTCGAAAAACCAAGTTGACACTATATACCACTTTGATAATCCCTGTACTTCTCTATGGCGCAGAAGCATGGACGGTGTCGAAGGCGGATGAGGAAGTCCTTGGTATTTTCGAGAGAAAAGTTCTGCGTTCAATCTTCGGCCCTGTTTGCGTTGATGGTTTCTGGAGAAGAAGATTCAATCATGAACTGTACGGGTTGTACAGCGACATGAGCCTAACCAGGCGCCTACGGATCCAACGGCTAAGATGGTTGGGCCATGTAGAGCGCAAATTAAACACGAGCTTTTTAACTGAGCAGATGGAAGTGATTTATTCACTGTTATTTCAATGCCCATACAGAAGACTGAGTTACATATTGCAATATGAAACTCAGTACAAGTACAAACAGATATAAATGGGTTAGAATATATATATACATATGAATATAGTTAAGCAAATTTCAAAGGCTACTAACAAACGAAGAATATATATACAATAACCGTTTGTCAAAGTTGTCATATAATAAAAAACATGTGTAAATATCAAATAGGATTAACTTAACAGTTGGCAGAAGTTTTTCCTGATTTGATGAGCGTTTTTAATGACTAGAGAGTTAAGAGTTGAGAAATTCAATCATGGAAAAACGTTATCGGGTTGATCCGTGTTTAATATTTTATGCATAAATAATAAAATCCTTAACTTCAAATAGTCACCAAAAATTTTGTTTACATACAAAGAAACGTGATCATATCTTCTAAAACCGTATATGTAAGTAAAGAATTATTTTATTGAAAGTCACAGTTGGTTTAATTTTGCTTAACATAGAAATTACTCGACCACAGGTAAAATTAATGTGGTTTTACCAGAGTCCTGTTGAAATCAATTCCCAGATATAGTTCCTTGTATAATTTTTGTTAATTGTTTTTCCTGATTAAACTGTTACTGTAGTATTTTTATTTTTTTTAACTATTACTTTTCTATAGGTCTTACTGAGTTTCGTTCCTAATTTTTGTTCTTTTTTACATAAATAATTTTTCCAGGTTCGTAAGTTTTAGGCTCGGTCTTAGTGTTGTTATGGTAGTTTCTGTCTTCTAATTGTTTTCCTTCTAGCTTTTTGATTACCTCTCGTTCTTGGGCATTAGTAGTAACTCTTCGCAGAAAAAATGTTTCTATCGGCTTCTTTCTTATGGTCGAATGTATAGAGTTGTTATATTCGTAGATTCCTCTGTACAGTAGTTCTGGAAAGGTGCAGTGTCCATTGTCAGCTTTTAAACAACGCAGAATTTCGGAGAGCGTAGAAGGGATCGTTCAATCTGTCCATTGACGCTGCTACTGTAAGGTGGTATTCTAAACACCTTTACGTTGTATTGATTTTTTAACATGAAAATAGTTAAAGTTGAGCTGAAAGATTTCTCATTGTCCATAACGATTACTTCTGACTTCCCGATAGAGAGTAACATTTCTCTACAAAGTTCCTTTATATGTTGAACAGACCGGGATTTTAGTATTCTGACCTGGGCGAACTTCGAGAACTTGCCTATAGCGGTTAGTATTGCCATTTTTCCTGTCACAAAAATATCTATATGAACAATCTGTCCAGGAAACCTTGGTATAGGTGTCTCTTGAATCGTGATTTTGTTCGGGTGACTTTCATATTTGTTATCCTTACACATCTTACAGGGATTGATGAGTTTTTTTTATTTTTAAATGCATGTTCGAAAAATCTATTTTTAATTCGTCGTGTAAAGCTCTTCTGCCTTGCTTAGAGTTCTTGATAAAAATACGATAGGTCTTGAGATATCATAGCTCCCACCGCATAGTTAGATGCGTTTATTGTGAAGGTGAATTCCTTACTGAAATCGGCATACGCTAACATAACATCGTCAGAAGTCAGTATAGTTTTAAGTTTTATAAATGCCTCTTTTGCTTCCTGATTTAGATCGATTGTTATATTTTTTGATATGTGTTTAGGCGAATGGCCTGCCTCCCTTGACAAAAGGATTGTCAGGGGCTTTGCAATTTTTGCATAGGTCCTAATAAAGCACCTGTAATAATTTAACAGTCCTAAAAAAGATCGTAGATCCTTAAGAGTCTTTAGTGCTGAAAATTTAAGAATGCCTTCCACTTTTTTTGGGTTAGTTTTAATGCCTTCATCTGATATTACGAATCCAAAAATTCGTCATTAATATCCAGAATTGGGTACTTGTCTGGTATTGTCTGTTCGTTTAGTTTCCTATAGTTTATCACGATTCTGTATTTCTTCTGGAAGTATCCAAATCGGAGAATTGTAAGGTGATACGTGGAGGTCGAATGATTCCCTGTTTCAGAAGGTGTTGTATATGGTTTTTAACCTCGTCTTTTAGTTGTACTGGATACGGGTAGTATCTAGAATAAGCGGGCATCATTGGTTTTTGGTTTGATGGCTGCGACTACAGATGTAGTGTACGTGAGATTTTCATTCGGTTCACAAAAGAGTGATTTGTACTGTGCGATAATTTCTTGTAATTTAGCTTCCTGTTTTTGTGTCAAGTAGTCTGAATATAGTTTTTGTTTGACCCGTTGTCAATAATAAAGTGCAATATTTGGCCGTTATTCATCCTCCACTCAAACTAAGGGAATCTATTGGTCTAAAAAATAAATGTCTACTAATTCTTGAAACTCCGTTTGGTGTTCATTTTCTAATATGTCCCCTTGGTTTTGCAAGCACTGATAACTGATTGATAACTGTTCCCTATAGTATTGATTATGAAAATCTTTATTTGCTTGTGTTTGTAAATGGATATTCCGTTGTATTTTCGGAGGATTTCATAATTGTTCAGATTGACTGACCGGTCTTTTAGCAAAAAATTGATTGGTTCGGGACGTGATTGGGGTTGGGGTTTTGCTGCATTTGGGGTCGTGCTATTGTTACCTCTATTCGAGCTTACGAAATGCAATCTTGCGAACTGATTCTCCATTTTCAGGCACAAATGAAGTGCCTGAGGGTGATTTTTGGGTTCTTTCATTCCCAGATGGAGCGACATTTTACCTTTCAAAGCTGTAGCTAAGACGTCTAGAGTCTTGTTTCTGTATGTTTCGCCTAAAAGATCTCGAGTCTCCCTACCGACGTCCATGCAAGACAATTTATTAGTAATGAGTGGCAGAAAAGAGTAGACCTGACAGAATTCTTGGATTTTACTATTTCCTTGTACTAGAGTACTCATTTGGTACTCTAGAGTGGTTAGATCTCTTTCGTCTGCATAGTACATAGCCAGATACTTTGTGATACACTCCCAATTCAAGTGAGTATTGCATGACTCTAACGATGCACCTATTTTGAAGTATTTCGGCATCCCTTTCCTTGATTCGTATAATCCCAGGATCCTGTCCACGCTCTTTTTCTAAGAGCTGAACTCAGCAGGGTATCCCGAAAATTCTCTTATATTTCTAACAACGTCCGGAACCTTATCTAGATCCGCCAGGTCATTTCTGTACCTATCCTCTATTGTTTTATATATATCTCCTACACTTCCTTGTCCTTCCGTCTTTGTTTTATAAATGATTACCGGAGTTGTAGCCTTTGGGGTGCTTTTATCTAGGGTATCCTTGAATCTGCAGCCTATGGGGTGCTTTTGATTAGAATTAGATCCCTTCTTTTGGGTTGGGCCGTCCTTCTAATTACCGCCTATGGGGTGTTTTCATTAGAAGTTATATTTTCACGTTGGGCGCCAATTAAACTATTTTAAGTTTATTTGTTTAAAAAACACTTCTTTATTTACTCAACTGGTTGCCACAAAAGAAAAGTTATAACTAAATTGTTTCCTACTTAATAAACTTTATTACACCTTGTATTCTATAAAATATGCTTATTAATTATATTGACATGCTTTTGTTACCGTGTGCAATAAATTATGCTTTCGGCCGTCTGAAAATGTGTCAGCATTTTCTAAAGCAAACGTTTTTAGCAGGATGGTCATTAACAGCAATAAAATGTTTTTTGCATTAACATATCTATCGTCAACGGAAAGAATGCTATAAACTATACTCCAATCAATGTTGCAAAATTTCTTTCCGTTCTAACGCAATATAATCTCTATGTTTAAAATCTGGGTAAGTAATAATGCAAATGAAAGTCGTACGTGATGAAAATAAGGTTATTTCGAGAAAAACAAAGGGCCGTTAGCTGATCGTAAATCAATACCTTGAATAGTTGAAGTAAAAAAAAGTAAATTTCAGCTTTAACATACAAATAAAATGCACCTGTTACTTATTCAAAAAATTTCATGATAAATTATAAAAATTTTTTATGGAAAATTAGAAATCTCGGTTTTTATTTTTATAAAAATTACATCCGTGGCTTATTCAAACAATTTGAAGAAAAAGTGTTAAAAATTAGAAATTTCAGCTTTTATATATAAGTAAATTACATTTGTGACTTATTCAAAAATTTTCAAGAAAAATTATAAAAATATTTTATGGAAAACTAGAAATCTCGGTTTTATATTTATAAAAATTACACCCGGTCTTATTAAAAATTTTTCAAGAAAAAGTGTTAAAAATTAGAAATTTCAGCTTTAATATATAAATAAAATTCACCTTTGACTTATTCAAAAAATTTCAAGCAAAATTATAAAAATGTTCATGCAAAATTAGAAAACTCGGCTTTTATATTTATAAAAAATACACCTATGACTTATTCAAATATTTTCTTTAAAAAGTGTACAAAATTGTTTATGCAAATTTAGAATTTTCAGCTTTAATATACAAATAAAATACACCTGTAATAAAACACAAAACACACCATTACTAGAGAGTATATTAAGAACTATTTCCGGTTCGAACCAGGAACGGTTGGATATAAAGCAAATAACAAAATTCAAAACGAGGCAACTAAATACACGACAATACAAATCCTGGCTAATCAAAGAAGCAGTATGAAAATCTGCCTTATCAATGCTCAAAGCTGGAGAAATAATATCGGCGAATTTCGTTTTATTTTTGAAGATTCCGACATTGATGTAATTTTTGTATCTGAAACTTGGTTCAATGGTTAATGGCTGTATATACAGACCAAATAGTAGTACTTGTCTTGAACAATTTGTCAATACTCTCAATACTCAGACATTGGCTGCTGTATATGAAGATGTCGGTATTACAGGCGATTTTAATTCGAATACCTTAGCTGATTCTTACCTGATAGGCAATGTGAAAATATAACTTCTAATGAAAACACCCCATAGGCTGTAAATAGAACGACCTCCCAACGCGATAGCAGGGATCTAATTCTAATCAAAAGAAAAGATAAAAGCACCCCAAAGGCTGCAACACCGGTAATCATTTATAAAACAAGGACGTTTTAAGTGGAGAACTAAGTGTAAGAAGTTGGTACCCCAGTAACAGCGAAGAAAAGGGTAATACCGCTCTACCAGACATACAATGACGATCGCCACTCTTATGTAAGCATAGAATTAAGACTAAAATTTTAAGAAAGTGAAATATTTTAAAATAAAAAGAAAAGATTAAAACAAATTACTATTCAAATTCTGAAAGCGTCCCTTTTGAATCAAATAAATATTTTATATAAAAAGTAGGTTTATTGCGACTCCTACGATACTCTCCAATAAAAACTACTACATATATAGTAAAAATAAAAAAACAATAATAAAAATGTATATAAATTTAAATTGCAACTAACATCCGAATCTTACAAAGAAAAATTATTTTTTATGCAAAGTGAAAAATTAGAAACTAGAGGAAAAGAAAGAATATTTAAATATAAATATAAATTGCAACTATAATACGAATCTGTCATTAAAAATAATTTTTTATGCAAAGTAAAAAAATTTGAGACTAAAAAAAATGAGAATTTCTCAAATCAAACAAATATTATCTTTAATAAGTAGAACCGTTATAAATCCCACATGACCCTCTAATAAAAACACTACTTTACTAGTATTAATATAAAATATAGACTTTACAATAAAAGAAAAAAAATATATCCTACGTAAAGTAAAGAATTCAAAATTAATTCAAAAAGAAAGGGAAAAAGCATATCTTTTAAATCAAATAAAGTTCAAGTAAAATTCAGAAAATACAAATACTGCTGCGAAATCTACTACTATATTTCCTTTGTTTACTGGTGGTCATATAACAAATAGAGAATGTGGCCTTTCCGAAAAACATGAGGCATGTATTCGGAAATACTGTGTTAACTGCCAAACCGAAACTCATACATCATATGACAGACAATGTCCCACATACTGGAAACACAAATCGGTGAACTTCATCCGAATTTCCAGAAGATGTACAACACGCGAAGCTTGGAAAGTATTTAATGATAACCCATCTTTAAATATGCTTCAACCTCGCGTCCCTAATGCAAAGAAAAAACCTACATATGCACAAATTACAGTTTCTTCGTTGACAACAAACAATAGCAATAACAAAAAGAACGACCTGGAAGACAAATTTAAACAAACAGAAAACCAAAGCAACTTGAAAGTGAATACCAAAAAACAAATACAAAACTCTACCGCAAAACCTAATGACTCTTCCCCATATGTTAATAACATCAACTCATCAACAATAAACAAATGTGTAACAAAGAACAACTACAGCAACAACAACAATAAGAACGCCAATGCAAATACATGTACAACCTCTGAACAAATAGATCAAAATTCACTCACATCAATTCAAACCTCCTATTCTCAAATAATCTCACTTAATAAGCAACAAAAAACCACAACAACTGAAGCTGTTAATTTATTATTGGAAGATATTGAAGATGAAACTTTATTTAGTAATGACAAATCATTATCATTGGATGACTCTATTGATGATTGTTTTACAGCAAATGTAGATGAAAACTTAACAGAGGAAATGATTATGTAAGACATTACAGAAGGCTTAGGCTTGAACACCACCCCAAGAACATCAACCAACAGCTCAGATAAAAACAACACTCCAGTAACACAACTATATAACATCTTTCCGCAATTGAACGTGTTAATTCCACCCAAATTAAGAAAATAAAACTATAATGTCTTTTCATCAACACATTAAGCTTCTCCAGTGGAACATACAAGGATTTATCAACAACAAATATGCCTTGGAACTCTTAGTAGCAAGGCATAAACCCAACATTATAGTATTGCAGGAGACGCATATAGTCCAGAAGAACTACATTTACCAGGTTTCAAAATATTCCACCACAACAACAACTATGACTATGCCAAATCGGGCATTGCATTGCTGGTTAAAACCAACTTGAACGTTACAGATCATTCTACCTCAAGTAGTGATCTACTATTTCAGACAATAGTGATCCGTTGTGATACGGAACTTCACATTACGAATATCTATAGAGAAAATGACATCAACTTATCACCAATAATAATGATGAATAATATTCCGATTACTACAAATGCCCATCACATTTGTCTGGGTGATCTAAATTCTCAAAATGTATTGTGGGGCTCTGCCTCCAATTCCCCAAACGGAAAAATACTGGAAGATTTTGCAAATGATCAGGAGCTAGTTGTTCTAAACGATGGTTCCCCTACCTTACTTAGTACAAAAAATACACTAACTGCTGTTGATGTTTCCATGTGCAGCGTGGATATTGCTTCCACTTTGAGCTGGATTTCTTTACCTTTGCCGGAAGTGGGAGACCATTTTCCCATTAAAATTACTAATTGCATAGACACAGTAAAGAGAAAATTTTCATCTCGATTTTTGGAAAGGAAGGCTAATTGGAAATTGTTTGAAAAGAAGGTTGCTGAAGTAATTACCGAATTTGATGAATCATGTAACATTAACAAAGAAGCTGCACAAATAAAACGGATTATACGCAAAACGGCAAATGAGTCTATTCCTTTAAGTCGACTATGTAAAGATAAACACAGTCCTGTCTGGTACAATTCAGATATATCTGGATTGATACGATAAAAGCAGGAAGCATGGAAAACCTTTAAAAGATGCCGCGACAAGTCAAATATCATTAATAGTAAGGCCCTTTCTCGAAAAACCAAGTTGACACTATATACCACTTTGATAATCCCTGTACTTCTCTATGGCGCAGAAGCATGGACGGTGTCGAAGGCGGATGAGGAAGTCCTTGGTATTTTCGAGAGAAAAGTTCTGCGTTCAATCTTCGGCCCTGTTTGCGTTGATGGTTTCTGGAGAAGAAGATTCAATCATGAACTGTACGGGTTGTACAGCGACATGAGCCTAACCAGGCGCCTACGGATCCAACGGCTAAGATGGTTGCGCCATGTAGAGCGCATGGAGAATACTGCTCCGACCCGTAGAATCTTCGATTCCGAACCTGTTGGACAACGCAGTAGAGGACGCCCACGGAACCGATGGCGCACACAAGTGGAGAGGGACGTCAACCAACTTGGTGTGCAAAATTGGAGGACGCTGGCTAAAGACCGTGCCAGCTGGAAAACTTTTTTTGGTTGAGGCCCAGGTTCACCACGGACTGTAGCGCCAAAAGAAGAAGAAGAAGAAAGCTGAAATATCTAATTTAAACACTTTTTCTTCAAAATGTTTGAATAAGTCACGGGTGTAATTTTTATATAAATAAAAGCCGTGATTTCTAATTTTGCACAAAAAATTTTGTGTACTTTTTCTTGAAAATGTTGGAATTAGACACGGGTGTAATTTTTATATAAATAAAATCGAGATTTCTAGTTTTCCATAAAAAATGTTTATAATTTTTCTTGAACATTTTTGAATAAGTCACAAATGTAATTTACTTTTATATAGTAAAGCTAAAATATCTAATTTTGTATATTTTTTCTTCAAAATGTTTGAATAAGTCACAGGTGTAATTTTTATAAATATAAAAACCGAGATTTCTAATTTTCCACACAAAATTTTTATAATCTTTCTTGAAATTTTTTGAATAAATCACTAGTGCATTATATATATATATATATAGTAAAACTGAAATTTCTAATTTTGTATACTTTTTCTTGAAAATTTTTTAATAAGACCGGGTGTAATTTTTATAAATATAAAAGCCGAGTTTTCTAATTTTGTTTAAAAATTTTTGTATACTTTTTCTTGAAAATTTTTGAATAAGGCCGAGTGTAATTTTTATAAATATAAAAGGCGAGATTTCTAATTTTCCATAAAAAAATATTATAATTTTTCTTAAAAGTTTTTGAATAGGTAACAGGTGCGTTTTATTTATATATTAAAGCGTCATCGAAAATTTGGACCATCGGATGGAGGTGTGCCGCCGAGGTCGCGGCGCCCATTTGGCCGATATTTTGTTCCATACATAATTGAGTAATAACAATACATCATAATAAAATAAAATTACAATAATTTCCTAAATAGTTTGTGTTTTATTCAAAATCAACATCGGCCCTTGAAATTTAACCACCCTTTATATATAAGCTGAAATATCTAATTTTAACACTATTTCTTCAAAATGTTTGAATAAGTCACGGGTGTAATTTTTATATAAATAAAAGCCGAGATTTCTAATTTTCCATAAAAAATTTTGTATGCTTTTTCTTGCAAATGTTTGAATTAGACACGGGTGTAATTTTTATATAAATAAAACCGAGATTTCTAGTTTTCCATAAAAAATGTTTATAATTTTTCTTGAAAATTTTTCACTAAATCACAAATGTAATTTACTTATATAATAAAGCTAAAATATCTAATTTTGTATATTTTTTCTTGAAAATGTTTGAATAGGTCACAGGTGTAATTTTTATAAATATAAAACCCGAAATTTCTAATTTTCCACAAATAATTTGTATAATCTTTCTTGAAATTTTTTGAAAAGTTCACAGGTGTATTTTATTTGTATATTAAATCTGAAAATTCTAATTTTGCATAAACAATTTTGTACACTTGAATTTTTTTGAAAAGGTCACAGGTGCATTTTATTTGTATATTAAAGCTGAAAATCCTAAATTTGCATAAACAGTTTGTACACATTTTAAAGCAAATTTTTGAATAAGTCACAGGTGTAATTTTTATAAATATAAAAGCCGAGTTATCTAATTTTGCATGAAAAATGTTGTATGCTTTTTCTTGAAAAATTTTCAATAAGACCGGGTATAATTTTTATAAATATAAAAGCCGAAATTTCTAATTTTCCATAAAATATTTTTATAATTTTGCTTGAAATTTTTCTAAATAATTCACACGTGTATTTTATTTATATATTAAAGTTGAAATTGCTAATATTTAATGTCCAATCAAAACTTTTTCTTGAAAATGTTAGAGTAAGTCACAAGTAAAATTTTTATATATATAAAACCCAGATTTCTAATTTTCCACAAATAATTTGTATAATCTTTCTTAAAATTTTTTGAAAAGGTCACAGGTGTATTTTATTTGTATATTAAAGCTGAAAATTCTAAATTTGCATAAACAGTTTGTACACATTTTAAAGCAAATTTTTGAATAAGTCACAGGTGTAATTTTTATAAATATAAAAGCCGAGTTATCTAATTTTGCATGAAAAATGTTGTATGCTTTTTCTTGAAAATTTTTTAATAAGACCGGGTGTAATTTTTATAAATATAAAACCCGAGATTTCTAATTTTCCACAAATAATTTGTATAATCTTTCTTGAAATTTTTTGAAAAGGTCACAGGTGTATTTTATTTGTATATTAAAGCTGAAAATTCTAAATTTGCATAAACAATTTTGTATACTTTTTCTTGAAAATTATTGAATAAGACCGGATGTAATTTTTATATATATTAAAGCCGAGATTTCTAATTTTCCACAACAAATTTGTATAATCTTTCTTGAAATTTTTTGAAAAGGGCACAGGTGTATTTTATTTATATATTAAAGCTGACAATTTTGTACACTTTTTAAAAAAAATTTTGGAATAAGTCATAGGTGTAATTTTTATAAATATAAAAAGCCCAGTTTTCTAATTTTGCATGAACATTTTTGTATACTTTTTCTTGAAAAATTTTCAATAAGACCGGGTGTAATTTTTATAAATATAAAACCCGAGATTTCTAATTTTGCATGAAACATTTTGTATACGTTTTCTTGAAAATTATTGAATAAGACCGGGTATAATTTTTATAGATATAAAAGCGGAGATTTCTAATTTTCCATAAAATATTTTTATGATCTTTCAAAAATTTTTTGAAAAGGTAACAGGTGTATTTTATTTTTATATTAAAGCTGAAATTCTAATTTTGCATAAACAATTTTGAACACATTTTAAAGCAAATTTTTGAATAAGTCACAGGTGTAATTTTTATATAAATAAAAGCCGAGATTTCTAATTTTCCACAAAAAATTTTTTATACTTTTTCTTGAAAATGTTTGAATTAGACACGGGTGTAATTTTTATATAAATAAAACCAAGATTTCTAGTTTTCCATGAAAAATGTTTTAAATTTTTCTTGAAAATGTTTGAATAAGTCACAAATGTAATTTACTTATATATTAAAACTAAAATATCTAATTTTGTATACTTTTTCTTAAAAATGTTTAAATAAGTTATGGTAGTAATATTTATAAATATAAAAGTTGAGATTTATTGTTTTCCATATAAAAATTTTATACTTTTTCTTGAAAATGTTTGAATTAGACACTGGTGTAATTTTTATATAAATAAAACCGAGATTTCTAGTTTTCCATATAAAATTTTTATAATATTTCTTGAAAATTTTTGAATAAGTCACATATGTAATTTACTTATATATTAAAGCTTAAGTATCTAATTTTGTATATTTCTTGAAAATTTTTGATAAAATATTTTTATAATCTTTCTTAAATTTTTTGAAAAGATCACAGGGGTATTTTATTTGCATATTAAAGCTGAAAATTCTAATTTTGCATAAATAATTTTGAAGACTTTTTAAAGAAAATTTTTTAATAAGTCATAGGTGTAATTTTTATACATATAAAACCCAGATTTCTAATTTTCCACAAAAAATTTTGTATACTTTTGCTTGAAAATGTTTGAGTTAGACACGGGTGTAATTTTTATATAAATAAAACCGAGATTTCTAGTTTTCCATAAAAAATTTTTATAATTTTTCTTGAAAATGTTTGAATAAGTCACAAATGTAATTTACTTATATATTAAAACTAAAATATCTAATTTTGTATACTTTTTCTTAAAAATGCTTAAATAAGTCACGGTAGTAATTTTTATAAATATAAAACTCGAGATTTCTAATTTTCCACAAATAATTTGTATAATCTCTCTTGAAATTTTTTGAAAAGGTCACAGGTGTATTTTATTTGTATATTAAAGCTGAAAATTCTAAATTTGCATAAACAATTTTGTATACTTTTTCTTGAAAATTTTTCAATAAGATACGGGTGTAATTTTTATATAAATAAAACCGAGATTTCTAGTTTTCCAAACAAATTTTTATAATTTTTCTTGAAAATGTTTGAATAAGTCACAAATGTAATTTACTTATATATTAAAGCTAAAATATCTAATTTTGTATATTTCTTGAAAATTTTTGATAAAATATTTTTATAATTTTTCTTAAATTTTTTGAAAAGGTCACAGGTGTATTTTATTTGTATATTAAAGCTGAAAATTCTAATTTTGCATAAACAATTTTGAACACTTTTTAAAGAAAATTTTTTAATAAGTCATAGGTGTAATTTTTATACATATAAAACCCAGATTTCTAATTTTCCACCAAAAATTTTGTGTACTTTTTCTTGAAAATGTTTGAATTAGACACGGGTGTAATTTTTATATAAATAAAATCGAGATTTCTAGTTTTCCATAAAAAATGTTTATAATTTTTCTTGAACATTTTTGAATAAGTCACAAATGTAATTTACTTATATATTAAAGCTAAAATATCTAATTTTGTATATTTTTTCTTCAAAATGTTTGAATAAGTCACAGGTGTAATTTTTATAAATATAAAAACCGAGATTTCTAATTTTCCACACAAAATTTTTATAATCTTTCTTGAAATTTTTTGAATAAATCACTAGTGCATTATATATACATATATATATATAGTAAAACTGAAATTTCTAATTTTGTATACTTTTTCTTGAAAATTTTTTAATAAGACCGGGTGTAATTTTTATAAATATAAAACCAGAAATTTCTAATTTTCCACAAATAATTTGTATAATCTTTCTTGAATTTTTTTGAAAAGGTCACAGGTGTATTTTATTTGTATATTAAAGCTGAAAATCCTAAATTTGCATAAACAGTTTGTACACTTTTTAAAGAAAATATTTGAATAAGTTATAGGTGTAATTTTTATAAATATAAAAGCCGAGTTTTCTAATTTTGTTTAAAAATTTTTGTATACTTTTTCTTGAAAATTTTTGAATAAGGCCGAGTGTAATTTTTATAAATATAAAAGGCGAGATTTCTAATTTTCCATAAAAAAATATTATAATTTTTCTTAAAAGTTTTTGAATAGGTAACAGGTGCGTTTTATTTATATATTAAAGCGTCATCGAAAATTTGGACCATCGGATGGAGGTGTGCCGCCGAGGTCGCGGCGCCCATTTGGCCGATATTTTGTTCCATACATAATTGAGTAATAACAATACATCATAATAAAATAAAATTACAATAATTTCTTAAATAGTTTGTGTTTTATTCAAAATCAACATCGGCCCTTGAAATTTAACCACCCTTTATATATAAGCTGAAATATCTAATTTTAACACTATTTCTTCAAAATGTTTGAATAAGTCACGGGTGTAATTTTTATATAAATAAAAGCCGAGATTTCTAATTTTCCATAAAAAATTTTGTATGCTTTTTCTTTTAAATGTTTGAATGAGACACGGGTGTAATTTTTATATAAATAAAACCGAGATTTCTAGTTTTCCATAAAAAATGTTTATAATTTTTCTTGAAAATTTTTCACTAAGTCACAAATGTAATTTACTTATATAATAAAGCTAAAATATCTAATTTTGTATATTTTTTCTTGAAAATGTTTGAATAGGTCACAGGTGTAATTTTTATAAATATAAAACCCGAAATTTCTAATTTTCCACAAATAATTTGTATAATCTTTCTTGAAATTTTTTGAAAAGTTCACAGGTGTATTTTATTTGTATATTAAATCTGAAAATTCTAATTTTGCATAAACAATTTTGTACACTTGAATTTTTTTGAAAAGGTCACAGGTGCATTTTATTTGTATATTAAAGCTGAAAATCCTAAATTTGCATAAACAGTTTGTACACATTTTAAAGCAAATTTTTGAATAAGTCACAGGTGTAATTTTTATAAATATAAAAGCCGAGTTATCTAATTTTGCATGAAAAATGTTGTATGCTTTTTCTTGAAAAATTTTCAATAAGACCGGGTATAATTTTTATAAATATAAAAGCCGAAATTTCTAATTTTCCATAAAATATTTTTATAATTTTGCTTGAAATTTTTCTAAATAATTCACACGTGTATTTTATTTATATATTAAAGTTGAAATTGCTAATATTTAATGTCCAATCAAAACTTTTTCTTGAAAATGTTAGAGTAAGTCACAAGTAAAATTTTTATATATATAAAACCCAGATTTCTAATTTTCCACAAATAATTTGTATAATCTTTCTTAAAATTTTTTAAAAAGGTCACAGGTGTATTTTATTTGTATATTAAAGCTGAAAATTCTAAATTTGCATAAACAATTTTGTACACTTTTTAAAGAAATTATTTGAATAAGTCATAGGTGTAATTTTTATAAATATGAAAACCGAGTTTTCTAATTTTGCATGAAAATTTTTGTATACTTTTTCTTGAAAATTTTTGAATAAGGCTGGATGTAATTTTTATAAATATAAAATCCGAGATTTCTAATTTTCCATAAAATATTTTTATAATTTTGCCTGAAATTTTTTTAAATAAGACACAGTATATTTTATTTATATATTAAAGTTGAAATTGCTAATATTTAATGTCCAATCAAAACTTTTTCTTGAAAATGTTAGAATAAGTCACAAGTGTAATTTTTATATATATAAAACCCAGATTTCTAATTTTCCTCAAAAAACTTTGTATACTTTTTCTTAAAAATTTTTGAATTAGACACGGGTGTAATTTTTATATAAATAAAACCGAGATTTCTAGTTTTCCATAAACAATTTTTATAATTTTTCTTGAAAATGTTTGAAAAGGGCACAGGTGTATTTTATTTATATATTAAAGCTGACGATTTGTTCACTTTTTAAAGAAAATTTTGGAATAAGTCATAACTTTAATTTTTATATATATAAAAAGCCCAGTTTTCTAATTTTGCATGAAAATTTTTGTATACTTTTTCTTAAAAATTTTGAATAAGACTGGGTGTAATTTTTATATATATTAAAGCCGAGATTTCTAATTTTCCACAAATAATTTGTATAATCTTTCTTGAAATTTTTTGAAAAGGTCACAGGTGTATTTTATTTGTATATTAAAGCTGAAAATTCTAAATTTGCATAAACAATTTTGTACACTTTTTAAAGAAAATATTTGAATAAGTCATAGGTGTAATTTTTATAAGTATAAAAAGCCCAGTTTTCTAATTTTGCATGAAAGTTTTTGTATACTTTTTCTTGAAAATTTTTTAATAAGACCGGGTGTAATTTTTATAAATATAAAACCCGAGATTTCTAATTTTCCACAAATAATTTGTATAATCTTTCTTGAAATTTTTTGAAAAGGTCACAGGTGTATTTTATTTGTATATTAAAGCTGAAAATTCTAAATTTGCATAAACAATTTTGTATACTTTTTCTTGAAAATTATTGAATAAGACCGGATGTAATTTTTATATATATTAAAGCCGAGATTTCTAATTTTCCACAACAAATTTGTATAATCTTTCTTGAAATTTTTTGAAAAGGGCACAGGTGTATTTTATTTATATATTAAAGCTGACAATTTTGTACACTTTTTAAAAAAAATTTTGGAATAAGTCATAGGTGTAATTTTTATAAATATAAAAAGCCCAGTTTTCTAATTTTGCATGAACATTTTTGTATACTTTTTCTTGAAAATTTTTCAATAAAACCGGGTGTAATTTTTATAAATATAAAACCCGAGATTTCTAATTTTGCATGAAACATTTTGTATACGTTTTCTTGAAAATTATTGAATAAGACTGGGTATAATTTTTATAGATATAAAAGCGGAGATTTCTAATTTTCCATAAAATATTTTTATAATCTTTCAAAAATTTTTCGAAAAGGTAACAGGTGTATTTTATTTTTATATTAAAGCTGAAATTCTAATTTTGCATAAACAATTTTGAACACATTTTAAAGCAAATTTTTGAATAAGTCACAGGTGTAATTTTTATATAAATAAAAGCCGAGATTTCTAATTTTCCACAAAAAATTTTTTATACTTTTTCTTGAAAATGTTTGAATTAGACACGGGTGTAATTTTTATATAAATAAAACCAAGATTTCTAGTTTTCCATGAAAAATGTTTTAAATTTTTCTTGAAAATGTTTGAATAAGTCACAAATGTAATTTACTTATATATTAAAACTAAAATATCTAATTTTGTATACTTTTTCTTAAAAATGTTTAAATAAGTCATGGTAGTAATATTTATAAATATAAAAGTTGAGATTTATTGTTTTCCATATAAAAATTTTATACTTTTTCTTGAAAATGTTTGAATTAGACACTGGTGTAATTTTTATATAAATAAAACCGAGATTTCTAGTTTTCCATATAAAATTTTTATAATATTTCTTGAAAATTTTTGAATAAGTCACATATGTAATTTACTTATATATTAAAGCTTAAGTATCTAATTTTGTATATTTCTTGAAAATTTTTGATAAAATATTTTTATAATCTTTCTTAAATTTTTTGAAAAGATCACAGGGGTATTTTATTTGCATATTAAAGCTGAAAATTCTAATTTTGCATAAATAATTTTGAAGACTTTTTAAAGAAAATTTTTTAATAAGTCATAGGTGTAATTTTTATACATATAAAACCCAGATTTCTAATTTTCCACAAAAAATTTTGTATACTTTTGCTTGAAAATGTTTGAGTTAGACACGGGTGTAATTTTTATATAAATAAAACCGAGATTTCTAGTTTTCCATAAAAAATTTTTATAATTTTTCTTGAAAATGTTTGAATAAGTCACAAATGTAATTTACTTATATATTAAAACTAAAATATCTAATTTTGTATACTTTTTCTTAAAAATGCTTAAATAAGTCACGGTAGTAAATTTTATAAATATAAAACTCGAGATTTCTAATTTTCCACAAATAATTTGTATAATCTCTCTTGAAATTTTTTGAAAAGGTCACAGGTGTATTTTATTTGTATATTAAAGCTGAAAATTCTAAATTTGCATAAACAATTTTGTATACTTTTTCTTGAAAATTTTTCAATAAGATACGGGTGTAATTTTTATATAAATAAAACCGAGATTTCTAGTTTTCCAAACAAATTTTTATAATTTTTCTTGAAAATGTTTGAATAAGTCACAAATGTAATTTACTTATATATTAAAGCTAAAATATCTAATTTTGTATATTTCTTGAAAATTTTTGATAAAATATTTTTATAATTTTTCTTAAATTTTTTGAAAAGGTCACAGGTGTATTTTATTTGTATATTAAAGCTGAAAATTCTAATTTTGCATAAACAATTTTGAACACTTTTTAAAGAAAATTTTTTAATAAGTCATAGGTGTAATTTTTATACATATAAAACCCAGATTTCTAATTTTCCACCAAAAATTTTGTGTACTTTTTCTTGAAAATGTTTGAATTAGGCACGGGTGTAATTTTTATATAAATAAAATCGAGATTTCTAGTTTTCCATAAAAAATGTTTATAATTTTTCTTGAACATTTTTGAATAAGTCACAAATGTAATTTACTTATATATTAAAGCTAAAATATCTAATTTTGTATATTTTTTCTTCAAAATGTTTGAATAAGTCACAGGTGTAATTTTTATAAATATAAAAACCGAGATTTCTAATTTTCCACACAAAATTTTTATAATCTTTCTTGAAATTTTTTGAATAAATCACTAGTGCATTATATATACATATATATATATAGTAAAACTGAAATTTCTAATTTTGTATACTTTTTCTTGAAATTTTTTTAATAAGACCGGGTGTAATTTTTATAAATATAAAACCAGAAATTTCTAATTTTCCACAAATAATTTGTATAATCTTTCTTGAATTTTTTTGAAAAGGTCACAGGTGTATTTTATGTGTATATTAAAGCTGAAAATCCTAAATTTGCATAAACAGTTTGTACACTTTTTAAAGAAAATATTTGAATAAGTTATAGGTGTAATTTTTATAAATATAAAAGCCGAGTTTTCTAATTTTGTTTAAAAATTTTTGTATACTTTTTCTTGAAAATTTTTGAATAAGGCCGAGTGTAATTTTTATAAATATAAAAGGCGAGATTTCTAATTTTCCATAAAAAAATATTATAATTTTTCTTAAAAGTTTTTGAATAGGTAACAGGTGCGTTTTATTTATATATTAAAGCGTCATCGAAAATTTGGACCATCGGATGGAGGTGTGCCGCCGAGGTCGCGGCGCCCATTTGGCCGATATTTTGTTCCATACATAATTGAGTAATAACAATACATCATAATAAAATAAAATTACAATAATTTCCTAAATAGTTTGTGTTTTATTCAAAATCAACATCGGCCCTTGAAATTTAACCACCCTTTATATATAAGCTGAAATATCTAATTTTAACACTATTTCTTCAAAATGTTTGAATAAGTCACGGGTGTAATTTTTATATAAATAAAAGCCGAGATTTCTAATTTTCCATAAAAAATTTTGTACGCTTTTTCTTGCAAATGTTTGAATTAGACACGGGTGTAATTTTTATATAAATAAAACCGAGATTTCTAGTTTTCCATAAAAAATGTTTATAATTTTTCTTGAAAATTTTTCACTAAGTCACAAATGTAATTTACTTATATAATAAAGCTAAAATATCTAATTTTGTATATTTTTTCTTGAAAATGTTTGAATAGGTCACAGGTGTAATTTTTATAAATATAAAACCCGAAATTTTTAATTTTCCACAAATAATTTGTATAATCTTTCTTGAAATTTTTTGAAAAGTTCACAGGTGTATTTTATTTGTATATTAAATCTGAAAATTCTAATTTTGCATAAACAATTTTGTACACTTGAATTTTTTTGAAAAGGTCACAGGTGCATTTTATTTGTATATTAAAGCTGAAAATCCTAAATTTGCATAAACAGTTTGTACACATTTTAAAGCAAATTTTTGAATAAGTCACAGGTGTAATTTTTATAAATATAAAAGCCGAGTTATCTAATTTTGCATGAAAAATGTTGTATGCTTTTTCTTGAAAAATTTTCAATAAGACCGGGTATAATTTTTATAAATATAAAAGCCGAAATTTCTAATTTTCCATAAAATATTTTTATAATTTTGCTTGAAATTTTTCTAAATAATTCACACGTGTATTTTATTTATATATTAAAGTTGAAATTGCTAATATTTAATGTCCAATCAAAACTTTTTCTTGAAAATGTTAGAGTAAGTCACAAGTAAAATTTTTATATATATAAAACCCAGATTTCTAATTTTCCACAAATAATTTGTATAATCTTTCTTAAAATTTTTTGAAAAGGTCACAGGTGTATTTTATTTGTATATTAAAGCTGAAAATTCTAAATTTGCATAAACAGTTTGTACACATTTTAAAGCAAATTTTTGAATAAGTCACAGGTGTAATTTTTATAAATATAAAAGCCGAGTTATCTAATTTTGCATGAAAAATGTTGTATGCTTTTTCTTGAAAAATTTTCAATAAGACCGGGTATAATTTTTATAAATATAAAACCCGAAATATCTAATTTTCCACAAATAATTTGTATAATCTTTCTTGAAATTTTTTGAAAAGTTCACAGGTGTATTTTATTTGTATATTAAATCTGAAAATTCTAATTTTGCATAAACAATTTTGTACACTTGAATTTTTTTGAAAAGGTCACAGGTGCATTTTATTTGTATATTAAAGCTGAAAATCCTAAATTTGCATAAACAGTTTGTACACATTTTAAAGCAAATTTTTGAATAAGTCACAGGTGTAATTTTTATAAATATAATAGCCGAGTTTTCTAATTTTGCATGAAAATTTTTGTATACTTTTTCTTGAAAATTTTTGAATAAGGCCGGATGTAATTTTTATAAATATAAAATCCGAGATTTCTAATTTTCCATAAAATATTTTTATAATTTTGCCTGAAATTTTTTTAAATAAGACACAGTATATTTTATTTATATATTAAAGTTGAAATTGCTAATATTTAATGTCCAATCAAAACTTTTTCTTGAAAATGTTAGAATAAGTCACAAGTGTAATTTTTATATATATAAAACCCAGATTTCTAATTTTCCACAAAAAACTTTGTATACTTTTTCTTAAAAATGTTTGAATTAGACACGGGTGTAATTTTTATATAAATAAAACCGAGATTTCTAGTTTTCCATAAACAATTTTATAATTTTTCTTGAAAATGTTTGAAAAGGGCACAGGTGTATTTTATTTATATATTAAAGCTGACGATTTGTTCACTTTTTAAAGAAAATTTTGGAATAAGTCATAGGTTTAATTTTTATATATATAAAAAGCCCAGTTTTCTAATTTTGCATGAAAATTTTTGTATACTTTTTCTTAAAAATTTTGAATAAGACTGGGTGTAATTTTTATATATATTAAAGCCGAGATTTCTAATTTTCCACAAATAATTTGTATAATCTTTCTTGAAATTTTTTGAAAAGGTCACAGGTGTATTTTATTTGTATATTAAAGCTGAAAATTCTAAATTTGCATAAACAACTTTGTACACTTTTTAAAGAAAATATTTGAATAAGTCATAGGTGTAATTTTTATAAGTATAAAAAGCCCAGTTTTCTAATTTTGCATGAAAGTTTTTGTATACTTTTTCTTGAAAATTTTTTAATAAGACCGGGTGTAATTTTTATAAATATAAAACCCGAGATTTCTAATTTTCCACAAATAATTTGTATAATCTTTCTTGAAATTTTTTGAAAAGGTCACAGGTGTATTTTATTTGTATATTAAAGCTGAAAATTCTAAATTTGCATAAACAATTTTGTATACTTTTTCTTGAAAATTATTGAATAAGACCGGATGTAATTTTTATATATATTAAAGCCGAGATTTCTAATTTTCCACAACAAATTTGTATAATCTTTCTTGAAATTTTTTGAAAAGGGCACAGGTGTATTTTATTTATATATTAAAGCTGACAATTTTGTACACTTTTTAAAAAAAATTTTGGAATAAGTCATAGGTGTAATTTTTATAAATATAAAAAGCCCAGTTTTCTAATTCTGCATGAACATTTTTGTATACTTTTTCTTGAAAATTTTTCAATAAGACCGGGTGTAATTTTTATAAATATAAAACCCGAGATTTCTAATTTTGCATGAAACATTTTGTATACGTTTTCTTGAAAATTATTGAATAAGACCGGGTATAATTTTTATAGATATAAAAGCGGAGATTTCTAATTTTCCATAAAATATTTTTATGATCTTTCAAAAATTTTTTGAAAAGGTAACAGGTGTATTTTATTTTTATATTAAAGCTGAAATTCTAATTTTGCATAAACAATTTTGAACACATTTTAAAGCAAATTTTTGAATAAGTCACAGGTGTAATTTTTATATAAATAAAAGCCGAGATTTCTAATTTTCCACAAAAAATTTTTTATACTTTTTCTTGAAAATGTTTGAATTAGACACGGGTGTAATTTACTTATATAATAAAACTAAAATATCTAATTTTGTATACTTTTTCTTAAAAATGTTTAAATAAGTCATGGTAGTAATATTTATAAATATAAAAGTTGAGATTTATAGTTTTCCATAAAAAAATTTTATACTTTTTCTTGAAAATGTTTGAATTAGACACTGGTGTAATTTTTATATAAATAAAACCGAGATTTCTAGTTTTCCATATAAAATTTTTATAATATTTCTTGAAAATTTTTGAATAAGTCACATATGTAATTTACTTATATATTAAAGCTTAAGTATCTAATTTTGTATATTTCTTGAAAATTTTTGATAAAATATTTTTATAATCTTTCTTAAATTTTTTGAAAAGATCACAGGGGTATTTTATTTGCATATTAAAGCTGAAAATTCTAATTTTGCATAAATAATTTTGAAGACTTTTTAAAGAAAATTTTTTAATAAGTCATAGGTGTAATTTTTATACATATAAAACCCAGATTTCTAATTTTCCACAAAAAATTTTGTATACTTTTGCTTGAAAATGTTTGAATTAGACACGGGTGTAATTTTTATATAAATAAAAGCCGAGATGTCTAATTTTCCAAAAAAAATTGTTTATACTTTTTCTTGAAAATGTTTGAATTAGACACGGGTGTAATTTTTATATAAATAAAACCAAGATTTCTAGTTTTCCATGAAAAATGTTTTAAATTTTTCTTGAAAATGTTTGAATAAGTCACAAATGTAATTTACTTATATATTAAAACTAAAATATCTAATTTTGTATACTTTTTCTTAAAAATGTTTAAATAAGTCATGGTAGTAATATTTATAAATATAAAAGTTGAGATTTATAGTTTTCCATATAAAAATTTTATACTTTTTCTTGAAAATGTTTGAATTAGACACTGGTGTAATTTTTATATAAATAAAACCGAGATTTCTAGTTTTCCATAAAAAATTTTTATAATTTTTCTTGAAAGTGTTTGAATAAGTCACAAATGTAATTTACGCATATATTAAAACTAAAATATCTAATTTTGTATACTTTTTCTTAAAAATGCTTAAATAAGTCACGGTAGTAATTTTTATAAATATAAAACTCGAGATTTCTAATTTTCCACAAATAATTTGTATAATCTCTCTTGAAATTTTTTGAAAAGGTCACAGGTGTATTTTATTTGTATATTAAAGCTGAAAATTCTAAATTTGCATAAACAATTTTGTATACTTTTTCTTGAAAATTTTTCAATAAGATACGGGTGTAATTTTTATATAAATAAAACCGAGATTTCTAGTTTTCCAAACAAATTTTTATAATTTTTCTTGAAAATGTTTGAATAAGTCACAAATGTAATTTACTTATATATTAAAGCTAAAATATCTAATTTTGTATATTTCTTGAAAATTTTTGATAAAATATTTTTATAATTTTTCTTAAATTTTTTGAAAAGGTCACAGGTGTATTTTATTTGTATATTAAAGCTGAAAATTCTAATTTTGCATAAACAATTTTGAACATTTTTTAAAGAAAATTTTTTAATAAGTCATAGGTGTAATTTTTATACATATAAAACCCAGATTTCTAATTTTCCACCAAAAATTTTGTGTACTTTTTCTTGAAAATGTTTGAATTAGACACGGGTGTAATTTTTATATAAATAAAATCGAGATTTCTAGTTTTCCATAAAAAATGTTTATAATTTTTCTTGAACATTTTTGAATAAGTCACAAATGTAATTTACTTATATATTAAAGCTAAAATATCTAATTTTGTATATTTTTTCTTCAAAATGTTTGAATAAGTCACAGGTGTAATTTTTATAAATATAAAAACCGAGATTTCTAATTTTCCACACAAAATTTTTATAATCTTTCTTGAAATTTTTTGAATAAATCACTAGTGCATTATATATATATATATATAGTAAAACTGAAATTTCTAATTTTGTATACTTTTTCTTGAAAATTTTTTAATAAGACCGGGTGTAATTTTTATAAATATAAAACCAGAAATTTCTAATTTTCCACAAATAATTTGTATAATCTTTCTTGAATTTTTTTGAAAAGGTCACAGGTGTATTTTATTTGTATATTAAAGCTGAAAATCCTAAATTTGCATAAACAGTTTGTACACTTTTTAAAGAAAATATTTGAATAAGTCATAGGTATAATTTTTATAAATATAAAAGCCGAGTTTTCTAATTTTGTTTAAAAATTTTTGTATACTTTTTCTTGAAAATTTTTGAATAAGGCCGAGTGTAATTTTTATAAATATAAAAGCCCAGATTTCTAATTTTCCACAAATAATTTGTATAATCTTTCTTGAAATTTTTTGAAAAGGTCACAGGTGTATTTTATTTGTATATTAAAGCTGAAAATCCTAAATTTGCATAAACAGTTTTGTACACTTTTTAAAGAAAATATTTGAATAAGTCATAGGTATAATTTTTATAAATATAAAAGCCGAGTTTTCTAATTTTGTTTAAAAATTTTTGTATACTTTTTCTTGAAAATTTTTGAATAAGGCCGAGTGTAATTTTTATAAATATAAAAGGCGAGATTTCTAATTTTCCATAAAAAAATATTATAATTTTTCTTAAAAGTTTTTGAATAGGTAACAGGTGCGTTTTATTTATATATTAAAGCGTCATCGAAAATTTGGACCATCGGATGGAGGTGTGCCGCCGAGGTCGCGGCGCCCATTTGGCCGATATTTTGTTCCATACATAATTGAGTAATAACAATACATCATAATAAAATAAAATTACAATAATTTCCTAAATAGTTTGTGTTTTATTCAAAATCAACATCGGCCCTTGAAATTTAACCACCATTTATATATAAGCTGAAATATCTAATTTTAACACTATTTCTTCAAAATGTTTGAATAAGTCACGGGTGTAATTTTTATATAAATAAAAGCCGAGATTTCTAATTTTCCATAAAAAATTTTGTATGCTTTTTCTTGCAAATGTTTGAATTAGACACGGGTGTAATTTTTATATAAATAAAACCGAGATTTCTAGTTTTCCATAAAAAATGTTTATAATTTTTCTTGAAAATTTTTCACTAAATCACAAATGTAATTTACTTATATAATAAAGCTAAAATATCTAATTTTGTATATTTTTTCTTGAAAATGTTTGAATAGGTCACAGGTGTAATTTTTATAAATATAAAACCCGAAATTTCTAATTTTCCACAAATAATTTGTATAATCTTTCTTGAAATTTTTTGAAAAGTTCACAGGTGTATTTTATTTGTATATTAAATCTGAAAATTCTAATTTTGCATAAACAATTTTGTACACTTGAATTTTTTTGAAAAGGTCACAGGTGCATTTTATTTGTATATTAAAGCTGAAAATCCTAAATTTGCATAAACAGTTTGTACACATTTTAAAGCAAATTTTTGAATAAGTCACAGGTGTAATTTTTATAAATATAAAAGCCGAGTTATCTAATTTTGCATGAAAAATGTTGTATGCTTTTTCTTGAAAAATTTTCAATAAGACCGGGTATAATTTTTATAAATATAAAAGCCGAAATTTCTAATTTTCCATAAAATATTTTTATAATTTTGCTTGAAATTTTTCTAAATAATTCACACGTGTATTTTATTTATATATTAAAGTTGAAATTGCTAATATTTAATGTCCAATCAAAACTTTTTCTTGAAAATGTTAGAGTAAGTCACAAGTAAAATTTTTATATATATAAAACCCAGATTTCTAATTTTCCACAAATAATTTGTATAATCTTTCTTAAAATTTTTTGAAAAGGTCACAGGTGTATTTTATTTGTATATTAAAGCTGAAAATTCTAAATTTGCATAAACAGTTTGTACACATTTTAAAGCAAATTTTTGAATAAGTCACAGGTGTAATTTTTATAAATATAAAAGCCGAGTTATCTAATTTTGCATGAAAAATGTTGTATGCTTTTTCTTGAAAATTTTTTAATAAGACCGGGTGTAATTTTTATAAATATAAAACCCGAGATTTCTAATTTTCCACAAATAATTTGTATAATCTTTCTTGAAATTTTTTGAAAAGGTCACAGGTGTATTTTATTTGTATATTAAAGCTGAAAATCCTAAATTTGCATAAACAGTTTTGTACACTTTTTAAAGAAAATATTTGAATAAGTCATAGGTATAATTTTTATAAATATAAAAGCCGAGTTTTCTAATTTTGTTTAAAAATTTTTGTATACTTTTTCTTGAAAATTTTTGAATAAGGCCGAGTGTAATTTTTATAAATATAAAAGGCGAGATTTCTAATTTTCCATAAAAAAATATTATAATTTTTCTTAAAAGTTTTTGAATAGGTAACAGGTGCGTTTTATTTATATATTAAAGCGTCATCGAAAATTTGGACCATCGGATGGAGGTGTGCCGCCGAGGTCGCGGCGCCCATTTGGCCGATATTTTGTTCCATACATAATTGAGTAATAACAATACATCATAATAAAATAAAATTACAATAATTTCCTAAATAGTTTGTGTTTTATTCAAAATCAACATCGGCCCTTGAAATTTAACCACCATTTATATATAAGCTGAAATATCTAATTTTAACACTATTTCTTCAAAATGTTTGAATAAGTCACGGGTGTAATTTTTATATAAATAAAAGCCGAGATTTCTAATTTTCCATAAAAAATTTTGTATGCTTTTTCTTGCAAATGTTTGAATTAGACACGGGTGTAATTTTTATATAAATAAAACCGAGATTTCTAGTTTTCCATAAACAATTTTTATAATTTTTCTTGAAAATGTTTGAAAAGGGCACAGGTGTATTTTATTTATATATTAAAGCTGACGATTTGTTCACTTTTTAAAGAAAATTTTGGAATAAGTCATAACTTTAATTTTTATATATATAAAAAGCCCAGTTTTCTACTTTTGCATGAAAATTTTTGTATACTTTTTCTTAAAAATTTTGAATAAGACTGGGTGTAATTTTTATATATATTAAAGCCGAGATTTCTAATTTTCCACAAATAATTTGTATAATCTTTCTTGAAATTTATTGAAAAGGTCACAGGTGTATTTTATTTGTATATTAAAGCTGAAAATTCTAAATTTGCATAAACAATTTTGTACACTTTTTAAAGAAAATATTTGAATAAGTCATAGGTGTAATTTTTATAAGTATAAAAAGCCCAGTTTTCTAATTTTGCATGAAAGTTTTTGTATACTTTTTCTTGAAAATTTTTTAATAAGACCGGGTGTAATTTTTATAAATATAAAACCCGAGATTTCTAATTTTCCACAAATAATTTGTATAATCTTTCTTGAAATTTTTTGAAAAGGTCACAGGTGTATTTTATTTGTATATTAAAGCTGAAAATTCTAAATTTGCATAAACAATTTTGTATACTTTTTCTTGAAAATTATTGAATAAGACCGGATGTAATTTTTATATATATTAAAGCCGAGATTTCTAATTTTCCACAACAAATTTGTATAATCTTTCTTGAAATTTTTTGAAAAGGGCACAGGTGTATTTTATTTATATATTAAAGCTGACAATTTTGTACACTTTTTAAAAAAAATTTTGGAATAAGTCATAGGTGTAATTTTTATAAATATAAAAAGCCCAGTTTTCTAATTTTGCATGAACATTTTTGTATACTTTTTCTTGAAAATTTTTCAATAAGACCGGGTGTAATTTTTATAAATATAAAACCCGAGATTTCTAATTTTGCATGAAACATTTTGTATACGTTTTCTTGAAAATTATTGAATAAGACCGGGTATAATTTTTATAGATATAAAAGCGGAGATTTCTAATTTTCCATAAAATATTTTTATAATCTTTCAAAAATTTTTCGAAAAGGTAACAGGTGTATTTTATTTTTATATTAAAGCTGAAATTCTAATTTTGCATAAACAATTTTGAACACATTTTAAAGCAAATTTTTGAATAAGTCACAGGTGTAATTTTTATATAAATAAAAGCCGAGATTTCTAATTTTCCACAAAAAAATTTTTATACTTTTTCTTGAAAATGTTTGAATTAGACACGGGTGTAATTTTTATATAAATAAAACCAAGATTTCTAGTTTTCCATGAAAAATGTTTTAAATTTTTCTTGAAAATGTTTGAATAAGTCACAAATGTAATTTACTTATATATTAAAACTAAAATATCTAATTTTGTATACTTTTTCTTAAAAATGTTTAAATAAGTCATGGTAGTAATATTTATAAATATAAAAGTTGAGATTTATAGTTTTCCATATAAAAATTTTATACTTTTTCTTGAAAATGTTTGAATTAGACACTGGTGTAATTTTTATATAAATAAAGCCGAGATGTCTAGTTTTCCATATAAAATTTTTATAATATTTCTTGAAAATTTTTGAATAAGTCACATATGTAATTTACTTATATATTAAAGCTTAAGTATCTAATTTTGTATATTTCTTGAAAATTTTTGATAAAATATTTTTATAATCTTTCTTAAATTTTTTGAACAGATCACAGGGGTATTTTATTTGCATATTAAAGCTGAAAATTCTAATTTTGAATAAATAATTTTGAAGACTTTTTAAAGAAAATTTTTTAATAAGTCATAGGTGTAATTTTTATACATATAAAACCCAGATTTCTAATTTTCCACAAAAAATTTTGTATACTTTTGCTTGAAAATGTTTGAGTTAGACACGGGTGTAATTTTTATATAAATAAAACCGAGATTTCTAGTTTTCCATAAAAAAGTTTTATAATTTTTCTTGAAAATGTTTGAATAAGTCACAAATGTAATTTAATTATATATTAAAACTAAAATATCTAATTTTGTATATTTTTTCTTGAAAATGTTTGAATAGGTCACAGGTGTAATTTTTATAAATATAAAACCCGAAATTTCTAATTTTCCACAAATAATTTGTATAATCTTTCTTGAAATTTTTTGAAAAGTTCACAGGTGTATTTTATTTGTATATTAAATCTGAAAATTCTAATTTTGCATAAACAATTTTGTACACTTGAATTTTTTTGAAAAGGTCACAGGTGCATTTTATTTGTATATTAAAGCTGAAAATCCTAAATTTGCATAAACAGTTTGTACACATTTTAAAGCAAATTTTTGAATAAGTCACAGGTGTAATTTTTATAAATATAAAAGCCGAGTTATCTAATTTTGCATGAAAAATGTTGTATGCTTTTTCTTGAAAAATTTTCAATAAGACCGGGTATAATTTTTATATATATTAAAGCCGAGATTTCTAATTTTCCACAAATAATTTGTATAATCTTTCTTAAAATTTTTTGAAAAGGTCACAGGTGTATTTTATTTGTATATTAAAGCTGAAAATTCTAAATTTGCATAAACAATTTTGTACACTTTTTAAAGAAAATATTTGAATAAGTCATAGGTGCAATTTTTATAAGTATAAAAAGCCCAGTTTTCTAATTTTGCATGAAAATTTTTGTATACTTTTTCATGAAAATTTTTTAATAAGACCGGGTGTAATTTTTATAAATATAAAACCCGAGATTTCTAATTTTCCACAAATAATTTGTATAATCTCTCTTGAAATTTTTTGAAAAGGTCACAGGTGTATTTTATTTGTATATTAAAGCTGAAAATTCTAAATTTGCATAAACAATTTTGTATACTTTTTCTTGAAAATTTTTCAATAAGATACGGGTGTAATTTTTATATAAATAAAACCGAGATTTCTAGTTTTCCAAACAAATTTTTATAATTTTTCTTGAAAATGTTTGAATAAGTCACAAATGTAATTTACTTATATATTAAAGCTAAAATATCTAATTTTGTATATTTCTTGAAAATTTTTGATAAAATATTTTTATAATTTTTCTTAAATTTTTTGAAAAGGTCAAAGGTGTATTTTATTTGTATATTAAAGCTGAAAATTCTAATTTTGCATAAACAATTTTGAACACTTTTTAAAGAAAATTTTTTAATAAGTCATAGGTGTAATTTTTATACATATAAAACCCAGATTTCTAATTTTCCACCAAAAATTTTGTGTACTTTTTCTTGAAAATGTTTGAATTAGACACGGGTGTAATTTTTATATAAATAAAATCGAGATTTCTAGTTTTCCATAAAAAATGTTTATAATTTTTCTTGAACATTTTTGAATAAGTCACAAATGTAATTTACTTATATATTAAAGCTAAAATATCTAATTTTGTATATTTTTTCTTCAAAATGTTTGAATAAGTCATGGTAGTAATATTTATAAATATAAAAGTTGAGATTTATAGTTTTCCATATAAAAATTTTATACTTTTTCTTGAAAATGTTTGAATTAGACACTGGTGTAATTTTTATATAAATAAAACCGAGATTTCTAGTTTTCCATAAAAAATTTTTATAATTTTTCTTGAAAATGTTTGAATAAGTCACAAATGTAATTTACTTATATATTAAAACTAAAATATCTAATTTTGTATACTTTTTCTTAAAAATGCTTAAATAAGTCACGGTAGTAATTTTTATAAATATAAAACTCGAGATTTCTAATTTTCCACAAATAATTTGTATAATCTCTCTTGAAATTTTTTGAAAAGGTCACAGGTGTATTTTATTTGTATATTAAAGCTGAAAATTCTAAATTTGCATAAACAATTTTGTATACTTTTTCTTGAAAATTATTGAATAAGACCGGATGTAATTTTTATATATATTAAAGCCGAGATTTCTAATTTTCCACAACAAATTTGTATAATCTTTCTTGAAATTTTTTGAAAAGGGCACAGGTGTATTTTATTTATATATTAAAGCTGACAATTTTGTACACTTTTTAAAGAAAATTTTGGAATAAGTCATAGGTGTAATTTTTATAAATATAAAAAGCCCAGTTTTCTAATTTTGCATGAACATTTTTGTATACTTTTTCTTGAAAATTTTTCAATAAGACCGGGTGTAATTTTTATAAATATAAAACCCGAGATTTCTAATTTTGCATGAAACATTTTGTATACGTTTTCTTGAAAATTATTGAATAAGACCGGGTGTAATTTTTATAAATATCAAAGCGGAGATTTTTAATTTTCCATAAAATATTTTTATAATCTTTCAAAAATTTTTTGAAAAGGTAACAGGAGTATTTTATTTTTATATTAAAGCTGAAATTCTAATTTTGCATAAACAATTTTGAACACATTTTAAAGCAAATTTTTGAATAAGTCACAGGTGTAATTTTTATATAAATAAAAGCCGAGATGTCTAATTTTCCAAAAAAAATTTTTTTATACTTTTTCTTGAAAATGTTTGAATTAGACACGGGTGTAATTTTTATATAAATAAAACCAAGATTTCTAGTTTTCCATGAAAAATGTTTTAGATTTTTCTTGAAAATGTTTGAATAAGTCACAAAAGGTAATTTACTTATATATTAAAACTAAAATATCTAATTTTGTATACTTTTTCTTGAAAATGTTTAAATAAGTCACGGTAGTAATATTTATAAATATAAAAGTTGAGATTTATAGTTTTCCATAAAAAAATTTTATACTTCTTCTTGAAAATGTTTGAATTAGACACTGGTGTAATTTTTATATAAATAAAACCGAGATTTCTAGTTTTCCATATAAAATTTTTATAATATTTCTTGAAAATTTTTGAATAAGTCACATATGTAATTTACTTATATATTAAAGCTTAAGTATCTAATTTTGTATATTTCTTGAAAATTTTTGATAAAATATTTTTATAATCTCTCTTGAAATTTTTTGAAAAGGTCACAGGTGTATTTTATTTGTATATTAAAGCTGAAAATTCTAAATTTGCATAAACAATTTTGTACACTTTTTAAAGAAAATATTTGAATAAGTCATAGGTGTAATTTTTATAAATATGAAAGCCGAGTTTTCTAATTTTGCATGAAAATTTTTGTATACTTTTTCTTGAAAATTTTTGAATAAGGCCGGATGTAATTTTTATAAATATAAAAGCCAAGATTTCTAATTTTCCATAAAATATTTTCATAATTTTGCTTGAAATTTTTTTAAATAAGACACATGTATATTTTATTTATATATTAAAGTTGAAATTGCTAATATTGCATGACCAATCAAAACTTTTTCTTTAAAATGTTAGAAAAGTCACGGGTGTAGTTTTTATATTTATAAAACCCAGATTTCTAATTTTCCACAAATATGTTGTAAACTTTTTCTTGAAAATTTTTGAATAAGACACGTGTGTAATTTTTATAAATATAAAAGCCGAGATTTCTAATTTTCCACAAAAAAATTGTATAATCTTTCTTGAAATTTTTTGAAAAGGTCACAGGCTTTGCTTTTTCTTAATTTACGCTTCTTTCTTTCTTTTCCGCAACTTACGCTTTGGACAATGGGGTACCACAGGGTTCCCCACTTTCCGTAGTACTATACACCATCTATGCCAATTCCTTGGCATCAGCGGTAACATATTTACCTGGGATTGACTATATCGGAATATACGCAGACAACATCTTTGCGGTAGCCTCTGGGAGTCCAAATTGCGTTAGTCATAGTCTCAATCAATTGGATCGTGCAGTGGATGGCTGGGCTAGAGAAAAAGGAGCTGTCATCCCCGCAAGTAAGGCGGAAGTTCTTAACGTTTGCAGAAAACGATGCTGTAATGATAGAACCATTATCATCAGGGACGAGATTATTCAACTTTCTGCCCAAATGAGGATTTTGGGAATAATATTTTCCAAAAATCTCCTCTGGAATAGCCACATCAAGAATATGACAAACAAATTGGCAAATTTCAACAATTTATTGAAACTAATATGCTCCCGCAACAAAGGACCACATATTGAGACAGCGCTCAACATCTGCAAATCTCTGACAGCTGGTACCATAATGCATGGCTTGACAATCTACGGCTGGACTTCCAAGAAGAATATCAACAAAATTAATACAGCAATGAACATGTGCTTAAGAACAGCATCCGGTCTTCTACGCACAACACCCATTGCAAATTTAAGGTCCGAGGCAAATTTTTCAGACTTTCAAACTTTATTGGAAAAATGTTCTGTTAGCTTTGCATCACGAGCAATCACAATAACAGCTGATAGTTTGCATGACACATTTTGGAATCAACTAGCATCGTCGAATAGTTCCACCCCATCGGCTATCAGAAATATTATAGCGCTCGTGAAAAAATGGAATACTCCCATTCCACATAAACCAAGTGCACCGGTCTAAGTTTCCTCAACAAAAGGTCTTCGAATCCCTTGTGTTTTAAAAAAATGCTTTTGGAGAAAATCTCACGCATCTCCCCAGACGTCATTTACTATTAGGATGGATCATTCCGCAACAATATAACATAATATTCCATCGTTAAACAAATGACAGCAACTCAGTATGAAATCGTAGTGGAAGCTCGATTGCCAGATCATACTGGTATCTTTACGGCAGAGATTTCAGCTATTAAAACTGCAGTAATATATTCTGCTGAACATGCAAACAATACTTTAATCTGTACTGATAGCTTGAGTGCAACAAAAGCCTTGATTAAAAATCAAAACGGTGAATATGATGATATGCTACGCTTGACAAATGCGCAGGGCGAAATTACTGTTATACGGATTCCATTGCACATTGGAATTCTGGGCAATGAACATGCAGATAGTGCTGCTATGGGAGCATTGAACCTACCACGAATTACGGAAATTCCGTGCTTTCCCAGAACAATAAGAAAATTGTTCTCGGTTGAACATCCTGTATCAAGAAAACATTGTATAATGCTTGCACGCCTGAGAGTTGGTAAAGCTGTATTCAATTCCCGACATTACTATGAAAAAACCGAACCGCCCAAATGCACTTCCTGCGATGTATTTCTCACAATACCGCATATACTGACTGAATGTCAACTATCTAAGATAAACCAACCACTGGAGAAGCTACTTGACTGCGCCACTGAAGACAACTTGACGCTTATTAGAAGGAGCTTTGAAAGACACAACATTACTGATATTTAATATATAAATACCTCTAATATTAAATGCACCAGGCTAAGCGGGATAGAAAATTTTTAAGTAAGGCCGGGTGTAATTTTTATAAATATAAAAGCCGAGATTTCTAATTTTCCATAAAATATTTTTATAATTTTGCTTGAAATTTTTTTAAATAAGTCACAGGTATATATTATTTATATATTAAAGTTGAAATTGCTAATTTTGCATGACCAATCAAAACTTTTTCCTTAAAATATTAGAAAAGTCACGGGTGTAATTTTTTTAAAAATAAAAGCCGAGATTTCTAATTTTCCATAAAAAATTTTTATAATTTTTCGTGAAGTTTTTTGAATAAGTAACAGGTGCATTTTATTTGTATATTAAAGCTGAAATTTCTAATTATGCATGAGACATTTTTTTGTAATTGTAATTTTTATAAATATAAAAGCCGAGATTTCTAATTTTCCACACAAAATTTTTATAATCTTTCTTGAAATTTTTTGAATAAGTCACTGGTGCATTTTCTATATATATATTAAAACTGAAATTTCTAATTTTGTATACTTTTTCTTGAAATTTTTTTAATAAGACCGGGTGTAATTTTTATATAAATAAAACCGAGATTTCTAGTTTTCCACACAAAATTTGTATAATCTTTCTTAAATTTTTTGAAAAGGTCACATTTGTATTTGATTTGTATATTAAAGCTGAAAATTCTAATTTTGCATAAACAATTTTAAACACTTTTTAAAGAAAATTTAATAATAAGTTATAGGTGTAATTTTTATAAATATAAAAGCCGAGATTTCTAATTTTCCACAAAAAAATTGTATAATCTTTCTTGAAATTTTTTGAAAAGGTCACAGGTTTATTTTATTTATATATTAAAGCTGAAAATTTTGTACACTTTTTAAAGAAAATTTCTGAATAAGTCATAGGTGTAATTTTTATTAATATAAAAGTCGAGTTTTCTAATTTTGCATGAAAATTTTTGTTTGCTTTTTCTTAACTTACGCTTCTTTCTTTCTTTTCCCAACTTACGCTTTGGACAATGGGGTACCACAGGGTTCCCCACTTTCCGTAGTACTATACACCATCTATGCCAATTCCTTGGCATCAGCGGTAACATATTTACCTGGGATTGACTATATCGGAATATACGCAGACAACATCTTTGCGGTAGCCTCTGGGAGTCCAAATTGCGTTAGTCATAGTCTCAATCAATTGGATCGTGCAGTGGATGGCTGGGCTAGAGAAAAAGGAGCTGTCATCCCCGCAAGTAAGGCGGAAGTTCTTAACGTTTGCAGAAAACGATGCTGTAATGATAGAACCATTATCATCAGGGACGAGATTATTCAACTTTCTGCCCAAATGAGGATTTTGGGAATAATATTTTCCAAAAATCTCCTCTGGAATAGCCACATCAAGAATATGACAAACAAATTGGCAAAAATCAACAATTTATTGAAACTAATATGCTCCCGAAACAAAGGACCACATATTGAGACAGCGCTCAACATCTGCAAATCTCTGACAGCTGGTACCATAATGCATGGCTTGACAATCTACGGCTCGACTTCCAAGAAGAATATCAACAAAATTAATACAGTAATGAACATGTGCTTCAGAACAGCATCCGGTCTTCTACGCACAACACCCATTGCAAATTTAAGGTCCGAGGCAAATTTTTCAGACTTTCAAACTTTATTGGAAAAATGTTCTGTTAGCTTTGCATCACGAGCAATCACAATAACAGCTGATAGTTTGCATGACACATTTTGGAATCAACTAGCATCGTCGAATAGTTCCACCCCATCGGCTATCAGAAATATTATAGCGCTCGTGAAAAAATGGAATACTCCCATTCCACATAAACCAAGTGCACCGGTCTAAGTTTCTTCAACAAAAGGTCTTCGAATCCCTTGTGTTTTAAAAAAATGCTTTTGGAGAAAATCTCACGCATCTCCCCAGACGTCATTTACTATTAGGATGGATCATTCCGCAACAATATAACATCATATTCCATCGTTAAACAAATGACAGCAACTCAGTATGAAATCGTAGTGGGAGTTCGATTGCCAGATCATACTGGTATCTTTACGGCAGAGATTTCAGCTATTAAAACTGCAGTAATATATTCTGCTGAACATGCAAACAATACTTTAATCTGTACTGATAGCTTGAGTGCAACAAAAGCCTTGATTAAAAATCAAAACGGTGAATATGATGATATGCTACGCTTGAAAAATGCGCAGGGCGAAATTACTGTTATACGGATTCCATTGCACATTGGAATTCTGGGCAATGAACATGCAGATAGTGCTGCTATGGGAGCATTGAACCTACCACGAATTACGGAAATTCCGTGCTTTCCCAGAACAATAAGAAAATTGTTCTCGGTTGAACATCCTGTATCAAGAAAACATTGTATAATGCTTTCCCGCCTGAGAGTTGGTAAAGCTGTATTCAATTCCAGGCATTACTATGAAAAAACCGAACCGCCCAAATGCACTTCCTGCGATGTATTTCTCACGATACCGCATATACTGACTGAATGTCAACTATCTAAGATAAACCAACCACTGGAGAAGCTACTTGACTGCGCCCCTGAAGACAACTTGACGCTTATTAGAAGGAGCTTTGAAAGACACAACATTACTGATATTTAATATATAAATACCTCTAATATTAAATGCACCAGGCTAAGCGGGATAGAAAATTTTTAAGTAAGGCCGGGTGTAATTTTTATAAATATAAAAGCCGAGATTTCTAATTTTCCATAAAATATTTTTATAATTTTGCTTGAAATTTTTTTAAATAAGTCACAGGTATATATTATTTATATATTAAAGTTGAAATTGCTAATTTTGCATGACCAATCAAAACTTTTTCCTTAAAATATTAGAAAAGTCACGGGTGTAATTTTTTTAAAAATAAAAGCCGAGATTTCTAATTTTCCATAAAAAATTTTTATAATTTTTCGTGAAATTTTTTGAATAAGTAACAGGTGCATTTTATTTGTATATTAAAGCTGAAATTTCTAATTATGCATGAGACATTTTTTTGTAATTGTAATTTTTATAAATATAAAAGCCGAGATTTCTAATTTTCCACACAAAATTTTTATAATCTTTCTTGAAATTTTTTGAATAAGTCACTGGTGCATTTTCTATATATATATTAAAACTGAAATTTCTAATTTTGTATACTTTTTCTTGAAATTTTTTTAATAAGACCGGGTGTAATTTTTATATAAATAAAACCGAGATTTCTAGTTTTCCACACAAAATTTGTATAATCTTTCTTAAATTTTTTGAAAAGGTCACATTTGTATTTGATTTGTATATTAAAGCTGAAAATTCTAATTTTGCATAAACAATTTTAAACACTTTTTAAAGAAAATTTAATAATAAGTTATAGGTGTAATTAATTTTTATAAATATAAAAGCCGAGATTTCTAATTTTCCACAACAAATTTGTATAATCTTTATTGAAATTTTTTGAAAAGGTCACAGGTGTATTTTATTTATATATTAAAGCTGACAAATTTGTACACTTTTTAAAGAAAATTTTGGAATAAGTCTTAGGTGTAATTTTTATAAATATAAAAAGCCCAGTTTTCTAATTTTGCATGAACATTTTTGTACACTTTTTCTTGAAAATTTTTCAATAAGACCGGGTGTAATTTTCATAAATATAATAGCCGAGATTTCTAATTTTCCATAAAATATTTTTGTAATCTTTCTTAAATTTTTTTAAAAGGTCACACGTGTATTTTATTCGTATATTAAAGCTGAAAATTCTAATTTTGCATAAACAATTTTGAACACTTTTTAAGGAAAATTTTTGAATAAGTCATAGGTGTAATTTTTATACATATAAAACCCAGATTTCTAATTTTCCACAAAAAATGTTGTATACATTTTCTTGAAAATGTTTGAATTAGACACGGGTGTAATTTTTATATAAATAAAACCGAGATTTCTCATTTTCTCCAACAAATTTGTATAATCTTTCTTGAAATTTTTTGAAAAGGTCACAGGTTTATTTTATATATATATTAAAGCTGACAAATTTGTACACTTTTTAAAAAACATATTTGAATAAGTCATAGGTGTAATTTTTATTTATATAAAAGTAAAGTTTTCTAATTTTGCATGAACATTTTTGTATGCTTTTTCTTAAAAATTTTTGAATAAGACACGGGTGTAATTTTTATATATATAAAACCCAGATTTCTAATTTTCCACAAAAAATTTTGTATACTTTTTAAAGAAAATTTTTGAATTAGACACGGGTGTAATTTTTATATAAATAAAACCGAGATTTCTAGTTTTCCATAAAAATTTTTTATAATTTTTCTTGAAAATGATTGAATAAGTCACAAATGTAATTTACTTATATATTAAAGTTAAAATTTTGTATACTTTTTCTTAAAAATGTTTAAATAAGTCACGGATGTAATATTTATTAAAATATAAAAGTTGAGATTTGTAATTTTCCATAAAATATTTTTATAATTTTGCTTGAAATTTTTTGAATAAGTCAAAGGTGTATTTTATTTATATATTAAAGCTGAAATTTCTAATTTTTAAAACTTTTTCTTCAAATTGTTTGAATAAGCCACGGATGTAATTTTTATAAATATAAAAGCCGAAATTTCTAATTTTCCTTAAAAAAAATATTATAATTTTTCTTAAAAATTTTTGAATAGGTAACAGGTGCGTTTTATTTATATATTAAAGCTGAAATTTCTAATTTTAACACTTTTTCTTTAAAATGTTTGAATAAGTCACAGGTGTATTTTTTATAAATATAGAAGCCGAGATTTTTAATTTTCCCCAACAAATTTGTATAATCTTTCTTGAAATTTTTTGAAAAGGGCACAGGTGTATTTTATTTATATATTAAAGCTGACAATTTTGTACAGTTTTTAAAGAAAATTTTGGAATAAGTCATAGGTTTAATTTTTATAAATATAAAAAGCCCAGTTTTCTAATTTTGCATGAAAATTTTTTTATACTTTTTCTTGAAAATTTTTCAATAAGACCGGGTGTAATTTTTATAAATATAAAAGCCGAGATTTCTAGTTTTGCATGAAACATTTTGTATACTTTTTCTTGAAAATTATTGAATAAGACCGGGTGTAAATTTTATAAATATAAAAGCGGAGATTTCTAATTTTCCATAAAATATTTTTATAATCTTTCTTAAATTTTTTGAAAAGGTCACAGGTATATTTTATTTGTATATTAAAGCTGAAAACTCTAATTTTGCATAAACAATTTTTTTTTGTTTGTATTTTATTTATTTTGCAATCTATCTTATATTGAGATTATAAGCAAAATTAATCACATTTATGTTGACATTTAGCGTTACACATACAAAAACGTATAAAACTATAGAAATATTCCAAATTTAACAGAAAAAAATACAGATTTAGTCCATCTTATATTTACAATAACAGCAACTTAAGTTTTAGTAATTATTAAATTTAAAGTTTTAGCATTAAGTTAAAAGAAAACAATAAAAAAAAACAAAAGATCATAATAAGAAAAAGATTGATTTAGATAAAAAAAAATAACTTCTGAAAGGTAGATCTAGCACATGGTATCTTTTAAGTCTTCGAATTTAATCAGTATCGTCTAATAACACAATAGCCAGAGGATTTACATGATTGCTTAGTCTTTTTAAATATTTTTCGCGAATGAATTTATTACCTCTTTAACAGTTTGTATATTTAGATCGTTATGTATGGCATCGTTGGAAATATACCAAGGAGATTGAACAATAAGCCTTATAGTTTTTGACTGGTATCTCTATAGTTTTTGAATGGTAAGTTGAACTCCATAAGTCCATATAGGCTTTAAAATAGCTTTATAAAGTTTCAGTTTGTTTTCCAGACTTAGTTGAGATTTTGGACCAGCTGGTTAAGCTAAGTTTCCTATTTGTAATATTTAATTGCTGCCGTTTTATTTTTATGTGTTCTTTCCATGTTAGTCGACGATCCATATATAAGCCGAGATATCTAACATAATCCTTTTTTGGAAATCGGATGTTATTTATGGAAACGTCAGGGCAATCACCTTTTCTAAGAGAGAATGTTATGTGTACAGACTTTTCAGCATTTACTTTAGATCTCCATTTACTTAACCATGACTCTATTAGATTTAATTCGTTTTGAACAAAAGAACTGGCAGCAACTGGGCAATTGTTTGAAGCTAAAATAGCAGTGTCATCCGCATACGTGTAAATATTCACAAGGTCCAAAACAGGCATATCAGCCGTAAATATTGTATACAATACAGGGCTTAATACACTACCCTGAGGTACTCCTGCTCTAATCATAAATACATGAGATCTTTCATCTACGAATCTTACGTAAAATAGTCTGCTGCTTAGGTATGACTTGAAGAATGCATAAAATGTAGACGGGAGAAGTTTCTTTAATTTGTATAAAAGACTAGTGTGCCAAACTCTGTCAAATGCCTGCTGAATATCTAGGAATACAGCGGAGCAATATTTCTTTTCCTCAAATGATTTTCGAATAATGTCAATTACTCTATGGCATTGCTCAGGAGTGCCATGATTTTGCCTAAATCCAAATTGATAATCGGGAATAATTTTTAAACTCTCAAGAATAGGGGACAAGCGGCTCAAAAAACTTTTTTCAAACATCTTCGAAAAAACACTTAGTAGACTAATAGGTCTATAAGAAGTTAGTTCATTTTCAGGTTTGCTGGGCTTCTTGATCATAATGATCTCAGCGCATTTCCACTGAGAAGGAAAATGATTTAAACGAAGAATTGAATTAAAAATTTTCGTTAAGTATAAAACAGCTTTCTTTGACAAACTCTGTACAACGCAGCGTCGATATTATCATATCCAGGAGACTTTTTGGTATTTAGATTTTTGATTTGAGTTTCAACTTCATATGGAGAAATGTGTTTTATGGGTAAGCTCATCTGATAGGGCGCATACAAAAATCCCGAAATTTCTACGTCTTCTACAGAGTTATCAAATTGGTGAACAGAAAATGTGTTATAGAGGTGGCTCGCATATGCTTCTGCCTTTTCAATGTTAGATCGGCACCATGAACCATCACTATCCTTAAAAGGAGGATTTCTTTTTGACGGATGCTTCAGGCATTTTGTTGCCCTCCACAAATTGTGATCATTATTGTTTGAGTTATTAATATTGTCAAAAAATTCACCGAATGATTTGTTTTTTAGGCCAGTTAAATGATTTTTAAGGTTTCTTGCTGCTTGATTAAAACGCCACTTGTTATAAGAACTTCTGCTTATCTGCCATGCTTTTCTTAATCTCCTTTTAATTAAAATAAACTCCCGTGTCCGTGAAGAGATTTGAGGAGCACTTTGCGGAATAGTAAAACTTTCAGCCGGATTCGATAAAAAAGCAGCCTCATGAATTATTTTTGTAAAATTTTCAACGGCTTCATCCAGCTCAAAATCATTAGATATTGCAGAGTTTAAATTAATGTTTATATCTATCCAATATGAGAAAGACTCCAGATCAGTTTTAACTGTTACAAGCTTATTGACTTTTTTGATAAACTGAGGCGAGGAGTTATACGTTAGTAAAATTGGGGAGTGGTCTGAGCTGAGGTCATAATTATCTAAAATACCAAGTTGATAAGAAGATATTCCAGAATATACAAAAAAATCAATTAAATCAGGAATTTTGAATGGATCAGAAGGCCAATATGTAGGTTTTCCAGTTGAAAGAGCAGAATAATTTTTAGAAAGCAGACACTTATAGAGCTCTCTGCCTTTAGGGTTAATAAGACGTGAACCCCACCAAGGATGTTTCGCATTAAAATCTCCTCCAACTATAAAACGAGGACCAAGTTTTTGAAAGAAATTTGCAAAGTCATCGCAATTAATATTATGACGAGGAGGAAAATAAACTGCACATAAACTGCACATAACGGCAAATAATTTTAATACATGAAGCTTGGACACTTTCCTTAATAAGATGGCCTTGTTGATGATATTTTATAGACGATTTGATTAAAATTGCAGAACCACCATGAGCCCTTTCATTAGGATGATTGGCACTTATCAGATCATATCCTTTAATTTTAAAAAACGACTTACTTGTGAAATGAGATTCAGAAATAAGAAATACGTCGATGTTGTTTGACTGCAAAAATACTTCTACCTCCCTTAAATGGTTTGAGAGTCCATTGGCATTCCATGTTGGTATACAAAGATCTACGGACATAATTTACTGCATACGACTGATATCATATTTAGAAGAGAGTTTGTTAGTTCCATTTGCTTTGTTAATAAAGTCTCAATTTTTTGAAGGCTCGTGCAATCATTGTTTGAATTGTATGTTCCTTTTACAGCATCTGCGAATGTTACATTCGAATTATGTTCAAAACTATTATTTTGAGAAGAGGGTTGATGTAAAGGAGGAGCAAGTTGTCGGTATTGTTGAAAATTCAATATCTTATGTTGAAGTTTCTTTTTCAACTCCTGATGAACAATGCATCCCCTATAACTAGCAGGATGGGATTCATTACAATTAGCGCATTTGGCAGGAACAGTCTTACTTTTGTTACATTCAGCTGATAAGTGATTTTCTCCACACTTGACATATTTGTATGGCTTTTTGCAATAGGAACGAGTATGACCATATTGCTGGCATCGATGGCATTGTGGAATGTCTCTAGTTTTCCGGGGAGGCTCAATAGTGATGTTATTGATATGTTTTAGATTGTAAATTTCCTTATTGTTGTCGCCTGGTTCAAGATCAAGGAGAAACATACAAAGGGGTTGCTTGCTAATGTTACTTCTAATATTGGAAATATTTCGCACTTTGTGGCCACAATTTTCGACAAATGATTTAATATCATTAATATTGGTCGAGTAATGCAAATTTTTAACAACAACTCTGTATGCTCTTTCTTGTTTTGTTTGAAAAGTGTAAAAGCTTATCTTTTTAAGCTTAAGATTGGAAACAAAAGTTCGGTACGCGCTTATGGACTTAATCATGACTCTGACTTAGCCATCTTTAAGAGACTTATAAGAAAAATTAGGGTCAGACGGATTTGATTGGGAAGTTGATGGAGCTGTATTTGAATTATTATTATCGCATTCATCATCCGAAAGAACAACAAATCTATTACTTGAATTTGGAGAATCTTGAATCTTACCGATTTGTCTTCTTTTGTTGTCAAATAACAATGGGGAGTTGGTACGTTTTCTTGAATGTGGAACTGTTTGCCAATCTTGCGAATTTGTTTTCCTTACTTGCAAATTGAATTTGAATATAAACACAACAGCAAAAAGGAAATAGAAACAAAAAACTTATCAATAATGATGTACGTATGTATGGAATTATTATTTAAAAACTGAAAAAAATTTTTATTTGAAAAAAAAAAAAATATTTTCAATGCCAGACGACTTTACTTGACAAGAAACACAAAGAAACTCCATAAACAATTTTGAACACTTTTTATAGAAAATTTTTGAATAAGTCATAGGTGTAATTTTTATAAATATAAAAGCCGAGTTTTCTAATTTTGCATGACAATTTTTGTATACTTTTTCTTGAAAATTTTTGAGTAAGACCGGGTGTAATTTTTATAAATATAAAAGCCGAGATTTCTAATTTTCGACAAAATATTTTTATAATCTTTCTTGAAATTTTTTGAAAAGTTCACAGGTGTATTTTATTTGTATATTAAATCTGAAAATTCTAATTTTGCATAAAGAATTTTGAACACATTTTAAAGCAAATTTTTGAATAAGTCACAGGTGTAATTTTTATAAATATAAAAGCCGAGTTATCTAATTTTGCATGAAAAATGTTGTATGCTTTTTCTTAAAAATTTTGAATAAGACTGGGTGTAATTTTTATAAATATAAAAGCCAAGATTTCTAATATTCCATAAAATATTTTTATAATCTTTCTTAAATTTTTTGAAAAGGTCACACGTGTATTTTATTTGTATATTAAAGCTGAAAATTCTAAATTTGCATAACCATTTTGTACACTTTTTAAAGAAAATATTTGAATAAGTTATAGGTGTAATTTTTATAAATATAAAAGCCGAGTTTTCTAATTTTGCATGAACATTTTTGTATACTTTTTCTTGAAAATTTTTGAATGAGGCCGGGTGTAATTTTTATAAATATAAAAGCCCAGATTTCTAATTTTGCATAAAAAATATTATAATTTTTCTTAAAAGTTTTTGAATAGGTAACAAGTGCGTTTTATTTATATATTAAAGCTGAAATATCTAATTTTAACACTATTTCTTCAAAATGTTTGAATAAGTCACGGGTGTAATTTTTATATAAATAAAAGCCGAGATTTCTAATTTTCCACAAAAAATTTTGTATGCTTTTTCTTGCAAATGTTTGAATTAGACACGGGTGTAATTTTTATATAAATAAAACCGAGATTTCTAGTTTTCCATAAAAAATTTTTATAATTTTTCTTGAAAATTTTTTACTAAGTCACAAATGTAATTTACTTAATAATAAAGCTAAAATATCTAATTTTGTATATTTTTTCTTGAAAATGTTTGAATAAGTCACAGGTGTAATTTTTATAAATATAAAAACCAAGATTTCTAATTTTCCACACAAAATTTTTATAATCTTTCTTGAAATTTTTTGAATAAATCACTAGTGCATTATATATATATATATATATATATATATATTAAAACTGAAATTTCTAATTTTGTATACTTTTTCTTGAACATTTTTTAATAAGACCGGGTGTAATTTTTATAAATATAAAACCCGAGATTTCTAATTTTCCACAAATAATTTGTATAATCTTTCTTGAAATTTTTTGAAAAGGTCACAGGTGTATTTTATTTGTATATTAAAGCTGAAAATCCTAAATTTGCATAAACAGTTTTGTACACTTTTTAAAGAAAATATTTGAATAAGTCATAGGTATAATTTTTATAAATATAAAAGCCGAGTTTTCTAATTTTGTTTAAAAATTTTTGTATACTTTTTCTTGAAAATTTTTGAATATGGCCGAGTGTAATTTTTATAAAAATAAAAGGCGAGATTTCTAATTTTCCATAAAAAAATATTATAATTTTTCTTAAAAGTTTTTGAATAGGTAACAGGTGCGTTTTATTTATATATTAAAGCTGAAATATCTAATTTTAACACTATTTCTTCAAAATGTTTGAATAAGTCACGGGTGTAATTTTTATATAAATAAAAGCCGAGATTTCTAGTTTTCCATAAAAAATGTTTATAAGTTTTCTTGAAAATTTTTGAATAAGTTACAAATGTAATTAACTTATATATTAAAGCTAAAATATCTAATTTTGTATATTTTTTCTTGAAAATGTTTGAATAAGTCACAGGTATAATTTTTATAAATATAAAAACCGAGATTTCTAATTTTCCACACAAAATTTTTATAATCTTTCTTGAAATTTTTTGAAGAAATCACTGGTGCATTATATATATATATATATATATATTAAAACTGAAATTTCTAATTTTGTATACCTTTTCTTGAAAATTTTTTAATAAGACCGGGTGTAATTTTTATAAATATAAAAGCCGAGATTTCTAATTTTCCACAAATAATTTGTATAACCTTTCTTGAAATTTTTTGAAAAGGCCACAGGTGTATTTTATTTGTATATTAAAGCTGAAAAATCTAAAATTGCATAAACAATTTTGTACACTTTTTAAAGAAAATATTTGAATAGGTCATAGGTGTAATTTTTATAAATATAAAAGCCGAGTTTTCTAATTTTGCATGAACATTTTTGTATACTTTTTCTTGAAAATTTTTTAATAAGACCGGGTGTAATTCTTATATATATAAAACCCGAGATTTCTAATTTTCCACAAATAATTTGTATAATCTTTCTTGAAATTTTTTGAAAAGGTCACAGGTGTATTTTATTTGTATATTAAAGCTGAAAATTCTAAATTTGCATAAACAATTTTGTACACTTTTTAAAGAAAATATTTGAATAAGTCATAGGTGTAATTTTTATAAATATGAAAGCCGAGTTTTCTAATTTTGCATGAAAATTTTTGTATACTTTTTCTTGAAAATTTTTTAAATAGGTCCGTTGTAATTTTTATAAATATAAAAGCCGAGATTTCTAATTTTCCATAAAATATTTTTATCATTTTGCTTGAAATTCTTTTAAATAAGACACAGGTATATTTTATTTATATATTTAAGTTGAAATTGCTAATTTTGCATGACCAATCAAAACTTTTTCTTTAAAATGTTAGAAAAGTCACGGGTGTAGTTTTTATATTTATAAAACCCAGATTTCTAATTTTCCACATATATATTGTATACTTTTTCTTGAAAATTTTTAAATAAGACACGTGTGTAGTTTTATAAATATAAAAGCCGAGATTTCTAATTTTCCACACAAAATTTGTATAATCTTTCTTGAAATTTTTTGACAAGGTCACAGGTTTATTTTATTTACATATTAAAGCTGACAATTTTGTACACTTTTTAAAGAAAATTTTTGAATAAGTCATAGGTGTAATTTTTATTAATATAAAAGTCGAGTTTTCTAATTTTGCATGAAAATTTTTTTATGCTTTTTCTTAAAAATTTTGAATAAGACTGGGTGTAATTTTTATATATATTAAAGCCGAGATTTCTAATTTTCCACAACAAATTTGTATAATTTTTCTTGAAATTTTTTGAAAAGGGCACAGGTATATTTTATTTATATATTAAAGCTGACAATTTTGTACACTTTTTAAAGAAAATTTTGGAATAAGTCATAGGTGTAATTTTTATAAATATAAAAAGCCCAGTTTTCTAATTTTGCATGAATATTTTTTTATGCTTTTTCTTAAAAATTTTGAATAAGACTGGGTGTAATTTTTATATATATTAAAGCCGAAATTTCTAATTTTCCACAACAAATTTGTATAATCTTTCTTGAAATTTTTTGAAAAGGGCACAGGTATATTTTATTTATATATTAAAGCTGACAATTTTGTACACTTTTTAAAGAAAATTTTGGAATAAGTCATAGGTGTAATTTTTATAAATATAAAAAGCCCAGTTTTCTAATTTTGCATGAAAATTTTTGTATACCTTTTCTTGAAAATTTTTTAACAAGACCGGGTGTAATTCTTATATATATAAAACCCGAGATTTCTAATTTTCCACAAATAATTTGTATAATCTTTCTTGAAATTTTTTGAAAAGGTCATAGGTGTATTTTATTTGTATATTAAAGCTGAAAATCCTAAATTTGCATAAACAGTTTTGTACACTTTTTAAAGAAAATATTTGAATAAGTCATAGGTATAATTTTTATAAATATAAAAGCCGAGTTTTCTAATTTTGTTTAAAAATTTTTGTATACTTTTTCTTGAAAATTTTTGAATAAGGCCGAGTGTAATTTTTATAAATATAAAAGGCGAGATTTCTAATTTTCCATAAAAAAATATTATAATTTTTCTTAAAAGTTTTTGAATAGGTAACAGGTGCGTTTTATTTATATATTAAAGCTGAAATATCTAATTTTAACACTATTTCTTCAAAATGTTTGAATAAGTCACGGGTGTAATTTTTATATAAATAAAAGCCGAGATTTCTAATTTTCCACAAAAAATTTTGTATGCTTTTTCTTGCAAATGTTTGAATTAGACACGGGTGTAATTTTTATATAAATAAAACCGAGATTTCTAGTTTTCCATAAAAAATGTTTATAATTTTTCTTGAAAATTTTTTACTAAGTCACAAATGTAATTTACTTATATTGTTACCGCCACTCATAAATCGCTAATATGACATTACTGTTATCGATATGTAGAGAGATGAGCATGGCAAAATGTTCAATTATTCCTTTTAATTTTCCACGCGGTATAATTATGAGGCCATATTTAATCGAGACCACATACATAGGTATATAAAACACCTACATAGATTTAAGATATTCATTCGTTCAGGTCATAAGGATTACGAAGCTTCGCTTGGAGTAGCCATACATAAAAGTTAGTATATCAGCAGTTTAGTATGTAAGTTTGTATAATGAATTTATTTATAATTTTAGGAATTTTAACATATTAAAGCGTAAGAATAAAGAATTAAAGTTTTCTAAAATTCTTACACTTGTGTTTAAAATCCACATTGGCTATCTTGAGCTTGGGCCGCTTTACCCGCAACATTAAAATTCTTTTATTTGCCTCATCGGATCGTTTGAAGGAATCATCTTGGGTGTTAAAACGTAAGTCCTAACAGAATGCAACCTTCCACTCCCTCACAGGGTCAACCACTAAGTCGTCAACGACCAACTCAGTTAAGTCCTGCACTGAACAACTGTAACATTTGCAACAAGTCCACAGACAACGAAAAATTTATAAAATGCAGCAAGTGCCATCTTAATTTTCATTTACCATGTGTCAATCTCAGCAGCAATCAAGACCAACCTACGTGGAGTTGCCAAAATTGTACGGTACAACATCAAATCACGATCGATTCTGCCTCTTCCATTCGTAGTGGCTCTTCGGCCACCACCCGCTCCCGCCGACAAGCTCTTGAGCTACAACGTCTAGAAGAAGAGACACAACTTGAAAGAGATTTCATTAAAAAGAAATACCAAATTCTCGAACAAGCAGTAGATGACTTCGAGGACGCACAATCAGTTAATAAACACTCAGCTGTCAGATCTGTACATGAGTGGTTAGATAATCAAATCCAACTCCCTACTTCGGCTATTGCAACCGCACACCAAAATATAGTTTCCACAGCTCGTCAGTTTGAAACGCCACCTTACACATTTGTACCACAAGCCACAACAACGCAAGAAATGCCTAACACTACTAAACCATATTGCCAAAATGTAAGTAATGACTTAGTTTATACGACAAAAACAATAACTCCGCCCGTATGTACAACTACGTCATTCGTTAATAACATGTCTTCATTTATTAATGACCCAACAACGAACCGTCAGCAGCCGACAACTGCAAATTTATGTAATAATTCAGACAACGTAAATGCAGAAAATCACACATTAGAGACACCTGTACAATTTGGTTACATGGATTCAACGTTTTCCATGAACCCATCAAACCTTCAACCTGTTATATTACCTTCTCACAGGCTTTCGCAACAACAAATAAGCACGCGGCAGTCAGTACCAAAAGAGCTTCCAATTTTTACCGGCACTCCTGAAGAATGGCCCTTGTTTAGTGCCACATATGACTGGTCGACAGCAGTCTGTGGTTTTACAGACGCTGAAAATCTTGTCAGGCTTCAAAGTTCTCTAAAGGGGGAAGCACTTCGATCTGTTAAACATATTTTGATCCATCCATCGGGTGTACCATGTGCTCTATCTACACTAAAATTGCTTTTCGGACAACCGGAAAAAATATTAAACTCACTAAAAAATAGAATAAGATCACTACCAGCACTGAACACAAATAAATTGAGCACAATTACCTCTTTCGCCGTGGAAGTAAAGGGCCTAGAAACAACAATTAAAGCCAGTGGTTTAATAAATGAACTGACCAATTCATCTTTATTACATGAATTAATAATGAAAATGCCATCACATTTTCAACTTAACTGGGGTGAACAAAAAATAAAACTAGCAAAAAATAACAAAAGAGTTAGTTTGACTGAATTCGCTAACTGGATATATGAAGTCGGTGTCTCAGCAAGCAGCATAAATATAGAAAGTGACAGCAGCGCTCAATAGAGCAGTATTCGCGTAAGCCAAAAAACGTTTATGTGCATGCTCATGAAGAACAAAACAAAAAGATCTGTTTAGTGTGTTCTGGCAACTGCAATAGTGTTGAGAAGTGTAAAAAATTCTTGGCTGCGAATAGAAGCGAGCGATGGAACTTAGTAAGAATGTACAATCTATGTAAACTGTGCCTGCGACGTCACTACGGTATTTGCAGTAGCAGCATCGTTTGCAGAGAAAATAATTGTCAAATAAAACATAATACATTGCTGCATAAATCCATGACTGAAGATAGAGAAACAAACGCTACCAGAGAAACTGAAAATAAAAGCAAAAGAGATAATTTACATGCAGCCCATAGGAATGAATGCAATGAAATCTTATTTAAAATTATACCGATAACAATATACGGAAACAATAATAAACGTTTTAATACTTTTGCATTTATAGACGAGGTTTCGTCTGTAAGTCTGGTAAATGAACAATTAATTAATAAACTAGATTTAAATGGTGAGTCACAACCTCTATGCTTGAAATGGACAGGTGAAATAGGTCGCAACGAAGAAGACTCAAAAACAGTCTCAATGAAAATTTCAGGTATGAATAAAACTGAATTTTCTATTTCTGTTCGTACGGTTAAACAACTATCGCTTCCGAGTCAGAGCTTTAATTATAAAAAGTTATGTAAAAAATTTCCGCACCTTAAAGGGCTACCCATCGCCGATTTTGAAAATGCTGTACCAGATGTACTTTTAGGATTAAATAACTTGAAATTATGTGTGCCAACTCGTGTTAAAGAAGGCAAGAAAAACGAACCCGTCGCTTTACATACTCGCCTCGGCTGGCTAATATGTGGCAACTCCAGTGTTGGAGAAAAGGCCCAAATTCAATATAATTTTTACTCTTGCGAGTGTAAAGGTGAAAACGACCAAATTCTTACTCACTTACTCAAACAGTTTTATACAACTGAGTTAGCAGGGATAAGTAACTATACTCCAGCTCTTGGAAAAGATGACCAAAGGGCATTAAGTTTGCTAGAAACATATACGAAACAAAGATGCGATGGCCATTACGAGACAGCTTTGCTGTGGCGATATGACAATATTACACTTCCACAAAGCTTTGATATGGCGAAGAGACGACTGATTTGTCTCGAAAAAACTCTAAGAAAAAATAAAGAGTTGTTTGAACATTTCGAAAAAACAATTTCTGAATATTTTGAAAGAAATTACATAGCCAAAGTAAACAATGAAGATGATAAACAAAATGTATGGTATTTACCAATGTTTCCGGTATTTAACAAAAACAAACCGAATAAAACAAGAATAGTTTGGGATGCGGCCGCGAAGGCAAATGGTATTTCACTTAACTCTATGCTGCTCAAAGGGCCAGATTTGCTGTCTTCTCTTGCAGCTATTCTTTTTCGTTTTCGGCAAAGGCAAATTGCAATCTGTGGTGACATCGAACAAATGTTCCATCAGATTTATATACGCGATGAAGACTGCCATGCGCAAAGATTTTTATGGCGCAGCTGCGACGACAACAAAGAACCCGAAGTGTACGTAATGAAGGTTATGATATTCGGTGCCTCCTGCGCTCCGTGCATATCTCAGTATGTTAAAAACCTCAACGCATCAAAATTTGAAGCCAAGTATCCCTTAGCCGCTGCTGCCATCAAAGACAACCACTACGTAGATGATTTTCTTGCTTCTTCGGATACTCCTGCAGAAGCCGCCGAACTGGCTAAAACTGTGCGATTCATTATAGTGAGGGAGGATTCAAAATTAGAAACTGGTGTTCGAATAATGATAGCGTTTTGAAAGAATTGAACTCTTCTAACCCTTTGACCAATATTTGCCTAAACGTTAGTGTAGGCGAAGTAACAGAAAAGGTACTTGGCATATTTTGGAACCCTGGGGAAGACAATATAACCTTTAAACTGTCGCAGTCTGTCTTAAACAGCGAACTTCTTCTCGGAAACAAAATTCCCACCAAACGTGAAATTTTAAGAACTCTAATGAGCATTTATGACCCTTTAGGGCTTGTAGGAAATTTCCTTATGTATTTAAAAATAGTTCTCCAAGAAGTTTGGAGAAGCAATATCGACTGGGACGAACATATTCTAGTAAATCAACAATTAAGGTGGGAAAACTGGCTAGCGCTTTTACCAGATTTAAAAAATGTAAATATACCTCGTTGTTATCTTAAAACATTGAAAAACTATAATAACCTAGATGTTCAATTGCATGTATTTGTGGATGCAAGCGAAAACGGTTATGCCGCCGTAGCGTATTTTAGGATGTGCTGTGGGGACGAAATCGCTATTTCACTTATTGGATCAAAAACTAGGGTGGCGCCACTAAAGGTTTTATCGATACCACGTTTAGAGCTGATGGCAGCTGTTATTGGTGCTCGGTTTGCTAAATATATTGAAAAACATCATACCGTTAAGATAAATCGAAAAACACTCTGGTCAGATTCACGAACAGTTTTAAGCTGGATACGCTCCGACCACCGAAAATATCACCAGTTCGTTGCAGTTCGTGTAAGTGAAATTCTCGATATTTCAGAGGTGGACGAGTGGTCCTGGATATCAGGAAAAACGAATGTAGCTGACGAAGCAACACGATGCACAAATAAACCTAATCTATCGAATACAGGGCGCTGGTTTAGCGGCCCTGATTTTTTAAAGTTGCCAGAGAAAGAATGGCGGGAACCCAATACACAACTTTTGGAAACAAAGCTCGAGTTGAAAGAGTGCCATTTAACGGCACGAAGTATAGAACAACTTATAAATTTACAAAGATTTTCTCGGTGGTGCAGAGCATTAAGGGCAACTGCATACGTAATTCGTTTTTGCTACTGCCGTAGAAACAGAGATATCACGCCTTCCTGTGGAAAGGAACTAACTCAAATTGAGTTGCTCAAAGCAGAACTGACTCTTATCAAAGATACGCAGAAAGTATATTTCCAAAATGAAATAAATTGTCTATCACAAAATAATAAATTAACAAAAACAAATTTTTTGTATAAATTGTCCCCGTATTTGGATCATAAAGGTGTCTTGAGAGTAGGTGGCCGAATTGATTATGCTGATGTTCCGGAGGAACTGAAGCATCCAGCCGTTTTGCCTAAACATTGCCGCCTAACAACCCTTTTAATATTACATTACCATAATCTCTACCGTCATAGTAGCCTTGAGACAGTGGTGAATGAATTGCGGCAAAAATACTATATTCCTAAATTGAGAACCGTTTGTAAATCAACCATTAAGCAGTGTCAAATGTGTAAAATTAAAACTGCGATGCCGGAGATTCCGTAGATGGCAAAATTACCTCGGGCTCGACTGGGTTCGTATCTCTCACCATTCACATTCACGGGTCTTGACTTTTTTGGTCATATGCTTGTCACTGTTAACCGACATAAAGAAAAGAGATACGGTGCGCTATTTACATGTTTAACGGTACGTGCGGTTCATATTGAAATCGTCTATTCGCTTAATACAAGTTCGTGTATCATGGCAATACGTAAGTTTATTTCGCGAAGAGGCAGCCCAAGAGAATTTTTCAGCGACAATGGTACTAATTTTATCGGTGCTGATCGATAGTTGCGTGAAGCCTTAAGAGAGGTGGACAAGAACGAGCTAATACGAAGTTTTACAACGTCCTACACCAAATGGAACTTCAACCCACCTTCTGCTCCTCATATGGGAGGAGCATGGGAACGATTAGTTCGATCCGTAAAAACTGTACTCTACAATATTAAAACAGAACGGTTTCCAAGCGATGAAATGCTGCAAAGCATGATGGCTGAAGTCGAAAGTATTATAAATTCCCGTCCTCTTACATATGTCCCAATAGAAAGCGAAAATCAAGAAGCGATCACACCAAATCATATTTTGCTTGGCAACTCCAGTGGCTTAAAACCCCTTGCATCGTACGACGACGAAGGTCTTGTACTTAAAGAAAGTTGGTTGCGTTCACAACAATATGCACAAATCTTTTGGAAGAGATGGGTGACAGAGTACCTGCCTACTTTGACGTGTAGGACAAAGTGGTTTTAAAAGGCCAAACCCATATCTGTGGGAGATTTAGTGATAGTGGTTGATCCAAATAACCCGAGAAACGTGTGGCCAAAAGGAAAGGTCATCGAAGTTGCCAAATCCGAAGATGGACAAGTACGAAAGGCAAAAGTTTTGACAGTTTGTGGCGTTTTAGAAAGACCTGCTGCAAAATTAGCGGTTTTAGACGTGGCTGAAAGAAAGTAGAGTAAGTCTTCGAAATCTCGCCATACTGTGGGGGAGTGTTACCGCCACTCATAAATCGCTAATATGACATTACTGTTACCGCCACTCATAAATCGCTAATATGACATTACTGTTATCGATATGTAGAGAGATGAGCATGGCAAAATGTTCAATTATTCCTTTTAATTTTCCACGCGGTATAATTATGAGGCCATATTTAATCGAGACCACATACATAGGTATATAAAACACCTACATAGATTTAAGATATTCATTCGTTCAGGTCATATATAAAAGTTCATACATAAAAGTAAGTATATCAGCAGTTTAGTATGTAAGTTTGTATAATGAATTTATTTATAATTTTAGGAATTTTAACATATTAAAGCGTAAGAATAAAGAATTAAAGTTTTCTAAAATTCTTACACTTGTGTTTAAAATCCACATTGGCTATCTTGAGCTTGGGCCGCTTTACCCGCAACATATATAATAAAGCTTAAATATCTAATTTTGTATATTTTTTCTTGAAAATGTTTGAATAAGTCACAGGTATAATTTTTATAAATATAAAAACCGAGATTTCTAATTTTCCACACAAAATTTTTATAATCTTTCTTGAAATTTTTTGAATAAATCACTGGTGCATTATATATATATATATATATTAAAACTGAAATTTCTAATTTTGTATACTTTTTCTTGAACATTTTTTAATAAGACCGGGTGTAATTTTTATAAATATAAAAGCCGAGATTTATAATTTTCCACAAATAATTTGTATAACCTTTCTTGAAATTTTTTGAAAAGGTCACAGGTGTATTTTATTTGTATATTAAAGCTGAAAAATCTAAAATTGCATAAACAATTTTGTACACTTTTTAAAGAAAATATTTGAATAGGTCATGGGTGTAATTTTTATAAATATAAAAGCCGAGTTTTCTAATTTTGCATGAAAATTTTTGTATACTTTTTCTTGAAAATTTTTTAATAAGACCGGGTGTAATTCTTATATATATAAAGCTCGAGATTTCTAATTTTCCACAAATAATTTGTGTAATCTTTCTTGAAATTTTTTGAAAAGGTCACAAGTGTATTTTATTTGTATATTAAAGCTGAAAATTCTAAATTTGCATAAACAATTTTGTACACTTTTTAAAGAAAATATTTGAATAAGTCATAGGTGTAATTTTTATATATATGAAAGCCGAGTTTTCTAATTTTGCATGACAATTTTTGTATACTTTTTCTTGAAAATTTTTTAAATAGGTCGGTTGTAATTTTTATAAATATAAAAGCCGAGATTTCTAATTTTCCATAAAATATTTTTATCATTTTGCTTGAAATTATTTAAGTAAGACACAGGTATATTTTATTTATATATTTAAGTTGAAATTGCTAATTTTGCATGACCAATCAAAACTTTTTCTTTAAAATGTTAGAAAAGTCACGGGTGTAGTTTTTATATTTATAAAACCCAGATTTCTAATTTTCCACATATATATTGTATACTTTTTCTTGAAAATTTTTAAATAAGACACGTGTGTAGTTTTTATAAATATAAAAGCCGAGATTTCTAATTTTCCACACAAAATTTGTATAATCTTTCTTGAAATTTTTTGACAAGGTCACAGGTTTATTTTATTAACATATTAAAGCTGACAATTTTGTACACTTTTTAAAGAAAATTTTTGAATAAGTCATAGGTGTAATTTTTATTAACATAAAAGTCGAGTTTTCTAATTTTGCATGAACATTTTTTAATGCTTTTTCTTAGAAATTTTGAATAAGACTGGGTGTAATTTTTATATATATTAAAGCCGAGATTTCTAATTTTCCACAACAAATTTGTATAATCTTTCTTGAAATTTTTTGAAAAGGGCACAGGTATATTTTATTTATATATTAAAGCTGACAATTTTGTACAGTTTTTAAAGAAAATTTTGGAATAAGTCATAGGTGTAATTTTTATAAATATAAAAAGCCCAGTTTTCTAATTTTGCATGAAAATTTTTGTATACCTTTTCTTGAAAATTTTTTAACAAGACCGGGTGTAATTCTTATATATATAAAACCCGAGATTTCTAATTTTCCACAAATAATTTGTATAATCTTTCTTGAAATTTTTTGAAAAGGGCACAGGTATATTTTATATATATATTAAAGCTGACAATTTTGTACACTTTTTAAAGAAAATTTTGGAATAAGTCATAGGTGTAATTTTTATAAATATAAAAAGCCCAGTTTTCTAATTTTGCATGAACATTTTTGTATACCTTTTCTTGAAAATTTTTTAACAAGACCGGGTGTAATTCTTATATATATAAAACCCGAGATTTCTAATTTTCCACAAATAATTTGTATAATCTTTCTTGAAATTTTTTGAAAAGGTCACAGGTGTATTTTATTTGTATATTAAAGCTGACAATTTTGTACACTTTTTAAAGAAAATTTTGGAATAAGTCATAGGTGTAATTTTTATAAATATAAAAAGCCCAGTTTTCTAATTTTGCATGAACATTTTTGTATACCTTTTCTTGAAAATTTTTTAACAAGACCGGGTGTAATTCTTATATATATAAAACCCGAGATTTCTAATTTTCCACAAATTATTTGTATAATCTTTCTTGAAATTTTTTGAAAAGGTCACAGGTGTATTTTATTTGTATATTAAAGCTGAAAATTCTAAATTTGCATAAAGAATTTTGAACACATTTTAAAGAAAATATTTGAATATGTCATAGGTGTAATTTTTATAAATATGAAAGCCGAGTTATCTAATTTTGCATGAAAAATGTTGTTTGCTTTTTCTTAAAAATTTTGAATAAGACTGGGTGTAATTTTTATAAATATAAAAGCCAAGATTTCTAATATTCCATAAAATATTTTTATAATCTTTCTTAAATTTTTTGAAAAGGTCACACGTGTATTTTATTTGTATATTAAAGCTGAAAATTCTAAATTTGCATAAACAATTTTGTACACTTTTTAAAGAAAATATTTGAATAAGTTATAGGTGTAATTTTTATAAATATAAAAGCCGAGTTTTCTAATTTTGCCTGAACATTTTTGTATACTTTTTCTTGAAAATTTTTGAATGAGGCCGGGTGTAATTTTTATAAATATAAAAGCCCAGATTTCTAATTTTCCACAAATAATTTGTATAATCTTTCTTGAAATTTTTTGAAAAGGTCACAGGTGTATTTTATTTGTATATTAAAGCTGAAAATCCTAAATTTGCATAAACAGTTTTGTACACTTTTTAAAGAAAATATTTGAATAAGTCATAGGTATAATTTTTATAAATATAAAAGCAGAGTTTTCTTATTTTGTTTAAAAATTTTTGTATACTTTTTCTTGAAAATTTTTGAATAAGGCCGAGTGTAATTTTTATAAATATAAAAGGCGAGATTTCTAATTTTCCATAAAAAAATATTATAATTTTTCTTAAAAGTTTTTGAATAGGTAACAGGTGCGTTTTATTTATATATTAAAGCTGAAATATCTAATTTTAACACTATTTCTTCAAAATGTTTGAATAAGTCACGGGTGTAATTTTTATATAAATAAAAGCCGAGATTTCTAATTTTCCACAAAAAATTTTGTATGCTTTTTCTTGCAAATGTTTGAATTAGACACGGGTGTAATTTTTATATAAATAAAACCGAGATTTCTAGTTTTCCATAAAAAATGTTTATAAGTTTTCTTGAAAAATTTTGAATAAGTTACAAATGTAATTAACTTATATATTAAAGCTAAAATATCTAATTTTGTATATTTTTTCTTGAAAATGTTTGAATAAGTCACAGGTATAATTTTTATAAATATAAAAACCGAGATTTCTAATTTTCCACACAAAATTTTTATAATCTTTCTTGAAATTTTTTGAATAAATCAAGGGTGCATTATATATATATATATATATATATATTAAAACTGAAATTTCTAATTTTGTATACTTTTTCTTGAAAATTTTTTAATAAGACCGGGTGTAATTTTTATAAATATAAAAGCTGAGATTTCTAATTTTCCACAAATAATTTGTATAACCTTTCTTGAAATTTTTTGAAAAGGGCACAGGACAGGTGTATTTTATTTGTATATTAAAGCTGAAAAATCTAAAATTGCATAAACAATTTTGTACACTTTTTAAAGAAAATATTTGAATAGGTCATGGGTGTAATTTTTATAAATATGAAAGCCGAGTTTTCTAATTTTGCATGAAAATTTTTGTATACTTTTTCTTGAAAATTTTTTAATAAGACCGGGTGTAATTCTTATATATATAAAGCCCGAGATTTCTAATTTTCCACAAATAATTTGTGTAATCTTCCTTGAAATATTTTGAAAAGGTCACAGGTGTATTTTATTTGTATATTAAAGCTGAAAATTCTAAATTTGCATAAACAATTTTGTACACTTTTTAAAGAAAATATTTGAATAAGTCATAGGTGTAATTTTTATAAATATGAAAGCCGAGTTTTCTAATTTTGCATGAAAATTTTTGTATACTTTTTCTTGAAAATTTTTTAAATAGGTCCGTTGTAATTTTTATAAATATAAAAGCCGAGATTTCTAATTTTCCATAAAATATTTTTATCATTTTGCTTGAAATTCTTTTAAATAAGACACAGGTATATTTTATTTATATATTTAAGTTGAAATTGCTAATTTTGCATGACCAATCAAAACTTTTTCTTTAAAATGTTAGAAAAGTCACGGGTGTAGTTTTTATATTTATAAAACCCAGATTTCTAATTTTCCACATATATATTGTATACTTTTTCTTGAAAATTTTTAAATAAGACCCTTGTGTAGTTTTTATAAATATAAAAGCCGAGATTTCTAATTTTACACACAAAATTTGTATAATCTTTCTTGAAATTTTTTGACAAGGTCACAGGTTTATTTTATTAACATATTAAAGCTGACAATTTTGTACACTTTTTAAAGAAAATTTTTGAATAAGTCATAGGTGTAATTTTTATTAATATAAAAGTCGAGTTTTCTAATTTTGCATGAACATTTTTTTATGCTTTTTCTTAAAAATTTTGAATAAGACTGGGTGTAATTTTTATATATATTAAAGCCGAGATTTCTAATTTTCCACAACAAATTTGTATAATCTTTCTTGAAATTTTTTGAAAAGGGAACAGGTATATTCTATTTATATATTAAAGCTGACAATTTTGTACACTTTTTAAAGAAAATTTTGGAATAAGTCATAGGTGTAATTTTTATAAATATAAAAGCCGAGTTTTCTAATTTTGCATGAAAATTTTTGTATACTTTTTCTTGAAAATTTTTTAATAAGACCGGGTGTAATTCTTATATATATAATGCCCGAGATTTCTAATTTTCCACAAATAATTTGTGTAATCTTTCTTGAAATTTTTTGAAAAGGTCACAAGTGTATTTTATTTGTATATTAAAGCTGAAAATTCTAAATTTGCATAAACAATTTTGTACACTTTTTAAAGAAAATATTTGAATAAGTCATAGGTGTAATTTTTATAAATATGAAAGCCGAGTTTTCTAATTTTGCATGAAAATTTTTGTATACTTTTTCTTGAAAATTTTTTAAATAGGTCGGTTGTATTTTTTATAAATATAAAAGCCGAGATTTCTAATTTTCCATAAAATATTTTTATCATTTTGCTTGAAATTATTTAAGTAAGACACAGGTATATTTTATTTATATATTTAAGTTGAAATTGCTAATTTTGCATGACCATTCAAAACTTTTTCTTTAAAATGTTAGAAAAGTCACGGGTGTAGTTTTTATATTTATAAAACCGAGATTTCTAATTTTCCACATATATATTGTATACTTTTACTTGAAAATTTTTAAATAAGACACGTGTGTAGTTTTTATAAATATAAAAGCCGAGATTTCTAATTTTACACACAAAATTTGTATAATCTTTCTTGAAATTTTTTGACAAGGTCTCAGGTTTATTTTATTAACATATTAAAGCTGACAATTTTGTACACTTTATAAAGAAAATTTTTGAATAAGTCATAGGTGTAATTTTTATTAATATAAAAGTCGAGTTTTCTAATTTTGCATGAACATTTTTTTATGCTTTTTCTTAGAAATTTTGAATAAGACTGGGTGTAATTTTTATATATATTAAAGCCGAGATTTCTAATTTTCCACAACAAATTTGTATAATCTTTCTTGAAATTTTTTGAAAAGGGCACAGGTATATTTTATTTATATATTAAAGCTGACAATTTTGTACACTTTTTAAAGAAAATTTTGGCATAAGTCATAGGTGTAATTTTTATAAATATAAAAAGCCCAGTTTTCTAATTTTGCATGAACATTTTTGTATACCTTTTCTTGAAAATTTTTTAACAAGACCGGGTGTAATTCTTATATATATAAAACCCGAGATTTCTAATTTTCCACAAATAATTTGTAAAGGGTGGTTAAATTGTATGGGCCGATGTTTAATGTGAACCACACCTAAACGCCAAGTTTTTTCCAGAATTTTATTTGACATTTCTCTATTTCAGACTTACTCAATTTGAACCATGGAGAGATACACAATCCAACAACTTGTTAAAGTTATTTAGACTTATTATGAAAATGGGAGTTCAAATCAAAATGCATATCGTGCACTTCGTAATTTTTTTGGTCAATTTCATCGTCCAAATGTGCGTACAATCGCAAAAATCGTGGAAAAATTCGAGCAAACCGGGTCTGTAGAAGATGTGAGAACACCAGTGCATGCTCGTACAGCTCGTACTGCAGAAAATATTGCTGCTGTTCGCGATAGTGTGGCTGAAGAGCCGTCCACCTCAACTCGTCGTCGTTCCCAACAATTGCACCTCTCACGCTCGTCGTTGATGAACATTATGCATAAAGACTGGCATTTACACGCTTACAAGGTGCAATTGGCTCAAGAACTAAAGCCTCTTGACCATTCCAAACGTCGTGAATGGGCAGAATGGTGGCAAGAAATGGCAACAGTGGATGATCAATTTTCGAAGAAAATCATCTTCAGTGATGAGGCACATTTTCACCTCAGTGGATTCCTCAATAAACAGAATTGCCGCATTTGGGCGAATGAGAATCCAAGAGTGATTGTCGAAAAACCAATGCACCCACAAAGAGTGACTGTTTGGTGCGGTTTATGGGCTGGCGGCATCATTGGGCCGTATTTTTTCCAAAATGAGGCCGGTCAGGCAGTTACTGTGAATGGTGTCCGCTATCGTGAGATGATAACGAACTTTTTATGGCCCGAATTGGAAGATATGGATGTGGACGATATGTGGTTTCAGCAGGACGGTGCCACTTGCCACACAGCTAACGAAACAATGGCTCTTTTGCGCAACAAATTCAATGGCCGTGTTATCTCACGTAATGGCGATGTCAATTGGCCGCCAAGATCATGTGATTTGACACCGTTGGACTTTTTTCTTTGAGGTTATTTGAAAGAAAAGGTGTACGTCGATAAGCCAGCAATAATTCAAGACCTAAAGGATCAGATAATTCAGCACATTAACGGCATAGAACCTCCATTATGCCTCAGCGTCATCGAAAATTTGGACCATCGGATGGAGGTGTGCCGCCGAAGTCGCGGCTCCCATTTGGCCGATATTTTGTTCCATACATAATTGAGTAATACCAATACATCATAATAAAATAAAATTACAATAATTTCCTAAATAGTTTGTGTTTTATTCAAAATCAACATCGGCCCTTGAAATTTAACCACCCTTTATAATCTTTCTTGAAATTTTTTGAAAAGGTCACAGGTGTATTTTATTTGTATATTAAAGCTGACAATTTTGTACACTTTTTAAAGAAAATTTTGGAATAAGTCATAGGTGTAATTTTTATAAATATAAAAAGCCCAGTTTTCTAATTTTGCATGAACATTTTTGTATACCTTTTCTTGAAAATTTTTTAACAAGACCGGGTGTAATTCTTATATATATAAAACCCGAGATTTCTAATTTTCCACAAATTATTTGTATAATCTTTCTTGAAATTTTTTGAAAAGGTCACAGGTGTATTTTATTTGTATATTAAAGCTGAAAATTCTAAATTTGCATAAAGAATTTTGAACACATTTTAAAGAAAATATTTGAATATGTCATAGGTGTAATTTTTATAAATATGAAAGCCGAGTTATCTAATTTTGCATGAAAAATGTTGTTTGCTTTTTCTTAAAAATTTTGAATAAGACTGGGTGTAATTTTTATAAATATAAAAGCCAAGATTTCTAATATTCCATAAAATATTTTTATAATCTTTCTTAAATTTTTTGAAAAGGTCACACGTGTATTTTATTTGTATATTAAAGCTGAAAATTCTAAATTTGCATAAACAATTTTGTACACTTTTTAAAGAAAATATTTGAATAAGTTATAGGTGTAATTTTTATAAATATAAAAGCCGAGTTTTCTAATTTTGCCTGAACATTTTTGTATACTTTTTCTTGAAAATTTTTGAATGAGGCCGGGTGTAATTTTTATAAATATAAAAGCCCAGATTTCTAATTTTCCACAAATAATTTGTATAATCTTTCTTGAAATTTTTTGAAAAGGTCACAGGTGTATTTTATTTGTATATTAAAGCTGAAAATCCTAAATTTGCATAAACAGTTTTGTACACTTTTTAAAGAAAATATTTGAATAAGTCATAGGTATAATTTTTATAAATATAAAAGCCGAGTTTTCTAATTTTGTTTAAAAATTTTTGTATACTTTTTCTTGAAAATTTTTGAATAAGGCCGAGTGTAATTTTTATAAATATAAAAGGCGAGATTTCTAATTTTCCATAAAAAAATATTATAATTTTTCTTAAAAGTTTTTGAATAGGTAACAGGTGCGTTTTATTTATATATTAAAGCTGAAATATCTAATTTTAACACTATTTCTTCAAAATGTTTGAATAAGTCACGGGTGTAATTTTTATATAAATAAAAGCCGAGATTTCTAATTTTCCACAAAAAATTTTGTATGCTTTTTCTTGCAAATGTTTGAATTAGACACGGGTGTAATTTTTATATAAATAAAACCGAGATTTCTAGTTTTCCATAAAAAATGTTTATGTATGTTTAAGTTTTCTTGAAAATTTTTGAATAAGTTACAAATGTAATTAACTTATATATTAAAGCTAAAATATCTAATTTTGTATATTTTTTCTTGAAAATGTTTGAATATGTCACAGGTATAATTTTTATAAATATAAAAACCGAGATTTCTAATTTTCCACACAAAATTTTTATAATCTTTCTTGAAATTTTTTGAATAAATCACTGGTGCATTATATATTTATATATATATTAAAACTGAAATTTCTAATTTTGTATACTTTTTCTTGAAAATTTTTTAATAAGACCGGGTGTAATTTTTATAAATATAAAAGCTGAGATTTCTAATTTTCCACAAATAATTTGTATAACCTTTCTTGAAATTTTTTGAAAAGATCACAGGTGTATTTTATTTGTATATTAAAGCTGAAAAATCTAAAATTGCATAAACAATTTTGTACACTTTTTAAAGAAAATATTTGAATAGGTCATGGGTGTAATTTTTATAAATATGAAAGCCGAGTTTTCTAATTTTGCATGAAAATTTTTGTATACTTTTTCTTGAAAATTTTTTAATAAGACCGGGTGTAATTCTTATATATATAAAGCCCGAGATTTCTAATTTTCCACAAATAATTTGTGTAATCTTCCTTGAAATATTTTGAAAAGGTCACAGGTGTATTTTATTTGTATATTAAAGCTGAAAATTCTAAATTTGCATAAACAATTTTGTACACTTTTTAAAGAAAATATTTGAATAAGTCATAGGTGTAATTTTTATAAATATGAAAGCCGAGTTTTCTAATTTTGCATGAAAATTTTTGTATACTTTTTCTTGAAAATTTTTTAAATAGGTCCGTTGTAATTTTTATAAATATAAAAGCCGAGATTTCTAATTTTCCATAAAATATTTTTATCATTTTGCTTGAAATTCTTTTAAATAAGACACAGGTATATTTTATTTATATATTTAAGTTGAAATTGCTAATTTTGCATGACCAATCAAAACTTTTTCTTTAAAATGTTAGAAAAGTCACGGGTGTAGTTTTTTTTTATAAAACCCAGATTTCTAATTTCCACATATATATTGTATACTTTTTCTTGAAAATTTTTAAATAAGACACGTGTGTAGTTTTTATAAATATAAAAGCCAAGATTTCTAATTTTCCACACAGAATTTGTATAATCTTTCTTGAAATTTTTTGACAAGGTCACAGGTTTATTTTATTAACATATTAAAGCTGACAATTTTGTACACTTTTTAAAGAAAATTTTTGAATAAGTCATAGGTGTAATTTTTATTAACATAAAAGTCGAGTTTTCTAATTTTGCATGAACATTTTTTAATGCTTTTTCTTAGAAATTTTGAATAAGACTGGGTGTAATTTTTATATATATTAAAGCCGAGATTTCTAATTTTCCACAACAAATTTGTATAATCTTTCTTGAAATTTTTTGAATAAATCACTGGTGCATTATATATATATATATATATATATATATATATATATTAAAACTGAAATTTCTAATTTTGTATACTTTTTCTTGAAAATTTTTTAATAAGACCGGGTGTAATTTTTAAAAATATAAAACCCGAGATTTCTAATTTTCCACAAATAATTTGTATAATCTTTCTTGAAATTTTTTGAAAAGGTCACAGGTGTATTTTATTTGTATATTAAAGCTGAAAATCCTAAATTTGCAAAAACAATTTTGTATTATTTTTCTTGAAAATTATTGAATAAGACCGGATGTAATTTTTATATATATTAAAGCCGAGATTTTTAATTTTCCACAACAAATTTGTATAATCTTTCTTGAAATTTTTTGAAAAGGGCACAGGTGTATTTTATTTATATATTAAAGCTGACAATTTTGTACACTTTTTAAAGATAATTTTTGAATAAGTCATAGGTGTAATTTTTATAAATATAAAAAGCCCAGTTTTCTAATTTTGCATGAAAACTTTTGTATACTTTTTCTTGAAAATTTTTCAATAAGATACGGGTGTAATTTTTATATAAATAAAACCGAGATTTCTAGTTTTCCATACAAATTTTTATAATTTTTCTTGAAAATGTTTGAATAAGTCACAAATGTAATTTACTTATATATTTAAGCTAAAATATCTAATTTTGCATATTTCTTGAAAATTTTTGATAAAATATTTTTATAATCTTTCTTAAATTTTTTGAAAAGGTCACAGGTGTATTTTATTTGTATATTAAAGCTGAAAATTCTAATTTTGCATAAACAATTTTGAACACTTTTTAAAGAAAATTTTTTAATAAATCATAGGTGTAATTTTTATACATATAAAACCCAGATTTCTAATTTTCCACAAAAAATTTTGTATACTTTTTCTTGAAAATTTTTGAATAAGACCGGGTGTAATTTATATATATTTTAAAGCATAGATTTCTAATTTTCCACACAAAATTTTTATAATCTTCTTTAAAATTTTTTGAATAAGTCACAGGTGTATTTGATTTGTATATTAAAGCTGAAAATTCTAATTTTGCATAAATAATTTTGAACACTTTTTAAAGAAAATTTTTTAATAAGTCATAGGTGTAATTTTTATAAATATAAAAACCGAGATTTCTAATTTTCCACAAAAAATTTGTATAATCTTTCTTAAATTTTTTGAAAAGGTCACAGGTGTATTTTATTTGTATATTAAAACTGAAAATTCTAATTTTGCATAAACAATTTTAAACACTTTTTAAAGAAAATTTTTGAATAAGTTATAGGTGTAATTTTTATAAATATAAAAGCCGAGTTTTTTAATTTTGCATGAAAATTTTTGTATACTTTTTCTTGAAAATTTTTGAATAAAGCCGGATGTAATTTTTATAAATATAAAAGCCAAGATTTCTAATTTTCCATAAAATATTTTCATAATTTTGCTTGAAATTTTTTTAAATAAGACACAAGTATATTTTATTTATATATTAAAGTTGAAATTGCTAATATTGCATGACCAATCAAAACTTTTTCTTTAAAATGTTAGAAAAGTCACGGGTGTAGTTTTTATATTTATAAAACCCAGATTTCTAATTTTCCACAAATATGTTGTAAACTTTTTCTTGAAAATTTTTGAATAAGACACGTGTGTAATTTTTATATATATAAAAACCGAGATTTCTAATTTTCCACAAAAAATTTGTATAATCTTTCTTAAATTTTTTGAAAAGGTCACAGGTGTATTTTATTTGTATATTAAAGCTGAAAACTCTAATTTTGCATAAACAATTTTAAACACTTTTTAAAGAAAATTTTTGAATAAGTTATAGGTGTAATTTTTATAAATATAAAAGCCGAGTTTTCTAATTTTGCATGAAAATTTTTGTATACTTTTTCTTGAAAATTTTTGAATAAGGCCGGATGTAATTTTTATAAATATAAAAGCCAAGATTTCTAATTTTCCATAAAATATTTTCATAATTTTGCTTGAAATTTTTTTAAATAAGACATGTATATTTTATTTATATATTAAAGTTGAAATTGCTAATATTGCATGACCAATCAAAACTTTTTCTTTAAAATGTTAGAAAAGTCACGGGTATAGTTTTTATATTTATAAAACCCAGATTTCTAATTTTCCACAAATATGTTGTAAACTTTTTCTTGAAAATTTTTGAATAAGACACGTGTGTGATTTTTATAAATATAAAAGCCGAGATTTCTAATTTTCCACATAAAAATTGTATAATCTTTCTTGAAATTTTTTGAAAAGGTCACAGGTTTATTTTATTTATATATTAAAGCTGAAAATTTTGTACACTTTTTAAAGAAAATTTCTGAATAAGTCATAGGTGTAATTTTTATTAATATAAAAGTCGAGTTTTCTAATTTTGCATGAAAATTTTTGTTTGCTTTTTCTTAACTTACGCTTCTTTCTTTCTTTTCCGCAACTTACGCTTTGGACAATGGGGTACCACAGGGTTCCCCACTTTCCGTAGTACTATACACCATCTATGCCAATTCCTTGGCATCAGCGGTAACATATTTACCTGGGATTGACTATATCGGAATATACGCAGACAACATCTTTGCGGTAGCCTCTGGGAGTCCAAATTGCGTTAGTCATAGTCTCAATCAATTGGATCGTGCAGTGGATGGCTGGGCTAGAGAAAAAGGAGCTGTCATCCCCGCAAGTAAGGCGGAAGTTCTTAACGTTTGCAGAAAACGATGCTGTAATGATAGAACCATTATCATCAGGGACGAGATTATTCAACTTTCTGCCCAAATGAGGATTTTGGGAATAATATTTTCCAAAAATCTCCTCTGGAATAGCCACATCAAGAATATGAAAAACAAATTGGCAAAAATCAACAATTTATTGAAACTAATATGCTCCCGCAACAAAGGACCACATATTGAGACAGCGCTCAACATCTGCAAATCTCTGACAGCTGGTACCATAATGCATGGCTTGACAATCTACGGCTGGACCTCCAAGAAGAATATCAACAAAATTAATACAGCAATGAACATGTGCTTCAGAACAGCATCCGGTCTTCTACGCACAACACCCATTGCAAATTTAAGGTCCGAGGCAAATTTTTCAGACTTTCAAACTTTATTGGAAAAATGTTCTGTTAGCTTTGCATCACGAGCAATCACAATAACAGCTGATAGTTTGCATGACACATTTTGGAATCAACTAGCATCGTCGAATAGTTCCACCCCATCGGCTATCAGAAATATTATAGCACTCGTGAAAAAATGGAATACTCCCATTCCACATAAACCAAGTGCACCGGTCTAAGTTTCCTCAACAAAAGGTCTTCGAATCCCTTGTGTTTTAAAAAAATGCTTTTGGAGAAAATCTCACGCATCTCCCCAGACGTCATTTATTATGAGGATGGATCATTCCGCAACCATATAACATCATATTCCATCGTTAAACAAATGACAGCAACTCAGTATGAAATCGTAGTGGAAGCTCGATTGCCAGATCATACTGGTATCTTTACGGCAGAGATTTCAGCTATTAAAACTGCAGTAATATATTCTGCTGAACATGCAAACAATACTTTAATCTGTACTGATAGCTTGAGTGCAACAAAAGCCTTGATTAAAAATCAAAACGGTGAATATGATGATATGCTACGCTTGAAAAATGCGCAGGGCGAAATTACTGTTATACGGATTCCATTGCACATTGGAATTCTGGGCAATGAACATGCAGATAGTGCTGCTATGGGAGCATTGAACCTACCACGAATTACGGAAATTCCGTGCTTTCCCAGAACAATAAGAAAATTGTTCTCGGTTGAACATCCTGTATCAAGAAAACATTGTATAATGCTTGCCCGCCTGAGAGTTGGTAAAGCTGTGTTCAATTCCCGGCATTACTATGAAAAAACCGAACCGCCAAAATGCACTTCCTGCGATGTATTTCTCACGATACCGCATATACTGACTGAATGTCAACTATCTAAGATAAACCAACCACTAGAGAAGCTACTGGACTGCGCCACTGAAGACAACTGGACGTTTATTAGAAGGAGCTTTGAAAGACACAACATTACTGATATTTAACGTATATAAATACCTCTAATATTAAATGCACCAGGCTAAGCGGGATAGAAAATTTTTAAGTAAGGCCGGGTGTAATTTTTATAAATATAAAAGCCGAGATTTCTAATTTTCCATAAAATATTTTTATAATTTTGCTTGAAAGTTTTTTAAATAAGTCACAGGTATATATTATTTATATATTAATGTTGAAATTGCTAATTTTGCATGACCAATCAAAACTTTTTCCTTAAAATATTAGAAAAGTCACGTGTGTAATTTTTATAAATATAAAAGCCGAGATTTCTAATTTTCCACAAAAAATTTTGTATGCTTTTTCTTGCAAATGTTTGAATTAGACACGGGTGTAATTTTTATATAAATAAAACCGAGATTTCTAGTTTTCCATAAAAAATGTTTATGTATGTTTAAGTTTTCTTGAAAATTTTTGAATAAGTTACAAATGTAATTAACTTATATATTAAAGCTAAAATATCTAATTTTGTATATTTTTTCTTGAAAATGTTTGAATAAGTCACAGGTATAATTTTTATAAATATAAAAACCGAGATTTCTAATTTTCCACACAAAATTTTTATAATCTTTCTTGAAATTTTTTGAATAAATCACTGGTGCATTATATATATATATATATATTAAAACTGAAATTTCTAATTTTGTATACTTTTTCTTGAAAATTTTTTAATAAGACCGGGTGTAATTTTTATAAATATAAAAGCCGAGATTTATAATTTTCCACAAATAATTTGTATAACCTTTCTTGAAATTTTTTGAAAAGGTCACAGGTGTATTTTATTTGTATATTAAAGCTGAAAAATCTAAAATTGCATAAACAATTTTGTACACTTTTTAAAGAAAATATTTGAATAGGTCATGGGTGTAATTTTTATAAATATAAAAGCCGAGATTTCTAATTTTCCATAAAATATTTTTATAATTTTGCTTGAAAGTTTTTTAAATAAGTCACAGGTATATATTATTTATATATTAATGTTGAAATTGCTAATTTTGCATGACCAATCAAAACTTTTTCCTTAAAATATTAGAAAAGTCACGTGTGTAATTTTTATAAATATAAAAGCCGAGATTTCTAATTTTCCACAAAAAAATTGTATAATCTTTCTTGAAATTTTTTGAAAAGGTCACAGGTTTATTTTATTTATATATTAAAGGTGACAATTTTGTACACTTTTTAAAGAAAATTTTGGAATAAGTCATAGGTGTAATTTTTATAAATATAAAAAGCCGAGTTTTCTAATTTTGCATGAAAATTTTTGTATACCTTTTCTTGAAATTTTTTTAACAAGACCGGGTGTAATTCTTATATATATAAAACCCGAGATTTCTAATTTTCCACAAATAATTTGTATAATCTTTCTTGAAATTTTTTGAAAAGGTCACAGGTGTATTTTATTTGTATATTAAAGCTGAAAATTCTAAATTTGCATAAAGAATTTTGAACACATTTTAAAGAAAATATTTGAATTAGTCATAGGTGTAATTTTTATAAATATGAAAGCCGAGTTATTTAATTTTGCATGAAAAATGTTCTATGCTTTTTCTTAAAAATTTTGAATAAGACTGGGTGTAATTTTTATAAATATAAAAGCCAAGATTTCTAATATTCCATAAAATATTTTTATAATCTTTTTTAAATTTTTTTGGAAAGGTCACACGTGTATTTTATTTGTATATTAAAGCTGAAAATTCTAAATTTGCATAAACACTTTTGTACACTTTTTAAAGAAAATAATTGAATAAGTTATAGGTGTAATTTTTATAAATATAAAAGCCGAGTTTTTTAATTTTGCCTGAACATTTTTGTATACTTTTTCTTGAAAATTTTTGAATGAGGCCGGGTGTAATTTTTATAAATATAAAAGCCCAGATTTCTAATTTTGCATAAAAAATATTATAATTTTTCTTAAAAGTTTTTGAATAGGTAACAAGTGCGTTTTATTTATATATTAAAGCTGAAATATCTAATTTTAACACTATTTCTTCAAAATGTTTGAATAAGTCACGGGTGTAATTTTTATATAAATAAAAGCCGAGATTTCTAATTATCCACACAAAATTTTTATAATCTTTCTTGAAATTTTTTGAATAAATCACTGGTGCATTATATATATATATATATATATATATATATATATTAAAACTGAAATTTCTAATTTTGTATACTTTTTCTTGAAAATTTTTTAATAAGACCGGGTGTAATTTTTAAAAATATAAAACCCGAGATTTCTAATTTTCCACAAATAATTTGTATAATCTTTCTTGAAATTTTTTGAAAAGGTCACAGGTGTATTTTATTTGTATATTAAAGCTGAAAATCCTAAATTTGCATAAACAATTTTGTATTATTTTTCTTGAAAATTATTGAATAAGACCGGATGTAATTTTTATATATATTAAAGCCGAGATTTCTAATTTTCCACAACAAATTTGTATAATCTTTCTTGAAATTTTTTGAAAAGGGCACAGGTGTATTTTATTTATATATTAAAGCTGACAATTTTGTACACTTTTTAAAGATAATTTTTGAATAAGTCATAGGTGTAATTTTTATAAATATAAAAAGCCCAGTTTTCTAATTTTGCATGAAAATTTTTGTATACTTTTTCTTGAAAATTTTTCAATAAGATACGGGTGTAATTTTTATATAAATAAAACCGAGATTTCTAGTTTTCCATACAAATTTTTATAATTTTTCTTGAAAATGTTTGAATAAGTCACAAATGTAATTTACTTATATATTAAAGCTAAAATATCTAATTTTGTATATTTCTTGAAAATTTTTGATAAAATATTTTTATAATCTTTCTTAAATTTTTTGAAAAGGTCACAGGTGTATTTTATTTGTATATTAAAGATGAAAATTCTAATTTTGCATAAACAATTTTGAACACTTTTTAAAGAAAATTTTTTAATAAGTCATAGGTGTAATTTTTATACATATAAAACCCAGATTTCTAATTTTCCACAAAAAATTTTGTATACTTTTTCTTGAAAATTTTTGAATAAGACACGGGTGTAATTTTTATATATATAAATCGCAGATTTCTAATTTTCCACAAAAAATTTTGTATACTTTTTAAAGAAAATTTTTGAATTAGACACGGGTGTAATTTTTATATAAATAAAACCGAGATTTCTAGTTTTCCATAAAAAATTTTTATAATTTTTCTTGAAAATGATTGAATAAGTCACAAATGTAATTTACTTATATATTAAAGTTAAAATTAAGTTAAAATTTTGTATACTTTTTCTTAAAAATGTTTAAATAAGTCACGGATGTAATATTTATAAAAATATAAAAGTTGAGATTTGTAATTTTCCATAAAATATTTTTATAATTTTGCTTGAAATTTTTTGAATAAGTCAAAGGTGTATTTTATTTATATATTAAAGCTGAAATTTCTAATTTTTAAAACTTTTTCTTCAAATTGTTTGAATAAGCCACGGATGTAATTTTTATAAATATAAAAGCCGAAATTTCTAATTTTCCTTAAAAAAAATATTATAATTTTTCTTAAAAATTTTTGAATAGGTAACAGGTGCGTTTTATTTATATATTAAAGCTGAAATTTCTAATTTTAACACTTTTTCTTTAAAATGTTTGAATAAGTCACAGGTGTATTTTTTATAAATATAGAAGCCGAGATTTTTAATTTTCCCCAACAAATTTGTATAATCTTTCTTGAAATTTTTTGAAAAGGGCACAGGTGTATTTTATTTATATATTAAAGCTGACAATTTTGTACAGTTTTTAAAGAAAATTTTGGAATAAGTCATAGGTTTAATTTTTATAAATATAAAAAGCCCAGTTTTCTAATTTTGCATGAAAATTTTTTTATACTTTTTCTTGAAAATTTTTCAATAAGACCGGGTGTAATTTTTATAAATATAAAAGCCGAGATTTCTAGTTTTGCATGAAACATTTTGTATACTTTTTCTTGAAAATTATTGAATAAGACCGGGTGTAAATTTTATAAATATAAAAGCGGAGATTTCTAATTTTCCATAAAATATTTTTATAATCTTTCTTAAATTTTTTGAAAAGGTCACAGGTATATTTTATTTGTATATTAAAGCTGAAAACTCTAATTTTGCATAAACAATTTTTTTTTGTTTGTATTTTATTTATTTTGCAGTCTATCTTATATTGAGATAATAAGCAAAATTAATCACATTTATGTTGACATTTAGCGTTACAAAAACGTATAAAACTATAGGAATATTCCAAATTTAACAGAAAAAAATACAGATTTAGTCCATCTTATATTTACAATAACAGCAACTTAAGTTTTAGTAATTATTAAATTTAAAGTTTTAGCATTAAGTTAAAAGAAAACAATAAAAAAAAAACAAAAGATAATAATAAGAAAAAGATTGATTTAGATAAAAAAAAAAAATAACTTCTGAAAGGTAGATCTAGCACATGGTATCTTTTAAGTCTTCGAATTTCATCAGTATCGTCTAATAACACAATAGCCAGAGGATTTACATGATTGCTTAGTCTTTTTAAATTTTTTTCGCTGAATGAATTTATTACCTCTTTAACAGTTTGTATATTTAGATCGTTATGTATGGCATCGTTGGAAATATACCAAGGAGATTGAACAATAAGCCTTACAGTTTTTGACTGGTATCTCTATAGTTTTTGAATGGTAAGTTGAACTCCATAAGTCCATATAGGCTTTAAAATAGCTTTATAAAGTTTCAGTTTGTTTTCCAGACTTAGTTGAGATTTTGGACCAATTAACCAGCTAAGTTTCCTATTTGTAATATTTAATTGCTGCCGTTTTATTTTTATGTGTTCTTTCCATGTTAGTCGACGATCCATATATAAGCCGAGATATCTAACATAATCCTTTTTTGGAAATCGGATGTTATTTATGGAAACGTCAGGGCAATCACCTTTTCTAAGAGAGAATGTTATGTGTACAGACTTTTCAGCATTTACTTTAGATCTCCATTTACTTAACCATGACTCTATTAGATTTAATTCGTTTTGAACAAAAGAACTGGCAGCAACTGGGCAATTGTTTGAAGCTAAAATAGCAGTGTCATCCGCATACGTGTAAATATTCACAAGGTCCAAAACAGGCATATCAGCCGTAAATATTGTATACAATACAGGGCTTAATACACTACCCTGAGGTACTCCTGCTCTAATCATAAATACATGAGATCTTTCATCTACGAATCTTACGTAAAATAGTCTGCTGCTTAGGTATGACTTGAAGAATGCATAAAATGTAGACGGGAGAAGTTTCTTTAATTTGTATAAAAGACTAGTGTGCCAAACTCTGTCAAATGCCTGCTGAATATCTAGGAATACAGCGGAGCAATATTTCTTTTCCTCAAATGATTTTCGAATAATGTCAATTACTCTATGGCATTGCTCAGGAGTGCCATGATTTTGCCTAAATCCAAATTGATAATCGGGAATAATTTTTAAACTCCCAAGAATAGGGGACAAGCGGCTCAAAAAACTTTTTTCAAACATCTTCGAAAAAACACTTAGTAGACTAATAGGTCTATAAGAAGTTAGTTCATTTTCAGGTTTACTGGTCTTCTTGATCATAATGATCTCAGCGCATTTCCACTGAGAAGGAAAATGATTTAAACGAAGAATTGAATTAAAAATTTTCGTTAAGTATAAAACAGCTTTCTTTGACAAACTCTGTACAACGCAGCGTCGATATTATCATATCCAGGAGACTTTTTGGTATTAAATTTTTGATTTGAGTTGCAACTTCATATGGAGAAATGTGTTTTATGGGTAAGCTCATCTGATAGGGCGCATACAAAAATCCCGAAATTTCTACGTCTTCTACAGAGTTATCAAATTGGTGAACAGAAAATGTGTTATAGAGGTGGCTCGCATATGCTTCTGCCTTTTCAATGTTAGATCGGCACCATGAACCATCACTATCCTTAAAAGGAGGATTTCTTTTTGACGGATGCTTCAGGCATTTTGTTGCCCTCCACAAATTGTGATCATTATTGTTTGAGTTATTAATATTGTCAAAAAATTCACCGAATGATTTGTTTTTTAGGCCAGTTAAATGATGTTTAAGGTTTCTTGCTGCTTGATTAAAACGCCACTTGTTATAAGAACTTCTGCTTATCTGCCATGCTTTTCTTAATCTCCTTTTAATTAAAATAAACTCCCGTGTCCGTGAAGAGATTTGAGGAGCACTTTGCGGAATAGTAAAACTTTCAGCCGGATTCGATAAAAAAGCAGCCTCATGAATTATTTTTGTAAAATTTTCAACGGCTTCATCCAGCTCAAAATCATTAGATATTGCAGAGTTTAAATTAATGTTTATATCTATCCAATATGAGAACGACTCCAGATCAGTTTTAGCTGTTACAAGCTTATTGACTTTTTTGATAAACTGAGGCGAGGAGTTATACGTTAGTAAAATTGGGGAGTGGTCTGAGCTGAGGTCATAATTATCTAAAATACCAAGTTGATAAGAAGGTATTCCAGAATATACAAAAAAATCAATTAAATCAGGAATTTTGAATGGATCAGAAGGCCAATATGTCGGTTTTCCAGTTGAAAGAGCAGAATAATTTTTAGAAAGCAGACACTTATAGAGCTCTCTGCCTTTAGGGTTAATAAGACGTGAACCCCACCAAGGATGTTTCGCATTAAAATCTCCTCCAACTATAAAACGAGGACCAAGTTTTTTAAAGAAATTTGCAAAGTCATCGCAATTAATATTATGACGAGGAGGAAAATAAACTGCACATAAACTGCACATAACGGCAAATAATTTTAATACATGAAGCTTGGACACTTTCCTTAATAAAATGGCCTTCTTGATGATATTTTATAGACGATTTGATTAAAATTGCAGAACCACCATGAGCCCTTTCATTAGGATGATTGGCACTTATCAGATCATATCCTTTAATTTTAAAAAACGACTTACTTGTGAAATGAGATTCAGAAATAAGAAATACGTCGATGTTGTTTGACTGCAAAAATACTTCTACCTCCCTTAAATGGTTTGAGAGTCCATTGGCATTCCATGTTGCTATACAAAGATCTACGGACATAATTTACTGCATAAGACTGATATCATATTTAGAAGAGAGTTTGTTAGTTCCATTTGCTTTGTTAATAAAGTCTCAATTTTTTGAAGGCTCGTGCAATCATTGTTTGAATTGTATGTTCCTTTTACAGCATCTGCGAATGTTATATTCGAATTATGTTCAAAACTATTATTTTGAGAAGAGGGTTGATGTAAAGGAGGAGCAAGTTGTCGGTATTGTTGAAAATTCAATATCTTATGTTGAAGTTTCTTTTTCAACTCCTGATGAACAATGCATCCCCTATAACTAGCAGGATGGGATTCATTACAATTAGCGCATTTGGCAGGAACAGTCTTACTTTTGTTACATTCAGCTGATAAGTGATTTTCTCCACACTTGACATATTTGTATGGCTTTTTGCAATAGGAACGAGTATGACCATATTGCTGGCATCGATGGCATTGTGGAATGTCTCTAGTTTTCCGGGGAGGCTCAATAGTGATGTTATTGATATGTTTTAGATTGTAAATTTCCTTATTGTTGTCGCCTGGTTCAAGATCAAGGAGAAACATACAAAGGGGTTGCTTGCTAATGTTACTTCTAATATTGGAAATATTTCGCACTTTGTGGCCACAATTTTCGACAAATGATTTAATATCATTAATATTGGTCGAGTAATGCAAATTTTTAACAACAACTCTGTATGCTCTTTCTTGTTTTGTTTGAAAAGTGTAAAAGCTTATCTTTTTAAGCTTAAGATTGGAAACAAAAGTTCGGTACGCGCTTATGGACTTAATCATGACTCTGACTTAGCCATCTTTAAGAGACTTATAAGAAAAATTAGGGTCAGACGGATTTGATTGGGAAGTTGATGGAGCTGTATTTGAATTATTATTATCGCATTCATCATCCGAAAGAACAACAAATCTATTATTTGAATTTGGAGAATCTTGAATCTTACCGATTTGTCTTCTTTTGTTGTCAAATAACAATGGGGAGTTGGTACGTTTTCTTGAATGTGGAACTAATTGCCAATCTTGCGAATTTGTTTTCCTTACTTGCAAATTGAATTTGAATATAAACACAACAGCAAAAAGGAAATAGAAACAAAAAACTTATCAATAATGATGTACGTATGTATGAAATTATTATTTAAAAACTAAAAAAAAATTTTATTTGAAAAAAAAAAAAATATTTTCAATGCCAGACGACTTTACTTGACAAGAAACACAAAGAAACTCCATAACCAATTTTGAACACTTTTTAAAGAAAATTTTTTAATAAGTCATAGGTGTAATTTTTATAAGTATAAAAAGCCCAGTTTTCTAATTTTGCATGAAAATTTTTGTATACTTTTTCTTGAAAATTTTTTAACAAGACCGGGTGTAATTTTTATAAATATAAAAGCCGAGATTTCTAATTTTCCACAAATAATTTGTATAATCTTTCTTGAAATTTTTTGAAAAGGTCACAGGTGTATTTTATTTGTATATTAAAGCTGAAAATTCTAAATTTGCATAAACAATTTTGTATACTTTTTCTTGAAAATTATTGAATAAGACCGGATGTAATTTTTATATATATTAAAGCCGAGATTTCTAATTTTCCACAACAAATTTGTATAATCTTTCTTGAAATTTTTTGAAAAGGGCACAGGTGTATTTTATTTATATATTAAAGCTGACAATTTTGTACACTTTTTAAAGAAAATTTTGGAATAAGTCATAGGTGTAATTTTTATAAATATAAAAAGCCCAGTTTTCTAATTTTGCATGAAAATTTTTGTATACTTTTTTTTGAAAATTTTTCAATAAGACCGGGTGTAATTTTTATAAATATAAAACCCGAGATTTCTAATTTTCCATAAAATATTTTTATAATTTTGCCTGAAATTTTTTTAAATAAGACACAGGCATATTTTATTTATATATTAAAGTTGAAATTGCTAATACTTAATGTCCAATCAAAACTTTTTCTTGAAAATGTTAGAATAAGTCACAAGTGTAATTTTTATTTATATAAAACCCAGATTTCTAATTTTCCACAAAAAACTTTGTATACTTTTTCTTAAAAATGTTTGAATTAGTCACGGGTGTAATTTTTATATAAATAAAACCGAGATTTCTAGTTTTCCATAAACAATTTTTATAATCTTTCTTAAATTTTTTGAAAAGGTCACAGGTGTATTTTATTTGTATATTAAAGCTGAAAATTCTAATTTTGCATAAACAATTTTAACTACTTTTTAAAGAAAATTTTTGAATAAGTTATAGGTGTAATTTTTATAAATATAAAAGCCGAGTTTTCTAATTTTGCATGAAAATTTTGTATAATCTTTCTTAAATTTTTTGTAAAGGTCACAGGTGTATTTTATTTGTATATTAAAGCTGAAAATTCTAATTTTGCATAAACAATTTTAACTACTTTTTAAAGAAAATTTTTGAATAAGTTATAGGTGTAATTTTTATAAATATAAAAGCCGAGTTTTCTAATTTTGCATGAAAATTTTTGTATACTTTTTCTTGAAAATTTTTGAATAAGGCAGGATGTAATTTTTATAAAAATAAAAGCCAAGATTTCTAATATTCCATAAAATATTTTTATAATCTTTCTTAAATTTTTTGAAAAGGTCACACGTGTATTTTATTTTTATATTAAAGCTGAAATTCTAATTTTGCATAAAATATTTTGAACACATTTTAAAGCAAATTTTTGAATAAGTCACAGGTGTAATTTTTATATAAATAAAAGCCGAGATTTCTAATTTTCCACAAAAAATTTTTTTTACGTTTTCTTGAAAATGTTTGAATTAGACACTGGTGTAATTTTTATATAAATAAAACCAAGATTTCTAGTTTTCCATGAAAAATGTTTTAAATTTTTCTTGAAAATGTTTGAATAAGTCACAAATGTAATTTACTTATATATTAAAACTAAAATATCTAATTTTGTATACTTTTTCTTAAAAATGTTTAAATAAGTCACGGTAGTATTATTTATAAATATAAAAGCTGAGATTTATAGTTTTCCATAAAAAAATTTTATACTTTTTCTTGAAAATGTTTGAATTAGACACTGGTGTAATTTTTATATAAATAAAACCGAGATTTCTAGTTTTCCATATAAAATTTTTATACTATTTCTTGAAAATTTTTGAATAAGTCACATATGTAATTTACTTATATATTAAAGCTTAAGTATCTAATTTTGTATATTTCTTGAAAATTTTTGATAAAATATTTTTATAATCTTTCTTAAATTTTTTGAAAAGGTCACAGGGGTATTTTATTTGCATATTAAAGCTGAAAATTCTAATTTTGCATAAATAATTTTGAAGACTTTTTAAAGAAAATTTTTGAATAAGTCATATGTGTAATTTTTATACATATAAAACCCAGATTTCTAATTTTCCACAAAAAATTTGGTATACTTTTTCTTGAAAATGTTTGAATTAGACAGGGGTGTAATTTTTATATAAATAAAACCGAGATTTCTAGTTTTCCATAAAAAATTTTTATAATTTTTCTTGAAAATGTTTGAATAAGTCACAAATGTAATTTACTTATATATTAAAACTAAAATATCTAATTTTGTATACTTTTTCTTAAAAATGCTTAAATAAGTCACGGTAGTAATATTTATAAATATAAAAGCCGAGATTTCTAATTTTCAATAAAATATTTTTATAATTTTGCTTGAAATTTTTTGAATCATTCAAAGGTGTATTTTATTTATATATTAAAGCTGAAATTTCTAATTTTTAACACTTTTTCTTCATATTGTTTGAATATTGGTGCATTATATATATATATACATATTAAAACTGAAATTTCTAATTTTGTATACTTTTTCTTGAAAATTTTTCAATAAGACCGGGTGTAGTTTTTATAAATATAAAACCCGAGATTTCTAATTTTGCATGAAACATTTTGTATACGTTTTCTTGAAAATTATTGAATAAGACCGGGTGTAATTTTTATAAATATAAAAGCGGAGATTTCTAATTTTCCATAAAATATTTTTATAATCTTTCAAAAATTTTTTGAAAAGGTAACAGGTGTATTTTATTTTTATATTAAAGCTGAAATTCTAATTTCAAACCCAGATTTCTAATTTTCCACAAAAAATTTTTTATACTTTTTCTTGAAAATGTTTGAATTAGACACGGGTGTAATTTTTATATAAATACAACCAAGATTTCTACTTTTCCATAAAAAATTTTTATAATTTTTCTTGAAAATGTTTGAATAAGTCACAAATGTAATTTACTTATATATTAAAACTAAAATATCTAATTTTGTATACTTTTTCTTACAAATGTTTAAATAAGTCACGGTAGTAATATTTATAAATATAAAAGCTGAGATTTCTAGTTTTGAATAAAATATTTTTATAATTTTGCTTGAAATTTTTTGAATCAGTCAAAGGTGTATTTTATTTATATATTAAAGCTGAAATTTCTAATTTTTAACACTTTTTTTCATATTGTTTGAATATTGGTGCATTATATATATATATATATATATATTAAAACTTAAATTTCTAATTTTGTATACTTTTTCTTGAAATTTTTTTAATAAGACCGGGTGTAATTTTTATAAATATAAAACTCGAGAATAAGATACGGGTGTAATTTTTATATAAATAAAACCGAGATTTCTAGTTTTCCATACAAATTTTTATAATTTTTCTTGAAAATGTTTGAATAAGTCACAAATGTAATTTACTTATATATTAAAGCTAAAATATCTAATTTTGTATATTTCTTGAAAATTTTTGATAAAATATTTTTATAATCTTTCTTAAATTTTTTGAAAAGGTCACAGGTGTTTTTTATTTGTATATTAAAGCTGAAAATTCTAATTTTGCATAAACAATTTTGAACACTTTTTAAAGAAAATTTTTGAATAAGTCATTGGTGTAATTTTTATACATATAAAACCCAGATTTCTAATTTTCCACAGAAAATTTTGTATACTTTTTCTTTAAAATGTTTGAATTAGATACGGGTGTAATTTTTATATAAATAAAACCGAGATTTCTAGTTTTCCATAAAAAATTTTTATAGTTTGTCATGAAAATGTTTGAATAAGTCACAAATGTAATTTACTTATATATTAAAACTAAAATATCTAATTTTGTATACTTTTTCTTTAAAATGTTTAAATAAGTCACGGTAGTAATATTTATAAATATAAAAGCCGAGATTGCTAGTTTTCCATAAACATTTTTTATAATTTTTCTTGAAAATGTTTGAATAAGTCACAAATGTAATTTACTTATATATTAAAACTAAAATATCTAATTTTGTATACTATTTCTTAAAAATGTTTAAATAAGTCACGGTAGTAATATTTATAAATACAAAAGCCGAGATTTCTAATTTTCCATAAAATTTTTTTATAATTTTTCTTGAAAATGTTTGTATAAGTCACAAATGTAATTTACTTATATATTAAAACTAAAATATCTAATTTTGTATATTTCTTGAAAATTTTTGATAAAATATTTTTATAATATTTCTTGATATTTTTTGAAAAGGGCACAGGTGTATTTTATTTATATATTAAAGCTGACAATTTTGTACACTTTTTAAAGAAAATTTTGGAATAAGTCATAGGTGTAATTTTTATAAATATAAAAAGCCCAGTTTTCTAATTTTGCATCAACATTTTTGTATACTTTTTCTTGAAAATTTTTGAATAAGGCCGGATGTAATTTTTATAAATATAAAAGCCAAGATTTCTAATTTTCCATAAAATATTTTCATAATTTTTCTTGAATTTTTTTATATAAGACACAGGTATATTTTATTTATATATATATTAAAGTTGAAATTGCTAATTTTGCATGACCAATCAAAACTTTTTCTTTAAAATGTTAGAAAAGTCACGGGTGTAGTTTTTATATTTATAAAACCCAGATTTCTAATTTTCCACAAATATGTTGTAAACTTTTTCTTGAAAATTTTTGAATAAGACACGTGTGTAATTTTTATAAATATAAAAGCCGAGATTTCTAATTTTCCACAAAAAAATTGTATAATCTTTCTTGAAATTTTTTGAAAAGGTCACAGGTTTATTTTATTTATATATTAAAGCTGAAAATTTTGTACACTTTTTAAAGAAAATTTCTGAATAAGTCATAGGTGTAATTTTTATTAATATAAAAGTCGAGTTTTCTAATTTTGCATGAAAATTTTTGTTTGCTTTTTCTTAACTTACGCTTCTTTCTTTCTTTTCCGCTACTTACGCTTTGGACAATGGGGTACCACAGGGTTCCCCACTTTCCGTAGTACTATACACCATCTATGCCAATTCCTTGGCATCAGCGGTAACATATTTACCTGGGATTGACTATATCGGAATATACGCAGACAACATCTTTGCGGTAGCCTCTGGGAGTCCAAATTGCGTTAGTCATGGTCTCAATCAATTGGATCGTGCAGTGGATGGCTGGGCTAGAGAAAAAGGAGCTGTCATCAACGCAAGTTAGGCGGAAGTTCTTAACGTTTGCAGAAAACGATGCTGTAATGATAGAACCATTATCATCAGGGACGAGATTATTCAACTTTCTGCCCAAATGAGGATTTTGGGAATAATATTTTCCAAAAATCTCCTCTGGAATAGCCACATCAAGGATATGACAAACAAATTGGCAAAAATCAACAATTTATTGAAACTAATATGCTCCCGAAACAAAGGACCACATATTGAGACAGCGCTCAACATCTGCAAATCTCTGACAGCTGGTACCATAATGCATGGCTTGACAATCTACGGCTGGACTTCCAAGAAGAATATCAACAAAATTAATACAGCAATGAACATGTGCTTCAGAACAGCATCCGGTCTTCTACGCACAACACCCATTGCAAATTTAAGGTCCGAGGCAAATTTTTCAGACTTTCAAACTTTATTGGAAAAATGTTTTGCATGAAAATTTTTGGATGCTTTTTCTTAAAAATTTTGAATAAGACTGGGTGTAATTTTTATATATATTAAAGCCGAGATTTCTAATTTTCCATAAAATATTTTTATAATTTTGCTTGAAATTTTTCTAAATAATTCACACGTGTATTTTATTTATATATTAAAGTTGAAATTGCTAATTTTGCATGACCAATAAAAACTTTTTCTTTAAAATGTTAAAAAGTCACGGGTGAAGTTTTTACCCAGATTTCTAATTTTCCACAAAAAATTTTGTATACTTTTTCTTGAAAATTTTTGAATAAGACACGGGTGTAATTTTTATATATATAAAACGCAGATTTCTAATTTTCCACAAAAAATTTTGTATACTTTTTAAAGAAAATTTTTGAATTAGACACGGGTGTAATTTTTATATAAATAAAACCGAGATTTCTAGTTTTCCACAAAAAATTTTGTATACTTTTTCTTGAAAATGTTTGAATTAGACACGGGTGTAATTTTTATATAAATAAAACCTACATTTCTAGTTTTCCATAAAAAATGTTTATAATTTTTCTTGAAAAATTTTGAATAAGTCACAAATGTAATTTACTTATATATTAAAGCTAAAATATCTAATTTTGTATATTTTTTCTTGAAAATTTTTGAATAAGTCACAGGTGTAATTTTTATAAATATAAAAGCCGAGATTTATAGTTTTCCATAAAAAAATTTTATACTTTTTCTTGAAAATTTTTGAATAAGTCACAAATGTAATTTACTTATATATTAAAACTAAAATATCTAATTTTGTATACTTTTTCTTAAAAATGTTTAAATAAGTCACGGATGTAATTTTTATAAATATAAAAGCTGAGATTTATAGTTTTCCATAAAAAAATTTTATACTTTTTCTTGAAAATGTTTGAATTAGACACTGGTGTAATTTTTATATAAATAAAACCGAGATTTCTAGTTTTCCACAAAAAATTTTGTATACTTTTTCTTGAAAATGTTTGAATTAGACACGGGTGTAATTTTTATATAAATAAAACCTACATTTCTAGTTTTCCATAAAAAATGTTTATAATTTTTCTTGAAAAATTTTGAATAAGTCACAAATGTAATTTACTTATATATTAAAGCTAAAATATCTAATTTTGTATATTTTTTCTTGAAAATTTTTGAATAAGTCACAGGTGTAAATTTTATAAATATAAAAGCGGAGATTTCTAATTTTCCATAAAATATTTTTATAATCTTTCTTAAATTTTTTGAAAAGGTCACAGGTATATTTTATTTGTATATTAAAGCTGAAAACTCTAATTTTGCATAAACAATTTTTTTTTGTTTGTATTTTATTTATTTTGCAGTCTATCTTATATTGAGATAATAAGCAAAATTAATCACATTTATGTTGACATTTAGCGTTACAAAAACGTATAAAACTATAGAAATATTCCAAATTTAACAGAAAAAAATACAGATTTAGTTCATCTTATATTTACAATAACAGCAACTTAAGTTTTAGTAATTATTAAATTTAAAGTTTTAGCATTAAGTTAAAAGAAAACAATAAAAAAAAAACAAAAGATAATAATAAGAAAAAGATTGATTTAGATAAAAAAAAAAAATAACTTCTGAAAGGTAGATCTAGCACATGGTATCTTTTAAGTCTTCGAATTTCATCAGTATCGTCTAATAACACAATAGCCAGAGGATTTACATGATTGCTTAGTCTTTTTAAATATTTTTCGCTGAATGAATTTATTACCTCTTTAACAGTTTGTATATTTAGATCGTTATGTATGGCATCGTTGGAAATATACCAAGGAGATTGAACAATAAGCCTTACAGTTTTTGACTGGTATCTCTATAGTTTTTGAATGGTAAGTTGAACTCCATAAGTCCATATAGGCTTTAAAATAGCTTTATAAAGTTTCAGTTTGTTTTCCAGACTTAGTTGAGATTTTGGACCAATTAACCAGCTAAGTTTCCTATTTGTAATATTTAATTGCTGCCGTTTTATTTTTATGTGTTCTTTCCATGTTAGTCGACGATCCATATATAAGCCGAGATATCTAACATAATCCTTTTTTGGAAATCGGATGTTATTTATGGAAACGTCAGGGCAATCACCTTTTCTAAGAGAGAATGTTATGTGTACAGACTTTTCAGCATTTACTTTAGATCTCCATTTACTTAACCATGACTCTATTAGATTTAATTCGTTTTGAACAAAAGAATTGGCAGCAACTGGGCAATTGTTTGAAGCTAAAATAGCAGTGTCATCCGCATACGTGTAAATATTCACAAGGTCCAAAACAGGCATATCAGCCGTAAATATTGTATACAATACAGGGCTTAATACACTACCCTGAGGTACTCCTGCTCTAATCATAAATACATGAGATCTTTCATCTACGAATCTTACGTAAAATAGTCTGCTGCTTAGGTATGACTTGAAGAATGCATAAAATGTAGACGGGAGAAGTTTCTTTAATTTGTATAAAAGACTAGTGTGCCAAACTCTGTCAAATGCCTGCTGAATATCTAGGAATACAGCGGAGCAATATTTCTTTTCCTCAAATGATTTTCGAATAATGTCAATTACTCTATGGCATTGCTCAGGAGTGCCATGATTTTGCCTAAATCCAAATTGATAATCGGGAATAATTTTTAAACTCCCAAGAATAGGGGACAAGCGGCTCAAAAAACTTTTTTCAAACATCTTCGAAAAAACACTTAGTAGACTAATAGGTCTATAAGAAGTTAGTTCATTTTCAGGTTTACTGGTCTTCTTGATCAAAATGATCTCAGCGCATTTCCACTGAGAAGGAAAATGATTTAAACGAAGAATTGAATTACAAATTTTCGTTAAGTATAAAACAGCTTTCTTTGACAAACTCTGTACAACGCAGCGTCGATATTATCATATCCAGGAGACTTTTTGGTATTAAATTTTTGATTTGAGTTGCAACTTCATATGGAGAAATGTGTTTTATGGGTAAGCTCATCTGATAGGGCGCATACAAAAATCCCGAAATTTCTACGTCTTCTACAGAGTTATCAAATTGGTGAACAGAAAATGTGTTATAGAGGTGGCTCGCATATGCTTCTGCCTTTTCAATGTTAGATCGGCACCATGAACCATCACTATCCTTAAAAGGAGGATTTCTTTTTGACGGATGCTTCAGGCATTTTGTTGCCCTCCACAAATTGTGATCATTATTGTTTGAGTTATTAATATTGTCAAAAAATTCACCGAATGATTTGTTTTTTAGGCCAGTTAAATGATGTTTAAGGTTTCTTGCTGCTTGATTAAAACGCCACTTGTTATAAGAACTTCTGCTTATCTGCCATGCTTTTCTTAATCTCCTTTTAATTAAAATAAACTCCCGTGTCCGTGAAGAGATTTGAGGAGCACTTTGCGGAATAGTAAAACTTTCAGCCGGATTCGATAAAAAAGGAGCCTCATGAATTATTTTTGTAAAATTTTCAACGGCTTCATCCAGCTCAAAATCATTAGATATTGCAGAGTTTAAATTAATGTTTATATCTATCCAATATGAGAACGACTCCAGATCAGTTTTAACTGTTACAAGCTTATTGACTTTTTTGATAAACTGAGGCGAGGAGTTATACGTTAGTAAAATTGGGGAGTGGTCTGAGCTGAGGTCATAATTATCTAAAATACCAAGTTGATAAGAAGGTATTCCAGAATATACAAAAAAATCAATTAAATCAGGAATTTTGAATGGATCAGAAGGCCAATATGTAGGTTTTCCAGTTGAAAGAGCAGAATAATTTTTAGAAAGCAGACACTTATAGAGCTCTCTGCCTTTAGGGTTAATAAGACGTGAACCCCACCAAGGATGTTTCGCATTAAAATCTCCTCCAACTATAAAACGAGGACCAAGTTTTTGAAAGAAATTTGCAAAGTCATCGCAATTAATATTATGACGAGGAGGAAAATAAACTGCACATAACGCAACAGAATACATACGGCAAATAATTTTAATACATGAAGCTTGGACACTTTCCTTAATAAGATGGCCTTGTTGATGATATTTTATAGACGATTTGATTAAAATTGCAGAACCACCATGAGCCCTTTCATTAGGATGATTGGCACTTATCAGATCATATCCTTTAATTTTAAAAAACGACTTACTTGTGAAATGAGATTCAGAAATAAGAAATACGTCGATGTTGTTTGACTGCAAAAATACTTCTACCTCCCTTAAATGGTTTGAGAGTCCATTGGCATTCCATGTTGCTATACAAAGATCTACGGACATAATTTACTGCATAAGACTGATATCATATTTAGAAGAGAGTTTGTTAGTTCCATTTGCTTTGTTAATAAAGTCTCAATTTTTTGAAGGCTCGTGCAATCATTGTTTGAATTGTATGTTCCTTTTACAGCATCTGCGAATGTTACATTCGAATTATGTTCAAAACTATTATTTTGAGAAGAGGGTTGATGTAAAGGAGGAGCAAGTTGTCGGTATTGTTGAAAATTCAATATCTTATGTTGAAGTTTCTTTTTCAACTCCTGATGAACAATGCATCCCCTATAACTAGCAGGATGGAATTCATTACAATTAGCGCATTTGGCAGGAACAGTCTTACTTTTGTTACATTCAGCTGATAAGTGATTTTCTCCACACTTGACATATTTGTATGGCTTTTTGCAATAGGAACGAGTATGACCATATTGCTGGCATCGATGGCATTGTGGAATGTCTCTAGTTTTCCGGGGAGGCTCAATAGTGATGTTATTGATATGTTTTAGATTGTAAATTTCCTTATTGTTGTCGCCTGGTTCAAGATCAAGGAGAAACATACAAAGGGGTTGCTTGCTAATGTTACTTCTAATATTGGAAATATTTCGCACTTTGTGGCCACAATTTTCGACAAATGATTTAATATCATTAATATTGGTCGAGTAATGCAAATTTTTAACAACAACTCTGTATGCTCTTTCTTGTTTTGTTTGAAAAGTGTAAAAGCTTATCTTTTTAAGCTTAAGATTGGAAACAAAATTTCGGTACGCGCTTATGGACTTAATCATGACTCTGACTTAGCCATCTTTAAGAGACTTATAAGAAAAATTAGGGTCAGACGGATTTGATTGGGAAGTTGATGGAGCTGTATTTGCATTATTATTATCGCATTCATCATCCGAAAGAACAACAAATCTATTACTTGAATTTGGAGAATCTTGAATCTTACCGATTTGTCTTCTTTTGTTGTCAAATAACAATGGGGAGTTGGTACGTTTTCTTGAATGTGGAACTGTTGGCCAATCTTGCGAATTTGTTTTCCTTACTTGCAAATTGGATTTGAATATAAACACAACAGCAAAAAGGAAATAGAAACAAAAAACTTATCAATAATGATGTACGTGTGTATGAAATTATTATTTAAAAACTAAAAAAAAATTTTATTTGAAAAAAAAAAAAATATTTTCAATGCCAGACGACTTTACTTGACAAGAAACACAAAGAAACTCCATAAACAATTTTGAACACTTTTTATAGAAAATTTTTGAATAAGTCATAGGTGTAATTTTTATAAATATAAAAGCCGAGTTTTCTAATTTTGCATGAAAATTTTTGTATACTTTTTCTTGAAAATTTTTGAGTAAGACCGGGTGTAATTTTTATAAATATAAAAGCCGAGATTTCTAATTTTCCACAAAATATTTTTATAATCTTTCTTGAAATTTTTTGAAAAGTTCACAGGTGTATTTTATTTGTATATTAAATCTGAAAATTCTAATTTTGCATAAAGAATTTTGAACACATTTTAAAGCAAATTTTTGAATAAGTCACAGGTGTAATTTTTATAAATATAAAAGCCGAGTTATCTAATTTTGCATGAAAAATGTTGTATACTTTTTCTTGAAAATTATTGAATAAGACTGGGTGTAATTTTTATAAATATAAAAGCCGAGATTTCTAATTTTCCATAAAATATTTTTATAATTTTGCTTGAAATTTTTCTAAATAATTCAAAACGTGTATTTAATGTATATATTAACGTTGAAATTGCTAATTTTGCATGACCAATCAAAACTTTTTTTTTAAAATGTTAGAATAAGTCACGGGTGTAATTTTTATATATATAATATTTATAAATATAAAAGCCGAGATTTCTAATTTTCCACAACAAATTTGTATAATCTTTCTTAAAATTTTTTGAAACGGGCACAGGTGTATTTTATTTATATATTAAAGCTGACAATTTTGTACAGTTTTTAAAGAAAATTTTGGAATAAGTCATAGGTTTAATTTTAATAAATATAAAAAGCCCAGTTTTCTAATTTTGCATGAAAATTTTTGTACACTTTTTCTTGAAAATTATTGAATAAGACCGGGTGTAATTTTTATAAATAAAAGCCAAGATTTCTAATATTCCATAAAATACTTTTATAATCTTTCTTTAAATTTTTTGAAAAGGTCACAGGTGTATTTTATTTTTGAATAAGTCATAGGTGTAATTTTTATAAATATAAAAGCCGAGTTATCTAATTTTGCATGAAAAATTTTGTATACTTTTTCTTAAAAATTATTGAATAAGACCGGGTGTAATTTTTATAAATATAAATGCGGAGATTTCTAGTTTTCCATAAAATATTTTTATAATCTTTTTTAAATTTTTTGAAAAGGTCACAGGTGTATTTTATTTTTGAATAAGTCATAGGTGTAATTTTTATAAATATTAAAGCCGAGTTTTCTAATTCTGCATTAAAAATTTTGTATACTTTTTCTTAAAAATTATTGAATAAGACCGGGTGTAATTTTTATAAATATAAATGCGGAGATTTCTAGTTTTCCATAAAATATTTTTATAATCTTTTTTAAATTTTTTGAAAAGGTCACAGGTGTATTTTATTTTTGAATAAGTCATAGGTGTAATTTTTATAAATATAAAAGCCGAGTTTTCTAATTCTGCATTAAAAATTTTGTATACTTTTTCTTGAAAATTTTTGAATAAGACCGGGTGTAATTTTTATAAATATAAATGCGGAGATTTCTAGTTTTCCACAAAATATTTTTATAATCTTTTTTAAATTTTTTGAAAAGGTCACAGGTGTATTTTATTTTTGAATAAGTCATAGGTGTAATTTTTATAAATATAAAAGCCGAGTTTTCTAATTCTGCATTAAAAATTTTGTATACTTTTTCTTGAAAATTTTTGAATAAGACCGGGTGTAATTTTTATAAATATAAAAGCCAAGATTTCTAATATTCCATAAAATACTTTTATAATCTTTCTTTAAATTTTTTGAAAAGTTCACAGATGTATTTTATTTGTATTTTAAAGCTGAAAATTCTAATTTTGCACAAACAATTTTGAACACATTTTAAAGCAAATTTTTGAATAAGTCACAGGTGTAATTTTTATAAATATAAAAGCCGAGTTATCTAATTTTGCATGAAAAATTTTGTATACTTTTTCTTAAAAATTATTGAATAAGACCGGGTGTAATTTTTATAAATATAAATGCGGAGATTTCTAGTTTTCCATAAAATATTTTTATAATCTTTTTTAAATTTTTTGAAAAGGTCACAGGTGTATTTTATTTTTGAATAAGTCATAGGTGTAATTTTTATAAATATAAAAGCCGAGTTTTCTAATTCTGCATTAAAAATTTTGTATACTTTTTCTTGAAAATTTTTGAATAAGACCGGGTGTAATTTTTATAAATATAAAAGCCAAGATTTCTAATATTCCATAAAATACTTTTATAATATTTTTTTAAATTTTTTGAAAAGTTCACAGATGTATTTTATTTGTATTTTAAAGCTGAAAATTCTAATTTTGCACAAACAATTTTGAACACATTTTAAAGCAAATTTTTGAATAAGTCACAGGTGTAATTTTTATAAATATAAAAGCCGAGTTATCTAATTTTGCATGAAAAATGTTGTATACTTTTTCTTGAAAATTATTGAATAAGACTGGGTGTAATTTTTATAATTATAAAAGCCGAGATTTCTAATTTTGCATGAAAAATTTTGTATACTTTTTCTTAAAAATTATTGAATAAGACCGGGTGTAATTTTTATAAATATAAATGCGGAGATTTCTAGTTTTCCATAAAATATTTTTATAATCTTTTTTAAATTTTTTGAAAAGGTCACAGGTGTATTTTATTTTTGAATAAGTCATAGGTGTAATTTTTATAAATATAAAAGCCGAGTTTTCTAATTCTGCATTAAAAATTTTGTATACTTTTTCTTGAAAATTTTTGAATAAGACCGGGTGTAATTTTTATAAATATAAAAGCCAAGATTTCTAATATTCCATAAAATACTTTTATAATCTTTCTTTAAATTTTTTGAAAAGTTCACAGATGTATTTTATTTGTATTTTAAAGCTGAAAATTCTAATTTTGCACAAACAATTTTGAACACATTTTAAAGCAAATTTTTGAATAAGTCACAGGTGTAATTTTTATAAATATAAAAGCCGAGTTATCTAATTTTGCATGAAAAATGTTGTATACTTTTTCTTGAAAATTATTGAATAAGACTGGGTGTAATTTTTATAATTATAAAAGCCGAGATTTCTAATTTTGCATGAAAAATTTTGTATACTTTTTCTTAAAAATTATTGAATAAGACCGGGTGTAATTTTTATAAATATAAATGCGGAGATTTCTAGTTTTCCATAAAATATTTTTATAATCTTTTTTAAATTTTTTGAAAAGGTCACAGGTGTATTTTATTTTTGAATAAGTCATAGGTGTAATTTTTATAAATATAAAAGCCGAGTTTTCTAATTCTGCATTAAAAATTTTGTATACTTTTTCTTGAAAATTTTTGAATAAGACCGGGTGTAATTTTTATAAATATAAAAGCCAAGATTTCTAATATTCCATAAAATACTTTTATAATCTTTCTTTAAATTTTTTGAAAAGTTCACAGATGTATTTTATTTGTATTTTAAAGCTGAAAATTCTAATTTTGCACAAACAATTTTGAACACATTTTAAAGCAAATTTTTGAATAAGTCACAGGTGTAATTTTTATAAATATAAAAGCCGAGTTATCTAATTTTGCATGAAAAATTTTGTATACTTTTTCTTGAAAATTATTGAATAAGACTGGGTGTAATTTTTATAAATATAAAAGCCGAGATTTCTAATTTTCCATAAAATATTTTTGTAATTTTGCTTGAAATTTTTCTAAATAATTCACACTTGTATATTATTTATATATTAAAGTTGAAATTGCTAATTTTGCATGACCAATCAAAACTTTTTCTTTAAAATGTTAGAATAAGTCACAAGTGTAATTTTTATATATATAAAACCCAGATTTCTAATTTTCCACAAAAAACTTTGTATACTTTTTCTTAAAAATTTTTGAATAAGTCACGGGTGTAATTTTTATATAAATAAAACCGAGATTTCTAGGTTTCCATAAAAAATTGTTATAATTTTTTTTGAAAATTTTTGAATAAGTCACAAATGTAATTTACTTATATATTAAAGCTAAAATATCAAATTTTGTATATTTTTTCTTGAAAATGTTTGAATAAGTCACAGGTGTAATTTTTATAATTATAAAAACCGAGATTTCTAATTTTCCACACAAAATTTTTATAATCTTTCTTGAAATTTTTTGAATAAATCACTGGTGCATTATATATATATATATATATATATATATTTATATTAAAACTGCAATTTCTAATTTTTTATACTTTTTCTTGAAAATTTTTTAATAAGACCGGGTGTAATTTTTATAAATATAAAACCCGAGAATTCTAATTTTCCACAAATAATTTGTATAATCTCTCTTGAAATTTTTTGAAAAGGTCACAGGTGTATTTTATTTGTATATTAAAGCTGAAAATTCTAAAATTGCATAAACAATTTTGTACACTTTTTAAAGAAAATATTTGAATAAGTCATAGGTGTAATTTTTATAAATATAAAAAGCCCAGTTTTCTAATTTTGCATGAAAATTTTGGATACTTTTTCTTGAAAATATTTGAATAAGGCCGGGTGTAATTTTTATAAATATAAAAGCCGAGATTTCTAATTTTCCATTAAATTTTTTTATAATTTTGCTTGAAATTTTTTTAAATAAGACACAGGTATATTTTATTTATATATTAAAGTTGCAATTGCTAATTTTGTACGACCAATAAAAACTTTTTCTTTAAAATGTTAGAAAAGTCACGGGTGTAGTTTTTATATTTATACAACCCAGATCGCTTATTTTCCACAAATATGTTGTATACTTTTTCTTGAAAATTTTTGAATAAGACACGTGTGTAATTTTTATAAATATAAAAGCCAAGATTTCTAATTTTCCAGAAAAAATTTGTATAATCTTTCTTGAAATTTTTTGAAAAGGTCACAGGTTTATTTTATTTATATATTAAAACTGAAAATTTTGTACACTTTTTAAAGAAAATTTTTGAATAAGTCATAGGTGTAATTTTTATTACTATAAAAGTCGAGTTTTCTAATTTTCCATAAAAAATGTTATAATTTTTCTTAAAAATTTTTGAATAGGTAACAGGTGCGTTTTATTTATATATTAAAGCTGAAATATCTAATCTTAACACTTTTTCTTCAAAATGCTTGAATAAGTCACGGGTGTAATTTTTATATAAATAAAACAGAGATTTCTAGTTTTCCATAAAAAATGTTTATAATTTTTCTTGAATATTTTTGAATAATTCACAAATGTAATTTACCTATATAATAAAGCTAAAATATCTAATTTTGTATATTTTTTCTTGAAAATGTTTGAATAAGTCACAGGTGTAATTTTTATATATATAAAACCCAGATTTCTAATTTTCCACAAAAAACTTTGTATACTTTTTCTTAAAAATTTTTGAATAAGTCACAGGTGTAATTTTTATAAATATTTAAGCCGAGATTTCTAATTTTCCACAACAAATTTTTATAATCTTTCTTGAAATTTTTTGAATAAGTCACAGGTGCATTTTATTTATATATTAAAACTGAAATTTCTAATTTTGTATACTTTTTTTTGAAAATTTTTTAATAAGACCGGGTGTAATTTTTAGAAATATAAGACCCGAGATTTCTAATTTTCCACAAATAATTTGTATAATCTTTCTTGAAATTTTTTGAAAAGGTCACAGGTGTATTTTTTTTGTATACTAAAGCTGAAAATTCCAATTTTGCATAAACAATTTTGAACACTTTTTAAAGAAAATTTTTGAATAAGTCAAAAGTGTAATTTTTATACATATAAAACCCAGATTTCTAATTTTCCACAAAAAATTTTGTATACTTTTTCTTGGAAATGTTTGAATTAGACACGGGTGTAATTTTTATATAAATAAAACAGAGATTTCTAGTTTTCCATAAAAAATTTTTATAATTTTTCTTGAAAATTATTGAATAAGTCACAAATGTAATTTACTTATATATTAAAACTAAAATATCTAATTTTGTATACTTTTTCTTAAAAATGTTTAAATAAGTCACAGGTGTAATTTTTATAAATATTAAAGCCGAGATTTCTAATTTTCCACACAAAATTTTTGTAATCGTTCTTGAAATTTTTTGAATAAGTCACAGGTGCATTTTATTTATATATTAAAACTGAAATTTCTAATTTTGTATACTTTTTTTGGAAAATTTTTTAAAAAGGCCGGGTGTAATTTTTAGAAATATAAGACCCGAGATTTCTAATTTTCTACAAATAAGTTGTATAATCTTTCTTGAAATTTTTTGAAAAGGTCACAGGTGTATTTTATTTGTATATTAAAGCTGAAAATTCCAATTTTGCATAAACAATTTTGAACACTATTTAAAGAAAATTTTTGAATAAGTCATAGGTGTAATTTTTATAAATATAAAAAGCCCAGTTTTCTAATTTTGCATGAAAATTTTGGATACTTTTTCTTGAAAATATTTGAATAAGGCCGGGTGTAATTTTTATAAATATAAAAGCCGAGATTTCTAATTTTCCATTAAATTTTTTTATAATTTTGCTTGAAATTTTTTTAAATAAGACACAGGTATATTTTATTTATATATTAAAGTTGCAATTGCTAATTTTGTACGACCAATAAAAACTTTTTCTTTAAAATGTTAGAAAAGTCACGGGTGTAGTTTTTATATTTATAAAACCCAGATCTCTAATTTTCCACAAATATGTTGTATACTTTTTCTTGAAAATTTTTGAATAAGACACGTGTGTAATTTTTATAAATATAAAAGCCAAGATTTCTAATTTTCCAGAAAAAATTTGTATAATCTTTCTTGAAATTTTTTGAAAAGGTCACAGGTTTATTTTATTTATATATTAAAACTGAAAATTTTGTACACTTTTTAAAGAAAATTTTTGAATAAGTCATAGGTGTAATTTTTATTACTATAAAAGTCGAGTTTTCTAATTTTCCATAAAAAATGTTATAATTTTTCTTAAAAATTTTTGAATAGGTAACAGGTGCGTTTTATTTATATATTAAAGCTAAAATATCTAATCTTAACACTTTTTCTTCAAAATGTTTGAATAATTCACGGGTGTAATTTTTATATAAATAAAACAGAGATTTCTAGTTTTCCATAAAAAATATTTATAATTTTTCTTGAATATTTTTGAATAATTCACAAATGTAATTTACCTATATAATAAAGCTAAAATATCTAATTTTGTATATTTTTTCTTGAAAATTTTTGAATAAGTCACAGGTGTAATTTTTATATATATAAAACCCAGATTTCTAATTTTCCACAAAAAACTTTGTATACTTTTTCTTAAAAATTTTTGAATAAGTCACGGGTGTAATTTTTATAAATATTAAAGCCGAGATTTCTAATTTTCCACAACAAATTTTTATAATCTTTCTTGAAATTTTTTGAATAAGTCACAGGTGCATTTTATTTATATATTAAAACTGAAATTTCTAATTTTGTATACTTTTTTTTGAAAATTTTTTAATAAGACCGGGTGTAATTTTTATAAATATAAAAGCCAAGATTTCTAATATTCCATAAAATACTTTTATAATCTTTCTTTAAATTTTTTGAAAAGTTCACAGATGTATTTTATTTGTATTTTAAAGCTGAAAATTCTAATTTTGCACAAACAATTTTGAACACATTTTAAAGCAAATTTTTGAATAAGTCACAGGTGTAATTTTTATAAATATAAAAGCCGAGTTATCTAATTTTGCATGAAAAATTTTGTATACTTTTTCTTGAAAATTATTGAATAAGACTGGGTGTAATTTTTATAATTATAAAAGCCGAGATTTCTAATTTTGCATGAAAAATTTTGTATACTTTTTCTTAAAAATTATTGAATAAGACCGGGTGTAATTTTTATAAATATAAATGCGGAGATTTCTAGTTTTCCATAAAATATTTTTATAATCTTTTTTAAATTTTTTGAAAAGGTCACAGGTGTATTTTATTTTTGAATAAGTCATAGGTGTAATTTTTATAAATATAAAAGCCGAGTTTTCTAATTCTGCATTAAAAATTTTGTATACTTTTTCTTGAAAATTTTTGAATAAGACCGGGTGTAATTTTTATAAATATAAAAGCCAAGATTTCTAATATTCCATAAAATACTTTTATAATCTTTCTTTAAATTTTTTGAAAAGTTCACAGATGTATTTTATTTGTATTTTAAAGCTGAAAATTCTAATTTTGCACAAACAATTTTGAACACATTTTAAAGCAAATTTTTGAATAAGTCACAGGTGTAATTTTTATAAATATAAAAGCCGAGTTATCTAATTTTGCATGAAAAATGTTGTATACTTTTTCTTGAAAATTATTGAATAAGACTGGGTGTAATTTTTATAATTATAAAAGCCGAGATTTCTAATTTTGCATGAAAAATTTTGTATACTTTTTCTTAAAAATTATTGAATAAGACCGGGTGTAATTTTTATAAATATAAATGCGGAGATTTCTAGTTTTCCACAAAATATTTTTATAATCTTTTTTAAATTTTTTGAAAAGGTCACAGGTGTATTTTATTTTTGAATAAGTCATAGGTGTAATTTTTATAAATATAAAAGCCGAGTTTTCTAATTCTGCATTAAAAATTTTGTATACTTTTTCTTGAAAATTTTTGAATAAGACCGGGTGTAATTTTTATAAATATAAAAGCCAAGATTTCTAATATTCCATAAAATACTTTTATAATCTTTCTTTAAATTTTTTGAAAAGTTCACAGATGTATTTTATTTGTATTTTAAAGCTGAAAATTCTAATTTTGCACAAACAATTTTGAACACATTTTAAAGCAAATTTTTGAATAAGTCACAGGTGTAATTTTTATAAATATAAAAGCCGAGTTATCTAATTTTGCATGAAAAATTTTGTATACTTTTTCTTGAAAATTATTGAATAAGACTGGGTGTAATTTTTATAAATATAAAAGCCGAGATTTCTAATTTTCCATAAAATATTTTTGTAATTTTGCTTGAAATTTTTCTAAATAATTCACACTTGTATATTATTTATATATTAAAGTTGAAATTGCTAATTTTGCATGACCAATCAAAACTTTTTCTTTAAAATGTTAGAATAAGTCACAAGTGTAATTTTTATATATATAAAACCCAGATTTCTAATTTTCCACAAAAAACTTTGTATACTTTTTCTTAAAAATTTTTGAATAAGTCACGGGTGTAATTTTTATATAAATAAAACCGAGATTTCTAGGTTTCCATAAAAAATTGTTATAATTTTTTTTGAAAATTTTTGAATAAGTCACAAATGTAATTTACTTATATATTAAAGCTAAAATATCAAATTTTGTATATTTTTTCTTGAAAATGTTTGAATAAGTCACAGGTGTAATTTTTATAATTATAAAAACCGAGATTTCTAATTTTCCACACAAAATTTTTATAATCTTTCTTGAAATTTTTTGAATAAATCACTGGTGCATTATATATATATATATATATATATATCTATATTAAAACTGCAATTTCTAATTTTTTATACTTTTTCTTGAAAATTTTTTAATAAGACCGGGTGTAATTTTTATAAATATAAAACCCGAGAATTCTAATTTTCCACAAATAATTTGTATAATCTCTCTTGAAATTTTTTGAAAAGGTCACAGGTGTATTTTATTTGTATATTAAAGCTGAAAATTCTAAAATTGCATAAACAATTTTGTACACTTTTTAAAGAAAATATTTGAATAAGTCATAGGTGTAATTTTTATAAATATAAAAAGCCCAGTTTTCTAATTTTGCATGAAAATTTTGGATACTTTTTCTTGAAAATATTTGAATAAGGCCGGGTGTAATTTTTATAAATATAAAAGCCGAGATTTCTAATTTTCCATTAAATTTTTTTATAATTTTGCTTGAAATTTTTTTAAATAAGACACAGGTATATTTTATTTATATATTAAAGTTGCAATTGCTAATTTTGTACGACCAATAAAAACTTTTTCTTTAAAATGTTAGAAAAGTCACGGGTGTAGTTTTTATATTTATACAACCCAGATCGCTTATTTTCCACAAATATGTTGTATACTTTTTCTTGAAAATTTTTGAATAAGACACGTGTGTAATTTTTATAAATATAAAAGCCAAGATTTCTAATTTTCCAGAAAAAATTTGTATAATCTTTCTTGAAATTTTTTGAAAAGGTCACAGGTTTATTTTATTTATATATTAAAACTGAAAATTTTGTACACTTTTTAAAGAAAATTTTTGAATAAGTCATAGGTGTAATTTTTATTACTATAAAAGTCGAGTTTTCTAATTTTCCATAAAAAATGTTATAATTTTTCTTAAAAATTTTTGAATAGGTAACAGGTGCGTTTTATTTATATATTAAAGCTGAAATATCTAATCTTAACACTTTTTCTTCAAAATGCTTGAATAAGTCACGGGTGTAATTTTTATATAAATAAAACAGAGATTTCTAGTTTTCCATAAAAAATGTTTATAATTTTTCTTGAATATTTTTGAATAATTCACAAATGTAATTTACCTATATAATAAAGCTAAAATATCTAATTTTGTATATTTTTTCTTGAAAATGTTTGAATAAGTCACAGGTGTAATTTTTATATATATAAAACCCAGATTTCTAATTTTCCACAAAAAACTTTGTATACTTTTTCTTAAAAATTTTTGAATAAGTCACAGGTGTAATTTTTATAAATATTTAAGCCGAGATTTCTAATTTTCCACAACAAATTTTTATAATCTTTCTTGAAATTTTTTGAATAAGTCACAGGTGCATTTTATTTATATATTAAAACTGAAATTTCTAATTTTGTATACTTTTTTTTGAAAATTTTTTAATAAGACCGGGTGTAATTTTTAGAAATATAAGACCCGAGATTTCTAATTTTCCACAAATAATTTGTATAATCTTTCTTGAAATTTTTTGAAAAGGTCACAGGTGTATTTTTTTTGTATACTAAAGCTGAAAATTCCAATTTTGCATAAACAATTTTGAACACTTTTTAAAGAAAATTTTTGAATAAGTCAAAAGTGTAATTTTTATACATATAAAACCCAGATTTCTAATTTTCCACAAAAAATTTTGTATACTTTTTCTTGGAAATGTTTGAATTAGACACGGGTGTAATTTTTATATAAATAAAACAGAGATTTCTAGTTTTCCATAAAAAATTTTTATAATTTTTCTTGAAAATTATTGAATAAGTCACAAATGTAATTTACTTATATATTAAAACTAAAATATCTAATTTTGTATACTTTTTCTTAAAAATGTTTAAATAAGTCACAGGTGTAATTTTTATAAATATTAAAGCCGAGATTTCTAATTTTCCACACAAAATTTTTGTAATCGTTCTTGAAATTTTTTGAATAAGTCACAGGTGCATTTTATTTATATATTAAAACTGAAATTTCTAATTTTGTATACTTTTTTTGGAAAATTTTTTAAAAAGGCCGGGTGTAATTTTTAGAAATATAAGACCCGAGATTTCTAATTTTCTACAAATAAGTTGTATAATCTTTCTTGAAATTTTTTGAAAAGGTCACAGGTGTATTTTATTTGTATATTAAAGCTGAAAATTCCAATTTTGCATAAACAATTTTGAACACTATTTAAAGAAAATTTTTGAATAAGTCATAGGTGTAATTTTTATAAATATAAAAAGCCCAGTTTTCTAATTTTGCATGAAAATTTTGGATACTTTTTCTTGAAAATATTTGAATAAGGCCGGGTGTAATTTTTATAAATATAAAAGCCGAGATTTCTAATTTTCCATTAAATTTTTTTATAATTTTGCTTGATTTTTTTTTTTTTTTTATCAGTCAAAGGTGTATTTTATTTATATATTAAAGCTGAAATATCTAATTTTAACACTTTTTCTTTAAAATGTTTGAATAAGTCACGGGTGTAGTTTTTATATAAATAAAAGCCCAGATTTGTAATTTTCCACAAAAAATTTTGTATACTTTTTCTTTAAAATGTTTGAATAAGTTACAGGTGTAATTTTTATTAATATAAAAACCGAGATTTCTAATTTTGCATGCACATTTTTGTATACTTTTTCTTGAAAATTTTTGAATAAGGCCGGGTGTAATTTTTATAAATATAAAAGCCGAGATTTCTAATTTTCCATAAAATATTTTTATAATTTTGCTTGAAATTTTTTTAAATAATTCACACGTGTATTTTATTTATATATTAAAGTTGAAATTGCTAATTTTGCATGTCCAATCAAAACTTTTTCTTTAAAATGTTAGAAAAGTCACGGGTGTAGTTTTTATATTTATAAAACCCAGATTTCTAATTTTTCACAAATATGTTGTAAACTTTTTCTTGAAAATTTTTGAATAAGACACGTGTGTAATATTTATAAATATAAAAGCCGAAATTTCTAATTTTCCACAAAAAATTTTGTATACTTTTTCTTGAAAATGTTTAAATATAAAAGCCGAGATTTCTAATTTTCAATAAAATATTTTTATAATTTTGCTTGAAGTTTTTTGAATCAGTCAAAGGTGTATTTTATTTATATATTATAGCTGAAATTTCTAATTTTTAACACTGTTTCTTCATATTGTTTGAATATTGGTGCATTATATATATATATATATATATATATATATATATATATTAAAACTGAAATTTTTAATTTTGTATACCTTTTCTTGAAAATTTTTTAATAAGACCGGGTGTAATTTTTATAAATATAAAACCCGAGATTTCTAATTTTCCACAAAGGTGTATTTTATTTATATATTAAAGCTGAAAATTCTAAATTTGCATAAACAATTTTGTACACTTTTTGAAGAAAATATTTGAATAAGTCATAGGTGTAATTTTTATAAATATGAAAGCCGAGTTTTCTAATTTTGCATGAAAATTTTTGTATACGTTTTCTTGAAAATTTTTGAATACGGCCGGATGTAATTTTTATAAATATAAAAGCCAAGATTTCTAATTTTCCATAAAATATTTTTATAATTTTGCTTGAAATTTTTTTAAATAAGACACAGGTATATTTTATTTATATATTAAAGTTGAAATTGCTAATTTTGCATGACCAATCAAAACTTTTTCTTTAAAATGTTAGAAAAGTTACTGGTGTAGTTTTTATATTTATAAAACCCAGATTTCTAATTTTCCACAAATATGTTGTATACTTTTTCTTGAAAATTTTTGAATAAGACATGTGTGTAATTTTTATAAATATAAAAGCCGAGATTTCTAATTTTCCACAAAAAATTTGTATAATCTTTCTTGACATTTTTTGAAAGGGTCACAGGTTTATTTTATTTATATATTAAAGCTGAAAATTTTGTACACTTTTTAAAGAAAATTTTGGAATAAGTCATAGGTGTAATTTTTATTAATAGAAAAGTCGAGTTTTCTAATTTTGCATGAAAATTTTTGTATGCTTTTTCTTAAAAATTTTGAATAAGACTGGGTGTTAATGAATAATTTAAGGTAGTATTATTGCCTACTGCTATTTATTCACACATCACTATATTATAACATATGAATGCCGTTTTATTCGATGCATAAGACATAAACGAGAGTAAATTACTTATGCTCAGAGAAAATGTATTGAAACAAAATACTGGGTTTTTTTATGCATGCAATTGCCTATTACATGCAAATTCATATACGCGCATACATACATATGTATATACTTACTTACGGTATTATTTAATATGTATAAACTCTCATTAGTTATAAGCACTGTTACATATTCTTTTTAGATTTTATTATTATACTTAAAATATTTTTACTGACTTCACTTGTCTTTACTGCCTCGCTGCGATCATACATACTTAAGACTTAATAAAGTAATCCGTGTAATAATTTTAATTTACGCATAAAGTTAAAATCTCATACACTGGGTGTAATTTTTATATACTATATTAAAGCCGAGATTTCTAATTTTCCACAACAAATTTGTATAATCTTTTTTGAAATTTTTTGAAAAGGGCACAGGTGTATTTTATTTATATATTAAAGCTGACAATTTTGTACACTTTTTAAAGAAAATTTTGGAATAAGTCATAGGTGTAATTTTTATAAATATAAAAAGCACAGTTTTCTAATTTTGCATGAAAATTTTTGTATACTTTTTCTTGAAAAATTTTCAATAAGACCGGGAATAATTTTTATAAATATAAAAGCCGAGATTTCTAATTTTGCATGAAACATTTTGTATACTTTTTCTTGAAAATTATTGAATAAGACCGGTTGTAATTTTTATAAATATAAAAGCGGAGATTTCTAATTTTCCATAAAATATTTTTATAATCTTTTTTAAATTTTTTTAAAAAGGTAACAGGTGTATTTTATTTGTATATTAAAGCTGAAAATTCTAATTTTAACACTTTTTCTTCAAAATGTTTGAATAAGTCACGGGTGTAATTTTTATATAAATAAAACAGAGATTTCTAGTTTTCCATAAAAAATGTTTATAATTTTTCTTGAATATTTTTGAATAATTCACAAATGTAATTTACCTATATAATAAAGCTAAAATATCTAATTTTGTATATTTTTTCTTGAAAATGTTTGAATAAGTCACAGGTGTAATTTTTATATACAGGGTGTTTTTTTAGAGGTATAGAACTTCGAATTGAAATAAAACACACGAAAATCGTTTCAATGTCCATCAATTTGGCTTTATTGGAAGGATAATTTTATGCCATTAATGTTTAAATATGATTTCGGGCATGTGGCCGCCGCGGCTGGCTCGAATAAAGACAATTCTACAGGTCCAATTTTCAACCACTTTTTCGAGCATATGGGGCCGTATGTTGGCCCAATGACTCCACCAGCCCATAGAGCACACCAAACAGTCAGTTTTTGTGGATGTAATGGCGTCTCAAGGGTCTCATGTGGATTCTCTTCACTCCAAATGCGGCAATTTTGCTTGTTGACGTAGCCATTCAACCAAAAATGAGCCTCATCACTGAACAAAATTTTGCGATGAAAATCAGCATCTAAGTATCTATGTAGGTAAACTTCGCGAACTGAACCATTATTTTCGAAATAAATTTGCACGATTTGCAAGCGTTGTTCTTTTGTCAACCTGTTCATGATGAAATGGCAAACCAAACTAAATATTAATCACTTGACAGCATACAAAATGGCCGCCAGTTAAAAAAGTGATGCCAACTTAAAGTTCTATACCTCAATAAAAAACACCCTATATATTAAAGCCGAAATTTCTAATTTTCCACAACAAATTTGTATAATCTTTCTTGAAATTTTTTGAATAAGTCACAGGTGCATTTTATTTATATATTAAAACTGAAATTTCTAATTTTGTATACTTTTTTTTGAAAATTTTTTAATAAGACCGGGTGTAATTTTTAGAAATATAAGACCCGAGATTTCTAATTTTCCACAAATAATTTGTATAATCTTTCTTGAAATTTTTTGAAAAGGTCACAGGTGTATTTTTTTTTGTATATTAAAGCTGAAAATTCCAATTTTGCATAAACAATTTTGAACACTTTTTAAAGAAAATTTTTGAATAAGTCATATGTGTAATTTTTATACATATAAAAACCAGATTTCTAATTTTCCCCAAAAAATTTTGTATACTTTTTCTTGAAAGTGTTTGAATTAGACACGGGTGTAATTTTTATAAAAATAAAACAGAGATTTCTAGTTTTCCATAAAAAATTTTTATAATTTTTCTTGAAAATGATTGAATAAGTCACAAATGTAATTTACTTATATATTAAAACTAAAATATCTAATTTTGTATACTTTTTCTTAAAAATGTTTAAATAAGTCACAGGTGTAATTTTTATAAATATTAAAGCCGAGATTTCTAATTTTCCACACAAAATTTTTGTAATCTTTCTTGAAATTTTTTGAATAAGTCACAGGTGCATTTTATTTATATATTAAAACTGAAATTTTTAATTTTGTATACTTTTTTTGGAAAAGTTTTTAAAAAGGCCGGGTGTAATTTTTAGAAATATAAGACCCGAGATTTCTAATTTTCTACAAATAATTTGTATAATCTTTCTTGAAATTTTTTGAAAAGGTCACAGGTGTATTTTATTAGTATATTTAAGCTGAAAATTCTAATTTTGCATAAACAATTTTGAACACATTTTAAAGCAAATTTTTGAATAAGTCACAGGTGTAATTTTTATAAATATAAAAGCCGAGTTATCTAATTTTGCATGAAAAATTTTGTATACTTTTTCTTGTAAATTATTAAATAAGACTAGGTGTAATTTTTATAAATATAAAAGCCGAGATTTTTAATTTTCCGTAAAATATTTTTATAATTTTGCTTGAAATTTTTCTAAATAATTCACACGTGTATTTTATTTAAATATAAAAAGCCCAGTTTTCTAATTTTGCATGAAAATTTTTGTTTACTTTTTCTTGAAAGTGTTTGAATTAGACACATGTGTAATTTTTATATAAATAAAACCGAGATTTCTAGTTTTCCATAAAAAATTTTTATAATTTTTCTTGAAAATGTTTGAATAAGTCACAAATGTAATTTACTTATATGTATATTGAAACTAAAATATCTAATTTTGTATAATTTTTCTTAAAAATGTTTAAATAAGTCACTGTAGTAATATTTATAAATATAAAAGCCGAGATTTCTAATTTTCAATAAAATATTTTTATAATTTTGCTTGATTTTTTTTTTTTTATCAGTCAAAGGTGTATTTTATTTATATATTAAAGCTGAAATATCTAATTTTAACACTTTTTCTTTAAAATGTTTGAATAAGTCACGGGTGTAGTTTTTATATAAATAAAAGCCCAGATTTCTAATTTTCCACAAAAAATTTTGTATACTTTTTCTTCAAAATGTTTGAATAAGTTACAGGTGTAATTTTTATTAATATAAAAACCGAGATTTCTAATTTTGCATGCACATTTTTGTATACTTTTTCTTGAAAATTTTTGAATAAGGCCGGGTGTAATTTTTATAAATATAAAAGCCGAGATTTCTAATTTTCCATAAAATATTTTTATAATTTTGCTTGAAATTTTTTTAAATAATTCACACGTGTATTTTATTTATATATTAAAGTTGAAATTGCTAATTTTGCATGTCCAATCAAAACTTTTTCTTTAAAATGTTAGAAAAGTCACGGGTGTAGTTTTTATATTTATAAAACCCAGATTTCTAATTTTTCACAAATATGTTGTAAACTTTTTCTTGAAAATTTTTGAATAAGACACGTGTGTAATTTTTATAAATATAAAAGCCGAAATTTCTAATTTTCCACAAAAAATTTTGTATACTTTTTCTTGAAAATGTTTAAATATAAAAGCCGAGATTTCTAATATTCAATAAAATATTTTTATAATTTTGCTTGAAGTTTTTTGAATCAGTCAAAGGTGTATTTTATTTATATATTATAGCTGAAATCTCTAATTTTTAACACTGTTTCTTCATATTGTTTGAATATTGGTGCATTATATATATATATATATATATATATATATATATATAAGTGAGATACACACTACTAACATACCTTAGCGAACTATTAAAGAACACTTAAGAAATAAGCATAGATAATAATAGAAAATATTAAACTAAGAATCCATAAACAAAGACTCTATTCTAATTATGATAAGACCCTTATTTTTCACACCATTAAAGAAAAACTATTAAAACGAAGACTCTATTCTAATTATGATAAGACAATATCTTAAATCAATAACCAACACTTAGTAAGAATATCATCATTTAGTTGTAAGACGATATAATGTTAAGAACACATCATAAACTAATAACTAACACCTAATGATAAGACGATATCCTAAATCAATAACCAACACTTAGTAAGAATATCATCACTTAGTTCTAAGACGATATTTCTGTACTTTATTTTTCTTTCACACGCTGATAAAACCTAGACTAGATTTAACATTTTCATTTCTAGTATTTAAGAAAAAACTTGGAAATAAAATAGTCAGTTTATGAAGAAAACTCAACCACAACTAACGTTGTATTTCACTGGCGCAGTCGGTAGGATCTACGAAAAAGATCCTTAAACGAACCTACGAGTAAATCAGTAGAAAATTTTTTTTTTAATAAAATAAATACAGTTTATTCCTTCAAAGTCCAAAGGAAAATAAAATATATACACAACCCAGTTTAGTTTATGGAAAAAATTATTTCAGACTTAAAACAATTATCAATCAACGCCAACATGAACAACAACACTCACAACGCAGAACAACAGCAAATTGAAAACCTGCTATTACAAAAACGCTTTGTAATGGACAACCTGAAATTAATCCATCCGTTTTCTGGACAAAAGGAGGAATTAGCGATGTATATTGGAGCTATAGAAAACATGGTGCCAAACATAGCTGCCCTACCATCAGAGGACCGCATTCTATTTTTTAATTGCATACTAAGGAAGCTTTAAATGTAATCAGAAGGGAACAGCCGGAAAACTGGAGCAGCCTAAAAGTAGTATTAATAGCGGAGTATGGTGAGCAGAAACCAAGTTCGACATTAATTTTTAATTTAAGTAATATTAGATTTAAGGGTAGTGTTAAAAAGTTGTGTCAAGAAATTAATGGGAGAGGATGTTTAACTTAGAAGAAGTAGATAGTAGGAATAATACGAATAACAACGATTTAAATTCATTATTTAGGTTAAATCATTTAAACGAAGAGGAAAGTAAAGAAATTAAAACATTATTAAAAAAATATAAAAATATTCTTCACAAAGAGAACGAAAATCTCAGCTTTACGCATAAAATAAACATAAGATAAGTACTACACATGAAGATCCCATCTAAGTATGTGGAATCCTATAGATAACCAAAGGTACATAGAGAAGAGGTTGATAGGCAAATAAAAGAGATGTTAGAGCAAAACATCATCTGCCATAGTAAATCAACTTATTCAGCACCTAATGGTATACCCAATACAATTGATAGACGAAATCTTGGACAAGTTGGGTAGGTCCACTTACTTTACGACACTTGATCTTACAAAAAGGTTTTACCAGGTAGAGGTTGAACCTAAAGACAGGCATAAAACGGCATTTTCGACACGAAATGGGTATTATGAATTTCTGCGAATGCCCTTCGGATTAAAAAATGCACCAGCTACGTTCCAGAGACTGATGAATACAGTACTGGACGAGCTAATTGGGAAATGATTAATTACGCATTAAAAGACGATACAATCTATAGACTGAAGAATAATAAAATTACATTAGAAAAAAAATGAATGCATTAAAAATTTAATGAACAATAACAAAACGAATTGTCAATACATTAAGAATACCCTACCACATATATCCTTTAGTGAGCCAAATATAATTATAACAAAAAATTTACAAACCCTTGAAATTGAACAAAATTGTAATAAACTCAAAATTAAGATTAAAGGAAATAATATTATACGATTTAACAATTGTAAAATAAAAATTAATGACTTCGAAATATCTACAAAACAAAAGGCAGAAGAAATCAATGTATTTACCACCTGCAAAAGATATTGAAAATATAGTCAAGGATAATATATCACTACCTGAACTTAAAAAACATATAGAAAATGTTAACACTAAGACCGATAACTATTCCTTAAGCCTATTAATAGTTATTATATTAACTCTTATAATAATATTAGGAGTATTTATCATATTTCAGAAATACTTTGTAAAAGAAAAAACTAATAATATAAAAATTATCAATGAGGACATTGAATTATCTAAGGATGGGAGGAGTGAGATACACACTACTAACATACCTTAGCGAACTATTAAAGAACACTTAAGAAATAAGCATAGATAATAATAGAAAATATTAAACTAATAATCCATAAACAAAGACTCTATTCTAATTATGATAAGACCCTTATTTTTCACACCATTAAAGAAAAACTATTAAAACGAAGACTCTATTCTAATTATGATAAGACAATATCTTAAATCAATAACCAACACTTAGTAAGAATATCATCATTTAGTTGTAAGACGATATAATGTTAAGAACACATCATAAACTAATAACTAACACCTAATGATAAGACGATATCCTAAATCAATAACCAACACTTAGTAAGAATATCATCACTTAGTTCTAAGACGATATTTCTGTACTTTATTTTTCTTTCACACGCTGATAAAACCTAGACTAGATTTAACATTTTCATTTCTAGTATTTAAGAAAAAACTTGGAAATAAAATAGTCAGTTTATGAAGAAAACTCAACCACAACTAACGTTGTATTTCACTTATATATATATATATTAAAACTGAAATTTTTAATTTTGTATACCTTTTCTTGAAAATTTTTTAATAAGACCGGGTGTAATTTTTATAAATATAAAACCCGAGATTTCTAATTTTCCACAAAGGTGTATTTTATTTATATATTAAAGCTGAAAATTCTAAATTTGCATAAACAATTTTGTACACTTTTTGAAGAAAATATTTGAATAAGTCATAGGTGTAATTTTTATAAATATGAAAGCCGAGTTTTCTAATTTTGCATGAAAATTTTTGTATACGTTTTCTTGAAAATTTTTGAATACGGCCGGATGTAATTTTTATAAATATAAAAGCCGAGATTTCTAATTTTCCATAAAATATTTTTATAATTTTGCTTGAAATTTTTTTAAATCAGACACAGGTATATTTTATTTATATATTAAAGTTGAAATTGCTAATTTTGCATGACCAATCAAAACTTTTTCTTTAAAATGTTAGAAAAGTTACTGGTGTAGTTTTTATATTTATAAAACCCAGATTTCTAATTTTCCACAAATATGTTGTATACTTTTTCTTGAAAATTTTTGAATAAGACATGTGTGTAATTTTTATAAATATAAAAGCCGAGATTTCTAATTTTCCACAAAAAATTTGTATAATCTTTCTTGACATTTTTTGAAAGGGTCACAGGTTTATTTTATTTATATATTAAAGCTGAAAATTTTGTACACTTTTTAAAGAAAATTTTGGAATAAGTCATAGGTGTAATTTTTATTAATAGAAAAGTCGAGTTTTCTAATTTTGCATGAACATTTTTGTATGCTTTTTCTTAAAAATTTTGAATAAGACTGGGTGTTAATGAATAATTTAAGGTAGTATTATTGCCTACTGCTATTTATTCACACATCACTATATTATAACATATGAATGCCGTTTTATTCGATGCATAAGACATAAACGAGAGTAAATTACTTATGCTCAGAGAAAATGTATTGAAACAAAATACTGGGTTTTTTTATGCATGCAATTGCCTATTACATGCAAATTCATATACGCGCATACATACATATGTATATACTTACTTACGGTATTATTTAATATGTATAAACTCTCATTAGTTATAAGCACTGTTACATATTCTTTTTAGATTTTATTATTATACTTAATGTTACCGCCACTCATAAATCGCTAATATGACATTACTGTTACCGCCACTCATAAATCGCTAATATGACATTACTGTTATCGATATGTAGAGAGATGAGCATGGCAAAATGTTCAATTATTCCTTTTAATTTTCCACGCGGTATAATTATGAGGCCATATTTAATCGAGACCACATACATAGGTATATAAAACACCTACATAGATTTAAGATATTCATTCGTTCAGGTCATAAGGATTACGAAGCTTCGCTTGGAGTAGCCATACCTAAAAGTTAGTATATCAGCAGTTTAGTATGTAAGTTTGTATAATGAATTTATTTATAATTTTAGGAATTTTAACATATTAAAGCGTAAGAATAAAGAATTAAAGTTTTCTAAAATTCTTACACTTGTGTTTAAAATCCACATTGGCTATCTTGAGCTTGGGCCGCTTTACCCGCAACATTAAAATTCTTTTATTTGCCTCATCGGATCGTTTGAAGGAATCATCTTGGGTGTTAAAACGTAAGTCCTAACAGAATGCAACCTTCCACTCCCTCACAGGGTCAACCACTAAGTCGTCAACGACCAACTCAGTTAAGTCCTGCACTGAACAACTGTCACATTTGCAACAAGTCCACAGACAACGAAAAATTTATAAAATGCAGCAAGTGCCATCTTAATTTTCATTTACCATGTGTCAATCTCAGCAGCAATCAAGACCAACCTACGTGGAGTTGCCAAAATTGTACGGTACAACATCAAATCACGATCGATTCTGCCTCTTCCATTCGTAGTGGTTCTTCGGCCGCTTCCCGCTCCCGCCGACAAACTCTTGAGCTACAACGTCTAGAAGAAGAGACACAACTTGAAAGAGATTTCATTAAAAGGAAATACCAAATTCTCGAACAAGCAGTAGATGACTTCGAGGACGCACAATCAGTTAATAAACACTCAGCTGTCAGATCTGTACATGAGTGGTTAGATAATCAAATCCAACTCCCTACTTCGGCTATTGCAACCGCACACCAAAATATAGTTTCCGCAGCTCGTCAGTTTGAAACGCCACCGTACACATTTGTACCACAAGCCACAACAACGCAAGAAATGCCTAACACTACTAAACCATATTGCCAAAACGTAAGTAATGACTTAGTTTATACGACAAAAACAATAACTCCGCCCGTATGTACAACTACGTCATTCGTTAATAACATGTCTTCATTTATTAATGACCCAACAACGAACCGTCAGCAGCCGACAACTGCAAATTTATGTAATAATTCAGACAACGTAAATGCAGAAAATCACACATTAGAGACACCTGTACAATTTGGTTACATGGATTCAACGTTTTCCATGAACCCATCAAACCTCCAACCTGTTATATTACCTTCTCACAGGCTTTCGCAACAACAAATAAGCGCGCGGCAGTCAGTACCAAAAGAGCTTCCAATTTTTACCGGCACTCCTGAAGAATGGCCCTTGTTTAGTGCCACATATGACTGGTCGACAGCAGTCTGTGGTTTTACAGACGCTGAAAATCTTGTCAGGCTTCAAAGTTCTCTAAAGGGGGAAGCACTTCGATCTGTTAAACATATTTTGATCCATCCATCGGGTTTACCATGTGCTCTATCTACACTAAAATTGCTTTTCGGACAACCGGAAAAAATATTAAACTCACTAAAAAATAGAATAAGATCACTACCAGCACTGAACACAAATAAATTGAGCACAATTACCTCTTTCGCCGTGGAAGTAAAGGGCCTAGAAACAACAATTAAAGCCAGTGGTTTAATAAATGAACTGACCAATTCATCTTTATTACATGAATTAATAATGAAAATGCCATCACATTTTCAACTTAAATAAAACTAGCAAAAAATAACAAAAGAGTTAGTTTGACTGAATTCGCTAACTGGATATATGAAGTCGGTGTCTCAGCAAGCAGCATAAATATAGAAAGTGACAGCAGCGCATCAAAGTCAATAGAGCAGTATTCGCGTAAGCCAAAAAACGTTTATGTGCATGCTCATGAAGAACAAAACAAAAAGATCTGTTTAGTGTGTTCTGGCAACTGCAATAGTGTTGAGAAGTGTAAAAAATTCTTGGCTGCGAATAGAAGCGAGCGATGGAACTTAGTAAGAATGTACAATCTATGTAAACTGTGCCTGCGACGTCACTACGGTATTTGCAGTAGCAGCATCGTTTGCAGAGAAAATAATTGTCAAATAAAACATAATACATTGCTGCATAAATCCATGACTGAAGATAGAGAAACAAACGCTACCAGAGAAACTGAAAATAAAAGCAAAAGAGATAATTTACATGCAGCCCATAGGAATGAATGCAATGAAATCTTATTTAAAATTATACCCATAACAATATACGGAAACAATAATAAACGTTTTAATACTTTTGCATTTATAGACGAGGGTTCGTCTGTAAGTCTGGTAAATGAACAATTAATTAATAAACTAGATTTAAATGGTGAGTCACAACCTCTATGCTTGAAATGGACAGGTGAAATAGGTCGCAACGAAGAAGACTCAAAAATAGTCTCAATGAAAATTTCAGGTATGAATAAAACTGAATTTTCTATTTCTGTTCGTACGGTTAAACAACTATCGCTTCCGAGTCAGAGCTTTAATTATAAAAAGTTATGTGAAAAATTTCCGCACCTTAAAGGGATACCCTTCGCCGATTTTGAAAATGCTGTACCAGATGTACTTTTAAGATTAAATAACTTGAAATTATGTGTGCCAACTCGTGTTAAAGAAGGCAAGAAAAACGAACCCGTCGCTTTACATACTCGCCTCGGCTGGCTAATATGTGGCAACTCCAGTGTTGGAGAAAAGGCCCAAATTCAATATAATTTTTACTCTTGCGAGTGTAAAGGTGAAAACGACCAAATTCTTACTCACTTACTCAAACAGTTTTATACAACTGAGTTAGCAGGGATAAGTAACTATACTCCAGCTCTTGGAAAAGATGACCAAAGGGCATTAAGTTTGCTAGAAACATATACGAAACAAAGATGCGATGGCCATTACGAGACAGCTTTGCTGTGGCGATATGACAATATTACACTTCCACAAAGCTTTGATATGGCGAAGAGACGACTGATTTGTCTCGAAAAAACTCTAAGAAAAAATAAAGAGTTGTTTGAACATTTCGAAAAAACAATTTCTGAATATTTTGAAAGAAATTACATAGCCAAAGTAAACAATGAAGATGATAAACAAAATGTATGGTATTTACCAATGTTTCCGGTATTTAACAAAAACAAACCGAATAAAACAAGAATAGTTTGGGATGCGGCCGCGAAGGCAAATGGTATTTCACTTAACTCTATGCTGCTCAAAGGGCCAGATTTGCTGTCTTCTCTTGCAGCTATTCTTTTTCGTTTTCGGCAAAGGCAAATTGCAATGTGTGGTGACATCGAACAAATGTTCCATCAGATTTATATACGCGATGAAGACTGCCATGCGCAAAGATTTTTATGGCGCAGCTGCGACGACAACAAAGAACCCGAAGTGTACGTAATAAAGGTTATGATATTCGGTGCCTCCTGCGCTCCGTGCATATCTCAGTATGTTAAAAACCTCAACGCATCAAAATTTGAAGCCAAGTATCCCTTAGCCGCTGCTGCCATCAAAGACAACCACTACGTAGATGATTTTCTTGCTTCTTCGGATACTCCTGCAGAAGCCGCCGAACTGGCTAAAACTGTGCGATTCATTCATAGTGAGGGAGGATTCAAAATTAGAAACTGGTGTTCGAATAATGATAGCGTTTTGAAAGAATTGAACTCTTCTAACCCTTTGACCAATATTTGCCTAAACGTTAGTGTAGGCGAAGTAACAGAAAAGGTACTTGGCATATTTTGGAACCCTGGGGAAGACAATATAACCTTTAAACTGTCGCAGTCTGTCTTAAACAGCGAACTTCTTCTCGGAAACAAAATTCCCACCAAACGTGAAATTTTAAGAACTCTAATGAGCATTTATGACCCTTTAGGGCTTGTAGGAAATTTCCTTATGTATTTGAAAATAGTTCTCCAAGAAGTTTGGAGAAGCAATATCGACTGGGACGAACATATTCTAGTAAATCAACAATTAAGGTGGGAAAACTGGCTAGCGCTTTTACCAGATTTAAAAAATGTAAATATACCTCGTTGTTATCTTAAAACATTGAAAAACTATAATAACCTAGATGTTCAATTGCATGTATTTGTGGATGCAAGCGAAAATGGTTATGCCGCCGTAGCGTATTTTAGGATGTGCTGTGGGGACGAAATCGCTATTTCACTTATTGGATCAAAAACTAGGGTGGCGCCACTAAAGGTTTTATCGATACCACGTTTAGAGCTGATGGCAGCTGTTATTGGTGCTCGGTTTGCTAAATATATTGAAAAACATCATACCGTTAAGATAAATCGAAAAACACTCTGGTCAGATTCACGAACAGTTTTAAGCTGGATACGCTCCGACCACCGAAAATATCACCAGTTCGTTGCAGTTCGTGTAAGTGAAATTCTCGATATTTCAGAGGTGGACGAGTGGTCCTGGATATCAGGAAAAACGAATGTAGCTGACGAAGCAACACGATGCACAAATAAACCTAATCTATCGAATACAGGGCGCTGGTTTAGCGGCCCTGATTTTTTAAAGTTGCCAGAGAAAGAATGGCGGGAACCCAATACACAACTTTTGGAAACAAAGCTCGAGTTGAAAGAGTGCTATTTAACGGCACGAAGTATAGAACAACTTATAAACTTACAAAGATTTTCTCGGTGGTGCAGAGCATTAAGGGCAACTGCATACGTAATTCGTTTTTGCTACTGCCGTAGAAACAGAGATATCACGCCTTCCTGTGAAAAGGAACTAACTCAAATTGAGTTGCTCAAAGCAGAACTGACTCTTATCAAAGATACACAGAAAGTATATTTCCAAAATGAAATAAATTGTCTATCACAAAAGAATAAATTAACAAAAACAAATTTTTTGTATAAATTGTCCCCGTATTTGGATCATAAAGGTGTCTTGAGAGTAGGTGGCCGAATTGATTATGCTGATGTTCCGGAGGAACTGAAGCATCCAGCCGTTTTGCCTAAACATTGCCGCCTAACAACCCTTTTAATATTACATTACCATAATCTGTACCGTCATAGTAGCCTTGAGACAGTGGTGAATGAATTGCGGCAAAAATACTATATTCCTAAATTGAGAACCGTTTGTAAATCAACCATTAAGCAGTGTCAAATGTGTAAAATTAAAACTGCGATGCCGGAGATTCCGCAGATGGCAAAATTACCTCGGGCTCGACTGGGTTCGTATCTCTCACCATTCACATTCACGGGTCTTGACTTTTTTGGTCCTATGCTTGTCACTGTTAACCGACATAAAGAAAAGAGATACGGTGCGCTATTTACATGTTTAACGGTACGTGCGGTTCATATTGAAATCGTCTATTCGCTTAATACAAGTTCGTGTATCATGGCAATACGTAAGTTTATTTCGCGAAGAGGCAGCCCAAGAGAATTTTTCAGCGACAATGGTACTAATTTTATCGGTGCTGATCGAGAGTTGCGTGAAGCCTTAAGAGAGGTGGACAAGAACGAGCTAATACGAAGTTTTACAACGTCCTACACCAAATGGAACTTTAACCCACCTTCTGCTCCTCATATGGGAGGAGCATGGGAACGATTAGTTCGATCCGTAAAAACTGTACTCTACAATATTAAAACAGAACGGTTTCCAAGCGATGAAATGCTGCAAAGCATGATGGCTGAAGTCGAAAGTATTATAAATTCCCGTCCTCTTACATATGTCCCAATAGAAAGCGAAAATCAAGAAGCGATCACACCAAATCATATTTTGCTTGGCAACTCCAGTGGCTTAAAACCCCTTGCATCGTACGACGACGAAGGTCTTGTACTTAAAGAAAGTTGGTTGCGTTCACAACAATATGCACAAATCTTTTGGAAGAGATGGGTGACAGAGTACCTGCCTACTTTGACGTGTAGGACAAAGTGGTTTCAAAAGGCCAAACCCATATCTGTGGGAGATTTAGTGATAGTGGTTGATCCAAATAACCCGAGAAACGTGTGGCCAAAAGGAAAGGTCATCGAAGTTGCCAAATCCGAAGATGGACAAGTACGAAAGGCAAAAGTTTTGACAGTTTGTGGCGTTTTAGAAAGACCTGCTGCAAAATTAGCGGTTTTAGACGTGGCTGAAAGAAAGTAGAGTAAGTCTTCGAAATCTCGCCATACTGTGGGGGAGTGTTACCGCCACTCATAAATCGCTAATATGACATTACTGTTACCGCCACTCATAAATCGCTAATATGACATTACTGTTATCGATATGTAGAGAGATGAGCATGGCAAAATGTTCAATTATTCCTTTTAATTTTCCACGCGGTATAATTATGAGGCCATATTTAATCGAGACCACATACATAGGTATATAAAACACCTACATAGATTTAAGATATTCATTCGTTCAGGTCATAAGGATTACGAAGCTTCGCTTGGAGTAGCCATACCTAAAAGTTAGTATATCAGCAGTTTAGTATGTAAGTTTGTATAATGAATTTATTTATAATTTTAGGAATTTTAACATATTAAAGCGTAAGAATAAAGAATTAAAGTTTTCTAAAATTCTTACACTTGTGTTTAAAATCCACATTGGCTATCTTGAGCTTGGGCCGCTTTACCCGCAACATTAAAATTCTTTTATTTGCCTCATCGGATCGTTTGAAGGAATCATCTTGGGTGTTAAAACGTAAGTCCTAACAGAATGCAACCTTCCACTCCCTCACAGGGTCAACCACTAAGTCGTCAACGACCAACTCAGTTAAGTCCTGCACTGAACAACTGTCACATTTGCAACAAGTCCACAGACAACGAAAAATTTATAAAATGCAGCAAGTGCCATCTTAATTTTCATTTACCATGTGCCAATCTCAGCAGCAATCAAGACCAACCTACGTGGAGTTGCCAAAATTGTACGGTACAACATCAAATCACGATCGATTCTGCCTCTTCCATTCGTAGTGGCTCTTCGGCCACCACCCGCTCCCGCCGACAAGCTCTTGAGCTACAACGTCTAGAAGAAGAGACACAACTTGAAAGAGATTTCACTAAAAAGAAATACCAAATTCTCGAACAAGCAGTAGATGACTTCGAGGACGCACAATCAGTTAATAAACACTCAGCTGTCAGATCTGTACATGAGTGGTTAGATAATCAAATCCAACTCCCTACTTCGGCTATTGCAACCGCACACCAAAATATAGTTTCCGCAGCTCGTCAGTTTGAAACGCCACCTTACACATTTGTACCACAAGCCACAACAACGCAAGAAATGCCTAACACTACTAAACCATATTGCCAAAACGTAAGTAATGACTTAGTTTATACGACAAAAACAATAACTCCGCCCGTATGTACAACTACGTCATTCGTTAATAACATGTCTTCATTTATTAATGACCCAACAACGAACCGTCAGCAGCCGACAACTGCAAATTTATGTAATAATTCAGACAACGTAAATGCAGAAAATCACACATTAGAGACACCTGTACAATTTGGTTACATGGATTCAACGTTTTCCATGAACCCATCAAACCTTCAACCTGTTATATTACCTTCTCACAGGCTTTCGCAACAACAAATAAGCACGCGGCAGTCAGTACCAAAAGAGCTTCCAATTTTTACCGGCACTCCTGAAGAATGGCCCTTGTTTAGTGCCACATATGACTGGTCGACAGCAGTCTGTGGTTTTACAGACGCTGAAAATCTTGTCAGGCTTCAAAGTTCTCTAAAGGGGGAAGCACTTCGATCTGTTAAACATATTTTGATCCATCCATCGGGTGTACCATGTGCTCTATCTACACTAAAATTGCTTTTCGGACAACCGGAAAAAATATTAAACTCACTAAAAAATAGAATAAGATCACTACCAGCACTGAACACAAATAAATTGAGCACAATTACCTCTTTCGCCGTGGAAGTAAAGGGCCTAGAAACAACAATTAAAGCCAGTGGTTTAATAAATGAACTGACCAATTCATCTTTATTACATGAATTAATAATGAAAATGCCATCACATTTTCAACTTAACTGGGGTGAACAAAAAATAAAACTAGCAAAAAATAACAAAAGAGTTAGTTTGACTGAATTCGCTAACTGGATATATGAAGTCGGTGTCTCAGCAAGCAGCATAAATATAGAAAGTGACAGCAGCGCATCAAAGTCAATAGAGCAGTATTCGCGTAAGCCAAAAAACGTTTATGTGCATGCTCATGAAGAACAAAACAAAAAGATCTGTTTAGTGTGTTCTGGCAACTGCAATAGTGTTGAGAAGTGTAAAAAATTCTTGGCTGCGAATAGAAGCGAGCGATGGAACTTAGTAAGAATGTACAATCTATGTAAACTGTGCCTGCGACGTCACTACGGTATTTGCAGTAGCAGCATCGTTTGCAGAGAAAATAATTGTCAAATAAAACATAATATATTGCTGCATAAATCCATGACTGAAGATAGAGAAACAAACGCTACCAGAGAAACTGAAAATAAAAGCAAAAGAGATAATTTACATGCAGCCCATAGGAATGAATGCAATGAAATCTTATTTAAAATTATACCCATAACAATATACGGAAACAATAATAAACGTTTTAATACTTTTGCATTTATAGACGAGGGTTCGTCTGTAAGTCTGGTAAATGAACAATTAATTAATAAACTAGATTTAAATGGTGAGTCACAACCTCTATGCTTGAAATGGACAGGTGAAATAGGTCGCAACGAAGAAGACTCAAAAATAGTCTCAATGAAAATTTCAGGTATGAATAAAACTGAATTTTCTATTTCTGTTCGTACGGTTAAACAACTATCGCTTCCGAGTCAGAGCTTTAATTATAAAAAGTTATGTGAAAAATTTCCGCACCTTAAAGGGATACCCGTCGCCGATTTTGAAAATGCTGTACCAGATGTACTTTTAGGATTAAATAACTTGAAATTATGTGTGCCAACTCGTGTTAAAGAAGGTAAGAAAAACGAACCCGTCGCTTTACATACTCGCCTCGGCTGGCTAATATGTGGCAACTCCAGTGTTGGAGAAAAGGCCCAAATTCAATATAATTTTTACTCTTGCGAGTGTAAAGGTGAAAACGACCAAATTCTTACTCTCTTACTCAAAAAGTTGTATACAACTGAATTAGCAGGGATAAGTAACTATACTCCAGCTCTTGGAAAAGATGACCAAAGGGCATTAAGTTTGCTAGAAACATATACGAAACAAAGATGCGATGGCCATTACGAGACAGCTTTGCTGTGGCGATATGACAATATTACACTTCCACAAAGCTTTGATATGGCGAAGAGACGACTGATTTGTCTCGAAAAAACTCTAAGAAAAAATAAAGAGTTGTTTGAACATTTCGAAAAAACAATTTCTGAATATTTTGAAAGAAATTACATAGCCAAAGTAAACAATGAAGATGATAAACAAAATGTATGGTATTTACCAATGTTTCCGGTATTTAACAAAAACAAACCGAATAAAACAAGAATAGTTTGGGATGCGGCCGCGAAGGCAAATGGTATTTCACTTAACTCTATGCTGCTCAAAGGGCCAGATTTGCTGTCTTCTCTTGCAGCTATTCTTTTTCGTTTTCGGCAAAGGCAAATTGCAATGTGTGGTGACATCGAACAAATGTTCCATCAGATTTATATACGCGATGAAGACTGCCATGCGCAAAGATTTTTATGGCGCAGCTGCGACGACAACAAAGAACCCGAAGTGTACGTAATAAAGGTTATGATATTCGGTGCCTCCTGCGCTCCGTGCATATCTCAGTATGTTAAAAACCTCAACGCATCAAAATTTGAAGCCAAGTATCCCTTAGCCGCTGCTGCCATCAAAGACAACCACTACGTAGATGATTTTCTTGCTTCTTCGGATACTCCTGCAGAAGCCGCCGAACTGGCTAAAACTGTGCGATTCATTCATAGTGAGGGAGGATTCAAAATTAGAAACTGGTGTTCGAATAATGATAGCGTTTTGAAAGAATTGAACTCTTCTAACCCTTTGACCAATATTTGCCTAAACGTTAGTGTAGGCGAAGTAACAGAAAAGGTACTTGGCATATTTTGGAACCCTGGGGAAGACAATATAACCTTTAAACTGTCGCAGTCTGTCTTAAACAGCGAACTTCTTCTCGGAAACAAAATTCCCACCAAACGTGAAATTTTAAGAACTCTAATGAGCATTTATGACCCTTTAGGGCTTGTAGGAAATTTCCTTATGTATTTGAAAATAGTTCTCCAAGAAGTTTGGAGAAGCAATATCGACTGGGACGAACATATTCTAGTAAATCAACAATTAAGGTGGGAAAACTGGCTAGCGCTTTTACCAGATTTAAAAAATGTAAATATACCTCGTTGTTATCTTAAAACATTGAAAAACTATAATAACCTAGATGTTCAATTGCATGTATTTGTGGATGCAAGCGAAAATGGTTATGCCGCCGTAGCGTATTTTAGGATGTGCTGTGGGGACGAAATCGCTATTTCACTTATTGGATCAAAAACTAGGGTGGCGCCACTAAAGGTTTTATCGATACCACGTTTAGAGCTGATGGCAGCTGTTATTGGTGCTCGGTTTGCTAAATATATTGAAAAACATCATACCGTTAAGATAAATCGAAAAACACTCTGGTCAGATTCACGAACAGTTTTAAGCTGGATACGCTCCGACCACCGAAAATATCACCTTCTCGATATTTCAGAGGTGGACGAGTGGTCCTGGATATCAGGAAAAACGAATGTAGCTGACGAAGCAACACGATGCACAAATAAACCTAATCTATCGAATACAGGGCGCTGGTTTAGCGGCCCTGATTTTTTAAAGTTGCCAGAGAAAGAATGGCGGGAACCCAATACACAACTTTTGGAAACAAAGCTCGAGTTGAAAGAGTGCCATTTAACGGCACGAAGTATAGAACAACTTATAAACTTACAAAGATTTTCTCGGTGGTGCAGAGCATTAAGGGCAACTGCATACGTAATTCGTTTTTGCTACTGCCGTAGAAACAGAGATATCACGCCTTCCTGTGGAAAGGAACTAACTCAAATTGAGTTGCTCAAAGCAGAACTGACTCTTATCAAAGATACGCAGAAAGTATATTTCCAAAATGAAATAAATTGTCTATCACAAAAGAATAAATTAACAAAAACAAATTTTTTGTATAAATTGTCCCCGTATTTGGATCATAAAGGTGTCTTGAGAGTAGGTGGCCGAATTGATTATGCTGATGTTCCGGAGGAACTGAAGCATCCAGCCGTTTTGCCTAAACATTGCCGCCTAACAACCCTTTTAATATTACATTACCATAATCTGTACCGTCATAGTAGCCTTGAGACAGTGGTGAATGAATTGCGGCAAAAATACTATATTCCTAAATTGAGAACCGTTTGTAAATCAACCATTAAGCAGTGTCAAATGTGTAAAATTAAAACTGCGATGCCGGAGATTCCGCAGATGGCAAAATTACCTCGGGCTCGACTGGGTTCGTATCTCTCACCATTCACATTCACGGGTCTTGACTTTTTTGGTCCTATGCTTGTCACTGTTAACCGACATAAAGAAAAGAGATACGGTGCGCTATTTACATGTTTAACGGTACTTGCGGTTCATATTGAAATCGTCTATTCGCTTAATACAAGTTCGTGTATCATGGCAATACGTAAGTTTATTTCGCGAAGAGGCAGCCCAAGAGAATTTTTCAGCGACAATGGTACTAATTTTATCGGTGCTGATCGAGAGTTGCGTGAAGCCTTAAGAGAGGTGGACAAGAACGAGCTAATACGAAGTTTTACAACGTCCTACACCAAATGGAACTTTAACCCACCTTCTGCTCCTCATATGGGAGGAGCATGGGAACGATTAGTTCGATCCGTAAAAACTGTACTCTACAATATTAAAACAGAACGGTTTCCAAGCGATGAAATGCTGCAAAGCATGATGGCTGAAGTCGAAAGTATTATAAATTCCCGTCCTCTTACATATGTCCCAATAGAAAGCGAAAATCAAGAAGCGATCACACCAAATCATATTTTGCTTGGCAACTCCAGTGGCTTAAAACCCCTTGCATCGTACGACGACGAAGGTCTTGTACTTAAAGAAAGTTGGTTGCGTTCACAACAATATGCACAAATCTTTTGGAAGAGATGGGTGACAGAGTACCTGCCTACTTTGACGTGTAGGACAAAGTGGTTTCAAAAGGCCAAACCCATATCTGTGGGAGATTTAGTGATAGTGGTTGATCCAAATAACCCGAGAAACGTGTGGCCAAAAGGAAAGGTCATCGAAGTTGCCAAATCCGAAGATGGACAAGTACGAAAGGCAAAAGTTTTGACAGTTTGTGGCGTTTTAGAAAGACCTGCTGCAAAATTAGCGGTTTTAGACGTGGCTGAAAGAAAGTAGAGTAAGTCTTCGAAATCTCGCCATACTGTGGGGGAGTGTTACCGCCACTCATAAATCGCTAATATGACATTACTGTTACCGCCACTCATAAATCGCTAATATGACATTACTGTTATCGATATGTAGAGAGATGAGCATGGCAAAATGTTCAATTATTCCTTTTAATTTTCCACGCGGTATAATTATGAGGCCATATTTAATCGAGACCACATACATAGGTATATAAAACACCTACATAGATTTAAGATATTCATTCGTTCAGGTCATAAGGATTACGAAGCTTCGCTTGGAGTAGCCATACCTAAAAGTTAGTATATCAGCAGTTTAGTATGTAAGTTTGTATAATGAATTTATTTATAATTTTAGGAATTTTAACATATTAAAGCGTAAGAATAAAGAATTAAAGTTTTCTAAAATTCTTACACTTGTGTTTAAAATCCATATTGGCTATCTTGAGCTTGGGCCGCTTTACCCGCAACACTTAAAATATTTTTACTGACTTCACTTGTCTTTACTGCCTCGCTGCGATCATACATACTTAAGACTTAATAAAGTAATCCGTGTAATAATTTTAATTTACGCATAAAGTTAAAATCTCATACATAAATTTGGTGCCGAAACCCGGGAATTGATGCATAAATTTAAGCGTGCCTAGTGGAAGTTCAATAAAATAAATTTGAAGACTGGAAAACCAATAAAATGGCGGAATTACACCAACATATCGAGAGCCAAAGAGATTTGTTACGGAACCTGAAGAAAACCGCTAAGCTTTATGATTTGCAAACGAATAAAACGCATGGATTTGCACAATCGGTTTTAGACGAAATAGAAGCGAATTTTGCAAAATTTAAAGAAGGTAATAGTCATTTATGTTCCATAGTCCATGAAAATACCATTAATACAGAAAATATTCCGTATTTCGAAGAAGATGTTTATTACCAGTTTCAGAAGGAATTTTTTACCCTTAAGGGTCTGTTGCTTGATTTCATGGAATCTGGTGATCTTCGTTCGCCTGGAATTCAATCCAGCACGTTTGCTGGTTCTGGTCATTCTAGAAATGAAACATTTTCGGTTCAGGCACGGTTACCGAAAATTGACTTGCCAATCTTTAGTGGAGATTATTTAGCCTGGATGTCATACCAAGATATGTTTATTTCACTAGTGCATAATAATCCCAGCCTGTCTGATGTCCAAAAATTTTGTTTTTTGAAAACTTCTTGCAAGGAAACTCCACTGGATATCGTGAATGGATATCCAGCAACGGACGCTAGCTACACTTTAGCTTGGACAGCATTGCAAAATAGATATCACAATAAAAGGAAAATAGTTGATACTATTTTTAAAAAGTTATTTTCGATACCTGTTTCTGATGGCTCCGCCAAAAGCATTCAGTTAATTTTAGATACAACCCGCACTAGTATAGCGCTTCTACGCAGCTTAGAAGTAAATACTGAAGGTGAACATGCTATGCTTATATATATGACTGTGAATAAGCTGGACTTACAAATACGCAAGGAATGGGAGCAATCTCTAAAAGCGGCAACGGAAATTCCTCCAATAGGAGATTTATTCAAATTCCTAGAAGCAATATTTCGAACATTAGAAACACTTTCTGATCAGGCCGATTCAAGTCCTAATGCAGTTCGTTTGTCATCAAAATCCTCACTAAATAATAACGGTAAAAGCAATTTTCGACGGTATGCAAACGCTGTTTCTACAAGCAACGACTCCGACTGCCCCTGCTGCAATAAGCGTCATCTTCTTTTCAAATGTTTCAAGTTTGCTTCGTTAGCATCTGCTGCAAAGAAAGATTTTTTAAATTCAAAGCGAATATGTAGAAATTGCTTAACACCTGGCCACTTTAGTAACAACTGTCGTGTAGTTTCTCGCTGTCAAGTCTGCCAACAGAATCACCATACAACAGTGCATAATGAATATTCGGCAACCCACTCAATGGCGAACTCACCTACTGAATCCGCTATGATTCGTGAACACCCCTCGTCTTCGCAAATACTTCAGAACGTCACTGCTCATGTAGTTGATAATTGCAAGAAATATAGTGGCAGGAAAAGGTCTCAAATTCTCTTAGCGACATTACGGGTCGTGCTAAAAACCTATCAAGGCGTCTTTGTCTTGCGGGCCCTCCTTGACCAATGTGCCCAGGCTACTTTTATCACCAAAAAGGTTGCGGACGCTCTAAAATTACCTTACACAAAGGATTTTGTAGAAATTAGCGGGGTTGGTGGACATCAACCCACGATTGTACGAAAACATGTTAATTTTACTATTTTCTCAAGAACCAACACTAATTTTAAGATCGATTGTGAGGCCTTAGTTTTACCAAAAATAACTGGATATCAACCTATGGCTATAAATGAGAAACTTTTACCTGATTTAAGTAAATTTTCGTTAGCTGATCCTTATTTCTCAGAACCTGGAGAAATTGATCTTTTGCTAGGAGGAGATATCTATGGAGATATCGTATTACCTCAACAACATACATTTAACAATGGTCCTTTTTTGCAATTGACACAATTCGGGTGGATAGTTTCGGGTCCTATTCCAGACAACAATTTACATCACAGTATTACTTTAAACGTTTGTTCTTTAGATAAACAATTACAGTCCTTTTGGGAACAGGAAGAACTGATAGAGAAGAGGGTTTTAACAGAAGAAGAAATTCTTTGTGAAGAACACTTCAAAGCTACTACTATACGTGATTCATCAGGACGTTATATGGTGTCTCTACCCTTTAAATCTCTTCTCAAGAGTAGCTTACTTCCCGTTTTTGCACAAACAGACTATACAGCACTTTCTCGCTTAAAAAGTATTGAAGCCAAATGTAAATTGAATAAGAACTTTGGGAAGCTTTACACAGACTTTATGGAAGAGTACGAACGGCTTGGTCATATGGAAAAGGTAGGCACTTATCCTCTTGACTTGGATAGGAATGGGTTCTTTTTACCCCATCATGGTGTTTTAAGAGAAAACAGCTCGACAACCAAGTTGAGGGTTGTTTTCGACGGTAGCTGTAAGCGGTCAGCTCAGCCCTCGTTAAATGACGAACTGGCAGCTGGTCCTGCATTACAAAATGATCTGCCTACAATCATTAATCGGTGGAGACGTTTCAAAATTGGTTTTAGGGCAGATTTAGAAAAAATGTTTCGACAAATACTAGTAATACCGGAGCAACGAAAGTTTCAACAAATTCTTTGGAGAAATATGAGATCCGAAGAGATACTAATTTACCGGCTCTCAACGGTCACTTATGGTACAACATCTGCGCCTTTTCTTTCGATTAGAGTGTTACAACAGCTAGCACTAGACGAACAGGAAAAATATCCAATGGCTTGTAGCGTGCTCAACACAGATACTTATGTTGATGATGTTATTTCTGGGGCGGATAGTTTAGCAGAAGCTTACCAGTTGCATACTGAGCTATGTAGCTTGCTAAATAAAGGTCAGTTTAATCTACGTAAATGGACTACAAACTCAAGAGAACTACTAGATTTGATTCCCGTAGACTTCAGGGAAACTTCCAACATATTCGAGTTGAATCAACCTAATACAGTAAAAGCTCTGGGTTTGAAGTGGGACATAGCAGATGACTGCTTTTCATTTGATATTAATTTTGATAATACATCATTAGTTACAAAACGAAGCTTGTTATCAGATGCCGCAAAACTTTACGATCCTCTAGGCTGGCTATCCCCTACCACAATTCTCGCAAAAATAGAATTTCAAAACCTATGGTTACTTGGTATTGATTTGAACGATCGCCTGCCCGATGCTATGGAGAAAAAATGGTTAATATATCGCAATAATTTAAAACATCTGGAAAATATTAAAATTCCGCGTTGGATTGGAGTGCGCAAGGAGGTTAAAGTTGAAATTCATGGGTTTTCCGACTCTTCTAAGCTAGCTTATGCAGCGGCAGTCTATGCAAAAACCAGTTCTGATTTGGGTACAAAAGTATATCTAATCCAGGCAAAAACTAAAGTGGGCCCTATAAAGCGGTTAACTATACCCAGAATGGAATTGTGTGGTGCCACTTTATTAGCTAAGCTAGTAGATAAAATAATTTCTTCACTTAATCAAAGAATTTCGAATGTTTACTATTGGACTGATAGCACAACTGTGCTTGCATGGATTCGTGGTCAGTCGTCTAAGTGGCCTGTATATGTTGGAAATCGAGTTGCCGAAATTCAACGCAGGTTTAATGCTTCTCAATGGCGATATATATCCACAAGGGAAAATCCTGCTGACTGCGCGTCCCGTGGTATACTACCCAGTGAATTGGCTGAACATGAATTATGGTGGCATGGTCCTAACTGGCTATCGGAACCATCAGAAAATTGGCCAAAACAACCTCAAATAAACTTAAATGAAATTGATAAAATTGCTGAACCATCCTTAAATATACATGCAACTGCGACATATGTCAACCAATATCCAGATTTATTAACAAGATTTTCTTCTCTTGGTAAGCTGATACGTGTTGTTGCATACATATTTCGTTTTAAACATAACACTCAAGTTAATAAAAACCCGCAGATTGAAAGTAACAGTAAGATGGCAGGGTTTCTTTCAACCGAAGAGTTGAAATTTGCTAGATTCAGAATTGTACAAGTTTCACAACAAGTGGATTTTTCACATGAAATTTTTGAACTTAAACAGAAAGGTAAAATTATAAGGAACAATGCTCTAGCACAGTTGTACCCATTTTTTGATGCATATCAAATACTTAGACTTGGTGGTAGAATTCAAAATTCCGATCTTAGCTATAGTTCCAAACATCCAATTTTGCTAAAGAAGCAAAATCCATTGTCTAATCTAATCTTTCTAGATGCACATATTAAAACTCTACATGGTGGTTTGATCCAAATGCAAGCTTATGTCTCACGAGAATATTGGATACTATCCAGTAGAAGCATTGCAAAACGAAACTTGCAGAGATGTGTGACTTGTTTTAAATACAACGCAAAAGCAGCCCAGCAGATGATGGGAAACCTCCCTAGTGTTCGCCTCAGGCCGGCACGGCCATTCAAGCACAGTGGGGTCGATTATGCAGGTCCAATCGTCATTAAACAGTCAACTGCAAGAAATTCAGTGACCACAAAGGGTTATATATGTTTGTTTATTTGCATGGTTACGAAAGCGCTGCACTTGAAAGCAGCAACAAACATGTCAACTGATGCGTTTCTGGCAGCTTTTAGGCGTTTTGTGTCTCGTCGCGGCCCCTGTACTGATTTGTATTCAGACTGTGGTACCAACTTTGTTGGAGCTAACAAAGAGCTGCAAATTCTGTATAATCGCAGTAAGTCGGCAATCCCAGATGAAATATACAACAAACTGGCTGCGAATAGCACAAAGTGGCATTTCATACCTCCAGCCTCTCCAAACTTTGGTGGTCTTTGGGAGGCCGGCGTCAAATCCACTAAACACCATTTGAACAGAGTGATGCAGAATCTTATTCTAACATTTGAAGAGCTTACTACGCTGCTAGCTCAGATTGAAAGCTGTTTGAATTCAAGACCGTTATGCCCCCTCTCTTCAGACCCATCTGACTGTCATGCGCTAACTCCTGCCCACTTGTTGATTGGGGAGCCTACGCTTTGTGTACCAGAAGAGGATTTGCTCGAGGTCAACATTGATCGATTGAATAGATGGAAAGTTGTTGAAAAGCTCAAACAGCATTTTTGGCGACGTTGGTCAAACGAATGGTTGTGCCGAATGCAAGCGAGACCTAAATGGCTTAAAATAACACAAAGTCCAAAAGTTGGAGATTTAGTGGTATTTTTCAATGAACGTTGTACTCCAGGAAACTGGCCGCTTGCTCGTATCAAGGATATTCATCCTGGCAAAGACGGTTGTGTACGGGTGGTCACTCTATCCGCACATGGCAAAGTCTTCAAACGTCCAATTTCCAAAATTGCGCCTTTGCCGATGAATGATTGCTTTGATAATACAGAAAATGATGCCAACTCTAAACCATACGGTGATGACTCTCCCGCATTATAAGCACTATCGCACTTAGTGGGGGAGAATGTTAATGAATAATTTAAGGTAGTATTATTGCCTACTGCTATTTATTCACACATCACTATATTATAACATATGAATGCCGTTTTATTCGATGCATAAGACATAAACGAGAGTAAATTACTTATGCTCAGAGAAAATGTATTGAAACAAAATACTGGGTTTTTTTATGCATGCAATTGCCTATTACATGCAAATTCATATACGCGCATACATACATATGTATATACCTACTTACAGTATTATTTAATATGTATAAACTCTCATTAGTTATAAGCACTGTTACATATTCTTTTTAGATTTTATTATTATACTTAAAATATTTTTACTGACTTCACTTGTCTTTACTGCCTCGCTGCGATCATACATACTTAAGACTTAATAAAGTAATCCGTGTAATAATTTTAATTTACGCATAAAGTTAAAATCTCATACACTGGGTGTAATTTTTATATACTATATTAAAGCCGAGATTTCTAATTTTCCACAACAAATTTGTATAATCTTTTTTGAAATTTTTTGAAAAGGGCACAGGTGTATTTTATTTATATATTAAAGCTGACAATTTTGTACACTTTTTAAAGAAAATTTTGGAATAAGTCATAGGTGTAATTTTTATAAATATAAAAAGCACAGTTTTCTAATTTTGCATGAAAATTTTTGTATACTTTTTCTTGAAAAATTTTCAATAAGACCGGGAATAATTTTTATAAATATAAAAGCCGAGATTTCTAATTTTGCATGAAACATTTTGTATACTTTTTCTTGAAAATTATTGAATAAGACCGGTTGTAATTTTTATAAATATAAAAGCGGAGATTTCTAATTTTCCATAAAATATTTTTATAATCTTTCTTAAATTTTTTTAAAAAGGTAACAGGTGTATTTTATTTGTATATTAAAGCTGAAAATTCTAATTTTAAAACTTTTTCTTCAAAATGTTTGAATAAGTCACGGGTGTAATTTTTATATAAATAAAAGCCGAGATTTCTAATTTTCCACAAATATGTTGTATACTTTTTCTTGAAAATTTTTGAATAAGACATGTGTGTAATTTTTATAAATATAAAAGCCGAGATTTCTAATTTTCCACAAAAAATTTGTATAATCTTTCTTGACATTTTTTGAAAAGGTCACAGGTTTATTTTATTTATATATTAAAGCTGAAAATTTTGTACACTTTTTAAAGAAAATTTTGGAATAAGTCATAGGTGTAATTTTTATTAATATAAAAGTCGAGTTTTCTAATTTTGCATGAAAATTTTTGTATGCTTTTTTTTAAAAATTTTGAATAAGACTGGGTGTAATTTTTATATATATTAAAGCCGAGATTTCTAATTTTCCACAACAAATTTGTATAATCTTTTTTGAAATTTTTTGAAAAGGGCACAGGTGTATTTTATTTATATATTAAAGCTGACAATTTTGTACACTTTTTAAAGAAAATTTGGAATAAGTCATAGGTGTAATTTTTATAAATATAAAAAGCACAGTTTTCTAATTTTGCATGAAAATTTTTGTATACTTTTTCTTGAAAAATTTTCAATAAGACCGGGTATAATTTTTATAAATATAAAAGCCGAGATTTCTAATTTTGCATGAAACATTTTGTATACTTTTTCTTGAAAATTATTGAATAAGACCGGGTGTAATTTTTATAAATATAAAAGCGGAGATTTCTAATTTTCCATAAAATATTTTTATAATCTTTCTTAAATTTTTTTAAAAAGGTAACAGGTGTATTTTATTTGTATATTAAAGCTGAAAATTCTAATTTTAAAACTTTTTCTTCAAAATGTTTGAATAAGTCACGGGTGTAATTTTTATATAAATAAAAGCCGAGATTTCTAATTTTCCACAAAAAATTTTGTATACTTTTTCTTGAAAGTGTTTGAATTAGACACGGGTGTAATTTTTATATAAATAAAACGAAGATTTCTAGTTTTCCATAAAAAATGTTTTAAATTTTTCTTGAAAATTTTTGAATAAGTCACAAATGTAATTTACTTATATATTAAAGCTAAAATATCTAATATTGTATACTTTTTCTTAAAAATGTTTAAATAAGTCACGGTAGTAATATTTATAAATATAAAAGCCGAGATTTCTAGTTTTCCATAAAAAATTTTTATAAATTTTCTTGAAAATGTTTGAATAAGTCACAAATGTTATTAACTTATATATTCAAACTAAAATATCTAATTTTGTATACTATTTCTTAAAAATGTTTAAATAAGTCACGGTAGTAATATTTATAAATATAAAAGCCGAGATTTCTAATTTTCAATAAAATATTTTTATAATTTTGCTTGAAATTTTTGGAATCAGTCAAAGGTGTATTTTATTTATATATTAAAGCTGAAATTTCTAATTTTTAACACTTTTTCTTCATATTTTTTGAATAAGCCACGGATGTAATTTTTATAAATATAAAATCCGAACTTTCTAATTTTTCATAAAAAAATATTATAATTTTTCTTAAAAATCTTTGAATAGGTAACAGGTGTGTTTTATTTATATATTAAAGCTGAACTATCTAATTTTAACACTTTTTCTTCAAAATGTTTGAATAAGTCACGGTAGTAATATTTATAAATATAAAAGCCGAAATTTCTAATTTTCCATAAAAAAATATTATAATTTTTCTTGAAATTTTTTGAATAAGTCAAAGGTGCATTATATATACATATTAAAACTGAAATTTCTAATTTTGTATACTATTTCTTAAAAATGTTTAAATAAGTCACGGTAGTAATATTTATAAATATAAAAGCCGAGATTTCTAATTTTCAATAAAATATTTTTATAATTTTGCTTGAAATTTTTTGAATCCGTCAAAGGTGTATTTTATTTATATATTAAAGCTGAAATTTCTAATTTTTAACACTTTTTCTTCATATTGTTTGAATAAGCCACGGATGTAATTTTTATAAATATAAAATCCGAACTTTCTAATTTTTCATAAAAAAATTTTATAATTTTTCTTAAAAATTTTTGAATAGGTAACAGGTGTGTTTTATTTATTTATTAAAGCTGAAATATCTAATTTTAACACTTTTTCTTCAAAATGTTTGAATAAGTCACGGGTGTAATTTTTATATAAATAAAAGCCGAGATTTCTAATTTTCCACAAATATGTTGTAAACTTTTTCTTGAAAATTTTTGAATAAGACACGTGTGTAACTTTTATAAATATAAAAGCCGAGATTTCTAATTTTCCACATAAAAATTGTATAATCTTTCTTGAAATTTTTTGAAAAGGTCACAGGTTTATTTTATTTATATATTAAAGCTGAAAATTTTGTACACTTTTTAAAGAAAATTTTTGAATAAGTTGTAGGTGTAATTTTTATAAGTATAAAAAGCCCAGTTTTCTTATTTTGCATGAAAATTTTTGTATACTTTTTCTTGAAAATATAAAATATAAAAGCCGAGATTTCTAATTTTGCATGAAATATTTTGTATACTTTTTCTTGAAAATTATTGAATAAGACCGGGTGTAATTTTTAAAAATATAAAAGCGAAGATTTCTAATTTTCCATAAAATATTTTTATAATCTTTCTTAAATTTTTTGAAAAGGTCACAGGTGTATTTAATTGTATATTAAAGCTGAAAATTCTAATTTTGCATAAACAATTTTGAACACTTTTTAAAGAAAGTTTTTGAATAAGTAATAGGTGTAATTTTTATACATATAAAACCCAGATTTCTAATTTTCCACAAAAAATTTTGTATACTTTTTCTTGAAAATGTTTCAATTGGATACGGGTGTAATTTTTATATAAATAAAACCGAGATTTCAAGTTTTCCATAACAAATTTTTATAATTTTTCTTGAAAATGTTTGAATAAGTTACAAATGTAATTTACTTATATATTAAAACTAAAATATCTAATTTTGTATACTTTTTCTTAAAAATGTTTAAATAAGTCACGGTAGTAATATTTATAAATATAAAAGCCGAGATTTCTAGTTTTCCATAAAATTTTTTTATAATTTTTCTTGAAAATGTTTGTATAAGTCACAAATGTAATTTACTTATATATTAAAACTAAAATATCTAATTTTAACACTTTTTCTTCAAAATGTTTGAATAAGTCACGGGTGTGATTTTTATATAAATAAAAGCAATGATTTCTAATTTTCCACAAAAAATTTTGTATACTTTTTCTTGAAAATGTTTGAATTAGACGCGGGTGTATTTTTTATATAAATAAAACCAAAATTTCTAGTTTTCCATTAAAAATTTTTATAATTTTTCTTGAAAATGTTTAAATAAGTCACAAATGTATTTTACTTATATATAGATATAGAATATATATATAGATATATATATAGAATCAACATCGGCCCTTGAAATTTAACCGCCCTTTATTAAAGCTAAAATATCTAATTTTGTATATATTTTCTTGAAAATGTTTGAATAAGTCACAGGTGTAATTTTTATAAATATAAAAACCGAGATTTCTAATTTTCCACACAAAATTTTTATAATCTTTCTTGAAATTTTTTGAATAAGTCACAGGTGCATTTTATATATATATTAAAGCTGACAATTTTGTACACTTTTTAAAGAAAATTTTGGAATAAGTCATAGGTGTAATTTTTATAAATATAAAAAGCCCAGTTTTCTAATTTTGCATGAAAATTTTTGGATACTTTTTCTTGAAAATTTTTTAATAAGACCGGGTGTAATTTTTATAAATATAAAAACCGAGATTTCTAGTTTTGCATGAAAAATTTTGTATACTTTTTCTTGAAAATTATTGAATAAGACCGGGAGTAATTTTTATAAATATAAAAGCGGAGATTTCTAATTTTCCATAAAATATTTTTATAATCTTTCTTAAATTTTTTGAAAAGGTAACAGGTGTATTTTATTTGTATATTAAAGCTGAAAATTCTAATTTTGCATAAACAATTTTGAACACTTTTTAAAGAAAATTTTTGAATAAGTCATTGGTGTAATTTTTAAACATATAAAACCCAGATTTCTAATTTTCCACAGAAAATTTTGTATACTTTTTCTTTAAAATGTTTGAATTAGATACGGGTGTAATTTTTATATAAATAAAACCGAGATTTCTAGTTTTCCATAAAAAATTTTTATAGTTTGTCATGAAAATGTTTGAATAAGTCACAAATGTAATTTACTTATATATTAAAACTAAAATATCTAATTTTGTATACTTTTTCTTAAAAATGTTTAAATAAGTCACGGTAGTAATATTTATAAATATAAAAGGCGAGATTTCTAGTTTTCCATAAACATTTTTTATAATTTTTCTTGAAAATGTTTGAATAAGTCACAAATGTAATTTACTTATATATTAAAGCTAAAATATCTAATATTGTATACTTTTTCTTAAAAATGTTTAAATAAGTCACGGTAGTAATATTTATAAATATAAAAACCGAGATTTCTAATTTTCAATAAAATATTTTTATAATTTTGCTTGAAATTTTTTGAATCAGTCAAAGGTGTATTTTATTTATATATTAAAGCTGAAATTTCTAATTTTAAACACTTTTTCTTCATATTGTTTGAATAAGCCACGGATGTAATTTTTATAAATATAAAAGCCGAAATTTCTAATTTTCCACACAAAATTTTGTATACTTTTTCTTGAAAATGTTTGAATTAGACACGGGTTTAATTTTTATATAAATAAAACCAAGATTTCTAGTTTTCCATAAAAAATGTTTTAAATTTTTCTTGAAAATTTTTGAATAAGTCACAAATGTAATTTACTTATATATTAAAGCTAAAATATCTAATTTTGTATATATTTTCTTGAAAATGTTTGAATAAGTCACAGGTGTAATTTTTATAAATATAAAAACTGAGATTTCTAATTTTCCACACAAAATTTTTATAATCTTTCTTGAAAATGTTTGAATAAATCACTGGTGCATTATATATATATATATTAAAACTGAAATTTCTAATTTTGTATACTTTTTCTTGAAAATTTTTTAATAAGACGGGGTGTAATTTTTTAAAATATAAAACCCGAGATTTCTAATTTTGCATGAACATTTTTGTATACTTTTTCTTGAAAATTTTTGAATAAGGCCGGATGTAATTTTTATAAATATAAAAGCCGAGATTTCTAATTTTCCATAAAATATTTTTATAATTTTGCTTGAATTTTTTTATATAAGACACAGGTATATTTTATTTATATATATATTAAAGTTGAAATTGCTAATTTTGCATGACCAATCAAAATTTTTTCTTTAAAATGTTAGAAAAGTCACGGGTGTAGTTTTTATATTTATAAAACCCAGATTTCTAATTTTCCACAAATATGTTGTATACTTTTTCTTGAAAATTTTTGAATAAGACACGGGTATAATTTTTATAAATATAAAACCCCAGATTTCTAATTTTCCACAAATAATTTGTATAATCTTTCTTGAAATTTTTTGAAAAGGTCACAGGTGTATTTTATTTATATATTAAAGCTGAAAATTTTGTACACTTTTTAAAGAAAATTTTTGAATAAGTCATAGGTGTAATTTTTAGTAATATAAAAGTCGAGTTTTCTACTTTTGCACAAACATTTTTGTATGCATTTTCTTAAAAATCTTGAATAAGACTGGGTGTAATTTTTATATATATTAAAGCCGAGATTTCTAATTTTCTACAAATAATTTGTATAATCTTTCTTGAAATTTTTTGAAAAAATCACTGGTGCATTATATATATATATATATATATATATATATTAAAACTGAAATTTCTAATTTTGTATACTTTTTCTTGAAAATTTTTTAATAAGACCGGGTGTAATTTTTATAAATATAAAACCCGAGATTTCTAATTTTCCACAAATAATTTGTATAATCTTTCTTGAAATTTTTTGAAAAGGTCACAGGTGTATTTTATTTGTATATTAAAGCTGAAAATCCTAAATTTGCATAAACAGTTTTGTACACTTTTTAAAGAAAATATTTGAATAAGTCATAGGTATAATTTTTATAAATATTAAAGCCGAGTTTTCTAATTTTGCATGAAAATTTTTGTATACTTTTTCTTGAAAATGTTTGAATTAGACACGGGTGTAATTTTTATAAATATAAAAGCCGAGATTTCTAATTTTCCACAAAAAATTTGTATAATCTTTCTTGAAATTTTTTGAAAAGGTCACAGGTTTATTTTCTTTACATATTAAAGCTGAAAATTTTGTACACTTTTTAAAGAAAATTTTTGAATAAGTCATAGGTGTAATTTTTAGTAATATAAAAGTCGAGTTTTCTACTTTTGCACAAACATTTTTGTATGCATTTTCTTAAAAATCTTGAATAAGACTGGGTGTAATTTTTATATATATTAAAGCCGAGATTTCTAATTTTCTACAAATAATTTGTATAATCTTTCTTGAAATTTTTTGAAAAGGGCACAGGTGTATTTTATTTATATATTAAAGCTGACAATTTTGTACACTTTTTAAAGAAAATTTTGGAATAAGTCATAGGTGTAATTTTTATAAATATAAAAAGTACAGTTTTCTAATTTTGCATGAAAAATTTTGTATACTTTTTCTTGAAAATTATTGAATAAGACCGGGTGTAATTTTTATAAATATAAAAGCGGAGATTTCTAATTTTCCATAAAATATTTTGATAATCTTTCTTAAATTTTTTGAAAAGGTTACAGGTGTATTTTATTTGTATATTAAATCTGAATATTCTAATTTTGCATAAACAATTTTGAACACTTTTCCTTGAAAATGTTTGAATTAGACGCGGGTGTATTTTTTATATAAATAAAACCAAAATTTCTAGTTTTCCATTAAAAATTTTTATAATTTTTCTTGAAAATGTTTAAATAAGTCACAAATGTATTTTACTTATATATTAAAACTAAAATATCTAAAGGGTGGTTAAATTTCAAGGGCCGATGTTGATTTTGAATAAAACACAAACTATTTAGGAAATTATTGTAATTTTATTTTATTATGATGTATTGGTATTATTCAATTATGTATGGAACAAAATATCGCCCAAATGGGCGCCGCGACCTCGGCGGCACACCTCCATCCGATGGTCCAAATTTTCGATGACGCTGAGGCATAATGGAGGTTCTATGCCGTTAATGTGCCGAATTATCTGATCCTTTAGGTCTTGAATTGTTGCTGGCTTATTGACGTACACCTTTTCTTTCAAATAACCCCAAAGAAAAAAGTCCAACGGTGTCAAATCACATGATCTTGGCGGCCAATTGACATCGCCATTACGTGAGATAACACGGCCATTAAATTTTTTGCGCAAAAGAGCCATTGTTTCGTTAGCTGTGTGGCAAGTGGCACCGTCCTGCTGAAACCACATATCGTCCACATCCATATCTTCCAATTCGGGCCATAAAAAGTTCGTTATCATCTCACGATAGCGAACACCATTCACAGTAACTGCCTGACCGGCCTCATTTTGGAAAAAATACGGCCCGATGATGCCGCCAGCCCATAAACCGCACCAAACAGTCACTCTTTGTGGGTGCATTGGTTTTTCGACAATCACTCTTGGATTCTCATTCGCCCAAATGCGGCAATTCTGTTTATTGACGAATCCACTGAGGTGAAAATGTGCCTCATCACTGAAGATGATTTTCTTCGAAAATTGATCATCCACTGTTGCCATTTCTTGCCACCATTCTGCCCATTCACGACGTTTGGAATGGTCAAGAGGCTTTAGTTCTTGAGCCAATTGCACCTTGTAAGCGTGTAAATGCAAGTCTTTATGCATAATGTTCATCAACGACGAGCGTGAGAGGTGCAATTGTTGGGAACGACGACGAGTTGAGGTGGACGGCTCTTCAGCCACACTATCGCGAACAGCAGCAATATTTTCTGCAGTACGAGCTGTACGAGCATGCACTGGTGTTCTCACATCTTCTACAGACCCGGTTTGCTCGAATTTTTCCACGATTTTTGCGATTGTACGCACATTTGGACGATGAAATTGACCAAAAAAATTACGAAGTGCACGATATGCATTTTGATTTGAACTCCCATTTTCATAATAAGTCTGGATAACTTTAACACGTTGCTGGATTGTGTATCTCTCCATGGTTCAAATTGAGTAAGTCTGAAATAGAGAAATGTCAAATAAAATTCGGAAAAAAAAACTTGGCGTTTAGGTGTGGTTCACATTCAATATCGGCCCATACAATTTAACCACCCTTTATTATTTATTTGAATTTTTATTTTTTGTTTAATTTTATTTTTTAGTTATTATTTTCTTTTTAATTTTTATTACTTTTTTAATTTTTTGATTGCATGTTTTATTTACTTTTTCTTAAATTTTTGTTTTTAATTTTTTTTATGTTTTCCAAACAAGTTGAAATCATAAAAACATAACATAAACAATGTTATCGGCGCTGAAATACGCTTTGAAACTGTTTTTTTGCATTCAATCAGCTTTGCGCTAGTTAAACTATTATTAGTTTTATTTTATTTTTTAAAAATACTTCAGACTGTAGAGTCTGAAGCGTTCTTTATTCTTTTCGAGTTTTTTTAGAACTAACTTTTACAAAGTTTTCTTTTATTACTTAGACTACCTTAAATGCCTTTCTTGCCAAATCACCTGATGTTGGTAGACATACCATCAGCAGTTTTTTATGGGAACGGAAATCAATGAAATATGAATCTTTTGTAAACAATTCTAATTAAAAATAGCTTTATTCTTTTAATGCAAATGTGTGTACATGTGTACATGAATACATATTTATGTTACGTTGCATTTTTGACAAATTTTGTGTTAACTCCTCCGCCTTTAATTTCGAACGTCCGCGTTCGTTATAAAAAATGATGGATTCTGATCTATTATTGTTGCGGGTTTTTGAAGAGGAGGGGATATATGGATCTGCACAGATTTCTTTTTTTTTAGATTTTTGAATGCAACTAAACCTATTGCAATGACAATTATTAGAAGTATTATTAGAAAATTGAATGTAAATCCGTACGTTTGTCTCCCTTTTAATAAACTTATTGCTGACGTGTTGTTGAAATGGAGTTGCTTTAAACCTTGCAGGGTAAGAGTTTCTTCGAAATAATTCATAGATGATGCTCTAATGATTGCTGGTAAAGGCTTAAAGTGCAAAGTTTCAGTGAAGCTGAACTCTTGATCTCGTATTCTTATTGATGCATTTCTATATTGAATCAAATAAGTTCCTGTTAGGTTAATTTGTTCTTTATTGACTAGTATACTACCATTAAACCCGTTTAATAGAACTAAGCCTGGAGTTATACTTTCTATTTCCGGTATGTGAAAACCACTAGTTACAGGACAGTGTGATTTCGTACCTTTTAGCAGGTTAGGCAAGCATGAACTATTTGTTATATCTAATACATCTTTTTTATAGCAAATTTTAACATCATTAAATGTTTTACAATTATTTTTTAGTGATAGAATTGTTTCATTACATTTAAGTATTTCATTAAATTTTATTTTATAAACTTCATTATATTTCTTTACTGGTCTTACCAGTTTGGATTCACAAGTTTCTTTACTTGTTATTGGCAAACATACAATTATTATTATTTTTTCTTTACTACTTGCTATTTTTGTTTCTGCAAATTCTAATGCTTCTTCAATATTAATATATTCTACGTTATTAGAATCTATCTTTTCTTTAAGTAATTTTATTTCTTTTTCAGATAAAATAAATGAATTTAAAATTCCAACCTTGGACCAGTTTATAGTATGTTCGATATTTATCAATTCTTCTTTAAATATTCTCAATTTTTCCTTTACGTTTAATGCTAAAGCGTAAAAAGTGAGTTGAAATTCTTTGTTGAAATCGGGGTAGGCTAACACGACGTCTTGACTTGTTAAAGTGTTCTTTAATTTATTGAAAGCGTCAATTGCATCTTGATTGAAAGAAATAATTTTTTTTGCTGACTGATTTTTTGGCACATTGCCATCCTCCCCCCTTAAAAGGGCTGTCAGGGGCTTTGCGATCTTCGCGTAATCCCTAACAAAGCGGCGGTAGTAGCCTGACAGGCCTAAGAATGACCTTAGATCTTTTACTGTCCTCGGTTGAGGAAAACTTTTCACGGCCTTTAGTTTCTCAGGATTCATTTTTATGCCGTCACTCGATACAATAAAACCTAAAAATTCTACTTCTTTCTTTAAAAATTCGGTCTTATCTAACTGCATTTTCATATTCGCTTTTTCTAAGGTAGTGAATATTGTTTCAATATTCTGAATGTGCTCTTCCTCAGTCTCACTAAATATCCATATATCGTCTATATATATAAAACAGATTTTTCCTATGTGTTGTCGTAAAATGTCATCAAGGGCACGTTGGAATATGGCAGGCGAATTTTTTAGACCAAATGGTAGTCTTAGAAATTCATATTTGCCATTATTGACCGAGAACGCTGTTTTCTCTATGTCTTTTTTTTTCAACGGGATTTGGTGAAAACCACTTTTTAAATCGATGGTCGAGAACCATTTTTTGTTTTGTAACTGTGTCAGAATATCCGTAATTTCGGGTATTGGGTATCTATCGGCTACTGTAACTTGGTTTAATTTTCGGTAATCTATTACCATGCGGAACTTCTTTTCACCGGAGGCATCTGCTTTTTTTGGTACTACTTTTTTTGGTACTACTTTTGTTTTATCCTATGTCTATCAAGATCTTTATGACTCTTCCATCGTTAAGCCTACAGCTAATATAGGGTAACGAGGATTGTCTTAGTCTAAAAAATGGATATCAGTACAGTCTTTTGCTTGATCAGAGTGTTTTGCCTGATATTCACGAATGTTATTGGCATATTCTTGTATAGTTTCGCCACACATGTCATTGTTTTGGGCGATATCTGCTGCATATTGCTCCGTTTCTATATGGAAATTGCGCTGCATTTTTTCCGGGGCACGCATCTGGAATGAAGGTTGCATCGGTCTTTTTCCTTGAAATTGGTGCGCTGGTCTTGGTCTGTTTATGTAATTAACGTTCCTGGTTCTTATACTTTCGTCGACGTCCATTGGCTCGGGACGTGGTTGAGGTTTAGGTCCTAAGGGCCTTTGTGGTTGTTGTTGGTTAAGTTGGAATGGTCTTATTTGATGAGGAAAATTCCTTTGATTGAAGAATGGACTAAAGTTTCTAGTATTAGAAAAATTTGCTTGTGGTTGATATGCTAGTCCTGGATAAAACGTCATTTGTCTGTTTCTTTGGGTATTAAATCTAGGTGGTAATTCTGGAGGATTGTTATTTTGTTTTCTGGAATTTGGATTGACATTGTGAGCATAATTTGTTCTAAAAGTTTGATTATTCAATTTTTGACATAGACTAAGGGCTTGGGGTAGATCATTTGGCTCCCTTATTGCGAGTAGTCTCGGCAAGTCACCATTTAATCCTCTTACAAATGTATCGAGGGCCTTGTCTCTATACGTTTTTGTAAGGACATTAAGGGCTTCATTGCTCATTTCTAGCGACGATAATTTATTTAATATGAGGGATAAACATGTATATACCTCTTGGTAAAAAGCTTCTATCGTGAGTTTTCCCTGTATAAGTGATGCCATTTGGTATTCCAAAGATGTGACATCCCTCTTATCCGCGTAATGCGTAGTGAGGCATCTGATAATGCAATTCCAGTTAAGCGGTGTATTATACGAATCAAGTATTTTATCGGCTTGCCCTATGATCTTGTTTCTAATGACACTAATAATCCCGTAATACTTAGCGGTTCCCTGTAACGGTTCGTACAGTTGAAGAATTCTCTCTACACTCTTCTTCCACGACGTAAACTCTATATTATTCCCTGAAAATTCTCTGAGACTCCTGACGATATCAGGTATTTTGTCTAGATCTCCTAAATCTGCCCTATGCTCCCTGTTTATGACTTGGTCTACTTCATTAAATTCATTTAAATTAGGATTGATAATAGAGTTGATTATTTGCACTCCCTCAGTTCTTAATGTTTGGGTCACTATGCCTGCTATGGCATTTCTCAGTTCTACCGACATTATGGTTTCGCGCTGTTGATTTGCAGGTGATGCTGCATTATTATTAAGAAGATCTGGATTTAGGATTGGGGGACGTAACAAATTATTGGGATTTGCCATTTTGTAAAGGATAAGGGGATAGATTAAGTAGAAGTTTGCTTGTTATGTATTTCTTATAAAGGCAAATATTTTATTTAATATATTCGTTTTTATTAAATCAGTATTATTCAAAATTCTACGTTTATACAATTTTCCTTTTTCCTATTATAAAGTGTTATTATAATTTTCTATCTAACAATTTAATTTTTTTTTTAGGATGTTGGTCAGACTATCCTTTTGTTTTTTTAAATTTATTTTCAATTCTTCTGGATGTTGATTAGACTATCCTTTTTTTTCATAATATTTTTTCTAAAAATTGGAATTATTTCTTTTATCTTATTTAGCTTTATTATAATTTTTTCCTAACAATTTAATTTCTTTTAGGATGTTGGTCAGACTATCCTTTTGTTTTTTTAAATTTATTTTCACTTTTTCTGGATGTTGATTAGACTATCCTTTTTTTTCATAATATTTTTTCCTAAAATTTGGAATTAATTCTTTTATCTTATTTAGCTTTATTATAATTTTTTTTCTAACAATTTAATTTCTTTTAGGATGTTGGTCAGACTACCCTTTTGTTTTTTTAAATTTATTTTCACTTTTTCTGGATGTTGATTAGACTATCCTTTTTTTTCATAATATTTTTTCCTAAAATTTGGAATTAATTCTTTTATCTTATTTAGCTTTATTATAATTTTTTTCTAACAATTTAATTTCTTTTAGGATGTTGGTCAGACTATCCTTTGGTTTTTTTAAAGTTAACAATCTGAATTGTTTATTTTATCTTATTTTTCTAATTTTAAGACTTACATAAATAACATATACTTCATCGCACAGCCTGTTCGGACTTCTTTCTTTTTGCTCTTTCTTGGCTACTTGGGGTCTTCCTTGGCTTCTTCGTGGGATGTCTCTAGGCTGATAAGCTCTAGGGAAAATGGGTCCTCGGTGATAAGATGGTTAGAGATGGAGATATCGTTGTTTTTTTTTCCTCTTTGTTTTTCACAGTTTTTGTTTAGCGGTTAAATGTTTTATTAATAATTCATATTGAATGGTACACAAAAAAAAAATTTTGTTTTATTTTTATTATGATAAATAATTATGAAAATTATTTTATCTCTATTTCTTATTTATTTGGTTGTGATATTATTTCTTATGGGTTAATTTTATTAAGTTTATGACTTATTTCTTTAATATTGATAGCAAGTGAATCAATTTTTATTTTTTTACCAAAGTTCCACAGTTTTATTGTTTTGTATTTTTTAAATCGGTTAAATTTTGTATTTATATTTTTACCAACATTTTTAGAGTTTCACGGTTTTTTTATCCTTATCTTTTTTAAGGACTCTCCACTCGCCACTCACCGAAGGCGTTGGGCGCCAGTTAAACTATTATTAGTTTTATTTTATTTTTTAAAAATACTTCAGACTGTAGAGTCTGAAGCGTTCTTTATTCTTTTCGAGTTTTTTTAGAACTAACTTTTACAAAGTTTTCTTTTATTACTTAGACTACCTTAAATGCCTTTCTTGCCAAATCACCTGATGTTGGTAGACATACCATCAGCAGTTTTTTATGGGAACGGAAATCAATGAAATATGAATCTTTTGTAAACAATTCTAATTAAAAATAGCTTTATTCTTTTAATGCAAATGTGTGTACATGTGTACATGAATACATATTTATGTTACGTTGCATTTTTGACAAATTTTGTGTTAACTCGCTCTGACCAGCTCTGACATACCCAATAACACAACAGTTAAAAAAAACAGTCACAATTGAAACAAACAAAAAGAAAATAAAAAAACAATTATACACGTCCCAACAGTTCAAAATGGATGGACCATCTCAAATATTTATTAAAAGGCTGGATATTTTAAGATGTACTTTTGCAAAGTCAAGCACCTGATCGCTGTTGCCTCAAAAGAACATATTAGTCTATCCAATGAGAAGAACATGTTAAAGTCCTATGTTATTTTACCAGTATTGGAGACGGACCTTTAGTTTGGAACTGCTGGGTAATAATAATCAAAATAGGAATATTGATAATGAGAAAATTAACAAAAATAAACAACAACAAAACTACATACCAAGCATACATATGTCCCTGTAAACATTTTATGAAAAAATATATATATGAGCTCATTTTCTGATCATAAATTATTGTTTTCTCGGGAGAAAATGGTACCCGACTCTTCTTGAGGAGTCTATTATTACCCGCTTTTCTGCCCAGTTTCGACTCATTTATGACAGATATATTTTAATGATTTGCGAGTCTTTTTCGAATCATTTTTAGTCGTATTTTTGATCGTCTAAGAGTCTTTTTCGACTAATTTTTCAGTCCTATTTCTAATCGTTTGCGAATCATTTGTGAGTCGTTTTTAGTCGTATTTCTGATCGTTTGCGAGTCTTTTTTTACTCTTTTTTCAGTTCATTAAAATTATACAAATTAAATTATTAATAAATTATATAATAAATTAAATTATATAATAAATGAAATTCATCGTCGTCACTATAATTTTTTTCACTTTCACTATCAGAATCATAAAAAGTACTCTCTTCACTTCCACTATCAGAATTATTTAATATGTCATCATTTTAATAACTTTCATTTTTTGTATGATTGTCCTGAGAATTAGTTTTCTGGTCTTTTGGCGATATTAATTTTTCGGCTTCCTTTTTGGCCAATCTTTTTATTTGTTTGGCTGACATTATTTTTTTTATTTAAAAATCACTTTTCACAAAATTGTATTTATTTTTATATACTTCTAGAGAATTTAATTTTAATATAATATATTTTATTTATTTATTTATATTATATAATATAAATTTTTAAAAATTATAAATTTAATATTTCAACTTTATACCACGAGATCACTGACATTAATAAACCAAAACTTACAATGTTCTAATATTTTACGCTTGCTTCAAAGCTATCAAAAAACATCCCGTTACAAATAAAAATAACAGAATTAAAACCAGTTTTTCATCATCTAGATGAGCAAAGCCTTATTCATAAATACCTTCGAAACAGTCATATTTCAAACACCTGTATGATCCCTTTTCAATTGCTTCAGGTTTTGTTATTGTATTTTCAATAAATTACTTTTTAAACATAAGAACGAATCGTTTTCGAGTCTTTTTTCAAGCGCGCAAGTGATTAATCAGTTTTTAATCCTCAAAAGTACTCGAGGAAGACTTAGTTAGGTGATTTTTGATAAAACAATGTTCCAAATGCTAGTAGGGGTATGATTAATACAGTGAGTGCCTCTTTGATGTTGAATTAAAAAACTATTTTTTTTTTCGTTCTTATCGCTAAAAACACGGAAAATGTTCTTATATGACTTGTCAGTAGACATATCATAGAAAACTATAAAAGAATTTTGTTACTCAAGCTTGCCCAAACCGGATTTGAATTTCTACTTAAAATTGAAAAATTATTGTTTTTTAGACTCATTTTCCAAAACATATTAAAAATATTTCTACGACAAAAATATTGAACTAGGATACATATTTGAGTTTCCAAATACCTGAGTTTGAAGGTTCCATTTGAAAAATATTACTTTTATGCTAGGAAAATACAAAAATTTTATAATTTTTTTTTAATTTTTATCACTGTTTTCAAGAGCTTAAAAAAGTTCAACTACGCACAACTCGACAAGTAAATAACACAGAAAAATGAAAAAGATAGTTAGTGATGCACAATTTTATTTACTAAATACTATGAAAATTACAAATATTATATCTATTCCATATGAAACATTTTGTGAAATTACTTATTTATTTTTTTCATAATTTTTAAGGTGTTTAATTCCATCGGCTTTAAAATTGTTCCAACTATGATGAACTCTGAAAAGTTATTAGGATAAAAATGTTTATCTTAATAATATATAATTTTTATTAATTCTTGTATTCTTTCTATTACAATCTTATACAACTTCTAGGTTGATAGCATTTTTTTAATTAAAGTTACATTATGGTCAAGAGTTTCTTATTATATAAATTATTTATTTATAAGTTTTTAAATTAGAAAAATTAAACTTTATTTTACCACTTTTAAAATACAATTGAACTTATAACTATTTTACAAAATCAATTACAGCTTAAATTCTATATTAAAATATGCTTAGTAATTAATAATGACACGCTTTGTTACCGTATGCAATAATATATGTTTTTCACCGTCTGGAAATGTATCAGCAAATTGCGATAAACAAGTTTTTAACCAGCAGTTTAATGAACTGCAATTAAGTCGCTTTATTTGGAAATTTAATATTTTTTTATATTAACACCTCCCCACTTAAATCCGATCGTCCTCGTGCGGCTGGAAATAAGAAATGTGTGTATTTTCTGCTACACCTTTGGGTTCATTTCCCTTGGATTCCGATAATTCCGGCATAGATACGTGTACTTGGGGCTGGTTACTTATTAATGTGGGAACGACAAATGATTTATTTTCCTTCTTACACACTCTGGTTTTAACAATTACAAAGATTGATACGAATATTGCAGTTAAGGCTAGTCCAAGATTGATACCTGAGCTCTGCACATTTTTACGATTGAGTAGATCTATGGCTTCTGTGTTATTAAGTTGCATTTCTTTTACCATCTCCAATGACAACTCCTCTTCGATATTTGGCTTTGGATTTCTAGGTTGTAAAATAGCAGGTAATGGCTTCATCTGTGCTGTCTCAAATGAGTTGTAGATTTGATCTGGTATTGAAACAGATTCGTTATGGAATTGCACTAAAAATGTACCGATAAGGTTCCGAGGTTCTTTGTTAATAAAAATCGTTCCATTAAAGTTATTTAAAAGAATTGTTCCGGATGAAATTTCATCTACGGTGGGTATATTCCGATTGTCTATTAAGCTGCAATTTGCTGGTTCGCTTTTGATCAGTCCTGCTAGGCAAGTGCCATTGTCTAAATTTTCAAAATTTTTTCTATTGCATATGGTAAGGTTATTGTAGTCCTTGCATGCAACTTTTATTCCAAATATTACATTATCGCATATTAGGATTTTATGGTAAATAATCTTGTTTATATGTTGTTTATAAATACTTAATAGGTTTTACTAATATTTCATGACAAGAATTTACATTTGTTGTTGGTATACTAATGATATAAACAATAGAATCATGATTTGACGAAATCTTAACTTCACCGAATTCAAATGCCTGTTCTAAATTCACAAACTGTATTAAATCTGTATTTATTACATCTTTGACAATATTTATTTCTGTATGGGATAATATAAATCAATTAATTATTCTGATTTTGGCCCAATGCATGGCATACTGAATATTGATTATCTCTTCTTTTATTATATCTAATTTATATTTTAGGACCGTTACGGCCTGCTCCTTTATGGAGTTGGTACTACTATTGTTTATGTGTCTTAATATTTCATTAGTTATTTTAGTTATTTCTTTAAATTTTTCAATTGATAATCTGTTTATAACTATCTGCTTATTGTTATTTCTCAACATTTTGTTTGTTTTTTTTTCTCTAAGTTTCAAAATCGTCGTGGTCAGACCTCCCAGCTATCCATTTCCATATTTCTGGCATACCGAATGAAAGTACCATCTCTCTTAGGGGTTCTTTAACATCCTCAACGGACCGAGATTTTAGAATTCTGGCTTTCGCGAATTTTGAAAATGTATCTATAGCGGTTAGTACTGCCTTCCTGTCATGAAAATATCTATGTGGACGATTTGTCCAGAGAATTGTGGTATTGGCGTCGCTGGGAGTGCGATTTTGTGAGGATGCCTTTCATATTTATTTTCTTTACATACCTTACAAGGGCTAATGAGTTTTTTTTTTTTAATTTTCGAATGCATTGGCGGAAAGTAAAATTTTGTTAAAAGTTGTGCCTTATTCTCAATACTGTAAATTATATCTAAAGGGTGGTTAAATTTGAAAGGCCGATGTTGATTTTGAATAAAACACAAACTATTTAGGAAATTATTGTAATTTTATTTTATTATGATGTATTGGTATTACTCAATTATGTATGGAACAAAATATCGGCCAAATGGGCGCCGCGACCTCGGCGGCACACCTCCAGCCGATGGTCCAAATTTTCGATGACGCTGAGGCATAATGGAGGTTCTATGCTCTTAATGTGCCGAATTATCTGATCCTTTAGGTCTTGAATTGTTGCTGGCTTATCGACGTACACCTTTTCTTTCAAATAACCCCAAAGAAAAAAGTCCAACGGTGTCAAATCACATGATCTTGGCGGCCAATTGACATCGCCATTACGTGAGATAACACGGCCATTGAATTTGTTGCGCAAAAGAGCCATTGTTTCGTTAGCTGTGTGGCAAGTGGCACCGTCCTGCTGAAACCACATATCGTCCACATCCATATATTCCAATTCGGGCCATAAAAAGTTCGTTATCATCTCACGATAGCGAACACCATTCACAGTAACTGCCTGACCGGCCTCATTGTGGAAAAAATACGGCCCGATGATGCCGCCAGCCCATAAACCGCACCAAACAGTCATTCTTTGTGGGTGCATTGGTTTTTCGACAATCAATCTTGGATTCTCATTCGCCCAAATGCGGCAATTCTGTTTATTGACGAATCCACTGAGGTGAAAATGTGCCTCATCACTGAAGATGATTTTCTTCGAAAATTGGTCATCCACTGTTGCCATTTCTTGCCACCATTCTGCCCATTCACGACGTTTGGAATGGTCAAGAGGCTTTAGTTCTTGAGCCAATTGCACCTTGTAAGCATGTAAATGCAAGTCTTTATGCATAATGTTCATCAACGACGAGCGTGAGAGGTGCAATTGTTGGGAACGACGACGAGTTGAGGTGGACGGCTCTTCAGCCACACTATCGCAAACAGCAGCAATATTTTCTGCAGTACGAGCTGTACGAGCATGCACTGGTGTTCTCACATCTTCTACAGACCCGGTTTGCTTGAATTTTTCCACGATTTTTGCGATTGTACGCACATTTGGACGATGAAATTGACCAAAAAAATTACGAAGTACACGATATGCATTTTGATTTGAACTCCCATTTTCATAATAAGTCTGGATAACTTTAAGTATTTTAACTGGATAACTTTAAGTTGAGTAAGTCTGACATAGAGAAATGTCAAATAAAATTCGGAAAAAAACTTGGCGTTTAGGTGTGGTTCACATTCAACATCGGCCCATACAATTTAACCACCCTTTATAAACTTCTTGTAAAATTCCTAATATTTCATCTGATGTATGTATGCAATTAGTTACTGAGGGATTCAGACACATTTTTAATATCTGAGTCAGGGACTCTGGTGTAATATCAAGTTCGTTAATTCTATGTCTGTGAAAGGTAGGGAAAACAATTTCAAAGTTATAAAACGGTTGGCTTCCTTCATTTGAAATGAATATTTGATTCTTGAAGGCGTTAATGGGAGCATTAGTATATTGTATTAAATTTTAGGATGAACTCTCATCACTGTGTTGAGTTGGAGTTCTTCTTCTTCTTCTTTTGGCGCTACAGTCCGTGGTGAACCTGGGCCTCAACCAACAAAGTTTTCCAGCTGGCACGATCTTTAGCCAGCGTTCTCCAATTTTGCACACCAAGTTGGTTGAGGTCCCTCTCCACTTGTGTGCGCCATCGGTTCCGTGGGCGTCTTCTACAGCGTTGTCCCACAGGTTCGGAATCGAGGATTCTACGGGACGGAGCAGTATTCTCCATGCGCTCTACATGGCCCAACCATCTTAGCCGTTGGATCCGTAGGCGGCTGGTTAGGCTCATGTCGCTGTACAACCCGTACAGTTCATGATTGAATCTTCTTCTCCAGAAACCATCAACGCAAACAGGGCCGACGATTGAACGCAGAACTTTTCTCTCGAAAATACCAAGGACTTCCTCATCCGCCTTCGACACCGTCCATGCTTCTGCGCCATAAAGAAGTACAGGGATTGTCAAAGTGGTATATAGTGTCAACTTGGTTTTTCGAGAAAGGGCCTTACTACTCAATTGCCTCTTGAGCCCAAAGAAACAGCGATTGGCAAGAGTTATTCTGCGTTTGATCTCGGTACTGATGTTGTTCATACTGTTGACTTGGGAGCCAAGGTAGACGAAGTCCTTCACTACCTCGAAGTTATAGCTGCCTATGGTGATGTTCTGGCCCAGTCGTCGGTGTTGCGCGTCCTTTTTTGATGACAGCATATACTTCGTTTTGCCCTCGTTCACCGCTAGACCCATTTTGGCCGCCTCCGTTGAAATACCAGCAAACGCTTCAGTGACGGCTCGCTGTGTTCGACCAATCACGTCAATGTCGTCAGCGTATGCTAGCAGTTGCACGGACTTTTGGAAGATCGTGCCTCTGTTGTTGGCGTGTGAGTTTTGCACGACCTTGTCAAGAACTATATTAAAAAAGTCTCATGACAGTGCGTCGCCTTGTCTAAAGCCTTTTCTGACATTGAAGGTCTCGGTGAATTCGTCACTAACCTTGATGGAGCAGTGAGAATTATCCATCGTCATCCTACACAGCCTGACGAGTTTAGTAGGAATGTCAAAACTAGACATGGCTTCGTATAGCTCGTCCTTATACACACTGTCATATGCGGCCTTAAAATCGACGAATAGGTGGTGGGTGCTGATTTGCATCTCTTGGGTCTTTTCCAGGATCTGCCGTAGTGTGAAAATTTGGTCAATGGTGGACTTCCCCGGCCTGAAACCACACTGATAAAGACCTATCAAACTGTTCACGAATAGTTTCAGGCGCTCACACAAAACGGCAGAGAAGATCTTGAAGGCGATGTTTAGGAGACTTATTCCTCGGTAGTCGGCGCAGTTGAAGGGGTCTCCGTTTTTGTGGATCGGGCAAACGATGCTGAGATTCCACTCGTCGGGCATGCTTTCCTCCGACCATATCTTACAGATGAGCTGCTGCATGCGCCCAACCAGGTCATCTCCGGCTGCCTTAAATAGTTCCGTGGACAGTGCGTCCGCTCCTGCAGCTTTGTTTGATTTCAATCTCGATATTGCTATCTTGACTTCATTCAGGTCGGGGGGACGGAATTCTCTACCATCATCGTCCGTTATCTGTAGTGGAATATTCTGCCTGGCGATGGAATCGGTGTTTTGTTCGCCGTTAAACTGTCTGCAAAAGTGATCCTTCCAGATTCTCAGCATCGATTGCGGCTCTACTACGATTTGTCCCTCTTCGTCACGACAGGCTTTTGTCCGAAGCTTATATCCATTGGATAGTTGTTTTACCCGTTGGTAAAACTTTCGGATATTATTCCTGCCGTAACACCTCTCCAGTTCCTCGATCGAGCGCTTCTCGTGCTCTTTCTTCTTTTTTTTGAGAAGCCGGTGTTCTTCCCTTCTCTTCCGTTCGTAGAGCTCACGAGCTGCTCTCGTCCTTCTCTCCAACGTCGCCTTATACGCTGCTAGCTTCGCTGAATGTGCCTGCCTGCACTCGTCGTCAAACCATGGGTTTTTTCCGGGTGGCATTTTAAAACCCAATACATCAGAGGCAGCATCTCTGATGGCGTTTTGGCAACGGTTCCATTCCTCATCGGTTGTTTCGCCTGGCAGGGCTGGACTCTCTGGGAGCTTAAGGGAGACTAGATCGGAAAATTTCCCAGCGGTCGATTGCGATTGTAGCTTTGCGACGTCAAACTGTTGTGGTCGTGCTCTACTCCGGTTTGCTACTGATATCCGTGATCTTACCTTAGCTACAACAAGGAAGTAATCGGAGTCAATGTTGGCTCCTCGGAATGTTCGGAAATCAAGAATACTGTCCCTTTGTGAATGTTGAGGTGAGGGAATCGCGTGCTTGCTACAGTGAGATTGCGCCCCGTTACAAAATCTAGCAGCCTGAGTCCGTTATCCGATGTGTCTTCATGCAGGCTGTGTTTCCCGATGACTCTAGCAAAGATGTCTTCCTTGCCCAGCTTTGTGTTGAAATCTCCTAGGACGATCTTGGTGTCGTAGCTGGGGCATTGATCGTATGTTCTTTCTAGGAGATTATAAAAGTCATTCTTGCTGTCGTCATCTTTATCCTCCGTAGGGGCGTGGGCGCAGATTAGGCTAATGTTGCCGAGCCTAGCTTTGATGCGGATTGTAATGAGGCGTTCGCTCACGTATTTTAAGCTTAAGACTCTTTGTCTAAGTCTGCCTCGAACAACAAACCCGCATCCAAACAGGCGCTGTCGCCGCTCTTTGTAGCAATCACCGTAGTAGATGTCGCTGTTTCTCACTTTCTTTTTGCCCGGCCCATCCCATCGCACTTCCTGGATGGCGGTGATGTCAGCCTTATAGGCTTCCAGGGACTCCGCAAGTTCATCGGCTGCACGTGGTCTGTTCAGGGACCTGACATTCCACGTGCAGAACCGAAAATCGTTATCCTTATTTCGTTGTTCCTGGTCGTCAGCAATAAAGTCATTAATATTTATTCTTTGTTGTTGTATCGAAACTAGTATGTTTTTACACGGTAGGGAAGTTACCCCCACGCACAACCCCCGAAACCTGGAGGACCGGGTCCTGGTTTAGACCCCTGGACAGAGAGGATTCGCTGCACACTTTGGTTCACCTCTAAGCGGGTGCTGTAGGGGCTATCCAGGGGCGCCACGAGGAGGCAGTATGTCAGCTTGACCAGTCCATTTTCAGGGATCGCTGCTGGCTTCTCGCCAGGTTGAGAGCAATCGACAACTTTGCCTTAATTGCACTGGCCCATTCCCCCAGTTGAGTTGGAGTTAGAGTATTTATAAGAGTGTTCTCATGCGAAGGTCTGGATAAGGCGTCGGCAACTACATTAGTGCTGCCTGGTTTGTATTGCACTTCATAATTGAAATCCTCGAGAAATGCTTTCCATCTTTTAAGTTTAAAAGTAAAAGTTTTGTTATTTAAAGTTAGAGGAAGATGGTCTGTAAATATCTTTAACTTTGCGGAGCCATAAAGGTAATTCGTTAGCGACTTGAACGCCCATACGATAGCAAGCAATTCTCTTTCGTTTGCAGCATAGTGCTCTTCTGCTTTGCTAAGGGTTCTTGATTGAAATACAATAGGTATATTTTCTGCTCCCAGTGCATAGTTAGAAGCGTATGTCGTGAGAGTAAATTCTTTATTAAAGTCTAGGTACGCTAACATAACATCGCCAGAAGTCAATATGGTCTTTAGTTTTACAAATGCATCCATTGCTTCTTGATCTAAATCAATTGTTATCTTCTTTGACATATATTTAGACGAACGTCCTGCCTCCCCTCTCAAAAGCATTGTAATGGGCTTTGCAATTTTAGCATAATCCTTGATAAAGCGTCTATAATAGTTTGACAATCCCAAAAATTATCTTAGATCTTTTAGTGTTGGGAAATTTAGGATTGCTTCTACTTTTTTGGCGTTGGTTTTTTTTCCTTCATCTGAAATGATGAATCCCAAAAATTCTACTTCTCTTTTTAAGAACTCACATTTATATAACTGAACTTTCATGTTTGAAAGTCTGAGAGTTCCGAAAATGGTATCTGTATTTCTATAATGGTCTTCTTCACTTTTTGAGAATATTATGATATCGTCCATGTAAACAAAACAAATTTTTCCTATCCATTTCCTCAGTATATCGTCCAGTGTCCGCTGAAATATGGAGGACGCATTTCTTAAGCCAAACGGTAATCTGGTAAACTCATATTTACCATTGTTGACTGAAAATGCTGTCTTTTGTCTATCGGCTTCCCTTAGCGGTATTTGGTGGAACCCGCTTTTAAGGTCCAGCACTGAGAAAAATTTGTTTTGTCCCAATTGCGGGAGAACGTCATTGATTTCTGGGATGGGATATTTGTCCGGTAATGTCTGTTCATTTAACTTCCTATAGTCGATTACCATCTAATACTTTTTCTGACCAGAGGCAGATTCCAAATAGGCGAGTTGTACCTAGACCTAGAGGGTCGGATGATACCTTGTTTCAAGAGGCCTTGTATTTGTTTTTAAACCTCGCCTTTAATAGTACAGGATAAGGATAGTATCTAGAATATATACGTTCATTGGTTTTTGTTTGAATGTCAGCAACTACGGCTGTGGTAATTGTGAGATTCTCATTAGTCTCACAAAACAAGGACTTATGAGATCCAATAACTTCTTGTAGTTTGTCTTTCTGTTTTTGTGTTAAATGATCTGTCCTGATATTAATGTTGTTTACTGATTGCGAAATCTTTTCTTTTATTCGAACTTTTATAGTTTTATTGATTCGCATGTAATTATCGGCTAAGTAAATAATGGCTGATAGTTCTTTTAAAGTGTCATTTCCTAAGATACCATGGAAAGTATTTAACGTTGGTAATAGATAAAATTTTATTTTGCCAGTGTCTTTGCTGAATAGATTAATGGATGTGTGGTGGGTGATTTTATTATTTCCACCTACTGAGTTTGCAAAAAAGCAGTTTGGTTTTTGGATTTCGTACTAAGCTAGGCACAATGTAATTTTTGTTTGAACCGGTGTCGATAAGAAAGTTTAAAATTTGTCCTGTATTCGTCCTGCACTCAAAATAAGGTAGGGACGAATCAACTGGTCTAAAAAATGTATGTCTACGAATTCTTGAGTTTCTGTTTCTAATGTCTCTGTTTGGTTCTGAAGGTAGTCGTCTAATGTTGGGAGTTCCTCTTCTTTTTCGTAATTTTCTAATTCTTCGTACTGGTTGTCGTTAAAATTTACATCTATTTAGGTTTGTAAATGGAAGTTTCTTTGCATCTTTTGTGCACTTCGAGGGTGTTCGGGCTGAGCGGCTGGTTTTTTGCCGAAAAATTGATTATTCTGGGCTGGCCTATTCATATATTTAGTTCACAGCCCTTGATCTCATGGAAGTATCCACGTCCATAGGCTCAGGACGTGATTGGGGCTTTAGGACGTTTGGCCGTGGTGAACCAAAATTTGGGTTTGGATACCTTTTTACATATGGTGTTTGACTCTGATTGTTGTAGTATCTCATAGGAAGAGCTGGTCTGAATTGTTGAAAATGGTAAGATGGTTGTGGCATATCAGCCAGTTGAGGGTAAAAATTTCTTTGCTGTCTATCCTGATATTGTACTCTATTTATTGGTTGTGGTATAGGCTTATGATTGTCATCCTTATTTGAGTTTACAAATTGAGTTCGCACAAATTGGTTCGTCATTTTCAAGCATAAGTGAAGCGCTTGTGGGAGATCTTTAGGTTCTTTCATACCGAGATGTAGTGACATATTGCGCTTTAAACCTCTAATGAAAACGTCCAATGCTTTATCCCTATATGTTTGCGCGAGCAGGTCGGGCGCTTCCTACTTACGTCCATGCATGACAATTTGTTCATAATGAGTGACAGATAAGAATATACCTCCTGATAAAAGCCTTGGACTTTACTATTCACTTGTACTAGGGTACTCATTTGGTACTCTAGGGTGGTCAAATCCCTTTTGTCTGCATAATGCAATGCAAGACATTTTGTTATGCATTCCCAATTCAAGGGAGTGTTCTAGGCTTCTAGTGCCGCGTCTGCACAACCGATAATTTTATTGCCAATCGTTTTTAGTATTGCAAAATATTTTGGGGTTCCCTTCTTAGAGTGTATAGTCCGAGGATTCTATCTACGCTCTTTTTCCAAGAGCTAAATTCTGAGGGGTTTCCGGAGAACTCCCTTATATTCCTAACAATGTCAGGGACTTTATCTAAATCGGTTAAGTCGTTTCTATACTTCCTTCTATTACCTGATCTACACCTCCTATGCTTGCGTTGGGATCTAGCATCTCATTAATTGCTATTTGACATTGCTGTGCGCAAATTCTAGCTATCCTTTCTTCCATGTTTCTATTATTTTCATTATTAAGAGCTGGATTTGGAACATTTACATTCAGGACTTGGGGCCTGACCAAGTTATTAGGATTCGAAATAATTTATGCAGAGTATTTCTTTTTGCTATAAAAATGTATTATTTTGTTATTTCTGTTGGAGGGTCACATATGAATCGCAACAGTTGCTTTTTTTATTATTGTTAAGTAATGTTTTACTTTTGGTCTCACTTCTTAATACTACATATTTGTATATATTAAAATATTTGGGTATGATATTATCTTCCTTAAAAAAAATATTTACTTTCTATTTTTGTATTTTATAAATTCTTCCTTTATATTAAAGCTTTTTAATTGATTTTTGAACTTGTATTTTATCCTTATTTTCTTTGAGATTCGTATTGTTTTCACTTTTTAAATTTTAGCTAAAGAATAACTTAATTCTATTCTTACATAAAAATTGTGATCATCCTTATGGAGCTGGTAGTGGGGTATTGTTCCTTTTTCTTCTTAGTACTGGGGTACCCACGTCTCACACTATGTTCTCCACTCAAAACGTCCTTATTTTGTAGGTGATCCTCCTTGGGTTGCAGCCTATGGGGTGCTTTTGGGAGTCATTAAATCTGCAGCCTATGGGGTGCTTCTTGATTCTATGGATCTTTTTTTTTACGTTGGGATGTCCTTCTAATTACAGCCTATGGGGTGTTTTTATTAGAAGTTATCTTTTCACGTGGGGGGCAATTATTTATCTTTAAGTTTTTAAATTAGAAAAATTAAACTTTATTTTACCACTTTTAAAATACAACTGAACTTATAACTATTTTACAAAATTAATTACAGCTTAAATTCTATATTACAATATGCTTAGTAATTAATAATGACACGCTTTGTTACCGTATGCAATAATGTGTCAGCAAATTGCGATAAACAAGTTTAATGAACTGCAATTAGGTCGCTTTGTTGGGAAATTGAATGTTTTTTATATTAACATATATTATATCTTAGATTTTCGAGATAGACATTTTCTTCATAATCCAAAATCTGAATTCCAATTTCAATCACATAGGCAATTGATTCGCTTATTTCCATATACATAGTTTTTATTAGGCAAAGCTATAATTATTTTGAAATCAGTTTGAATATACATACATATGTAAATATTTGAAATTTTTATTGTAGGAATTCTAGTATTCCATCTTCGTAGCTTAGAATGACGATTTCCATAAATTTGAATTTGAAATTTACCTATTTTTTCGGTAAAATATATGGTTTTTGTAGGGCGCTGAATGTGTATAGTTTTTCCTTTTAAATAAGCAGATTTGAGCTTTTGACCAGTATACAAAAGTGTACGAGTTATTTCGTAATGTATGTCTTTAAAATCAACCAATGTGTTGTTTTGGCAATGTGAAAATAATAACACTTTTTAAGAGTTCTTTTCAATCAATTCATTTAATAATTATATTTATATAATTATGGGAATAAATAAAGAACTTTAAAATTTAATGCATTTAAACCGCGTTGTAGCAATCAAATCTCAACTCTTTCTGTAAAACTTATTTTCTTTTCATTAATATATATACACAAAATGATGTGTTTTAATTACAGGACATTGAGAGCCGTTAGTTAAAATAAAAGAAACATCAAGCAAAAGCGAATAATAAGAAATAAAAAAATTATTTAACTTTTTATATGTTAAAGAGATTATAACGGAACGAAAACAAGTCATACAGGGTATGCCAATGAGGGCTGGTTATTTAACACCTTGTTGACGGCGGTAACATTGCCCCGCCCGTAAGCGAGTCTGGGGTACAAGCTTGCTCATGATCATCACCGACGTTTAAAACAGCTATCTTCGTCACCGGCCTGTTTAATATGCCAATCTGTGTTTTAACCGCCACTCTACGCACTTGTCCATCTGCTGCTACCACTATGTCTACAATTTTGCGATGATGACGAATGCCCCAATTTTTATCGGTGGCACCTTAGCAAACCACTTCGTTCTACGGATATTATAGGTACGTACTCCTTTACCCAGCGGCGCCAGAAGTGATCGGCGAATGCTTGCGTTTGTTGGCATCGTTGGTGTAAGTTTCCGCTATCTTCAAGGAATGGCTTATATCCATCGCAAGAGCCAAGAAGTAGATGGTTCGGACTTATGGCATTATCGTCTTCGTGTTCAATTGAAACAAACGTGAGTGGTCGAGAGTTGACAATTGATTCGATTTCGCAAAGCGCACTTTTAAAATTTTCGTCGTTGAAATTCAGTGTAGGATACAAGCTGTATAGAACGTTTTTTACGGATCTTATTAGTCGCTCCCATGCACCGCCCATGTGGGGCGCACCAGGTGGGTTGAAGTACCATTTGGTTTTATCGAATTTTACTTCTATGTTCGAAAAATTTATTTGTTCGGCTTCATCCTTGAGCATTTTTTCTACCGCTTTAAAAGTGGTACCATTGTGCGTGCCAGTGTACCAGTGTCTCTCGAGGTGTTCCACGCCGGGCAATGAAGTTTCGTATACTCATAATGCATGAAGCGGTGTTCAAACTATAAGCAACCTCTATGTGAATTGCGCGTACGGTAAGACAGGTAAACACTACTATCCATCGCTTTTCTCTTCTTCTTCCAACGGTTACCAGCAATGGTCCAAAAAAGTCTATACCGACGAATGTAAAAGGTCGTTGGAAAGCTCCTAGGCGAGCAGCAGGTAACTGGGCCATTTGAGGGGCCTGTGGTGTAGCAGTATAATTTTTACATTTTTGGCATGAATTACGTACCTTTTTATACATGACCCGGAGACGGGGAATATAAAATTGACTTTTTATTTTATTAATCACTGCTTCATGAAAGTGGTGGTGAAACTCTTCGTGGAATGAGCGTATAATAAGAAATGTAACGTGATGCGCGGCTGGAAGTACAATTTCATCCTCGTGATTGTTAAGACGGTTCGCACGGCTGTGACATCTTATCATTTCTTGATCGTCCAGATAAGGATTGAGGCGGTATAGCTTACTTGATATTTCTACGTTTTCGCCCTGTTTTAGACTGGTAATTTCTTGATAAAATTCGCTGCGCTGGGTTTCTCTAATGATAAATTGCTTTGCTTGCTGAATCATTTCATGTGTGATTGTAGAATGGCAAGTTTGTTTGCTTGTATTTTTTCGTTTTGCCATGTACAACAAAAATGTCCCTACCGCTCGATAGAGCCTTTTCCAATTGGAAAAATACTCAAAATTAATGAAACTTAAACGTTTCGGTTTTCGACTGATTGCTAGCACATGACGCCTATGTTCCGAAGAGTTTATTGCCCCTAAGTCCTCACATTTGGGCCATTGGGTCGAGTCTTCGTACAAAAAATCAGGGCCGTTGAACCATACGTCCATGTTTTTTCACGTCGTTATTTTTGTTGCCAAATCGGCAGGATTCAATTTTGTTGGTACCCATTTCCACTGATTTGTTTGTGAATGCTCTAAGATTTCGCCCACTCGGTGCATAACGAACTGCTGGAAGTTTCTGGGGTCCATTCGTAACCATTTTCGAGTCATAACATAACAGTTTTCGTACCACCAGTACCTTGAAGATATACGCAAGCGTTGGATGTTTTGAACTGTGTTCGCTAGTCTTACTCCGATAAGGGCGGCTTGCAGTTCCATTCGTGGAATCGACAATGGTTTAAGGGGGGCTACTTTACACTTAGCAGCCACTAAGGTGACGGTGATACGATCGCCTAGTTGTACTACCAGATAACTAACAGCGCAGTAGGCATATTCACCTGCATCGACGAAGGTGTGTAATTGAACATTTTTCGCTTCACAGAGCATCAGGGAATAGCATCGCGGTATTTCGACGTTAGAAATAAGTGGGATTGACGATTTCCACTGAGTCCATTTTATGTTTAGCGATTCTTTTAATGGGTCGTCCCAACCAATGCACGCACGCCAAACATCTTGCAGCAGAATTTTAAGGCCAATGGTATGGCATGAAAAAAAACCTAGAGGGTCAAATATTGACATTAGTACCCGAAGGCACTCTCTTTTTGTAGGCACGAGATCCTCGTTGATCAAATTGCGACGCAGACGTGTGAATCGGCAATTATATTTAAAAACGTCAGTAACTGGGTCCCAATACATTGCCAAGATTTTTTCAGTGGCTCCCCATTCTTTATTGTCTTGAGATGTCTTAGAAATATTTGCCAATTGAGATAAGACTGTAGGCGAGTTTGAGGCCCAGTTCCTTATATGAAAGTCCGCAGAAGCGTGAATGTCTGCCACTTGTTTTGCTAGCATGGCAGCGTCTTCTTTAGTGTCTTCGCTATCGATAAGGTCGTCCACATAGTGGTGGTTCTGAATTGAGTTCACAGCACGGGGGTATTGGTTTTTGAATTCTTCGGCATTTCTATCACGGACGTAGTGAGCTATGCATGGGGCGCAGCTTACGCCAAAGGTCAAGGCTTGCATTACATAATTACTTGGCTGATCAAATTCATCACCCTTATCCCACCATAAGAATCGCTGAGCTTGCATATCGCTTTCTCGTGCGTTTATTCGATGGAACATTTCAGCAATATCGCCACAAATTGTAAATTTGCCTATACGAAAGGCTAAGAGGATGTCAACCAATGATTTCAAAAAGTCTGGACGGCTAGTCATAAAATCGTTTAGTGATGTTCCATTTGACTTCGCTGCGGTGTCCCATACTAACCGTACCTTGTTAGGCTTATTGGGATTTAGAGCTATAAAGGTGGGTAGGTACCACACTTTTTTATTAAGAGCTACCAATTCTTCTGAACTTAATTTCCTGGCATATCCTTTTTCGGTCAGGTTATTAATTTGAGTTTACATGCTCTGGCGTAATCATTCGTCTTTAACGAATTTTTTATGAAGGCACATTAGTAGACTATATGCATTGGCATAGCTTTCAGGCAGTTCTACGTCACTGTTTTTCCACAGTAAGCCGACCTCATACCGTCCATTTATTTTTTTGCATGTTGCTTCTAGGGTTCTCATCGCGTTGTTGTCTGCTGCCGTGAGTAAGGCGGATGAATTTGGAGATTCAACATGGAAAAAATTCTTTACAAGTTCATGTAGATCGTCGTAGCGTTTTTGGCAAACACATGTATGTATGTTGAGTATATGCTCGTCTGAGCAGTTCATGTTGCCACCCTGTGGGGTCCAACCTAGTCGGGTTTTTGTTGCTATTGGCTTTTGCCAACTTCCTTCTCGGATTTTTGTAGGAACAGCCAATTTCCAATTCTTTGCCCCAATTAGAATCATAGGTTTTGCATTATGATAAGATTGTATAGGCAAGTCTTTTAAATATGGATATTTTTTAATAATTTCATCCATATTTAACGTTTGCGTTGGTAAGTCCAAGTGATGTACTGTATGAACGTCTGAAAGCACGAATTGTTTGCCACTGAGGACGCTAGAAATTTTTAATGAGGCTCTGAGAGATTCGCTTTCTTCACGAGTTGTCCCACCTGTCCATTTCAGGCATAAAGGGTCAGACACGCCGTTCAAATGTAAACTGTCAAAAATACTACGTTCCACTAGGGTAACAGAGGACCCTTCGTCTAGAAAGGCAAATGTATTAATACTACTATTTTTCGAATGCAAACGGATTGGCAAAATGCGAAAGAATGGTCTTCCTTCATCAAGATTATTGTGTGCATTAATTTGTGCACTCCGCTGCGTATTTTCTACTTGATTTGTACTTACAGTTTACATTGTTGACTGATTGACTTATGAAGCAGGTGATGGTGTTTGTATTTGCAACCAGATATTCCGCATTTCTTGTCTATGTGACATTTTCGCTTATGGTGATTAAGACATTGGCGGCACAAGTTGTTTGACTTCACATATTCCATTTTTCGTTCAGGTGCAGTTTTTTGAATTTATCGCACTGATGCACTTTGTGTGACTCCAGTTTACATACAACGCACATTTTAGATACATCATTGCTTTTGCTTGGGTATGAGTGTTCACGGAAGCACCTTTACTAAAGGTAGGTGTTACAACTGTACTTGGTGCTTCAGCTCAATTATACAACCACACACTAAACGCTTTTACTATCGGAGTGGTTTCATTTCTAGGCTGCATCGTCCAATTCAATTTGTGTTGATTCGGTAACTTATCTAAAAGCTCCTTTACCAACATGGGGTTGTTTAAGTGTGCCTCTAGCCCACACGATTCCATAGTTGCACATATGTTTTGTACGTTAAGCGCGAACTCAATTAGTGCTTCGAGCTTGTCACGGGGACTTGGCATATTTTTTGTCTTATTTATCACGCGTTCTAAAATATGCTCTGGTCGGCCAAAGCACAAACGAAGTGTTTTAATAATGTCTGGTACAAGCGCAGGCAGAAGCAATTTGCTTTTTACTAACTCCCTAGCTTTCCCTTTCAAGCAGCCTTGTAGGCGAATGAAATTTTCTGCGTCTGATTATCCAGCGAGTGCCGTACTATTTTCAAAACTGTTGATAAAAATAGGCCAGTCGTCTGGGTCTCCGTTGAATGACGGTAGCTCTCGTGGTATGGAACGCCTGGCAGCAAGCTGTGAAGGTGTTAGTTCAGGCTGATGTCTATTAAATGTGGGTGCGGCACTTGCTACACTACCCATGGGGGGTATTTGCTGCTGTGTGTTATATTATTGCTGATTATTTACGAAATTGTGAGAGTGTGTCTGATCAGCGGACGATTGGTAGTCTTTTTGCGACAAAATTCGATATTTACGTTCTAGAAATTCTTGTTGAATTTTCCTTTCCTCTTCCAGCCGCTCCAACTGTAGCATTGTTTGCCTTTCCAAGCAAGAAAAATTACTTTGATCTCCAGTTGTAGGAATTTGCTTGTCTGTAAACATTTGTGTAGGTTGCGGCCCGTAATTAAAAGGCATTGTTGTTCTTGGTTGTGCTGAATGCATATACGAGGAAGTTTTAGTACCATAAAATGGTGCATTTGTTGTTGGATGAAATGCTGGCATTCCCGTTGCAGCCGGTACTATATATTGGCGTGGCACTGTACGTACCTGCGGAAGCCTGCCGGATCTGATGACCATACTGGCAGCGGAACACTTGCTCTAGATGCCACTACGACTGCATTATTTTCTGGCACTGCTTGTGGTGGAAAGCTTTGAAAGTTTGTAACTATGGCGGTGACTGCTGCGGTGAATTATTTTGTTGAATTTCAAGAAACGGAAACTTTTATTTTTTAATTTATTAAATTTTAAAGAGATGTTGTTCTGGCAATGTGAAAATAATAACACTTTTTAAGAGTTCTTTTCAATCAATTCATTTATTAATTATATTTATATAATTATGGGAAGAAGTAAAGAACTTTAAAATTTAATGTATTTAAACCGCGTTGTAGCAATCAAATCTCAACTCTTTCTGTAAAACTTCTTTTCTTTTCATTAATATATATACACAAAATGATGTGTTTTAATTACAGGACATTGAGAGCCCTTAGTTAAAATAAAAGAAATATCAAGCAAAAGCGAATAATAAGAAATAAAAAAATTATTTAACTTTTTATATCTTAAAGAGATTATAACGGAACGAAAACAAGTCATACAGGGTATGCCAATGAGGGCTGGTTATTTAACACCTTGTTGACGGCGGTAACACAATGTTTTTCAATATTTTCCCTATCTTCCTCTATATATGTATGCATAAATTCTATAATTAATAATTCTATTAATTGTACTTATGTTGTCATCACCATTTTTATCGACAATATCAAGGCGCTGAAGAATTTCTTGTCAATAATCGCCGTACATAACTCCATACAACCTCTTTTAATCCTAACATTTATTGGGGTAATTAATTCTTATCAGAATTATTTTCTTTTACATTAATTTATTTCACATCAATAAAACATTTTTGGCGGTATATTGGCCATAACGCGGCGAATGCTGTCTTCCGAGAGGTCAATCGTTTCGGGCTTATCGGCATAGACTAGCGACTTCACACATCCCCACAGAAAACAGTCTAGCGAAGTTAAATCGCATGATCTTGGAAACCAATTCACGGTCCGAAATGTAAAACTATGCGGTTACCAACGTTTGTTGAAACATCATGGTTGTTCAATTGATGAACGAAAAATTCAGTAATCATGAATATTGACAGTAACTTTTCACTAACTAACTAACCAGCATAACTAACCCACAAAGCACACCAAACAATCAATTTTGTATTATGTAACAGTGTCCCATCATACATTTCAGGATTATCGTCACTCCAAATACGGCAGTTGTGTTTATTGACGTATCATTGTGAGCTTTGTCGCTAAACAAAATTCGCTTATGAAAATCGGAATCAACGGCAATCTTGTTTTAGGCCCATTCACGAACCCGTCGTTCTATTCATGTTGAAATGCCAAACCAAACTTATTATAAACCACTTGACAATGGCCGTCAGTTGACGAATCAGAAAAACGTGTTGTCAACTTAAATTTGCATACCTCTATAAAAAACAACCTTTACATTTGTTATAATATAGAATTATATAGTAAGCATACATACATAGCGTATTAAAAATAAACTTAGAAAACATTCAATTAGCGCTGCCGTTTTGCAGAAAATTCAGAACCAATAATAAAAGTAATATAAGCAATCATACTCGATAAAATTATGAAATCGAACCTTTAAAAACCCAATATAACTTTTGTTTGTTTTAGAACTTCACTTAGGGAAGAGCTTAAAAATTTGTTTAACATAGTTTTTGATGGATTTGTGTATCTACAGTAAGAATTACATGAGTATAATATTTTAGCATTATACTAAGAGTTCTGGGATAATTCCATACATTACCGATTTAGAAAATAGGGCAAGGTACTTAATTCAAATTTTTTTTTGGATTGAATTGAATAATAATAAGAAAATGGTACGTCATATTAAAGTTTAGTGTAGTTTTAAAGCGTTTTCAATGATTTACTGTTTTGATTGTCGTTCATGCTGAAAAATGTAATCTGACTTAACCTCTTGCCGACGCCTTTTACCACATTTTAGTTTAACTAAAATGTGATAACTTGCACTATATCACTATTATATCATTTTATTATATTGTGGGAGCTATTGTTATAAGAATTAATGGCTTTTATTAATTGCGTTTTATTCGTAATCATTCTTCAAAAATTAATGCTTTTATTTTTCCGGTTACAGTATTATTAGATTGCAATTGCCAGTATGACTGTTGAGTTTTGTTATATGGGAATCAATTCTTTCTTTTGTCAATTCTTTGTTAACGTGAATTTTTCCGTTTAATCTAAATTCTCTAAATTCATGTATTTTAGTTATGCTTTTTCTATCTGGTATGTGGAAAAGGTAACATGTTTTGAAAATTTGTGTATAAAAATCACAAAAGGCTGTTTATTATTTACATATGTACATTAGAATGGACATTTTTTTTTTTTTTGGAATAACATGTTATTCGCCCCCTAATTTTTTTCTTTTGGGCACAAATAACATATTTCCAAAACTGTAGACTGTTTGGTCAACGTTAAGGCGTGGCACATGCGCCCTCAAGTTGACAAGAAGGGATTTTGCACAATTTAATAAGAAAAAAGTTATAACTTCATTATTATTTATCAAAATTTATGTTAAGTATCGATATTATATTTAATTTTGACTATTATTTTAATGCGTGCCCCTAAAAAGGCGTGGCACCTTATATAATTTAAGTAATATATACGAAAATATGTAGTTTTTGCTTCAAAATATGATGGAATCTTACATATGTATGTAAAATTTATTTCCTAAAAGTCATTAAATAAATGCCGGCAAGTTAAAATAAAACACAAATAGATTAGTGTTCCATGAGATCTGATTTATTAATACCTTTATAGTTTTTTCGATAATCAGTTACAATTTGTAAGATAAATTGTTTTTCTTCTTCATTTATTGATAATGAATTATTATATTCTTCCATTAATTTAACATTTCGTTCGGCAGTATCGTTAACTACCCTCATTTTACTGACGATATTTACGCCCTGTATATAGCTTGGCTCGTTCTGCCATTGGGAGGATTCTTTTTGGAAAAAATCGGTTGCAATCGAAAAACGTTCAAAGAAGTGAAGTGTATTTTTGGTTACGAAGTCCTCAATTGATTTTGATTGTAAGTCCTGTATATCAGTAATCAGCCGCTTGCTCTCATTTACTGACTCTACACGAAGTCTCTTTATCATACAAGTTTTTGTTTCAGAAGTAATGGTTTCATCAAAAAACGAAAAACCTACTGTTTCTGCTGCTAAATACCATAAATGGTTACGGAATTTTCCCAAAGTTGCATTGCTTACGTTTTCGTTGACATTTTTGTAGGCGAAAAGAGATTTAATTAAAAGAAGGTCTTGATTAGGCGCTTTGGCAGCTATTGGCGCTTCTATCCAGACTTTTACATAAATTTTCACAATAAATAAACAAGCATCGCGTATGGCGTCTATTTCATCTGACGACATGACAAACTCTTCTCTGAATAAAAACATTTTTAATGAATAAATCGCCTTGGCCATCCAACGAGCGTGATGATATGCTCCTGGTGACTTGAATTTATAATTCCTATCGTGCTCCCCAAGAAATATTAGGCTTAATTCCAGAAGCTCCTTATAATCAGCCCTAGGCTGTTTTATTTTTAAATATTGGCGGAAAAACGTGGCTAGATCTTCTAATTCGAAAACGCTAATATGCTGACTTACCTTCTCGTCATCAACTCCAAATTTAAAATTTTCTTGGTTTATCATCGCCCAGGACCCTTTAAACTTTTGGAAAATTGACAAAGTTGGTCCACTTGAAGACAAATTTCTTTTTTCAATACGCTCTTTAATACAATTTCGTAGATTTGGTGACGACAGGGCAAGTACAAAAGATCTTTTCCTAATTCCTGTTCCAATATCACGCAAGCACCTTGAAGTCTTCCCGTGTTTGTTGCTGTTGTATCAAAACACAGGGCCTGAACTTTGTCTGTCAAATTCCACTCTTTTAATAATTGGATTATTGCTTCAGCATGTTGCCTTCCTGTACCAGCTTGTAATGCAGGAACTCCAAGTAGATGCTCTGTCTCTGTAGATGTAATAACAACTGGCAATCTGTCTACTTTTTCCTTTCCAGTTAATGATGGTAACAGCTTTCCATCCCAATGTACTGTAATGGTTTGCGGTAAAATGTTTTGAAATTTTTCCTTTAAATTTATAGCTGTTTCAGATCGAATTTGTTTACGGCAATTTCGAATTGTAGTTTTACTTATTGCTAACTGACTTAAATCATAGCCCAATGCTTCAGCAGTGGCTATGAGAATTCGAACAGCATCTCTGTCGCTAACTTTACACTTGTCCAGAGTCGCAACAAGCTTGGGTGTTATAAAGTTTTTCATTTTACGTTTCTTTCCCACATTTCCAGTAGATGTTTGTTGAAAATTGTCTTGAAGCTCATCACTGTCTATTTCAGTCAATTGTCCCTCATCATCTGAGTAGTCCTGACTTGCAACCAAATTTTGAGATTGCTCCTGGTGATACTTTTCTTGCCTTATCAGTTCTATTTCTTCACGCATATTTCTTCTTTTCTCTCTTTCAAAAAGTGCTCGATCGCTTCCAATCATACCACCTGGTGCCTTTTTTCCGTTGATTAAGTAGAAATAGTCTATCTTCTTCGATTTGAATAATACTTAACGCATCACCATGAGCGATATCAAACAAATCGTCTAATTCTTCCACAAAATCGTGCTCACGTTTCTCCTGTAGAGCTGTACGGCGCTTACAAGTTTTCTGAAGTGTCTTCCACTGATGATATAGAGCTTCCACTTTCTGAACGCTACGAATATTCTGGCTTGTGGGAATACGTGCTTTATCCCAGAGTACTTCTGCTTCTTTAATTACAAGATATGCACTCGGACGAAGATTGAGCTTAATTTTCCGCATATTGTAAAAAAGAACTTTTAATATTTGCCCTTTTGATGGTAACTTGCACCCAATGATTTGACTTTCGTCGTGCCCAAGCAGAAATAACTTTTCATTTGCTCTTGTTTCCATTGCTGTTTGAGTTACATTAATAATATTAAATATGTTATTGTATTTTGAAAATATCGAGCACTTTGTTGTTTAAACTTACCAATTTTATAAACCTTATCTTTCAATCAAATCAAATTAATATTTTCACATTTGCATGTATAACAACACATTATCAACGCTCTTTTTTAGCTTAACGAAAGCACATGTGTACTAGATACCGTTATTCCAGTATTGCTACTTCTATGAAAATATAAGTTTGCTTGATCGCAACTAATTAGCACAGAGCTGCATTTTTTAGTAGCAGTTTAAAATTTTAACTTGCCACGCACCAATTTGCCGGCATTTATTTAATGACTTTTAGGAAATAAATTTTACATACATATGTAAGATTCCATCATATTTTGAAGCAAAAACTACATATTTTCGTATATATTACTTAAATTATATAAGGTGCCACGCCTTTTTAGGGGCACGCATTAAAATAATAGTCAAAATTAAATATAATATCGATACTTAACATAAATTTTGATAAATAATAATGAAGTTATAACTTTTTTCTTATTAAATTGTGCAAAATCCCTTCTTGTCAACTTGAGGGCGCATGTGCCACGCCTTAACGTTGACCAAACAGTCTACAGTTTTGGAAATATGTTATTTGTGCCCAAAAGAAAAAAAATTAGGGGGCGAACCACCTCCTACAAAAAACAAAAATAATTCCATATAAATATTGTCCACTCTAATGTACATACATATATGACTGCATTTAATATTTCATTTGCAGTTGCTTATGTTTCAGATCTTTGTTACTTCCTTTTTATAGGATTTCTGTCATATTCGCCCGATGAATATAAATATGTGATAATGGCTTATGGTTAATTTTAAAGTTGTTTTTTGAATTTTGAATATTTTTGATATTCTCGTATGTAGCCAGTATTCCTAAATGTCCCCATACGTATATGTATATGAGAGGATGAATAATGAGGAATGACCGACTACTATTCATTACGTACGGTTGTTTTTCGCTCCAGTATTCTTTTTCAGTGATGTTATTCAGTTCTTGAAAACAAACAACAGTGTACTAAAAAATTTTTCCCACCCGGTTAGTGCGATATCAAACTTCAGGAGATTGGCTTTTAATATGCCTGGTCCACCCTTGTTGGAGGATAACCGCTTTTAGCGGACGGTCCTCGTACCAAAAAGAAACGCCATAACTTAAATGATAACGAACTATTCCCCGAATTACAAGTAATACCAAAAGGTTGCAAGATTATTCTTGCTTTGCTGTTGATAAATCGTTAAAACTATTATGCACAGACATTTCAGTTTCTGAGTTAAGAGATGGCAACCTCCTTTTGCTTGTAGGTAGCAAGAAAGAATGCAGCGTAAATATATATTATTATTTAATTTAATAGTAGAATAACAAACAACATAAGTCATAAGTATATTAGAGAAAATAAACTATTGCACAGAAATGGCTTTGCCTTATATCTTTAATATTATGATGTCTTAAGAAAGAGTGCAGCGAAGCGGTATAAAGCGTAGGAGCTGAAGGAAAACTATTAATAAAACAAAAGACTATTAAAAAAACAAAAAAAACTTCAATAAAACAAAAGAAACGTGAAAGATAGTAAAATATTTACTCCAAGATAAAAAAGAATCGCTGTATTAAACGAATATTAAATGTGATATTATACCCTCTGTTGACTTTTGAAATGATTGCCTAATTCTTAACTAGTTAATAAAGTCCACTTATAAGTGGGTTTTCAGACTGAGAACATTTTGTTCTGAACCGTGTATTCAAAACTTTAATATTTTGAATTACTGTTCTGGTCCAACTGATAGCATGCAGGTAGCTTAAGAACCATTTTAAGTATTTTTTTCTGGGCTACTTGTAGTCTTTAATATGGGCTCTAGCGCAGCATGGAGTTTCCGTTAATCAGAGGGTATACATTTTTTTTGTATTTATTAATTTTAGCAATAACTTGGTATATATTTACGTTAAAAATTAACTTTTTATCCAGCCAAACTCCTAAGTATCTAATGCTGTCAGACCAATCTATGCTATTGTCTAGTAAGCTTTTATTATGATTAAGTAAATAACAAGGTTTTCTTTTTCTAGTGAAAAAGATAGCTTGTGTTTTGTGCGAGTTAATTTTTATTTTCCATTTGGCATAGTACTCTGTCAACTTGTCCAGTGTACATTGAATTTCAGTTAGAATAATCTGAGTGGATTCAGGCGCGAAATAAATTGCCATATCATCCGCGTATGCGGCAAACTTACTAGGACTGAAAAAATGCATATCAGCGCAATATATATTATATAGGATCGGACCAAGTACGGAACCATGGGGTCCCCTGGAGGAATTTTCTTCAATTCAGAAAAACTATTTCATATACAGACACAAAAATTTCTGTCATATAAAAAATCTTTGATGATATTGACCAGAAACATGGGGAAATTGAATTGAGTAAGTTTATAGATTAGGCCATTATGCCACACGGAATCAAAAGCTTTATCGATATCAAGTAAAACAAGTGCTGTTGATTGGCCGGATATCCACTTGTTGTATAATTACAAAATTCTCTTTATCTGATGAATGGTTGAGTGCGATTTCCTACAGCCGAATACAATACATGACGATCATCAACGACCTTCTTATTTCACTTATGAACTTTTCCAAAATTCTGCCCAGGCTGCTTAACAGGCTTATTGATCTATAGTTTTCTGGTCTATTAAGGACTTTTCCCGGCTTAGGAAAAGGTATAACTTTTGCTGTCTTTCAAGTTTATGGAAAATACTGATGGATTAAATAACATTTTGATATTTATTTATTCTAGGCCACAAGATTTTTTTTGATCCAAGCTGTTAATAAGGATTTTTACATCCCTAACATCAATATATTCAGAATCAGCAGTTGAAAAGGTAGATGAATCAAAATTATCTATGGCTTGTTCTACGATCGTTGTATGACTGAGCAAACCTACATCTTCAGTAACTTTGTGATAGAGTTCATAGACTCCTCCAAATTCATTTGCCTTGTCCTCATCAGGAGTTATCCAAAAGTCTAAACGCTTAAATATATGGATTTCAGCAAAAGATAATCGCTTCTGCCTGCTGAAGCGACTGTTTATATTATTTGATCCCAGCACTCTACGAATAGTTTCGTCGCTAACACTTTTGTATTATCCCTCTAAGTTTTTCATTAAGTTTTGGCGAAGATAAATGGAGTTTTTCGAAACTTTAGGCAAAATATTTTTGTGAGTAACTATTTATAAATACGTGAGAAATAATTCATATAAAAAAGAGGATAAAAGTACGCTATGTGGTGTACTACTTCCAACATTCGATAGGTACTCAACATCTTAAAAATTTGATATCTCTTGGCATAGAGTTAAAGTATGGCCTATACGACCGCTAACATTCTTGATAAAGTTGATAAGTTTTTAGAAACAATAGCTAAGTAAATTTATGGTAAAAATCTGTGTTGGCAAATTTGAATAAGTTTATGAACTTTATAAAAAACTGTCAAAACAAAAGTAAAGTCAATCTATTAAAAATTTTTTTTGTTGAGGTGCATAATTTTTAAAGTTTTAACCAATCAGAATATTTTAAATTAAATAATGCAAAATAGACATTTTTTATATAGCAAAATCTTCATGTTTTTCAGCCAATCCAATTTAGGCGAATACAACAAGTAATTTTTTCATTCAAGTAATTTCATTGTTTTTCATCATGGATTTAAAACTATTACAGCGCAATATTAATGAACTTTCAAATAATTTTCACGAGCTTCAAATTTTTTTACAAGACTTTAATCCGGATATCGTATGCATTCAGGAGACTCATGTACCCCATAATCACAGAAATGTAATATATCCAAAACAATACAATGGCTATTTTCATAACCTGGTGGAAAACATAACATCCCAACAGGGAATTGCTATCTAATTAGGAGCCTTCAACTCTTGTACTAAATTCAATTTTGCTCAACAACGGGTCGTCCACTCATATCTCCACGCACAATACATTCACAAATGTTGATATGTCAGTTAAGTTATTTCTTAATAATTATTAAAAAAAAACAACTTTCCTTTTTTTTCAGAGCTATGCTCTTACTTCTTTTATTGTTCGTTTACAACTAACTAACTGCTACTACAATTTCTTTTTCTTATACTTAAAATTAAAAAGTTAAAGTGGGACAAGTTGTTGCCCTCATTTCTGCTTTTCCATGAATTGGTTGCAACAACTTGTTGATAATGATTTCCAATAAAAAAATTAAAAATAAATTCTTATTAATAAATTCTTATTAGTTTACAATTTTGTGCCGACTTAACAAAAAATGTTTTTAATGGGTCATTTCCAATTAAAATGAATTTATAAACGTAACATATTTTTCCAATATAGTACAACTTGTTGATAATGATTTCCAATAAAAAAATTAAAAATAAATTCTTATTAATAAATTCTTATTAGTTTACTATTTTGTGCCGACTTAACAAAAAATGTTTTTAATGGGTCATTTCCAATTAAAATGAATTTATAAACGTAACATATTTTTCCAATATAGTCACGAAGTACATCATCTAAAGCTCGTTGGAAAATTGCTGGAGCATTTTTCAAACCGAATGGAAGGCGTACAAATTCATATTTGCCGTTCGCAACGGAAAATGCCGTTTTTTCGAAATCTGATTTTTTAAGGGGATTTGGTGGAATCCACTCTTTAAATCTAGGACCGTGAAGTATTTACTATCTCTTAATTGTGAGAGTACATCATTTATCTCCGGTATTGGATATCTATCGGAGATTGTTAATGAATTTAATTTCCTATAATCTATTACGAGCCTGTATTGTTTGTTGCCGAGGGAATCTGGCTTCTTTCCAACAACCCACACTGGCGAGTTTTATGGTGACCTTGAAGGTTGAATGATGCCATCATCAAGTAGATTTTGTATTTGTTTTTCGACTTCCGATTTTAATGCAATTGGATAAGGATATTGCCTTGAATAAACAGGTGTATCTGTTGAAGTACGAATTTCGCCAACTATTTTAGTTGTGCATGTCAATTTTTTATTGGGTTCGATGAACAAATCGGGATGATCGTTAACTATCTCTCCCATTTTCTCTTTTGTTGTGGAGACATATGATTGTCTCGAATTGCTATTGAATTTATTTCTTGAGAAGATTGTTGTTTAAGCCTTATTTTGGTATTATTCCCTATTTGCATAAAATTATGGCGTGTATAGATTATTGCATTAAGTTCCTTTAGTGAATCATTTCCAAGAATACCGTCGAACGATTTTAATGTCGGGAGAATATAGAATTTAATTTGGTTTTCTAGATTGAAAAGTTTTACGAATGTGTGTTCCTTTATTTTAATGTTACCTGCTATTGATTTTGCAAAGAATATTTCTTTATTTGGTATAGTTTTTTTTGCAATGTCTGGCCGAATATAATTTTTGCTAGAGCCAGTATCAATTAAAAATTCAGTATTTTACCGCTCTTTGCTCTGCATTCAAAATAAGGGAGCGAAGAGCTCGTTATTCTAAAAAATGAACGTCGCTAAGTTCGTTAATATTGTCTTCGTCGTATGTCATTTCGTCTGTTTGGTCGGGGTCTAAGGAATTATTGACAACACTATTATAGGTTTCTAAATCATTATCGATGTAGAAGTTCCTTTGTATTTTTGGTCTATAGTTGGAATTTACGATTGTGGGTGGTGACCTTTTGTTAGCGTTTTGTTGCTGTGGTCTGTTTATATAATTAACTCGCTTTGAATGAATACTACTATCTATTTCCATAGGCTGTGGGAAAGATTGCGGCTTAGGAAAGATGGGTCTTGGAGGATTGGATTGGTAGTGATTATTTGTGTAAGTTTGGTGTTGTGGTGGATAGTTATTCAGTGGTACATGGTTTCCTGTGTTCTGTGGTGTAAAAGATTTTTGTTGTGCATGGGGTATATGGGCTAGTTGTGGATAAAAACTGTTTTGGTTATAACGAGAAGTAAAATTATTATTTTGTGATTGGTAGTTACGGGAGTAATTGCGAGGTGGAAGTGGAGGAGGAGTAGATTTTCTATAGTTAAAGTTTCTAGTGTAATTTGCTCGGAAACTTTGATTTTCCAATTTTAAACAGAGGTGTAGGGCTTGCGGTAAATCTACCGGTTCCCTCATGCCTAAAAGTTTTGGCAAGTCGCCGTTTAAACCTCTGATAAATGTATCAAGAGCTTTGTTGCGATATGATTCTGTAAGTAGGTTTAGAGACTCATTAGATGCCTCTAAGCTTCCAAGTTTGTTAAGTATTATAGATAAGTGTTCATAAACGACTTGATAGAATCCTTGAATAGATAATTTCCCTTGTACCAGTGAAATCATTTGATACTCGAGGGTTGCTAAGTCCCTCTTGTCGGAATAATGGAGAGAAAGACACTTGATAATGGATTTCCAATCGAGAGGAGTGTTGTAAGATTCGAGAGCAACATCGGCACGATCTTATTTCGTATAACGCTAAGGATACCGTAATATTTTGGCGTACCCTTAGCTGATTCATAAATTTTTAATATTCTTTCAACACTCTTGCGCCATGAATTAAATTCGGATTGGTTACCACTAAATTCACGGAGGCTTTTGACTATATCGGGTATTTTATCTAGTTCCGCGAAGTTCCCGCGATATTCCGCTGCAATTTCTTGATCAGACACTACATTAGGGCTTGGATTTAGTACGGATTGAATCAATCCTGGCAATTCTTCCTGTAGAAGTCTAGAAGTAGTTTCCGTAATTAAATTATTTAGGTCACTAATACTTAGTGTTCTAGGTGCCTGTTCTGCACTATTTGCATTTAAAACTGCAGGACGTATAAGATTTTCTGGATTTGACATTTTGTATATTTATGTAATTCTTTAATAAATTGTTTTAAGACAAAAGGATTTGTAATTTAATATATGTATCTATGTATTTTTTTGTTATATTATTCCTTATTTATTCTTCACTTTGCTTTCTTAATTTAATCAATCGGCTTTTTGCCTCGGTTATTTATCACGAATATATTGTATTTTACTCATATAATTCTAATTTTGACTTACAATATAGTTATCTTTGCTGCGCTTCTCGTCTTCTTCATCTTGATAGTCGGCTGGTACATGATACCTTCCTGTTTGCTGCACGCTACTGGGGGGCCTTTTACTATTGCTGGCTGAAGGGTGAAGCTGTTTGGTTGATGTTTTGATGATTTTCTTATTTTTTATTTCTTAATAAGTTATTTCTTAATAATTATAAAAAAAAAACAACTTTCCTTTTTTTTCAGAGCTATGCTCTTACTTCTTTTATTGTTCGTTTACAAGTAACTAACTGCTACTACAATTTCTTTTTCTTATACTTAAAATTAAAAAGTTAAAGTGGGACAAGTTGTTGCCCTCATTTCTGCTTTTCCATGAATTGGTTGCAACAACTTGTTGATAATGATTTCCAATAAAAAAATTAAAAATAAATTCTTATTAATAAATTCTTATTAGTTTACAATTTTGTGCCGACTTAACAAAAAATGTTTTTAATGGGTCATTTCCAATTAAAATGAATTTATAAATTTTAGCAAAGTGTTTTAACGGATTATTTCCAAATAAATTTATAATTTTGTTTGCTAACTTGTCATTGTGCTCCTCTCAGTTAGCTCCCGTCTGTACATGGAAAACTCTTATCAAACAGCACGGCAGCGAGCATTACCCAATTCTTATTAGAATAAAAAAATATTCCTATTCAAATCAAATATATGCCAAAATTTAAGACGGACTTTGCCAATTGGGCTTTGTATCAGAAAATTTGCGATGAAAGATTGCTCAAAACAAAAAAACCCATAATCTCAACCAATTGCGGCAGCTTTCACTAAACACGTTAAATATGCTGCGAATGCCAGTATTCCACAAACAAAAGGCAAAACATACAGCGCTCGTGTAGTGTGGTGAAATCACCAATTAGATTTTTTGTGCAAGCAAAACCAATTGCTGTGTGCACAAATATAGACGCTTAAGAACAGATGCTAACTTATTACTGTATAAGAGACAAAATGCTATATTTAAAAGAGCGGTAAAGGAAAGTAAAGCAATATGCCTTCAAAACTTTATACATATATAATATACATAAATCCAAGCTCTATAACTCAAAAAAATTGAAGCGACACAAAACGTATCTCAGGTAGCAAACAGATAAATACAATAAACCACATTAAAAACGGATCCAAATCAAGACAGCCCCAGTGGATATAGCTAATTGGTAGGCAAACTTTAACATTGTGTAACTAAAACTTTATCTAATAAAAATCATGTTTTTGTAAACGATTGGCATTCATGTTATTTTACACTGCAAAAGTGGAAAGTGGGAAACAAAATTTATAAAATAATTATAGCATACCGCAAGATTTGCCTTTACCCGTTGTATTAGTTCTTTCAAGTGTAAAACATATCGAGCACTCTATTTACGCAGATGATGCTGTAATTCTTACGAAAGTTAAGGATAACGATGAAGCAAAAATAATTTTATGTATCTAATGCGCTGAAAAATGTGGGTGACTGGTGCTTATCAACAGGGGCTAAATTGTCTGTCGAAAAATGCAGATTACTTCATATATACCGTAAACACAATTGAAAAAGCCTCAATTTAGAATACAATAATACTATTATTCAAAGAACTAATAAGTTACGCATTCTGGTTGTGATTTTTGATAAACGCTTTACCTTTAAGGAACAGTGTCTACAACTTAGAAAAATTCAAATTCAGAGACTAAACATTGTAAAAATGCTAACATCCAAAAACTTCAAGATACATACAGCTACAATGATAAGTATGGCACGTTCAATCATACTCTCGAAAATAGATTACGCTCTCCCTATATTCGGGTGGTGTGTTTCTTCAAACTTAAAGCTAAATGGGACATATCATGCAGCAATTAGATACAGTATGGGATCTTTTAGAACGACACCGATTAGAAACGTGATAGCCGAAGCTGGAATGCCCTCAATAATAGACCGAGTGGCCTACCTTTCTCTTAAACTTATACTTAAACTCCTTATATGCAGGAACAAAATTTTCTACGAAGAAGTAAGAAAAGCTACTAAGGCTAAATTCCTATCCGCAATCAACAGAAGCATCATATATCTCTCAAGACCTCAATCTTTAAACCCGACTAATACTTTTCAAGGAACCAAAACAATCACCTTGCCTCCAGAAAAAGTCATCATTTATTACTTCACTACCCATTCAACTCAATCCACAGTCTGCAGACAGTTGTTTCACAATTTAGCCAGTGAACTAAACTCAGATCACAAAAACGGATAATTTAATATCGTTTGCTATTACCGAAGAAAATGGCAAACTTTTATATAAAGGATTCCTCTATAATTACTGTCCCAACTTCACAGCTAAGGCTTTGGCACTACAACTTGGTGTAGACTGGGCTTCAAAAAATTATTATATAACCGTTATATGTACCGACAGTCTTTCATCAATACAAGCAGTTAAAAACGCCTCACACGCGTCAATTCTTACAAACCAAGTAAGGGATCTTTGTATTCAACATGAAAGTAAATTAAAAATTATGTGGATTCCGTCACACGTTGGTATAAGAATAAGAGGCCTTTAACAACAATTCAACTTTAGAAAAAGAAGACATACTAAAAACTATAACAGCTCGTCAACAATGGGCACACAATTACAAAAGCGTCAATCCATCAGGAGTAAAACCGTTATACGCGAAAGCTGTAACAAGACTTAAAAGAAATATATTCGTTCGCCTCAGACCTTTTTGAACAAGGGGAGGCACCATGTTGTACAACGTGTAACACGGAGCTTAATGTAAAACATATTTTAGACGAATGTACCTGTTACAACGCAATCAAATATTCCTTCTTTCGGTCCATACTACCATCGGATCTCTTAAAAAATCCATCAGATACAAACAGGACCCGGTCCTCTAGGTTCGGGGGTTGTGCGTGGGAGTAACTTCCCTACCGTGTAAAAACACGTTAGTTCCGATACAACCACAAGAAAATATAAATATGGATGACCCTATTGCTGACGACCATGGACAGCGGAATAAAGATAATGATTTTCGGTTTTGCACGTGAAATGTCATGTCCCTGAATAGACCACGTGCAGCCGATGAGCTTGCGGAGGCCCTGGAAGCCTATAAGGCTGACATCACCGCCATCCAGGAGGTGCGATGGGATGGGCCGAGCAAAAAAAAAGTGAGAAACTGCGACATCTATTACGGTGATTGCTACAAAGAGCGACGACAGCGCTTGTTTGGATGCGGGTTTGTTGTTCGAGGCAGACTTAGACAAAGAGTCTTAAGCTTTAAATACGTGAGCGAACGCCTCATTACAATCCGCATGAAGGCTAGACTGACGACAGCACGGATGACTTTTATAATCTCCTAGAAAGAACACACAACAATGCCCCAGCTACGACACCAAGATCGTCCTAGGAGATTTCAATGCAAAGCTGCGCAAGGCAGACATCTTCGCTAGAGTCATCGGGAAACACAGCCTGCATGGCGACACATCCGATAATGGACTCAGGCTGCTAGATTTCGTGACGGGGCGAAATTTCACTGTAGCAAGCACGCGATTCCCTCAGCTCAACATTCACAAAGGGCCCTGGCGGTCCCCTGATAAATCAACCATCAACCAAATTAATAATATTGCGATCGATGGCAGACACTCCTCCAGTATTCTTGATGTCCGAACGTTCCGCGGAGCCAACGTTGACTCCGATCACTTCCTTGTTCTAGCCAAGGTAAGATCACGGATGTCAGTAGCACAACGGAGTAGAGCACGGCCACAACAGTTTGACGTCGCAAAGCTAAAATCGCAATCGACTGCTGAGAAATTTGCCAATATAGTCTCCCTTAAGCTCTCATAGAGTTTTAAAATGCCACCTGGAAAAAACCCATGGCTTGACGACGAGTGCAGGCAAGCACATTCAGCGAAGCTAGCAGCGTATAAGGCGACGTTGGAGAGAAGGACAAGAGCAGCTCGTGAGCTCTACGAATGTAGGAGAAGGGAAGAACACCGGCTTCTCAAAAGGAAGAAGAAAGAGCATGAGAAGCGCGCGATCGAGGAACTGGAGAGGTGTTACGGCAGGAATAATATCCAAGAGTTTTACCAACGGGTAAAGCTAGCAGCGTATAAGGCGACGTTGGAGAGAAGGACGAGAGCAGCTCGTGAGCTCTACGAACGGAAGAGAAGGGAAGAACACCGGCTTCTCAAAAAAAAGAAGAAAGAGCACGAGAAGCGCTCGATCGAGGAACTGGAGAGGTGTTACGGCAGGAATAATATCCGAAAGTTTTACCAACGGGTAAAACAACTATCCAATGGATATAAGCTTTGGACATAAGCCTGTCGTGACGAAGAGGGACAAATCGTAGTAGAGTCGCAATCGATGCTGAGAATCTAGAAAGATCACTTCTGCAGACAGTTTAACGGCGAACAAAACACCGATTCCATCGCCAGGCAGAATATTCCACTCCAGATAACAGACGATGATGGTAGAGAATTCCGTCCCCCCGACCTGAATGAAGTCAAGATAGCAATATCCAGATTGAAATCAAACAAAGCTGCAGGAGCGGACGGATTGTCCGCGGAACTATTTAAGGCAGCCGGAGATGACCTGGTTGGGCGCATGCACCAGCTTATTTGTAAGATATGGTCGGAGGAAAGCATGCCCGACGAGTGGAATCTCAGCATCGTTTGCCCGATACACAAAAAAGGAGACCCGTTCAACTGCGCCAACTACGGAGGAATAAGTCTCCTGAACATCGCCTACAAGATCTTCTCTGCCGTTTTGTGTGAGCGCCTGAACGTGAACAGTTTTATAGGTCCTTATCAGTGTGGTTTCAGGCCGGGGAATTCCACCATTGGTACGGGTTGTACAGCGATATGAGCCTAACCAGGCGTCTACGGATCCAACGGCTAAGATGGTTGGGTCATGTAGAGAGCATGGAGAATACTGCTCCGACCCGTAGAATCTTCGATTCCAAACCTGTGGAACAACGCATTAGAGGACGCCCACGGAACCGATGGCGCACACAAGTGGAGAGGGACCTCAACCAACTTGGTGTGCAAAATTGGAGGACGCTGGCTAAAGACCGTGCCAGCTGGAAAAGTTTGTTGGTTGAGGCCCAGGTTCACCCCGGACTGTAGCGCCAAAAGAAGAAGAAGAAGATACTAATTCCGATTCCGAACCTGTGGGACAACGCATTAGAGGACGCCCACGGAACCGATGGCGCACACAAGTGGAGAGGGACCTCAACAAAAGAAGAAGAAGAAGATACTAACATCAACCTTATCTGTAAATATATATCAAAAATTAACTTCCAAAAATTAATTTTATTATATTAATAAATAAATAATAATAATAATATTGCTAACAGTTATTTTTTAACTGTTGCATAGCTGGTTTCGCGTGTATTGAACGTTAGGGAACTACATACATGCTAGTGGATGACCGTCTTGTGTTGGAATGGTTCCAATTGCCTTATTACTTACATCTGTAACATTTTTAAAACGCTTCTGAAAATGTGGATATCGTAATACCTAGATCATTGTGTTTATCTTTTCTTTTTTTCTTACAAATTTTTCGTTTATTATGGAAGTGTTTTTCATGATCTGGATTAATGCTTTTAGTTGTTAAAACGTGGCCCAAGAATTGAGTTTCTTTTTTAAAATTTAAACTTATTAATTTGAATTTTTAATTAGCCTTTCATAGGGCTTAAATATATCTCTGATGCTATTAATATGTGCTATCCAATATGAACTATATATTAGAATTCCATTTAGTATACACATTTTCTATTTATGTACTTTCTTAGCACTGAGCTTTGGAAAGTTGAAGGCATGTTTTTTTTAATCAAAAGGAATTCTGAAAAATTTGTAATGTATCATAATCAACAGAAAAGTTAACTTTTTTAAAACAACGGCTGTTTCAGTGATAGTAGTGGCAACTTGATAACTTAAAATCTTCTCAATGGCAACAATAAACTTTAATGTTGTTTATTATATTATGGTATTCCTGTACTTCCTTTTTCTTTGAGCTGTCAAAAATTTTTTCCATCTTCATCAACAATGTTTTAGTCGTCAGTGTTTAGCTTGTGAGTTATTTAAAAAATGCCAAAGCAGAAGAAATCTTCACAAATCAGATTGGATTTGCAGTGGAGATTTAAAAAAAAAAACTTGATCAAGGTAAGCAAGGAAAACTATTGGCATTGAGTTATGGTGTATCCAACGTAGACATTTCAAAGATAATTGAAAAACGCAACAAAATCTTAGAGTCTGTTGTGAACACATACATATGATAAATCTAACAGGAAAAATCTTCATAAACCGGAATATGCTGATCCTGAGTTAAAGTTGCACAAGTGGTTTTTAAACTAACGGCAGTATAACTGAATAGACGAATTTTAAAATCCAGAGGCAAGTACGAATTCGCCAAAATGCACCCTGGAAAAACATTTAATGCCAGTGATAAATGGCTAGCAAATTTTAAAAGGAGGTACGGTGTTCGCAGTCTCAAATTTTTGGGCGGAATCCCTTCAAGTGAAACCTCAGATTTTATTTGTAATTTACGAGCAAAAATTAATGAAATGAACATATCCGACTCACAACTCAGAGTTATTTTTTAAATGGTTTTATCATTCTTTTATAATGCAGGTAAACTTAATTTCTTAAATTTACATAAACTTGTTTATGTTTATGCTGGAAAATTTTGCAGGTTCGCAAATTTATCGGATGAAAATAATTTACCTCCAAAGGCATTGTTGCTGATTGATAACTAAACTGCTCATTAGCCAGTTGATATGTTACAATCTGATGATGGGAAAAAGCATTGCTTTCACCATCTAACACTACTGCGGTTTTGCAGCCCATGGATCAAAATCTAATAAGATTGGTCTAGTTAGGATATCAATATAAATTGTTGTGCAGCATTGTTGCGCTCGAAAATATTTTGAAGACAAATACAATCTGTATCAGTGTTGGATGAACTACCTCAAGAAGTTCTAACAAAAGAATTGAACAAGAAAAAAGTGGGATGAAAATCAGTACGACAGCGAAGAGGATTCATGCAACGATACACTTCGAGAAGTTGAAGTATTGATATCAAAGGTTGGGATAATGTTGGCATCAGCGATGAATAAAAATCATTGGTACAATAACCAACACAGATAACGATGATTTCGAAGTTACCGCTAGTGAAAACGTCGTGTCATTTATCGAGCAAGATGTTCAACGGTCTAAAGTAAGTTTCTCGAACGCATTTTAAAGCGTCAATGCCGTTATAAAGTGGTTTGAGAGCAACAAAGATGGAAATCAGGTGGCAGATCTAGCTAATATGCGCAAAAATAATTATAAAGAGCTATTACACAAAGGGAAAGACACTAACAAGCCTTGACTGATTCTTTAAACCACTATAAATTAATATTTTTATACGAACCTAAGTTTTTTTTTTGTGATAAAGCAAATTAAGTCTTTGAATAAATATATAACATTTCGTATATAACAGAATAAAATTGTTTATGACATATTTTATTTATTAATTTTTTTGACTAAAAAAACACGCTTAGAAAAGTTAGTCTCCCTTGGAACATTTTGGTTAACTTTTTTGAGATTCTACTGTACTTAAGTTGATTATTTATTACTGCTATAAAGGGTAGCAGAAAATGTTTACCTATTATACGATATTATCATATTTATATTGTTTTCGAAATCAAAGACTTTTCGTCTTAGTTTAAGAATTTCCCGTGGAAGAGGCGGTATAACATCATGCTTTATTTCACACTACAATGTTTCTACTAAACAATGGTGTTTCAAAATATTTCGTTTAATTATACTGGTTGATTAGCCAGTATCAATAAATTTTTTAATTGATTGCCTTGCAATTGTTAATATTACTATGGTAAGATTTGAGTTTGGCAATCCATTATAATATTTACGTTGTTTTGGAGATTATCTGTTTACAATGGCTCTGGGTTTTTAATATCATAATTTGTTTGGTGTTGTTGCCTACTCTTGTAAGAGATTCTGACTTGGGAAATTATTAGCAACACAATGTTGTATTGAATTTCTACCATTATTTATGCCTTATCCATAATGTTTAATTAACGATTTGCTGCTGAGACTTATGTCATCTATACTTATAGCTTATCTTACTTGAGACTATTTCTCGGCGCAAAGTTTTTAAAATTGTTGTTAGCGTATTGAAAATTATTGTCTTATTTCACCTTAGAAAACTGTAATTTTGTTATTGTTTATACTTTATATTGCTTCTATAATTGAACGCCAAAACTCAATAAATTTTAATTAAGTATTATATCGGTCCATCTATATTTTCTAACAACTTGTCTAATAAATCTATATCAACATTTTCGGGCTTATGTATACTAAGCAAACGTTGATCTTCTAAGAATATACCATTAATTTCATATTAACATTTTTTATATATTTTATACCTCATTTAAGTTAACTCTTAGAATCCGACAGTAGTTGAAGATCTCCGTTTTCATTTCCTGTCATGAAGCATTGCTTTGCAGCTCTCTCACCCTTCGACCAGCATTACCCAGAATATTCCCCAAAGCGCTAGATTTTCCTGAACGGTATTTATACATGCTCCTTCGGTATCAAATTAAATTATATACCTGTTGCAGATCAGGATGTTCTTGAGATTGTGATCGCTGTGGGGCCTCTTATTGCTGTAGATTTTGTTATTACCATAGGGTTTGTTGTTGCTGTAAGATTTGCCGTTGATTTTTTAAGTGATTGATATCACCTTTCTGCATTATAATGAACTCCGCCATCTGCTCTTTGCTAGTGGCTTCCAAATTCTTATCTTCGTCAATCGAATCGTTTTTATTTTCGACATAGGTTTTAGTTTTATTACTAATATTAAGTTTAAGATTTTAATTATGTTAAGCAATTTTAAAATTTAGTTCTTATTATTTGCTTCGACTGCGCCAGTAATAGAAAAAATAATAAATTATTTTTAGAATTTTTCTTCATTCAATGAATTTTAATAACTATAAAATATAACTTGACAACTATTTTATTCTATCAATATCTAAGAGGATTTAATTTGCTTGGATTTTTTAGTGCCCTGAGAGAAAATTAGTGTTCTTAATAAAATGAAATCAGTATGTACAATAAATAAATTAAATTAAACGAAATGATAGTGCTAGCTGGCTTTTGGAGGAAGAAAGGGGAATTGTTGTTGTCCACATATTCCTATTTACTGTCTATAGGCAAGACTTATGAATGGAGTTTGTTACTGTTTGATGTTGACGTTTTAGATTGACTACTTTAACGAAACCATCAGTTCGAACATATATGTTTACAAATCATTTTTGACAACCACTAAGTGACCAAAAACTATGTTATGTACAGTATCTTTCGATTTATATATTTTCTCAACCTCCATTGAGTATTACTTGTCCCACCGCAAGCCTATCCTAACGACCACTCAATTTGATAGATATATCTGAGGGCAAAGTTACCATTTCAGCCACATACTGAAAATATCCAAGTGTTAGGGCGAAATCCTCAGAAATGGGAGATAAAAGCTCTAAGTTTAGAACCGCCTCTATTCGAATTTTAATATGTATTTAATCGATTTTGCACCAGTCTGCCATAGTCCCCCTTTAAGACAAGAATCTTCTGATGGTCATTGGACAAATATTTGTCCATTGGATTTTTCAAAATATAGAATATGTCAGTAATATAAATTTTTGGATAGAAAAGGGTCCTGCAAAATCGAATTTCTTTATAATACACGGTAAAGAAAACAGGCTTATTTTATTATCTGCTTATTATCAGAGACATAAGATTCTTAAAATGTGATAGATGCACATAGTGCTTCTAAAACAAATCTCTAAGAAAACATTAAAGTTAACATTGTTTAATTTTAAACAAAGATGGATTAAAAAATTAAATGCGTTTATTTTAAATCACAAGAATAATAAAATAAAATTTCAATTACATACATATAGAATTTTAATTTGGTACTATATGCCTGCAATTTTAATTCATGGCATTGATTATATTTTTGAAAAGCTATCAAATCACAGAAGAATGATAATAACCTGAGCAGAGCAGTCAAAACTTATGTTCCAAACCCTTCACAAAACTTCATATTTCTCATTTCTTACTCATAAAAACATTATATAGCAATTTTCATTTATCTGCGAAAGCTCCTTCTATTTCTGGTAATTTCTTATATGAAAGCACTTTGTGGCATGGCAAATACAATTTTGTTTGTAATAAATAAAGCATAAGCAAAAGTATCCCAAGTGAACAACAAAATCCAAAACAAATTAATTATTAAAACGAACAGCAACTTTCAATTTTCCCTAGAACTTTTTGTAATGGATCTATTGAACATAAACTTAGATTTTAACTTCTTTTTTATATGTCTTATTAATAGATTACGAATTATCATACTTTTCACTTCATTGCCTGTTTGCACTCATGTTTTATAATATTTTAGGGTCTGTATCTTTCAGATTTTGTGAACAAGTGTTCCTTTTATAAATTCATAAAGGCCGATTGAAAGCCTTAATAAGTGTTCAAAATTTATTTCAAAATTTAAATTAAAAATTCTGTTCGCAAATCCCAGCGAGTATTTTCAGTGACTAACTTGAATGTAAAGTACGGCCAGTGAAATGTTTTCCAATTATATTGAAAAATTTATACTCGAATAAATTCAAAAAGTCAATTTGTTTGTTTCCAGTTATTAATTAGTTTTTGCACAATTTTTTGAATTAATACGCGAGTCTTAAAATAACCAACTTAAAGTTCCTTTTCTAAGTCCATTATTGTTGAAGGTAGAGATCAAAAATGTATTTAAATATTGTATGCTCCATTCGCAACGCCTATCGAACACATTCATATAACTAAAACTTTAATTATTTTTTTTTTTTTCACAGATCTCAGCTCAATGAATTTCTTTTGTAACAAATCGGTTGATAGGCGTGCAATACGGCAAGTTGGACCGTGTTGTTGGAACCAAATGTCGTTGATGTCACCTGCTTAATTTTTGGAAGCTAAATGCTGCCAACATGGTTAAATAGCGGCCGAAATTTACCGCAACTGCAGTTTCTTCCTCATTTCGAAATAAAAACGGGCCAACTACATCACCTGCGTTAAAACCGCACCTGTCAGGTTAAATGGATGTAATGCTGATTTTTCGACGGCTTTAGAATTGTCATCGCTCCTACACGAATCATTGAACTGCGCGTGATGTCTATTGGATCGGATTAGCCACTTAAATAGTATTGGCATGGCGACATGCTGTATTGCACGTTATGTGGTTAACTATTTTCAAATAATGTGGTATCATTGAAGCTCTATGGAGAAAATTTCCTGATATATGGGAATTGGGAACAGACTCCAAACGATATGTATATCTATTGTGTTAAGCAATATTTTGAAAATGTACTTAAACGATTTTACACCACCATCGCATAAGGCGTTCATTGAAGGAATATGCCACTGAAAGTTATTGGAGGAATACTTGTCCCTACACTTTTCGAAATAGAAAAAAACATTGCAGAGATGATGTAGCAAGAGTTTTGTTTTCATTCACATCACAGTGGACACTTTATTAAACATATACACACATATGATTCTATTACTTATATTTTTCTTTTTATTTAAAACAGCGAAAAATAAATTTCAATCCGCAAATACCATCAGTTACGGTGGCCTATTACTTTACAAGGCATGGCATAGCCAAACATCACATGCCCTACTCTTTCATGTTCACTATCACAATCGTGGTATTAAATATGTTTCAGCTAAAAGTATAAAAATATTATTGTATTAAAAGGCTTTGCCAAAAATTTATTAACATTTATTATATATTACTTGCGATTTACTACCGTTAATTATAACTTTCCATCTGTTGAAATAGAGGGTTAGTTTTTCTATGGCTCTTTGGAGTTTATACATACATGAGCAAAGCTGCCGGAGTAAATAATTGCGGTGTCGTCAGCAAAAATCTAAATTGAGAAAATCTGCGGCGTATGCGTTGCATAAAATAGAGGATAAACGTGATCCTTCTAGACAAATAGGTGGTACTTTAAAAACTCTGGAAGAAAGTGAACTTATGTGCACTTGAAATGTACGATTCTATAGAAAATATTCTATAATATTAATTAGTTCTGACGGGAAGTTCATAGTATGTCATGTCACAAAGAAAATGCTGATTTAACATCTAACAGCAACATAACCGATGGGTTTTGGGTGTCGAAATTTTAATGTACCAATCTTTTTATTCTTATCAAGGAGTGTGGAGTGTTTTCACTCCTAAAACCCAACTGGTTTGGAAGAATAATGTTATTAGTTTCATCACTTAGATTTGATGAAATTGATTAGAGTAGCATATTTGACCTAAATTTTAACATTTTTCCATATTTATGTTATAGCGTGAGTTATTATTCTTCAAAATCGAAATATTGTTTCTTTTCTTGCTGAGTACCTTTGTAAATTTCCAACTTTTATCCAACGAAGTAAGAAGCTTGTTAAAAGACTTGTTTCTAATCGTATTTAATTCTTCATTAATTTTTCTGTTAAGATATTTTATAAGATGGAAGTCAGTTACCTATCTATGGCGCTTCCATTGTCTACGTGCACAAGTTGTTTGGTGAATGATGTGCCTAAGAGTAAGGTAAATTTTTAGTCGCATGAGAAAGGGATATTCTTGGTGTATTGCAATAAATAGCTTTTTTTGTTAAGTTTCTAAAATAAATAATCATTTTGTCAATGTGACCATTTAAAGTGATAATCTCTGTTTGTGAAATAATAATTAAAAACGTGTGAAATGTTTGTTCCTGTCATTAATTTTATTTTCACTGGCTGATGATCGGAGCTTAAATCATTTATTACAACAGCATGAGATAATTGTTCAGGAATGTTAGTGAGGAAAAAGTCAAGTGTAGGACTTTGTCTATTAGTACTGGAAGGTATGTTTGTGTTTTCCAATGAGTAAATCCTATTAATATTATAGGAATCTAGTTTCTCAAGCAGAATATTTCTCCAAGAGTTTTCCCTAAGACAGGCCAAAGTCTGGTGTCTGCTATTGAAATCGCCACCTAATATGAGCTTGTGGCTGTTCTTAAGTCTATGTATGTATGTATGTCCGACGCATACTGTCTTTTCCTATTATTGTCAGGTCTTGCAAGTCAGCAGATGAAGTAGCAAGAATAGACATTGAGCGTTGGTAAATAACGTAATACCAATATTTTTAGTTAGATTTGTACTTATTATAGGCAAAATTGACTATAATTGCATCACCCGCTCTTTTATGTTTTCCCTATCATTTCTATATGCATATGTACATATAAAGTAATCCTTATGTCTAATAGATTTATTGAATTTAAGCTGTGTTTCTGAAACAAGACATAAACTGACATTATTGTTCTTAAAGAACTGATACAGTTGTTGACATTTCTAAGGAATTTACAAGCGATGTTGGTTATTACCTGAAATTGATGAGCTTTCCTTTTAAAGTTTGTTAGGTTTGTAATGAGTTCCCTCATTAGAGTCTTAATTTCCTGAATTGAAAAATGTTCTCCGCTGCTTTTTGTGTTGTATTCGGTAAATTTTGACGTAAAGCGTTTGGAAAATGTGATTGGATTTACAAAACTGTTATTAGCTATACGACGAGATATTATACAATATAAAATTCGGAGTTCTTCTTCTTCTTTTGGCGCTACAGTCCGTGGTGACCCTGGGCCTCAACCAACAAAGTTTTCCAGCTGGCACGGTCTTTAGCCAGCGTTCTCCAATTGTGCACACCAAGTTGGTTGAGGTCCCTCCCCACTTGTGTGCGCCATCGGTTCCGTGTGCGTCCTCTAATGCGTTGTCCCACTGGTTCAGAATCAAAGATTCTACTGGTCGGAGAAGTATTCTCCATGCGCTCTACATGGCCCAAACATCTTAGCCGTTGGATCCGTAGACGCCTGGTTAGGCTCATGTCGCTGTACAACCCGTACAGTTCATGATTGAATCTTCTTCTCCAGAAACCATCAACGAAACAGGGCCGAAGATTGAACTCAGAACCTTTCTCTCGAAAATACCAAGGACTTCCTCATCCGCCTTCGACACCGTCCATGCTTCAGCGCATCGTTACCGACCTTGATGGAGCAGCGAGAATTATCCATCGTCATTCTACACAACCTGACGAATTTGGTAGGAATGTCAAAACTAGACATGGCTTCGTATAGCTCGTCCCTATACACACTGTCATATGCGGCCTTAAAATCGACGAATAGGTGGTGGGTGTCGATTTGCATCTCTTGGGTCTTTTCCAGGATCTGCCGCAGTATGAAAATTTGGTCGATCGTGGACTTCCCCGGCCTGAAACACAACTGATAAGGACCTATCAAACTGTTCACGAATAGTTTCAGGTGCTCATACAAAACGGCAGAGAAGATCTTGAAGGCGATGTTCAGGAGACTTATTCCTCCGTAGTTGGCGCAGTTGAAGGGGTCTCCGTTTTTGTGGATCGGGCAAACGATGCTGAGATTCCACTCTTCGGGCATGCTTTCTTCCGACCATATCTTACAGATGAGCTGCTGCATGTGCCCAACCAGGTCATCTCCGGCTGCCTTAAATAGTTCCGCGGACAGTGCGTCCTCTCCTCCAGCTTTGTTTGATTTCAATCTCGATATTGCTATCCTGACTTCATTCAGGTCGGGGGGACGGAATTCTCTACCATCATCATCCGTTATCTGGAGTGGAATATTCTGACTGGCGATGGAATCGGTGTTTTTTTCGCCGTTAAACTGTCTGCAGAAGTGATCTTTCTAGATTCTCAGCATCGATTGCGACTCTACTACGATTTGTCCCTCTTCGTCACGACAGGCTTTTGTCCGAAGCTTATATCCATTGGATAGTTGTTTTACCCGTTGGTAAAACTTTGGATATTATTCCTGCCGTAACACCTCTCCAGTTCCTCGATCGCGCGCTTCTCGTGCTCTTTCTTCTTCCTTTTGAGAAGCCAACGTCGCCTTATACGCTGCTAGCTGCGCTGAATGTGCCTGCTTGCACTCGTCGTCAAGCCATGGGTTTTTTCCGGGTGGCATTTTAAAACCCAATATATCAGAGGCAGCATCTCTGATGGCGTTTTGCAACGGTTTCAGTCCTCATCGGTTGTTTCGCCTGGCAGGGCTGGACTCTCTGAGAGCTTAAGGGAGACTCGATCGGCAAATTTCCCAGCGGTCGCTTGCGATTATAGCTTTGCGACGTCAAACTGTTATGGTCGTGCTCTACTCCGTGTTGCTACTGATATCCGTGATCTTACCTTGGCTACAACAAGGAAGTGATCGGAGTCAATGTTGGCTCCTCGGAATGTTCGGACATCAAGAATACTGGAGGAGTGTCTGCCGTCGATTGCAATGTGATCAATTTGGTTGACGGTTAATTGATCAGGGGCCGCCAGGGCCCTTTGTGAATATTGAGGTGAGGGAATCGCGTGCTTGCTACAGTGAGATTTCGCCCCGTCACAAAATCTAGCAGCCTGAGTCCGTTATCGGATGTGTCGTCATGCAGGCTGTGTTTCCCGATGACTCTAGCGAAGATGTCTTCCTTGCCCAGCTTTGCGTTGAAATCTTCTAGGACGATCTTGGTGTCGTAGCTGGGGCATTGATCGTATGTTCTTTCTAGGAGATTATAAAAGTCATCCTTGCTGTCGTCATTTTTATCATCCGTAAGGGCGTGGGCGCGGATTAGGCTAATGTTGCTGAGCCTAGCCTTGATGCGGATTGTAATGAGGCATTCGCTCACGTATTTTAAGCTTAAGACTCTTTGTCTAAGTCTGCCTCGAACAATAAACCCGCATCCAAACAGGCGCTGTCGTCGCTCTTTGTAGCAATCACCGTAGTAGATGTCGCAGTTTCTCACTTTTTTTACTCGGCCTATCCCATCGCACTTCCTTGATGGCGGTGGTGTCAGCCTTATAGGTTTCCAGGGCCTCCGCAAGTTCATCGGCTGCACGTGGTCTGTTCAGGGACCTGACATTCCACGTGCAGAACTGAAAATCGTTATCCTTATTATGTTATCCATGGTCGTCAGCAATAGGGCCATCCATATTCATAATTTCTTGTGGTTGTATCGGAACTAATGTGTTTTTACACGGTAGGGAAGTTACCCCCACGCACAACCCCCGAAACCTGGAGGACCGGGCCCTGGTTTAGACCCCTGGACAGAGGGGATTCGCTGCACACTTTGGTCCACCTCTAAGCGGGTGCTGTAGTGGTTATCTAGGGACGCCACGAGGAGGCAGTATGTCAGCTTGACCAGTCCATTTTCAAGGATCGCTGCTGGCTTCTCGCCAGGTTGAGAGCAATCAACAACCTTGCCCTGAGGGCACTGGCCCATTTCCCCCAAAATTCGGAGTTATAAGTACTTTTTTGTGAAGCGCTTGATGTTTAAACAAATCTATAAGCTTCTTTTTTATAACACCAAGGTCACATTTATCAAGACCAAAGATGACTGCTTTGATCGGCTTTTCGTTTTTGTCTGGCATGAGTTTAGATGAAATAGTAACGAAGTCCCTTATATTTTTAAGAACAGTTTTAGCCCGATAAAGAATATTTACTAATTATCGTTTGTGTCAATTACATTTTAGAGGGTAAACATCTGTCATTATAAATCAGTATCAGTGTCTATCGAATCAAAGTGTAAACACATATTTTTTTCAATCGCTATAATAATGTCGAAATTTTGTGCCTAAAAAGATGTTTCGCGGGGAAGTCTGATAACCTTCTTTCATTTAAAGAAAATGGCTGCTGAAAGTTATTGATTGTTGGTAGAAGCTTACGGTCAACATGCACCAACTCAAAAAACTTGTGAACGATGGTTTGCGCGATTCAAAAGTGGTGATTTTGACACAGAAGGCAAGGAGAGGCCTGACCAGCCGAAGTCGAAGCATTACTGGACGAAGATTGTTGTCAAACGCAAGAAGAACTTGCATTATCATTAAAAGTCACATAGGAAGCCATTTCCTTACGTTTAAAAGCATTGGAATTCATTCAAAAGTCATCCATATTTATATTTATATTTTGTGTCAGAAGGGGATTTAGACAAGGCGACGCACTGTCATGTGACTTTTGTAACATAATTCTTGAGAAGATCGTGCAAAACTCACACGCCAACAACAGAGGCACGATCTTCCAAAAGTCCGTGCAACTGCTAGCATACGCTGACGATATTGACGTGATTGGTCGAACACAGCGAGCCGTCAATGAAGCGTTTGCTGGTATTTCAACGGAGGCGGCCAAAATGGGTCTAGCGGTGAACGAGGGCAAAACGAAGTATATGCTGTCATCAAAAAAGGACACGCAACACCGACGACTGGGCCCGAACATCACCATAGGCAGCTATAACTTCGAGGTAGTGAAGGACTTCGTCTACCTTGGCTCCCAAGTCAACAGTATGAACAACATCAGTACCGAGATCAAACGCAGAATAACTCTTGCCAATCGCTGTTTCTTTGGGCTCAAGAGGCAATTGAGTAGTAAGGCCCTTTCTCGAAAAACCAAGTTGACACTATATACCACTTTGATAATCCCTGTACTTCTTTATGGCCAGAAGTATGGACGGTGTCGAAGGCGGATGAGGAAGTCCTTGGTATTTTCGAGAGAAAAGTTCTGCGTTCAATCTTCGGCCCTGTTTGCGTTGATGGTTTCTGGAGAAGAAAATTCAATCATGAACTGTACGGGTTGTACAGCGACATGAGCCTAACCAGGCGCCTACGGATCCAACGGCTAAGATGGTTGGGCCATGTAGAGCGCATGGAGAATACTGCTCCGACCCGTAGAATCTTCGATTCCGAACCTGTGGGACAACGCAGTAGAGGACGCCCACGGAACCGATGGCGCACACAAGTGGAGAGGGACCCCAACCAACTTGGTGTGCAAAATTGGAGAACGCTGGCTAAAGACCGTGCCAGCTGGAAAACTTTGTTGGTTGAGGCCCAGGGTCACCACGGACTGTAGCGCCAAAAGAAGAAGAAGAAGATTCATTCAAAAGCAAAAAAATTTGATCCCATATGAATTGAAGCCGAGAGCTGTTGAAAAGCGATTTTTTAAGTCGGAAATGATGATGCTTGAACGCTACCAAAAGAAGTAATTTTTGAATCGTATTGTTACTGGTGATGCAAAATGGATACATTACGATAACCCCAAGCGCAAAAAGTCATATGGAAAGCCTGGTCAACTTGCCAAATCAACGCTGAAGCCGAATATCCATTACGCCAAGGTAACGTTCTGTATTTGGTCGGATCAGAAGGGTTTTTTGTATTATGACCTGTTGACAATCACATTTGAAGAGAGCAATCAACAAAAACCCACCAGAATATTCGGCCTGACACGAGGCTATAATCTTCCATCATGACAACGCACGGCCACAAGTTGCAAGACCGGTCAAAAATTATTTGGAAAACAGTGGATGGGAAGTTTTGGCTCACTCCGGCACCCAGATCTTGCCTCTTTTGACTACCATTTGTTTCGATTGATACAGAGCGCCCTTACTGGAATACGGTTCACTTCAGAACAGGGTATAAGAAATTGGCTTGATTCATTATTTACCTCAAAACGATGCATATTTCGTGAATTTACTTCTTATTTTTTTATAAATTTTTGCTGATATTTAATATTTAAATTTGATTTATGACTGCCGAGAATTTATATGAACGATACAAATATTCCAGCGGAACTGTTGAGCACTGATATGGCAGATATTCTTTCCGCTTCTTTGATTAGTCAGGATTTTCATCATCTTTGCTAAAATGTTAAAACGTTGTTAAGACAAGTTGACGTAATACTACAACAATATAAATGTGAAAGTAAATATAAAAGATATCAGATATAGTTGATCGCAGCTGCGGGCACGAAATAAATTGCAGTATTAGACTTGAATCGTCAATGAGTAGACTAGTATCATTAACACAAATCCACACATTGTTTAAGCGATCTTTGGCTCTTTGCTTTTTGAGGCGAACAGCTGCAAGAAATATTTGAAAATTGTCCTTAGTTAGGTTTTGTATGTCTCAAACAAAAATGAAAGCCTTTATTAAGAATCAATCAATCAATTATCGTACGCAGATCTCATTTCAACGATAATGACTGCATCCTTCGAATAAGATCTTGCCAAAGGAGATGAGTATGATATTAGGGACACTTTAATGGAAATACAATGGCCATCACTGATCTACTAAAATTAAGTACAACTAAGCTTAAATACAACATATCTAAAATAAAAGTTAAATGAAAGGCAATGTGCAGTAACACCGAAAGTGTGCAGTTGTTTCCTTTTTTTATACAGGGACCGTGACAGTGATCATATAAAGTGAAAACATTTTTAACTATGTCAATAAAAATAAAATAAACAATATCTATTAAGTTTTTTTAACCAAGCTTATAGTAATTTGGATGACATTTTTAAGACAGTGAAGAAAAAAACTTGCCAAAAAACTAAAAAAATCAATAAAAATAATAATAGACTTGTGAAAAGTGGCAAAAGCATATAAAATCCCATGATCGTAATGATGTAAAAAGCTTCTTTTACAAAAATTGAAATAAAAGCAAATGTACAGACAAAATTTTATATGTAAGGTACATTTATGCGAACGTACACTTAAGCTAACGTACGTTCGTTCGTTTTTGACAATACCAAAATAATGCAACCGCTTACCAAAATTAACTGTCACGTTTCTGGAACGTTTCAACCTGTATAAAATAGATTTTTGCGATGCCATTAAGTGACATTCAAGCCAATTAAGCCAATGCTGACACTCATATGAATTAAATAGCACTGCGGCAAATTTGCCCATTTTCGTTACTTTTGAATTGGTATCATTTTGGTTCAAAAAAGTAATAATTGATTAATTATAATACTAATTTCAATAATAATAATGAAAATAATAATAACAACAATAATAATTTTAGTAATAAAAAATAAGAATAACAACAACAACAAAAATAATAAAAATAACCAAAAAATAAACAACAATTATAATAATCTTAATAATAAAAACAATAATCATCATAATTTTAAAAATAAAAACAATAATAATAATAATAATGCATAAATTACAATGTAAAAAATTTTATATCTTTCGAAGCCAATTTAGTACTTTTTCCAATTTCACTGAACGGAAATAACTTAACATTGCCCATCACTATGTCAAAAAGTTCGGGAAACACGTAAATAATTTATGTTAGACAATGTTTTGTTTATTGTATTGACGGCTGTTACGTTTTTAAAGTTTCTATCAGCCAGGTTCTGCATATCACCACGAAATGAAGGTGAAATAGATTTTAATTCTACATAATCGATTTTGTTGTGTTCTGAAAATGGTATGAAACAGTTTTATAGTGCGGTTTTTTGTCTTGATCAGTTATTTGAAATAAATTTAAAAAAAACAAAATTTTGTTGTACTGTGAATTAATTTCATTAACAATAGCATTTGACAATTAAAAAAATAAACAAACAAAATTTTAAATTTCTGTGCAAAATTATTTTTAATAGCTTTAACGTGTTTTAAACCACTAATATGAACCAATCTGCGGTTGTTATTTCTATTACTTGTTGGAAAGAGAAAAAGAACTAATGCAGAGGAGAAGACTTCGGGATGGTTCCAATCGTTTTGAACTACCAGAGAAATCGTAAGTTACCATTAAAATTGTAGTGCTGAGAGATGCCACCCGAGGAGAAATTATGAAAATGGTGACAAGAGATCATCGTTTTTGGGTGATGCAGGATATTCTCTGGAACCATTTTTACTAACGCCATATAGAAGTCCTACAGCGGGAACTGCAGAGCATAAATTCAATAAACAACATACATCTGCCCGAAATATAATTGAACGGGTTATTGGTGTTTTGAAAAACCGCTTTAGATGTCTCTTATACACCATAACATACGAACCAAATAATTCCGTTAAAATCATCAATATTTGTTGCGCACTCCACAATATTTGTAGATTTTATAATGTCGAAGCATTAGATAATGATGAAGTTCCATATGGCGATATTGAAGAGTCTTCTATAAATGCCGACACAGACACGGAATCGAGATTCTTAAATGAAGCAATTAGAATGAGAAATGAAAAAGCCAGGAGCCTATAGTATCGCAAATTCATTTATTAGTATGCATATGTATGTATATATATGCAGAATCTGGGTGTATAACTGGGTACGTTAAGGCCTTAACAAAAATTTTACAAATTACAGTAAATATATATACAACACCGAATTACTTGTAAAAATTTCAAAATGAGCATGTACATACATATACATATATGCATGTATAAAAAAAGTACGATAAATATTTAATAATGGACAATTTGACAAAAAAAAATTCTAAAATAAATATACATACGAGTAAATATAACAAAAAAAAGTGCAGTCATCATTTCGATAATAAAAAATTGCGCCATTTCAATTATACGTAAGCCTACGAAAAATTAAGTTGCATAACGGAAAAGTTATAGACATATGTATAGATGTATATACAACAACACCTTTTTTTTTAAACAAAAACTCTTGTTTTTAAAAATACAAACAAGTTATAAAGAATTTTAAAGGGGTACTGTAAATGCTCCATTTCTTTTTATTAATTTATCCGATTTGCTAAAACAAATTGAAAATAGTATCGGATTCGCTGATGATATTATAATGTATCGTTCTGATGACAGCATTGAAAAAATTAATTGCAAGTTACAAAAGTAATTTTATATTATAGACAAAATATGCTATAGATTAGCATATAAAAATAAATGTGAAATAGCACTTTTTTGAACGCCCGTAGTAGTAATAATATAAAGAAGAAATGGAAATCATTTAATTTAAATCTATGGAGAACATCACATAGACCTAGACAAATTCTTATATATCAATCAACATATTAAAGAAAAAGAACGAAAGCAGTTTTTAATTATAGAAAACAATTTTATTCAAAATAAATTAATTCCAAAGTAAAGGTAATGCTTTAGCAGTCCCTAATAAGACCCATATTAAATTACGGCTGCCAGATATGGTTCAATATCTCCGCTTCATATATGGCAATAATAAAAATTTTCGAAAGTAAATGTTTTAGAAGTCGCATGCTCTCCTATCCATATAGCATCTCTCAAAATAAACAAGGGAGTTTTTTTTCTAAAATATTTCTTCGCACATAAAGAAAATTAGCCTGATATAACGTTGTACACATATCAATTTAAAATTAAGAAGAAACTATATGTATTAACACGATCTCCTTAGTTTACTTAAGGTAAGGTGACTGTCCCCTGTGGGGCAGTGTACTTATTTAAAAATATTTTTAATATTTGTTTATTATAGTAAAATGTATACATATGTATATTATATGAATAAATAAACAATAAAAAGAACAATTTTAAAGGCCCGTTAACGAATTCATTCCCAACATTCCTAAAAAAATACACATAAAAAAATTGCAAATAAAATCCAAAATGAAAAGCTGTTAATAAACAACAAACGAGAGTCTACAACTCAAGGTAGAGAGGTAAATTAAGAGATCAAATAAGCACAAGAAGAAAACTAAGAGCACAATAGAAACAACTAAGGAAGAGAAAAACATGCAGCAGACAATTACATATAAATGCAACACGTTACCTTTGTAGGAGAATAAGTATTTCATTAATATTATTTTGCAGAATAGAATTTGTATTATAATTATTGTTTTTCGGTTTTCATAAATTATATACATACATTTACATTATACATATACATTTATAAAATAATGTTTTTTTTTCAAAAAACCTTTATATAAGTCAATTTTATTGTAATTTTAATTTATAAGAAAAAAAATTTTAAATTTTTATTATTATTTATTTATAAGTCACTGTGCTTATTAAGTATGAGTTTCTGTTGTAAACTAAACTTACAATATTTTTCTAGATTAAATTACAAATATTTTCTTAAAGTAAAAGTTCACATTTTGTCTTTTATATATTTGGGTCACTAAATTACATTTTGTTTTTTGGGTCAACAAAAGAGCGGAAGTTAAAATAATAAAATTGCTCCTATTAATTAAGTTATTATTAAGTTGAACTATATTTAGGTTAACATAATAATGCATTATCAACTACAGTTCACTCGAAATTTTAACGGTCTAATTCATAAAATTTTCTTATTTCACTGTTAAACTATGTAATAGTTATTAAACAGAATTGGAATTATAAGCGTATCATAAAAATGTGTATTCATAAACGTTTAATAACGCTAGTTTAACAATTAAACACTTTTACCAATTTTTTCTTTCCTGTTGGCAACCTTGTTGTAAATAACTTGTAACATTTTGTTTAGAAATGTCTTTAAATTGCTGAGTAAAGAAGTAAAACAAAACTTTTGCTCTAATTATTAAAAATAAATAAATAATGAGAGAATAAATGTACTTAAAACCTACGTTTGTTGTTCTTGAAGTTCGACATGTACTTGAATACTCAACTGTTTAAATTTGTTTGTGTATCACTAATCAACATTAATTAATTTGAAAACGCAAGTCAGCCAAACGCATGCAAATAAAGTAAGGAAGATGGAAAAGGCTGAAGAAAAAAGTAAAAGAAACAGAGCATCCAACTGGTTAGACGAAGACAAAGTAAGTACGTTTATTTTATTTGTATAAACGATTTTAAAACAACTGCTGCTGATCTTCCATTGAAATACATACATATATATGTACAAGGTGGCGCAAAAGTAATTCTCTTATCAGAAAATGCTATAAATTTTGCGATTGGCCCCTAATGTCAGTTTTGTTTTGACATTTGTGTAGTAAACACATGCGAAATACACGTTAATAAACAATGTTGCGCTACACTGCTGCAGAACGCGGAATATTGGTGAGTATTTATTTGACCAATAATCAGTCGGTGACTTTAACACAACGTGAATTTCGTCGCAGATTTCCTAGCCGTCCAACGCCTACTGGTGAAACCGACGTTTAGCCGCTCGCCTTGAAGAGACTGGCACAACACGAGATGCTGCCAGGCGTGGCAGACCCCGGAGTAGCCGTTCTGCAGAGAATATTGCTGCTGTAGCTGAGGATGTCATGGAAGCGCCGTCGACATCGACCAGACGACCTGCCACGCAAATGGGTGTCAGTCGACGGTCTTTACAGCGAATTTTGGTACAAGATTTGAAGATGTTTCCGTACAAAGTCCAGACGGTGCATCAGCTGTTAGCTGCTGACCGCCAATCGCGTCTAACATACGCTCAAGCCATCCTTAATCACCACCAAGAGGAAGATGATTTTTCATCAAAAATAATCATGAGTGATGAGGCCCATTTCCATCTTATCGGGTACGTAAATAAGCAAAATTTACGCTTCTGGGGCACTGAAAATCAAAATTAATTTTACCCAAAAATTGCCGGACCTGTTTAACAGTGCTCGGAATCGGAAAATTTCTTATCGAAATTAAGTTATCATTTAGTGGCCTTGTCGAGTTATTTTCTATAATATGGCCTAAATATTTTACGGAGTTTTTGATATCTCAATCAAATTTGCATTTTGATAATTTTAACCTGAATCCCTCTTCGATTAGAGAGTTTAATAATTTCTCCAAGTGAATGCTATGTTCTTCAAACGTGTTTGAAAATACTATAATATCATCTATATAGTTGACCGCAAAGGGTGCAAGGTTGTTCTTTCTTATAATATTGCTCAATATTCGTTGAAAAATTGCTGGTGAAGTTTTTAGACCAAAAGGTAGACATGTTCATTGAAAATGACCTTCCAGGGTCACGAATCCGGTTTTTTTGTCTATCTTCTATTCTCAGTGGTACTGCCCAAAATGGTAAGTTAATATCAAGTGTTGAAAATTTTTTAGAATTTCTCGTTTTTTCCATGATGTCCTCTGAAGTCTATGCAAAGTCTTGTTTTTTTATCTTCTTTCTTATAAGCTAAGGTTACTGGGGCAGCAAACGGACTGTACAACTCCTCAATCAGATTTTTCTTCAATAGCTCTGAGATTTATTTTTATATTTCCTCTCTGTCCTCAATTGAACATCTATATGGTCTCTTGCTACAGTATTTATTTACAGTCAAGTCAATACATGCTTCAAACTGACTTACTTTGCCTGTATCGTATTTATCTTTTGCAAATATACTTTTGAAATTATAAATAAGTTGGCCTAGTTTCGACTGATGTTCGCGGTTTAAATGGTTCATATCTATTTCAAAGTGTTCCGCATTTAGATGTTTATTAAAATTTATTCTGTATATTTTACTATTATTTTGGATATGATTTTTAACTGTAGTTAATTTTTTTTTTGTATTATAATTTTTTTCTCCGTTACTATCAAGTTTCTGTGTAGTTTTTCGATTTTCATCTTGATGTAATCTGAACTTTTTTTATCATGTTTAGTCCGATTAAGATATCATATTTAAAATCTTTTTCTTCAATAACAATTAAATCTATTTCTTCCTCTATTTCGAATATTTTTATTTTAATAGTTCCTTTTGTTTTTTTCCAGCATTAATAGTCTGGAGAATTGCATCATGTGTATTTTGTTTTTTATTTTTTATTCTTAAAAGTTTTGAACTTATTAAAAAAACATTGGAACCAGAATCATATATTCTAATTGTCTTTATTGTACCTTTCAGCAGTAGCTTAATTTTTATTAATGGTGGTATATCTAGTTTTTTTGACTTATGTCATTAAATTCTGCCTCAATCTCTGCATTATGAACATATATTACTTCACTCTGTTTTTCCTTTTTATGCGTTTCATCTGCTTTAAACCAGCATACTTGTTCAGGATGTTACCGAAATTTCTTTCCTATTTGTTCACAAATTTTACATGGTGTTTTTTCTTGAAACCTTTCTTTTACATTTACGTACATATTTTTTTTCTTTCGGTGTTGCTTCTTTTCACTAAACTCTCCAGGCTTCTCAAATCATTGAAAAGATCCGTTGTTATTTTAAGGTCTTCCCTATTTATTTTATCTGTTACCAGGTCTGGCAACCCCGTTGCAATTAAGTCGATTAGTGTTTTTATATCCATTGACTTATTCATTTCCAATAGAATTCTTTCTTTTTTTAGAGCATACTCCAACAGAGATCCACTGTAATACTTAAAAGATAATGCATGCTTTATTGGCGCCCATCCTTTATCTGCATATATATTATTATAACTATATTACCCCGTTGCAAATTTTGAGCTTTGGTTTGCCACTTGTTCCGTTGCTGGAGTTCACTGAAGTATTCCTGCGACCATCGTTTCCAAAATTAATGTTTTATTTGTGACACTAACTCTCATCGTTTTGTAAGAGGTGTTGATGTTGACCTGGCAGTTGCATACACTTGTACCGTAAAAGGTTCACCAATCAAAAAGTCGCCTGGTGTTAGTGCAGCCTCATCATTCGGACTATTTGGCAACGGTGCAATCGGTCTCGTGCGGTGCTCTTGGAGGTATGAAATGAAAACTGATGCCTTTGCTGGCACACTCTTGTTGAACCTTTTCTTGAGCAGCTGTGCGAAAAGAGCAGTTGACAACTCTTCTAATTGATTGGGAGCTCCCACAAAGTTTGTTGCGTTGTCACAGTAGAGAGTGAGCCCTTCGGCCGATGAATCTTTTGAGCGCTCCAATGAAGGCGTCGGTTGTAAGGTCTGTTACAAGCTGCAGGTGAACTGCATTTGTCGAAAAGCAACAGAGTACTGCAATATACGCCTTTTGGGGTCGTTTTTCTTGGATTTTAAAGTGAACCCAGATTGGATCACAGTAGTCAACTCCTGCATTAATAAAGGGTTTTGCTGGCCTTACTCTTACTCCTGGCAAGTTTCCCATAATAAGCTGCAGAAGTTTTGATTTTGCTCGTGCACATTGCACACATTTATGCACAGTTTTCCGAGCCAAATATCTGCCTTTAATGTGCCAAAAACGTTGTCTTATGATTGCAAGAAGTGCTCCAGGGCCACAATATTTGTTTTCCCTATGTATCGACTCAAATATTAGTTTATTTATTGTGTCGTTATAAGGAAGCAACATTGGATGTTTGACATTGAACGGTAACGTGGATGCTTCTAATCTACCTCCGACTCTAACAATGTTATATTCGTCTAAAAATGGGGATAAGCTTTTTATTTGACTTGATCCTTTAAGTTCCTTTTTCTGTTGCAGCTGTTGAATGTCTTCTGTGAACGAGCACAGTTGGGTGGTTCGAACAATGATGGCAAGCGCATCGTGAAATTCAAGAGGTGTGAGAGTGTGTTGCGTCGTCGTTCAGGCTTGAAAGTTCTGGCGTTTTTAATGAATCTTAAAATGTATCCTATGATACGTTGGAGCCGTTTTAGTGAATTTCGGTGGTTGATGCTGTGCAAAAAGTTTTCACTACTGACAGCAATGAGTGAGTTGTAAGATCCTTGCTTCTGTTCAGGGATCGGCAAATTAGGATCTAGGCCAAAACTGGGAGGCCAATGTTTCTCGTCTCCATGAAGAAAAAATTGCCCATACATCCATTGGGGTGTATGCTGTAACTGTTGTGGATCCAATCCTCTTGATATGATGACGCCATTGCTCAGGTAGCGTGTTTTCTTGTATGTATGAAATGAAGAAGATCTTGAATTTATCCACGATAAGACTATTTTTGAGTCCGACCAATAGAATGTTGGCGTTGTATTCATTTCCAAGTCTAGTTTCACTTTTGCAGCTAAGTTAGCACCCAATTGTGCGGTATATAGTTCCAGTCTGGGTAGCGTTTGCTGCTTGAGTGGAGTTATCCGTGATTTCACACATAACAAGTATACTCTTATTGTTTTGTTTGGTAGAATTGTTCTCACATATATTGCAGCGCCGTACGCCCTTTCGGAGGCATCGGTAAAAACATGAAGTTGAGTCTTGCTAGGAAGAGTCCTTCATAGATATGCCGATGCACCTGAAAGCTTTCAAGTTCACTTAGGTTGCTTAGAAAGGTTCGCCAGCGTGAGTCAAATTCTGAAGGAACAGCCCCGTCCCAGGAAAGATTCAAGGTCCATAATTCCTGGATAAACATTTTTGCTCTGGCAACTACTGGCGACAGGATTCCTAGTGGATCAAAGATACGCGACAAGTCTGACGTGACTGTTCTTTTAGTCACGGCTTCAATTGTTTGAATGTTGACCTTGATTTTAAGTAGGTCATCTTTAGGTACCCATACCAATCCCAGTGTTTTCGTGTAATCAGTTTCGTCTGAGAAGTCAAGACTGACTTCCTGGTCATAACTGGGAATGTTTCGGAGCAGCTGGGCATGATTAGCGCACCATTTTCGTAGATGAAACCGGTACTTAGCCAGCTGGCGCTGAGTTTTTAGGGCTGTATTAATCAAACAACACGTCGTCGACATAAAAGTTCATTTCCAAGAAAGGAGCTGGCATCTTATTATCCTGGATTACTTCCTTCAAACATTTGATTGCCAGATATGGTGCTGGTCTAGTACCAAAGGTAATATAGGTATTTATTTGGAAATAACTAATGGGCTCAGATGCATGATTTTGTCATAGGATTATCTGGTACTGTCGGTCCTTGGGGTGGATATATATTTGGCGGTACATTTTTTCGATATCTGTTGTGAATACGAAACGCGGCAGCCGACACCGCAATAGAACTTCATTGTCACGTGTGGTATGCTGATTGAAATGTGCTTCGCACTGGGTGATAAATTTCGTATCATAGGGTGATAAATTTTGCTCTGTTCCGTCAACCTCCTCGAGTTTCCAAAATCGCTCAATAGCTGTATTCATTTTATCTTCTTCAGTTAAAACTCCGCAGATTGCTGATGAGAGCTGTTCACCAGATACCTTTCCCGATACGATCCATCCGAAAGTTGTGTTTTGTAGCAGTGGAAGGTCCCTGCCTAATTTAATTTGTCCGACCGTTGATTTGTCCGAGTTGATGATAATATTCCGCCCCAACAAAATATAGATTTTTTCTGGACGGTTGAAGGTTGGGCCCGCTAATGCTACGTTGCTGGGAATTGACCACCTGTCGATTGTAAGCGATTGAGCGAATTGAGGGGAAATAATTTGCGGCAATACGAATGCTTCAAGCCGACTTGAAAAATTGTTGAGCCGAGATTGTAGCGTAATGTTGACTCGTTGTTGCACCTTGGTAAGGTTTTTTCAAATACCGTTGATTGCCACAGAAGTAGACCTTGCTGGTAGTCCAAGCTGGTTGACTAATCGTTCTGTGATCAAATTGACTTGTGATCCTAATCAAGGATTGCCTTGCATTCAGTTTCTAAACCAGTAGCCTTGACCTTTACCAAAGCTGTTCCCAGTAGAATATATGCTGCTTCATTGGCTGACTCTGTTTCCCCCTTTGATTTGGTACGCTTCCTGGATATTAAATTCTTTTGTGGGGCTTGTTCCAAGTGTACCAGGGTGTTGTGCATTATTCCACATTTCTGGCAGCGGCCTGAAATTGTGCACTGTTTGGTGAAATGATTGTGACTAAAATAATTAACACACAGCTTATGTTTCTGGATCAAGTTTAGTCTGTTTGCAGGGCTTAGCTGGATGAATTCTCTGCATCTATACAATGGGTGACATTCCTGTTTGCAAACTAGGCATCGTTGGTTCTCATGGCGGGGATGTACCGTAAGCGTGCATGTTTTGCTAGCAGGAGAATTAGGCATCTCTTTGTGTCCCATTGCCTCCAGAGTGTGGAAGTAGTTCTCCAGAAAGGTAAGAAATTGGCTGACTAGTTGCATTTCCTTTGGGTTGGTGATCGATTGTTCATATTGAGTGTATACAGTTTTGTCCAACTTTTTGACCAGAAGGTGGAGTAGGAGTGGATCCCATGTCGAGATTTCGAGCCCCATATTAGAAAGAGCTGCCAGATATTCCCTCTTTGTATCGTGCAATCGCTTAATGGCCATTAATGTCAATGCACCGGATTGTTGGTCTAGGAGTCTCTGAACTGCTATGGCCACTATTAGTCGTTTCTTATCATACCGATCCTGTAGTAACTTCCAAGCGGCCTTGTAATTGTCTGCAGTAACAGCGATATTATTAATAAGCTCTGCTGCTTCACCAGTAACGTTGGTTTTTAGATAATACATTTTGTGAGCGTCTGACATCTGTTGTTCATGAACAGTTTTCTTAAATAAGTCAGAAAACGATGTCTATTTCATATAATCACCTTCAAAGTTATAGATAGTGATTGTGGGTAATGGTGAGGGAGATGCTTGTGATTGTTGTTAGCCGTGGTAACCTGGGTGATCGCTAACTGAGCGGCTTGTTCGAGGTGAATGTATCTGCTTGTGCCATAACCAGCGAGGTCTGGATATTTATCCAACACTTCATCATTAAGTAGTTCTAGCTGCTGCCATAGTTTGGTGATGGTGGCTTGTTTAACCTCGTAATAAGCCCCATCCTGATCCGACTGCAACTGAAGGACCTTTAGCTGTCTAGCCAGAACTGCCATCTTTCCTAGGGAGTGGCTGATTAAACCATCGTGGCCACTTATAGGTTGTGGGCTCGGGGATGGGGCTTTTTTAATGATTTCGGGCTGGTCGCCCCCTTTTGACAGTGGGTCATTAGGGTTTTTGGAGAGTGCTCCATTATCTTGGTAAGTGAGCTCGTGTTCCATCAGCGCTGTATATTTATATGCCATTGGCTGGATTTGATTATAGCGGTCTGCAGTGAAGTATTAATCCTCCATATCAATATCCTTTAGAGTCCGTAATTTGGTATTTACCCCCTTGGATTCTATCCAAGCTGTGGTCAGCCGTGGCAATCGTTCTTTGTAGTACGTTAGGGATTTGCGGCTAGCTGGGTCCTTGGTAAAGTTGAGGATGATGGTGGCTATTCTGCGCTTCCCATATTGCTTTGTTGATGCCTTTGGGAGGTACCTGGGGGTTGTAGTAGGCTGCTTGTTGATTGTGATGCAACATTGTCTGCGATTGGGCGCCTGTACTTTGTGGTTGGCCGCTGGTATATTCAATTGTTCGTTTACTTAGGAAAACCTAAACCCGGTGTCCTGTCACGGTCACCAAAATGTTAAGCGCAGGCTCGTTTGCCTTGCTCAACTTTATAAAAATGGGATAACTTGGTGACTAACCAAGTTATTAAGATATTTAGGGACTTATTATCCTAGTAGTTCACAAGGATAATTCAAGCTGTTATGTTCAATTCAGTTATTCAAGTGGTACACAAGAACACCGTAAACTGACTTGTTGAAAATTAAATAACACGATGTTGGCTTGATTGATGACAATAGTTCAATCGCAAATTTTATTGAAAACTCATTGTATTTAAAGAATCAAAATTACAAGGACAAATAATAAAAGAATACAAAAGTCACAAATACAAGTAAAACGTAAAAAATTGGTTTCATAATTATTTAAAAAAAAAATTGCAATACAATTAATAATATTACAAATTTTTAAACCGTAAAATGACACCGAGAATTTTTAGCACGCCGCAAACCCTTCACTCTTCTGCTGCACTAATTACTTTCCCACCGTTAGCAGAAAAAAGATATTGGATTTCATAACTGTCTGGTTGGTGAATTAAAGAAGCACATTATTTTCCCACTGACCGTACAGGCCGAACAGATATTAAATTTCTCCAACGTCTAACTAGTTATTTGATTTAGCACGTGTAAATAAATATTTTGTTTCAATTTGGCTATGAACTATTCAGACGCGGTAATTCTCACACCAAAATGTGGGAAGAATAAGAACGTAAAAAAGAAGTATGGATACTGTTCAAGTATTATTAATTCCATTGAAAGTTGTTTTTATTTTTAATACCATACAAAATAAAATACAAAACTCAAAGGAATAAACTCTATTATTATTATTATTACTTATATTATTATTATTATTATTACCATTATTATCATAATTATTATTATTATTATTATTATTATAATTATTATTACAAAAGGCAGTGGAATAGGTAATAAGGTCGTTTGGATGCAGTTCACAGATTTCACGCTGATAAGCTGCTACCTCACTCCGAGTGATGGCATCGACGAATTCGAAGGGAAGTTCAACAGTATTGAAGACATAATTCGAGATGCCAGAGAAAATTCTGGAAATGGTAGCTAGAAATGGGCTAGTGGTCGCAAATACCGACAACGTGCCCACGTTCAGACGCACAGGTGACGGTACTATAACTGATATAACACTGGTGTCTGAGAGGTTGGCTGACAAGATAGAAAATTGGAGTGTTCTGGAGAAATACACGGCAAGTGACCACCAGTACATTTTATTTTCCCTGAGAAGCGGGAATACTGCGCCGAGAAAGAACGCGAACACAACGAACCACAAGTGGAATACAAAAATGCTAAACGCATCCGTCCTCCTGGCAGAGATCGACCGACAGATGGAGGGAGTTGAAATGGAAGGAGATGCAAGTGCCGTAATACGAATTGTTATTGGCATCATTACAAAAGCATGTGACAAAGCAATGCCAAAAATGAGAGGACCAAAAAATAAAACCGCAGTACACTGGTGGAACGACGAAAATGATGGATGTTGAAGGGACTGTATCCGTCTAAGGCGCAAATATACAAGAGCCAGACGGAGAGACGCGGCGGAGATGGAACGTAGAGATTTCAAGGCGGCAAGGAAGAGACTCAGGAATGCCATAAATAAAAGCAAACGGGAAAAATGGGAAGAACTAAGAGAAGGTATAAACCAGAACCCATGGGATCTAGGATACAAAATTGTTATGAAAAAGTTGGGCCTGAAATCCTCTGTGAGCGACAAAAACGAGGCGAGCATGCTAAGTATAGTGGAAACACTCTTTCCAAAACACGAGATAATGGAGTTGGAGGAGGGGGAAAGCCCTCACGTAAGTGAAAATATACCGACATTCACACAGGAAGAACTCCAAGCTGCTGGACGAGATCTTAAGAATAACAAAGCACCTGGACCGGATGGGATTCCATCAAAAGTGTTAAGAGAGGTAGTGGACAGCAGACCTCAACTTCTACTAAAAATGTACAACAGATGCCTAAGAGAAGGAAAAAACAAGGTCTTGTTTTGATCAACAAGGGAAAAGGAGACCCGGAATCACCATCCTCGTACAGACCACTATGTATGCTGGAAACGCCAGGTAAGCTACTTGAGCGACTCATAAAGCTTCGACTCAAGGAAGCCATTCAGGCAGCAGGAGGCCTATCGAGGAGGCAACATGGATTCCGCTCAGGAAAGTCCACAATAGTTGCTCTTAAAGATGTTTTGGAAGCAGTCTTAGCTTGTAAGCAAGGTTGGTTGGCCACTCTGGATTTTAAGAATGCATTTAATAGTCTTCTATGGATGGACGTTATAGTGATGGTAAAAGCAGAATGAAGGTCACCTCTAGAGCCTGACCTCTGGAATGCAACCTACGACGAGATATTGAAATTAGAGATGCCTGAAAGAACATTTCTTGTGGTGTACGCGGATGACATAGGAGTTGTCATCACTGTACTGTCTACTAAAGCGTCAGTGAACTATCTCCGGATAAGACTGGACCCGAAGCTAACATGCTCAGGGCAGATTAAATACGCAGCGCACAAGGCAGCGAAGATAACAGCGCAGCTCTCACGACTGGTGGCGAGCGTTGGGGCCCACTCCCAAGCAAACGGAAGTTTCTTATGGAAGCTTGCAATAGGATCCTTTTATACGACAGCGAAGGTTGGGCGGGAACAGTAGTTATTAAAAGCAGAGCAAAAGCGCTACTGTCAGAACAGAAAAATGCAGCTCTTCGTGTCACATCAGCGTACCGTACTGTATCTGCGTCTGCAGTGATGTTCATTGCTGGAATGAAGCCTATAGATATGCAGGCTATGAAAAGAATGGAAATATTCAACATTAGACGAAACAATCCCCAACCGGCGGAGAAGATAGAAGTCACAAAGCGGACTACGGTCGAGAAATGGCAAACACGATGGAATAATGATGAATATGGAAGATGGACACACAAACTCATCCCTGAGATCGCTAAATGGATTGGGAGAAGCGAGGGTGAAATAAATTATTACCTGACTCAGATGCTAACTGGGTACGGCTATTTCTGCGCATGGGCAAATATAACACACCATTCTGCATCTACGAAGGAACAAAAATCGTAGATGACGCTGAGCACACATTTTTTAGATGTTGTCGTTGGCAAGAAAGACGCGCAGAACTCGAAGAACACACGGGTGAAATCACGGCAGAGAACGTCGTAGAATACATGATCTCCACCGAGGAAGGCTGGAGTGCGATCGCAGGTTTCGTCGAGTACGTACTGCCGGTGAAAAAGCGTGACCTGGACGCAATATTTGGGAGCCGTATGACCGAGGGAAGCAGAGTCAACTCGAGATCAACTGGGGCCTAAACGTAGGCAATGGGCGAAGTGTGGACAAGGGCACAGGGGATGCACCTGGAAGTAATGCGAGAGCTGTTCCCAGATGGACTACACTTCCCCAGCGCTTAAGGTGGGTTTTTAGCCGGTGACCTATCACGGCAGTCCGCCATACGATCTGGACGACGGGCCAAGTTAGATGCGAAAAGCATTTTTCTATCCTATACCCAAAAAAAAAATTATTATTATTATTATTATTCTTTCCAGAATAGAGCTTTTCTCTATATATTTATTATAAAAATTAATTTTACCCAAAAATTGCCGGACCTGTTTAACAGTGCTCGGAATCGGAAAATTTCTTATCGAAATTAAGTTATCATTTAGTGGCCTTGTCGAGTTATTTTCTATAATATGGCCTAAATATTTTACGGAGTTTTTGATATCTCAATCAAATTTGCATTTTGATCATTTTAACCTGAATCCCTCTTCGATTAGAGAGTTTAATAATTTCTCCAAGTGAATGCTATGTTCTTCAAACGTGTTTGAAAATACTATAATATCATCTATATAGTTGACCGCAAAGGGTGCAAGGTTGTTCTTTCTTATAATATTGCTCAATATTCGTTGAAAAATTGCTGGTGAAGTTTTTAGACCAAAAGGTAGACATGTTCATTGAAAATGACCTTCCAGGGTCACGAATCCGGTTTTTTTGTCTATCTTCTATTCTCAGTGGTACTGCCCAAAATGGTAAGTTTATATCAAGTGTTGAAAATTTTTTAGAATTTCTCGTTTTTTCCATGATGTCCTCTGAAGTCTATGCAAAGTCTTGTTTTTTTATCTTCTTTCTTATAAGCTAAGGTTACTGGGGCAGCAAACGGACTGTACAACTCCTCAATCAGATTTTTCTTCAATAGCTCTGAGATTTATTTTTATATTTCCTCTCTGTCCTCAATTGAACATCTATATGGTCTCTTGCTACAGTATTTATTTACAGTCAAGTCAATACATGCTTCAAACTGACTTACTTTGCCTGTATCGTATTTATCTTTTGCAAATATACTTTTGAAATTATAAATAAGTTTGCCTAGTTTCGACTGATGTTCGCGGTTTAAATGGTTCATATCTATTTCAAAGTGTTCCGCATTTAGATGCTTATTAAAATTTATTCTGTATATTTTACTATTATTTTGGATATGATTTTTAACTGTAGTTAAATTTTTTTTTTGTATTATAATTTTTTTCTCCGTTACTATCAAGTTTCTGTGTAGTTTTTCGATTTTCATCTTGATGTAATCTGAACTTTTTTTATCATGTTTAGTCCGATTAAGATATCATATTTAAAATCTTTTTCTTCAATAACAATTAAATCTATTTCTTCCTCTATTTCGAATATTTTTATTTTTATTTTAATAGTTCCTTTTGTTTTTTTCCAGCATTAACAGTCTGGAGAATTGCATCATGTGTATTTTGTTTTTTATTTTTTATTCTTAAAAGTTTTGAGCTTATTAAAAAAACATTGGAACCAGAATCATATATTCCAATTGTCTTTATTGTACCTTTCAGCAGTAGCTTAATTTTTATTAATGGTGGTATATCTAGTTTTTTTGACTTATGTCATTAAATTCTGCCTCAATCTCTGCATTATGAACATATATTACTTCACTCTGTTTTTCCTTTTTATGCGTTTCATCTGCTTTAAACCAGCATACTTGTTCAGGATGTTACCGAAATTTCTTTCCTATTTGTTCACAAATTTTACATGGTGTTTTTTCTTGAAACCTTTCTTTTACATTTATGTACATATTTTTTTTCGGTGTTGCTTCTTTTCACTGAACTCTCCAGGCTTCTCAAATCATTGAAAAGATCCGTTGTTGTTTTAAGGTCTTCTCTATTTATTTTATCTGTTACCAGGTCTGGCAACCCCGTTGCAATTAAGTCGGTTAGTGTTTTTATATCCATTGACTTATTCATTTCCAATAGAATTCTTTCTTTTTTTGGAGCATACTCCAACAGAGATCCACTGTAATACTTAAAAGATAATGTATGCTTTATTGGCGCCCATCCTTTATCTGCGTATGTCTCGCAAAAGTTAGTATTCCACTCTATCCATTTTGAATCTAATGTTTTTGTTATGAGCATAGAGCTGTACCAATCTAAACAGGAACCCTCTAAAAAATGTCTGAATATTTCTATTTTTTCCACATCCCTTTCTATTTTTAACCGACCACATTCATTTTCAAAGAACTCTATCCATTAACATATATATATATTTTGCGTATGTCTCGCAAAAGTTAGTATTCCACTCTATCCATTTTGAATCTAATGTTTTTGTTATGAGCATAGAGCTGTACCAATCTAAACAGGAACCCTCTAAAAAATGTCTGAATATTTCTATTTTTTCCACATCCCTTTCTATTTTTAACCGACCACATTCATTTTCAAAGAACTCTATCCATTGTCTACCGTTAGAACTTTTTTTTGTAAATTTTTCTGAAACAAACTTTTCAGATTGTATTTTCATACTATTTTTACTATGGTTGCTTTACATTTTTTCTCTTTGTGTACCCGCGCTATATAGCACATTTTTTAATGTCTCTTCTGTAATACCATCTGCAGCAACAAATTTCTTTTCGAGTTGTTCTTCAAGATAAAAGTCTTAGAATTGAACGTTTTCTTCCTCATCTATATAGACTGCTGAGAGCTCCTTATCCATTTTTAACCAGACTCTTCTGGTTTGGTGTCTCTGTATGATTAAGTTCTTCAGTTTCTTAAGCGTACTGGTGTTCGATAACTCTGTGTGATGTGATAACTCTTGGTATTGCTCCGGCATGATCAAAGATTTACCTTCTGTTGTAGAAATTGAGGTTAGAGCCAAAAAATTTTATATATCATCAGATGCTGCTTTAAGCCCCAAACTCAAATTTTAGTTTGTTAATTTTACCGTAAGCCAAAAATATCGTTTTATAATGTCGATTATGAATTAATGCAGCGATTTGGTTGAATTGTACAAAAATTAAATAAACACAATTGAGTTTCTCTGTAATTAAAATTTTGTTTGTTTTATTTTATTACCGTACAATAATAACCTAATATAATTCTCATTAACTAATATTTCTATTCATTCACCTGTAGTTAAAGAAACGACATTTAATATTTATAATTTACTGACAATTCTTTCTTTTCTTTAAAACGTTAACAGCACAACTAAATTTCTTATTCTTTTTGGTGTTTTAAAAGAACTTTGAAATAAAATAAAACAAATATGAATATTTTAAGCGGACATGAAATTTACTTTATTCGAAAGATAATCTTCTGGCATTATAATTTAAATACGACTTCTGACATATGACCGCCACGGCTGGCTCGGACGTAATTTAATCTGGAGGTCCAATTATCGATCACTTTTTTCAACAAGCGGCTAAGAGCCCCTTTTTAAGACTAAACATATGATGTGAGGGCTTATTGCCTGTCACTAGTCTAAAACGTCATCCATAAACAAAATGGTGAAATTTTTTCACTCCAAACCAAATAGCTACCGCTTCCCGATCCAATAATAATGGTAATATCGTTTTTCAGTATCCGTTAAAGATCTAGAGGCGAACTCGATCGGCCTCTCTGTACCTTCCTTATCTATAAGACAGCGCCAACCCCAACGGACTAGCATAAACAGTCAGCCATGTGTGTGAATTTACATCAAAATGAGCTAAACATTTGTTAGCTAGTAATGATGTTTTTAACTTGCACAGCGGACGAACAAGCATCGTCTTAAATGAATTTCGCATTTGCATGTAGCAAATTGTGTAAAAGGTGCAACAAGGCTGCAATATTTGGTACGAAACGTCTGTAAAAATTCACAACACCTAAAAACCTTTGATCTTTTCTGGGTTCTATATAAAACCAGCCGCACTCAATATCTTGAGAACCCGTTCTAATATTTCCATATTCAATTGTCATCTAAATAGACAACAACATCATCTAACCCTGCGAAAAGTGAATCCATGATTCGTTAAAAAATAACAGGTGCCAGAGCTAACCCATAAATTAGTCGGGTGTATTGAAACAAACTTTTAGAGGTCGAAATGCGATTAATTCAATTTGCTGATAAGCCATGCTTAAATTTAATTTTGTAAATTCTTCCCCACCGTGTAGTTTGGTAGTGGTATTTTTCCACTTGTAATTGTAGGTTCAACTTAACTGTGAAATCCCCACAAACTCTAATACCGCCATTCTTTTACATAACACAATAGGTGTGCCCCATTCACTGTAGTTCACAGTTTCAATGTTGCCTGGAATCTTTTAAACAACCCTAAACTACCATCAAAAAGGCTATTAAGTTTCTTAGCAATTTTCTGGGGTCTTTCTACAGGTGCACAATCATTTAACATACATATTTCAATATCAAACCTTTTAAGAAAATTTCTGCCCAACAGGGGTGGGCTTCCATTTTTAATGACAATAAATGCAGCTATTTTTGTACTATTTCCATATTTAACTTTAACGTCACAACTACTGGTTGAAGTTATCATTGCACCATTATAAGCGTTCAATAACACGCCGACTTTATTCAGCTTATGACTTTTTGAAAACAACTTATAAAAATTTACCGAAATAACGTATTTTCCGATCCCGTATCTAATTCCATTTCAAAAATTTTCTTTTGATGTTAATTTTTACCTTTATACCTTACCTTTATTACATCTAATAGAGTACAAACTTACATCACTATTGTCTATAAAATTTAAGCTTTTAGCACTGCACATTTTCTTTAAATGCCCTTTTTGTCTTCATTGGTTATATTTATAATTTTTGAACTAACAATTTTCAGGCTTATAATTAGTATAACCACAAACTTTGCATACATACTACTTATGTACTTGTTGCTGCTGTTGCACGTCACTTCGTTGCTGTTGTTTATTATGTTGTCGTTGTTTGTTGCGATTGATAAAGGGTAGATTTTCTTTCTTCCTGTGATAACTGATACTGTGACTTAGCATTAGCAATTTCAATTGCTTTTTCGAAAGAACATTCCACGAATTCCAGAAAAATTTTGCCTCGGGCTGGACCCTTTTGCAACCCCATCACAAACCTGTCCCGAATTGCTGTTTCCACGATCGTTCCAAATTCACATGGTACCGTTGAGCAAAGTCGGATGTAGCTGTCTTAAGATGCTTTTTCATGGCTTCACTTTCGCCGGACTCATCAAGTTGCTCAACAGGATATATGATGTTTCACATAAGGATGTTAACAAAACGGCTTTCTTCTTGGCATCTTTCTTTATTTTATTTGCGATGAAAAATTGATTCAGTTGGTTTTGGTATACAGACCAATTACTATTGATGTGATCAAATAATGGTACTTTTCCAAATATTGCCGCGTTTTTTCCATTGCTCCAAGTTATATATGAATATATCTTCTATTAAAACAGAAACTTTTCATTTTATATAATAGGTTTTATCCTCGTCCCCACTGTGATAAACTCAAAACTTTAAATAAAATCACTCTTTTTTGTAAGAAGGATAAGAGTGTAATGTGTACTGTTAGTCGCTAAGTTGATGAGTGAACATATGTTTTTCTATAAGTCATAAAATACTTTGCATAGCACATTTGCATCTGTCCCAAAACCCAGTATTATTAATAAATGTATGTGTTACCGCCACTCATAAATCGCTAATATGACATTACTGTTATCGATATGTAGAGAGATGAGCATGTCAAAATGTTAAATTATTCCTTTTAATTTTCCACGCGGTATAATTATGAGGCCATATTTAATCGAGACCACATACATATGTATATAAAAACACCTACATAGATTTAAGATATTCATTCGTTCAGGTCATAAGGATTACGAAGCTTCGCTTGGAGTAGCCATACATAAAAGTTAGTATATCAGCAGTTTAGTATGTAAGTTTGTATAATGAATTTATTTATAATTTTAGGAATTTTAACATATTAAAGCGTAAGAATAAAGAATTAAAGTTTTCTAAAATTCTTACACTTGTGTTTAAAATCCACATTGGCTATCTTGAGCTTGAGCCGCTTTACCCGCAACATTAAAATTCTTTTATTGGTGCCTCATCGGATCGTTTGAAGGAATCATCTTGGGTGTTAAAACGTAAGTCCTAACAGAATGCAACCTTCCACTCCCTCACAGGGTCAACCACTAAGTCGTCAACGACCAACTCAGTTAAGTCCTGCACTGAACAACTGTCACATTTGCAACAAGTCCACAGACAACGAAAAATTTATAAAATGCAGCAAGTGCCATCTTAATTTTCATTTACCATGTGTCAATCTCAGCAATCAAGACCAACCTACGTGGAGTTGCCAAAATTGTACGGTACAACATCAAATCACGATCGATTCTGCCTCTTCCATTCGTAGTGGTTCTTCGGCCGCTTCCCGCTCCCGCCGACAAACTCTTGAGCTACAACGTCTAGAAGAAGAGACACAACTTGAAAGAGATTTCATTAAAAGGAAATACCAAATTCTCGAACAAGCAGTAGATGACTTCGAGGACGCACAATCAGTTAATAAACACTCAGCTGTCAGATCTGTACATGAGTGGTTAGATAATCAAATCCAACTCCCTACTTCGGCTATTGCAACCGCACACCAAAATATAGTTTCCGCAGCTCGTCAGTTTGAAACGCCACCTTACACATTTGTACCACAAGCCACAACAACGCAAGAAATGCCTAACACTACTAAACCATATTGCCAAAACGTAAGTAATGACTTAGTTTACACGACAAAAACAATAACTCCGCCCGTATGTACAACTACGTCATTCGTTAATAACATGTCTTCATTTATTAATGACCCAACAACAAACCGTCAGCAGCCGACAACTGCAAATTTATGTAATAATTCAGACAACGTAAATGCAGAAAATCACACATTAGAGACACCTGTACAATTTGGTTACATGGATTCAACGTTTTCCATGAACCCATCAAACCTCCAACCTGTTATATTACCTTCTCACAGGCTTTCGCAACAACAAATAAGCGCGTGGCAGTCAGTACCAAAAGAGCTTCCAATTTTTACCGGCACTCCTGAAGAATGGCCCTTGTTTAGAGCCACATATGACTGGTCGACAGCAGTCTGTGGTTTTACAGACGCTGAAAATCTTGTCAGGCTTCAAAGTTCTCTAAAGGGGGAAGCACTTCGATCTGTTAAACATATTTTGATCCATCCATCGGGTGTACCATGTGCTCTATCTACACTAAAATTGCTTTTCGGACAACCGGAAAAAATATTAAACTCACTAAAAAATAGAATAATTTCACTACCAGCACTGAACACAAATAAATTGAGCACAATTACCTCTTTCGCCGTGGAAGTAAAGGGCCTAGAAACAACAATTAAAGCCAGTGGTTTAATAAATGAACTGACCAATTCATCTTTATTACATGAATTAATAATGAAAATGCCATCACATTTTCAACTTAACTGGGGTGAACAAAAAATAAAACTAGCAAAAAATAACAAAAGAGTAAGTTTGACTGAATTCGCTAACTGGATATATGAAGTCGGTGTCTCAGCAAGCAGCATAAATATAGAAAGTGACAGCAGCGCATCAAAGTCAATAGAGCAGTATTCGCGTAAGCCAAAAAACGTTTATGTGCATGCTCATGAAGAACAAAACAAAAAGATCTGTTTAGTGTGTTCTGGCAACTGCAATAGTGTTGAGAAGTGTAAAAAATTCTTGGCTGCGAATAGAAGCGAGCGATGGAACTTAGTAAGAATGTACAATCTATGTAAACTGTGCCTGCGACGTCACTACGGTATTTGCAGTAGCAGCATCGTTTGCAGAGAAAATAATTGTCAAATAAAACATAATACATTGCTGCATAAATCCATGACTGAAGATAGAGAAACAAACGCTACGAGAGAAACTGAAAATAAAAGCAAAAGAGATAATTTACATGCAGCCCATAGGAATGAATGCAATGAAATCTTATTTAAAATTATACCCATAACAATATACGGAAACAATAATAAACGTTTTAATACTTTTGCATTTATAGACGAGGGTTCGTCTGTAAGTCTGGTAAATGAACAATTAATTAATAAACTAGATTTAAATGGTGAGTCACAACCTCTATGCTTGAAATGGACAGGTGAAATAGGTCGCAACGAAGAAGACTCAAAAATAGTCTCAATGAAAATTTCAGGTATGAATAAAACTGAATTTTCTATTTCTGTTCGTACGGTTAAACAACTATCGCTTCCGAGTCAGAGCTTTAATTATAAAAAGTTATGTGAAAAATTTCCGCACCTTAAAGGGATACCCGTCGCCGATTTTGAAAATGCTGTACCAGATGTACTTTTAGGATTAAATAACTTGAAATTATGTGTGCCAACTCGTGTTAAAGAAGGTAAGAAAAACGAACCCGTCGCTTTACATACTCGCCTCGGCTGGCTAATATGTGGCAACTCCAGTGTTGGAGAAAAGGCCCAAATTCAATATAATTTTTACTCTTGCGAGTGTAAAGGTGAAAACGACCAAATTCTTACTCTCTTACTCAAAAAGTTGTATACAACTGAATTAGCAGGGATAAGTAACTATACTCCAGCTCTTGGAAAAGATGACCAAAGGGCATTAAGTTTGCTAGAAACATATACGAAACAAAGATGCGATGGCCATTACGAGACAGCTTTGCTGTGGCGATATGACAATATTACACTTCCACAAAGCTTTGATATGGCGAAGAGACGACTGATTTGTCTCGAAAAAACTCTAAGAAAAAATAAAGAGTTATTTGAACATTTCGAAAAAACAATTTCTGAATATTTTGAGAGAAATTACATAGCCAAAGTAAACAATGAAGATGATAAACAAAATGTGTGGTATTTACCAATGTTTCCGGTATTTAACAAAAACAAACCGAATAAAACAAGAATAGTTTGGGATGCGGCCGCGAAGGCAAATGGTATTTCACTTAACTCTATGCTGCTTAAAGGGCCAGATTTGCTGTCTTCTCTTGCAGCTATTCTTTTTCGTTTTCGGCAAAGGCAAATCGCAATCTGTGGTGACATCGAACAAATGTTCCATCAGATTTATAAACGCGATGAAGACTGCCATGCGCAAAGATTTTTATGGCGCAGCTGCGACGACAACAAAGAACCCGAAGTGTACGTAATGAAGGTTATGATATTCGGTGCCTGCTGCGCTCCGTGCATATCTCACTATGTTAAAAACCTCAACGCATCAAAATTTGAAGCCAAGTATCCCTTAGCCGCTGCTGCCATCAAAGATAACCACTACGTAGATGATTTTCTTGCTTCTTCGGATACTCCTGCAGAAGCCGCCGAACTGGCTAAAACTGTGCGATTCATTCATAGTGAGGGAGGATTCAAAATTAGAAACTGGTTTTCGAATAATGATAGCGTTTTGAAAGAATTGAACTCTTCTAACCCTTTGACCAATATTTGCCTAAACGTTAGTGTAGGCGAAGTAACAGAAAAGGTACTTGGCATATTTTGGAACCCTGGGGAAGACAATATAACCTTTAAACTGTCGCAGTCTGTCTTAAACAGCGAACTTCTTCTCGGAAACAAAATTCCCACCAAACGTGAAATTTTAAGAACTCTAATGAGCATTTATGACCCTTTAGGGCTTGTAGGAAATTTCCTTATGTATTTGAAAATAGTTCTCCAAGAAGTTTGGAGAAGCAATATCGACTGGGACGAACATATTCTAGTAAATCAACAATTAAGGTGGGAAAACTGGCTAGCGCTTTTACCAGATTTAAAAAATGTAAATATACCTCGTTGTTATCTTAAAACATTGAAAAACTATAATAACCTAGATGTTCAATTGCATGTATTTGTGGATGCAAGCGAAAATGGTTATGCCGCCGTAGCGTATTTTAGGATGTGCTGTGGGGACGAAATCGCTATTTCACTTATTGGATCAAAAACTAGGGTTGCGCCACTAAAGGTTTTATCGATACCACGTTTAGAGCTGATGGCAGCTGTTATTGGTGCTCGGTTTGCTAAATATATTGAAAAACATCATACCGTTAAGATAAATCGAAAAACACTCTGCTCAGATTCACGAACAGTTTTAAGTTGGATACGCTCCGACCACCGAAAATATCACCAGTTCGTTGCAGTTCGTGTAAGTGAAATTCTCGATATTTCAGAGGTGGACGAGTGGTCCTGGATATCAGGAAAAGCGAATGTAGCTGACGAAGCAACACGATGCACAAATAAACCTAGTCTATCGAATACAGGGCGCTTGTTTAGCGGCCCTGATTTTTTAAAGTTGCCAGAGAAAGAATAGCGGGAACCCAATACACAACTTTTGGAAACAAAGCTCGAGTTGAAAGAGTGCCATTTAACGGCACGAAGTATAGAACAACTTATAAATTTACAAAGATTTTCTCGGTGGTGCAGAGCATTAAGGGCAACTGCATTCGTAATTCGTTTTTGCTACTGCCGTAGAAATAGACATATCACGCCTTCCTGTGGAAAGGAACTAACTCAAATTGAGTTGCTCAAAGCAGAACTGACTCTTATCAAAGATACGCAGAAAGTATATTTCCAAAATGAAATAAATTGTCTATCACAAAATAATAAATTAACAAAAACAAATTTTTTGTATAAATTGTCCCCGTATTTGGATCATAAAGGTGTCTTGAGAGTAGGTGGCCGAATTGATTATGCTGATGTTCCGGAGGAACTGAAGCATCCAGCCGTTTTGCCTAAACATTGCCGCCTAACAACCCTTTTAATATTACATTACCATAATCTCTACCGTCATAGTAGCCTTGAGACAGTGGTGAATGAATTGCGGCAAAAATACTATATTCCTAAATTGAGAACCGTTTGTAAATCAACCATTAAGCAGTGTCAAATGTGTAAAATTAAAACTGCGATGCCGGAGATTCCGCAGATGGCAAAATTACCTCGGGCTCGACTGGGTTCGTATCTCTCACCATTCACATTCACGGGTCTTGATTTTTTTGGTCCTATGCTTGTCACTGTTAACCGACATAAAGAAAAGAGATACGGTGCGCTATTTACATGTTTAACGGTACGTGCGGTTCATATTGAAATCGTCTATTCGCTTAATACAAGTTCGCGTATCATGGCAATACGTAAGCTTATTTCGCGAAGAGGCAGCCCAAGAGAATTTTTCAGCGACAATGGTACTAATTTTATCGGTGCTGATCGAGAGTTGCGTGAAGCCTTAAGAGAGGTGGACAAGAATGAGCTAATACGAAGTTTTACAACATCCTACACCAAATGGAACTTTAACCCACCTTCTGCTCCTCATATGGGAGGGGCATGGGAACGATTAGTTCGATCCGTAAAAACTGTACTCTACAATATTAAAACAGAACGGTTTCCAAGCGATGAAATGTTGCAAAGCATGATGGCTGAAGTCGAAAGTATTATAAATTCCCGTCCTCTTACATATGTCCCAATAGAAAGCGAAAATCAAGAAGCGATCACACCAAATCATATTTTGCTTGGCAACTCCAGTGGCTTAAAACCCCTTGCATCGTACGACGACGAAGGTCTTGTACTTAAAGAAAGTTGGTTGCGTTCACAACAATATGCACAAATCTTTTGGAAGAGATGGGTGACAGAGTACCTGCCTACTTTGACGTGTAGGACAAAGTGGTTTCAAAAAGCCAAACCCATATCTGTGGGAGATTTAGTAATAGTGGTTGATCCAAATAACCCGAGAAACGTGTGGCCAAAAGGAAAGGTCATCGAAGTTGCCAAATCCGAAGATGGACAAGTACGAAAGGCAAAAGTTTTGACAGTTTGTGGCGTTTTAGAAAGACCTGATGCAAAATTAGCGGTTTTAGACGTGGCTGAAAGAAAGTAGAGTAAGTCTTCGAAATCTCGCCATACTGTGGGGGAGTGTTACCGCCACTCATAAATCGCTAATATGACATTACTGTTATCGATATGTAGAGAGATGAGCATGTCAAAATGTTAAATTATTCCTTTTAATTTTCCACGCGGTATAATTATGAGGCCATATTTAATCGAGACCACATACATATGTATATAAAAACACCTACATAGATTTAAGATATTCATTCGTTCAGGTCATAAGGATTACGAAGCTTCGCTTGGAGTAGCCATACATAAAAGTTAGTATATCAGCAGTTTAGTATGTAAGTTTGTATAATGAATTTATTTATAATTTTAGGAATTTTAACATATTAAAGCGTAAGAATAAAGAATTAAAGTAAAGAATTAAAATTCTTACACTTGTGTTTAAAATCCATATTGGCTATCTTGAGCTTGGGCCGCTTTACCCGCAACAGTATGTTTGTTGCTATTGTTGTTATTGCGGAGTTAACAACTGTAGTAAGAAAACATACCAAAATGGAAGAAAATTGAATTTAATGGGCACCAAAGGGAAACTAATAATAAAGTGAAACATTAAATAAACAATATTTTTAGACATTTATAATAAAAACGAAGAATCAAAATATGTAATGTCCAACAAATAGGTTAAATCTAGGCACTTCATCCTCACCATTAACATTATCCTCATTTACATACAAATCAGAGAATAGAACAAGCGGATTTAATATCCAAAATAGTTTCTTCTATTCTACATCCTGACGGGGAACAGTAGATTTTAAAAATACCGGCGCACCTGATCGTGCACTGGACGTCGAAAAGTATTTTAATTTAATTCATGGCAGAAATGCGTAGATATGATCCTACTAATGTGTGGTCACAAGATAAATACTCTTAAATATTTTGCTATCCTTCATATCATTTGACACAAAATTGTGGGCGAGTCAAAACAGCCCTTCAGCCCTACCGTACCGCTTAAATTGGGAAAGAATAAAAAGGAGCATCAAATCAGTACTCTTACACAGTGGAATAACATAACTCTAGAAATTTGCCAAAAAATGTACCAAATTTTAGCTCGGATTTTATAGAAAATCGACTGCACGAAGATGCATTGCCTGCAACATTGCAAAAAGGAGAGACCAATATTGAAACTTCTTCATTAGCGCACCTTTTTTATGCCACAACCATTTCACCCCAAATTGATAAATCCTTACCAATAATATCCCAAATTTTATTGCCATATTTCCTCTTCATCAACGTAAATTTTAGTTACTTTTAACAATGAAAACACTTTAAATAAATAAGAAACACAAAGACATAAAATAAGGCTAACAAAATATATTGGCGATAAAATAGATAGATGGAAATATTTTTGTTTATATGTATTTAAAATTTATATTTTCTTGATTACCAGATTAATTGAACAGTAAGATAAACCAGCACTAACAATAAAATGAAAACAAAATATGAAGAGAGCTGCCGAACATAATTATAAAAACACTAAACGTCTTTGAAACTCTCCTTTAGTCGGTTGAGAAACTGAGGCAGACATATAACAGTAATTCTTGAATTTGGCAGCGATTTCATAACTTCAGTGAATTAAAATTCTATCTATAATTATAAAAATCTATAATCTATAAAAATATAAAACATTGTTAAGAGTACTGTAGTATCAGTTTCTTTCGGTTACATTAGTATATTGGTGAGCTTGACGTGCACCACTCATGTTACTTTTTATTACCATCGCTCTCATCAGAGGAATAAGATTATGGTAAACTAAATATTGAGATCTCGATTAACTGTAATGGTCCAGACCAAAAGCATTCTGGACAATCAATGTTCCCTGTTAATTGAGGAACAATTTCTCGCTGACGAGTTTGGTAGGAATGTCAAAACTAGACATGGCGTTGTATAGCTCGTTCCTATGCACGCTGTCATATTCGGCCTTACAATCGACGAATAGGTCGTGGATGTCGATTTGTATCTCTTGACTGCTCTGATAAGGACCTATCAGATTGTTCACGAATGGTCCCAGGCGCTCACACAAAAGGGCGGAGAAAATCTTGTAGGCGATGTTCAGGAGACTTATCCCTCGGTAGTTTGTGTAGTTGAAGGGGTCTCCTTTTTCGTGGGCAAACGATACTCAGATTCCACTCGTCGAGCATGCTTTCCTCCGACCATATCTTACAAATGAGCTGGTGCATGCGCCCAACCAGGTCATCTTCGGCTGACTTAAACAATTCCGCGGACAGTCCGTCCGCTCATGCAGCTTTATTCACTTATCTCGATACTGCTATATAGATTTCATTTTGGTGGGAGGAACGTAATTCTCTACCATCATCGTCCATTATGTCTTCCTCGCCATAAAGCAGTCTGCAGAAGTGATCTTTGCAGATTCGTAGCACCGATTGCGACTCTACTACGATTTATCCCAGTTTACCTCCCGTAACACCTTCCTAGTTCCTCGATTGCACGCTTCTCATGCTTTTTCTTTCTCCTCTTGAGCAGCCGGTGGTCGTCCGTTATTTTACGTTCATAGAGCTCACAAACTGAGAGCTTTAGGGAGACTTGATCGGCGAATTTCCCAGCGGTTGATTGCGATTGTAGCTTTGCGGTTGTGATCTACATACTAAGTTGTGCTTTCGATATCCGTGATATCCCCCTGGGGCATTGATGGTATGTTCTTCCTAGGAGATTTTATAAATCATTATTGCTGTTGTTATCTTTATCCTAAGGAGGATAAAGAGACTAGCCTTGATGCAGATTGTTATGAGGCGTTCGCTCTTGTATTTAAAGCTTAGGACTTTTGGGTCCTGGGTTAACGCCCGAATAGAGGGGATTCACTGCATACATTGGTTCACCACTAAGCGGATGCTGTAGGGTCTATTGTTTATATGCACTTCATTAGGGCTTTCTAGTGATAGGAATTGAAGCTGCGCGATTTGTGTTGGTATGAGTTGATATAAGGCAAGACTTTTAGTGGGCTCCCATCGATATTCCTGTAAACGTTGTCCTCAATACGAAATGTGGCATTAGTGTAGCATATAATGAAGCTTTCAGTTATATTCTAAGCTTCTGCATTCACGTTGATAAACCCGGAGAATTCGTTAGCCGTAGTGTTTCTGTAGGCAGATCTCTTAAGTTATATTATATAATTGTTGGTTATTGATTGTATTTAAGTTCAATAAATTACCAATGAGTTTTTCTAAGCCATCAAGTCCTAGAATATTAATTGACCTCATGTTTCTTACAATCTTCGTTAAAGGAATATTTTCTAATAATAAAGAATCCTTAGATGTTGACTAATCTTGGCCAGATTTTGCAGGCAAACATAAACCATATTTTTATGTTTGAGGCATACATATACCGCATATAAAGTTGTAAGATTGAGGTACCCCTCTTTCCTTGTAATTTACATTTTTAATTTTTAAAGCAAAAGAAATTTTTAAAATTTTTAAGCTTCTTGCTTTATTGCGAATCTTCTTAAGACTAAAAAAACGGTTTAATAATAATAAATATGTATGTACACACATATACCGTATATATATATACACGTATCTATATATATAGATGGCAGTGTTATTGGATGCTGTTCTTCATAACTAATTGCTAAATTTTGCAATCTTATAAGGCCGTCTTTAACATGGATTAAGGGTTAATAGCTTCCTTCTACGGGAAAGTTAGGATTTTGATTTCAGGCATGTATACTCACTGGAGAAATATAATTTCTGCGTGAGGCTGGTGAGTCTTTTGTTCTCATTATGCGATAGATGAATCGCAATCGTTTTCCAAAATTGCTTTAATCGTTAATGCAGATCGCTTTCATCAACGGGATGCGCGGCAAACGATTTTTTTTATTAATTAGAACAGGGACTGACAGATAATATCCAAACTGTGATTCTCTTGCTCAAAAAGTTAGATTTCACGCCCAATTGGTTTATAAGCGGCAGGTAATCACTGCCGATTATCATATCAATTGTTGCTCTCTTAAAGAACCCGGCATCAATTAATTAAGCCATCAATTTGTCCGAAAAATCTTGTTTTGATTAAAATTGACAGCTTTGGCATTATAGTTGACTACAATTGGAGGGGGAAGTCTGAGGTCCTGGATTTGAATACCACGGAACTTATTCCTTTGGATTTGCTTACCACAGTTTCTCGCCAAGACCTGATACTTTTGGATCAAAGCTTTTCACGGGGGTAGACAAATTTTGTTGGATTCGTATGGAAATAATTGTTTTTCAGAGCCGTATGAACTTAATTAGTGCTGTAGGCAAAATTGTAGTTCCCTCATGCCAAGAAAAATAAGTTCGAACAGAGGATGTTGTTGTTTCATTCATAATGGGCTTTAATTCTGCCCTAAATTTTACCTTTTCTTGCTGTAGGTGAGAGTGAAATGACTGATATTTCGAGCTCATATTTTCATTGCGATAAGTTTCTGCCTCCACGTCTACTCCAATTATGTAGCTTTCGTAGGACTCACTTAATTTTCGCCATTTCTTTTCTAGTTTTTCAATTGCAACTTGTAAGTAAGGTAAATCTAAGTTTCTCTGGGCATGGCATTTGATTGATGTTAAACTTATCTGTCCTTTTAATTTTCCACATTTTCCAGAAGTTGTACAGCCAACCATATTTAAGGTTGAGGTACCTGCTCTTCCCTATAACTTAAGTTTTTGATTTTTAGCGCAAAATACACCAATGTACTTTATTATTCTGCGTAACCTTGAGATGTTTCATGGAATTATTAGACTCGATTTACAGAGGCCATTAAAATTAAAGCCAGAGGAGTTAAAAATTCACAGATGGAATTTGAAGCTGGGTCGGAACCCATTTCGTAATGTAAATATGTACAATAAATTAAAACAAATATGCAAAGAGTTTTTGCGGAACCTAACGAGGCATTGCCGTTCGATACAAATATTATCGCAACGATTTGTACGGAAAATTAGAACCCTATATGTAATATATATTACAATACCCTTTTATACAAATATAGGAAATGTAGTAATAAGCAAATATTGAAATAAAGTCCAGTTTCGTTACAACGATTAATGAGTGCATTTGATTTAAGAGACCAACTTAACATTTGCGAGGATTAAAAAGTAAACAAAAAAGAAAAACTAAATATTTAAAATATTAACAGAGTTATTTTGTGTATTGGCATCGTTTTCGGATCTTTATGTGAAAAATAATAGTTAAATAATGGCAACAAACAATCCTAAAAACAACAAAAATTTACAAAAAAATTATTAGCGCAGATGGAATCAATTTAACGAAAACAAAGCCACCAGAAGCTGCTTTCGTAACGAAACTCACTGTTTTTCAATGGTACCACCGTTCCATAAGGTCAAAAAAGGACAACAACAGTGGGAATTTGCAACAATTACAAGACCATTTTGTGGCATACTCAGTAACCTCAATGGACAAACAAAAATCGCTAGGTGCCCAAGCCCTGAAAATCAAACATTACAGGAATTAATGCGAAAACTAACAGAACATTTTTGACAACTAAGCATATTATATCAGCTCTTTACAACTTCTTAAAAAGGCAAATGAAGGACGAATATAAAAAGAGTGGAATAAAGATTTGAGTGATTCAGCGAGAGATGATGATGAGATGTTATAGTGAACACACCTCACTACTCATTTCGCTCTGCAGCTTTGCAGAAGCAGAAAATAACACTCGCTGACGATTCAGCAATGAGTAAAATTTGCTGAATCGCGAGAAGCAACAAAACAAATGGCTACATTAAAATAAAATTTAAGTGTAATGAAATAATACACACATACATATGTATATATAAGTTAACGTAGACGTTTATTAAAAATAGAACAAAGTAAAATAAAATAATTAAAATCAAAAATGCAAACCTTAAATGTTTGCCAAGTTGTTGCAATCGTTTAAAAAGAAATTATAAAGTTTATTGCACCTTAAAATAATGCAGCCTAAGCATTAAAATTAAATTTCTTGAGAAATGAGTATACTAAGCAAAAAATAAAATATAAAATTTATGAAAATTTAATTTAGTTTTAAGTTTCAATTTGACTTCAATAAAGCGGGGTCCGCGGTGACCGAATAAAATAACAAAATTGTTTTTTTTTTTATTTTCCTAATTAAATAAAATCATAACTTATATGATTAAAAACAATCATTCGCTGAAAAACAAAAATATAAAAAAGGAAGAACATAAACCATAAAAACAAGTCCCGTGCGGCATAGTTTTGTGTACATAAAAGAGAAGACTGTAAATTTAGCAATGCAATTTGAAATAAATGTGGAGAAATGGTCATATAGCATCCGTATATGTAAGTATATGTCAAAAACAGAACCGAAAATGGCGTGTGTGCAGGTTAAGTCAATTCAGAAATTAGATTAAATTGTATTGTTCAGAGTTCATTGCAAGGACAATGGCTATTTTTCAAATAATTTCTTCATTTTTTCATTAAAGTTATTGGTATTTAGTTGTAGATCTTTGGTAATATTACTTGTGGTTTCTACTTTGAGTATAAGTTTTGCGTGGAGTCTAGTGTTGTAGTGGTTATTGATTGGTAGTAGAAGTATGAGTTAATGTATGCGATGACCCCTAGCATCGCATACATTAACTTGACGTAATAGATTTTTCGATTGCAGATGGTAAGACGATGTGAGGTTTGTTTTAATGTATAGACAGTGTTTGTGTTCTTCCCAAGGTTGTTGTAGCTTATGTTCTGTGCTTGTAGACTGCTAACTAGGGCTGAATTTTGTAATCTACTGCTAACTCTTATGAGGCCGTCCTCATCATAGATTTAGGGTTAATAGCTTGTTTCTATGGAACAGTTGAGAAGTTTCTTTCAGGCACGTGTGATCATGGGAGAAACATTGTTTCTGTGTGAGGCTGAAGAGTCTTTTTTCGTAAACTCAATCTCTTAACGCTCGACTGAGGGAAAACAAATTACTGTAGCATTTCGTATAGCTCATTTTCTCTGTATTGCGAATTTAATTTGCCCCTGTTTTAAATTGAAATTCGATGTCATCGGCTTATCAAGTTTGGGGTTTCCACTTTTCTTTATTTCTAAATCGTTAGGATTAAATTTCCGAGGAGTTGGTCATTAGCCAAGCTTGCCTATGCCACCAAAGTTTGCTCTTTTGAAGCTCCTGAGAGTAGCAACCACAGTTTCCATGTGATTTGAATCTAAATATTTTTTGATAAGTCGAAAATACTATTTTTTCAATTCTTAACACTTTATAAGAGTTTTTTCCATTTGGCAATGGAATGCCAATTCCATAGGGCAATGCTCTTCGAACACGAAGATATATATATACCATGCGGATTCAACTTTAAACGAAGATGTACGATGTAAAGGGTGGTTAAATTGTATGGGCCGATGTTGAATGTGAACCACACCTAAACGCCAAGTTTTTTTCCGAATTTTAGTTGACATTTCTCTATTTCAGACTTACTCAATTTGAACCATGGAGAGATACACAATCCAACAACGTGTTAAAGTTATCCAGACTTATGAAAATGGGAGTTCAAATCAAAATGCATATCGTGCACTTCGTAATTTTTGATGAGGCACATTTTCACCTCAGTGGATTCGTCAATAAACAGAATTGCCGCATTTGGGCGAATGAGAATCCAAGAGTGATTGTCGAAAAACCAATGCACCCACAAAGAGTGACTGTTTGGTGCGGTTTATGGGCTGGCGGCATCATCGGGCCGTATTTTTTCCAAAATGAGGCCGGTCAGGCAGTTACTGTGAATGGTGTTCGCTATCGTGCGATGATAACGAACTTTTTATGGCCCGAATTGGAAGATATGGATGTGGACGATATGTGGTTTCAGCAGGACGGTGCCACTTGCCACACAGCTAACGAAACAATGGCTCTTTTGCGCAACAAATTCAATGGCCGTGTTATCTCACGTAATGGCGATGTCAATTGGCCGCCAAGATCATGTGATTTGACACCGTTGGACTTTTTTCTTTGGGGTTATTTGAAAGAAAAGGTGTACGTCGATAAGCCAGCAACAATTCAAGACCTAAAGGATCAGATAATTCGGCACATTAACGGCATAGAACCTCCATTATGCCTCAGCGTCATCGAAAATTTGGACCATCGGATGGAGGTGTGCCGCCGAGGTCGCGGCGCCCATTTGGCCGATATTTTGTTCCATACATAATTGAGTAATACCAATACATCATAATAAAATAAAATTACAATAATTTCCTAAATAGTTTGTGTTTTATTCAAAATCAACATCGGCCCTTGAAATTTAACCACCCTTTATATTCCGTCTGATTTTCGCATAGTCGTTTCTTGGTAAAATCTTTCACAATACTTGTCGCTTTCGGATTCTGAAAGACGTTTCTCTGTTTCTTCCAGTTCCCAAAATTGATTAAATTTTTAACGCAGATCGCTGTGTTACACTGGTTACACGGCTATGGAAAACGATTTTATATTGTTATTTGGAACCGTGCCTAACAAATATGACCCAAACTGCGACTCTCTTGCTTCTAATCTGTTCAAAATGTTAGATTTCACGCCCACTTGGTTTATAAGCGGTAGGTAACCACAGTTCTGGATCTGCTATACTCAAATCAATTTCTCCGAAAAATCGTGTCTTAATAGGCCTGGAGGGAACCAATCTTGACAGCTTTTGTATTACAGTTGCTTTCAATGGGAGGGCAAAGTCAGATATTCTAGATTTTAATGATACGGAGCGTATTAATTTGGATTTTCCAACCACAGTTTCACAAAGACTTGGTATTTACGAATCAAAGCTTTCCACAAGGATAGAAAAATTTTGTTACATTCGTGTAGAAATAAAAGTGTTTCATCGAAAAGGGCATGAATAAGGTATTGCTCGCCCAGATGTAAAAACTTAATTATTGCTGTAAGCAAAATTGTAGTTCCCTCATTCCAAGAAAAAAGTTCAAACGGGGAATGTTGTTCTTTCATTCATGATGGACTTTGACTCCGCATGATCCCCCACACCCCTGCATGCCAGATGTGCTCGCCTTCTCGTCGGTCCGTTGAACGCTTTTAATGATAATATGGAATAATCAAAGAACCGGTATGTTCGAACAAACAATTAGACTAGATAATGCAGGAAGCTTGTCAGAACTATATAATATTCCAGATGTTTACAGAATTCTCGAGATTTCCTGGCGAATTTATTTCGTGGAGGAAAAGCTTAGATAGAATTATAAAACTATATGAGCCAACCAAAGGCTCACCAAAATATTACGGCATCCTAACTGCTATTAGGAATAAAATAATAATAAAATAAAATTGAACTGGGCTGCAATATCCAGATGTCTCTCTATCCACTATGCTGCTAATCGAGATTTGATTTGAGTATAAGATGACGACCATGGCTTACGGCAACAATACGATACAATAGTTTTAGTATAGTGTTTATTCCCATTTATCCTTGATATTAGACAAAATATCATGCGTGGATGTAGGAGAAGCAGGTATGGAATTACTCACAAGAACATATAGAGATAAGGCTTTACATACACTTGTCAGAGGTCTCAAAGGTGATCTTCCAAGATTACTCGCAATTAAGAAATCCATTGAACCCTCCATTTGTGCTTCAAGCTAGAGAACCAGCATTTTTGGTCACACTATGTGAATCATGGTCAGCAAACCAGAAGTCATAATAATGTCCCACTCGTGCTGGCCAAAATTGTTAATGGGAAAAATAACATACAATATTTTTACCCTCAATTCACTTTTACTCTTTTTCATAAAACCACAACCAGAGCCTATGGACATCGATCAAAGCATTCGTAGCAAAACTATCAACTATATGAATTGACCGCCTCAAAAAATTTTCTTTGGCAAAATACCGCTGCATCAGGAAAATTCGGCCCCCATCAAATATCAAAGAAACTTTAACATTGTGGAATCGGATAGAAATAATTACTTGGTGCTAATCAAGATGTTGAAATCCAACCGAAGAGACCCTACAAAATCTTTCTGCCGTTATTAAAACCGCAGGAAACTAGATACTTAACAACTACCACTGCGTGATGTCAACATGTTAAGTACAAGAAACGAGTGCGCGATCAAAAATCAAGCAAACGGAATAAATTCTTTGAAAAAATATTTTCGGAGTTATTTGCAGATCCGGATGGAAAATTAACATACACCACTAAAGTGGTCGGTGAAATTACAAGATCGACCCATAATCCAATTTACTCGAAATTCTATCCATACCCTCTATCAATAAAAGACGAAGTGGAGTCACAAGTAAAAAAATATGTTCGATGATGGCTACAAAACCTGACTCACAAGCCAATAAGTAATAAAGTCTGGTTATAGCAAATTAAAGTTAGTTACAATATCCGATACCCACCAATATTCGTCAGCGTGTTTTTTGAAAGAATTTTTGGGACTTATAGTTTTATAACAAGTTATCAAAACAAACCCGAAAAAAATTAAACCTTTTTTAATATACAATACCTAAAACCTTAAAAAAGATACGCTCATTTTAAGAGATTTTGTGAAATTAGCAAAACCTCTGACATCTCTCTTAAGAGGGAAAGAAGTCACATTTAAAAAAACACAATCGGAAAATTAATATATTACTCTTAGTGACGCTTCTGTAGAATCATTCGAAAAATAAAAAGGTGATTAATGTCGCAAGATATTATTATTGCATATCCGGATTTTGGAAAACATTTCGACTGATGCTTCAAATTGGACAACCAAAGGGATTTTGGAGTTGATTTTATGCCAACTCTTTCCTTGATGGCTATATCTGGTAGTGGATCAAATCCACTTGATTGAACAGGGTGACGGTTCACTAGCACCCCCATGTAGCTCTGAAGGCTCACACAGGTGTCAATTTCTTATACTATGTTGCACGGCACAAATCATAAACTTCTTGCTAAACAGCTTGGTCCCCGTTCTGCAAATTGACCTTTGATGAAAGTTTTTGAAAGAACATGCATAACCGAAGTCATTAATGAACTGTCAGGGACCTCTTCCCCTCTATTCCCCGGAAATCAGAGTGCACTGACTTGACGTGAACTCTTTCAGAAATTATTTGTATGGTAAATTAAAACAAATAGTGTGTACTGTTCACCTTATCTTCATCTTATGCAGTTAATAAAAATATCCATAATTGGAAGATAAAACAACGAAAAGTTGCATTAATAGAGTATAATTCTGTAATCGATTACAAACCGGGAAAATATAATATATAATTAATGCTGACGCACTTCCTACAAACCCCTGTGCGAATGAAATAAACTCATCATCGGCAAGTAGAAAACCTTATCCCGAGTTTGGAGTACTCTATAAATGTGCTTAAGAATCAATTATTCTTGTTAACCAATTCAACACCATTTTACAAATTCCAAATAATATTTCCGACATATTTTCACCACGAAATACAGGAACCAACCTACAGTGAAGAAAATCTTATCTCAATCTTAAAAAAACATTTTAATCCCTGGGTTCAAAATAAGATTCACACAAAAACAGGTCAAAGATATCACTTACGAACAAGAGAAAGAACGAATCATTATAGAAACACACTCATACGAACCAAAAGGAAAACAAAGCCCAAATACTTACAAGAAATTACTTCCTGAAAATGACCAAAAAGAAAAAAGATATGATGTCTCAGTTTGCACAGAAAACAAATATGACCGCCATACTACTAAACCAGAAATGCAGAAAACTCCCGCAATATCTTAGTCACATTGTTAAAGAAGGAAAACACATACTTACTCATGACGATAAATTTAAGATATATGTTCAGCTAAGGATTATTGGATCAAGAGTAGCCGAAGAAATTGAGGAATCTTTAAGAAAAATTCTGCTCATGTTTGGAGTCCCGAAGGAAGTAGTAATGGACAATGAAGAAACCTTCAACTCTGCCTCTGTACTATTTATGTTGGAGGATCAACTTGGTATCTAAGTTTATAAGACGCCACCTTACACAAGTTCAGAGAGATTTCACTTAACTTTAGCGGATATAACGAAATGTAGGAGAGCAGAAAGTCATTTACATATCTAATAGATACATGCGTTAACGAGTGTAAACACTGAACACATTCAACCACTAATATAAAATAATTTGAATCCTTCTCTGTTGGAACTGTGAGCTCAGATCCGAAAAAACTTGAAGGTGCTAAATAAATTGGGTGGTTAAATTTCAAGGGCCGATGTTGATTTTGAATAAAACACAAACTATTTAGGAAATTATTGTAATTTTATTTTATTATGATGTATTGGTATTACTCAATTATGTATGGAACAAAATATCGGCCAAATGGGCGCCGCGACCTCGGCGGCACACCTCCATCCGATGGTCCAAATTTTCGATGACGCTGAGGCATAATGGAGGTTCTATGCCGTTAATGTGCCGAATTATCTGATCCTTTAGGTCTTGAATTGTTGCTGGCTTATCGACGTACACCTTTTCTTTCAAATAACCCCAAAGAAAAAAGTCCAACGGTGTCAAATCACATGATCTTGGCGGCCAATTGACATCGCCATTACGTGAGATAACACGGCCTTTAAATTTGTTGCGCAAAAGAGCCATTGTTTCGTTAGCTGTGTGGCAAGTGGCACCGTCCTGCTGAAACCACATATCGTCCACATCCATATCTTCCAATTCGAGCCATAAAAAGTTCGTTATCATCTCACGATAGCGAACACCATTCACAGTAACTGCCTGACCGGCCTCATTTTGGAAAAAATACGGCCCGATGATGCCGCCAGCCCATAAACCGCACCAAACAGTCACTCTTTGTGGGTGCATTGGTTTTTCGACAATCACTCTTGGATTCTCATTCGCCCAAATGCGGCAATTCTGTTTATTGACGAATCCACTGAGGTGAAAATGTGCCTCATCAAAAATTACGAAGTGCACGATATGCATTTTGATTTGAACTCCCATTTTCATAATAAGTCTGGATAACTTTAACACGTTGTTGGATTGTGTATCTCTCCATGGTTCAAATTTAGTAAGTCTGACATAGAGAAATGTCAAATAAAATTCGGAAAAAAACTTGGCGTTTAGGTGTGGTTCACATTCAACATCGGCCCATACAATTTAACTACCCTTTAGAAAGCTATTTTAAGAAGTAAGCAAAAACGGGGACTGAAATCACACCTAAATATAACAGGTATATACTGAAAGAGGACAAGTCAACTACAGTACTAACAAATTCAGGAAAAATCGTACACAAAAGCAACATAAGGAGGTAAATTTTTGTTTATCAACTTTTCTTTACAGGCGACTGATCGCCGCGTCAGTTCAGGCTGACGTACAATTCCACAACTATAGCTCATCAAAAATAGCAACAATGGAATTGCAAAACTCCCAAAAGGTGTCTTCCGATGTACCCAAAAGTTTGATACCGATAAGTACGAATATTATTTCAAATCGTTGTAATCTTCTCGAAATTTCATGATTCCCATCCTTAGAGAAAAACTAAACAGAACATTTCAATTATTAGAAAATATTCCTTTAACGAAGATTGTAAGAAACATGAGGTCAATTAATATTCTAGGACTTGATGGCTTAGAAAAATTCATTGGTAATTTATTGAACTTAAATACAAGCAATAACCAACAATTATATAATATAACTTAAGAGATCTGCCTACAGAAACACTACGGCTAACGAATTCTCCGGGTTTATCAACATGAATGCAGAAGCTTAGAATATAACTGAAAGCTTCATTATATGCTACACTAATGCCACATTTCGTATTGAGGACAACGTTTACAGGAATATCGATGGGAGCCCACTAAAAGTCTTGCCTTATATCAACTCATACCAACACAAATCGCGCAGCTTCAATTCCTATCACTAGAAAGCCCTAATGAAGTGCATATAAACAATAGACCCTACAGCATCCGCTTAGTGGTGAACCAATGTATGCAGTGAATCCCCTCTATTCGGGCGTTAACCCAGGACCCAAAAGTCCTAAGCTTTAAATACAAGAGCGAACGCCTCATAACAATCTGCATCAAGGCTAGTCTCTTTATCCTCCTTAGGATAAAGATAACAACAGCAATAATGATTTATAAAATCTCCTAGGAAGAACATACCATCAATGCCCCAGGGGGATATCACGGATATCGAAAGCACAACTTAGTATGTAGATCACAACCGCAAAGCTACAATCGCAATCAACCGCTGGGAAATTCGCCGATCAAGTCTCCCTAAAGCTCTCAGTTTGTGAGCTCTACGAACGTAAAATAACGGACGACCACCGGCTGCTCAAGAGGAGAAAGAAAAAGCATGAGAAGCGTGCAATCGAGGAACTAGGAAGGTGTTACGGGAGGTAAACTGGGATAAATCGTAGTAGAGTCGCAATCGGTGCTACGAATCTGCAAAGATCACTTCTGCAGACTGCTTTATGGCGAGGAAGACATAATGGACGATGATGGTAGAGAATTGCGTTCCTCCCACCTAAATGAAATCTATATAGCAGTATCGAGATAAGTGATTAAAGCTGCATGAGCGGACGGACTGTCCGCGGAATTGTTTAAGTCAGCCGAAGATGACCTGGTTGGGCGCATGCACCAGCTCATTTGTAAGATATGGTCGGAGGAAAGCATGCTCGACGAGTGGAATCTGAGTATCGTTTGCCCACGAAAAAGGAGATCCCTTCAACTACACAAACTACCGAGGGATAAGTCTCCTGAACATCGCCTACAAGATTTTCTCCGCCCTTTTGTGTGAGCGCCTGGGACCATTCGTGAACAATCTGATAGGTCCTTATCAGAGCAGCCAAGAGATACAAATCGATATCCACGACCTATTCGTCGATTGTAAGGCCGAATATGACAGCGTGCATAGGAACGAGCTATACAAGGCCATGTCTAGTTTTGACATTCCTACCAAACTCGTCAGCGAGAAATTGTTCCTCAATTAACAGGGAACATTGATTGTCCAGAATGCTTTTGGTCTGGACCATTACAGTTAATCGAGATCTCAATATTTAGTTTACCATAATCTTATTCCTCTGATGAGAGCGATGGTAATAAAAAGTAACATGAGTGGTGCACGTCAAGCTCACCAATATACTAATGTAACCGAAAGAAACTGATACTACAGTACTCTTAACAATGTATTATAGATAGAATTTTAATTCACTGAAGTTATGAAATCGCTGCCAAATTCAAGAATTACTGTTATATGTCTGCCTCAGTTTCTCAACCGACTAAAGGAGAGTTTCAAAGACGTTTAGTGATTTTATGATTATGTTCGGCAGCTCTCTTCATATTTTGTTTTCATTTTATTGTTAGTGCTGGTTTATCTTACTGTTCAATTAATCTGGTAATCAAGAAAATATAAATTTTAAATACATATAAACAAAAATATTTCCATCTATCTATTTTATCGCCAATATATTTTTTTAGCCTTATTTTATGTCTTTGTGTTTCTTATTTATTTAAAGTGTTTTCATTGTTAAAAAGTAACTAAAATTTACGTTGATGAAGAGGAAATATGGCAATAAAATTTGGGATATTATTGGTAAGGATTTATCAATTTGGGGTGAAATGGTTTTGGCATAAAAAAGGTGCGCTGATGAAGAAGTTTCAATATTGGTCTCTCCTTTTTGCAATGTTGCAGGCAATGCATCTTCGTGCAGTCGATTTTCTATAAAATCCGAGCTAAAATTTGGTACATTTTTTGGCAAATTTCTAGAGTTATGTTATTCCACTGTGTAAGAGTACTGATTTGATGCTCCTTTTTATTCTTTCCCAATTTAGGCGGTACGGTAGGGCTGAAGGGCTGTTTTGACTCGCCCACAATTTTGTGTCAAATGATATGAAGGATAGCAAAATATTTAAGAGTATTTATCTTGTGACCACACATTAGTAGGATCATATCTACGCATTTCTGCCATGAATTAAATTAAAATACTTTTCGACGTCCAGTACACGATCAGGTGCGCCGGTATTTTTAAAATCTACTGTTCCCCGTCAGGATGTAGAATAGAAAAAACTATTTTGGATATTAAATCCGCTTGTTCTATTCTCTGATTTGTATGTAAATGAGGATAATGTTAATGGTGAGGATGAAGTGCCTAGATTTAACCTATTTGTTGGACATTACATATTTTGATTCTTCGTTTTTATTATAAATGTCTAAAAATATTGTTTATTTAATGTTTCACTTTATTATTAGTTTCCCTTTGGTGCCTATTAAATTCAATTTTCTTCCATTTTGGTATGTTTTCTTACTACAGTTGTTAACTCCGCAATAACAACAATAGCAACAAACATACATTTATTAATAATACTGGGTTTTGGGACAGATGCAAATGTGCTATGCAAAGTATTTTATGACTTATAGAAAAACATATGTTCACTCATCAACTTAGCGACTAACAGTACACATTACACTCTTATCCTTCTTACAAAAAAGAGTGATTTTATTTAAAGTTTTGAGTTTATCACAGTGGGGACGAGGATAAAACCTATTATATAAAATGAAAAGTTTCTGTTTTAATAGAAGATATATTCATATATAACTTGGAGCAATGGAAAAAACGCGGCAATATTTGGAAAAGTACCATTATTTGATCACATCAATAGTAATTGGTCTGTATACCAAAACCAACTGAATCAATTTTTCATCGCAAATAAAATAAAGAAAGATGCCAAGAAGAAAGCCGTTTTGTTAACATCCTTATGTGAAACATCATATATCCTGTTGAGCAACTTGATGAGTCCGGCGAAAGTGAAGCCATGAAAAAGCATCTTAAGACAGCTACATCCGACTTTGCTCAACGGTACCATGTGAATTTGGAACGATCGTGGAAACAGCAATTCGGGACAGGTTTGTGATGGGGTTGCAAAAGGGTCCAGCCCGAGGCAAAATTTTTCTGGAATTCGTGGAATGTTCTTTCGAAAAAGCAATTGAAATTGCTAATGCTAAGTCACAGTATCAGTTATCACAGGAAGAAAGAAAATCTACCCTTTATCAATCGCAACAAACAACGACAACATAATAAACAACAGCAACGAAGTGACGTGCAACAGCAGCAACAAGTACATAAGTAGTATGTATGCAAAGTTTGTGGTTATACTAATTATAAGCCTGAAAATTGTTAGTTCAAAAATTATAAATATAACCAATGAAGACAAAAAGGGCATTTAAAGAAAATGTGCAGTGCTAAAAGCTTAAATTTTATAGACAATAGTGATGTAAGTTTGTACTCTATTAGATGTAATAAAGGTAAGGTATAAAGGTAAAAATTAACATCAAAAGAAAATTTTTGAAATGGAATTAGATACGGGATCGGAAAATACGTTATTTCGGTAAATTTTTATAAGTTGTTTTCAAAAAGTCATAAGCTGAATAAAGTCGGCGTGTTATTGAACGCTTATAATGGTGCAATGATAACTTCAACCAGTAGTTGTGACGTTAAAGTTAAATATGGAAATAGTACAAAAATAGCTGCATTTATTGTCATTAAAAATGGAAGCCCACCCCTGTTGGGCAGAAATTTTCTTAAAAGGTTTGATATTGAAATATGTATGTTAAATGATTGTGCACCTGTAGAAAGACCCCAGAAAATTGCTAAGAAACTTAATAGCCTGTTTGATGGTAGTTTAGGGTTGTTTAAAAGATTCCAGGCAACATTGAAACTGTGAACTACAGTGAATGGGGCACACCTATTGTGTTATGTAAAAGAATGGCGGTATTAGAGTTTGTGGGGATTTCACAGTTAAGTTGAACCTACAATTACAAGTGGAAAAATACCACTACCAAACTACACGGTGGGGAAGAATTTACAAAATTAAATTTAAGCATGGCTTATCAGCAAATTGAATTAATCGCATTTCGACCTCTAAAAGTTTGTTTCAATACACCCGACTAATTTATGGGTTAACTCTGGCACCTGTTATTTTTTAACGAATCATGGATTCACTTTTCGCAGGGTTAGATGATGTTGTTGTCTATTTAGATGACAATTGAATATGGAAATATTAGAACGGGTTCTCAAGATATTGAGTGCGGCTGGTTTTATATAGAACCCAGAAAAGATCAAAGGTTTTTAGGTGTTGTGAATTTTTACAGACGTTTCGTACCAAATATTGCAGCCTTGTTGCACCTTTTACACAATTTGCTACATGCAAATGCGAAATTCATTTAAGACGATGCTTGTTCGTCCGCTGTGCAAGTTAAAAACATCATTACTAGCTAACAAATGTTTAGCTCATTTTGATGTAAATTCACACACATGGCTGACTGTTTATGCTAGTCCGTTGGGGTTGGCGCTGTCTTATAGATAAGGAAGGTACAGAGAGGCCGATCGAGTTCGCCTCTAGATCTTTAACGGATACTGAAAAACGATATTACCATTATTATTGGATCGGGAAGCGGTAGCTATTTGGTTTGGAGTGAAAAAATTTCACCATTTTGTTTATGGACGACGTTTTAGACTAGTGAAAGGCAATAAGCCCTCACATCATATGTTTAGTCTTAAAAAGGGGCTCTTAGCCGCTTGTTGAAAAAAGTGATCGATAATTGGACCTCCAGATTAAATTACGTCCGAGCCAGCCGTGGCGGTCATATGTCAGAAGTCGTATTTAAATTATAATGCCAGAAGATTATCTTTCGAATAAAGTAAATTTCATGTCCGCTTAAAATATTCATATTTGTTTTATTTTATTTCAAAGTTCTTTTAAAACACCCTTTATTAATTAATGAATTTCTTTATATAAGGTACTCACTTCTATTAGAAGAAGGCAGTAAATGAAGCTTCTGGTATAAAATCAGTTGGCTGAGAAAAATAAAAGAAGAAATAAAAAGAATAAGAAATTTAGTTGTGCTGTTAACGTTTTAAAGAAAAGAAAGAATTGTCAGTAAATTATTAATATTAAATGTCGTTTCTTTAACTACAGGTGAATGAATAGAAATATTAGTTAATGAGAATTATATTAGGTTATTATTGTACGGTAATAAAATAAAACAAACAAAATTTTAATTACAGAGAAACTCAATTGTGTTTATTTAATTTTTGTACAATTCAACCAAATCGCTGCATTAATTCATAATCGACATTATAAAACGATATTTTTGGCTTACGGTAAAATTAACAAACTAAAATTTGAGTTTGGGGCTTAAAGCAGCATCTGATGATATATAAAATTTTTTGGCTCTAACCTCAATTTCTACAACAGAAGGTAAATCTTTGATCATGCCGGAGCAATACCAAGAGTTATCACATCACACAGAGTTATCGAACACCAGTACGCTTAAGAAACTGAAGAACTTAATCATACAGAGACACCAAACCAGAAGAGTCTGGTTAAAAATGGATAAGGAGCTCTCAGCAGTCTATATAGATGAGGAAGAAAACGTTCAATTCTAAGACTTTTATCTTGAAGAACAACTCGAAAAGAAATTTGTTGCTGCAGATGGTATTACAGAAGAGACATTAAAAAATGTGCTATATAGCGCGGGTACACAAAGAGAAAAAATGTAAAGCAACCATAGTAAAAATAGTATGAAAGTACAATCTGAAAGGTTTGTTTCAGAAAAATTTACAAAAAAAAGTTCTAATGGTAGACAGTGGATAGAGTTCTTTGAAAATGAATGTGGTCGGTTAAAAATAGAAAGGGCTGTGGAAAAAATAGAAATATTCAGACATTTTTTAGAGGGTTCCTGTTTAGATTGGTACAGCTCTATGCTCATAACAAAAACATTAGATTCAAAATGGATAGAGTGGAATACTAACTTTTGCGAGACATACGCAAAATATATATATATGTTAATGGATAGAGTTCTTTGAAAATGAATGTGGTCGGTTAAAAATAGAAAGGGATGTGGAAAAAATAGAAATATTCAGACATTTTTTAGAGGGTTCCTGTTTAGATTGGTACAGCTCTATGCTCATAACAAAAACATTAGATTCAAAATGGATAGAGTGGAATACTAACTTTTGCGAGACATACGCAGATAAAGGATGGGCGCCAATAAAGCATACATTATCTTTTAAGTATTACAGTGGATCTCTGTTGGAGTATGCTCCAAAAAAAGAAAGAATTCTATTGGAAATGAATAAGTCAATGGATATAAAAACACTAACCGACTTAATTGCAACGGGGTTGCCAGACCTGGTAACAGATAAAATAAATAGAGAAGACCTTAAAACAACAACGGATCTTTTCAATGATTTGAGAAACCTGGAGAGTTTAGTGAAAAGAAGCAACACCGAAAGAAAAAAAATATGTACGTAAATGTAAAAGAAAGGTTTCAAGAAAAAACACCATGTAAAATTTGTGAACAAATAGGAAAGAAATTTCGGTAACATCCTGAACAAGTATGCTGGTTTAAAGCAGATGAAACGCATAAAAAGGGAAAACAGAGTGAAGTAATATATGTTCATAATGCAGAGATTGAGGCAGAATTTAATGACATAAGTCAAAAAAACTAGATATACCACCATTAATAAAAATTAAGCTACTGCTGAAAGGTACAATAAAGACAATTGGAATATATGATTCTGGTTCCAATGTTTTTTTAATAAGTTCAAAACTTTTAAGAATAAAAAATAAAAAACAAAATACACATGATGCAATTCTCCAGACTATTAATGCTGGAAAAAAACAAAAGGAACTATTAAAATAAAAATAAAAATATTCGAAATAGAGGAAGAAATAGATTTAATTGTTATTGAGGAAAAAGATTTTAAATATGATATCTTAATCGGACTAAACATGATAAAAAAAAGTTCAGATTACATCAAGATGAAAATCGAAAAACTACACAGAAACTTGATAGTAACGGAGAAAAAAATTATAATACAAAAAAAAAATTTAACTACAGTTAAAAATCATATCCAAAATAATAGTAAAATATACAGAATAAATTTTAATAAACATCTAAATGCGGAACACTTTGAAATAGATATGAACCATTTAAACCGCGAACATCAGTCGAAACTAGGCAAACTTATTTATAATTTCAAAAGTATATTTGCAAAAGATAAATACGATACAGGCAAAGTAAGTCAGTTTGAAGCATGTATTGACTTGACTGTAAATAAATACTGTAGCAAGAGACCATATAGATGTTCAATTGAGGACAGAGAGGAAATATAAAAATAAATCTCAGAGCTATTGAAGAAAAATCTGATTGAGGAGTTGTACAGTCCGTTTGCTGCCCCAGTAACCTTAGCTTATAAGAAAGAAGATAAAAAAACAAGACTTTGCATAGACTTCAGAGGACATCATGGAAAAAACGAGAAATTCTAAAAAATTTTCAACACTTGATATAAACTTACCATTTTGGGCAGTACCACTGAGAATAGAAGATAGACAAAAAAACCGGATTCGTGACTCTGGAAGGTCACTTTCAATGAACATGTCTACCTTTTGGTCTAAAAACTTCACCAGCAATTTTTCAACGAATATTGAGCAATATTATAAGAAAGAACAACCTTGCACCCTTTGCGGTCAACTATATAGATGATATTATAGTATTTTCAAACACGTTTGAAGAACATAGCATTCACTTGGAGAAATTATTAAACTCTCTAATCGAAGAGGGATTCAGGTTATAATTATCAAAATGCAAATTTGCTGCAAACTCCGTAAAATATTTAGGCCATATTATAGAAAATAACTCGACAAGGCTACTAAATGATAACTTAATTTCGATAAGAAATTTTCCGATTCCGAGCACTGTTAAACAGATCCGGCAATTTTTGGGTAAAATTAATTTTTATAATAAATATATAGAGAAAAGCTCTATTCTGGAAAGAATAATAATAATAATTTTTTTTTGGGTATAGGATAAAAAAATGCTTTTCGCATCTAACTTGGCCCGTCGTCCAGATCGTATGGCGGACTGCCGTGATAGGTCACCGGCTAAAAACCCACCTTAAGCGCTGGGGAAGTGTAGTCCACCTGGGAACAGCTCTCGCATTACTTCCAGGAGCATCCCCTAAGAGTGTGCCCTTGTCCACACTTCGCCCATATTGCCTACGTTTAGGCCCCAGTGGATCTCGAGTTGACTCTGCTTCCCTTGGTCATACGGCTCCCAAACATTGCGTCCAGGTCACGCTTTTTCGCCCGTAGTACGTAGTCGACGAAACTTGCGATTGCACTCCAGCCTTCCTCGGTGGAGATCATGCATTCTACGACGTTCTCTGCCGTGATTTCACCCGTGTGTTCTTCGAGTTCTGCGCGTCTTTCTTGCCAACGACAACATCTAAAAAATGTGTGCTCAGCGTCATCTACGATTTTTGTTCCTTCGTAGATGCAGAATGGTGTGTTATATTTGCCCATTCTGCGCAGAAATAGCCGTACCCAGTTAGCATCTGAGTCAGGTAATAATTTATTTCACCCTCGCTTCTCCCAATCCATTTAGCGATCTCAGGGATGAGTTTGTGTGTCCATCTTCCATATTCATCATTATTCCATCGTGTTTGCCATTTCTCGACTGTAGTCCGCTTTGTGACTTCTATCTTCTCCGCCGGTTGGGGATTGTTTCGTCTAATGTTGAATATTTCCATTCTTTTCATAGCCTGCATATCTATAGGCTTCATTCCAGCAATGAACATCACTGCAGACGCAGATACAGCACGGTACGCTGATGTGACACGAAGAGCTGCATTTTTCTGTTCTGACAGTAGCGCTTTTGCTCTGCTTTTAATAACTACTGTTCCCGCCCAACCTTCGCTGTCGTATAAAAGGATCCTATTGCAAGCTTCCATAGGAAACTTCCGTTTGCTTGGGAGTGGGCCCCAACGCTCGCCACCAGTCGTGAGAGCTGCGCTGTTATCTTCGCTGCCTTGTGCGCTGCGTATTCAATCTGCCCTGAGCATGTTAGCTTCGGGTCCAGTCTTATCCGGAGATAGTTCACTGACGCTTTAGTAGACAGTACAGTGATGACAACTCCTATGTCATCTGCGTACACCACAAGAAATGTTCTTTCAGGCATCTCTAATTTCAATATCTCGTCGTAGGTTGCATTCCAGAGGTCAGGCCCTAGTATAGACCCTTGCGCTGCTCTAGATGTGACCTTCATTCTGCTTTTACCATCACTATAACGTCCATCCATAGAAGACTATTAAATGCATTCTTAAAATCCAGAGTGGCCAACCAACATTGCTTACAAGCTAAGACTGCTTCGAAAACATCTTTAAGAGCAACTATTGTGGACTTTCCTGAGCGGAATCCATGTTGCCTCCTCGATAGGCCTCCTGCTGCCTGAATGGCTTCCTTGAGTCGAAGCTTTATGAGTCGCTCAAGTAGCTTACCTGCCGTTTCCAGCATACATAGTGGTCTGTACGAGGATGGTGATTCCGGGTCTCCTTTTCCCTTGTTGATCAAAACAAGACCTTGTTTTTTCCTTCTCTTAGGCATCTGTTGTACATTTTTAGTAGAAGTTGAGGTCTGCTGTCCACTACCTCTCTTAACACTTTTGATGGAGTCCCATCCGGTCCAGGTGCTTTGTTATTCTTAAGATCTCGTCCAGCAGCTTGGAGTTCTTCCTGTATGAATGTCGGTATATTTTCACTTACGTGAGGGCTTTCCCCCTCCTCCAGCTCCATTATCTCGTGTTTTGGAAAGAGTGTTTCCACTATACTTAGCATGCTCGCCTCGTTTTTGTCGCTCACAGAGGATTTCAGGCCCAACTTTTTCATAACAATTTTGTATCCTAGATCCCATGGGTTCTGGTTTATACCTTCTCTTAGTTCTTCCCATTTTTCCCGTTTGCTTTTATTTATGGCATTCCTGAGTCTCTTCCTTGCCGCCTTGAAATCTCTACGTTCCATCTCCGCCGCGTCTCTCCGTCTGGCTCTTGTATATTTGCGCCTTAGACGGATACAGTCCCTTCAACATCCATCATTTTCGTCGTTCCACCAGTGTACTGCGGTTTTATTTTTTGGTCCTCTCATTTTTGGCATTGCTTTGTCACATGCTTTTGTAATGATGCCAATAACAATTCGTATTACGGCACTTGCATCTCCTTCCATTTCAACTCCCTCCATCTGTCGGTCGATCTCTGCCAGGAGGACGGATGCGTTTAGCATTTTTGTATTCCACTTGTGGTTCGTTGTGTTCGCGTTCTTTCTCGGCGCAGTATTCCCGCTTCTCAGGGAAAATAAAATGTACTGGTGGTCACTTGCCGTGTATTTCTCCAGAACACTCCAATTTTCTATCTTGTCAGCCAACCTCTCAGACACCAGTGTTATATCAGTTATAGTACCGTCACCTGTGCGTCTGAACGTGGGCACGTTGTCGGTATTTGCGACCACTAGCCCATTTCTAGCTACCATTTCCAGAATTTTCTCTGGCATCTCGAATTATGTCTTCAATACTGTTGAACTTCCCTTCGAATTCGTCGATGCCATCACTCGGAGTGAGGTAGCAGCTTATCAGCGTGAAATCTGTGAACTGCATCCAAACGACCTTATTACCTATTCCACTGCCTTTTGTAATAATAATTATAATAATAATAATAATAATAATTATGATAATAATGGTAATAATAATAATAATAATATAAGTAATAATAATAATAATAGAGTTTATTCCTTTGAGTTTTGTATTTTATTTTGTATGGTATTAAAAATAAAAACAACTTTCAATGGAATTAATAATACTTGAACAGTATCCATACTTCTTTTTTACGTTCTTATTCTTCCCACATTTTGGTGTGAGAATTACCGCGTCGGAATAGTTCATAGCCAAATTGAAACAAAATATTTATTTACACGTGCTAAATTAAATAACTAGTTAGACGTTGGAGAAATTTAATATCTGTTCGGCCTGTACGGTCAGTGGGAAAATAATGTGCTTCTTTAATTCACCAACCAGACTGTTATGAAATCCAATATCTTTTTTCTGCTAACGGTGGGAAAGTAATTAGTGCAGCAGAAGAGTGAAGGGTTTGCGGCGTGCTAAAAATTCTCGGTGTCATTTTACGGTTTCAAAATTTGTAATATTATTAATTGTATTGCAATTTTTTTTTAAATAATTATGAAACCAATTTTTTACGTTTTACTTGTATTTGTGACTTTTGTATTCTTTTATTATTTGTCCTTGTAATTTTGATTCTTTAAATACAATGAGTTTTCAATAAAATTTGCGATTGAACTATTGTCATCAATCAAGCCAACATCGTGTTATTTAATTTTCAACAAGTCAGTTTACGGTGTTCTTGTGTACCACTTGAATAACTGAATTGAACATAACAGCTTGAATTATCCTTGTGAACTACTAGGATAATAAGTCCCTAAATATCTTAATAACTTGGTTAGTCACCAAGTTATCCCATTTTTATAAAATTGAGCAAGGCAAACGAGCCTGCGCTTAACATTTTGGTGACCGTGACAGGACACCGGGTTTAGGTTTTCCTAAGTAAACGAACAATTGAATATACCAGCGGCCAACCACAAAGTACAGGCGCCCAATCGCAGACAATGTTGCATCACAATCAACAAGCAGCCTACTACAACCCCCAGGTACCTCCCAAAGGCATCAACAAAGCAATATGGGAAGCGCAGAATAGCCACCATCATCCTCAACTTTACCAAGGACCCAGCTAGCCGCAAATCCCTAACGTACTACAAAGAACGATTGCCACGGCTGACCACAGCTTGGATAGAATCCAAGGGGGTAAATACCAAATTACGGACTCTAAAGGATATTGATATGGAGGATTAATACTTCACTGCAGACCGCTATAATCAAATCCAGCCAATGGCATATAAATATACAGTGCTGATGGAACACGAGCTCACTTACCAAGATAATGGAGCACTCTCCAAAAACCCTAATGACCCACTGTCAAAAGGGGGCGACCAGCCCGAAATCATTAAAAAAGCCCCATCCCCGAGCCCACAACCTATAAGTGGCCACGATGGTTTAATCAGCCACTCCCTAGGAAAGATGGCAGTTCTGGCTAGACAGCTAAAGGTCCTTCAGTTGCAGTCGGATCAGGATGGGGCTTATTACGAGGTTAAACAAGCCACCATCACCAAACTATGGCAGCAGCTAGAACTACTTAATGATGAAGTGTTGGATAAATATCCAGACCTCGCTGGTTATGGCACAAGCAGATACATTCACCTCGAACAAGCCGCTCAGTTAGCGATCACCCAGGTTACCACGGCTAACAACAATCACAAGCATCTCCCCCACCATTACCCACAATCACTATCTATAACTTTGAAGGTGATTATATGAAATAGACATCGTTTTCTGACTTATTTAAGAAAACTGTTCATGAACAACAGATGTCAGACGCTCACAAAATGTATTATCTAAAAACCAACATTACTGGTGAAGCAGCAGAGCTTATTAATAATATCGCTGTTACTGCAGACAATTACAAGGCCGCTTGGAAGTTACTACAGGATCGGTATGATAAGAAACGACTAATAGTGGCGACAGCAGTTCAGAGACTCCTAGACCAACAATCCGGTGCATTGACATTAATGGCCATTAAGCGATTGCACGATACAAAGAGGGAATATCTGGCAGCTCTTTCTAATATGGGGCTCGAAATCTCGACATGGGATCCACTCCTACTCCACCTTCTGGTCAAAAAGTTGGACAAAACTGTATACACTCATTATGAACAATCGATCACCAACCCAAAGGAAATGCAACTAGTCAGCCAATTTCTTACCTTTCTGGAGAACTACTTCCACACTCTGGAGGCAATGGGACACAAAGAGATGCCTAATTCTCCTGCTAGCAAAACATGCACGCTTACGGTACATCCACGCCATGAAAACCAACGATGCCTAGTTTGCAAACAGGAATGTCACCCATTGTATAGATGCAGAGAATTCATCCAGCTAAGCCCTGCAAACAGACTAAACTTGATCCAGAAACATAAGCTGTGTGTTAATTATATTAGTCACAATCATTTCACCAAACAGTGCACAATTTCAGGCCGCTGCCAGAAATGTGGAATAATGCACAACACCCTGGTACACTTGGAACAAGCCCCACAAAAGAATTTAATATCCAGGAAGCGTACCAAATCAAAGGGGGAAACAGAGTCAGCCAATGAAGCAGCATATATTCTACTGGGAACAGCTTTGGTAAAGGTCAAGGCTACTGGTTTAGAAACTGAATGCAAGGCAATCCTTGATTAGGGTCACAAGTCAATTTGATCACAGAACGATTAGTCAACCAGCTTGGACTACCAGCAAGGACTACTTCTGTGGCAATCAACGGTATTTGAAAAAACCGTACCAAGGTGCAACAACGAGTCAACATTACGCTACAATCTCGGCTCGTATTGCCGCAAATTATTTCCCCTCAATTCGCTCAATCGCTTACAATCGACAGGTGGTCAATTCCCAGCAACGTAGCATTAGCGGGCCCAACCTTCAACCGTCCAGAAAAAATCTATATTTTGTTGGGGCGGAATATTATCATCAACTACTCACGGTCGGACAAATTAAATTAGGCAGGGACCTTCCACTGCTACAAAACACAACTTTCGGATGGATCGTATCGGGAAAGGTATCTTGTGAACAGCTCTCATCAACAATCTGCGGAGTTTTAACTGAAGAAGATAAAAAGAATACAGCTATTGAGCGATTTTGGAAACTCGAGGAGGTTGACGGAACAGAGCAAAATTTATCACCCTATGATGCGAAATTTATCACCCCGTGCGAAGCACATTTCAATCAGCATACCACACGTGACAATGAAGGTCGATTCATAGCACGATTGCCGTTTTGTGCTGAAACATCTTTATTAGGGGCCTCACATAGTATCGCATTTAACCGGTTCCTCGCACTAGAACGTCGATTATTAAAAGACGCTTCATTGAAGGAGCAATATGCGCTATTTATGAAAGACTACGAAACAATGGGGCACATGTTGAAAATTAATATAGACGAAGTAAAGGGGCATAACTACTTCATTCCTCACCACTGCATTTTGCGACCCGAAAGTAGTACAACTACTATATTTCCTATTATATATATATATATGGCAAAATCATGCCTCTGAGCCCATTAGTTATTTCCAAATAAATACCTATATTACCTTTGGTACTAGACCAGCACCATATCTGGCAATCAAATGTTTGAAGGAAGTAATCCAGGATAATAAGATGCCAGCTCCTTTCTTGGAAATGAACTTTTATGTCGACGACGTGTTGTTTGATTAATACAGCCCTAAAAACTCAGCGCCAGCTGGCTAAGTACCGGTTTCATCTACGAAAATGGTGCGCTAATCATGCCCAGCTGCTCCGCAACATTCCCAGTTATGACCAGGAAGTCAGTCTTGACTTCTCAGACGAAACTGATTACACGAAAACACTGGGATTGGTATGGGTACCTAAAGATGACCTACTTAAAATCAAGGTCAACATTCAAACAATTGAAGCCGTGACTAAAAGAACAGTCACGTCAGACTTGTCGCGTATCTTTGATCCACTAGGAATCCTGTCGCCAGTAGTTGCCAGAGCAAAAATGTTTATCCAGGAATTATGGACCTTGAATCTTTCCTGGGACGGGGCTGTTCCTTCAGAATTTGACTCACGCTGGCGAACCTTTCTAAGCAACCTAAGTGAACTTGAAAGCTTTCAGGTGCATCGGCATATCTATGAAGGAGCTCTTCCTAGCAAGACTCAACTTCATGTTTTACCGATGCCTCCAAAAGGGCGTACGGCGCTGCAATATATGTGAGAACAATTCTACCAAACAAAACAATAAGAGTATACTTGTTATGTGTGAAATTACGGATAACTCCACTCAAGCAGTAAACGCTACCCAGACTGGAACTATATACCGCACAATTGGGTGCTAACTTAGCTGCAACAGTGAAACTAGACTTGGAAATGAATACAACGCCAACATTCTATTGGTCGGACTCAAAAATAGTCTTATCGTGGATAAATTCAAGATCTTCTTCATTTCATACATACAAGAAAACACGCTACCTGAGCAATGGCGTCATCATATCAAGAGGATTGGATCCACAACAGTTACAGCATACACCCCAATGGATGTATGGGCAATTTTTTCTTCATGGAGACGAGAAACATTCACTAAAACGGCTCCAACGTATCATAGGATACATTTTAAGATTCATTAAAAACGCCAGAACTTTCAAGCCTGAACGACGACGCAACACACTCTCACACCTCTTGAATTTCACGATGCGCTTGCCATCATTGTTCGAACCACCCAACTGTGCACGTTCACAGAAGACATTCAACAGCTGCAACAGAAAAAGGAACTTAAAGGATCAAGTCAAATAAAAAGCTTATCCCCATTTTTAGACGAATATAACATTGTAAGAGTCGGAGGTAGATTAGAAGCATCCACGTTACCGTTCAATGCCAAACATCCAATGTTGCTTCCTTATAACGACACAATAAATAAACTAATATTTGAGTCGATACATAGGGAAAACAAATATTGTGGCCCTGGAGCACTTCTTGCAATCATAAGACAACGTTTTTGGCCCATTAAAGGCAGATATTTGGCTCGGAAAACTGTGCATAAATGTGTGCAATGTGCACGAGCAAAATCAAAACTTCTGCAGCTTATTATGGGAAACTTGCCAGGAGTAAGAGTAAGGCCAGCAAAACCCTTTATTAATGCAGGAGTTGACTACTGTGATCCAATCTGGGTTCACTTTAAAATCCAAGAAAAACGACCCCAAAAGGCGTATATTGCAGTACTCTGTTGCTTTTCGACAAATGCAGTTCACCTGCAGCTTGTAACAGACCTTACAACCGACGCCTTCATTGGAGCGCTCAAAAGATTCATCGGCCGAAGGGGTCACTCCCTACTGCGACAACGCAACAAACTTTGTGAGAGCTCGCAATCAATTAGAAGAGTTGTCAACTGCTCTTTTCGCACAGCTGCTCAAGAAAATTTTCAACAAGAGTGTTCCAGCAAAGGCATCAGTTTTCATTTCATACCTCCAAGAGCACCGCACGAGACCGATTGCACCATTGCCAAATAGTCTGAATGATGAGGCTGCACTAACACCAGGCGACTTTTTGATTGGTGAACCTTTTACGGTACAAGTGTATGCAACTGCCAGGTCAACATCAACACCTCTTACAAAACGATGAGAGTTAGTGTCACAAATATAACATTAATTTTGGAAACGATGGTCGCAGGAATACTTCAGTGAACTCCAGCAACGGAACAAGTGGCAAACCAAGGCTCAAAATTTGCAACGGGGTACTATAGTTATAATAATATATATGCAGATAAAGGATGGGCGCCAATAAAGCATGCATTATCTTTTAAGTATTACAGTGGATCTCTGTTGGAGTATGCTCTAAAAAAAGAAAGAAAAATAAAAACACTAATCGACTTAATTGCAACGGGGTTGCCAGACCTGGTAACAGATAAAATAAATAGGGAAGACCTTAAAATAACAACGGATCTTTTCAATGATTTGAGAAGCCTGGAGAGTTTAGTGAAAAGAAGCAACACCGAAAGAAAAAAAAATATGTACGTAAATGTAAAAGAAAGGTTTCAAGAAAAAACACCATGTAAAATTTGTGAACAAATAGGAAAGAAATTTCGGTAACATCCTGAACAAGTATGCTGGTTTAAAGCAGATGAAACGCATAAAAAGGGAAAACAGAGTGAAGTAATATATGTTCATAATGCAGAGATTGAGGCAGAATTTAATGACATAAGTCAAAAAAACTAGATATACCACCATTAATAAAAATTAAGCTACTGCTGAAAGGTACAATAAAGACAATTGGAATATATGATTCTGGTTCCAATGTTTTTTTAATAAGTTCAAAACTTTTAAGAATAAAAAATAAAAAACAAAATACACATGATGCAATTCTCCAGACTATTAATGCTGGAAAAAAACAAAAGGAACTATTAAAATAAAAATAAAAATATTCGAAATAGAGGAAGAAATAGATTTAATTGTTATTGAAGAAAAAGATTTTAAATATGATATCTTAATCGGACTAAACATGATAAAAAAAGTTCAGATTACATCAAGATGAAAATCGAAAAACTACACAGAAACTTGATAGTAACGGAGAAAAAAATTATAATACAAAAAAAAAATTAACTACAGTTAAAAATCATATCCAAAATAATAGTAAAATATACAGAATAAATTTTAATAAACATCTAAATGCGGAACACTTTGAAATAGATATGAACCATTTAAACCGCGAACATCAGTCGAAACTAGGCAAACTTATTTATAATTTCAAAAGTATATTTGCAAAAGATAAATACGATACAGGCAAAGTAAGTCAGTTTGAAGCATGTATTGACTTGACTGTAAATAAATACTGTAGCAAGAGACCATATAGATGTTCAATTGAGGACAGAGAGGAAATATAAAAATAAATCTCAGAGCTATTGAAGAAAAATCTGATTGAGGAGTTGTACAGTCCGTTTGCTGCCCCAGTAACCTTAGCTTATAAGAAAGAAGATAAAAAAACAAGACTTTGCATAGACTTCAGAGGACATCATGGAAAAAACGAGAAATTCTAAAAAGTTTTCAACACTTGATATAAACTTAGCATTTTGGGCAGTACCACTGAGAATAGAAGATAGACAAAAAACCGGATTCGTGACCCTGGAAGGTCATTTTCAATGAACATGTCTACCTTTTGGTCTAAAAACTTCACCAGCAATTTTTCAACGAATATTGAGCAATATTATAAGAAAGAACAACCTTGCACCCTTTGCGGTCAACTATATAGATGATATTATAGTATTTTCAAACACGTTTGAAGAACATAGCATTCACTTGGAGAAATTATTAAACTCTCTAATCGAAGAGGGATTCAGGTTATAATTATCAAAATGCAAATTTGCTGCAAACTCCGTAAAATATTTAGGCCATATTATAGAAAATAACTCGACAAGGCTACTAAATGATAACTTAATTTCGATAAGAAATTTTCCGATTCCGAGCACTGTTAAACAGATCCGGCAATTTTTGGGTAAAATTAATTTTTATAATAAATATATAGAGAAAAGCTCTATTCTGGAAAGAATAATAATAATAATTTTTTTTTGGGTATAGGATAAAAAAATGCTTTTCGCATCTAACTTGGCCCGTCGTCCAGATCGTATGGCGGACTGCCGTGATAGGTCACCGGCTAAAAACCCACCTTAAGCGCTGGGGAAGTGTAGTCCACCTGGGAACAGCTCTCGCATTACTTCCAGGAGCATCCCCTAAGAGTGTGCCCTTGTCCACACTTCGCCCATATTGCCTACGTTTAGGCCCCAGTGGATCTCGAGTTGACTCTGCTTCCCTTGGTCATACGGCTCCCAAACATTGCGTCCAGGTCACGCTTTTTCGCCCGTAGTACGTAGTCGACGAAACTTGCGATTGCACTCCAGCCTTCCTCGGTGGAGATCATGCATTCTACGACGTTCTCTGCCGTGATTTCACCCGTGTGTTCTTCGAGTTCTGCGCGTCTTTCTTGCCAACGACAACATCTAAAAAATGTGTGCTCAGCGTCATCTACGATTTTTGTTCCTTCGTAGATGCAGAATGGTGTGTTATATTTGCCCATTCTGCGCAGAAATAGCCGTACCCAGTTAGCATCTGAGTCAGGTAATAATTTATTTCACCCTCGCTTCTCCCAATCCATTTAGCGATCTCAGGGATGAGTTTGTGTGTCCATCTTCCATATTCATCATTATTCCATCGTGTTTGCCATTTCTCGACTGTAGTCCGCTTTGTGACTTCTATCTTCTCCGCCGGTTGGGGATTGTTTCGTCTAATGTTGAATATTTCCATTCTTTTCATAGCCTGCATATCTATAGGCTTCATTCCAGCAATGAACATCACTGCAGACGCAGATACAGCACGGTACGCTGATGTGACACGAAGAGCTGCATTTTTCTGTTCTGACAGTAGCGCTTTTGCTCTGCTTTTAATAACTACTGTTCCCGCCCAACCTTCGCTGTCGTATAAAAGGATCCTATTGCAAGCTTCCATAGGAAACTTCCGTTTGCTTGGGAGTGGGCCCCATCGCTCGCCACCAGTCGTGAGAGCTGCGCTGTTATCTTCGCTGCCTTGTGCGCTGCGTATTCAATCTGCCCTGAGCATGTTAGCTTCGGGTCCAGTCTTATCCGGAGATAGTTCACTGACGCTTTAGTAGACAGTACAGTGATGTCAACTCCTATGTCATCCGCGTACACCACAAGAAATGTTCTTTCAGGCATCTCTAATTTCAATATCTCGTCGTAGGTTGCATTCCAGAGGTCAGGCCCTAATATAGACCCTTGCGCTGCTCTAGATGTGACCTTCATTCTGCTTTTACCTTCACTATAACGTCCATCCATAGAAGACTATTAAATGCATTCTTAAAATCCAGAGTGGCCAACCAACATTGCTTACAAGCTAAGACTGCTTCGAAAACATCTTTAAGAGCAACTATTGTGGACTTTCCTGAGCGGAATCCATGTTGCCTCCTCGATAGGCCTCCTGCTGCCTGAATGGCTTCCTTGAGTCGAAGCTTTATGAGTCGCTCAAGTAGCTTACCTGCCGTTTCCAGCATACATAGTGGTCTGTACGAGGATGGTGATTCCGGGTCTCCTTTTCCCTTGTTGATCAAAACAAGACCTTGTTTTTTCCTTCTCTTAGGCATCTGTTGTACATTTTTAGTAGAAGTTGAGGTCTGCTGTCCACTACCTCTCTTAACACTTTTGATGGAGTTCCATCCGGTCCAGGTGCTTTGTTATTCTTAAGATCTCGTCCAGCAGCTTGGAGTTCTTCCTGTATGAATGTCGGTATATTTTCACTTACGTGAGGGCTTTCCCCCTCCTCCAGCTCCATTATCTCGTGTTTTGGAAAGAGTGTTTCCACTATACTTAGCATGCTCGCCTCGTTTTTGTCGCTCACAGAGGATTTCAGGCCCAACTTTTTCATAACAATTTTGTATCCTAGATCCCATGGGTTCTGGTTTATACCTTCTCTTAGTTCTTCCCATTTTTCCCGTTTGCTTTTATTTATGGCATTCCTGAGTCTCTTCCTTGCCGCCTTGAAATCTCTACGTTCCATCTCCGCCGCGTCTCTCCGTCTGGCTCTTGTATATTTGCGCCTTAGACGGATACAATCCCTTCAACATCCATCATTTTCGTCGTTCCACCAGTGTACTGCGGTTTTATTTTTTGGTCCTCTCATTTTTGGCATTGCTTTGTCACATGCTTTTGTAATGATGCCAATAACAATTCGTATTACGGCACTTGCATCTCCTTCCATTTCAACTCCCTCCATCTGTCGGTCGATCTCTGCCAGGAGGACGGATGCGTTTAGCATTTTTGTATTACACTTGTGGTTCGTTGTGTTCGCGTTCTTTCTCGGCGCAGTATTCCCGCTTCTCAGGGAAAATAAAATGTACTGGTGGTCACTTGCCGTGTATTTCTCCAGAACACTCCAATTTTCTATCTTGTCAGCCAACCTCTCAGACACCAGTGTTATATCAGTTATAGTACCGTCACCTGTGCGTCTGAACGTGGGCACGTTGTCGGTATTTGCGACCACTAGCCCATTTCTAGCTACCATTTCCAGAATTTTCTCTGGCATCTCGAATTATGTCTTCAATACTGTTGAACTTCCCTTCGAATTCGTCGATGCCATCACTCGGAGTGAGGTAGCAGCTTATCAGCGTGAAATCTGTGAACTGCATCCAAACGACCTTATTACCTATTCCACTGCCTTTTGTAATAATAATTATAATAATAATAATAATAATTATGATAATAATGGTAATAATAATAATAATAATATAAGTAATAATAATAATAATAGAGTTTATTCCTTTGAGTTTTGTATTTTATTTTGTATGGTATTAAAAATAAAAACAACTTTCAATGGAATTAATAATACTTGAACAGTATCCATACTTCTTTTTTACGTTCTTATTCTTCCCACATTTTGGTGTGAGAATTACCGCGTCTGAATAGTTCATAGCCAAATTGAAACAAAATATTTATTTACACGTGCTAAATCAAATAACTAGTTAGACGTTGGAGAAATTTAATATCTGTTCGGCCTGTACGGTCAGTGGGAAAATAATGTGCTTCTTTAATTCACCAACCAGACAGTTATGAAATCCAATATCTTTTTTCTGCTAACGGTGGGAAAGTAATTAGTGCAGCAGAAGAGTGAAGGGTTTGCGGCGTGCTAAAAATTCTCGGTGTCATTTTACGGTTTAAAAATTTGTAATATTATTAATTGTATTGCAATTTTTTTTTTAATAATTATGAAACCAATTTTTTACGTTTTACTTGTATTTGTGACTTTTGTATTCTTTTATTATTTGTCCTTGTAATTTTGATTCTTTAAATACAATGAGTTTTCAATAAAATTTGTGATTGAACTATTATCATCAATCAAGCCAACATCGTGTTATTTAATTTTCAACAAGTCAGTTTACGGTGTTCTTGTGTACCACTTGAATAACTGAATTGAACATAACAGCTTGAATTATCCTTGTGAACTACTAGGATAATAAGCCCCTAAATATCTTAATAACTTGGTTAATCACCAAGTTATCCCATTTTTATCAAGTTGAGCAAGGCAAACAAGCCTGCGCTTAACATTTTGGTGACTGTGACAGGACACCGGGTTTAGGTTTTCCTAAGAAAACGAACAATTGAATATACCAGCGGCCAACCACAAAGTACAGGCGCCCAATCGCAGACAATGTTGCATCACAATCAACAAGCAGCCTACTACAACCCTCAAGTACCTCCCAAAGGCATCAACAAAGCCATATGGGAAGCGCAGAATAGCCACCATCATCCTCAACTTTACCTAGGACCCAAATTCCAAGGGGGGGTAAATACCAAATTACGGACTCTAAAGGATATTGATATGGAGGATTAATACTTCACTGCAGACCGCTATAATCAAATCCAGCCAATGGCATATAAATATACAGCGCTGATGGAACACGAGCTCACTTACCAAGATAATGGAGCACTCTCCAAAAACCCTAATGACCCACTGTCAAAAGGGGGCGACCAGCCCGAAATCATTAAAAAATCCCCATCCCCGAGACCACAACCTATAAGTGGCCACGATGGTTTAATCAGCCACTCCCTAGGAAAGATGGCAGTTCTGGCTAGACAGCTAAAGGGCCTTCAGTTGCAGTCGGATCAGGATGGGGCTTATTACGAGGTTAAACAAGCCACCATCACCAAACTATGGCAGCAGCTAGAACTACTTAATGATGAAGTGTTGGATAAATATCCAGACCTCGCTGGTTATGGCACAAGCAGATACATTCACCTCGAACAAGCCGCTCAGTTAGCGATCACCCAGCTTACCACGGCTAACAACAATCACAACTCATCCACAGAGACTATGGCTAGACCATCTTCCCCACCATTACCCACAATCACTATCTATAACTTTGAAGGTGATTATATGAAATAGACATCGTTTTCTGACTTATTTAAGAAAACTGTTCATGAACAACAGATGTCAGACGCTCACAAAATGTATTATCTAAAAACCAACATTACTGGTGAAGCAGCAGAGCTTATTAATAATATCGCTGTTACTGCAGACAATTACAAGGCCGCTTGGAAGTTACTACAGGATCGGTATGATAAGAAACGACTAATAGTGGCGACAGCAGTTCAGAGACTCCTAGACCAACAATCCGGTGCATTGACAATAATGGCCATTAAGCGATTGCACGATACAAAGAGGGAATATCTGGCAGCTCTTTCTAATATGGGGCTCGAAATCTCGACATGGGATCCACTCCTACTCCACCTTCTGGTCAAAAAGTTGGACAAAACTGTATACACTCAATATGAACAATCGATCACCAACCCAAAGGAAATGCAACTAGTCAGCCAATTTCTTACCTTTCTGGAGAACTACTTCCACACTCTGGAGGCAATGGGACACAAAGAGATGCCTAATTCTCCTGCTAGCAAAACATGCACGCTTACGGTACATCCCCGCCATGAGAACCAACGATGCCTAGTTTGCAAACAGGAATGTCACCCATTGTATAGATGCAGAGAATTCATCCAGCTAAGCCCTGCAAACAGACTAAACTTGATCCAGAAACATAAGCTGTGTGTTAATTATTTTAGTCACAATCATTTCACCAAACAGTGCACAATTTCAGGCCGCTGCCAGAAATGTGGAATAATGCACAACACCCTGGTACACTTGGAACAAGCCCCACAAAAGAATTTAATATCCAGGAAGCGTACCAAATCAAAGGGGGAAACAGAGTCAGCCAATGAAGCAGCATATATTCTACTGGGAACAGCTTTGGTAAAGGTCAAGGCTACTGGTTTAGAAACTGAATGCAAGGCAATCCTTGATTAGGGTCACAAGTCAATTTGATCACAGAACGATTAGTCAACCAGCTTGGACTACCAGCAAGGACTACTTCTGTGGATATCAACGGTATTTGAAAAAACCGTACCAAGGTGCAACAACGAGTCAACATTACGCTACAATCTCGGCTCAACAATTTTTCAAGTCGGCTTGAAGCATTCGTATTGCCGCAAATTATTTCCCCTCAATTCGCTCAATCGCTTACAATCGACAGGTGGTCAATTCCCAGCAACGTAGCATTAGCGGGCCCAACCTTCAACCGTCCAGAAAAAATCTATATTTTGTTGGGGCGGAATATTATCATCAACTACTCACGGTCGGACAAATTAAATTAGGCAGGGACCTTCCACTGCTACAAAACACAACTTTCGGATGGATCGTATCGGGAAAGGTATCTGGTGAACAGCTCTCATCAACAATCTGCGGAGTTTTAACTGAAGAAGATAAAATGAATACAGCTATTGAGCGATTTTGGAAACTCGAAGAGGTTGACGGAACAGAGCAAAATTTATCACCCTATGATGCGAAATTTATCACCCCGTGCGAAGCACATTTCAATCAGCATACCACACGTGACAATGAAGGTCGATTCATAGCACGATTGCCGTTTTGTGCTGAAACATCTTTATTAGGGGCCTCACATAGTATCGCATTTAACCGGTTCCTCGCACTAGAACGTCGATTATTAAAATACGCTTCATTGAAGGAGCAATATGCGCTATTTATGAAAGACTACGAAACAATGGGGCACATGTTGAAAATTAATATAGACGAAGTAAAGGGGCATAACTACTTCATTCCTCACCACTACATTTTGCGACCCGAAAGTAGTACAACTAAACTCAGAGTAGTCTTCGATGTGTCAGCAAAAATGTTCTCAGGAAAATCCTTAAATGATCTTCTGCACACTGGACCACCATTACAAAATGATCTATTTACGGTTCTATTGCGGTGTCGGCTGCCGCGTTTCGTATTCACAACAGATATCGAAAAAATGTATGTAAATCCAGGATAATAAGATGCCAGCTCCTTTCTTGGAAATGAACTTTTATGTCGACGACGTGTTGTTTGATTAATACAGCCCTAAAAACTCAGCGCCAGCTGGCTAAGTACCGGTTTCATCTACGAAAATGGTGCGCTAATCATGCCCAGCTGCTCCGCAACATTCCCAGTTATGACCAGGAAGTCAGTCTTGACTTCTCAGACGAAACTGATTACACGAAAACACTGGGATTGGTATGGGTACCTAAAGATGACCTACTTAAAATCAAGGTCAACATTCAAACAATTGAAGCCGTGACTAAAAGAACAGTCACGTCAGACTTGTCGCGTATCTTTGATCCACTAGGAATCCTGTCGCCAGTAGTTGCCAGAGCAAAAATGTTTATCCAGGAATTATGGACCTTGAATCTTTCCTGGGACGGGGCTGTTCCTTCAGAATTTGACTCACGCTGGCGAACCTTTCTAAGCAACCTAAGTGAACTTGAAAGCTTTCAGGTGCATCGGCATATCTATGAAGGAGCTCTTCCTAGCAAGACTCAACTTCATGTTTTACCGATGCCTCCAAAAGGGCGTACGGCGCTGCAATATATGTGAGAACAATTCTACCAAACAAAACAATAAGAGTATACTTGTTATGTGTGAAATCACGGATAACTCCACTCAAGCAGTAAACGCTACCCAGACTGGAACTATATACCGCACAATTGGGTGCTAACTTAGCTGCAAAAGTGAAACTAGACTTGGAAATGAATACAACGCCAACATTCTATTGGTCGGACTCAAAAATAGTCTTATCGTGGATAAATTCAAGATCTTCTTCATTTCATACATACAAGAAAACACGCTACCTGAGCAATGGCGTCATCATATCAAGAGGATTGGATCCACAACAGTTACAGCATACACCCCAATGGATGTATGGTCAATTTTTTCTTCATGGAGACGAGAAACATTGGCCTCCCAGTTTTGGGCTAGATCCTAATTTGCCGATCCCTGAACAGAAGCAAGGATCTTACAACTCACTCATTGCTGTCAGTTGTGAAAACTTTTTGCACAGCATCAACCACCGAAATTCACTAAAACGGCTCCAACGTATCATAGGATACATTTTAAGATTCATTAAAAACGCCAGAACTTTCAAGCCTGAACGACGACGCAACACACTCTCACACCTCTTGAATTTCACGATGCGCTTGCCATCATTGTTCGAACCACCGAACTGTGCACGTTCACAGAAGACATTCAACAGCTGCAACAGAAAAAGGAACTTAAAGGATCAAGTCAAATAAAAAGCTTATCCCCATTTTTAGACGAATATAACATTGTAAGAGTCGGAGGTAGATTAGAAGCATCCACGTTACCGTTCAATGCCAAACATCCAATGTTGCTTCCTTATAACGACACAATAAATAAACTAATATTTGAGTCGATACATAGGGAAAACAAATATTGTGGCCCTGGAGCACTTCTTGCAATCATAAGACAACGTTTTTGGCCCATTAAAGGCAGATATTTGGCTCGGAAAACTGTGCATAAATGTGTGCAATGTGCACGAGCAAAATCAAAACTTCTGCAGCTTATTATGGGAAACTTGCCAGGAGTAAGAGTAAGGCCAGCAAAACCCTTTATTAATGCAGGAGTTGACTACTGTGATCCAATCTGGGTTCACTTTAAAATCCAAGAAAAACGACCCCAATAGGCGTATATTGCAGTACTCTGTTGCTTTTCGACAAATGCAGTTCACCTGCAGCTTGTAACAGACCTTACAACCGACGCCTTCATTGAAGCGCTCAAAAGATTCATCGGCCGAAGGGGTCACTCTCTACTGTGACAACGCAACAAACTTTGTGGGAGCTCCCAATCAATTAGAAGAGTTGTCAACTGCTCTTTTCGCACAGCTGCTCAAGAAAAGGTTCAACAAGAGTGTGCCAGCAAAGGCATCAGTTTTCATTTCATACCTCCAAGAGCACCGCACGAGACCGATTGCACCGTTGCCAAATAGTCCGAATGATGAGGCTGCACTAACACCAGGCGACTTTTTGATTGGTGAACCTTTTACGGTACAAGTGTATGCAACTGCCAGGTCAACATCAACACCTCTTACAAAACGATGAGAGTTAGTGTCACAAATAAAACATTAATTTTGGAAACGATGGTCGCAGGAATACTTCAGTGAACTCCAGCAACGGAACAAGTGGCAAACCAAGGCTCAAAATTTGCAACAGGGTACTATAGTTATAATAATATATATGCAGATAAAGGATGGGCGCCAATAAAGCATGCATTATCTTTTAAGTATTACAGTGGATCTCTGTTGGAGTATGCTCTAAAAAAAGAAAGAATTCTATTGGAAATGAATAAGTCAATGGATATAAAAACACTAATCGACTTAATTGCAACGGGGTTGCCAGACCTGGTAACAGATAAAATAAATAGGGAAGACCTTAAAATAACAACGGATCTTTTCAATGATTTGAGAAGCCTGGAGAGTTTAGTGAAAAGAAGCAACACCGAAAGAAAAAAAAATATGTACGTAAATGTAAAAGAAAGGTTTCAAGAAAAAACACCATGTAAAATTTGTGAACAAATAGGAAAGAAATTTCGGTAACATCCTGAACAAGTATGCTGGTTTAAAGCAGATGAAACGCATAAAAAGGGAAAACAGAGTGAAGTAATATATGTTCATAATGCAGAGATTGAGGCAGAATTTAATGACATAAGTCAAAAAAACTAGATATACCACCATTAATAAAAATTAAGCTACTGCTGAAAGGTACAATAAAGACAATTGGAATATATGATTCTGGTTCCAATGTTTTTTTAATAAGTTCAAAACTTTTAAGAATAAAAAATAAAAAACAAAATACACATGATGCAATTCTCCAGACTATTAATGCTGGAAAAAAACAAAAGGAACTATTAAAATAAAAATATTCGAAATAGAGGAAGAAATAGATTTAATTGTTATTGAAGAAAAAGATTTTAAATATAATATCTTAATCGGACTAAACATGATAAAAAAAAGTTCAGATTACATCAAGATGAAAATCGAAAAACTACACAGAAACTTGATAGTAACGGAGAAAAAAATTATAATACAAAAAAAAAATTAACTACAGTTAAAAATCATATCCAAAATAATAGTAAAATATACAGAATAAATTTTAATAAACATCTAAATGCGGAACACTTTGAAATAGATATGAACCATTTAAACCGCGAACATCAGTCGAAACTAGGCAAACTTATTTATAATTTCAAAAGTATATTTGCAAAAGATATATACGATACAGGCAAAGTAAGTCAGTTTGAAGCATGTATTGACTTGACTGTAAATAAATACTGTAGCAAGAGACCATATAGATGTTCAATTGAGGACAGAGAGGAAATATAAAAATAAATCTCAGAGCTATTGAAGAAAAATCTGATTGAGGAGTCGTACAGTCCGTTTGCTGCCCCAGTAACCTTAGCTTATAAGAAAGAAGATAAAAAAACAAGACTTTGCATTGACTTCAGAGGACATCATGGAAAAAAAGTAAGTCAGTTTGAACCATGTATTGACTTGACTGTAAATAAATACTGTAGCAAGAGACCATATAGATGTTCAATTGAGGACAGAGAGGAAATATAAAAATAAATCTCAGAGCTATTGAAGAAAAATCTGATTGAGGAGTCGTACAGTCCGTTTGCTGCCCCAGTAACCTTAGCTTATAAGAAAGAAGATAAAAAAACAAGACTTTGCATAGACTTCAGAGGACATCATGGAAAAAACGAGAAATTCTAAAAAGTTTTCAACACTTGATATAAACTTAGCATTTTGGGCAGTACCACTGAGAATAGAAGATAGACAAAAAACCGGATTCGTGACCCTGGAAGGTCATTTTCAATGAACATGTCTACCTTTTGGTCTAAAAACTTCACCAGCAATTTTTCAACGAATATTGATTAATATTATAAGAAAGAACAACCTTGCACCCTTTGCGGTCAACTATATAGATGATATTATAGTATTTTCAAACACGTTTGAAGAACATAGCATTCACTTGGAGAAATTATTAAACTCTCTAATCGAAGAGGGATTCAGGTTAAAATTATCAAAATGCAAATTTGCTGCAAACTCCGTAAAATATTTAGGCCATATTATAGAAAATAACTCGACAAGGCCACTAAATGATAACTTAATTTCGATAAGAAATTTTCCGATTCCGAGCACTGTTAAACAGGTCCGGTAATTTTTGGGAAAAATTAATTTTTATAATAAATATATAGAGAAAAGCTCTATTCTGGAAAGAATAATAATAATAATTTTTTTTTGGGTATAGGATAAAAAAATGCTTTTCGCATCTAACTTGGCCCGTCGTCCAGATCGTATGGCGGACTGCCGTGATAGGTCACCGGCTAAAAACCCACCTTAAGCGCTGGGGAAGTGTAGTCCACCTGGGAACAGCTCTCGCATTACTTCCAGGAGCATCCCCTAAGAGTGTGCCCTTGTCCACACTTCGCCCATATTGCCTACGTTTAGGCCCTAGTGGATCTCGAGTTGACTCTGCTTCCCTCGGTCATACGGCTCCCAAATATTGCGTCCAGGTCACGCTTTTTCACCCGCAGTACGTACTCGACGAAACCTGCGATCGCACTCCAGCCTTCCTCGGTGGAGATCATGCATTCTACGACGTTCTCTGCCGTGATTTCACCCGTGTGTTCTTCGAGTTCTGCGCGTCTTTCTTGCCAACGACAACATCTAAAAAATGTGTGCTCAGCGTCATCTACGATTTTTGTTCCTTCGTAGATGCAGAATGGTGTGTTATATTTGCCCATTCTGCGCAGAAATAGCCGTACCCAGTTAGCATCTGAGTCAGGTAATAATTTATTTCACCCTCGCTTCTCCTAATCCATTTAGCGATCTCAGGGATGAGTTTGTGTGTCCATCTTCCATATTCATCATTATTCCATCGTGTTTGCCATTTCTCGACTGTAGTCCGCTTTGTGACTTCTATCTTCTCCGCCGGTTGGGGATTGTTTCGTCTAATGTTGAATATTTCCATTCTTTTCATAGCCTGCATATCTATAGGCTTCATTCCAGCAATGAACATCACTGCAGACGCAGATACAGCACGGTACGCTGATGTGACACGAAGAGCTGCATTTTTCTGTTCTGACAGTAGCGCTTTTGCTCTGCTTTTAATAACTACTGTTCCCGCCCAACCTTCGCTGTCGTATAAAAGGATCCTATTGCAAGCTTCCATAGGAAACTTCCGTTTGCTTGGGAGTGGGCCCCATCGCTCGCCACCAGTCGTGAGAGCTGCGCTGTTATCTTCGCTGCCTTGTGCGCTGCGTATTCAATCTGCCCTGAGCATGTTAGCTTCGGGTCCAGTCTTATCCGGAGATAGTTCACTGACGCTTTAGTAGACAGTACAGTGATGTCAACTCCTATGTCATCCGCGTACACCACAAGAAATGTTCTTTCAGGCATCTCTAATTTCAATATCTCGTCGTAGGTTGCATTCCAGAGGTCAGGCCCTAATATAGACCCTTGCGCTGCTCTAGATGTGACCTTCATTCTGCTTTTACCTTCACTATAACGTCCATCCATAGAAGACTATTAAATGCATTCTTAAAATCCAGAGTGGCCAACCAACATTGCTTACAAGCTAAGACTGCTTCGAAAACATCTTTAAGAGCAACTATTGTGGACTTTCCTGAGCGGAATCCATGTTGCCTCCTCGATAGGCCTCCTGCTGCCTGAATGGCTTCCTTGAGTCGAAGCTTTATGAGTCGCTCAAGTAGCTTACCTGCCGTTTCCAGCATACATAGTGGTCTGTACGAGGATGGTGATTCCGGGTCTCCTTTTCCCTTGTTGATCAAAACAAGACCTTGTTTTTTCCTTCTCTTAGGCATCTGTTGTACATTTTTAGTAGAAGTTGAGGTCTGCTGTCCACTACCTCTCTTAACACTTTTGATGGAGTTCCATCCGGTCCAGGTGCTTTGTTATTCTTAAGATCTCGTCCAGCAGCTTGGAGTTCTTCCTGTATGAATGTCGGTATATTTTCACTTACGTGAGGGCTTTCCCCCTCCTCCAGCTCCATTATCTCGTGTTTTGGAAAGAGTGTTTCCACTATACTTAGCATGCTCGCCTCGTTTTTGTCGCTCACAGAGGATTTCAGGCCCAACTTTTTCATAACAATTTTGTATCCTAGATCCCATGGGTTCTGGTTTATACCTTCTCTTAGTTCTTCCCATTTTTCCCGTTTGCTTTTATTTATGGCATTCCTGAGTCTCTTCCTTGCCGCCTTGAAATCTCTACGTTCCATCTCCGCCGCGTCTCTCCGTCTGGCTCTTGTATATTTGCGCCTTAGACGGATACAGTCCCTTCAACATCCATCATTTTCGTCGTTCCACCAGTGTACTGCGGTTTTATTTTTTGGTCCTCTCATTTTTGGCATTGCTTTGTCACATGCTTTTGTAATGATGCCAATAACAATTCGTATTACGGCACTTGCATCTCCTTCCATTTCAACTCCCTCCATCTGTCGGTCGATCTCTGCCAGGAGGACGGATGCGTTTAGCATTTTTGTATTACACTTGTGGTTCGTTGTGTTCGCGTTCTTTCTCGGCGCAGTATTCCCGCTTCTCAGGGAAAATAAAATGTACTGGTGGTCACTTGCCGTGTATTTCTCCAGAACACTCCAATTTTCTATCTTGTCAGCCAACCTCTCAGACACCAGTGTTATATCAGTTATAGTACCGTCACCTGTGCGTCTGAACGTGGGCACGTTGTCGGTATTTGCGACCACTAGCCCATTTCTAGCTACCATTTCCAGAATTTTCTCTGGCATCTCGAATTATGTCTTCAATACTGTTGAACTTCCCTTCGAATTCGTCGATGCCATCACTCGGAGTGAGGTAGCAGCTTATCAGCGTGAAATCTGTGAACTGCATCCAAACGACCTTATTACCTATTCCACTGCCTTTTGTAATAATAATTATAATAATAATAATAATAATAATAATTATGATAATAATGGTAATAATAATAATAATAATATAAGTAATAATAATAATAATAGAGTTTATTCCTTTGAGTTTTGTATTTTATTTTGTATGGTATTAAAAATAAAAACAACTTTCAATGGAATTAATAATACTTGAACAGTATCCATACTTCTTTTTTACGTTCTTATTCTTCCCACATTTTGGTGTGAGAATTACCGCGTCTGAATAGTTCATAGCCAAATTGAAACAAAATATTTATTTACACGTGCTAAATCAAATAACTAGTTAGACGTTGGAGAAATTTAATATCTGTTCGGCCTGTACGGTCAGTGGGAAAATAATGTGCTTCTTTAATTCACCAACCAGACAGTTATGAAATCCAATATCTTTTTTCTGCTAACGGTGGGAAAGTAATTAGTGCAGCAGAAGAGTGAAGGGTTTGCGGCGTGCTAAAAATTCTCGGTGTCATTTTACGGTTTAAAAATTTGTAATATTATTAATTGTATTGCAATTTTTTTTTTAATAATTATGAAACCAATTTTTTACGTTTTACTTGTATTTGTGACTTTTGTATTCTTTTATTATTTGTCCTTGTAATTTTGATTCTTTAAATACAATGAGTTTTCAATAAAATTTGTGATTGAACTATTATCATCAATCAAGCCAACATCGTGTTATTTAATTTTCAACAAGTCAGTTTACGGTGTTCTTGTGTACCACTTGAATAACTGAATTGAACATAACAGCTTGAATTATCCTTGTGAACTACTAGGATAATAAGCCCCTAAATATCTTAATAACTTGGTTAATCACCAAGTTATCCCATTTTTATCAAGTTGAGCAAGGCAAACAAGCCTGCGCTTAACATTTTGGTGACTGTGACAGGACACCGGGTTTAGGTTTTCCTAAGAAAACGAACAATTGAATATACCAGCGGCCAACCACAAAGTACAGGCGCCCAATCGCAGACAATGTTGCATCACAATCAACAAGCAGCCTACTACAACCCTCAAGTACCTCCCAAAGGCATCAACAAAGCAATATGGGAAGCGCAGAATAGCCACCATCATCCTCAACTTTACCTAGGACCCAAATTCCAAGGGGGGGTAAATACCAAATTACGGACTCTAAAGGATATTGATATGGAGGATTAATACTTCACTGCAGACCGCTATAATCAAATCCAGCCAATGGCATATAAATATACAGCGCTGATGGAACACGAGCTCACTTACCAAGATAATGGAGCACTCTCCAAAAACCCTAATGACCCACTGTCAAAAGGGGGCGACCAGCCCGAAATCATTAAAAAATCCCCATCCCCGAGACCACAACCTATAAGTGGCCACGATGGTTTAATCAGCCACTCCCTAGGAAAGATGGCAGTTCTGGCTAGACAGCTAAAGGGCCTTCAGTTGCAGTCGGATCAGGATGGGGCTTATTACGAGGTTAAACAAGCCACCATCACCAAACTATGGCAGCAGCTAGAACTACTTAATGATGAAGTGTTGGATAAATATCCAGACCTCGCTGGTTATGGCACAAGCAGATACATTCACCTCGAACAAGCCGCTCAGTTAGCGATCACCCAGCTTACCACGGCTAACAACAATCACAACTCATCCACAGAGACTATGGCTAGACCATCTTCCCCACCATTACCCACAATCACTATCTATAACTTTGAAGGTGATTATATGAAATAGACATCGTTTTCTGACTTATTTAAGAAAACTGTTCATGAACAACAGATGTCAGACGCTCACAAAATGTATTATCTAAAAACCAACATTACTGGTGAAGCAGCAGAGCTTATTAATAATATCGCTGTTACTGCAGACAATTACAAGGCCGCTTGGAAGTTACTACAGGATCGGTATGATAAGAAACGACTAATAGTGGCGACAGCAGTTCAGAGACTCCTAGACCAACAATCCGGTGCATTGACATTAATGGCCATTAAGCGATTGCACGATACAAAGAGGGAATATCTGGCAGCTCTTTCTAATATGGGGCTCGAAATCTCGACATGGGATCCACTCCTACTCCACCTTCTGGTCAAAAAGTTGGACAAAACTGTATACACTCATTATGAACAATCGATCACCAACCCAAAGGAAATGCAACTAGTCAGCCAATTTCTTACCTTTCTGGAGAACTACTTCCACACTCTGGAGGCAATGGGACACAAAGAGATGCCTAATTCTCCTGCTAGCAAAACATGCACGCTTACGGTACATCCACGCCATGAAAACCAACGATGCCTAGTTTGCAAACAGGAATGTCACCCATTGTATAGATGCAGAGAATTCATCCAGCTAAGCCCTGCAAACAGACTAAACTTGATCCAGAAACATAAGCTGTGTGTTAATTATATTAGTCACAATCATTTCACCAAACAGTGCACAATTTCAGGCCGCTGCCAGAAATGTGGAATAATGCACAACACCCTGGTACACTTGGAACAAGCCCCACAAAAGAATTTAATATCCAGGAAGCGTACCAAATCAAAGGGGGAAACAGAGTCAGCCAATGAAGCAGCATATATTCTACTGGGAACAGCTTTGGTAAAGGTCAAGGCTACTGGTTTAGAAACTGAATGCAAGGCAATCCTTGATTAGGGTCACAAGTCAATTTGATCACAGAACGATTAGTCAACCAGCTTGGACTACCAGCAAGGACTACTTCTGTGGATATCAACGGTATTTGAAAAAACCGTACCAAGGTGCAACAACGAGTCAACATTACGCTACAATCTCGGCTCAACAATTTTTCAAGTCGGCTTGAAGCATTCGTATTGCCGCAAATTATTTCCCCTCAATTCGCTCAATCGCTTACAATCGACAGGTGGTCAATTCCCAGCAACGTAGCATTAGCGGGCCCAACCTTCAACCGTCCAGAAAAAATCTATATTTTGTTGGGGCGGAATATTATCATCAACTACTCACGGTCGGACAAATTAAATTAGGCAGGGACCTTCCACTGCTACAAAACACAACTTTCGGATGGATCGTATCGGGAAAGGTATCTGGTGAACAGCTCTCATCAACAATCTGCGGAGTTTTAACTGAAGAAGATAAAATGAATACAGCTATTGAGCGATTTTGGAAACTCGAAGAGGTTGACGGAACAGAGCAAAATTTATCACCCTATGATGCGAAATTTATCACCCCGTGCGAAGCACATTTCAATCAGCATACCACACGTGACAATGAAGGTCGATTCATAGCACGATTGCCGTTTTGTGCTGAAACATCTTTATTAGGGGCCTCACATAGTATCGCATTTAACCGGTTCCTCGCACTAGAACGTCGATTATTAAAATACGCTTCATTGAAGGAGCAATATGCGCTATTTATGAAAGACTACGAAACAATGGGGCACATGTTGAAAATTAATGTAGACGAAGTAAAGGGGCATAACTACTTCATTCCTCACCACTACATTTTGCGACCCGAAAGTAGTACAACTAAACTCAGAGTAGTCTTCGATGTGTCAGCAAAAATGTTCTCAGGAAAATCCTTAAATGATCTTCTGCACACTGGACCACCATTACAAAATGATCTATTTACGGTTCTATTGCGGTGTCGGCTGCCGCGTTTCGTATTCACAACAGATATCGAAAAAATGTATGTAAATCCAGGATAATAAGATGCCAGCTCCTTTCTTGGAAATGAACTTTTATGTCGACGACGTGTTGTTTGATTAATACAGCCCTAAAAACTCAGCGCCAGCTGGCTAAGTACCGGTTTCATCTACGAAAATGGTGCGCTAATCATGCCCAGCTGCTCCGCAACATTCCCAGTTATGACCAGGAAGTCAGTCTTGACTTCTCAGACGAAACTGATTACACGAAAACACTGGGATTGGTATGGGTACCTAAAGATGACCTACTTAAAATCAAGGTCAACATTCAAACAATTGAAGCCGTGACTAAAAGAACAGTCACGTCAGACTTGTCGCGTATCTTTGATCCACTAGGAATCCTGTCGCCAGTAGTTGCCAGAGCAAAAATGTTTATCCAGGAATTATGGACCTTGAATCTTTCCTGGGACGGGGCTGTTCCTTCAGAATTTGACTCACGCTGGCGAACCTTTCTAAGCAACCTAAGTGAACTTGAAAGCTTTCAGGTGCATCGGCATATCTATGAAGGAGCTCTTCCTAGCAAGACTCAACTTCATGTTTTACCGATGCCTCCAAAAGGGCGTACGGCGCTGCAATATATGTGAGAACAATTCTACCAAACAAAACAATAAGAGTATACTTGTTATGTGTGAAATCACGGATAACTCCACTCAAGCAGTAAACGCTACCCAGACTGGAACTATATACCGCACAATTGGGTGCTAACTTAGCTGCAAAAGTGAAACTAGACTTGGAAATGAATACAACGCCAACATTCTATTGGTCGGACTCAAAAATAGTCTTATCGTGGATAAATTCAAGATCTTCTTCATTTCATACATACAAGAAAACACGCTACCTGAGCAATGGCGTCATCATATCAAGAGGATTGGATCCACAACAGTTACAGCATACACCCCAATGGATGTATGGTCAATTTTTTCTTCATGGAGACGAGAAACATTGGCCTCCCAGTTTTGGGCTAGATCCTAATTTGCCGATCCCTGAACAGAAGCAAGGATCTTACAACTCACTCATTGCTGTCAGTTGTGAAAACTTTTTGCACAGCATCAACCACCGACATTCACTAAAACGGCTCCAACGTATCATAGGATACATTTTAAGATTCATTAAAAACGCCAGAACTTTCAAGCCTGAACGACGACGCAACACACTCTCACACCTCTTGAATTTCACGATGCGCTTGCCATCATTGTTCGAACCACCCAACTGTGCACGTTCACAGAAGACATTCAACAGCTGCAACAGAAAAAGGAACTTAAAGGATCAAGTCAAATAAAAAGCTTATCCCCATTTTTAGACGAATATAACATTGTAAGAGTCGGAGGTAGATTAGAAGCATCCACGTTACCGTTCAATGCCAAACATCCAATGTTGCTTCCTTATAACGACACAATAAATAAACTAATATTTGAGTCGATACATAGGGAAAACAAATATTGTGGCCCTGGAGCACTTCTTGCAATCATAAGACAACGTTTTTGGCCCATTAAAGGCAGATATTTGGCTCGGAAAACTGTGCATAAATGTGTGCAATGTGCACGAGCAAAATCAAAACTTCTGCAGCTTATTATGGGAAACTTGCCAGGAGTAAGAGTAAGGCCAGCAAAACCCTTTATTAATGCAGGAGTTGACTACTGTGATCCAATCTGGGTTCACTTTAAAATCCAAGAAAAACGACCCCAATAGGCGTATATTGCAGTACTCTGTTGCTTTTCGACAAATGCAGTTCACCTGCAGCTTGTAACAGACCTTACAACCGACGCCTTCATTGAAGCGCTCAAAAGATTCATCGGCCGAAGGGGTCACTCTCTACTGTGACAACGCAACAAACTTTGTGGGAGCTCCCAATCAATTAGAAGAGTTGTCAACTGCTCTTTTCGCACAGCTGCTCAAGAAAAGTTTCAACAAGAGTGTGCCAGCAAAGGCATCAGTTTTCATTTCATACCTCCAAGAGCACCGCACGAGACCGATTGCACCGTTGCCAAATAGTCCGAATGATGAGGCTGCACTAACACCAGGCGACTTTTTGATTGGTGAACCTTTTACGGTACAAGTGTATGCAACTGCCAGGTCAACATCAACACCTCTTACAAAACGATGAGAGTTAGTGTCACAAATAAAACATTAATTTTGGAAACGATGGTCGCAGGAATACTTCAGTGAACTCCAGCAACGGAACAAGTGGCAAACCAAGGCTCAAAATTTGCAACAGGGTACTATAGTTATAATAATATATATGCAGATAAAGGATGGGCGCCAATAAAGCATGCATTATCTTTTAAGTATTACAGTGGATCTCTGTTGGAGTATGCTCTAAAAAAAGAAAGAATTCTATTGGAAATGAATAAGTCAATGGATATAAAAACACTAATCGACTTAATTGCAACGGGGTTGCCAGACCTGGTAACAGATAAAATAAATAGGGAAGACCTTAAAATAACAACGGATCTTTTCAATGATTTGAGAAGCCTGGAGAGTTTAGTGAAAAGAAGCAACACCGAAAGAAAAAAAAATATGTACGTAAATGTAAAAGAAAGGTTTCAAGAAAAAACACCATGTAAAATTTGTGAACAAATAGGAAAGAAATTTCGGTAACATCCTGAACAAGTATGCTGGTTTAAAGCAGATGAAACGCATAAAAAGGGAAAACAGAGTGAAGTAATATATGTTCATAATGCAGAGATTGAGGCAGAATTTAATGACATAAGTCAAAAAAACTAGATATACCACCATTAATAAAAATTAAGCTACTGCTGAAAGGTACAATAAAGACAATTGGAATATATGATTCTGGTTCCAATGTTTTTTTAATAAGTTCAAAACTTTTAAGAATAAAAAATAAAAAACAAAATACACATGATGCAATTCTCCAGACTATTAATGCTGGAAAAAAACAAAAGGAACTATTAAAATAAAAATATTCGAAATAGAGGAAGAAATAGATTTAATTGTTATTGAAGAAAAAGATTTTAAATATAATATCTTAATCGGACTAAACATGATAAAAAAAAGTTCAGATTACATCAAGATGAAAATCGAAAAACTACACAGAAACTTGATAGTAACGGAGAAAAAAATTATAATACAAAAAAAAAAATTAACTACAGTTAAAAATCATATCCAAAATAATAGTAAAATATACAGAATAAATTTTAATAAACATCTAAATGCGGAACACTTTGAAATAGATATGAACCATTTAAACCGCGAACATCAGTCGAAACTAGGCAAACTTATTTATAATTTCAAAAGTATATTTGCAAAAGATATATACGATACAGGCAAAGTAAGTCAGTTTGAAGCATGTATTGACTTGACTGTAAATAAATACTGTAGCAAGAGACCATATAGATGTTCAATTGAGGACAGAGAGGAAATATAAAAATAAATCTCAGAGCTATTGAAGAAAAATCTGATTGAGGAGTCGTACAGTCCGTTTGCTGCCCCAGTAACCTTAGCTTATAAGAAAGAAGATAAAAAAACAAGACTTTGCATTGACTTCAGAGGACATCATGGAAAAAAAGTAAGTCAGTTTGAACCATGTATTGACTTGACTGTAAATAAATACTGTAGCAAGAGACCATATAGATGTTCAATTGAGGACAGAGAGGAAATATAAAAATAAATCTCAGAGCTATTGAAGAAAAATCTGATTGAGGAGTCGTACAGTCCGTTTGCTGCCCCAGTAACCTTAGCTTATAAGAAAGAAGATAAAAAAACAAGACTTTGCATAGACTTCAGAGGACATCATGGAAAAAACGAGAAATTCTAAAAAGTTTTCAACACTTGATATAAACTTAGCATTTTGGGCAGTACCACTGAGAATAGAAGATAGACAAAAAACCGGATTCGTGACCCTGGAAGGTCATTTTCAATGAACATGTCTACCTTTTGGTCTAAAAACTTCACCAGCAATTTTTCAACGAATATTGATTAATATTATAAGAAAGAACAACCTTGCACCCTTTGCGGTCAACTATATAGATGATATTATAGTATTTTCAAACACGTTTGAAGAACATAGCATTCACTTGGAGAAATTATTAAACTCTCTAATCGAAGAGGGATTCAGGTTAAAATTATCAAAATGCAAATTTGCTGCAAACTCCGTAAAATATTTAGGCCATATTATAGAAAATAACTCGACAAGGCCACTAAATGATAACTTAATTTCGATAAGAAATTTTCCGATTCCGAGCACTGTTAAACAGGTCCGGTAATTTTTGGGTAAAATTAATTTTTATAATAAATATATAGAGAAAAGCTCTATTCTGGAAAGAATAATAATAATTTTTTTTTGGGTATAGGATAAAAAAATGCTTTTCGCATCTAACTTGGCCCGTCGTCCAGATCGTATGGCGGACTGCCGTGATAGGTCACCGGCTAAAAACCCACCTTAAGCGCTGGGGAAGTGTAGTCCACCTGGGAACAGCTCTCGCATTACTTCCAGGAGCATCCCCTAAGAGTGTGCCCTTGTCCACACTTCGCCCATATTGCCTACGTTTAGGCCCTAGTGGATCTCGAGTTGACTCTGCTTCCCTCGGTCATACGGCTCCCAAATATTGCGTCCAGGTCACGCTTTTTCACCCGCAGTACGTACTCGACGAAACCTGCGATCGCACTCCAGCCTTCCTCGGTGGAGATCATGCATTCTACGACGTTCTCTGCCGTGATTTCACCCGTGTGTTCTTCGAGTTCTGCGCGTCTTTCTTGCCAACGACAACATCTAAAAAATGTGTGCTCAGCGTCATCTACGATTTTTGTTCCTTCGTAGATGCAGAATGGTGTGTTATATTTGCCCATTCTGCGCAGAAATAGCCGTACCCAGTTAGCATCTGAGTCAGGTAATAATTTATTTCACCCTCGCTTCTCCCAATCCATTTAGCGATCTCAGGGATGAGTTTGTGTGTCCATCTTCCATATTCATCATTATTCCATCGTGTTTGCCATTTCTCGACTGTAGTCCGCTTTGTGACTTCTATCTTCTCCGCCGGTTGGGGATTGTTTCGTCTAATCTTGAATATTTCCATTCTTTTCATAGCCTGCAGAACTATAGGCTTCATTCCAGCAATGAACATCACTGCAGATGCAGATACAGTACGGTACGCTGATGTGACACGAAGAGCTGCATTTTTTTGTTCTGACAGTAGCGCTTTTGTTCTGACAACTGCTATGTCATCCGCGTACCCCACAAGAAATGTTCTTTCAGGCATCTCTAATTTCAATATCTCGTCGTAGGTTGCATTCCAGAGGTCAGGCCCTAGTATAGACCCTTGCGCTGCTCTAGAGGTGACCTTCATTCTGCTTTTACCATCACTATAACGTCCATCCATAGAAGACTATTAAATGCATTCTTAAAATCCAGAGTGGCCAACCAACCTTGCTTACAAGCTAAGACTGCTTCGAAAACATCTTTAAGAGCAACTATTGTAGACTTTCCTGAGCGGAATCCATGTTGCCTCCTCGATAGGCCTCCTGCTGCCTGAATGGCTTCCTTGAGTCGAAGCTTTATGAGTCGCTCAAGTAGCTTACCTGCCGTTTCCAGCATACATAGTGGTCTGTACGAGGATGGTGATTCCGGGTCTCCTTTTCCCTTGTTGATCAAAACAAGACCTTGTTTTTTCCTTCTCTTAAGCATCTGTTGTACATTTTTAGTAGAATTTGAGGTCTGCTGTCCACTACCTCTCTTAACACTTTTGATGGAATCCCATCCGGTCCAGGTGCTTTGTTATTCTTAAGATCTCGTCCAGCAGCTTGGAGTTCTTCCTGTGTGAATGTCGGTATATTTTCACTTACGTGAGGGCTTTCCCCCTCCTCGTGCTCCATTATCTCGTGTTTTGGAAAGAGGGTTTCCACTATACTTAGCATGCTCGCCTCGTTTTTGTCGCTCACAGAGGATTTCAGGCCCAACTTTTTCATAACAATTTTGTATCCTAGATCCCATGGGTTCTGGTTTATACCTTCTCTTAGTTCTTCCCATTTTTCCCGTTTGCTTTTATTTATGGCATTCCTGAGTCTCTTCCTTGCCGCCTTGAAATCTCTACGTTCCATCTCCGCCGCGTCTCTCCGTCTGGCTCTTGTATATTTGCGCCTTAGACGGATACAGTCCCTTCAACATCCATCATTTTCGTCGTTCCACCAGTGTACTGCGGTTTTATTTTTTGGTCCTCTCATTTTTGGCATTGCTTTGTCACATGCTTTTGTAATGATGCCAATTACAATTCGTATTACGGCACTTGCATCTCCTTCCATTTCAACTCCCTCCATCTGTCGGTCAATCTCTGCCAGGAGGACGGATGCGTTTAGCCTTTTTGTATTCCACTTGTGGTTCGTTGTGTTCGCGTTCTTTCTCGGCGCAGTATTCCCGCTTCTCAGGGAAAATAAAATGTACTGGTGGTCACTTGCCGTGTATTTCTCCAGAACACTCCAATTTTCTATCTTGTCAGCCAACCTCAGACACCAGTGTTATATCAGTTATAGTACCGTCACAGCCTGTGCGTCTGAACGTGGGCACGTTGTCGGTATTTGTGACCACTAGCCCATTTCTAGCTACCATTTCCAGAATTTTCTTTCCTCTCGAGTTGGTTCTTTACATACCCCATTCGACCGCTTGCGAGTTAAAATCCCTGCCACTATAAGATGTTCACTGGCATCTCGAACTATATCGTCAAAACAGTTGAGTTTCCCTTCGAATTCGTCGATGCTATCACTCGGAGTGACGTAGCAGCTTATCAGCGTGAAATCTGTGAACTGCATCCAAACGACCCCATTACCTCCTTCACTGCCTTTTGGTTTCATATTACTGCTGGCGGGAATCCATATTGCAGCGGTTCCTGACTCATCCTCAAGCCATAGTCCGCTTGCCATGTTAGAATACTGGTCGCTTATTGCAATGATGTCAGCGCCCTGCTCTATAAATATCTGAGGTAGAAGGGCGTGCGCCACTTTTGCTCGATGCATGTTTGATTGCAAGATTTTCACTGCGCCTTCCCTTAAATTATTTTGCAGATTTTGGAGCCTGGCAGATGATTTGCATTACTTGCTTCCCTCTTGAGAGCAGATACAACAGTTTGGTGGGCTCCTACAATCCTTCAATTTGTGACCTTTCTCGCCACATTTTATACATAGCCCCATTCCCTTCCTATCGGGACCTTCACATTCCCATTGCATGTGCCCTACTCCGAAGCAGCGGTAGCAGCGCTTCCGCTCCTCTACATATCTGACTCGGCAGTTCGTTACAGCAATCCTAACTCTTCCAGTTTCAAGGAGTTTCTACGCTCCAGTATCTGGTAGAGATACGAAAGCCCTTCTCTGTTCCCTTTTGTTGATTGCTGTTAATCGAACGGTTATATCCTCCCTTCCTATGTCGGTCTCCCTGCTACTAACTGTTAGAACTTCTTCCGCTATAGAGAGAGAGAGTCCAGATCTTGAATCTCTATAGTGGCTTTGGGCCTAAGATCTTGGACTACAGCTACTTCCTTGAGAGTACCCTTTATAGCATCTCGGAACTTTTTCTTCTTTCCTTCTTTTCCTATCACGACCAATACTGCTCCTGTTCCTGTTCTTGTTTTCCGGATGGATTGTACAGCAACATCCGTCTCCTCTAATTTGACATTTTGCCTGATGTTCCTGAGAACGTCAGCATAGTTGTGGCCTTCCTGTGGTTTAATTATCACTGCATCTGGGCGCATCTTAGGCTTTATTCTACTTTGTTTTTTCAGGTTGGGGTTCGCCTTAGGTTCAGGCAATCTTTTGACCAACATAGCACTCCGTGAGTGTCTATTCCCACCTGGTGCAGTGACCTTATCAGCCACTGTTTTTTTTTGGCTTCTGCCCAAGGTTACATTCTATTGGGCTAGCAGCGTTGCGCTTATTATGCATCATTTCCATTGGCGACGTTGCTTTTTCTGCTACACTTACCATCTTATTGGTCTCTTTCTGCTGTAACTGCTGTCTGGAGTTCTCTCTTTCAGCTTCCGCAACCTTCCAGTTTTTGCGGTAGTTTACAATAACATTCGTGAGCTCTTCAAGCTCCACCACTCCATTTTGCCTAGCCATTGCCGCTCTCATCTTACGGATCACCTTCCTCCGAGAGTCGCATCTTCAAGATGAATTCCTGTTTAGGAGAGGAATGGCCTACTCCAGAGTTGTTAGCCTTGCGTACGCTCTGAGGTGTTTCTAGCAGATTGTAACCAGTTACTGCTTCGGGGCACTTTGCCTGTTAATAGGAGACCTTTTGGTTTTTGTACTATTGGCGAACAGCGCTCCTATTTCCCTTGGTGTTCCCACTCTCCTGCATACTGTTTAGATTGCTACGGTGCACTTCTTACGCTTACGGTGCACTTATATTTATGCACTTATTGCTGTGCACTTATTACTGCGTACTTATTACTCTGTACTTATTACGGTGCACTTTTCACAGTTTTTGGAATAATTCAATAAAAATAACACGACCGTACTGATTATAATAATAATAATAATAATAAGAATAATAATAATCGAACTGTCCAAATAATGCAACAATGTACATATTCTTTAAGCTCAAAATTCTACCTATGCAAAAAAAATGTACTTTATTTTTGCAACAACAATAAAAGCTTCGTACGATGATAGAGAGAGAAAGGTTACACATGTGTGTTTTTTTCACTTGCACGTGTTTATTTATTTAGAAAAACTGCAACAACAATCGAAACAGAAAGTGTGCACATACATATGTACATACTTCAGATTGTACAAAACAAACAATCAATTGAGTATGAACACAAAACATACTTAGGATCACGTTCTGGTCTATAACGTTCTGCAAATGTAGAAAAGGGTCTAATACTTGACATATGTTTTTTTTTAAATATACTTTTTTAGATATGGACCTTTGAACTCAAGACCCCAAAAAATGTCCTTTGACCTTTTCTTAAAAAAACACAATATGCATATAATTTTAAAGCGTGAACTTTCACCTTTAAAACGATACCAAAAAAAACTAAATTATCTTGCATAGTTCAAAAGTTCTATCGCTTTTTGTAAGAAGACTTTTGTGATTTTTTAAAATTTTTTACAACTTTTGTGACGTCATATTTCGCAACCCGAAAAAATCTGGGGTAAAATTTTTTGTTTATTTATACTCTTATAGTGTATGACATTTGTGTTGAATTTCATTGAAATCGGAGGTGATGATGCCGAAAATGTAATTTTTAGTGATGGTTTGACGTGTTTTAACACATAACTCTTTTTAGGTTAACGGAAATCGTATAGTACGCAAGTCGCTGTTCGATGGCATTTTTAGTAATCGAATGTTTCGTTTATTTTCAATGGAAAACCTGCATTGAATACCTAGGTATTTCTACTGCATGTTCGGAGCAGAATTTATCTTAGAATAGTAGCTTGAGAAACACCAAACCCTATAGGTTAAGTGTACAATAATATACTAGACAGAATTTACCTTTGAATGAAGCAAAATTTTTAAAATCTACTGATCAGTTCCAATTTGCAGCTATTGGGTACAAATAGCGGATTAGCTCTTCCTCTTGAGAAGTACATAGTATGTTTGCGTTTTATTAAGGTTAGTTCCATTAAATTTTAACAGCACTAATGACAGTAAATATATAAACATCACATCATACAACTTTTGTTTCAAACTCAAAAATATCTAACGTCATTGATGGATTCAGGAACATAACTTTTTTTAATTTTATTTATAAGCCTTTAGATGTGTCCTTACAGACTATAACAATTAGTTATTTAAATTATTAATAATATTGGATTTAATATTCATGTTCAACGATAAGTCGACAAATTCAAATATTTCATTAAAACAACAATAAAATTTTAGTATTTTGGGAACGTTTTAATATATGTATAAACTGTTATAGCAACTTATTAAGATAAATGCGATGTTAATCATCACCCTGCGATTTTTCAGTGTTGACAAAGGAATTAAAGATAATTGATCCAATACAATGGAATTGTATTAGAATGTGGGTTTCACAAGTAGTAAATAGTTATTTGGTGATAAGAAGATCTTTGAATTCTTTCTTAAAAGCTAAGGTACCACGAGATTTCTTAACTATCAATGTTATATATTTAATAAAATCGAATTTTACATCTAGTATAGTATCAAGGTGCATATGGGTGTCCACTAGGTTGATTTTATAATCAATGAATTTATAATAATTTAAAACGTTTTATTTCCTGGAAATCGCATATATTTACTTTTTACTAGGTTTAATTCCATTAAATTAGGAGAACACCAATTGAAGAAATTGCCTAAGTCCTTTTGCAAATAAATACTGGTATAATCGGAAGAGTTTGTAAAACTTAAAAATATCTTTACATAAAATATTCAAGTATTTCATAATTACGGGCGTGTCGTAAATAAAAAGCAAAACAAAATAGGCCTTAGATGGCTACATTGTGGACTACCGCAATTGATTTTAAAATTGAACAGTTAGATTTTACGCATTACATTCTAACTTAATGATACATCTGTATAAACGATGTTGGTTAGTACGAACTCCTTTAATTACCAAAGTCGTTAGATGCAAAATATATGTCATCGTTGATGATTCTTTACGAAAGCCATGTCGAAAAGGTGTTAACAAAAATTATATATGATGAACAAGTGAATCTGCAATGCATTTTTCATAGAGCTTTGGAAAGCGCTGGCTTTGGCTATACGCCAATAATTACTCACATTTGATTTATTCCCCGATTTGAATAATGGAATTAAGTATGACTCTTTCCACATTAGTAATTGTTGGGTAGTAGCGACCTTCTGGGATTGTATTTGGATCTTCATGGTTCGGCCAAGAAGGTGAGTCAAGAATGCATTTAAAAAGTTCAAATGGGATTGTGAGATTGAGCGATGCTATAGTCCTTGCTCGCGAGTAGGTGAACTTATGAACATTTATATCATCGTTTTTCGTAGCTTTGATACAAAAATCTAAGTTATCGACAAAAGTAGCAAATGCACAACGAGAAATAAAATTTTTTTTTCTCGAAGGAATTAGTTTCAGTTCTCTTTTATCAGTATGGCTTTTATCGCTATTTGTTAAATCTTCAATATTATTCATATTTTGACCATTTAGTTCATAGACGATAATTACGTTAGCGTTGCTACAACTGGATTTTACATTAACAGATTTATTTATATATGTTAAATGAATCAGGGCAATAATAAAATGATTTGAATAGTGGAACTGAAACAAAACAATTAGTAGATAAAACAGTAGTTTCAGGAATCTGAAGCAAAGACAATGACAAAGAAACTATAGTAGGTTCATTCAGCTTATCTTTATTTATGGGGGCTAAGAGAACTAAAATCATCAAAAAAGCTTAGCATATTGCAAAATGTTTTCACAAAGGTTATATTCTTCTTCTTCAACTTTCAATAACCGTATTCTATTTGATTGGTAGAAAGTAATACCAATTTTGCTTCAGTCATTGCAGCACCAAAAAGTCAATTGTTTTTCAACATTCAATCAGCAACAAGTCCGGAAAAGCCACTACATACATATATAAAAGCAAGCTCATCTTTTCATCATCGTTGTTAATATAATATTATTAATAGCACAATATTTCGTAATATACTTTCCACTGATCATTTTGTTTGATGGTTTCGTTGCAATAGATGACGCTTTACACTTATAGTAACAACTGCAAAAACCAATTAGAGTACTACACAACTGTGTAACAGTTTATAATCAGAAATTTATTATTTGGTTGTAATGCAAGCAATACAACAACGCACAGGAATGTGCTATCGAATGCAACTATATCAGATCCACAGTAATTCACAAAACAAAATGTGTGCTGCGTGAGTTAAGTATATAAAACCAAGCACTAACACTTACATTAGGAACGACCCTATAGACGAATTTATTGCAAATATAATTAAAGACAAAGTGTAATATTAAACACATTTCCGATTTATTTAAAGAAGTTATGATTAAATCCATAAATCGAAACTATTTTTCGGTCGCAATTCCAAGAATTGCAACCGTAATTTGCCAATAGTTATTAACAATATAATTAATACAAAATAAATGTAAAATTTCTTAATTGTTTTTCGGTCGCAATTCCCAAAATTGCAACCGTCCCAATTTATTATAAAAGAATTAACTTCATTAATAAATTAAAGCACTAAATGCAGAAATGTAACAAAGTATATTTTTCGGTCGCAATTCTGAGAATTGCAACCGTCCAAAATTTACTAACTTTTCACTAAGAAAACAATTTGCAATAGATATTGTCAAATAAGCATTTCCGTTCCCAAACGAAAATGCAATATTCAATAAACTTATTAACAAATAATACAATAACTTTAATATATAAGAAAACCTTGTAATTAGGATAAGTCAGTCTTGTTTCTCCCATTCGGTCAAGAAGTTGCCAAGCCTCAAATTAAATAAAATAAATAAATAAAATTAATAAACAAAAAAAACAATTTAGTTTTTTTTAATAAAAACCGCGACACGGTTACGAAATTGGCGCAGTCGGTAGGATCCAAACTCAGTAGACAGGATCCAGTGATCGAACAAACGAATATCCTTAATAATAAAAATAAATGAATCTAGTGAATCCTAGAAGATTATAAAATAATAACACTAAATAAATTAATTCAGTGAACATTAAAAGTAGTGGTCACAATTAATTAGAACGCTTAATTCAGTGGACATTAAAAAACAGTGGACACAATCAAGCAAATTAAAAATAATAAGAATATTAGTGCAGTGAACACTTAGCACAGTGGACACCATTAGTTGAAATTGAAAAATAAAAATCAGTGGACACAATTAAGATACAAAACTTAATTTAGTTGAAATTGAAAAATAAAAATCAGTGGACACCAATAAATCAAAGGCAAGCTGTATTCAAAAAGGCAACAAGCATACGACCAACAACGAAGAATGGAGGAACGGTCTCACATCGCATCTGTGAGCGTGGCCGAAGAATTGGCCATAAAAGACCAACAACTGGAGCAATTACGCCAAGCGTATATAAATTTGCAACAACAAAATGAACAGTTACAACAACAACGAAACCAACAGCAACAGCAAGAACAACCATTAAACCAATCCAACCTTATGAGCGACAACATTTTTAAGATGGTAAATCATCTGCCAACCTTTACTGGAACAGGGGAGGTGACTATAAATAGTTTCTTCAGCAGCATCGAGTATTTGCTTTCGACAATTTCGGACGAAAATCTTAAAAAAGAAGTGGTTCGACTAATATTCTATAAAGTCATCCAAGGACAAGCCAAGGACATCATCATCAATATACCTCTTGCCTTGCCATCATTGTTCGAACCACCGAACTGTGCACGTTCACAGAAGACATTCAACAGCTGCAACAGAAAAAGGAACTTAAAGGATCAAGTCAAATAAAAAGCTTATCCCCATTTTTAGACGAATATAACATTGTAAGAGTCGGAGGTAGATTAGAAGCATCCACGTTACCGTTCAATGCCAAACATCCAATGTTGCTTCCTTATAACGACACAATAAATAAACTAATATTTGAGTCGATACATAGGGAAAACAAATATTGTGGCCCTGGAGCACTTCTTGCAATCATAAGACAACGTTTTTGGCCCATTAAAGGCAGATATTTGGCTCGGAAAACTGTGCATAAATGTGTGCAATGTGCACGAGCAAAATCAAAACTTCTGCAGCTTATTATGGGAAACTTGCCAGGAGTAAGAGTAAGGCCAGCAAAACCCTTTATTAATGCAGGAGTTGACTACTGTGATCCAATCTGGGTTCACTTTAAAATCCAAGAAAAACGACCCCAATAGGCGTATATTGCAGTACTCTGTTGCTTTTCGACAAATGCAGTTCACCTGCAGCTTGTAACAGACCTTACAACCGACGCCTTCATTGAAGCGCTCAAAAGATTCATCGGCCGAAGGGGTCACTCTCTACTGTGACAACGCAACAAACTTTGTGGGAGCTCCCAATCAATTAGAAGAGTTGTCAACTGCTCTTTTCGCACAGCTGCTCAAGAAAAGGTTCAACAAGAGTGTGCCAGCAAAGGCATCAGTTTTCATTTCATACCTCCAAGAGCACCGCACGAGACCGATTGCACCGTTGCCAAATAGTCCGAATGATGAGGCTGCACTAACACCAGGCGACTTTTTGATTGGTGAACCTTTTACGGTACAAGTGTATGCAACTGCCAGGTCAACATCAACACCTCTTACAAAACGATGAGAGTTAGTGTCACAAATAAAACATTAATTTTGGAAACGATGGTCGCAGGAATACTTCAGTGAACTCCAGCAACGGAACAAGTGGCAAACCAAGGCTCAAAATTTGCAACAGGGTACTATAGTTATAATAATATATATGCAGATAAAGGATGGGCGCCAATAAAGCATGCATTATCTTTTAAGTATTACAGTGGATCTCTGTTGGAGTATGCTCTAAAAAAAGAAAGAATTCTATTGGAAATGAATAAGTCAATGGATATAAAAACACTAATCGACTTAATTGCAACGGGGTTGCCAGACCTGGTAACAGATAAAATAAATAGGGAAGACCTTAAAATAACAACGGATCTTTTCAATGATTTGAGAAGCCTGGAGAGTTTAGTGAAAAGAAGCAACACCGAAAGAAAAAAAAATATGTACGTAAATGTAAAAGAAAGGTTTCAAGAAAAAACACCATGTAAAATTTGTGAACAAATAGGAAAGAAATTTCGGTAACATCCTGAACAAGTATGCTGGTTTAAAGCAGATGAAACGCATAAAAAGGGAAAACAGAGTGAAGTAATATATGTTCATAATGCAGAGATTGAGGCAGAATTTAATGACATAAGTCAAAAAAACTAGATATACCACCATTAATAAAAATTAAGCTACTGCTGAAAGGTACAATAAAGACAATTGGAATATATGATTCTGGTTCCAATGTTTTTTTAATAAGTTCAAAACTTTTAAGAATAAAAAATAAAAAACAAAATACACATGATGCAATTCTCCAGACTATTAATGCTGGAAAAAAACAAAAGGAACTATTAAAATAAAAATATTCGAAATAGAGGAAGAAATAGATTTAATTGTTATTGAAGAAAAAGATTTTAAATATAATATCTTAATCGGACTAAACATGATAAAAAAAAGTTCAGATTACATCAAGATGAAAATCGAAAAACTACACAGAAACTTGATAGTAACGGAGAAAAAAATTATAATACAAAAAAAAAATTAACTACAGTTAAAAATCATATCCAAAATAATAGTAAAATATACAGAATAAATTTTAATAAACATCTAAATGCGGAACACCTTGAAATAGATATGAACCATTTAAACCGCGAACATCAGTCGAAACTAGGCAAACTTATTTATAATTTCAAAAGTATATTTGCAAAAGATATATACGATACAGGCAAAGTAAGTCAGTTTGAAGCATGTATTGACTTGACTGTAAATAAATACTGTAGCAAGAGACCATATAGATGTTCAATTGAGGACAGAGAGGAAATATAAAAATAAATCTCAGAGCTATTGAAGAAAAATCTGATTGAGGAGTCGTACAGTCCGTTTGCTGCCCCAGTAACCTTAGCTTATAAGAAAGAAGATAAAAAAACAAGACTTTGCATTGACTTCAGAGGACATCATGGAAAAAAAGTAAGTCAGTTTGAACCATGTATTGACTTGACTGTAAATAAATACTGTAGCAAGAGACCATATAGATGTTCAATTGAGGACAGAGAGGAAATATAAAAATAAATCTCAGAGCTATTGAAGAAAAATCTGATTGAGGAGTCGTACAGTCCGTTTGCTGCCCCAGTAACCTTAGCTTATAAGAAAGAAGATAAAAAAACAAGACTTTGCATAGACTTCAGAGGACATCATGGAAAAAACGAGAAATTCTAAAAAGTTTTCAACACTTGATATAAACTTAGCATTTTGGGCAGTACCACTGAGAATAGAAGATAGACAAAAAACCGGATTCGTGACCCTGGAAGGTCATTTTCAATGAACATGTCTACCTTTTGGTCTAAAAACTTCACCAGCAATTTTTCAACGAATATTGATTAATATTATAAGAAAGAACAACCTTGCACCCTTTGCGGTCAACTATATAGATGATATTATAGTATTTTCAAACACGTTTGAAGAACATAGCATTCACTTGGAGAAATTATTAAACTCTCTAATCGAAGAGGGATTCAGGTTAAAATTATCAAAATGCAAATTTGCTGCAAACTCCGTAAAATATTTAGGCCATATTATAGAAAATAACTCGACAAGGCCACTAAATGATAACTTAATTTCGATAAGAAATTTTCCGATTCCGAGCACTGTTAAACAGGTCCGGTAATTTTTGGGTAAAATTAATTTTTATAATAAATATATAGAGAAAAGCTCTATTCTGGAAAGAATAATAATAATAATTTTTTTTTGGGTATAGGATAAAAAAATGCTTTTCGCATCTAACTTGGCCCGTCGTCCAGATCGTATGGCGGACTGCCGTGATAGGTCACCGGCTAAAAACCCACCTTAAGCGCTGGGGAAGTGTAGTCCACCTGGGAACAGCTCTCGCATTACTTCCAGGAGCATCCCCTAAGAGTGTGCCCTTGTCCACACTTCGCCCATATTGCCTACGTTTAGGCCCTAGTGGATCTCGAGTTGACTCTGCTTCCCTCGGTCATACGGCTCCCAAATATTGCGTCCAGGTCGCGCTTTTTCACCCGCAGTACGTACTCGACGAAACCTGCGATCGCACTCCAGCCTTCCTCGGTGGAGATCATGCATTCTACGACGTTCTCTGCCGTGATTTCACCCGTGTGTTCTTCGAGTTCTGCGCGTCTTTCTTGCCAACGACAACATCTAAAAAATGTGTGCTCAGCGTCATCTACGATTTTTGTTCCTTCGTAGATGCAGAATGGTGTGTTATATTTGCCCATTCTGCGCAGAAATAGCCGTACCCAGTTAGCATCTGAGTCAGGTAATAATTTATTTCACCCTCGCTTCTCCCAATCCATTTAGCGATCTCAGGGATGAGTTTGTGTGTCCATCTTCCATATTCATCATTATTCCATCGTGTTTGCCATTTCTCGACTGTAGTCCGCTTTGTGACTTCTATCTTCTCCGCCGGTTGGGGATTGTTTCGTCTAATCTTGAATATTTCCATTCTTTTCATAGCCTGCAGAACTATAGGCTTCATTCCAGCAATGAACATCACTGCAGATGCAGATACAGTACGGTACGCTGATGTGACACGAAGAGCTGCATTTTTTTGTTCTGACAGTAGCGCTTTTGTTCTGACAACTGCTATGTCATCCGCGTACCCCACAAGAAATGTTCTTTCAGGCATCTCTAATTTCAATATCTCGTCGTAGGTTGCATTCCAGAGGTCAGGCCCTAGTATAGACCCTTGCGCTGCTCTAGAGGTGACCTTCATTCTGCTTTTACCATCACTATAACGTCCATCCATAGAAGACTATTAAATGCATTCTTAAAATCCAGAGTGGCCAACCAACCTTGCTTACAAGCTAAGACTGCTTCGAAAACATCTTTAAGAGCAACTATTGTAGACTTTCCTGAGCGGAATCCATGTTGCCTCCTCGATAGGCCTCCTGCTGCCTGAATGGCTTCCTTGAGTCAAAGCTTTATGAGTCGCTCAAGTAGCTTACCTGCCGTTTCCAGCATACATAGTGGTCTGTACGAGGATGGTGATTCCGGGTCTCCTTTTCCCTTGTTGATCAAAACAAGACCTTGTTTTTTCCTTCTCTTAAGCATCTGTTGTACATTTTTAGTAGAATTTGAGGTCTGCTGTCCACTACCTCTCTTAACACTTTTGATGGAATCCCATCCGGTCCAGGTGCTTTGTTATTCTTAAGATCTCGCCCAGCAGCTTGGAGTTCTTCCTGTGTGAATGTCGGTATATTTTCACTTACGTGAGGGCTTTCCCCCTCCTCGTGCTCCATTATCTCGTGTTTTGGAAAGAGGGTTTCCACTATACTTAGCATGCTCGCCTCGTTTTTGTCGCTCACAGAGGATTTCAGGCCCAACTTTTTCATAACAATTTTGTATCCTAGATCCCATGGGTTCTGGTTTATACCTTCTCTTAGTTCTTCCCATTTTTCCCGTTTGCTTTTATTTATGGCATTCCTGAGTCTCTTCCTTGCCGCCTTGAAATCTCTACGTTCCATCTCCGCCGCGTCTCTCCGTCTGGCTCTTGTATATTTGCGCCTTAGACGGATACAGTCCCTTCAACATCCATCATTTTCGTCGTTCCACCAGTGTACTGCGGTTTTATTTTTTGGTCCTCTCATTTTTGGCATTGCTTTGTCACATGCTTTTGTAATGATGCCAATTACAATTCGTATTACGGCACTTGCATCTCCTTCCATTTCAACTCCCTCCATCTGTCGGTCAATCTCTGCCAGGAGGACGGATGCGTTTAGCCTTTTTGTATTCCACTTGTGGTTCGTTGTGTTCGCGTTCTTTCTCGGCGCAGTATTCCCGCTTCTCAGGGAAAATAAAATGTACTGGTGGTCACTTGCCGTGTATTTCTCCAGAACACTCCAATTTTCTATCTTGTCAGCCAACCTCAGACACCAGTGTTATATCAGTTATAGTACCGTCACAGCCTGTGCGTCTGAACGTGGGCACGTTGTCGGTATTTGTGACCACTAGCCCATTTCTAGCTACCATTTCCAGAATTTTCTTTCCTCTCGAGTTGGTTCTTTACATACCCCATTCGACCGCTTGCGAGTTAAAATCCCTGCCACTATAAGATGTTCACTGGCATCTCGAACTATATCGTCAAAACAGTTGAGTTTCCCTTCGAATTCGTCGATGCTATCACTCGGAGTGACGTAGCAGCTTATCAGCGTGAAATCTGTGAACTGCATCCAAACGACCCCATTACCTCCTTCACTGCCTTTTGGTTTCATATTACTGCTGGCGGGAATCCATATTGCAGCGGTTCCTGACTCATCCTCAAGCCATAGTCCGCTTGCCATGTTAGAATACTGGTCGCTTATTGCAATGATGTCAGCGCCCTGCTCTATAAATATCTGAGGTAGAAGGGCGTGCGCCACTTTTGCTCGATGCATGTTTGATTGCAAGATTTTCACTGCGCCTTCCCTTAAATTATTTTGCAGATTTTGGAGCCTGGCAGATGATTTGCATTACTTGCTTCCCTCTTGAGAGCAGATACAACAGTTTGGTGGGCTCCTACAATCCTTCAATTTGTGACCTTTCTCGCCACATTTTATACATAGCCCCATTCCCTTCCTATCGGGACCTTCACATTCCCATTGCATGTGCCCTACTCCGAAGCAGCGGTAGCAGCGCTTCCGCTCCTCTACATATCTGACTCGGCAGTTCGTTACAGCAATCCTAACTCTTCCAGTTTCAAGGAGTTTCTACGCTCCAGTATCTGGTAGAGATACGAAAGCCCTTCTCTGTTCCCTTTTGTTGATTGCTGTTAATCGAACGGTTATATCCTCCCTTCCTATGTCGGTCTCCCTGCTAATAACTGTTAGAACTTCTTCCGCTATAGAGAGAGAGAGTCCAGATCTTGAATCTCTATAGTGGCTTTGGGCCTAAGATCTTGGACTACAGCTACTTCCTTGAGAGTACCCTTTATAGCATCTCGGAACTTTTTCTTCTTTCCTTCTTTTCCTATCACGACCAATACTGCTCCTGTTCCTGTTCTTGTTTTCCGGATGGATTGTACAGCAACATCCGTCTCCTCTAATTTGACATTTTGCCTGATGTTCCTGAGAACGTCAGCATAGTTGTGGCCTTCCTGTGGTTTAATTATCACTGCATCTGGGCGCATCTTAGGCTTTATTCTACTTTGTTTTTTCAGGTTGGGGTTCGCCTTAGGTTCAGGCAATCTTTTGACCAACATAGCACTCCGTGAGTGTCTATTCCCACCTGGTGCAGTGACCTTATCAGCCACTGTTTTTTTTTGGCTTCTGCCCAAGGTTACATTCTATTGGGCTAGCAGCGTTGCGCTTATTATGCATCATTTCCATTGGCGACGTTGCTTTTTCTGCTACACTTACCATCTTATTGGTCTCTTTCTGCTGTAACTGCTGTCTGGAGTTCTCTCTTTCAGCTTCCGCAACCTTCCAGTTTTTGCGGTAGTTTACAATAACATTCGTGAGCTCTTCAAGCTCCACCACTCCATTTTGCCTAGCCATTGCCGCTCTCATCTTACGGATCACCTTCCTCCGAGAGTCGCATCTTCAAGATGAATTCCTGTTTAGGAGAGGAATGGCCTACTCCAGAGTTGTTAGCCTTGCGTACGCTCTGAGGTGTTTCTAGCAGATTGTAACCAGTTACTGCTTCGGGGCACTTTGCCTGTTAATAGGAGACCTTTTGGTTTTTGTACTATTGGCGAACAGCGCTCCTATTTCCCTTGGTGTTCCCACTCTCCTGCATACTGTTTAGATTGCTACGGTGCACTTCTTACGCTTACGGTGCACTTATATTTATGCACTTATTGCTGTGCACTTATTACTGCGTACTTATTACTCTGTACTTATTACGGTGCACTTTTCACAGTTTTTGGAATAATTCAATAAAAATAACACGACCGTACTGATTATAATAATAATAATAATAATAAGAATAATAATAATCGAACTGTCCAAATAATGCAACAATGTACATATTCTTTAAGCTCAAAATTCTACCTATGCAAAAAAAATGTACTTTATTTTTGCAACAACAATAAAAGCTTCGTACGATGATAGAGAGAGAAAGGTTACACATGTGTGTTTTTTTCACTTGCACGTGTTTATTTATTTAGAAAAACTGCAACAACAATCGAAACAGAAAGTGTGCACATACATATGTACATACTTCAGATTGTACAAAACAAACAATCAATTGAGTATGAACACAAAACATACTTAGGATCACGTTCTGGTCTATAACGTTCTGCAAATGTAGAAAAGGGTCTAATACTTGACATATGTTTTTTTTTAAATATACTTTTTTAGATATGGACCTTTGAACTCAAGACCCCAAAAAATGTCCTTTGACCTTTTCTTAAAAAAACACAATATGCATATAATTTTAAAGCGTGAACTTTCACCTTTAAAACGATACCAAAAAAAACTAAATTATCTTGCATAGTTCAAAAGTTCTATCGCTTTTTGTAAGAAGACTTTTGTGATTTTTTAAAATTTTTTACAACTTTTGTGACGTCATATTTCGCAACCCGAAAAAATCTGGGGTAAAATTTTTTGTTTATTTATACTCTTATAGTGTATGACATTTGTGTTGAATTTCATTGAAATCGGAGGTGATGATGCCGAAAATGTAATTTTTAGTGATGGTTTGACGTGTTTTAACACATAACTCTTTTTAGGTTAACGGAAATCGTATAGTACGCAAGTCGCTGTTCGATGGCATTTTTAGTAATCGAATGTTTCGTTTATTTTCAATGGAAAACCTGCATTGAATACCTAGGTATTTCTACTGCATGTTCGGAGCAGAATTTATCTTAGAATAGTAGCTTGAGAAACACCAAACCCTATAGGTTAAGTGTACAATAATATACTAGACAGAATTTACCTTTGAATGAAGCAAAATTTTTAAAATCTACTGATCAGTTCCAATTTGCAGCTATTGGGTACAAATAGCGGATTAGCTCTTCCTCTTGAGAAGTACATAGTATGTTTGCGTTTTATTAAGGTTAGTTCCATTAAATTTTAACAGCACTAATGACAGTAAATATATAAACATCACATCATACAACTTTTGTTTCAAACTCAAAAATATCTAACGTCATTGATGGATTCAGGAACATAACTTTTTTTAATTTTATTTATAAGCCTTTAGATGTGTCCTTACAGACTATAACAATTAGTTATTTAAATTATTAATAATATTGGATTTAATATTCATGTTCAACGATAAGTCGACAAATTCAAATATTTCATTAAAACAACAATAAAATTTTAGTATTTTGGGAACGTTTTAATATATGTATAAACTGTTATAGCAACTTATTAAGATAAATGCGATGTTAATCATCACCCTGCGATTTTTCAGTGTTGACAAAGGAATTAAAGATAATTGATCCAATACAATGGAATTGTATTAGAATGTGGGTTTCACAAGTAGTAAATAGTTATTTGGTGATAAGAAGATCTTTGAATTCTTTCTTAAAAGCTAAGGTACCACGAGATTTCTTAACTATCAATGTTATATATTTAATAAAATCGAATTTTACATCTAGTATAGTATCAAGGTGCATATGGGTGTCCACTAGGTTGATTTTATAATCAATGAATTTATAATAATTTAAAACGTTTTATTTCCTGGAAATCGCATATATTTACTTTTTACTAGGTTTAATTCCATTAAATTAGGAGAACACCAATTGAAGAAATTGCCTAAGTCCTTTTGCAAATAAATACTGGTATAATCGGAAGAGTTTGTAAAACTTAAAAATATCTTTACATAAAATATTCAAGTATTTCATAATTACGGGCGTGTCGTAAATAAAAAGCAAAACAAAATAGGCCTTAGATGGCTACATTGTGGACTACCGCAATTGATTTTAAAATTGAACAGTTAGATTTTACGCATTACATTCTAACTTAATGATACATCTGTATAAACGATGTTGGTTAGTACGAACTCCTTTAATTACCAAAGTCGTTAGATGCAAAATATATGTCATCGTTGATGATTCTTTACGAAAGCCATGTCGAAAAGGTGTTAACAAAAATTATATATGATGAACAAGTGAATCTGCAATGCATTTTTCATAGAGCTTTGGAAAGCGCTGGCTTTGGCTATACGCCAATAATTACTCACATTTGATTTATTCCCCGATTTGAATAATGGAATTAAGTATGACTCTTTCCACATTAGTAATTGTTGGGTAGTAGCGACCTTCTGGGATTGTATTTGGATCTTCATGGTTCGGCCAAGAAGGTGAGTCAAGAATGCATTTAAAAAGTTCAAATGGGATTGTGAGATTGAGCGATGCTATAGTCCTTGCTCGCGAGTAGGTGAACTTATGAACATTTATATCATCGTTTTTCGTAGCTTTGATACAAAAATCTAAGTTATCGACAAAAGTAGCAAATGCACAACGAGAAATAAAATTTTTTTTTCTCGAAGGAATTAGTTTCAGTTCTCTTTTATCAGTATGGCTTTTATCGCTATTTGTTAAATCTTCAATATTATTCATATTTTGACCATTTAGTTCATAGACGATAATTACGTTAGCGTTGCTACAACTGGATTTTACATTAACAGATTTATTTATATATGTTAAATGAATCAGGGCAATAATAAAATGATTTGAATAGTGGAACTGAAACAAAACAATTAGTAGATAAAACAGTAGTTTCAGGAATCTGAAGCAAAGACAATGACAAAGAAACTATAGTAGGTTCATTCAGCTTATCTTTATTTATGGGGGCTAAGAGAACTAAAATCATCAAAAAAGCTTAGCATATTGCAAAATGTTTTCACAAAGGTTATATTCTTCTTCTTCAACTTTCAATAACCGTATTCTATTTGATTGGTAGAAAGTAATACCAATTTTGCTTCAGTCATTGCAGCACCAAAAAGTCAATTGTTTTTCAACATTCAATCAGCAACAAGTCCGGAAAAGCCACTACATACATATATAAAAGCAAGCTCATCTTTTCATCATCGTTGTTAATATAATATTATTAATAGCACAATATTTCGTAATATACTTTCCACTGATCATTTTGTTTGATGGTTTCGTTGCAATAGATGACGCTTTACACTTATAGTAACAACTGCAAAAACCAATTAGAGTACTACACAACTGTGTAACAGTTTATAATCAGAAATTTATTATTTGGTTGTAATGCAAGCAATACAACAACGCACAGGAATGTGCTATCGAATGCAACTATATCAGATCCACAGTAATTCACAAAACAAAATGTGTGCTGCGTGAGTTAAGTATATAAAACCAAGCACTAACACTTACATTAGGAACGACCCTATAGACGAATTTATTGCAAATATAATTAAAGACAAAGTGTAATATTAAACCCATTTCCGATTTATTTAAAGAAGTTATGATTAAATCCATAAATCGAAACTATTTTTCGGTCGCAATTCCAAGAATTGCAACCGTAATTTGCCAATAGTTATTAACAATATAATTAATACAAAATAAATGTAAAATTTCTTAATTGTTTTTCGGTCGCAATTCCCAAAATTGCAACCGTCCCAATTTATTATAAAAGAATTAACTTCATTAATAAATTAAAGCACTAAATGCAGAAATGTAACAAAGTATATTTTTCGGTCGCAATTCTGAGAATTGCAACCGTCCAAAATTTACTAACTTTTCACTAAGAAAACAATTTGCAATAGATATTGTCAAATAAGCATTTCCGTTCCCAAACGAAAATGCAATATTCAATAAACTTATTAACAAATAATACAATAACTTTAATATATAAGAAAACCTTGTAATTAGGATAAGTCAGTCTTGTTTCTCCCATTCGGTCAAGAAGTTGCCAAGCCTCAAATTAAATAAAATAAATAAATAAAATTAATAAACAAAAAAAACAATTTAGTTTTTTTTAATAAAAACCGCGACACGGTTACGAAATTGGCGCAGTCGGTAGGATCCAAACTCAGTAGACAGGATCCAGTGATCGAACAAACGAATATCCTTAATAATAAAAATAAATGAATCTAGTGAATCCTAGAAGATTATAAAATAATAACACTAAATAAATTAATTCAGTGAACATTAAAAGTAGTGGTCACAATTAATTAGAACGCTTAATTCAGTGGACATTAAAAAACAGTGGACACAATCAAGCAAATTAAAAATAATAAGAATATTAGTGCAGTGAACACTTAGCACAGTGGACACCATTAGTTGAAATTGAAAAATAAAAATCAGTGGACACAATTAAGATACAAAACTTAATTTAGTTGAAATTGAAAAATAAAAATCAGTGGACACCAATAAATCAAAGGCAAGCTGTATTCAAAAAGGCAACAAGCATACGACCAACAACGAAGAATGGAGGAACGGTCTCACATCGCATCTGTGAGCGTGGCCGAAGAATTGGCCATAAAAGACCAACAACTGGAGCAATTACGCCAAGCGTATATAAATTTGCAACAACAAAATGAACAGTTACAACAACAACGAAACCAACAGCAACAGCAAGAACAACCATTAAACCAATCCAACCTTATGAGCGACAACATTTTTAAGATGGTAAATCATCTGCCAACCTTTACTGGAACAGGGGAGGTGACTATAAATAGTTTCTTCAGCAGCATCGAGTATTTGCTTTCGACAATTTCGGACGAAAATCTTAAAAAAGAAGTGGTTCGACTAATATTCTATAAAGTCATCCAAGGACAAGCCAAGGACATCATCATCAATATACCTACACCAGACAATTGGAACGTAATAAAGGAGACACTAAAATTAAGGTACCGACCCAACGTGGAACCACACCATCTATATAAAATAATAGCCAACCTAAAGGTACACTCGGTAAGCGAACTTATAATAGAGTTACAAAACATTAAGTATAAATCAGACGAATTAATCATATATTACCAGGACGATCATTACATTGACTTATCGAACATAGATAGCCTTTTAGTCAATACCGTGAAAGAAATGACTCAAGGTGTATTGTTGGACAAAATTTATGAGGTGGACAATATTAATGACATACTTAGAATTTTGACGAGAAGAAGGTTCGAAGATGCCTGCATTAGGCAAGAATATAGGAAATTCAAAAATACTAAATACGATTCAAATATGAACCAAAGCTACAAGAATAAACATAATAATTATACGCAAGAACGTATAGAAAACTACAATCGTAATAATTATAATAACGTTAGGAAATATGATAATAATAATAATAGGAATAATAATGACAGGAATAATAACAATTGGAGTAATTGGAACAAACAATTTAATAATTCAGGACGCTATAGAATTCCACAAACTAATAATAATAACAATTATAATAAAACGTCAGGAAACTCCCAAAGGTTTAATCAAGCAGGAAACCCTAGGCCATACGAAAGTCAAAGCCGTTGGAATCAGGCCAGGCAAAGGCAAGATGAACCTATGGAAATAGATAATATTCAATTTAATAAGCAAGTGAATGAAGTAAATAATAATAATCAAGTAAATACTAATAATCAGAGAACCGCCCAGTTAGGAAACCCTAGAATTAACGTCAGCCAATATCGCTTGACGCAACCTAGGCAAGAACAAAACGGATTCTTTGAAAGTAATAATCAAAGAGAAGAATATGATCAATTGGCAAGACACTCGGGACCAGACCCATGTTGTAGTAACATGGCTCAACCCCAACAAAGCCAGGATCAGTTTTTTTCAAAACGACCTCAGATTTTTTACCCATCATAAACATTAAAATAAGAGGAAAAATATATGACGCATTAATAGACACAGGGGCGAGTGTTAGTTTAGTAGACAGTAACGTTAAAGATTTTAGAAATTTATTAAAAGAACCAATAAAGTTTAGTACCATTAACAAAAAAGATTTTATTAGATATGAAGTCGTGACGGATGCACCCGACGAATTTAATTAATTATGCGAAGGTTAGATGGAAAGTAGCTGAATTAAAGGGACGAAGATATAAATTTATAATAGGAATCGACTTGTTAAATTGTTTTAAAACAATGGTAAATTTGGAGGACGGATATATCTCATTTAATGATAAAGTAACAAATTTTCTAATAAATCCATATAATAATTTAGAGATCTGTGCATTAGAAGCAATAGAATTTTCTAGAGAACTTCAAAACAGAATTCAGTTAGAACACCTGAATGAAGAAGAAAAAAGAGAAATTTTAAAAACATTAAATAGATTCCAGAAATTATTCTTCAAAGAAGGAGATAGATTAACTAGTACAATGAAAATACAGCATGAAATTAGGACAACAACCGAAGAACAAATAAATTCAAAACTATAGAGATATCCACCCCAACACGAGGCAGAAGTGAGAAAACAAATAAGGGAAATGGAAGAACAGGGGATAATTAGGAAAAGTTCTTCACGTTATGCAAGCCCTTTGATAGTGGTGCCTATAAAACTCGATAATTCAGGAGAAAAGAAATATAGACTCGTGGTGGACTACAGGAAACTAAATGAAATAACTATCGACGATAAATTTCCACTACCAAATATAGACTCCATTCTGGACAAACTAGGCAGGGCACAATACTTCACCACTCTGGATTTAGCGAAGGGTTATCACCAGATTTTGGTCAGGGAACAAGATAGAGAGAAGACGGCATTTGTGACACCACATGAATTGTATGAATTCGTAAGGATGCCCTTCGGTTTAAAAAATGCCCCAGCGACGTTCCAAAGGCTTATGAATGAGACCCTAAGAGAATTCATAAACAAAACCTGCGTAGTATACCTGGATGATATATTGATATTCAGCACCTCATTGAAAGAACATATAAGGGCGATCACGGAGATTTTTACGGCATTAGAAAAAGCTAATTTAAAAGTTCAAATGGACAAGTGCAATTTTTTAAAAAAAGAGACGGAATTTTTGGGACATATTTTGACAAAAGACGGACTAAAACCAAACCCTAACAAAATTAAAATAATTCAGGAAATCACGTTACCAAAAACAGAGAAACAAATTAAAAGTTTCCTTGGGCTCACCGGTTACTATAGGAAATTCATAAAAGATTACGCGAAGGTAGCCCAACCTATTACAAAATATCTAAAGAAAGGCATAAAAGTAAACATAAACGACCCAACATATATAGAAGCATTCGAAAAATTAAAATTATTGATTAGTAGTCATCCCATTTTGAGATATCCAGATTTTGGAAAAATGTTCACATTAACCACAGATGCCTCCAATTATGCGATTGGAGCCGTTCTATCACAAGAAGGACATCCGGTCTGTTTCATCTCAAGAACCTTAAATAATCATGAAAGAAATTACGCAGCAACGGACAAGGAATTCTTGGCAATATTATGGAGCGTTAATTACCTAAGACCTTATCTTTACGGGAGAAAATTTAAGATCTTAACGGATCACCAACCAATTAAGTTCTTACATGCAAAGTACAAAGGAAAGGACATGTCGCCAAGACATCAAAGATGGATTTTAAAATTGGGTGAATATGATTTTACGGTCGAGTATATTAAAGGAAAAGAGAATAGAGTCGCCGATTTTCTAAGTAGATTGGAACATGTTAATGAAAAAAATGTTCGGGAAAACTGGGATAATGAAGCAGAATTTAAAATAATAGATAATATGGAGGACGAAAATGTCTCTATGGCAACAATCCATTCAGCAGATGAAAATTTGCACGATCATTTCTACATTAAGGAAGAAATAGTAAACAAGTATAAGACACAAATTATATTAACAAACAATAAAGTTGAAGAACTACAGGAATTACATGGAAAAAGGATAATATATATAGCGGAAAGTGATTTTGAAGTAATGGGACAAATATTTAGAAGGTATATTACTAAAGGTAAAATAGGAATATTTTCTGAACTTTCAGACAGAAGCTACAACATAGTTCAAGAAAAATTAATAGAAATGTTTTCCAACGACAAACAAATTAATTTCACTAAGTGTACTACAAGAGCTAGAGATATAGAAACAGAAGTAGAAGCAGTCAAGCAAATATCATTGTATCACGTTAGGGAAAGCATGCATTCAGGGATAGTCGAAACATATACCCAACTTAAAAATAAAATTTACTATCCAAAACTCATGGAGGTAATTCAATTGGTAATTAATCAATGTGAGATATGCCAGGAAATAAAGTACGATAGAAAACCAATAAAATCTAAATTTTTAGTCACAGAAACACCCTCAGAAAGGAATGAAATCGTTCATATAGACACGTATGTAATGAAAAGGAATTATTTTCTTACGGTAATAGACAAATTTTCAAAATTTGGGGCGGCATACCCGCTAAACGACAGAAACCACGTTACTCTTATCGAGCAATTAGAAGATCATTTTGCCAAAATAGGAAAACCAAAGAAAATAGTGGCAGACAATGAATTTAAAGCAATCCGAATAAAAGAATTTTTAGAAAAAGAAAACATTGAATTACATCTAACTAAACCCAATAGTCACACGGGTAATGCAGACATAGAGCGTTTGCATAACACAATAGCCGAAAAATTCAGGATATTATATAAATTAGAGAAAAATATTCCAATAAAACAATTGATTCAAAAAGCAATTAGAAGCTATAATGAGCGCTACCACTCCAGCATTAAATGCACACCTAGTGATGTACATTTGGGAAAGATTGAAAATGGTATAATAAAAAGGAATTTAGAGGAAAATAAAAGAAAAATAATTGAGAAATTAAACAGATCTAGAGAAGATTACAGCGAAAGTAGGGAAGAAGGATTCATTAAGAACTACAAGGCAGTTAGGCATAAAGAACAACCAAAATATAAAAAATCCAAATTAGAGAGAGTGCATCACTGTAACATCAAACGACCTCTTAAATTTACAGTTATGGACAATACTGATGATACTCTTATGGACACAACCGATTGAAGGAATAATGAACACAAAACGAATTACAGAACAAAAAGGATTTGTAGACATTTATATCAAAAATCAGGAAATAGTCCAGGAGACGGACATAGTATTACATATCATAAATTTGCATGATATAGAAACCATTTTGGACAACATGACAGAAAACATAAAATTAATGAACATTGATAATAAAGAAATGCTTAATTTAGAACTAAGTGACGCTAAAAATAAATTATTGACATTATTGCCAAGACAAAATAGGCAAAGACGAGGACTAATCAATGGAATAGGAAACATACAAAAATGGTTATTTGGGACTATGGACGACGAAGACAGGCAAAACATACAAAAACATTTGTTCAATATTGATGAAATTGTTAACAACAATAATCAACAAATTATAATTAATGACTATTTTAATGTAACTATAAATCATTTAAAGATGGTAATTACAAATGACAGACAAAAAATTCAAGAAGAACTAAATTCTATAAATAAGTTTTTAAAAATAGAAAATAATAAAAGTAGATATTTAGAGCAACTAAGTAATATACAACTAATAAAGAGTAGAATAGAGCATTTGCAAGACAATGTAATTTCTGCAAAACATGGTTTGGTACATCCAAGTATTCTAACCAGTAACGAAATTAAAAAATACAATATCGATTATAGCAAGTTGAAATATATACAGTGTGGTACAACATTTGTTAATGGCTCATACTTAGTTTTAGGAGTAAAAATACCTAAAAATTTCATAATTGTTAAATTAAGAATTATTGTTCCACTACCCAATATTCACAATAACGAAATAGATGCTATTACAGAAAAAAGCTTCGAGTTTGAAAATAAAACATATAGATTTGAAGAAAATAAACATTTAAAAGACTTAAAATTAAGCACTCATTGTATAATAAAAAATAATTGTCAACTAGTAAGTAACAAAGATTTTGAAATTATACAATTGGATATAGATACAATTATAATTAAGAATGCAATGAACATCAGTGTTAATGATACTTGTAATTCCGAAAAAGTTATGTTAAACGGAAATTATTTAATAAATTTCAGTAATTGTTCAATAAGAATTAAAGACTATTATTTTTCAAATACTATCGAAAATATAAAAGAAAAACAAATTATCGAAAATCCAAATAGAGCTCAGAATTTTACACATAAATTATGTTTTCAAGAAATTGAATTACAACAAAAAAATAATGTAAAGAATATTAAAGCATTAAATTATCATACAAAATTAACATATGGATGTAACTTTTTTATAATAATTGTAGTACTTATTTTAATTGTGTTAATTTTAACTAAACATAAACAGATAAAAATAAAATTAAATAAAAGAATTCAGGAGAATTCTAATCTAAAGGAAAGAGAAGTTAAGTATATAAAACCAAGCACTAACACTTACATTAGGAACGACCCTATAGACGAATTTATTGCAAATATAATTAAAGACAAAGTGTAATATTAAACCCATTTCCGATTTATTTAAAGAAGTTATGATTAAATCCATAAATCGAAACTATTTTTCGGTCGCAATTCCAAGAATTGCAACCGTAATTTGCCAATAGTTATTAACAATATAATTAATACAAAATAAATGTAAAATTTCTTAATTGTTTTTCGGTCGCAATTCCCAAAATTGCAACCGTCCCAATTTATTATAAAAGAATTAACTTCATTAATAAATTAAAGCACTAAATGCAGAAATGTAACAAAGTATATTTTTCGGTCGCAATTCTGAGAATTGCAACCGTCCAAAATTTACTAACTTTTCACTAAGAAAACAATTTGCAATAGATATTGTCAAATAAGCATTTCCGTTCCCAAACGAAAATGCAATATTCAATAAACTTATTAACAAATAATACAATAACTTTAATATATAAGAAAACCTTGTAATTAGGATAAGTCAGTCTTGTTTCTCCCATTCGGTCAAGAAGTTGCCAAGCCTCAAATTAAATAAAATAAATAAATAAAATTAATAAACAAAAAAAACAATTTAGTTTTTTTTAATAAAAACCGCGACATGGTTACGAAATTCGTGCAGCACTCCAGACCACTCTAGTAAGTTCTGTTCAAACTCATATAAATCAGTTTTATTACTACATTTATTTATTTCTTCGGATACTTTCTTAAATTTGTAAAAATAACATCGGTATATTGAACATTATTAAAGCATCTAATGATAAGCCTTTACGAACTGTACGTTAGAGATGAAGAATGGCAAAACTTGCTAGGTGAGGAACTTCGTCATACATTTTGCTCTTTTAATTTGCTACATTCAGTTGGCTTCACTTTTGAATAAGAAACTAAATATCATTCCTTCCATATTTTAGGAAAGTATCAATGCTTTATTCTATCAGGTTCACTATAAACTAATGTTTTAAAGGCTTTTAAGCAATAAACTGTATATGTTCTAATAAAAGGACAGATGTAAAATATTTTGTTCACTGTATTCATCGATGATCTTTTTACTATTGTTTTTCGTTTTAACTCTTTTAACGATATTAATGGACTCAATTTACTAAGTGCTAACTTTCGCAAATTTTGTCAATGGCGTAAAATTTAATTTATTGGCTGATCTAAATAATTCCTAAATCTTTATATTACAAAACTTTTATATACTTTTCTTGTTCGACCAATACTTGAGTACTGATCAATTATTTGCTATTGCTATCAATAACAACAAAACCAATTTTTAATTTTTGGCCTTTATGGTATTGGATAAAATTGCCAACTCCAGTTGTGGAAATGCTAGCTTCAATAAATGGCACTACATTATTGATGTATCTGAGAGTAATAACGTACTGAAGAAATACTGTTTTCGTAGATCATATTTAGTCAGTAAGTAAAATATTTTTTATAAAAATAAAAATCTGTTGAGCTAATAAATATATAAAGCAAATTATAAGATCAGAATTATGTGGAAAGTAGCAACAAGTAATAAAGATTTAGGTGTTCTTAACCTTCGTTGACGCTGCAACGAATTCGGTATTAAAATTTCGGTCGAAATTGACTTCTTCCATGTGAAAAATATTTGAAATAGCGATTAACACTGAACCAACAATCGCAGTTGTATTTCAATCTCCACGAAGAATGTGAAAACCATCGTAAAGTATATGATGATTAAAATTGAAACTTTATAAATATAAGTTTGTAAGTGTAGTTTTATATGAACTGTAAAAGCTATAAGCTAAGTATATAAAAATTATAAACGATATTCTTTGGAAAAAGTATTTTTCAGCTGCATTTTTCCTGATAGGGAAGCTTGAACTACTACTTGTAACACTTTTCTACCTTAGATTTAAACCGTTAAACTTTTCGAATAGGCCCGTCAAAAATTATATATTAGTCCCAGCCTATGCACATGATGCTAGAAAAGTAACCATCATCTCAGATACAAATTCTTCAATTCATACCCAATAACAGCCAATAGAATAAAAAATTAGTTGAACAAATAAATAATTAGAGAAAATTTTGGGAATTGAATTCAAATTGATCGTAGACTGACGTGGGAAGCCAAATTAAGCCTAAAAGACAGTTTCTAAACTTCAAATCTTTGGTTCGTAACTAAAAACAATTCATTACGACTTTTATATTTCGATGGCATGGCACTAAGCGCAATATGATGAGGAAATTAGGAACTAAAACAAAAAGTAAAAAAAATAAGTAGTCAAAGTAACCTATTGGCAATAACTTTGCGAGATGATTCTTTTCAAGTTCGATGGCTGAAGAAAAAAATATACATATATCGTTTGTTTTTTACAGGTATACATTTTTTTATATAAAAATTAAATTAGTTAAATTAAGTTAATTAATTAATTTTAATTATTTGATTCAGAGATAACCATAATATATGTAGATAGATCTGTGATAAGCTGGGCTTAGTAGTTGATAGTTACGGGTTGCCCTTGTTGGTACGCTAAATTGCATTTTTCTCAGCAGATACACTTAAGCAACATCCCCACGAACTAATCCAAGAGAAAAAGAATGCATTGAACGATGACTTTTTAAGGTATGTAGATAGTCTACTTGTTTTATAAATCCAAGAACTGTAAATGCTTTATTAACACTAAGCGCAATATGATTAGGAAAATCAAGGCTATGATGAAGGAATGTTGCTAACTTTTAACAGGAAGGTAAATGTTTGTTTCGATAGAAAGATGTTATGAATGCATGTGTCATTAAAAAATGCCGAATATTTAGGCCACTTGAAAACTATATTTTGCTGCATTAAAACAGCGACATACAAACATTAATGAAATTTGAGACGGGTCATTGCAACCAAACGTGGATTATTTATATTGACACTTGATAAGTAAATTACTCGTCATATGTGCCAATGCACTTATAAGAATTTGATCAGTGCAGTGACACATGTTAATCGCATGCATTCATGACGCCCTTTTTATTTAAAGTATATACATAAGCTTAGTTTTTAATTATTAATAGAGTTAGTAATACAGGAGATAGTAATAAAGTAGTAATAGCGCAAAACTAAAAAAAAAATAAAGAAACTTTTGTTAAATTAAACGAAAACCTAAAACGATTATTATTTATTATACGATATGGCGACCGTGACAGGGCACTTTGTGGAATAAGTAAAAAAACAATGGGCTGGTGGACGAAGATCCTCCAAACCGTACCCGTGCTGTTCGCGGGATACGAAGTCGGGAAAAACTACAATGAACAGGAAAATGGTGACAATAAAAAAATCATAGTTAAAGTGAATCAAGATGAACAAATTAACATTCATTTAATCATCGAAGTAGGATTAGGATTGCTGCTACTCATAGGTGTAGTTTCAGTATTTTTCAAAAAATTAATAAATGTAATGATAAATCAACGTCCCCAGCCCCGCCTATAAAAACAAAGAAAACATTTGAAAAAAAAAATACAAAAATACAAAAACTTTAAAATAAAAACGATCAAAATACTTGCGTTAGTGATAGGCCGCACTTCATTTTCTACAACAATCATCTATATTGACATTCAGCAGATGCAACATCAATAAGCCATTGAAACTTCAAACATCTGATATCCTTGGACAACCAAAATTTCATCATCAAATCAATCAACTAAACCCATGGATAACTAAAAACTCATCATAAAGATGCTGGTAATTTTTTTTTTTTATATCCGAAAACTCTTATTTTTATGTATTCATATATTATTTCACATACTTATTAGAAGTTTAATACAAAATTATTATAAATTAAATTTGTTTTTTCAATCAAGTTGAATATGTCTGAAAAATTTTTTTTTTCGAAATGCAATATGTTTCATACCAAGTACAGAAACTATCAATAAGCATTTGGAACTTTTAGAATTAAATTATAACAAAACATTAACTTTATTTAATCAAATTAAAGACAAGTTAACTGATGAGCATTTTAAGGAGTGCGGAACAATTCTAGAAAACTTGCGAAACAAAATTTTAAAAACTCTCGAAGAACTTGAATTAGCTTTTACGTTACCTTCTAATGCCCAAAAAATATATCTTCCAAAGCTGAATCCATCCCTTAGTAATAACATAGAGTTAACCATGGCTGATCCCATCAAATTTCTCGAAACAGCTAGTAAAATATTGCCTGATTTTGACGGTAATTTCACAAATTTGCGTAAATTTATTGATGCTATTAATTTACTAGTTTCAATAAAAGGAACAAATCCTGATTCTCTCCTCATAAATATTATAAATACAAAAATTACAAGTAATGTACGCAGTAAAATTGAAGGGCTTAGTTCGATTGAATCTATAATAGAAAAATTAAAAAATGTTATCAAAGGGGACTCTGCTGACACCTTGATAACAAAACTAAATGCGATCAAACAGTATGACAAAAATAAAACACAATATGTAAAAGAAATTGAACAACTCTTTAACGAACTGGCAAATACCTACATGTCAGATGGTATGACCGAAGTGGCAGCAAATAAAATTGCTACAAGAACAAAGTCATTCATACAAAATGCGAACTCTGAACGAGTTAAATTAATAATGGAAGCTGGCACGTTCAACTCAATCGAGGAAGTAACATCTAAATTTTTGGAAATAGAACACCCAAATAATTCTGTCATGTTTGTAGGATAAAGATACAGAGCTAGTAACAGTCGAAATTATAATCGCAATAATTATAGAACCCATAATAACCGCCCTAACAACAACTATAATAATGTCCATAATAATCATTACCAAAATAACAATAGCGGCAGAAGTTTTCGTAATAATAACCGAAACAACTATAATAGCCGCAATAATAATCATAATAACAATAGACGCACCAACTTTAATAGAAATGTTCGTCTTATTAATAGCAATGCTCAGGGAAACGGCGAGAACCCCCTGATCACCCATCTGGGGGAAAATTAAACACAAATGATAATAGCGTCAACTCCGCAACTTTTAACAACGTCATTTACCACTTCAATCTAAATTTATCAAGCTACTGCTCTATTAAGAACACACTAAGCAAAAACGTCAATACTTTCTTAATATATAGATACTGGTGCTAGTGTATCAGTCTTAAAAAACTTTTGCATTAAAACTCAGGAAAATCTCAATCTAGCATACAAATGTAAACTTACGGGTATAGATAGTAGCCCAGTATATACAACAGGGAAAATCACGGGCGATTTAATTAATAAAAATACTTTTATTAAACATGACTTTCTTGTCGTTAATGATAATTTTCCAATACCTACTGATGGTATTCTAGGCCTTGATTTCATTACAAAATATAATTGCATCCTTGATTTTGGCAAAAATAATCAACTTTTAATACTTAGACCAGACGACTTTCCAAATGAAATAAGCTTCAAATTAAGAAGTCAACCTACATCACAGAATGTGTTATCAATACCGGCACGAAGCGAAGTCATTAGAAGAATAAATGTTGGAACAAAACACAGTCCTCTTTTTGTACCCACCCAGGAAGTCGCTCCCGGTATATACATAGCCAATTCCATCACATCAAACAAATTACCCTACGTCCGTATCATTAACACGACAAATGAAAATGCTTTCATCCCAAATACAAATGTTATCACCGAAAATTTAGATAATTACAACTTAATTCAATGTCCAAAAACTCAACATAAAAACAATGAATCCAGATCAAAGAATATTTTAGAAAAACTTCAATCCAATTTCTCAAACTTTGCATATCATAATTTAACAAAACTATGTTCACAATACACAGACATTTTTGGTTTAGAAAATGAAAAAATTTCATGTAATAATTTTTATAAGCAAAAACTAAGATTAAAAGACACTGCACCAGTCTACATAAAAAACTATAGGATTCCAGAATCACAAAAGTCCAAAATAAATAATCACGTAGAGAAACTCATTAGTGGTGATCTTGTGGAACCTTCTGTATCCGAATTCAATAGCCCAATATTGCTTGTACCATAACAATCGTTACCAAATAGCAACGAAAAAAGATGGAGGCTAGTTATTGACTATAGACAAGTCAATAAAAAACTCACAGCGGACAAATTCCCTCTTCCTAGAATTGATGACATTTTGGATCAACTGGGAAGAGCCAAATATTTTTCGTGTCTAGACCTTATGTCGGGATTCCATCAAATAGAACTTGAGGATAGCTCCAGGGATATTACTTCCTTCTCCACTAATGCTGGATCATACAGATTTAAAAGACTCCCTTATGGACTCAAAATAGCTCCGAATTCATTCCAACGCATGATGACTATGGCGTTCGCTGGCCTAAAACCGTCTCAAGCATTTTTATATATGGACGACCTTGTTGTCCTAGGATGCTCAGAAAGTCATATGCTCAAAAATCTTAAAAATATCTTCGAAACTTGTAAAAAATTTAATTTAAAATTGCACCCTGACAAATGCATATTTTTTAAACATCAGGTAACATTTTTGGGTCATAAATGTACTGACAAAGGCATTTACCCAGACGACGGAAAATTTGAAATAATAAGAAAATACCCGGTACCCAAAAACCCTGACGATGCAAGAAGATTTATTGCTTTTTGTAACTATTACCGTAGGTTCATAAAAAACTTTGCTAAGTAGTCAACACATCTCACACGGTTAACGAGAAAAAATACGCAATTTATTTGGTCAAAAGAATGCGAAGAAGCATTCCAATATCTAAAAAATTCTCTGTTATCACCGCAAATATTACAATATTCGAATTTTGAAAAACAATTTTGCATCACAACTGATGCAAGCCATCAACTTTTTCCGCCCATATGTCTATGGAACGAAATTTCTAGTTAGAAGTGACCATAAACCATTAGTATAACTATTTTCAATGAAAAATCCTTCATCTAAACTCACGCGAATGAGACTAGACCTTGAGGAATACGATTTTTCAATAGAATATATACAAGGAAAACAAAACTGCGGAGCTGACGCTCTATCACGCATGAATTTTAGTGACATTAAAGAAATGGGTGAAAACATTAATATACTAAAAGTCACTACACGATTACAAAATAAAAACAAAACTATTAATAACACTAATACAAATTACAATACTGAACAAATAGCATATGAAATTACTAACAAAAATTATGCTAGAAAATTAGTTCGTTTGAAGTTTACTCAAATAGTAGATACAAATGTATAGGTGTTCACTAATAAGAGATATAGAGAATAAGATGGATGAATTTATTATTAATGGAAAGATTGATTTAGATCAATTCTTACCAAAGCTAGAAAATATGGCTAATAATATAGGCATTCAAAAGTTGCAACTATCGCTCAATGATATAATATTTGAAAATACTCGAGTTAATGATTTTAAGGAAATCGCGAACAACAAACTAAACAATCTAGAAATTGCGTTAAAGAGAAAAACTTGAAATAATAAAGAAAAATTATGATGATCCACTGCTCGGTGGCCACCCAGGGGTCACAAGATTATTAAATAAGCTCAGAAGGAACTATTTCTGGAAAAACATGACTAAACAAGTCACCAAGTATGTAAAAAACTGTGTGCAATGCCAGTTGAACAAAGTACGTTCAAAACAAAAAGAAAATTTAACAATTACACCAACCCCAGCTAAGCCCTTTGACATCGTCATTATAGATACAATAGGTCCGTTTATAAAATCAAACGCAGGAAATGAGTACGCAGTTACAATCTTATGTGACCTATCTCAATATCTAATAGCCGTCCCCATACCTGATAAATCAGCCAAATATGTGGCAAAAGCAATTTTCATGAATTGCATATTAAAAATCGGACCCATGAAAATACTACTTACAGATATGGGCACGGAATACAAAAATCAAGTTCTTTCAGAACTCTGCAAATTACTTGGCATAAAGCAATTACACTCCACAGCATACCACCATGAAACTTTAGGTGCCATTTAACGTTCTCAGAGAACTCTCAACGAGTACTTTAGAACTTATTTGTCACCCAGCAAAACTGACTGGGACGAGTGGGTAGCCTACTTTGAATTCTGCTATAACACAACCCCTTCATCAGTACATGGGTATTGTTCATTTGAGCTGGTGTTCGGGAAACCTGCCACACCGCTTAACTTTCCTTTGAAAGGGGTGGTAGATCCAATATATAATATTGAAGCCTACGATAAGGAGGTTAAATATAGACTACAATTGACACACCAAAGAGCCAAATTGTTAATTGAAAAGAAAAAACTTAAGCAAAAGGAAATTTATGACGAAATGTCGTGTCCACAAGACATTCAAATAAATGACATGGTCCTAGTAGAGAATGCACCACGACGAAAATTAGATCAATTATACACAGGGCCTTATAAGGTCATTGCAATAGAAGATATGAATATAGGAATTAGAATAAAAACAATAAGACCTCTACGGTTCGGAAAAATAGAGTAAAATTATTTCATAAAGATTAACTACAGTTAGGAGGATTCCCTAAAACTTTTTACCAACTAAAACATGTGTATATTTAAAGTTTTACAATAATTATGCATTAAAAATTATATACATATTCATATAAAACAAACAAACAAAATAATATGTAAAATAACAATAATATTCTTAAGAATGGTCTTCAAATTGCCCAAACAATTATAAAATAATTCATTCAAAAGGGGAGGTGTTATGAATGCATGTGTCATTAAAAAATGCCGAATATTTAGGCCACTTGAAAACTATATTTTGCTGCATTAAAACAGCGACATACAAACATTAATGAAATTTGAGACGGGTCATTGCAACCAAACGTGGATTATTTATATTGACACTTGATAAGTAAATTACTCGTCATATGTGCCAATGCACTTATAAGAATTTGATCAGTGCAGTGACACATGTTAATCGCATGCATTCATGACGCCCTTTTTATTTAAAGTATATACATAAGCTTAGTTTTTAATTATTAATAGAGTTAGTAATACAGGAGATAGTAATAAAGAAGTAATAAAGTAGTAATAGCGCAAAATTAAAAAAAAAATAAAGAAACTTTTGTTAAATTAAAAGAAATCCTAAAACGATAATTATTTATTATACGATAATAACATATTTTTCCTTTTTTATACTACTCTTCAACTTTTTTGACATCAGCCTGAAGTAGAAGTCGATATTTGAGATTTGAATGTTTATATATTTATCGCGTCAGCATAAAGGAGGAAATTGTAATGGACCAACTGGGGACTTTACTGGGGAACACCAGAAGGAACATCCAATTCGAATGATAAAACATTTTTAAAGTAACTTCTTCAGTTCTATCAGACAAATATCAGCGAGGCCATTTAAAGGTTGTAACACTAATTTCATTTTATTTAAACATTCATCATTCACTCTAATAGTAATTTCCAGATATTATTAGTTGTAGAACGTGATTTACAAACGCATTGTTGATACAGTTATAAAAGTAGAGATATTTGGTGAGAATAACAACCAGTCAACTTTTTTCCAGAATTTTTGGAATAGCATTTAGTTTCGCAATTCCTCTGTAGTTTGATATGTCAAATTTGCTCCCACATTTAAAAAAAAAGTTATAATGAACGATTTCATTCTGTATGTTGGTAGTAAAGATCAATAGACTGGCTTTAGATTATTTTGAGTCGATTGCACAAAGATTCTGCGCAATGTTTGATAATACAACTATCCTAGGATAATAAAAAGATTTTAGTCATCTTAACTTTGAAAAATCAGTTGCAATGCTAATGATTGGAAAAGTTATGCCTTTTGAATGCTATAAATTAAAGTGATGAGTACAACTCTATCCAAATGGTCTGTAGCTGCGGAAAAGTTTAGAAATACATTACTGATAAGGGTGTTGTCATCACTGCTGGAGGAACCATATTTCAAGTGTAATATATTGTCATAAACCGGCGTTTTGGAAAAGTTAGTACTCCACTACATAATGTATAAGAAGTTATTAATTTTTGAATAATGATCAATGATTACCCGATACCAAGTCATGTCGTATTATACACTATAAAAAACTACAGGCTTTTATTACAAAAAAGCTTATAATATTTAAAACTCGTGGTATGGCATTTAAATACACAATAATTCTTTGATTAATTATATTAACATTCAGAGTAAAGTCAACAAAGTAATGGACATTGTTAAAATCAGTACATAAACGCGTTGTCGGATCGGCTAGAGCATAATTTATTTTACAGATATTAATAAGAAGAGGTTTGCAACATCTTGTAAATTGACGTGGAATATTACAGAAAGTCACAACATCTATGTATTACGATTAATTATACTCAATATAAAAGATACATTTAACATATTACGACGACTTTATTAAAGTAAGTCTGCTGGTATAAGGTGAAAGACTCACACCATTACTCCAATTCAGAGCACTCAAACAAAAAAGCAAAAATAGTTTTTGGACAGATTCAATAAGTTGAGAATGTATGCTATAATGTGGTCCCTAATACTAATACAGGCTCCGCCAGTGCTGTATAAGTGGTTTAGTAGTGTAAGAGTCAGAAAGTTCCTTGACCTTAACTAATCCTGTAAGTGATAAAGAAGAAAAACGTTTTGTTAAAATTAAAATTGTGAAATATATAATTGATGAACAAGCAAAATATTTTTGAATAAAGAATTCGGCTCAGTTGAAGACAAGTACTCAATCGAATAACAACATTAAGTTATTTAACTGGCGCCCAACGGAAAATTTTAATACGACCGTGTAAGTGTAATCAAGAGAACCTTAGTAAAAGTGAAAAGGACTTATTCTCAATTACCAACGAATTAAAAAAGTGAAAATAAAAAATAATAAACAACAAATTAATAAATTAAGAATTTAAAAAATCAAAACTGAAATTATTTAATTAATTAATGAAATTAAACAATGAAATAAGAATAACTGATTAAAAAAATTGAATTAAAAAAAAATTAATTGCATAAAAATTAGAAAAAATAAATTATAAGTAAGGACAAATAATTAAAAAATACTCTAGAATTAAATAAAATTAAAAAATAAATAAAAGAAAATGAACTATAAGACTATTCACAATATTAACAGACAACAAATTCATCATTAACGGTTCTCAAAGAAGAACACCAACAACGCAAAGTAACAGACAACAAATTCATCATTAGCGGCTCTCAAAGAATAACATCAACACAGGGCAACAGAAACATCCCAATAAGAACGATGCAGCGAATGATTATCTTTATGTAAGCTTATAACATAATTATTTTAATAACAAATTTACTAGCTTTAACTATCTTAACTTTGAAACAGTTGAAAGTGTGAAAATAATATTTAAAATACTAAGGAAGTTGATTATTACAAGTAAGAATAAATTTTCTTTTTCACTCGATTAAGGAACTTTTTTTTTAAATAAAAGCAAAGCTAAAAATTGGCTAAACCAAATTTGAAAATAATAGAACTTATAATTTTGTAATTTTATAAGTTTTCCTTTCAATGGCAAATCCAAATAATTTAATAAGGGCCCCGATTTTAAATAATCCGCCGCCAAATTTGAATACTCCTCCACCACAGCCTCAGGGTCAATTTGTTTTAACACCGGATACTAGCCTCACTGTATTGCAAATATTGTGCGTAGGATACTTTTGGAAGAGCGAACAGTAAGAAAAGTGAAACCTAAAGCAAGAGATCAGGGTATAGACCGTAATGAGGCAGACTTGACACAACTAGACAAAATAGCGGAGGTTGTGTGTTCACTTAGAGAATTCAATGGGAATCGGACTGAGTTCGGCTCCTGGAAAAAGAGTGCCGAAAGAATATTAAAAATATATGAACCGCTGAGAGGGTCAGCTAAATATTTTGGAATTTTAAATGCCGTACGTAATAAAATAATAGGAGCGGCAGATATCGCCCTAGAATCCTATAACACCCCATTGAATTGAGAATGCATAATCAAATGCCTCACTGCCCATTACGCAGATCAACGAAATCTGGGTACACTCGAGTACCAGTTATCAACCATGATAAAGGGCAATAACTCCGTGCAGGAGTTCTATAAAAGAATTTACGGACATCTGTCGTTAATTCTAAACAAAATAGCGTGTATGGAAGAAAGCCAAGACGCCATATTTTTGCTCACAACAAATTACAGAAATAAGGCCCTTGACACGTTTGTTAGAGGCCTTAGAGGTGATTTGCCTAGGCTACTACTACAGGACACAGTTGGCTAATGGCTCAACTAAGAATGCTCCACCTCCACCAAATCAAACATTTTATCCACACTTGACGTACATTCCCCATCCAAGATTTAGCACCTATCCTGGTGACACCCAAAGACCACAACTATTTAATTCACATAGACAAAATTATAACGCACATTATACTTACCCACAAAGACAACATTTTCAGACTTAATGGATTATTTGAACGAACATTTTAATATAGACGATACATCAAATGAAAATCAATATCCTGAATTTTCAGATATTAATATTTTAGAATAACCAACTCAACGTTGCCTTATTTTCAGTGTAAATCGAGTAGTGATAAAATACTCAGGAGTTTAATAGTACTGGGTCAAATAAATATTACATTCAGACTGAATTGGTGAAAAATCCAGTGCCCAATCAATTTGTATTTCAATCAAATTCTGTTGGAAGAAAAATAACAATTAGTGATCATACTCTTATTAATCTATTTGGAATGAGATCAGAGAACTTAAAATTTTATCTACTGCCCTCACTGAATCAGCTTTGATATATTTGGGATAACATTGAGACGGTATAGAGAAATTAATTTTAAGCGTTGGATGAATACGATCTGCAGGTAATAGGTTCAGAGCGTCATTTTGGAAATTATAATTAGTAAACATAAAATCAAGAATTTTTCCAAAATCATTCTGTATGTGGTTTAAAACGAAAGGATCTAGATCCCGCATTGCAGTAATAAAGTCATTATAACTATTAGCTGGGACCACATAAGAAATATCTGATTTACGTTTCTATGAAATAGGCGGCATGTTAAACTCCCCAAGAACAAAAAATTTTGTCTTTATATTTATGTATATCATTTTCTTGATAAAAAAAACTCACGAACGAAAGTATTTGCTGGTCAGAAAGAAGGGTTAACTGTTTTCTCATACTGTTCACAATGAACAGAAATTTTAAACGATGCAATATTTCTGAGATATTTAAAATCGTTAAGTAAATCATTTAATTCAATATAATCAAATAAAGATGACATTCTGCTTTTGAATGTTGTTTATAAAAGTATTTTTGATACTTTGAAAAAGCTATTATATTCAACGCCAAAATTTTGACAGCTAAGACCACTGTAAGCCCTTAGTATATCTAAGAGCTTGTAAAATTAAGGGTTTAAGGACAAAGCCAGCAAGTTATCATCCATTCATCGTCCTTGCTAACGGAACAATTTATATCTAAGCAGTTAAATTTAGCTTCATTATTTTTCAGTATCTTAAAAATATTTAGTCAATTGAATTTATTACTGTATTGGTTGCTAAATTTTATTTTGTTTTGTTTATTTTAAGTCAATATGTATTTCACAGCTGTTTTAATTTAGATACAACTATATAAGTATTTGTACATTTATTTTGTATGGTGTGGTCAAAAAGAATTATAAAAATACAGAAAGTTCACGGAGAAAAACAACGACCGTTCAAATTTCAAAACAAAAAAATACCAAAAGTAAATTACTACTACATATGTACATACAAATTACTGTTTTTAAATGTCACGTCTGTCCATCACGAATTTCTATTATTTAAAAATTGGTTTGGACAGTATGCTTTTCATAGCCCTTCATATAACACCAACGATCAGCTAATTTACCTATATTTATTACTTCTACATATATGGTAAAATATGATGGGCTTGGACAAGTATATAAATTAATATATGGATACTAGTATGTACACTTTTAATGAAGATAATTAGTTTTAACAAATTTCCAACCTACGAAAAAATCTGTTTCAAAAGAAAAAATGCTAAATGTGAATAAGTTATTTTGTATTGATCATTTTAATTTCTTTAATAAAAGTGCATTTTATTTTTTATTATAGAATAAGTATTTTGCAAAACATGTTTATGTATTCTTTCGTAGTTTTGTTGAAAATTTACTTTTTAAAGCAAGAAATTGGATTGAAATAACATTGTCTATATCTAACTTGACGTTTTGATTCCGGTAGACGGTAAAACTCATTCGTGCTAGCAGCAAATGGTGAACGAAAATATGTTCTAAAATAAAACTCCAAGACATATTAACTCTCATTGAAATCCAAAATAAAAAATGTTAGTACTTACATGGGTCTGTTATAGCGGGATATAAACATTTGTAAGCGGTCTATTGGTATAGTGGAATGGAACATTTCGTTATGTTGATTCAAATCATAGAAAGGACTTTGAATTGCGTCCATGTCTGCTTCCATACCGTCGAGATTCTAAGAAAGTAGAGACAATTAAATTTCCAATAGTTAAAAATATAAATTGTAAAACTATACCTGCTCAATAGAATTTTGGGGACGACAAATTGCAATATTCATGAATAATGCAAACATAAAAATCGATTTCCAAATGCTTATCATCATCATAATGTACATACCTTGCCTGTAAAAACATTAACAAAAACAAATTGATCAATTTCACTTCAAAACCCAATTTACAAAATTTACAATTCACTAGGAAAATATGTAACAAAAAATTAAATTCAAATTTCTTTATAACAGAAAATTTTGCTCGTATACATACGTACATATATATATATATGTACATGAAGCATATATACACGCATACATACATAAATATGAATATAAGTACATACATACATCAGGAATACAGATACAGTCAAAGCTTAATAATACAGACCTCGCTAATCCGGATTATTCGGTAATCCGGACATCGTTTTTCATATAATTGTATACTCAATAGCCCGGATTGATTGCAACTTTATAATCTGGATTGTTTACAAACTGTTGTGCAGTGCTAATCTCTATTAACTGTTACTCCAAAAACATAGTTTTTCTCTTTTTTGGCTGCAAGAACAAACTATTTTGCTAGGCAATTCCATGTTTTTTTCTAAACATTGAAAAGTACCGTTGTATTTATGTGCAATAACTTTTTTCTTTTTATTAATTCTTTTCTTGTGTTTGTGCAAGATGCCTTCAGTAAAGCTGGATTCACCCATGGTGCCCGAACAAAATTTTTGTCTGGACAAAATTTTTTTTGTATGAAGTTTGACGTCTCTCTTCAAGAGAGAGAGAAAATATTTTGTGCGAACAGCTCTCAGCTTGAATTGGTTTAAAGGATCATATAAAAAAATAGTTGTAAAAAAAGTTTTGATTTTTTTATAATTCAGATTTTATAAGCCGTCCGATATATCGGACGCTATGCACAGCTGACCAATGTATGTAAATAAAAAATTTTTAACCAAAACGGTTTTATTTGTGTTAAAAATATGTTTACATATCAGCAAAATATATTAATGGCATATTTTATGTTGCAGAACCTATTACATGGTATCCAATAAAACATTTGGGATGAAAGCCAACATCACATTTCATACATTTAAACTTCGATTTTCCACCACATTTATCAGCACAGCGACGTTCTGTGCTTATGGGAACAATCCAATGGTCTCTGCCATCATACTGTGTTGTGGATAAGGGCTTGGCTGGTTTTTGTCCTTGGCGTGGTGGAGTTCCATATTTAACAAGCAGGCTTTGAGCTACATATCTTCTAAATGCAAACAAGGATTCCGTACCTTTATTGCAACCATTTTTTCTAGCTAATAGCCAACCATTTACAACCGACACATCTAAAAAATAAGCAAAAATTGGCCACCATTTCTTTACACGCGTTCTTGTGCGAAGATTCGCGACAGCTTGATCACATTTATAAACTCCGCCCATATGTTTATTATAGCTGGCAATAAGAGAAGGCTGAGGAACAGAAACCTTCGCTTTTTTTTCATTAGACCAACGTGTGGCAGATGCTAGCGTGCAGTTTTCAAAATTTGTTGCTACTGTAACTACGGTGTTGTCCTTCCATCGACATACAAAAACTTCTTCGGTTGACCTGTAATCATACATGCCGCGTTTTTCTCGTTTGAACTGATTGACGTCTAATAGGTCCTCTAGTTTTCAACTCGGTTTGCCCTTATTGTTCCAGTTCCACAATAACCTAGTACTTTGAGCCGCCTCATCAATGGCAATGATATGAAGTAGTTGTCGAAGTATATTTTTACTCCACTTTGACTTGGTAAATCTGCGCGATCTATCAGATTCCAAACTACATCTCCACCTGAACCAAAGTCCCACCATGTATCCAGTATTTGAACATAAAGCCCAGTTTTTAAAGCCAAATCTTATCGGTTTTCCCCTGATAAATTGTTTTGCATAATGCTTGCCACAGTATGGGATCATGCTCTCATCAATACTATAATTTTCATCAACTCCGTAGTGTTTTTTGAAAGATTCGCCCAAACTATCTAGCAATAGACGCAACTTATACAATCTATCTGATGAAGTCGATAACAAAGTGTTGTCATTTAGATGAAAATTTTGCAATATCGCTTCAAATCTATTACATCTGATGCTTTCCGCTAAAATGTTTGGGACGTCGTTATCTTTTGAAAAATATAATCTTTTATATGGTAGTTTAGTGTAGCCAGATAATAACATTCCTCCCAAAACTACGTATATTTCATCTTCAGTTACCATCAAAGCTCTATTTTTTTGGCCAGCTTTCCAATGCGCTATTTTCCTCTTATTAGATTGACACTTTTGTATTCCTTTTTTATAAGAATCCCGTAAGGAAGATAGCGGTACATTATCATCACTATCGGTTTCATCGTTCAATATTTTTTCATCTAAAGATGTGGTTTGACTGGTATCGTTTCCCTTCCGAGCTAAACATTGTACTTTGCAGTTGCTATGAAGCAATGTGCGCCCCAAGCAGGTAAGGTTCCCCACGTGTCCATCGTCAAACTTGTCGCTGTCTTCATCTGTTGCCTGCCCGCTCTGCTCAAAAGGTGGTTCAACATAAATTAAACGTTCTGTATACTCTGTTTCACATTCACATTCTAAAATCTCTAATATTTCAATATGAACAAATAATCACACTCAGAAGTTTGTAATGCATAACGTCCGATATGTATATCGGACGCTTTTAAAAAACCACATATAAAAATGAAAATAATAATTTTTGTAAACAATAATCTTTGCTTCAATGCAGAAATAGAATTGTTTTATAAAAGCAAAGCATTATTTTTAATAATTTATCGTTAAATTTAACAAAATTATAAAATTAATCTTACCTCTTCTGCAAAACACTGCAACCGCGTTCAGACATTTTAAACAATGATAAAAAACAACTGTTAAATTTTTTTTGTCTTTACAAGCGGTGTTGCCAATCTTCAACTAATACTAAACTTTCTGCTAGCATCAAATACGCAAGAATAATTGTATGTTTTTTATTGAAAACACGCAATTTACTGCCGATTTATCGGACGTTATGCTGTAATGGGTTAATTTTATATTTTGTCCAGACAAACTTGAACTGGGTTGCAATAAGTAAAATTTGTCATCTCAAAGCTGAATTGAGTTCAATTCATTGCGATATTTTTTTCCTTTTCTTTTAATATTTATATATACTTTGCTCATAGTGTCACCAAAAGGGCTATTAAGAAATTCATTTTTATTTTCTGTTTCATTATTTATTTACTTTTTTGATTTGCCTTATTTTAAATTGTTTTTATTTGAATTTAAAATTGTTTGCCGTAATTATGAACCGCCTTAATTTTGTCTTATTTCTCTTATGTACTTAAATTTTGGTGATGCTTATGTTGTTGCTCCTTTTTACATTGATCTAACTGCAGTGCTTTGCTTCGTTAAGTTAATACCGTTGGTTTTAATGTGTTATACTAATACACAACTGAATAGTTGTCCAACGAAATATTTTTACAAGCAAGTTAGTTTGTGAAGGGAAAGCGCTGCGAAATAAACGCGCGAGTTACATACTTATTGCAATTAGACCTAAGTAAACACAACCGTCTGGACTAACATAAAACACATTAAATTAAATAGATACAAATCCGTAAACTAGACCTAAGTAAACATAACCCAATTCATATTATTTACTCTTTAAAATGTACTTATAACAAAAGTAAAGAAAATGTGTTGGAGATAAGAATTAGATTAAGATAAATAACATAATTGTAAACAAAACATTTAGTATAAATAGACACTAAGTAAAATTCTAAGATTAGTCTTAAGATTCATTTTTGAAAATAAACACATAAGAAATAATATCGAAGTGTGTGTTTTTTTCTTTCTTTATAACTGGCGCAGTCGTAGTGGACTTATTCTGAAGAATAAGTTAAAAAAAAGAACCATAAAAAAAAAATTAAAATTTTTTTTTAAATATTTGAAAATAGTAAAATTTTTAGCACGGAGCTTATTCTGAAGATTAAGTGAAAAGAGTTAAATAAAGTGAACTATATCAAGATCGAAAACTGAATAAGATCTAGAAGAACAATTAAAAAAAAATAAATAATACGAATAAAATTTTTGAAGATGACCCTAAAGAACGAAAGCCTCATCGACGAATTGCAAAGAAAGGTATTGCAGTTAGAAGGAGCATTGAGACAACAGGAGGAACAATTAAACCTTAAAAATGGCGAATTACAACAAGCTCAACAACAATTATCTCTGCAACTCCAACACCAAGTTAATTTACAAAATTCCTTCCTTATGCAACCGAAAGACATTATTAAGCAATTTCGCCAGATTAAACCGCTGGACAATAATTGTACCATCAATGGGTTCATTAAATCCATAGAGATGATAATAGGACTTTGTGGAAATAATTCTGATTTGATAAAATTTGGAGTTCAAATAGTTATAAACGAAAAAATAAATACAGAATTTGCAACGTATATAAGGGAACTGGGAGATATTTCTTGGGAACAATTAAAAGCAAAATTGAGGATCCAAGCCAGACAACGGACATCATATGCCGAAATATTTAATAAGTGTCGCTATGTTAAAGTAAGTAGTTTAAGACAACTTTTTGATTATTTTGAAAATGCTAAGCATCAGATAAGTGAAATTTATGAATCTGACGATAATAAATCAATGTTATATCAATCTGAGAATGTAGACAGGGATTTAGTAAACATTTTAATTGAAAAAATTGATGGACCACTAAGGGTTCATCTAGATGAAGGTTTAACTTTAAACGATGTTATAAACAAATATACAAAACTTAGATTGCTTGACGATACGAGGGTCATTGATAGTAGACATAAACCCAATATAAATTTTAAATATAGTCAAACTCAAAAAAATAATAAAGATAAGTATCAAGTGTTCAGACTCCAAAACCCCAGCCAAAATCAATATTTTCATAACAATCGTAATTTTAAGCCACAATACAAATACAATGAACAAAATGGAAATAATCAATCCCAACATTTTTATAACAATAATAAACCAAAATCCTCGCAAACACGTTTGTCCCATATGAGTATTGATAGCAACACGAATTCCCAAAGGTCTCATAACTCTAAATATATGGAGGTTGACACCTTACAAGAAGCGGAGAAAGTAGAAATCAATGAGGAGACAAATTTTTTAGAATGGCCTCAAAATACAAATTACCGATAGTTGTTCTATCTATAGGAAAACAACATTTTAGATGCTTAATCGATACTGGGGCTAGTACAAGTGTCGTAAAATCAAACACATTTTTTCTCTATAAGCAGCAAAATAAGGAAAAACCTATCTACATTAAAACTCTGACTGGTTATAACAAACTAACACATTGCGTAGTTACGCCAATGCCTTCACAATTTCTTGCTAAGGGTACACTTTCATGGAACATAGTCGACTTCAAAAGTGAAGACTATGATGCGATAGTAGGACAAAATTTGTTAATCCCTTTTAAGGCAAAAATAAATATGGATCAACGATTTTTAGAAATATTTGGAAATAGGATATATTTCGAAGAAAATACTTATCCACAAGTGTTTGAAAGGATTACAAGTCTTCAGCAGATAGAAATCAAGGACATACAAGATAAAATTAAAATAAACGACCTAAGTCAAAAAGAACAAAACTCTGTTAGGGGTTTATTGAATGAATTTAAAGATTTCTTCTTTGTAGAAGGAGACAATTTATCTGCAACAACTGAAATATGTCATGAAATAATCACGACAACAGATAAACCCTTGTACTCAAAGATCTATAGATATCCACAAGTTCATGAAGGAGAGATTCAAAAACAAATCAGAGAAATGTTGGATCAAAATATCATAAGGGAAAGTAATTCTCCTTATAATAGTCCGTTGTGGGTTGTACCAAAAAAAAAACAGGACAATTCTGGAATAAAAAAATGGAGAATTGTAGTTGATTATAGAAAGCTTAATGAGAACGCAGTAGATGATAAGTTTCCAATACCAAATCTAAACAGTATTTTAGATAAGTTGGGAAAATCCCAATATTTCACCACATTGGACCTTGCAAAAGGATTCCACCAGATTTTAGTCAAAGCTGAAGACCAAAAGAAAACGGCATTTTCAACGCCTTTCGGGTACTATGAGTTCATTCGTATGCCATTTGGTTTAAAGAATGCGCCCTCAACTTTCCAAAGACTAATGAATTCAGTTCTTCGTGAACAAATTAATAAAACTTGTGTCGTTTATATGGATGACATACTAGTATTTAGCACATCTCTCGAAGAGCACATTAATTCTTTACGATCAATTTTTAACACTTTGCGGAAATCAAAGCTAAAAATTCAAATAGACAAATGTGACTTTCTGAAAAAAGAGACTCAATTTTTAGGTCATGTATTAACCTACAAAGGCATCAAGCCCAATCCTGAGAAAATTAGAATAATACAAAACTTAAAACTTCCAGAAACAACCAAACAAATAAAATCATTTTTGGGGATGACGGGATTTTATAGAAAATTCATTAAAGATTATGCAAAGATCGCTAGTCCTTTAACAAAGGCACTGAGAAAAAACGAAAAAGCTAATACATGTGATCCTAATTATATCCTCGCCTTTGAAAAATTAAAGGATATTGTCACCAATGCACCAATTCTTCAATATCCAGTTTTCACAAAAAAATTCAAGATAACCACTGATGCAAGAAATTTTGCTATTGGCACCGTTCTTTCACAAGAAGGCCACCCAATTGCATATGCCTCTCGAACCCTAAATAAAACCGAAACAAACTATTCAACAATTGAAAAAGAGTTGTTGGCGATAGTTTGGGGCGTAAAGTACTTCCGACCATACATTTATGGAAGAGAATTTGATCTTGATTGTGATCACGAACCATTGAAGTGGTTACAAATAAAATATAATGGTAAGGATATCAGCCCACGTCTTCAAAGGTGGTTGGTGCAATTGGGAGAATACAATATGCGACTAAATTATATAAAAGGCAAGCAGAATAACGTTGCCGATTTTCTAAGCCGTATTAACTCTGACACAAACGAAATAAATTATTTAGGGAAAAATGAAGGAGATAATAATGAAGATGAAGAGTCATTATTAGTTCAAACTATCCATTCACAGGAAGAGGAAAGCAATGACCACGTACCTATCTTGGACACTGTTGTGAACCGCTTCAAAACACAAATTATCTTAGTAAAGGAAAAGAACAATCCAATACAGAAAATTTTTGAAAAAAAAAGAATATTTATTGATGAGAACGATTTTGTAAAAGGAAATGTTGTGAACATTCTTAAAAGAGAAATTTCAAACGGGAAAATTGCAATACTTTCCGAATTGAATGATTATGAATACAATAAATTGCAAAATATTATTATCAAAGAATTCTCTGGAAACAGGAAAATCAAATTTATTAAATGTTCTAGATTTGCCGAAGATATTGTATCGGAAAATGATCTAAAAAAGCAAATTGCATTATTTCATAAATTCGAGACCGGTCATGCTGGCATAATTCCAACCTACGAAAAAACTAAACACAGAATATAAAGGGTGGTTAAATTTCAAGGGCCGATGTTGATTTTGAATAAAACACAAACTATTTAGGAAATTATTGTAATTTTATTTTATTATGATGTATTGGTATTACTCAATTATGTATGGAACAAAATATCGGCCAAATGGGCGCCGCGACCTCGGCGGCACACCTCCATCCGATGGTCCAAATTTTCGATGACGCTGAGGCATAATGGAGGTTCTATGCCGTTAATGTGCCGAATTATCTGATCCTTTAGGTCTTGAATTGTTGCTGGCTTATCGACGTACACCTTTTCTTTCAAATAACCCCAAAGAAAAAAGTCCAACGTTGTCAAATCACATGATCTTGGCGGCCAATTGACATCGCCATTACGTGAGATAACACGGCCATTGAATTTGTTGCGCAAAAGAGCCATTGTTTCGTTAGCTGTGTGGCAAGTGGCACCGTCCTGCTGAAACCACATATCGTCCACATCCATATCTTCCAATTCGGGCCATAAAAAGTTCGTTATCATCTCACGATAGCGAACACCATTCACAGTAACTGCCTGACCGGCCTCATTTTGGAAAAAATACGGCCCGATGATGCCGCCAGCCCATAAGCCGCACCAAACAGTCACTCTTTGTGGGTGCATTGGTTTTTCGACAATCACTCTTGGATTCTCATTCGCCCAAATGCGGCAATTCTGTTTATTGACGAATCCACTGAGGTGAAAATGTGCCTCATCAAAAATTACGAAGTGCACGATATGCATTTTGATTTGAACTCCCATTTTCATAATAAGTCTGGATAACTTTAACACGTTGTTGGATTGTGTATCTCTCCATGGTTCAAATTGAGTAAGTCTGAAATAGAGAAATGTCAACTAAAATTCGGAAAAAAACTTGGCGTTTAGGTGTGGTTCACATTCAACATCGGCCCATACAATTTAACCACCCTTTATAATCCCAACCTGAAAGAATTTATACAGAAAGTAATTAATAACTGCGAAACTTGTTCTGGAGCTAAATACTACAGAAACCCAATAAAGAATAAATTTAAAATGACAGAAACCCCTTCCACCACAAACGAAATAGTCCACGTTGATACATATGTTAACAGTAAACAATCATTTGTGATTTTTATTGATAAGTTTTCAAAACATGTGATATCATTTCACTTACACGATAGAAATAGCCAAACATTTGTGGGTAAAATTAGAGCATATTTAGCCATTCGGGGCAATGTTAAAAAATTTGTATTAGAGAATGAATTTAACCCTTATCCTGTGTAAAAAAAAAATTACGTATAAGGTGTAAGTGGGTCAATTTGCCTAATAGTATTTTATTATAAAAAACATAAAATTATGTATCATTTTTACAGTTTTCACATGAAAATATTATATTTGAATGGCTTTACAAATAAAATTATTGCAGTTAGTACATTTATTTGAATATTTTGTACTGGATGAACGTTGGGGGCATATATAGCATCGGCCCCTCTTTAGAGCGCTCTTCTCAACCACTTTATCTTTCTTCTGCAAACTTCGTAAGTTGACTTGGCAAAACTGCTTCTCGGCATTATGGAACGACGTGATATTTCGTATTAGACAAGGGCGTTACCTAATTCTTCTAAAAAAAAGACGACGTCGAAAGTGTTTTTGTTTGTTCCATTCAGCGTCAATGGCAGTATAGATAACAAAAGCGTTATATGCGCAATTGTCCAACATGTTGTAAAATAAGGATTGTGGCCACCTATTTCATCGACGCTTGCAAGTATAGTTTCGGACTAATTGATCAAGTATATCTACGCCCGACTTCGTTCTGTTGTAAAAATGGATTATTTCGGGTTTTTTGGTATCAGAAACAATTTCAGCGCTATGATGTAATGTACTCAATAAAATGACAGAACGATTCTTTTTTGGCACATATGACACAATTGTAGTTTTGTTAGTTACATCAGAAAGGAATTGCGAGTAATGTTGTGGTTTTCCTTTTAGGTCGGTGAACTTAGGTGGAAGGAAGGTTTTGTTTTTTCGAACGGTACCAACGACTGTTAGTTTTTTTTTGTAAAAGTTCAATTCCAAGTTCATGGGAATCTTTCATGGAAGTCTTTCAAATCCTTTACCAAATCCAAAACTACGCGACGTCCTTGATTTTTTTCTGGCTGGCAATTTCTGTCTTTACCTGTATACACCTGCATTGACCATGCATAATATGTGTCCGAATCGCAAAGAGCCCAAATTTTTAACCCGTATTTGCCGGGTTTTGACGCTATAAATTGTTTGAAGGGACATCTTCCTCGAAATGTAACTAATTGCTCATCAATTGTTACGCATGGACCAGGATTATACAGTTTCCGTAAATTATATTCCCAACGGTCCCAAAGGTTGGAGCAAGTTTATCACGAGCACGTCTTTCAATTCTATCGGTTTTTTTATCAAAACGGATTACTCTTGTTATGTTTTGAAATCTGTAAAGAGGCATAGTTGCTTTGAATATAGATCTTCCGTTTCTATCATTCCATAAAAGCTTCACCATGCGAACGATAAACACCAGCCAACAAAAGAATACCAAAATACGCCTTCATTGATATCTCGTCAACTGGCTTCCAGTTTTCGCCACATACAGAAACTCCTAAATTTCAAAAATAAATATGAAGCGCCTAAATTCTAAAAAACATATTACAATGTAAGTTTATAATTTACCTTCTAAATTGGTCATATCTATGATAATTTTAACGATTCTTATTTGTAAAATAACGGTAGTTTTTATGTACAAGTAAATACACACATAAATGTAAAAACTATCTTGCAATTTGTATTGGGCAATTTTGACCCACTTACACCTTATACGCAACTTTTTTTATGGGGACACTCTGTTAGGAGATAGGATTATTTTTGCTTTTGCATTCTACACATTTTCTCGAATGATTAAAAGTCGCGAAGTTGCAGAACAATATATTTATAACTTTTCAAAATAAAGCAAAATAAAAGTAGTTTTTTTGGTTTTGACCCACTTACATAGGATAAGGGTTAACAACGCAAATGTGAAGGGTTACCTGGATCAAGAAGGAATTCAATATCATTTTACAAAACCGAATAGCCATACTGGTAATTCAGATATTGAAAGATTCAATAATACCATCACGGAAAAAATTAGAATCTTTAATTTAGAAGAAAAACTTCCAGTAAGTACACAGGTAATTAAGGCAATAAAATTTTACAACAATAATTATCACAGTACAATAAAGTGCAGTCCTCTAGATGTGGAAAATAAATTGATTGAGCATAATATTATAAAAGAAAGATTAAAAAATGAAAAATTCAAAATAATTCAGAAAAGAAACAAATCTAGAGAAAACTATGTAGAAGATAGGAAAGTAGGTTTTATAAAAAACTATAAAAGCGGTTGACATAAAGAACAACCAAAATTTGTAAAGAAACCTTTAGGGAACGTCCACACCAATAATATAAAACGACCTTTCAAATTTTCAGACTTTCCTGATTTTTCTGACACTAGCAATGATAGTTCCACCAATGCGGGCAATCTTGCAAATCAATCCAATTACTGAGGAAGCAGGCTATACCCAAATTAAACTAAGAACAGTTGAAGTGGTAAACCAAACCTCAACAATTTTACACATAATAGACACTAAAGAATTAAGCAACATTGTAAATCAATTGGAAAATAATATAAAAAGCTTAAATTTATATAACAAGGAAATTATTGAAATGGAAATAAAAATAATAAAATCTAAATTAAAATCAATCACTCCAGTAAAATCTAGACAAAAAAGGACTGTTTAACGTCGTTGGTAACGTCCAGAAATGGTTGATTGGAGTTATGGATGATGACGATCGACAGGAAATTTTTGGACACTTGCAGACAATCGATGAAAATAATCATAATATTATAGATACTGTTAATAGACAAATTTCTATAAATTTACATTTTAACGAGTCAATTAGTAAATTAAAATCCGCCATAGATGAAGATAGGCGAAACATTAAAAATACAATTAATGAATTTAAAAATAGGCACAATGAAATTGTTCAAAGGCTGTTATATGCTGATCAAATGCTTAAACTTGCATATTTTAGGGACAAAATTGACCAAATTCAGGATAACATAGTATCCGCTAGGAACCACATATTTCACCCAGGCATATTAACATCTGAGGAAATTGATAAATTTGATATTGACTTCAATAAGCTAAAATTCATGAAAACTGACATTATAAATTACAAAGATGGAATACTGATTATTGCAGTGAAAATTACATATGATTATATTCAAACAGAGTTAAAAATGCTTGTGGCGTTACCTAACAAAAATTATATGGAAATCGACGAGCCGAATGGTTATATTATTGAAGTTGATAATCAGGTTCTAGATTACCAAGAAAATGTATATTTGAAACACTTAAGAAGTAGCAAACATTGCGCTGTATTAAATAATTGCAATTTTAAATATAACAATAAAACTGACATCGAGGTATTTGAAGATGACATGATTTTGATCAAAAATGCCATAGATTTAGAAATTGTACAAGACTGTGACGGCAGGAAAATAAAACTTAATAAAAACTATCTTATTTTATTTTATAATTGTAAAATGAAAATTAAAGATCAAACCTTTCAGAATTAAAAAGTAGCAATTCAAGATAAATACTATTATCCTAATCAAAATCTCTCAGAATCTGATATAGTACCGAAAAAATTTGAGCCGATTGAATTAAGAAATTTTGAGAACACAAAAGAAATAACAGAACTTAAATTCCATAGAAATATATCATACGGAATAAGTACAACATTTATAATAATCGTAATAATCATTGTAATCATTATCGTAAGAATCCAAAAACATACAAATGTCATAAATAAATTAGAAATAAGAAACGAATCTAATACAAAAGACCTAGAATTAGGAAATTTAAAAAGAAAATATGGTATAGAATAAAGTATTATATGTATATGCATCTAAGGGTGGAGGACTCACTTCTCACAATAAATTTTAAAATGAAATCAAGTTGTAAGAAATCTAATGCTAAAATATATAATAATAGAATAAATATTGTAAGTGAAATTCAGGAGAATTTCAGTCAAAGGGTGGAGGAGTTACATACTTATTGTAATTAGACTTAAGTAAACACAACCGTCTGGACTACCATAAAACACATTAAATTAAATACATAGATACAAATCCGTAAACTAGACCTAAGTAAACATAACCTAATTCATATTATTTACTCTTTAAAATGTACTTATAACAAAAGTAAAGAAAATGTGTTGGAGATAAGAATTAGATTAAGATAAATAACATAATTGTAAACAAAACATTTAGTATAAATAGACACTAAGTAAAATTCTAAGATTAGTCTTAAGATTAATTTTTGAAAATAAACACATAAGAAATAATATCGAAGTGTGTGTTTTTTTTTTCTTTATATCTCGCGCACACACACACTTTATTATAAATAATTTGTTGGCTTTGGTGTTGTTAAATTCTTCCCTTTGCAAAACTGCAGTCGCAGCCAGCGACAAATACATAGCAATGCTTTATGCATTTCAAGGGCTAATAGCACAAGTAATTTTTTTCCACTCATTTAAAAAAAAATAAAATTTAACAATCACAATTTTTGCACTGTGAAAAAACATAATATCATAAAATCAGCAGTAATAATGCCACATTGCAAAACTATTGTTTACATGCGGCAGCAATGATTGTCCAGATAAAATGTTCGAAATGGGTGAAGCGTGTTTCAGAAAACTCTCAGTAAAATAATTTTTGTCTGAACAAAAATTTTGTTCGGACACCATGGGTGAATCCACCTTAAGAGACCACACAAAACTTTATATCTTTTAAAGTTAAAATTGTAGATGAGTTAGTGGAAACCAATTGACCAAATTTAGTATTGGAACTTTAATTATTTCAGATATAAAAAGGAAAAGTGATAAGCTAAAGTAAGTTAAAAAATTTTATATATAAATTTATTAACTAACACTTGTTTATCCGTTTAGATTTGCAAAGACGTCTGGACGAAAACTATTAAAAAACGCAAAACGTTATTACTTTTTTATAAAATTTCTGTACTATAAACTAAATACGAGTATATGGTATGTACACATGTTTTTGTTTTTTTGTTCTTTTTAAATTTAATTATTTATTGAAATGATTAATAAATATTGTATAATATATCATTCGGTATGTATATTAAAAGCATTTTTGATATAAAAACAAAGTTTTAAAATTTTTATTCGGTAATCCGAATAATTTGATACTCCGATATAGACAGGGTCTGCAATCAATTATCCGGACTATCAAGTTTTTACTGTACATAATACAAGGTGGCGCAAAAGTAATCCTCCTATCAGAAAATGCTATAAATTTTGCGATTGGCCCCTAATGTCAGTTCAGCTTTGACATTTGTATAGTAAACACATGCGAAATACACGTTAATAAACAATGTTACGCTACACTGCTGAAGATCGCGGAATATTGGTGACTATTTATTTGACCAATAATCGGTCGGTTTCCTAGCCGTCCAACGCCTACTGGTGAAACACTGCGACGTTTAGCCGCTCGCCTCGAAGAGACTGGCACAACATGAGATGCTGCCAGGCGTGGCAGACCCCGGAGTAGCCGTTCTGCAGAGAATATTGCTGCTGTAGTTGAGGATGTCATGGAAGCGCCGTCGACATCGACCAGACGACGTGCCATGCAAATGGGTGTCAGTCGGCGGTCTACGAGCATAAGACTTTCTCGCTTCGTACAGTAACACTGAGGAAAGAAAGACGAAGAATAGGATATGAAATACGTTATAAAATTATATTATATTTGGACTTAATAGAATTTAAGCCAAGGTAAGATCACGGATATCAGTAGCACAACGGAGTAGAGCACGACCACAACTGTTTGACGTCGCAAAGCTAAAATCACAATCGACCGCTGGGAAATTCGTTGATCTAGTCTCCCTTAAGCTCTCAGAGAGTCCAACCCTGCCAGGCGAAACAATCGATGAGGAATGGAAGCGATGCCACAACGCCATCAGAGATGCTGCCTCTGATGTGTTGGATTTTAAAATGCCACCGGGACAGAAGCCTGTCGTAACGAAGAGGGACAAATAGTAGTAGAGTCGCAATCGATGCTGAGAATCTGGAAAGATCACTTCTCCGGACTGTTTAACGGCGAGGAAAACACCAATTCCAGTGCCAGGCAGAATATTCTACCCTACATAATGGACGATGATGGTAGAGAATTCCGTGTCTCCGACCTAAATGAAGTCAAAACAGCAAACAGACCGCTTCAACTGCGCCAACTACTGAGGAATAAGTCTCCTGAACATTGCCTACAAAATCTTCTCTGCCGTTTTGTGTGTCCGCCTGAAACCATTCGTGAACAGTTTGATACGTCCTTATAAGTGCGTTTTCAAGCCGGGGAAGTCCACCATTGCACAAATTTTCACACTACGGCAGACTATACAACGCCATGTGTAGTTTTGACATTCCTACCAAACTCGTCAGGTTGTGTAGAATGACGATGGAGAATTCTCGCTGCTCCATCAATGTTGGTGGCGAATTCACCGAGACGTTCAATGTCAGAAAGGGATTTAGACAAGGCGACACACTGTCATGTGACTTTTTTAACATAATTCTTGAGAAGATCGTGCAAAACTCACGCCAAAAAACACGTCAATAACAGAGGCACGATATTCCAAAAGACCGTGCAACTGCTAGCATACGCTGGCGGCATTGACGTAATTGGTCGAACACAGCGAGCCGTCAAAGAAGCGTTTGCTAGTATTTCAATGGAGGCGGAAAAAATGGGTCTAACGGTGAACGAGGGCAAATGAAGTATATGATGTCATCGACAAAGGACGCACAACATCGGCGACTGGGCCAGAACGTCACCATAGACAGCTATAACTTCGAGGTGGAGGACTTCGTCTACCTTGGCTCCCAAGTGAACAGCATGAACAACATCAGTACCGAGATTAAACGCAGAATAACTCTTGCTAATCGCTGTTTCTTTGGGCTCAAGTGGCAATTAAGTAGTAAGGCCCTCTCTCGAAAAACCAAGTTGACACTATATACCACTTTGATAATCCCTGTCCTTCTCTATGGCGCTGAAGCATGGACAGTATCGAAAGCGGATGAGGAAGTCCTTGGTATTTTCGAGAGAAAAGGTCTGCATTCAATCTTGGGACTGTTTGCACTGATGGTTTCTGGAGAAGAAGATTCAATCACGAACTGTACGGGTTGTACAGCGACATGAACCTAACAAGGTGACTACGGATCCAACGGCTAAGGTGGTTGGGCCATGTACAGCGCATGGAAAATATTGCTCCGACCCGTAGAATCTTCGACTCTGAACCAGTGGGACAACGCAATAGAGGACGCCCACGGAACCGATGGCGCACACAAGTGGAGAGGGACCTCAACCAACTTAGTGTGCAAAATTGGAGGATGCTGGCTGAAAATCGTGTCAGCTGGAAAAGCTTTTTGGTTGAGGCCCAGGTCTACCCCACTTTTAACAGATCGAGTTCTAATTTTTGATATTTTATTGCATTCTTTTCCCGCATTACTTTGAATATTCGAGAGCTGAAATTTGTTATTTCATCTTTTTATTCTTTTATAGAATTTGCAGCACTCAATTTTTTCTGCTTGACTTTCTCGTTCAGTTAAATTTTTTTCACCTTCTTCATTTACGAAAGATTTTTGTTATTTTTGATGTAAATGATCGGCGATTCGAGGTTTCTGTTAGATGCTCACCATCCATTACGACCATTTCTGTTCCCAAAACATCATCTGCAACCAATTTATCCCGAATACAAAAATTGAATTGAATTTGAATTTTCTGGCCATGTTAGTCAAATAACGTCACGAAACAGTCTGACATTTAAAACTTATGTAAGCCCAACAATGGAACAATTTCTTATTTTTTTGCTTAAATAATTTTATGAACAATTTTGTTTAGTTTGTTTTTACTTATAAATTACGTTATGAAAATAGTTAATTATTCAAAGAATGTGTAAAATCAAAAAACATTTAAAACATTTATTTATATCATTTAAAGTATAATATTACTTTGTTATTTTACTAACCTTTTTTTCATCATAAATCTAAAATAAAAGTTTTTTTTACTATTTCACTTGCTTTTATTTAGGTCCATTGCTAATGTTTTTGTAAGTATTTATTTCAAGCAAATAATTTGTTCCCATTTTGTCATCAATAAATGAAATAATATTACGTTTGTCATTTGACAATCACAACCATAAAATATTGGTTACTTATATTTTTCCACTAAGCCAGATAATGGAGTAGAAAAACTTTCGTAAAAGTTCTATAAATTGCAAATTTCATTAAAACTTAAAACACACAGCTTTTGCGTTTCTGATATTTCATTAGTTGCAGACAATAATAATAATAATTTTTAAGAGCTTTTTAAAAATTTACTAATATATCGATCAACAAAAGGTCATTCATTGAAAATTTACGTAAAAACTATGTAAAAATATTTCCAAGCCCAATTTTCTTACTACATCAAAAATTAAAATAATATTAAAATATAATTAAAACAAAGAAAGGCCGCCAAAAAACACATCACTTTCGCAACGTACTAAAAAATCAAACCAAATAAAAGCCGAAGGAGAAAATAAAACATCTAAACAACGCCAAATACGCCTTAAAATTGAACGATCTCGAGCCTCCACCTCAAGAGCAACACGATGCACGATTAGCAGCTCAGCGCTCTCGAACTTTAACCTCAGTGCTGCAGAGATTCAGATCAACATGATGCACGCTTACTAACGCAGCACCCTCGAACTTTAAGCTCAAGAGCCGCAGAGGCTTCAGACCAATAACATGCACGTTTAGCAACTTAGCGCTCTCGAACTACAGAGACTTCGGAGTAACATGATGCACATTTAGCAGCTTCGCGCTCTCTAGAGCTTTTGAACCATCTGTTCAACGTGAAATACGCTTACGAAGCGCCCGAACACGAAGAATTCTTCAACGTGAATGACAACAACCAAGTGCACCAGTGTCAACATTAGAATTCAGGTACAAAGCAGCAAATCGTTGGTGAGAACACACATTATAACTCATGCTGAAAAAACTCCAACTGGGCAACACCAAGGACGCTGATGCAGCGAAATTGATGATTGGTGATACCGTTGCACAACATAATATTATTATTCGGCGTCGTGATTAGAGAGCTACCAGAATATCTAAAACACATCGCTCATACGATGCACTTCATTATCTTATTATTTTTCCACACGCTAAAGATTGGTGTTAATTTCAAATATACCAAATTAATCAAACAAGCTAAAATCATCCTTTTCGTAATACTTATTATCGCTATTAAAGTTTAGTCATAAAATTAATTACGATTATCCCAACATTTCGTTTCCTATATACTTACATATGTAGATAGAATAAAAAAGTTATTTCGATGCATTTTTACGCATGTCTGTTAATGATTCGTCAAAACGGTGACACTCACATATTCAAATGTACGAGAAAATTGAAATGGAGCGTTTGTCATATGCCGTATATATTTGATCCAAACTACGAGTAGGTAATTACATTCATCTTCGTGATGCATTGAATTATCATAACCGCATAAATTCCAATGAACTAGTTCAATCTGTTGTTTTATGAGCCAAATTTACAGACAGTCCACGTCATATGCAAGAATATTCACAACACGCAATGACATATGTGCGATTAGATTTGTTTATATCATTTGCAAGCAACCCGAAATGTAAGAAATCGCATCCGAATTGTGTTCTGGTCAAACATCGGTATATTGACATGACGTATGTCGTACGTACGTATGTTCAAACAATAATTAAAATCGCTAATGGCTTTTATTAATTTAAGTGTTTTTGGATGTATTTTGCTGAATGGCAGAAACGTAGGTTGCCCCATGCTCATATTTTAATATGGTTGGTAGACAAAATTATGTCCAATAAAATAGATGAAATCATTTCTGCAGAAATACCTGATCCTAACATTGATCTACACTTACATAACGTTGTAATTAGAAACATGATTCGTGGTCCATGTGAAAGTATCAAGACAAATTCGCAAAGCATGGTCGATGGGAAATGTACGAAAAGGTATCTAAGAGAATTGCTTCAAGAAACAGTCTCTGGTGTTGATCGCTATCCGCTTTATATTCTAAGATCAACGGATGATGGGGGACAATCAGCTACGCTAAAGGCGCAAAACAATGAAATAATCGGTGATAATCGATGGATAGTACCATATTGCCCACTGCTTTCAAAAACGTACAAAACGCATATTAATTTCGAGTATTGCAATTCCGTAAAATGAATTAAATATACATACATATTTGAAAATACGTAACCAAGGGATCGTATATGACTGTGTTTTCGGTGCGAAATCCAAATGATGTAGTTAGTTACACAATATCAAATGACCCGATACATCAGCAGCAATGACGCTGTATGGCGAATTTTAGGATTTCCAATTCATGAACGACATTCGACTGTTGTGCATTTATCCATTCATCTGGAAAACAGAATTACAGAATTTAATGGCCAAATGTGTGTAACTTATCGAGAGGCATGCCAAAAACTAAATTAGAAAACGATTGGCTTTGCATATGACAAGTGTTTGCAAATAAGCAACAAAACACTCTCGCAAGTTGGTATGAGTTGTCCTACTCGATCAGACAATCGGATTTGTTTCGCATGTTTTTTACTGCAAGTCGAGTGCCTTCGCAAAGAAGTGGTCGATCGATGTTGCTCGGTAAAATAATCGGAGGTCCAGTTTTGAGTTGGAGCAAATGTGGTGGAAATTCTGGTACATCACGTGAGTTTAAAAATTCAACGGCTAATGACTGTATCGATGGATTTGTACGAATTATATTAATCATTGAATTCAGCCATCATCTACCCGCGCTGTTTATTTCTTTTTTAAAGTGAAGAACAATGCACATACATATGTAGATATCTGTTAAAATTTATAATTTGAATATTCATAGCAATAAAATAGCTTGTATCAATAATAACGTACTTTACTTCCAAAAATTAAATGCCATTCGGCCATGCGCAACTGGTTTTGACATTCAAGCAACACGACTTCTTAAAGAGAATAGAGACAAACTTCGTGTCTTAATTTGCTTTCTTCAAATGAAAAAAATATCTAAAAAGTGGAAATTCATTTCATAAATTTGCGTCAGTTATTTCATTTCTCAATTTTCTTGAGTTTTCAAATGAAGATAAAAACTGAAAACAATATACATATATGTACATAACCACAAAATGGAATATTTGTACCTAAAATAAATCAATAATGAATAAAATTAAAAAATAGAGCATGAAACCAAATATATACTATACACATGTAAATGATGATGAATGTTATCAGCCTTTTGTCCATTCTTTTACCAGCCGCCTCGTTTGGCAGGTACCGCATGACGGATTCTATGTGCCTCGTCCTTAAGGCAATAAGAAATTTGCTCACATGGTCCTTTATTTTGACTGATTTCGATTGATTAAATAAATGTATACATACGTACATATGTATATGTACAATTACTGCATATTTTACCAAAACCGAACCAAAATTTTAAACTGTGTAATTTTTTAATGTTTTCATTTTCAATTTTTGCAAATATTATTGAAGCTGGCATAACTAATTGACGACCACGTACATAATGAAAGCAATCAGAGTTTTTTATTTTAAACTTAGAGTGGCAATTGTTACGATTTTTAAAGCGAAATAGCTACATGCTGATAATGAAATGAGGAAATGGGCATGTTACAGTAGCAATGAAGAAAACCAAGTACAAAACATTTTGGAAAGGTTCACAAAAATTCCTAAAAGTGTTGTAATGGAACTCTTATCCTATTGCAAAATAACTATTTCAAGTAGTACCAATAGCTTCACTTATATCACTAATAATAGCCAATATTGCAATGGCAGTACTTTCGAATGAAAACTTATAAAAATTGAAAACTTAACACATACATACATAGATGAATTATAACTTTTGTTATACTTTTTTAAAATAATAAGTTTCGTTTGAACAAAAGTGACCAACAATTCTAACGTTTCCAATTTTGGAATTATGGATTGAACGTTTTTGTCAAATTGTATTTATTATTGTAAATTTTATTTTTATTGCGTACACAAGTATTGTTAAACTTAATGTTGCTTGTAACTTATGTTATTTGTTTATTATTATATTGATTGCCGGAAGCAAAGCATATTTATCTTTTACTTTTTATTTTGACTCCGAACCCAAAGTAAAATTTATATTGTTTGATAATTATAGATCAACAAATACATCATTTTTAAAATAAATTATAAGGAATAAAACAAAAACTTGTACTGTTTGTTCCAGAGCCATATGGAGTATATACAAAGTTGTCATTCCGACATTTATTTATTTATGTAAAAAATAATACAAAAAGGCAAGGAATATGACGGGCTTAACGACCCCGCGGACCCCATGTGAATCCTGGTAGCGTCTACCCCGGAGCGAAATGAGATGGAATAGCAACGGAGAGCTTAACACTGGAAATGGCAACACTGCGCTCTACAGCGGAAAAGAAAGTAGTAGCAAAAGTGGAGTAGGATTTATAATATCTAAGAAAATCAGAAACTCCCTCCAAACATGGAAACCCATATCAAGAAAGATGAATTCTACGCGCAAGTAATATCAGCGCTAAATGAGACTAGAAAATGAGATATACTCATGGGTGATTTTAACGCGAAAATAGGAAGCGATAACACCAACATTCGCTCTACCATTGGAACGCATGGATGTGGAGTAAGGAACAGCAATGGCAATCCCCTAATAGAACTGTTCCAGACATTCCAACTCGTCATAGGTGGCTCTATCTTCCCCCACAAGGAGATACACAAATATACGGGGACATCTCCGAGCGGTAATACACGCAATCAGATAGATCATATATGCGTGACCAGAAGATGGAGAAGCTCTTTAATAGATGTCAGGAATAGAAGAGGTGCTGACATTGCAAGTGATCATGAGCTTATCACAGACGAAATCAAGATAAAGCTAAAATATCAAAGAACAAATACCGGACACACAAGGCGAAAGTGGCTTCACATACAACAACTACAAAACACATCAAGCGGTAACGCTGGCAATAAACGAACAACACTCATGGGAAGATATCGTTGCAGTATACAAACAAGCTGCTGAAGGATCATTGGGAATAGTGCGGCCACATCGGAACACATGGATATCAGACGACACATGTACCCTGATTTCTCAGAGAAGGGAACTCAAATTGCAGCTGACAAACAATAATACAGAAATGGCTAGCAAGTACAGTAGAAGGAGCAGCTAGTCAAAATAACGTGAGAAAACTACATTAGACGATTGACTGCCTGACCAATCGGAAATATAACAGTAGCCAAGCAGTTGCCGATCGTAATGGCGCATTATTAACAAGCAATGAAGCACAGACACTAAGGTGAAGAGAAAACTTCGAAGAAATTAGTGACATCACTATAGATGACACTGAGAACTTCGAAACAAATGCACAAACAAACAACCTTAGAATTGCGTGCAACCCTCCCAGCCTAAACGAGATACAACACGCCATTAAACAACTAAGAAGTAATAAAGCAGCAGGCGAGGATGGCATACCCGCAGAAATTCTACAGGTTGACATCGAAACCACGGCGAGACTTCTACGGCCCCACATCACAACAGTCTGGGAGGAGGAAAGGCTGCCTCTAACTTGGAAGAACATTGTAAAGTGACCAAAGAAAGGCGACTTGAAAGCCTGCAACAACTGGAGAGGAATAACTCTGCTTAATACAATATACAAAGTTCTAGCAACAGAACAGAGGAAAAATTGAAGATCAATTACGTGATGAACAGGCAGGTTTCCGGCCCAATAGAAGCTGCGTAGATCAGACTAACACCTTACGCATTATTATTGAACAATCTTTGGAATGGCATACTCCCCTATATATACTGTTTGTTGATTTCAAGAATGCCTTCCACACCATCAAACGTAATATGGAAAGCATTGAGTAGAAAAGGAGTACCCCAGAAAATAATCAAAATCATCAAAGCTATATACGAGGACGCAGACCTCTCAGTTCTTCATAACGGTAACATCAGCCAACAATTTCAAACAAACGATGGAGTCAAGCAAGGATGCCCACTATTGCCTCTTTTATTCACCATCGCGCTGGATGAAATAATGAGCCAAGCCTGTTTAGAGAGAAGAGGAATCACGTGGAGTCTCTCACACCAAATCGGGGACTTGGATTATGCAGATGATATTTGTCTACTCTTCATATCATGAAAACCAAAGCCATGAGAATTAACAACACGAGCACAGAAAACATCATGCTACAAGGCCAATCAGTCGATTACGTTGATAGCTTCTGCTATCTGGGTAGTGCTATGGCAACAAATGGCGGCGCAGAAACAGACGTAGATAACAGACTCAACAGAGAGAGAGCAGCATTTGGGCGCCTGAATTCCGTATGGAGAAGCTCATTCATATCTAGGCGGACCAAGCTAAGAATATTCAACGCTTGTGTAGAGTCAACATTGGTATATAGTATGAAACTTGGCTAGTATCTAACACCATCACACAAAAACTTCAGGTATTCATCAACAAATGCCATAGAATCATATGTAGAATATTCTGGCCTAATACCATCAGCAACGCAGATCTCTGGACCCTTACAGAGGAGGAACCCATACACAGAAGCAGATCAAAAAGAAAAAATGGGGGTGGATCGGCCATACATTGAGAAGGAAGCCCGACAGTATTACAAGAATGGTGCTAGAGTGGAATCCTCAGGGCTCCAGAAACCGTGGACGTCCAAGAAAAACCTGGAGACGCACTATCCTGCAAGAACTAAGGCTGAATAACCAGATATGGGAAGAAGCAAAAACAGCAGCGGCGAATCGTGCCAGGTGGAGATGCTTTGTGGAAGCCATATGAAAGCAAATATATTCAGAAATGGAGATAGGAAGAAAATAAAGTTTAAAATAAAAATCAAATATTGTTAGAAATAGGCTAATAGACTAAACATAACTATATGGGATAGTATAGAATGTAGAAAAAGTTATTTAAAACCGTTTATAAAATTCAGAAATATCAGATTTAAATTGGCTTGCATTACTAATTAATTGTTTTGTAGGGGGAAGTTGGCTGCAAATACGTACGAAATGTATAAAGAAATGTTGCTCAGAAGCGGTCTTATTATCCTTGGTGCTATTTATTTTTTTTGCCTCTGCTTGATATTAAGAAGGAGAGTCTTTGATATAAGTAAGTAGGCTGTTTGGTATAAACAGTTTTATGCAGCAAAAGAAGAACTCTAGATTTTAGTAAATTATCAAACGTGATATTACATATTTGTTTTGCATATCTTGAAATGCTGCAATTTCTTTTAATTCCAAATATGTATCGTACAATACTATTATATGTTACATTAAGTCAGCGTTTGCTCAGACTATCACAACTAGCAAATAGTTCGCAGCCATACATGAGGCTCGGCAGTATGTAGGTCTTAGCTAGTAACATTCGAATATGTGGTGGAGTATAGTGTTGCGACATCCATAGGCTTCTTAACATCCCAAATGTCTTACCACAATTACTTTAGATATGGTCATATCAATCCAATTGCTTATTAAAAACTACGTCTAGGTTTTTTGCGGTATCAACAAATTTAATTACCTCGCCATTTATTTTTAAATGTGGTATATATGTATGTTGGTAAGTGTTTTGTATTGTCAATAACCATAGCCATAGATCTTTTAGGATTTACACCAAGTCCATTAGCAGATGTCCATAAATATATTCGCTTTAAGTCTTCATTTATTAAGTTCATACAACTGATACGTTACAGCAGATATAGAGCTGTACATCATCCGCATACATTTGGATCTTACATTGTTTAAGTTGTAGAGGTAGATCATTTGCGTATATTGAGTACAACAGTGGACCAAGTATCGAGCCCTGTGGTACCCCTCTAGGCATTGTGCAAGAATTGGATGTGTTTGAGCCGTAGGTAACTGATTGACTCCGACCAATAAGGTAAGAAGTTATTAACTTTAAAGCTATTGCAGAGAAATTACACATGTATTCAAGTTTGAGGCCAAAAATACCGTGTTCAACTGTACCAAAGGCCTAAGAGTGGTCAAGTAGAATTAGAAAGGATACTATATTAGGTTTGTCTATTTGACAATCCAACTATGTTTCGGCCTAAACCCAGATTGTCTAGCAGTAAGTGAAGAATTTTCATATAAATAGCTGTTTATCTGCACATGGGTTAGCTTTTCGAAGACGTTAGACCAAAAAGGCAAAATTGCTATGGGCCGGTCGTTCTTGTCAGCTTTAGGGATTGGTATAATTTTTGCATATCTCCACATAGATGGATATGTAGATATTGTAATAATAGTATTATTACATTGTATAGTATGTATTAGTAATACAAATGTTTTAAAATACAACAAGGTATACGAAAGGGTAAGCTTTACAAACTTGGGATGAATTCCATCGTGCCCAACAGAGTTCGATTTTATGTCACAAAATGATTTAAACACCTCTTCCTGCGTGAAGTGAGTAAAGTTAAAACACTGAAACTCTTGATGGTTTGAGCAGTCGATTCTATGTATGTTGTTGTAAAAGTTAATATCAATTGTCGGCATCTGTATGTTTGCAAACTGTTGATTTAATTTATTAACGTCAATTGCATTGTTCTCTGCAGACCTGTCATTAATAATACCCACTTTTCTTATCTCCGTCCATTTGCTTTTAGAATCAACAACTGTGTTACCGCCGTCAACAAAGTGTTAAACAACCAGCCCTCATTGGCATACCCTGTATGACTTGTTTTCGTTCCGTTATAATCTCTTTAAGATATAGAGAGTTTAATCATTTTTCTTTATTTCTTATTATTCTCTTTGCTTGATGTTTCTTTTATTTTAACTAACGGGTCAAAATGTCCCGTAATAAAAACACATCATTTTGTGTATATGTATATACTAATGAAAAGAAAAGAAGTTTTACAGAAAGAGTTGAGATTTTATTGCTACAACGCGGTTTAAATACATTAAATTTTAAAGTTCTTTATTTCTTCCCATAATTATACAAATATAATTAATAAATGAGTTGATTGAAAAGAACTCTTAAAAAGTGTAATTATTTCACATTTACAAAACAACAAGCTGTTTGAAACTTGTTTTTATAAAAATCCATTTTAGATATTTTTATATTTAAATTAACATTGGCTCTAGCATTTCTAAAAATTTCGTAAAAATCTGGGGTTCTGAACCGTTTCCACCTCTTCTATGCATAGTTTCTGGCTTTAATCAAAGTTTTAATCTCAATTGTAAGCCACGGCTTTTTATTTCTTATAACTTTTCTTTTGATAGGAATATATTTTTCATAGAGGTAATTAAGGTTGTGATGCAGAAAACTCAGCTGTTCGTCAGTAGTGGGCACGTCAAAACGCTGCTCCAGTTTATAATCGAAAAGTCGTCATACAGTGAGTGGTAATCAACGTTTTCAAAATCTCTATACTCCAGTATTTTGGGTGGTGCTATGGATAAGACTTAAAGTTATAAAAAAAATTATAAATCATGCTTAGATAACATTGATGCTGACAGCTGTTCAAATAACTGGACATTGGAATTGTTGTTGACAAAGCATAGATCTATAAGTGTACTCGAGTTGGTTGTAAAGCGAAGGGTAATTTTTATTTATTAAGATTTTCCCTGCCGCTAGCCCCTAATTTATCAGAACATAATGTGATTAAAAAAGTTTATAACAATTTTCGTATTGCGGCAATAGAGTGTTTTAAAGCTTAACAGTTTTTTTTTATAAAGAGACCAAAGTTTTTGATTTGACAAAAAATTAGTTTGAACAAAGACATTTCTATGATTACATATTACGGTTACGAAAAGTTTTAGTAACATACAAATTATAACATTATTCAATGAATTCCCCTGATCGAAAAAACTTATCCAATGAACTTAGCTCATCGACGCGTATGGGCTCATCAGTTTGCTGGTATATTATCCACGACTTTTAAAAGCTGTTAATATTACATTATCTCTCTTCTATCGATGTGCATGAAAAAAGATTCTGTAATTTTCCGGAGTTAAGTTTTCGTTGACATAAAATGGGGAACTTCTATTGAAACCAATTGCGTTCAGACATAACGAATTCTTTTGCGCTTTAACATAGTTTTTATAGATCCCAGCACATAATTTCTGTCATATGGGCATTTAAATTTAATGATTATTGCAGCATCTGTTTTATTACAGTTTTTTCTTTTGTTAGCAGAGTTATTATTTCTATTTTTTCTAATACGATAAGTCTGTTGAACGTAAGCGCGACGAATCTGTATTGTTTCGCAAATCTTTTTTTAAATATTATAAAGATTCTCATCAGTTTCAGAAGGCACGCCATTAATACATATGTCACATGAAACCATTGAGTTTTCTTGTTTTTTAGAAATATTTTTCTGGTATACAGTTTCTTCTTTTAGTGCAATATTATCATGTTTTAAAGCTGCTACTTCTTCCGTAAGCGATTGTTCAAGTTCTGTTGTTAAATTTCCCTGAGTTTTAATTTGCACTTTTAACGATGCAATTTCGGCTTGTGTACTTTTAAAATCAGCCGCGACTGTTCCTAAAGTTGATACTCGTTTTGATATGTTAATTAGGTCGCTCTGTATTAAATTGAATCTTTTATCTAAATTGTCTAAGAGATAATTTTTACATTCTGTAAGTTTCTGTATCATTACAATCTCGATTTGCTCGGTAAGCCGTTCGAATCGCTTATCCATGATATTAATCATTTTAAAAGGTGAGTCTGTATGTGTATAGTCGCACTGAGTACTTTGGAGACTTTCTCTTACACGATTTTGAGCGGGAGTTCCAAGAGATTTAGTTGCTGCATAGTTTAATGGTGTGTTTTTGTCCATGTCTGATGAATTTTGCAAATTGTTGTTTGTATTATTGCCGCTCTTATTATGTTTTTAGTAAGTTTAGAGTTTATTTTGGTTTTCTTTCTTAAATTATTGAAATTTAAACTAGGTAATGATATCGGATATACAATATAACCTTTCCTCTAGTCGATCTAACAAATGTAAGTTTGTTAAATATGTACAATAGGTAGTTGGGTTCCTTGTTGCAAATTATTTTGTGAAATAAAATCCAACTGCAATATTTTAAGAGATAATCAAAAAAACCTTAAACAATTTTTTTGAACACTTGGGTACGTTGTCAGTCCGTTGTCAGTTTAAAAACGTGATTATCAATTGCACTTCAAAGAACATTATATATATGTGGGAACAGAGGTTAACGCAGAGATACATCCAGTACAACACTGACACACCAAATAATGCAACACTGACGTACTTATTAGAGTACAAAAGACAAAGAGGACAGACGAACGCACAACAAGTTGTTAGGCAGTTTTTAAGTAAGGTTTTCGAGGAAACGTTGTTCGCTCGCGAGAAATAAAGTTGAGTAAAGTTGTTGAAAAGTAGCCTAAACAGTGAAAGTAATTAGTTCTTTAAGTTGTGAGAAATGTTAGAAGTGCTTCGGACGGACATTAACTTAATTCAAAACTATTAATTTAATAAACCATTCCTTTTTTTTTGTAAATTTTTGTAAATACTAAATAATAATCCTTTTTTAAAATAAATGAATAAACATATAAAGCTTAACAAATACAATACTGGAATCTTGAGTTTACATCATAATTCCTACATATATATATACATGTTAGTGTGCCAGCCATGATTGAATGTCACCAAATATATTATTTTAAGACCAGAGACTATATTACCGTTTTTTATTATTGAACTTACGTTATATTTATTTGAAAAAACAGTGGTCTCATACTTTCCTGCAAATGAAAATTGATAATCTCTTAAGTCATAGACATCCGTTGCACTCTAACAACCCATATGTGTCACCTTTGTTCCGTAATGAATTTTCAATGTTTACCATTAGCGAACTACGGAGGGTGCGTCCTTATCCCTTTTAATTTTCATCGTTAATGGTTTGATTGCAAAAAGCCTACTCCTACCGTTATTCATGACAATAAGGTTTATTACTCCCATTAATAGCCTTATATTTACAGAAAACCATATTACAAAAAAATTTTCAATTTCTTATATCAACTTTATCAAATTTTTTCCAGTGCTTGTGTACACTGTAACTTGATTACTATTTATTTCTTTTTTATAAAGTGGATCACTTTTTAACCTGTTTATTCCTTATATGAACCATACCGCCTGATTTATACTACTTTGGCCTAGCAGGACGCTTAGAGTATTTTTGGTTTTACTTTAATACATTTTTAACCGCTTTATTTAATTTTTGTGTAAAGTTTTTCAAGTTTTCTGTCAATGACAGAGTGGATGGTGTCATTGTATACATCCTTGAGATGCAGTTATTACATTCATCTTTTAAGCAACTATAAATTTCCAGTAAGTTTGAGTGATTGTGTCTAACTCAAGCAGGTACATATATTATAACACCCAATATTTGTACAGTATTGATAACTAGTGGGATACTTAAATGAGATGAAAAAATATTAAGTAATTCTATAATTTTTCTCTTATTTACTGAACTGAACGATTTCTTACAGGGCAAAATTTACTAGACTAAAAATTTATCCAAAACACTAATACAGCATTTGTTCCACAAGAAAACAATATTGGTGCTTGTAACGTCCTCAACTTCCTGCAGCAAGATCTTTACACCATCTTCCGTCTGATTTCTTTTAATATTTCCGTCCGATTCCGTTTTTTAATTTCCCCAAAGGATATTAAATGGCGGTCGAAACCAGGATATGTATTATCATATCTGATTTATCTTATCAAATAATAATTTGGATGTGGAATATGTTATTGGTAGCTCCACCTGCGGGATCAAACTTGTGGAATCCTGCTTTCATCTATGTATGGAACCCTCTCTAATCTTTACTATTACTGAGTCTCCATCTTGCAATTCACCTGCGCTGGCGGTGTCCGTTGATGATCCTTTCACAATGTGAGTACAAAGATCATCTGATGCAACGCTCAAAAATTGCTCAACTGACCGAGCCGGTTAAAATGGTTTTTAGACCTATTAGCGCACCAGGCACTACATTGCATTTTCCGGTCTTATACCCCAGTTCATCTATTTGTTTAAAATAAAAAAGTATTGTTTTGAATATACCAGCTCATTGCATCTGCACGTATTATTTTTCCGAAGGATGTAAGTTCAGGTAGCACATAGAAAGGAATGTTGGTATAATTTCCAAAAGGGGCGAATAATTTTTGCATTCACAAAATGATTATGCTGTACATCTTTCATTTAAGATGTGCCAGAGAAGCATTCGTCGTAAAATATATTTTTTATCTGTTTCAAGTGCTATTTTTCTATTGACATTTATTGTTTAATGGGGTGTTGATCTGCTACTGAACACAATTAATCGGAGAATCTGTGCCTCTTGTTATTCTTCGGACGGTTAAAATTATTACCCGACCTCCTGGTTTGCCATAGTATATGGTCATATGGTTGCGAACTATCAAACGCATTAAAATGTGATCGATATTAATTCTGTGAAAAACTTTTCTTTAATGGCTATTCATTTGAAACTTGCTTTGTAGACCTTCCTTCCTGATGCATCGCCACATAGCTGCGGCAATTCATGTTTTACATTTCTATAGACTGGGAGTATGCATCAGGAAGCGTTTGGGCTCCAAACAGCAGCATGTTTGATACCTTCCCATTCGATCCTCTTATAAATACGTATACAGCCCTATTCCTATACATTTCAATGTGGTCGTTCATTGCTACGGCCGAATGGCTATCAGTTTTTATTTTATTTATTATAAGTAAAAGCTGATGATGAAGGGTGGGCCAAAAGGGGATTGAAGATTTTTTTATTTTTGCACTTACGAATTTTGCCAGATTCTAAGGATCTTTTTCTTTTCTAGTTTTTAACGACATTTTTGGTATTTAATTTTTATTTAAATTCAAATTGGTTATTACACGTGTTTTCTTACAATTCTGTTGTAAAAGAATTTATTAACTGCACTCCAACTGTGAACTCTAAATAAAACACTTCGACTTTTTTTTATTAGGGACCCTTATTAGGGATTCTGCAACTGTTCAAATTGAAATTAAAAATAACAGTCTTGAAGACGCTTATTTTTTAAAAAATAAAAATAGTAACAATGAAAACAAATCTGTTGTACTAAAGTTTTCTTCAAAAATTTATAAAAATAAATTCATGTCTTCTAAAGCCAAACTTAAAAAAAATGATGAAACAAAAAAGATTTTTATAAATAAACTATGAAAAAAGAAACTATGAAGTTGTATAGTTATGCTAAATCCTTAAAATAAATAGGCTTTTTGCCGAAAAATAGTGAAGTATCTAAACAAGAGCTTATTCATGATGAGGATGAAGTTCATAAAATATTATTGAACGCAACATCCAACAATCGTAATGGTAGAAGCTCTTTAATCCACTCAAGGCTAGATGAAGCTGAGGATTCTAGTGATGCAGATGGTGGTGCATGTCTCCTGCTTAAATATTTAATTTATTTATTAAACATTAAAGTAAAAGTTTTTTTTTTTATTATTATTTAATGGTTAGTAATCAGTATTTCTATAATTTTTCGAATTTTAAAAAGTATATTAATAGTTTGAATTTTAATTATTTAAACATTATTAGTTTTAATATAAGAAGTGTTTCATCTATTGATAAATTTAACAATTTTAAATCAATGTTAGTCCAATTTCCAAAACTACCTGACATAATAAAAAAAAGCATTACAAGAAACATGGTTCAATAACCACATTACTCAAATATATACGATTCCTGGTTTTGCTTGTATACACTGTTGCAGAGAAGATGGATACGGCGGTACATCAAAATATATAAACAAATAAATTAATTTTACTATCGAAATTTGTTAAAGTGAGAATTTTGTTGAATTTATTGCCTTAACCTTGTTAAATTTCAATATCAAATCTAAGCCATTATTATTTCATATTATCGTTTTCAAAAATGCAGTGATGCAATATTTTTAGATTTTCTTGATAATTTATTAGATGAAATAGCTCAAAACCCATTAATAATAGTAGGAGACTCAAATATTGATCTTTTCAAAGGTGGTTCAAGTTATGAATTAACCTGTATATTTCATAATTATGATTGTAATGACGCTCACACCCTAATAACAAGACCAAAGAGTAAAACTTGTATAGATCATATATTCAGTAATTTATCAGATACGCTTTTTGTTGAATCAGTGGAGTGTAACCTTTCTGATCATAATTTATTATCTTGTAAATTGAAAAGTAACTTTAGATGTAATACTGACACAGAGATTTCGAAAATTTATTGCGACTACATAAAGGCTAATGAGTATTTACAAAATACATTGCCAGTTAATTTCTCGTCAACTAATGTATCTGTTCTGACAAATTCTGTCATATCTACTATCGAATCAGCTGTCAATAACTTTACTATAATAGCAAATGGTAACAAACCATTAAAATTTGAAATAGCCCCATGGATTAACAAAAATCTTCAAGAGTTAATTTTGTATAAAAACAAATTTTTAAAACAAAGGCGTAGATCAAAAAACAGAGAAAATTATGATGCCAATTTAAAAAGAATAAGTAAGGTAATTAAACTAGCAATTAGAAAATGTAAAGATATTTACTATACTGACAATTTAAGTAGCATTGGAAATGACACAAAGAAGTGCTGGAAATTTATAAACAATACACTTGGTCGATCGAAAGAAAATGTTGTTAAGTTTAGTGATGTGCATGGTAGCATTATTTCAAACGATCTAATTAAAACAAATTTATTAAATAACTATTTTATTTCAGTTGTCAAAGAACTTAAGCAAAAAATCAGTACTTTGCCAGGAGATTATTTTACTTCACTGAGGACGCTTAATGCTTCATGTCATCGGTTCATTTTGAATGAATGTAAAAAAATATCCTACGGTGCTTTTACCTACATATATTAGTTGAAATTTTTAACAAAATTAAAAATACTTCGGAATATCCTGACATTCTAAAAATTCATAAAATCATTCCTATCCCTAAAACAATTGCTGCATCCACTATTGACAAATACAGATCCATTGGTATTCTATCTACAATAGATCAAATTTTTGAAAAAATATTATATGATAAACTCTTTATATACTTAGAAGATAATAATATGTTGTATAAGTACCAATTTCGATTTAGAAAAGGTGTCAGTAGGCAAGATGCTGTCTTAAATGTAGTAAGAGTTGCTGGAATGTTCTTCGATTTTTCTAAGGCATTTGATCTTGTTGATCATGAAATAATGTTACAAAAATTAAAATATTACGGTATTCAAGGACGATTATTAATTATTTATTTAATTATTTATTTTATTAATAGGAAGCAGTTTGTACAAATTAATCAGTGTAAAAGCTTTACTGGGACAGTTGAATACGGTGCTCCGCAAGGAAGCGGCTTAGGTCCGTTATTATTTTCAATTTGCATAAATGATTTAAAAAATCTAAATCTAACAGGTCAAATATTTATGTTTGCCGATGACATTTGCTTGTTTTATCCATTTAATTATGATACAGTCTTGAAAACACAAATAGAAAAAGATGCTACTTTATTAATGGAATTTGCTCGCTTAAATGGCTTATTAATTAATTCTGAAATTATAAAATTAATCGGATTTAGACCTCGTACAGTAAACGCAAATAATAATTTCTTTGTATATGTTGATGGCAAACCCATATATGAATCATATTCGGTCAAATACTTAGGAATCACGTTACAAAGTAACTTATCCTGGGATTGTCATATTAATAATGTGAAGAGCCAAATAGCTCCAGCTATTGGCATTTTATACAAATTTCAAAACAAATTATCTGAAAAATTAAAATTAATGATTTACAATTCTTTAATACAATCGCATCTAAACTATTTAGTGAGTGTTTTTGCTTTTAATAGACATAATATAGCTTTAAAATCGGTACAACGTTCCCATTGAAGATTGTTTATAATTTGCCAATTACTTTTTTAACACTAACGTTATACAAAGATGTATGTGAAAAAATCTTGCCAATTAATGGCTTATATATATATCAAGTTCTAGTATTTGTATTTAAAAGTCTTCACAGCGAAGTTGATCGTACAATTCCATTTTTTGAAAACCAGGCACACTTTTATACCAGAAATTCTTCAAATTTAAGAATTCCGAGATGTAGATTGGAAAGAACGAAACAACATATTGACTATATTGGTGGTAATCTTTTTAATAATCTACTACGGAATTAAAAACCGTTGAAAGCATTTCAATATTTAAAAGATTATGCAAGGAATATTTGAATAATTCAATAGAAACACTAATTTAAAGCATACCTTTTAGTAAATTATGTCAAATTTATACCTTTAATATTTCCCGTTTATAATTTTTTTAAATTTTTTTAAGAATATTTTTAATATAATTGTATGTTAAGCTTAAACAGTTGTCAGCTTGCCTCAAAAATGCTTTTATGGCGCTGAGGCCAAACAATATTATGTAACATATTTTTTCTTGTATAATAATTGCCTTATTAATAAACAAATATTTATTATTAAAAAAAAAAAAAAAAAAAAAAAAAAAATTGACTTCATTTTCACACTTATATATTATTACAATTTCCCAATGTTAATGCTAAATCCACGCATTCCTATTCACGGCATGGAAATAAGATCTTCCGATACCTACCTGAATTCTTAATATTATCAAAATACTTAAATCCATTTTAAACTATGTACATACATATATACAATATAAGACGAAATTCTAAGCTGAAACAAGGAATATCGAAATATGCGTAATATTATTTTAAACTCAAGTGGTAATAAACAACAATTTGTAGATCAGTGTTAAAAATATACCAACATAAAGTTCGGTGGTACAGGAAAATAAAAATATATTATATTAATATCATTCCTTGTAAAGCGACTAGGCTTATACTCCCAGCCAATAAAAATTCCACGATCCTGAAGAATGATAATACAAAACGCAATATTGCAAGAAATAGAATATTGGAAAATCAAATAAAAATTCATCAATTTGTACCTAAAACAGTTCCTGACGAGACGCGAATTATAATAAAGAAAAAGAAAAAATATTCGAACAGTTCTTTAAAAAACGAAATTGTTTAAAACGAGATTCTCATAAAAAACGGCAGCAATTGTTTAGTTCACACCACAAAACAGAAGACTACTACAACATGACTGAAGCTGCAACACTCCTAGCGTACATTAGCAGCGGCTCTTTAATAATTTAATATGAAATCAAAACGAACAATATATAAATAATACAATAAACAAAAAGATTTATAGTGAACGTATTGAAAGGATAATGCAAAGGAATAATAAAACCAGCCTAGTATTGACATTTTCTACAACAATGCACACATCCATTAGAATAAAACGAGAATATCTTATTCAGACAATGAAATTATTAGCAACGAAAAAATGAAATTAGGTGTCCATAAAATTTCCCCATTTAGACCGTCGCAAAAAAGGGTACCGATGATCAAGGTAAACCCAAAAGACGAACTGTATTTGATTTTCAGAAGTTCAACGTCCAGACAGTCACTGACAGCAACCCAACTCTAGATGTTGAATGGCGCATAGCATAAAAACCGTCTTTATATTTCTTTTATCTATAGTTTGGGCTTTGCAAAAAGTATTTTTATGACATCCGTCTGTTTTCCCAATTTTCAGCACACAGTTCACCAGAAGCAGGTATTGAAAAAGCTTAGGAACTTCCAAATGCTTTTAGAAATCAATTAATGCTAATACATGATAAAAATAAACTAATTAAAATATAAGAAAAGAAACACTCAACTTAGCACAGACCAAAACCTTAAACGCACCCAATCTATTATAAAGAATTAGAAGAAATAATATTTGTAGACGAGTAATTTTCATATTTTTCTATCTAAATGGATTTCCACTGTATAGCTAGAATATTAATGGTTTTATTAACAATTACCACGAACTAGAACACACCACAACAAGGCATTGCTATACTTGAAGAAAAACAATACTACATAATTACACAAATTAATTCTATTGACATTGAAATAAATATATGTAGGTACAAAATTCACGATTGTAAATACCAACATACACATATTTCATCTCATCAGGCCATTTCGCAGCGTTTTTAAAACACGTTTTTAATAATGTTACCTCACCTACTTTAATAGCAGGAGATTTTAATTCATGGAGCACACGGTGGGGGTCTACCAAATCTAGCACCTTTATGCTCAATTACGATATAATAATTCAACACATTTCATTTCAATTGTCTTCCCTTTCTTCTTGGAAAACTCGTGAAAGATTTTAAATTAAAGACAAATTAAAAAAAGATTAATATACGAAATTAAAGCAGGCATACCACAGGCAAGGGTACAGTGTTGTATACAATTTTTACGTCAGACATTCCAGTCATAGAAGACGTTATGATAGCTATATATGTATATGTAGATGACACGGCAATTGTGGCTACAAGCCATTGCCTAGAAATAGCGTCACTGTATATTCAAAATGAAATCAATCTTCTTTAAATATGGCTTACGATATGGAACATTAAAGTAAATTCTGAAAAATCAAAACCTATCACATTTGCTTTCCAAAGGGGAGACTGTGCAAGGGTGGTTATAAGTGGACAACAAAACAGATAATTCTGGCAAATATCTTGGTGTGATCTTAGCCCGATAACTCACGTGGAAGTCACATATAAAATGTAGCCAAAAACACCTGAAGCTTAAATTACACAAACTGTATTGGTTACTAGGATCAAAATAAGAATTAAACCTATGCAATAAGCTAAGTAAAGCTAAAGTAATTTTAAAGCCGGTGTGTGGAAATATCGAATTATGTTATGGGGAACAGGTAGCAGGTCAAATATTGATTTGCTAGAAAGATAGCAAGCAAAAGCTTTAAGGGTAATAACGAAGACCCCATGGTTTATATCAAACAAATGCATAAGAAGAGACTTAAACAGAAATCAAACGATTGAGTGAAAGCTACTTTAAAAGTTTGTATAACCACACAAATCCTTTGGCCTACGATTACAGTGATACTACAAGAAGATACACATGTGTTAGACATACCATCAAGACTTTTATAGCTGCAAATATTTTGTTGTATATTTATTTATGAATGATAAGCACTTTAAGATAAGTAGTTCATGTGAATATGCATATCAACTATTATTTAATGAATTAGTGAATACATTTGCTTAATGTCTTAAATACTCGTAAGATGGATTGCTAACAAATAATAATAAATTCTTTTTGACTCAGCTAAGTTCCTTACAGTTCCAAAGTAGTCCAGTTTTAGCACGATGAACACACTTCGAGATACAGTCATTGATATATAATTATATAAAAACGATTTATGATTTCATCAATTTTGCTCCTTTTTGTAATGAAGATAGAGATAGATAGTAATTGACGCCAGTTAATATTAATTAAAAGTTTATTCAATGTAATGTGTAACAGAACTGCTAAACCCATTCTTCGAATTAATTTCAATTTTATGATGATATCTGTCCTCCGTTTAAGTAACTGGATCAACGCGATTAATTGTACACTTTTTGGGACCATTTACAAATATCAAGTCAAGTTAAGTTATCTTAATGTTTTCAGAGACTAAAAAATAGCGTAAAGCTGCTTTGAGTTGGTGGCGTAATTTAATTAGGTTGAATTTAGGGGTTTCGTGTTGAAAGTAATTGGTTTCCCTTGTTGTGTTAATATTTCGTATTGCTATGTTCGAGGCAAACAGGTTATGTGCGTTCAACTTGATTTATTAACAGTTATTTTAGCCTTCTAAAAGCTTCTATGGCATTATTATTCAATTTAATTTCAGAGTTCTTTGACATATTCTGGGAAGTCCTTCAACGGGCCTCTAACTAAAAAATCTCCTGATGTTAGCATATCCAAATCATTACGATTGTCGGAAATGGGTGTCAGTGCGATAAAATTTTAAATTGCATAAATTTAACATGCAAAGACGCCAAATTTTAATATGTTTAGCCCAACGGTGTGGACAAATGCAACTTGGCAGACAAATGCGGATCTCAGAATCCTACAAAATCGGATTATCTTGGTGGAAGAAATTTCCATTCCATCAACAATTTATTGCTGGTGAATAGAATTTTGATGAGATGCGCGTTTTTGAGTTATCTGACCGAATCTCCATATGCGTAGAAAGGAGCATATAAAAATACATACGTAGCATTTAACAGGTGAACGATTTTTCAACTCAGATACAACAGTTTTCATGAAAATATCTTTTTAGAGACGAAGTTAATTGGTAATGTTGTCAAAATAAGGTGACGAATGTTTAAGCCGACCGCCAAAACGAACTAAACCATCGGAAACCATTACAGGCATTAACGAGTAAACTTTGCTGGAGGAAGATACGTTTTGACTGCTTTTAATTAAAAAGTGTGTTCCACGTCATTAGGAGTGAAAAAAGAGAGCTGTAGCTTTAGAATTGTTAAAGTTTTAAGAGGAGAAACTCTTGATTTGAGAATCAGTTATGATTTGGCATCGTTTTCAGATTCGTATTTTATATGCACACATGTTCCATGCGCGACTAGTACTTGACAACTGAATTGAAACTAAAATTTTTTTTTTATTATTATAAACAAAACAAATTCCCTTAACACAATAGTTGTAGTTGAAAGGTAGTTGCGACATTTAATTTTGCAAACATAAAAGCAGTACTTTTATATAACTGAGAATGTAATACGAATGATTCTTAACAGCTAATTTTTATTGATTTGCTTGTGAAACGCTTTTATTTCATCGTCCTCATTTTCTCTCCTCAAAATTCACTGCCTATACACACGTCTATACATTTTGCAAATGCTTATATTTATTTGGCAACGATATCTGTATGGTTGGCCCAGCACGCAGTACGTCGTTGAGGGAAAAGCAAGACGTATTTTTGGCTGAACCATCAAGGACATCCCTTAATTTGTCATCTTTGTATACATAGTGATGAGGCAAATAATATTTCTTTTGAATTTCTTTTTCTATTGTATTTTAATTTCTTGCTGGCCTTCTCTCTTCTCTATAAATTTATATCTTTGAAAGGCGTGTTCATGTCAATCACCGAGTAAATGCATATCACCTCCTTCTATTTGAGGCAAACAAACTTAAATGAACCAGATTTTAAGCGAAATGTTTTTTTACGGAACAATGCTCACAAAATACTTCATCATCTGAAATAACTTACGGCTTTCAAACTTCTACTTCCCAAAAGCTTTTGAATAAATTTTTTAACAACTAAATTATAATCTCTTTTTTTTAAATAAATGAATAAATAACAACAATATGAAAGGTTAACAAATACAATAAAGGAATCGTGAGTTTTAATCTTAATTCCTACATACATACATATATGTATATAAAGCACTATTACTCGCATTTTTCTGAATATGAATAGACGAGTATGGAAACACCCGCCAACAACTACCCAGCCTAATAATGTTTTTTGAAGTAGATCAGCTAATCTGATTCGTACAACAGACATGAACTCGAAATCGAACAATTGAGCATTTGAAGCTGTATGTTTTTTATACGTATGTATGTGTATATTCCACTCTGAAGTGTTAGTTACATTTGGCTGGTAGTAACCTATGTTTGGCGGTACCATGGCTGCTTGATTAGTTTTCATGTCTTCATTTTATGATGATATCAACTTATTTAACGATTTACCATCTAATATAAGAACTCCATATTTACTTTTGACGAAAACAATGGCGATTGCTTACAAAGCACCTGAGTGGAAGATATCTTTTTCATCTGTTACCATCGCTTGAAGAAGTAAACACTGATTGCGTTGAGATGGGTTCTCTAGGCACCACTGCTAGTGGACTTGTTACTATGCAATAAAACAATGTAGGCATAGCTTGCTGGCCTTTGCTTCAAAGAAGGGCGACAAATCTAAAACAAAAATAAGAGCAGGCCGTAATTTGACGATATTTTGTTTTACAAAATGCCAACAGTGTTGGAGCTCTTGTAGCAGAAATATATACATGTCTATTTTGTTGAAGAGATTTTTTGCAAAAGAATTGTTTTGCAGGCTTACTTACTACGAAATGTTCAGTATATTCAGCTTCGGTTCTCTGCAAATTTCCTTGGATAATCTGCCAATTGTATATAAAGAATGCAAGTGTGCATCTAATTTATCAATTAACAGTCGTAAGCTGGTATCAGAATAAAACCAAAAATTTCTTTTATGTGTGCTTGAAAGCCGAAATTTTGCCGTTCAGAGTAGCTACCACCAAATGTGGGCAACTGGATTTCAAGAACCTTAGTTTGTTGATGAATGTTGATCAGTACCAATTTTGCCAAAGATGCTTGATTGGCTCCTTTTTTAGTCTCTCCCGTGAAATAGAGGGAAATATATTTAATGCTTTCTATGCTTATTGACTCACTGCTACTAATTATTCTTTAATGGATTGGACCTTGTCAAAGACTCCTCAATATAATAATAGCGAACAGAACGCTCAGCTCCGTCATCCTTTTTTTTGCGTTGGTGTTAAACCGCTGTTAAAATGTTCCAGCTGCTTTATAATTGCTGAAACTTTAGAAAAATACGGCAACGTCATGGGTTGACATTGATAAAAACACAACTAGTTTTTTCATAAGGAAGGTAAGGTTTTGTATGTAAGGAACATAAAGTTCAGCAGGGCCGTATCAGCAGTAACAGCATTCTTGCGGTCTCATATTCTCCGCTTATTTACAAAAAATTCGATTTTTTCAATTTGGTGTAAAACAACAATTATATCACTGTAATTTCGAGCGACACTTGTTATTTTTATTTATTTAAGCCAATTGAATGGATCCTTACAAGCTAGAATATAATTGATCTAAAATATTTTTAATAAATCCTTATTATCTAGAAATAATTTTAAATGAAAATCAAAGGCCAACCATAAATTTATTATTAATATGTTTTAAAGCACTCACAGCACGGTGCATAGGTTCACATAATTTTTTTTTGGATTGTAACGGTATATCAAAATGCCACGAATTGAATAAATATTCACAATAAATAACACCATAACCAGATTAAAAATTATCGTAATCTTCTCAAATGTAATGGTTTCAACCCCAGAAGTAAGAAAGAATATAATATGAACAAAACGATAAGTGAATAATACTATTTTTAACAACAGATTTTACGAACATTTTTTTGTTTTTCGATTTTTTCAATTCTATTTGAATATACAGCATAACTTGGACTCCATACAAAAGAACAATACTCTAACTTTAAACGGGCAAAAGCAGTAAGCAGCATATTAAACGATATTGGATCAGTAAATTCTTTACATTTCCTTCTGACAAAATACAATATTATATAAGCTTTGGTTATAATATAATCCAAATGTGAGTAGAAATTTAGCTCACTGTATAAAACTATGCCAAAATCTAAAGTTTCATCTACAACTTTTAAATCATTCTTTAAAAGCCGGTATTGAAAAACTATACGATTTCAAAAGCAAGATTTATAGAATGTCATTTGAAAATATTTATGAACATTTAGTGATAAATTATTCATATTGCATCAATCCGTAAACATATTTATAGAATCTTGAAATGAAAATTAAATCCTTGCGGAACCCTAGAAACTGCAGTATAAGATGGCGATACGAAATTTTCAATAAAAACTGCATATTTTCTATTATCAAGGTGAAGCTTAACTATTCAAAAACATACCATGAAAGCCCAGTTTCTTAATGATTAGAAGAAGATTATTGTGTGCCACCTTATCAAAAGCCTTACATAGATCCATCAAAATTGCGTCAACTTAATAATGTTTATCAAAGGCAGAAATGGAAACATTGTTAAACACCTGTTGTAGTTGAAATTGCTCGGATCCAAAACCATGCTGTTCATTACATATGTAAATTTACGCTTAAGAGAAAAAAACGTTTGTTTTTGGTAATGTGTTACAAAATGATGGAAATATTAGATAACTTAGATATATTTCGGTAATTCAAAATATTTATTACTATTTTTACGTATAGGAGTAATAGATGCAATTTGCAAATGTCAATGAAATAACCTAGCGTGAGATTTATAAATAGCTGCTGAAGGGGAATGACTAAGAGGTTATCCAGTTCTTTTATAAATAATGAACAAAATATCTATCTCAACGAAATTTTTAAACATTTTGTGACATTTAAAATATCATCAGTAGATAATTTAACTATATTTAAGTGAACAACAGACTCTATACATTTGCAAATATCGGGCGCAATGACATTAATGATATTATCAAAGTTCGATTGAAAAATGAGCACGAGTGCTTCAGCAATCATCAATTTGTTTTTCCATCAGGAAGTATTCAAGTTCGCTTTTGTATTGGCGGATGTTTAAACACAAATAACAATTAAAATCTCTAAGAGAAATTCAATTGAAAAACTAACTACATACATAAATCAAGGTAGGACTTTGGAAAGCAATAAAAAAATTTAACGAATACAAATCCAGATCCAACAACCACGGCTTACGATCAACAGAAATGAAATTGCGAATGCTATTTGCAAATTTTGGTCCGAAAATTCATTAGATTGTAATTTTTCTTAGACAACCACCAACCGACATTATAAATACTATATCAACTCCACAATTTAAAATAAGCGTTGTAATTTCCATCCCAAAGCCCCAAATGGATAAAACTTCAGCAAACTCTTATCGACCAATATCGCTTAGTGGCTGCCTATGTAAAGTTCTTCATAAAATCATAGCAAATAGATTTGGGTAAGAGGGAATGCTGTTGTTAATTAGAAAATGGGATTCCTCAGGAGTCTACTCTTTCTATAACTTTGTTTTTAATAGCTATACATATGTATATGCAGGAAAAAAACGTGTAAATATATTACTATATGCATCAATTTCTCATTTAAAAAGTTGATCATATGAAAATACTGGGAGTAAATATTAACAAAACGTAAAAATGGAATACTCATATACAATATATGTATATGGGTTTCCTTCATGAAGCAACTTAGTATTATAAAATGCCTATCAAGTACAAAACTAAGCAATTTTGCTGTCCAAAATCAATTATTCCTTGCCATTCTATGATTATGCTCCTAAATCTCTATTATTTTTTTTTTTATTATTATTTATTTATTGATTCTGTCTTAAGGACAATAATAATAAGTATTCAAATCTTAAACTAAAAATTGTTGTGTTTATACTGCAATGTATGTTTATACATACAAAAAGAAAATTATCTCGCCAAATCAAAAGTATGCGTCCTTCTGAGACGCTGATGACCCTCAAATAAGAGTAAATCTCTCGCAAGTGGATTGGGATGAAAAGGGATTTTCTTAACATAATTAGTGCTCAACTTCTTAATCTCTTCACGGATGGTGGGTATATTTAGGCCCCTATGGATGTTACAATTCTTGATGTACCACGGAGCGCACGCGATCGTTCTTAAAATTTTTGACTGTCTTCTTTGCAGTTTTTCGACATTAGACGCCGAAGCTGTTCGTCATAGCTGAACAGCATATAACACTATCGGCTTTATCGTTGCCTTATACAGAAGTACTTTGAGTTCTAATCCGAGCGCCGATTGAGGACCAATGAGCCAATGGAGCTTGGCAGTTTTCGTTTTTATTTGAGTTATTTTGGCTGCTATGTGCCCAAAGTGATTGTAAGATGAACACACTTAGTGGCATTTACATTTATCTTCCATAGTTTCAACAATTTTTCCAATTCTGCCATGTGTATTTGAAGCTGTTGGGATGCAACTACCGGGTTTTTATGAACGCTCAAAAATGCAGTATCGTCGGCAAAAGTGGAAATGCGAGTCACTGTGGCCCCCGGATACTACCTTGAGGAACAGCAGCAGAGATATAATTTCCTTCGACCTTATGTAAAAAGATCTATCTACTAAATAACTTTTAAATATATTGTGAACGTTTGCGGGGAGATACGTTGAAATTTTGTACGTTAGCCCATCATGCTAGACCTTAAAAAGGCTTGCGATATGTCAATAAATAATTCAGAGCAGTATTGTTTATTCTCAAGCGCTCCACGAATTACATTAGATACTCTGTGCACTTGTACTATGTTGCTTTCTGAATCCAAATTGGTGATGAGGTGTGATATTGTTAGAATCGATGTAAGACACCAGCGATTCCATAAGTAATTTCTCAAATACTTTAGAAAGTATTGGTAACAAGAACCTGCGTAGCGTCATGATTATTCCAGACTGTTTCCACGATAAAGGAAAGTATCCAATTCGCAACATTGGATTAAATATAAACAAAATTATCCTTATACCAGAGTTTGGTAAATTGCTTATCATTGAAGTCGTAATTTTGTCAATACCGCCTGCCTTTCCTGGGTTTAGGTCTTCAAGAGCTGACTTCAATTTAGAAAAACCGAATTTAATTGGGTTTATTACTGCACCATTATTTAGTAAGGGGCTACACTAGAGCCTGTATCATTTGGAGTAAATACATTTTCTAAATCCCTTGCGAATTCTTCTACTTTTTCGCTCGTATTTTTTGCTCATTCTCCATTTTGTAGACGTATTGGAGCTTCGTATGCAGTGGAACTTCGCATTTTCCTTACCACCTTCCATAAGCTGTAATTAGTTTTTTCAGTTGGGTCCAAATCTTGAAGGTAGTTTTTGAGGTTAGACTCGTTTTGTGTTTTCAGGGTGTCACGCAATTTTTTTTTAGTGGTTCAGTTGAGCCTTTATGTATGGTGATCTACTTTCCTGCCATTGACGTCTTAATGTTCTCTTCTCCGTGATTTCTATTCTCCGAGATTCTATTCACCCGTGCTGGATTAAATGCCTTCTTTGGGATGTGTGAGCTGTGGGTGTGGAACACATTGCAGTATTGGTCATTATAGGGGAAAAGATATTGACGGCCGATTCAACCTAATTGTCAGACTTCAAAGAAAGTTTTTGTGGCAAATACGAACTCACGTAGATTTTATATTTTAGCCAGTTTGTTCTCTTATTAGGACAGCAAAACCAGCTTTCCTTCTGGTTACTCGTCGAAACGTCGTCGAACAGAGATAGAACAAATGGAGAGTGATCCGATGAAAGATCCAGTGGGGGGTCATTTCTATTTGTTCACGTTTGAAATTTTTTATTACCGCAAAATCAATTACATCTGTAATTTTGTTGAGGTCTGCAGGCCAATATGTGGGGTGACATTATTTGCGTTGAAGAGTTGTCTTCCTCTTGGATTTTAAAGGCGAGAACCCCAGAATGTGTGCTTGGCGTTGTAATCACCTGCGGCTATGAATTTTGGACCCAATGTTTTGAAATATTCGAGAAACTGCTCTTTAACTGTGTTGTGTCTTGGAGGACAGTAAATTGCAGATATGGTTAAACAACTTGATGAAATATTAATAGACGTTGCCTGATGATGATGGTCTGTACTATATTCTGGCATTGTGTAATGATTTATGTCCTTATTGACCAGAATTTCAGATCCACCACAAGCGCTGCCACTGGGGTGTTTTGTGTCATATGTATAATAACCATTAACTCGAAAACATTTTTTCAGGGTGAAATGGGTTTCTGAAACTAGCAGCACATCAACTTGCTGCGAGTGCAGAAATTGTTGAATTTCGAGCTTATGTTGGCTTAAGCCGTTTGCATTCCAGAAGCATATTTTCAACTTGATCATTTTTTGTTGATCAAAATCTGCATTAGCACGGTTTGATTTTGCATCATTTGTTGCATCATGTTTTCCATACTTGACAGGAAACGATTCATGACTTGAATTAAACTGTCTATGGAGTTTTGAGTGCTTTCACGCTGTGGAGAATTTTCGGTTTTTTTCGCCTATCATGTTTTCTTGTGCATCAGGGTTTTTTTAAAAAGTGGCTGAGGAACTTTATTTTTGCCAGTTATGTTGTCAACTGATTTCCCTTCAAAACCTTCAGACTCTAGAGCTTCTTTCAAGTTATTAACTGGAACAGAACTATCAATGCCTTTAATAACTACTGTTAAACCTTTAGCGCTTTTTAGTTGATACGTATAGTGATTTTTTCCTCAGTATCAAGGTAGTCTACCACTCTTATGTAATTATTTTCACCTTTTGCGTGGACTTTAGTCTCCTGAACGTTTCCTTTTCGTAGTGGCACAACATAAAAATTTGCTTTACCTACGATATTTGTCAGCTTGTTGACAAATTCGTTATTTGTCGCCTCTCGTAGGTATAGTGGGGGTGGTTTATACGCTTTCACAGTTGTAGCTATAGTTTTCTCACTTCCCTTTTTTCTTCCCTTTGCCATAAAGTTTTTAAGCTGCTTTGGGTTTGGCTCAGATTTAGCTGATCGTGGACTGGACTTACCTTTTGTAATCGTAATGTAAAGATCCATTCCTGTTAACACTTTATCACTTGGCTTTGGTGTTATCGTTTTTGGTATAGGACCCTTTTCATTCGATTTTTTATTATTCATCAAGGGTAAGTTTGATTGATCATTTTTATCTTTTGCAAGAAAATCAATCGTTCTATTTTTTTCAGTGTGTTTGTTTAACTCAGGCGCACTTGCACTCAAACTTGTGTTTGTTGGCTTTGCAGTTAAATAGTGCTTGTTAAGCATTGAATCGGCATAGATTCTGTTCTGGTTCTCCTTATCACTATGATAACTCACTACAAAGTAAGCATTTCTTCTATTTGTACTGAGCCTCCTTTCTCTCGTTGGAGAGTAATTTAAACTCATAAAGTTTACAACAAGTTAAGCTAATGGTTTTTTTGTAGTACTTATTGTTTTTCACACTTTAATTGATTTTTTTGAACTTGTGGTTGTTGTGCGTATATACCAAAACGGTAAAAAGAATGGTTTTTGTTGGTACGTACAAAATTAAGTGACTAATTGATTTTTGTATTTTTTTTAATGAAAATAAAAGCAAACGCAGTTATAGCAGCTACCTTGGGTGCGTTTCGAACAACCCCATTAATATCAAAATTTATTAATATTTAATATATTGTTTTATTCGTTTACATATGTATATTGTTTTATTCTTACAAATTAAATACGCTTTCCTCTTTGATGGGGATTGCTTAACAAAACGAAACCAGAACAAGAATAAGCTTCGATATTAAAAGAGATAAGCTTAAAACTAGAGACATAATTAATTGAGAGCAATTAATAAAGAAAAAGTACTTCATATACCGCTTTACAAAACGAAACCAGAACAAGAATAGGCTTCGATATTAAACGAGATAAGCTTAAAACTAGAGACATAATTAATTGAGAGCAATTAATAAAGAAAAAGTACTTTATATACCGCTTTAACTACCCTCCTTCTTTACACACAGTCGTCCTCGACTGTTGAAATAAATAAAATTAGTTTATTAGTTACTAATCTATTTATTTTAAATAAGTTTATGATTTTTATATAATCTGCAGCGTGGTTAATTTAAATTAATTTAAAAAGAATGAAGAATCCTATTTTTGTCCTTATGAACAGGTCGGTTATCTATCAGAACATAACTTCCCATGTCCTTTTGAACTAATTTCTCCACAAAACGTTTATTAAATTTATTGCCAAGCCTTTTGTTAGTTTTTACAAATACCTTGTCTTCCGGAGAAAAGTTCCTAACTACTCTGGAAGCGTTGTAGTAATTCAAATCTCTGTATTGGGCTATGCTTAGCTTCTTCTTAACAGATAACGGTTGGCCTAAGCTCAGTTACCGAATGTATTGTCTGATTACATTTAGAGACAGCAATAAGAACCAATTCTCTCGTATCATCATACTTTTCCGCTGCCTTTAGGCACCTTGCAATCTCTGCTAAAGTACTATGAAAACGTTCGACCTAGCCGGTGGAACCTAAAATGTTTCAACACTAAACTGATTTGCGAGAATAGACTCGAGAAAAAATTCATAATTGACAGCAATGGAGCTTTGACATCTACAATTGATCGAGATGCAATCGGAAAAGCTAGAGCAAACTTACTAAATTTGTCCACACAAGTGACAAAATGTGTATTATCCGTCGAGAAAATGTCTATATGTAGCAGCCGGGTTTTCAGGGATAGGAGATTTTCTAATCCGTACCTTCCTTGGATGCCTGACATATTTCGATTCTTTACAAGTTTTGCAAGTTATAACTACTTCCTGCAACTTCTTTTGTATACTCGGAAAATAGTATTCTCTAAGAATTTGATTCAAGTTTTCGCGAATATTGCGGTGTGGCCTATTATGTGTGTTCGATACTATTTCAAGCTGGTCATCAGGGTTGTTAATGTCTATTACCGTTTTCCTGCTAAAAACAACTTTTGACAGATGGAACATGTTTTTTAACATCATTCTGTATTTGTCCTAAGGTATGATCATCACAGTAAATACAGTTAACAACACTTGGATTGACAGCTTTTCTCAACAGTTTTATCAACTCTGTTAATTTGTTGAAATTTATTAAGTGTCTGACCTGATTAACAAAAACCGTTTCCGAAACTAAAGCTGAGTATGATGCTTCGATTAAAATAAGTAGAGTTTTAAAGCAATTGATAGGGTTTATGACAGTTTTGATCATTTCTGTCGAAGATTTTTCGCTATGAATTGTTACAGTGGTGGACGACTCCGATGTTATTAAAGTCTCCGATGCTATGGCTCCCACACTTGCAGATAAAGCATCAGAACCAATCGTTGCGTGCATGCTCATTGAATCACTTTCGGCATAATGGATATATTGACGAGACAGTGCATCTGAAACTAAATTTTATTTTCCGGACTTATAATGGAACTTAGGTGAAAATTCTTCAATAAATGCCCTCCACCTCCACCTACTTTTGTATTGGGAATTTTTTCCGAAAGAGAAAATGCTAATGGCTGATGATCTGTATAAATGTTCAAATTCTTCGCACCGTACAAGTAGTTCCTTAACTTCTGAAATGACCACACAATAGCCAGCAGCTCTCGCTCGTTTGTGGAGAAGTTTTCTTCCGTGACAGATAAAGTTATTGAGATCATAGTCACGGGCCTGCCATTTTGAGCTAATACAGCACCGAAAGCACTAGATGACGCGTGAGTTGGAATGCCTCATTAAAATCTGGGTGAAGCAACAAGACGTCTTCAGATGCTAATATATTTTTTACCTTTTGAAATGCGCCAAGAGCTTCATTATCAAGACAGATTTTAACATTTCGGGAAGATTTTGCTGAAAAATTGCCATTTTTTCCGCGAAGATACTTTGTAAGGGGTTTGGTTATAAACGCATAGTCCTTAACAAATCGGCGGTAATAACCTGCCAGCCCTAAAAACGACCATAAACTGCTTGGGGTTTCAGGGACCTGATAATGAAGAATATCATTCACCTTGTCCGGACAGGTTTTAATACCATCCTTCGAAACTAAAAATCCTAAAAATTCTACGGAGGTTTTAAAGAACTTTAACTTTTCCTGTGATACCCGCATATTTGCCTCATAAATTCTCTGCAAGATTCTATCAATATCAAAATATGTTCTTTAGCCGATGGTGAGAAGATTATGATATGATCGATGTATACATGACAGGTCTTTCCGATCTCTTCACGCAGAACATCGTCTATCGCGCGCTGAAAGATACTATGCACGTTTTTAGCCCAAACGGAAGTCGACAAAACTTAAATTTCCCATTACTAATGCTAAACGTTGTTTTTTCCTGTCATTCTCCGCCAAGTTAATTTGATGAAAACCGGAATTTAAAGCGAGAGTAGTGAAATATGCGGATTTCCCCAAATTTGACAATATGGTCGATGTATCGGGTATCGGTACGATCGCTTGTAGTTTTTGAATTTAGTTTTCTAAAATCAATTACAAGCCTTTTCTTTGGCATCCCCGACTCATCGCAACCTTTCTTATCAACTATCTATATAGGATTATTACACGGAGAGCGAGAAGGTCTTATTATCTTATTCTGCAGTAAGTCCGCTACTTCTTTATCAACAAAATCATTTAGAGCCAATGGATAAGGATATGATTTTGAGTATACTGCCTCTTGGTCCTCAGTTCTAATGGTGGCAACGACGTTGGTGACAAAAGGAAGGGACTCTATTGGATCTGCAAATACTCTTTTGTTAGCCTCTAAGACCATTTCGAGCTTCGCAGCTAAGTAAGGTGGTACATCAGAAGGTTTGGAACTGATCAAATAATTGACTTCCTTGCAGTAAAGGAACGACAACTTTTCCTCCCCATTCTGATGTTTTAGTATGCCAGACTTGTAGTTAACTTGCGCTTTTATTTTACTCAGCAAATCATAGCCAATTATGACATCAAATGTCGACAAATCTTGTAAAATGAAAAAATCAGCAGTTGTGCCCAGTACATGTATTACATATTTGGAAAAAATTTCCGAATTTCCATTAACTGAATTTACTAAAAAATGTTTCTCCAGTGATTTGATTGATTTTAAAAACGAAAGATTTTTAATATAATTTTTTGACGTGCCGGTGTCGATTAATATATTTAACGTCCTGCTACCGATAGATCTTTTTATGTACGGTAGGAAGGACTTGGCTCTAAAAAATTAACTTCGTCATGTATATCGTCTTCAGATAGTTGAGTTTGTGCATTATAAGACAGCTGAGGCTGAGGTGAAAAGTAGCTGAAATTTGAGCTCGATGGCTTATCATCATCGTATTCAAAACGGGTTGCCGCAGGATATTGTTGATTCAAATGAATCATATTTTGGCGAAAACTATCAGCCGGTCGTTATTGACACTGATGACTAAAGCGATTACTATTATCAACTTCCATTGGTTCAACACTTTGATGATAGTTAGCATCATAATTTTGCGCTCCATCAGCATTTCTATTATACGTAGGCTTCTGGTGTGAATACAAAAAGGGACAGACATATCTGCTGCCATTTCTATGGTCATATGTTAGGTAATTAACATCTATTGTTCAACTGATATCTAGGGGGAACGTTTTGTTGTATTTGTATACTATTAAAATGAGGTTGCCCAACAGGTCGATAATGCAGGGGGTTATAAATAACGCTTTGGGCTGAATTACTCCAATAAGTTGTTGCAAAATTATATCTCGTGTTGTTGGTTTCAAGTTCCTGGGCAAGAGCATGAGCAGAAGGCATATCAGAAGGTTTACATGAAAATAGAATATCCGACCCAGAAATAAATACGCGCAATGCATTTTCCCTATATTTCTGACCATGTGCATCAATTAATGCAGGGTTACCCTCATTTGTCATCATCACCTTATTTAAAATCAACGCCAATTGTTTTCAACCGTGTCGTAAAATAGGGTTATTCTCTGCGATCCCTGCTTTAATGTCGATAACTGTTGTTCTAGCGAAAATATGGACCTTTTATCACCAAACGAAAAGTCTAGCCTAGACAGTATTGCCTTGAAATTTAACACTGTATTGTATGAGCTAAGTACCGAATCAGCGGATCCTACAATTTTATTCCTAATAATTCCTACAGCCTGATAATGTATAGAACTGCCTTCGTAAGGTTCATACAATTTGTGGGCAGTTATTGCTGCCGAACGCCAAGAGATATATTTGCTCGCCTCCCCAATGAATTCGGGAATAGATTTCACTATGTCTAGGGACTTACTGCACCTTACACCTATCCTTATACTTATAGCCCTATACTCCTCAACTTCTACAGAGTTTTCTATAACTGATAACCTTCTAGTAAGTTCGTTAATACTGTGTTGAAAATTTTGACTTGCCTGCTCAGTCACTTGTGTTAAAGCTATACTCAGTAAGGCTTGCACAGTATTAGCATCCATTTTCGCGGAGTTCAAAAAAATATTCTCAAATCTAATAGTAAGATCATTCACATCGACATCAAGTCGTCGATGCTCACAAGGACATAATGTTATTTACATAAATTTTTATCAATAGTTTTAACAACGCTACTTAAAACAAAAAATGTTGTTATTATAGGCTATTATAATTTCAAGAATGCGAGAATCAAACAGTTAAATATATGGAGTAACTATGTCATAAATATTTAATTTAGAAGAAAATATCTTGAGATAATATTGGGCAATTATTACATTTAAATATCACTTAAGTAACAACTACGAGTATGAGTGTGAGTCGTAAGTAAGTAAGTAAGTATTAAATTCAAAAAAATAAATTTGGTAAAACTAAAGTATTATACTCTCGATATTCTAATAATTAAATACTTAAACTTTAGTACTTAGATTATTTATGATCCATGTACTGCTCTTCTTTAAATTCTCCTGTCAAGCGGCAATTCTCGTAGTACTTACGCCTTCTTAGAAATTAAGAGAATTTTTCCGAATTCCATTGATCTCCAAGTTCTTTTAACAATTTGTTCTCATTGTCTTACATGCTTTTAAGTTGGGTTTTAATTTATCTTCTTAGTTTAGTCGAAATTTTTGCAAAGAATTTCGATACCGTTATTACTTTCTTGATATTCCTTTTACACCGCAGTTTATTGAGTTTTTTGTAAATTTTATTACTTATTTTTTATATCACTGGGAATCTTTAACTGTTTTTAATTTTACACAAGTTCAAATTAATAGCCTGGAATTTCAAATTACTGTTTTAGTTAAGTGCAGCTCTAAGATTTTAGCCAAGTTTTTAATTTTATTTGGATTATTAAATTTATTAGAATGTATGTATGTAGTTTATTTTTTCTAAGTTTTTCATTCCAACTGAAACCACCCAGCTTTATTACTTTAAGATAATAATAATAAATTTAGCTTATGAAAGTCGATCTTTTAACAATATTTCATGTAGTTTAGGTTGAATTAAGATATTTTAATTTCATTAGCATATAAAGTTCTTATAATACCATTTTCATACAAATTTCATTTAACAACCGATTTTTAGCTATTACGCACGTTTAATGTGTTTCGTCAGGGATCATTTACAATTTTTATATGCTTATGATCAATTCATTTTAAGTAAAACTGTTAACACGTGATTTTGGTGCTTTTTTTAAGGTTTGGCAGTATTGGTTTTTATTAATGTTAAAAAAAAGGTTATTTGATTAATTATTAAATGGTTTATAGGACATTATTTTTTCACGTCCGTTTCGAATAAGTTTGATTTAGCCTCAACTGCCCCACGTTGGGCGCCAATTAACTTTTTCTTTTTTTAATATTTTCAATATCAAAATTTATTATTATTCTTACAAATTAAATACGCTTTCCTCTTTGATGGGGATTGCTTAACAAAACGAGACCAGAACAAGACTAAGCTTCGATATTAAAAGAGATAAGCTTAAAACTAGAGAGATAATTAATTGAGAGCAATGAATAAAGAAAAAGTACTTCATATACAGCTTTAACTTATACACTCTAGAAATACAATCATCCGAAAATGGTTCAAATGCAAAAAGAACCCAAAAGTTCTCTAAATTATACAAGGAATCACTAGCAATTGTTCTGAACTCAAACTTACTCAATTTAACAAAATTCAACGTTGAAAGCAGACAACCAAACCATATTGGTTCTTCAATGATAAATCAATTAACTTTTCTCTGACTGATTTATCAAAAACAAATACAGATCCCTCAGTATTCACACAAAGGTTTTACGTCAAAGATAAAAAATAAAGTATGTTACAGCGTAACTGAGAATGAAAAACTATTTATATATAATACACTACGGAGGCGATGAACATGACAAACAATAAAAAAAAAATATTTTGAAATATGTACAGACTCGCTTTCATACCTCAGATCAACTAATAATAATTTAAACAACAACATTTATTTTGATTAATAGATAACCAAACGTGGTACTTGTTTGGGCACCTGAACATTGTGGAATCAAAGACAATGAGTTTTCTAATAAAGCTGCCAAGGAGGGAATTAATAGAACTCTATTAACATCATGTAATTTAAATATAGATGCTATTAACACATTTTTATATTAACACTTCTGTGATAGTAGCAGTTTCTTCACAAAAACGACAAATTGGTGCCAAACCTTCAACTCTTATCAAACTTGTATAAATGATTTTCTGAATGACTGCAAATTAATCAGGCTAGATTTTGTCAAAATAAAAAGACTCCAGTTAGGATACTTCAAGTTGGCTCATGAGCATATACTCACATTATCTACCCCCCATATCTGCGATTATAACATAAGCCTTTCTTGTATAATAATGCACATTTTTACAACGTGCCCCAAATCTTCAAACACAACCAAATCCCCGTATCTTTACTTTCAAATCCCATCTCACCCAAATAATAAACTTTTCAAACGAAACGCAAACATACCCAACAAAAAATAGAATACCTATATGTGACCTTCTCCGAGAAAAGGAACCTAGTGTGTGAAAATGAAGTTTTGAGAAAAACGCATTTAAAGTTTCATAACGCATTATCACTTTGAACACACCTTCAGTTGGGAGATGCGATTTGGTATGGTTAGTTATGATGGGGTGCCGACTTTGGTGACGTCATGCCTATGTGGTGACGTATTTTTTTCGCTTTTAGTGTGACAATACCTTTGCTATTGTTGCTGTTCTGTACACATTGTAAAAATAACTATAAGAAAGGAAAAGAAGAAAGTGACGCTTCAGTCTTGTGCCAACTGTAAAACGAGTGTTATCAATATCTGAAAAGTTGTTTCGCAATTTTGGTTCTTTTGTAATTTTGTTACTAAGCTGATGTTAATTTGAAGAAATTTTTATAAAAATGGATATTTCTGACAGTTTTGATGATGATTTAAACAGACTAGACTCGGTTTATGGCAATGATGAATCAAAAAATAAATCTGAACCTGCCAGCAAGAAAACAATATTCGAAGCACCGGATCACGAGAAAAAGAAAGCTGAAGTCAAAGCGCCGAAAAAAGAATAAACTGAAATTGTCAAACGGAAGAAAATCAAAGTACCAGATCACGAAACACCGAAAAAAAAGTCCAAACTCCAAAAAAATTCGAAGACTGAAAAAAACCATTTAAAACCAAAAAAAAAAAAATTTAATGTTTTTCTCATTTTTATCATCATTTTATTATCATTTATCATTGTACGTTTTTATGGGGTAAATACATTTTTATCAGAAATCTAACTCTTTTCATATTATTCTACACCTTTTTAGGTACCAGAATCCACTCCCGTCCAAAACGTTTTTTGGCACACCTACCTACCCTTTTCTCGGAGAAGATCACATACGAGTATATGTTTGTTATTTTTTATTTTAATACTACAATAAAATATTAATTAACTAATTTTTCTTTGACTACGTCTCATCGCTAATGACGATTTTGAATTCAAAGTTGTCCTCTGCTTTGCTGATATATACACATATACATATGTACATATATGTATGTACATTCAAACATAGATATGCATACATACATATGTATACATGTACATATGTATATAACTAATTAAACTAAGCGCTGGATTATCGATAGCAGCCGAATTTCAGTGGCGTTGCTAGTTGCCAAAAAGGTATTACAGATAGCCACTTGTTACTAAAGCTGCCAAACTTAAATTGTTCTTTTTAAGTAATTTGGCAACAGAGAATTTTTGGTTGCCGTGTGAGATTTTAAAGGAAATTTGGTGGTAAATAAAAAAGTGATTGTTACTTTTATGCATAAGAAATTAATTATTAAGTGTTTTCAAAACAAGTTTATCCTATAAATGACTGCATACAGTTTTTGTTGAGCTTCTTATTTACCTCTTTTTAAATGAAGTTAGCTGTAGTGGTATTTAACTATTAGATAATTAAGCAAAAAGTATGTTTAATTATGAGTGCATTCTATTAATTATGGTTTGTCTATTATTATTCTCTAATACGTTATTTATTTTCTGTTCGATAATCTGGAAATTGGCGTGATCCGGGCTACCCACGCGGAACCGATAAAGTACAAGGATCTTGTATTCTTGGATCTTAGATTTTTAATGTGAATTAATAATTGTTTTATTTCATAACACAGAAAAGGATAAAAGGGATGGGAAGTGCTGACATTTGAATAGACAATAGATCCCAAGTTATTAATTGTTTTCTCGTAGTCTCCTACATCTATGCACGTGTACTAGTTTAACTGTACCCGACTGAACTTTGGCAGACCTAGTGTCGATGGCCACTATTTGGGAATTGGTATAATCTAATATCTTTACATATAGCGAATATCACCATTCTAAAAAAAAACGAAAAACAGGAATACTTTAGCTCCTAATGTTATTCTTCTGGACTATTTTTCCACTGTCAGTCAGTAGTGTGGTGTGCCGGTTTTCCTTCATCAATTCCCTTTTATAATTTTTACATACCTTGGTTCCGAATAGTTTATTAACCTTGTACAAAAATCTGTTCACATGCTTTATAGTTTTTTCTCTCTCTTTTTATTATGATGTTTTTAAACCAACTGCTGTCTATCTTTCCCATTCCTCAGGATCATTAAATGATTTCTTACAAAAAAATGGATCAAAGGATTTTCTGCTTAGCGTTGAGTGGATATCATTATTATATTCCTACATTGATTTGCCCAAAAGTTCAGGCAAATTACTTTGAGTTCCCTCTGACCGTTAACGAAATAAAGTGCACTGACAATAACACATATCTGGCGCATCAGGAATATGCATTTATTATATACATTTTGCCGTAATATTAAGATATACCCGATTTAAAAATAATTAAAAGTGAAATAACCAAAAGAAGTAATAAAAGCAACTAAAGACATAAAATAAATAAATTCAAAAATATTTCGTAAATGCATTAATACAAACCCACCCACGACAACAAAAACGGTCCAAGAAGAAAACTATAACCAAACAAAGAACAACAAAATATATGTACTTAATCAAAACGAAAACTTTACAACAAAAAATCTGAAAAGATATTTATATTTAAGTCGATGTATAATTTAAGAAGACAAACAAAATAAACTCTAAAGTTACTCAAAAAATAATAAGAGCTGTATTATTATACAAATTACAAAATCGTGTAAGAGAAAGTCTCCAAAGTACTCAATAAAACTATGCATATGCAGACTCACCATTTAAAATTACTAATATCATGGATAAGCAACAAACAGCAAATCGAATCAAAATGATAAAGAAACTTACAGAATGTAAAAATGATCTCTTAGACGATTTAGATAAATCATTCAATGTAATAAAGAACGACCCAATTAATATCTCAAAAAGAGTATCAACTTTAAAAACAGTCGCGCCTGATTTTAAAAGTACACAAGCCAAAATTGCATCCTTAAAACCGCAAATAAAAACTCAGGAAAATTTTACAACAGAAATTAAAAAATAGTTCTTTAAGGCTGTCATTGGCCAGTATTGCAGATTTGATATTTGGTAATCCGAAAAATTTTAGGTGCGTAGATTTCATTCCAAATAGGTTTATGAAAGTATGATGAGATATGCGGATTTTTGCTCCGGCTGAGTTTGCAAGAAAGTCTGTTTCATTAATGCTGGTTAGATGTAGTTTTTGTATTGTATGAAATAAAATTTTAAGAATTTGTCCTTCCTTTGCCTTTGCCTAGAAAAATGAGGAATTTATTCTAAAAAATGAATTTCGGTGAAACATTGCTCGTTAATAGGTTGTGATTCATATTCTGTACTGTAGAGGTCTTTTTAGTTATTGTACTCTTCAAGTGGTTGTAAATTATTTTCAGATTCATATAATGCCATTTGTTGGTTGTAATAAATTCATTCGTCAACATCATAACCGTTCGTTCGGATGTTGTAATTTGCATTTGTTTCGTGGAGGATATACAGGAAGTTGATCTCGTGGCGGATTGGATACGAAATTTCCATTCGATTTAATATTGTGGGATAATTGCTTCTGAAATTTTGATTCGGAAGTTTAAGGCAAAGGTGGAATGTCTGAGGGAATCTATTTGGTTCCCGTATACATAAAGGAAAATATTGTTGTTATTGAGACTGTAGGAATCGCAGTTTTTATTATTTGTATTTATAATTACTTCTAAAGTGATTAAGTTTTTTAGTTTTGCTTTCTTATTTGTATTTTTGCAATGCACGATTTTTTTACAGTTAAAATTTCAAATCTTAATGTTAAAATAACTATATTGTTCACTCACATAATATTGAAAAAAATGATCATCCTTTTATCTGTTAATGGTTGGTTCTTTTTTAAAGGGTTGTTCCTTCGGATTTATTTTGTTGTTTATAGATGTTGATTATGTCGTCTCTTGGGATGTTATTCTTGAAAGATTTTTTTGGTGGCGTCATTTTGCAGAGGTTTTATTTGATCAATTTCTTTGTAGTAAATTGTTCATTTATTAATTTAAGTTCTTATTTTTCATCAGGGTAAATAGCGCTTCTTGAGACGTTTTATTTTAAGAAGCATTTTTAAAATTTTTTTATGTTCTTCTTTTACACCAGAATGTATGGCACTTCTTTAGGGCCTTTCCTTTAGGAAGGATATTTTTTAAAGAAGAATATTTTTTTGCTTGAGCGAAAGTAAACAAAAATTATGTTTAATTATGAGTGCTTGAGTACAACATTCTATTAATTATGATTTGTTTATTATTATTCTCTAATACGTTATTTATTTTCTTTTCGATAGTCTAGAAATTGGCGTGATCCGGATTACCTGCGATCCATTTTCACACGGAACCGATAAAGTCCAGGGATCTCTTGATTTTTAGATTTTTGGTGTGAATTTTTTAGTTGTTTTATTTCATAACACAGGAAAGGATATAAGGGATGAGAAGTGCTGACATTTGAATAGACAATAAATCCCAAGTTGTCTTCCCAATCTCCTACATCGACTACGTGTACTAGATTAGCTTATATCTGTATTTAATTTCTACACTTGCGCTATTTGCATCTTTAAAAGCTCTGCTAAATGTGATAACAGTGCAAATAAAGTTTTAAATTTATTTTACATTTTTTATATAAAACATATGAATGTTTTTGATTTTAGTTAATTTAAAATTTCATTCTGGATAAAAGTATCATTAAGAGAAGAGAATAATACAAATGGAAGATGTTTCAATCAAACAAAACTGGAATAGAAAAGCTTCAAATGCTTTCAAATGCATTTTGAAAAAGACAATTATAAGCTTTTTTGTAGCAAAAGCTGATATTAAATGGATTATCATTGGGGTGACAGCAAATACGATTGTCAGCAACTTATAAAGCTCTGGTTTCGACGGAAAAAAATATAGTTCACTTAAAATAGACAATGGGATAATAATAAATTTCTTGTGACCAAAAATACTTATGATATACATATGTATGTACATAGATACTGTTGTTTCAATGTGAAATGTTTATCGAGGTTCGCACTTCGTTTTAAGAGTACAAAAATGCTTACGGTTTATCGTGAAATACAAAAAGCTACGGTTTTCACCAAACTGAAAAACAGTTTCACAAAACATAATTATGTATGATATATTAAAAATTATTCTTTATCAACAAAAGCATCATGTTTATTTTGTTTAGATTTGTTTGGTTCTGAAAATAATCGCAAATGTGGGTTGAAACATTAAAACTTTAGAAGAGGCATATTGTCAGCATAATTGGTGGGAAAACTCAAATGTAGGAATATAATTTTGAAAACATAAATTTGTTTTCATTAAGTAATAAAAATATGAGAAACCCTAACTCCACTCTTCGTAAAAACAATCAGCCTAGTTGTTTAAGAAACTGGCAATTTATTGGCACTGTGAAATTAGGTCTTTATTTTATCAGTCCTTTATTTAATTGGTTTTCTCTTGCTCTTTTCTTTTCTTTTGTGCTAATCAACTCAGTTATGCTTATGTTTGGTTTTTAAGCTCTTTGCAAATTACCGTAATAACAGAAAATATTCATTTTCCTTTGACTAATTTGTTCGACATTAAATACTTGGAGCAATCTAATCATTTTCAAATATAAAGTTTCTTCTAATTGTGTTTCGTTCCCAGAAGGCTGCAGTACGGCTGGTAATGATTGGAAAGATATAGATTTCACCACCTGTTTTTATTGTATAGTTATGAAATTCTATTACGAAAGTGCTAATTAATAGCAAATTAGTTTTTGAAATTTTGATTGATTAAAAAAATATTAAAGCTGAATAAATATCTCCCACTGAAGGAACTGTACAATTCCGATGCTTGTTTGTGTTATACATTTAATATTATATACTTTTTGCAGTATTAGACCTTTAACTTGATTACATTTTACTTTTATTTGGTGTATTTAATTTTTACAGCTTATAAAATTTTTATTATTTAGATTTATTATATTTTGATTTTCTTTCCTAATTCCCTTCAAGGTTTTTGTTTTTGCCAACAATTGCTAAAATTCAAATGAACGTAAATTAATAAAACGATAAGGCCCATTTTTGAATGAGAACGCAATCATACAAAAATTATCGAACTAGGGGCGACAACGATTTACGTGATATTAAAGTTTATTCAGTTTAAAATTTTATGTTTAAGTTTGATAAGAAAACAAATATGAAAACATCCTTCCTTTCACAGCTCTCCTATTCACGACTATCCTAGCCATACATACCATGCACATTGACATTTCTCACCCTACTACAAGTCAAATCAAAACCATTAGAAGTTTTAACCCCGAGTACTCCAAAAAATACCTTTAAATAAGGCGCTAACAGTTGTTTAATTTTCTGATATCTATGTACTTCCTGTCAGAAGAACCTATTAGCTGAGTCTTAAAGGAGTTGGATCTGAATTGGAATTGGATATGAAATTAAACTCCAAGAACATATCCATTTAACAGAGACCAGCTACATTCTTGCGAATAAAAGCCCTATTTCAATCGCCAAAGAAGAAATTAACGCTCCTGGATAGTAATACTTTAAATTTTAATTTTTACTTACATACATACATACATATATACACAGAAGAGCCGCTGAATCCGGCCTATCGGAAACAGAAAATGGCATCAATACCATCGATCGATTTTTTATGTATAACTTGCCAAATTTATCAAGCATTATTAAAGAAATACTTCTGCATTTAATGACAACGTGTACATATGTATGTATGTATATTGGGTGAAAACATATTAAGTATTTTTATAATTATTTTTACAATTTTTCTATTCAATCTTTGTTTTGTTCTTGTTACAATTCCTTTTATGCGTACAAACAATTAAACATACATACATATTTACATATCTTACTTGATTTCGCGTTTTATGGATGAAAATCAATAAATGTTTTATTCTCAATACTTTTCAGCAATTTTAGTTTAAATAATTTTATCATTGTTGAGAGAATAAAATATCGAAAGATGACAACAGTGCTAGACCAACTAATCAACACAGGTTTGCTATTCTACAAAAAGATGAATCAGCACCATCCAAGAAATCGTTTAAGCTACCTCCAATGAATTGGTAAACAAAATTATTTCCGTAATAGGTGAAGATAATTTTGTCGTAACCTCGTAAATGAACACATGGAAGAACCACATAGACGCTTAGGACCTGTTCAGTGTATGAACTGTCAAATGCACAAAACAAAAACAATAAATGCTCAGTGCAATAAGCCAAAACCGACTCTAAGGTCAAAAAATTTAGCAATTGTGGAGGTAACCATACCGCTAACTGCAGAGGCTGCCCCGTCTACGCACTCTTCAAGCGGTATATAATCCAGAAATCATCAGCTACTCCTAATCAAACCCAGCAACAATTTTCCTCAAACAGTCAAGACACCCAGTCATATTAACGTCCAAAACTCAAAACAAATTTCTTATGCCAATGTGGTAAAATCTAATATCGGTAATTTAGATCAAGAGCCCAAACCTCTACACTTTGAAGCGCATTTTAGCAATCTTGAGGCAACATTACAGTCTCTTGTGCAGTAGATAAACACTTTTAGAACATCTATAACCACCATGGTCCAGGAAATGCTCAAAATCCAGTCCACTATTTACAGGCAATTTTAAATAAATGAATTGCTTAAAAATATGTTTCTGGAACGCGAATGGTATCCGCCAACACAAAAAAGAACTTGAATATTTCCTGAAGGAAAAAAGGATATATATAATGATGATTGCTGAAACTCATTTTATGTCGACTAGCTACTTCAAAATTAATGGGTACATACTACACGATAAAAAAATATCGAGCCTCCATTTGACTTGCCATCGGATTACTCACCTGCCATCATTACCATATGTTTTGCGCAAGAAATTGGGTCCCGCTTAATGACTTAGCTATGACAGTCACTCGAGTAAATTGGCTAAAGCTCAAAAAATATTTAAGTACTCATTGTACAGAAAATATGGCTTTAACAATGCTGGAAGATATTGATTTGGCAACAAGTAATTTTACCAGGAAACTCAAAGAAGCCGCGCAACATGCTACCCATAGTCATACGCGAAACAGAATCTTGAGTAATAGGGTTTATTCCTCAGAAATCGAACAACTGGTGTCAGAAAAAAGGAGAGTTAGAAGAGAGTGGCAACTTCGCAGGTCTCTCCAGCTAAAACATAGGTTACGGGAATACAAAAATCAACTGAGAAATCTGCTTGAAACCCAACGAATAGCTTCCCTTAAAAGTTATTTATCAAGTTTAGATGGTACTCCTCAATCCGATTATTCTTTATGGGGGTGACAAGAGGTTTAAAACGACCCATTCAAGCTAAGCCACTCGTGAGAATCGCGACTGGAGATTGGGTTAGAAATGATTCCGAAAAGGGGACTTTATTTGCTAATCATTAAAAAAAAGTTTTTAATTTAAGCACATCTGATGATGCACCTGAATTACCGCCAATTGCTAGTAGAACTCCTGTGCACCTACAACTAAATATTCGTGATGTTGATAACACTATTGGTAACTTAAACCTCACAAATGGGCCAGGCATTGATAAAATTAGTAATAATATGCTAGTGCAGTTACCTCGATTAGCTAAACTAATTATTCTCTTTATTTTTAACGCCTTGATTATTACCCAGCAGAGTGGAAGGTGTCTGTGATTACTATGATACCTAAGCCTGGCAAGGATCCTACCAAAGTAGAATCATATAGGCCAATAAGTCTACTGCCAACAATTTCTAAATTGTTCGAAAAATTGTTGATGTCTAAATTAACTCCCATATTAAATGATATAGGATGTATTCCCAACCATCAATTCGGATTCAGGGCTGAACACAGCACCTTTGAACAAACACACAGATTAGTCAATGTCATAAGGAAGTCTTTTGAAGATAAAAATTATACCTCAGCTTTTTTCATTGACGTTTCCCAAGCTTTTGACAAAGTGTGGCACGATGGTTTGACACACGAAATAAACTTAAGCTTGCCTGCAAACTGTCACAACCTCTTGAAAAGCTACTTATATGGTCGCAAATTCATCAGAGAAGGTGATTTCATAAGCCCCTATCAGCCAATTGAAGCAGGAGTTCCCCAAGGCAGTATACTGGGTCCCACTCTGTATTTGATTTATGCTTCTGAAATGCCAACAGGCTCCAAAATTCACACTTCAACTTTTGCAGATGGTACAGCGTTCCCCAGCGTCCACGAAAATCATCAATTAGCTTCCCGAAATTCGGAAGAACATATTGACAAATTAGAGAAATGAGTAAAGTCTTGGAAAATTAAGGTGAACGAACAAAATTGTACTCATATCACATTCACACTGCGTAAAGAAACATGCTCGCCCATTAAAATCAACGAACAAATAATTCCACAGCACAATGAAGTCAAATGCCTTGGCATTCACCTCAACCGTCGACTAACATGCAAGTCACATATTGACGCGAAACTGACTCAGATGAAATTAAAAGCAGTGGAACTGAACTGGCTTATCGGCAGAAACTCTACCTTAAAATTAGATAGCAAACTTTTGTTGTACAAAACGATTCTAAAAGCAATCTGGTGCTATGGAATTCAATTATGGGGCAACGCCTCAGCATCAAACATAGAAAAAATTCAAAGGCGTGAAAATAAAATTCTCCGCATGATTACAGCAGCTCCATGGTTTGCGCGTGCCTCTAGTAAAAGCGGAGTTTGCAAAAAACGCGACAAAGTATCTTAATAAACTTGAAACCCACCCGAACCCTCTTGCACTTAACATCCTTAATTTTGGCGGCCATACTCGGTTGAGAAGGACCGAACGCAAGCCAGATACTTTTATAATACTATAAATATAATCTTGAAGGCTAGCACTGGCTGGGCTAAAGTAAACATTTAGTTTTTTATACTTATTGTTAGTTCATATTCTGAAGATACAATAAATAAAGAGACGTAATAAAAAAAAATAAATTGTTGAGAGACAAGTAAAACAAGAAGGAACTTTCTTATAACCCATCTACGGCCAAACGTGAAAATGGTTTTGTGTATTTATTTTAAGACTACAATAAAATAGAAAAAAATAAATTAGTTTAAAATATCCATGACAGTAAAGGGTGCATCTAATTTGATATTTGGCCTCTTATGATTGAAATTTTTCTAATTGAAGATCGATAAAATAATAATTGATCCCTTAGATCTATCTATGCACTGCGATTTAAGCGCCACAAGCTCCACCACCAGTTTTTGCCATGGATGCCAATGCTACATAATGATATAGATCAGTAATTTTGATCTACTCCTCTCATGCTTTGTATCAAATGTGGGTTTTTTCCCACTTATATTATTTATTGGATCTTCAATTCTAAATAGAACTAATAATAATTTTAAAATCTTAAACCCAAAGTTATTAAAAAATAGTCCGGCCAGTGCTGGATAAAAATATTACGATCAGCAGTTTCTTCCTTGATTGTCTTAACTCTCGCATGTTTCACTGAGAGCAAGAGTATCCCTTCTTCTCAGCCAATTTATGTCTCCAAAGTTAAATATATTGCGTGCTAGAGGATTAGGATGCAACTCTAGATTTTGTACATATATTTTCACATGTTTTGAAATCGCTGTCTTGGCCATCGAATATTACGAAGGATTTTATTTTATTGTCTTTGAATTTTCTCCACATTCGATGCAGAGGCACTGCCCCATAGACCATATGGGTTTTAGAATGGAGTTGTATAACTGAAGCTTACAATCTAGGCTCAGTGAAGAATTTTTGGCTATAAGCCCATTTATTTGTATAGCTTTTAATTTCATTTGTGTCAGCTTTGCATCGATGTGAAGCTTCGAAGTTAAGCGACGATCCAGGTGAATACCATGATGTTGTTGCCTAGGGACAGGTAAAGCGCTGACTAGATATCCAAAGGCCTTTAGCAAGGGGTTTATGATTTGTGCCATGCAACATGTTATGAGAAATTGGCACTTGTGTGAGCCTAGCAAGCCACATGCGGGCGCTGGTGAACCGTCACTCAGGTGGACGGCCAGGTAAGGCTGTCATGGCAGGTGCCTGTGCATTGTATCAGAACTGCGTTGGGGGAGGAGGAAAGAAGGAGTAGTGGCAGTGTATCGGATATCTGATACTAGTTCATTGTTGACAAAATTATTTCTATATATATTTATCTCTATAAAAGAATCGACAGAAAACTTTTTTACAATATCAAAGTATTCCATCCTGCCACTTTTTCCTGATAGCTTGTTCTAAATTTTTTTCGCTTAACGTACTATGTATATATAAGAACTAACATATTAAATGGAAATTATAAGGCAATTAATTTGAATATCAGTCCCGGAATCCACACATTAACGAAAGCTTTTCCATATCTATCAAGCATTCTCCTGTCCACAGTCTTTTATTCCTATTCCAGTAAATATTTAAAGTGAAACTAGTATGTATGTACTGTACTAGCCGTCGAGTGCTTATACTTAAAACGAAATTGTTTTTCATTTAATATTCCCTTTTTATTGCAAAATTTTATTATATTATTATTCATACACACTTCAAAGATCACTAAAGTTGGACAGTAAGCTTAAAGTTCTAAAATATTTTGGAACTATTCAATTCTTCTTCTGTTTTTGGTAGGTTGCTTTTGATTTTTTCCACATTATAAGAATATTAAAGTTATTAAGCATATTGTTAAAATGATTAAAATATGCAAAACTTGAAATTCAAAACGAACTGACTCCAAATACTGCCCACGGCCTCTAATATCTGCTCTTTATCCTGTGTAATAAAATAATTGAAAACGTCTTTTTCAAAATTGCTGGTGTCTATTGCAACATTATGCAGTAAATGATTTAGTTTTGCTTTCTATAGAAATATTTTCTTTTCAGGTACTGCGGGCTCTAATGTATTACGTGGCCATTTAGCTCATCAATATGAAAATCTATTTCTGAATTTGAAGAATTTTTTGTTGTTGGTATCGGTTCGGTCTTATGCAGTTTCTGTATAATGACTTTTTTAAATGTTTTCCAGTCTGTTCTTGTGAAGTTATAATATGGTACCGTGAATGAGATGCAAATAATTTGCATATGAAATAAATTTCATTATCAGCTAAACAGTTCTTTAATTTCGTTTTCTATGATGTTAAAGTCAAAATGTTTACCTAAAAAAAGTTTAAGATCTAATCTTCTACCCATAAGTATAAAATAATTGACGTTTATGTGTACGATTTTATGCTTTTTTGTTAAGAGAACTATTTGTTAAATATGTATTTTATCCACTCCTGCCATTGAAAATATCGCATCAATGCGTAGTGCTTGTAGGTTAAGTTGTTTTATCGAGATATGCCTTTTGTTTATATAGATTTATCATCATATTTTTTAATTCTAACATAAATGATTTACGATATCATTTCAAACTTGTGGTTTCTTTTAGAATGTCAGATATTATTGGATTCTACTCTCTGTTGCTTTTATTTTGTTGGATTGGTCTATATCTGTTTTCTACCAATAATTGTTTCTTAGTTTTGTTGAAGTTCTGGATATTTTTCAAGACATTTATATGAGGGTGGATGTCCATATTTATTACATAGAACGCAATACAATTTATCCCTACATTCTTCTGTTATACTAGAATGGGATCTATTCTCCTCTTTTGTGGTCTTACATTTCACATATGTATGTACTTGTTAAATATCGGTTTTCTGCGCTGTTGAAAAATGCAATATTGAGGAATTTCTGGTCGTTTTAATTTGTCGCATTCAATAGAATAGAGTGGCAAAGTTGCTAGCTTTTACAAAGTTCAAGTCTTCAGCTTGAAATTATTTAGTTCATTCAATATGTCTTTGTTTTTTATATATCAATTCAGACCTTTTAACAGAAGTTGTTTTGTTCTTAATGCTTTAGGTGTAAAAGTAACACTAAATCCAATTACTAAATTCTTTGATTTTAAATTCTTTTTCTTTTCATTATTCTTCTGTCATTATTCAATTAATTCTTGAGTGACTATGTCTTTTATATTTAGAGGTAGAAAGTTTTTGTTTTTTTTTATTATTTGTTACATTCATTTATTGATTCAGAATTATTTTTATTTTAATAACAGAATTTATTTATTGGGGCTTTTATTTGTTGTTTTTTACGTGATATTAAAAATTTTTCGTACAATTCTTGCTCACATTGATTATCAGTCACTCCGTTGTAGTGATGTTGATTGGTCCATATTACTTGCTTTGCTTTCACTCCAGTATCCTTTTTGTGATATTTAAACGTTAGAGATCAGTCGCAGTACCAGTTTGACGAAGGACGATACGTCCAACAAAATTTTTATTTCATTATAATTTTATTAATTATATTGCAATTAGGCAATTTAAGCAAATGTTTTTATTAAATCAAATAAGTTTATTGAACTGAAATATTAGCCTACTCAAGTTACAAAATACTGGCAGCGCTAACGTCATCGTTAACTTTGAATGTAAAGAATTTGTGGTTATTGTTTGTTAATATATGGATGGTAGTATGAGGTGCATGGTGATGGGGATAGTTGGTCGCATACTCTACCAACTCATCCATCGAAGCACTCAAATATACTCCGCTACAGGTTCTTGTTATTTTATATGAAGAGTTTTTAACGAAAATATGGAGGAAAACCCTTTCAGCTTTCGTGAAAGATCAGGATGAGTATGCAATTGGTAATTGAATACCGCACTTTTATTTATGTAAAACATCTCCATGGGTATGTTTGCCAGTTTTTGTTGTTATAAAGAATTTTTATCAAAATCCAAGTATTGCAGAGTTTTTGGAGTGCTTAGTTGATTTTCAAAATACTGAAATAATTCTCCACCCTCATCCGTCTCTTCGAACTGATCATTATAGATATTCTAGTAATGTTTCGTAACGTTGTAGTAAAAATTGAAATGATTGTTTTGTAATAATTACAGTATTCTACGAAGCGCTTAGCTTCATCACCAGTTTTTGGCGTAGAATAGCCTAAGTTACTTATATCAGGTAAATTACGTTTGTGATCTATAAATGTCATTTCACAACTAAAACATCAAAATTTTATTGATGAAATAATTTAGTCAGCGTACATACATATATTAAATATTTGCGTCAAGTTTTGTAATATGTGTTGTGAAGAACAACCTATTACTACTAAGGCATCCATGTCTTGGATTGGAGATAACCCAGAGAAAGCTACAAACATCATTGGATGCAATGAATTTACGGCACGTTTAATACCATATTCAGATCTCTTAAATCTAAATTGACTTTTCTGTTGGAAAAGCAATTAAATCGCCAGATTCTTCTCCTAGTTCGATTTGGTGGATGCCTGGAACTAAAGCTAGGCATAAAAATATGTTAGCTCTTTATCACCTTTAGTTTTTTAATTATACTTCAAATTTATGAGAAATTCTGTAATTATTGGTTGTGTATCACTAATTCTTCATAAGAATATTTGTTATTCTTAATAAGAATATCTGTTAGTTTGTTTTGATTTTGTTGTATTGGTTATGTATGTACATACAACATGATATTTTGATGGCACGGTATTCAACTCAGTATATGTGAAATTTATGGACTTGTAGTGTAAACACAGCGAGAAACAAAAAACCTTACGTTTTGCAACACACATTGCAATAAGTGATTTTTTTCCATCAATCAACACTAGAAAATAATTTCTCTGCTGGTCAACCATTTTCTATTAAAAAGACACGTTTTTTACTTAACTTTATATAAAGCTATTTTTTTTTATTTAATAAATATATTTTCAAATAAGTTGTTTTATTCGAGCACACAGCCCCACAATTGGTGACCCCGACGTAGAAAAATATCCAAAAGTAAGAAAACCGACGAATGAATCGGAACATGAACGCAGACCCCGGCAGTAGCACCGACGAAAAGAGGGTCAATACAGACAACACATCAGCAACCAACACCACGCCTAGCGAAACTAGTCAAACAGTAAATCGCCTGTCGGTCAAAGTTCCACCGTTCTGGCCCGATCATGCTGAAATACGGTTGGCACAAGTAGAGGCTCAGTTTGCTGTCGCAGGTATTTCAAGTGACCCGGCAAGATTCAACGCAGTAGTCGCCGCTATCGAATCCAACGTCCTGGTGAGAATATCAGAAGCAGTATTGAACCCGCCGGAAAACGGAAAATATGAGAATTTAAAATAATGTATTCTAGAGCGTTATTGTGAGAGTGAGCAAAAAAACACAAAAGCTGCTTTCGGAAATTGATTTAGGCGATAAACGTCCAACACAACTCCTCAATGAATTAAGTACTCTGGCCAAGGATAAGGTAACGAAAGATTTTCTGAAAACATTGTGGTTGCAACGGTTGCCAACACAGATAAGGGCAATCCTCCATGCGTCAGACGCCGATTTAAACGAACTGGCTAAGTTGGCGGACAAGATAATAGAAGTTGACGAATTTCAAAGTTTGGCTGTGGTGGCATCCACGCGGCCGGCACAAGACGATGGTACCGAATTAGAAAAACGTCTGGCACGCCTCGAGCGTCAAATCAACAATATGTGCGTCGCTAAAAATACATACAAACGTCGTTCACGATCTGTTTCTTTGAAGCGCTCTCAGCCTGATACATCGAATCAACAGGCCAATCAATACTGTTGGTTTCACTACAAATTCGGTGAGAAAGCGCGTAAATGCCGACAGCCTTGTTCTTTCAACACAAGGTCGCAAAAAAACTAAGCACGCCTTTCGGTCCAGCGGGCGGACTCAAAGAGAATTTATTCATAGCCCGCATACTCATCAATGATAGAAATTCAAAACGACAATTCCTAATAGATACTGGTGCAGATGTATCTGTGCTACCAGTTTGTCACCCTACATCACTAATGCCCAAAAAACCAATAAGTCTCTACGCAGTCAACGGAACTCCAATACAAACTTACGGCGAAAAACACTTAACGTTATTTTTGGGGCTTAAGCGAAATTTCACTTGGACCTTTGTTTTAGCCAATGTCAGTAATCCAATCATAGGATCCGATTTTTTAAAATTTTTCGACCTTTTAGTCGACGGGAAGGGCAGCAAACTTATCGATCGCACGACATTGTTAGAGTCAAAGGGTGCTCCAATACAACGAAATGTTGTGAGCATTCTTGCAAATTTTTCTTGTGGGCTCTATGCGCAATTGCTACGCGCGACTTTCCGGCGGAAAACTACTAGCGGCCAAGAAGGAGTTTGAATATTTGATGGAAAAAGGAATTTGCAGGCCGTCGAAAAGCAGGCCGTCGAAAATACACCCTGTAAAGAAACACAATGGCGAGTGGCGGCCGTGCGGTGACTAGTGTGTTTAATAACATTACAATACCCGACAGGTACCCAATTCCTTATTTGCATGACGTCACCAGTATTTTATATGGTAGGAAAATTTTTTCAACAATAGATTTGCAAAAGGCCTACCATCAAATCCCAGTGGAACCCTGTGATGTGCCCAAAACTGCTATCGTAACACCTTTCGGGTTATTCGAATTTTTATTTATGACTTTCGGTCTGAGAAATGGCGCACAAACTTTTCAACGATCCATAAACGAGGTGTTGAAAGGACTCGACTTCGTATTTGTATATATAGATGATATACTCGTCGCATCAAAATCTGAAGAGGACCAGAAGAAACACCTACGATTAGTTTTAGACCGTTTACGTCAAGCAAACCTTGCTGTCAATTTTGACAAATGTAGTTTTGGTCAACACGAAATAAAGCTTTTAGGCCACAGAATAACAGCCGAAGGTTTGATATCACCTGAGGAAAAAGTTTTGGCAATAAGAAATTTTCCGAAGCCAAAATTTGCAAAAGACCTGAAGAAATTTTTAGGTATGATAAATTCATAATTCACACCCAACGCAACAAAAAATCAACAAGTTTTGCGTATACTAATACCAGGTAACAAAAAAAACGACAAGAGTTTAATTAAATGGAACTGCTAAGCCGAAAACGCGTTTAATGCTTGTAAAGACGAACTGGCAAACGCTACGTTGTTGAACCACATGTCTCCAAACGCTAAGCTAACACTCACAACTGACGCGTCCGACAATACTGTGGGTGCTGTTTTGCAGCAACTCGTGAACAATCGTGCACAACCATTTGGTTTTTATTCTAAGAAACTTTCAAGCACACAAAGAAATTACAGCGCATATGACCGCGAATTAACATCGATATACCAAACAATACAACACTTTAAATACGCACTTGAGGGCAGAGAGTTTGTGATACTTACTGATCATAAACCCATCGTTTTTGCTTTTAAACAAAAAAGCGAAAAAGCATCGCCTAGAAGAGCCCGTCAGCTTGACTTCATAAGCCAATATACTACCAATATACAACACCTACCAGGAGTGGAAAATAACGTTGCCGATTTATTGTCACGCATAAACGTTATTACAAGCAATCTGAATTTCGATGAAATTTCCTTGGAACAACAATCCGATCCAGAACTTTGCAAATTATTGGAAAAGGGTAAGAACAACTCAATTATTTTTACGAAGTTATCAATACCAGACTCGACGAAAACATTATACTGCCATGTTTTTAATAACCGTATAAGGCCATACGTACCAAAGAAACTGCGACAATCAGTTATTGCCAAGCTTCACTTTTTATCACATCCCGGCATTAGGGCAACAAAAAAATTGGTAACAGACAATTATGTTTAGCCATCAATGTCAAAGGATGTGGTATCATTTGTCCGAGCATGCATACCTTGCCATAAATCAAAAGTTTACCGGCATTCAAAAACACCATTAACAAATTATGCATCAGTCGATATTGTCTAACTTGCATCGACAGGTTTTCATGATGGCCCGCTGCAATACCAATGGTTGATATAACCGCACAGAACGTTGCCAATGCCTTAGTCAATGGTTGGAAATCCACTTACGGTGTTCCTCTACGTATCACCACGGATTTAGGACGTCAAGATTCTTGGGGTTAAACATTTGCCTACAACACCCTATCATCCATAATCGAACGGAATTATTGAACGTTGGCTCCGATCGCTCAAATCCGCAATAAAGTGCTCTAAAACGAATAATTGGAGTACAACCCTGCCGTTAATTTTGATTGGTATGCGGTCAACAATTAAGAATGATATTGGGCTAAGTCCTTCAGAATTAGTTTTTGGCGCACCTTTAAGAATTCCTGGAGAGTTTCTTGTTCCTCGAACAAGCACCACAAGCCTTACAGAATTCGCACAATCTCTGCGTAAAGCAATTCTGGATTTACCTTTAACAAAACCACAGCGGCATGGCATCACACAGCACTTTGTACAACCAGCATTGAAAGTTTGCAAATTCGTTTTCATTAGGGTTGATCGTGTAAAACAACCTTTAGAGCCAAGCTACGAAGGACCGTAAAGGGTGCTGTCTAAACAAGATAAATATTTTGTTGTTGAAATCCATAATCGTGAAGCTAAGATTTCAGTAGACCGCCTTAAAGCCGCTTTCTTATACAACGATGTGGCGGAAACAACCACGACTACACAGCCCTATAACGACGTAGTATCAGAAGAGGCCAATGAGAGCGAAGGATGTGTACACCCAGATGTTGAGCGAGGTGAAACGGTGAATGTGGATCAACAACCACGGGTAACATCATGAGGCCGCCAGGTACGGATACCAGCGAGATATCTTTAGCTTGCTAACTAGGCGAGGGGTATTGTAGTGTAAACACAGCGAGAAACAAAAAACCTTACGTTTTGCAACACACATTGCAATAAGTGATTTTTTTCCATCAATCAACACTAGAAAATAATTTCTCTGCTGGTCAACCATTTTCTATTAAAAAGACACGTTTTTTACTTAACTTTATATAAAGCTATTTTTTTATTAAAGTTATTGGATATATTTTCAAATAAGTTGTTTTATTTGAACACACAGCCCCACAGACTTAATATGTATGTAGATGGTCATTGCTTAGTGAAATGGCTACATCAGAAGGAACATCATTTGTTCATTAAGTCTACAGGGCCTTCATAGTATGAAATATATTAGTATTTTCCTGTTATTCTATCTACTTGGATGAGAAATTCATACTCTACAACATGAAAGCCATGTGCTATGGTTGATTTTCTATTTTTAGATATCTGGAAACTGTTCCAAGTGTTGTTATTAAGCATTGTCCCATACAATGTATGTTAGTTCAGTTTCTATGAGTTATTGGTACGTGTTCAACTTGATTGTACTTAACAGCCGAGATGTCTGCAAAGTAATACAGAAAAATTACGTTCGTTTCCAATATAGTGGTTCATATCTTTGTATAGGTTTCTGTTTACTCTTTCACCACCGAAGGTGGGTACAGGTTTGAAAAAATGCAGAAGGGTTAAACTTGCTAGTGTTCTTTTATCAAAATACATACTTTTAGAATAGACGATTCTAGAAGACAATACCAAAAACAAAAACAAATACAGTGATATTCTTTCATGCGTAAGTACATTTCACAGCATTTCAAGTAAAAATCATAAGCTACCTTGCCACTATGAAAGAAATTGCTACATTCATATCAAACGTTCAGCTGTGTTATGTGACCCTTGATCCCATCTTTTTAGGTTTTGCTGTAATTCCAACGTGGTTTTAACATATTCATTCATCCAGACATATGTATGTGTGTATTCATTGTTTCATTGTTATAGCCCGTCGTTATAGCCCGTCGTTGAAAGTAAGCTACATACATATATGAATGAAATATCAACTAATTTTACGTCAAAACATTTTTACAAATTTCATTTTAAAGGCCTCGTTATGCGAACGTTGATGTGACGTACGGTCGTACGTGTAGTTATAGAAACTTTATAAATGTAACAGGCGTCAATAAAATAAACAAAACATTTTCCAACATAATTTATTCGTCTGTTATTTTTTGAACATTTTGGCATAGTGAAGGGCAATTATTTTCATACTTGGAAATTGAAAAAAGTACTAAATTAGCTTCGAGAGATATAGAGTTTTTTACATTATAATTTATACATTATCATTATAATTATTGAAATTATTATTATTATATTATTTTTGTTATTAAAATTATTATAATTGCTGTTTTTGTTATTTTTATTATTTTTGTTGTTATTATCATTTTCTACTATTAAAATTATTATTGCTGCTATCATTATTTTTGTTATTATCATTTTTATTGTTAAAAGTAGTACAATAATTAGTCAATTATTACTTTTATGAACCAAAATGTGCCGCATTGCTTTTAATTCATATGAATGCCAGAACTGGCTTACGAATGTCACTTAACGGCGCCGTAGAAATCTATTTTATACAGGTTGAAACGTTCCGGCAACGTGACAGTTAATTTCGATAAGCGGTTGCATTATTTTGGTATGTTCAAAAACGAACGTACGTACTTTAGCTTAAGTGTACGTTCGCTTAAATGTACCTCAACTTCTATTGGTTTTGAACAATTTTGTTTGAACTTTATTTTCATTTATTGCCTTAACGCATAATGCGTTCATATCTTCACTTGATGGTAGATTTGTTTTTTCTGGTGTTTTTTAAACACAATGAACACGCTTCTTTGTCCAATCGACTGGAAAGTGCATTTTATTGAGGAGTAACGGAAAATTGCCCTTTGAAACCTTTGTTGAAATATTTTTTGCTAAGTTTAAATTCATTACCTTACTATATTTTATGAAACTAATTTGAAAACAAACTTGAACTTCTATTTAAATTGTAGTATTATTTTTCATTTTACTTTTAACGGCAACTACGGTGTGTTGAGCTACAGCAAAACAAAGAATACACGTAAAATAATGTAACTACTAAATCAAAGAATTTTAATGGTCAATTGTTTAACACTGAAAATAGTTGCGTTCCGTGGGCGTCCTCCATTGCGTTGTCCCACTGGTTCGGAGTCGAGGGATTTACGGGCTGGAGCATTGTTTTCCATGCGTTCTACTTGGCCTAACCACCTTGGATGCGTAGATGCATGATTAGGCTCATGTCGCTGTACAACCCGTACAGTTCGTTATTGAATCCTTTGCTATTTATGTATAAATGGTAAAAAGGTCATGTTATCGATAAACTGAAAAATTTTGCTCAAAAGTGTAATTTTGAACTTTAGCTCTTCAATTTCCATAGTGAAGGTAACAAAAATTTAGATTTTCTACAGTACTGTTAGTTTTTTCAACCAAATGTTTCTTTTTTATGTCAACTTACATATGTACATATGTAGCTCAGAGCTCTTCTATCTACTTTCTATGTAGAAATCTTAAACAAAATCAAACCATTTTGTAGTACTATACATATGCAAATAGTTTTATTGCAAAGAATCAGAATACAAAATTTTACCGACAAGATAGCCTAGTGATTTTAGCCAATTCAAATAAAAAATATCAAAATTACAGCTCTGATTTATACAAGTAGCATAATTTGGCTGATTAATATAACCAGCTATATCTTTTCAGTACTAACTAAGACTACAATGTAGATACAGCCAGAATAGTTTTGCATACATACATACATATGTATGTACACACAGCGGGTGCTATAAAATTATTCTCTATATACACATAATGATACCTAGTCACACTATTGCATTTACAAATTTATGTTTTTGATTATCCCTTCAATGGACGAGTTAGAAGTTCCTACCAAGCAGATTTAGAATTTTTTTTTCGTTGTTAAAAAATGTAATGTAAATGCTAATTGCTTAATTAAACAAATTTCTGACTTAGAAAGAAATTAAGTGACTCCTTTTTGTTTTAATCCACTTATGAACAAGTTGGCAATTCTTAGCACTTTCAACAAATTATGTTCCGGCAAAATTCACCAAACACCGCAAGAAATATATATATATATCTGACTTATATATATATAACATCTGAAGCAGGCCATATATTTAGTGTTGTACATACGTATTCATTTAAATTTTTAAATTAAAAACTCGTTCGCAATCGCTTAATAATTTAAAAAATTATTAATAAATTGTTAAAATGCGGCTTAAAAATCTTTTTTCTACCAGTTTCATTTAGGGATACAGAATGTCTTACGCAATATTAAAAGTGAGGTTGCACAAAGTACCCGTAGCAACGCGAATAGCACAGTGCAGTAATTTTTAATCTTACGCAATTTACTTGCGGGTAGTATTCTCATTACCGGTACATAGTGCGGTAATATTTTCCGGTACAAATCGGCCAAATTAATAATGCTAAAATAATCCAAACTATACGTACATTTTGCTCTTCTTTTTGACTCTCTCTCTCTTCTCATTTACTGCCATTTCGAGGACATTAAAGATGGTTACATTCGCTTCAGAATCTATTTCTAATTCTTAAAAAATTATTTGAATATCTTTTATTTTAACCATAATTTTGTTTTTTATATTTTTTTTTATTACTTTGAAATAATAATTCGATAACTTTAACAGGCGCATTAGTTGCGAATTAAAATCGGTTAATTTTTCAAATATTTATCGCTCATCATTGTTCGAAAGAGCATTTACAATATTGGCGGTTCAGAAAAGATTTTGATCGATCAATACCAACGCGATTTTTGCGTTTGTAGTTGAAAATTTAAAAATTTTATACGTTCACACGGTAGGTACACGAATTTTGCAGATAATGAGTGTTTTGTGCTGATAGTGCGATCTTAGCTTAAGTATTAAGTTTGTGCTTATACATTTTTTACTAGATAACAATGTGAAAACGTTTTAACCATAGACGCAATAGGTTGGTACAATGAGTTGTTAACACATATAAAATCCTTATTTTAAAAAGTTGCTCAAAGTTGTGTTGAATTTCACGTACTTTATGCGACAAACAAGGGGAATGGGCCAGTGCACTCAGGGCAAAGTTGTTGATTGCTCTCAACCTGGCGAGAAGCCAGCAGCGATCCCTGAAAATGGACTGGTCAAGCTGACATACTGCCTCCCCGTGGCGCCCCTGGATAGCCCCTACAGCACCCGCTTAGAGGTGAACCAAAGTGTGCAGCGAATCCCCTCTGTCCAGGGGTCTAAACCAGGACCCGGTCCTCCAGGTTTCGGGGGTTGTGCGTGGGGGTAACTTCCCTACCGTGTAAAAACACACTAGTTACGACACAACAACAAAGAATAACTTTGTTGGTTGAGGCCCAGGTTCACCACGGACTGTAGCGCCAAGAGAAGAAGAAGAAGAAGAAGAAGTTATGCGACAAACATCATAACAATCCCTATACTTTAACTTAGTTGTCAGTTAAAAAGGGCAACGGACAACGCATGACAGAGAACGCAGTACACCTGCCTAAAGATGCGTTTTTAAAAAGTTTGAAAAATAAAAACTCTTGCTTACAAAATGAAAAACACACACAAAAACAATTTTAATATATATGTACATAAATATATAAAGCAAGTTTTGTTCAATTGTTTTCAATGGTTTATTCAAAAATGTACAATCTTTTATTTTATATGTATAATTGATCAATAAATAGCTCCCAACTTTTACGAGTACTATATGGCTTATTCTGCTCGAATAAGTAAAACCAAATTGTATATGTACATACATACATACAAATATGTTTATGTAAATTTCATGTGCGCAGAAATGTGTTCCATTCGTTTCACAACTTTTTCTTTTGAAATTTTATTTATTTTTCTTTTAGTTTAACATTTTTCAACTTTTAATTTTAAATGTTCTTTTTCAATTAATAATTTTCTTAGTATTATTAAATGATTCACGGTTATACACATGTAAGTATATTCACTCATTGCACACACAAAAAAGAATTCTACTCACCGTTAAAAACAAAAATTATTGTTTTTCACAAATTAAGATATTTGATATTGATTTGAAATATTTTAGCTTTAATATACACTAGGATGGCACCGCAGGATTGATGTCAACACGTCGATGCTAAATGATTACTTGACATCGATTGTGAAATGAAAAAGCTTTTTATACAGACTTGTGCCAACAGTAGGAGCAACAAGTAGCTTACAAACATGTGTTTTTTTGTTTAAGGAATTAAAAAAAGGGCAAAAACAATCTCTAGCAAAAAAAAAAACGTTAACTAAACGAAGTATACATTACAGGAATTTCACCACTCGTTGAGAGGGTTGGGATAGTTGCTCGCATTGTTAAGATTAAAGTTTTTTTCATTTACATAACTTCTATCTACCATGGATATTAATTTTGCTCAAGTTATTAGAATAATAACGTTCCTTTTAATGTTGCAAGCCCTTTTATTAAGTTATTCAAACGATTTAAATATTTGCTTTCTACAAAATTAAGTAATTTAAGTTACATTTGAAGAATGAGAATACTTTTATCGATTTAAAATCCTTGAACCAGAGGCCTAGAATAACAAATAAAGAATAATATATGTTTGGTTTAAAATATGGGAAAATAAAATTAAAATAAATATGTAAGGGTAGTGCAAATAGTTGATTAGTAACTTTGGAACTTTTTTTAAATTTAGAATATAAAAAATATTCCGATGTTTGCTACTTAATATTTTAACTTAAATCTAGCATGTAAGCATTAATTTAAGTTTTTTTTTGGCAGGTGTATAAACATAGGAATACAGATTTTTCGGTGTTCCAACTGATCGTGCGATTGTACTTATATACGTACATATACATATATTTGAACAAAAAAGAAATCAAAAGGAATGATCAACCTAACTCCTAATTAAAGTTGAAAAAAAATACATAAATTCATTACAAGTTTGTTAAGAAAAACTGAAATTAGATTTAAATTGAATTTCTGTATACATGTCTTACTTTCTACAAACTCGGTTTTCATCCATATTATACCCTTAAAAGTACTTAAATAAGAAAGGAAAGGAAATGTGTACTAAGTTGGAGTTTTGGCACTAGCTTTATTACTTCCGGGTATGATTTTATTTACTTTTTATTCAGCTTTATATTAATAACCAGAATACATTATTTATTTTAGGAAGTCTAGAAGAACAAACTTTTATTTATTTACTCATTTATAAGACGCAAAGAAAATTTAATGACTATAACGGCCCATGATGTACTTTTGAAAATCCCCTTGTCTAACTTATACAACCCATGCCTTTACATAGTAGGTATCAGCGTACCCGACATGAAATTCCCAAAATAAACCGTAAATAAATACAGTTATCCGAGGCAAATCAGTCAACTAATGCGAGTGACACTCAAAATTCTCGAAGGCCACATCACAACGAGAAACCTGACCTCACTCAAAAAATAATTTCGATTACGCGAGAGCTGTTCTTCAGCCCATAGCTGAAAATCACATTTATTCTACGGTAACAAAAAAAGTGATTTCAATGTGTGTATATGTTTTAAATTATATTAAATTTTGTTATATCATTTTTATTAATATATGTATATAGCTATAACCGCAATCACCGATATCTTTTTCAATTCAATTTCAAGATACGCATTTTAAAAAGTTCAAAATTGAGAAACATTTTTTTTTGCAAAGACTTGAAAATGAGTTTTACGAATAGACTTTCTTAAAAAATTTGATTTCTACAATAATTAAAGTCCGTATTGGTTGGATGGTTTCAGATTCTAAGAAGTCTGTCAAAAAAAATGACGGCTATTTTAAAATTTCGCGTGCTACTTACCGTCTTTGATCATACTTATTTACAGCTTTTTAGTATGTTAACGAGAGTCATAAAAGTTAGAAGCGTTTTATGTGCTCGGAAATTTTTGCTGGTAAAAAAAATGGAGTAAGAAATTTTGCATGAAACTTTGCGTAGAAATGGAACTAAGTGCTTAAAAACACCTGAGATATTAAATGTGGCATATTGTGATTATTCTGTGAGTCTGAAAAATGTTTTTAAGTGATACAAACTTTTCAAAAAGAGAAAGGTAGAGAAGATGCGAATGATGATGTTCGTCATGGACCTCTCAGCACTTAACTTCAAAGAATACTTACAGGCTGCATTCATAGCGCCCGTGCCAATTATCAATCAATTGTTGTGTTCACCGTAAAACGTTTTTTGTTGTTCATTTTTACAAGCATAGAGATATATATATATAGATATTTTTTTTGCCAAATTGCCTAAGGTTTTGTAAAAAGATGTTTTTTATATTTACATTATCGAAATTTTGAAAGCAATAAAAAACAATTGAGGGAAAATTTTCGTTTAAAATATATACACATATGTACATATACATACATACATGGGTACATATTTTAATTAGAAAAGTAAGTGAAGTGACCTTCTTAAAAAGATAAAAACCTACTGAGGTTTTTATTATTTTTTCCTCCCGATTTCGAAAGATTTTCTTTGTAAATCGAGTGAGAATCGCTAAAATGTGTGTGCGCCATTTTCATTGACAATAATTTTTTGATCAAAATTTATAGTTTTCGATTATTGGCATTAGTTTAAAAAGTATCATAGCTTTAAAACGTACCATCGTTATGATTTTATAGTCATTTAGAAAAATTGTTAATTTCATATGCGACTAACTGTTGGAAATTCACGCCAAGTGCATAAAACTTCAATTGTTATAGTGCATAAAAATAAAGTTGTTGGGAAAAATTTAGAATGGCGAGAAACACATTTTCAAAACAATTAAAACTCAAAATTCTTAAAGATTGATTGGTCTATCACGCCATGAGTTGAGCAATAAGTATTCAATGAACCGATCGGTGGAGGACATCGACGTAAAACATCAAAATATGGCGCTTACTTGAATAAGAGAGCAATACAGAAAGGATTCTACAACGTCCTCTGCGCGCTCCATCTCCCGATCGCAAACCTATTGAAAACTTGTGGAAGGTGTAAATATGAAAATAAATCGGGAAGATTGCAAAACTAAAGCTGATCTTAAAATAGCCTGGGAGGAGGACACTATAAATAAACTAACATAACTCATGCCGAGAAGGCGTGCATGAGCTACTCAAAACAAAAGTTGTGCTACCAAACACTAGCTTTACAAGTTTTTCTTTTACGTCTACACAAAGGGGCGCTTTAGCTTTGTCCAGTGAATTTAACTTTACACCTTTTTCTGAAAAGTGAAACTTTTATTTATATGTATATTGTACAAAATAAATATAATAATGAATAATAATAATACTTACTTTACTCTAAAAAGTATCTTTTGTAAACAAAATTTTTTGTTTGCTAAAAGAGTTCAACAAATTTATTTCGTATAGATTGTAAAATTTGACCTCTATGCGCGTCCAGAAAACGTTGTCTGGTTTGGCTCAAATTTTCGGCACAAAAGTTTTAGACCTAGTGGCACAATATTCCGTTGAGAAAACTTTAAAATTCATGAAAGTAATTTTGGCTGTCACCCTAATATACATACATATATGTATTTATGTTTCAAAATAAAAATGAGCAAAAAATTTAGAGCAGTTTGATTTCACAAATGTACAAAAGTAAAATTTCAACAACTATGCGCAATAGAGAAGGAATGTCATGGAATGACAACAATCAGCCGCAGCGGCAACAGCACCAGAGACGAAACTTCAGTATTAAAGGCATCGGTCAGCATTCCAATTTCCTCAACATGCCAAAACAATCGGTTAAGTATTCCTTTATCGGAAATGGTTTGTTCACTCTGATCGAATGTGCATATAACTGCCCGGAAATAGTTAGCTTACAAATACTTATTTTCAATTTAATAAAAACAGGCAAAGCTTTATTTCCTTGTTAAATATGAATCATAATATAAATATAAAAATGAATCAAAAGAATCACTAAAGTACGGGTTATTTTAAGGACCTTAAATAAATATGACGGGTAAATGTACAGCTACAGGAGTTTTAAGGTTATTTGGGCTGGGTGGGAAAAGCCGTACTCTAGAAAGCACAAAGGCTTGCCAATTTACATTTAATAAAACCAGTATATGTGAATTTGAATCTGCTTCGACTGGTAAGGGTATAAAAGTAGATTTTCATGTTACGTGGCAGAATTCCCCTCTCGCCAAAGGAACTTCGAACTTGCTTAACCCTTTATGCGTGTTTTGTTCTTCGTCTTAATAATTAATTTTGTAATACAGTACAAAAAAACTAATCCATGTTAAAGGGGATTTCGACGATAAGTCAAATTTTTGAGAGCACGTATGGTATCGTCTAAACTTAATATGTAATGAAACCATGCAACAAAGAGGAAATTGCGGATAAAAATTTCACAGTCGTACGGCTCTCATCGTTTTTAAAAATTCTTTCACATATCATTAGATTACGGATGTATTTTATGTTAACATTTTACTTTGCTTTGGTCTTACAATGGTGTAAACGTAAAAAATATATCGTAAGATTTCCATTCTCAGTTTTTAAAATACGGAGATGATTTCATAAGATTTCCTCTTCGGTTTTACGTACGACTTGCATTACCGTCTAAATCACATTTTATTAGTACTGGTTTCTAGTTAAACATTTTGTTCTTCTTCTTTACTATATATTGTTTTATGGTTGTTTGCAATATTTATCTAACTTTTTATATATATATACAAGTATTAATCACTCAAAGCTTTATCAAGAACACCTACTTTATATATTTTAATTTCCACATTTTTGACTTATGAAAAAGGACCAAGAAACGTTTGAGCATAAGTATAACACTTCTTTTATTTTTTTTAAGTTTCATTCAGTACTCAGGTAAATAATATATACATACACAGTGACGACCAAAAATGTAACAGAGTACACAATGTTTCATAATAAGCCTCATAATTATTTTTATCATTGTTAATTGATAAAGAAATTATTCCATATTATTATTTATTCTCCCATACGAATAAATTCTGTGGAAAAACTCTTCTCTTATTATATATTAAAAATATACTCTACATATTGTAAATAAGTACAAGTGTTGCACTTTTGTGCTCTCTTCTTCAAGTCTCTTAACATACAAAAACAATGGTAAAACGGCAAACAAAATTTGATTTTACCGCTATTTTTTAAATATTTTATAATTTAAGACGTGTATACATAAAATGGAATCAGCAAAATTGCTTGAAATAAGAAAATTATAAGAAAAGCATGAGCCAGTTCGAAAAATAAGCCATATGACGGTTCAAAGAATTAAAAAAAATATATAACATAGTCACTTCTGTGCCCCGTCTAGGGCACCCAAGAAAGATTGATGACCGAATGGGACGATATCTTGCAAATTTGGTGTTAAGTGATAATGCTGTGACTCAGCAGCCGCCTTAAAAACTCTCAGAATTGATGCTAGTGGACGGACTGCTCGACGTTGTCTCAATAGATTAGGTGCTAAAGCTGCAGTCAAGAAAAATTACATAAAGCTGACTGGAGCAAGGTATGCATAACCCGCATTTTGTTAATTAAAACTGAGCCTTTATTGATTGAATTTCTTAGGTTTAGGTTTGAGAGTGATGGTCGAGCTTGGTAGTGGTCCAGAGACCTAAATACGTATACCCCAAAGGAGTAAGTCAGACTATGAAACACGGTGACGTCCTTTAGTAAAAATTGAAGGTATTATGGAAAAGGAGCAATACATTGAAATTTTCCAGAAGAGTTTGCCTGCAGCGTTAGAGAAAACAGGTCTTGCTGCTGAAAACGTAGTGTTTCAGCATGACAATGACACTAAACACTTGGCCAAAATAGTCACAAATTGGTTGAATAATCAATCATTCACCACTATGAAATGGCCAGCGCAGTCACCGGATACGAATCCAATAGAAAATTTTTGGAGTCATATAAAAGCTCAGGTGGGGAAGTATTCGATCCTCCAAGTGGAACTACTGACCTTTGGCATAGAGTGAAAGAGATTTGAGAGGCAATTCCTAACGAAATGGTTGCGCGAGTTACAGAAACAACTGCAACCACAACAACAACAACAGACTCACCAACAAACAAAAAGCCAACTAGATTAAATAGCTCCATCAACATAAATAAGAAAAATAAGAAATCACTGAACTTTAAAATAAAACTAAATTATTACAAATTCTATTAATCAGCAAATAAATTTTAACAAGTAATAAATTTCCAAAGAAATTAAGTTAATAAGCAAATTGCGAAATTATTTAAAATAAATAAAATAAGAAACAATTGAGCTTTAATTTGTATAAGCCCTTTTGTATTTAAAAAATAAGTTTCATTTTAAAGAAAAAGAAGGAATAAAATGATTATTAATTTGGAAGTGAAAGAAAGAAGTTGTGGTTTTTTTACAAGGGCATTCAGTATTTTAGTTAACTCGCACTTTTGTAATAGAATCCCCCTCGTGTGGCAGCTCTTAAAAAAGCGTTTTTGGACAAAATACTGAAGAACTCCGTTAAATGGGAAAGTAGTCGTTGAAAAACAGCTGAGTGCAAATGTGTAACTTATTTTTTCATTTTACAAAGTGAATTGTTTTAGGCTGTGAAAAATTTGAATTAGTTTGTTTTATATTTTTTCCATAATAAAAGAACCGCAAATATGTTAAGTAAACCAATTGTTTTATTTTATTTGGAAAATAAAGAGGTTTGTTTCGTATATGTATATTTAACATACATTTGTCCTAGTTTCTGATACTTCCTATGATGTCTGGAGTAACACCCCATTTGACCTGATGATAAATGCCTGAATTTTTCAAACGACCTGAATGTAGTAGTAAAGGGTGGTTAAATTTCAAGGGCCGATGTTGATTTTGGTTTGTTTGTTTTCGGCGGCACACCTCCATCCGATGGTCCAAATTTTCGATGACGCTGAGGCATAATGGAGGTTCTATGCCGTTAATGTGCCGAATTATCTGATCCTTTAGGTCTTGAATTGTTGCTGGCTTATCGACGTACACCTTTTCTTTCAAATAACCCCAAAGAAAAAAGTCCAACGGTGTCAAATCACATGATCTTGGCGGCCAATTGACATCGCCATTACGTGAGATAACACGGCCATTGAATTTGTTGCGCAAAAGAGCCATTGTTTCGTTAGCTGTGTGGCAAGTGGCATCGTCCTGCTGAAACCACATATCGTCCACATCCATATCTTCCAATTCGGGCCATAAAAAGTTCGTTATCATCTCACGATAGCGAACACCATTCACAGTAACTGCGTGACCGGCCTCATTTTGGAAAAAATACGGCCCGATGATGCCGCCAGCCCATAAACCGCACCAAGCAGTCACTCTTTGTGGGTGCATTGGTTTTTCGACAATCACTCTTGGATTCTCATTCGCCCAAATGCGGCAATTCTGTTTATTGACGAATCCACTGAGGTGAAAATGTGCCTCATCACTGAAGATGATTTTCTTCGAAAATTGATCATCCACTGTTGCCATTTCTTGCCACCATTCTGCCCATTCACGACGTTTGGAATGGTCAAGAGGCTTTAGTTCTTGAGCCAATTGCACCTTGTAAGCGTGTAAATGCAAGTCTTTATGCATAATGTTCATCAACGACGAGCGTGAGAGGTGCAATTGTTGGGAACGACGACGAGTTGAGGTGGACGGCTCTTCAGCCACACTATCGCGAACAGCAGCAATATTTTCTGCAGTACGAGCTGTACGAGCGAAATACGAAGTGCACGATATGCATTTTGATTTGAACTCCCATTTTCATAATAAGTCTGGATAACTTTAACACGTTGTTGGATTGTGTATCTCTCCATGGTTCAAATTGAGTAAGTCTGAAATAGAGAAATGTCAAATAAAATTCGGAAAAAAACTTGGCGTTTAGGTGTGGTTCACATTCAACATCGGCCCATACAATTTAACCACCCTTTATTTTTCTTTCAAATATCGATGCGCATTTGAATCATCGCAAGGAAGAAATAATCTATTCCTCCATCAAGCTTCCTGGCTGACTGATATTATTTTAACAGAGCTCACCACTCTGTAGTATTATCACTTCCCACATTAAAAGTATATACAGACATTGAAGTAAAATTTCAAATAAGCGCGCCAACACAGCCATTTGGAATTTTGAAAATTTTTAATTTCCATACCAAAAATTATATATCACATATATTTAACAAATTGATCTTATAATTTAATTTTTTTACTAATTTAATTTGTTTAATTTGGGAACTTTCATCTAATACACATTTTGTCAAATTTACATTTGTGTGCTTTATTTAAAATCCCCGTGGAGGTTAATAACAGTATGTATGTATATACATACATACATATGTGTATAAATTTATGTTTTAGTTGGCTTGAAAGTGAGTTACGGTTGTCAGAGTGGTTATTACAAATCCAAACAAAGCTTTGCGATAATGTGCAACGAAAACTCGAATTCACTGTTAACTAAGACTTAAAACTAAAACATTGTTGCAACACTATACAGAGAATTCAGAATAAGACATGCAATGAAGATGAAAGAAATTAGCTTAGAAATAGTCTGGAAAAATAATAGATTTGTATATATGTACAATGCATTAAAATATAAATGCTTAAAAATATAAATATTTTAATTTCTCTTAATAAAAAGTAAATATCATGTTTTATAGCATATAACTACTCCCACAATTTTTATTTTAGATCCAAAAAACAACTGGAAATTCTTTTGAACGAAATGCAATCCCACACAGGTATTGCTTGAGGGATGTTCAATGAAAGGAAAAATTACCTTAACCGGTTTTGATTTGGTAGCGGAACTGCCAGAGGGCCTAGTATGGAACAGAAGTGTTCTGCTAATGAAGAGTACATATGTAATATAATTGGCATGAAGGCGTAGCCAATAGGTTTGGATTAAACTGTTCTTCTTCCAAAGCCACCAAACAAACAGAACACAACATCATTAGTGCGGTAATACAGGAGTTTTCAGTGGCGGACGACATAATGGTTAACCTCGATGAAAGCTTTAATGAATTGCCATCTAAGTCACCTGCGAAAAAGCTAAAAAAATCACCGGTATTTCCCACTGTCGACATCCTGACGGTGGTAATCTGTATTCAGAGGGATATGTTGAAAACAATGAAAACCAGCATCAAGCCACAAAAAATATTTATCGGTTGATATACCGCCTTTATTACCTGAAGAAAGAGCTAAAGCGATATAATCTGGTAATGGAAAAATTTAGGCTAAGGGAAGTGGAGGATAAAATTAAAAAAAAAGTTATACTGCTTGAACTCGAAAATTTAAATAAACGGTGAAAGCTCTCATAAGAGGACACCTTCCGTCAACGAAGATTTTGTCCGCGAAGTGAAGATGTCCGCTTTTTGGGATGGCGTAAAAAATAATTTTTAGAATTTTGTTTCATTTTAAAAGTTTAAATTATTTTTTTTAAACAAAGTTGGAAAAAAATCTAATATATTTTTTTGTTTTAATTTTGCTTCATTTCTTTAATAATTTTTTCTCCATAATAGCATTCTATATGTTTCAAGGGCTCAAATGCTGTGTAGTGTTCTTCTGCAAACTTCAATAGCCGTCTACATTTTTCTAAGGCTTCTTCAAACGAAGATACTTTGTTATGGTCTTCTTCTAAAGTGCTTGTATCATTATTTTCTGGCGAGCTTATTTTCACTGTATCATCCAAAACTTTTATGTTGTCAAATTCTGTTAGAAGATTTTCATCAATAGTAGTAAACTCACTATATTTTACATATTGTCTAATTAATCTCGACAGAATAGATAAAGGGATATTATCCTCTCCGTCGAATTCTGCATTATCAAAATCTTTCATAAATCCTGCTTTGCCAAAACAGTTATTAATGGATTCGGATCCTACTTTTGCCCACGATTGTTTAATAAACTACAAAGCATTGATAACAAACTTTTATAATGGACTTATAGGCTTTGCTGTATTAGATGTACATTCACATATGTACTTATGTAATATTTATATGCAGCTTACACAATAAAAATAGGAGAAACTCTGAAAATTATTTATTGTACCATTGTTTGACAGTTTTACCACAGTTTTGAGCTCCACATGTTCTATTTTTTTTTAAATGTCCGCTTATTAGAATGTTTTGGCCAAAAAAATTTTATTCTCATATCCGCCGCTAGCTATGGGAGAGTCCATTTTAGAGAATGTTTTTTGTTCGGGCTCATGGTATCGGTTCTAAAGAGTTAGGAATTGCCAGCTTTGGAGAGATGTCCCCTTATAAGAGCTATACGCTAAGGGAGCTTTCACTGTATATGAATGTAAGCTGTGATAAAAGGTACAAATAGTACGTAATCTCAACAATTATGAACATGAATTCTAACGGTGTTAAATTATGTAATAGTTATTGAGCAAATTTTGAGTTATAAGCGTGTAACAAAAATTTATATTCATAAATGTTTAATGACGCTAGATTAGCAATGAAACACTTTTACCGATTTTTTCTTTTCTATTGGCAACCTTGTTGTGAATGACCTGTCATATTTTGTTTAGTGATATATTAGGATCGCGTGCTTGCTACAGTGAGGTTTCGCCCGGTCACGAAGTCTAGCAGCCTGAGTCCGTTATCGGCTGTGTCGTCATTGGAGGCTGTGTTTTCCGATGCCTCTAGCGAAGATGTCTTCTTTGCCCAGCTTTGCGTTCAAATCTCCTAGGACGATTGGTGACGTAGCTGGGGTTTGTTTAGGGTCCTAACATTCCACGTGCAGAACCGAAACTCGTTATCCTTATTTCGTTGTCCATGGTCGTCATCCATATTTATATATCTAGCTTGTTGTTGTGTCTGAACTAATGCATTTTTACATGATAAGGAAGGACCGGGTCCTGGTTCAGACCCCTGGACAGAGGGGACTCGACTAAGAGGGTGCTGTAGGGGCTATTCAGGGGGCGCCAAGAGGAGGCAGTATGTCAGCTTGACCAGTCCATTTTCAAGGATCGCTGCTGGCTTCTTTCCAGGTTAAGAACAATCAACAATTGTACTCTGCGTGCACTGGGTTATCCCCACGCAATTCCCTCACCTTAACATTCACAAAGGGACCTGGCGGTACCCTGATCAATCAACCGTCAACCAGATTGATCATATTACGTACGACGGCAGACACTCCTCCAGTACTCTTGATGTCCGATAATTCTGAGGAGCCAACATTGACTCCGATCACTTCCATGTTGTAGCCAAGGTAAGATCACGAATATCAGTAGCAGAACGGAGTAGAGCACGACCACAACAGTTTGACGTCGCAAAGCTACAATCGCAATCGACCGCTGAGAAATTTGCCAATTAAGCTCTCATAGAGTCCAACCCTGCCAGGCGAAACAACGGATGGGGAATGGAACCGTTGCAAAAACGCCATCAGAGATGCTGCCTCTGATGTTTTGGGTTTTAAAATTCCACCCGGGAAAAACCCATGGTTTGACGAGGAGTGCAGGCAGGCGCACTCATCGAAGCTAGCAGCGTATAAGGCGACGTTGGAGAGAAGGACGACAGCAGTTTGTGAGCTCTACGAACGTAAAAGAAGGGAAGAACACCGGCTTCTCAAAAGGAAGAAGAAAGAGCATGAGAAGCGCGTGATCGATGAACTAGAGAGGTGTTACGGGAGGAATAAAATCCGAAAAATTTACCAACGGGTGAAGGAACTATCCAATGGATATAACCTTCGGACAGAAACCTGTCGTAACGAAGAGGGACAAATCGATCGTCGAAGCGGAGAATCTGGAAATATCACTGCTGCAGACTGTTTAACGGCGAAGAAAACACCAATTCCAGTGCCAGGCAGTATATTCCACCCCACATAACTGACGATGATGGTAGAGAATTCCGTCCTCCAATAAATGAAGTCAGAACAGCAATGGCGAAATTAAAATCGAACAAAGCTGCAGGAGCGGACGGATTGTCCGCCGAACTGTTTAAGGCAGCCGGAGATGACCTGGTTGGGTGCATGCACCAGCTCATCTGTAAGATATGGTCGGAAGAAAGCATGCCCGACGAGTGGAATCCCAGCATCGTTTGCCCGATACACAAAAAAGGAGACCCGTTCAACTGCGCCAACTAATGAGGAATAAGTCTCCTGAACATCGCCCACAAGATCTTCTCTGTCGTTTTGTGTGACCGCCTGAAACCATTCGTGAACAGTTTGATAAGTCCTTATCAGTGCGGTTTCAGGCCGGGGAAGTCCAACATTGACCAAATTTTCACACTACGACAGATCCTGGAAAAGACCCAAGAGATTCAAATCGACACCCACCACCTATTCGTCGATTTTAAGGCCGCATATGACAGTAGGGACGAGCTATACAACGCCATGTCTAGTTTTGACATTCCTACCAAACTCGTCAGTTTGTGTAGGATGACGAAAAAACAAAAGCAGCGAACCAAAAACTAACCAAAAAAAAAAGAGCATGTCGGAGCTTGAAAAAGTTATGGTAAAGGGTTTTATTATTGTCACGTTGCATAAAAATAGTTTGTTGTTACAGTTTTAATAAAGCAAAGAAGTCACAGTGGACTATAACAAAAGTTCAGGCAAAAATAAAGTTGCTCATCATAGTAGAGAGTCGAAAAAACTGGCTTGCGATTAAATCATTTATTTTTAACTTTACATCGCAAATAACTTAAAACGAATGCGTGAATATATTAAGAAATTTAACATCAATGAAATTTTACAATTACATACCTGCACATTTAAGGAACAGTAGCCTTTTGTATTTATATAATATTGGGCTAATTTCCTGACAGTTTTTTATGCGTATGTGAGCCCCATCAATGGCTCCTTTTTTTCCAACAAAGTTTTTGATAAATTTAAAGTCCATCAGTGTTTGACTTTCCTCTGATCGAAGTGATTACATTTTAATTTTACTGCCGCCAAAAGGAGCTAAGGCTCGACCGACTCTGGCAGATATTCTACAGCAGTATGGAAGTTATCTTTCGATATTTGGAATGAATTGGTCCACTTTCTGACACTTATTCGAGATCGGGCAGCTAATATATCGGCGATCCTTTTTATAATTTTCAATTAAAAACTAATTTCTTCGCACTAGTTAATTTTACTTCAGTATTCTGGAAACCAAATTATAGTATTGGGCCCAATTTTATTTAATAACTTTTATTTATTATTTTATTGGCTTTTTATGAATACACATTTCGCGATTTTTGACTATTAATGTATTATTAAACTGCTAATAATCATTTATGAATGTTAATTTTTAATCTATTTTTACTTTTTGTGAATATTTTTAATTTTTAAAATAATTTTGCAATAATATGAATACGAACTTCCATTCCTTAATTTTATTATCTATTCATGTTTTTTACATGGTTTTTATGAATTAAAAGAAATATTAAAATAATTTCGCAACAACCGTTAATATTAACTCTAAGATTTTTATTATTTTTATTAATTTTGTTCAAGTTTTTTTTAAGAATATTTTTTGTTTTTCTATGAAGTAAATATGCAATTATACAAAACATATATATGTGTATATATTAAGTAGTATACGTGTATATATTGTTCCCAATATTATTAATGTTCTGCTCTACCGACAAATATTGCTGTATGGCTAAGGATATCACATCATTCTTATGTGCTGTAACATCATTGAATTTTCCACCGCATTATTATTGCATTTAAAATGATATGTAACGCACAGCATATATTTATCGGTACGTTTCAGCACTTTTAATGAACTTCGTTGAATTTCATTTTGACCGAACCTTCTACTGGAGTTCTATTACGAGTGAGAAGGCACGGTTCCAAAGGATATCCTGCATCGCCTTTTGAAAAATATGTGGACGTAGTAAATGAATTTTAAATTAAATAAGAATATTGTTTCTACAAATTAAACCCTTACCAAGGAGCCAATTATTATTGCTGCCTCTCAGATATTCCTGCTCTAGATGTAGTTGTAATTCACTAGAGTTCCAAATAATATATATAATAAATGGTAGGGAACAGAATGGGAGGCATCAACGTATTGAATTGTTAGCTCATGATCACAAACCTGTTAATATTTTCCATTTTTTATTAAAAATTATGTAAATATTTCGGAATATGTATTCAGTCGAAGCACTAGGAAATTGACAATGCAATATGAGTTTTGGGGAAAGTAATCTATTTTGAACACAGAAGCTCTTCCAAAATGTTGATGACTTCCGCCAAGACTTTGCTAAGACTACATTGGACCAGCGAGACGTCACAATCTTTCCCTACAATCTTTTTGATACCACCTTCGGCAAAGAAACGTATAGCTGCATTTAGGTTCACAATTGTAGAAACTGGGAACAACTTCATTCGTGGCTGGCAGTTCACGTTAACATGTCCAGCAGATATTTATAGGCCGACCTATTTACCCTGTAATATTTTTCAAATCTTTGAAAAGTAAAATTCTTATTACTAAAATGAAGCACATACATATACATGCATATCTTTAATAGACTCACAATGATTGAAGAAGCTCAAGTGGGTTACAATTCTTTCTTGTTGTTCGAAATTATGTTGTTCTTCACCTTCTGCTGCTTCAGCTACCATTCAGAATGCTGCACTACCCATCTTTTTGTTTTAATTATTTTTCACTTTCTTTGTGTTGAACGTGTTTTTTCACAATTTTTTTTCTAAACAATTAAGCTAAAACAACACAGCTGATAGTAAAACAGCTGATTTCTAAAATTCAAATTCCCCTTCCCATATTTCATATATCTTATTGTGTACTTAAAGAGTACAGTTGTTATGAAACGATTTGTGTTCAATAAACTTCTTTATAAAAAGTTGTATTCATATATGAACGATTAGAGCTCTGTAGCTATTCAAAATGTTTAGTGATTTTAGAATTACGAACGGCAACTCTCTTCTTATTTACTTTTAATTTATTGTTAGTGATAGTCTATCTCACTGTTTGATTAACCCGGTAACCAAGTAAATACATATTTTTAAACACATTTAAATCTTCAAATATATTTATAAAATAAAAATCACATTGAATTTCTTTTTCGGCAATAAATATTTCACAAAATATATTTATTATTTCTCACATTATTTTATTATTTGCAACAAAAAATTTACAAATTTGTTATAAAAATATACAGTTGAATTTTTTTCTCTTAAGACTTGCATAAATGTAAGCCCTGGTCGCACAGTATCTACAATTTTATGAAAATTTTCATAGAAGTTAACAAATCGGACAGACTTAAAAAAAAAAATGTGTCACACAGGTATTTTTTAGGTAAGACTTTCATACTTGTTGAACACACATTTTTTTTGACATATCGTACGGCTGATATGATATTGAAATACCGCTATTAAAAAAACTGACATCAATTTACATATTTTATATCTGATTAAAAAATTTATTGTCCCACAGTACTCTGCTTTCGAACCAGAATTTGCACCACAGAAACCTTCCTTTACTTTTTTTTTATAAATTTTGTATTATTTTACCTCCGTATATTATCCTGCATACATCTATCTATCTATTCTAAACATATATATATATATATATATATAGCAAATTTTTCTTTATAAACCTTTTAAAACTCTTCAAAATAATACCATTCCCGCCCGATTTACTTCCCATATTTACAATAAGTCATCTGCAATTGTAGCGTCACAGAAACAAAAATAAGAATCAGTTACGCTACTCGAAACATTATAAACAAAATTAAAGCATTATAGATAAAAAAAATTGATCATGTAGGCGTAGACGACGCATTAAGTCAAATGATGACGACGACAGATAACATCCGGTACTTTATGTATCCCAAAAGCTGAAAGGAAAAGAGGAATTTTAGACATTATATAGAAAAACTCCCGTTCAGTATTATTATGATAAAAAACACTTACATATATATATAAACACATCAAACTCAAAATGTACGTTTTGTTTGTTTCTTTTATATCATTATATATTAAATCTTCAAAAAAATTAACTAATAATAAGTATACAAATCTTAAAATGCTGAAAAAAATAAAATATCTTAACTCCAGTCAGCTGGAATAAAAGTTACATTTTAAGGTACGCTTAAGTCTTCATGAATTTATGATTTTTTAAGTTACCATGGGGCCGCCTTAATCGTACGGAGGATTCTGATGAATTTGAGTTTTTTCAGTGGTTGAAAAACACCGAAGTACTTAACTTTGCTGATTAATGTTGATTTTGAGGTGCAAGCATATTTCTTTACGTATTTTTGTTTATTCACCTTTATGTTCCAAAGTTTTGCCATTTCTGCAATCTGTAGTTATGATCCGGAAATTTTTTCGGTGCTAATTGTAGGTTATCATAAACGCATGCTACTTTGGCGGACTCCAGCTCCGATTTTGGAACTGCAGGTTCTATCAAAGAACTCCATCTTGGATCACCTTCTCTGATAAGAAATTGGAAAGCTACTTATTCCACAATCTTATGAGTGGTTGCAGGCAAGCTTAATATAATTTTGTGCATTAAAGTGTCATTCCAAACTTTGTCCAAAGCTTGAAACACATCGATGAAAAGAGCACAATATTTTTATCTTCTATAAAGCCAAACTAATTATATGGAACCCTTTCAACATTATTCACCATTGGAGCCAGCTTCGTCATTAGCAGTTCTTAAATTGTTGATTTATTGGCCTAAAGATTGTACTTTGGATAGACCTTTTGCTGGCTTAGGTATCAGAGTAATCATGAACACTTTCCAAACCGTACGTACCCTAGAAGTCAAATAACTATGAACATAAGAACAATAATTTGTTTTTCTGACCGACCTAACTGCACAAGCGTTTTAAAACTGATTTTATCAGCACCTGGAGCTTTCATGAAGTTCAAATTACCAACAGGCGTAAGAGGTCAAATAACAAATGGCGGCAATTCTGTTGTGTCATCAGACGTGTTTATGATAAAAACATTTTTCAGGTGCTTAGAAAATAAAATACCCTTCCCAAGTTGCTTCCAGTTCAATCACTATTCAGTTATCTCCCTCTTAATGGTATTTTTAAGACCTTCAGTCGACCGCCATAAATAATAATGGAATTAAGGACTGCCAGCAAGATTTTCAAGATATTTTATGGGAAAACACTTTTTCGAGTTCTTATCTTATGTATCTATTCCCGTAAGCTTTGTTTAAATTGGGGAATAAGAAATCCGGAATCTTTCGTTTGTTAGCCTATTTAGGTAGATACACGCTTTCAATTGCATTAAAATGTGTTCCTTGTGACGCCAAGTAAGTCCAAGCAATCATCACAACATCATCATGTTTTCCATCAGGAAGTTTTCAAGTTGGCTTTAGTGTTGGACTATGCCATTCATTATCCAGAAACAGAGCTTTAAATAAATAATTTGTTGAAAATATTGTAGTTGATCGCATTTTCAACATAAATGTTATAAAAGTGTTTACAGAATAAACAAGACTTTGTACATGAGGTAAAAAGTTTGCTAAAATTTTGATGTTAGTGTTCAGATATGGATTCCTGATGCAAATTTGCTAAATGGTATTTTACCAGACTAGAATACGAAGTACATTTTGAGTTTTATACTTTTATAATTGGTTGGTTGATTATTGATCACCGAAAGTTTGAAATGAGCGTATAGGTTGTCCTCTATAACTCTATTATGCCTAAAAAATTGCTCATTTGTCCGAGATCACCATTAAACTATGGTATTATTTTGGATGCGTCAAAAATGCCAAACGATGCCATGTTTGTTATTTCTGTTGTTTCTTCTAGTTTAAATAATTTAAAATTTTTCTTTCAATTTCATAAATTTTTTCTAGAGGATATCTCTCATTTTTTAATGCAATAATTTTTAATTCTTCAACTAATTTTAAAGTTTTAATTACATAATTTTTTGTATAATTCCTACTCGGACTTTTCTTTAGATTCTTATATATACTTATTAATTTATCCCTTTATTTGAATATTTTATAATTTATTACTGAATTTGATTGCCTTCTTTTTCATATATTCTTTATAGTATTCATGAATTCCTCCTACAACTAATATAACTAAAAGTATCAAAATCATCTGCTGCATGTGATCCTGGGTCACCGTCAGCACTCCTCTTTTATTTTCGTTTACTATGATGGCTTCCTTTGAAAACCATCCACCCATTTTGAAATCTAAATGAAGAATCCTATTGGTAGGTTTTCCTTATGGTCCGGATTTCTTTTAAAATTTTTGATTTTTCAGTTTTGTTGCCGGTAAGATAAAGTTTTTGGTAGGCTTCAGCAATGAGTTTTCGCCTCTTGACTGCTTTACCGCCTTTCTTCTTTTGCTTTTTTTTTTTTTATGTTTGCTTTTATTTTCATGTTTGTATATTTGTGTATGCATGTTTATACTACATGCATTACACTATCCATACGTTACCTTCACAATTACTAATATTTTTTACGTTTATTCTTGGATTAATTAAATTTACCGGTTCACCATAAACAGTTGAGAGTAATTTGCAATAATGAGTCCTAGGCACTTGTGAAGTTCCTCTGTTCTTTACCTTCTTTACGGCAAAAAAGGTATATACATCATCTAGTTCTAATTTTATCCTAAACATGGGTTTAGGATTTTTTTTCTCGATGTCTGATGTTCAAAATATTTTTCCGCCAGTCCGACTGTTACCGCCACTCATAAATCGCTAATATGACATTACTGTTATCGATATGTAGAGAGATGAGCATGGCAAAATGTTCAATTATTCCTTTTAATTTTCCACGCGGTATAATTATGAGGCCATATTTAATCGAGACCACATACATAGGTATATAAAACACCTACATAGATTTAAGATATTCATTCGTTCAGGTCATAAGGATTACGAAGCTTCGCTTGGAGTAGCCATACATAAAAGTTAGTATATCAGCAGTTTAGTATGTAAGTTTGTATAATGAATTTATTTATAATTTTAGGAATTTTAACATATTAAAGCGTAAGAATAAAGAATTAAAGTTTTCTAAAATTCTTACACTTGTGTTTAAAATCCACATTGGCTATCTTGAGCTTGGGCCGCTTTACCCGCAACATTAAAATTCTTTTATTTGCCTCATCGGATCGTTTGAAGGAATCATCTTGGGTGTTAAAACGTAAGTCCTAACAGAATGCAACCTTCCACTCCCTCACAGGGTCAACCACTAAGTCGTCAACGACCAACTCAGTTAAGTCCTGCACTGAACAACTGTCACATTTGCAACAAGTCCACAGACAACGAAAAATTTATAAAATGCAGCAAGTGCCATCTTAATTTTCATTTACCATGTGTCAATCTCAGCAGCAATCAAGACCAACCTACGTGGAGTTGCCAAAATTGTACGGTACAACATCAAATCACGATCGATTCTGCCTCTTCCATTCGTAGTGGCTCTTCGGCCACCACCCGCTCCCGCCGACAAGCTCTTGAGCTACAACGTCTAGAAGAAGAGACACAACTTGAAAGAGATTTCATTAAAAAGAAATACCAAATTCTCGAACAAGCAGTAGATGACTTCGAGGACGCACAATCAGTTAATAAACACTCAGCTGTCAGATCTGTACATGAGTGGTTAGATAATCAAATCCAACTCCCTACTTCGGCTATTGCAACCGCACACCAAAATATAGTTTCCGCAGCTCGTCAGTTTGAAACGCCACCGTACACATTTGTACCACAAGCCACAACAACGCAAGAAATGCCTAACACTACTAAACCATATTGCCAAAACGTAAGTAATGACTTAGTTTATACGACAAAAACAATAACTCCGCCCGTATGTACAACTACGTCATTCGTTAATAACATGTCTTCATTTATTAATGACCCAACAACGAACCGTCAGCAGCCGACAACTGCAAATTTATGTAATAATTCAGACAACGTAAATGCAGAAAATCACACATTAGAGACACCTGTACAATTTGGTTACATGGATTCAACGTTTTCCATGAACCCATCAAACCTCCAACCTGTTATATTACCTTCTCACAGGCTTTCGCAACAACAAATAAGCGCGCGGCAGTCAGTACCAAAAGAGCTTCCAATTTTTACCGGCACTCCTGAAGAATGGCCCTTGTTTAGTGCCACATATGACTGGTCGACAGCAGTCTGTGGTTTTACAGACGCTGAAAATCTTGTCAGGCTTCAAAGTTCTCTAAAGGGGGAAGCACTTCGATCTGTTAAACATATTTTGATCCATCCATCGGGTGTACCATGTGCTCTATCTACACTAAAATTGCTTTTCGGACAACCGGAAAAAATATTAAACTCACTAAAAAATAGAATAAGATCACTACCAGCACTGAACACAAATAAATTGAGCACAATTACCTCTTTCGCCGTGGAAGTAAAGGGCCTAGAAACAACAATTAAAGCCAGTGGTTTAATAAATGAACTGACCAATTCATCTTTATTACATGAATTAATAATGAAAATGCCATCACATTTTCAACTTAACTGGGGTGAACAAAAAATAAAACTAGCAAAAAATAACAAAAGAGTAAGTTTGACTGAATTCGCTAACTGGATATATGAAGTCGGTGTCTCAGCAAGCAGCATAAATGTAGAAAGTGACAGCAGCGCAATAAAGTCAATAGAGCAGTATTCGCGTAAGCCAAAAAACGTTTATGTGCATGCTCATGAAGAACAAAACAAAAAGATCTGTTTATTCTGGCAACTGCAATAGTGTTGAGAAGTGTTAAAAATTCTTGGCTGCGAATAGAAACGAGCGATGGAACTTAGTAAGAATGTACAATCTATGTAAACTGTGCCTGCGACGTCACTACGGTATTTGCAGTAGCAGCATCGTTTGCAGAGAAAATAATTGTCAAATAAAACATAATACATTGCTGCATAAATCCATGACTGAAGATAGAGAAACAAACGCTACCAGAGAAACTGAAAATAAAAGCAAAAGAGATAATTTACATGCAGCCCATAGGAATGAATGCAATGAAATCTTATTTAAAATTATACCCATAACAATATACGGAAACAATAATAAACGTTTTAATACTTTTGCATTTATAGACGAGGGTTCGTCTGTAAGTCTGGTAAATGAACAATTAATTAATAAACTAGATTTAAATGGTGAGTCACAACCTCTATGCTTGAAATGGACAGGTGAAATAGGTCGCAACGAAGAAGACTCAAAAATAGTCTCAATGAAAATTTCAGGTATGAATAAAACTGAATTTTCTATTTCTGTTCGTACGGTTAAATAACTATCGCTTCCGAGTCAGAGCTTTAATTATAAAAAGTTATGTAAAAAATTTCCGCACCTTAAAGGGCTACCCATCGCCGATTTTGAAAATGCTGTACCAGATGTACTTTTAGGATTAAATAACTTGAAATTATGTGTGCCAACTCGTGTTAAAGAAGGCAAGAAAAACGAACCCGTCGCTTTACATACTCGCCTCGGGTGGCTAATATGTGGCAACTCCAGTGTTGGAGAAAACGCCCAAATTCAATATAATTTTTACTCTTGCGAGTGTAAAGGTGAAAACGACCAAATTCTTACTCACTTACTCAAACAGTTTTATACAACTGAGTTAGCAGGGATAAGTAACTATACTCCAGCTCTTGGAAAAGATGACCAAAGGGCATTAAGTTTGCTAGAAACATATACGAAACAAAGATGCGATGGCCATTACGAGACAGCTTTGCTGTGGCGATATGACAATATTACACTTCCACAAAGCTTTGATATGGCGAAGAGACGACTGATTTGTCTCGAAAAAACTCTAAGAAAAAATAAAGAGTTGTTTGAACATTTCGAAAAAACAATTTCTGAATATTTTGAAAGAAATTACATAGCCAAAGTAAACAATGAAGATGATAAACAAAATGTATGGTATTTACCAATGTTTCCGGTATTTAACAAAAACAAACCGAATAAAACAAGAATAGTTTGGGATGCGGCCGCGAAGGCAAATGGTATTTCACTTAACTCTATGCTGCTCAAAGGGCCAGAATTGCTGTCTTCTCTTGCAGCTATTCTTTTTCGTTTTCGGCAAAGGCAAATTGCAATGTGTGGTGACATCGAACAAATGTTCCATCAGATTTATATACGCGATGAAGACTGCCATGCGCAAAGATTTTTATGGCGCAGCTGCGACGACAACAAAGAACCCGAAGTGTACGTAATAAAGGTTATGATATTCGGTGCCTCCTGCGCTCCGTGCATATCTCAGTATGTTAAAAACCTCAACGCATCAAAATTTGAAGCCAAGTATCCCTTAGCCGCTGCTGCCATCAAAGACAACCACTACGTAGATGATTTTCTTGCTTCTTCGGATACTCCTGCAGAAGCCGCCGAACTGGATAAAACTGTGCGATTCATTCATAGTGAGGGAAGATTCAAAATTATAAACTGGTGTTCGAATAATGATAGCGTTTTGAAAGAATTGAACTCTTCTAACCCTTTGACCAATATTTGCCTAAACGTTAGTGTAGGCGAAGTAACAGAAAAGGTACTTGGCATATTTTGGAACCCTGGGGAAGACAATATAATCTTTAAACTGTCGCAGTCTGTCTTAAACAGCGAACTTCTTCTCGGAAACAAAATTCCCACCAAACGTGAAATTTTAAGAACTCTAATGAGCATTTATGACCCTTTAGGGCTTGTAGGAAATTTCCTTATGTATTTGAAAATAGTTCTCCAAGAAGTTTGGAGAAGCAATATCGACTGGGACGAACATATTCTAGTAAACCAACAATTAAGGTTGGAAAACTGGCTAGCGCTTTTACCAGATTTAAAAAATGTAAATATACCTCGTTGTTATCTTAAAACATTGAAAAACTATAATAACCTAGATGTTCAATTGCATGTATTTGTGGATGCAAGCGAAAACGGTTATGCCGCCGTAGCGTATTTTAGGATGTGCTGTGGGGACGAAATCGCTATTTCACTTATTGGATCAAAAACTAGGGTGGCGCCACTAAAGGTTTTATCGATACCCCGTTTAGAGCTGATGGCAGCTGTTATTGGTACTCGGTTTGTAAAATATATTGAAAAACATCATACCGTTAAGATAAATCGAAAAACACTCTGGTCAGATTCACGAACAGTTTTAAGCTGGATACGCTCCGACCACCGAAAATATCACCAGTTCGTTGCAGTTCGTGTAAGTGAAATTCTCGATATTTCAGAGGTGGACGAGTGGTCCTGGATATCAGGAAAAACGAATGTAGCTGACGAAGCAACACGATGCACAAATAAACCTAATCTATCGAATACAGGGCGCTGGTTTAGCGGCCCTGATTTTTTAAAGTTGCCAGAGAAAGAATGGCGGGAACCCAATACACAACTTTTGGAAACAAAGCTCGAGTTGAAAGAGTGCCATTTAACGGCACGAAGTATAGAACAACTTATAAATTTACAAAGATTTTCTCGGTGGTGCAGAGCATTAAGGGCAACTGCATACGTAATTCGTTTTTGCTACTGCCGTAGAAACAGAGATATCACGCCTTCCTGTGGAAAGGAACTAACTCAAATTGAGTTGCTCAAAGCAGAACTGACTCTTATCAAAGATACGCAGAAAGTATATTTCCAAAATGAAATAAATTGTCTATCACAAAAGAATAAATTAACAAAAACAAATTTTTTGTATAAATTGTCCCCGTATTTGGATCATAAAGGTGTCTTGAGAGTAGGTGGCCGAATTGATTATGCTGATGTTCCGGAGGAACTGAAGCATCCAGCCGTTTTGCCTAAACATTGCCGCCTAACAACCCTTTTAATATTACATTACCATAATCTGTACCGTCATAGTAGCCTTGAGACAGTGGTGAATGAATTGCGGCAAAAATACTATATTCCTAAATTGAGAACCGTTTGTAAATCAACCATTAAGCAGTGTCAAATGTGTAAAATTAAAACTGCGATGCCGGAGATTCCGCAGATGGCAAAATTACCTCGGGCTCGACTGGGTTCGTATCTCTCACCATTCACATTCACGGGTCTTGACTTTTTTGGTCCTATGCTTGTCACTGTTAACCGACATAAAGAAAAGAGATACGGTGCGCTATTTACATGTTTAACGGTACGTGCGGTTCATATTGAAATCGTCTATTCGCTTAATACAAGTTCGTGTATCATGGCAATACGTAAGTTTATTTCGCGAAGAGGCAGCCCAAGAGAATTTTTCAGCGACAATGGTACTAATTTTATCGGTGCTGATCGAGAGTTGCGTGAAGCCTTAAGAGAGGTGGACAAGAACGAGCTAATACGAAGTTTTACAACGTCCTACACCAAATGGAACTTTAACCCACCTTCTGCTCCTCATATGGGAGGAGCATGGGAACGATTAGTTCGATCCGTAAAAACTGTACTCTCCAATATTAAAACAGAACGGTTTCCAAGCGATGAAATGCTGCAAAGCATGATGGCTGAAGTCGAAAGTATTATAAATTCCCGTCCTCTTACATATGTCCCAATAGAAAGCGAAAATCAAGAAGCGATCACACCAAATCATATTTTGCTTGGCAACTCCAGTGGCTTAAAACCCCTTGCATCGTACGACGACGAAGGTCTTGTACTTAAAGAAAGTTGGTTGCGTTCACAACAATATGCACAAATCTTTTGGAAGAGATGGGTGACAGAGTACCTGCCTACTTTGACGTGTAGGACAAAGTGGTTTCAAAAGGCCAAACCCATATCTGTGGGAGATTTAGTGATAGTGGTTGATCCAAATAACCCGAGAAACGTGTGGCCAAAAGGAAAGGTCATCGAAGTTGCCAAATCCGAAGATGGACAAGTACGAAAGGCAAAAGTTTTGACAGTTTGTGGCGTTTTAGAAAGACCTGCTGCAAAATTAGCGGTTTTAGACGTGGCTGAAAGAAAGTAGAGTAAGTCTTCGAAATCTCGCCATACTGTGGGGGAGTGTTACCGCCACTCATAAATCGCTAATATGACATTACTGTTATCGATATGTAGAGAGATGAGCATGGCAAAATGTTCAATTATTCCTTTTAATTTTCCACGCGGTATAATTATGAGGCCATATTTAATCGAGACCACATACATAGGTATATAAAACACCTACATAGATTTAAGATATTCATTCGTTCAGGTCATAAGGATTACGAAGCTTCGCTTGGAGTAGCCATACATAAAAGTTAGTATATCAGCAGTTTAGTATGTAAGTTTGTATAATGAATTTATTTATAATTTTAGGAATTTTAACATATTAAAGCGTAAGAATAAAGAATTAAAGTTTTCTAAAATTCTTACACTTGTGTTTAAAATCCACATTGGCTATCTTGAGCTTGGGCCGCTTTACCCGCAACACCGACCTTAATATCATCAGGATTTACACAAAGTTCAATACCTTTTATTACCTTTTTTTATGGTTAAAAAAAAAAACAATTTTCCCCTTATTAGCTCTTTCTTTCACAATCAATTTTTTGCTAACTAAAATTTATGTAATTCTATTCTTACAACAGTTATCAATTATTTTTCATGGTAATCGATATGATTATTTTGCAATATCTCTTACTTAGCATTGACTTCTGTCTCCGAATGTGTCAGCAATTTAAATTCTGTTTATAATAGGGGATTCAATAAACTATAAAGAACTTTTGAAAACAACAATAATTCAAACAGAAATGCACGATTATCCCTTATTACCTGCAACAACAAGAATTAACGATCTGAATTAGAAACATCAATTTAAACAGAATGGAAGAAGCCAGAGAGAGGAGAGATTTATTTGTAGAAAACATCAAACTGATACAGCCGTTTGAGGGAACCAGAGACCATTTGGCGGTATTTATCGATGGAGTCTCGGGAATTGTTCCGATAGACTCAGCGGTGGCCCTCGGCGAGGGATGATTTTATTTCAACTGTATTGTGACAAAACTCAGGGCACCAGCACTCAACACAGTACGCCGAGAGCAGCCACTGGAGTGGTCCACCTTGAAGAGGTTACTTATAGAAGAATATGGTGAGAAAAAGGCTGTTACAAGGTTCATTCTAAAAATTAATAATATTAAGTTTAAAAATAATGTGAAGGATTTTTGTAATAAGTTCAACAATGAAGTTTGTAGAATAAAATATGCTATAAAATTAAAAGCTGAAGATGCCGCTACAATAAATTTTTTGAATAATGAATTATATCGGGCATGTTTGACCCAGTTAAAAAGGAAATTACTAATCATTTAAATTTGATTAATGCAAACTTGGCTACTGATTTGAAAGCTGCAATGGGAATTTTGGCAGAAAACGGTAAACTGGAAGCTTCATCTTTGTAACATTAGTCCTAGAAGTCGTTCAAGAACAATTTTTTTATCTTATTTTATTTATTTATTGGTATTCTTATACAACAAAACTTAGTCTTATAACATAGTATAGGATGATCAGTTCATAATAATTATATGTATATGCGTCATACAAGAAGATTATAACATTTCAGATAAAATAAAAAAATTAAGCAAACAAATTTAAGTAATATGAACTGAAATTCAACATACAATATAAACATTAGGACTCTAAAAAACATTTAAATAAAACTAAATATGTATATATTCTACATGTTTTTAAAATTAAATAATATCTTTCCTAAACTGCGTTGTATTACTAACGAACTGTAAAGATGATAGTATTGAGTTCCGTAGATAAACAGCATGGACGAAAAACTGCCATTCAGATATCAGCTTCCTAAACCTAATCTGGACCAGGTTTTAGTTCTTCTGGACTGCGTGAAAGAGAGGCACGCAAACAAATACGACGGTTCGCCAGTATAAATAATTTTATGCAAGAGAACTAGAGAACGAATGTTCAACAGGTCACAAAAACGAACACCATAAAGTTTAGTCTCATAGGGTGAAGTTGACAAAAAAAGTGACAAGTTGAATACATATCTTAGAGTTAATTTCTTACTGCTTTTCTGGTCACAACTTGGAAAATCTTCGCTGCCATACAATAAAACTGGAATAAGGTATGACTTAGCTAAAAGCATTCGCATTTTAATCGGAGTCGAGTGTTGAGTTTCTCATAGTGAACGAAGCGTCGCAAACACTCTCCGTGCGACATTGTTTATATGGTCATCTAAGTGAAGAACTTAAAATAGTGCCAAGGCTTCTTGATAACTTCAATTTGTTGTGAGTTCAAGATGATATTGGGCTCAATAATTATTTGATTGGTGTTTTTGGATATTACGTGGCACTGCGATTTAACAGGATTCAGACACAGGCCATTTGGTACCGCCCAAGCTTCAATTTTATATAGATCCAAATTTAATTTTAAGATACATTCATTAGCCTTAGCGTAAGCAGTAGTAATTTAGAACGAGTTTTAAAAATTCTGGGTGTATTCTGTCTGGGCCAATCGCATTCGATTTAATTCGTAAAGGTATCATTCTGAAAAACACATCGAAAAGAAAATTGTTGTCTGGTGCTATTCTGTAGTGCACTAGTAAAAGTTGAGTGAAATGTTCCCATTTGGAATTCCAGTGAACAGCTCATTTAGTAAATCAACATTTATTTCTGAACAATTTACATCACTTGTTTTAAGATACCAATATCATGAATAATTTTCCAATTTTTCTTTATTTCTTTTATTTTATTTATTTTAAAGCAGTTGAGAATAAGTGGAAAAAGTAAGAGAATTTTGTATGCTTAACCAGCTTATTCGCTTCTTTTCTAGTATTAACAAATTGCTCATATAGACCATCAGTTCGAAAGCATTTCCACTATTTTTACGCATAATCAAGTTGGTTTTTCTTAAGCTCTAATCTCTTCTTTAAACCAAGGCTTTTCGCTTTAACTGCTTTTACTAGAACCGATTTTTCAAAAATCTCAACAAGATTTTGTTATAGGAAAAGAACTTAATCATCAACATCGGGCATAAACTAAATACTATCCCAATCAATTGTTCCAAGCTAAATCATCATTGCAGTATAGTCCATTCTTTTAAAGGCATAATACGTCATATTTTCTTTGATATATTTAGTCTTGAAGTCGATACATGAAAATATCAGGTAATATTTTGAGAAACATCGAGTATGGTTGACAAAAAATAGATCAATAAGTGACTAATTTGTTGTAGTAAAATGCATTTGTGTTCGTATATTAGGAGAAAATAATCCAATTGATTTCATTGCGTCAAGTATTTGGGTCTCACATAAAACATTGGAGTTGAAGTCACCACACACAGTAACGTTTTTATAATTTACAGATATACATATTTTCGATATTTTGATGCAAGTCTTATAAATACAGCCAATAACTAACTTCCTTCCCATGTATATATTCCAATTTTTCGTCACGTTGCCAAAGTCAAGTAATTCAAATATACGATCAGAGATATTATCATATATGTCTCCGACACACATATATCATCGACACAAGAATTTTCGAAGATATACGTAAATTCATCAATTTTATTGTTTAATCTCTGTGCATTTCTGTAACAGATGTCAATGCCAGATTTCTGCTGCACAAGATACGAATCATACGAATCATGTTGGAAGTAACGTCATTGGAACGAACAGAAATCCTACCACTGTTTAATACCATAATTTTTAATTTTTGCAGATAGGAAAGAACAATATTTAGAAGTGCAACGTTTTCCACGTTAAAATTCAAAGTATCAAGTATAATATTAATACAAAATTAAACAAACCATATACATATGTATTAAAAACAAGTAAAACATTATAAGAAATAATAACAGACATACATAACTATGCAAGAAAAAATATTGCGTAATTATTTATATAAAGTGCCAAAAATAAATTATCATATCGCAGAAGGACTTGGATACTTGTACTTCATTTGAACAATTATTGTGGGATCGAAAAAAAATTTCAAATCTTCAAAGTCAGCAATCAGTATTGGTTCGTCATTTTCAAATGGTTTAACATAAACAACTCCGCGATATGTGAATGCTGCAGATATTGTCCTATTCCTTTTAAGCTGCAAGGCTACGATAAATATTTTATGGTCCTCGGGTTTCAAATTTTCCTTCACATAAAATGACTCTGGGTTATTACCTTCAATTAGGTTCAAACGAAGCGGGCCTCTTTTTCCCCTAACGTATCTTTTGATGCATTTAAGCAAGTAGTTTCTGTCATAGAGGTTTGAGAATTTTACAATGACTGTGTTCTATTTTTATTATTTTTATTTAGTTTTACCCGATAGAGTTGTTGAACAACATTAGGTTTTATTTGAATTAATTCACATAAATTTGTATAAACGTCAAAACAATTTTAATTTTTTATCTACGGAATACCATTTATACGTAAATCATGTGAAACAATAGAGTATTCATGTTTTTTTACACATTTTTTTAAAATCTCAATTTGTTTTTTAAAATTTTTTCCTTGCATTGCGCTACTATTTTGTACGATGCTGTGTTTCCATTCAGGTCTTGTATTGGGGTTTCTAATATTAATACTCTCTCTATTAAATCGCTCATTGCTTTATTTAGTCTTTTACCAATTTCACTTAAGAGCCACTGTTCATACTCCTGAAAGATTCTACGCCTCTGCACAATAATGGTATTTCTTGCATTTTAGTAAAATGTATCAGTTGTTGATGTATCAACATAAATCAACAAAAAAGCAATGTCCACCGTACTTAAAAAATAAGAGATATTAAAATATTCAACGGTAAACGGAACATCAATAGTCCAAGCAACAAAATATGTTAACACAACTTACTCCTCTGATCATTTCTCTAAAAACATACCAATTGATAATTTGACAACTGCATCAATCAAAAAAATTTACAACAGCAAGAAAATGAAACAGAAAAAAACAATAAGAATAACATGCAAAAAATAACTCAAACAACAACTCAAAACAACGAACAAGCCAATGATATTATATATTTATTATTTTTATTTATTATTTTATTTATTTATTTTATATATATATGTATATTTTCTATTATTTTTTGTACACATTCTTGCAACTAATATTCTACAATTTTTTATGAAAATTCTTCAGTGGAACATTAATGGTTTCAAAAATAATTCATCAAATCTACAGATATTAATTTGAAAATATAATTTTGACATTATTGTACGGCAATTTTACAACAATTACCTCTCCAATAAACAAGGTGCTGCCTGTCTCGTTAAGTACAATTTAGCGCAAAAACTTTGCTCAGCAAACGGCTCCGGCAACTATCAAATAACTTCTCTTGAAAATAACGTAAAACTCAAATTTCTTTTACAAATAATTTCTCAACACCCAAGAATACCATTCTCCGGTGACTTAAACGGTTGGAACCCTTTGTGGGGCTCATTCAAAGCAAACGTCAGAAGAAAAATAAAATAAAATTTTATTAACAAAAGCAGCATATGAAAACTCCACACATCATACTTTTACAGAAGTAGATATTTCTTTATGTAGCTCTGCCCTTCTAGAAAAACTATTTTGGAAAATAGACGACGATCAACATGGCAGTGACAACAACCCAATAATTATAGTTTCAAGAGAGTTATTTTCTTCACCGATATTTACGCTGTTTATTACAAAAAGGCAAATCGCACTAAACATTTTGATGGAATAGGGAGCTAAGACAATTGCGGAAGGAAAAAATGAAGTTTTGGAAAGTGATAAAAGTTCGATCAATATTGGCCAATATCAGTCAATATAGAGTACCATTTGCTCTATTAAAAAAAAATTAGAGAAGCCAAATAGCACTAAAATCGATATGCTAATGCATTTAGAATACCATGTTGCTAAATATATACGTACTTAGCCACAATCACTGTCCTATTATTAGTATAGACTTTGAAAAAGCCTGCGATAAAATTGTATTTTAGTAAAAATCTGAATTGGAAAAACCATGTTAAAACTCTCTCTACTGACCTCTGAAAACTACTTAATATATTGAAAGCACTTAATGGTGCAGCTAGCGAAAGCCACACGAATACACTTAGCCACATTTTAAAATGCATTATCTTACGCAAAATAGATTATGGACTTATCATTTATGGTAAAGCTTCAAAATCGACACTTCCATTTAAGAAATACTACCATGCAGCACTCAGATCTGATACACAACGCCAATAAACAATATTTTACACGACTTTGATTTGCCTACAATTGAAAATTGCTACAAAAAACTTATGCAATCAGATTACAAAGACCACACATAACACCTCAAACATTATTTACGGTTACTCCCAAAACTATTTACAATTAAAAAGAAAACCAAAAGCAAACACAACTGTAGCTGCAATTGATGACGTGTCCGCAGAATTCTCAATTTTTTTGCAAAAACAATCATCTTATCGTAAAACCCATCCAAAAGAAAGAGACATGCCTGCAAAAAAATTTTATCACGTGAATGTTTAAGACAAAATCATCTTAACACTTTGCACCAGTAGAAACAAAACGATTGGTCCTTTTGGTATTATAACACCTCAAAATCTGACAATTTAAATGGGTTTGCAATTATTAAGGAGAATATAAATTCTATTAAAAAAGGTTTACTTCCACAATACACATCAATTTGCACTTTTCAAATTACAGCTATTAAATAAGTCCTAAAACTAAAACCCACAAAAACGAAACTGGTTTTATGTACTGATAGTTTATCGTCCATCAAAGCTCTTAAAAATATATACATATGTACATATAACAATGATCCTCTTATTGCCAGAGCTCGCGAGAATTTTCTAAATCTATATAACACAAAACTTGTATAAACCGCAGGCCATATAGGCATTACAGGAAATGAAACTGTCGACAAAACCGAAAATGAAGCAGCTCCATCGCCCAGGTTTTTTTTTTATCAATAACTATACCAAAAGACACAATAAGAAATACGTCGAAAGTCAAATAAAACACCAAAATCAGCAATCAGTTGTACAATCTCTTAACACATCTTTACATTACTCAAACAACAAATGTACCCAGATATCAACAAAAAAATAGACTCCCGACAAAGACTTGGTCAAAGCAGATTAACGCACGAATACCTTTTGAAGAAGATTAATCCACCTAAAATATCAAAATCAGCTAACGATGTCTAATCTGGTATCCTGCTCCAACAACTCAACGCTATCAGAAAGCCTGTTAGAATCAATTAGGACATAAAGTTTTATAAACATAAAAAAACACATACCACTGAAAATACCTAGAAAGTTATAGAATTTTGTACTTATTACATAAATATATAGTATATTGTTTAGTTACATCAAATATGTTCACAATTATTATTGTAATAAGAAAGGACTACAACACTTTTCTTTTTATATTTTGGAAATATTTTAAGAATGATTACACTGTACGGAAAAATTTTAACTTACTTGTAGACTAACTTAAATTGTCCCGAATATAATCCTGTACATCGTAATTCGAAGAGATAGAGGAAATAAAACTTTAAATTTTAAATTTTAAGTTCTAATTTAATTTTTAATTCTAATTTGAAGTTAATAGAAGAAACCAAAAAGTAATATAAAAGGCCAATCAGAATTTTGTATTTACTTATTGCTTGTAGTGTCGCCTTCAAAGTAAACTTAACAAAATGGTAAGAATGTTTAAAAATGTAATAATATAAAAAGAATATATAAAGAATTTAAAATTTTCTTTTTTTATATGTATCAACAAATTATTAATATTGCGTAAGGACTAAAATCACAGTACACTACAATTTATGATATTCCTCTAAATGAACCATGCAAAATTTTAAACATTGAGTGGAAGGTTACACAATATGGATCAAAAGTCATACCATATTTAGAGAACAACAAAAAGAATAGTGAAATATCTTAACAAGGAAGGTCCCTACTTATCCGGTATGAATGACAAAAGTTGGACAATTGTATACAAAGCCGTCAATTACCAAACGCCTCTGCAATATTCGAACTTTCTTTTAGTTAAATTTCCATACTAAACAATAGACATAATACATACTCGTACATAACCGTTTTCTCATTTTTACTCGTTTCGTAGGCGAGAAAAAATTGAGCATTACTTTTTTAATAACAAATGTAAGCAAGTTTTAAGTCAAATGAAAATACTGTACTTTTATTTATAAAAATTAGACATGCATGTGCATGCTGGAAAAGATATTCAAATTCCTTAAAAATGCTAAACACCTGCGCAACAATCTATATATGTGTCAGTTGTTTAAATACATTAGGATCTTTTCCCCACGATCAGAAATATTATAACACCTGCTTAGAAAATTTGGACATACATGTGCATGCAGAAAAAGGTATTTAAATTCTTTAACAACGCGAAACACCTGCGCAACATGAATATTAGAAGGATTTTTTTCTCACGGCCATAAATTACAGACGCAAGTGTATAGAACTTCTTATCTATGATACATCTCTCATTTATAGCTTAGAAAATTTTTTCCCGTAGCCATAATTTTTTAAAGGGTTTCTTTTTATTTCTGAGAGGGATGCAGGTGTCTAGAAGATGTTATTTATTTTAGGCACCTCATATATGCTCAGTAGTTTTATTTTTTTTCTCTTAATTATTCTTTAGAAAAAGGGTTAGAATATTAGGAAAAACAATCTTTTATTTATATCAATTCTAATTTCTTACCTGTTCCACATTTCAGTTGAGTGTAAATGAAAATTCAGAAGAAACCTCTCACAAGCGAATTGATGAGAAGGCTTGCGAGGATTGGGTAAGGGAGATGTTCGCCGCCATCCTCAAGAATATCATCACCCTCACCAAAGTAAACACCGTCACCACAACCACCCCCTCAACAACATCAGTGCCACAAGCACCATCCTCATCATCAATATTAGAGTTAATACCACCAGCACAACCACCAACTTGAACAATATCAGCGCCACAACAACCATCACTAACTTTAGAGTCAACACCATCACCACAATCACAAACCTCAACAACATCAGAACCAACATCATCGCTACAAACTCCATCCTCAACAGATTTTGTTTTCTATTTAGGCTTGCTAGATGAAAATATTATACATCTATATTGGAAATAAAGGAAGTATTAGTTTTGCCTCCTGTAGGCCTTAAGGATGATTGCTACAAACAGCACTTCAAGTAGGGATGTACAATAGTAATAGTTATTGTTAATATAAATATATGTACACTTTATATACGAGTGAAATAAAGAAACAAAAGTATGTTTTTTTCTTGAGTTTTGTTCATAAACTGACTATTTTATTTCCAAGTTTTTTCTTAAATACTAGAAATGAAAATGTTAAATCTAGTCTAGGTTTTATCAGCGTGTGAAAGAAAAATAAAGTACAGAAATATCGTCTTAGAACTAAGTGATGATATTCTTACTAAGTGTTGGTTATTGATTTAGGATATTGTCTTATCATAATTAGAATAGAGTCTTCGTTTTAATAGTTTTTCTTTAATGGTGTGAAAAATAAGGGTCTTATCATAATTAGAATAGAGTCTTTGTTTTAATAGTTTTTCTTTAATGGTGTGAAAAATAAGGGTCTTATCATAATTAGAATAGAGTCTTTGTTTATGGATTCTTAGTTTAATATTTTCTATTATTATCTATGCTTATTTCTTAAGTGTTCTTTAATAGTTCGCTAAGGTATGTTAGTAGTGTGTATCTCACTTACGAATATATATACATAAATAATTTTAAATAAATGAAAAGAAAAAGTATAATTTAAAACGATTTTTGATTATATATGTATATATTATTTTGAATAGCTTTGATATAAAAGATATAAATATGAAAAAGGAGTAATATTATTCGTTATTCACATACAAAACGTCATTGTTTACAGTACTTGTCATTACTAAGAACGGTAATAAAAGATATTTGTAATTTCATGAAAAGGTTTTCCAATATTGTTTCTGATGGAGATACACAAAAATTTATTGATATTCAGTCTCATCTTGAATATGTGAATAATTTTAAGGCGTTAAAAAGTATATATGGAGAGCAATATAGAGATTGTTGTTGGTCAGACGAGAATACAAAATGGTGGACCTGTGAAAAGGAAAACAATGATTGTAGAGAAAGAAACCAATGAGGTGATGAAGTCGTATTTAACATATGTATATAACATTTTCAAATGTAAAAATTGCTCTTTTCATAAATGAATGAATTACATTAATTTTTAATTTTTAGAATTTATTTTATTTATTTTTTCAAACAAAATTTATTTATACATACATATATTTACAATAATTTATTAAATTTTTTATTTATTTTAATAATAATATTCAAACATTTTTTCACGTATTCGTTCAATATGTAGAGTTATTTTCTGATATATTTTTTAGAGTTTTCAATTCAAAATTTGTTTTGATGTACTACATCCAAGACAATGAATGATTAAAATTTTCTCTTCAGAGTAGAGGTTGTGGATCACGTAAATAGTAGCTGTGTTGAGTTTTAATGCATATCATAAAGCAAAGCAAAACGATTCCTGTCGAATTGTAGATTTAGATCATCATACGGATATATATCTAGTTTAACATTTCATAAAACTGTAGGACTTTGTAGAAGAGAAGGGTAGTAGTACATATTTCCACTTCTAAAGGATATATTTAATGGATAGCGATTATTAATAGTTTTATACAATTGCAATTTGTAGGCATCAGCGCGCTGAACGTGTGGCATTTTCCAAGTAATGTTTAATAAAGTCAACTTGATTTTTTCGTTTAAAGTATTATATTTACAAACTTGTTTATCATCTTTAGAGCGTAAAAGAATCAATTCATGCTTGGAGTTTACTGTTATTTTATTAAAATCTTCATCAAATTCTAATAATATTTCCAGTGGAATACAAAAATTAAAATAAAATTTTTCAAGTATTAAATCATCAATATTCAGTGGTGACCATCCAGCATTCAATACGTTACCACTTTCAGGTTTATTGAGTGACAAATAGTTTTTCGACTCCGTTGCAATACCCAAATGACGTGTTCTATCAATTTCTACCACTTTCAGGTTTATTGAGTGACAAATAGTTTTTCGACTCCGTTGCAATACCCAAATGACGTGTTCTATCAATTTCTACACCATTAATTTCGTATCGAATTTCATCGAATATATAGGCCATACAATTGTTAAGTAGTTTAATAGAGGAAGATACTGGTGAATCTTTTTTCCTTGCAAGTCCTTTAATGTGTCAGTAACTTTCACTTGGTAAGACATACAAATCCTAATTTTGAATTATTAAACGAGTTCATCATTATTTTTAAATGATTGAAGATATAATGCATGGCTATGATAGTCTCTTTTTATAATTGAATTATCAATCTGAGGTTTTTGTAGGATATGCATAACGTTACTCATCTCGTTTGTTCTCCATAGATGTATGTATTTAATTCAACTTAAAACTTAAAAGTTCTTGTATCTTTCGACAACTTCTTTCTTTAATGGTTTCGTGTTATGTTGACGATGGTACTATGAATTTTTTTTTTATTACGTCTCTTTATTTATTGTATCTTCAGAAAATGATCTAACAATAAGTACACAAATCTTAATACTAAAACAAAATGTTTACTTTAGCCCAGCCAGTGCTAGCCTTCAAGATTATATTTATAGTATTAGAAAAGTCATCTGGCTTGCGTTCGGTCTTTCTCAACCGAGTATGGCCGCCAAAATTAAGGATGTTACGTGCAAGAGGTTTCGGGTGGGTTTCAAGTTTATTAAGATATTTTGTCGGGTTTTTTGCAAACTCGGCATTTACTAGAGGCACGCTCAAACCATGGAGCTGCTGTAATCATGCGGAGAATTTTATTTTCACGCCTTTGAATTTTTTCTATGTTTGATGCTGAAGCGTTGCCCCATAATTAAATTCCATAGCACCAGATTGCTTTTAGAATCGTTTTGTACAACAAAAGTTTGCCGATAAGCCAGTTCAGTTCCTTCTTCTTCTTTTGGCGCTACAGTCCGTGGTGAACCTGGGCCTCAACCAACAAAGTTTTCCAGCTGGCACCTGGTTAGGCTCATGTCGCTGTACAACCCGTACAGTTCATGATTGAATCTTCTTCTCCAGAAACCATCAACGCAAACAGGGCCGAAGATTGAACGCAGAACTTTTCTCTCGAAAATACCGAGGACTTCCTCAGCCGCCTTCGACACCGTCCATGCTTCCCCACCCTAGAGAACGACAGGGATTATCAAATTGGTATATAGTGTCAGCTTGGTTTTTCGAGAAAGGGCGTTACTACTCAATTGCCTCTTGAGCCCAAAGAAACGACGATTGGTAACTCTTCTACGTTTGATCTCGGTACTGATGTTGTTCATACTGTTGACTTGGGAGCCAAGGTAGACGAAGTCCTTCACTATCTAGAAGTTATAGCTGCCTATGGTGATGTTCTGGCCCAGTCGTCGGTGTTGCGCGTCCTTTTTTAATGACAGCATATACTTCGTTTTGCCCTCGTTCACCGATAGACCCATTTTGGCCGCCTCCGTTGAAATACCAGTAAACGCTTCATTGACGGCTCGCTGTGTTCGACCAATCACGTCAATGTCGTCAGCGTATGCTAGCAGTTGCACGGAATTTTGGAAGATTGTGCCTCTGTTGTTGGCGTGTGAGTTTTGCACGATCTTCTCAAGAATTATGTTAAAAAAGTCACATGCTAGTGCCGATCTCACATGACAGTGCCGACAGTATCTGCCGTAGTGTGAAAATTTGGTCAATGGTGGACTTCCCCGGCCTGAAACAACACTGATAAGGACCTATCAAACTGTTCACGAATGGTTTCAGGCGCTCACACAAAACGGTAGAGAAAATCTTGTAGGCGATGTTCAGGAGACTTATTCCTCGGTAGTTGGCGCAGTTGAAGGGGTCTCCGTTTTTGTGGATCGGGCAAACGATGCTGAGATTCCACTCGTCAGGCATGCTTTCCTCCGACCATATCTTACAGATGAGCTGCTGCATGCGCCCAACCAGGTCATCTCCGGCTGCCTTAAATAGTTCCGTGGACAGTGCGTCCGCTCCTGCAGCTTTGTTTGATTTCAATCTCGATATTGCTATCATGACTTCATTCAGGTCGGGGGGACGGAATTCTCTACCATCATCGTCCGTTATCTGTAGTGGAATATTCTGCCTTGCGATGGAATCGGTGTTTTGTTCGCCGTTAAACTGTCTGCAGAAGTGATCTTTCCAGATTCTCAGCATCGATTGCGACTCTACTACGATTTGTCCCTCTTCGTCACGACAGGCTTCTGTTTGAAGCTTATATCCATTGGATAGTTGTTTTACCCGTTGGTAAAACTTTCGGATATTATTCCTGCAGTAACACCTCTCTAGTTCTTCGATCGCGCGCTTCTCATGCTCTTTCTTCTTCCTTTTGAGGAGCCGGTGTTCTTCCCTTCTTTTACGGTCGTAGAGCTCACGAACTTCTCTCCAACGTCGCCTTATACGCTGCTAGCTTCGCTGAATGTGCCTGCCTGCAATCGTCGTCAAACCATGGGTTTTTTCCGGGTGGCATTTTAAAACCCAATACATCAGAGGCAGCATCTCAGATGGCGTTTTGGCAACGGTTCCACTGCTTTCAATTTCATCTCAGTCAGTTTCGCATCAATATGTGACTTCCATGTTAGTCGACGGTTGAAGTGAATGCCAAGGCATTCGACTTCATTGTGCTGTGGAATTATTTGTTCGTTGATTTTTATGGGCGAGCATGTTTCTCTACGCAGTGTGAATGTGATATGAGTACAATTTTGTTCGTTTACCTTAATTTTCCAAAACTTTACCCATTTCTCTAATTTGTCAATATGTTCTTCGGAATTTCGGGAAGCTAGTTGATGATTTTCGTGGATGCTGTGGAACACTGTACCATCTGCAAAAGTTGAAGTGTGAATTTTGGGGCCTGTTGGCATGTCAGAAGCATAAATCAAATACAGAGTGGGACCCAGTATGTTGCCTTGGGGAACTCCTGCTTCAATTGGCTGATAGGGGCTTATGAAATCACCTTCTCTGATGAATTTGCGACCATATAAGTAGCTTTTCAAGAGGTTGTGATAGTTTGCAGGCAAGCTTAAGTTTATTTTGTGCGTCAAACCATCGTGCCACACTTTATCAAAAGCTTGGGGAACGTCAATGAAAAGAGCTGAGCTATAATTTTTATCTTCAAAAGACTTCCTTATGACATTGACTAATCTGTGTGTTTGTTCAATTGTGCTGTGTTCAGCCCTGAATCCGAATTGATGGTTGGGAATACATCCTATATCATTTAATATGGGAGTTAATTTAGACATCAACAATTTTTCGAACAATTTAGAAATTGTTGGCAGTAGACTTATTGGCCTATATGATTCTACTTTGGTAGGATCCTTGCCAGGCTTAGGTATCATAGTAATCACAGACACCTTCCACTCTGCTGGGTAATAATCAAGGCGTTAAAAATAAAGAGAATAATTATTTTAGCTAATCGAGGTAACTGCACTAGCATATTATTACTAATTTTATCAATGCCTGGTGCATTTGTGAGGTTTAAGTTAGCAATAGTGTTTTCAACATCACGAATATTTAGTCGTAGGTGCACAGGAGTTCTACTAGCAATTGGCGGTAATTCAGCTGCATCATCAGATGTGCTAAAATCAAAAACTTTTTTTTAATGATTAGCAAATAAAGTCTCCTTTTCAGAATCATTTCTAGCCCAATCTCCAGTCGCGATTCTCACGAGTGGCTTAGCTTGAATGGTTCGTTTTAAACCTCTTGTCACCCCCATAAAGAATAATCGGATTGCGGAGTACCATCTAAACTTGATAAATAACTTTTAAGGGAAGCTACTCGTTGGGTTTCAAGCAGATTTCTCAGTTGATTTTTGTATTCCCGTAACCTATGTTTTAGCTGGGGAGACCTGCGAAGTTGCCACTCTCTTCTACCTCTCCTTTTTTCTGACACCAGTTGTTCGATTTCTGAGGAATAAACCCTATTACTCAAGATTCTGTTTCGCGTATGACTATGAGTAGCATGTTGCGCGGCTTCTTTGAGTTTCCTGGTAAAATAACTTTTTGCCAAATCAATATCTTCCAGCATTGTTAAAGCCATATTTTCTGTACAATGAGTACTTAAATATTTTTTGAGCTTTAGCCAATTTACTCGAGTGACTGTCATAGCTAAGTCATTAAGCGGGACCCAATTTCTTGCGCAAAACATATGGTAATGATGGCAGGTGAGTAATCCGATGGCAAGTCAAATGGAGGCTCCACCTAGAGCCATTCTGCAGGGATATTTTTCACAACTCCAAAATCAATAACATCTGGAATCTTTCGCAGGTCTGTTGGCCAATACAGGGGATGCCCGCTTGAAATTACACTTAAACCAATACAGGAAATAGTGTCGGCAAGCACAAGACCTTTCGGCGAAATTAATCGTGAGCCCCAAAATGTGTGTTTAGCGTTATAGTCGCCTGCTGCCAAAAATCGAGGCCCAAGTGAATTAAAAAAATTGAATATTGATATTCTGTTACTGAAAATTGAGATACTGAATAAATTTATGAAATAACAAATTTACTATGAATATTTTCTATGCAAACATTCATTCATTCATTCAGCAAATAATGTTTCATTCTGGCTTTTATCATTGCCGAGCCTCCACAAGCTCCTCCCCGCCGGTCTTTAGTGTCGTGTAGTAGGTACCCATTAATTTTGAAGTAGCTAGTCGACATAAGATGAGTTTTAGCAATCATCATTATATATATCCTTTTTTCCTTCAGGAAATATTCAAGTTCTTTTTTGTGTTGGCGGATACCGTTCCCGTTCCAGAAACATATTTTTAAGCAATTCATTTACTTAAAATTGCCTGTAAAATAGTGGACTGGATTTTGAGCATTTCCTGGACCATGGTGGTTATAGATGTTCTAAAAGTGTTTATCTACAGCACAAGAGACTGTAATGTTGCCTCAAGATTGCTAAAATGTGCTTCAAAGTGTAGAGGTTTGGGCTCTTGATCTAAATTACCGATATTAGATTTTACCACATTGGCATAAGAAATTTGTTTTGAGTTTTGGACGTCAATATGACTGGGTGTCTTGACTGTTTGAGGAAAATTGTTGCTGGGTTTGATTAGGAGTAGCTGATGATTTCTGGATTATATACCGCTTGAAGAGTGCGTAGACGGGGCAGCCTCTGCAGTTAGCGGTATGGTTACCTCCACAATTGCTAAATTTTTTGACCTTAGAGTCGGTTTTGGCTTATTGCACTGAGCATTTATTGTTTTTGTTTTGTGCACTTGACAGTTCATACACTGAACAGGTCCTAAGCGTCTATGTGGTTCTTCCACCGTAACTTTGCGGTGTAAAAAGTATTTAAGATTATAAACAGGGTGAACTTCGTTCTTTTTCAAAAGGACATCCCCAGGTTCCAATTCTACCCTAAGCATTGGCTGAGGGATTATTTCGCGGATTCTGATGTTCAAAATATTCTTAATTTTAAACCCTTTATCCACAAGTCCGGTTTTTACTTCGTCAGAGTCTACGCAGGGGTCAATATCCTTTATTGCCACTTGAAGACCTTTTTCACTTTTAAGCTGATAAGTGTAAAACCCTCTTTTTCCTTTTTCCAATTCACCCGATAGCTTGCGATAATCGTGTTCATTTTTAACCTGGATCTTTGTTTCGCAGATATTGCCATGTTTGATTGAGGTTACGACAAAATTATCTTCACCTGTTACGGAAATAATTTTTTTTAACAATTCATTGGAGGTAGTCTCCCTTAAATAAGTTGGGGGTGGCTTAAACGATTTCTTGGATGGTGCTGGTTCATCTTTTTGTAGAATAGCAAACTTGTTTTGATTAGTTGGTTTAGCACTGTTGTCATCTTTCGATATTTTAGACTTTGATGAGATTTGAGTAGATATTGGACTTCGCTGACGTTTGATGACGGCAATGTACCTATCCCATACCCACTTGTATTTTAAGTTTATTGACGTTGATTAAAAGAGAGAATGTTTTGCCCTCAGATGTAATTCCAATGCTGGCCGAGCAGGAACGGGGCAGTTTTTAACTCTTACCGATAGAAAATTATCCAACGATTTTTTAAAAGACTCTTCCTCCGAAATCCATAAATTTTTACTAAAGGAGCTAAGCTCTTTTTCATAACAACATCTGATTGGAACACAGTATTAGTTTTTTGTATATTTTAATTGTTTTCTTTTATTGATAAAAAGTCTATCCTCAGTTATTTATTTAGTTTTTTGCCTGCTTATAATCACAAATTACCACTTTTCACAAGGAAATTTATTTAAAAAGAGAAACAAAAAATCAGTTCACCTATTTCGGTTGTACCTATTACGATTTTACAATCTATTCAGGAGTTTTATGCTCTGATCTTCTTGAGGCTCCTTAAAAAACTAAACTTACAATTATAACTTAAAAATAAAGTAGCCAACGATTACTACATTAAATGCTGACACTGGACCTCATGTGCGGATCAGCTTACTCGAAAACATTCCGCCTCAAATATCACGTCCGTTGTAGCAGACGCAAAATAAGCAGAATATATTCAAATATTTGCGGGAAACAAATTAACTCGCTATGATACAAGTGCAGTTTAGGAATTAACCTCGATTGCATTAACTTATATACATAGTTAGGATTGTAAATGTCTAATATTTTAACGATAATGCCTTTGCCTTTCTGAGGGTATGTTATTAAGGAGAAAATAAATCCTGTATTATATGTTGATACTTGAATGATTTTGTTCCCTTTATTTTAGTATTTCATTTATAACTTCTTCTGTGGGCATTTGTACTTGTTACTATTTCCTTATATGTTTTCATTTCCTTTTTATTGTAGTAGACTGGTTTTGAATGAAAAATCAGTTCAAACAACCCTGGACTTGCGATCCACTTGCAATTTCCGATTTGAATAGTATTATCTTTATTAAATGTGAATTTGATCCGTGTCTCCAAAAACCCTCTTCGTCTATATTAAAACCTAAAGCCTATCAATATACATATTTATTACTCAAAAACTATTCTATATTTTTAGGAAGTGAATTACTAACTGTTAATGCGCTCTACATGACCCAACCATCTTAGCCGTTGGATACGTAGACGCCTGGTTAGGCTCATGTCGCTGTACAACCCGTTCAGTTCATGATTGAATCTTCTTCTCCAGAAACCATCAACGCAAACAGGGCCGAAGATTGAATGCAGAACTTTTCTCTCGAAAATACCAAGGACTTCCTCATCCGCCTTCGACACCGTCCATGCTTCCGCGCCATAGAGAAGTACAAAGATTATCAAAGTGGTATATAGTGTCAGCTTGGTTTTTTTAGAAAGGGCGTTACTACTTAATTGCCTCTTGAGCCCAAAGAAACAGCGATTGGCCAGAGTTATTCTGCGTTTGATATCGGTACTGATGTTGTTTACACTGTTGACTTGGGAGCCAAGGTAGACGAAGTCCTTCACTACCTCGAATTTATAGCTGCCTATGGTGACGTTCTGGCCCAGTCGTCGGTGTTACGCGTCCTTTTTTAATGACAGCATATACTTCGTTTTGCCCTCGTTCACCGCTAGACCCATTTTGGCCGCCTCCGTTGAAATACCAGCAAACGCTTCATTAACGTCAATGTCGCGTATGCTAGCAGTTGCACGGACTTTTGGAAGATCGTACCGCTGTTGTTGGGATGTGAGTTTTGCACGATCTTCTCAAGAATTATGTTCAAAAAGTCACATGACAGACAGCGAGAGTTCTCCATCGTCATCCTACACAGCCTGACTAGTTTGGTAGGAATGTCAAAACTAGACATGGCTTTGTATAGCTCGCCCCTATACACACTATCATAGGGGGCCATAAAATCGACGAATAGGGGGTGGGTGTCGATTTGCATCTGTTGGGTCTTTTCCAGGATCTGCCGTAGTGTGAAAATTTGGACAATGGTGGACTTCCCCGGCCTGAAACCACACTGCTTGCCACACTGCAAACTGTTCACGAATGGTTTCAGGCGCTCACACAAAATGGCAGAGAAGATCTCGTAGGCGATGTTCAGGAGACTTATTCCTCGGTAATTGGCGCAGTTGAAGGGTTTTCCTTTTTTGTGGATCGGGCAAACGATGCTGAGATTCCACTCGTCGGGCATGCTTTCCTCCGACCATATCTTACATATGAGCTGGAGCATGCGCGGTCATCTCTGGCTGCCTTAAATAGTTCCGCGGATATCGATATTGGTATCTTGACTTGATTTAGGTCGGGGAAACGTAATTCTCTACCATCATCGTCCGTTATGTGGGGTAGAATATTTTGCCTGGCATGGAATTGGTGTTTTGCGTGCGGCTAAACAGTCTGCAGAAGTGATCTTTCCACATTCTCAGCATCGATTGCGACTGTACTACGATTTATCCATCTTCGTCACGATAGGCGTCTGTCCGAAGGTTATATCCATTGGATAGTTGTTTTATCCGTTGGTAAAACTTTCGGATATTAAAAAACCTTTCCAGTTCCACGATCGCGCGCTTTTCATGCTCTTTTTTCTTTTTGAGAAGCTGGTATTCTTCCCTTCGTAGACCACACGAACTACTCTCGTCCTTCTCTGTAACGTCGCCATTTACGCTGCTAGCTTCGCTGAATGTGCCTGCCTGCACTCGTCGTCAAACCATGGGTTTTTTTCCGGGTAGCATTTTAAAACCCAATACTATATTGGCAAATTTCTCAGCGGTCGATTGCGATTGTAGCTTTGCGACGTCAAACTGTTGTGGTCGTGCTCTACTCCGTTGTGCTACTGATATCCGTGATCTTACCTTGGCTACAACAAGGAAGTGATCGGAGTCAATGTTGGCTCCTCGGAGTGTTTGGACATCAAGAATACTGGAGGAGTGTCTGCCGTCGATCGCAATATGATCAATTTGGTTGATGGTTGATTTATCAGGGGACCGCCAGGTCCCTTTGTGAATGTTAAGGTGAGGGAATTGCGTGGGGATAACCCAGTGCACGCAGAGTACAATTATTGATTGTTCTTAACCTGGCAAGAAGCCAGCAGCTTGCTAGAGTGAGATTTCGCGCCGTCACGAAATCTAGCAGCCTGAGTCCGTTATCGGATGTGTCGTCATGCAGGCTGTGTTTCCCGATGACTCTAGCGAAGATGTCTTCCTTGCCCAGCTTTGCGTTGAAATCTCCTAGGACGATCTTGGTGTTGTAGTTGGGGCATTGATCGTAGGTTATTTCTAGGAGTTCTAGTTCCTTGCTATCGTCATCTTTATCCTCCGTAGGAGCATGGGCGCAGATTAGGCTAATGTTGCCGAGTCTAGCCTTGATGCGGATTGTTATGAGGTGTTCGCTCATATATTTAAAGCTTAAGACTTTTTTCCTAAGTCTGCCTCGAACAACAGACCCTCATCCAAACAAGCGCTGCTTTCTCTTTTTGCCCAGCCCATCGCATCGCACCTCCTGGATGGCGGTGATGTCAGCCTTATAGGCTTCCAGGGCCTCCGCATGTTCATCGGCTGCACGTGTTCTGTTCACGGACCTGACATTCCACGTGCAGAACCGAAAATCGTCATCCTTATTTCGTTGTCCATGGTCGTCAGCAATAGGGTCATCCATATTTATATTTACTTTTTGTGGTTGTAACGAAACTAATGTGTTTTTACACGGTGGGGAAGTTAACCTCACGCACAACTCCCGAAACATGGAGGACCGGGTCCTAGTTTAGACCCCTGGACATAGGGGATTCGCTGCACACTTTGGTTCACCTCTAAGCGGGTGCTGTAGGGGCTATACAGGGACGCCACGAGAAGGCAGTATGTCAGCTTGACCAGTCCATTTTCAGGGATCGCTGCTGGCTTCTCCCCAGGTTGAGAGCAATCAACAACTTTACCCTGACTGCACTGGCCCATTCCCCATCCTATTAATATTATTGATTTTAATTATTTATATATTCATTTTTGCGTTTTTTACGAACTGATTTATTTAATTTGTATTCAATTTCTCCTTCTCTTTTATTTTTTTTTATAATTTCAAAAAGTGTATTGCTCTTCTTTTTAATTTTTTTTAATAATCCTCATTGCTAAGATCAATGTCTAAAGGCTTATATTCTTTTTCGACTTCTACGTCATTAACAATTTTACTCTCTGTAAATGATTGGGTAGATAAGGCTGCAACTTTAGCTTGTCTGTTCTTATATATCTTTTCAATTATTTGATCTAATGGCCGTGTTATTGGTCAAAATGTTTTTCCTAAGCTCTTATTAGCTGAATTCAATACATATGTGAGTATATCTTTTCTCATCTTTAAAACTTAAAGATATTTTATTTAATAATATCGTATATAATAAATGCAATTTAGATTAGATTAAATATATGTAAACGTATTACTATAATAAATTTTCTTATTATATAAACAATTTTTATAGTCAGACAAACTAAGTTTTGACATACTTTATTTTTTACACCTTTTGCCTTTTTTTACTTCTTTAGTATCATCAGTGCTAAAGCAATACATTTTAGATCTCGTGATGACACCATAGTCTTCATCATTCCTAATACTTTTTGATCTTTTTAGGGTTATGTAATAATAATGGAAATAGTACATTTTCTATTTTGAAAACTTTAAAACACAAAATTCAATATAGATAGGTTTATTGTAAACTGAGTGATTTGTATTTAACTCAACTGCAATCATATTTTCATTAAAGATGCTTATTAAGTTAAACTCCGGCTTGGATATAAGAGAACGAGTTCCCTGTCTTCCAACCATATTCTCCCAAGAGTTAACAAATTTTATAATTTTTCTTTTGTCAACATTTTCCATTGTTTTTCCTTAAATAGCATTAATTAACATATTATTGACATTTGCTCTATGAAGAGTGTTATATATTTTTCTGATATATATTTTTTTAGCCAATAAGATTGTTCGAATTTAAGAACACGATGAATTTTTATTGTAATAAATAATATATTAATTTTTGTCACTTAAGTCAGCAATGAGTTCTGAATCTTTGGCATATGGAGTTACCTTATTTTCACTACAAAAGGGTAAATAAAATATGACCAGTACTTGGAAAAATTGTCAGTGTCTATAACCCACTCAAAGCCAGCTTTAGGTAAATACTGAGACATTGCCCAACCATACAAATTATTTTCATCCAGATACATTAAATGTACTTGGATGGGAAAATAGTATTGTAGTAGCAGTTCTAAATCAATACTTGTCATTTTTAGCGTGGCAGCCCACGAAAGCCCTGGAGCTTGTGTAATCATGACAAGGATCTAATATATAAATATTATTACAAATTTACAAACGTCAGTTTTTAAATAAAGTAATAAATAACCTTCTAAATTGTACAATTAAAGACCCTCCATACTTCTTTCACATGATTGCAATCACTCACTGAACACTCTAACTCTGTCAGTATGTTAAAAAATTTTTCTCTTTCGGAGAGATTACATTCACTCAGTTTTTCAATTGAATTTAAATAATTATATGGAAAAACTCCCTTCCAGAAATCTAACGGAGTCTAAAAATCAAATTTCAAGATTTTAATTTTTAGATAAAGATATATGTATATAATTTTTTATTTAACGGGATAACATTTACTGGACAATCACGAATGATATTTAATTCTTTAATAAACAAGAAAAATTTGTAGTTTAAAATTAAGATTACACAAGCTATGGCCTGGTCCTCTGTATTTCTCGCTTAAATAACAATGGTTTTTTACTTCGTTAACTAACGAATTTTCACAAATATGTATGACACAGAAATTATTTAATATCTCTTCGGAACTTAAATGGCCTAGGTAATAGTTGCGGATGTAAATTTTACCCTTGTGTTTAGTCGTCTAATTTGCAATCAACCTTTAATAAAATTAAAAAAGATAATAAGTTTATTAATATATATGTATGTACGTACATACATAGATATGCATTAAAGAACTAAGCAAAAAAAAATGTAATACTCTTACCTTGATAAATCTTTTATCCAATCAAAGTCAACTCATACGCCATCAACATATAATCTTGTTTCATTTATGTATGTTGACATTGTGTGATGTCTGGTGATAAGCATTTTCCTTTTATTTTATTTTTGACATTTATTGCCTTTTTAGCAGCTAGGCTTTTTTTTTTTTGGCAAAATGTTAAATTTTGCCCCCCAATGTGGTTGATATTTGAATCTGAGTAATTGAACTAAGGTCCAGCAGCTGTCTGTTTCCTGGAAATGTTCCATTTCATTTATTACGTCTCTCATTTTTTCCGAAAAGTTGCCATCAAACATATATGTATATGTATATTATTTAAAATGCTAATTTTATCTTCCTATATATTATATAAATTTTCGTAGAAGTCGGACGTGTTTTTCAATCAATAAATTTTTTCTGTGAAAATTTGGAAAGAAATTGTTTCCAAAAATAATAACTACAAATACATTACATAAATACGTATACATATAGTATATATAGAATCTGGTTAAAATAACGTTTTGTTTTATATTAATTGCTAAATTAGTGAAATTTCAAAAATAATTTTCAAATCTTAATAAAAGCAATTTTCATTGCTATCAAAATACAGGATACCAATGATGATGGTGAAGGCGTTTTGTTATGCTGGCAAATAGCTTTGTCGCCTAAAGTAATAAAGCGCAAACAAGACAATTCTCCAAAGAAAATATTAAATAAGAGACAAAATATAAATTTCACGCATGGTGCATTAACCAACACTCTAAGGTATGACAACACCAATCTAAGTACATACATCAAGAAAGGCTAACAATGCTAGCATATCTACTAAAGAAGTTCATAGAAACAGCAACAATAATAGTCATAATAGATTTAGTGCTTAAAGTAGTAATGTTTTAGACGATGATGGCGTGTACTAGATTGTTGATGCGGAAACAGCGATTGATAATTCTCCAAAACCTCTCCGAATTTTCATACCACATGTGGCAGATGTTAGCACAAAGATAAACAATTTTTCAGAGGTTATTGATTCTAATATATTTAGTTATAAAACCTTAAGAGATGGTCAAATATGAAGTTTCATACGTACCAATTGAAACAGGAAAGATCTTATAGAGTTGTTGTAAAAACTTTACATCCTTCAATAACGACCACATGAATTAAAAATGCAAGTGAGTCCTTAAGGCATCGTGTAAGAAAGGTCTCTAATGTAAGAAGTAGGATTACAAAGGAACCTCTGCCTATGTTTTTCATTGATTTGGAACCAAGTCCTACTAAAAAGAATATTTATGACATTAAAACTGTATGCAATGCTATTGTTAACGTTGTGCCTCCAATGAGTTTTAAAGATATTTTTCAATGCCACCGCTGCCAGGAATTCGGTCATACAAAAACTTACTGTAGAAAAGCTGTAAGTTGCGTTAAATGTGGACTAGGACATCTCACTGCTGACTGTACAAAAGATATTAATTTCCCTCCAAGATGTGTTAACTGTTTGCAGAACCATACAGCAAGTTACAAGGCTGTGTCATATATAAGCAATTATTTAAGAAGAGATATAACAATATATTTAATAATGACGAGTTTCTTCAACTGAACGATAATAGTGTGAACCAAAATATGACTCAAAACAATGTTTCTTACTCAGATGTCCTTAAAAATGCTAAACGAAATTCTCTTGGCAGATTAGAAGAATTGATACAAAATCAGGTAGTTAGCTCTACCAACAAGTATGATGACGATCGTGTTTGCTAAACTATGCAACTGAATTTAAATGTTGCAATATGGAAGGCTAATGGGCTTTCTACCCATACAGAAGAAGTTGAATTGTTTCTTAATTTACATTTTATTGATATGTTGTTAGTGTCGGAGACACATTTTATAAATGCATTTTAAATAACAGTTATTCTGTGTTATCTACGGGTAATCCTACGTATTGGCTCACAGATCCAAGTAAAATACCTAATCTCTTAGACTCTGCTGTCTACTGCGGAATTTCTAGTGAGTTATTGCATATTACTGATGTTGATGACCTAAGCTCTGATCACTCACCACTACTTGCCAGTTTAAATGCTATGGTACAGTTACAGACTATGAAAAATAATACTTTGAATAATAAAACCGCAGTCGAAACTTTCAATAGGATCATTCATGAAGCAGGGTTTTTGTCTACTCCGAATTCTCGAACTCAAAATATTTGCAGCCAACTTTTCTTATCATATGAAATCAGACAACTTTTAAGAAAGAAGAGAAGACTTAGGCGAATTTGGCAAAATAGTAGAAATCCAAATGATAAACTAATTTGCAATAAAGTTACTAAACACCTTAAACTAGCGCTCTTTGAAATGAAAAATAATCAAATCGGTAACTTTCTCAGCAATTTAAACACGATTACTATTAAAAATAATGAGTTTTCTTTGTTGAAGGCAACAAAGTACATATATTAAACGGCCGGAAAGAAGAAATGTACCAGTAAAGGATGCTAATAACATGTGGTGTAAAAGTGACAAATCCAAGGCGGAAGCATTCGCTTGCCACTTATGAAGTCCTTAATTTTTTGGATAGTCCTTGCCGTATGGATTGGCCTATAAAGCATGTTACTCCACGCGAAGTCAAAGATGAGATAAGAAAGATAAATTGCAAAAAATCTCCTGGGTATGATATTACAGATGGAAAAGTTGGACAAGCTTTGTCTAAAAAAGGAATTCTTTATTTAACATATACATACATATGTATCTAAAAAATATTGCTGCGGAGTTTTCTTAGATGTGCAGCAAGCCTTTGATAAAGTATGGTATACTGCACTTAATTATAAGTTAAAAAAATGCTTCCAACTCCTTTTCATTTCCTACTTAAATCATACCTTGCCTACAAAACCTTTTATGCTTTGAAGTTAGTAATGAGTTTTCCAGAATTTATGAAATTAAAGCTGGCGTTCCACAGGGCAGTGTACTACTCGTAGCTCTATTCTTTATACAATTTTCACCTCAGATATGGCTACCAGTTCAAATGTGTAACTTGCAACTTATGCAGATGATACTGCGATTTTATCATCAGACGTTTGTCTAAATAATGCTTCAATTTTGCTGCAGTTATCTTAATTAATTTGAAAAGTGGTTGGATAAATGGAATATTAAGGATAATACTGAGAAGGCTGTGCATGTTACACGCGAGGAGGCGTTGCGTCTGTACTTCGTCTGAACAATAATCCGATTCCTCAAAGTGAGAGCGTTAATATACCACCAGTCTAAAACTTTAAGATCAATTGTCAATGCTCCTTGGTTTGTGTCGAACAATTCAATTCACAATGATCTTTTCACACCGAGCATAAATTAGCATAAATTATTTGGAAAGGCTAAGTCATCGTGATAATCCATTAGCAATAGTCCTTCTTGACGACTCTGAAGAAACAAGGGTCTTAAAAGGCTTCATATTTTGGATTTGCCATTCAGGAACTAGTTATATTTTGCCATTTTATATAATGAAGTATCGAAATTAATGTTTGTGTCATTGTTGTTGTACTCAGTTGAGTGTAGCAGCTACTATTATGTTGGTTATTGTATCAAATTTACTTATTGTCCATAAATGGGTAGATTGTAAATAAAGAATTCATTAAAAAAACATTTATCTTCCTAATCCAGCATGAGTTAATTCATGCTGATACAAATTTTGTTGCCGTTGGAATTTTGTCCATACTCACTACACACAAAAATTGACTCATTTCGCATTATTTTCACGAACACTACAATAAATCCGAAATAAATAAAAGTAACAATACTGCGAGTCACACCTGTAATGGAACTATCGTCAAATTTTTGTGTTTATATATAGGAGAGGTTTCTTCTGAACTTTCATTCACACTCAGCTGAAATGTGGAACAGGTAATAAATTAGAATTGATATACATAAATAAAAGATTATTGTTTTTCCTAATATTCTATCACTTTTTCTAAAGAATAATTAAGAAAAGAAAAAAAAAGTAGTGAGGTGCCTAAAATAAATAACATCTTCTGGACACCTGCATCCCCTTAGAAATAAAAAGAACACCCTTTAAAAATTTCTGACTGTGAGAAAAAGTGAAGAAAAGGTAACAAGTTATTTTCACTTGCAACTATAGTTTATGACCAAGAGAAAAAAAATTCTACTAATAACGGGTGTTTTTTTTAGAGGTATAGAACTTCGAATTGAAATAAAACACAAGAAAATCGTTTTAATGTCCATCAATTTGGCTTTATTGGAAGGATAATTTTATGCCATTAATGTTTAAATATGATTTCGGGCATGTGGCCGCCGCGGCTGGCTCGAATAAAGCCAATTCTACAGGTCCAATTTTCAACCACTTTTTCGAGCATATGGGGCCGTATGTTGGCAATAACGCCACGAATGTTGGCTTCCAAGTCCCCTAATGTTTCTGGTTTGTTGGCGTAGACGAGCGACTTCACATATCCCCAAAGAAAATAATCCAATGGTGTCAAATCACACGATCTTGGTGGCCAATTGACAGGTCCATTCCTGTGCGCTGTGTGGCATGTAGCGCCGTCTTGTTGGAACCACAACTCATCCACATTCATGCCATCCAATTCCGGAACAAAATAGTCGGTTATCATGGCTCTATACCGGTCTCCATTAACGGTAACTGACTCTCCAGCATTATTTCGGAAGAAGTATGGCCCAATGACTCCACCAGCCCATAGAGCACACCAAACAGTCAGTTTTTGTGGATGTAATGGCGTCTCAAGGGTCTCATGTGGATTCTCTTCACTCCAAATGCGGCAATTTTGCTTGTTGACGTAGCCATTCAACCAAAAATGAGCCTCATCACTGAACAAAATTTTGCGATGAAAATCAGCATCGAGATCAATCTCATTTTCGGCCCATACACCAAAATCACGACGCATTGCATGGTCTCGCGGCTTTAATTCTTGCACAAGCTGGATCTTGTAAGGTCGCAAGCCAAGATCTTTGCGCAAAATCTTCCATAAAGTTGATGGACAAAGCTCCAATTGCTGTGCACGGTGGTGAATCGATTCATTCGGGTCCTCTTCAACACTTTGCTCTACAGCGGCAATTGTTTCTTCGGTGCGCACTGTTCGACGTCTCTGCGGATGCGTATTATCACATAGAGTAAACGTAGTGCGAAAACGATCCATGGTTAACCGAATTAATTGCTCTGATGGACGATTATGTCGACCATAAAATGGACGGAGCTTGCGGTAAACTTCGCGAACTGAACCATTATTTTCGAAATAAATTTGCACGATTTGCAAGCGTTGTTCTTTTGTCAACCTGTTCATGATGAAATGGCAAACCAAACTAAATATTAATTACTTGACAGCTGACAAAATGGCCGCCAGTTAAAAAAGTGATGCCAACTTAAAGTTCTATACCTCAATAAAAAACACCCAATACATAGCATATGTATATATGTATGTATAGTGCCAATTGTTAAAGAATCTGAATACCTTTTTCTAAGCAGGTGTTTCTGGAATAGTATTCCAGAAGAGGGACAGATGATTGACAAGGGTCATATAAATATTTCTGATCGTGGGGAAAAGATCCTAATGTATTTAAACAACTGACACATATATAGATTGTTGCGCAGGTGTTTAGCATTTTTAAGGAATTTGAATATCTTTTCCAGCATGCACATGCATGTCTAATTTTTATAAATAAAAGTACAGTATTTTCATTTGACTTAAAACTTGCTTACATTTGTTATTAAAAAAGTAATGCTCAATTTTTTCTCGCCTACGAAACGAGTAAAAATGAGAAAACAGTTATGTACGAGTATGTATTATGTCTATTGTTTAGTATGGAAATTTAACTAAAAGAAAGTTCGAATATTGCAGAGGCGTTTGGTAATTGACGGCTTTGTATACAATTGTCCAACTTTTGTCATTCATACCGGATAAGTAGGGACCTTCCTTGTTAAGATATTTCACTATTCTTTTTGTTGTTCTCTAAATATGGTATGACTTTTGATCCGTATTGTGTAACCTCCACTCAATGTTTAAAAGTTTGTATGGTTCATTTAGAGGAATATCATAAATTGTAGTGTACTGTGATTTTAGTCCTTGCGCAATATTAATAATTTGTTGATACATATAAAAAAAAGAAAATTTTAAATTCTTTATATATTCTTTTTATATTATTACATTTTTAAACATTCTTACCATTTTGTTAAGTTTACTTTGAAGGCGACACTACAAGCAATAACTAAATACAAAATTCTGATTGGCCTTTTATATTTCTTTTTGGTTTCTTCTATTAACTTCAAATTAGAATTTAAATCGAGTCTTATAGAGAACATAGACACAAGCTACCAACGTTGATATGAAAAGATAAACAGCCCAAAACAGCCACTTTGACAAACTGAACTAATAAATATGAATTTATTCAAAAATTATTTTTATTCTTTTGGTAAGTTAGAATTTTTCATACAAAGATATGATAAGAATTTCTGCATGCTTATGATGAAACAGGTACGAGTACTATAATCTAGAATCAAGCTGAATTCAATTGGAATTAACAAAAAATCCTAATGTAGTAAAGTAGAAGTTTTTGGAGTAGAGTGGAGTTTTATTGGAATTCAGTTCGATTTTTAAAGAAACTAAATTGGAATAAATTAGAATTTTCAAAATTCAAATTGGAGTTGACAATGTTCTTTTTGGCTCTAATTGGAAAAGCCTGCGCTTGTGATCCTTACGAGAAATCGGATTCCAGAATTCTATTTTTATATTTCTATTAAGTATAATCCTTCTGACATAATTACAAAGCAATAATTCTGATAAAAATAATCCTTTCGTAAGAATACATGGTGTTCCAGCTCTTGCGTAAATATACTACCAGCCAGGGAAATCACCCCATCTGTTTCGCCAGTAGAACTTGCAACGTACATGAGACGAACTATTCCACGACGGAAAGGAAACTTTTAGAATGAGCGAAGAAATATTTTCCACCCTATTTGTACGGCAACAAGTTTTTAATTAAAGTGACCACAAACAGTGGCTACATAACTTGGAAGAATCTCAAAATTACAACGGTGGAAGATAAAGTTAAATGAGTATGATTTTAATGTGAGATATATTCCAGGGAAGGAAAATCATGTTGCTGATGCCCTCTCACGAAAAAATAATAATTAATGTCATATGAGGGCTATAAAGTTATTGGAGGATATAAGATCCTATGATAGATTTAAGGAAATTATTGTCGATGTTCATTTAAAAAGGTTACACCAAGGTATTGGGAAGGTACAGGCAGAGTTTGGAACAAAATACTGCTGTCCTAATTATGTTGCAGAAATATCAAATATTATAAATAACTGCGAATTATGGAATGAATGTAAATTCGATCACAGAAGTACAAAAATGCCATTCAAAGTCACACCTCCTACGTACTATATTCGGGATAAATATGTTATTGATATTGGAGGTGGAACAACTTTTCATATTTTCCCTGCAGTGGCAATTAAAACTGATCAGAACGCAGGATTGGTAAATATAGGTTTGCAGGAATGGTACAGAACTTTGAACATCAAACTCGAGGTTACACAACATTTCGAACGAAAAGTTGAGAGTAATTAATACGGGAAATGATCAGGAACTAAAGCAAATAGCAATTGAACAAACGGTTTTTATTTATAATCACATCATAACTTCTCAACCTTTGGGGAAACTCCTTACAATATTTTTTTTTTACAGACGGCCTCTGACAGATGGTCAGACACTAAAGGCAAATGGAGTTTATGAAATAGATACCCGCGTAATATAACAAATATTAAACTGAATGTGAACTTATAGAGAATAAGAGAAAGAAGGTAAGCTTTGCCGATCCCAGCTTCATTGTCCTAAAGAACTTTAATGAAATAATATTCAGCCCAATTCTTAAAACTTCCAGGAAAATGAATTCCAAGAGAATAAGTTTTTCCCAAAAATAAAATTTTCCAATTCTAAACAGTTTGGGAAGGGAGAGAGAATTCGAAACACTTGAAGTCAGCTGTTTTACTTCTTTTATCTAATGTTTACAAAAAATTATGAAAGTGAAGTGCTGGACAAGAATGAACAGAGGTTAACTTCAACTTTTTCGCAGGTGGTTTTTGGGGCGTTTCTCCATTGTCAATACCACTGCTTTTAGACTCAACATTCGGTGTGGAATCCAACAATATTTCCACCGTTTTTTCCACAGAGTCTTTCATACAAATCAGGTTGTAAATAATTTCCTCATTTGCAGAAAACCCCTGCTCCATATTTGGGCCTCCACCAGTTGCCTGAAAAATTTTTCTTTTGGTCGCACCAAACCTGAAAAATAAATTTATCATTTGTTGCTCTGAAAGGAAAATTTATTGCCACTTAATAATTCACAACTTTTTCCATTCGGCGATACTTTTGAGTGGTGGCCCAGCTGCGTTTAATTCCGCTTCTAAATTGCGCCATATTGCATTTAAGTCATCTTAGCTTCTTTTAAACCATCCCGGGGCAACATCTGGGTGGGACTGCATTGCATCTATAAGGATCTCTATCTGTTTCTTATTTGTTGTTTTTGGCCTAAAAATATGAACAAATTGAGATATTTATCAAATTTTTAATGAAAAATTTAAATTACTTACATTTTTTTGGCACAATCCTCTTCAAATTTTTGACGGAATTATTCCCAAAATTTGTCATCATTTTCCCTCTTTTTATGATATTGGTAATAGCTACTTCTTTCCCCGGGAAGAGTTTCCCAATTTCGAAGTTTGTGTAGAATAGGAGGAAAGTAAAATCTTCCAGGGAGATTTTTTTTAGAATAGGCTAGTTGGGAAAAGAGAAAAACTCCGAGAAAGTTTCAGTTTAGAGGTGGGCTGATTAAGTTTGCTTTAATATGTATTATATGTAATGATTTTGAACTTAAAATAAGAAATAACAACTTGATTTTCTTTTCGGACTGTAAAATTACTTTTAACGAAATTGCTTTCCAATCTCTTAATGATAACGATAAATTTTTTTATGTACCATATGTTAACGACATTGCTAATAAAACAATAGTGGAACTACCAGATACCAAATTTACCGATCTAAAACTAAACTTACATAGAATGAGAACTGGAAACAACGTTATTTATGTACTGTTGATTATTATCCAATATTAGAAAAGAAATTTAGTTATAAATAGTCAAGGTATTCGCGAGGACGCGATCGTTCTTGAAGAGGGGAAGTAACATAAGTGCCTTATTCCCAAACTAATTGCATTTATGCTGACGCCTGATAAAATTGTTTTGAATAAAATATGAAACAAACAACATTCCCAGACGTGGTACTTTGTGCTTACGAATGTGAAATAGTTATAAGTAGAATAAGAAAATTTTAATTAATAAAGTTCAGTTTGATCATAAGCTCCAAAGTAAACGGTTTTATTTTCTTAGATGTCTTTTTCCGTTTTTGGCTTATTGACATTGTAAATTTCAATGAATGACAAATTTTTTCATGTGACATAGCAGCTGTGTTCTGTGAGCAAGAGCGGGTCCAGTTTCTATATCTTTCAGAAAGAAGATTATCTAAGGATTGATTCAGTGATATTCCCCCAGAAATCCATAGACTTTGGTGGAGCTAACCTATTTCTTACAACTAGTACATCTGATGCGAACACTCATAGACTTTATAATTGAGTATGTATAAAAGGATTTCAAAAATTGTCACAGAATTTATTTGTTTTAAGCTTATTTCAATAAAAATTAATTTTTTTTATTTTCTTTGAACATTATTTTATAAACATGTGATTCGCTAATATAATAAATAAAAAACCTTTATAACAATGATAAAATTCTTATGTAGAACATTAAAAAATAAAAATAGTTCGAGTTCTATACTGCAAAAAAAATGTTTGCACACTTGAAATTAAGTCTGAATTAAATTTTTGGATTTTTGTCTCTAATATTTTGTGTGTCCACCTCGCTTGTATCTTCGCATCGATTGAATTAGCTTCGGAATATCATATTCTAACGGATTTTTTTCCTTGAACCGTATCAAATCGTTGTTTTTCGTTGGCGATTTTCCTATCTTTTTCTTTAGCTAAACCCACAAATTTCCTATATCCGGACTTTGGGCAGTTTTATATTAACCAGGACCTACATATGTACATAGATTTATGCTTGCGATCATTGTCTTGATAGTATTTGTATTTTAGTTTATTCGGACTATCCGGGTATATAAAACCAAATTTGTTAATACAGGCCGTCAGTTCATTTTTCCAAATATCAAGGAATACTTCTTTAGTTATTATTTCATATAAAATCCTGATTTCACAAACTCCTTTGCTTAATATACAGCCCCATACCGTTACGGACAGTTTTTCAAACTTTACTGTAGGAATAAGATTTTTATTTTCTAGTGCTGTTAGGGTCTTACGCCAAACTCTGCGTTCCATCGTGATAATAAAGCATAATTTTTGTTTCATCGGAGAAAATAACCTCGTCCCAGTAGTTTGAACGGAATGAAACGTGTTAGGTGGCAAATCTTAACCCCTTTTCAATATTTTGTGCTGAGAGCAGGGTATTTTTCCTTGCCACTCTTGATGAAAATTTGTTCTTTTGAAGAACATTTCTGAAGGTTGGCAGATATGCCTTTGTAATGATTGAAGTGGACCAATTGTACAATATTTTCTTAAACTCTTTTTCCTGGCATTTTTTATATTCAAATACGAGCTCACTTGGTGCATTAAAAACGATCACTTTATTATTAAATCTTTGTTTACTTCTTTCACATTCCATTCCATTTATGAAAAAACCCAAATTCACAAAATTTTTTCCAAATAACGGCATTTTTGTTCTTTTTTTAATTGTCTTCATTTAATATGCAAAGCTTTCTTTTACATTTTTTATACTGAGTAAACTTCTTTCTTTTGTGTTGTTGTAGTAATGTATACATACGTCTATTTGAAAAGTATTTTCGCCTTATAGTCGCAAACAAGTGCCGTAATATAATGTGATGAGAAAATGAATTTTACATGTGGTTTTTTGTGTGCAAAGAATTTTTTTTACAAACTGTATGTATATTGTGAAAAAATGTGTATGTATGTATACATACATACATACTTATGTACTATATGTATGTATATCAAATCGTTTTCATACCTATTACAAGTAATTTTATTATTCGTCACAGGCTTCTAAGAAAACAAATAGGGATGTATTTTCCAACATTTGTTTCAAAGATGATCGCGATCATAAGAGTTGGGATGCAAACATACCTAGGATATTGCGAGTGACTTTTAGCTTTTGCCTAAAACAAATTTCTATACCGGTCATTCTACCACCACATATTGTACATATGTACATACATATGTACATTAGAAGATTAAAGACAACTTAGATATTGTTTAACATATTAGAATAGAATTAGCTCACTATTGCCTTTGCAATAAAACATGCCAGTAAACATCAAAATTTAAAGCTTTCATAAAGTTATTTATTACAGTGTTGTCATACATAACTTAGTAGTAACACTAGAGTCATTTCCATATAAAATTCAATAGAAACAACAACATCACTGCAGGAGAAGACGACAGCAGTACCGTCATAGGTTACACACACGTTCCTTAAAGATGAGGAAATTACATACGATGTATTGGAGAAGCCTATAACTATTTAAAAAATTTAATAATATATTAAGATGGGAAGGAGGGGCAAACTTAAACCCATAGTAAATAACCAGTATATGACTTTGACAGCAAACAGAAAAGAGGACGTTAAGTGATGATATGTATGTATTAGGAAGAAGTAGATAGGTTAATGAAGGACACCGACGTCATAGGACATTTACACTTCATAACAACTATTGAAGCGATAATAAGTACAAAAACAAATGAATCCATCATCACCAAAAATTCTTAAACAATTATTCCAAATATTTTACAACATTAGATATGGAGTCTGGTTTTCCTCAGGTAAAGATTAGATTTTAGATTTTTTGCTTTAAAACATGCATGTTGACGATATTTTTTTTGTATACGTCTACATTGACAACAAATCAAATCAACATATGAAACAAATCAGAATCATATTCGATGAATAATATCTGACGAAAAATCTAAACTTTACCACCTGGAAGTGGAATACTTAAAACATATTATAGAACATATAGCATTTTCATCGTAAACCACGCATGGTGTGGTGAGTTCTTTTCTTATACCTGCTCAAACAAAGAAACTTTAAAAAATAATCTTAGTATTTAAGGAAAAAATAGTACTGTAAAAAGTTAGCTAAGAATGTGTAATGTAGTTGTCGTAAATATATTTTTTATTCAATTTTGTTAAGAAAATATCAGACCAATCATACAGGAGATTTCCTCATTTAATTTCTCACTTTTCGCTTTACTCCTATCTTAATCAAATATTCTTTGAGATATTTTTTACCGTCCCTGTTTTTATAACTTCGAATGGGAAAATATTCTTATTCTATATATAATATAAACTTATATATCTATAATTTAAACTTATTCTAACAATACATATTCTTTGGTTTTCCGCAAAAAAAAATTCACATAAAATTTAAAGGGAGCTGAAAAAAGTAAGTATTTGTATTAAAACATGTAATAATATGGTTTCACAGATTATAAAAGTTGTTCATAGAACAACTATTCACGATTAAAACGCAAACACTCTTAATAGTTTTGGCTTTACTTAAAAGAATCTTCAAAACAACATGTCCGGTGATTTATCACTAAACAAAGATGTGTGTTGATTGAACGTGCAAAGTGTCTTTATGCATACAAATGCTGCTTACATACTAATTTGAAAGTGAAATATTGTAATAGTGAGAAACATTAAACTGCAATGTGGCAATTCTCCTAAAATATATCCGCTAATTCAAAAGATGTGCAGAGTTGCTTTTATATAAAGTACGCATGGTTGTATCTTAAATAATTGTTCAGTATAAATGTTCAGGAATTAATATAAAATAACATTTTAAATAATGAACTGCTTCAGTCTCCCCCTTTAAAAGTGAAATCGTCCCAATGAGGCATCGAAATGGCATGGTCTCTTTTTGGGCCGACCTCTTGGTTTTAGTCTGCTAATAAATTGAACAGAAGGCTATTGCTCCTAGAGGTAATTTCAAATCATAAGCTTTGGTATAAGACTTGTACCCAAATTATTGTCCTCACACGGCGGTCTAGTATCCACAATAACATTTATCCTCCCTGGTCTGTATTCAAAATGAATATCGAAGGGTTGTAGCTGTAAAGCCCATAAAGTCGAGTGTCCACCAGATGTTCGAATGTTTATCAACCACTTCAAGGGCTCATGGTCAGTGATACGTTTTATTGGGGCTCCGTTAATGTATACACGGTATTTCTGAACCGCCAAAACAATTGCAAGTACTTCTCGTTCAATTGTGGAATAATTACGCTTTGCATCCGATAACAGTCTGCTAGCGTATTCTATGGAATGTTCATCCTGGCCCTACCCAATTTTTATGTCGTCCAAATATGCTAGTACGATAGTCTCGCCCAATCTACGAAATGTTACCGAGCGTTCCTTAAACCAAATGGCATACGTGTAAATTTGTAAATACCGAATGGTGGGACGAAAGCTGTTTTATCTTAATAAGACGGATGAACTCCTATTTGCCAATAACCGCTTTGAAGACCAAAGCTGGGTGCGGTATATCATCTACTCGTGACAGGGGATAGCGATCCGGTTTTGTAATTGCGCTCAGTTCACGGTATTCTATGCATACGCAAAACCCATCAGTCTGCTTTCGTACCATTACTACAGCAGAAGCCATGGCGATTGGAATTCAACAATTACTTTTGAGAATAGCTTTCATTGTTGATGACAAACGATGATGTGAATGCGATGGATCGTATAAGGTTTAACGCTGGTAAATTTTTCAAAAATGGAGGCATATCTTACTAGAAGTTTTTCTAATTCGGCTTTCTAGTCCAAAGTTGGATTTATACCACCAGATTCTTTCAGGATTTTTTATCTAAAAAAAATAACGGTGTAAAACAGTCAATCGTTTTCTTCCGCTCTGTGTGTCTTGATTCTTAGTGTAACCTCAGCATCTTTTCTTCTTCTAAAATTGGCTGGATATAGTTTGGAGAATGATCAGAACTATCAGGTGATTGCTGTTGAATTTTTAAACTGTTTGCCATAATTTTTGCTTTTACTGATCTTTTCATAGCATATATGTATTGGGTCATCTCCGTAAAATGTTGGCGATTTTGGTACAGGTGAGAAACATTTGTTTTATACATTTTTGGAGTACCATGTATGTATAGGTGAGAGGACATTCTTGCTTTCAGCACATTTTATGAATGTTGACATCTCTTATACCGCTCTTGTGCCTGGTGAATTTGTCTTGAGTCAATTTCTGTTGGCTTTGAGCTTACAAATGAACATTTTGGCTTGGGTTGATCCTCAAAATACCAATATTTATGAGCCATGTTCATCACAGTACCAACTTGCTCAAGAAAATCGGCGCCTATAAACGGTCTATTCCTTGTAGGATATGAGTCTTATTTTACACAGTATTCTTCCAATTGAGGTATTAAACATTTTCGACATCGCCCTATCTGTAGAAATGGAACCATCGGCTAAGGCGACTTCAGCGTGAACATCCTGAAAAATGCACTTATTCGCAACAAGTATTTTTTCTAGTTTCAAACTTGCTACGCTGGTTTTAGCTCCGATATCAAATATTACTTCACCCAAAAAGCCGATGAAGTTTACATGAGCCGCTGGCAGTGATGTCCGATTGCAGTAGATAGGGAGATGCTGGAGATGTGAGAATGCTTTGTCCTCTGATTGTTGAATATTTCGTCGCTCGTCGCGCTTTTTCTTTTTGAAGCAGGTTACTATAGAATGACTTTTATTTCGACAAAAACTGCAGCGATTTGTCCTTCCTTTTTTGTTATCTTCATTAATACTTGCTTTAATGGATTGAGCCTCTGCAAAAATCATTTTTGTTTCACGGCTAGTAGTAATTAAAGCTTCAAATCTCTCTATTGTCGATATTAAGGTGGCCATACAACAAGTTCAATGAATTTCTTCACTCGGTGGTCTGTTCAGCTGTGAGAGAAGGAGTCTTTTAGTACATATGTATAAAGCTGTCAGTTGGCTTACCAAAAGAGCTTCCAATTTTTACCGGCACTCCTGAAGAATGGCCCTTGTTTAGTGCCACATATGACTGGTCGACAGCAGTCTGTGGTTTTACAGACGCTGAAAATCTTGTCAGGCTTCAAAGTTCTCTAAAGGGGGAAGCACTTCGATCTGTTAAACATATTTTGATCCATCCATCGGGTGTACCATGGTCTCTATCTAAACTAAAATTGCTTCTCGGACAACCGGAAATAAATAAAAAAAAAATAAAAATATTAAACTCGCTGAAAAATAGAATAAGATCACTACCAGCACTGAATACAAATAAATTGAGCACAATTACCTCTTTCGCCGTGGAAGTAAAGGGCCTAGAAACAACAATTAAAGCCAGTGGTTTAATAACTGAACTGACCAATTCATCTTTATTACATGAGTTAATAATGAAAATGCCATCACATTTTCAACTTAACTGGGGTGAACACAAAATAAAATTAGCAAAAAATAACAAAAGAGTAAGTTTGACTGAATTCGCTAACTGGATATATGAAGTCGGTGTCTCAGCAAGCAGCATAAATGTAGAAAGTGACAGCAGCGCAATAAAGTCAATAGAGCAGTATTCGCGTAAGCCAAAAAACGTTTATGTGCATGCTCATGAAGAATAAAACAAAAAGATCTGTTTATTCTGGCAACTGCAATAGTGTTGAGAAGTGTTAAAAATTCTTGGCTGCGAATAGAAACGAGCGATGGAACTTAGTAAGAATGTACAATCTTTGTAAACTGTGCCTGCGACGTCACTACGGTATTTGCAGTAGCAGCATCGTTTGCAGAGAAAATAATTGTCAAATAAAACATAATATATTGCTGCATAAATCCATGACTGAAGATAGAGAAACAAACGCTACGAGAGAAAATGAAAATAAAAACAAAAGAGATAATTTACATGCAGCCCATAGGAATGAATGCAATGAAATCTTATTTAAAATTATACCCATAACAATATACGGAAGCAATAATAAACGTTTTAATACTTTTGCATTTATAGACAAGGGTTCGTCTGTAATTCTGGTAAGTGAACAAGTAATTAATAAACTAGATTTAAATGGTGAGTCACAACCTCTATGCTTGAAATGGATAGGTGAAATAGGTCGCAACGAAGAAGACTCAAAAATAGTCTCAATGAAAATTTCAGGTATGAATAAAAATGAATTTTCTATTTCTGTTCGTACGGTTAAACAACTATCGCTTCCGAGTCAGAGCTTTAATTATAAAAAGTTATGTGAAAAATTTCCGCACCTTAATGGGCTACTCATCGCCGATTTTGAAAATGCTGTACCAGATGTACTTTTAGGATTAAATAACTTAAAATTATGTGTGCCAACTCGTGTTAAAGAAGGTAAGAAAAACGAACCCGTCGCTGTACATACTCGCCTCGGCCGGCTAATATGTGGCAACTCCAGTGTTGGAGAAAAGGCCCAAATTCAATATAATTTTTACTCTTGCGAGTGTAAAGGTGAAAACGATCAAATTCTTACTCACTTACTCAAACAGTTTTATACAACTGAGTTAGCAGGGATAAGTAACTATACTCCAGCTCTTGGAAAATATGACCAAAGCGCATTAAGTTTGCTAGAAACATACACGAAACAAAGATGCGATGGCCATTACAAGACAGCTTTGCTGTGGCGATATGACAATATTACACTTCCACAAAGCTTTGATATGGCGAAGAGAAGACTGATTTGTCTCGAAAAAACTCTAAAGTAAATAAAGATTTATTTGAACATTTCGAAAAAACAATATCTGAATATTTTGAGAGAAATTACATAGCCAAAGTAAACAATAAAGATGATAAACAAAATGTATGGTATTTACCAATGTTTCCGGTATTTAACAAAAACAAACCGAATAAAACAAGAATACTTTGGTGACATCGAACAAATGTTCCATCAGATTTATATACGCGATGAAGACTGCCATGCGCAAAGATTTTTATGGCACAGATGCAACGACAACAAAGAACCCGAAGTGTACGTAATGAAGGTTATGATATTCGGTGCCTCCTGCGCTCCGTGCATATGCACCTCAACGCATCAAAATTTGAAGCCAAGTATCCCTTAGCCGCTGCTGCCATCAAAGATACCCACTATGTAGATGATTTTCTTGCTTCTACTCCTGCAGAAGCCGCCGAACTGGCTAAAACTGTGCGATTCATTCATAGTAAAGGAGGATTCAAAATTAGAAACTGGTGTTCGAATAATGATAGCGTTTTGAAAGAATTGAACTCTTCTAACCCTTTGACCAATATTTGCCTAAACGTTAGTGTAGGCGAAGTAACAGAAAAGGTACTTGGCATATTTTGGAACCCTGGGGAAGACAATATAACCTTGAAACTGTCACAGTCTGTCTTAAATAGCGAACTTCTTCTCGGAAACAAAATTCCCACCAAACGTGAAATTTTAAGAACTCTAATGAGCATTTATGACCCTTTAGGGCTTGTAGGAAATTTCCTTATGTATTTGAAAATAGTTCTCCAAGAAGTTTGGAGAAGCAATATCGACTGGGACCAACATATTCTAGTAAATCAACAACTAAGGTGGGAAAACTGGCTAGCGCTTTAAGATTTAAAAAATGTAAATATACCTCGTTGTTATCTTAAAACATTGAAAAACTATAAAAACCTAGATGTTCAATTGCATGTATTTGTGGATGCAAGCGAAAACGGTTATGTCACTGTAGCGTATTTTAGGATGTGCTGTGGGGACGAAATCGCTATTTCACTTATTGGATGAAAAACTAGGGTGGCGCCACTAAAGGTTTTATCGATACCACATTTAGAGCTGATGGCAGCTGTTATTGGTGCTCGGTTTGCTAAGTATATTAAAAAACATCATACCGTTAAGATAAATCGAAAGACACTCTGGTCAGATTCAGTTTTAAGTTGGATACGCTCCGACCACCGGAAATATCACCAGTTCGCTGCAGTTCGTGTAAGTGAAATTCTCGATATTTCAGAGGTGGACGAGTGGTCCTGGATATCAGGAAAAACGAATGTAGCTGACGAATCAACATGATGCACAAATAAACCTAATCTATCGAATACAGGGCGCTGGTTTAACGGCTCTGATTTTTTAAAGTTGCCAGAGAAAGAATGGTGGGAACCTAATACACACCTTTTGGAAACAAAGCTCGAGTTGAAAAAGTGCCATTTAACGGCACGAAGTATAGAACAACTTATAAACTCACAAAGATTTTCTCGGTGGTAGAGAGCATTAAGGGCAACTGCATTCGTAATTCGTTTTTGCTACTGCCGTAGAAACAGAGATATCAAATTGAGTTGCTCAAAGCAGAAATGACTCTTATCAAAGATACGCAGAAAGTACATTTCCAAAATGAAATAAATTGTCTAGCACAAAATAATAAATTAACAAAAACAAATTTTTGTATAAGTTGTCCCCGTATTTGGATCATAAAGGTGTCTTGAGAGTAGGTGGCCCAATTGATTATGCTGATGTTCCGGAGGAACTGAAGCATCCAGCCGTTTTGCCTAAACATTGCCGCCTTACAACCCTTTTAATATTACATTACCATAATCTGTACCGTCATAGTAGCCTTGAGACAGTGGTGAATGAATTGCGACAAAAATACTATATTCCTAAATTGAGAACCGTTTGTAAATCAACCATTAAGCAGTGTCAAATGTGTAAAATTAAAACTGCGATGCCGGAGATTCCGCAGATGGCAAAATTACCTTGGGCTCGACTGGGTTCGTATCTCTCACCATTCACATTCACGGGTCTTGACTTTTTTGGTCCTATGCTTGTCACTGTTAACCGACATAAAGAAAAGAGATATGGTGCGCTATTCACATGTTTAACGGTACGTGCGGTTCATATTGAAATTGTCTATTCGCTTAATACAAGTTCGTGTATCATGGCAATACGTAAGTTTATTTCGCGAAGAGGCAGCCCAAGAGAATTTTTCAGCGACAATGGTACTGATTTTATCGGTGCTGATCGAGAGTTGCGTGAAGCCTTAAGAGAGGCGGACAAGAACGAGCTAATACGAAGTTTTACAACGTCCTACACCAAATGGAACTTCAACCCACCTTCTGCTCCTCATATGGGAGGGGCATGGGAACGATTAGTTCGATCCGTAAAAACTGTACTCTACAATATTAAAACAGAACGGTTTCCAAGCGATGAAATGTTGCAGAGCATGATGGCTGAAGTCGAAAGTATTATAAATTCCTGTCCTCTTACATATGTCCCAATAGAAAGCGAAAATCAAGAAGCGATCACACCAAATCATATTTTGCTTGGCAGCTTCAGCGGCTTAAAACCCCTTGCATCGTATGACGACGAAGGTCTTGTACTTAAAGAAAGTTGGTTGCGTTCACAACAATATGCACAAATCTTTTGGAAGATGTGGGTGACAGAGTACCTGCCTACTTTGACGTGTAGGACAAAGTGGGTTCAAAAAGCCAAACCCATATCTGTGGGAGATTTAGTGATAGTGGTTGATCCAAATAACCCAAGAAACATGTGGCCAAAAGGAAAGGCCATCGAAGTTGCCAAATCCGAAGATGGACAAGTACGAAAGGCAAAAGTTTTGACAGTTTGTGGCGTTTTAGAAAGACCTGCTGCAAAATGAGCGGTTTTAGACGTGGCTGAAAGAAAGTAGAGTATGTCTTCGAAATCTCGCCATACTGTGGGGGGATGTTACCGCCACTCACAAATCGCTAATATGACATTACTGTTATCGATATGTAGAAAGATGAGAAAATGTTAAATTATTCCTTTTATTTTTCCACGCGGTATAATTATGAATTTTAACATATTGAAGCGTAAGAATAAAAAAAATTTATTTCCGTTCATGTGAATATAAGTTGATAAGTGCACTAAGCAATGTCGTAAGGTTCTTCAAAAGTCATATAGAATGCGAATCTCAACAAAAACTGAAACATTTTTTAAAATCATTTTTGGATGCGGGAGGGAGGACAAAGGGAAAAAAGCAAAAGGATGCGCCAGTTTCATCTCACTTATACGTTTGTTAATACATGTGTGTGCTTCCGTACTATTTCGTTGCTTGAAAACAATTTTTTCTTTTTGCCAACTCAATATGTCTTTTTTCCAACTCAAAGAGCTCAACTTTATATTGTGTATATTTATTTAATATTTTATCTAAATACTATCTAACTGCTTGAAAAAATTTTAAAATGTCATTATTAGAAAATTTCTTTTCTATAAAATCAGTTGTATTTTTTGCCTTCTTGCGAATTGCACACTGTGGACTTTTCTGGTAATTAAAGTAAAAATAACCCTGCACTGCATTGAAAAACTATAAAGTACCTAGAAATTTTTTTCTTCATTTTAGGAAAAAGTAAAAAAAGAAATTAATTTGGACAATGTCCTTACCTCCATATATACGAATTACATATGAAAGTGTGAACATATGTATATTGCATAGATTTTGTAAAATTTTAGAGAATTTTTTTTTTGCAAAAATTTTTGTATTAAGGTAAAATACTTTTTCGTTTACGATGTTCATACCATTTTGTATAGAAGAAAGAATTTTAGAAATCTGTTCATGAATTGCAAAGCTATTCGTAAGTTAATTTTTTGAACAGATATTTTGTCCGCCCCTTTTCCGGTTTTGTACAATTTAGTCCGTCGGCATTTTTTTAGATCAAGAACAGTTTTGAGAATCGGCTTATAAATGGTGATGAAACCGTAGTAAAAGGAAAAAAGAATTTTGAACGTCGGTTCGTAAACGGAACGAAGAAAAAAATTATCCAATCGCAAGGAGTACCTTTTAAAAAAGAATATAATTTTTAAAATCGGCTTTTTTTGGTATTTCTTATTTCTCAAAAAATTACAAAATAAATATTATTTCTGGACAAAATAGTGAAAATGAAAAACTCATTTTTTGTCTAAAACAAATATTTCTTAAAAAAAATTATGAAAACAAATTTATAAGAAATATATTTTATTAACAACTTCTTACTTCGAATATTTTTAATATCCGAAACTCATTTCACAAATAGATCTCATTTTTAGGATTAATAAGTACGATTTAGTAATTAAATAAATAAACAACAGTTGACAACTGTTGTTTACTGAGCTGTTATTTTAGTTATGTTATGTTTTTAATTATTATTATATTTGCTTATTATTTTAAATTTTTAAAATAGATTGCAAATAAAACAGATTACAAAAAAAATTGAGAAATGTCAAAAGAATTTTTATTTTTTTTCCAAAAAATTAATGACTTGAAAATGAAGAAATGTAAAAATATATTAAATAAAAATGTTTTGGAATTTGTTTATACACAATAAAATAAATAAAAGATCTAAAACCTTTATAAAAGCTGAAGAAAGTAGCAATTAAGAAATGTAATAAGAAAGAAAAAGAAAGATTACTTGTTCTAATGGTCATTGAAATGTAAAGGGTGGTTAAATTTCAAGGGCCGATGTTGATTTTGAATAAAACACAAACTATTTAGGAAATTATTGTAATTTTATTTTATTATGATGTATTGGTATTACTCAATTATGTATGGAACAAAATATCGGCCAAATGGGCGCCGCGACCTCGGCGGCACACCTCCATCCGATGGTCCAAGTTTTCGATGACGCTGAGGCATAATGGAGGTTCTATGCCGTTAATGTGCCGAATTATCTGATCCTTTAGGTCTTGAATTGTTGCTGGCTTATCGACGTACACCTTTTCTTTCAAATAACTCCAAAGAAAAAAGTCCAACGGTGTCAAATCACATGATCTTGGCGGCCAATTGACATCGCCATTACGTGAGATAACACGGCCATTGAATTTGTTGCGCAAAAGAGCCATTGTTTCGTTAGCTGTGTGGCAAGTGGCACCGTCCTGCTGAAACCACATATCGTCCACATCTATATCTTCCAATTCGGGCCATAAAAAGTTCGTTATCATCTCACGATAGCGAACACCATTCACAGTAACTGCCTGACCGGCCTCATTTTGGAAAAAATACGGCCCGATGATGCCGCCAGCCCATAAACCGCACCAAACAGTCACTCTTTGTGGGTGCATTGGTTTTTCGACAATCACTCTTGGATTCTCATTCGCCCAAATGCGGCAATTCTGTTTATTGACGAATCCACTGAGGTGAAAATGTGCCTCATCACTGAAGATGATTTTCTTCAAAAATTGATCATCCACTGTTGCCATTTCTTGCCACCATTCTGCCCATTCACGACGTTTGGAATGGTCAAGAGGCTTTAGTTCTTGAGCCAATTGCACCTTGTAAGCGTGTAAATGCAAGTCTTTATGCATAATGTTCATCAACGACGAGCGTGAGAGGTGCAATTGTTGGGAACGACGACGAGTTGAGGTGGACGGCTCTTCAGCCACACTATCGCGCACAGCAGCAATATTTTCTGCAGTACGAGCTGTACGAGCGAAATACGAAGTGCACGATATGCATTTTGATTTGAACTCCCATTTTCATAATAAGTCTGGATTACTTTAACACGTTGTTGGATTGTGTATCTCTCCATGGTTCAAATTGAGTAAGTCTGAAATAGAGAAATGTCAAATAAAATTCGGAAAAAAACTTGGCGTTTAGGTGTGGTTCACATTCAACATCGACCCATACAATTTAACCACCCTTTATAAGGCATTGTTATTGTTGGTATTATCATACATGAACTCTCTTCCAGGCTTCTTCATTCCACAATAAGTTTTTGGGTAATCGATTCATTCATTTTTAATTAACTCACAGTCATAAAACTTTACTTACAATACGTTTAAGGAAATGTAAGTAGTAAATCAAAATGGCAATGCCAATTTTATATATGTACATGGGCAACTCAATTCAACTTTGAAAGAAAAAATTAACTAAGTTTGTTTGTCTGTAAGTTCAAGTTTGTCTGAACAAAATATAAAATTAAGCCAATTAGAGCTGAGAGCTGTTCGTAAAAAATATTTTCTCTCTCTCTTGAAGAGAGACGTCAAACTTCATATAAAAAAATTTTGTTCGGGCACCATGGGTGAATCCAGCCTAAGAGACAAATCTTTGACTTTTTTTAATGTTTTTTTCTAAGGTTGAGTTCAATACTGAGACTAAATTTCTTTATTTAAAATTTTTCTATTTATACATAAATTATTCTATCAATTTGCTTAACTCAATCTATTTTGTTTACAATTCCAAGGAAGCATTTCGTAATTCGATAAGTGATTTTTTATTTAACAGTATTTCTTAAAAATAGTTCATAAAAAAGGTTCATTGGTTTTTCGGGAAAATTACTAGTCGCATATGCTTATTGTTCTTTAAAAAAAATAGTTCATTGGCTTTTTTAATAATTATTATTAAATGCTTATGCTTGGCCACCCACCAAATGCAATGCATTGGAAAGTCAAGCATACTTGGAAATCACAATTTTGTTAAGCAATAAAAGTTTTAAGTGGCTGATACGTACTTATGTTTGTGCACAGTATTGTGGACAAATGTACGTATCAGTTTGTATGCATTTTTAACTGTAAAAGAAAATCTAATGTAAAAACAAATTATGCATGTACATACATATGTATGTTTGTTTATACAGTAATGCACAAACATTTGAGTTTTTTATATTATAATTTTATATATTACATAATATATTTTGGAGGAATTTTTGAGTTCGGTTATTGCGAAAATTCAGTTTCTACGACAGATCCAGTTTTTAATCAGTCGCGAAAATCGAGCGTGGGCTGTAATTACCACTATTTTTCAGCAGAAATAGTTTTGTTGATCCTTTTTAAATTATTTTGCAACATTTTATTGTTACTTTCGTTATTTATTAACCGTGATGGCCACAGATCAGTCTATTGTTTTTTGTTTGCAATGTTTTCAAATTGTTTGCTTCGATTAACCGTGATTACCTTTATTATCCGTGATGGCGAAATTTTTTTCTATTAACTTCAAATTCAATATACTAAACATGAAAACGGGGAATTCTGGTATTTGCATACGATGAGTCAGAAGCATTTACAAGTGATTAGTTTAATTTTGAAATTTGAGAAGTGCGGGTGGTTAGATCTATATATACATATGTATGTATTTAGTATGGCATCGTTACCAGTGGTAAAAAGACAAAGAAACGTTTTAAATATTGAAGATAAAGTTAAAATAATTAACGAGCATTCAAAAAATAATGTGATTGTTAAAATGCTAGCTCATAATTGGCATTATAAAAAACAAATACAAGTTTTTAAAGTTTTGTGCAGAGAGTGATTCGGTGGTTGGATTTCGTAACCGAAGAACTTTAAAAACACCTGAAGAGAAGGCACTTTACGAATGGTTCAGACAAGAGCGTTTTAAAAGCACCCCAATTACAGGACTGATGATACGAGAAAAGGCTAAAATATACCACACAAAACTTAACATTCATTCAGAGTGTCAATACTCCAACGGGTGGTTGCAAAATTTTAAGAATAGACATGGAGAGAGAAAAATATTCAGCAGACTATGTATGTATGTAAGTGCCACAATGTTTGTAGAAGAATTAAATTAATTGATATCAACGGAAAATCTTACCAGTGAGCAAATTTATAATGGGAATGAGACAGGCCTTTTTTGGAAGTGTTTGCCCGAGACCAGTTTGATTTGTCGTAATGAAAGTTTCATAGATGGACATAAGGTGTCATAGGAAAGACTAACCACTTTAGTTGGCGCTAATGCTGCTGGTACACACAAGTGTAAAGCTTTAGTTATTGGTAAAAGTGGTTAAAAATGTGCATAAACTTCTTGAATTAATTTTTTTTAATGTAAAAATGTATGTATGTACACCAATGTTCACTTGTTTAATAATAAAAATATTAAAATAACTGTACGATTATCCGCAATGCTTCTGGTCGCGACCACCACGGATAATCGAGGCCCGACTGTATATGTAAGTCTTGTAGTAATACCTGATAAAGTAATTTTAAATTCGGTGCGAGCTGATTTACTTGCAACAGCAGAACAATAAAATACACGTTTTGGCCCTACACAGACTGAATCAATAACATTTGTCTTCCGTCACTTATTTGCTCATATGCACATATGGATATGAATACATGATTCATATTGTATGAAAACTTTTTATATCCTTCTTTTAGTTTCGTAGCGAACAGACAAACGACCACACAATTCAATTTACAATTTTACATATAAATTAAACAATTATTTAATTGTTTTTAAAAAAGACTTCCGACTTGAAGTCAGAAGTGTTGTTCATTGTTTCACTTTTACTTAAGAACTAACTTTACAATTTGTTAAAGATTATAATTACAGTTTTTATTTGAATTTATTTTACAACTTCATCAAAAACATTTTACTTAATTCATTAGCTATTCAGCATAAACATAAAGCAAATGATTGCAACAAATTGTCTACACGCCAGGTAAGCACAATTTGCAATCTCCAGAATTTAACTATTGTAGGTGTTGACAAAAATTCTTGTTAACTATGTAGGTATTGATGAAATAAATCGTTAACTCTTCCGCCTTAAAAAAAGGTAAGTAATGTAACCGTGATGTTGGTACTGGGATTACTTTTATATTTTTATCTGCCGATAAGGTGGTGGTTTTTTTTTGCCTTTTTCATTGTCCAAAGAATTAGGCCCAATATAGTTAGAATGGCAATAGTAATTGTTATGTTAGAAACCCATTTCTCCTTTCTGATTCTCTGGATTGTTTTTATGTTGTTCAGATGTAATTTCTCGAGTGATTCGAGTGACAAAAGATTAAGTCTTTTTTTTCTATTGATGTTTCTTGGATTATAGCTGGCATTGGTGTCATGGGAGAAGCCTCCAGATTTTGGTATATTTTTGTTGCGAATTTTTATTGTTGCATTATTAAACTTTATTAAGAAGAAGTCCATCAGCAGTATCCACTTCCACAACTCGTACTCCATAGTTTCTCTTGCAACTGTTTCGTTTGCATTGCTAAGGAGAATAAGTACCTCTTGGATTTCTTCTATACGCCAAATGTGGTGTGTGCTGCTGGTTGTGCAAAAAGATTTTTTTCGGGAAATACCGTTTTTGATACATTTATCTAAACTTAGATCTATAAATTGGCTTCTTTTGCGAATGTTAATTTTATTAAAATTTCTACAATAATTATTATTTATTTCGTATATTTAATTCTCATTTATAAATAATTGCGTAAAATTCACATTTATAATGGAATCGTTTTTTATAATTGGTTTGACAATAATGTTTTCATATAAAATGGAGTTTGTTAATGGAATTTTAATAATATATATGTAAAAGGCTTGAATTATTGCTCAAAATATTGATGTCTGCTAGTTCTAGTGCTTTTTATATGTTGCCGAATGGCATATTTTCTTCTTTTAGTTTTTTTATAGTAATGTATAATATTATTTCTTGCCTATTGTATGGCATGTTCTATATTTATAATTGTTTCTTTCGCTTATCTTATTTTATTCCTTATAATTTCTATACTCTCATTCATTACAGAATCATCTCTTTTTATTACATTTGAAAATTCATTATGTGCGTAATATTATTTAGTTTGTTTGCAAAATCTGTATTAATTACTATTTGCTTTTTGTTACTATTAGAAATCTCGTCCAAAATATTGTAAATAAGTTTTGCATCGTGGTGGTCGGGGAATTTGCAATAAGTTTCCAAATTTGTCCTAAGGTGTCTATTGATCGTCTCTGTTTTTGTGGAGCCACCATTTTCAGGGTATGTAAAAAGTCAATTGTTTGATTTAGTTCGTAATATATAGTTACGATATAAAGGATGTCCCGCGGAGTATAATTGTCAACGTATTTTTTTATAGTGTATATGAATTCATTGTATGATCCTAGATTGATTGGACGCATAAATTTAAAAGTTCCGTCCTGTATTTTTCCGTATACGTTATTTATTGTCAATACGTAAGAGTTTGTGTAGTTAAGAATCTGTACCTCAGATTTAATTATCAGCAAGGCCAGTCTGTAAGGTATAGAGAGTTGAGAAGAAAAATGGATACATTAGTTTCTTCTATTTAATTTTAGGTGGTTTTAATTTTTTAATAAAATCCTTATCAATTATTCTGTTAGATTCCGTTATTACGTACTGTTCCTGTTTACTGCAACTATTTCTTCTTTATACGAGGTGTTAATTTTGATCCTAATCTTTTGTTATTTTTGACGTAAATTTTCTGCCTTATTTTATAGTCTTTAAACGGTTTCCTTCTTTTATTATTGACTTTCAAATCTGCCTGCTGCTTTTTTACTATTGCTTGTATGTTTTCATTCCTAGAGTTTTCGTAATCTTCAGGGCTAGTACTAACACTTCTTCCAAAAAACAATTCTATTGGTTTCTTCCCTGTTGTAGACTGAATTGTGTAATTGTACTCATAGACTGCTCTATCTAGAAGTTCCTTAAAACTCCTATGTACTTTTTCAGTCTAAAGGCAGTTTATTATTTCCGATTAGGTGGAGTGGAATCGCTTTACCTGTCCATTTAAAATAATTTTATACGGCGGAGTCCTAAAGACTTTTATATTTAGTTAATCTTCAAGGATGAACATAATTGAATCTGAATTCAATGTTCTTTCCTTATGCACGACAACCATTCTGGGAACTCGAAAATCAAATATTATTTTCCGCAATGTCTGATATTGATCTAGATTTTATAACCGCTGCTTGAACATATTTTGTGAGTTTTTCTATTGCTGTAAGGGACCAGATGTCTGTATGCCATATTTTTCCTGGATACTGTGGAACTGAAGTGGTTGATAAAATTGATTTATTAGGGTGTCTATCATATTTTGCCTCCCTACAAACTTTGTATTGTTTTATTACAGCGTTTAACTTCTCGCTTATCTTTGGGAAGTAGTAGTTTTCTAAAAGTTGTATTTTATTTTCCCTACTGTTCTTATGCGCTCTTTTGTGTCCTTTTAGACATTTTTCTTCCTGTCTGATGTTGTCGACCAAATCTTCTACTTGCGTTCGTGTATGTCTTACTTTATTCTTAGAGAAGTGAAGCGGGTATATTGATTGAATTTTACCCAAAATACTTTCACACGTAAACAATCGATTCACTATGATGGGGTTAAGATATTTTTTTAAAATTTCTACAAGATTTGTTTTCGAAAAACTTGGAGCTGTAACGAGGTGCCTATGATATGATGGAAAAGGCAATTTAAACTGATAATGATATTTTTTTATAGGATACTCAACAGACGGAATTAAGTTTTCGTTATCAGCCCTGTGTATTGTGGTAAAAGTATTAATGTCAACATTCTTATTGCATGGTTATCTCGAGAGGGCGTCTGCTACGACATTGCTTTTGCAGGTTTATACTGGAGTTCGTAATTATACTCCTCCAATATAGCCTCCCAGCGTTTCGTTTTTGCATTATTGTTTTTATTACTTAAAGCGTAAGTAAGAGGGTTGTGGTCAGTAAATATAATAACCTTTGCATGTCCCTATAAGACAATAAATGTGATCTGTCTGTTATCTTGACTTAGGACAGCGCCTATAGCGTAATTTCAGGCATCCGTTGTCAATTCGAAACTTTTATTAAAATCCGGGTATGTCAGAATAACATCTCTTGAGGATTAAATTATTTTAAGTTTTAGAAATGCCATTTTAGCTGATTCGTCTAGCTCTATTATTTTTTTATTCGACTGATTTCGTGATACACGTCCCTCTTCCCCCCTAAAAGGTTTGTCAAGGGTTTTGCTATCTTAGCCATTGTCATAATCCTGGCAATATCTTTTAGATATTGGTCCTCGTTGGGACTAAAGATTATTATATCGTCCAATGTGCGAACGCAGAATGCCATCCAGCGCGCGTGGAAATATGGCTGATGCGTTTTTTAACCCAATGGTAACCATTATTTATTAAGAATGCTCTTTTCTCAATAACTTTGGGCTTTAAGAGTATTTGGTGAAACCCACTTTTCAAGTTCAAAATAACTACTTCTCCCTAGCGGAGCAAGTACTTCATTTATTTCTGGTAAAGGATATTGGTCAGCAACTGTAACTGCATTCAGTTTCCGATAGTCTATTACCATTCGGTACTTTTTTCCTCCAATGGCATCTATTTTTTTCGGGACAATCCATATTGGTGAATTGTATGAAGATTTTGATGGTCTTATTATCCCATCTACTAACAAAGTTTGAATTTGATGTTGTATTTTATTTTTGAGACTCATAGAATATAAATAAGATATTGCTCGTATTTCTGCTACTACTTTTGTCGTGTACGTTAGTTTTTCATCTGGTACCGAAAAGAAATTGAAGTAATTCGAAATTTTTTTTTCCAGTTTGTTTTTTTGTTCTTTGGTCAAATGGCTCGTACGGAGTGAAGTCATGTTTATATTATCAGCTGGAAACTGTTTAAGAAAAGGAAGGTGTTGAGTTGTGGAAGTAATTAAAATTTTACTGGTACGTCTGTCCGTCTAAATAGATAAGTATTTGTATGAAAGCGAATCGGTACCTTCCCTCCTATGGAATTAGCATTGAAAATTTCTTCGTTTGGAATTGGGGTTTTTACCAAGTTTGGTTTTATATAACTTTTGTTTTAGCCTGTGTCTATTAAAATCTTTATAATATGTCCGTCGTCCATCCTACATTAGAAGTACGGAAGGAGTCGCGTTCTTGATCATAGTCTCTGATGCATTTAGCCTTTTCATGTAATATATATTTCTACTTCGTATGCTTTGGTCCACATCCACAGGATCGGGCTTTGGCTGCGGCTTGGGTATGAAAGGCCTTGGTGAAATAAAATATGATGGTTGTATTAGTTATACTGAAAACAACCGAAAGTTATACTATATCTTAAAATGCACCGAAGTACGGGTGAGAGTATAACAAACACTCCTCGTTTATCATGCACTAAATCGCCATTTAAATTAGTGACGATGTTAGACAATCGGTTTGAAAGACTTACAACTCAAATAAACACATTGATCGAAAACAAATTTAAAGAACATAAGGAGGAAGTCCTAAGTGAGTTTGATAAGAGACTTCATGCATTTCAATCCAACATAAACGCACTAAATGAAAGAGTGGAATTATTGGAGGCTAAAACCTCTGAACTCCAAACATTAAGAAATGATATACAAGAATTAAGGAGAGAAATTAATAAGCAAGAAAACTCTGTTGGTATACCCTACTTGGCTTGGCATATTCAGTGAAATTTTCAAAAACTTAACGATTTCAACGCCTCAAGTAGACAAAAAATATACAAAAACAACAAGCCAAAAACAAATAATTTAAATGGTGCTGAAGTTATTGTAAAAATGCGTTATCCATATGAAAAAAAAAAAATTTTACCAAAAACAATAGCTACATACAGACGCAGTAATAAAAAAGCTTTATGTCTCAAACATGCGCGATTTGATAGTGACGTACCGATTTATATTAATGAAAATCTAACACCTTAAAACCACACAATTTTCCGGGAAGCTCTAAAAATGAAAAAAACAGGCTATATAAAATCGGTATATCCTCTTCGTGGTCTTGTATACGTAAATAATTTTGGCTCCGATGAATCAACACACATATAAGTATATGGATGAGCTGCAGCAGTTTTTTCGAAGCTAGATTATCTTTCTTTTTGAGTTGTAAACATTTTAATTGGTTTCTATCTTTAATACTTGTCTCAATAAAACAGGGATTCAAATATTTCTACCAGATTTATTCATTTAAAATTTAAGCTAGATATTGTAACAAGAATGGGTACAAGAATAATTACTCCTAAGATAAGCGTTGTTTTCAGTAATTGCAATATTATATATATCATATATGATTTTGTTGAGAAATAGTAGATCTGTTTCCAGAGACGTCACTGCAAATATGATAAAAATTCTTTGTAGAGAAAAAAATTAGCTTAAAATATTAAATGCGCAAAGCCTTTTTAATAAAATTGACGAGTTCCAATATATATTTGAAGACTCAGGTGTACATATTATATGCATTTCTGAGACGTGGTTTCAAGAATTGATTACAGATGCCATGGTTTTACTAAATGGGTACAAACTGTATAGGAATGACAGAGATGACGAATAAGGGGGTGTGGAAATCTATGTAAAATGTGAGCTGGCTTGCAAAATAAAAAGCACGAACTACAAGTCTTTTCATGATAAGGTTGAACATCTATTTTTAGAGGTAAGCTGTAACGGGAAAAAACTTTTAATTGGCAGCATTTATAGGGCCTTCAAAATAATTGACTTTAGCCATTTATACGCAATTGTTGAAAAATGTACACCTCTTTATTCAGAAGTGATCATTGTTGGCGATTTTAACTCAAATATACTATTCGACTCAACTTTAACTGATAATATGAAATTTCTGGGCCTCAACCCTACAAACACAAATAGACCAACGCATTTTACGTCATTTCCTTTCAAACTGTTTGATATATTTTTTTCCGACGATTCTAATGTGTTAATGTATGACCAGCTTTCGGCGTCATGTTTTTCTAAACACGAACTCATCTTCCTAACATATGACATATCGTTTCAACCTTCTAGTGCTGAAATAATTTTTCGTAACTTTAAACGGGTAAGCCAAAGTACGTTGGAGCAAGAAGTTTTTGACATAGATTGGAGTTCTATAAACTACTTAGCAACGGTGGACGAGCAACTAAAGTTTCTGGAATATAATATTTTGACCTTGTACAATATTATTGTTCCGTTAGAAACAAAGAAAATTGAAAATAAGCAAAAACTATGGCTTACCCCAAATATTAAATGCTTAATCGAAAGCCGTGATGTGGCCTTCACACGCTGGAATAAGTACAAGACAACGGACTTATATGAATTTTATCGCTTAGCTAGGAAGAACACGTGCAGAGCATTCAGACACGCAAAATCCGCGTACTATGCTGATAAATTTGCAAAATAATCTAATGCAAACCACAAATGGAAAACTTTAAAGCCCATCTGTAAATCACTCGTTCTATCAAAAGTTGAAACATGACAATTCACCCACTAGATTATTTAACTTCGACTGTATTAGTGAATACGATATTATGAAAAGCTGCCTTTCGATCAAATCTGTTGCAACTGTAGTTGACGGAATTCATCCAACCTTGCTAAAAATTCTTCTTCCGTACATATTAAGGATCATAACACTTTATTTAATTTTATTATTACGACCAGCACATATCCAAAAAGATGGAAACAAACAAAAAATTTAGCCATTCCAAAGACTAGTTTAGAATACCGACCAATAGCTATACTGCCATGCCTATCAATGACCTTTGAAAAACAAATTGCAAATAACCCAATGTCTTGAAATTAATAATCTTCTTAGTCCAAAACAATCTGGCTTTCGCAAAAACCACAGCTGTATAACGGCTCTAATTGATATACCAGAAGACCCTGGAACAGAGTTAGATGACAGCCATATGGCAATATTAGTCTTACTGGATACCATCTTAACACAAAAACTGTACAATATGATGCATTTCTCCTCAACATCTTACAAGTTAATCCAAAGTTATCTTAGTGGCAGGGAACAGCATGTGCAAGTTGGATCGAGAGCGTCATATTACCTCTGTGTCACCAGGGGCGTGCCGCAGGGGTCGATTCTCGGACCACTTCTTTTTTCGCGTCCGAATGTGTGCCGATGACGTTCAGTTGTATATAAGCAGTAGGAAAATTAACTTTCAAAAAAGGTTAATGAAGATTTAGAAAGTGTCTCTGTTTGGGCTTCTACTAATGGCCTTAGTCTCAACGCAAAAAAAAATTCAAATTGTGCGGAAAGCCAAAAATCTGGGTGTAATATTTAATGATACCTTAACATGGTTAGATGTTATGTGTATGTACATAATTACAATTTATTGTACATATTTTGACTTACAAACATCCAAACCTTTCGAGAAACGCTCATGCTCATGTCAACCAAAAATTTTCTGTCATCATCTTCTTCCGGAATGGCCTTCATACTTTCGCTTTACTGTATTAAAATTTGATTTTGTTGTTGAAAAGCCACAACTAATCCAATTAATAATTTACTTCCAACATTCATTTTTTAATACTTATTTTTTACTTTTGCGTCTTTTTCTTTAAATGTGTTTTTGACTGCTGAATAAATGAAAGATAAAGATGTTGCCAATATAAACTGTTGTTTTACATTTTCCCGTTTCATGAAAATATGGTCAGTGTAAAAAGGATATTAGTATACTTTAACTATTAGAAAGGCAAATCTCACAAAGAAATTGCTGAAATATTTTCCCTTAACCTAAGGACGGTATACAAAGTTATTAACCGTGCTGAAAAAGAGGGAGACTTGAACCTAAACAAGCACCAGGCAGACCAAAAACAGTAACGCGGTGCATTGAAAGGAAAATTTTTAAAAATTATTTAAGAAAATCCGTATTTAAGTACCAGAGGAATAGCAATTGACATCAATAATGAATATGGAATAGATATCTCTCATCAGACGGTTGGAAACGTGCTTTAGAGAATAACAATATAATACCCCTAGTAAAGTTCGGAAAATTGTCTGTTATTGTGTGGTGTTGTATATCAAGCAAGGGTGTTGGAGACATAAGGATGATATAATGACTAAGTAAGTCTATCTGAATATTTTAAAAAACTAAAAGTTAAAATATAAATTTTACCAAGATAACGACGAAGAAAAGTAATTTATACCACGGCACAAAGCCCAGACTTAAGCCCGATAGAAAGTTTGTGGTCCATTTTAAAGAAAAAAGTGTAGAAGGTCTCCGAAAAACAAAAACTAATTAATATCATTTATAAAATAAGAGTGGAAAAAATACGTACAGAATACGATATACAAAAATTTATTAGCTCTATGGGTAGACGTCTGGAAGCTGTAGGTAGGCACACAAAGTACTGGAATATTTTTACATTGTAAATGACAGGTGTGTTCACCTGAATTTGCTGAGACATGAAAATAATAAATACTCTGAGAATAAAAAAGTACACCGGCAAAATTTGGTGCAGCAAAATGGTGAAATAAAATATGAATATTAATAGCCATATTCATAATAAATTCTTATTGTATGCTTAAAGTGTACAATTGTTATGAAACGATTTGTGTTCAATAAACTTCATATAAAAAGTTTTATTCATACATATATCAACAATTAGAGCTTTATAGCAATAATTGCATCGTGTGGTCTCCATTTTATTTCTTTGTTCTTTATTTATCAAAAATGTATTCATTGTTAAAAAATAGCTAATATGAATGATTCCACATTTTCTGGTGTTAGATCATGAAGATCGGCAGCATCATCTTGGTACTGAAAAATATCTATTATAAAAGTACTACCTGATACTTTCTCTTATCTATCTGCGGTCATACTTATCTACAAATTAGCGTACAGTAGAGTTTTTAAATCTTCAAGACAGCCATCACCATATGGTGTTTCAAACTAGTTTAAAAAATTCAAAATCGTACTTAAGAGTTGAGTAGTGTTGCAAAATATTTGCAACCATATTATAAAACCATTTAATGTCAATGCAACCCCTAACCAACAAGTTGCAATTATGTGAAATATGTACATATGTATATCAAAGAGGCAGCCAATCGCTCTATCCTTCAGTGCACCGTAGGTTGTATATTTTAACTCAAATTTGGACTGTTTGAGAAAACAAAACCAGGGGTTATGGTACATTTATAAAAATAATAGAACAGATATCAACTTAATCCTGTACAAAAAATGTAATACAATACTCAGGAGATCTGTTAAGGACAGCAAAGTTGCTTGTATCGAAAAGTTTACATCCAATATTAACCCTTACCCTCCCACCCTCCCAGCAACGTCTGTGGATTGATATTAAATGGATTACTGATGCTAAAACAGCTTAATATATTAATTAAGAAGCTTTCATGAGAAAAGAAAGCACAATTGATGCCCATTTACACCTACATACATAACTAAATCTTCCAGTAAAATCCAGTCAGCCGAATTTGCGCCCTTATTTTACATCAGTTGAAAGAATGCAGAAAAATCTACTCTATCATTAAAATGTAACCGTAGGATTAAAGTAAGATTAAACAATCACTACTCCTCTACTCTTGTCATGCCATCTCTCAAGATTCACCTCTTTCAGTTGTATTATTCATAATGGCTCTCAATCAACTTAACTCAATCCTGTCTCAATTCTATGTACGCTGATGATGCTATCATATATAAATCAGCATCAACTCTGTATTAAGAAAATCCCTTTTAAATACTATAAAAGAAATCGATAACTTTGGCGCGATTCTCTAAATTTTTAAAAAAGCATAACTTAACAATGTGCTTTGCACTAGCGATTATATGATTCGCTAACTTCTTTTTAACACCTGTGGTTGTATGTTAATAAAATATGGAGTTTTTTACGTATTTTATTTTGTGCGCGTAAGTAAGAATTTAAAATAATAGAATAATATTTGATAATATTTTTTATTGTACAATGTCAATCTTCAATTGAAGAACGCTGCTTCTTTTTAACATTGTAACTAATTCCTAAGCTTTTGATTTGCCGAAATAAAATTAGCTCTACGCGAGCTACCAAATTTATAAATCGTACTAGACCACCTAAACTAATCCACCATACTAAGTTGCATAATATTCACCGACGGATCAAAATCAAACACCACACCTCCTTCCATGGTGCATAAATTAGCCACCGAAAGCCTTTCATAAATTTTAGGTATAAAGAATACGCTGTACGGCACTCCCCTTATTTCCATAATAAGATATATAAGTATGTATAAAAAATCCTAACAAAACCACGATTATGTGGGTTCCTACACATGTCCGAATACAAGGAAATGAAAATGCCGGTATCAAAACTTTTTAATTTAATAAGCAATTATTTCATAAGCCTGAGCCCTACCATCACGCCTTCAAAAACTAGAATGAGAATTGCCTACACCCGTTTAACGCACAAATATTTACTAGAAAAATCACAACCACCTGTTTGTCCTACCAGCAACACGCAGATGAACATTACTCACATTTTAAATTAGTGTCCAGCTTTCCAAAGACTATATAAAATTTATTTGCTTTGAGTAATACAAAGGAATTTTTTTAATTTTAATTAATATTTTAATTAAAATAATTGGAGTTTTTAAATTTTTAATCAAACATAAAAAGTAGATAGAATGAAAACTTAAATATGAATGTATACCTTCCTTATCATTCATTATACCTTTATTTCTACATCTTTTGCATTGGAGGTGCCAGCACGAGTTTATGCCATTTACCTCAGGGAGGAGATCCTTTGCTATCATGAAGATTGAACGCATTAGTCGAAGCATAGTTTTTACTACTTGCTTTTAGCAACTAGTTATGAAGAATACAATATGGAAGTGTCATTTGTTTGTTTTGTCAGCATCTATTCCTATGCTTTTCTATCATTTATCTATCAGGTTGTAGCTGAGAGGGTAACCTGATAATAAGGGAGAGCATATGCAAAACTACAGAACTTTAATTCGAACTCTTTTATATTGTTTTTTGGTACTCTTAAATGTTTGTAACTGCAATTGCTTTGTTTGTATTGAATATGTTCTTATGTACATTTGTATGTATATTAACAAATCCAATGTGTATCAATAACGTTATATTATTTATGAATGTACATATGTATGTCAGTTTTTTTAAAAGAAAAAAGCAGTATTTATGTAGTGCGTTTATTAACGGAGTGTTTTCTGGTAATTTCTAAAATAACTTACAAGTTATCATTTTAGTTTTACAAAAATCATTCTGCGCCAGGAACCCGAGCAATACACTAAAAAATAAACGCCCCCCTCCGTCACGTCTTATAACCAACCAGGCAAATAGCTTTAAGTTAATATTAAATAAACTGTGGAATTTATACACAAGAGTTCTTTTGACGCGGGAGTTTCATTTTTAGCTTGTGACGCAGAATCCAATGTAGCATCCAGCTGCATAACACAGGTAGTGCTTTATATGGTGACAAACAAAGTTGCTTAGTATTCAGGGCTTGTCCAAATGCATAAGGATTGAGCACATCTGCATCGGAAAAATGTCTATCAATATATAAAAATTTATAATTTGACAACTACGGGATCTACAAAAATGTTGCCGTGGTAAAATTTTCCCGTCAACCAAATTGATCACATTGCGATCGACGGCACTTTTTATGTTTGATTAAAAATTTAAAAACTCCAATTATTTTAATTAAAATATTAATTAAAATTAAAAAAATTCCTTTGTATTACTCAAAGCAAATAAATTTTATATAGTCTTTGGAAAGCTGGACACTAATTTAAAATGTGAGTAATGTTCATCTGCGTGTTGCTGGTAGGACAAACAGGTGGTTGTGATTTTTCTAGTAAATATTTGTGCGTTAAACGGGTGTAGGCAATTCTCATTCTAGTTTTTGAAGGCGTGATGGTAGGGCTCAGGCTTATGAAATAATTGCTTATTAAATTAAAAAGTTTTGATACCGGCATTTTCATTTCCTTGTATTCGGACATGTGTAGGAACCCACATAATCGTGGTTTTGTTAGGATTTTTTATACATACTTATATATCTTATTATGGAAATAAGGGGAGTGCCGTACAGCGTATTCTTTATACCTAAAATTTATGAAAGGCTTTCGGTGGCTAATTTATGCACCATGGAAGGAGGTGTGGTGTTTGATTTTGATCCGTCGGTGAATATTATGCAACTTAGTATGGTGGATTAGTTTAGGTGGTCTAGTACGATTTATAAATTTGGTAGCTCGCGTAGAGCTAATTTTATTTCGGCAAATCAAAAGCTTAGGAATTAGTTACAATGTTAAAAAGAAGCAGCGTTCTTCAATTGAAGATTGACATTGTACAATAAAAAATATTATCAAATATTATTCTATTATTTTAAATTCTTACTTACGCGCACAAAATAAAATACGTAAAAAACTCCATATTTTATTAACATACAACCACAGGTGTTAAAAAGAAGTTAGCGAATCATATAATCGCTAGTGCAAAGCACATTGTTAAGTTATGCTTTTTTAAAAATTTAGAGAATCGCGCCAAAGTTATCGATTTCTTTTATAGTATTTAAAAGGGATTTTCTTAATACAGAGTTGATGCTGATTTATATATGATAGCATCATCAGCGTACATAGAATTGAGACAGGATTGAGTTAAGTTGATTGAGAGCCATTATGAATAATACAACTGAAAGAGGTGAATCTTGAGAGATGGCATGACAAGAGTAGAGGAGTAGTGATTGTTTAATCTTACTTTAATCCTACGGTTACATTTTAATGATAGAGTAGATTTTTCTGCATTCTTTCAACTGATGTAAAATAAGGGCGCAAATTCGGCTGACTGGATTTTACTGGAAGATTTAGTTATGTATGTAGGTGAAAATGGGCATCAATTGTGCTTTCTTTTCTCATGAAAGCTTCTTAATTAATATATTAAGCTGTTTTAGCATCAGTAATCCATTTAATATCAATCCACAGACGTTGCTGGGAGGGTGGGAGGGTAAGGGTTAATATTGGATGTAAACTTTTCGATACAAGCAACTTTGCTGTCCTTAACAGATCTCCTGAGTATTGTATTACATTTTTTGTACAGGATTAAGTTGATATCTGTTCTATTATTTTTATAAATGTACCATAACCCCTGGTTTTGTTTTCTCAAACAGTCCAAATTTGAGTTAAAATATACAACCTACGGTGCACTGAAGGATAGAGCGATTGGCTGCCTCTTTGATATACATATGTACATATTTCACATAATTGCAACTTGTTGGTTAGGGGTTGCATTGACATTAAATGGTTTTATAATATGGTTGCAAATATTTTGCAACACTACTCAACTCTTAAGTACGATTTTGAATTTTTTAAACTAGTTTGAAACACCATATGGTGATGGCTGTCTTGAAGATTTAAAAACTCTACTGTACGCTAATTTGTAGATAAGTATGACCGCAGATAGATAAGAGAAAGTATCAGGTAGTACTTTTATAATAGATATTTTTCAGTACCAAGATGATGCTGCCGATCTTCATGATCTAACACCAGAAAATGTGGAATCATTCATATTAGCTATTTTTTAACAATGAATACATTTTTGATAAATAAAGAACAAAGAAATAAAATGGAGACCACACGATGCAATTATTGCTATAAAGCTCTAATTGTTGATATATGTATGAATAAAACTTTTTATATGAAGTTTATTGAACACAAATCGTTTCATAACAATTGTACACTTTAAGCATACAATAAGAATTTATTATGAATATGGCTATTAATATTCATATTTTATTTCACCATTTTGCTGCACCAAATTTTGCCGGTGTACTTTTTTATTCTCAGAGTATTTATTATTTTCATGTCTCAGCAAATTCAGGTGAACACACCTGTCATTTACAATGTAAAAATATTCCAGTACTTTGTGTGCCTACCTACAGCTTCCAGACGTCTACCCATAGAGCTAATAAATTTTTGTATATCGTATTCTGTACGTATTTTTTCCACTCTTATTTTATAAATGATATTAATTAGTTTTTGTTTTTCGGAGACCTTCTACACTTTTTTCTTTAAAATGGACCACAAACTTTCTATCGGGCTTAAGTCTGGGCTTTGTGCCGTGGTATAAATTACTTTTCTTCGTCGTTATCTTGGTAAAATTTATATTTTAACTTTTAGTTTTTTAAAATATTCAGATAGACTTACTTAGTCATTATATCATCCTTATGTCTCCAACACCCTTGCTTGATATACAACACCACACAATAACAGACAATTTTCCGAACTTTACTAGGGGTATTATATTGTTATTCTCTAAAGCACGTTTCCAACCGTCTGATGAGAGATATCTATTCCATATTCATTATTGATGTCAATTGCTATTCCTCTGGTACTTAAATACGGATTTTCTTAAATAATTTTTAAAAATTTTCCTTTCAATGCACCGCGTTACTGTTTTTGGTCTGCCTGGTGCTTGTTTAGGTTCAAGTCTCCCTCTTTTTCAGCACGGTTAATAACTTTGTATACCGTCCTTAGGTTAAGGGAAAATATTTCAGCAATTTCTTTGTGAGATTTGCCTTTCTAATAGTTAAAGTATACTAATATCCTTTTTACACTGACCATATTTTCATGAAACGGGAAAATGTAAAACAACAGTTTATATTGGCAACATCTTTATCTTTCATTTATTCAGCAGTCAAAAACACATTTAAAGAAAAAGACGCAAAAGTAAAAAATAAGTATTAAAAAATGAATGTTGGAAGTAAATTATTAATTGGATTAGTTGTGGCTTTTCAACAACAAAATCAAATTTTAATACAGTAAAGCGAAAGTATGAAGGCCATTCCGGAAGAAGATGATGACAGAAAATTTTTGGTTGACATGAGCATGAGCGTTTCTCGAAAGGTTTGGATGTTTGTAAGTCAAAATATGTACAATAAATTGTAATTATGTACATACACATAACATCTAACCATGTTAAGGTATCATTAAATATTACACCCAGATTTTTGGCTTTCCGCACAATTTGAATTTTTTTTTGCGTTGAGACTAAGGCCATTAGTAGAAGCCCAAACAGAGACACTTTCTAAATCTTCATTAACCTTTTTTGAAAGTTAATTTTCCTACTGCTTATATACAACTGAACATCATCGGCACACATTCGGACGCGAAAAAAGAAGAGGTCCGAGAATCGACCCCTGCGGCACGCCCCTGGTGACACAGAGGTAATATGACGCTCTCGATCCAACTTGCACATGCTGTTCCCTGCCACTAAGATAACTTTGGATTAACTTGTAAGATGTTGAGGAGAAATGCATCATATTGTACAGTTTTTGTGTTAAGATGGTATCCAGTAAGACTAATATTGCCATATGGCTGTCATCTAACTCTGTTCCAGGGTCTTCTGGTATATCAATTAGAGCCGTTATACAGCTGTGGTTTTTGCGAAAGCCAGATTGTTTTGGACTAAGAAGATTATTAATTTCAAGACATTGGGTTATTTGCAATTTGTTTTTCAAAGGTCATTGATAGGCATGGCAGTATAGCTATTGGTCGGTATTCTAAACTAGTCTTTGGAATGGCTAAATTTTTTGTTTGTTTCCATCTTTTTGGATATGTGCTGGTCGTAATAATAAAATTAAATAAAGTGTTATGATCCTTAATATGTACGGAAGAAGAATTTTTAGCAAGGTTGGATGAATTCCGTCAACTACAGTTGCAACAGATTTGATCGAAAGGCAGCTTTTCATAATATCGTATTCACTAATACAGTCGAAGTTAAATAATCTAGTGGGTGAATTGTCATGTTTCAACTTTTGATAGAACGAGTGATTTACAGATGGGCTTTAAAGTTTTCCATTTGTGGTTTGCATTAGATTATTTTGCAAATTTATCAGCATAGTACGCGGATTTTGCGTGTCTGAATGCTCTGCACGTGTTCTTCCTAGCTAAGCGATAAAATTCATATAAGTCCGTTGTCTTGTACTTATTCCAGCGTGTGAAGGCCACATCACGGCTTTCGATTAAGCATTTAATATTTGGGGTAAGCCATAGTTTTTGCTTATTTTCAATTTTCTTTGTTTCTAACGGAACAATAATATTGTACAAGGTCAAAATATTATATTCCAGAAACTTTAGTTGCTCGTCCACCGTTGCTAAGTAGTTTATAGAACTCCAATCTATGTCAAAAACTTCTTGCTCCAACGTACTTTGGCTTACCCGTTTAAAGTTACGAAAAATTATTTCAGCACTAGAAGGTTGAAACGATATGTCATATGTTAGGAAGATGAGTTCGTGTTTAGAAAAACATGACGCCGAAAGCTGGTCATACATTAACACATTAGAATCGTCGGAAAAAAATATATCAAACAGTTTGAAAGGAAATGACGTAAAATGCGTTGGTCTATTTGTGTTTGTAGGGTTGAGGCCCAGAAATTTCATATTATCAGTTAAAGTTGAGTCGAATAGTATATTTGAGTTAAAATCGCCAACAATGATCACTTCTGAATAAAGAGGTGTACATTTTTCAACAATTGCGTATAAATGGCTAAAGTCAATTATTTTGAAGGCCCTATAAATGCTGCCAATTAAAAGTTTTTTCCCGTTACAGCTTACCTCTAAAAATAGATGTTCAACCTTATCATGAAAAGACTTGTAGTTCGTGCTTTTTATTTTGCAAGCCAGCTCACATTTTACATAGATTTCCACACCCCCTTATTCGTCATCTCTGTCATTCCTATACAGTTTGTACCCATTTAGTAAAACCATGGCATCTGTAATCAATTCTTGAAACCACGTCTCAGAAATGCATATAATATGTACACCTGAGTCTTCAAATATATATTGGAACTCGTCAATTTTATTAAAAAGGCTTTGCGCATTTAATATTTTAAGCTAATTTTTTTCTCTACAAAGAATTTTTATCATATTTGCAGTGACGTCTCTGGAAACAGATCTACTATTTCTCAACGAAATCATATATGATATATATAATATTGCAATTACTGAAAACAACGCTTATCTTAGGAGTAATTATTCTTGTCCCCATTCTTGTTACAATATCTAGCTTAAATTTTAAATGAATAAATCTGGTAGAAATATTTGAATCCCTGTTTTATTGAGACAAGTATTAAAGATAGAAACCAATTAAAATGTTTACAACTCAAAAAGAAAGATAATCTAGCTTCGAAAAAACTGCTGCAGCTCATCCATATACTTATATGTGTGTTGATTCATCGGAGCCAAAATTATTTACGTATACAAGACCACGAAGAGGATATACCGATTTTATATAGCCTGTTTTTTTCATTTTTAGAGCTTCCCGGAAAATTGTGTGGTTTTAAGGTGTTAGATTTTCATTAATATAAATCGGTACGTCACTATCAAATCGGGCATGTTTGAGACATAAAGCTTTTTTATTACTGCGTCTGTATGTAGCTATTGTTTTTGGTAAAATTTTTTTTTTCATATGGATAACGCATTTTTACAATAACTTCAGCACCATTTAAATTATTTGTTTTTGGCTTGTTGTTTTTGTATATTTTTTGTCTACTTGAGGCGTTGAAATCGTTAAGTTTTTGAAAATTTCACTGAATATGCCAAGCCAAGTAGGGTATACCAACAGAGTTTTCTTGCTTATTAATTTCTCTCCTTAATTCTTGTATTTCATTTCTTAATGTTTGGAGTTCAGAGGTTTTAGCCTCCAATAATTCCACTCTTTCATTTAGTGCGTTTATGTTGGATTGAAATGCATGAAGTCTCTTATCAAACTCACTTAGGACTTCCTCCTTATGTTCTTTAAATTTGTTTTCGATCAATGTGTTTATTTGAGTTGTAAGTCTTTCAAACCGTTTGTCTAACATCGTCACTAATTTAAATGGTGATTTAGTGCATGATAAACGAGGAGTGTTTGTTATACTCTCACCCGTACTTCGGTGCATTTTAAGATATAGTATAACTTTCGGTTGTTTTCAGTATAACTAATACAACCATCATAGTTTTATTTCACCAAGGCCTTTCATACCCAAGCCGCAGCCAAAGCCCGATCCTGTGGATGTGGACCAAAGCATACGAAGTAGAAATATATATTACATGAAAAGGCTAAATGCATCAGAGACTATGATCAAGAACGCGACTCCTTCCGTACTTCTAATGTAGGATGGACGACGGACATATTATAAAGATTTTAATAGACACAGGCTAAAACAAAAGTTATATAAAACCAAACTTGGTAAAAACCCCAATTCCAAACGAAGAAATTTTCAATGCTAATTCCATAGGAGGGAAGGTACCGATTCGCTTTCATACAAATACTTATCTATTCAGACGGACAGACGTACCAGTAAAATTTTAATTACTTCCACAACTCAACACCTTCCTTTTCTTAAACAGTTTCCAGCTGATAATATAAACATGACTTCACTCCGTACGAGCCATTTGACCAAAGAACAAAAAAACAAACTGGAAAAAAAAATTTCGAATTACTTCAATTTCTTTTCGGTACCAGATGAAAAACTAACGTACACGACAAAAGTAGTAGCAGAAATACGAGCAATATCTTATTTATATTCTATGAGTCTCAAAAATAAAATACAACATCAAATTCAAACTTTGTTAGTAGATGGGATAATAAGACCATCAAAATCTTCATACAATTCACCAATATGGATTGTCCCGAAAAAAATAGATGCCATTGGAGGAAAAAAGTACCGAATGGTAATAGACTATCGGAAACTGAATGCAGTTACAGTTGCTGACCAATATCCTTTACCAGAAATAAATGAAGTACTTGCTCCGCTAGGGAGAAGTAGTTATTTTGAACTTGAAAAGTGGGTTTCACCAAATACTCTTAAAGCCCAAAGTTATTGAGAAAAGAGCATTCTTAATAAATAATGGTTACCATTGGGTTAAAAAACGCATCAGCCATATTTCCACGCGCGCTGGATGGCATTCTGCGTTCGCACATTGGACGATATAATAATCTTTAGTCCCAACGAGGACCAATATCTAAAAGATATTGCCAGGATTATGACAATGGCTAAGATAGCAAAACCCTTGACAAACCTTTTAGGGGGGAAGAGGGACGTGTATCACGAAATCAGTCGAATAAAAAAATAATAGAGCTAGACGAATCAGCTAAAATGGCATTTCTAAAACTTAAAATAATTTAATCCTCAAGAGATGTTATTCTGACATACCCGGATTTTAATAAAAGTTTCGAATGGACAACGGATGCCTGAAATTACGCTATAGGCGCTGTCCTAAGTCAAGATAACAGACAGATCACATTTATTGTCTTATAGGGACATGCAAAGGTTATTATATTTACTGACCACAACCCTCTTACTTACGCTTTAAGTAATAAAAACAATAATGCAAAAACGAAACGCTGGGAGGCTATATTGGAGGAGTATAATTACGAACTCCAGTATAAACCTGCAAAAGCAATGTCGTAGCAGACGCCCTCTCGAGATAACCATGCAATAAGAATGTTGACATTAATACTTTTATCACAATACACAGGGCTGATAACGAAAACTTAATTCCGTCTGTTGAGTATCCTATAAAAAAATATCATTATCAGTTTAAATTGCCTTTTCCATCATATCATAGGCACCTCGTTACAGCTCCAAGTTTTTCGAAAACCAATCTTGTAGAAATTTTAAAAAAATATCTTAACCCCATCATAGTGAATCGATTGTTTACGTGTGAAAGTATTTTGGGTAAAATTCAATCAATATACCCGCTTCACTTCTCTAAGAATAAAGTAAGACATACACGAACGCAAGTAGAAGATTTGGTCGACAACATCAGACAGGAAGAAAAATGTCTAAAAGGACACAAAAGAGCGCATAAGAACAGTAGGGAAAATAAAATACAACTTTTAGAAAACTACTACTTCCCAAAGATAAGCGAGAAGTTAAACGCTGTAATAAAACAATACAAAGTTTGTAGGGAGGCAAAATATGATAGACACCCTAATAAATCAAGTTTATCAACCACTTCAGTTCCACAGTATCCAGGAGAAATATGGCATACAGACATCTGGTCCCTTACAGCAATAGAAAAACTCACAAAATATGTTCAAGCAGCGGTTATAAAATCTAGATCAATATCAGACATTGCGGAAAATAATATTTGATTTTCGAGTTCCCAGAATGGTTGTCGTGCATAAGGAAAGAACATTGAATTCAGATTCAATTATGTTCATCCTTGAAGATTAACTAAATATAAAAGTCTTTAGGACTCCGCCGTATAAAATTATTTTAAATGGACAGGTAAAGCGATTCCACTCCACCTAATCGGAAATAATAAACTGCCTTTAGACTGAAAAAGTACATAGGGGTTTTGAGGAACTTCTAGATAGAGCAGTCTATGAGTACAATTACACAATTCAGTCTACAACAGGGAAGAAACCAATAGAATTGTTTTTTGGAAGAAGGGTTAGTACTAGCCCTGAAGATTACGAAAACTCTAGGAATGAAAACATACAAGCAATAGTAAAAAAGCAGCAGGCAGATTTGAAAGTCAATAATAAAAGAAGGAAACCGTTTAAAGACTATAAAATAAGGCAGAAAATTTACGTCAAAAATAACAAAAGATTAGGATCAAAATTAACACCTCGTATAAAGAAGAAATAGTTGCAGTAAACAGGAACAGTACGTAATAACGGAATCTAACCGAATAATTGATAAGGATTTTATTAAAAAATTAAAACCACCTAAAATTAAATAGAAGAAACTAATGTATCCATTTTTCTTCTCAACTCTCTATACCTTACAGACTGGCCTTGCTGATAATTAAATCTGAGGTACAGATTCTTAACTACACAAACTCTTACGTATTGACAATAAATAACGTATACGGAAAAATACAGGACGGAACTTTTAAATTTATGCGTCCAATCAATCTTGGATCATACAATGAATTCATATACACTATAAAAAAATACGTTGACAATTATACTCCGCGGGACATCCTTTATATCGTAACTATATATTACGGACTAAATCAAACAATTGACTTTTTACATACCCTGAAAATGGTGGCTCCACAAAAACAGAGACGATCAATAGACACCTTAGAACAAATTTGGAAACTTATTGCAAATTCCCCGACCACCACGATGCAAAACTTATTTACAATATTTTGGACGAGATTTCTAATAGTAACAAAAAGCAAATAGTAATTAATACAGATTTTGCAAACAAACTAAATAATATTACGCACATAATGAATTTTCAAATGTAATAAAAAGAGATGATTCTGTAATGAATGAGAGTATAGAAATTATAAGGAATAAAATAAGATAAGCGAAAGAAACAATTATAAATATAGAACATGCCATACAATAGGCAAGAAATAATATTATACATTACTATAAAAAAACTAAAAGAAGAAAATATGCCATTCGGCAACATATAAAAAGCACTAGAACTAGCAGACATTAATATTTTGAGCAATAATTCAAGCCTTTTACATATATATTATTAAAATTCCATTAACAAACTCCATTTTATATGAAAACATTATTGTCAAACCAATTATAAAAAACGATTCCATTATAAATGTGAATTTTACGCAATTATTTATAAATGAGAATTAAATATACGAAATAAATAATAATTATTGTAGAAATTTTAATAAAATTAACATTCGCAAAAGAAGCCAATTTATAGATCTAAGTTTAGATAAATGTATCAAAAACGGTATTTCCCGAAAAAAATCTTTTTGCACAACCAGCAGCACACACCACATTTGGCGTATAGAAGAAATCCAAGAGGGACTTATTCTCCTTAGCAATGCAAACGAAACAGTTGCAAGAGAAACTATGGAGTACGAGTTGTGGAAGTGGATACTGCTGATGGACTTCTTCTTAATAAAGTTTAATAATGCAACAATAAAAATTCGCAACAAAAATATACCAAAATCTGGAGGCTTCTCCCATGACACCAATGCCAGCTATAATCCAAGAAACATCAATAGAAAAAAAAGACTTAATCTTTTGTCACTCGAATCACTCGAGAAATTACATCTGAACAACATAAAAACAATCCAGAGAATCAGAAAGGAGAAATGGGTTTCTAACATAACAATTACTATTGCCATTCTAACTATATTGGGCCTAATTCTTTGGACAATGAAAAAGGCAAAAAAAAAACCACCACCTTATCGGCAGATAAAAATATAAAAGTAATCCCAGTACCAACATCACGGTTACATTACTTACCTTTTTTTAAAGCTGAAGAGTTAACGATTTATTTCATCAATACCTACATAGTTAACAAGAATTTTTGTCAACACCTACAATAGTTAAATTCTGGAGATTGCAAATTGTGCTTATCTGGCGTGTAGACAATTTGTTGCAATCATTTGCTTTATGTTTATGCTGAATAGCTAAATGAATTAAGTAAAATGTTTTTGATGAAGTTGTAAAATAAATTCAAATAAAAACTGTAATTATAATCTTTAACAAATTGTAAAGTTAGTTCTTAAGTAAAAGTGAAACAATGAACAACACTTCTGACTTCAAGTCGGAAGTCTTTTTTAAAAACAATTAAATAATTGTTTAATTTATATGTAAAATTGTAAATTGAATTGTGTGGTCGTTTGTCTGTTCGCTACGAAACTAAAAGAAGGATATAAAAAGTTTTCATACAATATGAATCATGTATTCATATCCATATGTGCATATGAGCAAATAAGTGACGGAAGACAAATGTTATTGATTCAGTCTGTGTAGGGCCAAAACGTGTATTTTATTGTTCTGCTGTTGCAAGTAAATCAGCTCGCACCGAATTTAAAATTACTTTATCAGGTATTACTACAAGACTTACATATACAGTCGGGCCTCGATTATCCGTGGTGGTCGCGACCAGAAGCATTGCGGATAATCGTACAGTTATTTTAATATTTTTATTATTAAACAAGTGAACATTGGTGTACATACATACATTTTTACATTAAAAAAAATTAATTCAAGAAGTTTATGCACATTTTTAACCACTTTTACCAATAACTAAAGCTTTACACTTGTGTGTACCAGCAGCATTAGCGCCAACTAAAGTGGTTAGTCTTTCCTATGACACCTTATGTCCATCTATGAAACTTTCATTACGACAAATCAAACTGGTCTCGGGCAAACACTTCCAAAAAAGGCCTGTCTCATTCCCATTATAAATTTGCTCACTGGTAAGATTTTCCGTTGATATCAATTAATTTAATTCTTCTACAAACATTGTGGCACTTACATACATACATAGTCTGCTGAATATTTTTCTCTCTCCATGTCTATTCTTAAAATTTTGCAACCACCCGTTGGAGTATTGACACTCTGAATGAATGTTAAGTTTTGTGTGGTATATTTTAGCCTTTTCTCGTATCATCAGTCCTGTAATTGGGGTGCTTTTAAAACGCTCTTGTCTGAACCATTCGTAAAGTGCCTTCTCTTCAGGTGTTTTTAAAGTTCTTCGGTTACGAAATCCAACCACCGAATCACTCTCTGCACAAAACTTTAAAAACTTGTATTTGTTTTTTATAATGCCAATTATGAGCTAGCATTTTAACAATCACATTATTTTTTGAATGCTCGTTAATTATTTTAACTTTATCTTCAATATTTAAAACGTTTCTTTGTCTTTTTACCACTGGTAACGATGCCATACTAAATACATACATATGTATATATAGATCTAACCACCCGCACTTCTCAAATTTCAAAATTAAACTAATCACTTGTAAATGCTTCTGACTCATCGTATGCAAATACCAGAATTCCCCGTTTTCATGTTTAGTATATTGAATTTGAAGTTAATAGAAAAAAATTTCGCCATCACGGATAATAAAGGTAATCACGGTTAATCGAAGCAAACAATTTGAAAACATTGCAAACAAAAAACAATAGACTGATCTGTGGCCATCACGGTTAATAAATAACGAAAGTAACAATAAAATGTTGCAAAATAATTTAAAAAGATCAACAAAACTATTTCTGCTGAAAAATAGTGGTAATTACAGCCCACGCTCGATTTTCGCGACTGATTAAAAACTGTATCTGTTGTAGAAACTGAATTTGCGCAATAACCGAACTCAAAAATTCCTCCAAAATATATTATGTAATATATAAAATTATAATATAAAAAACTCAAATGTTTGTGCATTACTGTATAAACAAACATACATATGTATGTACATGCATAATTTGTTTTTACATTAGATTTTCTTTTACAGTTAAAAATGCATACAAACTGATACGTACATTTGTCCACAATACTGTGCACAAACATAAGTACGTATCAGCCACTTAAAACTTTTATTGCTTAACAAAATTGTGATTTCCAAGTATGCTTGACTTTCCAATGCATTGCATTTGGTGGGTGGCCAAGCATAAGCATTTAATAATAATTATTAAAAAAGCCAATGAACTGTTTTTTTTAAAGAACAATAAGCATATGCGACTAGTAATTTTCACGAAAAACCAATGAACCTTTTTTATGAACTATTTTTAAGAAATACTGTTAAATAAAAAATCACTTATCGAATTACGAAATGCTTCCTTGGAATTGTAAACAAAATAGATTGAGTTAAGCAAATTGATAGAATAATTTATGTATAAATAGAAAAATTTTAAATAAAGAAATTTAGTCTCAGTATTGAACTCAACCTTAGAAGAAAACATTAAAAAAAGTCAAAGATTTGTCTCTTAGGCTGGATTCACCCATGGTGCCCGAACAAAATTTTTTTATATGAAGTTTGACGTCTCTCTTCAAGAGAGAGAGAAAATATTTTTTACGAACAGCTCTCAGCTCTAATTGGCTTAATTTTATATTTTGTTCAGACAAACTTGAACTTACAGACAAACAAACTTAGTTAATTTTTTCTTTCAAAGTTGAATTGAGTTGCCCATGTACATATATAAAATTGGCATTGCCATTTTGATTTACTACTTACATTTCCTTAAACGTATTGTAAGTAAAGTTTTATGACTGTGAGTTAATTAAAAATGAATGAATCGATTACCCAAAAACTTATTGTGGAATGAAGAAGCCTGGAAGAGAGTTCATGTATGATAATACCAACAATAACAATGCCTTATAAAGGGTGGTTAAATTGTATGGGCCGATGTTGAATGTGAACCACACCTAAACGCCAAGTTTTTTTCCGAATTTTATTTGACATTTCTCTATTTCAGACTTACTCAATTTGAACCATGGAGAGATACACAATCCAACAACGTGTTAAAGTTATCCAGACTTATTATGAAAATGGGAGTTCAAATCAAAATGCATATCGTGCACTTCGTATTTCGCTCGTACAGCTCGTACTGCAGAAAATATTGCTGCTGTGCGCGATAGTGTGGCTGAAGAGCCGTCCACCTCAACTCGTCGTCGTTCCCAACAATTGCACCTCTCACGCTCGTCGTTGATGAACATTATGCATAAAGACTTGCATTTACACGCTTACAAGGTGCAATTGGCTCAAGAACTAAAGCCTCTTGACCATTCCAAACGTCGTGAATGGGCAGAATGGTGGCAAGAAATGGCAACAGTGGATGATCAATTTTTGAAGAAAATCATCTTCAGTGATGAGGCACATTTTCACCTCAGTGGATTCGTCAATAAACAGAATTGCCGCATTTGGGCGAATGAGAATCCAAGAGTGATTGTCGAAAAACCAATGCACCCACAAAGAGTGACTGTTTGGTGCGGTTTATGGGCTGGCGGCATCATCGGGCCGTATTTTTTCCAAAATGAGGCCGGTCAGGCAGTTACTGTGAATGGTGTTCGCTATCGTGAGATGATAACGAACTTTTTATGGAAGCAGGACGGTGCCACTTGCCACACAGCTAACGAAACAATGGCTCTTTTGCGCAACAAATTCAATGGCCGTGTTATCTCACGTAATGGCGATGTCAATTGGCCGCCAAGATCATGTGATTTGACACCGTTGGACTTTTTTCTTTGGAGTTATTTGAAAGAAAAGGTGTACGTCGATAAGCCAGCAACAATTCAAGACCTAAAGGATCAGATAATTCGGCACATTAACGGCATAGAACCTCCATTATGCCTCAGCGTCATCGAAAACTTGGACCATCGGATGGAGGTGTGCCGCCGAGGTCGCGGCGCCCATTTGGCCGATATTTTGTTCCATACATAATTGAGTAATACCAATACATCATAATAAAATAAAATTACAATAATTTCCTAAATAGTTTGTGTTTTATTCAAAATCAACATCGGCCCTTGAAATTTAACCACCCTTTACATTTCAATGACCATTAGAACAAGTAATCTTTCTTTTTCTTTCTTATTACATTTCTTAATTGCTACTTTCTTCAGCTTTTATAAAGGTTTTAGATCTTTTATTTATTTTATTGTGTATAAACAAATTCCAAAACATTTTTATTTAATATATTTTTACATTTCTTCATTTTCAAGTCATTAATTTTTTGGAAAAAAAATAAAAATTCTTTTGACATTTCTCAATTTTTTTTGTAATCTGTTTTATTTGCAATCTATTTTAAAAATTTAAAATAATAAGCAAATATAATAATAATTAAAAACATAACATAACTAAAATAACAGCTCAGTAAACAACAGTTGTCAACTGTTGTTTATTTATTTAATTACTAAATCGTACTTATTAATCCTAAAAATGAGATCTATTTGTGAAATGAGTTTCGGATATTAAAAATATTCGAAGTAAGAAGTTGTTAATAAAATATATTTCTTATAAATTTGTTTTCATAATTTTTTTTAAGAAATATTTGTTTTAGACAAAAAATGAGTTTTTCATTTTCACTATTTTGTCCAGAAATAATATTTATTTTGTAATTTTTTGAGAAATAAGAAATACCAAAAAAAGCCGATTTTAAAAATTATATTCTTTTTTAAAAGGTACTCCTTGCGATTGGATAATTTTTTTCTTCGTTCCGTTTACGAACCGACGTTCAAAATTCTTTTTTCCTTTTACTACGGTTTCATCACCATTTATAAGCCGATTCTCAAAACTGTTCTTGATCTAAAAAAATGCCGACGGACTAAATTGTACAAAACCGGAAAAGGGGCGGACAAAATATCTGTCCAAAAAATTAACTTACGAATAGCTTTGCAATTCATGAACAGATTTCTAAAATTCTTTCTTCTATACAAAATGGTATGAACATCGTAAACGAAAAAGTATTTTACCTTAATACAAAAATTTTTGCAAAAAAAAAATTCTCTAAAATTTTACAAAATCTATGCAATATACATATGTTCACACTTTCATATGTAATTCGTATATATGGAGGTAAGGACATTGTCCAAATTAATTTCTTTTTTTACTTTTTCCTAAAATGAAGAAAAAAATTTCTAGGTACTTTATAGTTTTTCAATGCAGTGCAGGGTTATTTTTACTTTAATTACCAGAAAAGTCCACAGTGTGCAATTCGCAAGAAGGCAAAAAATACAACTGATTTTATAGAAAAGAAATTTTCTAATAATGACATTTTAAAATTTTTTCAAGCAGTTAGATAGTATTTAGATAAAATATTAAATAAATATACACAATATAAAGTTGAGCTCTTTGAGTTGGAAAAAAGACATATTGAGTTGGCAAAAAGAAAAAATTGTTTTCAAGCAACGAAATAGTACGAAAGCACACACATGTATTAACAAACGTATAAGTGAGATGAAACTGGCGCATCCTTTTGCTTTTTTCCCTTTGTCCTCCCTCCCGCATCCAAAAATGATTTTAAAAAATGTTTCAGTTTTTGTTGAGATTCGCATTCTATATGACTTTTGAAGAACCTTACGACATTGCTTAGTGCACTTATCAACTTATATTCACATGAACGGAAATAAATTTTTTTTATTCTTACGCTTCAATATGTTAAAATTCATAATTATACCGCGTGGAAAAATAAAAGGAATAATTTAACATTTTGACATGCTCATCTTTCTACATATCGATAACAGTAATGTCATATTAGCGATTTGTGAGTGGCGGTAACATCCCCCCACAGTATGGCGAGATTTCGAAGACATACTCTACTTTCTTTCAGCCACGTCTAAAACCGCTAATTTTGCAGCAGGTCTTTCTAAAACGCCACAAACTGTCAAAACTTTTGCCTTTCGTACTTGTCCATCTTCGGATTTGGCAACTTCGATGACCTTTCCTTTTGGCCACATGTTTCTTGGGTTATTTGGATCAACCACTATCACTAAATCTCCCACAGATATGGGTTTGGCTTTTTGAACCCACTTTGTCCTACACGTCAAAGTAGGCAGGTACTCTGTCACCCACATCTTCCAAAAGATTTGTGCATATTGTTGTGAACGCAACCAACTTTCTTTAAGTACAAGACCTTCGTCGTCATACGATGCAAGGGGTTTTAAGCCGCTGAAGCTGCCAAGCAAAATATGATTTGGTGTGATCGCTTCTTGATTTTCGCTTTCTATTGGGACATATGTAAGAGGACGGGAATTTATAATACTTTCGACTTCAGCCATCATGCTCTGCAACATTTCATCGCTTGGAAACCGTTCTGTTTTAATATTGTAGAGTACAGTTTTTACGGATCGAACTAATCGTTCCCATGCCCCTCCCATATGAGGAGCAGAAGATGGGTTGAAGTTCCATTTGGTGTAGGACGTTGTAAAACTTCGTATTAGCTCGTTCTTGTCCGCCTCTCTTAAGGCTTCACGCAACTCTCGATCAGCACCGATAAAATCAGTACCATTGTCGCTGAAAAATTCTCTTGGGCTGCCTCTTCGGGAAATAAACTTACGTATTGCCATGATACACGAACTTGTATTAAGCGAATAGACAATTTCAATATGAACCGCACGTACCGTTAAACATGTGAATAGCGCACCATATCTCTTTTCTTTATGTCGGTTAATAGTGACAAGCATAGGACCAAAAAAGTCAAGACCCGTGAATGTGAATGGTGAGAGATACGAACCCAGTCGAGCCCAAGGTAATTTTGCCATCTGCGGAATCTCCGGCATCGCAGTTTTAATTTTACACATTTGACACTGCTTAATGGTTGATTTACAAACGGTTCTCAATTTAGGAATATAGTATTTTTGTCGCAATTCATTCACCACTGTCTCAAGGCTACTATGACGGTACAGATTATGGTAATGTAATATTAAAAGGGTTGTAAGGCGGCAATGTTTAGGCAAAACGGCTGGATGCTTCAGTTCCTCCGGAACATCAGCATAATCAATTGGGCCACCTACTCTCAAGACACCTTTATGATCCAAATACGGGGACAACTTATACAAAAATTTGTTTTTGTTAATTTATTATTTTGTGCTAGACAATTTATTTCATTTTGGAAATGTACTTTCTGCGTATCTTTGATAAGAGTCATTTCTGCTTTGAGCAACTCAATTTGATATCTCTGTTTCTACGGCAGTAGCAAAAACGAATTACGAATGCAGTTGCCCTTAATGCTCTCTACCACCGAGAAAATCTTTGTGAGTTTATAAGTTGTTCTATACTTCGTGCCGTTAAATGGCACTTTTTCAACTCGAGCTTTGTTTCCAAAAGGTGTGTATTAGATTCCCACCATTCTTTCTCTGGCAACTTTAAAAAATCAGGGCCGTTAAACCAGCGCCCTGTATTCGATAGATTAGGTTTATTTGTGCATCATGTTGATTCGTCAGCTACATTCGTTTTTCCTGATATCCAGGACCACTCGTCCACCTCTGAAATATCGAGAATTTCACTTACACGAACTGCAGCGAACTGGTGATATTTCCGGTGGTCGGAGCGTATCCAACTTAAAACTGAATCTGACCAGAGTGTCTTTCGATTTATCTTAACGGTATGATGTTTTTCAATATACTTAGCAAACCGAGCACCAATAACAGCTGCCATCAGCTCTAAATGTGGTATCGATAAAACCTTTAGTGGCGCCACCCTAGTTTTTCATCCAATAAGTGAAATAGCGATTTCGTCCCCACAGCACATCCTAAAATACGCTACGGTGACATAACCGTTTTCGCTTGCATCCACAAATACATGCAATTGAACATCTAGGTTTTTATAGTTTTTCAATGTTTTAAGATAACAACGAGGTATATTTACATTTTTTAAATCTTAAAGCGCTAGCCAGTTTTCCCACCTTAGTTGTTGATTTACTAGAATATGTTGGTCCCAGTCGATATTGCTTCTCCAAACTTCTTGGAGAACTGTTTTCAAATACATAAGGAAATTTCCTACAAGCCCTAAAGGGTCATAAATGCTCATTAGAGTTCTTAAAATTTCACGTTTGGTGGGAATTTTGTTTCCGAGAAGAAGTTCGCTATTTAAGACAGACTGTGACAGTTTCAAGGTTATATTGTCTTCCCCAGGGTTCCAAAATATGCCAAGTACCTTTTCTGTTACTTCGCCTACACTAACGTTTAGGCAAATATTGGTCAAAGGCTTAGAAGAGTTCAATTCTTTCAAAACGCTATCATTATTCGAACACCAGTTTATAATTTTGAATCCTCCTTTACTATGAATGAATCGCACAGTTTAAGCTAAGGGATACTTGGCTTCAAATTTTGATGCATTGAGGTGCATATGCACGGAGCGCAGGAGGCACCGAATATCATAACCTTCATTACGTACACTTCGGGTTCTTTGTTGTCGTTGCAGCTGCGCCATAAAAATCTTTGCGCATGGCAGTCTTCATCGCGTATATAAATCTGATGGAACATTTGTTCGATGTCACCAAAGTATTCTTGTTTTATTCGGTTTGTTTTTGTTAAATACCGGAAACATTGGTAAATACCATACATTTTGTTTATCATCTTTATTGTTTACTTTGGCTATGTAATTTCTCTCAAAATATTCAGATATTGTTTTTTCGAAATGTTCAAATAAATCTTTATTTACTTTAGAGTTTTTTCGAGACAAATCAGTCTTCTCTTCGCCATATCAAAGCTTTGTGGAAGTGTAATATTGTCATATCGCCACAGCAAAGCTGTCTTGTAATGGCCATCGCATCTTTGTTTCGTGTATGTTTCTAGCAAACTTAATGCGCTTTGGTCATATTTTCCAAGAGCTGGAGTATAGTTACTTATCCCTGCTAACTCAGTTGTATAAAACTGTTTGAGTAAGTGAGTAAGAATTTGATCGTTTTCACCTTTACACTCGCAAGAGTAAAAATTATATTGAATTTGGGCCTTTTCTCCAACACTGGAGTTGCCACATATTAGCCGGCCGAGGCGAGTATGTAAAGCGACGGGTTCGTTTTTCTTACCTTCTTTAACACGAGTTGGCACACATAATTTTAAGTTATTTAATCCTAAAAGTACATCTGGTACAGCATTTTCAAAATCGGCGATGAGTAGCCCATTAAGGTGCGGAAATTTTTCACATAACTTTTTATAATTAAAGCTCTGACTCGGAAGCGATAGTTGTTTAACCGTACGAACAGAAATAGAAAATTCATTTTTATTCATACCTGAAATTTTCATTGAAACTATTTTTGAGTCTTCTTCGTTGCGACCTATTTCACCTATCCATTTCAAGCATAGAGGTTGTGACTCACCATTTAAATCTAGTTTATTAATTACTTGTTCATTTACCAGAATTACAGACGAACCCTTGTCTATAAATGCAAAAGTATTAAAACGTTTATTATTGTTTCCGTATATTGTTATGGGTATAATTTTAAATAAGATTTCATTGCATTCATTCCTATGTGCTGCATGTAAATTATCTCTTTTGTTTTTATTTTCATTTTCTCTCGTAGCGTTTGTTTCTCTATCTTCAGTCATGGATTTATGCAGCAATATATTATGTTTTATTTGACAATTATTTTCTCTGCAAACGATGCTGCTACTGCAAATACCGTAGTGACGTCGCAGGCACAGTTTACAAAGATTGTACATTCTTACTAAGTTCCATCGCTCGTTTCTATTCGCAGCCAAGAATTTTTAACACTTCTCAACACTATTGCAGTTGCCAGAATAAACAGATCTTTTTGTTTTATTCTTCATGAGCATGCACATAAACGTTTTTTGGCTAACGCGAATACTGCTCTATTGACTTTATTGCGCTGCTGTCACTTTCTACATTTATGCTGCTTGCTGAGACACCGACTTCATATATCCAGTTAGCGAATTCAGTCAAACTTACTCTTTTGTTATTTTTTGCTAATTTTATTTTGTGTTCACCCCAGTTAAGTTGAAAATGTGATGGCATTTTCATTATTAACTCATGTAATAAAGATGAATTGGTCAGTTCAGTTATTAAACCACTGGCTTTAATTGTTGTTTCTAGGCCTTTACTTCCACGGCGAAAGAGGTAATTGTGCTCAATTTATTTGTATTCAGTGCTGGTAGTGATCTTATTCTATTTTTCAGCGAGTTTAATATTTTTATTTTTTTTTTTATTTATTTCCGGTTGTCCGAGAAGCAATTTTAGTTTAGATAGAGACCATGGTACACCCGATGGATGGATCAAAATATGTTTAACAGATCGAAGTGCTTCCCCCTTTAGAGAACTTTGAAGCCTGACAAGATTTTCAGCGTCTGTAAAACCACAGACTGCTGTCGACCAGTCATATGTGGCACTAAACAAGGGCCATTCTTCAGGAGTGCCGGTAAAAATTGGAAGCTCTTTTGGTAAGCCAACTGACAGCTTTATACATATGTACTAAAAGACTCCTTCTCTCACAGCTGAACAGACCACCGAGTGAAGAAACTCATTGAACTTGTTGTATGGCCACCTTAATATCGACAATAGAGAGATTTGAAGCTTTAATTACTACTAGCCGTGAAACAAAAATGATTTTTGCAGAGGCTCAATCCATTAAAGCAAGTATTAATGAAGATAACAAAAAAGGAAGGACAAATCGCTGCAGTTTTTGTCGAAATAAAAGTCATTCTATAGTAACCTGCTTCAAAAAGAAAAAGCGCGACGAGCGACGAAATATTCAACAATCAGAGGACAAAGCATTCTCACATCTCCAGCATCTCCCTATCTACTGCAATCGGACATCACTGCCAGCGGCTCATGTAAACTTCATCGGCTTTTTGGGTGAAGTAATATTTGATATCGGAGCTAAAACCAGCGTAGCAAGTTTGAAACTAGAAAAAATACTTGTTGCGAATAAGTGCATTTTTCAGGATGTTCACGCTGAAGTCGCCTTAGCCGATGGTTCCATTTCTACAGATAGGGCGATGTCGAAAATGTTTAATACCTCAATTGGAAGAATACTGTGTAAAATAAGACTCATATCCTACAAGGAATAGACCGTTTATAGGCGCCGATTTTCTTGAGCAAGTTGGTACTGTGATGAACATGGCTCATAAATATTGGTATTTTGAGGATCAACCCAAGCCAAAATGTTCATTTGTAAGCTCAAAGCCAACAGAAATTGACTCAAGACAAATTCACCAGGCACAAGAGCGGTATAAGAGATGTCAACATTTATAAAATGTGCTGAAAGCAAGAATGTCCTCTCACCTATACATACATGGTACTCCAAAAATGTATAAAACAAATGTTTCTCACCTGTACCAAAATCGCCAACATTTTACGGAGATGACCCAATACATATATGCTATGAAAAGATCAGTAAAAGCAAAAATTATGGCAAACAGTTTAAAAATTCAACAGCAATCACCTGATAGTTCTGATCATTCTCCAAACTATATCCAGCCAATTTTAGAAGAAGAAAAGATGCTGAGGTTACACTAAGAATCAAGACACACAGAGCGGAAGAAAACGATTGACTGTTTTACACCGTTATTTTTTTTAGATAAAAAATCCTGAAAGAATCTGGTGGTATAAATCCAACTTTGGACTAGAAAGCCGAATTAGAAAAACTTCTAGTAAGATATGCCTCCATTTGAAAAATTTACCAGCGTTAAACCTTATACGATCCATCGCATTCACATCATCGTTTGTCATCAACAATGAAAGCTATTCTCAAAAGTAATTGTTGAATTCCAATCGCCATGGCTTCTGCTGTAGTAATGGTACGAAAGCAGACTGATGGGTTTTGCGTATGCATAGAATACCGTGAACTGAGCGCAATTACAAAACCGGATCGCTATCCCCTGTCACGAGTAGATGATATACCGCACCCAGCTTTGATCTTCAAAGCGGTTATTGGCAAATAGGAGTTCATCCGTCTTATTAAGATAAAACAGCTTTCGTCCCACCATTCGGTATTTACAAATTTACACGTATGCAATTTGGTTTAAGGAACGCTCGGTAACATTTCGTAGATTGGGCGAGACTATCGTACTAGCATATTTGGACGACATAAAAATTGGGTAGGGCCAGGATGAACATTCCATAGAATACGCTAGCAGACTGTTATCGGATGCAAAGCGTAATTATTCCACAATTGAACGAGAAGTACTTGCAATTGTTTTGGCGGTTCAGAAATACCGTGTATACATTAACGGAGCCCCAATAAAACGTATCACTGACCATGAGCCCTTGAAGTGGTTGATGAACATTCGAACATCTGGTGGACACTCGACTTTATGGGCTTTACAGCTACAACCCTTCGATATTCATTTTGAATACAGACCAGGGAGGATAAATGTTATTGTGGATACTAGACCGCCGTGTGAGGACAATAATTTGGGTACAAGTCTTATACCAAAGCTTATGATTTGAAATTACCTCTAGGAGCAATAGCCTTCTGTTCAATTTATTAGCAGACTAAAACCAAGAGGTCGGCCCAAAAAGAGACCATGCAATTTCGATGCCTCATTGGGACGATTTCACTTTTAAAGGGGGAGACTGAAGCAGTTCATTATTTAACATGTTATTTTATATTAATTCCTGAACATTTATACTGAACAATTATTTAAGATACAACCATGCGTACTTTATATAAAAGCAACTCTGCACATCTTTTGAATTAGCGGATATATTTTAGGAGAATTGCCACATTGCAGTTTAATGTTTCTCACTATTACAATATTTCACTTTCAAATTAGTATGTAAGCAGCATTTGTATGCATAAAGACACTTTGCACGTTCAATCAACACACATCTTTGTTTAGTAATAAATCACCGGACATGTTGTTTTGAAGATTCTTTTAAGTAAAGCCAAAACTATTAAGAGTGTTTGCGTTTTAATCGTGAATAGTTGTTCTATGAACAACTTTTATAATCTGTGAAACCATATTATTACATGTTTTAATACAAATACTTACTTTTTTCAGCTCCCTTTAAATTTTATGTGAATTTTTTTTTGCGGAAAACCAAAGAATATGTATTGTTAGAATAAGTTTAAATTATAGATATATAAGTTTATATTATATATAGAATAAGAATATTTTCCCATTCGAAGTTATAAAAACAGGGACGGTAAAAAATATCTCAAAGAATATTTGATTAAGATAGGAGTAAAGCGAAAAGTGAGAAATTAAATGAGGAAATCTCCTGTATGATTGGTCTGATATTTTCTTAACAAAATTGAATAAAAAATATATTTACGACAACTACATTACACATTCTTAGCTAACTTTTTACAGTACTATTTTTTCCTTAAATACTAAGATTATTTTTTAAAGTTTCTTTGTTTGAGCAGGTATAAGAAAAGAACTCACCACACCATGCGTGGTTTACGATGAAAATGCTATATGTTCTATAATATGTTTTAAGTATTCCACTTCCAGGTGGTAAAGTTTAGATTTTTCGTCAGATATTATTCATCGAATATGATTCTGATTTGTTTCATATGTTGATTTGATTTGTTGTCAATGTAGACGTATACAAAAAAAATATCGTCAACATGCATGTTTTAAAGCAAAAAATCTAAAATCTAATCTTTACCTGAGGAAAACCAGACTCCATATCTAATGTTGTAAAATATTTGGAATAATTGTTTAAGAATTTTTGGTGATGATGGATTCATTTGTTTTTGTACTTATTATCGCTTCAATAGTTGTTATGAAGTGTAAATGTCCTATGACGTCGGTGTCCTTCATTAACCTATCTACTTCTTCCTAATACATACATATCATCACTTAACGTCCTCTTTTCTGTTTGCTGTCAAAGTCATATACTGGTTATTTACTATGGGTTTAAGTTTGCCCCTCCTTCCCATCTTAATATATTATTAAATTTTTTAAATAGTTATAGGCTTCTCCAATACATCGTATGCAATTTCCTCATCTTTAAGGAACGTGTGTGTAACCTATGACGGTACTGCTGTCGTCTTCTCCTGCAGTGATGTTGTTGTTTCTATTGAATTTTATATGGAAATGACTCTAGTGTTACTACTAAGTTATGTATGACAACACTGTAATAAATAACTTTATGAAAGCTTTAAATTTTGATGTTTACTGGCATGTTTTATTGCAAAGGCAATAGTGAGCTAATTCTATTCTAATATGTTAAACAATATCTAAGTTGTCTTTAATCTTCTAATGTACATATGTATGTACATATGTACAATATGTGGTGGTAGATTGACCGGTATAGAAATTTGTTTTAGGCAAAAGCTAAAAGTCACTCGCAATATCCTAGGTATGTTTGCATCCCAACTCTTATGATCGCGATCATCTTTGAAACAAATGTTGGAAAATACATCCCTATTTGTTTTCTTAGAAGCCTGTGACGAATAATAAAATTACTTGTAATAGGTATGAAAACGATTTGATATACATACATATAGTACATAATTATGTATGTATGTATACATACATACACATTTTTTCACAATATACATACAGTTTGTAAAAAAAATTCTTTGCACACAAAAAACCACATGTAAAATTCATTTTCTCATCACATTATATTACGGCACTTTTTTGCGACTATAAGGCGAAAATACTTTTCAAATAGACGTATGTATACATTACTACAACAACACAAAAGAAAGAAGTTTACTCAGTATAAAAAATGTAAAAGAAATCTTTGCATATTAAATGAAGACAATTAAAAAAAGAACAAAAATTCCGTTATTTGGAAAAAATTTTGTGAATTTGGGTTTTTTCATAAATGGAATGGAATGTGAAAGAAGTAAACAAAGATTTAATAATAAAGTGATCGTTTTTAATGCACCAAGTGAGCTCGTATTTGAATATAAAAAATGCCAGGAAAAAGAGTTTAAAAAAATATTGTACAATTGGTCCACTTCAATCATTACAAAGGCATATCTGCCAACCTTCAGAAATGTTCTTCAAAAGAACAAATTTTCATCAAGAGTGGCAAGGAAAAATACCCTGCTCTCAGCACAAAATATTGAAAAGGGGTTAAGATTTGCCACCTAACACGTTTCATTCCGTTCAAACTACTGGGACGAGGTTATTTTCTCCGATGAAACAAAAATTATGCTTTATTATCATGATGGAACGCAGAGTTTGGCGTAAGACCCTAACAGCACTAGAAAATAAAAATCTTATTCCTACAGTAAAGTTTGAAAAACTGTCCGTAACGGTATGGGGCTGTATATTAAGCAAAGGAGTTTGTGAAATCAGGATTTTATATGAAATAATAACTAAAGAAGTATTCCTTGATATTTGGAAAAATGAACTGACGGCCTGTATTAACAAATTTGGTTTTATATACCCGGATAGTCCGAATAAACTAAAATACAAATACTATCAAGACAATGATCGCAAGCATAAATCTATGTACATATGTAGGTCCTGGTTAATATAAAACTGCCCAAAGTCCGGATATAGGAAATTTGTGGGTTTAGCTAAAGAAAAAGATAGGAAAATCGCCAACGAACAACAACGATTTGATACGGTTCAAGGAAAAAAATCCGTTAGAATATGATATTCCAAAGCTAATTCAATCGATGCGAAGATACAAGCGAGGTGGACACACAAAATATTAGAGACAAAAATCCAAAAATTTAATTCAGACTTAATTTCAAGTGTGCAAACATTTTTTTTGCAGTATAGAACTCGAACTATTTTTATTTTTTAATGTTCTACATAAGAATTTTATCATTGTTATAAAGGTTTTTTATTTATTATATTAGCGAATCACATGTTTATAAAATAATGTTCAAAAAAAATAAAAAAAATTAATTTTTATTGAAATAAGCTTAAAACAAATAAATTCTGTGACAATTTTTGAAATCCTTTTATACATACTCAATTATAAAGTCTATGAGTGTTCGCATCAGATGTACTAGTTGTAAGAAATAGGTTAGCTCCACCAAAGTCTATGGATTTCTGGGGGAATATCACTGAATCAATCCTTAGATAATCTTCTTTCTGAAAGATATAGAAACTGGACCCGCTCTTGCTCACAGAACACAGCTGCTATGTCACATGAAAAAATTTGTCATTCATTGAAATTTACAATGTCAATAAGCCAAAAACGGAAAAAGACATCTAAGAAAATAAAACCGTTTACTTTGGAGCTTATGATCAAACTGAACTTTATTAATTAAAATTTTCTTATTCTACTTATAACTATTTCACATTCGTAAGCACAAAGTACCACGTCTGGGAATGTTGTTTGTTTCATATTTTATTCAAAACAATTTTATCAGGCGTCAGCATAAATGCAATTAGTTTGGGAATAAGGCACTTATGTTACTTCCCCTCTTCAAGAACGATCGCGTCCTCGCGAATACCTTGACTATTTATAACTAAATTTCTTTTCTAATATTGGATAATAATCAACAGTACATAAATAACGTTGTTTCCAGTTCTCATTCTATGTAAGTTTAGTTTTAGATCGGTAAATTTGGTATCTGGTAGTTCCACTATTGTTTTATTAGCAATGTCGTTAACATATGGTACATAAAAAAATTTATCGTTATCATTAAGAGATTGGAAAGCAATTTCGTTAAAAGTAATTTTACAGTCCGAAAAGAAAATCAAGTTGTTATTTCTTATTTTAAGTTCAAAATCATTACATATAATACATATTAAAGCAAACTTAATCAGCCCACCTCTAAACTGAAACTTTCTCGGAGTTTTTCTCTTTTCCCAACTAGCCTATTCTAAAAAAAATCTCCCTGGAAGATTTTACTTTCCTCCTATTCTACACAAACTTCGAAATTGGGAAACTCTTCCCGGGGAAAGAAGTAGCTATTACCAATATCATAAAAAGAGGGAAAATGATGACAAATTTTGGGAATAATTCCGTCAAAAATTTGAAGAGGATTGTGCCAAAAAAATGTAAGTAATTTAAATTTTTCATTAAAAATTTGATAAATATCTCAATTTGTTCATATTTTTAGGCCAAAAACAACAAATAAGAAACAGATAGAGATCCTTATAGATGCAATGCAGTCCCATCCAGATGTTGCCCCGGGATGGTTTAAAAGAAGCTAAGATGACTTAAATGCAATATGGCGCAATTTAGAAGCGGAATTAAACGCAGCTGGGCCACCACTCAAAAGTATCGCCGAATGGAAAAAGTTGTGAATTATTAAGTGCCAATAAATTTTCCTTTCAGAGCAACAAATGATAAATTTATTTTTCAGGTTTGGTGCGACCAAAAGAAAAATTTTTCAGGCAACTGGTGGAGGCCCAAATATGGAGCAGGGGTTTTCTGCAAATGAGGAAATTATTTACAACCTGATTTGTATGAAAGACTCTGTGGAAAAAACGGTGGAAATATTGTTGGATTCCACACCGAATGTTGAGTCTAAAAGCAGTGGTATTGACAATGGAGAAACGCCCCAAAAACCACCTGCGAAAAAGTTGAAGTTAACCTCTGTTCATTCTTGTCCAGCACTTCACTTTCATAATTTTTTGTAAACATTAGATAAAAGAAGTAAAACAGCTGACTTCAAGTGTTTCGAATTCTCTCTCCCTTCCCAAACTGTTTAGAATTGGAAAATTTTATTTTTGGGAAAAACTTATTCTCTTGGAATTCATTTTCCTGGAAGTTTTAAGAATTGGGCTGAATATTATTTCATTAAAGTTCTTTACGACAATGAAGCTGGGATCGACAAAGCTTACCTTCTTTCTCTTATTCTCTATAAGTTCACATTCAGTTTAATATTTGTTATATTACGCGGGTATCTATTTCATAAACTCCATTTGCCTTTAGTGTCTGACCATCTGTCAGAGGCCGTCTGTAAAAAAAAATATTGTAAGGAGTTTCCCCAAAGGTTGAGAAGTTATGATGTGATTATAAATAAAAACCGTTTGTTCAATTGCTATTTGCTTTAGTTCCTGATCATTTCCCGTATTAATTACTCTCAACTTTTCGTTCGAAATGTTGTGTAACCTCGAGTTTGATGTTCAAAGTTCTGTACCATTCCTGCAAACCTATATTTACCAATCCTGCGTTCTGATCAGTTTTAATTGCCACTGCAGGGAAAATATGAAAAGTTGTTCCACCTCCAATATCAATAACATATTTATCCCGAATATAGTACGTAGGAGGTGTGACTTTGAATGGCATTTTTGTACTTCTGTGATCGAATTTACATTCATTCCATAATTCGCAGTTATTTATAATATTTGATATTTCTGCAACATAATTAGGACAGCAGTATTTTGTTCCAAACTCTGCCTGTACCTTCCCAATACCTTGGTGTAACCCTTTTAAATGAACATCGACAATAATTTCCTTAAATCTATCATAGGATCTTATATCCTCCAATAACTTTATAGCCCTCATATGACATTCATTATTATTTTTTCGTGAGAGGGCATCAGCAACATGATTTTCCTTCCCTGGAATATATCTCACATTAAAATCATACTCATTTAACTTTATCTTCCACCGTTGTAATTTTGAGATTCTTCCAAGTTATGTAGCCACTGTTTGTGGTCACTTTAATTAAAAACTTGTTGCCGTACAAATAGGGTGGAAAATATTTCTTCGCTCATTCTAAAAGTTTCCTTTCCGTCGTGGAATAGTTCGTCTCATGTACGTTGCAAGTTCTACTGGCGAAACAGATGGGGTGATTTCCCTGGCTGGTAGTATATTTACGCAAGAGCTGGAACACCATGTATTCTTACGAAAGGATTATTTTTATCAGAATTATTGCTTTGTAATTATGTCAGAAGGATTATACTTAATAGAAATATAAAAATAGAATTCTGGAATCCGATTTCTCGTAAGGATCACAAGCGCAGGCTTTTCCAATTAGAGCCAAAAAGAACATTGTCAACTCCAATTTGAATTTTGAAAATTCTAATTTATTCCAATTTAGTTTCTTTAAAAATCGAACTGAATTCCAATAAAACTCCACTCTACTCCAAAAACTTCTACTTTACTACATTAGGATTTTTTGTTAATTCCAATTGAATTCAGCTTGATTCTAGATTATAGTACTCGTAGCTGTTTCATCATAAGCATGCAGAAATTCTTATCATATCTTTGTATGAAAAATTCTAACTTACCAAAAGAATAAAAATAATTTTTGAATAAATTCATATTTATTAGTTCAGTTTGTCAAAGTGGCTGTTTTGGGCTGTTTATCTTTTCATATCAACGTTGGTAGCTTGTGTCTATGTTCTCTATAAGACTCGATTTAAATTCTAATTTGAAGTTAATAGAAGAAACCAAAAAGAAATATAAAAGGCCAATCAGAATTTTGTATTTAGTTATTGCTTGTAGTGTCGCCTTCAAAGTAAACTTAACAAAATGGTAAGAATGTTTAAAAATGTAATAATATAAAAAGAATATATAAAGAATTTAAAATTTTCTTTTTTTTATATGTATCAACAAATTATTAATATTGCGCAAGGACTAAAATCACAGTACACTACAATTTATGATATTCCTCTAAATGAACCATACAAACTTTTAAACATTGAGTGGAAGGTTACTCAATACGGATCAAAAGTCATACCATATTTAGAGAACAACAAAAAGAATAGTGAAATATCTTAACAAGGAAGGTCCCTACTTATCCGGTATGAATGACAAAAGTTGGACAATTGTATACAAAGCCGTCAATTACCAAACGCCTCTGCAATATTCGAACTTTCTTTTAGTTAAATTTCCATACTAAACAATGGACATAATACATACTCGTACATAACTGTTTTCTCATTTTTACTCGTTTCGTAGGTGAGAAAAAATTAAGCATTACTTTTTTAATAACAAATGTAAGCAAGTTTTAAGTCAAATGAAAATACTGTACTTTTATTTATAAAAATTAGACATGCATGTGCATGCTGGAAAAGATATTCAAATTCCTTAAAAATGCTAAACACCTGCGCAACAATCTATATATGTGTCAGTTGTTTAAATACATTAGGATCTTTTCCCCACGATCAGAAATATTTATATGACCCTTGTCAATCATCTGTTCCTCTTTTGGAATACTATTCCAGAAACACCTGCTTAGAAAAAGGTATTCAGATTCTTTAACAATTGGCACTATACATACATATATACATATGCTATGTATTGGGTGTTTTTTATTGAGGTATAGAACTTTAAGTTGGCATCACTTTTTTAACTGGCGGCCATTTTGTCAGCTGTCAAGTAATTAATATTTAGTTTGGTTTGCCATTTCATCATGAACAGGTTGACAAAAGAACAACGCTTGCAAATCGTGCAAATTTATTTCGAAAATAATGGTTCAGTTCGCGAAGTTTACCGCAAGCTCCGTCCATTTTATGGTCGACATAATCGTCCATCAGAGCAATTAATTCGGTTAACCATGGATCGTTTTCGCACTACGTTTACTCTATGTGATAATACGCATCCGCAGAGACGTCGAACAGTGCGCACCGAAGAAACAATTGCCGCTGTAGAGCAAAGTGTTGAAGAGGACCCGAATGAATCGATTCACCACCGTGCACAGCAATTGGAGCTTTGTCCATCAACTTTATGGAAGATTTTGCGCAAAGATCTTGGCTTGCGACCTTACAAGATCCAGCTTGTGCAAGAATTAAAGCCGCGAGACCATGCAATGCGTCGTGATTTTGGTGTATGGGCCGAAAATGAGATTGATCTCGATGCTGATTTTCATCGCAAAATTTTGTTCAGTGATGAGGCTCATTTTTGGTTGAATGGCTACGTCAACAAGCAAAATTGCCGCATTTGGAGTGAAGAGAATCCACATGAGACCCTTGAGACGCCATTACATCCACAAAAACTGACTGTTTGGTGTGCTCTATGGGCTGGTGGAGTCATTGGGCCATACTTCTTCCGAAATAATGCTGGAGAGTCAGTTACCGTTAATGGAGACCGGTATAGAGCCATGATAACCGACTATTTTGTTCCGGAATTGGATGGCATGAATGTGGATGAGTTGTGGTTCCAACAAGACTGCGCTACATGCCACACAGCGCACAGGAATGGACCTGTCAATTGGCCACCAAGATCGTGTGATTTGACACCATTGGATTATTTTCTTTGGGGATATGTGAAGTCGCTCGTCTACGCCAACAAACCAGAAACGTTAGGGGACTTGGAAGCCAACATTCGTGGCGTTATTGCCAACATACGGCCCCATATGCTCGAAAAAGTGGTTGAAAATTGGACCTGTAGAATTGGCTTTATTCGAGCCAGCCGCGGCGGCCACATGCCCGAAATCATATTTAAACATTAATGGCATAAAATTATCCTTCCAATAAAGCCAAATTGATGGACATTAAAACGATTTTCTTGTGTTTTATTTCAATTCGAAGTTCTATACCTCTAAAAAAAACACCCGTTATTAGTAGAATTTTTTTTCTCTTGGTCATAAACTATAGTTGCAAGTGAAAATAACTTGTTACCTTTTCTTCACTTTTTCTCACAGTCAGAAATTTTTAAAGGGTGTTCTTTTTATTTCTAAGGGGGATGCAGGTGTCCAGAAGATGTTATTTATTTTAGGCACCTCACTACTTTTGTTTTCTTTTCTTAATTATTCTTTAGAAAAAGTGATAGAATATTAGGAAAAACAATAATCTTTTATTTATGTATATCAATTCTAATTTATTACCTGTTCCACATTTCAGCTGAGTGTGAATGAAAGTTCAGAAGAAACCTCTCCTATATATAAACACAAAAATTTGACGATAGTTCCATTACAGGTGTGACTCGCAGTATTGTTACTTTTATTTATTTCGGATTTATTGTAGTGTTCGTGAAAATAATGCGAAATGAGTCAATTTTTGTGTGTAGTGAGTATGGACAAAATTCCAACGGCAACAAAATTTGTATCAGCATGAATTAACTCATGCTGGATTAGGAAGATAAATGTTTTTTTAATGAATTCTTTATTTACAATCTACCCATTTATGGACAATAAGTAAATTTGATACAATAACCAACATAATAGTAGCTGCTACACTCAACTGAGTACAACAACAATGACACAAACATTAATTTCGATACTTCATTATATAAAATGGCAAAATATAACTAGTTCCTGAATGGCAAATCCAAAATATGAAGCCTTTTAAGACCCTTGTTTCTTCAGAGTCGTCAAGAAGGACTATTGCTAATGGATTATCACGATGACTTAGCCTTTCCAAATAATTTATGCTAATTTATGCTCGGTGTGAAAAGATCATTGTGAATTGAATTGTTCGACACAAACCAAGGAGCATTGACAATTGATCTTAAAGTTTTAGACTGGTGGTATATTAACGCTCTCACTTTGAGGAATCGGATTATTGTTCAGAGGAAGTACAGGCGCAACGCCTCCTCGCATTGTAAATGTAACATGCACAGCCTTCTCAGTATTAACCTTAATATTCCATTTATCCAACCTTTTTTCAAATTCATTAAGATAACTGCAGCAAAATTGAAGCATTATTTAGACAAACGTCTGATGATAAAATCGCAGTATCATCTGCATAAGTTGCAAGTTACACATTTTAACTGGTAGCCATATCTGAGGTGAAAATTGTATAAAGAATAGAGCTACGAGTAGTACACTGCCCTGTGGAACGCCAGCTTTAATTTCATAAATTCTGGAAAACTCATTACTAACTTCAAAGCATAAAAGGTTTTGTAGGCAAGGTATGATTTAAGTAGGAAATGAAAAGGAGTTGGAAGCATTTTTTTAACTTATAATTAAGTGCAGTATACCATACTTTATCAAAGGCTTGCTGCACATCTAAGAAAACTCCGCAGCAATATTTTTTAGATACATATGTATGTATATGTTAAATAAAGAATTCCTTTTTTAGACAAAGCTTGTCCAACTTTTCCATCTGTAATATCATACCCAGGAGATTTTTTGCAATTTATCTTTCTTATCTCATCTTTGACTTCGCGTGGAGTAACATGCTTTATAGGCCAATCCATACGGCAAGGACTATCCAAAAAATTAAGGATTTCATAAGTGGCAAGCGAATGCTTCCGCCTTGGATTTGTCACTTTTACACCACATGTTATTAGCATCCTTTACTGGTACATTTCTTCTTTCCGGCCGTTTAATATATGTACTTTGTTGCCTTCAACAAAGAAAACTCATTATTTTTAATAGTAATCGTGTTTAAATTGCTGAGAAAGTTACCGATTTGATTATTTTTCATTTCAAAGAGCGCTAGTTTAAGGTGTTTAGTAACTTTATTGCAAATTAGTTTATCATTTGGATTTCTACTATTTTGCCAAATTCGCCTAAGTCTTCTCTTCTTTCTTAAAAGTTGTCTGATTTCATATGATAAGAAAAGTTGGCTGCAAATATTTTGAGTTCGAGAATTCGGAGTAGACAAAAACCCTGCTTCATGAATGATCCTATTGAAAGTTTCGACTGCGGTTTTATTATTCAAAGTATTATTTTTCATAGTCTGTAACTGTACCATAGCATTTAAACTGGCAAGTAGTGGTGAGTGATCAGAGCTTAGGTCATCAACATCAGTAATATGCAATAACTCACTAGAAATTCCGCAGTAGACAGCAGAGTCTAAGAGATTAGGTATTTTACTTGGATCTGTGAGCCAATACGTAGGATTACCCGTAGATAACACAGAATAACTGTTATTTAAAATGCATTTATAAAATGTGTCTCCGACACTAACAACATATCAATAAAATGTAAATTAAGAAACAATTCAACTTCTTCTGTATGGGTAGAAAGCCCATTAGCCTTCCATATTGCAAAATTTAAATTCAGTTGCATAGTTTAGCAAACACGGTCGTCATCATACTTGTTGGTAGAGCTAACTACCTGATTTTGTATCAATTCTTCTAATCTGCCAAGAGAATTTCGTTTAGCATTTTTAAGGACACCTGAGTAAGAAACATTGTTTTGAGTCATATTTTGGTTCACACTATTATCGTTCAGTTGAAGAAACTCGTCATTATTAAATATATTGTTATATCTCTTCTTAAATAATTGCTTATATATGACACAGCCTTGTAACTTGCTGTATGGTTCTGCAAACAGTTAACACATCTTGGAGGGAAATTAATATCTTTTGTACAGTCAGCAGTGAGATGTCCTAGTCCACATTTAACGCAACTTACAGCTTTTCTACTCGCAAGAGTAAAAATTATATTGAATTTGGGCCTTTTCTCCAACACTGGAGTTGCCACATATTAGCCGGCCGAGGCGAGTATGTAAAGCGACGGGTTCGTTTTTCTTACCTTCTTTAACACGAGTTGGCACACATAATTTTAAGTTATTTAATCCTAAAAGTACATCTGGTACAGCATTTTCAAAATCGGCGATGAGTAGCCCATTAAGGTGCGGAAATTTTTCACATAACTTTTTATAATTAAAGCTCTGACTCGGAAGCGATAGTTGTTTAACCGTACGAACAGAAATAGAAAATTCATTTTTATTCATACCTGAAATTTTCATTGAAACTATTTTTGAGTCTTCTTCGTTGCGACCTATTTCACCTATCCATTTCAAGCATAGAGGTTGTGACTCACCATTTAAATCTAGTTTATTAATTACTTGTTCATTTACCAGAATTACAGACGAACCCTTGTCTATAAATGCAAAAGTATTAAAACGTTTATTATTGTTTCCGTATATTGTTATGGGTATAATTTTAAATAAGATTTCATTGCATTCATTCCTATGTGCTGCATGTAAATTATCTCTTTTGTTTTTATTTTCATTTTCTCTCGTAGCGTTTGTTTCTCTATCTTCAGTCATGGATTTATGCAGCAATATATTATGTTTTATTTGACAATTATTTTCTCTGCAAACGATGCTGCTACTGCAAATACCGTAGTGACGTCGCAGGCACAGTTTACAAAGATTGTACATTCTTACTAAGTTCCATCGCTCGTTTCTATTCGCAGCCAAGAATTTTTAACACTTCTCAACACTATTGCAGTTGCCAGAATAAACAGATCTTTTTGTTTTGTTCTTCATGAGCATGCACATAAACGTTTTTTGGCTTACGCGAATACTGCTCTATTGACTTTATTGCGCTGCTGTCACTTTCTACATTTATGCTGCTTGCTGAGACACCGACTTCATATATCCAGTTAGCGAATTCAGTCAAACTTACTCTTTTGTTATTTTTTGCTAATTTTATTTTGTGTTCGCCCCAGTTAAGTTGAAAATGTGATGGCATTTTCATTATTAACTCATGTAATAAAGATGAATTGGTCAGTTCAGTTATTAAACCACTGGCTTTAATTGTTGTTTCTAGGCCTTTACTTCCACGGCGAAAGAGGTAATTGTGCTCAATTTATTTGTATTCAGTGCTGGTAGTGATCTTATTCTATTTTTCAGCGAGTTTAATATTTTTATTTTTTTTTTATTTATTTCCGGTTGTCCGAGAAGCAATTTTAGTTTAGATAGAGACCATGGTACACCCGATGGATGGATCAAAATATGTTTAACAGATCGAAGTGCTTCCCCCTTTAGAGAACTTTGAAGCCTGACAAGATTTTCAGCGTCTGTAAAACCACAGACTGCTGTCGACCAGTCATATGTGGCACTAAACAAGGGCCATTCTTCAGGAGTGCCGGTAAAAATTGGAAGCTCTTTTGGTAAGCCAACTGACAGCTTTATACATATGTACTAAAAGACTCCTTCTCTCACAGCTGAACAGACCACCGAGTGAAGAAATTCATTGAACTTGTTGTATGGCCACCTTAATATCGACAATAGAGAGATTTGAAGCTTTAATTACTACTAGCCGTGAAACAAAAATGATTTTTGCAGAGGCTCAATCCATTAAAGCAAGTATTAATGAAGATAACAAAAAAGGAAGGACAAATCGCTGCAGTTTTTGTCGAAATAAAAGTCATTCTATAGTAACCTGCTTCAAAAAGAAAAAGCGCGACGAGCGACGAAATATTCAACAATCAGAGGACAAAGCATTCTCACATCTCCAGCATCTCCCTATCTACTGCAATCGGACATCACTGCCAGCGGCTCATGTAAACTTCATCGGCTTTTTGGGTGAAGTAATATTTGATATCGGAGCTAAAACCAGCGTAGCAAGTTTGAAACTAGAAAAAATACTTGTTGCGAATAAGTGCATTTTTCAGGATGTTCACGCTGAAGTCGCCTTAGCCGATGGTTCCATTTCTACAGATAGGGCGATGTCGAAAATGTTTAATACCTCAATTGGAAGAATACTGTGTAAAATAAGACTCATATCCTACAAGGAAAAGACCGTTTATAGGCGCCGATTTTCTTGAGCAAGTTGGTACTGTGATGAACATGGCTCATAAATATTGGTATTTTGAGGATCAACCCAAGCCAAAATGTTCATTTGTAAGCTCAAAGCCAACAGAAATTGACTCAAGACAAATTCACCAGGCACAAGAGCGGTATAAGAGATGTCAACATTCATAAAATGTGCTGAAAGCAAGAATGTCCTCTCACCTATACATACATGGTACTCCAAAAATGTATAAAACAAATGTTTCTCACCTGTACCAAAATCGCCAACATTTTACGGAGATGACCCAATACATATATGCTATGAAAAGATCAGTAAAAGCAAAAATTATGGCAAACAGTTTAAAAATTCAACAGCAATCACCTGATAGTTCTGATCATTCTCCAAACTATATCCAGCCAATTTTAGAAGAAGAAAAGATGCTGAGGTTACACTAAGAATCAAGACACACAGAGCGGAAGAAAACGATTGACTGTTTTACACCGTTATTTTTTTTAGATAAAAAATCCTGAAAGAATCTGGTGGTATAAATCCAACTTTGGACTAGAAAGCCGAATTAGAAAAACTTCTAGTAAGATATGCCTCCATTTTTGAAAAATTTACCAGCGATAAACCTTATACGATCCATCGCATTCACATCATCGTTTGTCATCAACAATGAAAGCTATTCTCAAAAGTAATTGTTGAATTCCAATCGCCATGGCTTCTGCTGTAGTAATGGTACGAAAGCAGACTGATGGGTTTTGCGTATGCATAGAATACCGTGAACTGAGCGCAATTACAAAACCGGATCGCTATCCCCTGTCACGAGTAGATGATATACCGCACCCAGCTTTGATCTTCAAAGCGGTTATTGGCAAATAGGAGTTCATCCGTCTTATTAAGATAAAACAGCTTTCGTCCCACCATTCGGTATTTACAAATTTACACGTATGCCATTTGGTTTAAGGAACGCTCGGTAACATTTCGTAGATTGGGCGAGACTATCGTACTAGCATATTTGGACGACATAAAAATTGGGTAGGGCCAGGATGAACATTCCATAGAATACGCTAGCAGACTGTTATCGGATGCAAAGCGTAATTATTCCACAATTGAACGAGAAGTACTTGCAATTGTTTTGGCGGTTCAGAAATACCGTGTATACATTAACGGAGCCCCAATAAAACGTATCACTGACCATGAGCCCTTGAAGTGGTTGATGAACATTCGAACATCTGGTGGACACTCGACTTTATGGGTTTTTCAGCTACAACCCTTCCATATTCATTTTGAATACAGACCAGGGAGGATAAATGTTATTGTGGATACTAGACCGCCGTGTGAGGACAATAATTTGGGTACAAGTCTTATACCAAAGCTTATGATTTGAAATTACCTCTAGGAGCAATAGCCTTCTGTTCAATTTATTAGCAGACTAAAACCAAGAGGTCGGCCCAAAAAGAGACCATGCAATTTCGATGCCTCATTGGGACGATTTCACTTTTAAAGGGGGAGACTGAAGCAGTTCATTATTTAACATGTTATTTTATATTAATTCCTGAACATTTATACTGAACAATTATTTAAGATACAACCATGCGTACTTTATATAAAAGCAACTCTGCACATCTTTTGAATTAGCGAATATATTTTAGGAGAATTGCCACATTGCAGTTTAATGTTTCTCACTATTACAATATTTCACTTTCAAAATAGTATGTAAGCAGCATTTGTATGCATAAAGACACTTTGCACGTTCAATCAACACACATCTTTGTTTAGTAATAAAGCACCGGACATGTTGTTTTGAAGATTCTTTTAAGTAAAGCCAAAACTATTAAGAGTGTTTGCGTTTTAATCGTGAATAGTTGTTCTATGAACAACTTTTATAATCTGTGAAACCATATTATTACATGTTTTAATACAAATACTTACTTTTTTCAGCTCCCTTTAAATTTTATGTGAATTTTTTTTTGCGGAAAACCAAAGAATATGTATTGTTAGAATAAGTTTAAATTATAGATATATAAGTTTATATTATATATAGAATAAGAATATTTTCCCATTCGAAGTTATAAAAACAGGGACGGTAAAAAATATCTCAAAGAATATTTGATTAAGATAGGAGTAAAGCGAAAAGTGAGAAATTAAATGAGGAAATCTCCTGTATGATTGGTCTGATATTTTCTTAACAAAATTGAATAAAAAATATATTTACGACAACTACATTACACATTCTTAGCTAACTTTTTACAGTACTATTTTTTCCTTAAATACTAAGATTATTTTTTAAAGTTTCTTTGTTTGAGCAGGTATAAGAAAAGAACTCACCACACCATGCGTGGTTTACGATGAAAATGCTATATGTTCTATAATATGTTTTAAGTATTCCACTTCCAGGTGGTAAAGTTTAGATTTTTCGTCAGATATTATTCATCGAATATGATTCTGATTTGTTTCATATGTTGATTTGATTTGTTGTCAATGTAGACGTATACAAAAAAAATATCGTCAACATGCATTTTTTAAACCAAAAAATCTAAAATCTAATCTTTACCTGAGGAAAACCAGACTCCATATCTAATGTTGTAAAATATTTGGAATAATTGTTTAAGAATTTTTGGTGATGATGGATTCATTTGTTTTTGTACTTATTATCGCTTCAATAGTTGTTATGAAGTGTAAATGTCCTATGACGTCGGTGTCCTTCATTAACCTATCTACTTCTTCCTAATACATACATATCATCACTTAACGTCCTCTTTTCTGTTTGCTGTCAAAGTCATATACTGGTTATTTACTATGGGTTTAAGTTTGCCCCTCCTTCCCATCTTAATATATTATTAAATTTTTTAAATAGTTATAGGCTTCTCCAATACATCGTATGTAATTTCCTCATCTTTAAGGAACGTGTGTGTAACCTATGACGGTACTGCTGTCGTCTTCTCCTGCAGTGATGTTGTTGTTTCTATTGAATTTTATATGGAAATGACTCTAGTGTTACTACTAAGTTATGTATGACAACACTGTAATAAATAACTTTATGAAAGCTTTAAATTTTGATGTTTACTGGCATGTTTTATTGCAAAGGCAATAGTGAGCTAATTCTATTCTAATATGTTAAACAATATCTAAGTTGTCTTTAATCTTCTAATGTACATACGTATGTACATATGTACAATATGTGGTGGTAGAATGACCGGTATAGAAATTTGTTTTAGGCAAAAGCTAAAAGTCACTCGCAATATCCTAGGTATGTTTGCATCCCAACTCTTATGATCGCGATCATCTTTGAAACAAATGTTGGAAAATACATCCCTATTTGTTTTCTTAGAAGCCTGTGACGAATAATAAAATTACTTGTAATAGGTATGAAAACGATTTGATATACATACATATAGTACATAAGTATGTATGTATGTATACATACATACACATTTTTTCACAATATACATAGAGTTTGTAAAAAAAATTCTTTGCACACAAAAAACCACATGTAAAATTCATTTTCTCATCACATTATATTACGGCACTTGTTTGCGACTATAAGGCGAAAATACTTTTCAAATAGACGTATGTATACATTACTACAACAACACAAAAGAAAGAAGTTTACTCAGTATAAAAAATGTAAAAGAAAGCTTTGCATATTAAATGAAGACAATTAAAAAAAGAACAAAAATGCCGTTATTTGGAAAAAATTTTGTGAATTTGGGTTTTTTCATAAATGGAATGGAATGTGAAAGAAGTAAACAAAGATTTAATAATAAAGTGATCGTTTTTAATGCACCAAGTGAGCTCGTATTTGAATATAAAAAATGCCAGGAAAAAGAGTTTAAGAAAATATTGTACAATTGGTCCACTTCAATCATTACAAAGGCATATCTGCCAACCTTCAGAAATGTTCTTCAAAAGAACAAATTTTCATCAAGAGTGGCAAGGAAAAATACCCTGCTCTCAGCACAAAATATTGAAAAGGGGTTAAGATTTGCCACCTAACACGTTTCATTCCGTTCAAACTACTGGGACGAGGTTATTTTCTCCGATGAAACAAAAATTATGCTTTATTATCATGATGGAACGCAGAGTTTGGCGTAAGACCCTAACAGCACTAGAAAATAAAAATCTTATTCCTACAGTAAAGTTTGAAAAACTGTCCGTAACGGTATGGGGCTGTATATTAAGCAAAGGAGTTTGTGAAATCAGGATTTTATATGAAATAATAACTAAAGAAGTATTCCTTGATATTTGGAAAAATGAACTGACGGCCTGTATTAACAAATTTGGTTTTATATACCCGGATAGTCCGAATAAACTAAAATACAAATACTATCAAGACAATGATCGCAAGCATAAATCTATGTACATATGTAGGTCCTGGTTAATATAAAACTGCCCAAAGTCCGGATATAGGAAATTTGTGGGTTTAGCTAAAGAAAAAGATAGGAAAATCGCCAACGAAAAACAACGATTTGATACGGTTCAAGGAAAAAAATCCGTTAGAATATGATATTCCGAAGCTAATTCAATCGATGCGAAGATACAAGCGAGGTGGACACACAAAATATTAGAGACAAAAATCCAAAAATTTAATTCAGACTTAATTTCAAGTGTGCAAACATTTTTTTTGCAGTATAGAACTCGAACTATTTTTATTTTTTAATGTTCTACATAAGAATTTTATCATTGTTATAAAGGTTTTTTATTTATTATATTAGCGAATCACATGTTTATAAAATAATGTTCAAAAAAAATAAAAAAAATTAATTTTTATTGAAATAAGCTTAAAACAAATAAATTCTGTGACAATTTTTGAAATCCTTTTATACATACTCAATTATAAAGTCTATGAGTGTTCGCATCAGATGTACTAGTTGTAAGAAATAGGTTAGCTCCACCAAAGTCTATGGATTTCTGGGGGAATATCACTGAATCAATCCTTAGATAATCTTCTTTCTGAAAGATATAGAAACTGGACCCGCTCTTGCTCACAGAACACAGCTGCTATGTCACATGAAAAAATTTGTCATTCATTGAAATTTACAATGTCAATAAGCCAAAAACGGAAAAAGACATCTAAGAAAATAAAACCGTTTACTTTGGAGCTTATGATCAAACTGAACTTTATTAATTAAAATTTTCTTATTCTACTTATAACTATTTCACATTCGTAAGCACAAAGTACCACGTCTGGGAATGTTGTTTGTTTCATATTTTATTCAAAACAATTTTATCAGGCGTCAGCATAAATGCAATTAGTTTGGGAATAAGGCACTTATGTTACTTCCCCTCTTCAAGAACGATCGCGTCCTCGCGAATACCTTGACAATTTATAACTAAATTTCTTTTCTAATATTGGATAATAATCAACAGTACATAAATAACGTTGTTTCCAGTTCTCATTCTATGTAAGTTTAGTTTTAGATCGGTAAATTTGGTATCTGGTAGTTCCACTATTGTTTTATTAGCAATGTCGTTAACATATGGTACATAAAAAAATTTATCGTTATCATTAAGAGATTGGAAAGCAATTTCGTTAAAAGTAATTTTACAGTCCGAAAAGAAAATCAAGTTGTTATTTCTTATTTTAAGTTCAAAATCATTACATATAATACATATTAAAGCAAACTTAATCAGCCCACCTCTAAACTGAAACTTTCTCGGAGTTTTTCTCTTTTCCCAACTAGCCTATTCTAAAAAAAATCTCCCTGGAAGATTTTACTTTCCTCCTATTCTACACAAACTTCGAAATTGGGAAACTCTTCCCGGGGAAAGAAGTAGCTATTACCAATATCATAAAAAGAGGGAAAATGATGACAAATTTTGGGAATAATTCCGTCAAAAATTTGAAGAGGATTGTGCCAAAAAAATGTAAGTAATTTAAATTTTTCATTAAAAATTTGATAAATATCTCAATTTGTTCATATTTTTAGGCCAAAAACAACAAATAAGAAACAGATAGAGATCCTTATAGATGCAATGCAGTCCCATCCAGATGTTGCCCCGGGATGGTTTAAAAGAAGCTAAGATGACTTAAATGCAATATGGCGCAATTTAGAAGCGGAATTAAACGCAGCTGGGCCACCACTCAAAAGTATCGCCGAATGGAAAAAGTTGTGAATTATTAAGTGGCAATAAATTTTCCTTTCAGAGCAACAAATGATAAATTTATTTTTCAGGTTTGGTGCGACCAAAAGAAAAATTTTTCAGGCAACTGGTGGAGGCCCAAATATGGAGCAGGGGTTTTCTGCAAATGAGGAAATTATTTACAACCTGATTTGTATGAAAGACTCTGTGGAAAAAACGGTGGAAATATTGTTGGATTCCACACCGAATGTTGAGTCTAAAAGCAGTGGTATTGACAATGGAGAAACGCCCCAAAAACCACCTGCGAAAAAGTTGAAGTTAACCTCTGTTCATTCTTGTCCAGCACTTCACTTTCATAATTTTTTGTAAACATTAGATAAAAGAAGTAAAACAGCTGACTTCAAGTGTTTCGAATTCTCTCTCCCTTCCCAAACTGTTTAGAATTGGAAAATTTTATTTTTGGGAAAAACTTATTCTCTTGGAATTCATTTTCCTGGAAGTTTTAAGAATTGGGCTGAATATTATTTCATTAAAGTTCTTTACGACAATGAAGCTGGGATCGACAAAGCTTACCTTCTTTCTCTTATTCTCTATAAGTTCACATTCAGTTTAATATTTGTTATATTACGCGGGTATCTATTTCATAAACTCCATTTGCCTTTAGTGTCTGACCATCTGTCAGAGGCCGTCTGTAAAAAAAAAATTTTGTAAGGAGTTTCCCCAAAGGTTGAGAAGTTATGATGTGATTATAAATAAAAACCGTTTGTTCAATTGCTATTTGCTTTAGTTCCTGATCATTTCCCGTATTAATTACTCTCAACTTTTCGTTCGAAATGTTGTGTAACCTCGAGTTTGATGTTCAAAGTTCTGTACCATTCCTGCAAACCTATATTTACCAATCCTGCGTTCTGATCAGTTTTAATTGCCACTGCAGGGAAAATATGAAAAGTTGTTCCACCTCCAATATCAATAACATATTTATCCCGAATATAGTACGTAGGAGGTGTGACTTTGAATGGCATTTTTGTACTTCTGTGATCGAATTTACATTCATTCCATAATTCGCAGTTATTTATAATATTTGATATTTCTGCAACATAATTAGGACAGCAGTATTTTGTTCCAAACTCTGCCTGTACCTTCCCAATACCTTGGTGTAACCCTTTTAAATGAACATCGACAATAATTTCCTTAAATCTATCATAGGATCTTATATCCTCCAATAACTTTATAGCCCTCATATGACATTCATTATTATTTTTTCGTGAGAGGGCATCAGCAACATGATTTTCCTTCCCTGGAATATATCTCACATTAAAATCATACTCATTTAACTTTATCTTCCACCGTTGTAATTTTGAGATTCTTCCAAGTTATGTAGCCACTGTTTGTGGTCACTTTAATTAAAAACTTGTTGCCGTACAAATAGGGTGGAAAATATTTCTTCGCTCATTCTAAAAGTTTCCTTTCCGTCGTGGAATAGTTCGTCTCATGTACGTTGCAAGTTCTACTGGCGAAACAGATGGGGTGATTTCCCTGGCTGGTAGTATATTTACGCAGGAGCTGGAACACCATGTATTCTTACGAAAGGATTATTTTTATCAGAATTATTGCTTTGTAATTATGTCAGAAGGATTATACTTAATAGAAATATAAAAATAGAATTCTGGAATCCGATTTCTCGTAAGGATCACAAGCGCAGGCTTTTCCAATTACAGCCAAAAAGAACATTGTCAACTCCAATTTGAATTTTGAAAATTCTAATTTATTCCAATTTAGTTTCTTTAAAAATCGAACTGAATTCCAATAACTCCACTCTACTCCAAAAACTTCTACTTTACTACATTAGGATTTTTTGTTAATTCCAATTGAATTCAGCTTGATTCCAGATTATAGTACTCGTACCTGTTTCATCATAAGCATGCAGAAATTCTTATCATATCTTTGTATGAAAAATTCTAACTTACCAAAAGAATAAAAATAATTTTTGAATAAATTCATATTTATTAGTTCAGTTTGTCAAAGTGGCTGTTTTGGGCTGTTTATCTTTTTATATCAACGTTGGTAGCTTGTGTCTATGTTCTCTATAAGACTCGATTTAAATTCTAATTTGAAGTTAATAGAAGAAACCAAAAAGGAATATAAAAGGCCAATCAGAATTTTGTATTTAGTTATTGCTTGTAGTGTCGCCTAAGTAAACTTAACAAAATGGTAAGAATGTTTAAAAATGTAATAATATAAAAAGAATATATAAAGAATTTAAAATTTTCTTTTTTTTATATGTATCAACAAATTATTAATATTGCGCAAGGACTAAAATCACAGTACACTACAATTTATGATATTCCTCTAAATGAACCATACAAACTTTTAAACATTGAGTGGAAGGTTACTCAATACGGATCAAAAGTCATACCATATTTAGAGAACAACAAAAAGAATAGTGAAATATCTTAACAAGGAAGGTCCCTACTTATCCGGTATGAATGACAAAAGTTGGACAATTGTATACAAAGCCGTCAATTACCAAACGCCTCTGCAATATTCGAACTTTCTTTTAGTTAAATTTCCATACTAAACAATGGACATAATACATACTCGTACATAACTGTTTTCTCATTTTTACTCGTTTCGTAGGCGAGAAAAAATTAAGCATTACTTTTTTAATAACAAATGTAAGCAAGTTTTAAGTCAAATGAAAATACTGTACTTTTATTTATAAAAATTAGACATGCATGTGCATGCTGGAAAAGATATTCAAATTCCTTAAAAATGCTAAACACCTGCGCAACAATCTATATATGTGTCAGTTGTTTAAATACATTAGGATCTTTTCCCCACGATCAGAAATATTTATATGACCCTTGTCAATCATCTGTCCCTCTTTTGGAATACTATTCCAGAAACACCTGCTTAGAAAAAGGTATTCAGATTCTTTAACAATTGGCACTATACATACATATATACATATGCTATGTATTGGGTGTTTTTTATTGAGGTATAGAACTTTAAGTTGGCATCACTTTTTTAACTGGCGGCCATTTTGTCAGCTGTCAAGTAATTAATATTTAGTTTGGTTTGCCATTTCATCATGAACAGGTTGACAAAAGAACAACGCTTGCAAATCGTGCAAATTTATTTTGAAAATAATGGTTCAGTTCGCGAAGTTTACCGCAAGCTCCGTCCATTTTATGGTCGACATAATCGTCCATCAGAGCAATTAATTCGGTTAACCATGGATCGTTTTCGCACTACGTTTACTCTATGTGATAATACGCATCCGCAGAGACGTCGAACAGTGCGCACCGAAGAAACAATTGCCGCTGTAGAGCAAAGTGTTGAAGAGGACCCGAATGAATCGATTCGCCACCGTGCACAGCAATTGGAGCTTTGTCCATCAACTTTATGGAAGATTTTGCGCAAAGATCTTGGCTTGCGACCTTACAAGATCCAGCTTGTGCAAGAATTAAAGCCGCGAGACCATGCAATGCGTCGTGATTTTGGTGTATGGGCCGAAAATGAGATTGATCTCGATGCTGATTTTCATCGCAAAATTTTGTTCAGTGATGAGGCTCATTTTTGGTTGAATGGCTACGTCAACAAGCAAAATTGCCGCATTTGGAGTGAAGAGAATCCACATGAGACCCTTGAGACGCCATTACATCCACAAAAACTGACTGTTTGGGGTGCTCTATGGGCTGGTGGAGTCATTGGGCCATACTTCTTCCGAAATAATGCTGGAGAGTCAGTTACCGTTAATGGAGGCCGGTATAGAGCCATGATAACCGACTATTTTGTTCCGGAATTGGATGGCATGAATGTGGATGAGTTGTGGTTCCAACAAGACGGCGCTACATGCCACACAGCGCACAGGAATGGACCTGTCAATTGGCCACCAAGATCGTGTGATTTGACACCATTGGATTATTTTCTTTGGGGATATGTGAAGTCACTCGTCTACGCCAACAAACCAGAAACGTTAGGGGACTTGGAAGCCAACATTCGTGGCGTTATTGCCAACATACGGCCCCATATGCTCGAAAAAGTGGTTGAAAATTGGACCTGTAGAATTGGCTTTATTCGAGCCAGCCGCGGCGGCCACATGCCCGAAATCATATTTAAACATTAATGGCATAAAATTATCCTTCCAATAAAGCCAAATTGATGGACATTAAAACGATTTTCTTGTGTTTTATTTCAATTCGAAGTTCTATACCTCTAAAAAAAACACCCGTTATTAGTAGAATTTTTTTTCTCTTGGTCATAAACTATAGTTGCAAGTGAAAATAACTTGTTACCTTTTCTTCACTTTTTCTCACAGTCAGAAATTTTTAAAGGGTGTTCTTTTTATTTCTAAGGGGATGCAGGTGTCCAGAAGATGTTATTTATTTTAGGCACCTCACTACTTTTTTTTTCTTTTCTTAATTATTCTTTAGAAAAAGTGATAGAATATTAGGAAAAACAATAATCTTTTATTTATGTATATCAATTCTAATTTATTACCTGTTCCACATTTCAGCTGAGTGTGAATGAAAGTTCAGAAGAAACCTCTCCTATATACATATAAACACAAAAATTTGACGATAGTTCCATTACAGGTGTGACTCGCAGTATTGTTACTTTTATTTATTTCGGATTTATTGTAGTGTTCGCGAAAATAATGCGAAATGAGTCAATTTTTGTGTGTAGTGAGTATGGACAAAATTCCAACGGCAACAAAATTTGTATCAGCATGAATTAACTCATGCTGGATTAGGAAGATAAATGTTTTTTTAATGAATTCTTTATTTACAATCTACCCATTTATGGACAATAAGTAAATTTGATACAATAACCAACATAATAGTAGCTGCTACACTCAACTGAGTACAACAACAATGACACAAACATTAATTTCGATACTTCATTATATAAAATGGCAAAATATAACTAGTTCCTGAATGGCAAATCCAAAATATGAAGCCTTTTAAGACCCTTGTTTCTTCAGAGTCGTCAAGAAGGACTATTGCTAATGGATTATCACGATGACTTAGCCTTTCCAAATAATTTATGCTAATTTATGCTCGGTGTGAAAAGATCATTGTGAATTGAATTGTTCGACACAAACCAAGGAGCATTGACAATTGATCTTAAAGTTTTAGACTGGTGGTATATTAACGCTCTCACTTTGAGGAATCGGATTATTGTTCAGAGGAAGTACAGGCGCAACGCCTCCTCGCATTGTAAATGTAACATGCACAGCCTTCTCAGTATTAACCTTAATATTCCATTTATCCAACCACTTTTCAAATTCATTAAGATAACTGCAGCAAAATTGAAGCATTATTTAGACAAACGTCTGATGATAAAATCGCAGTATCATCTGCATAAGTTGCGAGTTACACATTTGAACTGGTAGCCATATCTGAGGTGAAAATTGTATAAAGAATAGAGCTACGAGTAGTACACTGCCCTGTGGAACGCCAGCTTTAATTTCATAAATTCTGGAAAACTCATTACTAACTTCAAAGCATAAAAGGTTTTGTAGGCAAGGTATGATTTAAGTAGGAAATGAAAAGGAGTTGGAAGCATTTTTTTAACTTATAATTAAGTGCAGTATACCATACTTTATCAAAGGCTTGCTGCACATCTAAGAAAACTCCGCAGCAATATTTTTTAGATACATATTGTTAAGTAAAGTAAAGTATGTATATGTTAAATAAAGAATTCCTTTTTTAGACAAAGCTTGTCCAACTTTTCCATCTGTAATATCATACCCAGGAGATTTTTTACAATTTATCTTTCTTATCTCATCTTTGACTTCGCGTGGAGTAACATGCTTTATAGGCCAATCCATACGGCAAGGACTATCCAAAAAATTAAGGACTTCATAAGTGGCAAGCGAATGCTTCCGCCTTGGATTTGTCACTTTTACACCACATGTTATTAGCATCCTTTACTGGTACATTTCTTCTTTCCGGCCGTTTAATATATGTACTTTGTTGCCTTCAACAAAGAAAACTCATTATTTTTAATAGTAATCGTGTTTAAATTGCTGAGAAAGTTACCGATTTGATTATTTTTCATTTCAAAAAGCGCTAGTTTAAGGTGTTTAGTAACTTTATTGCAAATTAGTTTATCATTTGGATTTCTACTATTTTGCCAAATTCGCCTAAGTCTTCTCTTCTTTCTTAAAAGTTGTCTGATTTCATATGATAAGAAAAGTTGGCTGCAAATATTTTGAGTTCGAGAATTCGGAGTAGACAAAAACCCTGCTTCATGAATGATCCTATTGAAAGTTTCGACTGCGGTTTTATTATTCAAAGTATTATTTTTCATAGTCTGTAACTGTACCATAGCATTTAAACTGGCAAGTAGTGGTGAGTGATCAGAGCTTAGGTCATCAACATCAGTAATATGCAATAACTCACTAGAAATTCCGCAGTAGACAGCAGAGTCTAAGAGATTAGGTATTTTACTTGGATCTGTGAGCCAATACGTAGGATTACCCGTAGATAACACAGAATAACTGTTATTTAAAATGCATTTATAAAATGTGTCTCCGACACTAACAACATATCAATAAAATGTAAATTAAGAAACAATTCAACTTCTTCTGTATGGGTAGAAAGCCCATTAGCCTTCCATATTGCAAAATTTAAATTCAGTTGCATAGTTTAGCAAACACGGTCGTCATCATACTTGTTGGTAGAGCTAACTACCTGATTTTGTATCAATTCTTCTAATCTGCCAAGAGAATTTCGTTTAGCATTTTTAAGGACACCTGAGTAAGAAACATTGTTTTGAGTCATATTTTGGTTCACACTATTATCGTTCAGTTGAAGAAACTCGTCATTATTAAATATATTGTTATATATCTTCTTAAATAATTGCTTATATATGACACAGCCTTGTAACTTGCTGTATGGTTCTGCAAACAGTTAACACATCTTGGAGGGAAATTAATATCTTTTGTACAGTCAGCAGTGAGATGTCCTAGTCCACATTTAACGCAACTTACAGCTTTTCTACAGTAAGTTTTTGTATGACCGAATTCCTGGCAGCGGTGGCATTGAAAAATATCTTTAAAACTCATTGGAGGCACAACGTTAACAATAGCATTGCATACAGTTTTAATGTCATATATATTCTTTTTAGTAGGACTTGGTTCCAAATCAATGAAAAACATAGGCAGAGGTTCCTTTGTAATCCTACTTCTTACATTAGAGACCTTTCTTACACGATGCCTTAAGGACTCACTTGCATTTTTAATTCATGTGGTCGTTATTGAAGGATGTAAAGTTTTTACAACAACTCTATAAGATCTTTCCTGTTTCAATTGGTACGTATGAAACTTCATATTTGACCATCTCTTAAGGTTTTATAACTAAATATATTAGAATCAATAACCTCTGAAAAATTGTTTATCTTTGTGCTAACATCTGCCACATGTGGTATGAAAATTCGGAGAGGTTTTGGAGAATTATCAATCGCTGTTTCCGCATCAACAATCTAGTACACGCCATCATCGTCTAAAACATTACTACTTTAAGCACTAAATCTATTATGACTACATTTGGTGTAGGACGTTGTAAAACTTCGTATTAGCTCGTTCTTGTCCGCCTCTCTTAAGGCTTCACGCAACTCTCGATCAGCACCGATAAAATCAGTACCATTGTCGCTGAAAAATTCTCTTGGGCTGCCTCTTCGCGAAATAAACTTACGTATTGCCATGATACACGAACTTGTATTAAGCGAATAGACAATTTCAATATGAACCGCACGTACCGTTAAACATGTGAATAGCGCACCATATCTCTTTTCTTTATGTCGGTTAACAGTGACAAGCATAGGACCAAAAAAGTCAAGACCCGTGAATGTGAATGGTGAGAGATACGAACCCAGTCGAGCCCAAGGTAATTTTGCCATCTGCGGAATCTCCGGCATCGCAGTTTTAATTTTACACATTTGACACTGCTTAATGGTTGATTTACAAACGGTTCTCAATTTAGGAATATAGTATTTTTGTCGCAATTCATTCACCACTGTCTCAAGGCTACTATGACGGTACAGATTATGGTAATGTAATATTAAAAGGGTTGTAAGGCGGCAATGTTTAGGCAAAACGGCTGGATGCTTCAGTTCCTCCGGAACATCAGCATAATCAATTGGGCCACCTACTCTCAAGACACCTTTATGATCCAAATACGGGGACAACTTATACAAAAATTTGTTTTTGTTAATTTATTATTTTGTGCTAGACAATTTATTTCATTTTGGAAATGTACTTTCTGCGTATCTTTGATAAGAGTCATTTCTGCTTTGAGCAACTCAATTTGATATCTCTGTTTCTACGGCAGTAGCAAAAACGAATTACGAATGCAGTTGCCCTTAATGCTCTCTACCACCGAGAAAATCTTTGTGAGTTTATAAGTTGTTCTATACTTCGTGCCGTTAAATGGCACTTTTTCAACTCGAGCTTTGTTTCCAAAAGGTGTGTATTAGGTTCCCACCATTCTTTCTCTGGCAACTTTAAAAAATCAGGGCCGTTAAACCAGCGCCCTGTATTCGATAGATTAGGTTTATTTGTGCATCATGTTGATTCGTCAGCTACATTCGTTTTTCCTGATATCCAGGACCACTCGTCCACCTCTGAAATATCGAGAATTTCACTTACACGAACTGCAGCGAACTGGTGATATTTCCGGTGGTCGGAGCGTATCCAACTTAAAACTGAATCTGACCAGAGTGTCTTTCGATTTATCTTAACGGTATGATGTTTTTCAATATACTTAGCAAACCGAGCACCAATAACAGCTGCCATCAGCTCTAAATGTGGTATCGATAAAACCTTTAGTGGCGCCACCCTAGTTTTTCATCCAATAAATGAAATAGCGATTTCGTCCCCACAGCACATCCTAAAATACGCTACGGTGACATAACCGTTTTCGCTTGCATCCACAAATACATGCAATTGAACATCTAGGTTTTTATAGCTTTTCAATGTTTTAAGATAACAACGAGGTATATTTACATTTTTTAAATCTTAAAGCGCTAGCCAGTTTTCCCACCTTAGTTGTTGATTTACTAGAATATGTTGGTCCCAGTCGATATTGCTTCTCCAAACTTCTTGGAGAACTATTTTCAAATACATAAGGAAATTTCCTACAAGCCCTAAAGGGTCATAAATGCTCATTAGAGTTCTTAAAATTTCACGTTTGGTGGGAATTTTGTTTCCGAGAAGAAGTTCGCTATTTAAGACAGACTGTGACAGTTTCAAGGTTATATTGTCTTCCCCAGGGTTCCAAAATATGCCAAGTACCTTTTCTGTTACTTCGCCTACACTAACGTTTAGGCAAATATTGGTCAAAGGCTTAGAAGAGTTCAATTCTTTCAAAACGCTATCATTATTCGAACACCAGTTTCTAATTTTGAATCCTCCTTTACTATGAATGAATCTCACAGTTTTAGCCAGTCCTGCTTCTGCAGGAGTAGAAGCAAGAAAATCATCTACATAGTGGGTATCTTTGATGGCAGCAGCGGCTAAGGGATACTTGGCTTCAAATTTTGATGCGTTGAGGTGCATATGCACGGAGCGTAGGAGGCACCGAATATCATAACCTTCATTACGTACACTTCGGGTTCTTTGTTGTCGTTGCAGCTGCGCCATAAAAATCTTTGCGCATGGCAGTCTTCATCGCGTATATAAATCTGATGGAACATTTGTTCGATGTCACCAAAGTATTCTTGTTTTATTCGGTTTGTTTTTGTTAAATACCGGAAACATTGGTAAATACCATACATTTTGTTTATCATCTTTATTGTTTACTTTGGCTATGTAATTTCTCTCAAAATATTCAGATATTGTTTTTTCGAAATGTTCAAATAAATCTTTATTTACTTTAGAGTTTTTTCGAGACAAATCAGTCTTCTCTTCGCCATATCAAAGCTTTGTGGAAGTGTAATATTGTCATATCGCCACAGCAAAGCTGTCTTGTAATGGCCATCGCATCTTTGTTTCGTGTATGTTTCTAGCAAACTTAATGCGCTTTGGTCATATTTTCCAAGAGCTGGAGTATAGTTACTTATCCCTGCTAACTCAGTTGTATAAAACTGTTTGAGTAAGTGAGTAAGAATTTGATCGTTTTCACCTTTACACTCGCAAGAGTAAAAATTATATTGAATTTGGGCCTTTTCTCCAACACTGGAGTTGCCACATATTAGCCGGCCGAGGCGAGTATGTACAGCGACGGGTTCGTTTTTCTTACCTTCTTTAACACGAGTTGGCACACATAATTTTAAGTTATTTAATCCTAAAAGTACATCTGGTACAGCATTTTCAAAATCGGCGATGAGTAGCCCATTAAGGTGCGGAAATTTTTCACATAACTTTTTATAATTAAAGCTCTGACTCGGAAGCGATAGTTGTTTAACCGTACGAACAGAAATAGAAAATTCATTTTTATTCATACCTGAAATTTTCATTGAAACTATTTTTGAGTCTTCTTCGTTGCGACCTATTTCACCTATCCATTTCAAGCATAGAGGTTGTGACTCAACATTTAAATCTAGTTTATTAATTACTTGTTCATTTACCAGAATTACAGACGAACCCTTGTCTATAAATGCAAAAGTATTAAAACGTTTATTATTGTTTCCGTATATTGTTATGGGTATAATTTTAAATAAGATTTCATTGCATTCATTCCTATGTGCTGCATGTAAATTATCTCTTTTGTTTTTATTTTCATTTTCTCTCGTAGCGTTTGTTTCTCTATCTTCAGTCATGGATTTATGCAGCAATATGTATATTATGTTTTATTTGACAATTATTTTCTCTGCAAACGATACTGCTACTGCAAATACCGTAGTGACGTCGCAGGCACAGTTTACAAAGATTGTACATTCTTACTAAGTTCCATCGCTCGTTTCTATTCGCAGCCAAGAATTTTTAACACTTCTCAACACTATTGCAGTTGCCAGAATAAACAGATCTTTTTGTTTTGTTCTTCATGAGCATGCACATAAACGTTTTTTGGCTTACGCGAATACTGCTCTATTGACTTTATTGCGCTGCTGTCACTTTCTACATTTATGCTGCTTGCTGAGACACCGACTTCATATATCCAGTTAGCGAATTCAGTCAAACTTACTCTTTTGTTATTTTTTGCTAATTTTATTTTGTGTTCACCCCAGTTAAGTTGAAAATGTGATGGCATTTTCATTATTAACTCATGTAATAAAGATGAATTGGTCAGTTCAGTTATTAAACCACTGGCTTTAATTGTTGTTTCTAGGCCTTTACTTCCACGGCGAAAGAGGTAATTGTGCTCAATTTATTTGTATTCAGTGCTGGTAGTGATCTTATTCTATTTTTCAGCGAGTTTAATATTTTTATTTTTTTTTTTATTTATTTCCGGTTGTCCGAGAAGCAATTTTAGTTTAGATAGAGACCATGGTACACCCGATGGATGGATCAAAATATGTTTAACAGATCGAAGTGCTTCCCCCTTTAGAGAACTTTGAAGCCTGACAAGATTTTCAGCGTCTGTAAAACCACAGACTGCTGTCGACCAGTCATATGTGGCACTAAACAAGGGCCATTCTTCAGGAGTGCCGGTAAAAATTGGAAGCTCTTTTGGTAAGCCAACTGACAGCTTTATACATATGTACTAAAAGACTCCTTCTCTCACAGCTGAACAGACCACCGAGTGAAGAAATTCATTGAACTTGTTGTATGGCCACCTTAATATCGACAATAGAGAGATTTGAAGCTTTAATTACTACTAGCCGTGAAACAAAAATGATTTTTGCAGAGGCTCAATCCATTAAAGCAAGTATTAATGAAGATAACAAAAAAGGAAGGACAAATCGCTGCAGTTTTTGTCGAAATAAAAGTCATTCTATAGTAACCTGCTTCAAAAAGAAAAAGCGCGACGAGCGACGAAATATTCAACAATCAGAGGACAAAGCATTCTCACATCTCCAGCATCTCCCTATCTACTGCAATCGGACATCACTGCCAGCGGCTCATGTAAACTTCATCGGCTTTTTGGGTGAAGTAATATTTGATATCGGAGCTAAAACCAGCAAGTTTGAAACTAGAAAAAATACTTGTTGCGAATAAGTGCATTTTTCAGGATGTTCACGCTGAAGTCGCCTTAGCCGATGGTTCCATTTCTACAGATAGGGCGATGTCGAAAATGTTTAATACCTCAATTGGAAGAATACTGTGTAAAATAAGACTCATATCCTACAAGGAATAGACCGTTTATAGGCGCCGATTTTCTTGAGCAAGTTGGTACTGTGATGAACATGGCTCATAAATATTGGTATTTTGAGGATCAACCCAAGCCAAAATGTTCATTTGTAAGCTCAAAGCCAACAGAAATTGACTCAAGACAAATTCACCAGGCACAAGAGCGGTATAAGAGATGTCAACATTTATAAAATGTGCTGAAAGCAAGAATGTCCTCTCACCTATACATACATGGTACTCCAAAAATGTATAAAACAAATGTTTCTCACCTGTACCAAAATCGCCAACATTTTACGGAGATGACCCAATACATATATGCTATGAAAAGATCAGTAAAAGCAAAAATTATGGCAAACAGTTTAAAAATTAAACAGCAATCACCTGATAGTTCTGATCATTCTCCAAACTATATCCAGCCAATTTTAGAAGACGAAAAGATGCTGAGGTTACACTAAGAATCAAGACACACAGAGCGGAAGAAAACGATTGACTGTTTTACACCGTTATTTTTTTTAGATAAAAAATCCTGAAAGAATCTGGTGGTATAAATCCAACTTTGGACTAGAAAGCCGAATTAGAAAAACTTCTAGTAAGATATGCCTCCATTTTTGAAAAATTTACCAGCGATAAACCTTATACGATCCATCGCATTCACATCATCGTTTGTCATCAACAATGAAAGCTATTCTCAAAAGTAATTGTTGAATTCCAATCGCCATGGCTTCTGCTGTAGTAATGGTACGAAAGCAGACTGATGGGTTTTGCGTATGCATAGAATACCGTGAACTGAGCGCAATTACAAAACCGGATCGCTATCCCCTGTCACGAGTAGATGATATACCGCACCCAGCTTTGATCTTCAAAGCGGTTATTGGCAAATAGGAGTTCATCCGTCTTATTAAGATAAAACAGCTTTCGTCCCACCATTCGGTATTTACAAATTTACACGTATGCCATTTGGTTTAAGGAACGCTCGGTAACATTTCGTAGATTGGGCGAGACTATCGTACTAGCATATTTGGACGACATAAAAATTGGGTAGGGCCAGGATGAACATTCCATAGAATACGCTAGCAGACTGTTATCGGATGCAAAGCGTAATTATTCCACAATTGAACGAGAAGTACTTGCAATTGTTTTGGCGGTTCAGAAATACCGTGTATACATTAACGGAGCCCCAATAAAACGTATCACTGACCATGAGCCCTTGAAGTGGTTGATGAACATTCGAACATCTGGTGGACACTCGACTTTATGGGCTTTACAGCTACAACCCTTCGATATTCATTTTGAATACAGACCAGGGAGGATAAATGTTATTGTGGATACTAGACCGCCGTGTGAGGACAATAATTTGGGTACAAGTCTTATACCAAAGCTTATGATTTGAAATTACCTCTAAGAGCAATAGCCTTCTGTTCAATTTATTAGCAGACTAAAACCAAGAGGTCGGCCCAAAAAGAGACCATGCAATTTCGATGCCTCATTGGGACGATTTCACTTTTACAGGGGGAGGCTGAAGCAGTTCATTATTTAACATGTTATTTTATATTAATTCCTGAACATTTATACTGAACAATTATTTAAGATACAACCATGCGTACTTTATATAAAAGCAACTCTGCACATCTTTTGAATTAGCGGATATATTTTAGGAGAATTGCCACATTGCAGTTTAATGTTTCTCACTATTACAATATTTCACTTTCAAAATAGTATGTAAGCAGCATTTGTATGCATAAAGACACTTTGCACGTTCAATCAACACACATCTTTGTTTAGTAATAAAGCACCGGACATGTTGTTTTGAAGATTCTTTTAAGTAAAGCCAAAACTATTAAGAGTGTTTGCGTTTTAATCGTGAATAGTTGTTCTATGAACAACTTTTATAATCTGTGAAACCATATTATTACATGTTTTAATACAAATACTTACTTTTTTCAGCTCCCTTTAAATTTTATGTGAATTTTTTTTTTGCGGAAAACCAAAGAATATGTATTGTTAGAATAAGTTTAAATTATAGATATATAAGTTTATATTATATATAGAATAAGAATATTTTCCCATTCGAAGTTATAAAAACAGGGACGGTAAAAAATATCTCAAAGAATATTTGATTAAGATAGGAGTAAAGCGAAAAGTGAGAAATTAAATGAGGAAATCTCCTGTATGATTGGTCTGATATTTTCTTAACAAAATTGAATAAAAAATATATTTACGACAACTACATTACACATTCTTAGCTAACTTTTTACAGTACTATTTTTTCCTTAAATACTAAGATTATTTTTTAAAGTTTCTTTGTTTGAGCAGGTATAAGAAAAGAACTCACCACACCATGCGTGGTTTACGATGAAAATGCTATATGTTCTATAATATGTTTTAAGTATTCCACTTTCAGGTGGTAAAGTTTAGATTTTTCGTCAGATATTATTCATCGAATATGATTCTGATTTGTTTCATATGTTGATTTGATTTGTTGTCAATGTAGACGTATACAAAAAAAATATCGTCAACATGCATTTTTTAAACCAAAAAATCTAAAATCTAATCTTTACCTGAGGAATACCAGACTCCATATCTAATGTTGTAAAATATTTGGAATAATTGTTTAAGAATTTTTGGTGATGATGGATTCATTTGTTTTTGTACTTATTATCGCTTCAATAGTTGTTATGAAGTGTAAATGTCCTATGACGTCGGTGTCCTTCATTAACCTATCTACTTCTTCCTAATACATACATATCATCACTTAACGTCCTCTTTTCTGTTTGCTGTCAAAGTCATATACTGGTTATTTACTATGGGTTTAAGTTTGCCCCTCCTTCCCATCTTAATATATTATTAAATTTTTTAAATAGTTATAGGCTTCTCCAATACATCGTATGTAATTTCCTCATCTTTAAGGAACGTGTGTGTAACCTATGACGGTACTGCTGTCGTCTTCTCCTGCAGTGATGTTGTTGTTTCTATTGAATTTTATATGGAAATGACTCTAGTGTTACTACTAAGTTATGTATGACAACACTTTAATAAATAACTTTATGAAAGCTTTAAATTTTGATGTTTACTATCAGCTAATTCTAATTCTAATATGTTAAACAATATCTAAGTTGTCTTTAATCTTCTAATGTACATATGTATGTACATATGTACAATATGTGGTGGTAGAATGACCGGTATAGAAATTTGTTTTAGGCAAAAGCTAAAAGTCACTCGCAATATCCTAGGTATGTTTGCATCCCAACTCTTATGATCGCGATCATCTTTGAAACAAATGTTGGAAAATACATCCCTATTTGTTTTCTTAGAAGCCTGTGACGAATAATAAAATTACTTGTAATAGGTATGAAAACGATTTGATATACATACATATAGTACATAAGTATGTATGCATGTATACATACATACACATTTTTTCACAATATACATACAGTTTGTAAAAAAAATTCTTTGCACACAAAAAACCACATGTAAAATTCATTTTCTCATCACATTATATTACGGCACTTGTTTGCGACTATAAGGCGAAAATACTTTTCAAATAGACGTATGTATACATTACTACAACAACACAAAAGAAAGAAGTTTACTCAGTATAAAAAATGTAAAAGAAATCTTTGCATATTAAATGAAGACAATTAAAAAAAGAACAAAAATTCCGTTATTTGGAAAAAATTTTGTGAATTTGGGTTTTTTCATAAATGGAATGGAATGTGAAAGAAGTAAACAAAGATTTAATAATAAAGTGATCGTTTTTAATGCACCAAGTGAGCTCGTATTTGAATATAAAAAATGCCAGGAAAAAGAGTTTAAAAAAATATTGTACAATTGGTCCACTTCAATCATTACAAAGGAATATCTGCCAACCTTCAGAAATGTTCTTCAAAAGAACAAATTTTCATCAAGAGTGGCAAGGAAAAATACCCTGCTCTCAGCACAAAATATTGAAAAGGGGTTAAGATTTGCCACCTAACACGTTTCATTCCGTTCAAACTACTGGGACGAGGTTATTTTCTCCGATGAAACAAAAATTATGCTTTATTATCATGATGGAACGCAGAGTTTGGCGTAAGACCCTAACAGCACTAGAAAATAAAAATCTTATTCCTGCCGTAAAGTTTGAAAAACTGTCCGTAACGGTATGGGGCTGTATATTAAGCAAAGGAGTTTGTGAAATCAGGATTTTATATGAAATAATAACTAAAGAAGTATTCCTTGATATTTGGAAAAATGAACTGACGGCCTGTATTAACAAATTTGGTTTTATATACCCGGATAGTCCGAATAAACTAAAATACAAATACTATCAAGACAATGATCGCAAGCATAAATCTATGTACATATGTAGGTCCTGGTTAATATAAAACTGCCCAAAGTCCGTATATAGGAAATTTGTGGGTTTAGCTAAAGAAAAAGATAGGAAAATCGCCAACGAAAAACAACGATTTGATACGGTTCAAGGAAAAAAATCCGTTAGAATATGATATTCCGAAGCTAATTCAATCGATGCGAAGATACAAGCGAGGTGGACACACAAAATATTAGAGACAAAAATCCAAAAATTTAATTCAGACTTAATTTCAAGTGTGCAAACATTTTTTTTGCAGTATAGAACTCGAACTATTTTTATTTTTTAATGTTCTACATAAGAATTTTATCATTGTTATAAAGGTTTTTTATTTATTATATTAGCGAATCACATGTTTATAAAATAATGTTCAAAAAAAATAAAAAAAATTAATTTTTATTGAAATAAGCTTAAAACAAATAAATTCTGTGACAATTTTTGAAATCCTTTTATACATACTCAATTATAAAGTCTATGAGTGTTCGCATCAGATGTACTAGTTGTAAGAAATAGGTTAGCTCCACCAAAGTCTATGGATTTCTGGGGGAATATCACTGAATCAATCCTTAGATAATCTTCTTTCTGAAAGATATAGAAACTGGACCCGCTCTTGCTCACAGAACACAGCTGCTATGTCACATGAAAAAATTTGTCATTCAATGAAATTTACAATGTCAATAAGCCAAAAACGGAAAAAGACATCTAAGAAAATAAAACCGTTTACTTTGGAGCTTATGATCAAACTGAACTTTATTAATTAAAATTTTCTTATTCTACTTATAACTATTTCACATTCGTAAGCACAAAGTACCACGTCTGGGAATGTTGTTTGTTTCATATTTTATTCAAAACAATTTTATCAGGCGTCAGCATAAATGCAATTAGTTTGGGAATAAGGCACTTATGTTACTTCCCCTCTTCAAGAACGATCGCGTCCTCGCGAATACCTTGACTATTTATAACTAAATTTCTTTTCTAATATTGGATAATAATCAACAGTACATAAATAACGTTGTTTCCAGTTCTCATTCTATGTAAGTTTAGTTTTAGATCGGTAAATTTGGTATCTGGTAGTTCCACTATTGTTTTATTAGCAATGTCGTTAACATATGGTACATAAAAAAATTTATCGTTATCATTAAGAGATTGGAAAGCAATTTCGTTAAAAGTAATTTTACAGTCCGAAAAGAAAATCAAGTTGTTATTTCTTATTTTAAGTTCAAAATCATTACATATAATACATATTAAAGCAAACTTAATCAGCCCACCTCTAAACTGAAACTTTCTCGGAGTTTTTCTCTTTTCCCAACTAGCCTATTCTAAAAAAAATCTCCCTGGAAGATTTTACTTTCCTCCTATTCTACACAAACTTCGAAATTGGGAAACTCTTCCCGGGGAAAGAAGTAGCTATTACCAATATCATAAAAAGAGGGAAAATGATGACAAATTTTGGGAATAATTCCGTCAAAAATTTGAAGAGGATTGTGCCAAAAAAATGTAAGTAATTTAAATTTTTATTTAAAAATTTGATAAATATCTCATTTTGTTCATATTTTTAGGCCAAAAACAACAAATAAGAAACAGATAGAGATCCTTATAGATGCAATGCAGTCCCATCCAGATGTTGCCCCGGGATGGTTTAAAAGAAGCTAAGATGACTTAAATGCAATATGGCGCAATTTAGAAGCGGAATTAAACGCAGCTGGGCCACCACTCAAAAGTATCGCCGAATGGAAAAAGTTGTGAATTATTAAGTGGCAATAAATTTTCCTTTCAGAGCAACAAATGATAAATTTATTTTTCAGGTTTGGTGCGACCAAAAGAAAAATTTTTCAGGCAACTGGTGGAGGCCCAAATATGGAGCAGGGGTTTTCTGCAAATGAGGAAATTATTTACAACCTGATTTGTATGAAAGACTCTGTGGAAAAAACGGTGGAAATATTGTTGGATTCCACACCGAATGTTGAGTCTAAAAGCAGTGGTATTGACAATGGAGAAACGCCCCAAAAACCACCTGCGAAAAAGTTGAAGTTAACCTCTGTTCATTCTTGTCCAGCACTTCACTTTCATAATTTTTTGTAAACATTAGATAAAAGAAGTAAAACAGCTGACTTCAAGTGTTTCGAATTCTCTCTCCCTTCCCAAACTGTTTAGAATTGGAAAATTTTATTTTTGGGAAAAACTTATTCTCTTGGAATTCATTTTCCTGGAACGGCAATTCTGTTTATTGACGAATCCACTGAGGTGAAAATGTGCTTCATCACTGAAGATGATTTTCTTCGAAAATTGATCATCCACTGTTGCCATTTCTTGCCACCATTCTGCCCATTCACGACGTTTGGAATGGTCAAGAGGCTTTAGTTCTTGAGCCAATTGCACCTTGTAAGCGTGTAAATGCAAGTCTTTATGCATAATGTTCATCAACGACGAGCGTGAGAGGTGCAATTGTTGGGAACGACGACGAGTTGAGGTGGACGGCCCTTCAGCCACACTATCGCGAACAGCAGCAATATTTTCTGCAGTACGAGCTGTACGAGCATGCACTGGTGTTCTCACATCTTCTACAGACCCGGTTTGCTCGAATTTTTCCACGATTTTTGTGATTGTACGCACATTTGGACGATGAAATTGACCAAAAAAATTACGAAGTGCATTTGCATTTTGATTTGAACTCCCATTTTCATAATAAGTCTGGATAACTTTAACACGTTGTTGGATTGTGTAAATCTCCATGGTTCAAATTGAGTAAGTCTGAAATAGAGAAATGTCAAATAAAATTCGGTAAAAACTTGGCGTTTAGGTGTGGTTCACATTCAACATCGGCCCATACAATTTAACCACCCTTTACTACATATGTCATGTCATGTGTGTAATGTCGTTTACGTTCACCAATAAGACATCTAAAGATTTAAGGACTCCATTTCTTGGCTCAATAACATTCTGAACGAAACAGGATCAAAAGCTGCGGTTCCAGTGAAAAGACAGCATCCCTTAAAATTGTGTTTTATAAATTACAAGTGCATCGTGCGAAGAGCCGGGATGTCTGGCATCAACATCCCTGATTCGCATATGGAAATTGCACACACACCTGCAAAAGCTAAAGTAGTACAAAAATGGTTCATTTAATCTGAAATAGCCTTTCCTATTCATGTATAAATGCCGAATATTTTTGTTTGTTCCATGATGACTAAATGTGTCCCATCCAAACAACCGACAATGCCCGGAAATTTGATTTTTGAATAAAACAAATTTTTTTTTGGGCATTTTTCTCCTCCGTTATTTTTGAAAGAATCCAAAGTTTGCAAAGTTTTTTTTTTCTACCAAATCAATAACCTCGCTCAAAACAATAGACCAGGTTAGTTGAGCCATACCAAGGTCGTCAAAAAATAAGAAGTCGATGAAAGCATTTTAATTTATATTTTCTTTATCTAACATAAAACTTTTTTGTTTTTTAAAGAACAAACTTTATTGTTTACATTATTTATGGTTGCTAATCTGTCAAAAAAAAAGACTTTCGATAACTTCTAAAAATGTTTTGGTTAGTTGCGTTGCCACTTTGCAAGTTCAAGTACATAAGTACAAATTAGTATATTTTGTGACAATGCAAAGTTTTTAAAAATAAAGGAAGTTTGTTCTTTCCAAGTTCCCCGATCTCTTTTTGTTTTGCAAATTAAAAAGTGTGTAATTTATCATAAGTTTTTTATTTTTGAAATTAAAATAAATACCTTAATAATTTTTTAAAATATAAATAAATATTTTTTTTATTAATAATATAATTTTTATTATAACATATAGCTACATAAAGTTATATTATGTAAATACATTCAAAATATATACTTGATAATTGAAATATAGGAATTTAATAATCTTACTGTTGCGGTAATTAGACCGTAAACTCCAAATAAAACTTAAGGCTTGGTTATGCGAACGTTGATTTAAGAAAAACTTAACGTATGTGTAGTTATAGAAACTTTAAAAATGTAACAAGCGAGTTAATACTGATATAAGTATAGGTTGTATATCTGTGCATACAGATAATTAAAAACAAATTAAATATAGTTTATCAGATCATTAAAATTAAATAAATTAGGCACAGACAATTATATTAAATAGACAAACATATCTTTAAAAACATTATCTAAAAACTCTACCACATAAATTATTACAACCATAAAACAATTATCACACTAAACAAATACATGTTAGTTTTAGTATGCATCCTAAACAAACACATATTAGTCTTAGTATGCATCCTAAACAAACAAGCACAAAAGAAAGTAGTTCATATAAATAGCCTGTAAGAAAATATTATAGTTAGTCTTAAAAATATTGAATAAAGAACAGCATATCGTTTGCTGCAAAGATATTTTTTTTACTCCTTCTTGAAGAAAGAAGTTTAACTGGGGGCTCAACCGGGATTCAAGTGAAATAATCTTGTATCCAGCCAAAGTTCAACGATCCTGAAGAAGGATACAAAAATAAAAAATCCTGAAATATTGTAAAAATAAAAAATTTCCTGAAATATTGGAAAAATAAAAAATTCCTGAAACATTGGAAAAATAAAAAAGGTCCTGAAAAATTGGAACCAAATAAAACGTTTAAAATCGAATTCCACTAAAATAGCTATTAGCTGAATTCTTATGTAGTGAAGTGTTTTATAAGTGAAAATAAAATATAAGTGAAAAAATTCGAACTATTACGAAAGGAAAAAACTGGATTCCCGCAAAAAACGTTATCAATTATTTAATTCGTTCCGGAAATTAGAGGAAGATATCAACATGACTGAAGCCGCAACTCTCCAAGCTCATATTCAAGTGCTAACTGAGCAACTAAAATCACTAAAAACAGAAATGGAAACGATGAAAAACCAGACACCATTCCAGGTAGCCACAGTTCCCACCATGCCAGCACTTCGACCGAACATAACACTGGCAAACCAAATAAATACAGAAATTTTCAAATGTTTGCCAACGTTCAGCAGCACAGAAAGCGACTACAACCCATGGAGAAACCAGGTATGACTCAAATGGAAAATATTAAACAGTTTATAAATAGTCCTGAGTATTATAACTGTGTATGCATAATCCGTGTAAAAATTATCGGAGCTGCATCTAGAGTTCTATTGGTTAACGGAACAGAGCTAAACTTCTATGCCATAATTAGTCGATTAGACTACACATATTCTGACAAACGTCCCTTATATGTGCTAAAAGACGGAATGTCAAGAATTAGACAAGGGAATAAAACTCTAACCGAGTTTCATGACGAGATTCATCAAGCTCTAACACTAATCCAGCAGAAAATAGAAACCACAATATGAGAGCAGGAAGACTATGTGATGCCAACAACGACGCTATCCGTGTTTTCATCATGGGACTCCGCAGCAACTATACTAAGGGAATATTATACGCGAACAACCCTAAAAGTCTTGGGGAAGCATATGCCATTGCTTGCACAATATACCACGATAACCAGGGCACTCATTTCGAGAACGCACCCATAAGGCGACAAGAACATCGCAATGAACAGCGACATTACCAAAAGATTGAGAACCGCCAGTTGAAACCATCATACCAAGTGCAACAAAGACATCATAATTACCCACCACCACAACAAAACTACACTGAACCAATGGAAGTCGACAATTTAATATATTATAGAACACCCACAAACTTCCAACAACAACAACCAAAATGGAGCAATAATAATTCTTCACGGAACAACTTTACTCACCATAGTCCATTCCCCACCAACAACCAGATACCTGAAAAGAAACATACACCAAACACAAGACGAGGATTTCCAGTCGGTTCAATCCCAACACAGCAACGACGATTTTAAACTGGAAGTGCTTTTTTAGGCGCGTGAATGGTTTACCGTGTTTACAACGCACTTGCAGGGAAACCATTAAATCATTAAATATTCTAATTGATACAGGGGCCACAAATAATTATATAAGTACTAATTGTAGGATAGGGAAATATATTAAAATCAAACCTATAAAAGTCAAAACACTTCATGGATATTCCATAATATACTCAAAAAAAATAATTACTGTTTTAAATCACCACTTAACTTTTTACGAAACAGAAGTGCTGCAAGAATTCGATATGCTTCTCGGAGAACAGGGCTTACGAACAGCCAAAACAGAAATTAATCTATTTGACTATAGTTTAAAATATAAATACAAAACGCAAATGATAAATAATGAACAGAAAATATATTATACAATAAGTAATGAAACGTATAGGGAAGATATTGGAAAAATTGTGGAAAGAAACAATAAAACTAATGAAATATTGCCATTCACTACAACGATTCAGACAGCGATTAGGACAAAGTCAGAAGATCCTATTTATGTTAAGCAATACCCTTATCCAATGTCAGATAATGAGTTCATTAACAACGAAATACAAAAGTTATTAGATAACGAAATCATACAGCCAAGTAGGAGTCCGTACAATTATCCCATTTGGACAGTCGCAAAAAACGGCACTGATGATCAAGGTAAACCCAAAAGACGAATGGTAGTAGATTTTCAGAAGCTAAATGCTCAGACAATCACTGACCGCTACCCAATTCCTATGTTGGAATGACAATCCAGAACTTAGGCAAAGCAAAAGTATTTACTACGTTAGATTTAGAGTCAGGATTTCATTAAATCCTTATAAAAGAATCGGATAGAGAAAAAACAGAATTCAGTGTGAATGGTACAAAGTATGAATTCTTAAGGATGCCGTTTGGACTTAAAAACGCTCCTTCCATTTTTCAACGATGCGTTGATGACATTCTCCGTCCATATATAGGACAATTTGCGCATGTCTATATAGACGATGTATTAATATACTCTTCCTCACCTGAAGAACACTTGGAACACATCCGTACTATAGTAAATGCACTTTACACAGCAAACATGAAAATATCTGACGAAAAATCACATTTCTTTCAGGACTCTGTCGAATATTTAGGACATATAATTAAACATAATAAAATAACAGTAGATCCTAATAAAGTAGAAGCAATAAAGAATTATCCCATTCCTACAAATTTGAAAAAACTTAGATCATTCTTAGGTTTGGCAAGTTATTATAGAAAATTTATTCAAAATTTCGCAGCTATAGTAAAACCACTCAGCGTGCATCTGAGAGGTGAAAATGGTGGAATCAATTAAAATCGAAGTGCAAAAGTAAAAATTAGTCTTGACCAAGCAGCATTAGACGCATGAAATAAAGTAAAAGACGCGCTTCAAGCGCAAGTCGAATTATTTCAACCTGAATTTACTAAGCCATTTGAATTAACTACTGACGCAAGCAATTTCGCTATCGGCGCAGTTCTTTCCCAAAATAAAAAACCTATTGCATTAATTTCACGAACTTTAAATAAAACCTTTACGGCATCGCTGATCTAACAATATATACTGACCTTCAGTCAATAATCTTTTCCATTTCGGACAAAAATCCTAACACAAAACTTAAAAGGTGGAAAAATTTCATAGAAGAATATGGAGCAAAATTAGTGTATAAACCTGGACATCAGAATGTTGTTGCAGATGCTTTATCAAGACAACCCCTGAATGCTTTTAAGAATCAAATAATACCAATATTTGATGCAAATAAAATGATTGAAATAGATACATGTACGGTTTTTCCAGATAGAGTTAGACATATTGTATACTATAAAACAAAGGACGAGCTAATAGATAGATTAAAGAAAATAGCAAATCCCAAAGTCCTAAATGCACTAAAATTGAATGAAGAAACATTATTTCATTTGCACGATAACATTATCGCTACTTACCCAGCTAATTTATTTGTTATAGCACAAACACAACTAGAAGACGTAACTGATTTAGCCAAACAGAAAGAAATAATAATCAACACACATAGAAGAGCACATAGAAACTACATAAACAATGCTGAAGAGATACTATTATCATGCTATTGGCCAAAAATTAAAGAAATGTGTAAAAAAGAATGTATAGATTGTAATATTTGCTTACAAAATAAATACGAACGTATACCAAATAAGCAGCCAATAGGAAAAACACCAATACCCACAAAAGTAGGAGAATATATACAGATGGACATATTTTATATGAATAACCAAATGCATATTAGTACAATTGATAAATATGGTAACTACTATTACATACAACGGATCGATAGTAAAACAAATTTCCATGAGTATATTGAAGAAATTCTTACACAAATATACCCAAACACTAAACATTTAATGACTGATAATGCAAACGTATTCACTGGTGTAGTGGCAAAGAGTATTTATGAACGTTTAGAAATACAGCACACAACAACGCCAATCCATCATTCGACAACAAACAGTCAAGTTGAACGTATTCACGGCACTCTAATTGAAGTATCAACAGCATTGGCACAACAGAATAACTCTTCACCAAGAGACGTACTATTTAATGCAACAAAACAATATAACAAAACGATTCATTCTACAACAGGATATATGCCCGAAGACGTTTTTTTCAACAGAGAGAAATACCCTGACATTAAAGGAACTCTTGAACATAAACTGGAGAAATTGCTCAATTATCACAACAAAAATAGACACCCAATAAATTATAAAGAAGGAGATTTGATATACGCCAAAACTCACCGACGCAATAAATATCAAAATCAAAGTTTGAACAGTACAGAACGAAGCCAAGAGGAACAAATATTAATAAATAAAATCGAATCATTGAAAACACAGCTAATACCGAATACACACCGTGAAAAAAGATCACTAAACTCTCTAGGTTCAATGTTAAAATTCGTCACCGGTACACCGGACCATGATGACTTAATCGAAATAAAGGCAAAATTAATATTAGATAAAAACATTGCTGTCTGTAACAAAAAGTACACTTCAGTAAATAAATGTAAAAATTATCTAGGAAATAATATATGTAATATTAACAATAACAATAATTGTACTGTAAATATACTAAAAAATAGACTAGCTAAATGTAACATAATTCAGGAAAATAATAATGCACCACTCACAATACTTGAGAGCGGTTACATACTCACCGACAACGAACATATTTGGAATGGTCAAACAATTAAAGGTCCTAAATTAATCCAATTTAATATATCTACAAACATAGATGGAAAAATTTACTTCAACCATCAGAAAGAAATAAAAGAAGCCATACATCAAAAACACGATGAACAGATGGAAATTCTTCACATCTTATCATCGGATTCCATCCACAAATTCTCGAACATACAAGAAATGTCAAAATATCTAATCCCAATAGAACAGCATCCCATTCAAAATACTATTTATTTCATACTCATAATTTTAGGAGCAATACCATGTTTATACATTCTAGCAAAATTACTTGATTACTACAAAGCTATAAAACAATCAAAAAGAAGAAAATTTTCTGAACACATTTACGCAATAGAATTAGAAAGATTAAGAACAGAAACAAATACACTGTAGAAAGTGAGGACCCTTTATTTTAAGAAGAGGGTAGTTAATACTGATATAAGTATAGGTTGTATATCTGTGCATACAGATCATTAATAACATGTTAGTTTTAGTATGCATCCTAAAGAAACACATATTAGTCTTAGTATGCATCCTAAGCAAACAAGCACAAAAGAAAGTAGTTCATATAATAGCCTTTAAATATATTTGAAATTGTTATAGAAGATTGTTGCAAAGAACGTACACTACACACTTCCTAGGGCGAAAGTATTATAAAACTTTTTACTCCTGCTACAGTTCACTCTGGCTTCCCAATTACAATAGACAGTGAGCAAAAAGATGTCTGCCGAAAAAAATGTGCGTTTTTTACTGACTGGTAGTTCAAACAATTGATAAAGTAGTCGGTTAGTTCGATTACTTAAGATTCGATAACAATTAATTGAATTTTGCAGCCTTAACCTTAAATTTGGGTTTTGTTTTATTAATAACTTTCTTAGGTTTCATGTGATCGAAGAGAAATTTAGACTCACTGAACAAATTTTGAAGTTAGAGATAATTTTGTAAGAACATGATACAATTTTTAATATTTTAAATAATTTTTTTTTTGCCTTTTTTCTCCAAGTTTTACAAACAAATATTTTAAGTTTATTCAGTTTTTTTAATTTTAATTTATTTCATATAAAGTTTATTGATGAATAAAAAAGCTAAAAAGTTAAATATTTTTTATCATAACTAATAATTTAAAGATAAATTAACCTCATCTGTTATGATGATTGGACTGGGTGGCACTTGTCACATTTCGTTTGACAGACGCCATGTTCTGCGCAAATTGGCTTCTTGCATTTTACACAAATTTGCCGTGTATTTCTTCTTTGTTTTTGTGAGTAACAAATATAGTACTTTCCTTTCATTTTGATTCGCCCAGATGCATCTCTCTCTGGTGTTCCATCCTTCCGAAATTCGGCTTCTGCCTCACCTGAACAGTATAGCTTATATATAAATAATTTTAACACCCACAACACCAGAAGAACAGCACAAAGAAGATTCAAAGTCGATAGATTCTCACATGAATATGAAAGGAGCACGATAGCCGTTACATTGCCAACAATACTAAACAAAATACCACATAACATGATTACTGAAACAATTAAATTCAAAGGAAATTAAATGATAAAAACCTACTTAATAAATAAACAATTAACTAAAAATATGTAAAATATATACATAAACATAAATTGAAAACATAATGTTTAAACAAAAAAAAATAAGTAATATTAAAAATTAGTATCTATAAATAAAAGACGATATACGAGTACAACACTATATTCTTATTGTTATAATTATATTGTTATCCTGCAGACAAGCTAATGAGCTTTGCGGGTTAGACTAATAACTTTATGTATTATAAACTTATAATTAACTTTAATACTATTATTATTTATATCTATTTGTTAGATATACCTTGGATTTTGTAAATTAATGAATTTTTAAATAAATAAAGCTAAATAAAAAAACCAACAGGTGGATGGCATATTCAATAGGATACTCATCCTATTATGCTATGGAGCAGAACTGCTCCTAGAGCATAACCACTGGTATACGTTTTTTATGCAAATGGTTGGTGATCTTTAGCTTTTTTGAATATACATACATACATGGAAGCTGAGATTATAAGATTTTTCATTTTATTAAAAGCATTTTGTTGCTCTTTTAAATTAAACTTTCGAAGTCGATTAAATATCTGTGTTAAGTTCCTTATATAGCGTTCAAATGTCAATTAGTATATGTCGTTATCGTCTACATATGGTAGATCTTCATACGATTGTTCATACACTGGAAGGGAGCTGGCATCAAATGGCATCCTATTGAATTCGTACATGCCAAATGGTGCAACAAATGCCATTTTATCTTGATATTCGTGTAGAATGTCGTCTGCTCTTGGTATGGATAGCGATCTGCCTTGGTGTTAGAACTTAATTCACGATAGTCAATACACACGCCTCCAGTTTTCTTTGGTATTATGACCAAAAAAACAGCCCATGGTGAATTACATTCGACTATTACTGCAAGCCTTAGCATTTTGTTGATTTCCTCGTTCAGAGCAGTTTTTCTTGTTGGGATAAGGAATAAGAGTGAACTGCAAACGGTACATGTTCTTCAGTCTGGATACGATGTGCAGCGAATGGGTTAGTCCCAGTTGGCTCTTCAAAAATGCCTTGATGACAAACAAGCAATTTGTCTGAGCTATTCATGGGGAATCCCAATAGCATCGGAATCTTTTAAAATATGGATATCCAATAAATATTTTTTTGTTTTTATCCATTACCCCTCTTAGGAGATGGCTTCCACAAAGCATCTCTACCTGACACGATTCGCCGCTGCTGTTTTTGCGTCTTACCATGTCTGGTTATTCAGCCTTAGTTCTTGAAGGATAGTGCGTCTTCAGGTGTTTCTTGGACGTCCACGGTTTCTTGAGGCCTGAGGATTCCACTCTAGCACCATTCTTGTAATACTCTCGGGCTTCCTTCCAATAGATATAGGGGCATGAAATTTCCTCTACATAGGCATAGTGGTCAGGTTTTCTCACTTTTATTGGCCGTGCAAGTAATCTTGAGGGTTCGCCAGCTATTCGTTTTCCAATTCGAATTGCATCTCTGAAGATGTTTTGGTCTGTGTGCGGGAAATAGTCATTGTGATCTGTGGTGTGTTGCTTAGTGGTGAAATCTTCTGTTTATCTTCAAAGAAGCTAATAAATTTATAAACTTCCTTCAAAACATTACTACATGGTGAAGATGCCTTGCAACTAATGCCCATTCCATTTACTCCGATCTCCAGAAGATTTGTAAATAGAAACCGATTTTTCGGTTCATCTTAAAAATACAAACATCTTTCAGCAATGTTAGGAAGAATTCCTGTTTGACGCATTTGGACGATAAATGAGTTTGATTTTTAGAACCCTTGCACTAACAACGATGTCGCAAATGGTGTGCATAACTTTGCCAGTTGTGCAAGATCGATCAGCTAAAGTGATTTCCGGTCTCACGTTTTCAAAGATACAGCCAAACCAAAGATCGCTTCCCCCAGAGTTGTGGGCAATGCGGGACCAATGACTGTCGTTGAAATGCTGTTGAAAGAAGGGCAATTTGCTTAATATATATTAATTGTAATTGACCTACTTCCCTTTATTGTTTTTGTGTTCTTGCTACTCATCTTTCTTGTTCGTCTTATATACCAACCTTTTATAAACTTATGACGGCCAAGAACTTTTACACGGCAACAGGATCTCTTTGTCCATTAAAGCTCGCAGTGCACTGATTTTGCTGCAAGTGTTCAGCAGAGAATGCTGCCATGTCATCGATATAGCTTTCGCTATAAATAATTCTGCTTCACTTTCTCTGTTCCTGTTCACCGCGATTCCAGCCCTGCAGTTTCAGTGAGTAATTTACATTGTGCTGTTTGCTGTTTTTATTGATGTTCACCGCGAGACCGGCCCTGCAGTTTCAGAGAGTAATTTGTATTGTGCTGTTTGTTGTTTTGTTTAAATTTTGTTTGTAGCAATTATTTATGCATGTACACATACCTCAGTGCATTTGCGCACAAAATATTAACAGAATTCTAAAAGCAGCAAACAGATACAATTTGAACTGTAGTTTTATAATAAAGTTCTTTTCACTTTATTTTGTCATACTTTGTAACTATAAAACCATTAAACTAATCGTACTAAAACATTCGAACGTAGAAAATCATTTCTACACACTTCTAACCTGTAAAAAGGCTTACAGGATTAAACAGTTCCTTAATTCGCTAATAACCGCAACTTTATTTTTGTTATTATTATAAAAAGGTTTTACGAAAATTTAACTGAATTGTTTTTGATAAAAAATTATAAAAAATATGATATTTCCACCAAAGTTTATCATCGCAGGTTCATGAGACATTACCGAATCTTCTTCCCAATTTGCTTTGTAATATTCTCCAATGTTATACAAATCACAGCACGTGTTTATAAAGGGTGGTTAAATTTCAAGGGCCGATGTTGATTTTGAATAAAACACAAACTATTTAGGAAATTATAGTCACCCCTATTCTGCGTTTCGATTAAGTCTCCGCATTCAGTTCCGTTGCAATCGAAAATTGGTATTCTGCAGAAAAACGGAATCGAAAGAAAAAGAAGAAGAACAGGGTATGTTTAAATTAGCTTCTTTGCTGTGAAACGTGTGAAATAGAAACAGTAAAAATAAACAATTTTGTAAACATTTTAATAAAAAGTCAAATTCAGTCCACTAAAAAGTAATAAATAAAATTAATAAACAAATAAAAACGCTAATTCCGCTGGTATTTGTTACCAGACCCTTTTTCCTCAAGTGGGCTAATACGCTGTAAGCGGCATGAAACTCCTCCGGTGCTCATCATTTCTTTTTTGTTTGTTGACAGCTTCCGTTTGATGTAGCTTTTCCAGTCAATCCAAACCTATAAATTTATATTAATTTCTGCAATAATTATACGCAAACCATACCTACTTTTTTCCATGCACTGGCATTTTTTGTTGGAGGACCTAATGCATTGAGGATTCCTGCCACTTCCTCCCAGAACGCTACTACTTCTTCCTTTGAAAGTTGATGGTAGCCAATTTTTCATACTGCTCTGGTGTTGTTGTTTTTGACCTGTAATACATAAAAAAAAACATCAGATTCGGGTACAAAAATTAGAAAAACAAAAAAATTAATTTAATTAAATAAATAAATTAAAAATAATTTTAAGTGTTTTCTAATCGTTTCTGAACATTTTATCTCATTTTCTACTTACATTTTTTCAATTTTAAACTTTTTAACTAAAAAACACAAATAAAGAAAACCCCTCCGCTAACAAAAAAAACAACTGAGAGAAACGGAGCTCCGATCGTAATGCATAATACATACAATCGAAAGAAACTGAGCGGAATCGAAACGCAGAATACCAAAGCTGCCAAACGGAGAAATTTACGATCCGAGTCGAAACGCAGAATAGCCCCCAGTAATTTTATTTTATTATGATGTATTGGTATTACTCAATTATGTATGGAACAAAATATCGGCCAAATGGGCGCCGCGACCTCGGCGGCACACCTCCATCCGATGGTCCAAATTTTCGATGACGCTGAGGCATAATGGAGGTTCTATGACGTTAATGTGCCGAATTATCTGATCCTTTAGGTCTTGAATTGTTGCTGGCTTATCGACGTACACCTTTTCTTTCAAATAACCCCAAAGAAAAAAGTCCAACGGTGTCAAATCACATGATCTTGGCGGCCAATTGACATCGCCATTACGTGAGATAACACGGCCATTGAATTTGTTGCGCAAAAGAGCCATTGTTTCGTTAGCTGTGTGGCAAGTGGCACCGTCCTGCTTCCATAAAAAGTTCGTTATCATCTCACGATAGCGAACACCATTCACAGTAACTGCCTGACCGGCCTCATTTTGGAAAAAAATACGGCCCGATGATGCCGCCAGCCCATAAACCGCACCAAACAGTCACTCTTTGTGGGTGCATTGGTTTTTCGACAATCACTCTTGGATTCTCATTCGCCCAAATGCGGCAATTCTGTTTATTGACGAATTCACTGAGGTGAAAATGTGCCTCATCACTAAAGATGATTTTCTTCGAAAATTGATCATCCACTGTTGCCATTTCTTGCCACCATTCTGCCCATTCACGACGTTTGGAATGGTCAAGAGGCTTTAGTTCTTGAGCCAATTGCACCTTGTAAGCGTGTTAATGCAAGTCTTTATGCATAATGTTCATCAACGACGAGCGTGAGAGGTGCAATTGTTGGGAACGACGACGAGTTGAGGTGGACGGCTCTTCAGCCACACTATCGCGAACAGCAGCAATATTTTCTGCAGTACGAGCTGTACGAGCATGCACTGGTGTTCTCACATCTTCTACAGACCCGGTTTGCTCGAATTTTTCCACGATTTTTACGATTGTACGCACATTTGGACGATGAAATTGACCAAAAAAATTACGAAGTGCATTTGCATTTTGATTTGAACTCCCATTTTCATAATAAGTCTGGATAACTTTAACACGTTGTTGGATTGTGTATCTCTCCATGGTTCAAATTGAGTAAGTCTGAAATAGAGAAATGTCAAATAAAATTCGGTAAAAACTTGGCGTTTAGGTGTGGTTCACATTCAACATCGGCCCATACAATTTAACCACCCTTTACTACATATGTCATGTCATGTGTGTAATGTCGTTTACGTTCACCAATAAGACATCTAAAGATTTAAGGACTCCATTTCTTGGCTCAATAACATTCTGAACGAAACAGGATCAAAAGCTGCGGTTCCAGTGAAAAGACAGCATCCCTTAAAATTGTGTTTTATAAATTACAAGTGCATCGTGCGAAGAGCCGGGATGTCTGGCATCAACATCCCTGATTCGCATATGGAAATTGCACACACACCTGCAAAAGCTAAAGTAGTACAAAAATGGTTCATTTAATCTAAAATAGCCTTTCCTATTCATGTATAAATGCCGAATATTTTTGTTTGTTCCATGATGACTAAATGTGTCCCATCCAAACAACCGACAATGCCCGGAAATTTGATTTTTGAATAAAACAAATTTTTTTTTTGGGCATTTTTCTCCTCCGTTATTTTTGAAAGAATCCAAAGTTTGCAAAGTTTTTTTTTTCTACCAAATCAATAACCTCGCTCAAAACAATAGACCAGGTTAGTTGAGCCATACCAAGGTCGTCAAAAAATAAGAAGTCGATGAAAGCATTTTAATTTATATTTTCTTTATCTAACATAAAACTTTTTTGTTTTTTAAAGAACAAACTTTATTGTTTACATTATTTATGGTTGCTAATCTGTCAAAAAAAAAGACTTTCGATAACTTCTAAAAATGTTTTGGTTAGTTGCGTTGCCACTTTGCAAGTTCAAGTACATAAGTACAAATTAGTATATTTTGTGACAATGCAAAGTTTTTAAAAATAAAGGAAGTTTGTTCTTTCCAAGTTCCCCGATCTCTTTTTGTTTTGCAAATTAAAAAGTGTGTAATTTATCATAAGTTTTTTATTTTTAAAATTAAAATAAATACCTTAATAATTTTTTAAAATATAAATAAATATTTTTTTTATTAATAATATAATTTTTATTATAACATATAGCTACATAAAGTTATATTATGTAAATACATTCAAAATATATACTTGATAATTGAAATATAGGAATTTAATAATCTTACTGTTGCGGTAATTAGACCGTAAACTCCAAATAAAACTTAAGGCTTGGTTATGCGAACGTTGATTTAAGAAAAACTTAACGTATGTGTAGTTATAGAAACTTTAAAAATGTAACAAGCGAGTTAATACTGATATAAGTATAGGTTGTATATCTGTGCATACAGATAATTAAAAACAAATTAAATATAGTTTATCAGATCATTAAAATTAAATAAATTAGGCACAGACAATTATATTAAATAGACAAACATATCTTTAAAAACATTATCTAAAAACTCTACCACATAAATTATTACAACCATAAAACAATTATCACACTAAACAAATACATGTTAGTTTTAGTATGCATCCTAAACAAACACATATTAGTCTTAGTATGCATCCTAAACAAACAAGCACAAAAGAAAGTAGTTCATATAAATAGCCTGTAAGAAAATATTATAGTTAGTCTTAAAAATATTGAATAAAGAACAGCATATCGTTTGCTGCAAAGATATTTTTTTTACTCCTTCTTGAAGAAAGAAGTTTAACTGGGGGCTCAACCGGGATTCAAGTGAAATAATCTTGTTCCAGCCAAAGTTCAACGATCCTGAAGAAGGATACAAAAATAAAAAATCCTGAAATATTGTAAAAATAAAAAATTTCCTGAAATATTGGAAAAATAAAAAATTCCTGAAACATTGGAAAAATAAAAAAGGTCCTGAAAAATTGGAACCAAATAAAACTTTTAACACATTTACGCAATAGAATTAGAAAGATTAAGAACAGAAACAAATACACTGTAGAAAGTGAGGACCCTTTATTTTAAGAAGAGGGTAGTTAATACTGATATAAGTATAGGTTGTATATCTGTGCATACAGATCATTAATAACATGTTAGTTTTAGTATGCATCCTAAAGAAACACATATTAGTCTTAGTATGCATCCTAAGCAAACAAGCACAAAAGAAAGTAGTTCATATAATAGCCTTTAAATATATTTAAAATTGTTATAAAAGATTGTTGCAAAGAACCTACACTACACACTTCCTAGGGCGAAAGTATTATAAAACTTTTTACTCCTGCTACAGTTCACTCTGGCTTCCCAATTACAATAGACAGTGAGCAAAAAGATGTCTGCCGAAAAAACTGTGCGTTTTTTACTGACTGGTAGTTCAAACAATTGATAAAGTAGTCGGTTAGTTCGATTACCTAAGATTCGATAACAATTAATTGAATTTTGCAGCCTTAACCTTAAATTTGGGTTTTGTTTTACTTTCTAAGGTTTCATGTGATCGAAGAGAAATTTAGACTCACTGAACAAATTGTGAAGTTATAGATAATTTTGTAAGAACATGATACAATTTTTAATATTTTAAATAATTTTTTTTTTGCCTTTTTTCTCCAAGTTTTACAAACAAATATTTTAAGTTTATTCAGTTTTTTTAATTTTAATTTATTTCATATAAAGTTTATTGATGAATAAAAAAGCTAAAAAGTTAAATATTTTTTATCATAACTAATAATTTAAAGATAAATTAACCTCATCTGTTATGATGATTGGACTGGGTGGCACTTGTCACATTTCGTTTGACAGACGCCATGTTCTGCGCAAATTGGCTTCTTGCATTTTACACAAATTTGCCGTGTATTTCTTCTTTGTTTTTGTGAGTAACAAATATAGTACTTTCCTTTCATTTTGATTCGCCCAGATGCATCTCTCTCTGGTGTTCCATCCTTCCGAAATTCGGCTTCTGGCTCACCTGAACAGTATAGCTTATATATAAATAATTTTAACACCCACAATACCAGAAGAACAGCACAAAGAAGATTCAAAGTCGATAGATTCTCACATGAATATGAAAGGAGCACGATAGCCGTTACATTGCCAACAATACTAAACAAAATACCACATAACATGATTACTGAAACAATTAAATTCAAAGGAAATTAAATGATAAAAACCTACTTAATAAATAAACAATTAACTAAAAATATGTAAAATATCTATATAAACATAAATTGAAAACATAATGTTTAAACAAAAAAAAAAAAAAAATAAGTAATATTAAAAATTAGTAACTATAAATAAAAGACGATATACGAGTACAACACTATATTCTTATTGTTATAATTATATTGTTATCCTGCAGACAAACTAATGAGCTTTGCGGGTTAGACTAATAACTTTATGTATTATAAACTTATAATTAATTTTAATACTATTATTATTTATATCTATTTATTAGATATACCTTGGATTTTGTAAATTAATGAATTTTTAAATAAATAAAGCTAAATAAAAAAACCAACAGGTGGATGGCATATTCAATAGGATACTCATCCTATTATGCTATGGAGCAGAACTGCTCCTAGAGCATAACCACTGGTATACGTTTTTTATGCAAATGGTTGGTGATCTTTAGCTTTTTTGAATATACATACATACATGGAAGCTGAGATTATAAGATTTTTCATTTTATTAAAAGCATTTTGTTGTTCTTTTAAATTAAACTTTCGAAGTCGATTAAATATCTGTGTTAAGTTCCTTATATAGCGTTCAAATGTCAATTAGTATATCGTTACCTGAAATGCAAAAGGGCGTAACAACCAAAAAATTCAAAATGGGGTTTTTCATTTATTATTGTAGAGCAAATCGAATTACATGTCCTCCTACATTTTTACAGCCCTACTGTCAATAACAACCATTTTATTAAAGAAAATCAAAAGGTCGTAACAACAAAGTTGGTTTTTTCTTAAACCAAAAGGGCGCAACCCACATCTAATAAAAATGACGATTAAAGAAATTTTTTTTTCTACGAAATAAATGCATCATCGCAATTTAATGCTGTACTGAAGAAATTGCAACACCAGCTTCGTAATCTTTGATTTTTTGGAGTTTTTTTGTCTCTCCTGTAAAATTTTGAAATATGTTGTTACGCCCTTTTGCATTTCAGGTAACGATATGTCGTTATCGTCTACATATGGTAGATCTTCATACGATTGTTCATACACTGGAAGGGAGCTGGCATCAAATGGCATCCTATTGAATTCGTACATGCCAAATGGTGCAACAAATGCCATTTTATCTTGATATTCGTGTAGAATGTCGTCTGCTCTTAGTATGGATAGCGATCTGCCTTGGTGTTAGAACTTAATTCACGATAGTCAATACACACGCCTCCAGTTTTCTTTGGTATTATGACCAAAAAAACAGCCCATGGTGAATTACATTCGACTATTACTGCAAGCCTTAGCATTTTGTTGATTTCCTCGTTCAGAGCAGTTTTTCTTGTTGGGATAAGGAATAAGAGTGAACTGCAAACGGTACATGTTCTTCAGTCTGGATACGATGTGCAGCGAATGGGTTAGTCCCAGTTGGCTCTTCAAAAATGCCTTGATGACAAACAAGCAATTTGTCTGAGCTAATACGATCTTCATGGGGAATCCCAATAGCATCGGAATCTTTTAAAATATGGATATCCAATAAATATTTTTTTGTTTTTATCCATTACCCCTCTTAGGAGATGGCTTCCACAAAGCATCTCTACCTGACACGATTCGCCGCTGCTGTTTTTGCGTCTTGCCATGTCTGGTTATTCAGCCTTAGTTCTTGAAGGATAGTGCGTCTTCAGGTGTTTCTTGGACGTCCACGGTTTCTTGAGGCCTGAGGATTCCACTCTAGCACCATTCTTGTAATACTCTCGGGCTTCCTTCCAATAGATATAGGGGCATGAAATTTCCTCTACATAGGCATCGTGGTCAGGTTTTCTCACTTTTATTGGCCGTGCAAGTAATCTTGAGGCTTCGCCAGCTATTCGTTTTCCAATTCGAATTGCATCTCTGAAGATGTTTTGGTCTGTGTGCGGGAAATAGTCATTGTGATCTGTGGTGTGTTGCTTAGTGGTGAAATCTTCTGTTTATCTTCAAAGAAGCTAATAAATTTATAAACTTCCTTCAAAACATTACTACATGGTGAAGATGCCTTGCAACTAATGTCCATTCCATTTACTCCGATCTCCAGAAGATTTGTAAATAGAAACCGATTTTTCGGTTCATCTTAAAAATACAAACATCTTTCAGCAATGTTAGGAAGAATTCCTGTTTGACGCATTTGGACGATAAATGAGTTTGATTTTTCGAACCCTTGCACTAACAACGATGTCGCAAATGGTGTGCATAACTTTGCCAGTTGTGCAAGATCGATCAGCTAAAGTGATTTCCGGTCTCACATTTTCAAAGATACAGCCAAACCAAAGATCGCTTCCCCCAGAGTTGTGGGCAATGTGGGACCAATGACTGTCGTTGAAATGCTGTTGAAAGAAGGACAATTTGCTTAATATATATTAATTGTAATTGACCTACTTCCCTTTATTGTTTTTGTGTTCTTGCTACTCATCTTTCTTGTTCGTCTTATATACCAACCTTTTATAAACTTATGGTGGCCAAGAACTTTTACACGGCAACAGGATCTCTTTGTCCATTAAAGCTCGCAGTGCACTGATTTTGCTGCAAGTGTTCAGCAGAGAATGCTGCCATGTCATCGATATAGCTTTCGCTATAAATAATTCTGCTTCACTTTCTCTGTTCCTGTTCACCGCGATTCCAGCAACAGGAACTGTTGATACAACAGTGCATTTGCGCACAAAATATTAACAGAATTCTAAAAGCAGCAAACAGTTACAATTTGAACTGTAGTTTTATAATAAAGTTCTTTTCACTTTACTTTGTCATACTTTGTAACTATAAAACCATTAAACTAATCGTACTAAAACATTCGAACGTAGAAAATCATTTCTACACACTTCTAACCTGTAAAAAGGCTTACAGGATTAAACAGTTCCTTAATTCGCTAATAACCGCAACTTTATTTTTGTTATTATTATAAAAAGGTTTTACGAAAATTTAACTGAATTGTTTTTGATAAAAAATTATAAAAAATATGATATTTCCACCAAAGTTTATCATCGCAGGTTCATGAGACATTACCGAATCTTCTTCCCAATTTGCTTTGTAATATTCTCCAATGTTATACAAATCACAGCACGTGTTTATAAAGGGTGGTTAAATTTCAAGGGCCGATGTTGATTTTGAATAAAACACAAACTATTTAGGAAATTATAGTAATTTTATTTTATTATGATGTATTGGTATTACTCAATTATGTATGGAACAAAATATCGGCCAAATGGGCGCCGCGACCTCGGCGGCACACCTCCATCCGATGGTCCAAATTTTCGATGACGCTGAGGCATAATGGAGGTTCTATGCCGTTAATGTGCCGAATTATCTGATCCTTTAGGTCTTGAATTGTTGCTGGCTTATCGACGTACACCTTTTCTTTCAAATAACCCCAAAGAAAAAAGTCCAACGGTGTCAAATCACATGATCTTGGCGGCCAATTGACATCGCCATTACGTGAGATAACACGGCTATTGAATTTGTTGCGCAAAAGAGCCATTGTTTCGTTAGCTGTGTGGCAAGTGGCACCGTCCTGCTTCCATAAAAAGTTCGTTATCATCTCACGATAGCGAACACCATTCACAGTAACTGCCTGACCGGCCTCATTTTGGAAAAAAATACGGCCCGATGATGCCGCCAGCCCATAAACCGCACCAAACAGTCACTCTTTGTGGGTGCATTGGTTTTTCGACAATCACTCTTGGATTCTCATTCGCCCAAATGCGGCAATTCTGTTTATTGACGAATCCACTGAGGTGAAAATGTGCCTCATCACTGAAGATGATTTTCTTCGAAAATTGATCATCCACTGTTGCCATTTCTTGCCACCATTCTGCCCATTCACGACGTTTGGAATGGTCAAGAGGCTTTAGTTCTTGAGCCAACTGCACCTTGTAAGCGTGTAAATGCAAGTCTTTATGCATAATGTTCATCAACGACGAGCGTGAGAGGTGCAATTGTTGGGAACGACGACGAGTTGAGGTGGACGGCTCTTCAGCCACACTATCGCGAACAGCAGCAATATTTTCTGCAGTACGAGCTGTACGAGCATGCACTGGTGTTCTCACATCTTCTACAGACCCGGTTTGCTCGAATTTTTCCACGATTTTTGCGATTGTACGCACATTTTGACGATGAAATTGAACAAAAAAATTACGAAGTGCACGATATGCATTTTGATTTGAACTCCCATTTTCATAATAAGTCTGGATAACTTTAACACGTTGTTGGATTGTGTATCTCTCCATGGTTCAAATTGAGTAAGTCTGAAAAAGAGAAATGTCAAATAAAATTCGGTAAAAACTTGGCGTTTAGGTGTGGTTCACATTCAACATCGGCCCATACAATTTAACCACCCTTTACTACATATGTCATGTCATGTGTGTAATGTCGTTTACGTTCACCAATAAGACATCTAAAGATTTAAGGACTCCATTTCTTAGCTCAATAACATTCTGAACGAAACAGGATCAAAACCTGCGGTTCCAGTGAAAAGACAGCATCCCTTAAAATTGTGTTTTATAAATTACAAGTGCATCGTGCGAAGAGCCGGGATGTCTGGCATCAACATCCCTGATTCGCATATGGAAATTGCACACACACCTGCAAAAGCTAAAGTAGTACAAAAATGGTTCATTTAATCTAAAATAGCCTTTCCTATTCATGTATAAATGCCGAATATTTTTGTTTGTTCCATGATGACTAAATGTGTCCCATCCAAACAACCGACAATGCCCGGAAATTTGATTTTTGAATAAAACAAATTTTTTTTGGGCATTTTTCTCCTCCGTTATTTTTGAAAGAATCCAAAGTTTGCAAAGTTTTTTTTTTCTACCAAATCAATAACCTCGCTCAAAACAATAGACCAGGTTAGTTGAGCCATACCAAGGTCGTCAAAAAATAAGAAGTCGATGAAAGCATTTTAATTTATATTTTCTTTATCTAACATAAAACTTTTTTGTTTTTTAAAGAACAAACTTTATTGTTTACATTATTTATGGTTGCTAATCTGTCAAAAAAAAAAGACTTTCGATAACTTCTAAAAATGTTTTGGTTAGTTGCGTTGCCACTTTGCAAGTTCAAGTACATAAGTACAAATTAGTATATTTTGTGACAATGCAAAGTTTTTAAAAATAAAGGAAGTTTGTTCTTTCCAAGTTCCCCGATCTCTTTTTGTTTTGCAAATTAAAAAGTGTGTAATTTATCATAAGTTTTTTATTTTTAAAATTAAAATAAATACCTTAATAATTTTTTAAAATATAAATAAATATTTTTTTTATTAATAATATAATTTTTATTATAACATATAGCTACATAAAGTTATATTATGTAAATACATTCAAAATATATACTTGATAATTGAAATATAGGAATTTAATAATCTTACTGTTGCGGTAATTAGACCGTAAACTCCAAATAAAACTTAAGGCTTGGTTATGCGAACGTTGATTTAAGAAAAACTTAACGTATGTGTAGTTATAGAAACTTTAAAAATGTAACAAGCGAGTTAATACTGATATAAGTATAGGTTGTATATCTGTGCATACAGATAATTAAAAACAAATTAAATATAGTTTATCAGATCATTAAAATTAAATAAATTAGGCACAGACAATTATATTAAATAGACAAACATATCTTTAAAAACATTATCTAAAAACTCTACCACATAAATTATTACAACCATAAAACAATTATCACACTAAACAAATACATGTTAGTTTTAGTATGCATCCTAAACAAACACATATTAGTCTTAGTATGCATCCTAAACAAACAAGCACAAAAGAAAGTAGTTCATATAAATAGCCTGTAAGAAAATATTATAGTTAGTCTTAAAAATATTGAATAAAGAACAGCATATCGTTTGCTGCAAAGATATTTTTTTTGCTCCTTCTTGAAGAAAGAAGTTTAACTGGGGGCTCAACCAGGATTCAAGTGAAATAATCTTGTATCCAGCCAAAGTTCAACGATCCTGAAGAAGGATACAAAAATAAAAAATCCTGAAATATTGGAAAAATAAAAAATTTCCTGAAATATTGGAAAAATAAAAAATTCCTGAAACATTGGAAAAATAAAAAAGGTCCTGAAAAATTGGAACCAAATAAAACGTTTAAAATCGAATTCCACTAAAATAGCTATTAGCTGAATTCTTATGTAGTGAAGTGTTTTATAAGTGAAAATAAAATATAAGTGAAAAAATTCGAACTATTACGAAAGGAAAAAACTGGATTCCCGCAAAAAACGTTATCAATTATTTAATTCGTTCCGGAAATTAGAGGAAGATATCAACATGACTGAAGCCGCAACTCTCCAAGCTCATATTCAAGTGCTAACTGAGCAACTAAAATCACTAAAAACAGAAATGGAAACGATGAAAAACCAGACACCATTCCAGGTAGCCACAGTTCCCACCATGCCAGCACTTCGACCGAACATAACACTGGCAAACCAAATAAATACAGAAATTTTCAAATGTTTGCCAACGTTCAGCAGCACAGAAAGCGACTACAACCCATGGAGAAACCAGGTATGACTCAAATGGAAAATATTAAACAGTTTATAAATAGTCCTGAGTATTATAACTGTGTATGCATAATCCGTGTAAAAATTATCGGAGCTGCATCTAGAGTTCTATTGGTTAACGGAACAGAGCTAAACTTCTATGCCATAATTAGTCGATTAGACTACACATATTCTGACAAACGTCCCTTATATGTGCTAAAAGACGGAATGTCAAGAATTAGACAAGGGAATAAAACTCTAACCGAGTTTCATGACGAGATTCATCAAGCTCTAACACTAATCCAGCAGAAAATAGAAACCACAATATGAGAGCAGGAAGACTATCTGATGCCAACAACGACGCTATCCGTGTTTTCATCATGGGACTCCGCAGCAACTATACTAAGGGAATATTATACGCGAACAACCCTAAAAGTCTTGGGGAAGCATATGCCATTGCTTGCACAATATACCACGATAACCAGGGCACTCATTTCGAGAACGCACCCATAAGGCGACAAGAACATCGCAATGAACAGCGACATTACCAAAAGATTGAGAACCGCCAGTTGAAACCATCATACCAAGTGCAACAAAGACATCATAATTACCCACCACCACAACAAAACTACACTGAACCAATGGAAGTCGACAATTTAATATATTATAGAACACCCACAAACTTCCAACAACAACAACCAAAATGGAGCAATAATAATTCTTCACGGAACAACTTTACTCACCATAATCCATTCCCCACCAACAACCAGATACCTGAAAAGAAACATACACCAAACACAAGACGAGGATTTCCAGTCGGTTCAATCCCAACACAGCAACGACGATTTTAAACTGGAAGTGCTTTTTTAGGCGCGTGAATGGTTTACCGTGTTTACAACGCACTTGCAGGGAAACCATTAAATCATTAAATATTCTAATTGATACAGGGGCCACAAATAATTATATAAGTACTAATTGTAGGATAGGGAAATCTATTAAAATCAAACCTATAAAAGTCAAAACACTTCATGGATATTCCATAATATACTCAAAAAAAATAATTACTGTTTTAAATCACCACTTAACTTTTTACGAAACAGAAGTGCTGCAAGAATTCGATATGCTTCTCGGAGAACAGGGCTTACGAACAGCCAAAACAGAAATTAATCTATTTGACTATAGTTTAAAATACAAAACGCAAATGATAAATAATGAACAGAAAATATATTATACAATAAGTAATGAAACGTATAGGGAAGATATTGGAAAAATTGTGGAAAGAAACAATAAAACTAATGAAATATTGCCATTCACTACAACGATTCAGACAGCGATTAGGACAAAGTCAGAAGATCCTATTTATGTTAAGCAATACCCTTATCCAATGTCAGATAATGAGTTCATTAACAACGAAATACAAAAGTTATTAGATAACGAAATCATACAGCCAAGTAGGAGTCCGTACAATTATCCCATTTGGACAGTCGCAAAAAACGGCACTGATGATCAAGGTAAACCCAAAAGACGAATGGTAGTAGATTTTCAGAAGCTAAATGCTCAGACAATCACTAACCGCTACCCAATTCCTATGTTGGAATGACAATCCAGAACTTAGGCAAAGCAAAAGTATTTACTACGTTAGATTTAGAGTCAGGATTTCATTAAATCCTTATAAAAGAATCGGATAGAGAAAAAACAGAATTCAGTGTGAATGGTACAAAGTATGAATTCTTAAGGATGCCGTTTGGACTTAAAAACGCTCCTTCCATTTTTCAACGATGCGTTGATGACATTCTCCGTCCATATATAGGAAAATTTGCGCATGTCTATATAGACGATGTATTAATATACTCTTCCTCACCTGAAGAACACTTGGAACACATCCGTACTATAGTAAATGCACTTTACACAGCAAACATGAAAATATCTGACGAAAAATCACATTTCTTTCAGGACTCTGTCGAATATTTAGGACATATAATTAAACATAATAAAATAACAGTAGATCCTAATAAAGTAGAAGCAATAAAGAATTATCCCATTCCTACAAATTTGAAAAAACTTAGATCATTCTTAGGTTTGGCAAGTTATTATAAAAAATTTATTCAAAATTTCGCAGCTATAGTAAAACCACTCAGCGTGCATCTGAGAGGTGAAAATGGTGGAATCAATTAAAATCGAAGTGCAAAAGTAAAAATTAGTCTTGACCAAGCAGCATTAGACGCATGAAATAAAGTAAAAGACGCGCTTCAAGCGCAAGTCGAATTATTTCAACCTGAATTTACTAAGCCATTTGAATTAACTACTGACGCAAGCAATTTCGCTATCGGCGCAGTTCTTTCCCAAAATAAAAAACCTATTGCATTAATTTCACGAACTTTAAATAAAACCTTTACGGCATCGCTGATCTAACAATATATACTGACCTTCAATCAATAATCTTTTCCATTTCGGACAAAAATCCTAACACAAAACTTAAAAGGTGGAAAAATTTCATAGAAGAATATGGAGCAAAATTAGTGTATAAACCTGGACATCAGAATGTTGTTGCAGATGCTTTATCAAGACAACCCCTGAATGCTTTTAAGAATCAAATAATACCAATATTTGATGCAAATAAAATGATTGAAATAGATACATGTACGGTTTTTCCAGATAGAGTTAGACATATTGTATACTATAAAACAAAGGACGAGCTAATAGATAGATTAAAGAAAATAGCAAATCCCAAAGTCCTAAATGCACTAAAATTGAATGAAGAAACATTATTTCATTTGCACGATAACATTATCGCTACTTACCCAGCTAATTTATTTGTTATAGCACAAACACAACTAGAAGACGTAACTGATTTAGCCAAACAGAAAGAAATAATAATCAACACACATAGAAGAGCACATAGAAACTACATAAACAATGCTGAAGAGATACAATTATCATGCTATTGGCCAAAAATTAAAGAAATGTGTAAAAAAGAATGTATAGATTGTAATATTTGCTTACAAAATAAATACGAACGTATACCAAATAAGCAGCCAATAGGAAAAACACCAATACCCACAAAAGTAGGAGAATATATACAGATGGACATATTTTATATGAATAACCAAATGCATATTAGTACAATTGATAAATATGGTAACTACTATTACATACAACGGATCGATAGTAAAACAAATTTCCATGAGTATATTGAAGAAATTCTTACACAAATATACCCAAACACTAAACATTTAATGACTGATAATGCAAACGTATTCACTGGTGTAGTGGCAAAGAGTATTTATGAACGTTTAGAAATACAGCACACAACAACGCCAATCCATCATTCGACAACAAACAGTCAAGTTGAACGTATTCACGGCACTCTAATTGAAGTATCAACAGCATTGGCACAACAGAATAACTCTTCACCAAGAGACGTACTATTTAATGCAACAAAACAATATAACAAAACGATTCATTCTACAACAGGATATATGCCCGAAGACGTTTTTTTCAACAGAGAGAAATACCCTGACATTAAAGGAACTCTTGAACATAAACTGGAGAAATTGCTCAATTATCACAACAAAAATAGACACCCAATAAATTATAAAGAAGGAGATTTGATATACGCCAAAACTCACCGACGCAATAAATATCAAAATCAAAGTTTGTACAGTACAGAACGAAGCCAAAAGGAACAAATATTAATAAATAAAATCGAATCATTGAAAACACAGCTAATACCGAATACACACCGTGAAAAAAGATCACTAAACTCTCTAGGTTCAATGTTAAAATTCGTCACCGGTACACCGGACCATGATGACTTAATCGAAATAAAGGTAAAATTAATATTAGATAAAAACATTGCTGTCTGTAACAAAAAGTACACTTCAGTAAATATATGTAAAAATTATCTAGGAAGTAATATATGTAATATTAACAATAACAATAATTGTACTGTAAAAATACTAAAAAATAGACTAGCTAAATGTAACATAATTCAGGAAAATAATAATGCACCACTCACAATACTTGAGAGCGGTTACATACTCACCGACAACGAACATATTTGGAATGGTCAAACAATTAAAGGTCCTAAATTAATCCAATTTAATATATCTACAAACATAGATGGAAAAATTTACTTCAACCATCAGAAAGAAATAAAAGAAGCCATACATCAAAAACACGATGAACAGATGGAAATTCTTCACATCTTATCATCGGATTCCATCCACAAATTCTCGAACATACAAGAAATGTCAAAATATCTAATCCCAATAGAACAGCATCCCATTCAACATACTATTTATTTCATACTCATAATTTTAGGAGCAATACCATGTTTATACATTCTAGCAAAATTACTTGATTACTACAAAGCTATAAAACAATCAAAAAGAAGAAAATTTTCTGAACACATTTACGCAATAGAATTAGAAAGATTAAGAACAGAAACAAATACACTGTAGAAAGTGAGGACCCTTTATTTTAAGAAGAGGGTAGTTAATACTGATATAAGTATAGGTTGTATATCTGTGCATACAGATCATTAATAACATGTTAGTTTTAGTATGCATCCTAAAGAAACACATATTAGTCTTAGTATGCATCCTAAGCAAACAAGCACAAAAGAAAGTAGTTCATATAATAGCCTTTAAATATATTTAAAATTGTTATAAAAGATTGTTGCGAAGAACGTACACTACACACTTCCTAGGGCGAAAGTATTATAAAACTTTTTACTCCTGCTACAGTTCACTCTGGCTTCCCAATTACAATTGACAGCGAGCAAAAAGATGTCTGCCGAAAAAAAATGTGCGTTTTTTACTGACTGGTAGTTCAAACAATTGATAAAGTAGTCGGTTAGTTCGATTACTTAAGATTCGATAACAATTAATTGAATTTTGCAGCCTTAACCTTAAATTTGTTTTGTTTTATTAATAACTTTCTTAGGTTTCATATGATCGAAGAGAAATTTAGACTCACTGAACAAATTGTGAAGTTATAGATAATTTTGTAAGAACATGATACAATTTTTAATATTTTAAATAATTTTTTTTTTTGTCTTTTTTCTCCAAGTTTTACAAACAAATATTTTAAGTTTGTTCAGTTTTTTTAATTTTAATTTATTTCATATAAAGTTTATTGATGAATAAAAAAGCTAAAAAGTTAAATATTTTTTATCATAACTAATAATTTAAAGATAAATTAACCTCATCTGTTATGATGATTGGACTGGGTGGCACTTGTCACATTTCGTTTGACAGACGCCATGTTCTGCGCAAATTGGCTTCTTGCATTTTACACAAATTTGCCGTGTATTTCTTCTTTGTTTTTGTGAGTAACAAATATAGTACTTTCCTTTCATTTTGATTCGCCCAGATGCATCTCTCTCTGGTGTTCCATCCTTCCGAAATTCGGCTTCTGGCTCACCTGAACAGTATAGCTTATATATAAATAATTTTAACACCCACAATACCAGAAGAACAGCACAAAGAAGATTCAAAGTCGATAGATTCTCACATGAATATGAAAGGAGCACGATAGCCGTTACATTGCCAACAATACTAAACAAAATACCACATAACATGATTACTGAAACAATTAAATTCAAAGGAAATTAAATGATAAAAACCTACTTAATAAATAAACAATTAACTAAAAATATGTAAAATATCTATATAAACATAAATTGAAAACATAATGTTTAAACAAAAAAAAAAAAAAAATAAGTAATATTAAAAATTAGTAACTATAAATAAAAGACGATATACGAGTACAACACTATATTCTTATTGTTATAATTATATTGTTATCCTGCAGACAAGCTAATGAGCTTTGCGGGTTAGACTAATAACTTTATGTATTATAAACTTATAATTAATTTTAATACTATTATTATTTATATCTATTTATTAGATATACCTTGGATTTTGTAAATTAATGAATTTTTAAATAAATAAAGCTAAATAAAAAAACCAACAGGTGGATGGCATATTCAATAGGATACTCATCCTATTATGCTATGGAGCAGAACTGCTCCTAGAGCATAACCACTGGTATACGTTTTTTATGCAAATGGTTGGTGATCTTTAGCTTTTTTGAATATACATACATACATGGAAGCTGAGATTATAAGATTTTTCATTTTATTAAAAGCATTTTGTTGTTCTTTTAAATTAAACTTTCGAAGTCGATTAAATATCTGTGTTAAGTTCCTTATATAGCGTTCAAATGTCAATTAGTATATCGTTACCTGAAATGCAAAAGGGCGTAACAACCAAAAAATTCAAAATGGGGTTTTTCATTTATTATTGTAGTGCAAATCGAATTACATGTCCTCCTACATTTTTACAGCCCTACTGTCAATAACAACCATTTTATTAAAGAAAATCAAAAGGTCGTAACAACAAAGTTGGTTTTTTCTTAAACCAAAAGGGCGCAACCCACATCTAATAAAAATGACGATTAAAGAAATTTTTTTTTCTACGAAATAAATGCATCATCGCAATTTAATGCTGTACTGAAGAAATTGCAACACCAGCTTCGTAATCTTTGATTTTTTGGAGTTTTTTTGTCTCTCCTGTAAAATTTTGAAATATGTTGTTACGCCCTTTTGCATTTCAGGTAACGATATGTCGTTATCGTCTACATATGGTAGATCTTCATACGATTGTTCATACACTGGAAGGGAGCTGGCATCAAATGGCATCCTATTGAATTCGTACATGCCAAATGGTGCAACAAATGCCATTTTATCTTGATATTCGTGTAGAATGTCGTCTGCTCTTAGTATGGATAGCGATCTGCCTTGGTGTTAGAACTTAATTCACGATAGTCAATACACACGCCTCCAGTTTTCTTTGGTATTATGACCAAAAAAACAGCCCATGGTGAATTACATTCGACTATTACTGCAAGCCTTAGCATTTTGTTGATTTCCTCGTTCAGAGCAGTTTTTCTTGTTGGGATAAGGAATAAGAGTGAACTGCAAACGGTACATGTTCTTCAGTCTGGATACGATGTGCAGCGAATGGGTTAGTCCCAGTTGGCTCTTCAAAAATGCCTTGATGACAAACAAGCAATTTGTCTGAGCTAATACGATCTTCATGGGGAATCCCAATAGCATCGGAATCTTTTAAAATATGGATATCCAATAAATATTTTTTTGTTTTTATCCATTACCCCTCTTAGGAGATGGCTTCCACAAAGCATCTCTACCTGACACGATTCGCCGCTGCTGTTTTTGCGTCTTGCCATGTCTGGTTATTCAGCCTTAGTTCTTGAAGGATAGTGCGTCTTCAGGTGTTTCTTGGACGTCCACGGTTTCTTGAGGCCTGAGGATTCCACTCTAGCACCATTCTTGTAATACTCTCGGGCTTCCTTCCAATAGATATAGGGGCATGAAATTTCCTCTACATAGGCATCGTGGTCAGGTTTTCTCACTTTTATTGGCCGTGCAAGTAATCTTGAGGCTTCGCCAGCTATTCGTTTTCCAATTCGAATTGCATCTCTGAAGATGTTTTGGTCTGTGTGCGGGAAATAGTCATTGTGATCTGTGGTGTGTTGCTTAGTGGTGAAATCTTCTGTTTATCTTCAAAGAAGCTAATAAATTTATAAACTTCCTTCAAAACATTACTACATGGTGAAGATGCCTTGCAACTAATGTCCATTCCATTTACTCCGATCTCCAGAAGATTTGTAAATAGAAACCGATTTTTCGGTTCATCTTAAAAATACAAACATCTTTCAGCAATGTTAGGAAGAATTCCTGTTTGACGCATTTGGACGATAAATGAGTTTGATTTTTCGAACCCTTGCACTAACAACGATGTCGCAAATGGTGTGCATAACTTTGCCAGTTGTGCAAGATCGATCAGCTAAAGTGATTTCCGGTCTCACATTTTCAAAGATACAGCCAAACCAAAGATCGCTTCCCCCAGAGTTGTGGGCAATGTGGGACCAATGACTGTCGTTGAAATGCTGTTGAAAGAAGGACAATTTGCTTAATATATATTAATTGTAATTGACCTACTTCCCTTTATTGTTTTTGTGTTCTTGCTACTCATCTTTCTTGTTCGTCTTATATACCAACCTTTTATAAACTTATGGTGGCCAAGAACTTTTACACGGCAACAGGATCTCTTTGTCCATTAAAGCTCGCAGTGCACTGATTTTGCTGCAAGTGTTCAGCAGAGAATGCTGCCATGTCATCGATATAGCTTTCGCTATAAATAATTCTGCTTCACTTTCTCTGTTCCTGTTCACCGCGATTCCAGCAACAGGAACTGTTGATACAACAGTGCATTTGCGCACAAAATATTAACAGAATTCTAAAAGCAGCAAACAGTTACAATTTGAACTGTAGTTTTATAATAAAGTTCTTTTCACTTTACTTTGTCATACTTTGTAACTATAAAACCATTAAACTAATCGTACTAAAACATTCGAACGTAGAAAATCATTTCTACACACTTCTAACCTGTAAAAAGGCTTACAGGATTAAACAGTTCCTTAATTCGCTAATAACCGCAACTTTATTTTTGTTATTATTATAAAAAGGTTTTACGAAAATTTAACTGAATTGTTTTTGATAAAAAATTATAAAAAATATGATATTTCCACCAAAGTTTATCATCGCAGGTTCATGAGACATTACCGAATCTTCTTCCCAATTTGCTTTGTAATATTCTCCAATGTTATACAAATCACAGCACGTGTTTATAAAGGGTGGTTAAATTTCAAGGGCCGATGTTGATTTTGAATAAAACACAAACTATTTAGGAAATTATAGTAATTTTATTTTATTATGATGTATTGGTATTACTCAATTATGTATGGAACAAAATATCGGCCAAATGGGCGCCGCGACCTCGGCGGCACACCTCCATCCGATGGTCCAAATTTTCGATGACGCTGAGGCATAATGGAGGTTCTATGCCGTTAATGTGCCGAATTATCTGATCCTTTAGGTCTTGAATTGTTGCTGGCTTATCGACGTACACCTTTTCTTTCAAATAACCCCAAAGAAAAAAGTCCAACGGTGTCAAATCACATGATCTTGGCGGCCAATTGACATCGCCATTACGTGAGATAACACGGCTATTGAATTTGTTGCGCAAAAGAGCCATTGTTTCGTTAGCTGTGTGGCAAGTGGCACCGTCCTGCTTCCATAAAAAGTTCGTTATCATCTCACGATAGCGAACACCATTCACAGTAACTGCCTGACCGGCCTCATTTTGGAAAAAAATACGGCCCGATGATGCCGCCAGCCCATAAACCGCACCAAACAGTCACTCTTTGTGGGTGCATTGGTTTTTCGACAATCACTCTTGGATTCTCATTCGCCCAAATGCGGCAATTCTGTTTATTGACGAATCCACTGAGGTGAAAATGTGCCTCATCACTGAAGATGATTTTCTTCGAAAATTGATCATCCACTGTTGCCATTTCTTGCCACCATTCTGCCCATTCACGACGTTTGGAATGGTCAAGAGGCTTTAGTTCTTGAGCCAACTGCACCTTGTAAGCGTGTAAATGCAAGTCTTTATGCATAATGTTCATCAACGACGAGCGTGAGAGGTGCAATTGTTGGGAACGACGACGAGTTGAGGTGGACGGCTCTTCAGCCACACTATCGCGAACAGCAGCAATATTTTCTGCAGTACGAGCTGTACGAGCATGCACTGGTGTTCTCACATCTTCTACAGACCCGGTTTGCTCGAATTTTTCCACGATTTTTGCGATTGTACGCACATTTTGACGATGAAATTGAACAAAAAAATTACGAAGTGCACGATATGCATTTTGATTTGAACTCCCATTTTCATAATAAGTCTGGATAACTTTAACACGTTGTTGGATTGTGTATCTCTCCATGGTTCAAATTGAGTAAGTCTGAAAAAGAGAAATGTCAAATAAAATTCGGTAAAAACTTGGCGTTTAGGTGTGGTTCACATTCAACATCGGCCCATACAATTTAACCACCCTTTACTACATATGTCATGTCATGTGTGTAATGTCGTTTACGTTCACCAATAAGACATCTAAAGATTTAAGGACTCCATTTCTTAGCTCAATAACATTCTGAACGAAACAGGATCAAAACCTGCGGTTCCAGTGAAAAGACAGCATCCCTTAAAATTGTGTTTTATAAATTACAAGTGCATCGTGCGAAGAGCCGGGATGTCTGGCATCAACATCCCTGATTCGCATATGGAAATTGCACACACACCTGCAAAAGCTAAAGTAGTACAAAAATGGTTCATTTAATCTAAAATAGCCTTTCCTATTCATGTATAAATGCCGAATATTTTTGTTTGTTCCATGATGACTAAATGTGTCCCATCCAAACAACCGACAATGCCCGGAAATTTGATTTTTGAATAAAACAAATTTTTTTTGGGCATTTTTCTCCTCCGTTATTTTTGAAAGAATCCAAAGTTTGCAAAGTTTTTTTTTTCTACCAAATCAATAACCTCGCTCAAAACAATAGACCAGGTTAGTTGAGCCATACCAAGGTCGTCAAAAAATAAGAAGTCGATGAAAGCATTTTAATTTATATTTTCTTTATCTAACATAAAACTTTTTTGTTTTTTAAAGAACAAACTTTATTGTTTACATTATTTATGGTTGCTAATCTGTCAAAAAAAAAAGACTTTCGATAACTTCTAAAAATGTTTTGGTTAGTTGCGTTGCCACTTTGCAAGTTCAAGTACATAAGTACAAATTAGTATATTTTGTGACAATGCAAAGTTTTTAAAAATAAAGGAAGTTTGTTCTTTCCAAGTTCCCCGATCTCTTTTTGTTTTGCAAATTAAAAAGTGTGTAATTTATCATAAGTTTTTTATTTTTAAAATTAAAATAAATACCTTAATAATTTTTTAAAATATAAATAAATATTTTTTTTATTAATAATATAATTTTTATTATAACATATAGCTACATAAAGTTATATTATGTAAATACATTCAAAATATATACTTGATAATTGAAATATAGGAATTTAATAATCTTACTGTTGCGGTAATTAGACCGTAAACTCCAAATAAAACTTAAGGCTTGGTTATGCGAACGTTGATTTAAGAAAAACTTAACGTATGTGTAGTTATAGAAACTTTAAAAATGTAACAAGCGAGTTAATACTGATATAAGTATAGGTTGTATATCTGTGCATACAGATAATTAAAAACAAATTAAATATAGTTTATCAGATCATTAAAATTAAATAAATTAGGCACAGACAATTATATTAAATAGACAAACATATCTTTAAAAACATTATCTAAAAACTCTACCACATAAATTATTACAACCATAAAACAATTATCACACTAAACAAATACATGTTAGTTTTAGTATGCATCCTAAACAAACACATATTAGTCTTAGTATGCATCCTAAACAAACAAGCACAAAAGAAAGTAGTTCATATAAATAGCCTGTAAGAAAATATTATAGTTAGTCTTAAAAATATTGAATAAAGAACAGCATATCGTTTGCTGCAAAGATATTTTTTTTGCTCCTTCTTGAAGAAAGAAGTTTAACTGGGGGCTCAACCAGGATTCAAGTGAAATAATCTTGTATCCAGCCAAAGTTCAACGATCCTGAAGAAGGATACAAAAATAAAAAATCCTGAAATATTGGAAAAATAAAAAATTTCCTGAAATATTGGAAAAATAAAAAATTCCTGAAACATTGGAAAAATAAAAAAGGTCCTGAAAAATTGGAACCAAATAAAACGTTTAAAATCGAATTCCACTAAAATAGCTATTAGCTGAATTCTTATGTAGTGAAGTGTTTTATAAGTGAAAATAAAATATAAGTGAAAAAATTCGAACTATTACGAAAGGAAAAAACTGGATTCCCGCAAAAAACGTTATCAATTATTTAATTCGTTCCGGAAATTAGAGGAAGATATCAACATGACTGAAGCCGCAACTCTCCAAGCTCATATTCAAGTGCTAACTGAGCAACTAAAATCACTAAAAACAGAAATGGAAACGATGAAAAACCAGACACCATTCCAGGTAGCCACAGTTCCCACCATGCCAGCACTTCGACCGAACATAACACTGGCAAACCAAATAAATACAGAAATTTTCAAATGTTTGCCAACGTTCAGCAGCACAGAAAGCGACTACAACCCATGGAGAAACCAGGTATGACTCAAATGGAAAATATTAAACAGTTTATAAATAGTCCTGAGTATTATAACTGTGTATGCATAATCCGTGTAAAAATTATCGGAGCTGCATCTAGAGTTCTATTGGTTAACGGAACAGAGCTAAACTTCTATGCCATAATTAGTCGATTAGACTACACATATTCTGACAAACGTCCCTTATATGTGCTAAAAGACGGAATGTCAAGAATTAGACAAGGGAATAAAACTCTAACCGAGTTTCATGACGAGATTCATCAAGCTCTAACACTAATCCAGCAGAAAATAGAAACCACAATATGAGAGCAGGAAGACTATGTGATGCCAACAACGACGCTATCCGTGTTTTCATCATGGGACTCCGCAGCAACTATACTAAGGGAATATTATACGCGAACAACCCTAAAAGTCTTGGGGAAGCATATGCCATTGCTTGCACAATATACCACGATAACCAGGGCACTCATTTCGAGAACGCACCCATAAGGCGACAAGAACATCGCAATGAACAGCGACATTACCAAAAGATTGAGAACCGCCAGTTGAAACCATCATACCAAGTGCAACAAAGACATCATAATTACCCACCACCACAACAAAACTACACTGAACCAATGGAAGTCGACAATTTAATATATTATAGAACACCCACAAACTTCCAACAACAACAACCAAAATGGAGCAATAATAATTCTTCACGGAACAACTTTACTCACCATAATCCATTCCCCACCAACAACCAGATACCTGAAAAGAAACATACACCAAACACAAGACGAGGATTTCCAGTCGGTTCAATCCCAACACAGCAACGACGATTTTAAACTGGAAGTGCTTTTTTAGGCGCGTGAATGGTTTACCGTGTTTACAACGCACTTGCAGGGAAACCATTAAATCATTAAATATTCTAATTGATACAGGGGCCACAAATAATTATATAAGTACTAATTGTAGGATAGGGAAATCTATTAAAATCAAACCTATAAAAGTCAAAACACTTCATGGATATTCCATAATATACTCAAAAAAAATAATTACTGTTTTAAATCACCACTTAACTTTTTACGAAACAGAAGTGCTGCAAGAATTCGATATGCTTCTCGGAGAACAGGGCTTACGAACAGCCAAAACAGAAATTAATCTATTTGACTATAGTTTAAAATACAAAACGCAAATGATAAATAATGAACAGAAAATATATTATACAATAAGTAATGAAACGTATAGGGAAGATATTGGAAAAATTGTGGAAAGAAACAATAAAACTAATGAAATATTGCCATTCACTACAACGATTCAGACAGCGATTAGGACAAAGTCAGAAGATCCTATTTATGTTAAGCAATACCCTTATCCAATGTCAGATAATGAGTTCATTAACAACGAAATACAAAAGTTATTAGATAACGAAATCATACAGCCAAGTAGGAGTCCGTACAATTATCCCATTTGGACAGTCGCAAAAAACGGCACTGATGATCAAGGTAAACCCAAAAGACGAATGGTAGTAGATTTTCAGAAGCTAAATGCTCAGACAATCACTAACCGCTACCCAATTCCTATGTTGGAATGACAATCCAGAACTTAGGCAAAGCAAAAGTATTTACTACGTTAGATTTAGAGTCAGGATTTCATTAAATCCTTATAAAAGAATCGGATAGAGAAAAAACAGAATTCAGTGTGAATGGTACAAAGTATGAATTCTTAAGGATGCCGTTTGGACTTAAAAACGCTCCTTCCATTTTTCAACGATGCGTTGATGACATTCTCCGTCCATATATAGGAAAATTTGCGCATGTCTATATAGACGATGTATTAATATACTCTTCCTCACCTGAAGAACACTTGGAACACATCCGTACTATAGTAAATGCACTTTACACAGCAAACATGAAAATATCTGACGAAAAATCACATTTCTTTCAGGACTCTGTCGAATATTTAGGACATATAATTAAACATAATAAAATAACAGTAGATCCTAATAAAGTAGAAGCAATAAAGAATTATCCCATTCCTACAAATTTGAAAAAACTTAGATCATTCTTAGGTTTGGCAAGTTATTATAAAAAATTTATTCAAAATTTCGCAGCTATAGTAAAACCACTCAGCGTGCATCTGAGAGGTGAAAATGGTGGAATCAATTAAAATCGAAGTGCAAAAGTAAAAATTAGTCTTGACCAAGCAGCATTAGACGCATGAAATAAAGTAAAAGACGCGCTTCAAGCGCAAGTCGAATTATTTCAACCTGAATTTACTAAGCCATTTGAATTAACTACTGACGCAAGCAATTTCGCTATCGGCGCAGTTCTTTCCCAAAATAAAAAACCTATTGCATTAATTTCACGAACTTTAAATAAAACCTTTACGGCATCGCTGATCTAACAATATATACTGACCTTCAATCAATAATCTTTTCCATTTCGGACAAAAATCCTAACACAAAACTTAAAAGGTGGAAAAATTTCATAGAAGAATATGGAGCAAAATTAGTGTATAAACCTGGACATCAGAATGTTGTTGCAGATGCTTTATCAAGACAACCCCTGAATGCTTTTAAGAATCAAATAATACCAATATTTGATGCAAATAAAATGATTGAAATAGATACATGTACGGTTTTTCCAGATAGAGTTAGACATATTGTATACTATAAAACAAAGGACGAGCTAATAGATAGATTAAAGAAAATAGCAAATCCCAAAGTCCTAAATGCACTAAAATTGAATGAAGAAACATTATTTCATTTGCACGATAACATTATCGCTACTTACCCAGCTAATTTATTTGTTATAGCACAAACACAACTAGAAGACGTAACTGATTTAGCCAAACAGAAAGAAATAATAATCAACACACATAGAAGAGCACATAGAAACTACATAAACAATGCTGAAGAGATACAATTATCATGCTATTGGCCAAAAATTAAAGAAATGTGTAAAAAAGAATGTATAGATTGTAATATTTGCTTACAAAATAAATACGAACGTATACCAAATAAGCAGCCAATAGGAAAAACACCAATACCCACAAAAGTAGGAGAATATATACAGATGGACATATTTTATATGAATAACCAAATGCATATTAGTACAATTGATAAATATGGTAACTACTATTACATACAACGGATCGATAGTAAAACAAATTTCCATGAGTATATTGAAGAAATTCTTACACAAATATACCCAAACACTAAACATTTAATGACTGATAATGCAAACGTATTCACTGGTGTAGTGGCAAAGAGTATTTATGAACGTTTAGAAATACAGCACACAACAACGCCAATCCATCATTCGACAACAAACAGTCAAGTTGAACGTATTCACGGCACTCTAATTGAAGTATCAACAGCATTGGCACAACAGAATAACTCTTCACCAAGAGACGTACTATTTAATGCAACAAAACAATATAACAAAACGATTCATTCTACAACAGGATATATGCCCGAAGACGTTTTTTTCAACAGAGAGAAATACCCTGACATTAAAGGAACTCTTGAACATAAACTGGAGAAATTGCTCAATTATCACAACAAAAATAGACACCCAATAAATTATAAAGAAGGAGATTTGATATACGCCAAAACTCACCGACGCAATAAATATCAAAATCAAAGTTTGTACAGTACAGAACGAAGCCAAAAGGAACAAATATTAATAAATAAAATCGAATCATTGAAAACACAGCTAATACCGAATACACACCGTGAAAAAAGATCACTAAACTCTCTAGGTTCAATGTTAAAATTCGTCACCGGTACACCGGACCATGATGACTTAATCGAAATAAAGGTAAAATTAATATTAGATAAAAACATTGCTGTCTGTAACAAAAAGTACACTTCAGTAAATATATGTAAAAATTATCTAGGAAGTAATATATGTAATATTAACAATAACAATAATTGTACTGTAAAAATACTAAAAAATAGACTAGCTAAATGTAACATAATTCAGGAAAATAATAATGCACCACTCACAATACTTGAGAGCGGTTACATACTCACCGACAACGAACATATTTGGAATGGTCAAACAATTAAAGGTCCTAAATTAATCCAATTTAATATATCTACAAACATAGATGGAAAAATTTACTTCAACCATCAGAAAGAAATAAAAGAAGCCATACATCAAAAACACGATGAACAGATGGAAATTCTTCACATCTTATCATCGGATTCCATCCACAAATTCTCGAACATACAAGAAATGTCAAAATATCTAATCCCAATAGAACAGCATCCCATTCAACATACTATTTATTTCATACTCATAATTTTAGGAGCAATACCATGTTTATACATTCTAGCAAAATTACTTGATTACTACAAAGCTATAAAACAATCAAAAAGAAGAAAATTTTCTGAACACATTTACGCAATAGAATTAGAAAGATTAAGAACAGAAACAAATACACTGTAGAAAGTGAGGACCCTTTATTTTAAGAAGAGGGTAGTTAATACTGATATAAGTATAGGTTGTATATCTGTGCATACAGATCATTAATAACATGTTAGTTTTAGTATGCATCCTAAAGAAACACATATTAGTCTTAGTATGCATCCTAAGCAAACAAGCACAAAAGAAAGTAGTTCATATAATAGCCTTTAAATATATTTAAAATTGTTATAAAAGATTGTTGCGAAGAACGTACACTACACACTTCCTAGGGCGAAAGTATTATAAAACTTTTTACTCCTGCTACAGTTCACTCTGGCTTCCCAATTACAATTGACAGCGAGCAAAAAGATGTCTGCCGAAAAAAAATGTGCGTTTTTTACTGACTGGTAGTTCAAACAATTGATAAAGTAGTCGGTTAGTTCGATTACTTAAGATTCGATAACAATTAATTGAATTTTGCAGCCTTAACCTTAAATTTGTTTTGTTTTATTAATAACTTTCTTAGGTTTCATATGATCGAAGAGAAATTTAGACTCACTGAACAAATTGTGAAGTTATAGATAATTTTGTAAGAACATGATACAATTTTTAATATTTTAAATAATTTTTTTTTTTGTCTTTTTTCTCCAAGTTTTACAAACAAATATTTTAAGTTTGTTCAGTTTTTTTAATTTTAATTTATTTCATATAAAGTTTATTGATGAATAAAAAAGCTAAAAAGTTAAATATTTTTTATCATAACTAATAATTTAAAGATAAATTAACCTCATCTGTTATGATGATTGGACTGGGTGGCACTTGTCACATTTCGTTTGACAGACGCCATGTTCTGCGCAAATTGGCTTCTTGCATTTTACACAAATTTGCCGTGTATTTCTTCTTTGCTTTTGTGAGTAACAAATATAGTACTTTCCTTTCATTTTGATTCGCCCAGATGCATCTCTCTCTGGTGTTCCATCCTTCCGAAATTCGGCTTCTGCCTCACCTGAACAGTATAGCTTATATATAAATAATTTTAACACCCACAACACCAGAAGAACAGCACAAAGAAGATTCAAAGTCGATAGATTCTCACATGAATATGAAAGGAGCACGATAGCCGTTACATTGCCAACAATACTAAACAAAATACCACATAACATGATTACTGAAACAATTAAATTCAAAGGAAATTAAATGATAAAAACCTACTTAATAAATAAACAATTAACTAAAAATATGTAAAATATATACATAAACATAAATTGAAAACATAATGTTTAAACAAAAAAAAATAAGTAATATTAAAAATTAGTATCTATAAATAAAAGACGATATACGAGTACAACACTATATTCTTATTGTTATAATTATATTGTTATCCTGCAGACAAGCTAATGAGCTTTGCGGGTTAGACTAATAACTTTATGTATTATAAACTTATAATTAACTTTAATACTATTATTATTTATATCTATTTGTTAGATATACCTTGGATTTTGTAAATTAATGAATTTTTAAATAAATAAAGCTAAATAAAAAAACCAACAGGTGGATGGCATATTCAATAGGATACTCATCCTATTATGCTATGGAGCAGAACTGCTCCTAGAGCATAACCACTGGTATACGTTTTTTATGCAAATGGTTGGTGATCTTTAGCTTTTTTAAATATACATACATACATGGAAGCTGAGATTATAAGATTTTTCATTTTATTAAAAGCATTTTGTTGCTCTTTTAAATTAAACTTTCGAAGTCGATTAAATATCTGTGTTAAGTTCCTTATATAGCGTTCAAATGTCAATTAGTATATGTCGTTATCGTCTACATATGGTAGATCTTCATACGATTGTTCATACACTGGAAGGGAGCTGGCATCAAATGGCATCCTATTGAATTCGTACATGCCAAATGGTGCAACAAATGCCATTTTATCTTGATATTCGTGTAGAATGTCGTCTGCTCTTAGTATGGATAGCGATCTGCCTTGGTGTTAGAACTTAATTCACGATAGTCAATACACACGCCTCCAGATTTCTTTGGTATTATGACCAAAAAAACAGCCCATGGTGAATTACATTCGACTATTACTGCAAGCCTTAGCATTTTGTTGATTTCCTCGTTCAGAGCAGTTTTTCTTGTTGGGATAAGGAATAAGAGTGAACTGCAAACGGTACATGTTCTTCAGTCTGGATACGATGTGCAGCGAATGGGTTAGTCCCAGTTGGCTCTTCAAAAATGCCTTGATGACAAACAAGCAATTTGTCTGAGCTAATACGATCTTCATGGGGAATCCCAATAGCATCGGAATCTTTTAAAATATGGATATCCAATAAATATTTTTTTGTTTTTATCCATTACCCCTCTTGGGAGATGGCTTCCACAAAGCATCTCTACCTGACACGATTCGCCGCTGCTGTTTTTGCGTCTTGCCATGTCTGGTTATTCAGCCTTAGTTCTTGAAGGATAGTGCGTCTTCAGGTGTTTCTTGGACGTCCACGGTTTCTTGAGGCCTGAGGATTCCACTCTAGCACCATTCTTATAATACTCTCGGGCTTCCTTCCAATAGATATAGGGGCATGAAATTTTCTCTACATAGGCATCGTGGTCAGGTTTTCTCACTTTTATTGGCCGTGCAAGTAATCTTGAGGCTTCGCCAGCTATTCGTTTTCCAATTCGAATTGCATCTCTGAAGATGTTTTGGTCTGTGTGCGGGAAATAGTCATTGTGATCTGTGGTGTGTTGCTTAGTGGTGAAATCTTCTGTTTATCTTCAAAGAAGCTAATAAATTTATAAACTTCCTTCAAAACATTACTACATGGTGAAGATGCCTTGCAACTAATGCCCATTCCATTTACTCCGATCTCCAGAAGATTTGTAAATAGAAACCGATTTTTCGGTTCATCTTAAAAATACAAACATCTTTCAGCAATGTTAGGAAGAATTCCTGTTTGACGCATTTGGACGATAAATGAGTTTGATTTTTCGAACCCTTGCACTAACAACGATGTCGCAAATGGTGTGCATAACTTTGCCAGTTGTGCAAGATCGATCAGCTAAAGTGATTTCCGGTCTCACGTTTTCAAAGATACAGCCAAACCAAAGATCGCTTCCCCCAGAGTTGTGGGCAATGCGGGACCAATGACTGTCGTTGAAATGCTGTTGAAAGAAGGGCAATTTGCTTAATATATATTAATTGTAATTGACCTACTTCCCTTTATTGTTTTTGTGTTCTTGCTACTCATCTTTCTTGTTCGTCTTATATACCAACCTTTTATAAACTTATGACGGCCAAGAACTTTTACACGGCAACAGGATCTCTTTGTCCATTAAAGCTCGCAGTGCACTGATTTTGCTGCAAGTGTTCAGCAGAGAATGCTGCCATGTCATCGATATAGCTTTCGCTATAAATAATTCTGCTTCACTTTCTCTGTTCCTGTTCACCGCGATTCCAGCCCTGCAGTTTCAGTGAGTAATTTACATTGTGCTGTTTGCTGTTTTTATTGATGTTCACCGCGAGACCGGCCCTGCAGTTTCAGAGAGTAATTTGTATTGTGCTGTTTGTTGTTTTGTTTAAATTTTGTTTGTAGCAATTATTTATGCATGTACACATACCTCAGTGCATTTGCGCACAAAATATTAACAGAATTCTAAATGCAGCAAACAGATACAATTTGAACTGTAGTTTTATAATAAAGTTCTTTTCACTTTATTTTGTCATACTTTGTAACTATAAAACCATTAAACTAATCGTACTAAAACATTCGAACGTAGAAAATCATTTCTACACACTTCTAACCTGTAAAAAGGCTTACAGGATTAAACAGTTCCTTAATTCGCTAATAACCGCAACTTTATTTTTGTTATTATTATAAAAAGGTTTTACGAAAATTTAACTGAATTGTTTTTGATAAAAAATTATAAAAAATATGATATTTCCACCAAAGTTTATCATCGCAGGTTCATGAGACATTACCGAATCTTCTTCCCAATTTGCTTTGTAATATTCTCCAATGTTATACAAATCACAGCACGTGTTTATAAAGGGTGGTTAAATTTCAAGGGCCGATGTTGATTTTGAATAAAACACAAACTATTTAGGAAATTATAGTAATTTTATTTTATTATGATGTATTGGTATTACTCAATTATGTATGGAACAAAATATCGGCCAAATGGGCGCCGCGACCTCGGCGGCACACCTCCATCCGATGGTCCAAATTTTCGATGACGCTGAGGCATAATGGAGGTTCTATGCCGTTAATGTGCCGAATTATCTGATCCTTTAGGTCTTGAATTGTTGCTGGCTTATCGACGTACACCTTTTCTTTCAAATAACCCCAAAGAAAAAAGTCCAACGGTGTCAAATCACATGATCTTGGCGGCCAATTGACATCGCCATTACGTGAGATAACACGGCTATTGAATTTGTTGCGCAAAAGAGCCATTGTTTCGTTAGCTGTGTGGCAAGTGGCACCGTCCTGCTTCCATAAAAAGTTCGTTATCATCTCACGATAGCGAACACCATTCACAGTAACTGCCTGACCGGCCTCATTTTGGAAAAAAATACGGCCCGATGATGCCGCCAGCCCATAAACCGCACCAAACAGTCACTCTTTGTGGGTGCATTGGTTTTTCGACAATCACTCTTGGATTCTCATTCGCCCAAATGCGGCAATTCTGTTTATTGACGAATCCACTGAGGTGAAAATGTGCCTCATCACTGAAGATGATTTTCTTCGAAAATTGATCATCCACTGTTGCCATTTCTTGCCACCATTCTGCCCATTCACGACGTTTGGAATGGTCAAGAGGCTTTAGTTCTTGAGCCAACTGCACCTTGTAAGCGTGTAAATGCAAGTCTTTATGCATAATGTTCATCAACGACGAGCGTGAGAGGTGCAATTGTTGGGAACGACGACGAGTTGAGGTGGACGGCTCTTCAGCCACACTATCGCGAACAGCAGCAATATTTTCTGCAGTACGAGCTGTACGAGCATGCACTGGTGTTCTCACATCTTCTACAGACCCGGTTTGCTCGAATTTTTCCACGATTTTTGCGATTGTACGCACATTTTGACGATGAAATTGAACAAAAAAATTACGAAGTGCACGATATGCATTTTGATTTGAACTCCCATTTTCATAATAAGTCTGGATAACTTTAACACGTTGTTGGATTGTGTATCTCTCCATGGTTCAAATTGAGTAAGTCTGAAAAAGAGAAATGTCAAATAAAATTCGGTAAAAACTTGGCGTTTAGGTGTGGTTCACATTCAACATCGGCCCATACAATTTAACCACCCTTTACTACATATGTCATGTCATGTGTGTAATGTCGTTTACGTTCACCAATAAGACATCTAAAGATTTAAGGACTCCATTTCTTAGCTCAATAACATTCTGAACGAAACAGGATCAAAACCTGCGGTTCCAGTGAAAAGACAGCATCCCTTAAAATTGTGTTTTATAAATTACAAGTGCATCGTGCGAAGAGCCGGGATGTCTGGCATCAACATCCCTGATTCGCATATGGAAATTGCACACACACCTGCAAAAGCTAAAGTAGTACAAAAATGGTTCATTTAATCTAAAATAGCCTTTCCTATTCATGTATAAATGCCGAATATTTTTGTTTGTTCCATGATGACTAAATGTGTCCCATCCAAACAACCGACAATGCCCGGAAATTTGATTTTTGAATAAAACAAATTTTTTTTTTGGGCATTTTTCTCCTCCGTTATTTTTGAAAGAATCCAAAGTTTGCAAAGTTTTTTTTTCTACCAAATCAATAACCTCGCTCAAAACAATAGACCAGGTTAGTTGAGCCATACCAAGGTCGTCAAAAAATAAGAAGTCGATGAAAGCATTTTAATTTATATTTTCTTTATCTAACATAAAACTTTTTTGTTTTTTAAAGAACAAACTTTATTGTTTACATTATTTATGGTTGCTAATCTGTCAAAAAAAAAGACTTTCGATAACTTCTAAAAATGTTTTGGTTAGTTGCGTTGCCACTTTGCAAGTTCAAGTACATAAGTACAAATTAGTATATTTTGTGACAATGCAAAGTTTTTAAAAATAAAGGAAGTTTGTTCTTTCCAAGTTCCCCGATCTCTTTTTGTTTTGCAAATTAAAAAGTGTGTAATTTATCATAAGTTTTTTATTTTTAAAATTAAAATAAATACCTTAATAATTTTTTAAAATAAAATAAATATTTTTTTTATTAATAATATAATTTTTATTATAACATATAGCTACATAAAGTTATATTATGTAAATACATTCAAAATATATACTTGATAATTGAAATATAGGAATTTAATAATCTTACTGTTGCGGTAATTAGACCGTAAACTCCAAATAAAACTTAAGGCTTGGTTATGCGAACGTTGATTTAAGAAAAACTTAACGTATGTGTAGTTATAGAAACTTTAAAAATGTAACAAGCGAGTTAATACTGATATAAGTATAGGTTGTATATCTGTGCATACAGATAATTAAAAACAAATTAAATATAGTTTATCAGATCATTAAAATTAAATAAATTAGGCACAGACAATTATATTAAATAGACAAACATATCTTTAAAAACATTATCTAAAAACTCTACCACATAAATTATTACAACCATAAAACAATTATCACACTAAACAAACACATATTAGTCTTAGTATGCATCCTAAACAAACAAGCACAAAAGAAAGTAGTTCATATAAATAGCCTGTAAGAAAATATTATAGTTAGTCTTAAAAATATTGAATAAAGAACAGCATATCGTTTGCTGCAAAGATATTTTTTTTACTCCTTCTTGAAGAAAGAAGTTTAACTGGGGGCTCAACCGGGATTCAAGTGAAATAATCTTGTATCCAGCCAAAGTTCAACGATCCTGAAGAAGGATACAAAAATAAAAAATCCTGAAATATTGGAAAAATAAAAAATTTCCTGAAATATTGGAAAAATAAAAAATTCCTGAAACATTGGAAAAATAAAAAAGGTCCTGAAAAATTGGAACCAAATAAAACGTTTAAAATCGAATTCCACTAAAATAGCTATTAGCTGAATTCTTATGTAGTGAAGTGTTTTATAAGTGAAAATAAAATATAAGTGAAAAAATTCGAACTATTACGAAAGGAAAAAACTGGATTCCCGCAAAAAACGTTATCAATTATTTAATTCGTTCCGGAAATTAGAGGAAAATATCAACATGACTGAAGCCGCAACTCTCCAAGCTCATATTCAAGTGCTAACTGAGCAACTAAAATCACTAAAAACAGAAATGGAAACGATGAAAAACCAGACACCATTCCAGGTAGCAACAGTTCCCACCATGCCAACACTCCGACCGAACATAACACTGGCAAACCAAATAAATACAGAAATTTTCAAATGTTTGCCAAGGTTCAGCAGCACAGAAAGCGACTACAACCCATGGAGAAACCAGGTATGACTCAAATGGAAAATATTAAACAGTTTATAAATAGTCCTGAGTATTATAACTGTGTATGCATAATCCGTGTAAAAATTATCGGAGCTGCATCTAGAGTTCTATTGGTTAACGGAACAGAGCTAAACTTCTATGCCATAATTAGTCGATTAGACTACACATATTTTGACAAACGTCCCTTATATGTGCTAAAAGACGGAATGTCAAGAATTAGACAAGGGAATAAAACTCTAACCGAGTTTCATGACGAGATTCATCAAGCTCTAACACTAATCCAGCAGAAAATAGAAACCACAATATGAGAGCAGGAAGACTATGTGATGCCAACAACGACGCTATCCGTGTTTTCATCATGGGACTCCGCAGCAACTATACTAAGGGAATATTATACGCGAACAACCCTAAAAGTCTTGGGGAAGCATATGCCATTGCTTGCACAATATACCACGATAACCAGGGCACTCATTTCGAGAACGCACCCATAAGGCGACAAGAACATCGCAATGAACAGCGACATACCAAAAGATTGAGAACCGCCAGTTGAAACCATCATACCAAGTGCAACAAAGACATCAGAATTACCCACCACCACAACAAAACTACACTGAACCAATGGAAGTCGACAATTTAATATATTATAGAACACCCACAAACTTCCAACAACAACAACCAAAATGGAGCAATAATAATTCTTCACGGAACAACTTTACTCACCATAATCCATTCCCCACCAACAACCAGATACCTGAAAAGAAACATACACCAAACACAAGACGAGGATTTCCAGTCGGTTCAATCCCAACACAGCAACGACGATTTTAAACTGGAAGTGCTTTTTTAGGAGCGTGAATGGTTTACCGTGTTTACAACGCACTTGCAGGGAAACCATTAAATCATTAAATATTCTAATTGATACAGGGGCCACAAATAATTATATAAGTACTAATTGTAGGATAGGGAAATCTATTAAAATCAAACCTATAAAAGTCAAAACACTTCATGGATATTCCATAATATACTCAAAAAAAATAATTACTGTTTTAAATCACCACTTAACTTTTTACGAAACAGAAGTGCTGCAAGAATTCGATATGCTTCTCGGAGAACAGGGCTTACGAACAGCCAAAACAGAAATTAATCTATTTGACTATAGTTTAAAATATAAATACAAAACACAAATGATAAATAATGAACAGAAAATATATTATACAATAAGTAATGAAACGTATAGGGAAGATATTGGAAAAATTGTGGAAAGAAACAATAAAACTAATGAAATATTGCCATTCACTACAACGATTCAGACAGCGATTAGGACAAAGTCAGAAGATCCTATTTATGTTAAGCAATACCCTTATCCAATGTCAGATAATGAGTTCATTAACAACGAAATACAAAAGTTATTAGATAACGAAATCATACAGCCAAGTAGGAGTCCGTACAATTATCCCATTTGGACAGTCGCAAAAAACGGCACTGATGATCAAGGTAAACCCAAAAGACGAATGGTAGTAGATTTTCAGAAGCTAAATGCTCAGACAATCACTGACCGCTACCCAATTCCTATGTTGGAATGACAATCCAGAACTTAGGCAAAGCAAAAGTATTTACTACGTTAGATTTAGAGTCAGGATTTCATCAAATCCTTATAAAAGAATCGGATAGAGAAAAAACAGAATTCAGTGTGAATGGTACAAAGTATGAATTCTTAAGGATGCCGTTTGGACTTAAAAACGCTCCTTCCATTTTTCAACGATGCGTTGATGACATTCTCCGTCCATATATATAGGAAAATTTGCGCATGTCTATATAGACGATGTATTAATATACTCTTCCTCACCTGAAGAACACTTGGAACACATCCGTACTATAGTAAATGCACTTTACACAGCAAACATGAAAATATCTGACGAAAAATCACATTTCTTTCAGGACTCTGTCGAATATTTAGGACATATAATTAAACATAATAAAATAACAGTAGATCCTAATAAAGTAGAAGCAATAAAGAATTATCCCATTCCTACAAATTTGAAAAAACTTAGATCATTCTTAGGTTTGGCAAGTTATTATAAAAAATTTATTCAAAATTTCGCAGCTATAGTAAAACCACTCAGCGTGCATCTGAGAGGTGAAAATGGTGGAATCAATTAAAATCGAAGTGCAAAAGTAAAAATTAGTCTTGACCAAGCAGCATTAGACGCATGAAATAAAGTAAAAGACGCGCTTCAAGCGCAAGTCGAATTATTTCAACCTGAATTTACTAAGCCATTTGAATTAACTACTGACGCAAGCAATTTCGCTATCGGCGCAGTTCTTTCCCAAAATAAAAAACCTATTGCATTAATTTCACGAACTTTAAATAAAACCTTTACGGCATCGCTGATCTAACAATATATACTGACCTTCAGTCAATAATCTTTTCCATTTCGGACAAAAATCCTAACACAAAACTTAAAAGGTGGAAAAATTTCATAGAAGAATATGGAGCAAAATTAGTGTATAAACCTGGACATCAGAATGTTGTTGCAGATGCTTTATCAAGACAACCCCTGAATGCTTTTAAGAATCAAATAATACCAATATTTGATGCAAATAAAATGATTGAAATAGATACATGTACGGTTTTTCCAGATAGAGTTAGACATATTGTATACTATAAAACAAAGGACGAGCTAATAGATAGATTAAAGAAAATAGCAAATCCCAAAGTCCTAAATGCACTAAAATTGAATGAAGAAACATTATTTCATTTGCACGATAACATTATCGCTACTTACCCAGCTAATTTATTTGTTATAGCACAAACACAACTAGAAGACGTAACTGATTTAGCCAAACAGAAAGAAATAATAATCAACACACATAGAAGAGCACATAGAAACTACATAAACAATGCTGAAGAGATACTATTATCATGCTATTGGCCAAAAATTAAAGAAATGTGTAAAAAAGAATGTATAGATTGTAATATTTGCTTACAAAATAAATACGAACGTATACCAAATAAGCAGCCAATAGGAAAAACACCAATACCCACAAAAGTAGGAGAATATATACAGATGGACATATTTTATATGAATAACCAAATGCATATTAGTACAATTGATAAATATGGTAACTACTATTACATACAACGGATCGATAGTAAAACAAATTTCCATGAGTATATTGAAGAAATTCTTACACAAATATACCCAAACACTAAACATTTAATGACTGATAATGCAAACGTATTCACTGGTGTAGTGGCAAAGAGTATTTATGAACGTTTAGAAATACAGCACACAACAACGCCAATCCATCATTCGACAACAAACAGTCAAGTTGAACGTATTCACGGCACTCTAATTGAAGTATCAACAGCATTGGCACAACAGAATAACTCTTCACCAAGAGACGTACTATTTAATGCAACAAAACAATATAACAAAACGATTCATTCTACAACAGGATATATGCCCGAAGACGTTTTTTTCAACAGAGAGAAATACCCTGACATTAAAGGAACTCTTGAACATAAACTGGAGAAATTGCTCAATTATCACAACAAAAATAGACACCCAATAAATTATAAAGAAGGAGATTTGATATACGCCAAAACTCACCGACGCAATAAATATCAAAATCAAAGTTTGAACAGTACAGAACGAAGCCAAGAGGAACAAATATTAATAAATAAAATCGAATCATTGAAAACACAGCTAATACCGAATACACACCGTGAAAAAAGATCACTAAACTCTCTAGGTTCAATGTTAAAATTCGTCACCGGTACACCGGACCATGATGACTTAATCGAAATAAAGGCAAAATTAATATTAGATAAAAACATTGCTGTCTGTAACAAAAAGTACACTTCAGTAAATAAATGTAAAAATTATCTAGGAAGTAATATATGTAATATTAACAATAACAATAATTGTACTGTAAATATACTAAAAAATAGACTAGCTAAATGTAACATAATTCAGGAAAATAATAATGCACCACTCACAATACTTGAGAGCGGTTACATACTCACCGACAACGAACATATTTGGAATGGTCAAACAATTAAAGGTCCTAAATTAATCCAATTTAATATATCTACAAACATAGATGGAAAAATTTACTTCAACCATCAGAAAGAAATAAAAGAAGCCATACATCAAAAACACGATGAACAGATGGAAATTCTTCACATCTTATCATCGGATTCCATCCACAAATTCTCGAACATACAAGAAATGTCAAAATATCTAATCCCAATAGAACAGCATCCCATTCAAAATACTATTTATTTCATACTCATAATTTTAGGAGCAATACCATGTTTATACATTCTAGCAAAATTACTTGATTACTACAAAGCTATAAAACAATCAAAAAGAAGAAAATTTTCTGAACACATTTACGCAATAGAATTAGAAAGATTAAGAACAGAAACAAATACACTGTAGAAAGTGAGGACCCTTTATTTTAAGAAGAGGGTAGTTAATACTGATATAAGTATAGGTTGTATATCTGTGCATACAGATCATTAATAACATGTTAGTTTTAGTATGCATCCTAAAGAAACACATATTAGTCTTAGTATGCATCCTAAGCAAACAAGCACAAAAGAAAGTAGTTCATATAATAGCCTTTAAATATATTTAAAATTGTTATAAAAGATTGTTGCAAAGAACGTACACTACACACTTCCTAGGGCGAAAGTATTATAAAACTTTTTACTCCTGCTACAGTTCACTCTGGCTTCCCAATTACAATAGACAGTGAGCAAAAAGATGTCTGCCGAAAAAAATGTGCGTTTTTTACTGACTGGTAGTTCAAACAATTGATAAAGTAGTCGGTTAGTTCGATTACTTAAGATTCGATAACAATTAATTGAATTTTGCAGCCTTAACCTTAAATTTGGGTTTTGTTTTATTAATAACTTTCTTAGGTTTCATGTGATCGAAGAGAAATTTAGACTCACTGAACAAATTTTGAAGTTATAGATAATTTTGTAAGAACATGATACAATTTTTAATATTTTAAATAATTTTTTTTTTGCCTTTTTTCTCCAAGTTTTACAAACAAATATTTTAAGTTTATTCAGTTTTTGTAATTTTAATTTATTTCATATAAAGTTTATTGATGAATAAAAAAGCTAAAAAGTTAAATATTTTTTATCATAACTAATAATTTAAAGATAAATTAACCTCATCTGTTATGATGATTGGACTGGGTGGCACTTGTCACATTTCGTTTGACAGACGCCATGTTCTGCGCAAATTGGCTTCTTGCATTTTACACAAATTTGCCGTGTATTTCTTCTTTGTTTTTGTGAGTAACAAATATAGTACTTTCCTTTCATTTTGATTCGCCCAGATGCATCTCTCTCTGGTGTTCCATCCTTCCGAAATTCGGCTTCTGGCTCACCTGAACAGTATAGCTTATATATAAATAATTTTAACACCCACAACACCAGAAGAACAGCACAAAGAAGATTCAAAGTCGATAGATTCTCACATGAATATGAAAGGAGCACGATAGCCGTTACATTGCCAACAATACTAAACAAAATACCACATAACATGATTACTGAAACAATTAAATTCAAAGGAAATTAAATGATAAAAACCTACTTAATAAATAAACAATTAACTAAAAATATGTAAAATATATACATAAACATAAATTGAAAACATAATGTTTAAACAAAAAAAAAAAAAAAAATAAGTCATATTAAAAATTAGTAACTATAAATAAAAGACGATATACGAGTACAACACTATATTCTTATTGTTATAATTATATTGTTATCCTGCAGACAAGCTAAGGAGCTTTGCGGGTTAGACTAATAACTTTATGTATTATAAACTTATAATTAATTTTAATACTATTATTATTTATATCTATTTATTAGATATACCTTGGATTTTGTAAATTAATGAATTTTTAAATAAATAAAGCTAAATAAAAAAACCAACAGGTGGATGGCATATTCAATAGGATACTCATCCTATTATGCTATGGAGCAGAACTGCTCCTAGAGCATAACCACTGGTATACGTTTTTTATGCAAATGGTTGGTGATCTTTAGCTTTTTTGAATATACATACATACATGGAAGCTGAGATTATAAGATTTTTCATTTTATTAAAAGCATTTTGTTGTTCTTTTAAATTAAACTTTCGAAGTCGATTAAATATCTGTGTTAAGTTCCTTATATAGCGTTCAAATTTCAATTAGTATATGTCGTTATCGTCTACATATGGTAGATCTTCATACGATTGTTCATACACTGGAAGGGAGCTGGCATCAAATGGCATCCTATTGAATTCGTACATGCCAAATGGTGCAACAAATGCCATTTTATCTTGATATTCGTGTAGAATGTCGTCTGCTCTTAGTATGGATAGCGATCTGCCTTGGTGTTAGAACTTAATTCACGATAGTCAATACACACGCCTCCAGTTTTCTTTGGTATTATGACCAAAAAAACAGCCCATGGTGAATTACATTCGACTATTACTGCAAGCCTTAGCATTTTGTTGATTTCCTCGTTCAGAGCAGTTTTTCTTGTTGGGATAAGGAATAAGAGTGAACTGCAAACGGTACATGTTCTTCAGTCTGGATACGATGTGCAGCGAATGGGTTAGTCCCAGTTGGCTCTTCAAAAATGCCTTGATGACAAACAAGCAATTTGTCTGAGCTAATACGATCTTCATGGGGAATCCCAATAGCATCGGAATCTTTTAAAATATGGATATCCAATAAATATTTTTTTGTTTTTATCCATTACCCCTCTTGGGAGATGGCTTCCACAAAGCATCTCTACCTGACACGATTCGCCGCTGCTGTTTTTGCGTCTTCCCCTGTCTGGTTATTCAGCCTTAGTTCTTGAAGGATAGTGCGTCTTCAGGTGTTTCTTGGACGTCCACGGTTTCTTGAGGCCTGAGAATTCCACTCTAGCACCATTCTTGTAATACTCTCGGGCTTCCTTCCAATAGATATAGGGGCATGAAATTTCCTCTACATAGGCATCGTGGTCAGGTTTTCTCACTTTTATTGGCCGTGCAAGTAATCTTGAGGCTTCGCCAGCTATTCGTTTTCCAATTCGAATTGCATCTCTGAAGATGTTTTGGTCTATGTGCGGGAAATAGTCATTGTGATCTGTAGTGTGTTGCTTAGTGGTGAAATCTTCTGTTTATCTTCAAAGAAGCTAATAAATTTATAAACTTCCTTCAAAACATTACTACATGGTGAAGATGCCTTGCAACTAATGCCCATTCCATTTACTCCGATCTCCAGAAGATTTGTAAATAGAAACCGATTTTTCGGTTCATCTTAAAAATACAAACATCTTTCAGCAATGTTAGGAAGAATTCCTGTTTGACGCATTTGGACGATAAATGAGTTTGATTTTTCGAACCCTTGCACTAACAACGATGTCGCAAATGGTGTGCATAACTTTGCCAGTTGTGCAAGATCGATCAACTAAAGTGATTTCCGGTCTCACATTTTCAAAAATACAGCCAAACCAAAGATCGCTTCCCCCAGAGTTGTGGGCAATGCGGGACCAATGACTGTCGTTGAAATGCTGTTGAAAGAAGGACAATTTGCTTAATATATATTAATTGTAATTGACCTACTTCCCTTTATTGTTTTTGTGTTCTTGCTACTCATCTTTCTTGTTCGTCTTATATACCAACCTTTTATAAACTTATGACGGCCAAGAACTTTTACACGGCAACAGGATCTCTTTGTCCATTAAAGCTCGCAGTGCACTGATTTTGCTGCAAGTGTTCAGCAGAGAATGCTGCCATGTCATCGATATAGTTTTCGCTATAAATAATTCTGCTTCACTTTCTCTGTTCCTGTTCACCGCGATTCCGTGAGTAATTTAAATTGTGCTGTTTGCTGTTTTTATTGATGTTCACCGCGAGGGCCGGTCCTGCAGTTTCAGAGAGTAATTTGTATTGTGCTGTTTGTTGTTTTGTTTAAATTTTGTTTGTAGCAATTATTTATGCATGTACACATACCTCAGTGCATTTGCGCACAAAATATTAACAGAATTCTAAAAGCAGCAAACAGTTACAATTTGAACTGTAGTTTTATAATAAAGTTCTTTTCACTTTACTTTGTCATACTTTGTAACTATAAAACCATTAAACTAATCGTACTAAAACATTCGAACGTAGAAAATCATTTCTACACACTTCTAACCTGTAAAAAGGCTTACAGGATTAAACAGTTCCTTAATTCGCTAATAACCGCAACTTTATTTTTGTTATTATTATAAAAAGGTTTTACGAAAATTTAACTGAATTGTTTTTGATAAAAAATTATAAAAAATATGATATTTCCACCAAAGTTTATCATCGCAGGTTCATGAGACATTACCGAATCTTCTTCCCAATTTGCTTTGTAATATTCTCCAATGTTATACAAATCACAGCACGTGTTTATAAAGGGTGGTTAAATTTCAAGGGCCGATGTTGATTTTGAATAAAACACAAACTATTTAGGAAATTATTGTAATTTTATTTTATTATGATGTATTGGTATTACTCAATTATGTATGGAACAAAATATCGGCCAAATGGGCGCCGCGACCTCGGCGGCACACCTCCATCCGATGGTCCAAATTTTCGATGACGCTGAGGCATAATGGAGGTTCTATGCCGTTAATGTGCCGAATTATCTGATCCTTTAGGTCTTGAATTGCTGCTGGCTTATCGACGTACACCTTTTCTTTCAAATAACCCCAAAGAAAAAAGTCCAACGGTGTCAAATCACATGATCTTGGCGGCCAATTGACATCGCCATTACGTGAGATAACACGGCTATTGAATTTGTTGCGCAAAAGAGCCATTGTTTCGTTAGCTGTGTGGCAAGTGGCACCGTCCTGCTTCCATAAAAAGTTCGTTATCATCTCACGATAGCGAACACCATTCACAGTAACTGCCTGGCCGGCCTCATTTTGGAAAAAAATACGGCCCGATGATGCCGCCAGCCCATAAACCGCACCAAACAGTCACTCTTTGTGGGTGCATTGGTTTTTCGACAATCACTCTTGGATTCTCATTCGCCCAAATGCGGCAATTCTGTTTATTGACGAATCCACTGAGGTGAAAATGTGCCTCATCACTGAAGATGATTTTCTTCGAAAATTGATCATCCACTGTTGCCATTTCTTGCCACCATTCTGCCCATTCACGACGTTTGGAATGGTCAAGAGGCTTTAGTTCTTGAGCCAATTGCACCTTGTAAGCGTGTAAATGCAAGTCTTTATGCATAATGTTCATCAACGACGAGCGTGAGAGGTGCAATTGTTGGGAACGACGACGAGTTGAGGTGGACGGCTCTTCAGCCACACTATCGCGAACAGCAGCAATATTTTCTGCAGTACGAGCTGTACGAGCATGCACTGGTGTTCTCACATCTTCTACAGACCCGGTTTGCTCGAATTTTTCCACGATTTTTGCGATTGTACGCACATTTTGACGATGAAATTGAACAAAAAAATTACGAAGTGCACGATATGCATTTTGATTTGAACTCCCATTTTCATAATAAGTCTGGATAACTTTAACACGTTGTTGGATTGTGTATCTCTCCATGGTTCAAATTGAGTAAGTCTGAAATAGAGAAATGTCAAATAAAATTCGGTAAAAACTTGGCGTTTAGGTGTGGTTCACATTCAACATCGGCCCATACAATTTAACCACCCTTTACTACATATGTCATGTCATGTGTGTAATGTCGTTTACGTTCACCAATAAGACATCTAAAGATTTAAGGACTCCATTTCTTAGCTCAATAACATTCTGAACGAAACAGGATCAAAACCTGCGGTTCCAGTGAAAAGACAGCATCCCTTAAAATTGTGTTTTATAAATTACAAGTGCATCGTGCGAAGAGCCGGGATGTCTGGCATCAACATCCCTGATTCGCATATGGAAATTGCACACACACCTGCAAAAGCTAAAGTAGTACAAAAATGGTTCATTTAATCTAAAATAGCCTTTCCTATTCATGTATAAATGCCGAATATTTTTGTTTGTTCCATGATGACTAAATGTGTCCCATCCAAACAACCGACAATGCCCGGAAATTTGATTTTTGAATAAAACAAATTTTTTTTTTTGGGCATTTTTCTCCTCCGTTATTTTTGAAAGAATCCAAAGTTTGCAAAGTTTTTTTTTCTACCAAATCAATAACCTCGCTCAAAACAATAGACCAGGTTAGTTGAGCCATACCAAGGTCGTCAAAAAATAAGAAGTCGATGAAAGCATTTTAATTTATATTTTCTTTATCTAACATAAAACTTTTTTGTTTTTTAAAGAACAAACTTTATTGTTTACATTATTTATGGTTGCTAATCTGTCAAAAAAAAAAGACTTTCGATAACTTCTAAAAATGTTTTGGTTAGTTGCGTTGCCACTTTGCAAGTTCAAGTACATAAGTACAAATTAGTATATTTTGTGACAATGCAAAGTTTTTAAAAATAAAGGAAGTTTGTTCTTTCCAAGTTCCCCGATCTCTTTTTGTTTTGCAAATTAAAAAGTGTGTAATTTATCATAAGTTTTTTATTTTTAAAATTAAAATAAATACCTTAATAATTTTTTAAAATATAAATAAATATTTTTTTTATTAATAATATAATTTTTATTATAACATATAGCTACATAAAGTTATATTATGTAAATACATTCAAAATATATACTTGATAATTGAAATATGGGAATTTAATAATCTTACTGTTGCGGTAATTAGACCGTAAACTCCAAATAAAACTTAAGGCTTGGTTATGCGAACGTTGATTTAAGAAAAACTTAACGTATGTGTAGTTATAGAAACTTTAAAAATGTAACAAGCGAGTTAATACTGATATAAGTATAGGTTGTATATCTGTGCATACAGATAATTAAAAACAAATTAAATATAGTTTATCAGATCATTAAAATTAAATAAATTAGGCACAGACAATTATATTAAATAGACAAACATATCTTTAAAAACATTATCTAAAAACTCTACCACATAAATTATTACAACCATAAAACAATTATCACACTAAACAAATACATGTTAGTTTTAGTATGCATCCTAAACAAACACATATTAGTCTTAGTATGCATCCTAAACAAACAAGCACAAAAGAAAGTAGTTCATATAAATAGCCTGTAAGAAAATATTATCTTCTTCTTCTTCTTTTGGCGCTACAGTCCGTGGTGAACCTGGGCCTCAACCAACAAAGTTTTTCAGCTGGCACGGTCTTTAGCCAGCGTTCTCCAATTTTGCACACCAAGTTGGTTGAGGTCCCTCTCCACTTGTGTGCGCCATCGGTTCCGTGGGCGTCCTCTACTGCGTTGTCCCACAGGTTCGGAATCGAAGATTCTACGGGTCGGAGCAGTATTCTCCATGCGCTCTACATGGCCCAACCATCTTAGCCGTTGGATCCGTAGGCGCCTGGTTAGGCTCATGTCGCTATACAACCCGTACAGTTCATGATTGAATCTTCTTCTCCAGAAACCATCAACGCAAACAGGGCCGAAGATTGAACGCAGAACTTTTCTCTCGAAAATACCAAGGACTTCCTCATCCGCCTTCGACACCGTCCATGCTTCTGCGCCATAAAGAAGTACAGGGATTATCAAAGTGGTATATAGTGTCAACTTGGTTTTTCGAGAAAGGGCCTTACTACTCAATTGCCTCTTGAGCCCAAAGAAACAGCGATTGGCAAGAGTTATTCTGCGTTTGATCTCGGTACTGATGTTGTTCGTACTGTTGACTTGGGAGCGGTAGACGAAGTCCTTCACTACCTCGAAGTTATAGCTGCCTATGGTGATGTTCGGGCCCAGTCGTCGGTGTTGCGCGTCCTTTTTTGATGACAGCATATACTTCGTTTTGCCCTCGTTCACCGCTAGACCCATTTTGGCCGCCTCCGTTGAAATACCAGCAAACGCTTCAGTGACGGCTCGCTGTGTTCGACCAATCACGTCAATGTCGTCAGCGTATGCTAGCAGTTGCACGGACTTTTGGAAGATCGTGCCTCTGTTGTTGGCGTGTGAGTTTTGCACGATCTTCTCAAGAATTATGTTAAAAAAGTCACATGACAGTGCGTCGCCTTGTCTAAATCCCCTTCTGACATTGAAGGTCTCGGTGAATTCGTTACCGACCTTGATGGAGCAGCGAGAGTTCTCCATCGTCATCCTACACAGCCTGACGAGTTTAGTAGGAATGTCAAAACTAGACATGGCTTCGTATAGCTCGTCCCTATACACACTGTCATATGCGGCCTTAAAATCAACGAATAGGTGGTGGGTGTCGATTTGCATTTCTTGGGTCTTTTCCAGGATCTGCCGTAGTGTGAAAATTTGGTCGATGGTGGACTTCCCCGGCCTGAAACCACACTGATAAGGACCTATCAGACTGTTCACGAATGGTTTCAGGCGCTCACACAAAACGGCAGAGAAGATCTTGTAGGCGATGTTCAGGAGACTTATTCCTCGGTAGTTGGCGCAGTTGAAGGGGTCTCCTTTTTTGTGGATCGGGCAAACGATGCTGAGATTCCACTCGTCGGGCATGCTTTCCTCCGACCATATCTTACAGATGAGCTGGTGCATGCGCCCAACCAGGTCATCTCCGGCTGCCTTAAATAGTTCCGCGGACAGTGCGTCCGCTCCTGCAGCTTTGTTTGACTTCAATCTCGATATTGCTATCTTGACTTCATTCAGGTCGGGGGGACGGAATTCTCTACCATCATCGTCCGTTATCTGTAGTGGAATATTCTGCCTGGCGATGGAATCGGTGTTTTGTTCGCCGTTAAACTGTCTGCAGAAGTGATCCTTCCAGATTCTCAGCATCGATTGCGGCTCTACTACGGTTTGTCCCTCTTCGTCACGACAGGCTTCTGTCCGAAGCTTATATCCATTGGATAGTTGTTTTACCCGTTGGTAAAACTTTCGGATATTATTCCTGCCGTAACACCTCTCCAGTTCCTCGATCGCGCGCTTCTCGTGCTCTTTCTTCTTCTTTTTGAGAAGCCGGTGTTCTTCCCTTCTCTTCCGTTCGTAGAGCTCACGAGCTGCTCTCGTCCTTCTCTCCAACGTCGCCTTATACGCTGCTAGCTTCGCTGAATGTGCCTGCCTGCACTCGTCGTCAAACCATGGGTTTTTTCCGGGTGGCATTTTAAAACCCAATACATCAGAGGCAGCATCGCTGATGGCGTTTTGGCAACGGTTCCATTCCTCATCGGTTGTTTCGCCTGGCAGGGCTGGACTCTCTGAGAGCTTAAGGGAGACTAGATCGGCAAATTTCCCAGCGGTCGATTGCGATTGTAGCTTTGCGACGTCAAACTGTTGTGGTCGTGCTCTACTCCGGTTTGCTACTGATATCCGTGATCTTACCTTGGCTACAACAAGGAAGTGATCGGAGTCAATGTTGGCTCCTCGGAATGTTCGGACATCAAGAATACTGGAGGAGTGTCTGCCGTCGATCGCAATGTGATCAATTTGGTTGACGGTTAATTGATCAGGGGACCGCCAGGTCCCTTTGTGAATGTTGAGGTGAGGGAATCGCGTGCTTGCTACAGTGAGATTGCGCCCCGTTACAAAATCTAGCAGCCTGAGTCCGTTATCCGACGTGTCGTCATGCAGGCTGTGTTTCCCGATGACTCTAGCAAAGATGTCTTCCTTGCCCAGCTTTGCGTTGAAATCTCCTAGGACGATCTTGGTGTCGTAGCTGGGGCATTGATCGTATGTTCTTTCTAGGAGATTATAAAAGTCATCCTTGCTGTCGTCATCTTTATCCTCCGTAGGGGCGTGGGCGCAGATTAGGCTAATGTTGCCGAGCCTAGCCTTGATGCGGATTGTAATGAGGCGTTCACTCACGGATTTAAAGCTTAAGACTTTTTGCCTAAGTCTGCCTCGAACAACAAACCCGCATCCAAACAGGCGCTGTCGCCGCTCTTTGTAGCAATCGCCGTAGTAGATGTCGCAGTTTCTCACTTTCTTTTTGCCCGGCCCATCCCATCGCACTTCCTGGATGGCGGTGATGTCAGCCTTATAGGCTTCCAGGGCCTCCGCAAGTTCATCGGCTGCACGTAGTCTGTTCAGGGACCTGACATTCCACGTGCAGAACCGAAAATCGTTATCCTTATTTCGTTGTTCCTGGTCGTCAGCAATAAAGTCATCCATATTTATATTTATTCTTTGTTGTTGTGTCGCAACTAGTGTGTTTTTACACGGTAGGGAAGTTACCCCCACGCACAACCCCCGAAACCTGGAGGACCGGGTCCTGGTTTAGACCCCTGGACAGAGGGGATTCGCTGCACACTTTGGTTCACCTCTAAGCGGGTGCTGTAGGGGCTATCCAGGGGCGCCACGGGGAGGCAGTATGTCAGCTTGACCAGTCCATTTTCAGGGATCGCTGCTGGCTTCTCGCCAGGTTGAGAGCAGTCAACAACTTTGCATTGAGTGCACTGGCCCATTCCCCCAAGAAAATATTATAGTTAGTCTTAAAAATATTGAATAAAGAACAGCATATCGTTTGCTGCAAAGATATTTTTTTTACTCCTTCTTGAAGAAAGAAGTTTAACTGGGGGCTCAACCGGGATTCAAGTGAAATAATCTTGTATCCAGCCAAAGTTCAACGATCCTGAAGAAGGATACAAAAATAAAAAATCCTGAAATATTGTAAAAATAAAAAATTTCCTGAAATATTGGAAAAATAAAAAATTCCTGAAACATTGGAAAAATAAAAAAGGTCCTGAAAAATTGGAACCAAATAAAACGTTTAAAATCGAATTCCACTAAAATAGCTATTAGCTGAATTCTTATGTAGTGAAGTGTTTTATAAGTGAAAATAAAATATAAGAGAAAAAATTCGAACTATTACGAAAGGAAAAAACTGGATTCCCGCAAAAAACGTTATCAATTATTTAATTCGTTCCGGGAATTAGAGGAAAATATCAACATGACTGAAGCCGCAACTCTCCAAGCTCATATTCAAGTGCTAACTGAGCAACTAAAATCACTAAAAACAGAAATGGAAACGATGAAAAACCAGACACCATTCCAGGTAGCAACAGTTCCCACCATGCCAACACTCCGACCGAACATAACACTGGCAAACCAAATAAATACAGAAATTTTCAAATGTTTGCCAACGTTCAGCAGCACAGAAAGCGACTACAACCCATGGAGAAACCAGGTATGACTCAAATGGAAAATATTAAACAGTTTATAAATAGTCCTGAGTATTATAACTGTATATGCATAATCCGTGTAAAAATTATCGGAGCTGCATCTAGAGTTCTATTGGTTAACGGAACAGAGCTAAACTTCTATGCCATAATTAGTCGATTAGACTACACATATTCTGACAAACGTCCCTTATATGTGCTAAAAGACGGAATGTCAAGAATTAGACAAGGGAATAAAACTCTAACCGAGTTTCATGACGAGATTCATCAAGCTCTAACACTAATCCAGCAGAAAATAGAAACCACAATATGAGAGCAGGAAGACTATCTGATGCCAACAACGACGCTATCCGTGTTTTCATCATGGGACTCCGCAGCAACTATACTAAGGGAATATTATACGCGAACAACCCTAAAAGTCTTGGGGAAGCATATGCCATTGCTTGCACAATATACCACGATAACCAGGGCACTCATTTCGAGAACGCACCCATAAGGCGACAAGAACATCGCAATGAACAGCGACATACCAAAAGATTGAGAACCGCCAGTTGAAACCATCATACCAAGTGCAACAAAGACATCAGAATTACCCACCACCACAACAAAACTACACTGAACCAATGGAAGTCGACAATTTAATATATTATAGAACACCCACAAACTTCCAACAACAACAACCAAAATGGAGCAATAATAATTCTTCACGGAACAACTTTACTCACCATAATCCATTCCCCACCAACAACCAGATACCTGAAAAGAAACATACACCAAACACAAGACGAGGATTTCCAGTCGGTTCAATCCCAACACAGCAACGACGATTTTAAACTGGAAGTGCTTTTTTAGGCGAGTGAATGGTTTACCGTGTTTACAACGCACTTGCAGGGAAACAGGTAAATCATTAAATATTCTAATTGATACAGGGGCCACAAATAATTATATAAGTACTAATTGTAGGATAGGGAAATCTATTAAAATCAAACCTATAAAAGTCAAAACACTTCATGGATATTCCATAATATACTCAAAAAAAATAATTACTGTTTTAAATCACCACTTAACTTTTTACGAAACAGAAGTGCTGCAAGAATTCGATATGCTTCTCGGAGAACAGGGCTTACGAACAGCCAAAACAGAAATTAATCTATTTGACTATAGTTTAAAATATAAATACAAAACGCAAATGATAAATAATGAACAGAAAATATATTATACAATAAGTAATGAAACGTATAGGGAAGATATTGGAAAAATTGTGGAAAGAAACAATAAAACTAATGAAATATTGCCATTCACTACAACGATTCAGACAGCGATTAGGACAAAGTCAGAAGATCCTATTTATGTTAAGCAATACCCTTATCCAATGTCAGATAATGAGTTCATTAACAACGAAATACAAAAGTTATTAGATAACGAAATCATACAGCCAAGTAGGAGTCCGTACAATTATCCCATTTGGACAGTCGCAAAAAACGGCACTGATGATCAAGGTAAACCCAAAAGACGAATGGTAGTAGATTTTCAGAAGCTAAATGCTCAGACAATCACTGATCGCTACCCAATTCCTGATGTTGGAATGACAATCCAGAACTTAGGCAAAGCAAAAGTATTTACTACGTTAGATTTAGAGTCAGGATTTCATCAAATTCTTATAAAAGAATCGGATAGAGAAAAAACAGAATTCAGTGTGAATGGTGCAAAGTATGAATTCTTAAGGATGCCGTTTGGACTTAAAAACGCTCCTTCCATTTTTCAACGATGCGTTGATGACATTCTCCGTCCATATATAGGAAAATTTGCGCATGTCTATATAGACGATGTATTAATATACTCTTCCTCACCTGAAGAACACTTGGAACACATCCGTACTATAGTAAATGCACTTTACACAGCAAACATGAAAATATCTGACGAAAAATCACATTTCTTTCAGGACTCTGTCGAATATTTAGGACATATAATTAAACATAATAAAATAACAGTAGATCCTAATAAAGTAGAAGCAATAAAGAATTATCCCATTCCTACAAATTTGAAAAAACTTAGATCATTCTTAGGTTTGGCAAGTTATTATAGAAAATTTATTCAAAATTTCGCAGCTATAGTAAAACCACTCAGCGTGCATCTGAGAGGTGAAAATGGTGGAATCAATAAAAATCGAAGTGCAAAAGTAAAAATTAGTCTTGACCAAGCAGCATTAGACGCATGAAATAAAGTAAAAGACGCTCTTCAAGCGCAAGTCGAATTATTTCAACCTGAATTTACTAAGCCATTTGAATTAACTACTGACGCAAGCAATTTCGCTATCGGCGCAGTTCTTTCCCAGAATAAAAAACCTATTGCATTAATTTCACGAACTTTAAATAAAACCTTTACGGCATCGCTGATCTAACAATATATACTGACCTTCAATCAATAATCTTTTCCATTTCGGACAAAAATCCTAACACAAAACTTAAAAGGTGGAAAAATTTCATAGAAGAATATGGAGCAAAATTAGTGTATAAACCTGGACATCAGAATGTTGTTGCAGATGCTTTATCAAGACAACCCCTGAATGCTTTTAAGAATCAAATAATACCAATATTTGATGCAAATAAAATGATTGAAATAGATACATGTACGGTTTTTCCAGATAGAGTTAGACATATTGTATACTATAAAACAAAGGACGAGCTAATAGATAGATTAAAGAAAATAGCAAATCCCAAATTCCTAAATGCACTAAAATTTAATGAAGAAACATTATTTCATTTGCACGATAACATTATCGCTACTTACCCAGCTAATTTATTTGTTATAGCACAAACACAACTAGAAGACGTAACTGATTTAGCCAAACAGAAAGAAATAATAATCAACACACATAGAAGAGCACATAGAAACTACATAAACAATGCTGAAGAGATACTATTATCATGCTATTGGCCAAAAATTAAAGAAATGTGTAAAAAAGAATGTATAGATTGTAATATTTGCTTACAAAATAAATACGAACGTATACCAAATAAGCAGCCAATAGGAAAAACACCAATACCCACAAAAGTAGGAGAATATATACAGATGGACATATTTTATATGAATAACCAAATGCATATTAGTACAATTGATAAATATGGTAACTACTATTACATACAACGGATCGATAGTAAAACAAATTTCCATGAGTATATTGAAGAAATTCTTACACAAATATACCCAAACACTAAACATTTAATGACTGATAATGCAAACGTATTCACTGGTGTAGTGGCAAAGAGTATTTATGAACGTTTAGAAATACAGCACACAACAACGCCAATCCATCATTCGACAACAAACAGTCAAGTTGAACGTATTCACGGCACTCTAATTGAAGTATCAACAGCATTGGCACAACAGAATAACTCTTCACCAAGAGACGTACTATTTAATGCAACAAAACAATATAACAAAACGATTCATTCTACAACAGGATATATGCCCGAAGACGTTTTTTTCAACAGAGAGAAATACCCTGACATTAAAGGAACTCTTGAACATAAACTGGAGAAATTGCTCAATTATCACGACAAAAATAGACACCCAATAAATTATAAAGAAGGAGATTTAATATACGCCAAAACTCACCGACGCAATAAAAATAATATCAAATACTCACAACACAAGGTAAAAGAAGATCGTGGGGACACAATCTTAACAGCGAAGGGTAAGATTATTCACAAGGACAATATACGCAGACAAAAAACACAATGTACAAGTCAACATTACTTATGATTATATTTTTCGCATTTACTTTTGGCGATAACATAATTGATTTGGCAGATAAAAAATATGTAATTATAGAAACAGATTCAGTTTATTTATTTGAAGATACATCATATTTATATCACGTAGTTAATTTGACAAAGATATTAAACCATACGAAAATATAATGCAAAGTTTGTACAGTACAGAACGAAGCCAAGAGGAACAAATATGTATTAATAAATAAAATCGAATCATTGAAAACACAGCTAATACCGAATACACACCGTGAAAAAAGATCACTAAACTCTCTAGGTTCAATGTTAAAATTCGTCACCGGTACACCGGACCATGATGACTTAATCGAAATAAAGGTAAAATTAATATTAGATAAAAACATTGCTGTCTGTAACAAAAAGTATACTTCAGTAAATAAATGTAAAAATTATCTAGGAAGTAATATATGTAATATTAACAATAAAAATAATTGTACTGTAAATATACTAAAAAATAGACTAGCTAAATGTAACATAATTCAGGAAAATAATAATGCACCACTCACAATACTTGAGAGCGGTTACATACTCACCGACAACGAACATATTTGGAATGGTCAAACAATTAAAGGTCCTAAATTAATCCAATTTAATATATCTACAAACATAGATGGAAAAATTTACTTCAACCATCAGAAAGAAATAAAAGAAGCCATACATCAAAAACACGATGAACAGATGGAAATTCTTCACATCTTATCATCGGATTCCATCCACAAATTCTCGAACATACAAGAAATGTCAAAATATCTAATCCCAATAGAACAGCATCCCATTCAACATACTATTTATTTCATACTCATAATTTTAGGAGCAATACCATGTTTATACATTCTAGCAAAATTACTTGATTACTACAAAGCTATAAAACAATCAAAAAGAAGAAAATTTTCTGAACACATTTACGCAATAGAATTAGAAAGATTAAGAACAGAAACAAATACACTGTAGAAAGTGAGGACCCTTTATTTTAAGAAGAGGGTAGTTAATACTGATATAAGTATAGGTTGTATATCTGTGCATACAGATCATTAATAACATGTTAGTTTTAGTATGCATCCTAAAGAAACACATATTAGTCTTAGTATGCATCCTAAGCAAACAAGCACAAAAGAAAGTAGTTCATATAATAGCCTTTAAATATATTTAAAATTGTTATAAAAGATTGTTGCAAAGAACGTACACTACACACTTCCTAGGGCGAAAGTATTATAAAACTTTTTACTCCTGCTACAGTTCACTCTGGCTTCCCAATTACAATAGACAGTGAGCAAAAAGATGTCTGCCGAAAAAAATGTGCGTTTTTTACTGACTGGTAGTTCAAACAATTGATAAAGTAGTCGGTTAGTTCGATTACTTAAGATTCGATAACAATTAATTGAATTTTGCAGCCTTAACCTTAAATTTGGGTTTTGTTTTATTAATAACTTTCTTAGGTTTCATGTGATCGAAGAGAAATTTAGACTCACTGAACAAATTTTGAAGTTATAGATAATTTTGTAAGAACATGATACAATTTTTAATATTTTAAATAATTTTTTTTTTGCCTTTTTTCTCCAAGTTTTACAAACAAATATTTTAAGTTTATTCAGTTTTTTTAATTTTAATTTATTTCATAGTTAAATATTTTTTATCATAACTAATAATTTAAAGATAAATTAACCTCATCTGTTATGATGATTGGACTGGGTGGCACTTGTCACATTTCGTTTGACAGACGCCATGTTCTGCGCAAATTGGCTTCTTGCATTTTACACAAATTTGCCGTGTATTTCTTCTTTGTTTTTGTGAGTAACAAATATAGTACTTTCCTTTCATTTTGATTCGCCCAGATGCATCTCTCTCTGGTGTTCCATCCTTCCGAAATTCGGCTTCTGGCTCACCTGAACCGTATACATAGCTTATATATAAATAATTTGTGTTTCAAAATTGTTACCTAGTATGCATTCCATGGCAGATCTAATAGCAAATATTCCAGCAATTTGTGGTATTTTTGATCTGATTAATATATGAGGACGACATAGATCCTCGCTAAGGCCTTCAAGAAAGTGCTTACGCTGCGATTGCCTCACAGATTTTTCACCAGTGTTTTGATGTATCCAAAATATTAAAAAACAATGCTAGTGCCCATCGAAATGTTGCTCGCTTTGCATAATACTGTGACAAAATTTCCACACCACCCTTTGTCTGTTTAAAAAAAAAAAAAAAATATCTGGCTTATTTTGTGGACCAGATATAGACTTATCTTTGTGTATTGTTGAAAGTAGCGCCACACATTTATTTTTAGTTCGAACATAGGAAACTTGAAGTTAACTTCGAAGTACCCAGTTCTTTTGCTAAGGGAAGGGTAGTAAAAAAGTTGTCCATTGTGACATTTCTCCCTGTGTTTTTATACATGCTTACTAAATCCTTAGCAACACCTTCAAATTGATTAGTGTCTTTTACACTTATGAACTTCTTTATATGGAATTATTGTTTCTTGTCCCATGGTGTTCGTTCTAATCAAGTTTCACTGTATTTTGAGAGAACTGAAAGTTGTTACAACTAATATAAAAAAATAAAACAAATTTTATAAAAATATGCGACAAACACTTGTTCATCGCTTATAATCATATGTAAAAATTTTCAGTACCACCCGGGTGGGTATAACTAAACGACGTACATAAAAAGCTTTGGTAAAGCGACGGTTAAACTCATTTGAGACACGTCGAGTACGGTCAACTTTGTCACTGGCCTTTCTAACACCAAAGCAACCAAATCACCTTTGTTTAAGGGTTTCGATTTTTTGAAAAATGAAAAAACACATTAAGAAAATTAAAATATTTTTGTTATATTTTTCAGTCCGGTTTTAGGCCAAACAATTAAGAAAATGAAATGAGTTTTTTTCTTACATTTCGTTTATTATCAATATTTCGATCAACGTCGTTGATCATCCTCAGGGCTTATCAAATTATTTACATTTATGTATGTAGTCAGCAAGTAGGAGTCCAAACTCTCAAAAAACCTTCATTCCTACTTTTTTTGGCAACTTATTTTTTTGGATGCAATGAAGTCACTAACTGTACCACATAGCAAGTCAAATTTCTCGTTTGCATTTTCTTGCATTTTGCGCCGCTTTTTGGGTTGAGTTGCCTTACTACTCGAAGGTGTTTCTTCCCCAGTCGAAACATAGTCGCATTCGTCAGCGTAACAAGCGGAAGTTATTGTGGAGCTGTCGAACAATGGCGAACAATTACTCCAGTCATCCAAAACACAATTTCACAGGCTGGCTGTTGCTCCGGTAAAGTTTGGAACATACATACTTTCAAATACAATAAAAACTAACATTCGAGGTGTAACGTGTTTTTGCAAAAAAGTCATTGCATCCAAATAGCCCCACTTACGCTTTTCGTCCGCAGCAGTTCCAGATTTCGGCTTAGACGCTACCGGTTCCTTCACGTATCTGTGGCGAAGGGATGTCCATCGACTTTGATATTGCACCACTAAAAATTTCGAAAATTGTATACTATAGTTTACACATGTATGCAGTAGCTACAGAAGCTCACGTTTTTTTCCTTTTTTAGCTTATTTCGATAATCTTGTTTGCTTTTATTGAACAAGCATTTGCGCCGCCTCAATTAAATTACTTTGCATTGAAATATTTTTAGTTTTTTTTTTTTTTGGCGTTGCACTAAAATAATCAAACAAAAAAAATTTACTATAAACCAAAACAAAAGAAACTGACACTTGCCAAAGTACTTAACTTACATTAAATGTTGAGAGTTGCTGAACTTTGATACGTTGCGTTGAAGTCGACGTACTCTATGTGACAATGATCATAACAAATCCTGTATTTTAACTCAGCTGTCAGTTGAAAAAGGCAAAGTACGACGGATGACGGATTCTATGTGCTTTGGCCTTTACGGTTATGGATAAGGGGTTTGAGAAACTGACGGAAAAAATTGAGAAAGTAATAGTAAATATACTTAATGAGTACAGGGTCGTAATACCAAGCTGGAAAATAACCTCCGCAGTGTAACAGTTTCACTATTTGAAACCCCTACAGTTGATCTTAAACGTATGCAAAAAGAAATTACAACCCTCAAAACAAAAATAAAACACCAGGAGAACAGCAAAGTTGCATCCGAGTTACGATTAATTAATATTCCCTTTTATGAAAATAAGAATCTCTTGGACATCTTTTCCCATAACTGTAAAACTATGGAAGTTACGTTCCCGCGTGATTATTTCTGAATTGCGATCGGGGAATGATAAAAATTGCTTTTTGCAAAACTTGGCCAATTTTAAGAAAATTAATAAAGGCTTTAAGTTTTGTTTAAAACATATTTTCGGAGAGCAAATTCTACGTTAATGAAAATCTGACTAAGCATAATTTTCAAATATTTCGAGCAGCCGTCTGTCTCAACAGCCAAAGAGTCATACACAGTGCGAGGATTTGTCCAGACTACTGATCGGTGTTATAAATCTATTAAACGAGTTTACTCTTGGTACTTGTAATGGCCTGCCTATAAATATGGGTGAAACATTTCAGAACTCCTGAAATGTATGACTAGTTACCTTGAGAATAATAACATTCTTACCAGCTGCCTCTGGTTTTCGTAAACAACACAGTTGCATAACGTCTCTTGTGGATATTTCGGAGGATATTAGACAACAAGGTGGTTGTGGCAATGTTACATTCTTATTGCTCCTTGATGAGTCGAAGGCATTCGACACTGTTGACCAAAACATACTTTTAATAAATTTACATATTTTCTTAAGTTTTCGTCCAGTTCTTGTGAACTAATTTTGTCTATCAGCAGATAACAACTTGTTGAATCAGGCTCAATACTGGGCCCTCTACTGTTTTCACTATACGTCAAAGATCTGCCAAGCAAAATCAAACATTGCAAAGTTAGAATGTACGCAGATGACGTGCAGCTTTATATAAGTTGTAAAATTGAATCAGTTAACCGATGTGCGAGAATCTTAAATAAAGACTTACATCGTATTTTCAACTGAGCTACCGCTAATGGCCTGGAGTTAAACACCAACAAATCTAAATGCTAGATTATTAAAAACAAACTACTGCAACTTGATTATAACCCCACATTAGTCTTAAATAATATGCCCCTTAAAACTGTAACTGTTGCTAAAAATCTGGGAACTTATTTCAACAGCACTCGGGCTTGCTCAAATCATATTAATAGTAGTTTCTATGTTATGAAATCTTGGCAAAGCCATCATTGAACTCCTTTTAACATTCGCATACTTCTCGCTAAAACATAAACGACTTTACTACATGGGTGTGAGCTCTTTGCTAGTTGCGATGGTATTAGCAAAGGGAAACTAAATGTGACTTTTAGTAAAATAATTCCTTACGTATATATATGGGTTGTTTTAAAGGCTATCTGACGTTAAGAATTTTATTATTTATGCAAAAAATAATCGTGTCATTAGTAGCTCACATTAATTCCAGAAAAGTATCTGCCAATTATTAAGTTAATCCTATTTGCCATTTGCATATGTTTTTAATTATAAGACACCTTTCCTAAACGTTAATTATATAAGTATGTATCTATTCTGTGTTTGTGAGTAGTTTTTGGACATTTGTACTATATGTACATATATCCTAATTTATTTGTATTTATATCTGTATGTATTTGTATTGGGTTCCATATTGCAATATGAAACTTAAAGTCTTGTATATGGGACATTGAAATAATAATAAATAATGGTGTCCTGTTGGTTGTGTGGTACACTCTATTACGGCTTATACTGTTGAATTTTTAAAAACAAAAAAAATTTTAAAAAAATTATTTGAAAACTCTTTCAGATAAAATTTTAGAATATAAAGAGCTATTGGTTCAATTTCCACCGTAATAAATTCGCCTATTATTCACCAGAACTGAAGATGTCGTTCAGTATATAAGACAACAACGGGTAACAATATTGAAGTGACTTCTATAAAACTCAAGTACGCTGAACGACGACGTGAATTCTTATTTAAAACTTTACTGCTTCGAAGTCAATGCTCTGCTAATAATTCGATAAATATCACTTACCAAAATGTTCGTGGACTAAACACAAAACTCACGATTCTTTACGCAAACAAATAAATGGAAAAATATTCATGATGCCGAAATATTATGTCATAAACTATGTCATATTTAGATATGTTCGCCCACTCACACTTGGAGGTTGAGTTCTTGTTGCTGAGCTAAATATTTATCCTAGCAGCCGTATTGACACTTCATTTTATGATAATATTGAAGTTATTGCCGTCAAAATCAAGCTTACAAAAAAATTTGTTTATTACGTGGTCTTACATTCCTCCTAGTTTATCTTATAGTATTAATGATGAGCACGTTTCTGCGATTAACAGTATTCTTCAGTGTTGATCGGAATACTATCACTTTGATTATGTTTTGTCCAGCTTTTACTTATTATTACAATACTTCATCTCAGAAAGTGTTCTACAAATATTGTAATTAGTCGCGATAATAATGGTCCCCCGTGGAATAATAGCTTTTTGATTCGAGCTAAAAACAAGAATAACGAATTCTATAGGAAACATAAAATATCAATGCGTGGTTGATTATAATATTTCAAAGAAAGCATACAATAACATTTAGCTCGTATTAGAATTTATAGTTGAACACCAACTCTAAATCATTTTAGAACGCCGTTTATGTGACTATCCCAAATACTTGAAATATGTTTCCTGTAACAGTGACGACAATACACTCATTAGCAATATATTTTTAAGCTTTTTCGCAACTATGTATGTACTCCAAAATCACATTCGATTACAATTACACTACAGCATATCAACAAGGCTTTTATAAGTCACCTTCCACTACTACTAACATCTTCGAATTGACTACCACAGTGCATGACGGATTTTTAAATAGCATGGAAACGGACAAAACTTCACGGAGCTATCACTAATGGGTTTTATTATTACAACCTTTCAATGGCTTCGTTCATTATTGTCTGATAGATCTCAAGAAGTCAAGTTTAGAAATGTTTATAATTGAATGTTCCTTCTGGTGTTCCCCAAGGAAGTCATCTTCGTCCATTACTATTTACAATTTTTATTAGCCATCTAGCCTCTGCTATTTTACACTCTGAAATTATTTGAATACCTTGATAACTACTAACACGAAGTTCTCATTGTTTACTGCTGGCCTTGCCGAAATCACAATCGTTCACTTCTTTCTCTTTACCTTTTAATTTAAATGGTATGTGAATAGTGTTTGCATACCTATTATTTTTTGATTATAAAGGGTGTTTTTATAGAGGTATAAAATTTTGATATGGAATAAAATAAAAAAGAATTTTTTAAATTGACATATATTTACTTTATTCGAAAGATAATCTTCTGCCATTATAATTTTAAATTTAAATTGACTTCTGGCATATAACCACCATTGTTGGCTCAGACCTAGTCTAATCAGGAGTTCCAATTCTCGATGAATTTTTCCAACATTTGTGGCTGTATATCGGCAATAACACGGAAATTGTTGTCCTCCAAGTGGTCAATCGTTTCGGGATTATCGGTGGAGACTAGCTACTTGACATATCGTGGATTATATTTCGAATAAAGCGAATTTAATGTCAATTTAAAAAATTCATGTTTCTTTTATTCCATTTCAAAGTTCTATACCTTTTTAAAAAGAACCCTATATAAAAGAAATAGTAAAAGAACTTCTTTCCTGTTAAAGTTTTTTTCAGGTGTGCCCAAAACTCCTGATTTTTACTTACAATATGTACATACATATTGGTTTCCAAAATTTGAAATTTCTGTTTCGAATTATTATAGCTGGTATCATTGACTTACAATCTGAAATTAGTTTTAATTTGTACATGTCACTTTAAAAAGAAGACAACATTTAAACTTTATTAATTTATTTATTCATTAATATGTAAAAAAACAATATAAATTTACAACTGAAAAATTTAAAATATCAGATGTCCATAATTAAATTTTCATTAAAGACATATTGTATGTAAATACAACACAACAAAATGTGTTAAGAGACTATTGTGAACAACTTCATAGAAAATTGAAAAAGCTACAGCATCAAAAGTTTGCTTCTTTATTCCATACGAGCAGAATATATTCCAATGCGGTGATATTAATGTTTCGTTTTTTCTCGCAAAATTTTAAATAACCAGCAATATATTGAAAATTAAAATGGTACTCGTAACTAAAAGGTAACTGCTTTAAAAATTGGCATTCTGCTTTAAGTAAGATATAAATGAAACTAATCCCAAGGGGGCGCAAATAAAATTTATTTAGTTTTGCAAGTTAACGATATGGAGGTATATTTTTCTCCATTTTTTATTTCTTTTTTGTTTAAGCTAAATTATTAAATTTGGAATTTTTACAAAAAAATACTTCAGGAAAATTAAATAAATCCAAAGTACTATTTTTATTTATGGCATAAAAAAAAGTGCACTTATTTTTATTATGTACATATACATATTTTCATAACTTAACATTTTCCACAGATCCACAGCACTCTACAATCGAGAAAACTTAGAGATATGCATCGGTCGGTATGAAGATATAATCGATTTCAGCTTTTTAAACTTGAAAGATAAATAATTCGTGCCCAGTTATCAGGTCTGTTCCTCAGTCCGCGGATAAATTAACTTGTCCAGTTTATCTTGTTTAATTGCTATACATAAAAAGTGTTAGTATTTGCCTTTAGCAAGCACTTTGAAATATCCGATTAATTTTACATTTAACTATGAAACGGAAATATTTATTCGCTTATTATTTACTAATGTAAAAACTTATGAACTAATGTGAAGAATTACAAACTAATATGCAAAATTTTAAAGATCATTCAGTGTATTGAATTATTTGAAGACATTGATGTCTTTAATTTATGTACATGCTAAATACGATTTGATATAAAAAAATTCAGCATGTCGTGGAACTGATGATATTCCATTAGATGTGTATAAATGCAAATGACGTCTTAATAAATCAATTCGAAGTATATTACATACAATCTGTTTTGTGTGGTTTTGACAAAAAGCAGTCTTAACTTTACCGGTACAACTTATTTCTATAATAAAAAGTTCCTTTATAATTAAAATTAATTTACCACGTAAATTTAAAATACTCGTAAGCATGTCACAAAACAATATTTTATTTTTTTTTAGCGTTTTAAGCTCCTGCAAACTTGTGAATAGTTGTAAGTATTTACTTTTTGTACCTGAATGAGACGGAAAAATAAATATGTAGATAGATTTTTAATTGTTTTCAATAAGTATTAGATTTTTTTTAATATTCGGACCAATTTTTTTTTAAATTTAATTTAGCGCTTCAGGTAGGTATTAGCGCGTTCACGATAAACTCCACCACCGATTTTTGCCTCAGACGAACGTGCTTTATAACGGAGGAAGAAACATGAGGAGATTAATCCGGAGAACACGAGTAATTACCTGGGGATGTGTGCCTATACATAAGTATTCTTAAAAGCAGCTTCCAGAAAGTGAGGAACAATTTAAGATTCGCAACGATTTTTACTTCCAACATGACCCCAAACACTCAGCTGATGTTGTCAAGATATAATTAGCGCTGGTTAATACGTCTTCAAAAAGTCCGCAATTGGGAATTTGTGGGATAATTTTAAAAAAATATTACGTAGTCATAAAATTTCCAACAAAAAAAAAACCAAGTCATGCTTATGAGGGAGTGGCTAGATTGCACAAAAAGAATTGCATATTCAATGTCAGATGAGTTGACTATTAAGTACTAAGTACAACACTATGATTCATTAACCTAATAACATAAATGTTTTTAAGGTGTATCTAGAGTTTTGCTATATATAACTTTATGAATGTGTTAACGTTATTTTGTAGATAAATAATTCAACATTTTCTTATAATATTTTTATAATACTGGTATATAAACATATCAACAAATCTTGTACTGTACAATAAAAAGTTAACTGTTACCGCATTATTGAAATCAATATTTAACATTTCAACTAACTCTTCATTATTTGATAAACTCTTCATTTATTGATAAAATAACCATACTAACGTATTGAAGAAAAACTCACCTTATGTCAATGAAATGGGCTTTGCAGAACTACAGCGCTACAAAATGCCCAGCACTCCAGGATACATATGCATGTATTTGCATATGTGTCTTTGTTTGCTATAGCAAAATAACAAAAATCAAAATGCAAAATCATTGCATGCATATTTTCTATAAGTGAAATTTGTGAGAAGCTTTATTAACCGTTTAGACGAATTAATGATTCTCAAAAATTTACTTTCGAAAAAGTAGCAATGCATTGTCGGAAGGTCGAGCCTTTTTTGGAGAATTTTTGAAGGCAAGTCACTCTCTAACAGATGACAATAAAATTACGATAATTTTAAATCGTGGCATAAACAATACAGGTGACTTGTTAGTTATAGTATGCGTGAATGCCGATTAAACCGCTGACGATATGAGTGTACATACAACCAAGGCGTGATTTGCATCAGGCTTTTAAATCTTCCAGTAGTTAAGCGTTCCCTGTAATCTTTATCTTTCAATATTTATAGACACAACATTGTATATTATATATAATACCACGAAATATTTTTAACTCTTTTTTAGGTTCAGCTGGACCATCTGTAGAGGCTGGTAGTGCTGATTCAACTTCCAGGAACCCGTTAGCCACCTGTTCTCGCAATTAGTTGCACCAGAAGACGTCATATTCACCTGCCTCCTTCACACTCCACCTACTCCGACATCACCAACCCTACAACCATATTGGTAACCATTTTCATGGGCTCAACAACTTCTTTCTTTACAACCTGAGCGCCATATACACTGTCCTTTCCCTTAGTTGATTTAATTCACAATTGTATGTGCTATTATTTATTATTATTAAATTTATCAACCAAACCAATATTGTTTATGCTAGTCTCAAGCCAATACATTACCGCAAAATTCAGCAGTTTTTTATCTTTATTTGTCAATTCACAGTATGGCTTCACTAATTTATTGAACCATACTTTCAACCACTAAAGTATATTTTAATAAAATTAAGCCCAAAAATATGGGGCACAAGTTGCCACAATATAACAGCAAATTAAGAACTTAAACTTTGCTAGGGGTTACTTTTCAACGTACCTAAAATACAGAACATATAGTGATAACTCTATATCTATATATATATAAAACAATTTGTGTGTTTATTTGTTTGTTTGTTTATACCTTATAGGAGACCAAACTCTGGACCGATCTTTCTGAAATTTTCCCAACATTTAAGTAGGGCTCTGGAATGATTTTTTTTAACATGCTTACTTTTATTCGCACTTTTTAACAGATTTTATAATATCAGCACGCATAACTTCACTACTTGTGGATTAATCTTCGAAATTGTTCTTTTTGTAAATTTGAGAGAGGGTGTCGCAATTGCCATTTGTAGACCAATTTTCAAAATTCGTTTTGCATAAAAAGAAGAGGTCAACTAAGTTTTCTTATAGTGTGAGGGTAGAGGGAGGGTTCGAAATACACCCGTCAAGAAATGGATTATTAATTTATTTTGTTTATGGACAAATTTTGTTAAGCTAGTTGTAGCATACGAAATATGTACCATCTTTACAGCCTCTAGATTTTCTACATTTTTAAGTATTTCTTTTTAATAAAACAAGTAGTTCGGAAAGAAAATTAAAGTTCAAGGTATTATACATTAAACGATTTGCATACATCTTCAGGAAACAAATTGATTTAAGAATTTATTCATTTGGTTCTTACTCTTGTTCTTTACAACTTTAATTAGTGCATTCATACATACAAGTACAATAGCAGCTGCTTAATGTATTAATATCCTTTAGATCTTAAGCATTGTTAATTTTTTTCTGAATTATTTTGTTATTAAAAAAATACTTGTAAATAATTTTGTTTTTAATATTATTTCGATTAAATCAATTAAAATATATAAAATTTTTCGTATTCAAAAAAATAGTAAATACACTTGTTAAACTTGTTGTTTTTTTACTTGTGTTCCGTGCAATGGGATTTCCCAATTCTTTTTGCTGTTAAGCTTTCACCATGTATGGACAAATCTTACTAAACTTACAATATTTGTATGGAAAGCTCCATTAATAACTAGGTAATATTAAATTAACCTTATGATAATTATTTTCTTAAAATTTTTTTAGACTTGCAATATTTTAAAAGCAACTCACAGCATTAAAATAACAACGCCAGTAAGAACTTGCTGTGCGTCTTCCCCCGACTCCAACATGGCTGTCACCGCGACTGTATCCATTTAATAAATCTCTACCGAAATCTGATGATGTATCTATTAAAGATGAAACTCCTCCTACTTCACTATTATAATCCAAGCCCATGTTTGCTCTTCTCTGAAAGCTCCGTGACATTAACTGAAATTTTCTTACTCATGTCCAAAAGTCTCTCAAATCAACTTAAGCTTTAATTATCCAACTTACAGTTTCGCCTGTAGCACGATTTATGGAATTGAGATCTTTTAAATCATAGTCCATCATAGTAGAGGGATCATCATCGCTATACATGGCAAGAAATGGAAAACCTGCACTCAAATGGCCAGATATGTATGTTTTAATCAAACAACTTTTTTAATTTCTTCAAGATTGTCCTTACCTTTATTATCCTGATTATTGTAGCTTTTGAAGTATTCCTTATGGCGGTCATTACTCGCGGCTTGTGTATTTTTGTTATTATTGTTTCTATCATTATAAAATTCACTAAGTCTCCCCCTTCCGTTGTGTTCTTTTTCAAGGGCGTGATGAAGGGCCACCATTAAGCGATCTAAAAGTAGCGCTGCTCTTTTTGGTACAATCATCTGAAACAAATTCAAATAGTATTATTTATTTTGATTTAGCATCGATTTTTTTATTAAAATTTTTTTTGCTGAATTTTAAGATTATTTTTTAGAATTGGTTAGCAATTTTGTATATATTTTTGCGTTAACCTTACCAGTATAAAAATCTGTTATAGCCTATATACAAGCTTATATTATACAAAGAGTTCTTAAAACTATGATCTCAGATATGCAAAACGTTAATAAAATTATTGAAAGCAGTGATGCGTACTCCACTTTTCTACTATCAGGCTTTTCATACGTTTTTTTGACGTTTCCCAGCTGATAGCTTTGATCCTTTGTTGTTCCAACACCGTACCTTAATTACAGTCTTAAGAATCTCTTCATATCATGAAAAGGTGTAAACAATGAATAGATAGAGTGGGATGACAAAAGTACGCAATGTTTGTAATTTTTATTACTTAATTTAAAAACACAATCTTTTTCTGGTGAAAATATTTTAAACACATGTAAATTAAAACAAAATATCAAGGAAGAAGTTGTTGATTGTGCTACAGAGAAAATTCCGGTTTTGCGATAACAATAGCAAAAGTGTAATTCAAACGAAAGTACATTATATCTCGATACAAATGTGATAAATATGTATGTATATGCGGATCATTACTAATGATATCATAAAAGTGTGTGAGAAAATCAGATTCTAAAGATGTTTTGGCCAGATTAACATGGAACAAGCTTACATACTGCCTCCTCGTGGCTCCCCTGGATAGCCCCTACAGCACCCGCTTAGAGGTGAACCAAAGTGTGCAGCGAATCCCCTCTGTCCAGGGGTCTAAAATAGGACCCGGTCCTCCAGGTTTCGGGGGTTGAGCGTTTGGGTAACTTCCCTACCATGTAAAAAAACATTAGTTTCGTTACAACCACAAAAAGGAAATATAAATATGGATGACCTTATTGCTGACGACCATGGACAACGAAATAAGGATAACGATTTTCGGTTCTGCACGTGAAATGTCAGGTCCCTGAACAGACCACGTGCAGCCGATGAACTTGCGGAGGACCTGGAAGCCTATAAGGCTGACATCACCACCATCCAAGAAGTGCGATGGGATGGGCCGGGCAAAAAGAAAGTGAGAAACTGCGACATCTACTACGGTGATTGCTACAAAGAGCGACGACAGCGCTTGTTTGGATGCGGGTTTGTTGTTCGAGGCAGACTTAGGCAAAGAGTCTTAAGCTTTAAATACGTGAGCGAACGCCTCATTACAATCCGCATCAAGGCTAGGCTCGGTAACATTAGCCTAATCTGCGCCCACGCCCCTACGGAGGATAAAGGTGACGATAGCAAGGATGACTTTTATAATCACCAGCTACGACACTAAGATCGTCCTAGGAGATTTCAACGTAAATCTGGGCAAGGAAGACATCTTCGCTAGAGTAATCGGGAAACAAAGCCTGCATGACCACACATCCAATAACGGACTCAGGCTGGTAGATTTTGTGACAAGGCAAAATCTTACTATAGCAAGAGAGTCCAACCCTGCCAGGCGAAACAACCGATGAGGAATGGAACCGTTGCCAAAACGCGATCAGAAATGCTGCCTCTGATGTATTGGGTTTTAAAATGCCACCCGGAAAAAACCCATAGTTTGACGGCGAGTGCATGCAGGCACATTCAGCGCAGCTAGCAGCGTATCAGACGACGTTGGAGAGAAGGACGAGAGCAGCTCGTGAGCTCTACGAGCGTAAAAGAAGGGAAGAACACCGGCTTCTCAAAAGGAAGAAGAAAGAGCATAAGAGCCCGCGATCGAGGAACTGGAGAGGTGTTACGGCAGGAATAATATCCGAAAGTTTTACCAACGGGTAAAACAACTATCCAATGGATATAAGCTTCGGACAGAAGCCTGTCGTGACGAAGTGGTAGAGTCTCAATCGATGCTGAGAATCTGGAAAGATCACTTCTGCAGACAATTTAACGGCGGACAAAACACCGATTCCATCGCCAGGCAGAATATTCCACTCCAGATAACGGATGATGATGGTAGAGAATTCCGTTCCCCCTACCTGAATGAAGTCAAGATAGCAATATCGAGATTGAAATCAAACAAAGCTGCAGGAGCGGACGCACTGTCTGCGGAACTGTTTAAGGCAGCCGGAGATGACCTGGTTGGGCGCATGCATCAGCTCATCTGTAAGATAATGTCGGAGGAAAGCATGCCCGACGAGTGGAATCTCAGCATCGTTTGCCCGATCCACAAAAAAGGAGACCCCTTCAACTGCGCCAACTACGGAGGAATAAGTCTCCTGAACATCGCCTACAAGATCTTCTCTGCCGTTTTGTGTGAGCGCTTGAAACCATTCGTGAACAGTTTGATAGGTCCTTATCAGTGTGGTTTCAGTCCGGGGAAGTCCACCATTGACCAAATTTGCACACTACGGTAGATCCTGGAAAAGACCCAAGAGGTGCAAATCGACACCCACCACCTATTCGTCGATTTTAAGGCCCCATATGACAGTGTGTATAGGGACGAGCTATACGAAGCCATGTCTAGTTTTAACATTCCTACTAAACTCGTCAGGCTGTATAGGATGACGATGGAGAACTCTCGCTGCTCCATCAAAATCGGTAACGAATTCACCGAGACCTTCAATGTCAGAAAGGGATTTAGACAAGGCGACGCACTGTCATGTGACTTTTTTAACATAATTCTTGAGAAGATCGTGCAAAACTCGCACGTCAACAACAGAAGCACGATCTTCCAAAAGTCCGTGCAACTGCTAGCATACACTGACGACATTGACGTGAACACAGCGAGCCGTCAATGAAGCTTTTGCTGATATTTCAACGGAGGCGGCCAAAATGGGTTTAACGGTGAACGAAGGCAAAACGAAGTATATGCTGTCATCAAAAAAGGACGCGCAACACCGACGACTGGGCCAGAACATCACCATAGGCAGCTATAACTTCGAGGTAGTAAAGGACTTCGTCTACCTTGGCTCCCAAGTCAACAGTATGAACAACATCAGTACCGAGATCAAACGCAGAATAACTCTTGCCAATCGCTGTTTCTTTGGCCTCAAGATGCAATTGAGTAGTAAGGCCCTTTCTCGAAAAACCAAGCTGACACCATATATACCACTTTGATAATCCCTGTACTTCTCTATGCCGCAGAAGCATGGACGGTGTCGAAGCCGGATGAGGAGGTATTGGTATTTTCGAGAGAAAAGTTCTGCGTTCAATCTTCGGCCCTGTTTGCGTTGATGGTTTCTGGAGAAGAAGATTCAATCATTACAATCATACATACAATCATACGTACAATCATGTACGGGTTGTACAGCGACATGAGCCTAACCAGGCGTCTACGGATCCAACGGCTAAGATGGTTGGGTCATGTAGAGCGCATGGAGAACACTGCTCTGACCCGTAACAACACATTAGAGGACGGCCACGGAACCGATGGCGCACACAAGTGGAGAGGACCTCAACCAACTTGGTTCGCAAAATTGGAGGACGCTGGCTAAAGACCGTGCCAGCTGGAAAAGTTTGTTGGTTGAGGCCCAGGCTCACCACGGACTGTAGCGCCAAAAGAAGAAGAAGAAGAAGAACATGGAAGAGAATGTTCTTCAGGTTATTTTTTCCCTAACGATACAACTATTGAAATAAAACTTTTAAATTAATTTCTAACCTCTTCAAACTTTAATCTAGTAAAGGGTGGTTAAATTGTATGGGCCGATGTTGAATGTGAACCACACCTAAACGCCAAGTTTTTACCGAATTTTATTTGACATTTCTCTATTTCAGACTTACTCAATTTGAACCATGGAGAGATACACAATCCAACAACGTGTTAAAGTTATCCAGACTTATTATGAAAATGGGAGTTCAAATCAAAATGCATATCGTGCACTTCGTAATTTTTTTGGTCAATTTCATCGTCCAAATGTGCGTACAATCGCAAAAATCGTGGAAAAATTCGAGCAAACCGGGTCTGTAGAAGATGTGAGAACACCAGTGCATGCTCGTACAGCTCGTACTGCAGAAAATATTGCTGCTGTTCGCGATAGTGTGGCTGAAGAGCCGTCCACCTCAACTCGTCGTCGTTCCCAACAATTGCACCTCTCACGCTCGTCGTTGATGAACATTATGCATAAAGACTTGCATTTACACGCTTACAAGGTGCAATTGGCTCAAGAACTAAAGCCTCTTGACATTTTCAAACGTCGTGAATGGGCAGAATGGTGGCAAGAAATGGCAACAGTGGATGATCAATTTTCGAAGAAAATCCTCTTCAGTGATGAGGCACATTTTCACCTCAGTGGATTCGTCAATAAACAGAATTGCCGCATTTGGGCGAATGAGAATCCAAGAGTGATTGTCGAAAAACTAATGCACCCACAAAGAGTGACTGTTTGGTGCTGTTTATGGGCTGGCGGCATCATCGGGCCGTATTTTTTCCAAAATGAAGCCGGTCAGGCAGTTACTGTGAATGGTGTTCGCTATCGTGAGATGATAACGAACTTTTTATGGCCCGAATTGGAAGATATGGATGTGGACGATATGTGGTTTCAGCAGGACGGTGCCACTTGCCACACAGCTAACGAAACAATGGCTCTTTAGCGCAACAAATTCAATGGCCGTGTTATCTCACGTAATGGCGATGTCAATTGGCCGCCAAGATCATGTGATTTGACACCGTTGGACTTTTTTCTTCGGGGTTATTTGAAAGAAAAGGTGTACGTCGATAAGCCAGCAACAATTCAAGACCTAAAGGATCAGATAATTCGGCACATTAACGGCATAGAACCTCCATTATGCCTCAGCGTCATCGAAAATTTGGACCATCGGATGGAGGTGTGCCGCCGAGGTCGCGACGCCCATTTGGCCGATATTTTGTTCCATACATAATTGAGTAATACCAATACATCATAATAAAATAAAATTACAATAATTTCCTAAATAGTTTGTGTTTTATTCAAAATCAACATCGGCCCTTGAAATTTAACCACCCTGCAAAATTATTACTGCAAAAAAATATTTATTTAAAACTCGACGCCTTCAAAATAGATCCTTCACATATAATAAACTTGTAGTAGCGTTTTTTCTAATCCTCGAAGCTTAATGGCAAAAATTTTCGAAAATTTGCTTGGAATGAGCCAACTAATATGTCGACATTTTCAACAACTCCCTCATAGTGATTCGAAGAATCTAAATAAAATTTTTCTCCACTTTCTCAATATTTTCATCGATTGTTGATGTAGTTCGTCGTCATTTACATCTTATTTAAAAAGCATGTACCACTTGTAAACATTTTTCTGGATTCTGAAGTATAATCACCCTGTGCCACTGAGTTAAGTGCTTTTAAACAGTTATTTCTCTGTTATACACATAATTTTATGCAAGTTCTTTGATCCAGAAGAAAATCGCCTTGAAAGTAAAACCTTGTAGCTTTTATGGAAGTATGAAATTTGACCGACTTGCTGGGTTTTCTTATTCAGGGTCACATATGAAATTCTCGGAAATATTTGTTAAGCTTTATAAACAAAACCAACTTTAAAACGCTAGTTTTTAAGAAATTGTAAAAAGACAATGTTAAAAATACAACCAAAGCCAGAAATCGTTTTCATTTCTTTTAGTTTAGAAAAATTTAACAAATATAAACAAAAGTACGGAATTAATATTTTATGATTCTCTGCTCCACATAATAAAGCTCAATAGTGTCATTTAACATAACAATCATTAAACGTGTACGCGATGATGATGTTCATGCTCGAAACAGGCATAACATAATGAAGAACAAAAAATATAAACAAGAAAATAGCACTGCTGATAAGACTAGTAGCAATTATTACCAGCCACTTCAAACACTTAATAATTATGATGATGATGAAGTGATTGTAAAATCCTCGAAGAAAAAGCAAAATATTCCACCAATAACTATCCTAAAAAGTAAAAAGACGAAAAACCATACAAAGCAGTCTTATTAGGTCTGGACAAGTTTGACCCACTCATAATAAAAAAGAAATTAACAGATTTAACGCTACCATGTTTGGACGTTAAGCTAGTCACCAAATCAAATGGCTCACATTCTGAACAGGCCTTATACATTGTTTATTTTCAAAGAAAATCAATAACCGTTAAGGAATTGAGACAAAATCACTCTGTTATTGATCACATCAAAGTTAAATGGGATTTTCAAAAAAATAGTACGAAATTTCCCAAAATGACAGTGTCACAATTGCCAAATGTTTGGTCACGGGTCCAGCCGCTGTTCTGTCAAAAGTTTTTGCTCAAACTGCGCTGGTAATCGTAAAACGTCCGAATGTAATTCCAAATCCATTCAGTGTGCAAACTGTAAGGAGCAACACAAATCAACATCTACCGATTGTCCACTCAGAGCAAAATACCAGCAATTAAGACAACGCAATCAGCCGAAATCTTTCAGAGCTAGGCAACAACCATCCCAAAATGATTCCAATCTTTATAACAATGCAAATTATAGCTCAAACTTTCCATACACTCTTAATCAAAACGCTTCCACTTTTAATCGTGAATGGAGTCAGGAACGCCACAATAATATGAACAACACAAATAACTTATTTTCTTTAGACGAAATAAAGAACCTCACACTCGAGCTTATCTCAAACTTGAAAAAGTGTAAATGTAAAGCCGATCAATTTGAAGTGATTACATCACTCGCCTGTAAATTCTTATATGAGTAATAAAGTTAAATATAGAAACATGGAACGCCAGAGGTATCCGAAATAAAAAAGACGAACTTTTCAATTTTCTTTTAACGAAAAATATTCATATATGCCTCATTTCGGAAACATTGCTGAATAACAAAATCTCTATCAAACATGTAGATTTTGACTGCTACAGAAATGACCGGGAGCATAACAGAGGAGGAGGCGTAGCAATTCTGATAAGAAAAACTGTTAAACACACTTTACTGACACCTTTAAATACCTTGCTGATCGAAAATATTGGCATTAAAATACAAACATCAAGCGGAAACAGCATAAATATTTATTCGTGCTATTTTCCAGGAGGATCGGCTGGAAGAGACAATGTCAAAAAATTGAAATTTAACTCTGATTTGCGTAAATTCTATTATAACAATGGAAACTTTATTATTGGTGGTGAACTTAACTGCAGACATAATCTTTGGGGTTGTCAGCGATCGAACTGTTGGGGAAATCTTCTACATGAAAAATTAGATACAGACAATTTTCAAATACTTTACCCAAGCGATCACACATATGTTCCATCCGATCCACGAAGACACGGTTCAACTTTGGATTTCTTTTTGACGAACATTTCGAACAGTCTTACATATGCAAGTGCTATAAACGACCTGAGTTCCGATCATCTTCCAGTTCAAAGAATATTTTATAATTACAAAATGGCAAACTGGTCACGATTTTCATATTTTGTTAAGAGGAATTTAAGCATTCCAGGCGAAAACTCCATTAGCCTTCCAGACAAGGTTGACTCCATGATTGTCACCTTAACCGAAACAATAGTAGCGGCAGTAAATCACAGCGTTCAGAGAAAAGCCTATGCTGTTACAACACAAACACTACCATTATATATAAAAAATTTGATTAAAATTAGAAATGTTTACAGGAGAAATTGGAAAAGATTTCGAGACGTTATAGACCATGTTCGTACTACAGAGTTCAACTATCGTATTTCCGAAGAAATAAAAAAATTTAAAAACAGTGTATGGGACAGTAAACTTTCATCTTTGGAAAAAGGGTCTTCTCCTTTTTGGAACATCTCAAAAATTTTAAAAAAGAAGTCTACAAATATTCCAATCTTAAAACATAACAACATCACCTACAACACCCAACAAGAGAAATGTGATATCCTAGCTCAAACGTTTAGATCGAATCATTCAATTTCTGCGAACCTCAGCGATCAATCAACGATAACTGACGTAAATATTACCTCAAATAATTTAAATTTTGCCACTCAACCTCATGAAGACATTTCAATTTCGCCTGATAAAATATCAGCCATCATAAAAAATCTTAAAGCGAGGAAATCACCTGGTATGGACCAAATAAACAATAAATGCTTAAAAGCTTTGCCAAAGAAAGGAGTAAAGTACATAACAACAATAGTAAACTCGTGCCTGCGACTGCATTACTTCCCAAAAACTTGGAAACAAGCAAAAGTTGTGCCTATATTGAAACCAAACAAACCTGCAAACTGTTCACTCTCCTATAGGCCTATAAGTCTTCTATCTTCTATTGGTAAGATACTGGAAAAAGTTATTCAAGAAAAACTTATACATTTTATTGAGGCAAACAATATACTACCAACCCAACAGTTTGGTTTCCGTAAGAAACACAATACTATTCATCCACTCATCAGGATTAGAAAGTTAGTAACTTCAAATTTTGGTAACGGGAAATCAACAGGTATGGTTCTACCAGATATTAAAGCAGCTTTCGACTCGGTATGGCACAACGGTCTCATATACAAAATGACTAGATTTAATTTTCCAATAGAGTTAATCTCTTTAATAGAAAGTTTTCTTTCTGATCGCTCTTTTAATGTATATATTGGCTCCTGTCACTCTTCTGAAACTGCCGTTCCAGCCGGTTGTCCGCAAGGATCATGTATTTCGCCAATTCTTTATAATATTTATACAGCCGACTTTCCTACCTTAGACTTCTATCTTTGCAGATGATACCGCTATTCTTAGCTCAGATGTACTTGCAACTGATATTATATCTAGATTAAATTCAGCTCTAGTAGAAGTCCATTCGTATTTTACAAAATGGAAAATTCTCATAAATCCTCAAAAAATTCAGTCTATCTACTTCTCCAGGAGAATTAAAGCTTGTTACCTACCGCAACAACCGATTCTACTAAATAATAATGAAAATATACCATGGTTGGAAAAAGTGAAATATCTAGGTTTAGTACTAGATCCTAAACTTAAATTCAATCTTCACATTCCATATGTTATCAACAAATTAAATAATCTGACAAGACTACTGTATCCGCTGGTAAAAAGGAAATCTAAACTTAACATACACAATAAAAGCATAATTTTGAACGTAATATTCCACGCTATAATGTTTTATGGTGCTCCAGCTTGGTCTACAACAGCAAATTGTCATAAAAAGAAATTGCAAATAGCTCAGAATAAAATATTAAAAATGATTTACAATTTGCCTTGGCACTACTCCACAAACCGCCTTCACACATTAGCAAACGTCGAACTTGTAAATGATAAGTTAAACCGCCTCACACTGAACTTTAACGCAAGATGTCTTACCTCTGAGATAGCCCACATCAATGAGATCATCTCATCGTAATTTTATCACTAGTATTAAGCTTTTTATCTAAAACCCCCCCAAAAATTTAAAAATAAAATATATAAGGGTTTTTTAAAAATTTTCTCCCTACCATTAAATTAAATATAAAATCGTATATGAATATAAAATAATTGTTATTTAATATTTAAGTAGAAAAGGTAAAAATGCCTAAACTCTTTATGGAAAATGTTGTAAATTCATAAAAGCAAATGTTATATAAATAAAGAATTGAATTGAATTGAATTGAAAAGTCCAAGAAGAACACAACTCTTCAACGCAATAATGTCCAATTAGGTGGATGCAATTTCTACTGTTCACCCCACATATTGGCCTGCAGGCCTCAACAAAATTCCAGATGCAATTGATTTTGCGGTAATAAAAAATTTTAAACGTGAACAAATAGAAATGACCCCCTCACTAGATTTTTCATCGGATCACTCTCCATTTTTCTATCTCTGTTCGACAGTACGAGTAACCAGAAGGATAGCTGGTTTTGCTGTCCTATTAAGAGAACAAACTGGCTAAAATATAAAATCTACGTGAGTTCGCATCTACCACAAAAATTATTTTTGAAGTCTGACAATAAGGTGAAATCGCCCGTCAATCTCTTTTCCCGTATAATGACCAATGCTGCAATGTGTTCCACACCCACAGCTCACACATCCCAAAGAAGGCATTTAATCCAGCACGGGGGAATTGAGTCTATTGTGCGAGACAAGAGAACATTAAGACGTTAATGGCAGGAAAGTAGATCACCACTAATTACAGCTTATGGAAGGTGGTAAGGGAATGCGAAGTCCCACTGCATACGAAGTTCCCATACGTCTACAAAATGGAGAATGGGCAAAAGATACAAACGAAAAAGTAGAAGAATTCGCAAGGCATTTAGAAAATGTATGTACTCCAAATGATACAAGCTCTAGTGAAGACCTGAACCCAGGAAAGGCAGCCGGTAGTGACAAAATTACGACTACAATGATAAGCAATTTACCAAACTCTGGTATAAGGATAATTTTGTTTATATTTAATGCAATGTTGCGAATTGGATACTTCCCTTTATCGTGGAAACAGTCTGAAATAATCATGACGCTACGCAGGTTTCATCATACCCCCCAATTAGCTTGTTACCAATACTGTCTGAAGTATTTGAGAAATTACATTTGGAATCGCTGGTGTCTTACATCGATTCTAACAACATCATACCTCATCACCAATTTGCAACATAGTACTACTCAACAAGTGAACAGAGTATCTAATGTAATTCGTGGAGCGTTTGAGAATAAACAATACTGCTCTGCATTATTTATTGACATATCGCATCACGTACAAAATTTCAACGTATCTTCCCGCAAACATTCACAATATATTTAAAAGTTATTTATTAGATACATCTTTTTACATTAGGTCGGAGGAAATTATATCTTCCCGCAAAAAGATATCTGGTAGTGTCCCGCAAGGTAGTATCTTGGGGCCATTTCTATACTTGTTATACTCCGCCGATATGCCAACGAGTACATTGATTCCCATTTCCACTTTTGCAGACGATACTGCATTTATAAAAACGTTCATAAAGCGTTCATCCCAACAGCTTCAAATACATATGGCAGAATTGGAAAAATGGTTGAAACTATGGAAGATAAATGTAAATGCCTCTAAGTGTGTTCATCTTACATTCACTTTGAGAAAGGGTAATTGTCTACCAATTACAATTAATGGTTCGGGAATACCAGAACACAACCATGTAAAATATCTCGGTGTACATCTTCATAAACGCCTCACCTGGGTTCTATGAAGCACATAGCAGCCAAAATAACTCAAATAAAAATAAAAACTGCCGAGTTCCATTGGCTCATCGGTCCTCAATCGGCGCTTGGATTAGAACTCAAAGTACTATTGTATAAGGCAATGATAAAGCCGATATGGTTATATGCCATTCAGCTATGAGGAACATCTTCGGCGTCTAATATTGAAAAACTGCAAAAAAGACAGTCAAAAATTTTAAGAACGATCACGTGCACTCCCTGGTACATCAAGAATTGTAACATCCATAGGGACCTAATATACCCATCATCCGAGAAGAGATTAAAAAGTTGAGCACTAATTATGTTAAGAAAATCCCTTTTGATCCCAATCCACTTGCAAGAGATTTACTCTTATTTGAGGGTCATCAACGTGTCAAAAGGACGCACACTTTTGATTTGGCGAGATAATTTTCTTTTTCTGAACAATATACGTTTTAAAGGGTGGTTAAATTTCAAGGGCCGATGTTGATTTTGAATAAAACACAAACTATTTAGGAAATTATTGTAATTTTATTTTATTATGATGTATTGGTATTACTCAATTATGTGTGGAACAAAATATCGGCCAAATGGGCGCCGCGACCTCGGCGGCACACCTCCGATGGTCCAAATTTTCGATGACGCTGAGGCATAATGGAGGTTCTATGCCGTTAATGTGCCGAATTATCTGATCCTTTAGGTCTTGAATTGTTGCTCGCTTATCGACGTACACCTTTTCTTTCAAATAACCCCAAAGAAAAAAGTCCAACGGTGTCAAATCACATGATCTTGGCGGCCAATTGACATCGCCATTACGTGAGATAACACGGCCATTGAATTTGTTGCGCAAAAGAGCCATTATTTCGTTAGCTGTGTGGCAAGTGGCACCGTCCTGCTTCCCTAAAAAGTTCGTTATCATCTCACGATAGCGAACACCATTCACAGTAACTGCCTGACCGGCCTCATTTTGGAAAAAATACGGCCCGATGATGCCGCCAGCCCATAAACCGCACCAAACAGTCACTCTTTGTGGGTGCATTGGTTTTTCGACAATCACTCTTGGATTCTCATTCGCTCAAATGCGGCAATTCTGTTTATTGACGAATCCACTGAGGTGAAAATGTGCCTCATCACTGAAGATGATTTTCTTCGAAAATTGATCATCCACTGTTGCCATTTCTTGCCACCATTCTGCCCATTCACGACGTTTGGAATGGTCAAGAGGCTTTAGTTCTTGAGCCAATTGCACCTTGTAAGCGTGTAAATGCAAGTCTTTATGCATAATGTTCATCAACGACGAGCGTGAGAGGTGCAATTGTTGGGAACGACGACGAGTTGAGGTGGACGGCCCTTCAGCCACACTATCGCGAACAGCAGCAATATTTTCTGCAGTACGAGCTGTACGAGCATGCACTGGTGTTCTCACATCTTCTACAGACCCGGTTTGCTCGAAATTTTCCACGATTTTTGCGATTGTACGCACATTTGGACGATGAAATTGACCAAAAAAATTACGAAGTGCACGATATGCATTTTGATTTGAACTCCCATTTTCATAATAAGTCTGGATAACTTTAACACGTTGTTGGATTGTGTATCTCTCCATGGTTCAAATTGAGTAAGTCTGAAATAGAGAAATGTCAAAAAAATTCGGAAAAAAACTTGGCGTTTAGGTGTTGTTCACATTCAACATCGGCCCATACAATTTAACCACCCTTTATATTGCAGTGGCAGTATAAACACAGTAATTTTAAGTTTAAGGTTTGAATACTTATTGTTATTGTCCTTAAAACAGATTCAATAAGTAAGAAAAATATAAAAAAAAAAGTTATAATAGAAATTATCAGAATAGAGGGCAAGCCAATTATAATAATAACCAGAATAAATATTACAACAGATACAATAATTATAGCAGTACTCAAAATGTAAATAATGCAGGACGTTATAGGGCCCAACAAAATATGTTTGGAAATTTCAATGGAACATTATAAAGAAGGAATATATAAAGTAAATAGTAAAGATAATACATTTGGTCCAAAAAAATTTCTGAAACAACAACCGACCTTAAGAATTACTATAAATAAAAAAGAATATATTGCCCTAATAGCCAAAGGAGCAAGTATCACAATAAAGTAAAAATGTTTAGAAAAATAACGTTAAAGGAACCAATTTAATTTAATTTAACACAATAAATAGAAAAGGGGTTATCAGATTTGAAGTATTGACAGACGCATCAGAACAGTTTATCGTAACAAATTCAAAAATTAGATGGAAAATAGACTCATATGAGAACCTTCAAGTATGTAAGTTGGAAAGCTCTCACTTCGGTTGGAGTAGAATGCAATTAAAATATCTGAATACAGAAGAATACGACGTTCCAAAGGAAATTGAATGAGACAGGATGAGATTTTATTAACAAGACATGTGTAGTATACCTAGATCATATACTCATTTTTAAGGTATTGGAAGACGCAAATTTTAAAATGCAAGTACCTACATATGTATGTAAATTTCATGAAGAAAGAAACTGAATTTTTGAACTGACATATTTTAACTAAAGAAGGACTTAAACCTAATCCAATTAAAAAAAGGTTATTCAAGAATTGGAAGTACCCAGAATAGAAATGAAGATGAAAAACGTTTTGGAATTGACAGACTACTACAGAAAGTTTCTTAATCCTTTATAAAGTGGCACAACCAATAACTACGTATTTGAAGAAAGTCGTAAAAATTAATACAAAAGACCCAATCTGTATAGAATCTTTCGAAAAATTTAAATTAATTTAAGCCAAGCCAGGGACGCCTTCCCTGTTATTAAAACATTTTCATCTCAATTAAAAACTAGTTAATATAATAATAGAATTTTTTTTCAAATTTATACCTTGATTCGCCATAATATTAATTAAGTAATTAACTAATTTATATAACAAGTTTAATAACTGTTTAAACTACGCATCCCAAACCATTAATAATCATTATTCAGCAATGGATATTCTTAGCAATACTATGGAGCGTAAACTATTTGAGACCATATATTTATGGCAGGACATTTAAAATTTCAAAGGATCACCAACCAATTATTAGGTAAATACGAAGTTGAAATTTACTATGTATATTCAAGGAAAAGATAATTGGGTAGCAGATAAATAAATATAAAACACAAATAATAAAATTCAAGAACTAAAAATTGCTATATAGAAAAAGAATAATATTTATTTTAGATTTCGAAATCATGAAAGCATGGGAAAAATATTTGAAAAATACATCACTGAAGGCAAACTAGGAATATTTTCATAGGTATCAGACAGAAGTTAAAACGTTGTCCAAGAAAAATTAATTGAAATGTACTCCAATGATAAACAAATAAATTTTACCAGATGTAATACAATAGTACAGGGCTTGGAAACTAGTGAAGGCAGTAAGTGTGCATTTCGCTATCATGGAAACTTATAACAAACTAAAAACCAAAGTATATTATCCGAAGCTAAGGAAAATAATCCAAATTGTAATAAATCAATGTGATGTCTGTATGCCAAGAAGTTCAATACGACAGGCAACCAATATAACCTAAACTTTTGATTACATAAAACCATCAGCAAAAGGATTTCACTTTTTAACAGTAATAGACAAATTCTCTAAATTTGGAGCAGCTTATCCTTTAAATGATAGGAATCATACAAAAATCATAGAACAACTAGAAGACCATTTTTCCAAAATTGGAAAACCACGAAAGATAGTAGCAGTTAACTAAATCAAGGCTATACGCATTAAGGATTTTATAAATAACAAAAATATTGAGTTGCACTTGACTAAAGGTAATAGCCATATGGGCAATACCGGCATTGACGGTTTCACAATACTATTTCAGAAAAATCAGATTTACATATATACAAAATGAATTATTCACCAAACGAAGAAAATGAAAATCAATAAACTAAATGAACGTAGTGAAGAAAATACTGAAAATAGATCGAAGGCTTTGTAAAAAATTATAAGGCTGTTCGACGCAAAGAACAACCAATGGCAGAGAACTTAAACTTAAAAGTATAAACAGCTGCAATATTAAACGACCATTGAAACTTTCAAATCCTGATCATGCCAATGATAGTCATACGGATTACACAGGTCACGGGACTAATGACTACTAATGACTGAAAGAACGAAGAGGGTATATAGACGTTCACATAAGAGATCAATAAATTGTTAAATACATAGTTATACACATTTCAAGTCATCTTAGATAACATTACTGTCAATATTAACTTAAAGAAAATAGATAACAAGAAAATGCTTGATTTAGAAATAAACGACACATATGCATAATGCTATGCAATAACTTTTAAATTAATAACGAAACATATTTATTTATTTTTATATTGAAGAAACATTGAAAAGTGAGTCTTATTTCTGTACTTCTAATAATAAGTTTGTGTTGATACTCGTAAAACAAAAATAAATTTATATTTTAAATAAATAAAGTTGGGTTCTATTTTAAAGAAACGAAATTCACTTGTTATAGGACATCTCCAATATAAACACAAGAGGTTAGTTAATACTTGAATTCATACTTTGTAACCATTTAAAGAGACTGGACAACTTTTCACAGTATAAAGCCTCCGTGAACAGCTTTAAGTATTTGATAAAAGTACATTGCCCCTAGCAGGATTTAGTGTGTAAAAGGAGGTGATGGAGGGACATGCCGCAATAACGAATGGGAGAGATAAAGAATCTCCCGGTCAATATGAGCAAGATTTTAAATTTATTGAACTAATGGAAATGTGAAAAGTTGAAGAAGCTGAAAAATGTTTAACTTAACTTATAAATCGTACAGAATTATTAGAACACCGGCCATGTATAGAAATATGAACACATGCATACAAGTATACAAATGTCAAGAAACATTGTTGTAATCTGGAGATATCCCACTAATGTTACATTTAATTCCAGTAATAATTTGCATTGTTTTCATATACAGTGTTGAACTTAATTATTGGTACAGAATGCTCATAGGGCTTTAAGATCGATTTGATGGCTTAGTCGTAGATATTTTTAATCAAAAAATGTATTTAACAAATGAGTTGATGAGTTTCCTACAAGAATTCTATAATATTATTTATTAATAACAAAAAAAAAACAAAAACTACTTAATTTCAAAGAATAAAATTATTGGCATACTTCATTTAAAGCTTAAAGATTTAGAAAATATATTGCAAAATTTAATATTTATTTGCGCTCCATTTTGTTTCACAACTGCCTCTAGTCGCTTAGGCATACAATCCACCACCTTTTTTGTAATTTCTGGCCCAATATTTGCCATTATTCAACTAGATCTTGCTTCAACTCGTTCTTTTTTCATATTGCGCGCTTTTTAACTCGTCTATCTAGCTTTCACAGATACTCTAATGGGTTGTGATCGGGAGATTGTGGAAGGATATAGGGCGAAAAATTTTAAACTTGCTTTCATTAGAGAATCGCACATGGTTCCAAAAATCATGTGGCTTACGTTAATAGTATTCAGCTTATTCTAAACGCTTTTTTTGGTTTATAGATGAAAAAGTTAGCCTTGTAAAGCACTCTTCTTACCGTTATTGCATGAACGTCTTTACCAAACTCTTTCTTAATCTCTGCAACAAACTGTCTGAATATGTTTGTGGACACACTTTCACTTTTTTATTATCCGGAGGCATTCACGATTACTTAAGGATCTATGACGGCTTGAATATGTAGTGTTGATGCACTTTTGAAACGTTGCGCGATACTCTCAATTCTATAACTGCTTCTTTCCATCATTTCTCCAATCTCGGCATATGATTTTCCTTGATTATGCAAAGGAAGGATGACTTTGCGCTCAGATTTTGTTATTTCTTTACTTTTGCTGCCATTTTCACCCATATTGATAATTATTGTGAAAATTAAAAAAAAATTGGCATTTGCAGTCTAAAGTACGACAGCTGTTAAGTTTATAAGAAAAAATTTAATTTTCCATAAGAAAAAACTTTATCCAGATTGATAATATTACAAGAATGTGTGCCAATAAGTTTGCTCTTTGAAATGAAGTACTTTTTTGTTATTAATAAATAATATTATAAAATTATTGAAATGAATTAAGTGGTATTTTGTAGGAAACTCATCTGTTCATTTTTGTTACAAATATCTACGACTAAACTATCAATGCCAATAATTAATTTCGACAGTGTAATAAAACCCAACGGCCGACGCATTAGCGCACATGAACATTCCCATAATCCTGCCTTGGTTGGTTGATTCTGATTTCATCCACAATCTCAAATATAGAGATAGATTTACGAAAAGAAATGATAAAACAATTTGAAATTTCATCAATAGAATGCCGCAGCGCCGCCGGCTGCTACAAAAAAAAAAGAAAATGAGAGCTTGTAAAATTCGATTATGAATTGACTGATGCTTAATATTCCTCAAAAAATTATTTTATGTTGTATGTATTTTACTAAAGGCATGAAAATAAACCATTTAAAGTATTCTTGTAACTTGATCATCTTTTGTATATAGGTTTTAGTATTTTAAATAAACTCAAAAATATTGTGGCAACATATAATATAGATGAAAAAGCCGTCACAAATTTAACTAAGATTAGTTTTTAAATTTGTTTCAAATTCATCATCATGCTCTTCTTCCCAAAAAATAAACACGCAATCTAGTTTTATACAGCAAAAGAACATTATGCTAAAATCAACAACTTTACAAAACAAGATTTTGTAATGCTGACGTTGAAGATATGTTAGTTAAATTTACTCATTGAAAGTGATTGTGCTCGCTTCGTACCTTACTGCACATTGAGCAAATGCCACCGTAGATTGACATAACCGTATATGTAAGGGCCTCTTTACGCGAATATTGATGTTAGAAACATGTAACTATTATAAATCTGCCAAACTTCTAAGTAAAATTAAATAATAACAGAACACATTGTACAACAAAATACAATGTTTGTTTGGATTAATTGCAAAGTCAATATGAAAGAAAAATATCTGTTATCCATATACATATGTATGTATGTAAAAGTTTGAAATCACTATGTACATAAGTTAGGTAAGACAATAAACAATTACCATTGCTATGAGAATACTTTGACCCTTATCTCCAAAATATTTAAACCATGAAAACAAAGAGAATTAGGTAAAATAATGAAACAAAGATTCTAATTTTTTGTAAACAACCTCATTAGCAATATTTGTGTAAACTTGGAAAATTACAAAATAATGTTCCTTTATTTTATATCAAGGTAACAATATTTTATCTTATCACTTATAGTTGTTATCCTCAAATTTTGTAACAAAATAACATTATCATTACAGTTTAGTGTTTAAGTAAATTTTAAATATGTTTTTTGACAAATAAGAATTTAGATAAGAATTCATCCCTTTGTACGGCACGAATATAAATAAGACTGTAAATACTCTTTCCAGTAGTTCGTAAGTAAACTCAATAATGTACAGTTCAAGAGTTCATAAGAAAACTCAGAAACGTAGAGTACCAGCTCTACATAAACATAAGTATATTTAAGTGTAAAAACAAAATTTAAATAAAGAACACTTCAAGCTTCAATTGGTATCTTGGAGTAACTTATTTTTTAAAAGCAAAAGAAAGAAATTTCTTAACTTATATGTATGTTATGCTGGACGAATTAATTTAGTTTTATTTATATGAAGAGAAGAAGAAGTTAATTATGAAGAGGCGGAGTTTTTTATGAATTTTATATATAAATATTAAATATTTTTCTTTATTCATAAACGTGTATGTAAGTAGGTAAGTTAATATGTATGTATGCAAGCAACAATTGCTGTGGTACTAATATAGTGTACTTTTATAAACGTTTTTCAAGCATCCATAAAGTTTTAAATTTTATTGTGGGATTTACCCACCATTAAACCAACAATAAAGTGACTATTTGACATTTCATTTGTATACACGATTAGTTTTTGGTAATATTTTGGAAAAATTGTTATGTATTGAATCCATTATATAGAATTTGATTAATAGGTAAGTGTAATCAATATCAAAGAAGAAAAAAGAATTAAATTCCTAATGTTTACAGATACTTATTATTATTTTTCACTACCAAGACGATGCTGCCACCAAATTTTTTAACAATGAAAATACTTTTGATAAATAAAATAGACACAGACATAAAATAAGGCTAACAAAGTATGTACATATGTATATTAGTGATGTAAATCAAACGTCGACAAACTCGGTACTTGAACGGTTTTATTCGGCGTACTTTAATAAAATTAGATGAGTGGAAATATTTTGTGAAATATTTATTGCCAAGAATTTAGAAAGAAACTTCATGTGATTTTTACTTTTTTGAATATTTGAGCATTTAAAAATATGAATTTGCTTGAATGTCGTGTTAATCGAACATTGACATAGAGCATCACTTGCAGTAATATGAGATCCAAATAAGAAGAGAGTTGCCGTATGTAATCATGAACTCACTCAACATCTTTAATAGCTACAGAGCTAAACACTACAAATCTTTTAAAATAACGTTAGAAACATTTTATTTACAAAGCTTTTGAAAGAAAATTTATTTGTAACTAAGCCAAATAAAATACAAAACAATATATGACAAACGATCGTAAAATAAGGGAATAAATGAGCGGTAAAGAAAAATTATTAAGTGAAAACGAAGACGAAGAAACGTGCAACTCTTCGATATATGTATGTATAGTAGACGAGGTAAACATTTAAATAATTACGTGAGCAGTTTGAAGTTTATGAGCACAACGTGAGACAATGGTGTGCAATAAAGATAAACCTAACAGGAGGAATAAAAATTTCGTCGACAAACAATGTCATTGCTCCAACTGTGGATCAAAAACACACCAACGAAGTGAATATGAATTACCACCAAAATGTTTAAATTTTTTTGAACTTTACTCGAACGAGCTCGAGCTTTATTTATTTAAGATTTCAAAAATCATTAATTTACAAAATCCAATGTTATTAAATACATATTATTCAAATTATTTATAAAGTTATAGTACAAGGAGTTGTTTTCTATATCTGCAGGATAATGATAATAATCATGGCAATTACAATATAGTGTTGTACTCGTAAACTGTCTTCTTTACAATTTTTCTTGGGTTTTTTTGTTTAAACATTATGTTTTCAATTTATGTTTATGTATATATTTCACATATTTTTAGTTAATTGCTTATTTATTAAGTAGGTTTTTATCATTTAATTTCCTTTGAATTTAATTGTTTCAGTAATCATGTTATGTGGTATTTTGTTTAGTATTGTTGGCAATGTAATTCATGTGAGAATCTATCGACTTTGAATCTTCTTTGTGCTGTTCTTCTTGTGTTGTGGGTGTGATCAATCTGGTTTAAAAATCTGGTGTCCTTGTGAAATACTTTAATTAATGTTGTATAGTAGATGCTTCTTATGTTGAGAATTTGCAAGTCTCTTGCAGGGTTATTGTGATTTATGGTTATCGTTCTATTGTAGTTTCGAGATTGGTTTGTGTATTTTAATTCTAATTTTTCCAATAATTCTTGCTGTTATGATATTGGTGTTGTTATTAGATACATTAATTTTGGATGAATTATTGCTAATCGTAACGTTTTTTTAGAACTTGAGAAATGCTGAGTTGTATTGTTTTGTAATATGTTATAATTGGATGCGTTATTATTGAATGTGTCGTTGCTCGTGTTTTTGTTGTTGTTGGCGTCGGTTGGAAATAAGTACTGTTTTTTCTTTGATATTTTTAGTATTTGATTTTGTGAGATAGTAGTTTGCGTTTCCCCAGTCCTTTATCCCATTGGCGAAGGTAGATATGATTCAGCTAATGCGAAGTATGCAGGATGCAACACTTTGCGGATAGTCAACATTTCTCTTTTATGAGGGGAAAGTCAACAATCGATCCTCTACTCTACGTAAATTATCAGACTGCAACCTGCCTTTCATTAAAAAAGCACCTCAGTATACACTAACAGAACGTATAAATGGAATACTCATTTATGAAACAATTTAATATTATAAATGCTTACTGAGAACAAAACTAAACTGCAATGTTCTACAACTTTTCTCAGTCGTAAAAGCGATTTTGTTGTCCAGAATCAATTACTCCTTGCCATTATATGGTTATGCTGCAAAATCTCTATTAAGGAAAATAAAAACAAAAGTAAAAGAAAACGTAGTTATAAGAGCTGCTTTGGGTGTGTTTCGAACAACCCCAATAACAAATATGCTATTCGAAAGCAACTCTAACTTAACTTATTCAATTTAACAAAATTTAATTACAATATCTTTTCTTTTACTGATTTATCAAAAACAAACACAGATCCACCTGTATTTAAACAAAGCTTCTTAGAAGTTCAATCGCAATAAAAACACTACCACTTCATATTTACAGATGCCTCAAAGATAAATAATAAATCTTACTTTACAGCGCAACTGAGAACGGAAAAATACTTACATATGTATGTATATATAAAATAGTTCCGCAATATAAATACATCAATATTCACGGCGGAAACCATGCATTTCTGGAGGCGTTGAACATGACAAGCAATAAAAAAGAATATTTTGCAATATGTACAGACTCGCTTTCATTCCTCAGATGAACTAATAACTTAAACAACAACATTTACGCAACAATTATAAGAAATATTTTCAGTAATAGATACCCAAACGTGGTACTTATTTAGACACCTGAACATTGTGAAATTAAAGGCAATGAGTTTTCTGGCAGAGCTGCCACGGTGGAAATTAGTAGACTTCTATTAACATCACATAACTTTAATATAGCTCATATTAGAAAAATTTTATATGAATACTTCTGTGATAGCAGCAGTTTCTTCGCAAAAACGTCAAACTGGTACCAAACTTTCAACCCTTATCAAACTTGTATAAATGATTTTCTGAAGGACTGCAAATTAAAAAGGCTAGGTAAAGGCCATGGCCAAAATTAGTTAATAACTTTTAATTATTCGCCAATGATTTAAATAAATAATATTAAAGTAGTGCATTTTTCAGTGTGGTCGTTGATGTACATTTTGTTATGTAGGCATTCTTTGTCATGAAATTTTAGTTTAAAATTGAAGTTTTCTAGGTGACGGGGTTTTATGTGCATGATTTTTGTTTTACCAGCGTTAATGACCAGGTTATTGTCGTGGCACCATTTCGATGCTGTATCCAATTTATTTTGCATATTTTCTTTTGCTTATTTATATTTTATCAGCTACGACTACAGCTACGTCATCTTCATAAGCAAAAGTTTCATTTGCTTTCAAATCTCTGAGCATGTCGTTTCTGTATGTTATATATAGAATAGGTCCAAATTTTGAACCCTGTGGTACTCCGTAATCGCAATATGTTTTTTTGGTAAGAGTGTTGTTTATGTTAACATAATACGCTCGTGACTTTAAATAGTTATTAAACATTGCAATATACTACCTACATTTCTTTCTGGTGTTTTTATTAGAAACAGTGTCGAACGCCTTTCTAAGGTTAGAAACAGAACTAGCACATTCATCTGTTTGCTTAAATAATCGTTTACATGGTTTGAAAAGATTCCTAGAAGATTGTTTATGTTTTTCTGGAATCTATATTGATTCTTACTGATTGTTTTATACTTTTCTAAAAAATCAGTAAGTCTTCGAACAACAATCGCTTCAAGAATGTTGTCGATGATGGGCAGGATTGCGATCGGTCTGTAGTTGTGTACATCCGATGCTTTTTCGCTGTTGAATATTGGTCTTATGATTGATGTCTTAAGTATTTTTGGGACAATTGATTGCTGTAGACTAAAGTTGATCAACTAAATATGTGACTATTAGTGTTAAGAGATGCGCATTCATCTTTGGATCACTTCCTCTAATTCCATCAGCTCTTGCATCTTTTTTATATTGTAGGATATTATATATTTCCTCCTCATTTATGTATTGTATAAGTACATTGTATATTGTTGAAAGAACTATTTATTGTTTTTATACTACAGCCGTGAATTATATTTTTAATGTTAGTATTAAAATTTGTAGTTATTTAAAATATTGTTTAGATTTACATCTTTGAATTTTTTATTATAACACTATCTATGTTTAGTTATTTTCTTTTGCCTATTATTTCGTTTATACTCTGCCACGTTGCATGTATGTCAGGTTTATTTTCAATAAAATTATTTTTGTAATATTTATTTTTTTCGAAAAATATTTGTTGCTTAATACTTTCTTTATGGTTGCGATTGCTTCGCCATGTGCAGTATTTAACAATTTCGTCGGATTTACGGATTTGTTGATCTTTTCTTGAGTTTTTTGATTGTTTTGCTGTTGCGTTTTGGTATATTCTGTTGAATGTTTCATGCAAGTTTTGGTATAATGTGTTTGTATCTAGTGAGTCGCTTAAAATTATATATCAATTTGTTTCTAAAATTTGTTTATTTATATTGTAAGTGTTTAAATGTGGCCCTCTATCCATAATATTTTCCTCTTTCTGGTTGTGTACCTTTTCATATATGTATGTAGAGAGCAGAAGAGTGTGTAGTGTCTGATGTTGTTGTTGCAATTAATGCAGAATTTGCTTCTATTGTTAATCTGTTTGTTTTCATAAACAGATGATCAATACACGTACTTGTGTTGCGTTTTGCATCTTCTCGTGTATTCTCATTTATTAAACATTTCAGACCATTACTCGTCATCATGTTTAGGTATGTTGTGGTGTAGTTATCTCTTGATATATCGACATTTATATCCCGGAGGATTAGTATCTTCTGTTTTCCTTTTATTTTGTTTATTATCATATCCAATTCATTTAAAAACAAAGGGGGTTGGTAGATGTTAAGTAACGATATTGTTTTGTTATTTAGTTTTATATGAAGCTGCAATTTCGACTAGTATAATTATTTTATCTATATTGATAATGTTTAGAGAACAAGTTTTCAATAGTTTTTGTATTTGGTAGTATATTGGTTTGTAGAACTGATTAATTCTACATCACTACTGTTATTTATCATAATTAAAGGGGTCTTTTCACTTTTACGGGCAAGTATATTTCCATTGCACACACAAACAAACTTCCCATTAAACTCTTTTGATATGTATTATTATCATCACCTTCATTGATTTGGCGATTGTTTCACAATTTCGTAAGGAGATATTTCATTGTTTGTTAGGTTTTTTATTTTAATATTCTTGGTAATCAATTCCTGTTCCAGCTTTTCCATATTGTTAATTTGCGTATCTCTTTGTTACCTTTTTCACTTAATTCTTTTAATTGTGCCACAAGCGTGGTTAATGTTGTTTTTATGTTTGCAGCTGCATTTTTTATGTCTTCTGTATACTTGCGAATTGCTTGCATTAAAACCATCAGCCAGTTGATCTAGTGATCTCTTGATATCTTTCATATCAGATTTTAGTGCTATCACATCAAATGGATTCAGAGAAGATTAAGTTGGCGTTAACAGAGGTCAACGACTTTGCTTCTTTAAATTTTTTTTTGCTTTCTTCATTTTCTAGCTGTACGGGGCTGTTTTTTGTTGTTTTTGGCATTGTTGTTATCATTGGACGTTATTGATTTATATAATGTATTGGGAGATCAGTTTCTTAGTTTACATATATGGCATTTCAGAAATATTCGTCTCGCAGCATACATACATAAATACGTGCATTCTGATAAAGGGCAGCACCAAACACTTCATGATATTTTCAGGCTGCTTGCTATATTTTTTGTTTATATAATTTTGCTGTTTTTTGTTTCATTTTTCAGAGCACTGGCAAAAACAAGTCCGTTGATCACTACTACTGCTGCGATACATCAGTTTAGACATATCTCGAGCTTTAAGCCAGCCGGTCAGTCGAAAAATTTAAAACACATTTTAAAGCTATGCAGTTGAACGAGGTTGAGATTGAATGTTTAATAGACACCGGTGCGGATGTGTCTTTAATTGGAGAAACAACTTACAAAGAAAAGTTTTAAAAACTTTAAATGGAATTATTGTAAGAAGTTGAAATTGGTACTGCAAACTGCTGCACTGTATGGTTTAGAATTTAATTGTGCGTTTATGAAGACAAAAATAGAAGTTTAAGGTCACGTAGTTGAAAACGGAAAACATAAATGTGAGGCAGTTAAGAATTTCCCTATTCCCAAAAACGTGTAAGATGTGCAGTCGTTCCTTGGGTTAAGGGGTTGTTTTAGAAATATTGTTGACGACTGTGAGCAAATAATGCGACCATTAAAAGATTTATTAAAGAAAGATGCAACAACCAAACGAATTCCATTAACATGATTAAGCAGAAACTATCTAGTACACCAATACTAAAAATGTACAGTCGTGACTCGGAAGCAGAGTTTCACACAGACGCTTACAAAAATTGGTTTGATGCAATAATTTTGCAAAAATTTAATGGCAGACTACGCAGCTACGTAATAAAAAAAAATTAACGTAAATGTTAATTTAAAATTAGTTACAGACTGCTCAGCCTTTAAACAAACCGTTGGGAAGAAAGATATGCTCGGGACGTTGCGCAATGGATGATGTTTTTGCAAGAATTTACTTATACAGCCGAACATCAAGTCTTATGCCACTCGTTGACGTTCTTAGTAGATAGCCCGTTGATATAGTGATGTCTGAAGCAACGGCAGGATTATGTAAATTGCAACAGAGCGATAAGAAAATAAAAACAATTGTAGCAGCACTTCAATATGGCGTGTATGATTATTATAATATCAAAAGCGGGCTGTTGTATAAAAATGTTGATGCCAGTGACGTTCTAGTAGTGCCAAGGTATATAGAAGGCGAGATCAACAATGAGGCGCACAACAATGCTCACTTTTCAGTTGAATAAACAGTTTACAAAATAAAACAGCAATATTTTATTCTACATGTACAGAAGAAGTACTTTCTTCAAGGTTATATTAAGTGTATTGTACACAACAAAAAATTTGACAAGCATGAAGGGTTCTTACAATGTGTACACAACGTATTGATGATCTGGGGCCAATAGACTTTTACTTCGAATTTATTTTCCGAATATTTCCAAGTGTCAGGTATCGAACATATTTTAATAACAACCGGAGTCCCGCATGTTAACGGACAAGTCGAACGACACAATAGAACAAAATATATTTGTTATTTGAAAGATGTCATCCGATGACTCAACGCAGTGGGTCGAATGTAGTCGAGAAATTGATCGAATCTTTGGAAGAAGAGATGTTAGATGAGTTCAATGCGGAACGTGATTGGTTGCGCCTTGATATCAAGTAGCAAATATTGAAGGCGCAAGAACAATATAAATAGCAATATGGTACAAAGTGCATGCTATAAGGCGATTAGCGATAAGCCGTACTCAATTTATTTCTGAAAACAAATTGGTGAATAAGTATTATATTCTTACCAAGTAACGCCAATACGACGTAAAAAAAGCTGTTGAGATTGAAGGCCCGGTTTCAGTATCGACAAGTTGCCATTATACGAAGCATTGGTGACAGACAGTATACGTTAACGAAAGATTGTCATGAGAGTCCGAGGATTCTCCAGATGGCCATTCGGCCATTATAGTAAGGGGTCAACATCACGATAGGTGGGAGCACGGTGAAGTTGTGAAGTGAAAAAAAGAGTACGAAGCAGCAGTCGAAAAGTAGACGTCGGAAATGAAGGTTGCGATCTAGAAGTGGTTAATAAAAGTTGCTTTTCCTGGAAACAAACATTACAAGTTAAAACTTCAACATCAACATCCAATTTCATGCAATAAAGAATTTAACGACATTCTTGAAACAAATATAAACTTGAATTTTAAAGCCATTTCCGAATGGACTATTGCAAGTTCGTTACAATGTCAGAACAAAGCTATGTCTTTTGTTTCCTGTGAATGGTTGATGTATAACTTCAGAAGAAGTGTTGGTATTACCAATTAAGTACATATATTTTCTTGTTTTTGTTTGTTAGATTTGTTCGCATTGACTCGTTTTATAAGAAATCCGCGGATTGAAATATCTAGAATTAAATATTATATATTTGAAGTTACATGAAGCTACAGATTAATAAATGAAATTACATCTAATGGGCATAACACAATTTTTTAATGAGATGGAATTTTTTATACATACATTAATAAATACATATGTATGTAAATATACTTGGACTTGATTATCAGTGAAGCCAAAATTTTCGACAACACACGTTAAAAAAAAGAAATAAGAACCAGTAAATGCAATTAATATGAATGCTTGTGCATGTACATATGTACAGCATGTACATATATTCATACATAGATTTCAATTAAAATTGAAAAATGTTCAAATAATAGTCGATAAAAACACAAACAACGGAGCAGTCTTTGTTTAACACTTTACTTTTCTATTACTATTCGCTTTAGAGTTATACAAATTATTTTATGGTTTGATATAAATTGTATAGCTCTAAGGGTATTGAGGAGTAGGGCAGCATGTATGAAATGTTGACAGTTATATATACAACAAGCAAAACCAGCTTAATTTTTATTTAATGTACACTGGTAAAATAAACTGAACTGTAACTTTACTTCCAAAACGTCTTCAATTGATGTCATTTCCTGCGCCACAAAATATTGGATGCTCTCGACCCGATATTGAGACATGTAATTAATTAGTCTTTGATTGGTGAAACATCGTATTAGAAAAAATCTCTTGTGCACAAAACTTCAATCCTCTTAGTGCATGAACTTTTTTCACAACCACAAAAAGTGATATTACTGTGTTTTTTCTATGATTTACACGATTATTAAGCTGGTGTTCGACATACATACATACATAACAGTTATGCACACATATGCAAAATTTGTGCTGATTAACAGCATTGTAATTAATTCAAAATATTTCCAATAAAATAAAAATAAATTCAACGAAAACATCTCAACATAACCGTTCAGCAAACAACATTTAAACAATAATAAACAATATCAAAGCAAAACTGTGCATTATACAACAATAACATAATAACAATAACATAAATAAAAGCAATAATTAACCCACCCAACAAATTCGTAGAAATGCAACGTAGAATCAAAACAAAATTAAAAATAAACCGGTGTCACCGCCGGCGATTTATTTGTTAGATTAAGCACCCTATTGAAATAGCGGTGTTACCCTTTCTTTTACCTCGCCCTTAGACTGCAGTGTTCGGGATGTTTGCTTAGACCGTTTAGTGTCGAAGTTGTGCACTGAACAGTCAGAACAACATCATTTTAGCTGATCTATCATCCTCATATCAGGAAATGTAATAAAAATTGCGTTTGCTTTGAAACTGCTTTATTGTAATGACAAGACATTTTTAATTAATTTCTGCAACATAAATAAGTGGGACGAGAACGAATTTCTTTTCTGTATACGACCACATACATGTATCCAAAGAAAAGATGTTTGAGCCTTCTGTAATATCCATATATCTGAAAATGCTGATCCACAGGATCTTCATATAAATGTTGTTTTTATAGAGATATGCGGATTTTTGCTCCGGCTGAGTTTGCAAGAAAGTCTGTTTCATTAATGCTGGTTAGATGTAGTTTTTGTATTGTATCAAATAAAATTTTAAGAATTTGTCCTTCCTTTGCCTTTGCCTAGAAAAATGAGGAATTTATTCTAAAAAATGAATTTCGGTGAAACATTGCTCGTTAATAGGTTGTGATTCATATTCTGTACTGTAGAGGTCTTTTTAGTTATTATACTCTTCAAGTGGTTGTAAATTATTTTCAGATTCATATAATGCCATTTGCTTGTTGTAATAAATTCATTCGTCAACATCATAACTGTTTGTTCGGATGTTGTAATTTGCATATGTTTCGTGGAGGATATACAGGAAGTTGATTTCGTGGCGGATTGGATACGAAATTTCCATTCGATTTAATATTGTGGGATAATTGCTTTTGAAATTTTTATTCGGAAGTTTATAGCAAAGGTGGAATATCTGAGGGAATCTATTTGCTTCCCGTATACATAAAGGAAAATATTGTTGTTATTGAGACTGTAGGAATCGCAGTTTTTATTATTTGTATTTATAATTACTTCTAAAGTGATTAAGTTTTTTAGTTTTGCTTTCTTATTTGTATTTTTGCAATGCCGATTTTTTTGTAGTTAAAATTTCAAATCTTAATGTTAAAATAACTATATTGTGTGCTCACATAATAATGACAAAAATTATCATCCTTTTATCTGTTAATGGTTGGTTCTTTTTTAAAGGGTTGTTCCTTCGGATTTATTTTGTTGTTTATAGATGTTGATTATGTCGTCTCTTGGGATGTTATTCTTGAATGATTTTTTTGGTGGCGTCATTTTGCAGAGGTTTTATTTGATCAATTTCTTTGTAGTAAATTGTTCATTTATTAATTTAAGTTCTTATTTTTCATCAGGGTAAATAGCACTTCTTGAGAGGTTTTATTTTAAGAAGCATTTTTAAAATTTTTTTATGTTCTTCTTTTACACCAAAATGTATGGCACTTCTTTAGGGCCTTTCCTTTAGGAAAGATATTTTTTAAAGAAGAATATTTTTTTGCTTGGGCGAAAGTAAACAAAAATTATGTTTAATTATGAGTGCTTGAGTACAACATTCTATTAATTATGATTTGTTTATTATTATTCTCTAATACGTTATTTATTTTCTGTTCGATAGTCTAGAAATTGGCGTGATCCGGATTACCTGCGATCCATTTTCACACGGAACCGATAAAGTCCAGGGATCTCTTGATTTTTAGATTTTTGATGTGAATTTTTTAGTTGTTTTATTTCATAACACAGGAAAGGATATAAGGGATGAGAAGTGCTGACATTTGAATAGACAATAAATCCCAAGTTGTTAATTGTTGTCTCGTAGTCTCCTACATCGACTACGTGTACTAGTTTATCTTATATCTGTATTTAATTTCTACACTTGCGCTATTTGCATCTTTAAAAGCTCTTCTAAATGTGATAACAGTGCAAATAAAGTTTTAAATTTATTTTACCTTTTTTATATAAAACATATGAATGTTTTTGATTTTAGTTAATTTAAAATTTCGTTCTGGATAAAAGTATCATTAAAAGAAGAGAATAATACAAATGGAAGATGTTTCAATCAAACAAAACTGGAATAGAAAAGCTTCAAATGCTTTCAAATGCATTTTGAAAAAGACAATTATAAGCTTTTTTGTAGCAAAAGCTGATATTAAATGGATTATCATTGGGGTGACAGCAAATACGATTGTCGGCAACTTTTAAAGCTCTGGTTTCGATGGAAAAAAAATATAGTTCACTTAAAATAGACAATGGGATAATAATGTATGTATATGTATGTACATAGGTACTGTTGTTTCAATGTGAAACGTTTATCGAGGTTCGCACTTCGTTTTAAGAGTACAAAAATGCTTACGGTTTATCGTGAAATACAAAAAGCTACGGTTTTCACCAAACTGAAAAACATTTTCACAAAACATAATTATGTATGTTATATTAAAAATTATTCTTTATCAACAAAAGCATCATGTTTATTTTGTTTAGATTTGTTTGGTTCTGAAAATATTCGCAAATGTGGGTTGAAACATTAAAACTTTAGAAGAGGCATATTGTCATCATAATTGGTGGGAAAACGCAAATGTAGGAATATAATTTTGAAAACATAAATTTGTTTTCATTAAGTAATAAAAATATGAGAAACCCTAACTCCACTCTTCGTAAAAACAATCAGCCTAGTTGTTTAAGAAACTGGCAATTTATTGGCACTGTGAAATTAGGTCTTTATTTTATCAGTCCTTTATTTAATTGGTTTTCTTTTCTTTTGTGCTAATCAACTCAGTTATGCTTATGTTTGGTTTTTAAGCTCTTTGCAAATTACCGTAATAACAGAAAATATCCATTTTCCTTTGACTAATTTGTTCGACATTAAATACTTGGAGCAATCTAATCAATTTCAAATATAAAGTTTCTTCTAATTGTGTTTGCGTTCCCAGAAGGCTGCAGTACGGCTGGTAATGATTGGAAAGATATAGATTTCACCACCTGTTTTTATTGTATAGTTAAGAAATTCTATTACGAAAGTGCTAATTAATTGCAAATTAGTTTTTGAAATTTTGATTGATTAAAAAAATATTATAGCTGAATAAATATCTCCTACTGAAGGAACTGTACAATTCCGATGCTTGTTTGTGTTATACATTTAATATTATATACTTTTTGCAGTATTAGACCTTTAACTTGATTACATTTTACTTTTATTTGGTGTATTTAATTTTTACAGCTTATAAAATTTTTATTACTTAGATTTATAAATTTACTATTTCTCTTTGCAGCTTTAATTTACAATTTTTCGCAAATAATATGGTTTATAGCTGGCAAACTTACAATATATGTATATTATGGCAACATCACTAGTGCCTATTCTGAAGTTACGAAAACATATTGCTACTTGTAATGAAACTTTTCTGAATCCAAAAAATTTCTTGACTCCTCCATTTCCTTTTGTGAAAACATTTACAACATTTATAGTTAAATTTACAATTTTTAGTGTTAGTGAGTATGTTAACGTTTTCAATAGCGTATTTTTTAATGATTCTCTGGAGCTCAATATGTCTACAACTATTTTATGGTCTTCAAAGTCAGGAGTACCAGTTTTCCATTTAAATGCTTTTCATATCATATATGTCGACCATTTACTCTTAGGATTTAGTCTCCTCAACTGATCTCCTATTTGTCATATGTTGTACAGCAAAAAAGGGAGTGCTAAATAATCGGCAGTACCTTCATATTTAGTCAAGTTCAATCTATCAATCAATTTTAAATTTCGAGCCCGACCAAGGTGATTTTGTATTAAATGAGAGCTGGTGTAGTCTAATATCTGAACTTCTAGTTTGCAAATTTGGAACTTGGCCATATCTTGAAAATATTTTAATTAAGTTTTTAATTACATTGTGACAATTTATTTTGATTTTCTTTCCTAATTCCCTTCAAACTTTTTGTTTTCGAAAACGTGGTGCAAGTTTGTTTCTCTGTCCAATTATCTTTTCTGGAGTGCTGGATTTACTTCCTTGCAGCATCTTTTTTTGTGAATTTTTTAACTTGTCTACGAAAATTTATTCAATAATATATCTTTCGGTTTCGTCTTGCCAATTCCATCAAAGTAGAATGACCTTTTTCACTATCCAATTTGTGGAACTGTGTCTTGCACTATAGGTTTAAGTTGAGCCGTCATAGAAACTGGCTAAAGTGGTTTTTTTGGCTTTGGAAAACTTTGCTTTACTTTTTCATCTAAATTAAATTTATCATCAATTGGTTTAATTACTACAAAATTTCAAATACGAATCTATACACATTTCAGATTTTGGACATAAACAATGTCTTAAGTTCCCCAATTGCATGAATAGGAGTCTCTCCTATTTTGACCTTTTGTGGACGTCTATTATGTTTTAAAATCTAAAACTGCTCAATAGGTCTGCCATTTTTGGCTAATAATATTGTAATATTATAATTTCTATGGGCCCCGTTTTTAACTTGTCCATCTGTATTTAAAACATCCACAGCAAATTTTGAGTGAAAACAAGTTTGTTAGAGAAGTAACAGCAATTTCGGCTATTAGAATTCATTCAATATTGTTAGAAAATTCCCGCAATCATCATACTCAGTTATATAACCAGTCCGATTTAAATTTTATTAGTGACTCATTTAATGATTTTCCGATTTCAGCTATACGAGTTTTGTCGCTACTTCCAGCAGAATGTAATTCTGTGATTGAAGACCTATCAGATATTTTTTGAAACAGAAATATTTTTATTTTATTTATATAACATTTGCGCTTATAAATTTACAACATTTTCCATATAGAGTTGAGGCCATTTTACCTTTTCTACTTAAATACGATTTTACACTTAATTTAATGGTAAGCAGAAAATTTTCAAAAAACCTTTATGTAACGAACTATCACAAAAATTTTTAAAAAGCAGTCTTAAAAAGCATCTGCTACTACATTCATTGCTTCAGGTTCATATATTATCTTTGGCGAGAACTCTTCCAAAAAAGGTCGCCATCTTTTTATATTGTGGCTTGGATTGCGCGTTAAAATAGCAAAGACCATTGTTGGTTGTTGGTGTGAATTTTGACTTCATAAAAATAATTTCCTTGCATTTTCAATGACCAACTTTGGTGGCATAAATTAACTCGGCTGAGTTTAGTGAATATGATTCGTTTACTTTCTTGCGTTAATACTCCCTATATTGCTTACAGCTAGAGGCTGCTATGAGCTGAAATTTCTTATGTGAGTTCTTTGACATATTTTGGGAAATCCTTCCAAGCAATTTTACGACAAATGTCTTTCTAACGAACTCATACTTTTCGTTATTTACGAAAAATGCCATTTTTCTATGTCTCCTGACTTTATTAAATTTTGGTAAAAGCCACATTAATTTTTCATTTTTATTTGCTATCATCATACAATACAAAAATTTTAAAATATTTTATATACATACATACAATTTTTGAGATATTACTAAATAAAATTGCACCAAGTATTAAACTATTATAAGGAAATAGGAGAACATTGAAAATATAATCAGGATTTAAGGAGAAAAGAGATAGCTAAAAACCTTATATCTACATACAATATTGTATATAATAAAAAGATTTTGCATTGAATCTTACGCCATCTTCCTGACTGAAGTTGGCGAAGATTACATTACTACAAATTTCGTATCAAATCATGGTTTGAAAATCTGTTGCGATGTTCAAATCATTGTGTTAATTCACAAACTACAGTTTCAAATAGGTTTTCTTTGAAGTTTCTGTGTAAGTCCATTGTAGCGTAGCGGTTGGGTAGGTTATATATAATTTTTAAATTTTTATTTTGGATTATCTGAAGCTTTTTCAGGTGGGTTTTTGCGCATTTCGAAGGCCACACCTGACATCCATAGGTCATAATCGTTCGAATACACATTCGATAAAGCAATAACTTATTTTTCTGGTTTCGATTTAACAAAGGAAAGTGGGCTCTCCCACATCTTACGGCTTTAGTACATGTTTGCAAAATGTGCTTTCTGAAATTCTATTTTTTATCGACGGTAATTCCTAAATATCTTACTGTGTCCTGTATTTCTATGCCCTGAATAGAAAATCCTATACTAGGCGTTTTGGCGATTTATTAAAAGGGAATATAATTGCTTGTGTTTTTAAATCGTTCATTTTAATTTTCCATTTTTCGAAATAGTTTTTAGTTTTTATGAGAAATTTGTCAAGCTTTTTAATAATTGCATTCGAGACTTTGCCATTTGCTATTAAAGCAATGTCATCCGCATATAGTGCTGTAGTTTGATCTCTTAACGTTTTGAAATCTGATATATATATGGAATATAAGATAGGGGATAAAACTGGACCTTGGGGTACACCAGCAGGAATTTTGCGTATACTAGAGTACTCATTATCTATTTTTACTACAAATGTTCTATCAGACAAAAAGCTGTTTATAATCTTTTGCATGTAGACAGGATATCCAAAAGTTTCTAGTTTATAAATTAACCCATTATGCCATATGGAATCAAAGGCTTTTTCAATGCCTAGCAGTACTGCTCACGTGCTCCTTCTATTGTTTTTGTTGCTTTGGATAAGGTTTACTATTCCTTTAACTTGATGAACTATGGAATGATCTTTTCAGAACCCAAACTGTTCATTCTGTAATATACCATGATTTTCCGTGAATTCATGAAGCCTTTTCAATATTATTTTTTCAAAGACTTTATCCCGTGTGTTTAACATACTTATAGGCCGATAATTTTTTGGAGACTTGGCATCTTTACCTGCTTTCAGTATAGGTACAACTTTGGCATTCTTAAATATTTTTGGAAAATATCCATTTTTTAAGCACCAATTAAAAAGTTTTGTTATGATTTTGAAAAATGTATCTGACATGTTTTTAAGTACTATAGCATTAATGACATAGATACCAGGAGCTTTTGAGGTATGTAAAGTATGAACAAAGAATTTAACTTCACCTTTCGTTGTATTGTACCCTTGTATAATATCAGTGATAATTTTATTTCTTAACCATGTAATGTGTTTTGATACTTTACGATCATAAATTGATGTTAAATTGCTCGTAGGTGCATGGATATTTTCGAAAGCATTTGCAATAATATTTGCTTTTTCTTTATTATTATATATAGTGGCGCCATCTACCGTTAACTTGTCAAGTGTTGACTGTTTGCCTTTTATTGCTTTAGCTAATTTCCAGAACTTTTTATTACCTGGTGGCAGTTTTTGCAAAAACTGATACCAGCTGTTATTCCTGTCTTCTTTGATATGAAAATTTATAAACAAAGTCAGCTGTTTCAGTATAGCCAATATTTGATTACGTTCTGATGGAATATAACATCTTTGCAATTTTCGTCTGTATCTATTTCTTTGGCCAATTAAATACAGACTTAAGTCGGAAATTTTTCTTTGCCATATTTGTTTCTCACCCATGGGGATTCTTCTGGACGCTTCCTGCAAAATAGACGTTATACCTTCAAAGGCTGATTCGATGTTTAGTTCTGTGATAACAAATGAATGTAAGTTATTATTTTTTAAGTCGTCATCTACCCTTTTGCTTATTGTCTTCCAGTTGGCCATTTTATATAATGGGACCTTGGTTGTGGTTTCAACTACCGAGCCATATATCTTACAAATCATTGACACGTGATCTGAGTTAAGTGATTCCGTAAACGTTTCAATTTGTGAGGAGCGTAAAGCTGAGTTTGTTAACATAATATCGACTACAGACGATTGTCTGGCTGTAACGTTTTGGCTAAATCTAGTCGAAGAGCTGGAAGCATATATATAATAATGAGATCCAAGTTGATGGTTAAAGAGATAATTGCCTGCTGAATTATTTTGTAAGCAACCCCATGTTGTGTGTTTGGCAGTAAAGTCACCGAAATCTATTTGTTTTCTATTTGTGCCACTGGGTTAGTTAACTTTGTGCAATCCAGAGCATAACTTTAAGGTAACATTCTGCTTGATTATATGACATGTCTAAGCATATTTGTCGTACTTGGTTTTGCACTTTTCTAGTGCATCGATAGCTTCAAAATATATGTCTAATAATTCTTCATTCGAGATATTAATGCTTTCATAAAAATGGTGATTAACACTGGCCATTTCGGCATACGATAATTTTTCATTGTTACCTGGATTTCCTTTGGATTGAGAAATTCCTTTTTCCAATTAGGTGACTTTATTATTTTTGGGAAAATTACTTCTTTGCTGTCTTTTACGGTTGGAAACCTTATACTGTATTTCCACGTACTCTTTTCGTAAAGGGCACTGCGCGTCGTCAGTACAATGGTTAACATTTCTTAAACCTCTTTTTGTGCAGTTGAAGCATTTATAAATAACTGGGCCATCGACTGGAGTTTTGCTTAATAGACAATTAGCATACTCGTGAGTTTCGCAGCATCCTAAGCACGCTGAGACTCTAATTTGCGGATCCGTGACCGTACATTGCACATTTCGTATATTGCGTTGGTCCTCTAGATCGTCGGAGAGGGTTTCGTCAATGCACTACAACATCATACACATATTTTATTTTGATTACCTCACGTTTAGTGACATGCTCCGTTTTAAATTCCAAAATGTACAGAGCATTATCTACTGTTGTTCTGGATGTTTCTTTATATTCTCAAGCTCAATGTTGAACTTTTGCTTCAATTCATCTACAATTGACTTTCTGGCAATTTGCGGCAAGCCAAATAGCATTAACTTAAATGTTTTATTGTCTTTAACAGGATGTGTGTAGAATTTCACAGCGACGTCAAGATCAGTTTTTGAATTTGGTATTATCTTTGTTCCAATCGAAATGTTTTGCACTTGTACGGTTTTCCCAAGCATTTCATTACCGATGTAAGGTATGGCTGCTGTCAACAACAATTGGAAGCACTTTTACCACGTCCTTCTTCATCTTAGGCTCTTCATCGCTTGAGATGTCATTCATATGGGATAGCGCCTGAAAACTATTCCCTGACTTTGGTATCTTGTATTTGGGGTTATTCCCCCAAAACTTCTTTCTTTTGGAAATCATTTCACGCCCAAATAAATCAAAATTAACAAAAAATATTTAAACTTAAAGTTTTTATAAGAAAATTCACCGCTGATAATTATAAGCACGTCTGTATGCTAGCAGTGTTGCAACATTCGAGATCTGCGGTGGAGAAGAATTTTTGTTCCTCACAAATTTTTAAAGAACTACCACTTCAGTTGGGTATCGGTGAATGTTTACTTCTTCAGATTGATTGTAACACTTACCTTCTCTAGTAGGCTTATTTCTATTAACATTTCATATAAAAACTAACAATAACTTAAAAAATTATTGTTTTGTGATAGTGAGTCATAATCCTTCCCTAAAACTAATTTTTACTGTAAGGCAAAATGTTCTTTTTATAGTGGCGGAAAGTTGCTCCTGCATCAGTATTTTACAAAAATTTTATTTCGCAACAAACGTTTTCCACGCTTATTGAATTTTTCGAAGGTATATTCAGCTTGTTATCACCATATTATTATGCTTAACCTTTTTAAAAGGTATTGTTATTTTCCCTTAAACCAAACATTGTGCTTCTGCATCAAACTTTGCCGGTGGACATACCGGTACTTCCTCTTTTTACAAAGTATGCATTCAATGTACATACATACATATGTAAAATTGTAAATTGAACTATGTATATGTTCATTTGTCTGTTTGCTACGAAACTAAAAGTAGACTGTAAAAAGCAAAAAGCAGTTTTGTCACACAATATGAGTTCATGTAAATAAGTTACGGAAGGTCAATGTTGGGGATTAAATAATTTTAGGGCAAAAATACATATATGTTTTAATGTCGTGCTGTTACAAGTAAATCAGTTCGCACAGAATTTGAAATTGCTTTATCATCTACTATTATCAAAAGACTTACATAAATATACATATAATGAATAATGAAAATTACAACAAAATTTTTCAAAATAATTAAAAGGGGACCAACAAACTTATTTCTACTGAACAATATTTTTGATTATAGTGCAGCTTCGGTTTTCCCATCTGATTAAAAACCAGATCTGTCGTGAAACTGAATTTTCGTAATAACCACACCCAAAACTCACGTGGTTTTCTGAACATGCCTGTAAACAGGGCGCTTTTTATTTATTGATTTATGATGTAGGAAGAAAACACAACGACTTTACGCTTTCAGGTCACTTTATTAACTCAACCATCATGTATATACAAAATAACTTAAAGCTATGTAAATGTAAGACAGTGACAGATATATATATATATACAGAAACTTAAAGCTATGTAAATGTAAGACAGTATATATTCTGTATATATATATATATACAGAAACTTAAAGCTAATTGACATTACAAAATACACTGTCAAAAATACAAATACACCAATGAAACAAAGCGGGCATACACCAAAAACAAAAAGCACATTACTACAATTCGGCCCTCCTGACAACGAGATCCCCTGATCTCGGTTCTACTAACTCCGTGACCCGCGACCCTTGAACCACGGGTGGATATTCCCAACTGCCCATACACCCTTGTACGGGTTACGAGATTGTTGAAAACCCTCTATATTCTTCAGCAAATATCTATCATTCCGCAAAACTTTCGATACCCTAAATGGTCCCTTGAATTTCGGAACCAATTTACGGGATACACCAGCGTGTGAATCAAAATTCTTCACCATAACATAGTCGTCGACAAAATACTTCGTAGGTGCCTTTCTCCGTTTGTCGACATAATTCTTATTATAGTCTTGCAATGTCTTCTGCCTTACTGATGCCCTGTCTCTAATCTCACCCTGATCCACTTGTTTGACATCCTGTACATCCTCAATCAAAATCTCCTTTAAAAAATCCATCACACTACCCCTTTGCCCAACACCGAATAACATGGCACTCTGATGCTCGCCTATTGCCCTATGAACAGTGTTGTTAAGGCTGTATTCAACTTTATCCAATACCATATCCCAGAAAACATTCTCCTCAGGCCATACCAATTTTGCTATCATTGGACCAATACTCCTGTTCACTCTCTTAACCTGTCCATTTGCCTGCGGGGAACCAGTAGCAACCCTCACATGTTCAATTCCATTTTCGTCCATAAACTCCCGGAACTCCCCAGGTGTAAATGCAGTACCCCTATCGCTTATGACATACCTCGGTCGACTGTAACATCGGAAATAGTCCCTTAAATGACCAATAACCTCCTTCGTATTCGTCGTCTTCGTCGGATAAAGTCTCACAAATTTCGTATTAGCGTCGATAACAACCAAAATATGTTTGAGTGTCCTACCGTTATCAACGGGCCCGTAATGGTCTATGTGAACCATATCAAACGGTTTTCTGGGCTTTGGGATATTATTCAAAAATCCTTCTTCCTTTCCGTGTTTCAAAGAATATGCTATGCACTTCAAACAATTTTGTATGTGAACCGACGCCTTTTCCCTAATCTTCGGAAACCAATAGCTTTTAGCAATAAGTCATTTTGTCGATCCTTACATGACCAATCTCATCATGGTATTTATAAAAAACATGATGTTCCATGTCTTCCGGCACGCAAAACAATAAAACGTCATTATTCGATTTCCTATAAATAACTCCATTCCTCATCTCAAACAACTTATGTTGTTTCCTCTGAAGTTCGCACTTAAGGCCCTTCAATTTCGTATCTTTATTCTGACATATGACCAAATTCTCCTCAAAAGTATTACTCTCGATCACCATTATGCTCAAACACCTACTAAGTGCATCCACATCTTGCATCCGCGAACCAGTTCTATGTTCCAAAACGTAGTCATAATTTTGCAGTTCAAGACCCCATCTCGCAATCCTTGGGTTAAGTTCTTTTTTATTCAACGTCATTGTCAGTGAATTACAGTCCGTGACAATTTTAAACTTCTTTCCCTGTAAGTATATTCGAAATCTTTTCAAAGCGTTAATAATTGCAAGTGTCTCTAATTCAAAACTGTGATATTTAGATTCAACCTCCGTCGTACGCTTCGAAAAATAAAACACCGGGTGCATTTTACCGGCCTCCTTTTTCTGTAATAGAACAGCTCCAAAACCTACGCTGCTTGCATCACAATGCAATTCAGTATCATCCTTTGGATCGTATAAAGCCAACACCGGCGATCCCATCAATTTCTCCTTCAACAGCTCAAAAGCTCCAAGTTCCTCCGTCCCAAATTTGAATTTTCTATCCTTTTTAGTCAAATCATATAATGGTCTAGCCATTAAAAAAAAAATCCTTGACAAATCTTCTAAAGTAAGAACAAAGTCCCAAAAAACATTGTACCGAATGTACGTTTGTCGGCAACGGAAAGTTTTTTATTGCACTGAGTCCTCGATCATCCGCTCCAATATCCTGGCCATCAATTTGATATCCTAATATGTAACAGTTGTCTGTAAAAATTCACACTTGTCCAGTCTTAGCTCCAACTTATTCTCCACTAATTTATCAAAAACCTCTCTCAGTACATGAAAATGTTCACCAATATCCGTTGTTGCGATCATTATGCCGTCCAAATAAATAATCAACTTACCATCCCTTACCATGTCTGCAAAAATTCTGTTAACAAATCTTTGGAAAACTGAGGGGGCATTCCTCAAGCCAAACGGCATCCTCAAAAACTCATATTGGCCCAACGGAGTAACAAAAGAAGTATACTTCACTGAATCCTCATTCATCAACATACACATGAAAAAAACCATTTCTCAAATGCAATTTCGTAAAATATTTCTTACCCGCCAGTCTATCCAACAAATCATCTATCAAGGGAATGGATAGCTATCCTTGGCTGTCAGTCTATTCAGCACACGGTAATCCACACACAGCCTAAGATCACCCGTTTTCTTCTTCACCAAAGCAATAGGCGAAACAAATTCTGATTCACTCGGCCTGATGTATCCCTTTTCCAAGTATTCATCCAAAATTACCTGTAACCGCTGCCTCTCATCATAGGACATTCTGCGAGGGGTACAACTAAAAGGTTTCGGATTTTCAACAATCAACTTCATATTACTCTTCACCCTAGGTTCTACTGGTCTTTGTGGCCGTAAATAACATCCCAAAAACATTTCATCCAACTTTTCTCTATCCTTATAACTCACATTTTCACCCACAATGAGCTGGTTTCCGCCATTCTCCCCGCAATCAATAGACATTATCATATTCAGCACTTTTTCAAATTCATAATCCATTATCCTGTCATCATTTCGGCCAACCTCCGCTATCAACCTTAATCCTGCCATTTCCAAAAAATCCCTGCCCAAAATACAATCATACACCATTGACCCATCATCAACAATAATCATCTTCAATTCAATTCTTTTATTTTCAAAAAAAAACATAAAATAAACATTTTCCATAAGTTTTCAATCTACTCTTATTAATTCCAAAAAATGATGAGTCAACTTCTGACATTTCAGTAAAATTTATCTTTCCCGCCACATCTGACCTCCTAACTAAGCTGACGGTGCTCCCCGTGTCTATTAGGCATTCTATGTAAAAACAATCATTGAAATTTTCATTAGTACTAAACTTAAAATACCTTAAATAATCATTCTCGTTCACCTTGGGCACTGCTTCTCTTCGTTCAGGGCACGCTGCAACACGATGTTCGAAGCTCCCACAAGCATAACATGCACCTACTTCCCTCTTTGGTTTCCGGCAATCGGTAGCAAAATGTCCTACTGAATTGCAGTTGTAGCATCTATACTTGGTTTCATTTTTTGTTGTCTTCGATGACATTGGGACTGGTAACTGAATCGTGGAGAATGCCTGCAACAGCTGCGCCTTATTCTTGTAACATTGTAATTTGGCATGTATTTTCAAATTTTCACCAGGTATGCCCTCAATTATATTATCGACAAGTTCGTCCTCATCAATTCGGAATTTACTGGCCAACAAGACTTTCTCATTAAAAAAATAAAAACGTTGTACTGCCATTTGTATGCCTCAAAATTGAGCCGCATTACTAGTTTGTTTTCTTTTGCACTGAATACATTTAACATTTCTGCAAACAAGACATCGAGTTCCTCATTAACATAGTTTGATTTTGAATGCAGCCACAGTTGAGCTTTTCCCTTAACCTTACACATCAACAAAGCTTTCAAGGTACTGTCATCCACAGGATACTTTCTTGCAATATTTTTAAATTGTAAAATCCATACTTCTGGGCAAACTGCACCATCATATTCCGGCAATAAATCTTTAAGTAAACCCAACGACATAATGTTGTCGTTATTGTTTACGTTTCGACCACTATTGCTTGAAACTTCATTTGCTCCGTTTGTGTTGTTGTTCAAACTTGTATTATACACATTTCTACATTAATCTTGAACGTCATTAAATAAAACACTCATTCGACTTTTTTCAAAATCTTTTCTTTTATAAAACTCATTTTCTATAATCAAAAGTTCTTTTTCTCTTTTCAAAAGTTCAAGTTCTCTTCTCATTTGATTAAAATTTATTTCACTCCAATCTGCACTTGCTGTGATTTCGCCGGTCATTTGCACTCTTTCTGTCATTTGCGTGGTCTCATTTTCTGCACTCATTTGTTCATTTTCGATCATTTGACTTTGTTCACTCGTTTGTGTTTCAACATGCTCAACCCCATCACTCATCTCTTCTACTGTGTTAGTGACAACGATGCTTTCAATTGGACACACCCCTCTATCATTTGCTGGAACTTCATTGAGTCGCAAAACAAGCGCACTTTTCGTACCAGCGGTAGGCAAATTAAGCTGTTGCAGCCATTCTCGCAGCTGCGCAGCCGTGTACTTGTTCGGGTTGACTTCTTCCATTCTTGTTTGCTGCCTCTTCTACTTTATTTTCCGTTAGTAACAAAAATGCACACGAAATTTTCAAAACCCAACGTCTTTTCTCTTCTAGATTTTTCTGTAGTTATTCTTCTTTCTGCGTCTAGTGTTCTATTCTTTCCTTTTCTGTCGAATTTCCTTTGAACTTCACAATTTCTTGCCGTTGTAAATTCTGTATGTATTTGTTCTTCGTTTTGTACAGCAAATTATTGCTAACGGGAACAATTTTCCCTTTTTTTCATACACGCACTGTTCAAATTGGTTCTCTTTACTTCTCAAATATGTAATTAATTTTGTTTCCCAAATGTTTTCTTTTCAACCAAATAAAAATGTATTTAATTTTTTTTTAAGCGCAATCCCACTTCTGATAAACTGTAGGAAGAAAACACAACGACTATACGCTTTCAGGTCACTTTAGTAACTCAACCATCATGTATATACAAAATAACTTAAAGCTATGTAAATGTAAGACAGTGAAAGATATATATGTATATACAGAAACTTAAAGCTAATTGACATTACAAAATACACTGTCAAAAATACAAGTACACCAATGAAACAAAGCGGGCATACACCAATAACAAACAGCACATTACTACGATTACTTCGATGACTTCATAAACGTCATTTCCTTTCTGATTAGTGGGACAATAAGATGCGAGAAGGCTAATTGTTTTGCTTTTTTGCTTAAATTTGTTCATTGTGGCGATTTTTTTAATGTCTATAATTTGAAAGCTTGAATTGAGTTTGAGTTTTTTTTTAGATTTTTAGGAAGAGGTTTAGAGGTCGCGCAAATCAAGTTTTTGTTAAAAATCGGGGATCTTGGTCTTTTTTCAAACTTGACTCATAACTTTGTCAATAACCACGTCGATTTAATATTTTGGCCGAATATTTCTAAAGAAAATTTCCCAAACTTTATTTCCGTATGCCTAAATAACGTATAAAAACTAGTGACGCTATTTTGAAGACGGATAAGTTCTAAGCAACTAAGAAAAAGAAAATGGAATTTGGTCCTACAGTTCCCGAGTTACACTATTTTTATAGTTTACACCTTAAAAATGGCGATAATTTTTTCGTTATAATTTTCCATAAATTTTTAGAGTCGGGGTTTTAAGGTGATTTCTGCGAATAAATAAAATATTATTTTATTTCAATTTAATCCGCCGTTTAATTGGATATTTCGCAATATCTTCAGGGATTGAATGAATAATAGATCTGGCAAGATTATAACATTGGGGTTTTAACTGCCATTAACTAAAATTTATTGATCTAAATCGTTACACTATTTTATGTGTATTCTCCGCTATAATATTGTCGTTATACGATTTTAAATACCAAAAACTTTTGAGTCAGCTGACCGAAGAATCAAATACAAAAGTTCTTTGTGTACATAAAAGTTTTCGTCTATAGTACCAGTAAGAATTTTTTATTTTATTTTTTTTTTGGGTAGTGTAATTTAAGCAAAATAGATATTTTTTTTTCTCCAATTTTATTGTTACAGTAATATTTAAATTTTTACAATAATTTAATTCTTAACTTTAAGAGATCAATTCATAAACAATTTTTCTTCTTAATCATCTACAGCAGTTTTTATAGACTTATTTCATTTTACATATCATTTTTTCAATTTGGGAAAAAGATATAAAAAAACCCATAAGTAGAGCAGTAAAGTTATATGGTAAAAACACAGGATAAACGTTATCAAACTAATGCACTGATGTGTGCATAGCTAGAGTATCTACAACTTAAAGTTTAGAGACAATATATTAAGTTTATCTTTAACTAATTTTATGTTAGACATAGAGTGCAACGTTCGTGTTGAAAATTGTGTTGGCAAATTATAAATCATTTTAAGTAATTTATTCTGACAGATTTGTAGTTTTTTAACATGACAATCGGAGGTGACATACCAAGCAGGCGCCGTATAGAACATTATTGAGTGGAAAATTGTTTTTAATGTAAGAAGTTTGTTGTGGATATTTAGTTCAGACTTTCTGTTTATTAACGGATACATTATTTTAATTGTTGTATTAATTTTGTGAACTATGTGTTTTATATGCTCATTAAATAATAACTTTTTATCCAGCATTACACCAAGATATTTAACCTTGTCATCCCAGGGGATAGATTCGGTACCAATAATAACATTGGTTTGTGGTAGAAATAAATTTTTTCTTCTTCTTGTAAAGAAAATAGACTGAGTTTTTGAGGGGTTGATCATTATTTTCCATTTTTTAAAATAGTCAGTGACTATTTTAGTTGATTCCTCCAAGTTGTGTACGATATCTTCCGGTAATATTTCTGAACTAAGTATTGCTGCGTCATCGGCAAAAAGTGATGAATTACATCCATGTAAAGCAGGAAAGTTATGCGTAAGTAAATTGTATAAAATTAGAGATAGACATGACCCTTGTGGACATCCGGTAGGAATATCATAATTTAGTGAACAAATATTTCCAATATGCACTTTGAATGTTCTGGCTGATAAAAAACTTCTAATTATTTTGACAAGTACTGGCTCCAGTCCAATTGTATATAGTTTGTGAATTAGGGCATTATGCCACACAGAATCGAAGGCAGCTTTTGTGTCCATTAGAACCATTCCTTCAGATTTACTTTCATTTAAGGAAGTCCTGACAATATTTCGTATTCTAACAAGAGGCTGAATTGTGTTATGTTCCGAACGGAATCCAAATTGTTGAGGCGGTAAAATGTTAGTTTCTTCCATGAAACAAACTAGTTTTTCTTTAATAATTTTTTCAAGTATTTTAGACATTGTGATTAGTAAGCTTATTGGACGATAGCAATTTGGATCGCTGCTGTCTTTTCCAGGTTTGTGTACTGCTATGGTTTTTGACTCTTTCCAAATTAATGGGAAGTAACAAAAATTAAAGCATGAGTTGTAAATACGACATAGAACTTTTAAGCCTTTAGATGGAACTTTCTTCAAACAAAAATTTGAGATGTTCTCATTCCCTGCTGCTTTTCTGTTTCTTAAATTTTTAATAATATTCTTAAGAGTATCGATTCTGACCATCATATAACTTAAGTTTTGGTCGTCGTCAATCGTACTTAAAGTACTGCTAACTACTCTTTCTGTATCCAAGTCACTTAAATTTGACGAAATATTATGATTCAAACAGAAATTTTGAGCCAGTATTTCGGCTTTTTCGTTATTGGTTGCATACCACCTATTATTTTGCTTAAGTGTAGGTATACTATTTACTTTCTTCTTAAGAGCTTTAGATATCCTCCAAAACTTTGAAGAACTTTTGGGTAGATTAGTCAGGTAGTTATTCCACTGCTGATTTTTAAATTCCAGAATTTGACTTTTAATGACATTGTTCAAGAAGTTCATTTGAGATTTAAATAGGGGGTTTTTTAATCTTATCCATTTCCTGCGTGCACAGTTTCTTAGTTTAATAATATTCAGAATCGCTTCTGGCAATCTTTTCACGTAAATATTTGGTGTTGAAAATTTTGGTACACCAGCATCTATAGCGTCTTTTATAATATTTGTAAATTGTTCAATCGAGTAGTCAATATCATTTTCAGAATTAATATCCATTTGCAACAGCGAATTGACATTATTATTTTTATATTTTGCAAATGTATTCTAGTTTGCATCTTTGAAATTATATTTTTCAGGAATTTGGCGATTACATGTAAATTTGATAGAAATGTGTACTGGCATGTGATCAGAATTAAAACTGTGGAAAGTTTGTGCTGCAGATACTTTTTCAGGAATATTTGTTAAGAAAAAATCAAGACCTGATGCCTGAGATGTACTACTTGTAGGGACTAAAGTTGGATCAGGGGGGAACAGCATGCTAAAAGTATTGGTTGTTATTAATTTGTGGACTATCGATCCCGAACAGTTTAGTCTTAAACAACCGCAGCTATGATGACGGCTATTAAAATCCCCACCGATTATAAAATTTCCGTTTATTCTTGCAAACATTTTTATATCAGTTTTAAATAAATTTTCCTTCAAATCGTTAGGGCCTGCGGTCCCTCCAGGAAAATAGCAGCTGTAGATATTCATGGATATATTATCAAAAGTATATAATTTGATACCAATATTTTCTATTAGTTTTGTTTGCAAAGTGTAAATTGGATCATGCTTTAAGTTTTTTCGAATTACAATTGCAACACCACCACCCCTTTTTGGGTTGGATCTATCCTCTCGGTAACAGAAATAATTTGGATGTTTCATAATTGTTTGATCATTTAGCCATATTTCACAAACTAATGCAATATCTGTGTTTTCTCTAGTTAGATAATCAAAAAACTCGTTAAATTTATTACGAATACCTCTAGCGTTCCAAGTAATTATTTTTATATTGTTATCCATTTTTACGACAAGAATTTAAATGCTAAAGAAGTTATAACATCAAACTGCTCTAACATATTTTTACAATTTTTTAAATTTTATCAGTTCAAAAATTATTTATCAGTTCAAAGGTTAAAGGTTTTAGTTGTTCTACAGAAAACAAATCATTATTATTACTATTACCAGAAGATTCATTTGCCCAGCTTCTGTTTACATAATTTTGTTGTCAAATTTAACATTTTGTTGAGCATTACCATTTGGCATTCCAGTATGGGAAATCTGTTGATTATTTCTGCTTTGTCGATTTGCAAAACGCTTCTTTCAAATCCAACATAAGCTGATCTGCTTGGACAGGTATTATCAGTCGACTTATGATACCCGTGACAGTTTGCGCATTTTACTATATCGCTCTTGCACTCCATTGTTTTGTGGGGGCCAGCACAATTAGAGCAAAAGGTAGTTACGTTGCAATTATCCTAACCGTGACCAAACATTTGGCAGTCGTAACATTGTGTAATCTTATGTGGTTTCCTAGCTTGATAGCTCCATTTAACCCTGACATAATTTATACTTTTGTACTTCTCACGTAATTCTTTAAGCGTTATAACACCTTTTTTAAAGTAGACAATGTACAATGTTATTTCCTTATTATTTTCTGTTTTACTATAAACTAGCTTAACATCAGTACACTGCAACCCTAAGTTCAATAGAATGGATTTTAGTTGAATTGGGTCGGTTTTGTCCAACCCAGATAGAACAACCTTGTATGGCCTATTATTTTTGGGAGTATAAGAAAAATACTCCACTTTGTTTTCTTTGAGATATTTAACTGCACAATTATAATAATATTAAAGCTAACAGAAGAGTTTGTGACCGATAGTAATTTTTCTGATTGAGTAACTCGAAATCGACAGCCTCATACACATTTGATGTATTTTTTCCATATCATATTTAACTAAAGTGATAGGTGGTACAATTCCTCTAGTTTCTTTTGTGGGTAAATCATCCACACTTCATTGTCTCCTTTATCATCCATTAAAGTTTGTAGTGGATAGAAATAATTGTTGTTTAAAGATGTTTTAGCATTTTTGGCAGTGGAAACAACTCTATCATTCCCTCTTTTTCTCTTACTCGAACTCATGTTCGAATAAGAGAGTGTTTCAAAAATGTGCTCACTTGTTTACAGAATCTCTCCAATTGGCGATAAAACAAAATCAGCACCACAACAACTAGATGGCATTTAATTTTGTTATTTTAAATTGTAATAAAAAATTTAACTGTATAATGAAATGTTTTTAAATATAGAATTTGTGCGCGATTTCAAAGAGTTTACAGGTTTGCTATTCAACTCGAACTGACAAAATAGATATGAATTTTATGAAAACAAGAAATGTGTGGCTTGTGGATAAAATGATTGATGCCCTTGGTCCCTCCAAACCGCCGACAAAAATGCAAAATTTTGCAAATATTTTTTAAATTACATCTAAACCAAAAATATACTGTCACAAAGAGTGCAAGAGCAATAGAACAATTTTAAAGGTATGTGGGAAACAAGTCAAGAGGTACATAACATTTCTCGTGAAATCGTAAAATTACACTTGAAGTGAATAGTTTTAAATAAGAGTAAGTCTGGAAAAAACGATATCGAGAAGAAAAAACAAGGTAATTTCATGCGCGACATGAAGAGCTTATTTGGAAAAGTAATTCAACCTTCCAGAAAATCTAAAGAATTGAACAGAGTTCTTACAACTAAAACGGAAAATCTGGTAAACAAGGATAACTGCAGCGTTGATAGCGATCGTTCGGATGATTCAATATTGAACCATCGGACGACGCTTCTGACGATTTAATGTATAAACCAACAAAAAAAGTGGTCCATAAAGTTCCAGCAGCGACAGATTACTGCAGATTCCATTAAAAAATCGTTTGAGACCTCAAATTAGAGTACGGTACATTGGGATGGAAAAATAATGCCCGATATAAAGAATAAAAAGAAAAAAACTGATTGGCTCTCTATTAGTGTAACCGGAAATTCGGACCCAAAACTTCTAGGAGTAGTACAAATTCAATCGGGAAGGCGAGAAGATCAAGCTGATGCTGTGTTTGAAATACTTAAAACTTGAAATTTAACTAAAAATATCCATTTTATATATATGTATACAATATAAAAAATATATACTTATGTACATATAAAATTATACTTTGCCAAAAACTAAAAAAGACTTCATATTTTTGGCACTTAATATTGAAGAGCAGACCCCAGACATTTTTGCCACACTCCAGCAGAGCTTGGAGTCTATTAACAAGTCCAGTTTTTCAAACTGCATACATCAAAAAATTTGTTGAGAAGATTATTTCGGAACCAATACGCAAATTGCAATTGCAATTGCGAAATGCAATTTTATTAAAGGCCAACTTGAAGACACACAACCAAGTGAGGGCTATAAAGAACTACTCCATCTGAGTCTAATCTTTTTGGGTGATAAATCTATGCCCTACCCAACAGTAAAATCTCCAGGAGTTATCAATCGGGCTCGCTGGATGATGAAACTTATATCTTTGAAGATATGCATTTTCCGAAACCAGTTGCAATCTTATATAGACAAATCAACAATTGATGCCTTGCTTGAATTTAGTTCATTTATTTTAAGAATAAACATACATATATTAAATATTGGTACCTCTGCCAGTGCCAGTAAATTACAGGAATTGGATAGTTATAAAATTATTAATAAAGCAGTTGCACAAGCCTCGCTTAAAACTTTTCTAGGTTATCAGTGGCATATATGTTAAATATTAAAACGGGTTTCGTGATTTCTTTTTCAAATGTTTAATTTGTAATCAAGCAACGAAATATGGAATAAAATCGATAAATAAAAGCAAACAGCAGTTATAAAGAATATAGCAACTATAACCTTCAGTTTTGTAGTCGATTAAAAAATATAATAAAATAAATATAAAAGCATATAATGATAAAATCATTACCCACAATATACATACATACATATGAACATATTTTTTTAATTAATTTATACAACTGTAGACGGTTTCTGACAAATAATGAATAAAATGCTTAGAAAACTAACTGCAGCATAATTTTCTATTAAAAAATGTGTTCACATTGTTATTAATTTTATATATTACTTTATTTATCTGTCGTTGTTGTCAGTGTTGTCATATTTTTTAAGTCCCCTCGGAAATAATATTTACTTTTTGGTATGCCCTTGAACTCTTTCTCCCCAATCGTCGCAAACGCCGTCCTTTCAGGTGTCTCTTCGTCAATTAACGAATTGCCAAACGTATGGCATTAGCCAACCAATATGTCAACATCCTCAGCAACTTGTCGAATAGCGTTTCGACATTTTCATCGGTTGTTGGTGTGCTGGGTCTTCCAAGGCGCGCGTCTTTATTTATGTCTCTTCGACCTTCTTTGAAAAGTTTGTGCCTCTTATAAACATTTTTCTTACTCAGAGTACAACCACTGTATGACACTGTTAACATTTCAAGTTTCAAGCTTTTGAGCATTTCTTACACAAAAGTTAAAGAAAATTCGTTCAAATCCAACTATTTCGGCAGTACAACATCGCGGAACACTCAAAACACATTTATCTTTTATATTTCTTACAAAGGAATTAAACATGCCAAGAAGCTGAAGCTATAAAGCAGTGATAGCCACTCCATAGCCTCGCCAGGCAGTCAATAATCGTATTTTTCACACGGACACGGTCGGCAATTCACATGTATACAACAACTTTGTTCGTTTCAAAATATCAGTCCCTGCTCAAGCTTTGTGAAAGTAACACCACGCACGATTGTTTGGAATTGTTTTTTTTTTTCGTAATCAACACAAAAGTACACAGCGCAACAATGTTCAATAATTCTTGGGATCTGATGTTTTTTTTTTGAAAATTAGCAAAGTGCGACAAATTTAATATAAGGCGGCATTACTTGTCATGCCATATTAATTATGAAAAATACATAGATGATGAAAGGCAAAAATTGCTTAATGAAAGTCAAAGACCCCAGTAAATTTGTAAAACAGCCAGATCACATTGAAAAAGATGATGATAGCGAAATATTAAAGGCATCTTACGTTGTTCCACTTGCGGTGGCAAAGCAATGTCGCCCTTATGACGACGGCAAATTTATAAAACATGTTTTACAAGACGTTTTAAAATATATATATAGATTGTTACACAGTGTACAATTCGGCAGCGACCGCAGCTTTTGTTTGCGACCGCACACAAGCACATACTATTTTTGTGTGCGTGCGTTCGGGGCTTGGTTATCTCTGCTGTAAAGTGTAAACACACGACATATATACCAACATAAAAACGTAATCTGTACCTTTTTCTCCTATTTCTATGAACATCTTTTGTTTCCATGTTTGCTTCTGTTTCATTTCTTCTAGCTTTTAAGCTAGCATATGAAAAAAAGTCTGGTATATAGCAACTGCACAATGAATCATAAAACTAGCTCCGTTCATATTTTGTTGATATTATTCTTAATAAAAGCAATCATTATTGAACGGAGTGAACAAACATTTATGAAACGTTTCATGTCATCTTATTTCGCACTTTGCCGTAAGTAGAAGAAACTAGTCGAAAAAAATAAGAATTTTAATTCAAATTGTTTTCAATGTTAACACAAAACTTTACACAAATTTGAACTTATGCAGCGAGAAGAGAAAACTAACCATTTTGAAGAAAATGCTTCGTCAGCGTCAGCTGACTGATTTAATCATTATAGCAAAGGGCAGTCATTAAACACAGAGCTTTACAAAACTAAGGAAAAGTGGGTTAAGGTACTTCTTAAACGTAAAATTTCTTGTGATTCGAAATTATTGCTGCATGCTTGCGGGGCAACTTAGCTCTCTTATTAACATTCAAGATGCACAGAGTTAAAAAATATTTTTTTCAACTTACTGGATATTCATCATAATTCGAATAAAGCTGATCTTTGGAATCCGATTTTTCCTTAGACTGTTCGGCAAGGCCATAAATGTCACTCGCCCGTGTTAACTGTTCATTAGCTGGAAAGTCAACACCTGATTCAATTTGCGACAAGCGTTTGTTATGCTGCTCAACATTTTGGAAACCAAACAAAGGTTGTATCGTTTTGCATATTAAAATTGTCATCCAGAGCAAACAAGACAGTCGTGTTGTTTGATAGGTATATTCTGTCATTTTCCTTGTAAAACGAATTTTTATAACGTTTTGATTACAAAAAAGTGAAATGCTTTCCTTAAAAATGTATACTGAAATGACTGCACTTGTCGTCAGTTCCTTTTATAGTTCGAACAACAATAACTTTACCAAATATGGAATAATCGTTGTATTGGAGTTTTTTCAGCAAGAGGATGATGACACTGTTAATGTTGTTGTTTTTTTGCTGTTTGTTTTAAACAGTTTATGTTTTTACAGATTAATTCTCACTATGAGGTCCTTTGCTTGTTGTTCATTACAAAAATATGCTCTTTCATTTGATATTCTTGGGAATTTGGTCGCGGTGGTTATTTATTTTCTTATGGTTTACAAGTCTAGAAATGAAATTTTATTGTACAAATATGTATTTTCACTTATAAGCAGCTTGTGATTCAAGTATGTGCATGAAGGCCTTTATAGTTGATGCTGTTGCTATAGCAAGGATTACAAATATCAGTTCTCACAAAAACACTAACACCCACCAGTCAATTCAAGGAAATGGGCAGCCAACTTAATTGTTTTTTTCAAAGGCGACTTGAATGTGTTTGGACATGTGAAATATAAAATTTATTTATTTATTGCATATTGGCAATATAAACTTTGAAATTTACTTTCATATCAATACCGTTCCTGGGACCAAAAATTTAAGTTCACCAATCTTTTCGGTGAAATGTAAATTTTATCAGTATTTTTTCGGTCAAACATCATACATACATACATATATACATATGTATAAGCATTTTACAAATATATTTTGAGTAAAAGAAAAATTTTAATAAAATATTTTCGTTGTTATTAATAAAGGGTGGTTAAATTTCAAGGGCCGATGTTGATTTTGAATAAAACACAAACTATTTTAAATATTATTGTAATTTATTATTATTATTTTATTATGATGTATTGGTATTACTCAATTATGTATGGAACAAAATATCGGCCAAATGGGCGCCGCGACCTCGGCGGCACACCTCCATCCGATGGTCCAAATTTTCGATGACGCTGAGGCATAATGGAGGTTCTATGCCGTTAATGTGCCGAATTATCTGATCCTTTAGGTCTTGAATTGTTGCTGGCTTATCGACGTACACCTTTTCTTTCAAATAACCCCAAAGAAAAAAGTCCAACGTGTCAAATCACACGATCTTGGCGGCCAATTGACATCGCCATTACGTGAGATAACACGGCCATTGAATTTGTTGCGCAAAAGAGCCATTGTTTCGTTAGCTGTGTGGCAAGTGGCACCGTCCTGCTGAAACCACATATCGTCCACATCCATATCTTCCAATTCGGGCCATAAAAAGTTCGTTATCATCTCACGATAGCGAACACCATTCACAGTAACTGCCTGACCGGCCTCATTTTGGAAAAAATACGGCCCGATGATGCCGCCAGCCCATAAACCGCACCAAACAGGCACTCTTTGTGGGTGCATTGGTTTTTCGACAATCACTCTTGGATTCTCATTCGCCCAAATGCGGCAATTCTGTTTATTGACGAATCCACTGAGGTGAAAATTGATCATCCACTGTTGCCATTTCTTGCCACCATTCTGCCCATTCACGACGTTTGGAATGGTCAAGAGGCTTTAGTTCTTGAGCCAATTGCACCTTGTAAGCGTGTAAATGCAAGTCTTTATGCATAATGTTCATCAATGACGAGCGTGAGAGGTGCAATTGTTGGGAACGACGACGAGTTGAGGTGGACGGCTCTTCAGCCACACTATCGCGAACAGCAGCAATATTTTCTGCAGTACGAGCTGTACGAGCATGCACTGGTGTTCTCACATCTTCTACAGACCCGGTTTGCTCGAATTTTTCCACGATTTTTGCGATTGTACGCACATTTGGACGATGAAATTGACCAAAAAAATTACGAAGTGCACGATATGCATTTTGATTTGAACTCCCATTTTCATAATAAGTCTGGATAACTTTAACACGTTGTTGGATTGTGTATCTCTCCATGGTTAAATTGAGTAAGTCCGAAATAGAGAAATGTCAAATAAAATTCGGAAAAAAACTTGGCGTTTAGGTGTGGTTCACATTCAACATCGGCCCATACAATTTAACCACCCTTTATATATGCATTGCAAAAATAACGGTCAAGCTTTTCAGAAAAAAATCGACCAATAGGTCGAATTTAAATATTATTACTGACCAAAAATATATTAGAAACATTTTATTTGTGACTTAAAAATTGTAAATGTAAAATTGTACTTTTTATTTCTAATTGACAGCCACAAAGTTCAGTAATTTGTTTGTAAAAAATAATTTTTGTTTAGATTTGAATTACGGCTACAGAATATTATTTTTGAAGTTTTGAAAAACAGCTTGTTCTGTTTAGTTTTAAGATGTGTGCAGTGTGAAGCAAAATTTCACCATGGGGCTTAAGAAATTTATAAGTCTTTCGTTTACTTACTTACTCACTTTGATTTTATATACTTTTAATTTTTTTCCAAAAATTCATATACATATTAATTGGCCAGCGCATTTGCTGGATTTGTCAGCACTTAAATGTTTTCTTTGAGGTTACTTAAATGAAAGAGTATATACCATAATCGTTCCCTTGTTGAACTCAACGCCAACATTGTTGCAGAAATTGGCAGCAGTCACAAATTTTGAAAGATGTTATTGAGAATGCTCTAAGACGAGCAAATATATATTTTCAATCTGAAATAAAAGATAAAAAAATATATAAACGACAAAGAAATAAAATTTTTCAGCCACATGATGACTTTTGCTTACAGCGTACAAATAGTTCAATAAATCGTTGTCATTGAATTTAAACATCAAATTTAACTAAATTACACAAATACAAAATCATGGGCACTTTGACCATAATTTGGTTTCACTTAGATATTTCATGCTAGTTTAAGTGATGTGAAAATCCGGAGAGAAAACATTATTCACATCAGATATATACTTTGAGATAAAATTTGGCAGAAGAATTAATTTCTAGACTTGAGAGTCAATTTAAAAATAGAAACACCCAAAACACTGTTAACTTAAGGAAACCAAAAATGTATAAAATATATTTATGTATATGAGGATTATCATTCAGACTATAAAAATGTGATATATTTAACAAAAAGTAGAATTGCTCATAGTAGTTGTTGTACATTGAGTAACTTATTTAGTAAGACCCGTAGGTTATAAGTCGGAACAAAAATATAACGGCATTAACTCACAAAAAAAAACTATTGATTATTGTTGAGTAAAAATGCAATATGCAAAGATGCATATTTCTTACTTTTATGTTGTTTCTGCATTGCAATTTCAATGTCAACAATAGACAATTAATCAAAAAGTTTTTTTAAAAGCAAAGGAAATTGGTTTATTTATACATAAACATACATATTTACATATATATTTAAGTTATAAATATAAAAATTCTCAGGTTAATTTATTAAACTATTATATGCTAAACTCTATTACAACTAACTTCTAAATATTTTTTTTTTAATTAAATGAATAAATAATAAACATGTAAATCTATGCAAGCTTAAACAAATCGTGAGTTTTAATCATAATTCCTACAGGCATATGTAAATAACTAAATTATTAATATAAAATCGTGTTTGTCTGCGCATTAGTTGTGGCATGATCAAAAGTGCGGAGTGAAGAAATAATGAACTGTTGGCGGCTCATGCGCTGTAAATAGCACGACACAAATATAGGGCGGTTAAATTTCAAGGGCCGATGTTGATTTTGAATAAAACACAAACTATTTAGGAAATTATTGTAATTTTATTTTATTATGATGTATTGGTATTACTCAATTATGTATGGAACAACCGACCTCGGCAGCACACCTCCATCCGATGGTCCAAATTTTCGATGACGCTGAGGCATAATGCAGGTTCTATGCCGCTAATGTGCCGAATTATCTGATCCTTTAGGTCTTGAATTGTTGCTGGCTTATCGACGTACACCTTTTCTTTCAAATAACCCCAAAGAAAAAAGTTCAACGGTGTCAAATCACATGATCTTGGCGGCCAATTGACATCGCCATTACGTGAGATAACACGGCCATTGAATTTGTTGCGCAAAAGAGCCATTGTTTCGTTAGCTGTGTGGCAAGTGGCACCGTCCTGCTTCCATAAAAAGTTCGTTATCATCTCACGATAGCGAACACCATTCACAGTAACTGCCTGACCGGCCTCATTTTGGAAAAAATACGGCCCGATGACGCCGCCAGCCCATAAACCGCACCAAACAGTCACTCTTTGTGGGTGCATTGGTTTTTCGACAATCACTCTTGGATTCTCATTCGCCCATATGCGGCAATTCTGTTTATTGACGAATCCACTGAGGTGAAAATGTGCCTCATCACTGAAGATGATTTTCTTCGAAAATTGATCATCCACTGTTGCCATTTCTTGCCACCATTCTGCCCATTCACGACGTTTGGAAATGTCAAGAGGCTTTAGTTCTTGAGCCAATTGCACCTTGTAAGCGTGTAAATGCAAGTCTTTATGCATAATGTTCATCAACGACGAGCGTGAGAGGTGCAATTGTTGGGAACGACGACGAGTTGAGGTGGACGGCTCTTCAGCCACACTATCGCGAACAGCAGCAATATTTTCTGCAGTACGAGCTGTACGAGCATGCACTGGTGTTCTCACATCTTCTACAGACCCGGTTTGCTCGAATTTTTCCACGATTTTTGCGATTGTACGCACATTTGGACGATGAAATTGACCAAAAAAATTACGAAGTGCACGATATGCATTTTGATTTGAACTCCCATTTTCATAATAAGTCTGGATAACTTTAACACGTTGTTGGATTGTGTATCTCTCCATGGTTCAAATTGAGTAAGTCTGAAATAGAGAAATGTCAAATAAAATTCGGTAAAAACTTGGCGTTTAGGTGTGGTTCACATTCAACATCGGCCCATACAATTTAACCACCCTTTACTACATATGTCATGTCATGTGTGTAATGTCGTTTACGTTCACCAATAAGACATCTAAAGATTTAAGGACTCCATTTCTTGGCTCAATAACATTCTGAACGAAACAGGATCAAAAGCTGCGGTTCCAGTGAAAAGACAGCATCCCTTAAAATTGTGTTTTATAAATTACAAGTGCATCGTGCGAAGAGCCGGGATGTCTGGCATTAACATCCCTGATTCGCATATGGAAATTGCACACACACCTGCAAAAGCTAAAGTAGTACAAAAAAAAAGCATTTAATCTAAAATAGCCTTTCCTATTCATGTACAAATGCCGAATATTTTTGTTTGTTCCATGATGACTAAATGTGTCCCATCCAAACAACCGACAATGCCCGGAAATTTGATTTTTGAATAAAACAAATTTTTGTTGTGGCATTTTTCTCCTCCGTTATTTTTGAAAGAATCCAAAGTTTGCAAAGTTTTTTTTTCTACCAAATCAATAATCTCGCTCAAAACAATAGACCAGGTTAGTTGAGCCATACCAAGGTCGTCAAAAAATAAGAAGTCGATGAAAGCATTTTAATTTATATTTTCTTTATCTAACATAAAACTTTTTTGTTTTTTAAAGAACAAACTTTATTGTTTTCATTATTTATGGTTGCTAATCTTTCAAAAAAAATACTTTCGATAACTTCTAAAAATGTTTTGGTTAGTTGCGTTGCCACTTTGCAAGTTCAAATACATAAGTACAAATTAGTATATTTTGTGACAATGCAAAGTTTTTAAAAATAAAAGAAGTTTGTTCTTTCCAAGTTCCCCGATTTCTTTTTGTTTTGCAAATTAAAAAGTGTGTAATTTATCATAAGTTTTTTATTTTTAAAATTAAAATAAATACCTTAATAATTTTTTAAAATATAAATAAATATTTTTTTTATTAATAATATAATTTTTATTATAACATATAGCTACATAAAGTTATATTATGTAAATACATTCAAAATATATACTTGATAATTGAAATATAGGAATTTAATAATCTTACTGTTGCGGTAATTAGACCGTAAACTCCAAATAAAACTTAAGGCCTGGTTATGCGAACGTTGATTCAAGAAAAACTTAACGTATGTGTAGTTATAGAAACTTTAAAAATGTAACAGGCGAGTTAATACTGATATAAGTATAGGTTGTATATCTGTGCATACAGATAATTAAAAACAAATTAAATATAGTTTATCAGATCATTAAAATTAAATTAAGTAGGCACAGACAATTATATTAAATAGACAAACATATCTTTAAAAACATTATCTAAAAACTCTACCACATAAATTATTACAACCATAAAACAATTATCACACTAAACAAATACATGTTAGTTTTAGTATGCATCCTAAAGAAACACATATTAGTCTTAGTATGCATCCTAAACAAACAAGCACAAAAGAAAGTAGTTCATATAAATAGCCTGTAAGAAAATATTATAGTTAGTCTTAAAAATATTGAATAAAGAACAGCATATCGTTTGCTGCAAAGATATTTTTTTTACTCCTTCTTGAAGAAAGAAGTTTAACTGGGGGCTCAACCGGGATTCAAGTGAAATAATCTTGTATCCAGCCAAAGTTCAACGATCCTGAAGAAGGATACAAAAATAAAAAATCCTGAAATATTGGAAAAATAAAAAATTTCCTGAAATATTGGAAAAATAAAAAATTCCTGAAACATTGGAAAAATAAAAAAGGTCCTGAAAAATTGGAACCAAATAAAACGTTTAAAATCGAATTCCACTAAAATAGCTATTAGCTGAATTCTTATGTAGTGAAGTGTTTTATAAGTGAAAATAAAATATAAGTGAAAAAATTCGAACTATTACGAAAGGAAAAAACTGGATTCCCGCAAAAAACGTTATCAATTATTTAATTCGTTCCGGAAATTAGAGGAAGATATCAACATGACTGAAGCCGCAACTCTCCAAGCTCATATTCAAGTGCTAACTGAGCAACTAAAATCACTAAAAACAGAAATGGAAACGATGAAAAACCAGACACCATTCCAGGTAGCCACAGTTCCCACCATGCCAGCACTTCGACCGAACATAACACTGGCAAACCAAATAAATACAGAAATTTTCAAATGTTTGCCAACGTTCAGCAGCACAGAAAGCGACTACAACCCATGGAGAAACCAGGTATGACTCAAATGGAAAATATTAAACAGTTTATAAATAGTCCTGAGTATTATAACTGTGTATGCATAATCCGTGTAAAAATTATCGGAGCTGCATCTAGAGTTCTATTGGTTAACGGAACAGAGCTAAACTTCTATGCCATAATTAGTCGATTAGACTACACATATTCTGACAAACGTCCCTTATATGTGCTAAAAGACGGAATGTCAAGAATTAGACAAGGGAATAAAACTCTAACCGAGTTTCATCACGAGATTCATCAAGCTCTAACACTAATCCAGCAGAAAATAGAAACCACAATATGAGAGCAGGAAGACTATGTGATGCCAACAACGACGCTATCCGTGTTTTCATCATGGGACTCCGCAGCAACTATACTAAGGGAATATTATACGCGAACAACCCTAAAAGTCTTGGGGAAGCATATGCCATTGCTTGCACAATATACCACGATAACCAGGGCACTCATTTCGAGAACGCACCCATAAGGCGACAAGAACATCGCAATGAACAGCGACATTACCAAAAGATTGAGAACCGCCAGTTGAAACCATCATACCAAGTGCAACAAAGACATCATAATTACCTACCACCACAACAAAACTACACTGAACCAATGGAAGTCGACAATTTAATATATTATAGAACACCCACAAACTTCCAACAACAACAACCAAAATGGAGCAATAATAATTCTTCACGGAACAACTTTACTCACCATAATCCATTCCCCACCAACAACCAGATACCTGAAAAGAAACATACACCAAGGACAAGACGAGGATTTCCAGTCGGTTCAATCCCAACACAGCAACGACGATTTTAAACTGGAAGTGCTTTTTTAGGCGAGTGAATGGTTTACCGTGTTTACAACGCACTTGCAGGGAAACCATTAAATCATTAAATATTCTAATTGATACAGGGGCCACAAATAATTAGATAGGTACTAATTGTAGGATAGGGAAATCTATTAAAATCAAACCTATAAAAGTCAAAACACTTCATGGATATTCCATAATATACTCAAAAAAAATAATTACTGTTTTAAATCACCACTTAACTTTTTACGAAACAGAAGTGCTGCAAGAATTCGATATGCTTCTCGGAGAACAGGGCTTACGAACAGCCAAAACAGAAATTAATCTATTTGACTATAGTTTAAAATATAAATACATAACGCAAATGATAAATAATGAACAGAAAATATATTATACAATAAGTAATGAAACGTATAGGGAAGATATTGGAAAAATTGTGGAAAGAAACAATAAAACTAATGAAATATTGCCATTCACTACAACGATTCAGACAGCGATTAGGACAAAGTCAGAAGATCCTATTTATGTTAAGCAATACCCTTATCCAATGTCAGATAATGAGTTCATTAACAACGAAATACAAAAGTTATTAGATAACGAAATCATACAGCCAAGTAGGAGTCCGTACAATTATCCCATTTGGACAGTCGCAAAAAACGGCACTGATGATCAAGGTAAACCCAAAAGACGAATGTTAGTAGATTTTCAGAAGCTAAATGCTCAGACAATCACTGACCGCTACCCAATTCCTGATGTTGGAATGACAATCCAGAACTTAGGCAAAGCAAAAGTATTTACTACGTTAGATTTAGAGTCAGGATTTCATCAAATCCTTATAAAAGAATCGGATAGAGAAAAAACAGAATTCAGTGTGAATGGTACAAAGTATGAATTCATATATAGGAAAATTTGCGCATGTCTATATAGACGATGTATTAATATACTCTTCCTCACCTGAAGAACACTTGGAACACATCCGTACTATAGTAAATGCACTTTACACAGCAAACATGAAAATATCTGACGAAAAATCACATTTCTTTCAGGACTCTGTCGAATATTTAGGACATATAATTAAACATAATAAAATAACAGTAGATCCTAATAAAGTAGAAGCAATAAAGAATTATCCCATTCCTACAAATTTGAAAAAACTTAGATCATTCTTAGGTTTGGCAAGTTATTATAGAAAATTTATTCAAAATTTCGCAGCTATAGTAAAACCACTCAGCGTGCATCTGAGAGGTAAAAATGGTGGAATCAATTAAAATCGAAGTGCAAAAGTAAAAATTAGTCTTGACCAAGCAGCATTAGACGCATGAAATAAAGTAAAAGACGCGCTTCAAGCGCAAGTCGAATTATTTCAACCTGAATTTACTAAGCCATTTGAATTAACTACTGACGCAAGCAATTTCGCTATCGGCGCAGTTCTTTCCCAAAATAAAAAACCTATTGCATTATTTTCACGAACTTTAAATAAAACCTTTACGGCATCGCTGATCTAACAATATATACTGACCTTCAGTCAATAATCTTTTCCATTTCGGACAAAAATCCTAACACAAAACTTAAAAGGTGGAAAAATTTCATAGAAGAATATGGAGCAAAATTAGTGTATAAACCTGGACATCAGAATGTTGTTGCAGATGCTTTATCAAGACAACCCCTGAATGCTTTTAAGAATCAAATAATACCAATATTTGATGCAAATAAAATGATTGAAATAGATACATGTACGGTTTTTCCAGATAGAGTTAGACATATTGTATACTATAAAACAAAGGACGAGCTAATAGATAGATTAAAGAAAATAGCAAATCCCAAAGTCCTAAATGCACTAAAATTGAATGAAGAAACATTATTTCATTTGCACGATAACATTATCGCTACTTACCCAGCTAATTTATTTGTTATAGCACAAACACAACTAGAAGACGTAACTGATTTAGCCAAACAGAAAGAAATAATAATCAACACACATAGAAGAGCACATAGAAACTACATAAACAATGCTGAAGAGATACTATTATCATGCTATTGGCCAAAAATTAAAGAAATGTGTAAAAAAGAATGTATAGATTGTAATATTTGCTTACAAAATAAATACGAACGTATACCAAATAAGCAGCCAATAGGAAAAACACCAATACCCACAAAAGTAGGAGAATATATACAGATGGACATATTTTATATGAATAACCAAATGCATATTAGTACAATTGATAAATATGGTAACTACTATTACATACAACGGATCGATAGTAAAACAAATTTCCATGAGTATATTGAAGAAATTCTTACACAAATATACCGAAACACTAAACATTTAATGACTGATAATGCAAACGTATTCACTGGTGTAGTGGCAAAGAGTATTTATGAACGTTTAGGAATACAGCACACAACAACGCCAATCCATCATTCGACAACAAACAGTCAAGTTGAACGTATTCACGGCACTCTAATTGAAGTATCAACAGCATTGGCACAACAGAATAACTCTTCACCAAGAGACGTACTATTTAATGCAACAAAACAATATAACAAAACGATTCATTCTACAACAGGATATATGCCCGAAGACGTTTTTTTCAACAGAGAGAAATACCCTGACATTAAAGGAACTCTTGAACATAAACTGGAGAAATTGCTCAATTATCACGACAAAAATAGACACCCAATAAATTATAAAGAAGGAGATTTAATATACGCCAAAACTCACCGACGCAATAAAAATAATATCAAATACTCACAACACAAGGTAAAAGAAGATCGTGGGGACACAATCTTAACAGCGAAGGGTAAGATTATTCACAAGGACAATATACGCAGACAAAAAACACAATGTACAAGTCAACATTACTTATGATTATATTTTTCGCATTTACTTTTGGCGATAACATAATTGATTTGGCAGATAAAAAATATGTAATTATAGAAACAGATTCAGTTTATTTATTTGAAGATACATCATAGTTATATCACGTAGTTAATTTGACAAAGATACTAAAACCATACGAAAATATAATGCAAAGTTTGTACAGTACAGAACGAAGCCAAGAGGAACAAATATTAATAAATAAAATCGAATCATTGAAAACACAGCTAATACCGAATACACACCGTGAAAAAAGATCACTAAACTCTCTAGGTTCAATGTTAAAATTCGTCACCGGTACACCGGACCATGATGACTTAATCGAAATAAAGGCAAAATTAATATTAGATAAAAACATTGCTGTCTGTAACAAAAAGTACACTTCAGTAAATAAATGTAAAAATTATCTAGGAAGTAATATATGTAATATTAACAATAAAAATAATTGTACTGTAAATATACTAAAAAATAGACTAGCTAAATGTAACATAATTCAGGAAAATAATAATGCACCACTCACAATACTTGAGAGCGGTTACATACTCACCGACAACGAACATATTTGGAATGGTCAAACAATTAAAGGTCCTAAATTAATCCAATTTAATATATCTACAAACATAGATGGAAAAATTTACTTCAACCATCAGAAAGAAATAAAAGAAGCCATACATCAAAAACACGATGAACAGATGGAAATTCTTCACATCTTATCATCGGATTCCATCCACAAATTCTCGAACATACAAGAAATGTCAAAATATCTAATCCCAATAGAACAGCATCCCATTCAACATACTATTTATTTCATACTCATAATTTTAGGAGCAATACCATGTTTATACATTCTAGCAAAATTACTTGATTACTACAAAGCTATAAAACAATCAAAAAGAAGAAAATTTTCTGAACACATTTACGCAATAGAATTAGAAAGATTAAGAACAGAAACAAATACACTGTAAAAAGTGAGGACCCTTTATTTTAAGAAGAGGGGAGTTAATACTGATATAAGTATAGGTTGTATATCTGTGCATACAGATCGTTAATAACATGTTAGTTTTAGTATGCATCCTAAAGAAACACATATTAGTCTTAGTATGCATCCTAAGCAAACAAGCACAAAAGAAAGTAGTTCATATAATAGCCTTTAAATATATTTAAAATTGTTATAAAAGATTGTTGCGAAGAACGTACACTACACACTTCCTAGGGCGAAAGTATTATAAAACTTTTTACTCCTGCTACAGTTCACTCTGGCTTCCCAATTACAATTGACAGTGAGCAAAAAGATATCTGCCGAAAAAAAATGTGCGTTTTTTACTGACTGGTAGTTCAAACAATTGATAAAGTAGTCGGTTAGTTCGATTACTTAAGATTCGATAACAATTAATTGAATTTTGCAGCCTTAACCTTAAATTTGGGTTTTGTTTTATTAATAACTTTCTTAGGTTTCATATGATCGAAGAGAAATTTAGACTCACTGAATAAATTGTGAAGTTATAGATAATTTTGTAAGAACATGATACAATTTTTAATATTTTAAATAATTTTTTTTTTGCCTTTTTTCTCCAAGTTTTACAAACAAATATTTTAAGTTTATTCAGTTTTTTTAATTTTAATTTATTTCATATAAAGTTTATTGATGAATAAAAAAGCTAAAAAGTTAAATATTTTTTATCATAACTAATAATTTAAAGATAAATTAACCTCATCTGTTATGATGATTGGACTGGGTGGCACTTGTCACATTTCGTTTGACAGACGCCATGTTCTGCGCAAATTGGCTTCTTGCATTTTACACAAATTTGCCGTGTATTTCTTCTTTGCTTTTGTGAGTAACAAATATAGTACTTTCCTTTCATTTTGATTCGCCCAGATGCATCTCTCTCTGGTGTTCCATCCTTCCGAAATTCGGCTTCTGGCTCACCTGAACAGTATAGCTTATATATAAATAATTTTAACACCCACAACACCAGAGAAACAGCACAAAGAAGATTCAAAGTCGATAGATTCTCACATGAATATGAAAGGAGCACGATAGCCGTTACATTGCCAACAATACTAAACAAAATACCACATAACATGATTACTGAAACAATTAAATTCAAAGGAAATTAAATGATAAAAACCTACTTAATAAATAAACAATTAACTAAAAATATGTAAAATATATACATAAACATAAATTGAAAACATAATGTTTAAACAAAAAAAAAAAAAAATAAGTAATATTAAAAATTAGTAACTATAAATAAAAGACGATATACGAGTACAACACTATATTCTTATTGTTATAATTATATTGTTATCCTGCAGACAAGCTAATGAGCTTTGCGGGTTAGACTAATAACTTTATGTATTATAAACTTATAATTAATTTTAATACTATTATTATTTATATCTATTTATTAGATATACCTTGGATTTTGTAAATTAATGAATTTTTAAATAAATAAAGCTAAATAAAAAAACCAACAGGTGGATGGCATATTCAATAGGATACTCATCCTATTATGCTATGGAGCAGAACTGCTCCTAGAGCATAACCACTGGTATACGTTTTTTATGCAAATGGTTGGTGATCTTTAGCTTTTTTGAATATACATACATACATGGAAGCTGAGATTATAAGATTTTTCATTTTATTAAAAGCATTTTGTTGTTCTTTTAAATTAAACTTTCGAAGTCGATTAAATATCTGTGTTAAGTTCCTTATATAGCGTTCAAATGTCGATTAGTATATGTCGTTATCGTCTACATATGGTAGATCTTCATACGATTGTTCATACACTGGAAGGGAGCTGGCATCAAATGGCATCCTATTGAATTCGTGCATGCCAAATGGTGCAACAAATGCCATTTTATCTTGATATTCGTGTAGAATGTCGTCTGCTCTTAGTATGGATAGCGATCTGCCTTGGTGTTAGAACTTAATTCACGATAGTCAATACACACGCTTCCAGTTTTCTTTGGTATTATGACCAAAAAAACAGCCCATGGTGAATTACATTCGACTATTACTGCAAGCCTTAGCATTTTGTTGATTTCCTCGTTCAGAGCAGTTTTTCTTGTTGGGATAAGGAATAAGAGTGAACTGCAAACGGTACATGTTCTTCAGTCTGGATACGATGTGCAGCGAATGGGTTAGTCCCAGTTGGCTCTTCAAAAATGCCTTGATGACAAACAAGCAATTTGTCTGAGCTAATACGATCTTCATGGGGAATCCCAATAGCATCGGAATCTTTTAAAATATGGATATCCAATAAATATTTTTTTGTTTTTATCCATTACCCCTCTTGGGAGATGGCTTCCACAAAGCATCTCTACCTGACACGATTCGCCGCTGCTGTTTTTGCGTCTTCCCATGTCTGGTTATTCAGCCTTAGTTCTTGAAGGATAGTGCGTCTTCAGGTGTTTTTTGGACGTCCACGGTTTCTTGCGGCCTCAGGATTCCACTCTAGCACCATTCTTGTAATACTCTCGGGATTCCTTCCAATAGATATAGGGGCATGAAATTTCCTCTACATAGGCATCGTGGTCAGGTTTTCTCACTTTTATTGGCCGTGCAAGTAATCTTGAGGCTTCGCCAGCTATTCGTTTTCCAATTCGAATTGCATCTCTGAAGATGTTTTGGTCTGTGTGCGGGAAATAGTCATTGTGATCTGTGGTGTGTTGCTTAGTGGTAAAATCTTCTGTTTATCTTCAAAGAAGCTAATAAATTTATAAACTTCCTGCAAAACATTACTACATGGTGAAGATGCCTTGCAACTAATGCCCATTCCATTTACTCCGATCTCCAGAAGATTTGTAAATAGAAACCGATTTTTCGGTTCATCTTAAAAATACAAACATCTTTCAGCAATGTTAGGAAGAATTCCTGTTTGACGCATTTGGACGATAAATGATTTTTCGAACCCTTGCACTAACAACGATGTCGCAAATGGTGTGCATAACTTTGCCAGTTGTGCAAGATCGATCAGCTAAAGTGATTTCCGGTCTCACATTTTCAAAGATACAGCCAAACCAAAGATCGCTTCCCCCAGAGTTGTGGGCAATGCGGGACCAATGACTGTCGTTGAAATGCTGTTGAAAGAAGGGCAATTTGCTTAATATATATTAATTGTAATTGACCTACTTCCCTTTATTGTTTTTGTGTTCTTGCTACTCATCTTTCTTGTTCGTCTTATATACCAACCTTTTATAAACTTATGGCGGCCAAGAACTTTTACACGGCAACAGGATCTCTTTGTCCATTAAAGCTCGCAGTGCACTGATTTTGCTGCAAGTGTTCAGCAGAGAATGCTGCCATGTCATCGATATAGCTTTCGCTATAAATAATTCTGCTTCACTTTCTCTGTTCCTGTTCACCGCGATTCCAGCCCTGCAGTTTCAGTGAGTAATTTACATTGTGCTGTTTGCTGTTTTTTTGATGTTCACCGCGAGGGCCCGTCCTGCAGTTTCAGAGAGTAATTTGTATTGTGCTGTTTGTTGTTTTGTTTAAATTTTGTTTGTAGCAATTATTTATGCATGTACACATACCTCAGTGCATTTGCGCACAAAATATTAACAGAATTCTAAAAGCAGCAAACAGTTACAATTTGTACTGTAGTTTTATAATAAAGTTCTTTTCACTTTACTTTGTCATACTTTGTAACTATAAAACCATTAAACTAATCGTACTAAAACATTCGAACGTAGAAAATCATTTCTACACACTTCTAACCTGTAAAAAGGCTTACAGGATTAAACAGTTCCTTAATTCGCTAATAACCGCAACTTTATTTTTGTTATTATTATAAAAAGGTTTTACGAAACTTTAACTGAATTGTTTTTGATAAAAAATTATAAAAAATATGATATTTCCACCAAAGTTTATCATCGCAGGTTCATAAAACATTACCGAATCTTCTTCCCATTTTGCTTTGTAATATTCTCCTATGTTATACAAATCACAGCACGTGTTTATAAAGGGTGGTTAAATTTCAAGGGCCGATGTTGATTTTGAATAAAACACAAACTATTTAGGAAATTATTGTAATTTTATTTTATTATGATGTATTGGTATTACTCAATTATGTATGGAACAAAATATCGGCCAAATGGGCGCCGCGACCTCGGCGGCATACCTCCATCCGATGGTCCAAATTTTCGATGACGCTGAGGCATAATGGAGGTTATATGCCGTTAATGTGCCGAATTATCTGATCCTTTAGGTCTTGAATTGTTGCTGGCTTATCGACGTACACCTTTTCTTTCAAATAACCCCAAAGAAAAAAGTCCAACGGTGTCAAATCACATGATCTTGGCGGCCAATTGACATCGCCATTACGTGAGATAACACGGCCATTGAATTTGTTGCGCAAAAGAGCCATTGTTTCGTTAGCTGTGTGGCAAGTGGCACCGTCCTGCTTCCATAAAAAGTTCGTTATCATCTCACGATAGCGAACACCATTCACAGTAACTGCCTGACCGGCCTCATTTTGGAAAAAATACGGCCCGATGATGCCGCCAGCCCATAAACCGCACCAAACAGTCACTCTTTTTGGGTGCATTGGTTTTTCGACAATCACTCTTGGATTCTCATTCGCCCATATGTGGCAATTCTGTTTATTGACGAATCCACTGAGGTGAAAATGTGCCTCATCACTGAAGATGATTTTCTTCGAAAATTGATCATCCACTGTTGCCATTTCTTGCCACCATTCTGCCCATTCACGACGTTTGGAATGGTCAAGAGGCTTTAGTTCTTGAGCCAATTGTACCTTGTAAGCGTGTAAATGCAAGTCTTTATGCATAATGTTCATCAACGACGAGCGTGAGAGGTGCAATTGTTGGGAACGACGACGAGTTGAGGTGGACGGCCCTTCAGCCACACTATCGCGAACAGCAGCAATATTTTCTGCAGTACGAGCTGTACGAGCATGCACTGGTGTTCTCACATCTTCTACAGACCCGGCTTGCTCGAATTTTTCCACGATTTTTGCGATTGTACGCACATTTGGACGATGAAATTGACCACCGACTTGCTGGGTTTTCTTATTCAGGGTCACATATGAAATTCTCGGAAATATTTGTTAAGCTTTATAAACAAAACCAACTTTAAAACGCTAGTTTTTAAGAAATTGTAAAAAGACAATGTTAAAAATACAACCAAAGCCAGAAATCGTTTTCATTTCTTTTAGTTTAGAAAAATTTAACAAATATAAACAAAAGTACGGAATTAATATTTTATGATTCTCTGCTCCACATAATAAAGCTCAATAGTGTCATTTAACATAACAATCATTAAACGTGTACGCGATGATGATGTTCATGCTCGAAACAGGCATAACATAATGAAGAACAAAAAATATAAACAAGAAAATAGCACTGCTGATAAGACTAGTAGCAATTATTACCAGCCAATTACACGTTTCTAAATGCTTAAAAAACACGTTTTAAGAATGCTTAAAAAACACGTATTTTTAATGAAGTTAGTAAGCGTTTTAAACATGTACTTTGTTTTGGATATGTCTTTTTATTGATACATTTAAAAAACCATTTTTAATATTAAATTTGTTTTCTTAATAGAAAAATATTAAATTAAAATATGAAAATAAGAACTTCATTGTTGTTTCATTTAAAAAATCAGTAATACTTAGTATTTTAGTCCTCTTCCTTGCCTCCATTTTCAGCGAAAGTTTCTGCAATAGAATTTGAGTATGAATATAAAAATGTAACTAGAAACCTATTAAACGTATTTCACTTACGACGAATGGCAGTGGCGACAGTGAAAGCCCTAATGCACTTCTTATCTGCAGTTCCTCGCTCTCAGCAACGTTGTCAGTTATGATCTTCTGCCACGCTTTCGTAACAAATTTTCTCGAATTGGATGTTAACAATCTTTTTCGATCTGCCTTCTAAAAACAGAAATAAAATCGACATCAGCATATAATTACCTTTTTTAATAGCAAATGATAATTAAAAGTATCAAACGCACTTAATTTAACAACTTTAACAACAATTTAACACAATTTATTAACACAACTTATTAGCACAATTTTTAACGGCGAGAATGACACGTTTTACTTAAATTTATGAAACACTTGCATTTGCAAGCAAATTGTCAACGACGTTCGCAAAAGTCTTATTTATGCAAGCTTGCTGCATTCTTAATTTACAAAACGCTTGCCAATATGTTGGTTGGGATATAACATAATTCTCCAACACTGCTTGTAAGTTGTCGATGTAACGGGGCAATGCAGAAATTATAAAACCATTGTACATTTAAACAAAAGGACTACAAAATTGGCAATTGAAATAGTAAAATAATATAAAAAAGTGAGTGTATGTACAAAATTACAACACAAACAAATTGTGATAACCAGGGAAACCAGAAATATGCTCTAAAAAAACCGTTTTATGCGCATAAGAAATGCAGTAAAAACCTGAAAATATGACATAAAAATTAAAAAAAATATGCTCTAAGAAATAAATGAAAATTGTTTCTTTGGTAAAAAAAAAATATTTTATTCAACAAAAGTATTCAAATAATATAAAATGAACAAAACAAAAAAAAAAAACGTAAATTATTAAATTTTCTCAGAGATCATGCTTACATACTATTATTGCAATATGCTCATGTTTACATAGTGTTATTGCAATATACAACAAAATATTGACTAAAGTTTTGAAATAAAAAACGTTGTCTGTTACATCTTAACAAACTTTTGTACATTGAAAATGTTCTTTCTACGTCTACTGATGTTAAAGGTGCATATTTAAAAGATAATACCTCCTTAACATCATATTTCGAAAGCTGTTTCGATGAAGACGCATTTTACTCTTCGGTAATAAGTGCAACTACATACTTTACAATATTTAGTCCTTCATTTTTTGATATTATTTGGTTAAGTTTAGTTTAAATGTTAAGCTTTATTTTACAATCTGTCAGCTCATCAATTTTGTGAACGGTATCGGTCAATATGGCATATTGCTCAACCAACGAGAGGTTACTAGTTTGTAATTTTTTTATAGATTTTTCGATGAAACCAAAATTAGCAGCAATAAAAATCAGTTCGTTTTTTGTATTAACACTGTTTAATACATTTATTGCTGATTTTATGTACTGAGACTCTGCACTATTTAAAACTCCAAGAACTTCTAAAATCTTTTCATAGTTGATGGCGTAGTAATTAAATGCAGCAAGCCATGTTCCCCAACGTGTTACAATTGGCTCGGGCGGCAATGGGAGCTCCGGATACATTTCTTTTCATTTTATGTCAACTCTATTTGGAGCTTTGAAAAAAAACTTTTTTCACATCCGCAATGACCTTGTTAAGATTTTCGTATTGATCTCTAATACGCTCACATAAGCGATGGAGACCATGAGCAATGCATGTAACACGCGTAGTTTTAGGATAAAACACTTTTATAGCTTTGGCAGCTTTTACCATATATGGCTCAGCGTCTGTCACAAACAACAGTATTAAATTTTTATTGAAATTAGAATCTAGTATCTTTATGGAATCATCGAAAAGTTGTGCAATTGTCGAGTGGTTGGTTTTATCCAAAACAGCTGTATTAATTAAAAACCTTTGGCTTGCTACTTCCTGGTCACAATGTAGAACACCAACAATAACATTTGCCACATTTGTCCAGCTACATCTGTGGTTTCGTCTATGGAAATCTACAAAAATTGATTTTTTATGCGTTTGCGTATGTTATCTAAACATTTATTGTAGATGCTTTTAACATATTTTGAGCGTAAAAGGCTTTCTGATGGCACTTTGTATTGGTGGGTGTATTCTTGAAGAAAGTGTTTTAGATGTTCATTTCGCATTTTGAATAGTGGAATGTTCGCTGCCAAAAACCCTCCGCACAATTTTTCATTAAATGTATCTTGCTCACATGGCAGTGTACATTCTGGTAAGAATAATTGTGTTGCATTTTTGTTTTTTTGCTGTTTTAATTTAACGTGTTTCGCACCTTCAATACGCTGTTTTACTAAAAATGTTCTTTCCCCTGATATTGATTTGTTGCAGACAGTACAAAACAGAATTGCTCCTTCTGTTCGTAGATCGGAATATTCATCGCAAATGCTTTTTAATTTAAATGCTCTTGAATTCTTCACTTTCGGCATTTTTTAGAAGAAAAAATACAGAAGAATAAGTTTTGTGCTCTTCTATAATGTGTTGTCTAAAATTCACTTAAAATGTAGCCGGTTCCCTACAACATTAAGAAAAATAACATGTATGTATTTTGTTCTTGTACAACTTTATGGAAATGTCAGAAAAATGTGTGCGTGTGGAAAAATGTACACAAATGTGCGTGTAAAAATCTAAACAAAACAAAAATGTAAAGAAGAAAAAACAACTTTTGACATTTGCTGTGGTGGCATTTTAGCGATTTTGTCATTAGATCTCAATTAAGGCATAAAAGTAACAAAAATATTTGAAAAAAATTTGGAAAGGTGTTTTTTGGGCTGCACTCGTGCGAGTACAATGGGACAGTAGGAGTGCGTAATAAATAAATTTAATTAATTTTATTTAAAAAAGTTTTTTATTTAAATTTAAAGAATTTATTAGTTATTAAATTATAGATATAAATATTAAATTATAAATTAAATTAAAAGATAAATTTATTAATATGTATTAATATTTGTACCTGATTGGGTATGAAACTTTTTAAAACACTCTTTTTCTACGCAAAGTGCAACGTCGCAAAGCTCGCAAATGCACCGAATTTTCCTGTGACAAATCTTGCGTCTTATTTGATTGGAAGTGCGTTTTGGGAAGTGATTGCCTGCCGATGTTGAGCGCTTTGGTTCTATTGCGAATAATTTCTCAGATAGAATCTTATTATTTCACGTTGAAAATTTAAAAGATCTATTTGGTTATTGTTTGTACTCTTGTAAAGCTTCCAAGAATTTACTATACATGAATTAATCATTGACGTAAATATTGGCCACCACTATTTTTTGCCCCTGAATTTCATACTATATGCGTTTATTGCTTGATCATGGAGATCCACTCCACCCATTCGATCATTGTATTCCGCAATTAGTTTTGGTTGTTGAACCCTAATTTTGGTTTTACTAACTTTTGACCGTTTTACTGATTGAAAAAGGTTCTATTGCATCATTCGCACCTGTTTTTATGACCACAGCTTCGTACAAAATGATAAAAACATATTCATAATTACTTACCTATAATAAAATTTTCCACGCACTTCTTTTTGCACTATTTTTTTTTTTGAAACCAGAGGACAATTTTTGGTTTTTTGGTCTCGTACAGTTCCTGTTGCTCTAAACCCTTTTTGTTTAAATATCGAAGGAAGTAAAAAAGTTGTCAAAAAACAAAATATGGTCCGTAGGATGGGGAATATTTTTCATCAGATCGAGAACAACTCTTGAACCTAATGGTAAGTGTTGACATGCTCTGTCAACCACTTCAGCACCACAATAAGTGTCAAACTGATACAGGTAGCCGCAGCTACTGGTAAGCATCCAATTTTTAAATCCAAACCTAACAGGTTTTCCTCTAATAAATTGTTTGGCCGAATGGCTTCCGAAGTATCTGACCATTGACTCATCAATCGAGAGATTTTGGTGTGTGTATCCAAACTGACAAAACTTTTCACATAAAAGTTTTGATAACTGATGTATATAATGTTTTATATCTTGAAATCGGTTACGAGACATATTATTAGAAATAAGTGGAATATGCGTGTTCACGTCCAACTGCCAATACATACGTTCCCTTGGTAATGAATGATAACCGCGGAAAAGGACAATTCCAACAAACACTTTCTTTTCTTCAGTTCTTCAGCAGTAAAGATGTATCTGTGCATGTTTGATCAACTTTTAGCTGCACAACATCATTATCAAAAAGTGTTTCAAATACTTCAATCGAAGATTTTCCTTCTAGTGAAGTGTTCATGTTGTTCTTAAAGGATTCGAAAAATGTGGTACAAGGCATATCCATGTTCACGGCTCTTTTCCTCCACTTTATTGCCGATGGCGCTAATAAGGATTTTCTTAAATCAGCAAGTGGAATATCTTCCTCGCTGTCGCTTTCTTCAAGCAATTCCAGTTCCCCTGGAATGTCGTTTGGCAAATCATTCTGTAATAAATTTCCATCGTCAATTTCATCCTCATCTGTTTCTTGGCCGGCAGTAGGAGGAATTATGGTAAAATCAAATTCTTCACGACTATTACTACTAGCATAATCAAATGCGGCGGCAATGCTTTCAAAATTTTTACCATAAAAGATTGTAACATCCATCGAAAGTAACTAAAAATCATTTAAATATTTTACATACATTATCCCATTGTATTTGAACGAGTACACCAATCTTAATGCTTACCAAAAGCCACTTTTTAAAACTTTTTGAAAAAATAAAATAAAATAATAATTAATTACTTTCAAAACTAATTATGTTTACTTTATTTTTCACAAAAAATTATTAGCACTGAGCTTAACACAAAATATATATAAACCACGCTGCAATGATAGGTACAGAATGTTGAAAAATCAAAAGGAGAATGCTAGTTTACCGTTAGATATTTTTCGCTCACTTTTGATACATACTTATTTTTTACACTATTAAGTAATATTTAGAAGCAAAAACTCTTAAAAAGCAAAGAGATTAATTACCGTTTTGAAGTCATAAAGTTCAGTAATTTTTTGTACTCAAGCGAGTACAGTGGGATCAAATGGGCTAATACTAGCGAGAACCCAAGCAATTTTTTGTTTACAAGACCGGCAACATTTTTTCAACGATTTTTTTTAAAATATGCAAAAAAATGCTTTAAATTTTTTTCAACATTGACGAAATATGCTATTTTAATGCAAACAATGCAAAAAAAATGCTCTTATAGCTGAAATATGCCAAAAAAAATATGCAAAAATATGCACTAACAAATCGATGCCAAAATTCATAAAAAGTTCTGAAATGGATAAATATCTTGTCTCCACTTCTCTATGTTGCACTAGAAAATATATGCAATTGCATGTCTCTGGTTTCCCTGGTGATAACCATTGAATGCGCATAGGAAAATTACTATGGCAACAAATTTAGCACAACAAAAGTTAAATGGAAAAGGTGATTTAAATACATTTAACAACATTGAAAAAGTTCAAGAAAATAAACTCAAATGCAAATAAAAGTACTCTTTTTACTTTAAAATTTTTAGCATAGAAAAAAGCCCAAAGTTAAACAACAGTAGTAGCAGACTCATAAAAATTCCGGGGCAAACAAAAAGCATCAACAACAATAAGCACTTAACACTTCTGCATATATGAACTAATGGTTCCACGTACAGGAAAAAAGGGATAAAAAAGGGGAATGGGAATTTAAATAAATTTAAAAAATAAGGAGTGAAACAAAATACTGGTGAATAATTCCATTCCTCACACTTGACACATATTTCTTATTTTTGAACATGGCAACTAAAAGCAAAGTTAAGTTTAACATCAATCAAATAGATACGTTCTGCGAGGGCATTGAAGCAATGCCCAGAGCAAATTTAGATTTACCTTATTCACAAGTATCAATTTAATAACTTGGAAAGAAATGGCAAAAACTAAGTGAGTTTTATGAAAGCTACATAATTGGACTAGAAGGCGAATCTGAAGTAGACTACAACGAAGCGACAAGGCGCATAAAATGATGGTTTAATCGCGCCCACGACATATACCAAGTGTAAAGCAGCATACTTAAGCGACCGCTATGTGAAATTGATGTTTTTGGGGGGTTATGGAAAATGGCGAGCGTTAAGGGACATGTTCCAAGTATTAGTTACAAGTGTGTGTTATGAGCCCGCTGAGTCAAAGCCCATGATGAATGAAACACCAAACTGCGCTATTCGAAGTTATTTTTCTATCAAAGAGGGAACTACAATTTTGTATACAGCACTAATTAAGCTCGCACATCTAGGCGAGCAATACCTTATTCGCGCCTTGAAAAAACTTTTATTTCCACATGAATCCAACAAAATTTGTCTATTCCTGTGACAGAGCTTTGATTCACAAATTTGAGCTCTTAGCAGAACCGTGGTAGGCGAATCCAAAGAAATATGTTCCAGATTATTAAAATCCAGAATTTCTGACTTTACAAGCTTTACAGCTTGTAATTGTCAAGTTTGACTTTTCGTAGAAATTGATGGCTTGAAACTAGCTGATGCCGAATTCTTAAAGCCAGCAACTATCGATATAAACATATTGAACTGTAGAAAATTTTACCAATGGAATTTTGATTAGAACTCACGATTCCTTTAGTGTGTATGTTTAAGCTTCCATATGTATCTTATTTATTCATTTATTTAAAAAAACTTTTTAAAGTTAGAATTAACCTAGCTTTTTAAATTAACTTAATGTCCGTCCGACACGCTGGTTAAGATTATTCTTACAACTTAAAAGGTATATGTAACTACTTTCACTGTTTAGAGTACTTTTTACAACTTTTCTTTAACTTTGTGTCTCACAATGCAAACAACGCTTTATCTCGAAAACTTCACTTAAATTACTGCGCTAACAACTTGTTCTGCGTAAGTCTGTCCTTTTTTCCTCTTTTTCTTTGTACTTTGTACCACATTCGGGCATCCGCCTAGGATGAACCATCTTCAACTTCTGCATAACTCTATAATTTTATGTGGTCATTGCTTGTAGTTGTAAAATTGAGACTCTCGAATGATGATGCTTTTCGTACTTCGTATCGTCCATTCCTCTTAACCTTTGTATGGGCCTAGATATTAGTTTACGAATTTTCTACCAGCAACAAACTGCGTCTTTTTATAGCTACCAAATATGCAATTTTATACACCAAATTTTGCTTTCTTTTCCGGTTAAAATTTTGCTTGTATTTGGGTTTGGCTTTCGTTACTTGCCTTTTTGCCTCATTCCTAAGGTCATCGCAGTCTTTTTCAAATTCGTTTATTAACTCTTCTTCAAGAGTTTCCATGATATCACTGCTATTATCGTTCCTCATCTTTACCGTGCTCGAAGAGAAGAATAAAGTTTTATTTTATATACTGTTTTTACTGTTCCAAAATGACCGTTCTCATAATTTCTATTTCCATTAGACGTGGAACTACAAAAACTTCATGGCCGTCGATTTCTTTATATAGAACACCTCCTTTCAGCTTATAATTATCGTAAGGACGAATTTGTAAGATTTCGATTATTGATTGTAAATTATCATCTGTATTTTGAGCTTTTTTTAAACGAAATTTTAATTCAGATTCCACGCTAACAATATTTATTTAATATCTGATCAGTGCGTCGACGTGCTTCATGCTCTCTCCATTTCGGTGCTTCAAATTGTAATTAAAATCTTGCATATATATTACATATCTGGAAATAAACTATAAATCGTTGTTTTGTACGTTTGTGGAAATGCTAAACCGTCTGTAATGAGGTCAAACTTTGTGGGTAAAAGATAGTTGCGTAGTTTCCACATCGCAAAATATGCAGCGTTTATTTTTTAGTTGAAACTATGGTGCCTTGCCTCCGAATCTGTAGTCTTCTTGCTGTATAAATAAACTGGTTGCCATTGTTTAGCAAACTGTTTGCTAAGTAAGTTTTGTACAAATTTTAATTTTTTCCAATTTTTATTTAAATTTTGTGGGATGCCATATTAAAAACTCTTCCAAGATTTTCCATACCGTTTAAAAATGCATTTTTTATGTCTAATACACTGAAAACCATTGCCAAAGGCAAACAATCAATCAAATCTTCCATATTCGGCATTGAAAATCGGTATTTAAATCAGATTTTATTGAGTCTTCTATATTCGACACATTATCTTAGAGCCGTCTTATTTTTCGGCTAACACCACTCGACTGCAGTATTGAGAAGTCGATGTTCCAATTATACGTCATTACTTACTGGGGTATAATTTTTCTTAATTTTTTCAATACTTTTTATATACTTGGGTGGCGCCACTACTTCCGATTCTTTATATATATTTATGCTCATAAGTTTTTGTGCTTCATTCTTGTCTGTATTTTCTATTATCGAGTATTGTCAAAAGAATATCGAATTGTCTGTATTTTCTATTATCAAGTATCGTCAAAAGAATATCGAATATCGAATTTTTCTTAAAACATCATAACCGAGTACAATATTATAATCAGCTGAATTATCTCGTACAATTACCAGGTTGTGCTCAGTACAAAGTCCATCAAATACAGAATTCACTGTAAACGTACCCATAGGAACTGTTAAAGCGTTCCGGAAACCCGTAATTTCCTTCGTATAGTCAAATGGGTATAGTTAATTGCCACTTTAAAATATTTTAGAACCACAATTTCTTTAGTTATTTCAGCACCACTGTCAATAAAACATTCAAACTTGCTATTGTTTATTGTTAAGCTTCGTAATTACTAATATAATTATATGTATATCGTACAGTTTACTGTTTTTATTGACCTGCAGTCTCTTGACATATGACGTTTGTGATCCGGAGATCCACAATTGTAGCAGTGGAACGTTTTGACATTGTGTTTAATGTTGTTATTGCTTACAGTTTTATTTTGATTTATATATGTAGGTTGTATGTAATTTCGATCACTATACAGCCTTATTTTCCACTCAGCACTTCCTTTAATACCATCTACGAAATACCGTAAACGGATGTGTAACACGTATTCGTTAAAGTTTTCATAGTGTTTTCTCTTCGATCATGTACCTGTGAATGAATTTTAGCACTCGTAATGATAAGCACGTCAGTGTTGTATTATTTGGTATATCAGTGCTGTACTTGATATTTCTGTTTGTTAACGTGTGTTCCCACATGTATTTCTAAATGTATGTACATATTTATGAAACAGAACTTACGTCCATAAAAGATCCGCAATAAAGCAGGAAACTTTTAAACTTAAATAAATTCCTTTTGATTTAAAAGAAGTTTAAGAAAATAATGCTACGAAGGCTGATAGGAGCGGCTCTATTTACAGAATTAACTTAATATAATTTATGTATTATTATGTATATTGTTCTTAGTTTGTTAATAAATTTGTTCCTTATTTAAATTTTGTTAACTCACAATTTTTGTTATCTAAAGAGATTTTTAATATTTTTACTTTTTTCTTGGCAGGGTTCTTGGCTTTTATTTCATATCATTCTTTTCTATAAGAGTTCACTAAATGTTACTTGTAACAACATTATACATTATACATATAACAACATTATACATATTGTTACAAATATCATTTAGTGAACTCTTATAGAAAAGATTTTGTTTGTACTGCTTCTTGTGAATCTAAAACGTCGCTTTTTCCAACTGTTAAAATTGAAAATACTAGAAAATCACATGTTTAAAAACATAATTGATAAAAATAATCAGTGAATGAAGCAATGAAAATGAAGAACTTTTATTGTCAAGTTGGTCGAAAATGAAGAGATTGCATTTTTGGACAAAATCATATTATAAAAAATAAACAGATAATGGTTTGAAGGAGACGTTGAGTTAAATGCTCCAACAACTTTAACACAAGTTGAATATTTTATTAATTAAACCGTCAAATAGCGAGCTAATTGCAGCAACCCGTTCTAGTCATTACAAGACTCAAAAATGAAAAGTTAATGGCCTGAAAAATAAAAACAAGCACTGAATCGGAGAACCTACCACTTGTAAAATATATTCTTAATATTTGATGGAGATTATACGAAGCACTCTTACAAATTAATACAAACTTGTGCCGAAGTCCGAAATGCCAACATACTATGACGCATGAGAGATGCTATCGTAATGGATTATTGGTTACAGATTTGCCTGCTGATGTACCCCTAGAGCTCGGTGGGTCGTACTGTTGCTGGAGCTATTGCAGCACATTCCGAATTATTTCATAATGTCAGTACCAAAATCTAGGAAAAGTAGTTACAAGTTATAAACATGAGTGCGATGGCAGTAGTCGACATTCCACTTGCCGGCAAAGATAGAGTGATCTTGAAAAGAATATGATTGATGAGCATACGCCCACGGTTTGGATTATGCAAATGCAATTCGGGTTAAACATAATTTGGAAAACTTAGCGACATTATGCCAGTCTGTTCTGCAGACATATTAAATTAATGTGTCCGAAGGAAATATGCAGAATGTAAGAGTGTTCGAACTGAAATACCTAATGTTAGACCAATAAGAACCAATAAGAGTTAGAACATTCCAATTTTATCATCACTTTTATATGATATTGATAGACGAAAATGTATTAAGTACTACTGAGGTACAGAATTTGTGAGGCCATGCAAAAATTATGAACAATCTAAATGTGATCCAAAATATACCAGCAAGTGAACACTTTTTCCAGTTTTCTACAAACCGATTTAAGAAAAAAAATGACATTACTAGACGATATACCGATTTGATGGTTGTGCAAGTACGAATAGTACATTTAGGTACTTCCAACAACTTAGCTTTCCTGCCCAAATAACAGGCCTTAGCGAAGATATTAAATATTATAAAATTTAACGTAATTTTTTGTGCCTTGACTTGCGGATACGATTAATTAAGATGATTTTTGTCAAAATGCGCTTGAGACAGCTCAAATATTTGTCGACGAGTATTCATGGACTTTCATTCCTTGCTTTAATAATATATAATACTAATATAATATGTTGTGTTACTAATTAACAGGATGTCGGAACAAGCACTTGAAATGCAACCAAAGTTTCAGGTAGCATCTAACATGCACTGCACTTTTCATTATTATTATTTACTAAATTTGCATAAAAAATTTAAAACTAAAAATATTACTTGAAAAAATTAAATTCAATTATGGAGGTGTAAAATTTCGACACTTTTATGTTACACATATGTATGTATGTATGTATACGAAAAACATTATAAAATTTAAAATTTTCCAACTTTTTTTTTTTGATAACAACAATAATAATTTTAGTAGTAGAAAATAACAATAAAAATAATAACAAAAACAACAATTATAATAATTTTTTTTGTAATCTGTTTTATTTGCAATCTATTTTACAAAATTTAAAATAATAAGCAAATTTAATAATAATTAAAAACATAACATAACTAAAAAAAAACAGCTCAGTAAACAACAGTTGTCAACTGTTGCACTATTTCCATAAATATATACATCTTAAATATTATTTTCTAAAAGGTAGGTCAAGTACATGTACCCTTTTTAACCTACGTACTTCGTTGCTATCGTCTAATAAATTGATGGCTAGCACATTGGAATGATGGCTAAGTCGGTTTAGATATCTGTCGCTGAAAATAATAATTTTAATAATAAAAACAATAATGTAATGTATAAATTACAATGTTTCTTTTTTTTACATTTTGTAAATATTTATTAAACAAATTTATTTAACAAAATTCAGATGACCTTAAATTTACTGTGTTTATCATCCTTAGTGCCACAGTACTTTTCTCAATGTTATACTTGAGTCATGTTCATTAAACTTGTTGCCATTTCGTTGTAGATCGTTGGTAACATTACATGTAAGACTCGGTCACCCTAGCTGTTCCTTGTGGTATCTACTATTTGCGCGGAGTCTAGTGTTGTATTGATGGTTGATTGGTCCTAGAAGCTGAGGGTCAATCAATGTATGTTTCTTATCTTTAATGTCGGGATAGATCTTTTGATCGCATGTGGTTAAACGATGTAAGGCTGTGCTGTTCCAAGTTCTTGGGCTTGTAAACTGGATGTTATGTCTCACGTTCGGGTTTCGGTACTCTGGTTTCTTAGTAGTATTTTCAGAAGTCGATCTTGCGTTTTTTGAAGACTCTTCCCCTCGCAGTTATCCCGTGTCGTATATAAGATTCTGCGAAGTATGCCTGGCGAAGAACTGTTGTTGTTGCAGCATAACTGAGGTGATACATTAAGTATGCTGCTTTGCGTAGTTTTTTTTTTGGAGTTCTTTTAAATGTGTCTTCCATTTAAAAGTGCTATCTACATGCATGAGTTCCGAGATATTTGTATGCATTATTAGTGGTGTTGCACTAACGGTTTGAGTTATTTGTTTTGTTGTGTATGTATTCCAAATCGTGATATTTCAGTATTATACTTGTCCAAAGTGTAGTTGCCGGATGTGCATTAGTTTTGTTTTTGATGCATTAATTACCAGACCGTTTTCATGTTGTAAAGCTGTGCCATCCGCGTATGCATAAGAGTGGCATTGATTCAAGACTTTGAGCATATCATTAGCATGTAAGAGATATAAGATCGGTCGGTAGTGATTTCTACGCAGTATCTTCATAGGCTTAGATAGTTGGCAAGCCATGATAAGACAGTGCCGCGTATGCCATTTCTTTCCAACCTTGATAGAAGCTTTGTGTGTAATATCGCATCAAAGTCGATAAATAAGACCAAGCAGTGTTCGTTTTTGGTAACAGCATTATTTATTTTGTCAGCGAATTTTCCAAGAAGTTGGTTAAATTTTTTTCTTTTTGAAAGCCGAACTGGTTTTGATGTATTATTTAAAACTTTTTTAAAAATTATTTAAACGGTTCACAATAATTTCCTCTAATACCTTTTCAATTACTGAAAGAATGGCTTTTGTATATTGTTAAAATTGTCTATCTGGTCAGTTTTATATATAGGCCGACTAAGCTTTCAGCAACGCCGGAACGAGTGAGGTATTGAGTTTCCCAAGGTCACTCCCGAGTAATCGCTGGTTTTGGTATTACACGAGTGAATTATTTTTTCAACATTTTCATTGAAGTTCGCAACGAAGTTTTGTACTATGTGCTCTAATCTGTTGTTTTTACATTTTTTTTAAATTGTGTCGTCTATATTATTGAAAGTCTTACCATTGATCTCATTTGTTAACTGCCAGGTTACTCTCTGATTATTACGAGTTTCAATAATTTTTTCCTTATATTATCCGTTTTTTTCATTAAATATTTTTGTTTGTTAATTTGGTTTCTGAATTTTTTGTATTCACTTTCATAATTCAAGTTTGCTGTGTTTTTAATTCATGTTTTATAAAGTTTATCCCTTTGCTAACACCACTTTACAACTTTGTAAGTAATCCATGGATTCATAGACCTTTTTTTCGCGATTCTTTTTACGCACTTTTGTTTTTTTTTTTTTATATATTTCTCCAAATTTTATATAAACATTGTTGTAAATATCATTTGCGTTGCGTTGTTCTGTGCAGTTACTTTAGTAAAAGTTAGCAAATACTTAGTTCCTAAATGATTTTTATAATAAACTTAAAAACTATTTTTTTTACTGGCACACGCTGGCACGGTGCTAAAATCCGCGAAAAAGATCAACTATAAAATTTTGAGCAGTAAGTTAAGCCATATTGCAAAAAATATTTTACTAATCAAAAGTCAAAAAGCCGTTCTTAAAAAGAATACAAATTATGAGTGTTCTAGACGCTTAATGTTGGTAATTTTTTGGACTGTAAAAAATAAAGTAAATTTTCGACAAAAACTAACTTACATTAGTAGGCGTTCTTCAAACGCCCTACTAAGAAAATCATCGTTTGGGTGAGTATTTGTACTTTGTCTGTTGACACATCGTACGACTGGGTAAAATAATGAAACAGGACCTTAAATAAAACTTAATGAAAAGAGGTCTCAAAACACTTATTCCATGTTTTTTTGCTCTGTTCGAGAAGTTGAGTATTTTTTAATTCACTGCTGCAGAACGCGGAATATTGGTGACTATTTATTTGACCAATAATCGGTCGGTGACTTTGGCACAACGTGAATTTCGTCGCAGATTTCCTAGCCGTCCAACGTCTACTGGTGAAACACTGCGACGTTTAGCCGCTCGCCTCGAAGAGACTGGCACAACACGAGATGCTGCCAGGCGTGGCAGATCCCGGAGTAGCCGTTCTGCAGAGAATATTGCTGCTGTAGCTGAGGATGTCATGGAAGCGCCGTCGACATCGACCAGACGACGTGCCACCCAAATGGGTGTCAGTCGACGGTCTTTACAGCGAATTTTGGTACAAGATTTGAAGATGTTTCCGTACAAAGTCCAGACGGTGCATCAGCTGTTAGCTGCTGACCGCCAATCGCGTCTAACATACGCTCAAGCCATCCTTAATCACCACCAAGAGGAAGATGATTTTTCATCAAAAATAATCATGAGTGATGAGGCCCATTTCCATCTTATCGGGTACGTAAATAAGCAAAATTTACGATTCTGGGGCACTGAAAATCCGCGTGTAGCCCACGAAGAGCCATTACACCCGCTCACTGGCTGCACTGGCCAGCAAGATCGCCTGATTTGACCGCTCCAGACTTCTTTTTGTGGGGCTTTTTGAAGTCGCGGGTTTATGGCAACAAGCCTCAGACTCTTGCAACTCTTAAAGACAATATCCGTCAAGAATGTGAGGACCTATCGCCGGAAGTTTTGGACAAAGTGATGGAAAATGCCATAAAAAGGGCTCAAATGACAATCAACTGTGGCGGCGGCCATTTACGTGACATCATATTCTCGACTTGATGTAAAAAAAATTAAAAGACCAAATAAAAATAATCCAGAAGAAAAATCAAAGTTTTTCATTTTTTTTAAAATTACAGCCAAAAAACATCGGAAGGTTATTTTTGCGCCACCTGTTACCTTTTTAAATGCAACTTTTCAGATTGGATCCTGTCACTTTTTATGAACCTCTTGCCCTCTTGTATTTCTGCTGTTCCATAAATTTTATAAAAATTTCAATTTGAGCGTTGCTATCCCGTATTCAAAATAATTATTTAATAATAAATATATAACATTTTGTTAAAGGTACTTACATGATTAAATATTTTAAATTATTTAATTTGTAGCGCACAAAAATTATAAAATTGACAAATCAAACAAGAGGTTGCCACAGGTAGTAATTACTTATTGTTGCGATTTGCTATTATTTTGTGAGTTATTATTTTACAAATTAGGTTAACAACTTATAATTAATAACAACACCCAATAAGACTTAAACAAAATTGATAAGTTTTATTTAAAATAGTCAACTTAAAAAAACAATATACATATATTTCTAGTTGATAGAAATATTTTGTTACTCTGCTAAGCATCGATGTATTTTCAAAGAACAAAAGCAGGTGACACCTAAAAAATAAATACAAATCGGCAAATAACAAAATTTTTTACAACATATCTCCAATTTCGTATGAAAAATCACCAGTTTAAGTACTAAAATAAATTATAAACATATTAACTTATCCACTTCCTGAATTTCTAATGACCTAAAAATATAAACGAATCCAAAATTAAGAAAATGATTCCAGACCGGCACCCACCGGCTCCAAATCACAAAAACTTAAAAAGATTTGTGTGCAGAATGCCTTATTTGTGACTTAAAACCACTTTCACAAAGTGATTTGCAGAACAGAGGTGTATATTTCGTCATTTGTAAAAGTTATTTCCTTTTTTTACTTCTTTTTACCGTTTTTTTTATTTGAAGTAAAAGTTTTGGATTAACTTTATATACTAAAATTATTTTCAATCTTTTTTAAAGAACACATTTTTTGAGAAATAAAGGTTTTTGATTTCCAAATTTTAAATATTTTACTATAAGGCCAAGACATATTAATCCTTAAACCAATTGTCAATTGCTACGTAATGTGTTACTCCCGAATAGGTCCTAAATTTCACCTACAAAACACTTAAAAAAATAATATTGATGGGCAAGTGTCGGAAATTTTAAATTAAAGGTCGCTTCGATTAAAGTGGCCATATAATGGCAGTCAGTAGCAGCCATGCTATTTTGCCGACATCTGTAAAATTTCTTGCTTATTATCCGATCATTGATTCTAATTAATATGGCAAGTTACACGATTGAGTAATAAATCTAACAGCCCAACTCTAAATATTCCCTATTCCAAACAACCGAGGGAGAAGAATTTCGATTATTCGAAGTAAGCTGCTATGTTTTGACTAACAATTTGGAAATGATTTTTAGAAACATCAAATTTGAAGCTTGAATAATAAGCAATAAGTTTATCTAAAAAGTCTATAAAAATGTTTAGTATAGCTTTTATGATGGGCTGGGAAGCTGTGAGCTCTCAAGTGTAACAGCAATACAAAAATTAATAAAGTTGCGTGATCTCAGCAAACCCACTTGAGTTGTCTCAAACTTTGTAAATATCGAATCGCTCGAATCAGTTAAGGTCTTTGTGGCCTTAACACAGGGAAACCGGAATTCATATATTTATTAAAAGTGCTAAGATCCCACATTTATCCAAACCAGAAGTAAAATGCTCTGACCCAAAGCAATTTGACGAAAGTTCTATCAGAAGTTTTCCATGTATGTATTTAAGGAACATTGCATTAGCTTTATATCTAAAGTATGGCATTCTCACCACTACAGGGTGCGTTAACGGAAGTTATGTCTGCATTATTGCTAACAAGGGAAAAAAGAAAATATTTTTGCGCGATTTTCTTTAAAATGGTGGAAGAGAGAATTGGGAGAAGGGGAAATGAAAAAACTGTATTGCCAAACGAGTGTTTGTTATTTTTTGGTGGCAATACATTCTGGAAAATTTACCGTTTGGAGTGGAATTGGGTTCCACAATAAAAAAAATTTTAACTCGGACGGACAAAATATTCTTCTTATGAATCGGTTTTCAAAATTCGTTTTTTATTTTACTAGGATGCGTTATCGTACTAAATCCGTAAAACATTAAGAAATCAGTTACACATTTTATCCGTCCAAAAAATATATTTTTTATATTTCATCGCCATTTATAAACCGATTCTTAAAAAGATGTGTTAAGACGCTAAATTGTTGAGCACAGAATGAAGCTTAAATAAACAATTTTTCAATTAATAATTTTTTTTATGCAAATCGGTTTAAAAATTTACTAGTCGGAACGACAAAGTGTCCATCTCATTTCCAAATACATATTTTATAGCAACATTTATATAAAATCTAAGGGTATTACATAATTTTTACTTTAATGACCGCAACAGTCAATTCGCAAGAAAGACAAAAAAATTATATATTTATGATAAAAAATTTCCTAATAATAGGATTTTAAAGCTTTTATAACTAAATAGTTTGCTGTCACAAAATTTCAAAACAAAAGTACACATCTTCTGCAAAAACAATTTATGTATGAGGGTTACCCAACGACAACAATTTTGAAGTTTTACCCAACACAAACAATTTGCTCAAGAATAAGAAGTATCCAATCATAATTTGAAACAAGTATAATAAATTTTTGTTTGTAATAATTTATTTAAGAATAAAAAATACCCAATTGTAATTTGAAGTTCGTATAATTATTTTTCGTCAGTGTAGTGATTTTAAAGCCCAAACGATGGCGTAATCTTAACGCAAATTAACTCCTGGCCATCGTTTGGGCTTTAAAATCACTCCGTCATTATCTGTACGAAGTAAAATTTCTTCATATTTTCACTGACCACCAACCTCTTATCTCTGCCGTATCAGATCGTAATCTTAATGCAAAGATAAAACGCTGGAAAACTTTTATTGATGAACATAACAGGAAGATACGAAGAACATCTTCTGATGTTAAAATGTTCTTCAATTTATTAAACGTATTAAGTTTCTTTTCTCAAGTTTGATAAAAAATCTTTTTTAATTGGGTATATCGGAGAGTGGCTTTGCTATAGAAGCAAAGTCCTTTAAAAAACACCTGCAATACCCCGCTATACCCAGGAATGACCTAAGGCCGAATAACGTAGTGGGTAGAGGGTAATTCCTGCCGGCTTCTGTTTTGGCTTGAGATATTCTTATACCTCCTCTTGAAACTAGGAAGCCGAGGTATTCAAATTCCGTTTTAAAGAAGTTTAATTTTTCAATTCAGACTCTCATGTTCGCATTAAGCAAGTTCTTTAGTCGATATGTTTGACATAGACTTTTTTTAGTTTTAGTTTCTGAAAATATTATAACATTGTCAACATAAATGTGACAAATTTTTCCTATGTATTTGTTCTCTAAGGAAATCATCAATTGCCCTTTGAAACATACTCGGGGCATTTTGCAGCCCAAATGGCAGTCGGCAAAATTCATATTTGCCATTAGTTACGGAAAAGCGGTCTTTTCCCTGTCCCTCTCTGCGAGTTTTCTCTGGTAAAACCCAGATTTAAGGTCTAAGGTAGTAAAATATTTGGATCTGCCCAGGTTTGATAATATTACCGATATATTTGGAACCGGGTACTTGTCATCAATTGTCTTATGATTGAGTTTCCGAAAATCTATTATTAGACGTTTCTTTTTATTACCACAATCATCTATCATTATTTTTATCAACAACCCATAGTGGGCTATTGAAGGGAGACCTTGAAGGTCTTGAATAATACCAGCTTTTAAAAGTTGTTTCATTTCTGCACTAACAAAATCTGCTACACTCACTGGGTATGGGTATAGTTTAGCCTTTCGTCTTCTATGCGAATGGTAGCGACGATATTAGTATTATAATGTAGTGCTTCGTTAGAATCAGCAAATACTTTCATTCTCCTTTTAATCATTTTTTGAAACTCTGCTTTAGTTGGGAAAGGGACTTCTATTTTGTCAATTTCAATAAAATTTATATCCTTGCCGTCAAAAAAATTCAATTTCTCCGTGCCAGTGTTATGAGTAAGTTTACCTGTTTTTAAGTCAACTTTTGCATTTAAACGTTTTAATAAATCCTATCCGATTATTCCATCAAAAGTTGATAACGAATTTAAAATGAAGAATGGCATTTGCATCAATTAACATAGCATTTCAACCGGCATTATGTTAAAGTTTACATGTATTTATGTATATTATTAGTCTAAACCTTATCTTTGAGAATAATGTCCTTTGTCGTCTATGGTTTTGTGTTGTTTGTCTTGTATATGATCGTTTTTAGTTTTCATTTTGTCTTCAGTAAAATGTGCTCCCGTCATGGCGACATGTTTTTGTGTGATGACAGTTTATCACACTTGGTTATGTATTATACTTATGCTTACAACATCTGTTGTCTATTTGCTTATTGTTTACAATATTTGCTTAGGTTATTTTCCTATCTTATGGTCTGTCTGCATTTGCTAATTATCATGCGTCAACTCTTGTTATGAAATGCTTGTCTAAGTATCGTTAATAACTCACACTCAGCAAAATATGTATCTCATTTTCGAACGCAGTCAAGACCAACACAACGGAGAAACTTTCCACATCTACTTTTATTGCACCTCTACCAGAATCACAACCACAACGCTTTGAAAAGATTACTCGGGTCTAGCTAGCTTTTTCTTAATTTTTCAGAAGGAAGAAAAAGCTATTAAACTTTTTTCTTTTTATTATTGTTTTAAACCTTTAAACTCAATTTATTTCTTTATTACATTTTGTTTGAATACAAATAGTCGTATAATTGAAAAAATGGCTTTTGCAGAGTTATTCATTCTTTTTGGACTAACCATGTTTGCTTTTTATGAATTTAAAGTTTAATTGCGCATTTTTTCTATTTTAATATATTTTTTTAGAAAAACAAAACATTAGATTTATTTGTAACTTACTACAGTTTTCTTTCGCTGCTGTTTACAAAAATAACTTTACTTATACAGTTTGTTATTTCAAATTAAAAGAATTAATAATTAAAAAGATAATTTACAGGTTACCTAACCTCGTGATAAAATGTATAGTGGTTGTTGAGTAATGTTGGATTTAAAAATTGTAGCTCCTCGTACTTTTCTCCTTTCTTGGTTAATTTGTTCCAATTTTGAAAAATCCATAGCCTTTATATTTAAATTTATTTTTCCAATCTTCAGAAAATCGGAGTTTAAAACATATGCACATCATTATTTGAAGTGTATTTAATAGCGCGTATAGCTGTTACTTTGGAATCGCGGTACTGATGGACTATTTCACAAAATGAAGGCTCAGTCAAATAAGGTGACAATGATGTTTAAAGGATGATGGATGCACATTTGCAAAATTGTCGGATATAGTACCCTTGCTACTAATTGCATGGGAAATGTTTCAGACAGAATGAAGTATCTGGGCGTCACCTTTTACATAGACGACTTGCTAAAATGCATTTACTGTTCGGATCAAGGTATACTGAAATGTAGAGTCGTGCTGGACAGGAATGTTTGCATTCTATTGTACCACCAGATCCCACGCTTTTCCTGTTTGGTTTGGAATTTCATCAAGTCAGAGTATCATTGTCCATTCTGCAGGTTCATTTACGATGGTGCTAACTTTGGACGGATAAACGTTTTAATGATCGGAAGCTCAGTCAGATTCTTGGAAGGTGCGCAATCTTCTGACACCCCGCCAGTCCGGCAATGTTTCTCATTGGCAGCTCACCGGGAAACCGTTCTGGTAAGAAATTATTTTTCGCCTGTGACCTTTTCCATAGACGTATTCGGGCTCTTGAAATTCATGACATTGTGTACAATACGGCACAATAGCCATTAATACATATATACACTTATTATTTTCAATTGTTCCTTTGTTTGTTGTGTTTTGTTATTTAGTATTTAAGTTTTAGTTTCTAATTAGTTTTCCAGTGCTTAGTTTTTAAGTAAAACTTAAATCGCTTCCCTTTTTTATTACATATTTTGGAAATTTTTCTTTAAAATGTTCTCTTCAAAATACTTTATAACAATAATATAATTTAATAATCCTTGGAAAGTACTTAGTACATAAGGGATTTAATTTTTAGGTGTTTGCAACTCTTTGTTTATACGATATACCAGCGGTGAATTTTACTGGAGATAAAAAGAACAACTTATAAAGTAATCTCATTTAAAATTAAAATCGATTCGAGTTTCTTCTTTGACAAATGAAGAGATTATACAGCTTTCGTAATAAGGTTGATTCACTTTTAATTACATATTTATAATAGTCGCAGAATTAAATCAAGAAGCAGGTTCCAAGTTACGTTATGGAAATCGTGAAGCATCTCGTGGAGTTGGAAGCTGTTATATTTGTCGTTTTGAGAAACATTCGCAACGTTCGACAAGAAAGTCATGCGCAAACTGCATAAAAGCTATTTGTGATGAACACTTAATACAAATTGACGCCTATATTTCTTGCAGACAAATGTAATAAATATAAGGATTATATAATTGCATATTTGCTTACCACTGCATAGCTTTTAAAAAAACAACATAACGGCAATTTTTCTTTGAAAATGATGTTACACTACCATTCTGCACTCGTTTAAAACAAGATAATTTTTTCATTCATGTCCTTGGCAAAAATCAAAAGCAATACATAGAGTTAATTTTGTATTTCATTTCATTTATTATTTTATTTCATACTTAAATTATTCTTAGTCAGTTAAAAATTTACTAGTTATCATTCTTTTATTCCAAATTATCTATCACTAACACTGACTAATTACAATTTTGATGTTTCAAATAGAACAAATTCTTTCTTTTCAAAAAAAAAAAGAAACAATTTAAAAGTTTTACTGTTGCAGTCTTAAAGTATTTATCTAATTTAATTCCATAAAACTTCTAAAAGCATAAACTAATTTAACATTGATAATGTATAGCTCCATCAAACCAACATACATACATACATACGTGTTAAACAAATTAATTTTATTACATTCCAATTCCAGTTCCAATTAAAATACTAAAGTATAATCATTATAAAGGGAATTTTTAATAGGTGTGTTTCACCTACTTTCTTTTTTTCAACATAACTAAGCCATGAGCCAAAAAAAATGTCAGTGGAACATGAACAGTTATTTCAACATTTATAATGAATTACTGTTAACAATTAAAACTCACACCCCTAAAGTCATATATGTACATATATTCAAGAAACCCATCTACATTCGCTCATAAATATCGCAATTGCTATAAACTCAACATTATATGTTTTAAATACATCAACAGCAAGATATGGAGGCGTGACATTTTTAATCAATAAGTCCTTGGAACAAAAACAGATTTTTATATTCTAAATTTAAAATTGTATGCGAATACTTTGAAACAACCAAACTTTTTTGTGAGAACATAAATAAAGAAACGGCGAACAATTGTAAAGTTATTTAACAAAAAGGTTACATGGTGGAGTCAGTTTTTATTTAAAAAAAATATTATACAATCAAATCTTCTCTTTGATAAAAAGGCAAACGCAATTTATAAGAGAAATATCAAGTTACAAAAAAGTACACAGTATATAACTTGACTTCCACAATAACGCCTTCAAGCCCTACTGACCAGATTTTATCAAACATCCGTACTTTTACTTGATACGAGGCTACATATGGATAACATAGTAACTTACTCAATGGAAATTGGAAACGAATTTAGTACATACTGGTAGAAAATATGTACGTTTCCAACTGCTCGAATAATTTTATGCAAAGCCAAACGGCTAAAAAAAGTTCCAAGACTGATTCAAAAATTTTATTCATAATTTCCGGTTACAGTATTTTGAAAAATTCCCGTCTCCAAACGGGCACCTCAAATTTTTCGGCGACAATAACAACATAAAAAACAGGAGTGGTCTGTTTGTAATCGGTACAGATTCCTTTTCGTGTTTATGCTCAGTGATGAACACTTTAAATAACGAATGTTATGCATCCAACATGAGAAATATTCTCAGGAAATTTTATAGAGTTGTAGAGCTTTGAAATGGAATAAAACAAAGATGAATTTTTTAAATTGACTAAAAACCATAAAGCACAACAACAGTGAGTTTTTCTGGATGTAACGGCGTCTCAACATATACTTGAGACACCGTTTTGTTTATTAACGTATCGGCAATCTGGTTCTGTGGTTTGCACAGTTTGAAAGCGTTATTCAGGCGTCAATCTATTCATGTTAAAATTCCAAACCAAACATAAATCACTTGACAGCTGACAAAATGGCCGCCAGTTAAAAACGTGCTGCCAACTTAAAGTTTAAGTGTATGAACTTCATCTATTTATATAACACCCTGTTGTTTTATATTCTGAATTCTCACAACTTCCAAAACTTTTGAATAAGAAACATTTATAATGTTTTGTTAATACCAATAAAGTTCTAGAAAAATTCAGAACATTTTTCGTCCATTTTATTTCCAATTCCATATACAAATATACTGCAACAGGTTATGGGCCCAGGCATATGTATAAAGGTTCTGTAAAATAAAATGTTATAGTTGCAAACAAAGATATCGGAAACAAAACCAAATTTAATAAATTAAACATCGAAAATTATGGAAACTAAAATGTTAAAATGGAGTTTTTATTGCGAAAACAAAATTATTAAAAGCTAGTGATTGAAAGTTGCTGACCTAAGCCAATAGTCGTAAATAGTGTGTGGTGCTAAATAAGACAGCAGTTGACGAATGCGAAATCAAGGACGATGAGGCCAGACGAACAGGTGGGTTGCTGGTAATGGAAGTTATCACATTGCTAATATTGCACAGTCGTTTTATAAAATAAATATCGCGCCGTCAGCGAAATTTATTAATATTAAAAAATTAGTTCGCATTTGTTCCCATAAACCAAATATTACACCTGAGTTAAAAATATAAAATAAAAAACCTTTTATTAATTCTTTGATATTTAATTTCATTATAAAAAACAGGTAATTGCAACATAATTAAAATAACTAGCAATAAGCAAATTTGGTTTAATAAAAAACTTTTTGTGATTTTTTGATATTTTATTTCATTATAAAAAACTGTTATTTGCCACAAATAAAAAATATTTAGCAATAAGCAATTTTGTTGAATAAGAAAAACGTATTAATAAATAACAGTAAGCATAATAAGCAAAAAATTACTATAAAAAAGAATATTATTATTCAATAAAAGTTAGTGTGAATCTTGACCTTAGCTGATTGCGTTTTATTTTGGACTGCTGAACTACAACCAAACGTATCAACGTAACGCCCGAGCACCTGAAAAAATGTCTGAAAATAAAATTTAGAATCCTGCAAAAATTCTGAAGATAATAATTCGGAATCCTTAAAAAAATCGGAGTCCTGGAAAAATTCTGAAGACAATAATTCAGAATCCTTAAAAAATCCGAGCACCTGGAAAATTTTCTGAAGATCAAAATTCAGAATCCTGCAAAAATTCTGAAGATAATAGTTCGGAAAAAATCGGAGTCCTTAAAAAATCCGAGCACCTCGAAAAATTTCTGAAGATCAAAATTCAGAATCCTGCAAATAAAAATTGGAGATAATAATTCAGAATCCCTAAAATAAAATCGGATTCCTGAAAAAACTGAAAATAATAATTCAGAATCTTTTAAAATAAAATCCCGAAATTACTAATTCGGAATCCTTACATCTGTGGTTATAAAACACCCAATCATCCTTTGAGCAACTTCTTGGCCAACAGGGTATCAACAAGGAAGCAGCAAAGAAGCAGCAGCCAGCAATCAGTTTATAAAGAAGACAAATACACTCCTGGCATACGTGACGGACCTTGCCCTTGAGTACTAGCCGAAAAGGACGTTAGCAAACCATCCAGAGCCAGCAATGATTACAATTTTGTAAGTAACATAACCTAACAAAAAATAGCATCGTATTACACATAAGAACATTACGTGCTACACAAATTACCACAGTTAACATAAGAACATTGTGGTATACTAATATAAGTTAGCACAAGAATATTCGAATTTTTGAAAGCCGTCTGGCTCAACTAGAAAGTAGGGCAAGGCCAGAAGCAAGATCAAATGCTATGAGAGAGCCCAGAACTGAGGAAGAACTGGAATCTATTAAACGATTGCCAGACTACGTTAGGGACCTCCAAATATTCGAAGGAAACTCAACGCAATACATTTCGTGGATTCACAACGTGGAATCCATTCTAAAGGATTATAAACTAATCGAAAACAAGCCGCTTTATAGAGCTATCGTCAAACATATTAGACAGAAAATTAGAGGCCCAGCAGACAGTGCTCTGGTTGCTTATAATGTCTTTGACGATGAGTGGAATAGCATAAAAAATTGCCTATCGCTCCACTATGCAGATAAAAGGGATATTCAATGTTTAGAAAACCAACTTACTCACATGCGTCAAGGTTATGACTCCATAGAAAAATTCTATGGGAAAATTAACCATCAGCTCAGTTTGATAATAAATAAAATCAAAAGTGATGAGTATTCACAAGAAGGAGTAACCGTTTCAATAGAAAACTATAGGGATCGTGCCTTAGATGTATTTATTAGAGGCCTACACGGCAATTTATCCCATTTAATTAAGGTTCAGAAACCAAGAAATTTGCCTGAGGCATATACCGCATGTTTGGAAATGGAAAATATGGACTTTAGGAGGAACATGGCATATGATCATGGCCCAGTTCCTCAAAGGCAATATTCCTTACTAAAGCAAGGCTACAATCACCAATCAAATAAACCAAACACTGCTCAGCAACAGCAGCCACTTGACAGAACAATACCCTCTAGACCTACTCAACCCAAGCCTCCTGTTCCTATGGAAATTTACTTTTCTATTCAAACTGCAAAAGTTAATTACATTAACAGACCTTCTCCAGTAGTCAGACAATCCAATGAATCATCAAATATACCTCGAAAATATCAACGTATTTTCAATGTTGAAACTGTTGATGATGATATAGAAGAATAAGAACAGGATGAACAGAGCCTAAACTTTTATGAGAATGAGGTAAATTTTATGACAGAAGCCTCTCTGGAACCCCCTATATAAATTACTATATTTTCGGTGCAGTACACTAAAATTTCTAGTCGAGCCAACAAAAACTTCGTTAGTGAACAAATCGCATTTAACTCCAAACCCGTAGATAAACCATTCATAATTCACTCTGCGGGAGGCGATGTAAAAATAACACACAAAGTAAGCGGAAATTTTTTTGCAAATTTGGGCAATAGCTCTACCATCGATTTTTTTGTTCTACCTGGCCTCAAAACAGTCGATGGCATCATTGGCGACGATACGGTTCGTGAATTAGAAGCTGTTATCAATAGGAAAAATAATACGCTACATATTTCAGAAAGTTTTAATCTAGAAAAATTGCTAAAAAAAAGTATTCATCATTGTTTGGACCAGTTAATGAGAAAACTGTAATAGAAACATCAGTTAAAGCTGAAATTAAAACTACTACTGATGAAGCCGCCTATTACAAATCTTATCCCTACCCACCTCATCTAAAAAACGAAGTAGACTGGCAAATAAACAAACTATTAAATGATGGTATCATCAGGCCATCTAAAAGCCCATACAATTCACCCCTGTGGATTGTACCCAAAAAAGAGAATAACCTAGGAGAAAAGCAATACAGACTCGTAATCGATTCTAAAAGGCTAAACGCCATTACGATCCCAGATGCTTATCCTATTCCAGACTTAAATCATACGCTTTCTTGCCTCCATGGAAATAAATAAATTTCGACAATCGACTTAACATCGGGATTTCACCAAGTTAAAATGCTTGAAAGGGACATTAAAAAATGGCATTTTCAACTCCGAATGGCAAATATGAGTTTCTCAGACTTCCTTTCGGACTGAAGAATGCACCCGCTATATTCCAGCGAATGGTCAATGATGTTCTTAGACCACTAATTGGCATCTGCTGTTACGTATACATCGATGACATCATCATCTTTGGGAGAGACATCAAAGAACACATTGGAAACGTTGAAAAAGTCTTTGGGCTTTTACAAGAAGCAAACTTAAAAGTTAACCTTGAAAAATCTAGTTTCTTTCAAAAACAGGTGGAATTTCTGGGCTATATTGTGTCAGAACATAGCGTCCGGCCAGATGAAAAGAAAATCGCCGCTATCACTAACATAACCCCACCTACTAATTTAAAAGATCTTAAAAGTTTCCTTGGAATAATATCCTACTACAGAAAGTTTATTAAAAATTGCGCTGCAATAATCAAACCATTAACCAATATAACTAGAGGCGAGAACGCCCAAATTAGCGCAAACCGATCTAAAAATATCAAAATTGAGTTGGATAAATACGCAATGAAAGCCTTTAATGATGCAAAAACCTTGTTAACTTCATCAGAAATATTAGTTTTTCCAAATTTCTCAAAACCTTTTATTTTGATCGGTCATGCGTCAAATTTTGCCATTGGCGCCGTGCTTTCCCAAGGAGAAATAGGCAAAGATAGACCTGTCACTTACCTTTCCCGGTCGTTAAACAAAACAGGAAAACTATTCTACAATAGAGAAGGAAATGCTTGCCATTGTATGGGCACTCGATAAATTGCGAAGTTACCTATATGGGATAAAAGAAATCAAAATTATTACAGACCAACAGCCATTAACCTTTGCCTTGAGCAATAGCAACAACAACGCTAAACCGAAGAGATGGAAATTTAGAATTGAGGAATATAACTACACTCTTGTATACAAACCAGGTAAAACAAATCTAGTTGCTGACGCACTCTCACGTCTACCTCTTCAAGACAATACCAAAACCATTGATAGTCAAGAAGTTAACGCTATGTCCTCCTCAACAACTCAAACAGCTCATTCTGCCGAAATAGATAGCACTGACTTGATTCCCTTCTTTGAACTTCCAATTAACGTGTTCAAAAATCAATTGGTATTCTCAGAAGGACCAAGTGAATAGATATTGCCACGAAGAACCCCATTCAGGATACCACAGACATTACATTAGACTGTCTGAATACACAAAAGAAAGCATAATAACAGCATTAAAAGAATATTTAAATCCTAATGTAATAAATGGTATTGCAATACCGGAAAAGTATCTTATGATGTTACAGGAAATCTATAAAGAAAATTTTGTAAAATATAATCTCAGGATAACCCAACGCATAGTATCTGATGTCTCCAATGATGAAACAAAACTCTTGATAATTGCGAAGGAGCATAAAAGAGCTCATAGAAGCCCGGAGGAAAATAAAAAACAGATACTCGAGAAATATTATTGTCCCCAAATAACAAAGCTCATAAAAGGTTACATAAAATCCTGTATGGTGTGTGCAGAGAACAAGTATGACAGACATCCTACCATACCAACATATCCTACACAAATACTTCATTTAGACATCCGTCGTTAAATTTACTAAATTTACAAAATTTTTTCACATTAAAAACAAATCTGTACTTCATGTACGAGATAGGCTCATTAAACTCCTGCATTATTTTTCAGCCCCTGAGATTTTGGTCATGGACAATGAAAGCAGTTTCATAAGTCCTATTGTACAAAATTATATCGAAGGATTGGGCATTAAAATATACACAGTACCAGCTCAGAAAAGTGAAGCAAATGGCGCAATTGAGCGTGTTCAATCCATGATAATTGAAATCTTTAGGTGCTTAAAGATAGAATTTCCCAATTACTCTGTAAAAGAATTAATAAACATCGCAGTAGACAGGTACAATAATACTGTCCACTCTGTAACAAAAAGGAAACCTGTTGATGTATTTTTTGACCGAACCTCTAGAGTAAACTATCAAAATTTAGTTGATTTTAAAGAAAAAGTTAACCAAAACCTACAGCTCGAAATAGCTAGGAATCAAAGGAATAATCTAAACAGACAAAACCGGAAGAGAATTAAACCCCCTTCTTACAAAGAAGGTGACATCATTTACCTCTTGTAAACAGAAATTAAATCAAAAGAAAAACCTCTTTATCAACCAGAAATAGTTTCAAAAGACAACAAAGTTACAGTTGTAACTACTAATAACAAGAAGAAGATTCACAAAACTCATATAAAAAATCAATAATTACAGGTTACTACCGTGCTTTGTTAACGCTGTCGTCGACATTTACCCCTACAACACTTCCCTAGTAATGATCAAAGAAGCTTTCGCACATATCATTAACGGCCACTATAAGATCATCCACTTAATAGACTTGAACGATTATGAACAAACTGTTGATGAGTTAAGCCAGACAATTAATAGAGACATTCATAAAGGAAGCCTAGTTCCGCAACTAAAATATCAAATCGAAAAGATTAATGGCATGTTGGAAGAAATCCGCCGAAAACCAAATCGGAAATTTAAAAGAGCTATAAAATGGTTAGGCATCGCATAGAAATGGTTAGCTGGTAGCCCCGATGCGACGGATTGGGACCAAATTCTTAAAACAACTACAAACCTCAAAGACAGCAACAATCAGTAATATTTCATAAACAAAGATCTAGTAAACGTCACTAACAGAATAATTGGAAGCTATAATAATACAAACGAAGACAAATTTCAGCAAATAATATTCGACAAATTGTCATTATTAAAAGACGAAGTAGAAGCTATTGTGATGGCATACCAACTTGCAAAAAATGGAATCGTGCACACAGCCCTATTGAACAAAGTTGAAATTAAAAACATAATTTCCCAAACAGAAACCCTTCCCTTTTTAAATGAAATAGAGGCCATTGAAAATGCAATCCCCAAATGCTGCTCAAAAATTCAACCTTAATTTACGTAGTGCTTCTACCCCAAACACAATCCAACATTTACAACAATATTTTAATAAAACCAACTGTCAGAAATAGCAAAAGAATAAAAATGCAATTCTCTCATATGTTATTATCAGGCTCTCACAAATATGGTGTTCTAAACAAATGCAATAAAATCCGAGACTTTATCCTATGTAACAAGTATGATTTAATGCCTATAGGATCAAACAATTGCATATCTCAAATTTTGTAAAAAACAACAGCCGTATATAACTACGAATATTATGAAGATACAGTCATCGAACTAGCATCCGAAGGCACTATATTTGCTACTAACTTCAAAGGCAATCTGACATATGCGAGCACAATCTCCTACTTAGACGGTACTTATGTTATAAATTTTACAAATGAAACAATTGGCCTAAATAATATAAATTATACAAATTGGGCTACCATAACCAAATAAATCCTACCCCCTATCTCTGAAGCTAATCTAACTGAAAAAGAGATAGCTATCGATCTAAAATACCTTCATAAACTTCACCTAAATAATGTTGGAAAATTAAAAACTCTCTCAATAACAAACTACTCCTCATATGCAGTATTCCTATTAATTTTCATAACTGTTATCATATTATACCCATTATTGAGCCAATAAAAATTAACTATCCATCAGCCCGGAGTGCTGATTCTTAAAGGGGGGAAGTTATCAGATTGCTAATATTGCACAGTCGTTCTATAAAATAAATATCGCGCCGTCAGCGAAATTTATTAATATTAAAAAATTAGTTCGCATTTGTTCCCATAAACCAAATATTGCACTTTCGCAATATTCCTAGAATTATCCAATAATAAAGGAAGTGTGCCAGACACCTGAGTTAAAAATATAAAATAAAAAACCTTTTATTAATTCTTTGATATTTAATTTCCTTATAAAAAACAGGTAATTGCAACATAATTAAAATAACTAGCAATAAGCAAATTTTGTTTAATAAAAACTTTTTGTGATTTTTTGATATTTTATTTCATCATAAAAAACTGTTATTTGCCACAAATAAAAAATATTTAGCAATAAGCAATTTTGTTAAATAAGCAAAACGATTTAATAAATAACAGTAAGCATAATAAGCAAAAAATTACTATAAAAAAGAATATTATTGTTCAATAAAAGTTAGTGTGAATCTTGACCTTAGCTGATTGCGTTTTATTTTGGGCTGCTGAACTACAACCAAACGTATCAACGTAACTTGGATGACCAACTTTGCCATATAAGAAGCTCCAAAACAACAAAGGAAATGTGGAATAATTCACAAAATAATCATGAAAACAATACTCTCTCTAATAAATTAAATGGTGGTTAAATTGTATGGGCCGATGTTGAATGTGAACAACACCTAAACGCCAAGTTTTTTTCCGAATTTTATTTGACATTTCTCTATTTCAGACTTACTCAATTTGAACCATGGAGAGATACACAATCCAACAACGTGTTAAAGTTATCCAGACTTATTATGAAAATGGGAGTTCAAATCAAAATGCATATCGTGCACTTCGTAATATTTTTGGTCAATTTCATCGTCCAAATGTGCGTACAATCGCAAAAATCGTGGAAAAATTCGAGCAAACCGGGTCTGTAGAAGATGTGAGAACACCAGTGCATGCTCGTACAGCTCGTACTGCAGAAAATATTGATGCTGTTCGCGATAGTGTGGCTGAAGAGCCGTCCACCTCAACTCGTCGTCGTTCCCAACAATTGCACCTCTCACGCTCGTCGTTGATGAACATTATGTATAAAGACTTGCATTTACACGCTTACAAGGTGCAATTGGCTCAAGAACTAAAGCCTCTTGACCATTCCAAACGTCGTGAATGGGCAGAATGGTGGCAAGAAATGGCAACAGTGGATGATCAATTTTCGAAGAAAATCATCTTCAGTGATGAGGCACATTTTCACCTCAGTGGATTCGTCAATAAACAGAATTGCCGCATTTGGGCGAATGAGAATCCAAGAGTGATTGTCGAAAAACCAATGCACCCACAAAGAGTGACTGTTTGGTGCGGTTTATGGGCTGGCGGCATCATCGGGCCGTATTTTTTCCAAAATGAGGCCGGTCAGGCAGTTACTGTGAATGGTGTTCGCTATCGTGAGATGATAACGAACTTTTTATGGCCCGAATTGGAAGATATGGATGTGGACGATATGTGGTTTCAGCAGGACGGTGCCACTTGCCACACAGCTAACGAAACAATGGCTCTTTTGCGCAACAAATTCAATGGCTGTGTTATCTCACGTAATGGCGATGTCAATTGGCCGCCAAGATCATGTGATTTGACACCGTTGGACTTTTTTCTTTGGGGTTATTTGAAAGAAAAGGTGTACGTCGATAAGCCAGCAACAATTCCAGACCTAAAGGATCAGATAATTCGGCACATTAACGGCATAGAACCTCCATTATGCCTCAGCGTCATCGAAAATTTGGACCATCGGATGGAGGTGTGCCGCCGAGGTCGCGGCGCCCATTTGGCCGATATTTTGTTCCATACATAATTGAGTTATGTATTGGTACATCATAATAAAATAAAATTACAATAATTTCCTAAATAGTTTGTGCTTTATTCAAAATCAACATCGGCCCTTGAAATTTAACCACCCTTTACATTTAATGAGGATTATTTGTTCTTTAAAGCTGGGTTAAGGTGATGGTGCGGTGTCTCACATACTATTACAAAATTGCGTGACGCTATGTTGCTGAGTAGTTTGCCGGAGAGCTATGACATTCTCATTAAATCTCTAAAATACAGAAAAGAAGACGCTTTTTGTTCAACAGAAAATTATCGCCGAATATGCAAGGCCGTTTGCATGCTAATGGGGGAATGTAGGTGATGCTATTTTAAAAGTTGTTGCTAAGCCTGGTGCTGTTTGTTATTTCTCGGTTATCAAAAGAAAAATGTGTAAAATATAAAAACTTGAAACAAAAACAAAGCCCGGGAAATAATTTCAATAAAATAAATTCTGTGGAAGAAAAAACGAAATTTAATTTTCTATTTACTTTTGGTAAACACAAACATTTTAGTTGGCTTGTTGATTCAGGTGCTACCCGTCATGCTGTCAACGATTAAAAATTTTTTTAGAAATTGGATGAATCATACAAAAAGTGGTTTTATATGTTAATTTTAATAAATATGTTAAATGGTTTTGATGTTAATTTTAATAAAATTATTTGCTGCATAAATTTGAATGGTGATAACATCGGTATAGCTGATATCAGAATACCGTTTCCGAATAAATCATTGAATAAATCAACAGAGCCATTGCCGTTAATACATACAGATGTGTCTGGCCCGAGGCAAATTACTACACCTTCACCATGTAATTAAAGATTTCATATACAGGGAAGTACTTTACATGTCTTTTACAGTGTGAGGGTATTCAAATTCAATTAACAACTCCCAACAAATGGTAAGGCTGAAAGAAAAAATAGAAGACTAATTGAAATGGCCAGATGTTTACTAATTTACTAATTTACCGTACATATTTTGGGGAGAAGCTGTTTCGACAGCGAATTATATTCAGAACGGAGTTTTTACAAAGGCCACAAACGCAACCCCTTATAAACTATGCTATGGTTCAAACCCCAATTCAAGTTAGTTGCAACTGTTTGGTTCCGAATGCTTTCTGCACGTTACATTTGAAAAAAGACGTAAATTAGATGACAAAGCAGTTAAGATATTTTTCTTGGGTTATGATGATAATTCGAAAGCCTTTCGTTTTTACACCCCAAATACAAAAAGGGTAGTCATTAGCCATGATGTTCGATTTTTTAATTTCATTACTAACAATAATGATAAAGAGTTTTCAATTGACTTTTCCACAAACGAAATTCCCGCACACTATCCATTTACAATCAAGGGAGGGAAAATTAAATCGGCTGAAATTCACCATAAAACAAATCCATTATTGATTGAGGAGGAGAAAATGGAACCACGACAAGAACAAAATGCAATCAATAATGACGTTGTAAGAACCAATGAAGAAAATGATTCTGAAAAACGTTTAGAAATACAAACGCCTCCAGTCAGAGTTTCCAGCCGCAAAAATAAAGGTTTAGAACCTAGAAGATTAATAGATGAATTATGATCAGTACAAGAAATTAAAGAACCGAAAACATATAATAAGACAATTGATTGTGATGAAAGAGCACAATGGTTGGCTGCAATGCAGTACGAAATTGAGTCTATGAAGAATAATTGGGTTTGGGAACTTGTTGAATTGCCGGAGGGAAAGTCAGCCATAAGAAGTAAGTGGGTTTATAAAATAAAACGTGGTTCCGATGGTGAAAAAGATCGTTTAGTAGTTTAAACAAAGTCTTAATGATCACTGTTTATATTATGGTAATACTTATGTAACATGGTACATAATCGTTTATGTAGATCATCTAATTTTGGCATGCTACGCAAAAGAACAAATAAGGTACATTGAAAGCACGCTATCAAGTAATTTCGCGATTGAAAATAGAGCCGAATTAAAATTTTTTTTGGGAATTGAGTTATCAAAAGATTTTGATGGGAATTTTCAACTTTACCGATCAGATTATATAAATAGGATCATTTTTGAATTTGGACTTCAATATGCAAAATCAGTTGGAACAATTTTAGATTTAAGTTATGAAAAAGGAGGAGATACTGGTTGTCTTGAAGTTAATACTATGTATTGTAAATTAATTTGACATCTTTCATATATCTCAGTTAACACATATCTCACAAAAGGCGTCACAACCAACTAATGAAGACTGGAACAATGTAAGCGGATTTTAAAATACTTCAACAGCAAATTTAAAATTAAACTTAAGCAACAAAAATAATGTACAACAGCTAATTGGTTACGCCGACGCGAACTGGGCGGAAGAAAGAATTAATAGAAAGTCTGATATTGGGCGAATATTTTTCTAAAATGGTGAAACAATATTCTGGTCTTGCCAGAAGCAAACATTGGTAGCCTCTCCAACATGTGAAGCGAAATACATTTTGTTATCTGAAACCAATAAATGAATCAAGAACTCTCCTAAAGGACAACCAAAGGTGCTTACGTCTTCTAAGTGATGATAAATATTCTTGTAGAACAAAGCATATGAATACGAAATACAAAATGAAAAAAGATTTAGTGAAAAAGAGCATCATATCCACAAGCTCCTGCTCCATAGAGGAGATAACTAATATTCTCACAAAGCCGTTTGCACCAATTAAACAAATTATTTTCGTGACAAATGTAATTTAAAGTGAATAAGGAGGAGTGTTGATATAATAACAATCACTTTTGCGTATATATCTTTATTATAATTATTCTCTAAGTGTATGAATTTTATCTATTTATATAACACACTGTTGTTTTATATTCTGAATTGTTTTCATAACTTGCAAAACTTTTGAATAAGAAACATATTTATACAGCCAGGTTCTGGATATCACCACGAAATGAAAGTGAAATTGATTTTAACTCCACATAATCGATTTTATTGTGTTCTGAAAATCGTATGAAACAGTTTTTTTCTTAGTGCCGTGTTTTGTCTTGATCAGTTACTTGAAACAACTTCAGAAATACAAAATTTTGTTGTACTGTGAATTAATCTCATTAACAAAAGCATTTGACAATTAAAAGAACAAACAAACAAAATTTTAAATTTCTGTGTAAAATTATTTTTAATAGATTTAACGTGTTTTAAACCACTAATATGAACGTATTGGTGTTCATTTAATTGTTGGAAAGAGAAAAAGAACGAATGGATCGTTCCAATCCTTTTGAACCAGCATAGAAATCGTAAGTTACCATTAAAATTGTAGTGCAAATTATCTTAAACGAAAAAAGGGATTTATATGTAGCATATTTTAGATTAAATAAAGAAGGCTTTTTGATGCTGTTAAGTGAAATATCAACCAAAGTGGCCGAAGCAACCATCCAGTGATTTTACAATTAGCTACGGCACTTCGTTACTTTTGACAGGGGAGCGCACAACAAATGATTGGAAATGATTCTAATCTTGCTATGGGAAGGAGTACCATGGTAAAAATTCTGGCCAATATGTTTGACGTATTGTTTACTAATTAAATTTCGGTTTTTAGTATATTTAAATAATTTACAACAAACTACTTCATATATTTATTCAAAAAGTATTTTTTCGTTCTGTCAAAGGCCAACTGTTTTAAATACGTTTTTTGTAGCAAAATTCATTTACAGATCATAAAAATATAACGGAAAAAACGGCAGAAGCAATTTGAAAATGATATTTAGTTTTATAAACCATTTAAGCGATTTCTAAAACATCAAATAGGTGAAAAGGCCATATCCTGCACTTTTAAAAGTTTTAAGAAGTCTCTACTATTTGCTTTTGGAGGGCTCATGGTATTAAACATTTTTAATAACGCTCTTTCGCTACTACCCATTTGGTGTGGTAAAGATTTTCTACCATAGCGTACGTAGAGAAAATATCTACGCGGGTGAGTTATAATGAATAGTCGCATCTTCAAACATCAATGACATATTTATCTCAAGTATAGTATATAGGATGTGTGTTTTTTAAAGCCATTTTTGTAACTCTATGATTGAATTTATAGTCTTTACATATGTAAATCACAACCATATGTTATGTTTGATATTTCTGTAACATAATTGAAATCATAATATTCCGTTCCAATCTCTGCTTGTTTCTATTCCTTACTGCAAACATTTTAAATGTATTTGTAAAATAACTTCTTTAAATCTATCAAGAGAGAAAGATACCTCGCAGTACTTAGAAGAGTATTTTTCTTTACTTTCTTACAATATTTGCATACAATAGTTGGAATAGTACACCGTTTTCAAACGATGTTGCTGCTGTTACATCGTTCATGTGGCATTTGTTTCCGTTTATTTGCGATAGTTTATCCGCCAAACGATTTTTTTCCCCTGGAATGTACTCCTATTTCACGTCGATCCAAATTCGTTCAAACCTGTCTTCGACTGTTGCAATTTTACCTTAAGCTCTTGCAAATTATGTAACTACTGTAAGAATTTATGGTTTCTTTTAGTTATAAGTTTTCTGCATTATAGATGTTAGAAGTAGTAAGGAAGTTCGTTTTCGTCAAATGCGTACTTTTGAATACACTACTACTTGGTATAAGGACTGTTTCGAAGGTCTTAATGTTGTCGCTGTTATGTCAATGGACTTTTTACAAGTGATTAAAACTGTTTAATTTGCTTTTCGTTTTCTAGAATTGGAAAATTTTTGAATGTTTCCGTATTTTAGATTTGGTTTTATAGCATTTGGAGTGCCAATATATTAAATACAAAAATCTTCAAATATACTACACAATGAGCATTTGCTAAAGTCCGTGTTTTCCTGTCCTATCTAGTACGACGTGTCAAAAAACTCATGTGTGTTCAAAAAGTATGATAGTCAGACTTTTATGAAAATTTTCACGTGCGATCAGGGTTGAAACTTTTGTAAAGCAGATGGGAAAAAAAACAACTTACAAAGACTGAAACCATTCCCGACAGCAAAACCTTTTCTCTTTCTTTTAAGAAACTATAAGAGATACATTTATATATATTATTTTGCAACGCAAATGAAATATGGCGGGAAACATTTTTTGTTGAGGAAGTGAAAAACATATGTTTTTGCATCTTTTTGTGTGATAGTGTAACACCCAAGAAACCATTTTTCAAAGTTGGTCAGATTTCTATCAGATTTTATCAGCAGCGGGTGTGTTTTTTAATCCTATAGACATTCTGTGCGACCATTTTGAAAAGAAAAAAGGATTTTTGCTGGCTTGTCTCGTTTAACTCTATTTGGTGAAAGTCCTTTACTAAGTCAAGAGAAAATAAAAGCTTCGAACCAATTTATCCAAAAATTTCTCCCCCTTCCAATTCAATATCGTTCAATTCACGATAATCTATAAAAACACTACATTCATTTTGGTCTGCGGTGTCATGTTTTTGAAATGTAACAGAACAAGGAGAATAACTAAGTGTTATTACATTTTGCGCAAGGAACTCTTTAATTTGCCTTATGCACTTGTAGATAACGATATGATTTGACACAAATTAGACTTTCGTGGTTTGTTAAGGTTTTCTGTTTTAGCGCATCAGTAAGGGCCAAGTTATCGTAGTCCGAGGGAAAAAGCAAGCTTATATGTTTGTTTAACTTCGTCATTGAAATGGTGGGTTCTAGATTTATTATCAGGTTGCTTTTCTCCCAATTTACTCCAAAATTTGTTGCTGAATTATGTACATACATGCTCAGATCCTCATCATTGGATTTGTAACAAATTTCCAAAATGTGGGCATTTTTCGTCATATCGCATTATTTGTGAAATACTATTAATGCAGGAAAAACGTTATTTAAGTAATCAGGGGTGTCATTGAAACCGATATTATTGGAATTGGTTTTGAAAACGGCAAAAAAAACTTGGTGTCATGAATTCCAATGTTATCGGCTTTATGTTCCAAACAGAATTAGTGTTGGTTTTAGGTGTCACAGAAACCAATATCATCGGTTTTTCTCCTGAGAAAAACCAAGCAGCTAACAGCTGACAGATTTCAGTTGCGCGCTTTTATTTTTATCTTCCAATTTGATATTTTGTATAAATGTATGCACATTTTATATAAAAAAAATATATATTCTTATGGATTCTAAGATTTGCTTACACATGTAGGCGAAAACATAAAAATAAAACTCAAAGCTCCATAATCGTGGAGTTTATGGACAAATATCCACACCTTGCGAGAAGCTTTACAAAGAGGCGTAAACCAACCGTAGACTCTTTGGGAACAACTGGTTGACACTGTGCTCCTATTCAGACATACATTGAACCAATTAACTGTAAGTACACTCCACAACCGGAAAAATAAACACATAAATATAATTATATATCAAAAAACGATATATTTTTGTGTATATATATTCGTATTACATTTAAAACAGAACATAATATCAGGCTTTTCATTGAAATATATATTAAGAACTATATAAAAACAACATAAAACCACAGTTATATCGGTGATTCACGCAAAACAAGTTTAAGTACATCAACTAACCAATAGTCAAAACAGTACAAACAAAAAGAGTTTGCGAGTAAATTAATATTTGTTGGGCCTCCACCTGCATTAATAACGGCTTGTAGACGTCGACGCATGTTTCTCACTAACCTTTTAGTATCGCTTTGTGTTAATTGGGCCCATTCGGTCGACAAAGCATTTTTAAGGGATTTCTTCGAGGTAACGCTATGTTTTCTAATCCTTTTCTCAAATCCCAGATATGCTCAATGGAATTCAGATCCGGAGATTGCGGGGGTGTATGCAGTTGCTTGCAATTGTAGAACAGCTATTCCTTAACCAAGTACGACGTTTGCTTGGGGTCGTTATCTTGTTGGAAAAGGAATGAGTTTTCATCCAGCCCCAATTGTAACGCACTTTCCTTGAGATTTTCCCGTAGAATGTCTAAGTATACACGTTTATCCATTGTACTCTCAACAAATACCATTTTACCCACGCCATCCGCTGCCATACACCCCCAAATCATAACGTTACCCCCACCATGTTGGACTGTTGGTACTATATTTTTTAATTCTAATGGCTTCATTAGATTTTATTCATATTTTTTAGCACCATCCGGTCCAAAAATATTATATTTTGATTCGTCACAAAATATGATGTTGTCCCAAAAAGAATCTGGCTTATCCAAATGCTCCTTTGCCAAGTCCAGCCGCTTCTTTTTGTTGATAGCCGATATTAGGGGCATTTTACGAAGAATTTGTGAATTGTAACCAGCTTTATGGAGTACGTTTTTAATGGTCTGAAGTGGGCGCTTGTTTGTGTGCTTTCCAACAATTCACCTCGTATTTTCGGAGCAGAAATTTTGGGATCAGCTTGGACTGCATTTACAATATTTTAAGATATCATTCGATGTTGAAAGACTTTCAAGTAAGAAGTATCATCAGTATTAATTGCTTACAAATTTATCTCCGAGAAAAATACAAACTTTTATCTGTCATTTAACAAGCTTCTCTGTCTATTAGCAACCTTTTTTAAGAGTTGCATATTTCGTACAGTAAATGCGCAAATAAGCACAAAACAAGAGTCAGCTTTTTTTCTGCCAAAAAGCACGAAAACTAAATATATATAAAAACAATTTTATTTTATATGTTAAAAAATATTATGTTTTTAAGTCTAAATTATATATTAAGCTATTATTTTTTTAATTTTGAAATTAAATAGGCCTTAGACATACTAAGCTTGTTAGGCCAAAAATAGTTTTTGACTATAAAATTAAGGGAGTAATATGTGCGTACAAGTACTTTTGATATTTCATAGACCCATCTATCACTTCAGCGCACTAGTTGTGACTTTCTGAAATACTACAATTTAGAAGTTATTCACTTAGCAAACTTTTTTTAGTGAAAAAAGTGAATTTGTAAAATTAAATGATGATGCAGCTCCGATTTTATGTAGCAGAAGAATATTGAATGTAAAGAAAAGAGAATAAAATACGAAATGTAAACAAAAAGAAAAAAATAGAGATTCAACAAATGGACTGTTTTAGCCTACTTTGATAGATGTAGAACTCCTAAATTGGAATAAATCAGAAAGTGACAACTGGTCCGCTTATACAATCTCTATCAAAAATAAACAACTTTTATACGCACATATTTTCAATTTTGTTTTATAGCTAAAACCTTATTTGGCTCTTACGTCAGTTTTCCCTGTACTTTTTTTAGTGAAAAATTTTTTGGGTATTTTTTTGATAAGTCATAGCCATAATTGTGTTGAGTATAATTTCAATTGTGTTACGATTAGTTAAAATCTTTCGTGGATAATTAACAAATCGAGTATTTCTTTGTTATTTAGAAAATAAGTGTTGTTGTAATTATTTTTTATATTTCTATCGCGTGTCCTTTAAATTTTAAGTCAGTAGTCAAGTTTGCATTCATTAGTGCAGTTTGGCTTGAAATTGAAATTGTATGGGCCGATGTTGAATGTGAACCACACCTAAACGCCAAGTTTTTTTCCGAATTTTATTTGACATTTCTCTATTTCAGACTTACTCAATTTGAACCATGGAGAGATACACAATCCAACAACGTGTTAAAGTTATCCAGACTTATTATGAAAATGGGAGTTCAAATCAAAATGCATATCGTGCACTTCGTAATTTTTTTGGTCAATTTCATCGTCCAAATGTGCGTACAATCGCAAAAATCGTGGAAAAATTCGAGCAAACCGGGTCTGTAGAAGATGTGAGAACACCAGTGCATGCTCGTACAGCTCGTACTGCAGAAAATATTGCTGCTGTTCGCGATAGTGTGGCTGAAGAGCCGTCCACCTCAACTCGTCGTCGTTCCCAACAATTGCACCTCTCACGCACGTCGTTGATGAACATTATGTATAAAGACTTGCATTTACACGCTTACAAGGTGCAATTGGCTCAAGAACTAAAGCCTCTTGACCATTCCAAACGTCGTGAATGGGCAGAATGGTGGCAAGAAATGGCAACAGTGGATGATCAATTTTCGAAGAAAATCATCTTCAGTGATGAGGCACATTTTCACCTCAGTGGATTCGTCAATAAACAGAATTGCCGCATTTGGGCGAATGAGAATCCAAGAGTGATTGTCGAAAAACCAATGCACCCACAAAGAGTGACTGTTTGGTGCGGTTTATGGGCTGGCGGCATCATCGGGCCGTATTTTTTCCAAAATGAGGCCGGTCAGGCAGTTACTGTGAATGGTGTTCGCTATCGTGAGATGATAACGAACTTTTTATGGCCCGAATTGGAAGATATGGATGTGGACGATATGTGGTTTCAGCAGGACGGTGCCACTTGCCACACAGCTAACGAAACAATGGCTCTTTTGCGCAACAAATTCAATGGCCGTGTTATCTCACGTAATGGCGATGTCAATTGGCCGCCAAGATCATGTGATTTGACACCGTTGGACTTTTTTCTTTGGGGTTATTTGAAAGAAAAGGTGTACGTCGATAAGCCAGCAACAATTCAAGACCTAAAGGATCAGATAATTCGGCACATTAACGGCATAGAACCTCCATTATGCCTCAGCGTCATCGAAAATTTGGACCATCGGATGGAGGTGTGCCGCCGAGGTCGCGGCGCCCATTTGGCCGATATTTTGTTCCATACATAATTGAGTAATACCAATACATCATAATAAAATAAAATTACAATAATTTCCTAAATACCACCCTTTACTAGTAACATCGTCTTCCTATAGCCTAATTGTGTCTTTAATTCTACAAAACTCAATTAACTGATATCTAAAATTATCCTAATAATAGTCGTTCTCTCACCAAATTCTTCTACAAGTAATATTTTAAAGATAGTGCAAGGATACAACTATTTAGTTGACAGCATTCCTGATATGCTTTCTACAAAAAGCGCTAGTGTAATAAATATTATTAAATATGTAGTTGTAACAATCTAATATTTGCTGCATCCATTCGTTCTAATATTGTTATTCTGGATTGGATTAACTAAGCCTCCCACTTCTCTTATATTTTGCCTTATTGTTGATATTATTCACTTATTTATTCTGTAAGCTCTTACAATAAAACATAGCAGAAGTATAAATGTAGTTAAAATGTATAAAAGTAAGTATATTTAGTGCAAAGAGATAGCTTTTTTAAGGTAGTTACAAAGAATTGCTAATTATATACTAGCACACATGCAGCAGTGCATCAACTGATTGAGTAAACCCTTGATATAAATAAGAAAAAGGAGGGGTTCCAAAATCAAATCATGCGGTACGCCCCTGAAGACTGAAAGGAAAGTTGACGGTCCTAAGTTACCTTCTACATACTGAGTTCTAACCACTGAGTTAGGCTTGTATTAATTTCTAAAAGTTGAGAAAAAATGTATAATTTTTTCTCCTGTGGCCGTATATTTGACTGATAAACAACTTTTCATGACGTCGAATTCACTAACACTATCAAAGCTAAATAATCCTGCAGGTGATTTTCCGCCTTGGAAGTTATAATAGCACAAGTGATTTATAGGTGGCATTAAATGTTTGAATTAATTTTATTTCCATCTAGAGTTGGACTATCAGCAATGCGTTTTTTGTAAACAATTCCGATTTCTTTTATGCTTTTCCATGTTTGTTTTAAATTAGTAGAATTAACGAATTTCTCAGCGTAATATCATGAATTTTTTTATCAGATTCTACAAGTCATTTGCTCTATACTTCTTCCAGCGTAAAAACCGTATGGCGATCTTTGATTATACATTTAAAGAAACCCCGGTTAGTTTTCATTGTTTTTTTCTAACGGAACAAATAAATTAAGCAAGGCCATAATATTATGCTCCAAGAACTTCAGCTGTTCATCCACGGTTTGTACTTCGTATATAAAGTCCAAATCTATTTAAAAAACACGGCGCTGACAATTCATTAAAACTTTGAAATCGTCAGAAACGAAAAATATATCAAGCAGCGTTCTGGAAAACGGAAAGAAATATTTTGGTGTACTTCAGTTTGTAGGGCTAAGACCAAGAGATTTAAGTGTTTCTGTTAAACTTGACTCAGATAGTATGTTGGTGTTATAATCACCTCCGCCTAAAGTGGTGTAAGTTTTTTTTTTTGCAATTTTATATATGTAAGTGGGAGAGATCAATTCCTTTTATTTTACAAGTAAGGTGACGTTAAACACGTATTGCTACACATCCGTATATATAACTACTTTTTATTTTGTAACTTTTCAATAAGACCATGACATTACTACTTGAATAGCGAAACGACGTTTCAGTGGTGCATATAATATATACTTCAGAGCTTCTAAATATATGTCGAAACTTGTCAATTTTTGCTTAATAGGCTTTGAGAATTTATGTGGCATATATTAAGCTTCTTTATCTACAAATAATTTTTGTCTGCAGTAGTGTCTGGAGACTGAACTACTCTCATATGGATATTAAACATACAGTATAAAGTTAATAGCAGCGCTTATACTAGTATAAATTATTCCTGTTTTTATTATTTTTATAACCTGAAATTTAAATAAAAAAATTTTGGAATTCCTTGTACCATTACAGAAAGCATCAACAAATGATACGAAATTAAACCATAAAATCTTCCTTTATGGTTCTTGTTTTACTGTTTATTTATTTATTATTTTTGGCTTAATAATTATTAATTAATTAATTAATTTTTTGTTCCTTTTTCTTTGACGTGGTTCTTTTAATGAAAAAAACCAACAGCGCCAATAACGTTAATGCTAGTTAAAGATTCAAGTCATTGTACTGTGGCAGTATCAAAGTGTCACAGAGACATCTTGGAACATTTGTAAATAAACTTTAACTTTATTAAACATTTCAAACTTTAAGTCAGCACATGCGCTTCCGAACAAGTGGGACAACGCAGAACCGATGGCGCACACCGCCAACAGCAACCAACTTGGTGTGCAAAATTGGAGACTACTGGCTAAAGATCGATCCAGCTGAAAAAGCTTGTTGGTTGAGGCCTAGGTTCACCCCGGACTGTAACGCCAAAGAAAGAAGAAGAAGTCAGCACTCAAAACAAAACAAAGGGAAACATAATAATGAGTTTTTTGAAATTTATTTCTATTTCTTAACGTGGAAATGCTTTTCCCCAACTTTCTACAAATTCCCTGAATTAGATAAGTGAATCTGACTAATATTAAATAAAGTTCTTAAGTCAGCACATTTTCAAAACAAAAGGAAACATAATAACGACTTTTTGGAAATTGATTTCTATTTCTTAACGTGTTAAAAACAGTTATAAAACAGTAATAAATGTAAAATGGGCACATTAGTATCACTTACATATCTACATTTTTAGAATTGTTCAGTCGCTGCCTACTTAACCACGATTCTCGCCGGCAAAATAAAGTGAATTAATAAGTGTTAAATTAAAGTGTTTTCCATAGAAGAAAAGTTAAACAGGTGTAAATGAGGAAATCGGAAATACTGATTATCGATAAACGAAATCAGCGAGTGTCTTTATTTCTTTTACAATTTATCTAATCCATTCAAAGATGAAGTGTAACCTATGTACTTTATAATTAGAAATGCTATTTTAGTCTTTCACATATTACAAACCAAATTAAGATTATTTTCGACGTTTTTTGTCTACATACTACACTCAAATAACAAAAATATTAAAAAAAAATATTTACAGACACATATAACTTTGAATGCCGATATATTTTAACATTTACTATGGCTTTAATTCAGTAGAAATAATTTCTATTGTATAAAAATATGTATTCCATACCGCCCAATGATAAATCTTTGAAGAACGCAGGCTTCAGTAGTCAGTTCATTTAGTAAATGAACAAGTTTCCAAAAGTTTAAATTAAGATAAAACTATATAAAACTTCAATATGTTATCTATCTACTAAACAAAATATTACTAATATATCTTGTACCGTTACATGTTATTGGCTAATGAAAGACAATTCTTAACCGCTATCTGACTTGTTACAATTCCAAACCAGTCTGCTTGTCAGTTAGGAAATGCAACGGTTAGTTCTATTTCCATTTATTTTCCGAAACATTTCAACCACATAACTCACGATAATGTGTCTATTTTATATATTATATTATATTATTATATTTTATATATACAGAATAGTTATAAAAACCGTTGACATGTTGTAAATAATAAATGTGCCAATATGAAATAAAATGAATATTAAGAAGGATGCAAAAAAGTTAGCTCAGAACTATAGGCACTTATAAAAATAGAGAGAGCAATTTAAATACATATTAACAGAGTTAGATTTATGTTTATAAATTTTTTTCAAAAGCTTTCACTTAAATTTCTTATGTTAATGTATAATAATGTTAATAATATAATAAAAATATAATGTAAATATTCTAAATATTATGTATATGTATGCTATGTATATGATTTTCTTTTTGATTTGTAAAGAAAATTGATGATTAAGCTGTTCCTGAAAAAGGAATATCGAACTAAAATCATTAAATTTAAAAAACAGCAAAAAATTAACCTTAAAGAATATCATAAATATAATTCTTTCAAAAATTTGTTAAGTGCTGAAAGTATACCTATAAATTAAAAGAAAACCATGGAGTCATGAACTTAAGCTGTCGAAACAATAAGTATGAAATAGTAAGCAGGTAATTTTGTCATGTGGTTAACACATTTAGTTAATTATATACATATGTATGTATGTATGATTACTTAGTAACGTTTTCTTGTTACAACTTAAGCTAGTTCACGGTTCATCGCCCATAAAAAAACATACATATGTATGTGTACTAATACTGTTACTTACTCGTAAGTTACATGGTTTTGCATCTGTAATACAAAAATATTTGTTTTAGAAGTGTTAATTGCATTGCTCGTGAAATAAGCAATTCATTCCATCTTGTGCCTATTTAAGTCAAAAGAAAATTGTTTGACAATAACAAATACTCACTTCAACGAATTCGCAGTATAACGAATGGGTAGTTTGTAATATTAAATACTTTTATGTAACGAACGTCTGAATATACTTACATATGTATGTATGTAGAAAAAAATTATTTTATGTATTAAAAATAAACCAAGAGAAAAATGGATTATTTATTATACTACCGTTATTTTTGTATATACATATGTATATGTATGTCTTTCATGTGATGAAGCGTATGAATTAAAGTTTGTTGAGTTTTATTTCATTTTAGTAGTGCAAAGTAATATGGGCAATAGAAAAAGAAAATTCTTTAATTGAAAAAAATAATCTTAGCAGAGTGCAACCTTGAAGGCAACTTCTAATGGGAATTCCAAAATCTTCCATATATTCACTAAAGAAAAAGGAAAGCAAACATCCATAATTAATTTCTTCACATCTCTGTAGTTACTAAATTAAATACAGTCATTTTATTAACACTAAATCCAGAAAAACTTTTCAAACAAAAGCTTCGCTATATAACGATTCTTTCACTATAAAGGTTAGGTCTGGCATTTTATTCCTTACACCGAGCTGTGACAGTATTTCATAATTACCATTACTGATTGCTCATGCTGTACACATTTGCAAAGCATAACATTCATTACATACCGAGATCACAACGGAATATTTTAAATAACTTTTCATAACCTTACTGTTAACTTATTAGCGGCTAGCTAGAAATTAGTCTTTTTGCAGTTCCCTACATGTGAATTTTTTTAAGTTGACTACGAGTCCATTAGTTCTAAGGTAATGTGGTAACCCGTAGAATTTTCCGAAAAAAGTACTTTCTTTGCTGTGCTGACAAGATTTGGGGTTTTTGGCAGCTGTCTTCAAACTAAATTCACGAACGTTCATTAAATTTAAAACATAATTCAAAAGTACAAGCCTCCATAAAGTGGTGACCCCGACGTGATTTTATGGAGAATGCCAAAACAAACATTGATGCAAAACAAGTGCAAACATACACGTCACAGAATATAGTTGCCATTAACGAACCTACAACCATTAATCGTATAGCGTTGAAGGTTCGGCCGTTTTGCTTCGCGCATGCAGAGATTTTTTTGTAGGGGTTGCGGAAAAGTTTGAAACCAACACATTGTCCAAAGACAAAGTTACAACAGACTTTTTATGGTTATACCGCTTACAAGTTTGCAGCTTTCTGTTGCTAGTTTAGTTGAGTTAACGAAGTCTGCTGACAAAATTAAGAAGATTGCTGGTGAGTTTCAGTAGCTAGTGTATCTATCAACAATACCCCAAGTAACTACAACTGATGTTAGTCTCTGTATTGCTGTAGTCTCTGTAGGACTGTTCTTTTAGTCGAAAATATTAAAAAAAAAATAAATCCATTTTGTGATCATACGGGAGAATCTCAACATTTTTACCAAATTGCTTGTATAATAATTATTCATTCATTCATTTTTATTTTCTATCATCATACAATACAAATATTTTAAAATATATTTCATATATATACAATTTTTGAGACATTACTAAATAGTATTGCACCAAGTATTAAACTATTATAAGGAAATAGGAGAACATTGAAAATATAATAATGTTTTAAGGAGAAAAAAGATAGCTAAAAACCTTATATCTACATACAATATATTTAGAAAAAAAAATTTTTGCATTGAATCTTACGCCATCTTCCTGACTGAAGTTGGCGAAGATTACATTACTACAAATTTCGTATCAAATCATGGTTTGAAAATCTGTTGCGATGTTCAAATCTTTGTGTTAATTCACAAATTACAGTTTCAAATAGTTTTTCTTTGAAGTTTCTGTGTAAGTCCATTGTAGCGTAGCGTCTGGGTAGGTTATGTATAATTTTCAAATTTTTATTTTGGATTATCTGAAGCTTTTTCAGGTGGGTTTTTGCGCATTTTGAAGACCACACCTGACATCCATAGATCATAATCGGTCGAATACACATTCGATAAAGCAATAACTTATTTTTCTGCTTAAGGGATAATTTTCGATTTAGCAGAGGAAAGAGGGCTCTCCCTCTTCGAAAAATGTGCTCTCTGAAATTCAATTTTTTATCAATGGTAATTCCTAAATATTTTACTGAGTCCTGTATTTCTATGCCCTGAATAGAAAATCTTATACTAGGCGTTTTGGCGATTTATTAAAGGGGAATATAATTGCTTGTGTTTTTAAATCATTCATTTTAATTTTCCATTTTTCGAAATAGTTTTTAGTTTTTATGAGAGATTTGTCAAGCTTTTTAATAATTGCATTCGAGACTTTGCCAGTTGCTATTAAAGCAGTGTCATCCGCATATAGTGCTGTAGTTTGATCTCTTAACGTTTTGAAATCTGATATATATATGGAATATAAGATAGGGGATAAAACTGAACCTTAGGGTACACCAGCAGGAATTTTGCGTATACTAGAGTACTCATTATCTATTTTTACTACAAATGTTCTATCAGACAAAACGCTGTTTATAATCTTTTGCATGTAGACAGGATATCCAAAAGTTTCTAGTTTATAAATTAAACCATTATGTCATATGGAATCAAAGGCTTTTTCAATGTCTAGCAGTACTACTCCCGTGCTCCTTCTATTGTTTTTGTTGCTTTGGATAAGGTTTACTATTCTTTTAACTTGATGAACTGTGGAGTGATCTTTTCTGAACCCAAACTATTCATTCTGTAATATACCATGATTTTCCGTGAATTCATGAAGCCTTTTCAATATTATTTTTTCAAAGACTTTATCCAGTGTGTTTAACATACTTATAGGCCGATAATTTTTTGGAGACTTGGCATCTTTACCTGCTTTCAGTATAGGTACAACTTTGGCATTCTTAAATATTTTTGGAAAATATCCATTTTTTAAGCACCAATTAAAAAGTTTTGTTATGATTTTGAAAAATGTATCTGACATGTTTTTAAGTACTATAGCATTAATGCCATCGATACCAGGAGCTTTTGAGGTATGTAAAGTATGAACAAAGAATTTAACTTCACCTTTCGTTGTATTGTACCCTTGTATAATATCAGTGATAATTTTATTTCTTAACCATGTAATGTGTTTTGATACTTTACGATCATAAATTGATGTTAAATTGCTCGTAGGTGCATGGATATTTTCGAAAGCATTTGCAATAATATTTGCTTTTTCTTTATTATTATATAGTGGCGCCATCTACCGTTAACTTGTCAAGTGTTGACTGTTTGCCTTTTATTGCTTTAGCTAATTTCCAGAACTTTTTATTACCTGGTGGCAGTTTTTGCAAAAACTGATACCAGCTGTTATTCCTGTCTTCTTTGATATGAAAATTTATAAACAAAGTCAGCTGTTTCAGTATAGCCAATATTTGATTACGTTCTGATGGAATATAACATCTTTGCAATTTTCGTCTGTATCTATTTCTTTGGCCAATTAAATACAAACTTAAGTCGGAAATTTTTCTTTGCCATATTTGTTTCTCACCCATGGGGATTCTTCTGGACGCTTCCTGCAAAATAGACGTTATACCTTCAAAGGCTGATTCGATGTTTAGTTCTGTGATAACAAATGAATGTAAGTTATTATTTTTTAAGTCGTCATCTACCCTTTTGCTTATTGTCTTCCAGTTGGCCATTTTATATAATGGGACCTTGGTCGTGGTTTCAACTACCGAGCCATATATCTTACAAATCATTGGAACGTGATCTGAGTTAAGTGATTCCGGAAACGTTTCAATTTGTGAGGAGCATAGAGCTGAGTTAGTTATCATAATATCGACTATGGAGAGTTGTCTGGCTATAACGTTTTGGCTAAATCTAGTGGGAGAGCTGGGAGCATATATGTAATAATGAGAGCCAAGTTGATGGTTAAAGAGATAATTGCCTGCTGAATTATTTTGTAAGCAACCCCATGTTGTGTGTTTGGCATTAAAGTCACCGAAAATTATAAATTCGTGTGTAGTCTCTGTGATTTTGTCAAGGTCATTACCGATGCTTGGTGTGAATCTTGGACAGTAGGCTGACGTAAATCTTATTATTTTGTTATTAATTTTGATTAAAATTGATATGTTTTCAATAGATAAGGTGGAATATTTTATTAATTTCTCATGTGGTATAGAGTTTTTTATGGCTATGAGAACTCCCCCACCATGGCTGCTGCGATCTTCTCTATAGATTTTATAATTTGCCAGTTTAAATCTGGTTTATGAAACGTTTCATTAATTGAAATTATATCTATTTGTTTTTCCCGAATGAGGTTTTCTAATTCCAGTTGTGTCGCTGGGTTAGTTATACCTTGGGCATTCCAGTGCATAACTTTAAGGTAACATTCTGCTTGATTATATGACATGTATAAGCATGTTTCCAGCTACCCTCATTTTGTCGTACTTGGTTTTGCACTTTTCTAGTGCATCGATAGCTTCAAAATATATTTCTAATAATGGTTCATTAGAGATATTATTGCTTTCATCAAAATGGTGATTAGCACTGGCCATTTCGGCATACGATAATTTTTCATAGTTACCTGGTTTTCCTTTGGATTGAGAAATTCCTTTCTCCAATGAGGTGACTATATTATATTTGGGAAAATTACTTCTTTGCGGTCTTTTACGGTTGGAAACCTTATACCGTATTTCCACGTACTCTTTTCGTAGAGGGCACTGCGCGTCGTCAGCACGATGGTTAACATTTTTTAGACCTCTTTTTGTGCAGTTAAAGCATTTATAAATAACTGGGCCATCCACTGGAGTTTTGCTTAATAGACAATTAGCAAACTCGTGAGTTCCGCCGCATCCTAAGCACGCTGAGACTCTATGGCAATTTGCAGATCCGTGACCGTACACTGCACATTTCGTACATTGCGTTGGTCCTCTAGATCGTCGGAGAGGGTTTCGCCAATGCACTACAACATCATACACATATTTTATTTTGATTACCTCACGTTTAGTGACATGCTCTTTTTTAAATTCCAACATGTACAGAGCATCATCTACTGTTGTTCTGGATGTTTCTTTATATTCTCAAGCTCAATGTTGAACTTTTGTTTCAATTCATCTACAATTGACTTTGTGTCAATTTTCGGTAAACCAAATAGCATTAACTTAAACGTTTTATTGTCTTTAACAGGATGTGGGTAGAATTTCATACCATCTGCCTTCAACTTTGCAACAGCGACGTCAAAATCAGTTTTAGAATTTGGTATTACCTTTGTTCCAATCGAAATCCTTTTGTACTTGTACGGTTTTCCCAAGCATTTCATTACCGATGTAAGGCTATGGCTGCTGTCAACAACAATTGGAGGCACTTTTACCACGTCCTTCTTTATCTCAGGTTCTTCATCGCTTGAGATATCATCCATATCGGATAGCGCCTGAAATCCATTTCCTGACTTCGGTATCTTGTAAAGGGTAGTTAAATTTCAAGGGCCGATGTTGATTTTGAATAAAACACAAACTATTTAGGAAATTATTGTAATTTTATTTTATTATGATGTATTGGTATTACTCAATTATGTATGGAACAAAATATCGGCCAAATGGGCGCCGCGACCTCGGCGGCACACCTCCATCCGATGGTCCAAATTTTCGATGACGCTGAGGCATAATGGAGGTTCTATGCCGTTAATGTGCCGAATTATCTGATCCTTTAGGTCTGGAATTGTTGCTGGCTTATCGACGTACACCTTTTCTTTCAAATAACCCCAAAGAAAAAAGTCCAACGGTGTCAAATCACATCATCTCACGATAGCGAACACCATTCACAGTAACTGCCTGACCGGCCTCATTTTGGAAAAAATATGGCCCGATGATGCCGCCAGCCCATAAACCGCACCAAACAGTCACTCTTTGGATTCTCATTCGCCCAAATGCGGCAATTCTGTTTATTGACGAATCCACTGACGTGAAAATGTGCCTCATCACTGAAGATGATTTTCTTCGAAAATTGATCATCCACTGTTGCCATTTCTTGCCACCATTCTGCCCATTCACGACGTTTGGAATGGTCAAGAGGCTTTAGTTCTTGAGCCAATTGCACCTTGTAAGCGTGTAAATGCAAGTCTTTATGCATAATGTTCATCAACGACGTGCGTGAGAGGTGCAATTGTTGGGAACGACGACGAGTTGAGGTGGACGGCTCTTCAGCCACACTATCGCGAACAGCAGCAATATTTTCTGCAGTACGAGCTGTACGAGCATGCACTGGTGTTCTCACATCTTCTACAGACCCGGTTTGCTCGAATTTTTCCACGATTTTTGCGATTGTACGCACATTTGGACGATGAAATTGACCAAAAAAATTACGAAGTGCACGATATGCATTTTGATTTGAACTCGCATTTTCATAATAAGTCTGGATAACTTTAACATGTTGTTGGATTGTCTATATCTCCATGGTTCAAATTGAGTAAGTCTGAAATAGAGAAATGTCAAATAAAATTCGGAAAAAAACTTGGCGTTTAAGTGTGGTTCACATTCAACATCGGCCCATACAATTTAACCACCCTTTATTTGGGGTTATTCCCCCAAAACTTCTTTCTTTTGGAAGTCATTTCACACCAAAATAAATGAAAATTAACAAAAAATGTTTAAACTTAAAATTTTTATAAGAAAATTCACAGCTGATAATTATAAACACGTCTGTATGCTAGCAGTGTTGCCAACGTCAGCTGATTATATCTAAACAAACAATTTTTAATCGATACAATCGTGCATACGGCAAGCACGACAATTACGACCACCTCGCTACAACTTGAGCTAATAAACGACCACTTAAATCATTGGTCACCCATGACATCACAACAAAGAAACCTCCCACATATGCTAAAGAGTTCGAGCAGCTGATAGTACCGTTCTTTTTATTTTCTTTTTACTTCCAGGACATTAATTATATTAAGTTAAAAAACTTGTAACTTGTATTTTCGATTTATCTTAATTAACTATGGACAATTTAAATATAAGTAGCTTTTTAATATAACTATTGAATACTATTCATGCTTTATACATGAATATACATTTCTTCATTCATCGAATTAAAAAAAGTTACATAAGCAGCCCTACGTACATACAACATGCAACAATGTTTAGTTTATATTCAAGTAATCAAAAATTACAGCATTGCTTAGAGATTTGGTACATATATTTTGCATTACAACATACATACATATATAAATTATTAAAAAAAAATTGAGTTTAAAATAAAAATCAAATATAGTCAGAAATAGTCTCATAGAATATATAGGATAAAATGAAAGCTAGAAAATGTTATTAAAACTGTTTATAAAAGAAATTGCAGTTTTAAATTGACTTGCATTACTAATTAATTGTATAGAAGGGGGAAGTCGGCTCCACAGACGTATGGAATGTATAAAAAAATGTTGCTAAGAAACGGTCTTATTACGCTTGGTGCTATTTATTTATTTGCCTCTTGATATTGAGAAGGAGAGTCTTTGATACAGATAATTAGGCTGTTTGGTATAAACAATTTTATACAGCAAAAAAGGAACTCTACATTTTAGTAAATTATCAAAAGCCATATTACATATTTGTGTTACATATCTTGAAATGCTGCAATTTCTTTTAATCCCATATATGTATCTGCGCCTGCTCACACTATCCCAACTAGCAAAAAGTTTGCAGCCATACATGAGGCTCTGCAGTAGGTAAGTCTTACTTAGCCACATTTGAATATGTGCTGGAGTATAGTATTGCGACATCAATAGGTTTCTTAACATCCCAAGTGTCATAATACAATTACTTCTGATATGGTCAGACCAATCCAATTGTTTATTTAAAAGTACGCCTAGGTTTTTTGCGGTATCAACAAATTTATTTACCTCGTAATTTATTTTTCATCTTCTTCTTCCTTTGGCGCTACAGTCCGGGGTGAATGTGGGCCTCAATCAACAAGATTTTCCAGCTGGCAGATCTTTAGCCAGCATCCTCCAAGTTGGTTGAGGTTCCTCTCCACTTGTGTGCGCCATCGGTTCCGTGGGTGTCGTCTAATGCGTTGTCCGACTGGCTCGGAATCAAAGATTCTACGGGTCGGAGCAGTATTCCCTATGTGCTCCACATGGCCTAACCATCTTAGCCGTTGGATCCGTAGACGCCTGGTTAGGCTTATGTCGCTATATAACCCGTACAGTTCATGATTGAATCTTCTTCTCCAGAAACCATCAACGCAAACAGGGCCAAAGTTTGAACGCAGAACTTTTCTCTCGAAAATACCAAGGACTACCATAGAGAAAGACAGGGATGATCAAAGTGGTATATATTCTCAGCTTGGTTTTTCAAGAAGGGGCCTGAGCCCAAAGAAATGATTGGCAAGAACTATTCTGCATTTAATCTCGGTACTGATGTTGTTCGTGCTGTTCACTTGGAAGCCAAGGTAGATGAAGTCCTTCAGTACCTTGAAGTTATAGCTGCCTATGGTGACGTTCTGACCCATTCGTCGGTGTTGCGGATTTTTTTTTATGACAGCATCTACTTCGTTTTGCCTTCGTTCACGGCTACACCCATTTTGGCCGCCTCCGTTGAAATACCAGCAAACGCTTCATTGACGGCTCGCTGTGTTCGACCAATCACATCAATGCCGTCAGCGTATGCTAGCAGTAGTACGGACGGCGTTCACACAAAACGGCAGAAAAGATCTTGTAGGCGATGTTCAGGAGACTTATTCCTCCGTAGTTGGCGCAGTTGAACGGGTCTCCTTTTTTGTGTATCGGGCAAACGATGCTGAGATTCCACTCGTCGGGCATGCTTTTCACCGACCATATCTTACAAATAAGCTGGTGCATGCGCCCAACCAGGTCATCTCCGGCTGCCTTAAAAAGTTCCGCGGACAGTCCGTCCGCCCCTGCAGCTTTGCTTGATTTTAACTTCGATATTGCTATCAGGTCGGGGAAACGTAATTCTCTACCATCATCGTCCGTTATGTGGGGTAGAATATTTTGCCTGGCAATGGAATTGGTGTTTTGCGTGCCGCTAAACAGTCTGCAGAAGTGATCTTTCCAGATTCTCAGCATCGATTGCGACTGTACTACGATTTATCCATCTTCGTCACGATAGGCTTCTGTCCGAAGGTTATATCCATTGGATAGTTGTTTTATCCGTTGGTAAAACTTTCGGATATTAAAAAACCTTTCCAGTTCCACGATCACGTGCTTTTCATGCTCTTTTTTCTTTTTGAGAAGCTGGTATTCTTCCGTTCGTAGACCTCACGAACTACTCCCGTCCTTCTCTGTAACGTCGCCTTTTACGCTGCTAGCTTCGCTGAGTGAGCCTGCCTGTACTCGTCGTCAAACCATGGGTTTTTTCCGGGTGGAATTTTAAAACTCAATAGATCAGATGCAGCATTTTTGATGGCGTTTTGGCAACGGTTCCAACGGTTTTGCCAACGGTTCACCTGGCAGGGTTGGACTCTCTGAGAGCTTAAAGGAGACTAGATCGGCAAATTTCCCAGCGGTCGATTGCTATTGTAGCTTTGCGACGTCCAACTGTTGTGGTCGTGCTCTACTCCGTTTTGCTACTGATATCCGTGATCTTACCTTGGCTACAACAAGGAAGTGATCGGAGTCAATGTTGGTTCCTCGGAATGTTCGGTCATAAGAATAGGGGAGGAGTGTCTACCGTCTATCGCAATGTGGGCAATCTGGTTAACGGTTGATTGATCAGGGGACCGCCAGGTCCCTTTGTGAATGTTGAGGTGAGGGAATCGCGTGCTTGCTATTTATTTATTTATGTAAAAAACAATACAACAAGACTAAGCCTTATATTACAGCATTGCTTAGAGACTTGGCACACATATTTTGGCACTACATTGATATACATATAAATTATTAAAGGAGAAATTAAAAATTAAAAATATAGTTTAAAAATAGAAATCAAATATAGTCAGAAATAGAACACAAATAAAATTTAAAATAGAAATAAAATATAGTCAGAACTAGAAATAGGAATAGAAAAATAAATATAGTTTAAAATAAAATTCAAATATTGTCAGAAATACTCTAATAGAATAAACTTAAATATATGAGGTAATATAGAAGTTAGAAAATGTTATTAAAACTGTTTATAGAATTCAGAAATTGTAGATTTAAATTGGCTTGCATTACTAATTAATTGTATAGAAGGGGGAAGTTGGCTCCAAAGACGTACGGAATGTATAAAGAAATGTTGCTCAGAAGCGGTCTTGTTATGCTTGATGCTGTTAATTTTTTTTGCCCCTGCTAGATATTGAGAAGGAGTGTCTTTGATACAGATAATTAGGCTGTTTGGTATAAACAATTTTATGCAGCAAAAGAAGAACTCTACATTTTAGTAGATTATTAAACGTCATATTATATATCCGCGTCGCATGTCTTGAAATGCTGCAATTTATTTTAATCCCGAATATGTATCTTGCAAAACTATTATATGTTATATTAAGTCAGCGTTTGCTCACACTATCACAACTAGCAAATAGTTCGCAGCCATACATCAGGCTCGGCAGTATGTAGGTCTTAGCTAGTAACATTCGAATATGTAGTGGAGTATAGTGTTGCGACATCCATAGGCTTCTTACCACAATTACTTTTGATATGGTTAGACCAATCCAATTGTTTATTAAAAATTATGCCTAGGTTGTTCGCGGTATCAACAAATTTATTTACCTCGTCATTTATTTTTAATTGTGGTAAATATGTTGGGAAGTGTTTTGTGTTGCCAATAACCATAGCCACAGATTTTTTAGGATTTAAACCAAGTCCATTAGCAGATGTCCATAAATATATTCGCTTTAAGTCTTCATTTATTAAGTTCATACAATTAACAACGTCTGATACGTTACAGCGGATATAGAGCTGCACATCATCCGCATACATTTGGATCTTACAGTGTTTAAGTTGTAGAGGTAGATCATTTGCGTATATTGAGTACAACAATGGACCAAGTATCGACCCCTGTGGTCGAATTAGATGTGTTTGAGCCGTAGGTAACTGATTGACTCGGACCACTAAGGTAAGAAGTTATTAACTTTAAAGCTGTTTCTGAGAAATTACACATGTGTTTAAGTTTGAGGCCAAGAATACTGTGTTCAACTGTATCAAAGGCCTTGGAGTGGTCAAGTAGAATTAGAAAGGATACTATATTACGGTTGTCTATTTGACTCCTGATTTCCTCCGAGACATCAATCAACGTAGATATGCAACTATGTTTCGGTCTTAACTCAGGCTGTCTAGAAGTAAGTAAATTTTCATACAAATAGCTGTGTATCTGCACATATATAGGTAAGCTTTTCGAAGACTTTAGACAGGTTTAAGGATTGGTATAATTTTGCATATATCCACGTAAATGGATATTCAACAAATGTATAAAATACAACAAGGTATATGAAAGGGTACGGTTTATAAACTTCATGCCCAACAGATTTAAATTTTAAGTCACAAAATGATTTAGACACCTTTCCTGCGTGAAGTGAGTGAAGCTGTTATGCAGGAAAACTCACGTAAGAAACGCTGCTCCAGTTTATAATCGACAAGTCGTCACATTTGTTATAAGAAAAAAATTATAAATCGTGCTTAGAGAAAATTGATGCTGACAGCTGTTCAAATAATTGCAATTTGGAATTCTTATTGACAAAGCATAGATCTATCAATGTACTTGACGTGGTTGTTAAGTGAAGGGTAATTTTTATTTAATAAGTATAGCCAATAGAACTCATATCTTCCATTAGGCTCGTATCTTCCAAAATGTTTGCATTGCATACACCAGCCATTATTATATCATTGTGACCAAGAGTTCATATGCTAAGTTGCTCAAGGAAAGAGTTAATGTTAATATATTTGTTTGGTCTATATATATTTCCAATGAGCAATATTACATTGTTATTAATAAGCTCAACGAAAATACGAGTATATTCAATGCTATCTCCAAAAACATATTTATATTTTGTTTCACATGAAATACTGGATCTTATATACATGGCAACACCACCGCCTGTAGTTAAACTGTCAGAGCGATACAAATTATAGCCGCTCAGATTATAGACAATATCTCCAACCTCCGGATAGAACCAAAATTCTGAGACGCATATCACATTAACATTGGAATCTTCAAAAACAAGTTGGAATTTATCCATTGTGTTCTTTAAGCGCTTAAGACAGTATTCTTATCATAGATGTCAGATTTTACCTAGAGCCAGCCCCCAAATCATCAGAACATAATGTCATTAAAAAAGTTTAAACAATTTTCGTAATGCAAGCAATAAAGTGTTTTAAGACCTTAGAACAACGTTTTTGATTTGACAAAAAATTTGTTTTAACAATGACATTTTTATGATTACAAATTACAGCTATGAAAAGTTTTAGTAACATACAAATTATAACATTATTCAATAAATTCTCCTGATCGAAAAAACTTGTCTAATGAACTTAGCTCATCGACGCGTTTGGGGTCATCAGTTTCTTGCTATTTTATGTAAGCAGATCCACGACTTGTAAAATCTGTTGATATTACATTATCTCTCTTCAATCGATATGCACGAAAAAAGGTTCTGTGATTTCCTGGAGTTAAGTTTTCATTGAAATAAAATGGAGAACTCCTATTGAAACCAAATTCGTTCAGACTGTAGTGTGTTTCGTTACCACACCTTATGTTGGTAACTTTTTTCCTTACTTGTCCACATTATAAGTGCTTGACTGTTATTTAATTAGTTGTCCACTCTTCGAGTGTTTGACTGTTTAAGTTATTTTGCCTTCAGCATGTAACTTAATACGCATGCATATTTACACACACAGTGCAGCCAAGCATTTTCTTAAACTTCAACTTAAATAAACCCGTTTAAATAAATATATTTGTACCAAATGGTGATCCTGCCATCATCGAAGAAAAACTTAAAAACTTATTTCAAATTTTCAGATCAATAATCAATTCATATGTGAAAAAAATAACCTTTTTTTTAAATCCTCAATGAAAGGAAGGAAGAAATTTATCGGCCAAAGATCAGAGCAAACGCAACAACAATCAACAAACGATACCCAGACTACCTAACCCAGTAAAGTCTACAACTGAGACATTTAAGCCAACAACCGAATTTCAACAATTTTTACTACCATTAGTACAGCCGACAAAAATTCTACTAAGCTAAAATTTCAACAATTTGCAGAAAATATTTTGGGTAAATTTTACATGATATTGAAATTTTTATTAGTATGATAATAATATTTTAACCTATAAATTAAAAAGAGAAAAGAGTCATTAATTAGCACAATTAACGTGGTAACGAAAACTAAAAGTTTATTAAGTGGTTAATAAAAATCAATTAAACAAATTTTGAAATACTGCGATTATGACTTTATTTTTGAAAAATGTTTTACAATAAATCAAATCAAATTCTAAACATATCCTATAATTTTTTACTTTAAAGAAAGGAAATTCAAGCATTTCCTTAAAACTAACAATAAAATAAGCATATATCTACTGAAACTGCATTACTGCAATACGAGTCCCTCCAGTACTGCATAGAATTAAGTTTTATACCTCATACGGTCAAAAATTGGTACTGACCGGTGGATGACAGTAGCTAGTACGTCGGTGCATAACATTGTACAGAATCCCATTAATGAATCCGACTGTAAGAATGACATACTAAAATTTGTTTGGTAAATAACCAAACAAAAGACGAACGAGACGGTTCTAAAATAAATAAAGATTGATTGGCTTTAATGGCTATGTACATGGCATTCAATCCTTTATATTAAATTAATATAATTCTTACTTCATATAGCAAACGGTGCTATTTGTAAATCAATTTCATTCAATTTCAATCAATATAAAGAAATTCATCATTTTTTTGCAATGGGTGGAAATGAATCTAAAATTAAAAACCCCAAAGCAAATGTGATAAACGAGATTACTGTAAAAGTAGACAACCCAATTATATATCATAATTATCATTTGTCTGCTTGGCCTTCAAATGGTTATCACGGTGTACCAACAACACAAACGATCTATAAAGAAAAATTACGTTAGATCAATATCGTTGGGTAACAACATGGACAAGGTCTAGATGACTTGGATACAACCCCTTCTCTCTGGCTCGAAATACCATAACTCCTCCTTTTATGTCATAAGAACTTGCAAATGGTCTGACTAGACATAATATATTATCGCCTGTCGTCTGCAAGGCCCCCCTTTATGTGACATATATTTTGCCAAATTTTGTGCGATTATTATCTGGATTCCAGAAAAATTCTGTACAACGCATAAACCCATACTCCACATAACTAATGGAATGGGAAGACATGCTGCTTAAAGCAAAACTAATCAAGGAAGAATTCCTTTAATCCTGTAAATGCTTAAATATTAACCGAGATACGAAAGATGATACAGTTAATAAGCATTTAAAACATGATCGGTTAGAACAAATTCGTGTGCTATTTAACGTCAATTTTGCAGGACTTACCAAAGCACACCAAGCTGCATCTGAATCCTTTTACTTGGATGTACGCGAAAAATTAATAGCAGTTTCACAGAAAAGAGGAATAGAAATTGAAATTCCTATCTCTTTACACGAATCATTTAAATTAAATTCACCCCTACTTTCAATTAAAAACGATTTTAAAATGCCTCAAACAACAGTAGAATTTTTTGGGAACAGCTGCCAAAATACTCCCAACATTCGATGGTAGTGTTATAAATCTGCAAAGTTTTCTTGACGCTCTTACTTTTTTAGACACGATTAATTACTCACATGAAATAGTAGCTGTTACCCTAATTAAAACAAAATTATTAGGTACAGCTACAAATCTTATTTTTACTGAGTCGACTATCTTAGAAATAACCAGAAAATTACAAACTTCAGTCAAAGGCGAATCCGTTGAAGTCCTTCAATCCAGAATGCTCAATATCAAACAACAAAGCAAAACCGCTAATGCCTACGCTATCAAAATATAAACTCTTACCAAAAAACTTGAAACAGCCTCTATATCTGACGGACTACCAAATAACGTAGCCAAAAAATATGCAACATGCTCTGCAGTTTCGGCAATCGTTAAAAACGCCTCAAATGAAAGAAATAAACTGATAATGGAATCAGGCATTTTCACTGACATGATTGAAGTGATGTCAAAATTCCGAAATTTACGGTCAACCAAATTCAATTCTTGCGATTTATAATAATCGCTATAATAATGTTCCTAACGATAATCAACGTTATGGTAACAATAGAAATACCTACAAAAACCCTAGGAATCCTCCTAGAAATTTCAATAACAATTCTAATAACAACAACCAAAGAAATTTAAATAGAAACAACAATAGCGGTAGAAATCAATTTAGTAATCAAAATAACCGCAATAGTTATAACAATAATTAATTATAACAAGAATAATAACAATAATTTCTTGTAAAGCAACAGTCTGAGGTAATTTAGGAAAACTAGAAAGTAATGATTTAAATGTGTTAAATTTCTCAATACTTGAAGCACTTCTAATGTTGTAGCTTATTGCATTAAAAAAATTATATTTAATTCAGCTATATATTGATTAAACTTACAAAATTCTTCCAAATAATGATTTTTTATCATATTTAAAACTAAAACAATCTAATAAATAAATTTTAAACGTTATCTTCTCCGTTCCGTCTTGTAACAAGGCTCCTAAGTTGGTAGCCCGAAATCCACAAGTATCATCAGGCCTTAACCAGACTCGCCTGTATATTCCCTTTCAATCTAGTTCCTAACATAAAACAGACCTGTTGCAAGGCATTTTGCGGAATCGGTCCCCGTTCTGCCAATTAACTATTGGTGAAGGTTTGGCTTGATAATTTTAAAAAGCGTCATGATATTGGATTTCGGAAGTGAGTAGGGAAAGCGGCGGTGTAAGTTTTTAATGCTGGAATTTCTTTTATCAAACTTTCATTGTACTTTTATTAACTGACTGTAAAATTTTAAATTATCGTCTTATATACAAAAATTGGACAACGTTTATCCTTTGTTCTTACATATGCTTGTCTTATCGCTAATTTGTGTTTACATCAAATGTAAAGCGTGTTTTTTTAGAGTATCACAACTTTGAGTTGGCACCACTGCTTTATTTGAGCACCCATTTAACAGCTGATAGTTGCTTTTTGTTTTGTTGGCTTTGAAATTTCATTATGAATCGACTTAGACCAGAACAACGCGTGCATATTATTGAAATTTTTAATTAAAATAATTATTCTATTCGTCATTTCCATTCAAAATTTTATTTTCCGATCAAGCCCCTTTCTGGTTGCATGGGTAAGTAAGTAACCAGAATTGTCGCATTTGAAGTGAGGAGAATTCACAAACTTTTGTCGAAACACCGTTATATCCACAGAAAATTACTGTTTGGTGCGCTTTATGGGCTGGCGGATGATGGTCAGAATGTTACTGTCAATGGTGAATGGTATAGGAACATGATTCGAAGTTTTTTCGTACCTCAATTAGGTGGCATTAAGCTTGTTCATTTGGGGTTCCAACAGGACGGAGCCACATGTCACACAGCGGGCGCTACAATTGATTTACTCAAGGAAAATTTTGATGAAAAAATAATTGCACGTAATGGCCCAATTAATTGGCCACCAAGATCGTGTGATTTAACCCCATTGGATTATTTTCTTTGAGGTTATGTTACGTCACTTGTCTACGTCGATAAACCACAAACAATTGAACACCTGAAAATCAACATTCGAAGAGTTATCGGGGAAATACGGCCGCAAATTCTGCCAAAAGTTGTTGAAAATTGGTGTTCCAGATTGTGCCTTCTACCCGCCAGCCATGCCGGCCATATGGCAGAATTCATATTCAAACATTAATTTCATAAAATTTTCTTTCCAATAAAGCCCGTTTCATTCATATAAAAATATATTTCCTTGTTTTATTATGATTGAAGCTTGTGTCACTCTATAAAAACACCGTTCATGTACTATATTTATTATAAATACTTTTTACATATTCACATACGAGAGTGTGTACACAAAATATATTATTGGTTGTAATTAATTTGTATTGTTTATTATAGACATCTGCATCTGTTCTATGTAGACGGCTAATTAGATATGTTAACCTAAGTAAACAGTGTATACACAGAATTGCCTTTGTGGTTACGTATTTACATACATAGATAAATTATTATTTTATAAATATTTCTTCTTATTTTAATTTTTATATTATATTTTACGTATTATTGGAAGAAGTACAGAAATATATATAACAGTAGAATTTAGCAATATAAAGATATAATTTAGATTTTAAGTTAAGCAAAAAATATGAAACTGAGTGTAAGAGTGCCAAACAAAGTTATTTAGATGCTCTAATTCTTTAACTCGAATAGCTTGGTCGTTAGCAGACACTTTAATATACACTAAGCTGTAGGTAGTAAAAGCATATGTTTATTCTTTTTAAGGCGGATAGGGGAGCCGAGAATATTAAAATTTGCAAACGTAAGATTTTTTTGACCTAGAATTTGCACAAATATGTCTTAATAGAAAGGAAACCTTAGAACTGAAGCATTTATAGTTTTACCGATTTCTTCAAAAATTTCATCAAAACTTTCATATTATAAAAAGATACCGAGTATTCAAATTCAAGTTCTGTTTGTTTGTTGCGGAGACCACATAGTAAACTATGAGTTTGACGTAATCTTGAGTTGAAAATTATACATAAAAAAAATTTTACTGCGAATATAATACAGGCTCATTTTCCACAAGTGTCTCAGTTTTTTCCCAAGAAGAAGTTTCATAAGTTCGCAACCGTTCTTTTTATAACGAGAAATTACGGTTTCGCGGTTTTTATATTAACGGAAGTTATACAAGCTATTTCTACGGTGGCATTCCCTTCGTTATACAGTCATTAATTTTCTTTTTATCCATAAAGTTGGCATATTTTACTCTCCTTCATATTGTACAAAGCTTTTTAACTTTTGTCTCTGAATGCGTAATTAATTACTACAAATTGCATTGTCTAGCCTATTTAAAAAAATGTTAAGCCTCCATTAGCATAAATCAACAACAATTGGTAATGGTTCAGAACATATAAGCAAAGTAAGGAGCAAAATCCTTGCAATAATATAAAAATAGTTTCATTAAATTTTAAAAATTGTTAGTTTAATTCTCTTAATTTGAAAAAAGTTTCGTTTATTTTGGATAAAGTTTTATTTATTTTGAAATAGGTTTCGTTTAATTTGAACTGAGAATGCTAAGCATAACACACTTTTTTATTTAACAATAATCAATTTTTTCTCTTATATATAAATATTTAAATTAACTACAAATTTATTATTTTTTATTTATTAGAATCTTCATACACGTTTTCTTTTAAAGATAACATGTTATTTTCATTTATTATATGATTTGGTATTATATTGTATGCCAGCAGTCCTTTATAAAATAATGTTATTTTCATCTGAGTTCCTACTGCTCTCGTAATGTGGAAATCTTCAGAATTTCTTAGTTGATAAGGCAGTATAATAAATTAATGTTTTTGTCAATCACAAGTCCTAGGACTCTAACTTATTAATTTGTATAAATTAATCTACTGGTACCATCTGCATAAATAACTGTTTCAGATTTTTCAATTATTTTCGGCATGTGTTATATATACTCATGTATATATATTATGAACAAAAGTACACCTAAAATTGATCTTTGTGGTACTTCAAAATTAATTTACTTATGTTTATGTTTTCTAAAGGTAAGTTTTATATATCGTACGTAGCACAATGTGGTAAGGTTTTTAGCGTGCTAAGTCGACACACCTTTTAAAACTTAGGACGATTTATTTTCGATTATTCATATTATCATTGCATGTTGTGGTTTTAGTTTTAGGCCAAATTGAAAATGTTAAGATAATACCCACTATACGTTCACACTATACCCACGATGAATTAAATTATAAAAAAAATAAAATAGCTTTTTTTTCGAGCGGTGTTGATGTGTTCTCTTTAATTACTGGCTACACTTATATTCTCTTCAGAATTCATTCTAAAAATTTAAAAAATATTTGTAAATTTTTTATTTTAACCATAATTGTTTTGTATACCTTTTTTTTCTTTGAAAACACATGTTTGCAACAACTGTGTCAGCATATCGATGCTAACCATTAACTCTGATCTGCGCTTTAGTTGCCGACACATTTTTGACACGTTTATTAGTCAGAGTTGTTCGAAAGATCGTTCACTTTACTGGCAATTCATAAATTTACAAATTTTGCGCGTTCACACTACCTATACACAAATTTCACAGAAAATCTGCGCATTGTGCCGATAGTGTGATCTTAGTTCAAGTATGGTTCAAACCAACTTATTTAATTTTCCATGTACTCCGTACATTGTTAATTTCTGTAAGATTATTTATTTGCTTATCGTCTAGAATCTAGAAAAACTGCAATCACTTTGTTGTTTTTTCCTATTCTTTCACATGATTCCTTTTTCGTAAATCTAGATTTATTATTCTTTTACTGCTTTTCCTAAAATTAGAGGTGTTTATTAGAAGATATTACTCACATTTTATTGTTTTCATAACTTGGCGTTGTTATTGTCTCCTTCCAATTTTATGAAAAAGTCCTTGTTTTTAGTGATTTGCTTATTATGCTCATATATTTAATACATTATTCCCGACTATACACTAATTGTTAAGAATGATTTTAGACGATAATTTACTGCAGTCTGGTGTCTCATTTATTTTTTTTTTGCTACTTTTTAAGTTCTATCATATTTCTATATTGTATATTTCTATTATTGCACTTTATTATTTTTTTTAATAGATGTTTTACATTTCGCCAATTTTTCTTCTGGTGTGTTGAGTTACGAGTATTTATATTGTTTATGTATTTCTTTTCCACAGTTTGTTTTTTTCCTCCTGTTTATTTATCTATTTCCTCAACATTTTTATTTATGTATATTTGACCATCAAATGCATATACATTTAGACTGGACTTAATTTTTTTTTTTTGCAAAAAAAGTGTACCGGCCCCTTAAAATTTTTCCTTTTTACGCCAATAGTGAAATTCCAAAATCTGAGACTGATTGCCCTAGGTTAAGGCGTGGAACATGCCCACTAAAGTGGCTAAAACTGGTTTATATGGACTTTTCAAGAGACAAGGCTCGAAAATATAAGTAAAATGTTTCATATATGTTTGTAATATATTATTTTATTGAAATTAACTTACGTTTAATGATTGCTATTCTTCGGCAAATGCTCACGATTTGTTTTTGTATGCTCACGATTTGTCGTTGTTTACGTTGATTACGGACAACACCAAAGCGTGTCTAACTCAGTACATCGAACACAGTTCCCCCATTCTTACTTACTCTGTAAACAAATATTTGGCAACAACAGAGTAAAGTCAACCACGTGTCAATTAAAAGTGTGTAAAAAGTGAAGTGTAGGTATTTTGAGCTTTGAATCATAGAAACATTATTGCTATAAAGAGAATTTATATTGATGATATTTGCAAAATGGACACAAGAGCTAGTGAAAAAAGTTATTTATTAGGATATGACGCCAAATTGTTGGATCTAAGCTGCCTTCCAATGGACAATTTTTTAAAGTTTTGTTTTATAACATTCGCAAAGTGAAATTGGATCTTCGTTCAAGTGCATATTTGGTTATCAAAGAGGCCGAAAGCCCGTATTCCATTTCGTCAAATTGATAGAAGTGTTCAAAAAGTTGAAGCTTTATATCACCAATGGAAAAATCTGCAAAAAAACGTGCAAACGCAGCACAGCACTTCAAAAAAGGCGAGAAGATGAGTTTATTAAAAATATGGAAAACTTATTTGACATTGCGCACAGAAATGCGTTAGATTTAATTAAAATAGAAGAAGATAAAGAGTTTTTGAAGAATCAACGTAAAGAAGGTAGACCTGGTACAATGGTGGGATGCGATCGTTCATTATTTGAAAAAGAAAAGCGAAGAAATATTCGTATTGAGAAAGAGGTAATGCGAAAAGAAAAGTAGGGCGAAGAACAATTCTAAGTATTCCTGACAGCGAATGATTTGAGTGACAATACAGAAGAACTAATTGATGAATACGATAGTGATGATAATACTGATCAAACTGCTAACTGTAACTCTCAACAAAAAAAATAGAAAACGAGGAATGAAACATTTTATCACTTCCAAGCTTGTTGCGACCTTAGACAAGGCCAAGGTAAGTGACAGAGACGCAGTACGTATTCTGATAGCTGCGGCTGAAGCATTGAAACATGATATCAGTACATTAATAATCAGTAAGACATCGATGCTTTGCCGTAAACAATTTCGTTCAGAAACTGCTGCAAATCTGATGATGGATTTTAAAAACAAAGATATAAATCAAATTACGGTACATTGGGATGGAAAAACTTTACCATCGATCATAGAAAATGCAAAAGTGGACAGATTACCAGTTGTGATAACAACAAATTGCATTGAACATCTACTTGGAGTACCTGCCCTGTCAGCTGGTACTGGAAAAGAACAGACAGACGCCATACTCAAACTATTAAATGAATGGAATCTAACAGAAAAGGTATTTAAAAAACAATTTCTTATAACAATATATATAAACAACATTCTTCCAAACAAGGTACAAGCTTTATGTTTTGATACTACAGCGACAAATGCAGGTAGATTACAAGGTACTTGTATTTTATTAGAACAACACCTCAATAGAGAATTGTTATATCTCCCTTGCCGTCATCACATATATGAACTCTTGCTGAAAAGTGCTTTCGTGAAATATGATTTAAAATTAAGTAGACCATCATTAGATATTTTCCAGCGTTTTAAAAAAATTGGCCCAAAATCAATCAAACAAAATTTGCAAGTGGAATGGTGGATAAAAAAATAAATCTTGCGCTTAAAAAAACTGAATAAGACCAATTAGCTCAATTTGCTCATAACTATGTCACTATCCAACATCCCAGGGCAGACTACAAGGAGTTATTGGAATTGAGTCTTATGTTTCTTGGTCGAAACACAGAGCCTGTAAGGTTTAAATCACCTGGAGCGATGCATCATGCCCGATGGATGGCTAAAACGATATATACGCTTAAGATTTTTCTTTTCCGCCACTAATTCTCAATGTCATCAGATGAGGCAAATGCTATACAAGATATAAGTGTATTCATTTTGAAAATTTATTTGAGACCGTGGATTCAATGAATTGAATGAAATAATAAGCAATGAAGTAACGAGCAAGTTTTCGAATCACTTGTGGTACTTGTGTTGTTTTGATAATGCTGTAGACGTTGGAGAAAAGAGGAAATGGTTGAAAATCTCAAAGAAGAACAAAATAATTAGAATAAAAGAATAGTAATCAACATGAATGAATTAAACCAAAAAAATATTTCAGATTTTGTTAATAAAAAAACATTGAGCTTTTTCGAAAGATTTAAAATTGAAACTAACTTTCTAAAACTTGACCCTTCCAAGTGGCACAATGAATCCGAATTTCAAAAGGGAATGAATATTGTACAAAACTTACATGTTGTTAATGATCCTGCAGAGCGTTTTGTAAAACTTATGGAAGAATATAATGCAGCGTTAACAAAAAACGAAGAAGAGAAACAATATATCTTGCAAACAGTAACTGATTATAGGAAAAAGTAAGGTAGCATTAATAAATCAGACCTTTGCGTTTAAGTTTAAATGTTTATCAAGAATAGTAATCATTAAACGTAAGTTAATTTCAATAAAATAATATATTACAAACATATATGAAACATTTTACTTATATTTTCATGCCTTGTCTCTTGAAAAGTCCATATAAACCAGTTTTAGCCACTTTAGTGGGCATGTGCCACGCCTTAATCTAGGGCAATCAGTCTAAGATTTTGGAATTTCACTATTGGCGTAAAAAGGAACAGTTTGAGGGGGCGGTACACCTTTTTTGCAAAAAAAATTTGTCCATACAAAAAAAGTTCGGTCTAATATACATACATACATATTTAAGAACTTTTATTTTTGCTTCTGTACTTTTATTAGTTTGATTGTTGACCTAGATAGAGATGTCTTTATATGTTTCAAAACGTGAACGAAAGTGGGAAGTGTTTGGGATAGCCGAGACTTAACGTGACTAAGAGCATGAACCCTTGTTGGATCAGCTTCAAATGATTGTAAAGCAGAAATAGGCATATGAGAACCATTACATTCGTAGCGATGATGTGCCAAGTAAAACACGACATTTTATAAAATTTTCTCCATGATAGGTAGAACATGTTGAAAACTTTTTGCTTAAAACTCAGTATTAGAATGAGAAACTAACGTGTTTACTGTTACTTGTGGCATAGCTTGCAATTGCGAAGAAATGATACTTGAACTAGTTGGAGGATTCTGAAGTTGATTATTCACAGTAGTCTCCAAGTTATGTAAAATGCTATTGTGACTACGACATTTACATATATTTGGATTTACAGTAATATATAGTGTACCCAGCTCTTAAACATTTACCACTTTATAGTGTTCATTAATGCTCAAAGTCCAGAAAAGTGGAAATTGTTGTATATGATGTTCACTTGAACGACAATCTGCACAAATCTTATTATAATTAGTAGCCACTAAAGTAGAAGACAAATTTTACTTCGCAGTGAACTCTAAATTTTCTCATCAACGTTTTTTCCAAGCTCGTTGATCAAGAAAAGCTAAATACCAAAACCGGCTTTGCCACATCACGCGACTTTAACCAGTTACCATGGTATTTACCAGTAAATGGTTCAATTCTCATTCTTGGCAAATCTTTGTTGCCATTGTGCGTGTTAACTAATGTATCAAGTCTGTCCAACAATGAGTGTTCCATGCACTGGTCTGATATAGTCAACCATGTCGACAAAAATGTATATTGTTTAATTTACCATAAGCGGCATCCATGCGGCTCAAATTGTGCAACACTAACTTCTTCAGGTGGCTTATGATCATATAGTAACATCCGGAGAAATATATGTTTTCTCAACACGACGTTTAGGTTCTATAGTTTGTTAAAGATTTGATGGCTAATTTATTTTTCAGATAATATTCCTTATGTTCTGGTTACTCAAGCTTTATATTCTACACAAATGTCTTATATTTGCTTAAGGAGCTGCATTTAGTAGAAAATTATCCCAAAATATGCTTGAACTATTTTCATATGTTATTTCCACGATAAGATTCCAATTTTTGTAATGTATTAGTGGGTTTTCTTCGATAATATGCTTTTTAGTATCACATGAGATCTTCGTTTCTCTCTCTCCTAAGGGGTTGCGTTTACAGTTGGCTTCGAGGTTATTATAAATGTTCTATAGTATCTATTTTACTATATTGGTTTCTCAGGTCGATTTCGAATTCATTTAGTTCTTCCAAACGATGTTTGGTATAATATGAGGATTAGGTAAGGTCATTGCTTCGGAAATACCTGCGATGTGATTTAATAATAATTCGATATAATAATTTATTTGACTTAGATATTGAATATCATTAATAAATACCTAATTAGAGGAAATGCTATTTTGTGACAGATTTGTAATGTTTTCTATTCATTCAATATTTTAGTGTAAGCACTTTAGATTTGAAGTGAAATTTTACATCATTAATACGAGAGGCTATCCTGTTATGAATTTCCCTGCTAATCCTATACCATTAATGGGTCTATTATCGATAGCAAACGAACATCAGTGGCGTTGCCAGTTGCCAAAAAGATGTGAGTTTTTATTCCAAATTTGGGTGGTAGATAAAAAAGTGAGGAAAGTTAATTTACTTTTAAGCATAAGAAATTAACTATTTATTGTTTTCAAATTTGAAAATGGTTAAAATAACAACCAGGCAGCAATTTGACACCCTAATTCAGGAGAGATTAGAATTGTCTCTTAACTGTTTTCTCATCGATGCTGCGTTTTATATATTTTCTTCATTGTTCTCAAAAATAATTCAATTGCTAAAAGCATTTTAATTCTCTTTTCAATTTAAAACTTTTGCTTTTTTCCAAAGAAAATATGTTATTGCTTAAATTATGAATTAAATGAGAGAATGAAGGTATGGCATGTTTCAGTAATTCTTCAATTTTGTGATATGTATTAGGTCAGTGTGTTATTACTTTCGCTGGTCCTTATTTTATGTGTAATAAAACCATTCAACAAAGTTAACCGAAATTGGTTAATTTTAAAAATATATTTGTGTTCATTGCTAATTGTTGTTTGACACTGAGTCTTTTAAGTTCTTTTGTAGAAAAGTTCGAAAGGTGTTAATTTAGTGGACGAGTGAATTGAATTATTGTAAGTTATCAAATATTTTTTCTTTAATTTTTTATATTATTAATCTGTATACTTCACATAAAGTTAAATGAAACCTTTCTATAGGAACGTTACTGCTTAATTGTTGAAGAGACGTAAAGTGCAAGTTAGTTTGATCTTATTAGCTGAAATCTTTAAATATGTTTGAATGGAATTCGCTTCCCTGGTCGCGAACAATTTTGTAAGGAATGCAATGTATACATAGAAAGTGTTTTAAAAGTTTTATTACGCAAATATTTTTTCCCGATGTGGCAGCAAATTTTTAAAATTTATTTAATTATAATTGTTAAAATATTTTTCCCATTAGTTGAAAAAAGGGGTATGTGTAGTAGCTTAGTCCTTTTAACAGGTGTTGCGAGGTTTTTAAAATTAATTCATCGTACTTATGTCTCTTGTATTCTCTGTAATTATTGTTTTCATGATATTCTTCGACGATTTTATCCTGATTATGATTTTCTTTTACACCTTTTACAATTTCAGTACATTTAATTAAACGGAATATTTTATTTTGTGCGAAATGTCTTGCATGTGTTTTACTATTTGGAAAATTGCTGTAGTTTTATTGGGTACTGAATGATTTTTTAAAATGTGTAATATAATTTCTTCTGTATAAATGGGCATGTAAAGGTTTTTTATGTTTATATATAAATAACTTACAATTTCATTAGAGAATTAAGTTCATTTATTATACCCTCATCGCAGTTCTCTCCTGCTGAGTGATTGCTGTAAGATTGAATGGTTTAGTGAAATCTTTATATTGTAAAATTGGGTTATTAGTAAGAAGGTTTTCACAAATTTCAAAAGTTTTTTATATATACTATTGATTTGAACACTGGAAAATGGTTTTGTAATTTTGGCAGTCTTTTATGAACTTACTGTAATAACACAGTTGCCTAAAAGTGCTTTCATCTCTTTTTGATTTGTGGGAATCGGATAATTTTTAATAGCAGATATTTTATCATTTTATCTCTTTTACTCCTTCAGTGGCCGCATTTTGATCAAATTCGACATGAAGTTAGTGGTGTAGAAATTGATAGAACACAACATTTGGGTATTGCAACGGAATCGACAAACTATGTGTCACTGAATAAACCTGAAAGTGGTAACGTATTGAATGCAGGATGGTCACCACTGAATATTGATGATTTAATACTAGAAAAATGTTATATTAATTTTTGCAGTACTACAATATGGACAAGAGTAAACTCGAAGCATGAGTGGTTCTTTTACGCTCTAAAGATGATAAACAAGTTTGTAAATCTAATACTTGAAACGAAAAAATCAAGTTGACTTTATTAAACATTACTTGGAAAATGCCACACGTTCAGCTTGCTGATGCCTACAAATTGCAATTGTATAAAACAATTAATAAACGCCATCCATTATACATTACCCTTAGAAGTTGAAATATGTACTACTACCTTTCTCTTCCACAAAGTACTACAGTTTATGGAATATGTAATTTAATAAGCATATACATATGCATACAAATTAAATTTTAGACATTACTTCTTTATTCTGTTCCAACCTTAAGACTAAGCATTGATTAAAAACTACTCTTAAAAATAATTATCCAAAGCTTTTCATTCCAGCGACAAATGGATTAGCTCAGCTATCGGTTTGATTGCGACATTTTTTTGTGTTGCGATCGACAATGAAAAATATCAATCAGCACAAACAGTTTTTTATTCCAGAAAATCAGTAAAAGCCAATATGCTGCAATAAGTAAATTGAAATATGATATTTGGTTTTACAAAAAATTCAAAATTGAAAACGTTTTTAAAAAGTTTAAGTTTGGTTTACACCGTTTCCTTAACTTACATACATTCCTTAATTTGTTTAATTGTAACGTTTTGTTTCTTTATTGCAAGAATGTAATTTAATTTTTTATAGTTATTGTCCAATTTAATTTCAGACATTTTTCTTAAAAATACTTTTTAAATTAATTGCACTTCCGTTCTCAAATTTTCCTAAGAAGAATTGTTGTTGAATAATTGGTAATAAATCAAATTTCAACATACTAAGTTTGTTTTGTTCCCAACGTCAGTAACGGAAACAAAACACTTATGACTAGAGCAAAAACCGATGATAAAACATTTTTTATTATAATTTCAATTAATAAGCAAAAACCAATTGTGAAAAGAATTAATATAATAAAAAGTCAGTAGATTTGCAGATAATCAATCAAACAACAAAAATACATATGTTTAATAATTTTTTTTAACTGTGACTTTCAATATTAAACTGCCACACAGTATGTTAACACGAACTTGTAGATTTTTTGCACAATATAGAAGGAAATAATGTACTTTTTGTGATATTCGAAATTTTATCGGGCGAAGAGGAACTTCACTTGAATTCTTAGCGATAATGGAACAAATTTTGTAGGCTCTGATATAGAGTTACGTAAAGCCCTAACAGGTGTTGATCGAAATGAATTAGTAAAAACATATGCTGCAGCCACTTTAAAATTATTCCGCTAGGCCCCACATAGGAGGCGCATGTGAACGCCTAGTTCGCTCATTGCAAACGATTTCATACAGACTTATGCCGTCGAGGCACCCAACTTATGAACTATTGCTAAGCATGTTTTTTGAAGTTGAAAATATTACAAATGCCAGATCGAAGTTATAGCGGAAGCTGTAACTCCGAACCATTTTTTGATGGGAAGCTCTAGTGGACTAAAACCTCTAACTTTGTTCAACCACAGCGTGACTATATTGAGAAAAAACTGGTTAATTTTTCAGCAGTACGCAAATATATTTTGGAGGAAGTGGATAACTGAAAATTTAACAACGTTGACCTGTTGGACAAAATGGTATAAAAAATCATTTTTTAAATTGAGAATTAATCAATTTTATAAATTTTTTGCTAGAAAATTCAAAAGCAAGCTACTAACTTCACCGCCCAAAATATTTCTGTACTGACAGATTTCTAGATTGCGTGAGTTACGTTGTTTCAGTAAAAATAAAACAATTATAATTGTATAAAAGTTGGTAAACAGGAAATAAGTATTAATTAGTACAAAAGTGTTGCAATGTTTTATTCTGCTGACTTTAAAAATTTAAAATTAAAGAGAGAAATTATTATTAGTAGTTTATATGAATACAGTTTAGTTTGTAAGAATAATGTTTTATATTGCTGAGTTAACTATTTAAAATTCAAATGAAAATTTTATTAAGTGTGTCAATTGAGTGGAATCGAATAAAATAAAGTACAATAAGAAAAAATTGGATTGGTTTCTTCTGGAAATAAACTAAATGATTTGTTGTTGTTGTTTTATTGGTGTCTTCTGGGTTTTGGTGGGGGCTGATGTGACGACATAACTCCTCCCCCCTTAGAGTAGAGCGATGGCCCCAACGAACTTGGTGTGGACAGAGCGGTTTCAGTGGACTCAGGATAATACCGAATTCTGGGATTTCTCCATAACAGAATCAGGCTAGTGATAGTTAAGGTGATGAATATCAGCGTAGTTCCCGTTATTATGTTTCTTCTTTGAATTGCATCTTTTCTTAATTTCGTAATAACAATTTTGTTAATGAAGCTGTAATCTTTGACTTTTTCCAGGCTTAAAGTTTCTGTTATTGTTGTTATTTGCACTTTCTCTAGATTTGGTGGTGCTAAGAAATTGTGTCCCAATGGGCTGAAGGGTTGCCTTTATATGTTGTTCCCGCTAACGTGACGGAACAATTCGTGTAGTGGAGAAGGGAGGTTCCCTCAATTGTGAAGTTTTGTCCGCAATCAGAGGTTATCGGTAGTCCCTTCACATTGATAAACATTATATAATTATCTTCCGGTTGGAATATATTCGATGTGGGCCCCACATCTTTCACGGGACATATTGGTGTTTTCTTATTCAAGATTCTACCAATACATTTGACCTCTTGCAATAATACACGTTCTCAATCTTTGGGCAAATCTCTGTTAAGTACTGGAGCTCGTGGTTATTGTAACTTACATAAGGTTTTGTTTTAATTATTTTTGTATTATTCATAGGAAGAGGAATGAGATGGAAAAGCGTATTCGTACCTTTAGCCAAATTTGGCAGTCTTATATTAAAAATTAAGTTGCTATTATTATAATATGCTTGGGGTTCCAGAAGTTCGTAGAGGTGTCCGTCCGAAACTAAGTCAAACACATTGAAGACCTTAATTTTAGAAACACTTTTTCTAGATTCTCAATATGTTCCTGAAGGGATGTCGAAAATATAATGATGTCATCTAAATACACTAGACAGATTTTTCCAACCAAGTCATTTAGGACATTATCCATAACCCTCTGGAATGTTGAGGGTGAATTTTTTAAGCCAAAAGGCATTCTTACGTATTCGTAGTGGCCCCCTTCTACAGTAAAGGCCGTTTTTGATATGTCCTGTGGATCCATTTCAATTTGATGGAAGCCACTCGCTAAGTCCAAAGTCGAAAAGTTTTCAGATATGTTCGGAAGTGGGTACCTGTCCGAGACGGTTTTCTCGTTCAACTTCCTGTAATCAATGACCAGTCTCCATTTCGTCTTCCCCGAAGCATCTTTCTTCTTTTGAACAATCCATACTGGAGAGCTCCATGGGGAAAAGCTGGGCCTAATAATCCCCTGCTACAACATATCTGATATCTGTCTCCGAACTTCCTCTTTGTGAACGAAAGGATACCTGTAAGACCTAGTATAAATAGGAATATCGTCCGTTGTCCTAATTCTGTGTTTTATTTCATTCGTAAACGTCAACTTTTCATCCTCTCTATAAAAGATATCACTATATTTAGAACATATTTTCAAAAGTTTTTGGTTTTCTTCGCTATTCAGATGTTCCGTTCGGAGTAAGTCAGATAAATTTGCAATGCGTTCATTGTTTGATTTGTAATGCATATTAAAGCTATTAAGTTCGACGAATTTTTCCGAATCATAAGGACTTGTTTTAATGGGTTGCTCCAAGAAAATTGTTTGATCATTTCCTGTGGGATTAACTACCTCTATTGTACTAAACCAATCTTTTGCAAAGTATATGCCGGGAGAAATAAATAGCCCGTTGTCCAAAGTTATTGTATTTATCATAATATCTCCTTCTTTTGAAGCAACTGGCAGTTTTACGACTTGTTTCGAATTTGCCTCTATTGTCAATTTATCAGAGGAAAAATTCGGTTTCATTTTAAGAGGTATTGTAACATCATTTGTAGTTAGTATTTTATTTTCAAGATCAATTTTAGCTCTAATTTTTGTCAGAAAATCTAAGCCTAACAGTCCGTCAAAATAACCATGGAATTTAAAAACTGTGAATGTAAAAGTTCCTGTTTTCCTAATTTCTTTGAAAATAGGTAATGCCACTTGCTTGTCAATTATATATTTATGTAAGATAGTAGATATAGTTATTGGAATACATTTTTTGACATCTAGAGGATTTATAAATTCTGGATTTATAAATGAAGAAGAAGCTCCGGTATCTATGAGGAATTTTAATTGTTTGCCAAATGGAGAGCTTATACTGATATAGGGTAAAATACTACCATGTTTATTACAATCTATGTATCCTGTTTGTTTCTTGAGGCTAATCGCAAAAAATCCTGGTTGTCGTCAATATTGTAATTTTCATATTGGTCCAGGTTTATTTTGTTAGCGTGGTTAAGACATTGGATAGGGCTTTCATTTCAAGGACTTCTAAATTCATTAATCACCCCTATCATGAAAAATTTTTCCCTTTCCCTAAATTTGCAATCGTGAATTAATTTCATGTGAAAAAATTCCCATGTTCGAAAAAAATATGGCATCGCCGATTTTTATTCCCGTGAGTTTTTTAATATCAACAACAATGTGACTCAGCAAATATGTGACTTATTTCACAAACATTTTGATTGGGAATAAAAAATTAAGCACAATGTAAGTAGTTTTCTGGTTATTTTTTTTTAATATGTAGTTGTTTTTGATTGTTTGATTTGATTTTTAAGAGGAGTGGAAATGCAAACAAGCTACAGCTGGCTACATTGGTGGATATAATGTGTGGAAATCCCGACATTGCCAAAGGGTTTCATAAAGAGAAGAAGGAAACTGTGACTGACTTCTGGAGAAATTTAGAAATCCAATTAAATCAATAGCCGAATGGAAAAAAGTAAGCATTTTTCATTAACATGTTCATAATAATATTCAATTATTGTTCTGCTATATTAATAGGTTTGGGTTGATCAGAAGCGGTATGTTAAAAAGAAGGCCATTCAAAACACGCAAAATCGAAGAAAAACTGGCGGCGGCCCAAACAAGGAATACAGATTTTCTGCAACAGAAGAAGCAATTTGCTATCGCTAGACGAGAGTGTTGAAGGCGTAAAGGAAGCTCAAGTGTTTGGGTTGCAAAAGGCATGTGAAAAAATAATGCTGAAGAATTATGTGTTATTGCCGTGGACGACGATGACTCACCTGCAAACTTAAATATAAAGCAGCCTTGCAAGAAAACTAAAACAAATACAACAGGTTTCCTAGTGGAAGAGTTAGAAACTCAAAAATATCCTTATGGCCATTACGGTGAAGGCGTGGACGACGATAATACACCAGCAAACTCAAATGAAAAGCAGCCTTGCAAAAAAAGTAAAAAACCCAAAACAGATTTGTTACTAGATGAGTTAGAAACTCAAAAAAACCTTAGCCGCCATTTCGGTGAAGCAATTGACATGTGGAAAGAGCACAATAAGGAAGTAGAACATAGATTTAGAAAAATAAGCACAACGTTGATAGAAATACGGCAATTTAATAGTAATGGTGGACTTAAGATAGTAGTGATGGATAAGAGTAATGATGGATAAGATTATTATAACAATGTGATAACTTTTTAGTTTTAAAAACGTATGCCAGCTATGATCTTGGATGTTTTTTAAAGTATGTGCCTTTTTAGTAAAAATTTTCTTGTCATACAATACATGAAGTACAATAAAAAAAAAAATAACACAAATGTGATGTAGATTTAAGATTGCGTATATTTTCAAGAACATTTCACTAAAAGTAGATTGCGCTACACCAACGGACTGTGGCGCCTTTTCCCAAATACCGTGGCAAAAATACAAAATTTGATGACAAAATTTTGTTAAATGAATGATTACATCGTACAAAGAACTTCTTACTGATGCCAGTTCAAAAAAGTTTTTCTTAATTAGTTGAAAATTATAGCTGGTGGAGCTGCTTAAAGTTGGCAGTTTTTTAAGAAACCCCAAAAAAGGTGATTTTGAAAAAAAAAATAACATTTTAAAATTGAAATGCTAGAAACCTTGACTTTAGATCATTACTTTTTTGGTATCGTTTTAAAGGTACGTTTATTTTTTATTGAAATAACCAAAAAATTTGCATCAAATGCTCTACTTTTTCGGCAGTTGCCGCTTTTCAGGTACCCTATATTTAGGTAATTTTTACAAATAAAATGGAGCATATCTAAAAATGGTCTCGGCCAAATTTTCGGAGTATATTTGCTACACAATGCTTTAAATAATTTAACTAAACTTTGCCACCAAAAGTTGCCGTTTTGCTTGATATAAGAGGAAAACTGTTACAATCTCATAGTGAAAACGGTAATAATTCTGTTTTCACTGCAGCACGTATTTGTTACATATTTTAATTTCTCTCGTTCATACGAGATTGACACGATGACTTTTTGCCCTGCATTTTTCTTAAATTTTCTTTTATGTTGCTTTGTGTCCCGTTCGACAATAAACTCTAAAAAATTCATGGTAAAAATCCATCGGGCGAGTCCCGTATGAATCAGGTATGCATAACTATAACAATTTGTTTATTTAAATTTAAATTCGCATTCAACGTTTCTATGACCAATATATTTTATAACCAAGAATGTTGGAAAAACTACCAAATAAGAAAAAAAAATAACCAAAATTTTCAGGTACTTACATATGTATGTAGTTTAATGTTTGTCTTTTATTCTACAGATGGAAAAAAGTAACCAATTTTGATTAAACTTAACCAAAACGGCAACGTTTTTCGCATTATAAAAATAGGCAGGTACTTTTAAACTTTTGTTATACTGAGTAAAATAGAAAATGCAGTTTTACACTACAGGTAGTTGAGGCCTGGATTTCTGTTTTACAGCAGTAGATTAAACATTTTTTTATTTTTGGGTATAAATTAAGCCGGAATTGTGTAATCAAGCCAGTTAAGTTTTTACTTTGTAAAAGCAGTGATCATTAAGTTATACAATTTGATAGAGTCAATGTGCTATAATGTCATAAAGTCAGAAAGTCACATAATGAAAATGAGTTTAGAATGGCTATTGTGCAAAAATTACACAGTTTATCAGGATACCACGAAGAGGATGTGAAAACCACAATTCACTTCATTTACTTGCAAATTAATAAAAAATGGCTTGCCTCAAAACGAACGGCAAAAACCTTTATGGAAAAGAACTCAGACTGGCTAAATGGAGTAACAACTTTTGAAAACATAGAAGATCCGCATACATCTGCTGACAGCAAAAGAGGAAGACCTACAAAAACTATAAACAATATCAAACCCCAATAAAATATACCTACGCAATAATAACACTGTTAGAATTTTTTGGGCGTATTTTACTGAAAATCACCCTTTTAAGCAGGTAGGGCCTGCATTAAATGTTTTTGTTGTTATGAAATTAGAGAACAAAATTCTTTATAAATAACAAGATCATCACTTGATAATTTCAAATTTGTTACTTTGTTTTGACATGTTTTGCATAAAAAATTGGAAAAACTAAATTCCATTTACAAAAATGAAATAAAACATGCACAATGGCTGCATGACTTTGGGCAAAACTGGGACACACGGGTCTTATTTTCATTTTGGTCTTTTATCATTTAGTGGTGTCCGTATAGGGTTATTTTTTTCGTGTTGCAATTGTGTTATATATTACATAGCATTAATATTAAAAATATTTCAAAAATGTGTATTTATAGTAAAAATAAAAAATATTATATTACTCTAACATGTTAAATTACAGTGGTATTTTTTTCTGGACTTCCTTATGAGAATACCATTTGAAGCACCAAAAGTTGTGTTTGAAATGTTTTTTAAATTTTAAAAAGATCATAACTTCAAAAGATATGAATTTTGCGACAAAAGAGGTCAAAAGTTATTACCGTGCCCAATGCCTATCAAAATGCGGGAGCACTTATTTTGAAACTAAAGGACTTAAAATGGAAGTGATTTTTAACTATTGGATATATCTTGATAACTTAAAAAATTATGGTTTTTGCGATGAGAAAGCCACTGTGCGTAGTACCCTGTGATCATATGGACATGCAGGTTAGTTATTTTTTAGCGAAAGCGGTTATCTTTGAAATGCTTTATACATTTTTAAAACATCTTTATTATGTACTTTAAAGTTTATTATCTTTGTTATGAAACAGTGCCGCGGCTAACCTATGACTATCATGCATATTGAAGCTTGAGGAGTCTTCTTTCAAATTCTTTTTAAAATTTTTAAATATCTTTATTACTTTAAAACTTATGATTTTTGCAACGAAAAAAGTCAAAAGGCCCCACTGTGCAACGTCCATTTGCCGCCCAACACCTTTTTGATAACTTCCTTCTGCAAAAAAGCGTAGACATGCTGCCAGCTTCACAACCGACGGAATCGCTGAAGACTTTCTAACTGGTAAGCAGTTCTGGACCAATATATCTAAAAGGTATTTAAAAGCTTCTTTGTTCACTCTGAAATGTTGTTGGAACCTGCAAAGAATTTATTTAAATACATACTGCCAACAATTCTTCATGTTTTCACTTACATTACTTCCGATAAACACAGTGGATTTGATGTATCTCTCAAATTTCTTCTTCTAATTTTCTCCAATAATTTTTTATCTTCTTCTATTAACTTAAATCGGAGTGAAATACTATGCATTTTACTGAAGAAGTATTTCTTCCACATTACTAATGAATTCGTGGAGCAGTCTCGGGTTACCATCAAATTTGGGTAGGTCCTTGATGGCATCCGGAATTCGAAGTGAGTTAAAAATGTCATTACTAGTCATGTTGTTACTATTCGCTGTCACTTGAACCCCTGCTGTACTTGGAACTTCTGTATTCGAAAGCATATTAAAATCTAATCTAATGTCCTCGGATATAACGGGTAGGCTTCTTGACTTAAAAATCTTAAAACTTTTAGGATATGGAAGAAATCGAGATTTGTTACTCATCAAATATATAATAAACTTTTTTTATTTGCATAAGATAATTTGGTTCCAATTGATAAGAATTTGTAATTAAATAATGCCGACACAAAATAATTTAATTTGAATTATTATATATTTTTTTTTATTTTACTTTTTCACTTCTTCCCTCTAATTTTATTTATTTTGACAATGTATGTATGCTAACTTTTCTTTTAAATTGTAAAAATTATATTTTTAATGATTTTTTCAAGTGTTTACAAATAAATGGATAAATTTTTTTAAATTAATATATTTTTATTTAAATTTTTCCACTTCTTTTCTTTTAATTTCATCTATTTTCGTAATGTATGTATGTTAACTTTTTTTTCCTTTAAATTTTAAAATTATATTCTTAATGATCTTTTCAAATAAGCAGTTGAATTTCTTTTATTAAAAAAAAATTTCTATTATCTTTTCCTTATTTTCCTTCCCGTAATTCAATAAACCACTCAGTACTTACAGATCCCCTATGAGAATTGTTTAGGTCATTTTTCCAACTTGTACGACCTTATACCAATATGCTCTTGATATTTGTTCTCCGTCCGATATTCCCTCGAATTTTGAACAGGCGGCTTCTTATGTGGTCCAAGGATTTTTATTTGATTATTAACAAAGATTTTATTTTGTTAGCACTTGAATTTAAGCTTCAACCCGAGCCGTTGGCTTTCCGACTGCGCCAGTTACGTTAGTTACGTTGTTTCGTTATTGCACCAAATAAAACACTTGATCTTCTTGAAGTTTACACCAATAATAATCTTTATTTTAAAATTAACTTAACATGAAGGTAAGTAAATGAAATAAATTTGATGACTCAAGAAAAATGCAATAAAAATAAAACAATAATAATTGTATAAAAGTTGATAAACAGGAAGTAAGTATTAATTAGTACAAAAGTGTTGCAATGTTTTATTCTGCTGAATTTAAAATTAAAGGGAGAAATTATTATTAGTAGTTTATATGAATACAGTTTAGTTTGTAAGAATAATGTTTTATATTGCTGTTAACTATTTAAAATTCAAATGAAAATTTTATTAAGTGTGTCAATTGGGTGGAATCGAATAAAATAAAATACAATAAGAAAAAATTGGATTGGTATCTTCTGGAAATAAACTAAATGATTTGTTGTTGTTGTTTTATTGGTGTCTTCTGGGTTTTGGTGGGGGCTGATGTGACGACATAACTCCTCCCCCCTTAGAGTATTGGGTGGAATCGAATAAAATAAAGTACAATAAGAAAAAAATAAATTGAATGATTTGTTGTTGTTGTTTTATTGGTATCTTCTGGAAATAAACTAAATGATTTGTTGTTGTTGTTTTATTGGTGTCTTCTGGGTTTTGGTGGGGGCTGATGTGACGACATAACTCGTGCAGGAAATGTATATGCACTGCAACTGGAGGTGGAAAGAAAAATAAATAAAACAAAATTTTATAATATTACATAACAAGTTCTCTGGTAATTGCATCAAAATGCGAGTAATATATATACTATATAATATATACATATATATCAACTATTAGTTTATTGAGACAATTTTTGGCTGGTGTAATCAGATAGAAAATCTTTAAATACATGTGGGCACGTAAACAGAAATTTGTTTCTTTAAGTAATCAAGATTTTGGAACTTACAAATGCTTTGAATTTTATGTTTTAGTATTCTTTAAAAAATGAGCTGTGATAAATATTTTCATTTGTTATTAATTTTTTTGTTACTTCTACTAATTTGAATACTTATGCACACATATGTATGTATTATACATACATATGTATATATTTATACAGAATTTATTTATTTTTTCTTTAGTTTCCTTTTTTATTATTATTTATTGTATGTAAAATATGTATTGTAGTAAGGCATTTAAATAAACGAAGAATTTATTATTTCAATGGCTAAAAATGTTTTTCAATAAATATGCGCAATATAATATTTCTCTTCTTGCAGATATAGTTGGAAATTAACATTTACCAGACAGGGAGTCTTTTTCATTCAGAGCCATATTGTGGAGCTCTCTAATACTATTATGACTGCTGTCACATTTTTAAAACTCACAGTCAATTCATCAAGCAGACAGCGGCATCTTTTCTTCCAAGCCACGAAATAACACTCCACTGAATTTTCGGTAGCAATGCGAGCAACATTGTAATTTAATTCTTTATTAATATTGGGGCGAAGTATGGAGGAAAGCATTATGGAATAAGGTTGTATCCCGAATTTTCAAGCAATCGACATGTAAACTCTTTCTTTTTGATTTATTAAAAATCCAGCAGTGTAAAAAATTTGAAATTGAAAACAATAACAAATTTTAAATACATAATTTTTTTCTTCGAAATGTTAAGATTAAAGTTTTATTTGATGACTGAATGCACGTATGTATGTACGTATCAGTATGTTTATTTTATTCAAGGCATTACATGATCTAAAAAGTATGTAGTGGAAACCGATGAAAAAAGCTAAGAATTTAGCCACATATACAGAAACGGCCTTCAATGGGAGAAAACGGTAATTATTGATACTTGCTCAGATGATATTGATTGATAACTGCGTGTGTGTCACATTGTGCTTCCATTTAGATTTCAAAATCATTAACATTACCTTAGGAATGAAATAAATGGATTCTTTTTGCAGTAGTCAGTTATGTTAGAGTTTTCAAATGTCACATATGTTACTGATCGTGGAAACAATATTATTAGAGCTCTAAAAGATATAACCAAGTTAACTGTAATGCAAAAACTAATGCAGCAGCTGCTGAAAGACGAAGTATGTTAAGGGACATCAAATTTTCAAAGTCAATCAACCACAGAATGTCTTCCTTATTTTCTTAGTTCAAAATCACGAACCTAATATTGTGGCCTTAAAGGAAAATAGAAAATATTTTTACATATGTTATTTCTGATTTGATTATTTATTTTTTTGCCTCTGCTTGATATTATTGAGAAGCAGAGTCTTTTATGTAGGTAATTAGGCTGTTTGGTATAAACAATTTTATGCAGCAAAAAAGGAACTCTACATTTTAGTAAATTATCAAAAGCCATATTACATATTTGTGTTACATATCTTGAAATGCTGCAATTTCTTTTAATCCCATATATGTATCTTGCAATACTATCATATATCACATTGAGTCTGGGTTTGCTCACACTATCCCAACTAGCAAAAAGTTTGCAGCCATACATGAGGCTCTGCAGTAGGTAAGTCTTACCTAGCAACATTTAAATATGTGCTGGAGTATAGTATTGCGCCATCCATAGGTTTCTTAACATCCCAAATGTCATAATACAATTACTTCTGATATGGTCAGACCAATCCAAATGTTTATTAAAAAGTACGCCTAAGTTTTTTGCGGTATCAACAAATTTAATTACTTCGTCATTTATTTTTAATTGTGGTAAGTATGTTGGTAAGTGTTTTGTATTGTCAATAACCATAGCCATAGATCTTTTAGGCTTTAAACCAAGTCCATTACCAGATGTCCATAAATATATTCGCTTTAAGTCTTCATTTATTAAGTTCATACAATTAACAACGTCTGATACGTTACAGCGGATATAGAGCTGCACATCGTCCGCATACATTTGGATTTTACAGTATTTAAGTTGTAGAGGTACATCATTTGCGTATATTGAGTGCAACAATGGACCAAGTATCGAGCCCTGTGGTACCCTTCTAAGCATTGTGCAAGAATCGGAAGTGCTTGAGCCGTACGTATTGATTGACTACGACCACTAAGGTAAGAAGTTATTAGCTTCAAAGCTCTTGCTGAGAATTTACACATGTATCTAAGTTTGAGGGGGGTGGGCCAGTGCACTCCGGGCAAAGTTGTTGATTCCTCTCAACCTGGCGAAAAGCCAGCAGCGATCCCTGAAAATGGACTGGTCAAGCTGACATACTGCCTCCTCGTAGTGCCCCTGTATAGCCCCTACAGCACCCGCTTAGAGGTGAACAAAAATATGGAGCGAATCGCTCTGTCCATGGATCTAAGCCAGGACCCGGTCCTCCAGGTTCGGGGGTTTTGCGTGAAGGTAACTTCCCTACCGTGTAAGAACACATTAGTTTCGATACAACCACAAGAAGAAAATATAAATACGGATGACTTTATTGCTGACGACCAGGGACAACGAAATTAGGATAACGATTTTCGGTTCTGCACGTGGAATGTCAGGTCCCTGAACAGACTACGTGCAGCCGATGAACTTGCGGAGGTCCTGAAAGCCTATAAGGCTGACATCACCGCCATCCAGGTAGTGCGATGGGATGGACCAGGCAAAAAGAAAGTGAGAAACTGCGACATCTATTACGGTGATTGCTACAAAAAACCGCGACGACAGCGCTTGTTTGGATGCGGGTTTGAAGTTCGAAGCAGACTTAGGCCAGAGTCTTAAACTTTAAATACGTGAGTGAACGCCTCATTACAATTCGCATCAAAGCTAGACTCGGCAACATTAGCTTAATCTGCGCTCACGCCCCACACGGAGGATAAAGATGACGACAGCAAGGATGACTTTTATAGTCTCCTAGAAACAACATACGATCAATGCCCAAGCTACGACACCAAGATCGTCCTGGGAGATTTCAACGCAAAGCTGTGCTAGGAAGACATCTTCGCTAGAGTCATCGGAAAATACAGTCTGCATGACGACACCTCCGATAGCGGACTCAGGCTGCTAGACTTCGTAACGGGGCGAAACCTCACTGTAGCAAGCACGCGATTCCCTGACCTTAAAATCCACAAAGGGACCTGGGGTCCCCTGATAATCAACCGTCAACCAGATTGATCATATTGCGATCGACGGCAAACACTTCTCCAGCATTCTTGATGGCCTTGTTGTAGCCAAGGTAAGATCACCGATATCAGTAGCACAACGGAGTAGAGCACGACCACAACAGTTTGACGCCGCAAAGCTACAATCGCAATCGACCACAGGGAAATTTGCCGATCTAGTCTCATTTAAGCTCTCAGAGAGTTCAACCCTGCCAGGCGAAACAACCGATGAGGAATGGAACCGTTGCCAAAATGGCATCAGAGATGCAGCCTCTGATGTATTGGGTTTTAAAATGCCACCCGGAAAAAACCCATGGTTTGACGAAAAGTGCAGGCGAGCACATTCAGCGAAGCTAGCAGCGTATAAAACGACGTTTAAGCCGGTATTCTTGGCTTCTTAAAAGAAAGATGAAAGAGCATGACGGGTAAAACAACTATCCAATGGATATAAGCTTCGGACAGAACCCTGTCGTGACGAGGAGGGACAAAGTAGTAGAGTCGCAATCGATGCTGAGAATCTGGAAAGATTACTTCTGCAGACTGTTTAGCGGCGAGCAACACACCAATTCTATTGCCAGGCAAAATATTCTACCCCACCTAACAGACGATGATGGTAGAGAATTACGTTTCACCGACCTGAATGAAATCAAGATAGCAATATCGAAGTTAAAATCAAGCAAAGCTGCAGCGGCGGACGGACTGTCCGTGGAACTATAGGAAATAGGCAGGTACTTTTAAACTTTTGTTATACTGAGTAAAATAGAAAATGCAGTTTTACACTACAGGTAGTTGAGGCCTGGATTTCTGTTTTACAGCAGTAGATTAAACATTTTTTTATTTTTGGGTATAAATTAAGCCGGAATTGTGTAATCAAGCCAGTTAAGTTTTTACTTTGTAAAAGCAGTGATCATTAAGTTATACAATTTGATAGAGTCAATGTGCTATAATGTCATAAAGTCAGAAAGTCACATAATGAAAATGAGTTTAGAATGGCTATTGTGCAAAAATTACACAGTTTATCAGGATACCACGAAGAGGATGTGAAAACCACAATTCACTTCATTTACTTGCAAATTAATAAAAAATGGCTTGCCTCAAAACGAACGGCAAAAACCTTTATGGAAAAGAACTCAGACTGGCTAAATGGAGTAACAACTTTTGAAAACATAGAAGATCCGCATACATCTGCTGACAGCAAAAGAGGAAGACCTACAAAAACTATAAACAATATCAAACCCCAATAAAATATACCTACGCAATAATAACACTGTTAGAATTTTTTGGGCGTATTTTACTGAAAATCACCCTTTTAAGCAGGTAGGGCCTGCATTAAATGTTTTTGTTGTTATGAAATTAGAGAACAAAATTCTTTATAAATAACAAGATCATCACTTGATAATTTCAAATTTGTTACTTTGTTTTGACATGTTTTGCATAAAAAATTGGAAAAACTAAATTCCATTTACAAAAATGAAATAAAACATGCACAATGGCTGCATGACTTTGGGCAAAACTGGGACACACGGGTCTTATTTTCATTTTGGTCTTTTATCATTTAGTGGTGTCCGTATAGGGTTATTTTTTTCGTGTTGCAATTGTGTTATATATTACATAGCATTAATATTAAAAATATTTCAAAAATGTGTATTTATAGTAAAAATAAAAAATATTATATTACTCTAACATGTTAAATTACAGTGGTATTTTTTTCTGGACTTCCTTATGAGAATACCATTTGAAGCACCAAAAGTTGTGTTTGAAATGTTTTTTAAATTTTAAAAAGATCATAACTTCAAAAGATATGAATTTTGCGACAAAAGAGGTCAAAAGTTATTACCGTGCCCAATGCCTATCAAAATGCGGGAGCACTTATTTTGAAACTAAAGGACTTAAAATGGAAGTGATTTTTAACTATTGGATATATCTTGATAACTTAAAAAATTATGGTTTTTGCGATGAGAAAGCCACTGTGCGTAGTACCCTGTGATCATATGGACATGCAGGTTAGTTATTTTTTAGCGAAAGCGGTTATCTTTGAAATGCTTTATACATTTTTAAAACATCTTTATTATGTACTTTAAAGTTTATTATCTTTGTTATGAAACAGTGCCGCGGCTAACCTATGACTATCATGCATATTGAAGCTTGAGGAGTCTTCTTTCAAATTCTTTTTAAAATTTTTAAATATCTTTATTACTTTAAAACTTATGATTTTTGCAACGAAAAAAGTCAAAAGGCCCCACTGTGCAACGTCCATTTGCCGCCCAACACCTTTTTGATAACTTCCTTCTGCAAAAAAGCGTAGACATGCTGCCAGCTTCACAACCGACGGAATCGCTGAAGACTTTCTAACTGGTAAGCAGTTCTGGACCAATATATCTAAAAGGTATTTAAAAGCTTCTTTGTTCACTCTGAAATGTTGTTGGAACCTGCAAAGAATTTATTTAAATACATACTGCCAACAATTCTTCATGTTTTCACTTACATTACTTCCGATAAACACAGTGGATTTGATGTATCTCTCAAATTTCTTCTTCTAATTTTCTCCAATAATTTTTTATCTTCTTCTATTAACTTAAATCGGAGTGAAATACTATGCATTTTACTGAAGAAGTATTTCTTCCACATTACTAATGAATTCGTGGAGCAGTCTCGGGTTACCATCAAATTTGGGTAGGTCCTTGATGGCATCCGGAATTCGAAGTGAGTTAAAAATGTCATTACTAGTCATGTTGTTACTATTCGCTGTCACTTGAACCCCTGCTGTACTTGGAACTTCTGTATTCGAAAGCATATTAAAATCTAATCTAATGTCCTCGGATATAACGGGTAGGCTTCTTGACTTAAAAATCTTAAAACTTTTAGGATATGGAAGAAATCGAGATTTGTTACTCATCAAATATATAATAAACTTTTTTTATTTGCATAAGATAATTTGGTTCCAATTGATAAGAATTTGTAATTAAATAATGCCGACACAAAATAATTTAATTTGAATTATTATATATTTTTTTTTATTTTACTTTTTCACTTCTTCCCTCTAATTTTATTTATTTTGACAATGTATGTATGCTAACTTTTCTTTTAAATTGTAAAAATTATATTTTTAATGATTTTTTCAAGTGTTTACAAATAAATGGATAAATTTTTTTAAATTAATATATTTTTATTTAAATTTTTCCACTTCTTTTCTTTTAATTTCATCTATTTTCGTAATGTATGTATGTTAACTTTTTTTTCCTTTAAATTTTAAAATTATATTCTTAATGATCTTTTCAAATAAGCAGTTGAATTTCTTTTATTAAAAAAAAATTTCTATTATCTTTTCCTTATTTTCCTTCCCGTAATTCAATAAACCACTCAGTACTTACAGATCCCCTATGAGAATTGTTTAGGTCATTTTTCCAACTTGTACGACCTTATACCAATATGCTCTTGATATTTGTTCTCCGTCCGATATTCCCTCGAATTTTGAACAGGCGGCTTCTTATGTGGTCCAAGGATTTTTATTTGATTATTAACAAAGATTTTATTTTGTTAGCACTTGAATTTAAGCTTCAACCCGAGCCGTTGGCTTTCCGACTGCGCCAGTTACGTTAGTTACGTTGTTTCGTTATTGCACCAAATAAAACACTTGATCTTCTTGAAGTTTACACCAATAATAATCTTTATTTTAAAATTAACTTAACATGAAGGTAAGTAAATGAAATAAATTTGATGACTCAAGAAAAATGCAATAAAAATAAAACAATAATAATTGTATAAAAGTTGATAAACAGGAAGTAAGTATTAATTAGTACAAAAGTGTTGCAATGTTTTATTCTGCTGAATTTAAAATTAAAGGGAGAAATTATTATTAGTAGTTTATATGAATACAGTTTAGTTTGTAAGAATAATGTTTTATATTGCTGTTAACTATTTAAAATTCAAATGAAAATTTTATTAAGTGTGTCAATTGGGTGGAATCGAATAAAATAAAATACAATAAGAAAAAATTGGATTGGTATCTTCTGGAAATAAACTAAATGATTTGTTGTTGTTGTTTTATTGGTGTCTTCTGGGTTTTGGTGGGGGCTGATGTGACGACATAACTCCTCCCCCCTTAGAGTATTGGGTGGAATCGAATAAAATAAAGTACAATAAGAAAAAAATAAATTGAATGATTTGTTGTTGTTGTTTTATTGGTATCTTCTGGAAATAAACTAAATGATTTGTTGTTGTTGTTTTATTGGTGTCTTCTGGGTTTTGGTGGGGGCTGATGTGACGACATAACTCGTGCAGGAAATGTATATGCACTGCAACTGGAGGTGGAAAGAAAAATAAATAAAACAAAATTTTATAATATTACATAACAAGTTCTCTGGTAATTGCATCAAAATGCGAGTAATATATATACTATATAATATATACATATATATCAACTATTAGTTTATTGAGACAATTTTTGGCTGGTGTAATCAGATAGAAAATCTTTAAATACATGTGGGCACGTAAACAGAAATTTGTTTCTTTAAGTAATCAAGATTTTGGAACTTACAAATGCTTTGAATTTTATGTTTTAGTATTCTTTAAAAAATGAGCTGTGATAAATATTTTCATTTGTTATTAATTTTTTTGTTACTTCTACTAATTTGAATACTTATGCACACATATGTATGTATTATACATACATATGTATATATTTATACAGAATTTATTTATTTTTTCTTTAGTTTCCTTTTTTATTATTATTTATTGTATGTAAAATATGTATTGTAGTAAGGCATTTAAATAAACGAAGAATTTATTATTTCAATGGCTAAAAATGTTTTTCAATAAATATGCGCAATATAATATTTCTCTTCTTGCAGATATAGTTGGAAATTAACATTTACCAGACAGGGAGTCTTTTTCATTCAGAGCCATATTGTGGAGCTCTCTAATACTATTATGACTGCTGTCACATTTTTAAAACTCACAGTCAATTCATCAAGCAGACAGCGGCATCTTTTCTTCCAAGCCACGAAATAACACTCCACTGAATTTTCGGTAGCAATGCGAGCAACATTGTAATTTAATTCTTTATTAATATTGGGGCGAAGTATGGAGGAAAGCATTATGGAATAAGGTTGTATCCCGAATTTTCAAGCAATCGACATGTAAACTCTTTCTTTTTGATTTATTAAAAATCCAGCAGTGTAAAAAATTTGAAATTGAAAACAATAACAAATTTTAAATACATAATTTTTTTCTTCGAAATGTTAAGATTAAAGTTTTATTTGATGACTGAATGCACGTATGTATGTACGTATCAGTATGTTTATTTTATTCAAGGCATTACATGATCTAAAAAGTATGTAGTGGAAACCGATGAAAAAAGCTAAGAATTTAGCCACATATACAGAAACGGCCTTCAATGGGAGAAAACGGTAATTATTGATACTTGCTCAGATGATATTGATTGATAACTGCGTGTGTGTCACATTGTGCTTCCATTTAGATTTCAAAATCATTAACATTACCTTAGGAATGAAATAAATGGATTCTTTTTGCAGTAGTCAGTTATGTTAGAGTTTTCAAATGTCACATATGTTACTGATCGTGGAAACAATATTATTAGAGCTCTAAAAGATATAACCAAGTTAACTGTAATGCAAAAACTAATGCAGCAGCTGCTGAAAGACGAAGTATGTTAAGGGACATCAAATTTTCAAAGTCAATCAACCACAGAATGTCTTCCTTATTTTCTTAGTTCAAAATCACGAACCTAATATTGTGGCCTTAAAGGAAAATAGAAAATATTTTTACATATGTTATTTCTGATTTGATTATTTATTTTTTTGCCTCTGCTTGATATTATTGAGAAGCAGAGTCTTTTATGTAGGTAATTAGGCTGTTTGGTATAAACAATTTTATGCAGCAAAAAAGGAACTCTACATTTTAGTAAATTATCAAAAGCCATATTACATATTTGTGTTACATATCTTGAAATGCTGCAATTTCTTTTAATCCCATATATGTATCTTGCAATACTATCATATATCACATTGAGTCTGGGTTTGCTCACACTATCCCAACTAGCAAAAAGTTTGCAGCCATACATGAGGCTCTGCAGTAGGTAAGTCTTACCTAGCAACATTTAAATATGTGCTGGAGTATAGTATTGCGCCATCCATAGGTTTCTTAACATCCCAAATGTCATAATACAATTACTTCTGATATGGTCAGACCAATCCAAATGTTTATTAAAAAGTACGCCTAAGTTTTTTGCGGTATCAACAAATTTAATTACTTCGTCATTTATTTTTAATTGTGGTAAGTATGTTGGTAAGTGTTTTGTATTGTCAATAACCATAGCCATAGATCTTTTAGGCTTTAAACCAAGTCCATTACCAGATGTCCATAAATATATTCGCTTTAAGTCTTCATTTATTAAGTTCATACAATTAACAACGTCTGATACGTTACAGCGGATATAGAGCTGCACATCGTCCGCATACATTTGGATTTTACAGTATTTAAGTTGTAGAGGTACATCATTTGCGTATATTGAGTGCAACAATGGACCAAGTATCGAGCCCTGTGGTACCCTTCTAAGCATTGTGCAAGAATCGGAAGTGCTTGAGCCGTACGTATTGATTGACTACGACCACTAAGGTAAGAAGTTATTAGCTTCAAAGCTCTTGCTGAGAATTTACACATGTATCTAAGTTTGAGGGGGGTGGGCCAGTGCACTCCGGGCAAAGTTGTTGATTCCTCTCAACCTGGCGAAAAGCCAGCAGCGATCCCTGAAAATGGACTGGTCAAGCTGACATACTGCCTCCTCGTAGTGCCCCTGTATAGCCCCTACAGCACCCGCTTAGAGGTGAACAAAAATATGGAGCGAATCGCTCTGTCCATGGATCTAAGCCAGGACCCGGTCCTCCAGGTTCGGGGGTTTTGCGTGAAGGTAACTTCCCTACCGTGTAAGAACACATTAGTTTCGATACAACCACAAGAAGAAAATATAAATACGGATGACTTTATTGCTGACGACCAGGGACAACGAAATTAGGATAACGATTTTCGGTTCTGCACGTGGAATGTCAGGTCCCTGAACAGACTACGTGCAGCCGATGAACTTGCGGAGGTCCTGAAAGCCTATAAGGCTGACATCACCGCCATCCAGGTAGTGCGATGGGATGGACCAGGCAAAAAGAAAGTGAGAAACTGCGACATCTATTACGGTGATTGCTACAAAAAACCGCGACGACAGCGCTTGTTTGGATGCGGGTTTGAAGTTCGAAGCAGACTTAGGCCAGAGTCTTAAACTTTAAATACGTGAGTGAACGCCTCATTACAATTCGCATCAAAGCTAGACTCGGCAACATTAGCTTAATCTGCGCTCACGCCCCACACGGAGGATAAAGATGACGACAGCAAGGATGACTTTTATAGTCTCCTAGAAACAACATACGATCAATGCCCAAGCTACGACACCAAGATCGTCCTGGGAGATTTCAACGCAAAGCTGTGCTAGGAAGACATCTTCGCTAGAGTCATCGGAAAATACAGTCTGCATGACGACACCTCCGATAGCGGACTCAGGCTGCTAGACTTCGTAACGGGGCGAAACCTCACTGTAGCAAGCACGCGATTCCCTGACCTTAAAATCCACAAAGGGACCTGGGGTCCCCTGATAATCAACCGTCAACCAGATTGATCATATTGCGATCGACGGCAAACACTTCTCCAGCATTCTTGATGGCCTTGTTGTAGCCAAGGTAAGATCACCGATATCAGTAGCACAACGGAGTAGAGCACGACCACAACAGTTTGACGCCGCAAAGCTACAATCGCAATCGACCACAGGGAAATTTGCCGATCTAGTCTCATTTAAGCTCTCAGAGAGTTCAACCCTGCCAGGCGAAACAACCGATGAGGAATGGAACCGTTGCCAAAATGGCATCAGAGATGCAGCCTCTGATGTATTGGGTTTTAAAATGCCACCCGGAAAAAACCCATGGTTTGACGAAAAGTGCAGGCGAGCACATTCAGCGAAGCTAGCAGCGTATAAAACGACGTTTAAGCCGGTATTCTTGGCTTCTTAAAAGAAAGATGAAAGAGCATGACGGGTAAAACAACTATCCAATGGATATAAGCTTCGGACAGAACCCTGTCGTGACGAGGAGGGACAAAGTAGTAGAGTCGCAATCGATGCTGAGAATCTGGAAAGATTACTTCTGCAGACTGTTTAGCGGCGAGCAACACACCAATTCTATTGCCAGGCAAAATATTCTACCCCACCTAACAGACGATGATGGTAGAGAATTACGTTTCACCGACCTGAATGAAATCAAGATAGCAATATCGAAGTTAAAATCAAGCAAAGCTGCAGCGGCGGACGGACTGTCCGTGGAACTGTTTAAGGCAACCGGAGATGACCTGGTTGGGCGCATGCATCAGCTCATCTGTAAGATATGGTCAGAGGAAAGCATGCCCAACGAGTGGAATCTCAGCATCATTTGCCCGATCCACAAAAAAGGAGACCCCTTCAACTGCGCCAACTACCGAGGAATAAGTCTCCTGAACATCGCCTACAAGATCTTCTCTGCCGTTTTGTGTGAGTGCCTGAAACCATTCGTGAACAGTTTGATAGGTCCTTATCAGTGTGGTTTCAGTCCGGGGAAGTCCACCATTGACCAAATTTTCACACTACGGCAGATCCTGGAAAAGACCCAAGAGATGCAAATCGATACCCACCACCTATTCGTCGATTTTAAGGCCGCATATGACAGTGTTTATAGGGACGAGCTATACAAACCCATGTCTAGTTTTAACATTCCTACTAAACTCGTCAGGCTGTGTAGGATGACGATGGAGAACTCTCGTTGCTCCATCAAAGTCGGTAACGAATTCACCGAGACCTTCAATGTCAGAAGGGGATTTAGACAAGGCGACGCACTGTCATGTGACTTTTTTAACATAATTCTTGAGAAGATCGTGCAAAACTCACACGCCAACAACAGAGGCACGATCTTCCAAAAGTCCGTCCAACTGCTAGCATACGCTGACGACATTGACGTGATTGTCGAACAACGAACAAAGCAAGCCGTCAATGAAGCGTTTGCTGGTATTTCAACGGAGGCGGCCAAAATGGGTCTAGCGGTGAACGAGGGCAATACGAAGTATATGCTGTCATTAAAAAAGGACGCGCAACACCGACGACTGGGCCAGAACGTCACCATAGGCAGCTATAACTTCGAGGTAGTGAAGGACTTCGTCTACCTTGGCTCCCAAGTCAACAATATAAACAACATCAGTACCGAGATCAAGTGCAGAATAACTCTTGTAAATCGCTAAGTTTGTTGGTTGAGGCCCAGGTTCACCCCGGACTGTAGCGCCAAAGGAAGAAGATTTAAGTTTGAGGCCAATAATACTCTATTCAACTGTATCGAGGGCCTTAAAGTGGTCACGTAGAATTAGAAAGGATACGATATTACATTTGTCTATTTGACTCCTGATTTGCAACTATGTATCGGGCTAAACTCAGACTGTCTAGCAGTAAGTTAAGAATTTTCATACAAATAGCTGTTTATCTGGACATAGGTAAGCTTTTCGAAGACTTTAGAGAAAAGAGCAAAGTCGCTATGGGCCGGTAGCTCTTGTCAGGTTTAGGGATTGGTATAATTTTGCATATCTCCACGTAGATGGATATATAGATGTTGTAATAATAGTATTCAACAAATGTGTAAAATACAACACGGTATATGGAAGGTTACGGTTTAAAAACTTCGGAAGCATTCCATCATGCCCAACAGAGTTAAATTTTATGTCACAAAATGATTTAAACACCTGTTCCTGCGTGAAATAAGTAAAGTTGAAACACCGAAACTCTTGAGGATTTGAGCAGTCCATGCTATTTGTGTTGTTGTAAAAGTTAATATCAATTGTCGGCATCTGTATGTTTGCAAACTGTTGATTTAATTTATTAACGTCAACCGCATCACAGACATGTCATTGATAATACGTACTTTTCTTGTCTCCGTCCATTTGAATCAACTGCTGTTTGAAACTTGTTTTTATAAAAATTCATTTCAGATTATTATATTCAAGTTAATATTGGCTCTTGCATTTCTAAAAATTTCGTAAAGATCGGGAACTCTAAGCCGTTTCCACCTTTTATATGTATAATTTCTACCTTTAATCAAAGTTTTAATCTCAATTGTAAACCACGGCTTTTCGTTTCTTATAACTTTTCTTTTGATAGGAATATATTTCTCATAAAAAACGCTGCTCCAGTTTATAATCGTCAAGTCGTCATACAGTGAGTGGTAATTAATGTTTTTAAAGTCTCTATACTCTAGCATGTTTGGTGGTGCTATGGATAAGACTTAAAGTTATAAGAAAAATATTATAAATCGTGCTTAGAGAACATTGATGCTGACAGCTGTTCAAATAACTGCAATTTGGAATTGTTGTTAACAAAGCATAGATCTATAAGTGTACTCCAGTTGGTTGTAAAGTGAGGGTAATTTTTATTTACTAAGTGCAGCCAATAGAACTCATATCTTCCATTAGGCTCGTATCTTCCAAAATGTTTGCATTGCATACACCAGCCATTATTATATCATTGTGACCAAGAGCTCATATGCTAAGTTGCTCAAGGAAAGAATTAATGTTAATATATTTGTTTGGTTTATATATATTTCCAATGAGCAATATTACATTGTTATTAATAAGCTCAACGAAAATACGAGTATATTCAATGCTATCTCCAAAAACAAGTTTATATTTTGTTTCACATGAAATACTGGATCTTATATACATGGGAACACCACTGCCAGTAGTTAACCTGTCAGAGCGATACAAATTATAGCCGCTCAGATTATAGACAATATCTCCAACATCCGGATAGAACCACAATTCTGAGACGCATATCACATCAACATTGGAATCTTCAAGAACAAGTTGCAATTTATCCATTTTGTTCTTTAAGCGATGAGCATTTAAGTGGCCTATTTTAAGACCAAAGCAATTCTTAGACAGTATTCTTACCATAGATGTCAGATTTTACCTAGAGCCAGCCCCCAAATCATCAGAACATAATGTCATTAAAAAAGTTTACAACAATTTTCGTAATGCAAGCAATAGAGTGTTTTAAGACCTTAACAGTTTTTTTGTAAATAGAACAACGTTTTTGATTTGACAAAAAATTTGTTTTAACAATGACATTTTTATGATTACATATTACAACTATGAAAAATTTTAGTAACATATAAATTATAAGATTATTCAATAAATTCTTCTGATCGAAAAAACTTGTCTAATGAACTTAGCTCATCGACGCGTTTGGCGTCATCAGTTTGCTGCTATTTTATGTAAGCAGATCCACGACTTGTAAAAGCTGTTGATATTACATTATCTCTCTTCAATTGATATGCACGAAAAAAGATTGTGATTAATGACCCAATTGTGATAAAAGAGTATTATATGTTAAAATTATCAGAAAGAAGCAAGTAAAGTACGCCAGATATCCAGGCGGCAATGAGTTCCCTTTTACTGCAAGAATACAAACCAATATTGCCTGCCAGTTCATCAGTAGTCACATTTATGCCAAACTCTGCAAATATAAGATTCTTATTCCTTACCATAGTAGAGCCCACTTCGGAAACTGGTTGATAAGAAATTGAACGTTATTGTTATAAAAACTTTACAGTTGATGTTTTAGATGTAATGTTGTAATGGGGAAACAACGCCATCAAACATCCAAAAATTAACTATATTAGGTATAAAAATATTGAGATATCCTACCAGCAGCGCAACCTTTTGAACAAAAACAGCCAATGTTGTAGCAATGCTGGAAGAAAATTGCCAAAAATTACCATGTCACAATATCCGTTTGCTTCAAGAGGTTGATAAAGTTAACTTAAAGTGACTTGAAGGCACATCAGTGCTATCCAACTGCCTAGGAAGCACATGGAAGAAGACGATTGCTTTGATGGTCCGTCAGTAGGTTGTATTTCAAGGTCAAATTGGAGAGCAACAACTTACGAAGATTCCATCCACTCGCGTTCGTGTGGTGGTCTCCTCAGGTCAACCTTCGAACCCATGTAGCTGTGTTTTCAAATAGACCCATATCGACGACAATCTCCCCACATTGCAAGGCGTCCCTAATGAAGACAGCAGTACCATCCCCTCGTCTACCCGGCTGGTCATATCTAAATATTTTGTACCCGGGTATGTCAAGCCTATATCGGAAGTTGAGGGGATGCTCAACTACCATTAAAAAAAATTAACATAAGTCAAAGTAATGTCTTATATGTCTTGAAATTATTGAGTTAAGGTTGATGAAAAATTTCCCTGAGTTCATTAGCCATTCTGTGTTATTGTCATTTGTATTCCAAGTAAGGTGCGGGATCTGTCTTCGTCGTTTTCAAGCTAACAGTTTTTTTCACAAACCCTCCAATCCTGTCCAGGCGTTTCAAAAGCCCATCCCCTTTGCCTATATGGTCAAATTAAACCATGGCCATCTCCAATGAGACCTAATTACTAACTGGTCGCGCTGGTCCAGTGAGGGCGTACTCCTGTCCGGAGGCCTTATTTTGTCCCATAGTAGTTTACAGAGAACTACCAATTGCTGCTGCGTGGGCGTCAAGAGTGTCCAGCCCGACATCCTCAATGGACTCTATCGTGGCATCCCGAGCATCTTGAGCAAGTCCCTCGCACATAATGTTATCGATCCTTTTCCTCAGCTTCTTATTGTCACCTGCAAAAATTCCAACTTTCCGATCAGAGTCGGTCAGCCTTTCGAGCAGGCGGTTATTGATGTCGCGGCGCTCATCCATATTCAACTGCACCCTCTCACTTCTAGTTTTTTCCTCTTCTTAGGGTCTACATCTTTCTCGCCATTCATACCGGTGGCTATGAGGTTACTATTTTTAGCAGCTGCTAATTTGGTGGACAAATAACTACAGCACCCGCAAGAAAAGCAAGTACACTGCCTACTATGAGCTTCTCAAAAAACAAGGTATGGTTGGATAACTATTTAAAGTTACTCCGAAGAGAAGCCTCATTCCACTCACAATTGAATAGTCACGTCACAAGCACTTTCTAAACAACTTTCTTTGTCTCTGTCGCTCAAAGAAGAACTCCAATTGCGTCTTAGTTTAAAATATTGCTGCTAAGCTTTTACAAGTCATGGTTGTTGAATAAGTAGTTTTAATAGTTGCTTACAATAGTATTAAAAGGAGCTTTGTTGCATACGGAAAACTTCCGCTTTCTTCAAATATTCAAAAAGAACCTACAGTGCTGTACTTAAAATAACATAAATGATAATAGAAAAAAATTAATTAAATATAATTTGCTTGAAAGTTTCTTTTGTTATTTAAATTTAAAATAGAATTATTTCCCATTTTGTAAAGCTTTCCATTAAACACCTGTTTGCTACTTGTACGAGAATTTCTGATTGAAACGATTTGTTTTATTTTAATTAATAATTCAATTAATTTTCTTTATTTAAATTTATAAAAATATTATTATAATTCGTGACGAACAACTTCAATTCCAAAAAGCTAATGATCGATAATTTTATGTATTCAATGCTACAAAGCTACCTATTTTTAATGCAAAAGAAAAATGCAAGAGAAAGAAAAGAGAATATTACGTTACGTTAATTCAGGGTTCGGAAATCATCAGGGGTATAAAAATCCTGAACGTTCCTCCCCCACTAAGGACGATAGTTCTTAAACCGGTTGGCTAATGGAATTGGTGGCCTCGACATTAGATTCGGGAAGAAAACAAATTTTTGCCACAGGACGTTTCAAGACCTTTCCATTGCTGTATAGCGTAACAACTCGAATAACACCATCTGAACCTGGATGTACTTGTTCTACTCGAGCTAGTGGCCAGTGTCCTGGTGAAAATCTTTCATCTAGAACAAGCACGATATATCCAATTTTTATTTCCCGTTTTCCTGAATTCCATTTTGGTCTTGAATGTAACCTACAAAGGTATTCTTTAGTCCACCGTTGCCAAAAGTGTTGTTTTAATTTTTCGATTCACTTCCATCGTGATAAGTGATCTATTTGAGTATCAAGAAGATCTTCGTCGGAAACAGTAGTAGTTGGTTCTCCAACCAAAAAATGAGCTGGTGTCAATACATTTAAGTCAGCTGGATCAGATGAGAGCGGGCAAAGCGGCCTAGAATTTAGACAACTTTCAATTTGGCTCAATAGGGTAGCTAATTCCTCAACAGTTAGGGTATGATCTTTCATAATACGGCGCAAATGGTGCTTCGTTGATTTTACACCGGCTGTCCATAATCCTCCGAAATGCGCGGAAAGGGGGGGGGGGGGGGGAATGAAGTGCCAGTTAGTTCCATCATTGTTGAGAGTTTCTGCTAACTCGTTATTAAGAGAACTCTTTGCGCGGTTGTGTAGAGCGCGTAGCTCTTTATTTGCACCAATAAATGTTGTTCCGCAGTCAGAATACAAATCGGTGCATGGCCCTCGTCTTGAAATAAATCGCCTGAAGGCAGCCACGAAGGCAAAAAAGCCACGGTGGTGAGACTTGATACCAATTCTAGGTGCACTGCCTTTGTGCACATGCATACAAAGAGACATATGTAACCCTTTGAAGTTGTGCTTCGACGAAGGGTTGATTGTTTTATCATTATGGGTCCTGCATAATCAAGTCCGCTGTGTTTGAATGGCCGTGCAAACTGAACACGAACAGATGGCAAATTGCCCATTATCTGTTGTGAAGCCTTGGCCGCATATCTTAAACAGATAACACATTTACGTTTAACGGCCTTTGCTATATTTATTGAGGAAATTATACAGAAGCGAGACATCACATAAGATTGCATTAACTGAACACCGCCATGTAATGTTTTAAAATGGGCATCTACAACAATAAGTGGTGAAATGGGATCGTGTTTTGTTAATAATATTGGATGCTTCTTATTGAATTCAACATAATATGTTGCCTTATTAATTCTGCCACCAACACGAATCAAGCCTTCATTATCTATAAATGGTTGAAGCTGCAGAATTTTACTATTATAAGGTAAACATTTTTGTTTTTGAAAACATTTAATTTCTTCATGAATTTAAATTTGTTGACATTGTTTAACTAAAACTAGTTGAGCTCGTTTTAATTCAAAAGTTGAAAGATATTTGCATTTGTTTAAATTTGAGCCATCAGGATTTAAGTTTAGTACTTCACTGGGTTTATTTCTATTTATTAAATGTTTTAAGTTGTAATACCATCGTAGTATGTAGGCTGTTACTCGTTGTAATTTTGTGAACGTAGAAAATTTTGAAAAGAATTCTGGATAGGATTTTTGATTATTTGATATAACTATTGTGGCTGTAGCAACTCCTATTACCATCCTCGTCGTTGGTGAGGAATTTGTAAATTTTTCACTGGCCAAGTTTCTGGACTATTTATTAGCCAAGTGGGCCCGTTCCACCAAAGTGTTTATGAACATAAGTCTTGGGGAGGTAGACCCCTTGTTGCACAATCTGCAGGATTGTGTTTTGTAGAGACGTGTTTCCAGTCTATAACGTTTGTAAGTCGTTGTATTTGGGAAACTCGATTTGCCTCATAAACTGGCAATAATGAAGACTGACATTTTACCCAATTCAAAACAGTGCTACTGTCTGACCAATATGTAATTTTATTGATATTTAAACTTAAACTGCGTTTAACTTTGTTTGCGAATTCAGATACTAAAACGGCAGCATTTAATTCGAGCTTTGGAATGGTAAGTATTTTCAAGGGTGCCACTTTGGTTTTGGCCTGTATGAGACTAACATCTTCAGACACAGATCTGATGTAAATTGCCGCTGCAAAAGCTTGTGTTGATGCATCACAAAATCCGTGTAGTTCGACAGAGGCAGTAGACAAACACTGAAACCAACGTGGTATAGCAATTTTTTCGATAGATGTTAATGCTGCCCGATAATTTATCCATTCATCGCTTAGTAGCTTAGGTAGTTCATCTGACCAATCAAGTTTTTCGCGCCAGATTTTTTGAAACATTATTTTCGCGATAATAGTAGTAAGAGCCAGCCAACCAAGAGGGTCAAAAAGTCTTGCAGAATCAGACAGTACTGCGCTTTTTGTTATTTTCTCAGTAAAGTTATAATTAATTTTAAAATAAAAGCAATCAGTTTGCGGGTCCCATGATAAACCTAGAGCTTTCACCATTTCACGATTTTTCAGCTCAAAATTGTTTGTTGCTAGGCTATCTTTTGGAATATGTTTTAAAAACGCCAAGGAGTTAGATTTCCACTTACGTAAATTAAATCTCGCACTGGTTAATAGAGCACAGAGTTGTTGCTGTAAATTTGTGGACTCATGAAAAGTATCTGCTTCGGAGATAACATCGTCAACATATGTGTCACTTTGAAGAACCTTACTAGCAAGCGGGAAGGTTTTTTGTCCGTCAGAAGCAATTTGTTGAATTACTCTTATTGCAAGAAACGGTGCACAGGTGGTGCCATATGTCACGGTTTTAAGTTTATAGATATTAATGTCGTTTGTGTTTTCATCCCTCCACAAAATGCACTGATAATTTTGATGCTCTTCACAAACATTATCTGCCTAAACATTTTTTCTAAATCAGCAGTAAATGCGATTTTAAATCGTCGCCATCGTGTAATTATATCTGGCAAGTCATTTTGTAAAGGTGGTCCAGGGCTTAACTCTTCATTTATAGATGTTTGCGGTGGTGTTTTACTGCTGCCATCGAACACTACTCTCAGTTTAGTAGTGGTACTATTTACTTTCACGAAAAACACCGTGATGCGGAAAAAATAGCATTCATTTGGAATATCATGTGGATATTTACCTATTTCTTCCATATGGTTTAGTTTTATGTACTCAGCCATAAATTCTTTATATGCTGCTGCAAACTGTTGTCTTGTTGTAAACAAAGATTCTAAATGTTTTAATCTTCTCAATGCACTGTAATCTGTATTGTTGAATTTAGGCAACGGCTTTCCTAAAAGTATATCTTTAAAAGGTAAGTGTACTGTGTACCGACCACTGGTACTTTTTGTGAAGGTTTGCAAAAAATGGTTCTCACACAATTCCTCTTCAATCGATAGTTTTCTTTCGTCGCATAGTTCCTCTTGCTCCCAAAACAGTCGTAGTTGCGTTTCAAGGTTACAGACGTTTACGTTTACCTGGGGGAGAGTAGAGCTGTTTGCAAGAGGACCAGATACCAGCCACCCAAACTGACTCTCCTACTATGCGGAATTTTCACGGAATTTTGTAGTAAAATCTCACCATAGATATCACTTCCCAATAAGATATAAATATTTGCTGGTAAATAAAATTGTCGATTTGATAAATAAAATTCGTTTAAATTCGGCAAATCATGTTTATTAATGTTTTCAGGTTTATATGCCATCAATCTTGTTATTACTAGTGCATTTATTCGTAAACAAAAGCTTTTGTTGTAATTAGAGGTCAGCTGTAGATCAACACCAGAATTTACAGACGTTCTGTTATTTTTTCCAATTCCAGTTACAGAGGTATTAACCATTCTCCTTTTATGTAGATTTAAAAGATGTGTCAATTCAAGTGTTATGAAAGAAGCTTGCGATCCTGGATCAATTAAAGCTTTTACCATATGTTCACCTTTGTTATGTTTAACTAAAACATTGGCTGTAGCTAAGAGAACTTGAGGTCGTTTATTAACATCTTGTGAAGTAACATGACATATAACATACATATAACTCGTTATATTGTATCGCTCGTTAGATTGGACAGTTTGATGATTATGTTGTAATGATGTGGATTGTATGTTAGCAAAAGGTTGAGTGCGTTGAATTTCTGTAAAGAAAGCACTATGTAAAATAGTGTGGTGCTTTTGTTTACATTGTTGGCTGCGAGCTGTTGAACTACAGTGATTTATGCAGTGGCCGCTATGTAAGCAATTTGAACAAATGTTATTTTGTTGTATTAGAGATTTTTTTCTCTGCTGTCGATAATGACGATAATTTAAAGCATTTATACAGTGGATGACGACGTTTGCAGCAAGGGCAGAGATTATTATTTATCGCCGTGTTGTTAGTGTGAAAGTTTCTCTTACTAAATTGTTGCACTGTATGTTTACTTACTTTTGGTTTTTCTGGTTTCATCGCAGAATTTGCTTCTTCTACAGATTCTAGTGTGCGAAAGGACATTTCTAAAAATTGCAACATACTTGTCATAGATGGTATTTCATTATCAAAATTGTTAGACTGTTCCCACTCTTTCCTTGTTTGTGTATCCAGTTTTTGGCTTGTTATAAAAATCAATATAGCATCCCAATTGTCAACATCAATGGTTAAAGATTTTAATAAAGCGATTGTTGAACGAGTAGTATCAAGCAAATTTTTAATACTTTTGAATGACCTATCACAATTAGGTAGGTTGAATAGTTTTGTCAGTATTTGTTCAACAATTTTGCGTTTGATGTGGTACCTTTCTTCTAAGGCATTCCATGCTGCTGCGTAATTGTTATCTGATGCGGGATATTGATTTATAATCTCTAGTGGAGACCCTTTGCATGAACTTTTAAGGTAAAAATATTTTTGAATGTTAGAAAGGGAATGATTGCTATGGACTAATGAAATAAACATATCACGATAAGGTATCCATTCAATGTAGTCGCCTGTAAATGATCGTAGCTCAATTTTTGGCAGTCTTGTACTTGAAGTAAATGAAGCGTTTTGGAACGTTGTAGATGCGAGGGTACTTTACATATGTGGCTGTGAGATCGTTGGCTCTTGCGCAAGATCCAGAAGTTGTCGAAAAATATGTAATAATAATCCTCGTTTATATATGATACATCACTTTCACGTATAGTGTTTTCATGAACATATTCGCATATTTGATCGTGATTATCTTTAAAGTTTTTATAGGTTAGTTCAACTTCTTCGAGTACCGTTTGTACATAACCTCTTGTGAACTCGTCTTTCGGCTTCGATTCAATTTTACTCAGCAGTTTTTGTAAATGTCGGTTTGTAGCCTTTTGAGCCTCGACAAGAGATAGAAGTGACCCCATTTTGTGAAGTTCTCAACGATAACAAATTTTATTTAATTTGTTTTGCACTTTCCGATATAACCAATCGTTTGGAATCGTTGGAATTCAATTATCCGCCAATTGCATCAAAATTAAAGGCTGAACGAAATATATCCACGTAGGAGGAGTATAAATTTTGCGCTTTGTTGAAGGATGCGTAATAATTTTTATAAAGTTATTATTTTCTATCTAGAGTTGATAAGTTCTTGATAAGATTCAGCAATAAAAAAAACTCCTCCTGTGACAGTATTTAATTGATATAAGCTTATTGGATTTTTGGGATTCTCTCTCTACAGAATCAATTAAAATTTGCGATCTTTTTCGTCTATCAGATGATGCTAATTTGTTTAGTCGAAATGACTAAAGTGTGATTATAGGATCCTGTTGAATTATTGGACTAACCATGAAGATGTCATTCAAAGAAATATTTGAGGAGGTACGACAAAACGCGTCAAAAATAGCGCTTTGAGGGCGTAAACCTGAATGATGGGGAGTTACATAATGAGGAAATTCTAAGCATTTGAAGGCCACGGGTGACATGTGACCCAGTTTGACGTATTAGTGCATAAAATCAGAATACATCTGTTTTATATTTGCATCTCTGGAAAGACGCGAGCGAATTACCTAGAAGTTTTGGTGATGATTTAAATGGTAAATATACCTGAACTCTTCCATTATTGTTGAAAATTGTGTTTTTGACGAAATGCTCTTCACATTGTTTTTCTTCTTTGGTGAAGACAGATGTCGGTAGACTCAATTCTTCAATTTCCCAAAAGGCCTTTAATAATGAATCCAGATCTTGATGTTTTGTCATAACATCAAAACGGTGTAGTTCATTTCCCAGATGGATTTTTCCGTCAAGGAGAAAACCGAAAAAGACTTCTGAGCTAAGAAGCATATATATGAGCTGAGGTAAGTAAAATTGTGGGTCAGCTCGGTACAGGCCACTGGGTGCATTCCAGTCAGGAGCAGTGATTTGCTGTCTTGGGTGTTGAGAAGAAAAAGTTTTCGTTACTGAAAAATTGTTATCCATTCAAAATCAGAAATAAGACTCAAATCTAATAAAGCTTGGAGAGGGTGTAGACTCCCAAAGCAGTTTCTAACAAACACAATGTCAGTAGAAGCAGATTGGTGCGACGACGATGGTTGATACGACGAACTCGAAGGTGTGTTGTGGTGAAGCAAAGTGGGGTTGTTGTGAAGATTTGCCTGTTGAAGATTTGGATTATGTAGTGATGTGTAATGCGTGATTCGACATGTGCGACAACGAGTTTTGGATCGGAAATTGACAATTAATTCCATAGCCTTTTTTTAGACAATTTATGCACAGCTTTCCACTTTTGACGAAGTCGAAACGCAGAGGTATGGATAGCTTTATGTAACTTGGAAAACTTTCTGTTGAGTGTTCTTTACTTTTGCAATATTCGAAATATGTTCGAAACAACCAATTACAACCCTGGGCACTTGGAATTTTGTTTAGGTTTGTGCTCACGATCAGCAAATGAATCTGCTTCTGTACTACGACTTTCCAACAACTGGCAGCAATGAGCTAAAATTGACGGCAAAGATGTAAAATAATTTTTCTTATACACCTTCTTTGATTCGCTATCAATTTTAGATAAAATAATGAGGATAACTATAGCGTTCATAATATCAAGTTCGGATCCTAGTGAGAGCAAAGAGCTGCGGAGTTGTAGCACTTGTTTAAGTAATCGTTGATAATCTTAATGAGTTTATGTTATAGATAGAAATCAACGTTTTGTTATCGTTACGTTCAACCAAACGCCTTTTGATCATTTGAATCAACTATTTGAAATGACTCTATGACCAGATAAACAATTGATGTACTAAAGTTTTTAAAAATGAACTTCGAAAATGCTGAGTACCTTCCATCAAATTTCGGAGTTTCAGTTGAGGCAAACGATTGTGGAAAAGCCTACAAGCTTGTTTTGTACTCAAAAAGCTTTGGTCGATATAAAAAGTTCTTCTATGTCCAATCGAGTCATGTCAGCTTCATCCAGCTTTTTTATTTGGCTGATTTATTTAAAATAATACTCGAGAATTTGCCTGCATTCCAAAATTGTAAAATCCGAATTAGCACCATCTTCTTCTAATTTGCCTTTCATTTGTGCGATGTTTCGCTTCATTGTTGACCCCTGTTGCTTTAAAGAGGGAAGCATGTTGGGTCCTGATTCATTGTTTATGCTATCACTTTTATCAGTACAAATTTTTTTGTAATAAAAAGAAATTTCAATACTAGAATACCGTTTATGAAATTTTAGTTTAATATATTTAAGATTGATTAAAATTTGGTATAGATCAGTCTAATGAGTCATAATATTTATGTATCCGATGAATCTGCAAGATTTGAAAAAGGTATCAAGATCGATGACTACCTTAATTAGAGAACGGTGGCTGTCAAAAGTGATGACGATAATGTTTTTAGAGATTTAGTTGGATAGCGATAATAATGACTGCGACGATAATTAAGTTGTTGATAACGATTATTCTTAACACTTGTAAACGGGATTTAATGATGAGTTGATAACGATGATGTACATTTTATGTTATCTAGTTAATTTAACCGTCAGACTTTGCCTTTTATTTAAACTAATTTTATATATTCTTTTTATTTAAGAAAAATTGTTTTTATTAAAAAGTACTATCACGTCGCCAATTTTTATGTTGCATGAAACAAGGAAAATGTTGAAGATTATTATCTATCCTATATCCTATTTTTAAAACTAAAATTGCTTACAATTAAAACTGTTAGGTCTATTTACCTTAATATATAATTTAATAATGTTCAAGCTTGGGTAAACAAAATGTAAATATGTATGTACGTTAAATTGTTTTTATGCATAAACGGAATTGTAAAATATTGGCAGAAAATTGGGGTATAAGCAAAGTCAGTAGAATATTATTGTTACCAAAAATGACTGCAATTCTCATGTGGCTATAGCTGTCAAAGTCAAATATTAAATGAATTTCTTTCTGCGTCAAAATGTCGGTAGGAATTATTCCAAGCTTACTTGAGAATATTATTTGCCCTATGTCATCAACATTATTTTTTAGAAGTGATATGTCGTTGTCAATTCTGTATGCTTGTTCAATGAATATGCTTGTTCATCTTCTAGTGTTTGTATTCTATTCATTGATTCTTCGTTAAAGTTGTTTATGTAGTTTGCCAGTCCTCGTTTTGATTTTGGGTGTACTTGTAGGCTATTAATCATTGCTTGCAATGGTATTAAATCTCTGTTAATGGTATCCAAAAGTCATTTGTCCTCAAAGGTTGCAGTTTTTAAAGCATTAATATTTTCGGTAATTGCTGCCGTTAAATTGGTAGAGTGTTGGACTTTGTCGTAATGGATTATTACCTTTAGTTCCCCTGTTCTTATTGGTATATACCCATTGTTATTGGCCAAGTCGTGTATGTCCAATTGTTGTGCCTGCGCTGATAGGATGAAAAACAGTTTCGTTGTCAAGATCTACATTTTTTCCTGAAAAAAAGAATAAAAAATGGTATTTTCTCTTCTCTTTAATATTGTGTTATATTATTTTTGTGAACTATTCTTCCTGACTTTGTTTTGACTGTAGTGTTATAGTTCTCTGCTACTACTTCCTTGTTATACCTGACGGATAGTTTGTTTTCACAAAAATTTCTTCTCCTTGAGCATACTCCTTTGAGGGAGCACGGTTCGCATTGTGGTAGATTAAATCAGCTTGCTGCTTTTGCTCAAGTTTTCTTATTGTTTCATTCCTTTCTTTTTCAAGTAGTACGGGATCACTACTGACGCGTCTGCCAAAAAATACTTCTAATGGTCTTCTCCCCGTGTCAGTATGTATAGAAATATTATATTCTTTAACTGACTGTTCTAAAAGTTCTTGGAACGATCGAAGCTTGTATGCAGCGCATAATTTCTTGAAGTGTTGAATGGAAACGCTCCACTTGACCATTTGAGCAACTCGAATATGGCTCTGTTTTCCATCATGAATCTTATTGATTCTGAATTAAATAATTTTTCATTATCCATTACTATTGTTTCGGGTATTAAGGGAAAAAATGTCCCCTAAGGGTTATCTTATGTCTTCCGCTGCCTTTGAACGGATTGATTTTACTACGACGTACTTCGAAAACTTGTCTAGTGCTGTTAACAGTAGTTGCTTTCCCATTAAAAGTATATCTATATGGACTATTTATCCATATATTTGCTCTTGACTATTTGTAGTCAAGAGCCATATATTTATCTTCTGCTACTATCTGCGATAATCTAACCTTGTATTTGCTAAAATGTAAAGGATACAATTTCTGAATCTTCCCAATAATATCTATTTCAGTTCGTATGCAATTTATTACAGATGGGTTAAGGTAACGTTTTAGGATGTCTATCAATGTTTTTTCTGTATAATAGGGCTCAATAACTATATGGCGGTGATATGTAGGGAATACTATTTTAAATAGGTATTCCGAGATGACATTAATATTCAGGAATAACTGATTCTTAAAGACATTGATAGGTGTTTCGACGCTAGTTATTAACCCGTGAGAGGAACTGTCATCAGAGTCAGTAGCAATTGACAAAGAATTTAATAGTGATTCGTGCGGTAGTATTCTGGATAGGGGATCAGCCACAACATTACATTACAACCCTGGTTTCTAGTGTAATTCATAGTTGTACTTTTCCAGTACTCTTCCTTTCCATTTTGGAATTATTATTTTTGTTGCTGAGGGCATACATATGTCAATGGTTGATGATCCGTATAGATTTTTATTTTTCGTGATCCATACAAGTAATTCCTAAAAGCATTTAGGGCTCATATGACAGCTTACATTTCTTTTTCGTTAACAGCATAATGCTCTTCGGCTTTGTTTAGTGTTCTGGAAATAAATGCGATTGGAAATATAATAAAATATCCCCAGGCTCTACATAAATAGTTTTGAATTCAATTATCACGTAATTGTCTTCACTGAAACTTGGCTTAACAAAAATACACGCAACATTGAAATTTCAAGCTATAAAAATAGCAGTTATAGACTAGATAGAAATGGTGGTATTTTGATAGCAGTTCATCTATGAAAAGAGACTTAAACGTTCCCAAAGGAATCGAATATGTTTATACACATATAAAAGTAAAACACTAAGTTTTTTACTAACTCAGTCAAAATAAAAACGAAATTATTTATTATGAACATATAATATTAAAGGAATGTTTTACACTATTAGCTGTGCGAGGCTATTCAATACCAATTTGGGCGATTTCATCTTGCCCGATATTTCTTCGAAATTTTCATCTGATTCTTTTTCATTCGCTTCATTTAAAGCTATTGGATGAGCTGTTATATAAAATATTTGATTTTTACTTTTTCCAGGTCAATGGAGCTTGTAGAATTACTAGACTTAGCACTCACAAATGAACTTACGGGTACTACATCAACACGTACAGAAATAATTGTCATACCCATATACATACCTCCATCACTTAACACTTTAGTTTGGTTTTTTAGTTCAACAAAAAGAACACTAAGTGAAGAAGTTTACCGTCTTAAAAAAATTTGTTTAAGCATTAAGAAATAAAAAATAATATTCAATTAACTAACTGCAAGTTTGGCCCTTTTTAACAAACAAAAAATTGGAAATGGAAATTTGTTAAGGGAAATAAAAACTCGAAAACATGTACAATAATTGTGCGTACTGTTGATGGTGAATATTATGAACTATCTCGAACATAAGATATAACAGCAGCAACAACACGAATGACAACGGCAACATGGAACATGAGAGGAACTTTACTATGCCTAAAAATTTTTCATCCCTTTGGTGGCCAACGAGATGGACTGGGCATATACATACATAAGAAGCATTGAGAACGTAATTCCCAAAATCGCTAAGATGCTGCTGGTCGATCGGGCCATCTTTTTTAACTCAGTTTTCAGTCGCATTTTCAATATACCCAAAATAATTTCCACAAATAGTTTTCAAAGGCGTTTCTAAAATTATCGAAATAATATTCTAAATCGTAACGAATGGGGAACAAGATTCCAACTAGTTTGGATTGAAAATATTTGGTGTACCAGTTCCGATGGAGGTAAAAAATGTTCACTCCTTTGCCTCCTTTCACCATGATGAAAGAGATAAAAATAATTATAGATTTTTGATTGCTACAGACAACTTAAAAAATTAAATGCTTTAATAAATCTTTTTGAATGCTTAGATAAGTCAATAAAAAAATTAATTCTGATTTAAAGTTTGTATGTATTAAGGGAGATGGAATTAACAATTTGCAAACTAGTAATCAGAATTTTGTGAGTTGTATCACCGGTAATTTACAAGCTTAGAAAAATTACTAAAACTCTACAACAATATTTTTTATAAAGAAGGGGATAAACTATTTCTCATTGATGTTGTAAACCATGAAACTAATACGGTCCATGAAAACCCAATATATTGTAAAACTTATCGTTAGCCCCAGTCCATAGAGAGGGCGTCGATAGACAAATCGAAGAAATGTTGTATCAAAATACTATATCCCATAGTCAGTTGCTGTACTCAGGCCGAAACTAGGTTGTACCTATAACCAACGGCGTATCGTTATGGTTTACCGAAAACTAAATGATATAACTATTAATGATAAATATCCGATTCCAATTATGGACGATATTTTCGACAAATGGGGTAGATTTTATTGAAGGGTTCCACTAAATCGAAACAGAGCCTTCTAATAGAAAGAAGACAGCATTTTCCATTTAAAACGCGCATTAAGAATTTTTTAATGATCCATTTGGCCTTAAAAATGCCTCCGCAACCTTCCAAGAATTGGTGAGTACAATTTTGGGAGATCTTATAGGAAATGATTGCTTAGTTTACTTAAACGACGCCATTATCTTCAGTACTCCCCTACAAGAGCACATCAGCTCAATCTACAGGTAAAACTTTACAAAAACGAATTCTTAAAGAGGGAAACAACCTTTTTGGAACATGTTATCACACCTGATGGCATAAATCCAGCCCCGACAAGGTTAGAGCCATCCTGGAATACGCAACTCTTTAAACCGAAAAGAAACTTAAACAATTTCTGAGATTGTGTTTCCCCAGGCTATGAGAAGCAGTTTACTTTAACAACAGATTCTTGCACCACCACCCTTGGTGCTGTCCTTAGTCAGAACGGCCACCCAATCTGTTTTGTGACCAAATCCCTAAACGAGAATGAAATTAATTATTCTGCCACACAAAAAGCGTTGTTGGCTATTGTTTGGGCGATCATCAACTATTACAATGGATACGAAATCTTAAGGAGCTAATTCAAAAACTTCAGGTATGGAAAATTAAATTTAATAAGTTCGATTTTAAAATAAAACCCATTCATGGAAAGGAAAACTACGTGGCGGATGCAATCTCCAACATAAAGAAAACAATTTTAACATCAATGAGGAGATAGAAAAAAAGCAATGAATTTTATGATGAAATAATCGAAGCACAGTAAAATTTTTTCTGTAGCCGCAACTATTTACTCGGCTGATGAACATAATTCCTCATATATACCTACAGCGGAAAAATATTGAATATATTTAAAAATTAAATTAAAATTGTTATAGGAAATCTGAATAGAGCTTCAAAGGAAAAGATATTTTCCAGCAGTGTTATCACAGTTATTTAAAGGATCTGAATATCGAATCGGTGAAAAACATATTCAAAGCTCATTTACTATATAAAAGTGTAACTTTGTATATATCAAAAGAAAATGGTTTTGGCGAATGCCAAAGAGTTTATGCCCAATTTATTTTAAACAAGAGAAACAATGTCCTAAGATCAATCAGGCTTTTAGAAACCTTAAGCAACTACCCTGATTTTAAAATGCATTAAGGTATAGAAAAAATACTAAAGGTATTTAAATCAAAATATTATTTCTCAAACTGTCTAAAGAAAATAAACTGCATAGTAAACGAGTACGAAATGTCTAATCAATGTAAAGCGACTTATTATAAATTGCTATTTAAGAATATAGCTTTCGGCAATGAGAAAGGAATATTATCTGACTTGTATTGATCTTTATTCAAAATTTGCTCCAGCCACGCCATTGATATTATTGAATTGCATCGAAACCAAAACTTCTCTTTAGAGAGTGTTTAATGCCATGGGACCCCCAAAGGTTTTAAAGATAGACCAAGATCAGGGAATAAATAACATTAATATCAAAAATTCGTGGGAGGAATTGAATATTAAACGAGAAGTTACTACAGCAAAAACTGGAATAGAAAATATTACGTTTTTTACCTAAATTTAATTTTTAAGAGCAAACTATAGCAAAATTATCTATAATATCAGGATTGAATACAACAACAAAATTTTGGATCATAATTTCTGCAATATTTATAATAGAAATAAACTCATTAAATCAATAAATTAATTAAAAAACTACTTTCTGATCTTTTCTTTGACATTGTAAAGCTGTATTTGCAATATGTTCAGGCTTCGTCCAAAAATATTAAAATTGTACCGATACCGGACAAAAATAACGAATTTGATGACAGCATTATGTTAGGAAAAATAATATGATATTTTTGAATTAAAATAATAAAATTAGCCTATTCAATAAATGTTTTAGAAACATAGATATATAACAATAAGGCCGAGTGTCAATTTAAAAGGATTGTTGAATCTCTTATAGAATTAGCTCAACCAAATGTCAATGTAATAAAATAATTATAGGTAACGCAAGTAAGGCAAAATTGTAATGAACTTAATATAAAAATTAAATCAAATAATATAATAAATATATACACCTTTAAAATTATTGATTTCGAAGTTGAAGAACAAGAGATTATTTATTTAGTCTTGAGGATATTAAAATATTGTTGAGGTTAATTATTGCTTTATTTATTAAAAATGAAAAAGGTAAGAAAAGGTATAAGATAGAAAAAAGAGGAGAGGAGTGAGATACACCAATCCGAACTCAACAGTCCATGATTTTACAATATAAATAAAAATTGTATCAGACTCAAGCAAAATCAACTTAAGTAAAATAAACACAAACTTATTTGAAAACAAAATTTTTAAATAACTATAGGATATGTAATATTTGAAAAATAAGGAACCAAGTAACAAGCAATCCAAATTTAAATACTTGTTTACTTACGTTTTTATATACACATATGGATAGGAAAATAGGTACGAAGTAATTATTGCAATGTTTTTACATAAATCCTTTGCTTATTTTGAAGTTCATTTAACAAAATACAAATATTTTGTGCAACAAATATTAACATCAAAGTAAAAATAATACTAAGTTATGTTAAAAGAACTTAAATTATAAAATGTTTGTTTGGACAAGGGCCTACTTCATTGTTTGTAAAACAAACTTCAATTAATATAGTAAGTTTTGTTTGTTAGATATTTTTTATTGCCCTGTATAACCACCATTATATTTTAGGTCAGCTTCAAGCTTGTTGAATATTTTCTTATAACTGTGTTTTTTAGAAATGAACGTATTAGACTGTGACATCAGTTGCAGAATTACAAACATCAGTAGTAAGATCACAATCTTCAAAATTTAGATACGAAAGTTTGTTTTAAAGGGAGTTCAGAATTTTGAAATTTTTTTTGATTTCTCCATGAACCTTCGATAATAGAGCGATATTTCAAAAATGATCTCTTAAACACCTATGAGGTGACATTTTTGCAACCGATTCCATGTTGGCATTTTCCAGAGTTGTGAGTACTAACTTCAAATCGTGTATATTCTTATTATATTAAAATGTTCTTCCTCCTTTTTCGCTATATGTGACCCTGCATGGGGAAAACCCCCTATTGTGTGAATTTCATGAATCAAAAACATCGAAAAGTACTGTAAAAATGCAATTATATAAAGCAGTAAAAATCCACAACGGTGAAATGAGAATGCGCACAGTATGAAAATACAAAACAGAACTTAATTGCGTGTTAATCAAAAACTTTGTTTTGACACACTAAGTTGGTTATGCAGGATCATATATGCTGACGAAGAATGTCATCTAAGGTGCTCTGAAATGTTGGCCGGTGAATAGGAGACATTCGGAGATGGACTGACTATGCCCTTTTTTTCTCATCCGACTCATGGAGAGCTATTTTATGAAGCCCATTTAAGTTACGGTTTCGAATAAATAGGTTATCAGCGGTGGAAAGGATTTCGTTTTTCAGTACTATTGTAAATTTTAGTCCCTCAGATCCAAGATCTGGTTTGGACAATTTCTAACTTTGGTAGTTTTATTTGTTGTTCTTTGGTAGTTTTACTTGTTGCTCTTGTGTCAAATCATGTAGGTTTAACTTTACTCCATTTATATATTTCACACAATTTTTTGTTTCAAAAGGATTTTTATTCGCGAATAATTTACTGTCGTAAAGCTTTATGGGTATGAATAGTAGCCCTCAACTCCTTTAGAGCTCCAATGCCCATGAAATGTAGATAGTGTAGGTGAGTTACTTTGCTTGTTTTTACTATTCTAATCTAAGTTTTTATTTTTCTACGTAGTGTTATGCTCCTATTTTTAGACTCCCCAAGGATTTTAATTAAATCTTTCACTAAATACACCGTCTATCTTTAAAATTTTTTTCTTTCACCTATTGTAAATTTTTTTAGCTTCATTGGTCATTCTAGATTATATTATAAATCACTAAACTCATTTATATATGTAATTATTATAATGTATTTTTATAGTTACTTTTACATTAGGATTTACTTTTCCTTTGTTTTTTTGCAATCTTTATCTTTTAATTCCTTTCAAAAATGTTTACTTTCCTTTTCTAAATAATTATTGTTCTAAATTTTTTCTTTTAGTAAAATAATTTCTTTTTTTTTAACATATTTTTATTTTCTTATACGACTTTTTTGGGTTTTCTGCCAATAGCCTTGATGCAAAAGAATTTGTGTTGTCCTTATGGTGGGCACGTTGGCACTTTCAGAACAAAGTCCTATGATGTTGCCATAAAGAATAATGTAACCCAACATACACGCATTATGTTGGACATAAATTGCCTGAGCAGTACAATCGTTTCCACATGTAAAAAATCCAAGATTTGCCCCACATTTTACCGAAATATCTGGCCAGAAGGCACAATGTTTTTTTAGAAACAACATCTGTGCTTCCTTAAAGAAGTACAGCTTGCTTTGGTCAAAATATTTTGTATTGCTTGGGTACATTTAGCTTGTCCCATTGGGCAGTTTTGAATTGTGGATGTATCGGGAACAATATCTTTTCAGAGCGATATTAAATCAATTGCGACATTTTGCTAATCGAAAAAGATGCTTAATTTTATTTCAAAATTTGCTATTTCAGCCAGCAAATTTATTTAATGCAATTTTGTCTCAGTATGTTTGATTAAATCGGCACAATTTACTGCGTGCACTGCATCTGTATTTGAATTCATCTTTTAATTAACCAATTTGAAGAACGAAGTGTTTTTTGATTTTTTTCTTGTCGCCAAAAATACTTCTATCTAAGGAATTGGAGGACGACGTATTTTTAAAGTGAATTATACTCGTTACTTATCGTTACTTAAAACACAACTACTCAAAGAAGCACATCTCAAACAGCAATGCAGATCATATACTCGTATAATCAAAATTTGCAAGCACTTGCTTAGTATGTCATAATGCCTTCAGGTTAAAATTATTTCATGTGGTGTGGCCGTACCATCAGAAAGATCATTGCATGTACTGCAAGAAAATTAGTTTGTTTGATAGATTGTAAGCTAGTTAAAATGAAATTTTATTTTATAATTGATACTTTAAAGAATCCGTACATTTTTTATTGCGGTAAAGATTCATATTATGGAAATATGTTTAATACCTATTAAAGACTATAAATATAATATATAATTTTTGTAAATTTTTATCAAAACCCGTCTTTTTGGGCTTTTAATAATGGCAAAATATTTTTATTAGGAGAACTTTTTATATTCATCTATATTGGGAGCATTATCTGACAAACTTAGCATTTCTAAACATAAGTTATTTTTTCCAAATGCTTTCGCGATCTAACATGTTTTCGTGATGAAGAAGGCAATATGTTGAAGGCATATTCATGCTCTTTAATGCGTGAGATCTTGCAAGTGTTTGGGTATCTAAATTTTTTGTAGTCTTTATTGCTGGACTCCTGTAGTGCGATTCTCTATCTATTTTAACGCCAATAAAAGTCGTTAAAAAAGTTAACTCTAACATTATCGTTTTTTGCTGTTCTGCACGCATTTTAACACTATTCGTTATCGTTTAAAATAAGCTGGTTTTTTTTTAACACAATGATTGTCGCCATTTATATTTGACGTGTTTATTTAAAATATATTGAGTTTAATAATTTTTTAAATGGCTTTTGAGTATTTGGGATACGACTTATCACGGGAACAGACTACTTTTAACGCTTCAGCAGTTGATCGGCGCATTCTCCGTGATGTCGATAACCCGTTTCATTTAAATCAAAAGAATTTCAAAAATTATACTAATTAACTCCGGAATTGGTGGAAGAGATAGCTTTTCAACCAGATGGACAGTTAAAAGGTTCCAGAGTAACAGCACTATCGACCGAAAAACAGGTAAGCTACATACATACATTTATCTTTATAACGCATTAATAAACTTGTTATTTTATAAGGTGCCTTCGCGCAAAGTTATAACTTTTAAATCTTTTGTATAAAACCATATTTATGTTCAATAAAAGAATGAAAATTATATATTAATACAATTCAATGTTTGCAGAGGTAGTTTTCCCATGATTTTGTCAATGGGTTTTGGGTCAGTTTCTGTAATTACTATTTTTATATTTAATGAACTGCCCAATTTCCATAGGGATGAGCCTTGGTGCGCTTTGTTTTAGTGAAGTTGTTTGAGAAGTATTGCGGTGTTTTTCTTGGTAATTTTGAAATGGAGCTGAATTTTGGTAATGTTTATTATCAGGATACATTTACTGTAAATAGCAATTTAATTATGGGTTGGATAATGTGTTAGATTTTGGAATGTTCCCAAAGGAAGCGAATTTGTTTGTGCAGGTGTAAACGTAAAACAAAAAATAGTTTTATTACTTGTGCTTTTTCCAAGTCAATTCATTATAATTAGCTTTTATATACAGTAAAATTCGTCATTTAGCGTGCTTCTTCGTTGAAACGAAACATCGAATACGATCCAAACTCTTTTTATAAATTCGTTAATTAAAAATCTAAATCAGCTGGTTACCCCAAGTTTATGAAATACCAAGATTGTGAATACAGCGACAGCTTAAAAATATAGTCAGTATATTAGTAACTCTTATCCTTACCGTATCATTTATAGCAAAACAGTTATAAATCAAGTATAGCAAACTACAGAGGTATAGCTAAACTTATTGCAATCCCAAAACTCTTTGAAAAATGCATCACGGACAATATTAGTAATCAAATATCATCTTCCTTATACCCTTATTCAGAAAAAGTTCCCCCACAACCAGTTAACTATTTTTTGCCTTTACTGAAACTTCGTCTTATGGAATGTACTACAAAGACTTTAAGATGGACAGGTAGGAAAGATCGTGTTATTTTCGACAATGTCACCTCTAACAATGTTATCAGGAGTTCCTCAAGGTAGCCACTTTGGTTCGGTGCTCTTTTCCAGTTTTATAAAGTATGCGGATGATGAAATCATTTTTCTAAGCAATAATAATATCACCGAGAGCAATTACATACAACATGATCTAGAAATATAGAAATCTTAAATCTAATTACAGATGGACAATATTTATACAGGTAGAATCTTATAGCTAATTGCAAGGCACAGACGTATGGACAATATCTGTATAATTACGGTACAGGTAGAAGTCTTAAAACGCACGAAATCAGAGTGAATTTATACTGAATTTAGGTATTTCGATATGGCAACACAGTCGACAATCAGTCAGCTGTTGGCAAATTTCTTATGACTGTAAAATTAAAATGGATTCAAATTCAGCAAAGGTAAGTTATTTTAATTGTTTTTAGCGATAAAAAAATAAATTTTACAATCGAAACGCATTTTTTCCATTTAAAGATTTCCAGGGGAAAGAAGCGAAGTGTGTCGTGCGATAGGGATGCAAATGTTCTGCTAGAGCTGTGGGCGGAACGTGCCACCGATTTGCGGCGAACAAAAAGTAATGGGTACATTTACAAAGAGATTTCATTGCAAATGAACAACAAATTTAGTCCGGAAGAAGTGCCCGTCAAAATAAGAAATTTCACGCAAAAATACAGGTATTTCTTTTATCTCATGGTTTTTTTGACACAAAATACCTATTGAAACTTGTAAAGAGGAGAAGAAGGAAATAGGACCTTCTGGTGGGAGTCCATCGAACTGCAAGTTGTACAATGCTGTGCACAGGATAATTGGAAGCAATGCGGCCAATAGCGCTGAAATTTGTAAGAATTAACATTTTATATACATATTTATTTGACAATAATTTAATTTTAACCACAATTTAATTTTTTAATTAGGTAAATACACCAGATACAAGTTGCCAGCCATCGCCGGAGCCTCAGTCATTAACATACCCGGAGCCACAGCCATTATCTTCGCCGGAGTCACAGCCATTGCGAAAGTTTTCTTTAAATCTGTTATCGTCCATCGTCAGCACGTCACACTCCCAAAAAGTGTTGTTGCGGTCCTTTAATAAATCCCATATATGAATTATATCCTTTATGAAAAGATACATATGCATATTAAACCTAAAAATTTCCACAATTGCCTTTCCCTTATATCAGAGTATCCTATTGCGATCCCAACTTGTAGCAACACGTTCAGATTTATGGTTGCTAGTGCATGTACAATATTTACATTATGGAGCAGTTTCAGCAAAAGTAATTTTAGCTTTCTTTCAAGTAAACAGTGATTTTTCACCAACAGCATAGCTGCTAGTCGTATTTTCTGCCTTCTGTCCATTTGATCTCGATCTAAATGCAAAAAAAAAATTTGTATACAAACAAACAGATGCTTGATAAATGCAAAAACTGTCGTCTGTCAGGGTAAAATTTTAATTCATATTAGTAAGCTTTTAATGCAAATTAACGCTGTCGTCTGTCTACGCTATTAGGCATACAGCTAATTCTCTGAACTCAATTACTTAAGGGATGTTTTGTTTCCTTAGAATTTTCATAATGAAATGCGTATTATTTCCTATCAACTAAATACACAATTTCATGTTCAAAGAATATTGAACATTCTGGCGGCCGCAACCACCGAGCTATCCACAACTCCGTTAGATACGTTTTGACTATTTCCAGATCTGGCCTTTGTTTCACTACGCAAAGGTAATGGAGTAGAGAATTTAACCGTTACAAATTTCGTTACATTTACAATATTTTCTGTTAATTACTAATCCAAAGCTAAGTGCAACGTTACCAACAACCTTTAATAAACATCCGATCCATATTATCACTGAGAATAATGAACTTCAAAGAAAAATACTTATGGAAAAATTATTCATATGCTCGCAATGAATATTTTTTTTATACATACTTATGTATGTTTTGATTAATTTTAATAATAACAATTAAATATAATGATATCTGTCTGGATGTGGTGTGAAAATGGTGGCCTTTTAAGCTGATACAGGATCTAACTTCCATGATGATGCTTGGATTGCTAACCTTACTACTGACCCTAATTTTTGTGACACGGTTATGGATAGACCTTCGTATATTTCAGTACAGCCAGATTATAATTCTAATATACATTTTATGGGCAAAGTTAGCCATCTTCGATTATCATAAGTTTTATGACCTTTACAAATAACTGAAGGATGAAAAGGAACTAAATAAAATGAATTGTATCTTAGTAATTCTAAGAATAATTTTTGTGTAATTAAAATGTGTATTTATGCATTAATATCTGACCCAATTTGTGTAAGTTTCTTAACTGCAGTTGTTACTAACGCATGCAGTTGTTGTTGTTACTATATGTTGTTGGTTGGTTGTTGGATGACTATCGGTAACTCCCCCTTAGAGTAGAGTGAGGCCACAAAGAATCTGGTGGGGGCACGAACGTAGCTGCCGATAAAACTCCTAGTTGCTATATATTAAATTTTCTTCTTTAAGCACATTGATGTACTGTAGATAATAAAAGTGACTATGGGAATTGACCCGTACGTAGCATATTGGTTATTGTTATATTGTTAAGTGAAGGCATCGCTTTATTATCGTTGAATTGGTATGACCTCACTAATGTTAACCCGTTCGTATGTTAACCCGTTGATGGTTAATGTACAATTTTCATAAAATAATAGTTTTGTATTGGTTATATTTAGTGGTTTCCCACAATCGGTTTCGACCAAAGTGGGTGGTATGTTTATGAATAGCATAAAATTGTTTTCAGGTTGGTATATTGTCTCCAATTTTCCTACATATTTTAAGTTGCATTTCGGCCGTTCGTTACGGATGAGTTTACCCGAATCTGATGATTGCCAGTTCGCTTCTTATTAGATTCTTACAAATATATGTATGTATTTTCTATTTGAAAACAGTTTTCATTAGAATAGTTAATTGATTTATCGTTATAAACTTTATAGTTATAGATAATGATTTGTGGAGTTTCGTTTATAGGCAAGAGTATGATAAAGATAATCTTTTATTTTTTTATTATTGGAATATTTATATTAAGTACAATGTTTGAGTTTTTATAGTATACTTGGAGCTCTAAAATCTCATAAATTTGTTCTAATGAGTTATAAACTTTTTTAATTTCACTGTAGCTTAGTATATACATATATTGATATTACATTTATTTTAGCCAATACAATACTTTCAGCTATATTGTTGATTTGATTACTTAACAAGTCAATATTAAAATTAATTCTGTTAAGATACTAATCTTAGAGATAATTAAGTCGTCTCTGTATATTTTATTAGACAATTGTTTGTATGTATTTTTTAAAGATTTTGTGATAATATCATTCATATGTGTGGTGACACTACTAAATCACTCCGTGCTTAAAATAATTTTTTTAATTATTTTTATTTTCCATTAATTTTTTAAGTTGTAATTTTATATTTTTAGCATCATTATTATTCATATTACCAGTAATACATTTGATAATTTATCAAATAGACCTCTTTTCTCCCTTTTAAAAGGTACTAAATTGTTTATTTTGTCGATTAATTTTAATAGTTTAAATTTCGTAATTTTTAGCGAATCTTCAATAGAAGTATCTTGTTCAAATATATTTAATGTTTTGCTAATACCATCGCAAAGAGTTCACACCCATATAATAAAGCAGGATTTAAAACATGTTTCAGCGAGAAGTATTCGAATGTTAAAAGGAGTGCAATGATGGCTTTCCCAAAGATTTCTTAACATAGAAACTACACGACCGCAGGCAAAATTAATATGGTTTGACCGAGTCAGAGTGCTGTTGAAATAAAATATACAATAAAGATTTTAAGCAACAGTTACAGTCTTAAAGGGCTTATTTCTTAAGATTAATGTGGGGTTATAATTAAGTTTCAGTAGTTTCTTTTTAATAATCAAACATTTAGATTTGATAGCGTTTAACTACAGGCCATTAGTGGTAGCCCATTCGAAAAAAATGTAAGCCTTCATTTAAAATTCTCACACATCGTTCAACTGATTCAATTTTACAACTTATATAAAGCTGCACGTCGTCCGCGTACATTCTAGCTTTGCAATGTTTGAGTTTGCTTCGTAAATCATTGACGTATAGTGAAAACAGTAGAGGGCCCATGATTGAGCACTGTGGAACACTTTTGCTAAGTGGCAAATGGGTCGATGTACAGGAACCTGATTCAACAAATTGTTGTCTGGCCGTCAGATAAAAAAATTAGTTCACAAGAACTGGATGAAAACTTAAGAAAAGATTTCAAGTTACTACAAAGTATGTTGTGGTCAACAGTTTTCAATGCCTTCGAGTGATCAAGAAGTACTAAGAATGTAACATTGCCACAATCAACTTGTTGCCTAATGTCCTCTGAAATATTCACTAGAGACGTTAAGCAACTGTATTTTTTACGAAAACCAGATTGGCAGCTGGTAAGAATATTGTTTTTCTCAAGGTACATAACTAGTCACTTGATTATGAACTAATTTTTCAAAAACTTTCGAAAGGAACGATAGGATTGCTATCGGCCTGTATTCAGTATTTAACTTCTTTACTGGGGTGATTCTTGCAATTTTCCATACTTTAGTTTGTAGTGAGAATTTTGTTGAAAATGAACGTTATAATGGGGGCAGGCTTAGGTATGAAAATCTTAAGAAACTTTGGATCGATTTCGTCAATTATTATTGCATTAGACACTATTTACAACATATCGTAATATAATGTAATATAATCTATATTATTAAAATCTCGATAAGTAATAACCGGAGGAAATACATGCAAGTGAAAGTTGTACGTGATGAAAATGAGGTCATCCCGAGAAAAACAAGGGGCTGCTAGGTGATCATAAATCAATACCTTGGACAGATCACTTTCAAAAAAGAGATCGAGAAGTGTTATACTAGTTGAAGTAAAATGCATAGCATTAGTTACGTTTGGTGAAGCAAGTCCAAGAGGATGTAGATTATCAATCAGGTAAGAATCAGCTCAGATATTCGAATTAAAATCACCTGTAACTACGACATATTCATATGCAAAAGCCAAAGTCTGAAGAGTATCTACAAATTGTTCAACACAAATACGATTGTTTGATCCGTAAATACAGCCTAATAATAACTTTCTACCCTCGCAAATTATCTCAAGCAGTAAATACTCGATTACATTTATATTAGAATCATCGTTGGACTTGCTTTCTATCCTAACCGCCATGCCTTTTCTTTTATATTGCCATATTGTTATACCCTGACAAGGAGACCAATAATTCCATAAACTCAGGTTTGAACCAAGTTTTGAGATACAAAAATTATACAATGCCGGAATTTTCAAAAAGAAAACGAAATTCGTTGATTTTATTTCTCAAGCTTTGAGCATTGATATGGCAGATTTTTATACCGCTTCTTTGATTAGACAGGATTTTTATCAAATTCGCTAGTACATCTCTAGATCGAACTCTGTTGTTAGATAAGCTGATTTGACTTAGAATAATATGAGCAGAAGTAATGCACGAATTATTAAAAATACAGAAGTAAGTTAAGCTGATGCCAAGAAAAGTCTATGATAGTAGTAGTTGTGTATGATTAATGTGGTATATGTCTATGTGTATAGTTTCAAGTGGTTTACTAGGTGTTCCAGGAATCTGGTAAATAATATTTTGTGGATGTCTATCCTATTTTAGAGTTTGGCAAATTTTGCGATAATTTATTAATTGTTACTCGAGTGCCGGCTTCAAATCCTTGAATCATATTTTAAGCAAATTAGCCATATATTCTTCTTCTTTTGGCGCTACAGTCCATGGTGAACCTAGGCCTCAACCAACAAAGTTTTCCAGCTGGCACGGTCTTTAGCCAGCGTCCTCCAATTTTACACACCAAGTTGGTTGAATCACTGTTTTGTTCGCCGTTAAACTGTCTGCAGAAGTGATCTTTCCAGATTCTCAGCATCGATTGCGACTCTACTACGATTTGTCCCTCTTCGTCACGACAGGCTTCTGTCCGAAGCTTATATCCATTGGACAGTTGTTTTACCCGTTGGTAAAACTTTCGGATATTATTCCTGCCGTAACACCTCTCCAGTTCCTCGATCGCGCGAGTTAACTTAGAGACTAAATGCACTTATAAAAAAAACACAACTTCTTTCTTTCACTTCCAAATCAATAATAATTTTATTCATTCTTTTTCTTTAAAATGAAACTTATTTCCTAAATACAAAAGTGCTTACACAATTTAAGGTTCAATAATTTCTTGTGAATATTTAGTGTATGCTGATGCAGCTATTTAATCTAGGTGGCTTTGCTGGTGAGTCCGTTGTTGTTGTTGTGGTTGCGGTTGTTTCTGTAACTCCTCCCCCCTTAGAGTGGAGCGATGGCCAAAAGTATTGATGGTCAGGAGCGACTGTATTTATGGTAGGGAATTCTTTTACGACATATTTTGTTTTTCTGTTGGTTATTAGAATGATAATTGTTACACTAATGACTGTAGTTATGAGACCATAGTTTATGTATCTATGTAGTCCCGTATTGTTCGATAAGGATTCAATAGCTAGTTTATTTTTTAAGTGGTACTCTTTAAGTTTGGGTATGCTCAAGCTTTCTATTGTAGATAAAGGTTTTATGTTTACTTGTGTCGGTGGGTTTAGAATAAAATCGTCCCAATGTATGTTTGGATTATCTTTGTAGGTAATTTCATTGATGATAAGGTTACAGTTTCGAAAATGTATTGATAGGTTTCCCTCAATAATATACTCTTTCGGGTCGCATGACGTTTTTATTTGCGTTGGTGGTAAATTGGTTGTTAATACAAGTCCTTGTTCGAGTTGTAAGACTTTAGTTATCTGCCCGATATCGTTGAGTTTACATTTGGCTTCTAAGTTTCGTATGATTTTCCCAAAGCATGAAGACGTTTCTATTGTTTCTTGTTTTAAGCTCTCTTTGCAGTAATACAGGTTTTCAATCTTTTTGCATATCTCATCGAAATATTGAATTTTATCATTATTATATATTATATAGGGTTTCATTATTATTTCTTTTGTTTTGTTAATGGGTATGGGGATTGTGTGGGAAATTGTGTATTGATTTGATTGATTGATCTCCCAGATTATTTTCGATGTCTTTTAGCTCATCCGTATTTAAGATCATTTTTGGTACGATCCCAAGTTTGGATAGGGTCATTGCTTCGGAAATACTTGAAATGTGATTTGCTAATAAATCGATATGATAATTAATTTGATTAAGGTATTGAATATCATTAATAAGCCTAGAATTTGACAAAATACTGTTTTGTGAATATTGTAATGACCGTACTATAATATCTTGCTCACTATTTATATAATTGGTAATATTTTCCATTCTTTCAATAATTTTAGTGTTAAGTATACTTTGGTTATTTGTGTCGATCTGTTGCTTCGATGTCAAGTTAAATATTAAATCAGTAATACGAGAAGCATCATTGCTATCCATGTTTCCTGTAATGAATTTTACTGCTGATCCTATACCATTAAATAATCCTCTCTTGTTGCGGTATTTGGGCGTTATTGAATTTAATTTGTTTTTGAGGTCCGTTAATTTGTGTTTCGTTGTTCCCAGAGAACCTTTGTTATAATATGAGGGTGTTAAATGTTTTAGTGGCTCGTCAATCTTCATGATGTTATTATAATATGGTTCGAGTTTTATAATATGTATGAGGTTAGTGTAATCTGTTATTGTTTTGGCTGTTCCTAGTTTAATTCGTAATAAACCATGAGTATCAGTCAGATTCTGTATTTTCAGTGTTTGTGAGTGCACAGTGGCTATTAATCTGAAATGGCATACATATGTGGAATTAAAATTTTTTTTTTTTTTTTCAATATTTTCTTTTCTTAATCTTTGATTTGTGTAATTTTTTGTTTTGTATAGTTAGTAATGTTACCTTGTTGTTTTTCTGTACTTTGTGCCTAGAAAATCTTGGTGTTAATTTATTTCGTCTACATTCTTTTCTGTAAATATAGTAATTTTCTTCATAATTTAATGGGTCTTGTCTATTCGTATTTAGTTTTTCTATGCGTTTATCCGTGTCGGATTCCAATTTATTCCTGATAGATTCGAAAAGTTGCGTTTGAAATTGATTAATTTTGGAAAGATATTCGTGCTCATTGCTAAATGTGATCTGACGGTCAAACTTATAAGATCTTCCGTAGAATAGTTCAAAGGGTGTTAATTTTGTTGAAGAGTGAATTGAATTATTGTAAGTTATGAGAGCCTCTGTTATAATGTCGTTATGGTCCATTTCTAACTTTTTGTTTTTAATTTTTTCTACTATTAATCTGTATATTTCAGTTAAGGTTGAATGAAGTCTTTCTACGGGGGCATTACTGCTTGATTGTTGAAAAGACGTAAAATGCAAGTTAATTTGATATTGCTGGCAGAAGTCTTTAAATATGTTCGAGTTAAATTCGGTACCTTGGTCACAAACGATTTTGTTAGGAATGCCATGCATACTTAGAACGTTTTTTAAAGATTTTATTATGCAAATACTATTTCTCGCTGTTACGGTATATGCGGCAGCAAATTTGGAAAATTTTTCTATAATTGTTAAAATATTTTTCCCGTTAATTGAATAAATATCTATGTGCAGTATGTCTAGTGGTTTAGTAGGAGTTGAGGGTTTTTCAAATTTATTTTTTGGAGGGTGTCTGTCATACTTCAGACTTTGGCATGAAGCACAATTGTTTATCGTTTGAGTTATTTTTGACTACATGTACGGAAAATAGTATTCGCGTTTCAGGTGATCATGTGTCTCCTGTATTCCTCTGTGATTATTGTTTTCGTGATATTCTTGGATGATTTTATCCTGATTATCGTTTTCTTTTATGTCTTTTACTATTTCGGTGCATCTGATTAAACAGAATATTTTGCTTTGTGCAAAATGTTTTGCATATACACTTTGAATTATAAGAAAAGACTCATTATCTGTAAAAATTGCTGTAGTTTTATTGGGTGCTAGATGATTTTTTAAAATGTCTACTATAATTTCTTCTGTGTAATTGGGGTATGTAAAGGTTTTTCTATGTTTATTTTTGAAAATTACTTCGAGTTTCGTACGAGGACTAGAGTTTCCTTTCATAAATAAGACTTGTAGGTTAAATTCGTTTATTGGTTTTTCTGAGATAGGTATGCCGTCGTCGCAGTTCTCTTCCGCTGAATGAATAGTGCTACCTGAAGCGGCTTGACTAGATAGTGTATCAAATGTATTTATATTTTGAATTTCTGAAGGGTATGTCTTTATTCGGCTAAGGGCGTCAGCGTTTGTATTTAACTTCCTCTTTTTGTATATAATTTCGTAGTCGTACTCCTCTAACTTCAATCTCCATCTAATTAATTTTGAGTTTGGCTCTTTGAGGCTCATAATCCATGTAAGTGGTTTATGATCCGTTATGATTCTGAAACGGTGGCCGAATAAATATGGCCGGAAATATTTAGTATCCCATACAATTGCCAATAGCTCTTTCTCTATTGTGGAATAGTTAATTTCTGATGTTGTGAGTGTGCGACTTGCATAGCAAATCGGTTTATCGTTTCCTATGGGACCTTGTGATAGTATGGCTCCTATTGCATAATTACTTGCATCTGTTGTGAGGTTAAATGGTTTAGTGAAATCTGGATATTGTAAGATTGGGTCATTAGTTAAGAGGCTTTTACAAATTTCAAAAGTTTCCTTATATTTGTCATCGACTATAACGTTTTTATCTTTCTTTAAACATGCTGTAAATGGTTTTGTTATTCTGGCAAAGTCTTTTATGAATTTGCGGTAGTAACCTAATAAGCCCAAGCACGATTTTATTTCTTTTTGGTTTGTGGGAGTCGGATAATTTTGAATAGCTGATATTTTATCAGGGTTAGGTTTTACTCCTTAATTGGTCACGATATGGCCTAAAGATGCACATTCTTTATGCAGAAATTCCGATTTGTCCAATTGGACTTTAAGGTTAGCTTCTCTGAGTGCTTTAAAAACCTTTTTGATATTCTCGCTATGCTCCTGGAGAGAAGTTGAATAGACAATGATATCATCTAAATATACCAAACACACAGTTCCTATTAAATCTTTCAATACACAATCCATCACTCTTTGAAATGTAGATGGAGCGTTTTTGAGGCCAAATGGCATTCTCACGAACTCATAATGTCTCCCTTCTACTGTGAAGGCGGTTTTAGTGATGTCTCTTGAGTTCATTTCAATTTGATGAAAGCCGCTTGCCAAATCTAATGTACTAAAGTACATGCATTTACCTAATTTGTCTAATATTTCATTGATGTTTAGAATTGGGTTTCTATCAGAAACCGTTTTCTCGTTAAGTTTTCTATAGTCTATTACTAAACGCCATTTACGCTTTCCACTGGCATCTGTTTTTTTTTGGCACTACCCATACTGGTGCGCTCCAAGGTGAATAGCTTTCACGTATAATACCTTGGTTTAACATATCAGTGATTTGTCTTTCTACTTCCGGTTTGTGGATATATGGGTACCTATAGGATTTTGGCTAAATGGGGATATCATCTTTTGTAACTATACTGTGTTCAATTTTGTTGGTGAAAGTTAGAAGCTGATTCTCCTGTAAAAAAATATCCTCAAATTCTTGACATATTTTTGTAGTAATTTTTCGTTCCTCTGAATTTAAATGATCGATTCTAAGGTTTTCTATCAATTTAGAACTTTGGTCAAAGCAATGCACGAAGTTAATGTTGTTAATTTCTATGAAATGAGAATCTATAAGGGATCCACTTTAATTCGGCTTTCAATTAAAATAGTTTTGTCTATATTTGATTTATTGTTAACTTCTACAAAGCTGTACCACTTTCTCGCTCTGTTTGCGCCAGCAGAAATAGTTACTTCTGGTTGAATCGATATATTGGGGACTAAAAAATCACTATTTTCGATATCTACAGGCACTTTTATGATAGCTTTTGTTCTAGGTGCTACTAAAAATTTACTCGAAGTTATGTTTGGTTTAAAAGACAAAGGAATAGTTGAATTTCTTGTTATTAGCTGTTTGTTCTCAAGGTCGATTTTTGCACTTAATTTAGCTAGTATGTCGAGTCCAAGAAGTCCGTCAAAGTAGTTATGGAACCTGAATATAAAAAAGTATAAATTTCCTTTTTCTCGAAACTCTGTGAAAAATGGTATATTTACTTTTGTATCTAATTGATGTTTATTCAGAACGGTAGTTATTGTTATGGGTGTACATTTATCTATTTTCAATTGTTTAGTAAATTCCGGATTGATAAAGGATACTGATGCGCCTGTATCTATTAAAAATCGAAGTGGACGTCCAAATGGAGAAGATATGCTTATATAGGGAAGATTTGCGCCATGTTTATTAATGTCTAGGTATCCTTTCGGATCCTGGAGGCACTTAACTGAAAATTTCCTACATCTTCAATTTCGTCGTCCATATTAGGTATAAAGCTAGGGACATTATAGTCTTCGGGGTCAGAGCAATTCTTCAGATCTTGGAATTCATGATCAATGTGGTGAATTTCCCTTGGAAATCTTCGAGTTTGTCCGCTACTGTTTCTATTGTGAGTGTAACCTGAGGCAGTGTCCATGGGTTCTGGTGTCTGATAGCTTGTGTTGGCATTTAATTGTGATTGTTTTAAATTGTTAAACTCGTTTTGATTCCCTGTTGCTGTGTGATAGTAAGTTTGTCTAGGCATTGATGAATTAAAGTGTTGTGTGGGTTGTGGTCTATTGAATGTCTGATTGACTGGTAACTGTGGTCTATTGTAATATATATGAGGACTGTTATTCGTGTTTTGTTGTGGTCTATGATAGTTTGTTAGCTGTGTTGTTGGAATGAATGGTTTATGATAATTAGTGTATACGTGTTTTGGACTATATTGTCTAATAGGTTCCTGCTTTCTGAAAAGATTCTTATTTTCTTGTTTAATATAAAACATGTTCTGTACCGTGAGACAGTATGAAAAAGCTGTTGCCAATGATTCCGGTCTCATAGCCCTAATTGATGATCCTAAAGGTTCTCTTAACCCGGACAAGAATGTGTTGAGGCTCATTTTCGCAAACAATTCTCTTTTAGCAGTGATTATATTGGGATCTACCTCATGAATCATTAAATGATTATTTATTGTAGACTGAATTTCTACTACTGCGCTATAAAATTCTTCTAAAGTTTTGTTATTTTGTTTTAAAAGATGCAAGTCTCTGATCAATGAGGTTTCGTTACGTTTGTCGGAGTAGTGCAAAATTAAATTATCTTTATTATCTTTCCAGCTCACACTTGTGCTGTAAATATTTAGTATTTCGTTCGCCTCTCCTTCGATTTTGTTACGAATAGCTCGTAAAATTATTTTGGCAAAGGGAGTGCCATAAATGGGCGACAACACCGAAAGTATTTCCTCCACATTGTTAATGAAATCGTATAACAATCTGGGGTTACCGTCGAATTTGGGCAGGTCCTTGACAGCGTCTGGGATTCTTAAAGTTTCCAGAACATTTTTAACTGCCGAGGCTGCACCATCAGTGGGATTCATTATAATATTATTTTCACTATTTTCGTCTACACTTGTATCACTTTCCGGAATAGGTATAAGGGTTCTTATAATGTAAGGACGGAATCTGGGCATATGAACAAAAAAATATGTTTAGAAAGATTACAGGAGGGTCTCTTAAGAATCGCTGGTCTTTGAAAACATATAAATTCATTTGATTCGTATTATAAAACAAATAATCTTTTTTTTTTTTTTAAAAGGTAATTTATCCTATATATATCGAAATATTTATTTTAATTATTACTATATTCGATATTTAAGTAATCACACTTATTTATTATTACTTTTACTTTTCTTTTTTAAAATCTTCTTTTACTTATTTGACAATTTGTATATTTGAATTTTTAAATTCATTTATTTATTTCCTTTATTCAATATTCGATTTTGACTTACGCAAAAAAAATGATTGCAACCTGCATTGTAGCTTGTTGGTGGTTCAAGAAAAATTTCCTTCACGATAATCCTTCGTAGTGGTAATGGTCCTGTTCCGATTTGTTGCGATAATCCTTCGCAATGGTAATGGTCCTGTTCCGATTTGTTGCGATAATCCTTCGCAATGTTGCTCCTTGCACACTTTATTTTTTAATTTGTACAGGAACTACTGGAACTACCCGACTGCGCCAGTTAACTTAGAGACTAAATGCACTTATAAAAAAACACAACTTCTTTCTTTCACTTCCAAATCAATAATAATTTTATTCATTCTTTTTCTTTAAAATGAAACTTATTTCCTAAATACAAAAGTGCTTACACAATTTAAGGTTCAATAATTTCTTGTGAATATTTAGTGTATGCTGATGCAGCTATTTAATCTAGGTGGCTTTGCTGGTGAGTCTGTTGTTGTTGCTGTGGTTGTGGTTGTTGTTGTGGTTGCGGTTGTTTCTGTAACTCGCGCTTCTCGTGCTCTTTCTTCTTCCTTTTGAGAAGCCGGTGTTCTTCCCTTCTTTTCCGTTCGTAGAGCTCACGAGCTGCTCTCGTCCTTCTCTCCAACGTCGCCTTATACGCTGCCAGCTTCGCTGAATGTGCCTGCCTGTACTCGTCGTCAAACCATGGGGTTTTTCCGGGTGGCATTTTAAAACCCAATACATCAGAGGCAGCATCTCTGATGGCGTTTTGGCAACGGTTCCATTCCTCATCGGTTGATTTGCCTGGCAGGGCTGGACGCTCTGAGAGCTTAAGGGAGACTAGATCGGCAAATTTCCCAGTGGTCAATTGCGATTGTAGCTTTGCGACGTCAAACTGTTGTGGTCGTGCTCTACTCCGTTGTGCTACTGATATCCGTGGTCTTACCTTGGCTACAACAAGGAAGTGATCGGAGTCAATGTTGGCTCCTCGGAATGTTCGGACATCAAGAATACTGGAGGAGTGTCTGCCGTCGATCGCAATGTGATCAATTTGGTTGACGGTTGATTGATCAGGGGACCGCCAGGTCGCTTTGTGAATGTTGAGATGAGGGAATCGCGTGCTTGCTACAGTGAGATTTCGCTCCGTCACAAAATATAGCAGCCTGAGCCCGTTATCGGATGTGTCGTCATGCAGGCTGTGTTTTCCGATGACTCTAGCAAAGATGTCTTCCTTGCCCAGCTTTGCGTTGAAATCTCCTAGGGCGATCTTGGTGTCGTAGCTGGGGCATTGATCGTATGTTCTTTCTAGGAGACTATAAAAGTCATCCTTGCTGTCGTCATCTTTATCCTCCGTAGGGGCGTGGGCGCAGATTAGGCTAATGTTGCCGAGTCTAGCTTTGATGCGGATTGTAATGAGGCGTTCGCTCACGTATTTAAAGCTTAGGACTCTTTGCCTAAGTCTGCCTCGAACAACAAACCCACATCCAAACTGGCGCTGTCGCCGCTCTTTGTAGCAATCACCGTAGTAGATGTCGCAGTTTCCCACTTTCTTTTTGCCCGGCCCATCCCATCGCACTTCCTGGATGGCGGTGATGTCAGCCTTATAGGCTTCCAGGGCCTCCGCAAGTTCATCGGCTGCACGTGGTCTGTTCAGGGACCATATCCAGTCTCAAATTGAGAAGTTGGATGAGTCTGATACAGATCAGATATTGAAGATTAAATTTTTCCGCAGGTTTCATGAATAGTAAACGTACCTCTAATGATGTTGAGCAGAGTTTTTTAAATACAACTACACCGTTTGTTACACATCAAAATCGCCTGCCAAAAATTAAATTACCAAAATTCGATGGAAAATGTTCAGAGTTTTCGAGATTTATTAGTACTTTTAACACATTAGTTCATATTGAAACAAGTATTCCAACAATTGATAAATTTAACTACCTACTAAACTGTTTATCTGGCTGAGCTTTATCAGTCATCGAACAATTTGAAGTCGTGGAATCAAATTACCAAAAGGCTTTAGATAGTTTAACAGAAACATATAATAACAAGCCCTTAATTTTTATCGACCATATAAGCTCATTTTTTTCGATTACGCCTATGTCCAAAGCAAACGCTGCTCACCTTCGCTCAATCAGAGACAATATTTTGGCTCTTCGTAGTTCATTACTTTCTTTGGGATCCGAGTTAGATTTAATGAATGCTATCATCATATACATCGTTTTATCAAAACTAGATTAAGAATCAAAAAAGCAAACTTTTAAATCTCTGCCATCATGAGATAATTGCTTCTCGATTCTTAGGACCACAGAAGCAGACTTATATCAACCTCATGACATTAAATCAAAACAAAGTTCTAAGCGCTTGGGTACATCGTTTGTCGTTTGATGTGTGAATCTTGCAAATCAAAAGAACATTATGTTGGAACCTGCTCAAGTTACTTGTCGCTACCAATTTCTCGTCGATTCGATTTTGTAAAGATTTCAAAGCTATGCATAAATTGTATTAAAGAAGGTCCTTTAGTCTTTCAATGTGCATCGAAATCTCGCTATCGTACTTGTCGATTGTCGCATCATACTCCCTTACACATCTCAGATTTTCAATCGAAATCTGTTTCAAAAGATTCTTAACATTCGTCGCTTCAACATCATCTCCGGTTGAAATCGTCGCTTCAACAACCATCTTCGTCAAAGCCATGACATCAATTTTCATATTCATCGCCTTTTCAGCCCTTCTCTTCATCATCGCATCAAACAGTGTTGCCAATACCAGCTAATCAATCTTCAACTCATCTAACAAAATTTTCATCGTTTGTTTATGCGGTCGTCGCATAAATTTGCTTCCAATAGCTATAGTTTTTGCTAAAGATTCCTTTGGTACTCTTCAACCCATTCGAGCCCTCCTAGATTCCTGTTCAGAAGTCAATCTTATCACCCAACAAGATGGCAATCGTCTTTGTCTCAAACAACACAAATCAAATCAAGAAATTTCTGGTGTTTCAGAAATGCGAACTCAGCTAAAGTACATATGTAGTTAATACTTCAATTAAATCTCGGATTTTTGATTTTGAATGAATAACAAGTTTTTTGGTTACTAAACCCATATCGTCGCATCATCCAGCGGAACAAATTAAACTTACACGTGGAGCATAATTTTATGATTCTTTTAATTTTTCCATTCATTCCCGGGAAGTAATATTTTTCTAAAATCTGCACCTTGTTTTCCTTATCATTACGATGAGCTCTATTGTGTTCTTCGATTATTATGTTTTCCTGGTCGCTTTCCGATGTTATGTCCTCAACCACTATTTGTGTAAATCTGCATTTATAATTTGAAAAATTATCCTGGTATACTGTTTGAATTTTTCCCATTATAGGCTCGGGAGCTTTAATTCCATTTATCACGGATGGATTGAGATACCTTTTGAGAATATCTATAAGTTTTTGTTCGTTGTAACTGGTTTCCATAATTAAATGTCTGTGAAATCCTGGGAAAATAATCTTGAATTGATATGAAGGCATGTTGTCAGTACTAATAAATAATTGATTTTTAAATACATTTATAGGGGTTTCTACGCTATGTATTAAGCCCTGCGACGAACTTTCTGCACTGTGTTGAGTTATGGTCGATGAATCCGAATTATCTTGCAGAACATTTAATTCTGACTGATTCCTAGACAAAGCGTCGGCCACTACGTTCGTTTTACCGGGTTTATACCTCAATTCGTAATTGTATTCTTCAAGGATGCATTTCCATCTTTTCATCTTCGTGTTGTTATTACGGCTGCTAAGGGCATAAGTAAGCGGTTGATGGTCAGTGTAGATAATTACCTTTTTAGAACCGTAGAGATAATTTCTTAACGAATTTAACGCCCAAATTATCGCTAGCATCTCCTTTTCATTTGCTGCATAATTTTCTTCTGTTTCGGTAAGCGTTCTTGAAATAAAAGATATTGGCCTGTTGTCCTGGCTCAATACAGCTCCTAGGGCGACATTGGGTGCGTCGGTGGTTAACTGGAATTCTCTTTCAAAATCAGGATAAGACAGTATTACTTCCTGTGATACTAAAGCGTTTTCCAGCTCATCAAAGGATTGCTTTGCTTCTTTGTCGAGTATTATCGTTCTCTTACTCGATTCTGCTTTAGATATCATGCCTCCATCTCCCCGCAAGAGTTTGGTCAATGGTTTGGCGATATCCGCGTAACCTCTAATAAATCTCCTATAATATCCTGAAAGGCCAAGAAAGGATCGAAGTTCTTTTACGCTCGTTGGATAAGGGAATTCCACAATTGCGTCTACTTTTTTCGGATTCGCTTTAATTCCGTCACGAGAAACAATGAATCCGAGAAATTCAACTTCCTCCTTGAAAAACTCGCACTTATCCAATTGCACCTTCATATTTGCATTATTTAGTGTTCTAAAGATAGCATCTAAATGTTTAAAATGAGATTCCTCATCCTTACTGAAAATTATGATGTCATCAATATAGACATAACACATCTTCCCGATGTGTTCTCTAAGAATATCATCAAGTGCGCGTTGAAATATAGAAGGGGCATTTTTCAACCCAAAAGGTAACCGCAAAAATTCGTACTTCCCATTGTTGACTGAGAAAGCTGTTTTCTCAACATCTTCCTTTTTGAGGGGTATTTGGTGGAAACCACTCTTTAGGTCAACAACCGTGAAGTATTTGTTTCCCCCCAGATGTGAAAGCACATCATTTATATCAGGTATAGGGTATTTGTCTGGAATCGTTACAGTGTTAAGTTTTCTGAAATCTACAACAACCCTATACTTTTCCTTTCCCGATGCATCTTGTTTTTTTGGCACTATCCAGATTGGCGAGTTATATGGAGAACGTGATGGCCTTATAATTCCATCCCTTAGCAATTTGCCGATTTCTTTCTCGACTACTCCTTTCAATGCCATAGGATAAGGGTAATTTCTAGAATAGGTTGGGATATCAGTTGAAGTGCGAATATACACCTTCGTGGTGTAGGTAAGTTTTTCATCTGGATCTGCAAATAAACTCTTATGGTGGTCTACAATCTTTTCCAGACCCTTTCTATGATTCTCCGACAGATGGTCCATCCTGATCTCGATGCTGTTAACGTCCTGAGAAACACATTGGTATAATATAATCCTTCTTCCTCCCTTGATTGTAAAGTAATTCTCTGAGGTATAGATGACAGCCGATAATTCCTTGAGACTATCGTGACCTAGTATTCCATCGAAGGACTTAAGCTCCGGTAAAATAAAAAATTTTATGGGGATATCATTGATACCAAACATATTTAAAAAGGTGTGATGAGTTATTTCCAGGTTCCCCGCAACTGATTTTGCGCTGAATTTTTTTGTATTAGGTATGTGTTTTGCAGTTAAATTAGTTTTTATATAATTTTTGTTACTGCCTGTATCCAAAAGAAATCTTAGTATCTGCCCGTTCCTCGTTTTAAACTTAAAGTATGGTAACGAGGAACAATTTAATCTAAAAAATTGGCTTCATATTGAATTTCCTCAAGTGGGTTCTCTTCATTTTCGAGTGCAGCTGCTTCTTCGGGAATATGTTGGAAGTATTCCTGAACATAATCAGGTTCTCCGTTTTCTGGCTGCTGATTTACCTCGCTTCCCTCTGGTGGATATCCACAATCGAATAGTTCCTCTGGCGTATAGTTAGTATTTATGTGAAAGTTCCTCTGCAATTTATTAACTGGACCTTGGAAAGAGGCCGTTGTTTGTCTTTTAAAAGCCGTATTATCCTGCGGTCTATTGATATAATTAACTTGACGTGTTTGGATCGATTGGTCTATATCCATTGGCTCCACTCTAGTTTGTCTTTGAATATTAGGGGTTCGGTTCCAGTATTGTGTCTGATTCTGTTGATTCGGAGGCCTACCCCGATCAAATTGGGGTTTCGGTTCTAAATTTTGATAGACAGTAGGACTCACGTTTTGGTAGTGATAATTTGCTTTGAAATTCGGATTATTATTATAACGAGGCGGTAGTGGTGGTCTGCTAGACATCACTCCACTGGCATGAGCAAGTTCAGGATAAAATTTCCCATTACCTAGAGATGACCTTGCTGTGCCAATTCCATCCTTATACCCATTTGCTCTGGGTATTCGGCCATTAGCATAGTTCGCTCTGAATGTCATATTGTCTAGCTTAAGACAAATATGCAATGCCTGGGGCAAGGAGTTCGGTTCACGGATACTTAATAATCTTGGGAGGTCTCCGTTGAGACCTCTAATGAAGGTATCTAGTGCCTTCTCACGGTAAGTATTCGTCATTGTGTGGAGGCTGCTCTCTCCCAAATCTAAACAAGAAACTTTATCAAGGATTATCGACAGGTGCTGGTACACGGTTTGGTAGAACTCCGTTATCGTTCTATTTCCCTGACACAGACTAGTCATTTGATACTCCAACGTGCCTATGTCACGTTTGTCAGAATAGTGCATCATAAGGCACTTCTTCATTTTGGGCCAATCCAGAGGAGTCCTGTACGACTCCAGGGCTGCGTCAGCTTCCCCAATAACTTTTGTGCGAATAGTATGCAAGATTGCATAGTATCGCCCAGTTCTCTGCACAGACTCGTATAGACCTAAAACTCTATCAACGGATTTCCTCCAAAAATTGAATTCCCCCTGTTTGCCGGAGAACCCTCTTAGAGATTTTACTATATCAGGAACCTTGTCCAGTTCCTCTAATCTAGTCGTAGCTGAAACTATGGGGTGGTCTGCCCCCTCTTCCGATAAAAGATCGGTGGGTGGCCTAAGAGCCTCATTTATCATCGAAGCTATTTGCTCCCTCTGAGTCGCAGTCAAGCCCCCTGTAGCTGCTGTTCCGCCACCTGATTGTGTCATTGTAAGACTTCTGCCCAATCTCTCGGTTAATTGTTCCATGGTTTCATCTGGCATGGTAAATGATAGGGACGGATTTCACTCTCGAGGACCGATTTGCAAAATTCTGAATACTAGAGAACTTATAACTGAATAGGCAATCAAACAATAACCAACTTTTTGAAAAATTAAAACTCAAGAAAAACCGGTACAAATAAAAATTTAAGCAAATTTCTTATGACTAATAAGTCAAATGAAAATAAAATAAAAACATCAAATTTCGAATTTAGGGTTTTAATTTAGAAAACTGTTATAGTTTAAAGTAAAAATAAGGACTCTTACACTAAAAATGTTGTCAGCATCTTTGTGAGTTCTGGAAGCTGGTGTTGAGTTGAGTGTTGCATACAGATGGTGAGTTGAATGTTGATGTGGGGAGCTGATGCTGGAATTGTCTTGTTTCACTGCTCCTTTTGAAATTTTCACTTTACTCTGGTTTCTTTCACATTTAAACGTTCAAAACTTTGAAATTCCTATTAATGATAACTGATATTTCAATTTGTCTCAATATTTTTTTTTGAGGTGTTCACTTTTTTGCAGTTGTTTATTTTCTTTTCTTCTTCTCTTCTTCTCTTCTTCACATTAAATTTTCTATTATAAGGTCAACAAAAGTGTTTTCTTTATAAATATATTATTTATCTTCCTTTATTTTCTAACTAAAATTTCTTTTATACCTTTAAAAAATTTTTTTTTTATTATTTCACTTAACTTTCCTTTAAAATCCCTTTTTATATGTTCACAGTTTATTTTAGCTTTCAGTTACGTTAAAAAAAAATTTATTTTATTAGCGTTTATAATAAATTTTAACTTCTTTATTTATTTATTTTTTGATTCTTTAAATTTATTATTATCGTTAAAAATTTTTATTTTTCCACGTTCACGATTTATTTTAGTTTCTAATTATTTTATTCTTTCACAATTCTTTCTTGACTTTTGTTCTGTATGTTCTTTTTATTTTTCATATATTGCTAGATTTTCACTTTACTTTTTTGTTTAAAATTAATGTTTATTATAATTTTCCGTGTTACCGGGCTTAGCAGGCTTTGACATAACGTCAATCCGTTTTGTCCTTACAAGGCTTACTGAGGGGCCTGCCAAGGCTTGACCGTAATTTTACTTTTCGACAAAACCTCCTTAACGTTCGGAAGGAGGTCCCTGCTCGGGCGCCAATTAAATTCACGTTAGTGATTTTTATAAAAAAAATTATTTTTTGGTTGTGTGGTTTTAGGCACACAACACGACTTTATTTATCTGAAGTAAAATTACAAGTGAGTTTATTTAATTTTAATCTAACTTAAGTTACCCTAACATTCAGCCGATCACGCCACCTCTTCATGTTGGTTGTCTGTATATTCGCCAGTCAGCAAACAACGTCAGCTTTATGTTGGCTCGTGTATTAGCCAGACGCGTAGTCAGCAATATCGATGGGAACAAAGCTACGTTGCTGTTGGAATGTGTTGTAACTGTAGACGCAACGTCCGCTTTGTTAACGTGTGAACTGTTTTTATATTTTTGGAGATTTAAATGTTTTCTGTGTTAACTTGTACATATGTATATATGTACATATATACACTTCACCGTGTTTTACCAACCGATTTAAGCTTGCTGCTCTCAAGATAAGTCATGGAGAGGACTGTGCTGCATTTTATAAATGTTTGTTGGTTGGGACAAAGTGTGTATATAAAAAAAGTTGCAAAAGTTCCGTTAGATGAAAAATAAGAACTATTTTTACGTTACTTGAATAGGTGCACATTGCAAAAAATGACTACAAGACTGCAATAAAAAAAACATGAAAATATAATTTCGTTCATTAATTTTTTTTTTAATTTTTAATAATGTGTACTTCCGGCTTTTCACAAAATTGTCTGATAAATTCTCTTAGGAAGGGAGTTATAGAGTTGCGCTAAATATTGTAAGGAAATTTGCGACCATGCCGATTTTATTGCAGCAGTTAATGATTCTCGGTCATCATATTGCCGCCTACACTCGTACACTTTCATTACGTTTAAACGTTTTTCATTACGTTTAAATCTGGGGAGTATGGTGCCCACGGCAGCAATTCAACATTTTGCTCGTTAATCCACTCTTTAATAATCCTTGCCGCATGGATAGGAGCATTATCCTGTTGGAAAGTCCATGGGATGGGTCCAAACAAGTCTTGTAACCTTGGAAACGCAGTTTACAGAATAGACTGATACTTATTTGCTGTCATTTTCGTGGTTTGAAATTCCAAATCTGGTACTCCATAATATTTTATCGCACCCCAGACCATAACACCAGTTTCTCGACTATGGTGACGGTCTAAAAACCGTTCTTCTTTCCTCAAATCATGAAAATAGTAGTTAAACCAATCAGGTCCATCAAAACACAATTTGTTCATCTGAGAAAACTACTTTATTCCACTCACTCTTCCAAATCATGTGCTCTTTGCAAAAATTCAACGTCAATTCTGCAGTTTAATTCGTTTTAAGTGTTTTGCTGCTTTATTATCCTTCTAATCGTATAAATACTAGCTCCACTCTTTTCTTTGATTTTTGCAGCAGAGTCACTTGAGTTGGAAGCTATTCTTAGAATATTTTGGCTTCGCGTTGTGGCCATTGTCTGTCTTCCCTTCATGTTTTTGCCGTATTTCTCTTTATTGCTTAAATAATTCCACATGATGTTAGCCCTTTTATTGACTTTTATAGAAATTTCACAACCGCACAGATCTTGAACAATTTTTGCCTTCTCTTCCATTGTAAATTACATACCACGACCCATTTTGAACTAAGAATCTTTAGCAAACTATTTAGTTAAACAAAATGTAATTAAAAATTAACACAAATGACCATACAAAGACTTTTAAATCAATGCACCTATTCAAGTGACGCAAAAATAGTTAATATTTTTCTTCACAAAGTATAAAAATCTAACAGAACTTTTGCAACTTTCTTTGTTTATACACTTTATCCCAACCCTCAAACCTTAAAAAAGTACAGCATAGTCCTCTCCACGAATTATCTTTAGAGCAGCAAGCTTAAATCGGTTGCTAAAACACTGCACCTATTCATGTGAAGTGTATGCATTAAGGAAAGGGCAACACGAGACTAAAATCAAGTATGAATATTTATGACATTAATATGCACACATAATAACAACAGCAAAACATTCTATATATAAAATCAAAACACCAATATTAGAAGCAAAGCCGGGATAAAACAAAACGGCATAAATTAAAACGAGCAGCGTGCCGCTTAATAGAGGTCCGGATAATCGAGATTTAACTGCAAGTATAAACACTGTAGTATGAAAAAAAAAAATAAATTATTGATTGCTTTTCCACAATACAATAAACAATTTCTTTAAAAAAATTAATTTGTTTGTCGATGTTTTTGTCTCAATCTGTGATAATTATTTTGACGATTTGCTCCCCATAAATTGAATGATTAATTAATTAATTAATTTTAACACTAATGCTAATGGGTATAAGACACCTTCTCTTAGTAAATAGTACATATTGTGTTTTAAGCAAACATACTCTAGATTCTACGAGTACTTTGTTTCATATTTGCGTAACTAGACGGTTTAATGCAAAGGCTATCAATTTAAAAATATTGAATATTTCATTTAAGCTTAGACTAATATTTTATCGCAATTTTACGCAAATGTAATATTTTTAAAAAATAGTTTTTTACCGCAACCCAACATGTAATTTTATATATCATTGAAACTCGTGCCACAAGTTACATGTACAAAATTTAACCAAAGAAAAAGAAACATTTTTCTTGGTCTTATCACTTCTATGTTTATTGGATAAAATCTAAATGTACACAGTAGTTTTATTCTAGTTGGAGCGAACGTTGGTCGCAGCTACTGCGGTCAGCGATTACTCATGATTCGTATTTCATAATATTCTCTTAAAGCAAAATGAGTTCACAACCAATCTAAATTGAATTCTTTGTTTCAAACAAAAAGAAGTCAATTATGATTACCTTGCAAATTCTAAAGAAAATCAATTTGAATTGTGCTTACGTTGCAAATAGTTATTCGTAAACAAAAATATTCTAAGCAAAATAAATTTGAACTTCAAGTTTCCAAATTATGAAAGATTCAAATTAAAAGAAATCAATGAGTGATTTATTAGCAAAATAATTTATTCGTTAGCATATACATATGTACATATGTATGTAAATAAAAAAAATTCACATTACTACAGGGTGCATATTCATAATAGTGTCATTAGGTTAAACTTACAAGTAAATGTATTGATATTAAATTAAATTAAACGTTTAATTTAAATTGGTGCATTTCACAAGACATAATATTTCCAAAGCAGCTAATCACCATTCTACCGTAATGTTAACAATAACTTGAATCATACAAAATTTATTGATCAGTACACATGCGTATAAATGAAAATGTTTACAAAATAATGTAATACATTTTAAATTTTTAAATAAAATTTAATAAATTAAAAGACAGACTGATTTGACCGCTAACATTGATCATAACACGTTTTTTTTTTAAAGCGCTTGAAGGTCGGAATTAAAGTAAGGCAGTTGGTAGGTTCCTAGTGTACGAATAAAAGGCTCCAGTGATATGAACCGCGTTCAGAAAAAAATATATTTATGTGCAATTGTTAAGAACAAGTTTGGTGCAATGAAAACTAAAAAGCAAAATTTTTTAAGCCAACAACACCAAGGCACGAAAAGTATAACATTTATTTCATCTACACGACGCCAAGTTAGAGAAGGTAGCGGTACGAACCATTTTCTGCAGGATGATACAAGGAGGAATGCAATTATTAACATCCCAGAACCAGATAATTGGTGATTAATTAAGGCTACTCTGAAGTTACGACATCGATCTAATGTGGAACTTCACTGGAAGTGAACTAACAAGACATTAAATATAATTCGGACGAAGTGACAGTATATTATACAGGCAACCACTAAGCAATATGGACAGTATATTAATAAATACTATAAAGGGTTTTATTATTAAACATTTGCAACGAAGGAAATTTAAACAAATTTTAAAAATAATGACTAGTAGATGGTTTGAAGATGGTTGCATCCGACCCGAATGTGTGGAACAGTAGGTATCAAGACAAATGCCAAAGATTTAATAATGTGGATGAAGAAAATATGAATCAAAACAGATTTATTAGTTCACTTCAAGAAAGGAAATGCGATCGAAATCATGACTAAGAAAAATAAATAATTTAGAGCATTACAGACGAAATAATAATTTCAATGACGGAGGGCTTAACAATTTTAATCAATATACAAATTCGGCTAATATTCAAAGATCACCGTCAGAAAACGCTTTTAGGAAAGGTAATATTCAATTAAATATAAGTAGACTTCAATTGGTAGGGCACCCTATCAGTCAAACAATCGCAAAACAGAAGTAGTGAATAAATGTATTTTTTGTATGAAACAGGCTCAGGATAACTACCCAAGATAGAATTAGTAGTATAAGTTATAATGCGCTAGTTAATTCCTTATTTAAAGAATGAGTCAAATAAATATATTTTCTCTTTGTCACTCCACTGAAAATGTGCGCTTCTTTATTTAATCTATTCTTAAGACTGATTACAACGAATTGCTTAACATATATTTATATTATTTGAATGTTTTTGTTCTTATACATATGTATCCTAAGTCTAAGTTTTATCTCAAAACATGTTTTCCACTTATTCTTTATTTGGTTTGCAAGTACCTTTATTATCAGTAAAAAATATATTTTGAGTTTCCTTTGTCTGTTAGTTGTTTCGTTTTATGGTTAGTTATAAAAGTGGTCATTGTAAGTGTGGTCTTTTTGTTATCTATGTATGTATTTATTAGCTAATGTATATAATGTTTGTTTAGGATTAAATCTTATCTCTAGTTTAATGTGAATAAACATAAGTATTTTGAGAATTGTTTTATTGAAGTTAAAGCTCACCAATCGATTTGACTAAAAAAATATGATAAGGCGTGACCAACTGCGCCGATTAATAAAATTGATAAGGATTTAATTAATAGCGGAATTTATTCAAACAATTATACAATTATGTTACTACTTAGATATTATAATTAATCAAGACCGTTCCGGGTAAGCGCGTAAACAAGACTGCCGAATTATGGCCAAACAAGTTGCCTGGTTGATGGCTGGATCAAGTTGCACCTGCATGTGCTAGTAGGCAGTCGCTGATCCAGCAAAATTGTTTTCCCATGCAGCTGTCTAATGAGACTGGACGCGCGAGTTAAGTATATAAAACCAAGCACTAACACTTACATTAGGAACGACCCTATAGACGAATTTATTGCAAATATAATTAAAGACAAAGTGTAATATTAAACCCATTTCCGATTTATTTAAAGAAATTATGATTAAATCCATAAATCGAAACTATTTTTCGGTCGCAATTCCAAGAATTGCAACCGTAATTTGCCAATAGTTATTAACAATATAATTAATACAAAATAAATGTAAAATTTCTTAATTGTTTTTCGGTCGCAATTCCAAGAATTGCAACCGTCCCAATTTAATATAAAAGAATTAACTTCATTAATAAATTAAAGCACTAAATGCAGAAATGTAACAAAGTATATTTTTCGGTCGCAATTCTGAGAATTGCAACCGTCCAAAATTTACTAACTTTTCACTAAGAAAGCAATTTGCAATAGATATTGTCAAATAAGCATTTCCGTTCCCAAACGAAAATGCAATATTCAATAAACTTATTAACAAATAATACAATAACTTTAATATATAAGAAAACCCTGTAATTAGGATAAGTCAGTCTTGTTTCTCCCATTCGGTCAAGAAGTTGCCAAGCTTCAAATTAAATAAAATAAATAAATAAAATTAATAAACAAAAAAAACAATTTAGTTTTTTTTTAATAAAAACCGCGACACGGTTACGAAATTGGCGCAGTCGGTAGGATCCAAAGTCAGTAGACAGGATCCAGTGATCGAACAAACGAATATCCTTAATAATAAAAATAAATGAATCTAGTGAATCCTAGAAGATTATAAAATAATAACACTAAATAAATTAATTCAGTGAACATTAAAAGTAGTGGTCACAATTAATTAGAACGCTTAATTCAGTGGACATTAAAAAACAGTGGACACAATCAAGCAAATTAAAAATAATAAGAATATTAGTGCAGTGAACACTTAGCACAGTGGACACCATTAGTTGAAATTGAAAAATAAAAATCAGTGGACACAATTAAGATACAAAACTTAATTTAGTTGAAATTGAAAAATAAAAATCAGTGGACACCAATAAATAAAAGGCAAGCTGTATTCAAAAAGGCAACAAGCATACGACCAACAACGAAGAATGGAGGAACAGTCTCACATCACATCTGTGAACGTGGCCGAAGAATTGGCCATAAAAAACCAACAACTGGAGCAATTACGCCAAGCGTATATAAATTTGCAACAACAAAATGAACAGTTACAACAACAACGAAACCAACAGCAACAGCAAGAACAACCATTAAACCAATCCAACCTTATGAGGGACAACATTTTTAAGATGGTAAATCATCTGCCAACCTTTACTGGAACAGGGGAGGTGACTATAAATAGTTTCTTCAGCAGCATCGAGTATTTGCTTTCGACAATTTCGGACGAAAATCTTAAAAAAGAAGTGGTCCGACTAATATTCTATAAAGTCATCCAAGGACAAGCCAAGGACATCATCATCAATATACCTACACCAGACAATTGGAACGTAATAAAGGAGACACTAAAATTAAGGTACCGACCCAACGTGGAACCACACCATCTATATAAAATAATAGCCAACCTAAAGGTACACTCGGTAAGCGAACTTATAATAGAGTTACAAAACATTAAGTATAAATCAGACGAGTTAATCATATATTACCAGGACGATCATTACATTGACTTATCGAACATAGATAGCCTTTTAGTCAATACCGTGAAGGAAATGACTCAAGGAGTATTGTTGGACAAAATTTATGAGGTGGACAATATTAATGACATACTTAGAATTTTGACGAGAAGAAGGTTCGAAGATGCCTGCATTAGGCAAGAATATAGGAAATTCAAAAATACTAAATACGATTCAAATATGAACCAAAGCTACAAGAATAAACATAATAATTATACGCAAGAACGTATAGAAAACTACAATCGTAATAATTATAATAACGTTAGGAAATATGATAATAATAATAATAGGAATAATAATGACAGGAATAATAACAGTTGGAATAATTGGAACAAACAATTTAATAATTCAAGACGCTATAGAATTCCACAAACTAATAATAATAACAATTATAATAAAACGTCAGGAAACTTCCAAAGGTTTAATCAGGCCAGGCAAAGGCAAGATGAACCTATGGAAATAGATAATATTCAATTTAATAAGCAAGTGAATGAAGTAAATAATAATAATCAAGTAAATACTAATAATCAGAGAACCGCCCAGTTAGGAAACCCTAGAATTAACGTCAGCCAATATCGCTTGACGCAACCTAGGCAAGAACAAAACGGATTCTTTGAAAGTAATAATCAAAGAGAAGAATATGATCAATTGGCAAGACACTCGGGACCAGACCCATGTTGTAGTAACATGGCTCAACCCCAACAAAGCCAGGATCAGTTTTTTTCAAAACGACCTCAGATTTTTTACCCATCATAAACATTAAAATAAGAGGAAAAATATATGACGCATTAATAGACACAGGGGCGAGTGTTAGTTTAATAGACAGTAACGTTAAAGATTTTAGAAAAAATTTATTAAAAGAACCAATAAAGTTTAGTACCATTAACAAAAAAGATTTTATTAGATATGAAGTCGTGACGGATGCACCCGACGAATTTAATATACCCCATTATGCGAAGGTTAGATGGAAAGTAGCCGAATTAAAGGGACGAAGATATAAATTTATAATAGGAATCGACTTGTTAAATTGTTTTAAAACAATGGTAAATTTGGAGGACGGATATATCTCATTTAATGATAAAGTAACAAATTTTCTAATAAATCCATATAATAATTTAGAGATCTGTGCATTAGAAGCAATAGAATTTTCTAGATAACTTCAAAACAGAATTCAGTTAAAACACCTGAATGAAGAAGAAAAAAGAGAAATTTTAAAAACATTAAATAGATTCCAGAAATTATTCTTCAAAGAAGGAGATAGATTAACTACCACCACCCCAACACGAGGCAGAAGTGAGAAAACAAATAAGGGAAATGGAAGAACAGGGGATAATTAGGAAAAGTTCTTCACGTTATGCAAGCCCTTTGATAGTGGTGCCTAAAAAACTCGATAATTCAGGAGAAAAGAAATATAGACTCGTGGTGGACTACAGGAAACTAAATGAAATAACTATCGACGATAAATTTCCACTACCAAATATAGACTCCATTCTGGACAAACTAGGCAGGGCACAATACTTCACCACTCTGGATTTAGCGAAGGGTTATCACCAGATTTTGGTCAGGGAACAAGATAGAGAGAAGACCGCATTTGTGACACCACATGGATTGTATGAATTCGTAAGGATACCTTTCGGTTTAAAAAATGCCCCAGCGACGTTCCAAAGGCTTATGAATGAGACCCTAAGAGAATTCATAAACAAAACCTGCGTAGTATACCTGGATGATATATTGATATTCAGCACCTCATTGAAAGAACATATAAGGGCGATCACGGAGATTTTTACGGCATTAGAAAAAGCTAATTTAAAAGTTCAAATGGACAAGTGCAATTTTTTAAAAAAAGAGACGGAATTTTTGGGACATATTTTGACAAAAGACGGACTAAAACCAAACCCTAACAAAATTAAAATAATTCAGGAAATCACGTTACCAAAAACAGAGAAACAAATTAAAAGTTTCCTTGGGCTCACCGGTTACTATAGGAAATTCATAAAAGATTACGCGAAGGTAGCCCAACCTATTACAAAATATCTAAAGAAAGGCATAAAAGTAAACATAAACGACCCAACATATATAGAAGCATTTGAAAAATTAAAATTATTGATTAGTAGTCATCCCATTTTGAGATATCCAGATTTTGGAAAAATGTTCACATTAACCACAGATGCCTCCAATTATGCGATTGGCGCCGTTCTATCACAAGAAGGACATCCGGTCTGCTTCATCTCAAGAACCTTAAATAATCATGAAAGAAATTACGCAGCAACGGACAAGGAATTCTTGGCAAAGCGTTTATGGAGCGTTAATTACCTAAGACCTTATCTTTACGGGAGAAAATTTAAGATCTTAACGGATCACCAACCAATTAAGTTCTTACATTCAAAGTACAAAGGAAAGGACATGTCGCCAAGACATCAAAGATGGATTTTAAAATTGGGTGAATATGATTTTACGGTCGAGTATATTAAAGGAAAAGAGAATAGAGTCGCCGATTTTCTAAGTAGATTGGAACATGTTAATGAAAAAAATGTTCGGGAAAACTGGGATAATGAAGCAGAATTTAAAATAATAGATAATATGGAGGACGAAAATGTCTCTATGGCAACAATCCATTCAGCAGATGAAAATTTGCACGATCATTTCTACATTAAGGAAGAAATAGTAAACAAGTATAAGACACAAATTATATTAACAAACAATAAAGTTGAAGAACTACAGGAATTACATGGAAAAAGGATAATATATATAGCGGAAAGTGATTTTGAAGTAATGGGACAAATATTTAGAAGGTATATTACTAAAGGTAAAATAGGAATATTTTCTGAACTTTCAGACAGAAGCTACAACATAGTTCAAGAAAAATTAATAGAAATGTTTTCCAACGACAAACAAATTAATTTCACTAAGTGTACTACAAGAGCTAGAGATATAGAAACAGAAGTAGAAGCAGTCAAGCAAATATCATTGTATCACGTTAGGGAAAGCATGCATTCAGGGATAGTCGAAACATATAACCAACTTAAAAATAAAATTTACTATCCAAAACTCATGGAGGTAATTCAATTGGTAATTAATCAATGTGAGATATGCCAGGAAATAAAGTACGATAGAAAACCAATAAAATCTAAATTTTTAGTCACAGAAACACCCTCAGAAAGGAATGAAATCGTTCATATAGACACGTATGTAATGAAAAGGAATTATTTTCTTACGGTAATAGACAAATTTTCAAAATTTGGGGCGGCATACCCGCTAAACGACAGAAACCACGTTACTCTTATCGAGCAATTAGAAGATCATTTTGCCAAAATAGGAAAACCAAAGAAAATAGTGGCAGACAATGAATTTAAAGCAATCCGAATAAAAGAATTTTTAGAAAAAGAAAACACTGAATTACATCTAACTAAACCCAATAGTCACACGGGTAATGCAGACATAGAGCGTTTGCATAACACAATAGCCGAAAAATTCAAGATATTATATAAATTAGAGAAAAATATTCCAATAAAACAATTGATTCAAAAAGCAATTAGAAGCTATAATGAGCGCTACCACTCCAGCATTAAATGCACACCTAGTGATGTACATTTGGGAAAGATTGAAAATGGTATAATAAAAAGGAATTTAGAGGAAAATAAAAGAAAAATAATTGAGAAATTAAACAGATCTAGAGAAGATTACAGCGAAAGTAGGGAAGAAGGATTCATTAAGAACTACAAGGCAGTTAGGCATAAAGAACAACCAAAATATAAAAAATCCAAATTAGAGAGAGTGCATCACTGTAACATCAAACGACCCCTTAAATTTACAGTTATGGACAATACTGATGATACTCTTATGGACACAACCGATTGAAGGAATAATGAACACAAAACGAATTACAGAACAAAAAGGATTTGTAGACATTTATATCAAAAATCAGGAAATAGTCGAGGAGACGGACATAGTATTACATATCATAAATTTGCATGATATAGAAACCATTTTGGACAACATGACTAAAAATAAATTATTGACATTATTGCCAAGACAAAATAGGCAAAGACGAGGACTAATCAATGGAATAGGAAACATACAAAAATGGTTATTCGGGACTATGGACGACGAAGACAGGCAAAACATACAAAAACATTTGTTCAATATTGATGAAATTGTTAACAACAATAATCAACAAATTATAATTAATGACTATTTTAATGTAACTATAAATCATTTAAAGATGGTAATTACAAATGACAGACAAAAAATTCAAGAAGAACTAAATTCTATAAATAAGTTTTTAAAAATAGAAAATAATAAAAGTAGATATTTAGAGCAACTAAGTAATATACAACTAATAAAGAGTAGAATAGAGCATTTGCAAGACAATGTAATTTCTGCAAAACATGGTTTGGTACATCCAAGTATTCTAACCAGTAACGAAATTAAAAAATACAATATCGATTATAGCAAGTTGAAATATATACAGTGTGGTACAACATTTGTTAATGGCTCATACTTAGTTTTAGGAGTAAAAATACCTAAAAATTTCATAATTGTTAAATTAAGAATTATTGTTCCACTACCCAATATTCACAATAACGAAATAGATGCTATTACAGAAAAAAGCTTCGAGTTTGAAAATAAAACATATAGATTTGAAGAAAATAAACATTTAAAAGACTTAAAATTAAGCACTCATTGTATAATAAAAAATAATTGTCAACTAGTAAGTAACAAAGATTTTGAAATTATACAATTGGATATAGATACAATTATAATTAAGAATGCAATGAACATCAGTGTTAATGATACTTGTAATTCCGAAAAAGTTATGTTAAACGGAAATTATTTAATAAATTTCAGTAATTGTTCAATAAGAATTAAAGACTATTATTTTTCAAATACTATCGAAAATATAAAAGAAAAACAAATTATCGAAAATCCAAGTAGAGCTCAGAATTTTACACATAAATTATCTTTTCAAGAAATTGAATTACAACAAAAAAATAATGTAAAGAATATTAAAGCATTAAATTATCATACAAAATTAACATATGGATGTAACTTTTTTATAATAATTGTAGTACTTATTTTAATTGTGTTAATTTTAACTAAACATAAACAGATAAAAATAAAATTAAATAAAAGAATTCAGGAGAATTCTAATCTAAAGGAGGGAGAAGTTAAGTATATAAAACCAAGCACTAACACTTACATTAGGAACGACCCTATAGACGAATTTATTGCAAATATAATTAAAGACAAAGTGTAATATTAAACCCATTTCCGATTTATTTAAAGAAATTATGATTAAATCCATAAATCGAAACTATTTTTCGGTCGCAATTCCAAGAATTGCAACCGTAATTTGCCAATAGTTATTAACAATATAATTAATACAAAATAAATGTAAAATTTCTTAATTGTTTTTCGGTCGCAATTCCAAGAATTGCAACCGTCCCAATTTAATATAAAAGAATTAACTTCATTAATAAATTAAAGCACTAAATGCAGAAATGTAACAAAGTATATTTTTCGGTCGCAATTCTGAGAATTGCAACCGTCCAAAATTTACTAACTTTTCACTAAGAAAGCAATTTGCAATAGATATTGTCAAATAAGCATTTCCGTTCCCAAACGAAAATGCAATATTCAATAAACTTATTAACAAATAATACAATAACTTTAATATATAAGAAAACCTTGTAATTAGGATAAGTCAGTCTTGTTTCTCCCATTCGGTCAAGAAGTTGCCAAGCTTCAAATTAAATAAAATAAATAAATAAAATTAATAAACAAAAAAAACAATTTAGTTTTTTTTAATAAAAACCGCGACACGGTTACGAAATTCGCGTGTACGAATATAAATACTGAATATGCTTACACAGCCGATTTTGCTATGTTGGCTGTGTTGCCGCTGTCGCTAACTTTGATCTTTCTATTTTATTATTTGTTTATTTAGGCGGTAAGTAAGAAAATACAGACTATTTGTTTATTAATATAATTATTTCATCATCTATTTGCTAAGTATCTATTGCATTAACTCGCTCATTTATACCGACGCTAGTTTTAGTTTAATTAATAGCCAAATAAAGAATTTTCCAAAAGAAAATTAAAAAAGGTAGAAGGCAGGTCTATTCACAGGAAGAAAATATAAATTTATAAGCGGTATGGACATTTTAAAGTTTCTCAATTCACACATAAATGTCACAGAAAGAAAAATAAATCAAAAAGAAAGACTTTTTTTTTTAAATTATGCTCTTGAAACCACAATTTAGACAGATTTAAGTTAGACCACTTAAAATCCCCGTTACTTTTCAGCGTCTCATGAACGAAATTTTACGAAGTTTCATAAACAGTACATGCGTAATTTATTTGAACGATATCCTGATTTTTAGTACCACATTGCAAGAACACGCGAAAGCAGTGCAGTATATAAGTTTTAAAATTCAAATAGATAAATGTAAGTTTTTCAGACAAGAAATAGAGTTTTCGGGATACACAGTTATTGAAAAGTTATTAATCCGTACGACCCGACCTACGTTGAACCGTCCGAAAAATGAAGAATACTAATAAACACGCATCTAATTTTACGCTACCCAGACCTGGAGAAACAATTCACGTTGACGATAGATGCATTTAACTACTCGTGATATTTATTATAGCAGGAAAGACACCAAACTTGCTACGGGCCGAAGACATTTAGTGTCAACTATTTTAGAACATATGTATGTATTCGCCAGAAGGCTTAAAATTCTAACTGACTATAAGCCAATTAAATTTCTACACTTAAAATATAAGGTCGAAGATATGCCACCACAATGGCTGTTAAATTTAGGAGAGTAACAATTCGACATTGAATATTTAAAGAGCAAGAAGAATAAAGTAGCTGGTTTTCCAAGAAGGACAGAAAATAATAAGGACACTATTGCGGAAAAAATGAGGGTTAAGAATACAGATCTTTCAAAATTTTCAGTCAATAATAAAGAGGACGGTACAAGTACACTCAGCGTAGTGTATTAACACAAATTATTTTACTAAATAGTACAACCCAAGAGGTTACAACAATACCTGGAAAAAGAATGCTACTTATTGCCGAAAATGGTTTTGAAAAAATGGGGAACATATTTAGAAAATTTATTACAAAAGAGAAGATCGGGATCTATAATAAATTTTAGATCACAATTAAAATAAAGTACAGGAAAAACTAATTGAAATGTATTCAAATGACAATCAGATAAAGTTTATTAAGTGTACGAAGAGAGCACAAGAAATCGATACAGAAGTCTAAGCGATTAAGTACGATAAAAAAACCCATCAAACGAAAATTTAGTAATGCAGAAACGCCGACAAAAAAGACACCCATTTTTAACAGTCGTAGATAAACTTTCCGATATAAATCGTGTTACCATTATCGAACAACTCGAAGACCATTTTACTAATAAAGAAAATGGACGAAAATAATTGCAGGCAATGAGTTTAGAACTGCGAGTATAAAGGAATTTTTAGACAATAAAAATATAAAACTTCACCTAACTAAACCCAATATCTCTACGGGCAATGCAGATATTGAAAGATTTCATAGTTCGATTGCAGAGAAATTGAAAAAAAGAGTTCTCAGTCAAACAATTAATGCTGAAAGCCATTCCAAATTATATTAAATTCCATTCAGCGACAAAATGTACACCAAAAGAGGTGTAGCAAAAAAACAACTTAGAAACACCAAAACAAAAAACCATAAATAGATATAAATCATAAATAAATAGAAAATAATAAGGACACTATTGCGGAAAAAATGAGGGTTAAGAATACAGATCTTTCAAAATTTTCAGTCAATAATAAAGAGGACGGTACAAGTACACTCAGCGTAGTGTATTAACACAAATTATTTTACTAAATAGTACAACCCAAGAGGTTACAACAATACCTGGAAAAAGAATGCTACTTATTGCCGAAAATGGTTTTGAAAAAATGGGGAACATATTTAGAAAATTTATTACAAAAGAGAAGATCGGGATCTATAATAAATTTTAGATCACAATTAAAATAAAGTACAGGAAAAACTAATTGAAATGTATTCAAATGACAATCAGATAAAGTTTATTAAGTGTACGAAGAGAGCACAAGAAATCGATACAGAAGTCTAAGCGATTAAGTACGATAAAAAAAACCCATCAAACGAAAATTTAGTAATGCAGAAACGCCGACAAAAAAGACACCCCTTTTTAACAGTCGTAGATAAACTTTCCGATATAAATCGTGTTACCATTATCGAACAACTCGAAGACCATTTTACTAATAAAGAAAATGGACGAAAATAATTGCAGGCAATGAGTTTAGAACTGCGAGTATAAAGGAATTTTTAGACAATAAAAATATAAAACTTCACCTAACTAAACCCAATATCTCTACGGGCAATGCAGATATTGAAAGATTTCATAGTTCGATTGCAGAGAAATTGAAAAAAAGAGTTCTCAGTCAAACAATTAATGCAGAAAGCCATTCCAAATTATATTAAATTCCATTCAGCGACAAAATGTACACCAAAAGAGGTGTAGCAAAAAAACAACTTAGAAACACCAAAACAAAAAACCATAAATAGATATAAATCATAAATAAATAGAAAATAATAAAGACACTATTGCGGAAAAAATGAGGGTTAAGAATACAGATCTTTCAAAATTTTCAGTCAATAATAAAGAGGACGGTACAAGTACACTCAGCGTAGTGTATTAACACAAATTATTTTACTAAATAGTACAACCCAAGAGGTTACAACAATACCTGGAAAAAGAATGCTACTTATTGCCGAAAATGGTTTTGAAAAAATGGGGAACATATTTAGAAAATTTATTACAAAAGAGAAGATCGGGATCTATAATAAATTTTAGATCACAATTAAAATAAAGTACAGGAAAAACTAATTGAAATGTATTCAAATGACAATCAGATAAAGTTTATTAAGTGTACGAAGAGAGCACAAGAAATCGATACAGAAGTCTAAGCGATTAAGTACGATAAAAAAAACCCATCAAACGAAAATTTAGTAATGCAGAAACGCCGACAAAAAAGACACCCCTTTTTAACAGTCGTAGATAAACTTTCCGATATAAATCGTGTTACCATTATCGAACAACTCGAAGACCATTTTACTAATAAAGAAAATGGACGAAAATAATTGCAGGCAATGAGTTTAGAACTGCGAGTATAAAGGAATTTTTAGACAATAAAAATATAAAACTTCACCTAACTAAACCCAATATCTCTACGGGCAATGCAGATATTGAAAGATTTCATAGTTCGATTGCAGAGAAATTGAAAAAAAGAGTTCTCAGTCAAACAATTAATACAGAAAGCCATTCCAAATTATATTAAATTCTATTCAGCGACAAAATGTACACCAAAAGAGGTGTAGCAAAAAAACAACTTAGAAACACCAAAACAAAAAATCATAAATAGATTAAATAAAAATTTACTTGGAAAAGAAATGATAAGGATTTAAAAAAAAATTTAAAGCGGTTAGGCACAAAGAGCAACTAAGATATAGGAAAGAAATAATAAAAAATATTTACCCTATAAACGTTAAAACACCACTGAAATTTTCAGATACTAGTCATGATACTGGTAATGCCGACGTGGATACAACCGAGTGAAGGCACAGTGACTAACGTAACTAGTGAACCAAATAGGATATGTTAACCTACAAATAACGGACTAGGAAATAGTCAATGACAGTGACATAGTATTACACCTAATTGATGTTTAACAAATAGAAGACATAATTAATGAAATGACTGACAATATTTTATCATTGTACAAGTAACAAGGAAATAGTACAAGCCGAGTTACTTGAAGCAAGAAATAAACTAATAACGCTAGTACAGTAGAAACAAGAGCGAAATGTGGATAAATGAGACATTAGACAAGCAAATGAGAAAAAGTTGTCAACGAAATCCACCAAAAGTTGTGATTTCAACACAGAAGACAAAGAGGGCATGAGGAATTGGAAGCATTATTCGGCGAAGATTGTTGTCAAACGCAAGAAGAACTTGCATTATCATCGAGAGTCACACAATAAACCATATCAGTACGTTCAAAAGCACCATCATGCAAGACCGGTCAAAAACTAGTTTTGGCTCACCCGCCTTATAGCCCAGAACTTGCCCGTTCTGACTACCATTTTCTTCGATCGATGCAGAACGCCCTTACTGGAATACGCTTCACTTCAGAACAGGGTATCAGAAATTGGCTTGATTCATTCGTTACCTCAAAACCGGAGCAGTTCTTTTGGCGCAAATCCATATGCTACCAGAAAGATGGGAAAAAGCAGTGGCTAACGATGGACAATACTTTGAAAAATGTATCAACTCATTTTGTTGTTATAATTAATGCATTTTTCAAGCAATATCGATTTTATTAACTTGTTTATAAATATGCGTACAACACACCCATAGACCCAATAGGTTTGATAACAAATAGACGATTGAGAGATTTTTGTAAATTGACGGTCTTATATTAATAATACTTTTGTGCCATTCCTTCAGTCTATACATATGATCCTGTTAACTACAGGATGCTAATTCATGTTTGGCTTGAGCGCTGAGGAACGATGTATCATCTGCAAAAGTTGGAGTGTGAAGCATAAATCAGAAATAAGGGGGCCTGAGCGGAACCTATTAAATCACTTTCTTTAAACAAAACTGGCGGTCTCATTTACAGTTTTGTAAAAGCTTATAGGTATTTCCAGGTTTAACTTTATTTTGTGCACTAAGACATCTTAGCCAAATTTTGTCGAAAGCTTGATAAAAAGCAAAACAATATTTGTTGTTTTGTTATTGTATATTAATATGGATTTCTTTGTTGAGTTTATTTATTTATGTATCATTATGTATTCTGTGTTTTTTATATAATTGTTTAGTTCAGTGTAAAGAATTTGGCTATTGTTTTTATGCAATACCTCTGGACTGTCGGTCGGAAAATCTATCAACTCATTCATCGAAGAACTCAAATTTGTTTGTCTTCAAACACCTTCCATATAACATTTAGTGATGATTTTGTTTGTTCTATGATGTTATGTTTCGTAATTTCGAACCCCACTAGTATTGGGATCAACTTCGTCATTAGCAGTTTTATAATCAGTTTTGAAATTGTTGGCAGTAGACTTATTGGTCCATATGAATCATCGTAGGCTTAGGTATCGTAGTAATCGTAGACAGGTTCTAATCTGTAGGATAATACTCAAGGCGTAAATTAGCATAGAATATTTTTTTTAGCTACAAAAGGTAACTCCGCGAGCATTTTATTACTGATCATATCAATACCTGGAACTTTCATGAGGGATCTAATAAGAAATGGCGGCTATTATAGTATGTTATCAGACAGACATATATATGATAAAAATATTTTTCAAATGGCTAACAAATAATATGTCCTTTTCCGAGTTATTTCTAGCTCATTTACCATTTGGTACTCTCAAGCGCGGCTTACCCGTAAATGGTTTTTATAAGCCTCTAGTCTCCAGCACAAAGAATTATCAGACTGATGAGTACCATTAAGATTTTCATGATGTGTTTTGAAAGAAACATTCTTTGGACTTCACGCACATTTCTTAGCTAATTAGTACATTCCCGTTTGTAAAGCACAAAATTGACATTATTAACTTGTATACCCAATAAATAACTTTAATTCAGCGATATCAGAAATAAAATTTTTTTTTTTTTTGTACATATGATTATTTATTGTATTATCTTATATATCTTCATAAATGAACTAACAATAAGTACACAAATCTTAATACTAAAACAAAATTTCTACTTGAGCCCAGCCAGTGCCAAGCTTTAAGATTTTAATAATACGGGTTCAATTTCGGAAAAGTTATCTGTCTTGCGATCGGATGATTTCAAGGGTATCCCTTCTCCTCAGTCGAGTATGGCCTCCAAAGTTAAGTATGTTACACGCAAGAAGGTTCGGATGAACTTCAAGTTTCTTGATATACCCAGTCACGTACCTTGCAAACTTAGTTTTCACCAGAGGTACCCTTAGATCCTCGTGAATAACTAGCGCTGCTTTAAGTTTCATCTGAGTCATTTTCGCATTAATATGGGAATTCCATGTTAGTCTACGGTCGAGGTGAATACCTAGGTATTTGACATGTCTATGTTGCGGGATTGTTTGGTTGTTATTTTTATGGGCGTGCATGTTTCCCTGCGCAATGTGAATGTGACGTGAGTGCATTTTTGTTCGTTTACTTTGATTTTCCAAAACTTAAGCCATTTCTCTAGTTCGTCAATATAATTTTGCAATTTTAGCGAAGCTAATTGATGATTTCGTGGACACTGAGGAATGCTGTATCATCCGCAAAAGGTGAAGTATGAATTTGGGAGCCTGTTGGCATATCTGAGGCGTAAATCAAATAGAGAGTAGGACCCAGGATGCTGCCCTGAGGAACACCTGCATTGATTGGTTGAGGGGAACTTAAGAAGTCACCTTCTCTAATGATGAATTTTCGGCCGTATAAGTAGCTTTTCAAAAGTTCATGGGTGTTCGAAGGCAAGTTTAGCCTTATTTTGTGCATTAAACCATCATGCCACACTTTGTCAAAAGCTTGGGAAACGTCAATGAAAAGAGCTGAGCAATATTTTTTGTCTTCGAAGGACGTCCTTATGGCATTCACTAACCTGTGTGTTTGCTCAATGGTGCTATGCTTAGCCCTGAAACCGAATTGGTGATTTGGGATACATCCTACATCGTTTAATATGGGAGTTAACTTCATCATTAGCAACTTTTCGAATAACTTTGAAATTGTTGGCAAAAGGCTTATTGGCCTATAGGATTCAACTCTAGTGGGGTCCTTCCCGGGCTTAGGTATCATGGTGATCATAGACACTTTCCACTCTGCCGGATAATATTCAAGACGTAAAACAGCATTAAAAATAAAAAGCACAATTCTTCTAGCTACTTGAGGTAGCTGTTCGAGCATTTTATTGCTAATTTTATCAATGCCTGGAGCTTTCTTGTGATCCAGATTACCAAAAGCGTTTTCAACACTTCTAATATTAAACCTTAGAGGCGTGGGGGATCTGCCAACAGATGGCGGAAATTCAGCTTCATTGCCAGCTGTAGTTAGCGTGAAAACATTTTTCAGATGGTTGGCAAATAACTCTCCCTTTTCGGAATCATTTCTTGTCCAGCCACCAGAAGGATTTCGCAAAGGTGGTTTAGCTTGAATTGGACGTTTTAAACCTCTTGTAGCCCACCATAAAGAATAATCTGACTGAGGAGTACCATCTAGACTTTCTAAATATGTTTCAAGGTTCGCTGTTTTGTGAATTTCTAGGATATATCTCAGTCGAATTGTGCATTTCCGTAATCTACTTTTTAACTGGGGAGACCTTTGTTGCTGCCACTCTCTTCTAACTCTCCTTTTTTCCGACACAAGTTCTTCAATTTCTGAGGAATAAATCCTATGATTCGCATATCTGTCCTCAGTATGACTAGAAGTAGCATGTTGCACGGCTTGTTTAATGTTATTAGTAAAGAAGCTAATTGACTTGTCAGAAGACAAGTCGAATGAGGGCTCCACCTGAATCCATTCGAGAGGGATATTTTTGACTATTCCAAAGTCAATAACATCTGGAATTTTTCGCCGATCTGTTGGCCAGTAGGTGGGATGCCCGCTTGAAATTACATCTAAGCCTATACGAGAAATAGTGTCATATAGTACGCGGCCTCTCGGTGAAATTAATCGTAAACCCCAAAAGGTGTGTTTAGCGTTATAGTCGCCAGCTGCAAGAAATCGAGGCCCAATTGATTGAAAAAATTTAAATATTGGTTTTCTGATGCTGTATATCGGGGCGGCGAGTAAATTGATGAAAAAACTAATTTGTTACGACAATGTTCTACACAGATGTTTGTTGCTTGAAAATAATTCTCGCATGTGTCGTTCATCAAATATTGTTTGATTCTGGATTTTATCAGAATTCCCGAGCCTCCACAAGCTCTTCCACGAGGATCTTTTGTATCGTATAGGATGTAGCCATTAGCCCTAAAGAAGCTAGTGGACGTCAAGTGAGTTTCAGCAACCATCATTATGTCGATGTCTTTAGCCTTCAGGAAGTATTCGAGCTCATTTTTATGTTGGCGGATGCCGTTAGCGTTCCAGAAACAAATATTTAAGCAAATCATTTATTTAAAATAGCCTGTAAAATAGTAGACTGCATTTTCAGCATTTCCTGCAACATGGTGGTCATAGAGGTCGTAAAAGTGTTTATTGACTAAACAAGGGACTGCAATGTTGCCTCTATATTGCTAAAATGCGGTTCAGAAGTTTGATGTGTGGGTTCTGGGTTCAAGCTTGTTGTGCTAGATTTTACTATATTAGCATAAGATACTTGTTTTGAGCTTTTGGCGTTAATGTGGCTGGTTGACTGGATTATCTGAGGAAAGCTATTGGTCGAGACGAAAAGTGATTGCTCGGATTGTTTAGGAGCAGTTGATGATATTTTAACCATAGAATGCTTAAAATGGGCATACACAGGGCAGGTTCTATAATTTGCGGTATGGTTTCCGCCACAATTACTACATTTTTTCACTATTGAGCTATTTTTTGGTTTATTGCATTGTGCATTGCCGTGGAGTTCACCACAAACGACACAAACTGTGGGCAACTTACAATAAGTCCTGGTGTGGCCGAATTCCTGGCAGTTCATGCACTGAACATGCCCTGCACGCTTATGTGGTTCCTCTACAGTGATTCTGCGATGCAGAAGGTATTTGAGGTTGTAGATTGGATGGGTTTCGTTCTTTTTTAAAACCACATCACGCGGTTCTAATTCCACTCTAAACATAGGATGAAGGATTTTTTCACGGTTTTTAATAATACAGACGTTTTTGGCTTTAAAACCTTTCTCTTCTAGGCCGGTCTTAACTTCATCAGAGCTTACGCAAAGATCAATACCTTTTATCACAACTTGAAGACCTTTTGCGCTTTTCAGTTGATATGTGTAGAAACTTTTTTTTTCCAACTCATTGGACAGTTTGTGGTACTCGTCTTCGCTTTTAACCTGTATTTTTGTTTTACTAATTTCTCCATGCTTAATCAATGTAACACTAAAGGTTTTTTCTCCAATTATCGAAACTATTTTCTTCACGAGTTCGCTGGAGGTGGCCTCTCTTAAATAAATGGGTGGAGGCTTAGATGATTTTTTACATTGAGTTGTGTCTTCCGTTTGAAGAACAGAAAATCTAGTGCTCTCAGTTGGCTTACCAGAATTAGTGTCTCTTGGCACTTTAGCTTTCGACGAGACTTGAGCAGACTTGGGGCTTCTCTGCCGCTTCACAACTGTGATGTATCTATCCATACCTACTTGTGTTTTCGGATTATTAACATTAATTGAGACAGGAGCAATTCTATCATCTGATGTGACAACCATATTGGGAGATCCAGACGGGGGGCGTTTTTTTTCTCTTGTTGAGAGAAGGCTCTCCACAGATTTTCTTAAAGATTCTTCTTCAGAAATCCATGTTTCAGATTTTTTTAGATTTTTTGTATGTATTTTAATTTTGTTTTGCAAATAAGTTTTAGTTTTTAATTAATTAAAGAGAAGAATAAATTTTGTTTTGTTCTTAAATAAATTATAATTTTAAATGTTTCTACACTTATGCACTATACTGTGTTTGTTGATCTTCACCAACAACATAAACTTTATGCACTGCTCTTTAGTTTGTTTTTGTTCTTATTGTTAAAATTGTTTGAGGAGTTTTTTATTCCCGTTGTCTTTTTGAGTGATACACTGTTTTGGTTGATCTTTTAAATACAACAACAATAACAATGAAACTTTATGCACTGCCACTGCACTTTTATTTTTTAATTTGTTTTATTTTTATTGCAAAAATTGTGTTGAGGAATTTATATTCCCATTGACTATTTTCAAAAGTTTTTTTGTCACAGTTTGTTTTATTATGGACGTATGTATGTATGTACATACATATGTATATTGTTTTTACAATTTTTGTTTTTGTTCGTTTCGATTTGTTTTCACCTATTCCGAACAATTCAGCCGCACTAAAAACAAACACGTCCGAACTGCGTAAAATTCAACTTGTAATAATAAATATTGTAGAAATGATAGGAAAGACATTGATTGACAAAAATTCAATTGATAAAAAGTAAAGTAGAACAAATCCAAGACAATGTAGTGTCAGCCAAACACGAGTCAGTCATCCAAATATTTTAAAAAATTATGAAATTAACAAATGTAATATTGATTTTAATAAACTGAAATATTTGCAATAATAAAGAGCAACTTTCAGTAATGCTTATTTAATGTTAAGCATTAAAATACTAAAATTGTTCATACAAGCAAAATGAAGAAAAATTATACTATTCTATTGTAGTATTGAATAAAAATCAAAGAGAAATAAAGTGCAAATATAGGAAGTTTTTACGGATAAAGATAAAACTATACAATTTGAAGAGAATAAGCATTTTAGACAATTAAATCCCAGCACCCATTGTATTTTTTTTAATTCTTTTATTCATTTCCCTTGGGAACATAGGGCATTTACCAGAAAATTCCATCTTATTCTGTTACAAGTTGATTTAACTTGTTTCCATGATTTATTTACATGGCTTATCTCTAGAGAAAAGGGTGTGGGCGAAACCCAGCCGGTTCGTCTCGTAGTGTTTTCTCTATGCATTGTTGTTTATTATTATGCCGTCTTCAATTGGGTCTTTGTTCTTTGTCAATTTGTTTTTCGCTACTGCAATTTCAGCTATGGAGGTGGTCGATTTCTATGGACTCGTCAGGTATTTGATTCAACATATGCTCATAATTTTGGAGGTTATTTTCTTCTCTAGTGTTGCTTACTTCTTAGCAGTGCTGTTTCCATATTTTGGCGATTTGAGTGCTGGTTTGTCAGCCGACGGGTTATTTTGTACAGACCCTTCACGTTGTTTGCCTCTGCTGCGTCTACTGCTTTACTGGCCCTTAATTCCAAGTATTTTCTTTTGTCGCTTAAAGCCCAGCGTTTTAAAAGTTTTGCGCCGTTTTTGTATTGTTCATTATAAACTTCCCCCAGGGGCAGGTCAGCATTGACCACTTACATCCAGTCAGGGCACTCTACTTTCCTGGTGAATAGAGGGGAAGGGGCCCCTCGGTTGGCAAGGCAACCAAAACTCTACGAAGTTCATGTATGACTTCGTTTATGCATGTTTTTCCATAGTCTTCGCCAAAGGTCAATTGACAGAACTGAGACCGACACGCCCAGAATGCCTTTTGGCGAGCTTTTTAGCAAGGGGTTTATGATTTATACCCTGCAGCATATTGTAAGAAGTTGCCACCTGTGTGAACATTGCAAGCAAAATAGGGGCGCTAGTGAACTGCCACTAAGTTTACTCAAGTGGAGTTGGTCCACAGTCAGATAAGGCCGCCATGGCAATGCTGGCATAAAATCAATTCCAATCTGTTCATTATAAACCGAATTACGTATTGATTGGTGCTCAAAGCGAGTTCTTTCCTGGTTGAGTTTCCAGGTCTGAGATTCATATTTTTCGCTTCTGCATAGATATAACCGATGTGGTTGTTAGCAATGTTTCTGAGCGTAGTGCATGTATCCTACCAAGGTCTTGTAGTACTTGAGAATGTATAAAGTTTTAATTGGTTTCTAAACTCTAAAGTTTTGTATCTGTTATTCAGTTTTTGGATATGAAAACCGTGTATTTCTCTTTCGAGCGCCTACAAATTGAGCTGGTATCCCTGACAGCTGTATAAACAAAACAAGGGACTATAGAGAACATAAAAACACTCACTTATGCAAGCGTAGCCGCCATAATTGCCTGATTGCACTTATTTCATGAGAAAGTAATTTTGCTGGATCACCGTCTCATATTCGCGCAGGTCGCTGCAGCGTTACAGTGGTGCAATGTGACAAAATAGAAGGTAGGAAATCAAAACGGCAGTTTTGGCTCCGTGCAGAAATGTTTAAGTCGAATTTATTTGATTGTAATAAAATAAAGTAAAGATTAATTAGTCATAATTTTAAATTCAAATAAAAGAATCTATTGTAATAAAAAAAATGTGTTATCCTTTAAAGTAATAGTAACACATTTGGGGATTCTTAACTGGAGCCCAAGCTGGGACCCGTAAAAAATTACGGGGTCCTTATAAATCAAATAATAATAATAAAAACACTCTGCGAACCCTCAGGGACCTTCCAAGACGAATAGTAAATACATACAATAATTAAATAAAAAATATTATACTTCACCTCACAAAAGGTTATCCGAGTGAAAGTGAAGTGATATACCCTCACGGAAGGGTTCTTGACGGTATATAACATAGAAAAAGTATTTTCCAGTGCCTCGCATCGTAGCGCGTAACCGAGGCTCAAAAAAAGAAGGGAAGAGAAAAAAAAGAAGGGAAAGGAAAGAAAAGAAATTAAGAACATCACATCAAAAAATTTTATAATAAAATAGAAGCGGATTAAAAATTGTTGAAAATACCCAATAAAAGAAATGGAAAATATAGCAAAAGCAAAGCCACTGGCAAGAAGTTAAATAAGAATTACCAAGTTAGCAAAAATTTCAAGAAAGTTAAAATATATAAAAATTTAGTAAAAAATATAAAAATCTAAAAGTTTAAAGAAATAGCAGGCGCAGTTGGAAGCGCCTTAATATAATTTTATTCATAGTAAGGCATTGGAAGATCCTTAACTTATACGGGTGTAAAATCATTCTCACTTCTTCTTTCACTACAGCCCTGGGTGAACCTGGGCCTCAACCAAACAAGCTTTTTTTTTTGTACATATGATTATTTATTGTATTATCTTATATATCTTCATAAATGAACTAACAATAAGTACACAAATCTTAATACTAAAACAAAATTTCTACTTGAGCCCAGCCAGTGCCAAGCTTTAAGATTTTAATAATACGGGTTCAATTTCGGAAAAGTTATCTGTCTTGCGATCGGATGATTTCAAGGGTATCCCTTCTCCTCAGTCGAGTATGGCCTCCAAAGTTAAGTATGTTACACGCAAGAAGGTTCGGATGAACTTCAAGTTTCTTGATATACCCAGTCACGTACCTTGCAAACTTAGTTTTCACCAGAGGTACCCTTAGATCCTCGTGAATAACTAGCGCTGCTTTAAGTTTCATCTGAGTCATTTTCGCATTAATATGGGAATTCCATGTTAGTCTACGGTCGAGGTGAATACCTAGGTATTTGACATGTCTATGTTGCGGGATTGTTTGGTTGTTATTTTTATGGGCGTGCATGTTTCCCTGCGCAATGTGAATGTGACGTGAGTGCATTTTTGTTCGTTTACTTTGATTTTCCAAAACTTAAGCCATTTCTCTAGTTCGTCAATATAATTTTGCAATTTTAGCGAAGCTAATTGATGATTTCGTGGACACTGAGGAATGCTGTATCATCCGCAAAAGGTGAAGTATGAATTTGGGAGCCTGTTGGCATATCTGAGGCGTAAATCAAATAGAGAGTAGGACCCAGGATGCTGCCCTGAGGAACACCTGCATTGATTGGTTGAGGGGAACTTAAGAAGTCACCTTCTCTAATGATGAATTTTCGGCCGTATAAGTAGCTTTTCAAAAGTTCATGGGTGTTCGAAGGCAAGTTTAGCCTTATTTTGTGCATTAAACCATCATGCCAAACTTTGTCAAAAGCTTGGGAAACGTCAATGAAAAGAGCTGAGCAATATTTTTTGTCTTCGAAGGACGTCCTTATGGCATTCACTAACCTGTGTGTTTGCTCAATGGTGCTATGCTTAGCCCTGAAACCGAATTGGTGATTTGGGATACATCCTACATCGTTTAATATGGGAGTTAACTTCATCATTAGCAACTTTTCGAATAACTTTGAAATTGTTGGCAAAAGGCTTATTGGCCTATAGGATTCAACTCTAGTGGGGTCCTTCCCGGGCTTAGGTATCATGGTGATCATAGACACTTTCCACTCTGCCGGATAATATTCAAGACGTAAAACAGCATTAAAAATAAAAAGCACAATTCTTCTAGCTACTTGAGGTAGCTGTTCGAGCATTTTATTGCTAATTTTATCAATGCCTGGAGCTTTCTTGTGATCCAGATTACCAAAAGCGTTTTCAACACTTCTAATATTAAACCTTAGAGGCGTGGGGGATCTGCCAACAGATGGCGGAAATTCAGCTTCATTGCCAGCTGTAGTTAGCGTGAAAACATTTTTCAGATGGTTGGCAAATAACTCTCCCTTTTCGGAATCATTTCTTGTCCAGCCACCAGAAGGATTTCGCAAAGGTGGTTTAGCTTGAATTGGACGTTTTAAACCTCTTGTAGCCCACCATAAAGAATAATCTGACTGAGGAGTACCATCTAGACTTTCTAAATATGTTTCAAGGTTCGCTGTTTTGTGAATTTCTAGGATATATCTCAGTCGAATTGTGCATTTCCGTAATCTACTTTTTAACTGGGGAGACCTTTGTTGCTGCCACTCTCTTCTAACTCTCCTTTTTTCCGACACAAGTTCTTCAATTTCTGAGGAATAAATCCTATGATTCGCATATCTGTCCTCAGTATGACTAGAAGTAGCATGTTGCACGGCTTGTTTAATGTTATTAGTAAAGAAGCTAATTGACTTGTCAGAAGACAAGTCGAATGAGGGCTCCACCTGAATCCATTCGAGAGGGATATTTTTGACTATTCCAAAGTCAATAACATCTGGAATTTTTCGCCGATCTGTTGGCCAGTAGGTGGGATGCCCGCTTGAAATTACATCTAAGCCTATACGAGAAATAGTGTCATATAGTACGCGGCCTCTCGGTGAAATTAATCGTAAACCCCAAAAGGTGTGTTTAGCGTTATAGTCGCCAGCTGCAAGAAATCGAGGCCCAATTGATTGAAAAAATTTAAATATTGGTTTTCTGATGCTGTATATCGGGGCGGCGAGTAAATTGATGAAAAAACTAATTTGTTACGACAATGTTCTACACAGATGTTTGTTGCTTGAAAATAATTCTCGCATGTGTCGTTCATCAAATATTGTTTGATTCTGGATTTTATCAGAATTCCCGAGCCTCCACAAGCTCTTCCACGAGGATCTTTTGTATCGTATAGGATGTAGCCATTAGCCCTAAAGAAGCTAGTGGACGTCAAGTGAGTTTCAGCAACCATCATTATGTCGATGTCTTTAGCCTTCAGGAAGTATTCGAGCTCATTTTTATGTTGGCGGATGCCGTTAGCGTTCCAGAAACAAATATTTAAGCAAATCATTTATTTAAAATAGCCTGTAAAATAGTAGACTGCATTTTCAGCATTTCCTGCAACATGGTGGTCATAGAGGTCGTAAAAGTGTTTATTGACTAAACAAGGGACTGCAATGTTGCCTCTATATTGCTAAAATGCGGTTCAGAAGTTTGATGTGTGGGTTCTGGGTTCAAGCTTGTTGTGCTAGATTTTACTATATTAGCATAAGATACTTGTTTTGAGCTTTTGGCGTTAATGTGGCTGGTTGACTGGATTATCTGAGGAAAGCTATTGGTCGAGACGAAAAGTGATTGCTCGGATTGTTTAGGAGCAGTTGATGATATTTTAACCATAGAATGCTTAAAATGGGCATACACAGGGCAGGTTCTATAATTTGCGGTATGGTTTCCGCCACAATTACTACATTTTTTCACTATTGAGCTATTTTTTGGTTTATTGCATTGTGCATTGCCGTGGAGTTCACCACAAACGACACAAACTGTGGGCAACTTACAATAAGTCCTGGTGTGGCCGAATTCCTGGCAGTTCATGCACTGAACATGCCCTGCACGCTTATGTGGTTCCTCTACAGTGATTCTGCGATGCAGAAGGTATTTGAGGTTGTAGATTGGATGGGTTTCGTTCTTTTTTAAAACCACATCACGCGGTTCTAATTCCACTCTAAACATAGGATGAAGGATTTTTTCACGGTTTTTAATAATACAGACGTTTTTGGCTTTAAAACCTTTCTCTTCTAGGCCGGTCTTAACTTCATCAGAGCTTACGCAAAGATCAATACCTTTTATCACAACTTGAAGACCTTTTGCGCTTTTCAGTTGATATGTGTAGAAACTTTTTTTTTCCAACTCATTGGACAGTTTGTGGTACTCGTCTTCGCTTTTAACCTGTATTTTTGTTTTACTAATTTCTCCATGCTTAATCAATGTAACACTAAAGGTTTTTTCTCCAATTATCGAAACTATTTTCTTCACGAGTTCGCTGGAGGTGGCCTCTCTTAAATAAATGGGTGGAGGCTTAGATGATTTTTTAGATTGAGTTGTGTCTTCCGTTTGAAGAACAGAAAATCTAGTGCTCTCAGTTGGCTTACCAGAATTAGTGTCTCTTGGCACTTTAGCTTTCGACGAGACTTGAGCAGACTTGGGGCTTCTCTGCCGCTTCACAACTGTGATGTATCTATCCATACCTACTTGTGTTTTCGGATTATTAACATTAATTGAGACAGGAGCAATTCTATCATCTGATGTGACAACCATATTGGGAGATCCAGACGGGGGGCGTTTTTTTTCTCTTGTTGAGAGAAGGCTCTCCACAGATTTTCTTAAAGATTCTTCTTCAGAAATCCATGTTTCAGATTTTTTTAGATTTTTTGTATGTATTTTAATTTTGTTTTGCAAATAAGTTTTAGTTTTTAATTAATTAAAGAGAAGAATAAATTTTGTTTTGTTCTTAAATAAATTATAATTTTAAATGTTTCTACACTTATGCACTATACTGTGTTTGTTGATCTTCACCAACAACATAAACTTTATGCACTGCTCTTTAGTTTGTTTTTGTTCTTATTGTTAAAATTGTTTGAGGAGTTTTTTATTCCCGTTGTCTTTTTGAGTGATACACTGTTTTGGTTGATCTTTTAAATACAACAACAATAACAATGAAACTTTATGCACTGCCACTGCACTTTTATTTTTTAATTTGTTTTATTTTTATTGCAAAAATTGTGTTGAGGAATTTATATTCCCATTGACTATTTTCAAAAGTTTTTTTGTCACAGTTTGTTTTATTATGGACGTATGTATGTATGTACATACATATGTATATTGTTTTTACAATTTTTGTTTTTGTTCGTTTCGATTTGTTTTCACCTATTCCGAACAATTCAGCCGCACTAAAAACAAACACGTCCGAACTGCGTAAAATTCAACTTGTAATAATAAATATTGTAGAAATGATAGGAAAGACATTGATTGACAAAAATTCAATTGATAAAAAGTAAAGTAGAACAAATCCAAGACAATGTAGTGTCAGCCAAACACGAGTCAGTCATCCAAATATTTTAAAAAATTATGAAATTAACAAATGTAATATTGATTTTAATAAACTGAAATATTTGCAATAATAAAGAGCAACTTTCAGTAATGCTTATTTAATGTTAAGCATTAAAATACTAAAATTGTTCATACAAGCAAAATGAAGAAAAATTATACTATTCTATTGTAGTATTGAATAAAAATCAAAGAGAAATAAAGTGCAAATATAGGAAGTTTTTACGGATAAAGATAAAACTATACAATTTGAAGAGAATAAGCATTTTAGACAATTAAATCCCAGCACCCATTGTATTTTTTTTTAATTCTTTTATTCATTTCCCTTGGGAACATAGGGCATTTACCAGAAAATTCCATCTTATTCTGTTACAAGTTGATTTAACTTGTTTCCATGATTTATTTACATGGCTTATCTCTAGAGAAAAGGGTGTGGGCGAAACCCAGCCGGTTCGTCTCGTAGTGTTTTCTCTATGCATTGTTGTTTATTATTATGCCGTCTTCAATTGGGTCTTTGTTCTTTGTCAATTTGTTTTTCGCTACTGCAATTTCAGCTATGGAGGTGGTCGATTTCTATGGACTCGTCAGGTATTTGATTCAACATATGCTCATAATTTTGGAGGTTATTTTCTTCTCTAGTGTTGCTTACTTCTTAGCAGTGCTGTTTCCATCTTTTGGCGATTTGAGTGCTGGTTTGTCAGCCGACGGGTTATTTTGTACAGACCCTTCACGTTGTTTGCCTCTGCTGCGTCTACTGCTTTACTGGCCCTTAATTCCAAGTATTTTCTTTTGTCGCTTAAAGCCCAGCGTTTTAAAAGTTTTGCGCCGTTTTTGTATTGTTCATTATAAACTTCCCCCAGGGGCAGGTCAGCATTGACCACTTACATCCAGTCAGGGCACTCTACTTTCCTGGTGAATAGAGGGGAAGGGGCCCCTCGGTTGGCAAGGCAACCAAAACTCTACGAAGTTCATGTATGACTTCGTTTATGCATGTTTTTCCATAGTCTTCGCCAAAGGTCAATTGACAGAACTGAGACCGACACGCCCAGAATGCCTTTTGGCGAGCTTTTTAGCAAGGGGTTTATGATTTATACCCTGCAGCATATTGTAAGAAGTTGCCACCTGTGTGAACATTGCAAGCAAAATAGGGGCGCTAGTGAACTGCCACTAAGTTTACTCAAGTGGAGTTGGTCCACAGTCAGATAAGGCCGCCATGGCAATGCTGGCATAAAATCAATTCCAATCTGTTCATTATAAGCCGAATTACGTATTGATTGGTGCTCAAAGCGAGTTCTTTCCTGGTTGAGTTTCCAGGTCTGAGATTCATATTTTTCGCTTCTGCATAGATATAACCGATGTGGTTGTTAGCAATGTTTCTGAGCGTAGTGCATGTATCCTACCAAGGTCTTGTAGTACTTGAGAATGTATAAAGTTTTAATTGGTTTCTAAACTCTAAAGTTTTGTATCTGTTATTCAGTTTTTGGATATGAAAACCGTGTATTTCTCTTTCGAGCGCCTACAAATTGAGCTGGTATCCCTGACAGCTGTATAAACAAAACAAGGGACTATAGAGAACATAAAAACACTCACTTATGCAAGCGTAGCCGCCATAATTGCCTGATTGCACTTATTTCATGAGAAAGTAATTTTGCTGGATCACCGTCTCATATTCGCGCAGGTCGCTGCAGCGTTACAGTGGTGCAATGTGACAAAATAGAAGGTAGGAAATCAAAACGGCAGTTTTGGCTCCGTGCAGAAATGTTTAAGTCGAATTTATTTGATTGTAATAAAATAAAGTAAAGATTAATTAGTCATAATTTTAAATTCAAATAAAAGAATCTATTGTAATAAAAAAAATGTGTTATCCTTTAAAGTAATAGTAACACATTTGGGGATTCTTAACTGGAGCCCAAGCTGGGACCCGTAAAAAATTACGGGGTCCTTATAAATCAAATAATAATAATAAAAACACTCTGCGAACCCTCAGGGACCTTCCAAGACGAATAGTAAATACATACAATAATTAAATAAAAAATATTATACTTCACCTCACAAAAGGTTATCCGAGTGAAAGTGAAGTGATATACCCTCACGGAAGGGTTCTTGACGGTATATAACATAGAAAAAGTATTTTCCAGTGCCTCGCATCGTAGCGCGTAACCGAGGCTCAAAAAAAGAAGGGAAGAGAAAAAAAAGAAGGGAAAGGAAAGAAAAGAAATTAAGAATATCACATCAAAAAATTTTATAATAAAATAGAAGCGGATTAAAAATTGTTGAAAATACCCAATAAAAGAAATGGAAAATATAGCAAAAGCAAAGCCACTGGCAAGAAGTTAAATAAGAATTACCAAGTTAGCAAAAATTTCAAGAAAGTTAAAATATATAAAAATTTAGTAAAAAATATAAAAATCTAAAAGTTTAAAGAAATAGCAGGCGCAGTTGGAAGCGCCTTAATATAATTTTATTCATAGTAAGGCATTGGAAGATCCTTAACTTATACGGGTGTAAAATCATTCTCACTTCTTCTTCCACTACAGCCCTGGGTGAACCTGGGCCTCAACCAAACAAGCTTTTCCAGCAGGCACGATCTTTAGCCAGCAGCCTCCTATTTTGCAGACCAAGTTGTTTGAGGTCCCTCTCCACTTGTTTGCGCCATCCGTTCCGTGAGCATACTCTATTGCGTTGTCCCATTGGTTCGGCGTCGAAGATTCCTTTCTTTCTCACACTTACAATAACATTAATAATTATAGTTTGGAAAACAAAGTTTAAACATATCAAAATAAATTTGAATTGAACTGAATCCTGTTTGCCCCTGGCCAAGTATATCAAAGAACTTGCTCAGTGACAAAAAATATATTGTGTAAAACCGTGACTCAAGTGTTTTAAAGAACTTGCTCAGCTTATGAAAAAATACAAAACGTTTATAAGAGATAAAATATTTGGTTCCCGGAGAACATTATCAGAAATTAACGAAATTTGCCAAGAAATTGATGTAAACTAAATATTGTAACAAATTGCCAATCTGCATCTAACACTCCTAACGTTCTAAGGACGAATTGAACAAATTCCAGTAAACCCCGCATTAGCCCAACATACTGCTACACAAATGCAACCCACAGCCTGAATGTCATGATGAAATCAGTAAGGCATTGACAACAATTACAAAAAAAATAACCATGTCCAATGATACAGCCGCCGCTATTAAAATCTTAAGATCTCTTCCGATGGAAGAAGTCGTCAGAATGTTCAAAAATGGAGTCAGCAATACTTTCATGCGTTCCAGTCTCTACGGAAACCCAAAAATGGATCTTAAGCAGTGGCTTAAATGATTGAGCATAGCAATAATTATAAAAAATTAGAATTATCATACACAAAAACTGACTCCCAGACACAGTCACAGCAATGGGTCACATCATAATTATCAAAAACATAATGTGCAAGAACATCTTAGTATATTTACCAAAACCATCAACATAATAACTAGAACCCACCGCGACGAGAAAATCAACAACCTGAACTCATGACACATCATCGGGTAATAAAATATTTTGCCAACAAACACATATGAAACAATAATATTCATCACCACAATGGAAACATTCTAGAGAAGCAAGCTGAAACTTCTATCAATCCAACAATATACAAAGGAACAACAATTCGGCATTAATTACTGATTCAAGTGTAACTTAATCTGAACCAACAAGCATTTCATCACGGGTAGATCCATTCCATAATAATAAAGGGTGGTTAAATTTCAAGGGCCGATGTTGATTTTGAATAAAACACAAACTATTTAGGAAATTATAGTAATTTTATTTTATTATGATGTATTGGTATTACTCAATTATGTATGGAACAAAATATCGGCCAAATGGGCGCCGCGACCTCGGCGGCCGGCACACCTCCATCCGATGGTCCAAATTTTCGATGACGCTGAGGCATAATGGAGGTTCTATGCCGTTAATGTGCCGAATTATCTGATCCTTTAGGTCTTGAATTGTTGCTGGCTTATCGACGTACACCTTTTCTTTCAAATAACTCCAAAGAAAAAAGTCCAACGGTGTCAAATCACATGATCTTGGCGGCCAATTGACATCGCCATTACGTGAGATAACACGGCCATTGAATTTGTTGCGCAAAAGAGCCATTGTTTCGTTAGCTGTGTGGCAAGTGGCACCGTCCTGCTGAAACCACATATCGTCCACATCCATATCTTCCAATTCGGGCCATAAAAAGTTCGTTATCATCTCACGATAGCGAACACCATTCACAGTAACTGCCTGACCGGCCTCATTTTGGAAAAAATACGGCCCGATGATGCCGCCAGCCCATAAACCGCACCAAACAGTCACTCTTTGTGGGTGCATTGGTTTTTCGACAATCACTCTTGGATTCTCATTCGCCCAAATGCGGCAATTCTGTTTATTGACGAATCCACTGAGGTGAAAATGTGCCTCATCACTGAAGATGATTTTCTTCGAAAGTGCACGATATGCATTTTGATTTGAACTCCCATTTTCATAGTAAGTCTGGATAACTTTAACACGTTGTTGGATTGTGTATCTCTCCATGGTTCAAATTGAGTAAGTCTGAAATAGAGAAATGTCAAATAAAATTCGGAAAAAAACTTGGCGTTTAGGTGTGGTTCACATTCAACATCGGCCCATACAATTTAACCACCCTTTATTATAGTAAAAGATATAAACTTCTACGCGGGCTGCCTATACTAAATACTTAGAAAATCCATACACAGTCCAGCATATAAAATAATTAACGGGTAATGCTGAGGTAAATACAAATAAGAGAATTACCGTTTACTAATACCCTGATGAACACACAAAACAATATTCTAGTACTATAATGACGTAGAGTCCATAGACAAAACCATACAAAATTTTAGAGATAGATACGATAAGACCGAAATATAGTCCGTATAATACTTCATTGATCACAGTAGCAAAAAAGACATTTGATGAGGATTATAATCCAAATAAAAAGAATAGGTTTTGATTATAAAAAATTAAATAAGCAAACCATACCTGACCGAGGCAACGCAAAATATTTGATAACTTTATATCTTGAACTTTAATTAAATCAGATATTACAGATATTAGGAGGAAGATAGTGAAAAAACTGCATACAGTTTTAATGGTGCTAAATACGACATCAGCCGTATGCCATTCGGCCTTAAAAACGTACCAGATATATTTCGGTGCTGCGTAGACTATACATTGAAAGAAAACAAATCAAAATTCCTCATCTCTGAAGTAGAATATTTAGGCCATAATAAAATGCATTCAAGTCCAGAAAAAGTATCTATGGTTAAAGAATATCCAGTTCCAATTGATTAAAAGTCACTACGTTGTTCGTTAGTTATTATAGAAATTTTATAAATAGATATGCAAAAATTGCTAAGTCCTACGCCAACTACATACAAGGTGAAAACATAAAGTGAAAAAGAATCAAAGTAAAAAATAAAAAATTACGCTAGACAAGTTAACACTTGAACCGTTTAATTATTAAAGCAGTCCTTGACCAATTTCTCCTAATTGTAATAACCTTTAACGCCGATAAACACAATGAATATTTGGCTGAAGCTCTAAACCTAGATGACTTAAAGGAAGTGATGAGACATGAATTAAATAAAGTAAAGTAAATTAAACACAATTAAGCCCTTAACTTTAAAACACGGTACTTTAATTCTAGACAACAACATTGCTCTATGCAACAATAAATGTGAACGAATAACCAAGTGCATATCTTATCTTAGCAAAAATATATGCCAATCAACAACAACAAAGATGACGTACGTTACCAGTATTAAATAATAGAAGTGGTAAATGTGCCTAATCTGCGCCCACGCCCCTACGGAGGATAAAGATGACGATAGCAAGGATGATTTTTATAATCTTCTAGAAAGAAGATACGATCAATGCCCCAGATACTTGGTGTCGTAGCGTCGTCCTAGGAGGCTTTAAGGGAAAGGTGGGTGTTAAGAAGGCTATCGGCCGAGCCAGCAATTTCCACGGGATTTTGAATAAATTATAAATACGTAATAAAAGGCTTGATTTATTACGCAATAACCTTTATTAAAATTCCTTTATAATAAAATAATATATCAGAAATTTACATATTCAATATTAGCTTAATCTATTCTACATACTTTTTGGTATGGAAATTCCTGGTAATTTCTATTATAGAATTTAAGGACAATCACGTCTGAACCGTTTCACAGTTAAGCTCCTACAAAATGGAGAAGGCGGTAAGACGCTTCTAGACAGTATATTCGTTAAATAAATATATGTACATGTTGGAATTCTTATTCGTTATTCTTTCGAAATTGATTTAGTGCTACCAGATGGCAAAAGAATCATGAGGATTTTGGGAGTCGCGTTAACATTCCCCCCGCAGTATGACAAGAGACTTCCTCGATGTCAGACTTCTCTTCCGGAGCTACTTCCAAAACTGCTAGTTTGCTGGCAGGTCGCTCCATTATTCCACGTTGAGTTAGGACCACTGCACTTCGCACATGTCCATCTTTGGCCAATCTCACTTCTAGTACCTTACCACGAGGCCATACGTTTCTGGGAAGAGAAGGGTCAACAATGATAACTAAATCCCCCTGGCTTATAGGTTTTATTTTTTCATGCCATTTTGTCCTACAGGTCAAAGTCGGCAAATATTCAGATAACCACTTCTTCCAGAATATATTTGCGTACTGCTGAGAAATTAACCAGTTTTGTCTCAATACCGTCCTGCTGTCGTCGCACGATGTTAGAGGTTTCAATCCACTAGAGCTTCCCATCAAGAAATGGTTTGGAGTTATAGCCTCTGCCGTATCTGTTTCAATGGGAACATATGCCAACGGTCTGGAATTTATTATATTTTCAATTTCAACAATCATGCTTGACAGGAGTTCATCAGTTGGGTGCCTTAATGGCATAATTTTGTATAAAATTGTCTTTACCGAGCGAATTAAACGCTCCCATGCGCCACCCATGTGGGGTGAAGCCGGTGGATTGAAACTCCATTTAGTTGTTGATGTTGTAAACGTTTTAACTAATTCCTTGCGGTCAATATCTGCTAAAGCTTCTCGTAGCTCTCTATCAGCGCCCACAAAATTTGTTCCATTATCGCTAAAAAATTCAAGTGGAATTTTTCTTCGCCCCATAAAATTTCGAATAGCCAAAATACAGGAACTTGTTGTTAAAGAATGTGTTATTTCAATATGAACCGCTCGAATTGTTAAACACGTAAACAAACAGCCATATCTTTTCTCCCTGTGGCGGTTTACAGTTACTAATATTGGGCCAAAGAAATCAATCCCGGTATATGTAAACGGTGCACTATACGATGCAACACGTGGGCGTGGCAGTTTAGCCATTTGAGGGGTCTATGGAGTAGCTTTAGTAATTTTACACATTTGGCAACATCGAATAATTGATTTGTATGTAGCACGAAGTCTTGATATACAATATTTTTGTCTTAACTCATTGACAGCTGTCTCATGATTTCCATGGTAAAGTTTTTCATGATAGTGTAGGCATATAAGCTTGGTTAAATAATTTTTGCTTGGCAGTATTACTGGATGTTTCTGCTGTAAAGAAACGTTTGCCATATCGATTCTTCCATCGACGCAGAAAACTCCGTCTTCTAAATAGGGTTATTTAGAATAAATTTCACTTGATTTTTTTATGGACTTTTTAGATTTAAGTGCAGAAATCTCTAAATAATATGATTCATATTGCACTTGTTTATATAATGCAAGTTCAGCATTGTTTAACTCCTCTTGAGTTAATTCACCTTTCTCTTTCATTGTACTTCCATATATGAATCGCAGAACATATGCCATTGTTCTAACCAAGCGGTTGTATTTTGAAAATCGAAATATATTTATAACAGCCTCACGTTTTGTTATCTGGTGTACATTCTGTTTTCGCTCTTCTTCTGTTCGTGAAAATGGTTCTGCTTGTGGCCATTGCTCTTTAGGTTTGCATAAAAACTCGGGGCCTTTAAACCAACGATTAGATTTGAATGCGTTTTTATATTAGTACATTTTGTTGCCTCATCTGCAACATTTTGTCTACTGGGCACCCAATTCCATTCTGTAAGAGATGTTAACTCTAAAATTTCTGTAACTCTAAAGGCTACGAACTGGCTGTTTTCGGTGATCGGAATTGATCCAGCTTAACACGCTTTTTTAATCACACCAAAAATATTTGTCGGTTATTTTAATTTCATGGTTTTCTGCTATGAATTTGGCTAGACGAGCTCCAATTAGGGCAGCCATAAGTTCAAGTCTGGGAATAGAAACTAATTTCATCGGTGCTACCCTGGTTTTGGCACTAACCAATGAACATATAACTACATTGTTTCTGCTAAATCTAAAATAAGATGCTGTTGCGTAACCGTCAGCACCAGCATCAACAAATGTGTGCAGTTGTATTAACACGTTTTTATAATCTTGTAATGATTGCAAGTAGCATCTTTGTATTTTAATGTTTTGTAAATGTGGTAAACTTGTTACCCATTGAGACCATTTATTTATTAGCTCCGGGGAAATTGGCTCATCCCAATCGACTTTACTTCGCCATACATCTTGCATCAGTATTTTAACAAACATTGTTATATGCGAAATGAGACCAAGTGGATCATAAATTGACATAATAAGTCTCAACATTTCTCTCTTAGTGGGAGATTTTCTTAGTAAAAATAAATCGCTTTCGAGAAGCCGAGGAGCAATTTTGAAGGTAATAGTGTCCTCCTTATATTCCCAGAAGACTCCTAAGACCTTTTCCACTTGATTGGTATCCTTAAAATTAATGTACTTTGCGTCATTTGAGTTCCTCGTTGAGAATTCCTGTCTAACAAGCTCACTATTTGACACCCAGTTTCTTATGTTGAAACCGGCCTGGCGGTGTATGTAGGATACGTCTGAGATTAGTTTGATTGCATCCTCTGACGTATTAACCGAATCTAATAAATCATCCACATAATGTTTTTCTCTAATAGATTTGACAGCGCATGGAAATTGATTTTTAAATTTATCTGCATTTATATTCTTTATATATTGAGATATGGTTGGAGCACAGGTGGCTCCAAATATCATAACATCCATAACATAAACATCAGGTGTTTTGTCCTGATCGCAATCGCGCCATAGAAACCTTTGAACATCGCGATCTTCTGGCCGTATATGAATTTGAAGAAACATCTCTTCGATGTCACCACACACAGCCACAGAGTTTTGCCTGAACTTAAAAAGGATTGCAGGCAGAGAGGCCAACATATCAGGGCCTTTTAGTAAAAATGAGTTTAAAGATAAGCCATCAGACTTTGCTGCTGCATCCCACACCACTCGCGATTTTCCCGGCTTATTTTTATTGAACACAGCAAATATAGGCAAATACCAAACTTTTCCGTCATTACGGTTAATTTCTTTATTATTTAGTTTTCGAATATAACCTTTCTTCATATAACTTTCTATTGTATTTTTAAATATTTGAAATTGTGCGTCATCACGCATTAATTTTCTTTCTAAACATATAAGTCGTTTAAGAGCCATATTAAAACTGTCTGGCAATTTAAAATTGTAGTGTCTCCATATCAATGGAACCTCGTAATGTCCATTTTCTTTCCATATTGTGAAATTGTTTAGCAAACTTAATACTCGAATTTCATTATCTGAGACGAGGGAGTCTTTGGTGCAAATTCTTACACTTTCTAATGTATAGAAACTGCTAACTAATTCCTCCAACTTTCTATCAGTTTCAGCGCAATTGCAAATATGAAAATGGAAATTCTTACTTGTGTGTTTATTTGCAGCTGTTGATCCATAGATGAGCCAACCAAGTTTTGTCTGTACTGCGACAGGCTCATGTGGAGCACCTTCACGGGTTTTGTTTGAAATTCCTAGGTTGAGGTGGTTTAATCCTATGAGTATCTTCGGTATAGCGTCGACATAGCTCTTGATCGGTAAATTTCGCAGGTGGCGATATCGTTGACACATTTTTGTGTAATTCAATGATTGGGTTGGCAAATTTAAATACTCCACTGTACTTACGTTCAGCTTTATTAGATTATTATTTGCCCCTGAAACGTCAATTATTAATTTTACTGAATTTTTTTCGTTTCTTTGCATACCTCCCGTCCACCTTAAACATAATGGACTAGATACACCACTTACACCCAGTTCATTTGCAATTGATTCATCGATAAGGCTGATGGAGGACCCTTCATCAATAAATGCAAAGGTGTCAATTAGTTTTTCATTACCATGTATTTTAACTGGTATTATTTTAAACAAAATTTCATCATCTTCATCTCTGTGTGTATTACAAATATTTTCTTCTTCTTGTTTGCTTCTTGCAATGTGCATATTTTGTGCATTTGACGTTTCTTTATTATTTTCAATATTTTTCGCTGCAGAACCCCGATGTAAAGACGGATGATGATAATAATTACAGTTTTCTTCACCACACTGTTTTTTTCTTTTGCATTCACCATTATGATAAGACAAGCAGAATTTACATAAATTATTCTCTCTTATTATTTTCCACTTCTCTTTACGATCCAATGAGTGATAAGTTTTGCACTCACTTACAGTTTTACAGCCATAGCTTCTACAAACAACACATCTACGTTCACCACTGTGAGAATTAACAAACGATCTTGTTGTTTGTTTGTTAAAACCTAAATTGTTGCGTGTGGTGTGTTTATCTGGTGTGGATTTTGTTTGTTTATTGTTTTGTTTGATTGTGCTCGCTGTTAATCCGATGTTAAATAACCTTGATAGCTGGTTGATTCAACTAAATTTGGCTTTTTGTTTTGATCAATTAATTTCAGTTTTAAAGAAGACCATTGCATTTGGTAAGTAGTCGGAAATTTTTCTATAAATTGTTGCAATAAAAAAGAATTATTTAGTTCATCTAATAGGTTGCTGGCATTGATAGTGGATATTAAGCTGCGGACATTAACAGCAAAGGAAGTAAGGCTTTGTAAGTTATTTTCGTCAACTTTTGGGGATGAACTTATCCTATTTCTAATAGCATTTAAAATTTTTTCAGGTTGTCCATACAACATTCGAAGTATGTTTGTGACTTGAGCTACATTTGAGGGGTGTACAAGCATGTGTTGTACGCTTTGGAGAGCATCACCTTTTATAGATTTTTGTAGACGAATGAGATTTTCGGCGTCCGAAAAGCAGCATGTGGATGATGACCATTCGAAGGTGGATACAAATAAAGGCCAATCTTCGGGGTTACCGGAAAATATAGGCAACTCTTTCGGAACAGATTGTCGTGCGTTAAAAGTGCTTTGCATGTTACTAATATTTTGTGTTGTGTACAATGGATTATTAGTGCAATTAAATGATAAATTTGGGGGATTGTTTGGGAGTGATCTGGGAAAAGTTGTGCTGCTCGGAAGTGTTGTTCCTAAATTAAAATCATTATTTGGCATCGCAGTATGAAAGTAATCGGATGCAGGTAAATGTGAGAATGTCACATTGGTTGGCTGGTGGGAAAAACCTTGCGTACTAGAAAGGAGTTCATGTCTCCGATTGCCACCACTAGTGGCAGTGGCCGTTGCACAAACTGGTGCGACGTGTTCATTACGAAAGCGCGAAATGTTTTGACTCTCGCTAGTAGTGTAATGTTGAGAAGTTCTCGGGATAATATCCACCGATTCCTTATTTTTCTCCGCTTGCCAATTTTGAGGCATTTTCATTCTTTGAATTTATAGTTGATTGACCGTGAATATTCTGATTAGACGGTAGGTTTGCTATGGACATTTCGTCGATCCAGTTTTGAATCCCTTGGGATTTATTGGACGAAACATCAAGAACTTGTTCAGCTTCTTCTAGAAGTTTATGTTTTTTGTCTAAATATTCACGGCGTAATTTAATTTGGTCTAATTTTAATGCTAGACCTTCTTCAAGATGTTGAAGCTTAAGCTGAATAAGTCGTGATTGAGACTGTTGAGATTGAACAGATCGTCGACTGGCAATACTATGGTCAGGAGAAATTGATCTACCTGTATGACATTGCGGACATATAGGGTCTTCTCGCTGCGCTATCAATTTCGGGGTTATGTGGCAGTGAACCGTAGTTATAATTTTCTTGTTGACCCTTTTCTATTTCGCTCACTCAAAAAGAATTTTAAGATTGTTAAGAAGGCTATCGGCCGAGCCAGCAATTTGCACGGGATTTTGAATAAATTATAAATACGTAATAAAAGACTTGGTTTATTACGCAATAACCTTTATTAAAATTCCTTTATAATAAAATAATATATAAGAAATTTACATATTCAATATTAGCTGAATCTATTCTACATACTTTTTGGTATGGAAATTCCTGGTAATTTCTATTATAGAATTTAAGGACAATCACGTCTGAACCGCTTACACAGTTAAGCTCCTACAAAATGGAGAAGGCGGTAAGACGCTTCTAGACAGTATATTCGTTAAATAAATATATGTACATGTTGGAATTCTTATTCGTTATTCTTTCGAAATTGATTTAGTGCTACCAGATGGCAAAAGAATCATGAGGATTTTGGGAGTCGCGTTAATAGTGGGCAAAGAAAACATCTTCGTTAGATTTATCGGAAATAACAGCCTGCATGACGACACATTCGATAATGGACTCACAAAGGAACCCTGATCAATCAACCGTCAACCAGATTGATCACATTGCGATCGACGGCAAACACTCCTCCAGTATTCTTGATGTCCGAACATTCCCTGGAGCCAACGTTGACTCCGATCACTTCATCGTCCACAATCAAACACGAGAAGATTTACAAATAATCAGTGCTGCTGCCATTGTCGATTACTATTATTATGTTGTCGTTGTCAAAATAAAATTTTTTGTTACCGTAACAGTTGTCTTTTTAGTAATAATTCTAATATATTATAGCTTCAAACTATTTAAGTACATAACTATTTATAAACAAGCAAAAGCTCGAGAAAATATCCAAATACTCTACGAAAAATAATTAAACAGACAAAGAGTAGAAATAAACCTACATTTACCCTTTTAAAATTGCCAAAATTTATTAAAGGAAGATGAAAGTTAAATTATAACATACATATGTATTATAAACATTAGCTGCACATTTGCCTTTAGTTCATAAGATAAACAATTATCAATATCAAAAAATATTAGACAGTAAACAATTAGCAATATCATAAACAATTATCATCATTCATTTTCATTCGTAAGATTTAAGTATATTGTTTTTACATTTATGTATATAAGTACATATAAATGTATTTAATGCATTTAAAATTCAAAAAATAATGTCCTTGTTTGGAGCAGTATTTATGATTTGCCAAAAAATCCAACATGTAATGACTAAACATATTTTATCATACATACATATTTATATAAAAATCTCTTTGAGGGTTGGGAGGGATATCGATTCGATATCGATTTTGAAATGTTTGAAAGATAGTTGGTAATAGTTGCAAATCATTATGAGATGCTTATAACAGATTATTATATTGTAATTATTTGTAATCGTGTGGATCATGAAGCATAAAGTGAAAGTATAATTAGTACAAATTTGTCAACAGAAAAAAACTGTTAGAGTTTTATTGTTAGTATAGTGTTATTAAGCGTTTGTGAATATGTTTTATGTCTATTGTATAGTTTAAAATAAGGCATTTTTATGAGTTGGACACTAAATGTAGTGCAATCTATATATATAGATACTGCATAAGTATGTAGGTACATAATTGGACCTGAAGTATTAACACGAACAGATTTAAACGTTTTGAATATTGTGAAATGCAAAAAACTGATGTGAAATGTGTGTAATGTGTATATATGTACCAGTTCATCTTAATTTTAAAAATTTTTGCATGTAAGTATGTATTTAATATTATCTGTCACCAAATAGTAATAACTCAGCTCAAACTTATAAAGCCATGTCCAGAAGTTCGAATTATATACATACATATGTACGTATGTATAGACATGGTAACAAGTAAATTTTTAACTACGTAGATACAAATATATGTATATACGAGTATGTATTGGGTGTTTTTTATTTAGGTATAGAACTTTAAGTTGGCATCACTTTTTTAACTGGCTGCCATTTTGTCAGCTGTCAAGTGATTAATATTTAGTTTGGTTTGCCATTTCATCATGAACAGGTTGACAAAAGAACAACGCTTGCAAATCGTGCGTTGTGGTTCCAACAAGACGGCGCTACATGCCACACAGCGCACGTCACAATCGATTTATTGAAGGAAACATTCGATGAGCGCATAATTTTGCGGAATGGACCTGTCAATTGGCCACCAAGATCGTGTGATTTGACACCATTGGATTATTTTCTTTGGGGATATGTGAAGTCGCTCGTCTACGCCAACAAACCAGAAACGTTAGGGGACTTGGAAGCCAACATTCGTGGCGTTATTGCCAACATACGGCCCCATATGCTCGAAAAAGTGGTTGAAAATTGGACCTGTAGAATTGGCTTTATTCGAGCCAGCCGCGGCGGCCACATGCCCGAAATCATATTTAAACATTAATGGCATAAAATTATCCTTCCAATAAAGCCAAATTGATGGACATTAAAACGATTTTCTTGTGTTTTATTTCAATTCGAAGTTCTATACCTCTACAAAAAAACACCCTGTACATATGTATTTCTTCTTGCTTATACCCACTCGAAATAACACATAATATAAGGGTTAGTTGACAATATGTTATGGGATTGTAACTTAGCAACTCGATTAATGTTAATAAACTAAATTTTTCATTTGTGAATTGACAATTAAAAGAAAAATATGGGTATAATAAGAGAAAAATATAAACAACATTTAGCACTCGAAGCAGAATTAGAGATTAAGCTGGAAAAGATGTAAGTAAAGTAAAATAAAAAAAATACTGATGCGCTGCAGCTTTTGTCTTACTCACTTCACTTTTTGTACATCAACTATATTTTTAACCTATAGTAAATTTAAGTAAAATTTTGTTTTTATGCACATGTATGCACATATGTCTGTATGTACAATATATATGTAAGTTATTAAATTTAAATGAGGGGCTGAAGACCAAACTTGATCTGCATTAACTCTGGTCTTTATTGATGTTATTCTTACATTTAGACAAATTTTGCACTTATTTAAATAAATTATTTGGCCTAATTCTATAAATTATTAAAATGCAATTCAAAAACAACAAAAATAATTCAATATAAAATAATTCAATATAATTTTAAATACATTTTATTTTCTTTGGTAAAGATCTTAATTAATCACCAATTCATAAAATTAACTGTACAAAGAATAATTGAACAGAATTTAGAAATTGATCAGCAAAATAACAATCCAAATATAAATTTGACTGTTTATTTAGTCGTTGGACAACTTCGTACATCAATTAATGGAGGAATTTTTTTTTAGATCCAAAGTTTTGTGGGTATTCACTGTAGCTTCTTGTGGTTTCACTGTTAATAGCCAGTGAACACGACGAACAAATGTACACAAGTTTTGAATAATCCATAAATTCCTCAGAACATATGCATCCATATCTGTAAGGTCTTCAAATAGGTTTATTAACAAAACAAGAACCAATACATTTGAAACAAAGTAAACAGAATTTGCTTTAACATTTTTACGAAAAGTAAAATACATATACACTCAAGTTCTCAAATAGACTTAAAAAATAACCTTGCTAGAAAATAGGTTGTCGTCAATTTTACTTTTAAAAAAGATGGCTTTATTTGTTATACTTTAATGCCTCATGGGCATTACTGAAGTGATTTTGCAAAAACTACGAATACTGCAGTATATTTTTAATAGCAAGTAGCTATCGGCTTAAGAATAATATGAATGGCAAATTTTTATTTACCAATTTATAACTTTCAAAGAAAACTTATAAGGTATAATTGTACGCGGTCACAAAGACCTCATGCCTATGATGATTTTAATAGACTTTTCACACAAGAAGTAGCAACGCGCCTAACATAAAGTCCTTCAATTGATCCAAAAAATAATACAGTTATCCGAGGCAAATCAGTCAACCAGTGTGAAATCGCGAAAGTCAAACAACAACAACAAGCCCGACCGTACCAAAAAAATAATTACGGTGACGCCCGTGCAGCTTTACGACAACAAACTTTTAACAATGCATTTTTATATAAAAATATGAAACAGAATCTAACTTGGAGGTTTTAGATTTTGTATTTATCATATTTTGTTTCGACGGATTTTTAGAAGGTTAATAATGTCATCAGTACATCCGAGCGTCAGACGGATTGTACTTAAGGAAGAGCAAGTTATTAAAAGGTGAATAATAGTCAAGGCAAGTTGTTGGAAAAGGACCAGGTGTGCTCAGAAACTCTTAATAGGAGATGTTCGTGAGTAAGTATGCGTGAGTCGAAGGTTTTGTTTTTGAGACAGCTCTTTGTAGTAGGAAACAGTCCAACATGTTTGTTATGTAAACACAACAGTTGGACAAGTTCCTTTCATTCACTTCAAAAGCCGTTTTTATAACAATAATAATATTTTTTACACTATATTTTATAAATTTAAACTCAAAATCTGTAACAGAAATTTTTTGACGAAACCCTTTAGTTTAGAACCCAGCAAAAAATTGTGATTTCAAATCTTAATATTTTGTCGATATAAGTTTTAATATAGTTTTATATAAAAGTACATAACTAAAAAAAAAACAAATCTATATATCTAATCACTTTTCGTAATAACTTTTCACGATAGCATTATTTTAGTAAAAAACTGTGGTCAAAATGTTTATTTTTATCTATTTAAAATTTTTTTAAATTATATTTATATATCTATATAGAAGATATTTGATATCTCTTTCATATGACATGCATTCGATCCACATTTATTACTTATAAAGGAATATATTCGTCATTTTGCCTTGAACCTTCTAAGCCAAACGAGTCCGGCAAACGAATTTCTGAGCTTTGTAAATTCATTACTAATTAATAATTATTTCTGGTTCCAGATTTATACTGTTGATTGTATTTCCATGTATAGTTCCTTCAATTTCTACACACTACAGATTATGACATACATATTCATCTTCCAAATGTAAATTGTTCTTATTTTTGGATTATTAATATTAATCATACAAATACCATGGCGCAATCTGTATTTCTATCATTCTTGGTTCTTATAGTGGCTACACACAATGCAAAGCGTTTACGCAATCTGTTAAATATCATTGCAGGTTGCGTCCTTTGTATTCTTGGTTTCATGTTTTTACCTGTTCAGTTCATTGAAGACAAGAAAGCTGTAACCCACTTCCACATACCGCATAAAAATTCCAGAACGTGAAAAAAAGAAATGACTTTTCCTTTCAACTCTTTAAAAGCCTTCCATTAAAAAATTCGTTCGTTTTTTAAAAACCATTTTTTTTACCACATTTACTTTTCTTATATTGCTTATTCGGTACGAATTGTGACTAATTACAATAGTAAAAAAGACATAATCAAAAACGTATTAGTACTAAATATAAATACTTATGGTGGTATTCATAAAAAATTCTTACTAAACATATCAAGCACAAACTAGTTACTAAACACTTTCGGTTTAGTAAGCGCTTAGTAAAAAAGCGTATTCATAAAAAGTTTAGTAACTAATAAATACTTCATCGAGGTTTTAGACAAAAGAGTGGCAGCACCTAAATTTTCATTTGTTATTCAACTTTTAATGCTGTATTTATGCCGATTACCAATTTCTAAATTAACCATGTCTATCATATTACCTTATGTTATTTTGCTTGTATTAAGAAAAAATATATATTTAACAAACAGATAATACTAAATAAATATGTTTACTTCTTTTAAAATGGCACAAAAATTAATAATGTTAACGTTAAATTCACATTTTTTAACGAGTGAAGTAAAAGTATTTGAATAACGAGTTATGTTTTGTTTGTTTACATATCACTAGGATATTTCTCATATTTTTTTTAGATTTGTATTGCAAAAATAAATAAAGATAAGTTATTCGGTAGAGAAAATGGATCGAACTTCCTTTTATACATTTTTGCTTTTCGTTTTTTCTGGCAAATATTTCTTATATCTTCTTTTTAATAAGAATCAAAATTATAAAAGTTTTTTTTTTAAATAAATTTTGATCTTCTTTTTATTAAATTTAATGCTTCCATTTTTGCATATTTCCTATAAAATTTGAAAAACTTGAAAATACACAATGTAAACACAGAAAATGTAAAATTCTCCGATAATAAGAGCTTAATTGATGGTCGAGGCAATATTAAAATTTGTACGGCTTAATAACCGCTTACTAAACGTTTAGTAAGTTAATAATCGTTTATGAATACAGATTTTCCAAATTAAGACTAAAGTTCTTATGAATACCACCGTTAATGTATTTGGTTTACCTTATAAAAACCCTGAGAGTCTTTGTACAATTTAATTTTATAATTGACCAACTTGAATTTTCTATTTAAACATAATATAAAATAAAATTTTTTTTCAGCAAACGTGATGAAATGAAATTTGAAATTTGCGATGCTGCTGTTAAAGAAAAATCACAATCATATCAAAAGGAAAAACTACAAAATTATGAAGAGGCAATGACAAGAAACACAAATATCTCAAAGGTAAAACTTAGCTAGCGCAGCTCAGCTAATAAATTTTGAAAAAATTTGCTTTATTTTAAAGCCATGCACTCTTATCGTGTTTGGCGTAGGCGTATTAGAACGACTAGCGTATTTGCAGGCGTATTCTTTGTTAGTAGTGTCAAGGCCGCTTCACAACTGGTGAAATTGATAACGTAGCTGATTTAATTTTTGTTTATATAAATATAACAAAAGTATACACATACTTTGGACACCAACAAGCTTCGTTGTTGTAGTAGCGAATTCGACTTCAGTAGTATCATGTAAAACTCTCGCCTTAAACAGTTTTGTAACTAGTTTTTAATTGATGGCTCTTTTTTATTTGAGTCTGAAACTGTTTTTCTTTATTTTAAAATTTTTTTTTATTTCAGATAAATTTTTCTTATAATCTGGATATAATTCAAATCAGAAGAATCAGAAGAACAAATAATGCCCCGATTATTTGTTTTTCTAAGATACGTATACGAGTTTTTGGTTTTACTTTTTTTGAGTTTTCTTGATAGAAGAAAGTTTTGAGGTCCTCATTTTTTCAACTGATGCTGTTCTGACTGTTCAGCGGCCAGTGTGAATACTTCCGACAAAGCATAGTAAAACATCAATTAACACAACCCCCCTAATACTGTGTTATATGTTGTATTTATACGGATTTTCGAACGGTTTTTTATGTAAATTGAAGGTTTTTACATACAAATCCAAAAAAAGGGAATATATGAAATTTGACACTTGGTGGGTTTTCTTATAGTTCAAATGGCTTGGAACGCATTATACAACTATGGTGAAGTTCTTACGTTTATTTTATAAAGAATACCTATTGCCGATTCTATATTACCTCTGAGATCACTTATATGAATATTCCATAATAAATTGCCCTGCAACATTATTCCAAGTATTTAATCTATTAAATTGTCATCAGCATAAATATTAAAATTTTTGTGAGTTGTATGATTCTCCGACCTGAAAGGAACTAATTTGGTTTTATTTGCATTTACGACCAGTTTGGTTAATCGTACAAATTCAAAAATCAATAAGACTCTCATTCCATAACTTGTTTTATCACTAGATCATATTTATAAGGATAATACAGACATGCATATATCATCAGCAAACATATGTATATAAACGACCAGTTAAAATCTAAGTTTTTTATACCATTAATATATATTGAAAATAATAAAGGTCCCAACCCATTACCTTGTGGAACTCCATACTTAATATCCATTACATTACTCTTTGCGCCTTTAATCTGCGCATACTTTTTGCGATTTTCGGAGCAGCTTTCAAAATTTTCCACTCTTTACCAGATATGCTTTATGCTTCAGTTTTTATGATACTATATTAGGATAAACTAGATCGCAGGCTTTTCTTAAGTCTAGAAACAAACCAGCAACTCCATTTTACATCTGACCTAAACTGTGTTATATGTATATAATTAACAACATTTAATACTGCTTCTTCGGTCCCACAATTTTCTTAGATTCAAATTGATACTTGTACTTTATATTGCTGATTTCAACATAGTGCAGCAGTTTTTGGTGAATAATTTTTCAAAAATTCATCAGTAATTGATAAAAGTGTAGTTGAACGATAATCCGTGTTGATTTGGTTAACAACAATTAATTGTGAATACCCTTACTTATTTACAAAATTTCATTTTATTTGACTGTTAAGCATTTATCTGTTTTATTGTTTGGCAATTATGTTCATCGCCTGATTATGTACTTCACTTTGATTTGTTAATGTGAAATAAATTTTAACTTTTAATTTTAATAAATAAAGTGCATTTCTAAGCATTTTCAAGTTAGACTTAAGCTAAAAATTATAATATAATTCATTCCATAGTAAATTACTTAAAAATCAACAGTCTTTTATTTGAAATGGGGTTCATAGAACCGACATCTCTTAACCTATACATTAATAAATCATATGCATGCAGTGAAAAACATTATATAAATCAAAAATAATAAATCTATAATTCATCTAAGCGCTACTGGTGTATCGTTTATGACTTTAAAATCAGAGTAGAAACGCTTAGCAGGGTGTGTGCCAATTAAGTTTCTGTATATAAAACCAAAATGAAAACATGTTCATTTTGATATTTGATAGAAGACCCCTGTACCATTCCAGCTGACTAGTTGTCACTTTCTGTTTTACTCCAATTTAGAAGTTATACACCTACCAAACTAAGAAGAAATAATCCCATTGTATAACTAAAATAATGTAATAAACTTAATCCACAGTCTGCTTATTTGTTTGAATTGATAATATATATTTAAAAAACTAAAACTATACTTATTTAATAGTTAAAAAAAATAAAATATTATGCTGCAAAACGAAAATTTAAGATTGAAAAGGTAATATTTTTATAATATATAAACTAAAACTAAAATGTTAACGTTTTCAATGGCGTATTTTTAATGATTCTCTGGATCTCAATATGTCTACAACTATTTTATGGTCTTCAAAGTCAGGAGTACCAGTTTTCCATTTAAATGCTTTTCATATCATATATGTCGACCATTTACTCTTAGGATTTAGTCTCCTCAACTGATCTCCTATTTGTCATATGTTGTACAGCAAAAAAGGGAGTGCTAAATAATCGGCAGTACCTTCATATTTAGTCAAGTTCAATCTATCAATCAATTTTAAATTTCGAGCCCGACCAAGGTGATTTTGTATTAAATGAGAGCTGGTGTAGTCTAATATCTGAACTTCTAGTTTGCAAATTTGGAACTTGGCCACATCTTGAAAATATTTTAATTAAGTTTTTAATTACATTGTGACAATTTATTTTGATTTTCTTTCCTAATTCCCTTCAAACTTTTTGTTTTCGAAAACGTGGTGCAAGTTTGTTTCTCTGTCCAATTATCTTTTCTTGAGTGCTGGATTTACTTCCTTGCAGCATCTTTTTTTGTGAATTTTTTAACTTGTCTACGAAATTTTATTCAATAATATATCTTTCGGGTTCGTCTTGCCAATTCCATCAAAGTAGAATGAACTTTTTCACTATCCAATTTGTGGAACTGTGTCTTGCACTATAGGTTTAAGTTGAGCCGTCATAGAAGCTGGCTAAAGTGTTTTTTTGGCTTTGGAAAACTTTGCTTTACTTTTTCATCTAAATTAAACTTATCATCAATTGGTTTAATTACTACAAAATTTCAAATACGAATCTATACACATTTCAGATTTTGGACATAAACAATGTCTTAAGTTCCCCAATTGCATGAATAGGAGTCTCTCCTATTTTGACCTTTTGTGGACGTCTATTATGTTTTAAAATCTAAAACTGCTCAATAGGTCTGCCATTTTTGGCTAATAATATTGTAATATTATAATTTCTATGGGCCCCGTTTTTAACTTGTCCATCTGTATTTAAAACATCCACAGCAAATTTCGAGTGAAAACAAGTTTGTTAGAGAAGTAACAGCAATTTCGGCTATTAGAATTCATTCAATATTGTTAGAAAATTCCCGCAATCATCATACTCAGTTATATAACCAGTCCGATTTAAATTTTATTAGTGACTCATTTAATGATTTTCCGATTTCAGCTATACGGGTTTTGTCGCTACTTCCAGCAGAATGTAATTCTGTGATTGAAGACCTATCAGATATTTTTTGAAACAGAAATATTTTTATTTTATTTATATAACATTTGCGCTTATAAATTTACAACATTTTCCATATAGAGTTGAGGCCATTTTACCTTTTCTACTTAAATACGATTTTCTTCTTCTTCTTCTCTTGGCGCTACAGTCCGTGGTGAACCTGGGCCTCAACCAACAAAGTTATTCTTTGTTGTTGTGTCGTAACTAGTGTGTTTTTACACGGTAGGGAAGTTACCCCCACGCACAACCCCCGAAACCTGGAGGACCGGGTCCTGGTTTAGACCCCTGGACAGAGGGGATTCGCTGCACACTTTGGTTCACCTCTAAGCGGGTGCTGTAGGGGCTATCCAGGGGCGCCACGGGGAGGCAGTATGTCAGCTTGACCAGTCCATTTTCAGGGATCGCTGCTGGCTTCTCGCCAGGTTGAGAGCAATCAACAACTTTGCCCTGAGTGCACTGGCCCATTCCCCCTAAATACGATTTTACACTTAATTTAATGGTAAGCAGAACATTTTCAAAAAAAAAAACCTTTATGTAACGAACTATCACAAAAATTTTTAAAAAGAAGTCTTAAAAAGCATCTGCTACTACATTCGTTGCTTCAGGTTCATATATTATCTTTGGCGAGAACTCTTCCAAAAAAGGTCGCCATCTTTTTATCTTGTGGCTTGGATTGCGCGTTGAAATAGCAAAGACCATTGTTGGTTGTTGGTGTGAATTTTGACTCCATAAAAATAATTTCCTTGCATTTTCAATGACCAACTTTGGTGGCATAAATTAACTCGGCTGAGTTTAGTGAATGTGATTCGTTTACTTTCTTGCGTTAATACTCCCTATATTGCTTAGAGCTAGAGGCTGCTATGAGCTGAAATTTCTTATGTGAGTTCTTTGACATATTTTGGGAAATCCTTCCAAGCAATTTTACGACAAATGTCTTTCTAACGAACTCATACTTTTCGTTATTTACGAAAAATGCCATTTTTCGATGTCTCCTGACTTTATTAAATTTTGGTAAAAGCCACATTAATTTTTCATTTTTATTTGCTATCATCATACAATACAAAAATTTTAAAATATTTTATATACATACATACAATTTTTGAGATATTACTAAATAAAATTGCACCAAGTATTAAACTATTATAAGGAAATAGGAGAACATTGAAAATATAATCAGGATTTAAGGAGAAAAGAGATAGCTAAAAACCTTATATCTACATACAATATTGTATATAATAAAAAGATTTTGCATTGAATCTTACGCCATCTTCCTGACTGAAGTTGGCGAAGATTAAATTACTACAAATTTCGTATCAAATCATGGTTTGAAAATCTGTTGCGATGTTCAAATCATTGTGTTAATTCACAAACTACAGTTTCAAATAGGTTTTCTTTGAAGTTTCTGTGTAAGTCCATTGTAGCGTAGCGGTTGGGTAGGTTATATATAATTTTTAAATTTTTATTTTGGATTATCTGAAGCTTTTTCAGGTGGGTTTTTGCGCATTTCGAAGGCCACACCTGACATCCATAGGTCATAATCGTTCGAATACACATTCGATAAAGCAATAACTTATTTTTCTGGTTTCGATTTAACAGAGGAAAGTGGGCTCTCCCACATCTTACGGCTTTAGTACATATTTGCAAAATGTGCTTTCTGAAATTCTATTTTTTATCGACGGTAATTCCTAAATATTTTACTGTGTCCTGTATTTCTATGCCCTGAATAGAAAATCCTATACTAGGCGTTTTGGCGATTTATTAAAGGGGAATATAATTGCTTGTGTTTTTAAATCGTTCATTTTAATTTTCCATTTTTCGAAATAGTTTTTATTTTTTATGAGAGATTTGTCAAGCTTTTTAATAATTGCATTCGAGACTTTGCCATTTGCTATTAAAGCAGTGTCATCCGCATATAGTGCTGTAGTTTGATCTCTTAACGTTTTGAAATCTGATATATATATGGAATATAAGATAGGGGATAAAACTGAACCTTGGGGTACACCAGCAGGAATTTTGCGTATACTAGAGTACTCATTATCTATTTTTACTACAAATGTTCTATCAGACAAAAAGCTGTTTATAATCTTTTGCATGTAGACAGGATATCCAAAAGTTTCTAGTTTATAAATTAACCCATTATGCCATATGGAATCAAAGGCTTTTTCAATGCCTAGCAGTACTGCTCACGTGCTCCTTCTATTGTTTTTGTTGCTTTGGATAAGGTTTACTATTCCTTTAACTTGATGAACTATGGAATGATCTTTTCAGAACCCAAACTGTTCATTCTGTAATATACCATGATTTTCCGTGAATTCATGAAGCCTTTTCAATATTATTTTTTCAAAGACTTTATCCCGTGTGTTTAACATACTTATAGGCCGATAATTTTTTGGAGACTTGGCATCTTTACCTGCTTTCAGTATAGGTACAACTTTGGCATTCTTAAATATTTTTGGAAAATATCCATTTTTTAAGCACCAATTAAAAAGTTTTGTTATGATTTTGAAAAATGTATCTGACATGTTTTTAAGTACTATAGCATTAATGCCATCGATACCAGGAGCTTTTGAGGTATGTAAAGTATGAACAAAGAATTTAACTTCATCTTTCGTTGTATTGTACCCTTGTATAACATCAGTGATAATTTGATTTCTTAAGCATGTAATGTGTTTTGATACTTTACGATCATAAACATAGTTGCATGGATATTTTTGAAAGCATTTGCAATAATATTTGCTTTTTCTTTACTAGTATATATAGTGGCGCCATCTACCGTTAACTTGTCAAGTGTTGACTGTTTGTCTTTTATTGCTTTAGTTAATTTCCAAAACTATTTATTACCTGGGGGCAGTGTTTGCAAAGACTGATACCAGCTGTCTTCTTTGATATGAAAATTTATAAACAAAGTCAGCTGTTTTAATATAGCCAATATTTGATTACGTTCTGATGGAATATAATATCTTTGCAATTTTCGTCTGTATCTATTTCTGTGACCAATTAAATACAGACTTAATTCGGAAATTTTTATTTGCCATATTTGTTTTTCACCCATGGGGATTCTTCTGGACGATTCCTGCAAAATTGACGTTATACCTTCAAAGGCTGATTCGATGTTTAGTTCTGTGATAACAAATTAATGTAAGTTATTATTTTTTAAGTCGTTATCTACCCGTTTGCTTATCGTCTTCCAGTTGGCCATTTTATATAATGGGACCTTGGTTGTGGTTTCAACTACCAAGCCATCCATATATCTTACAAATCATTGACACGTGATCTGAGTTAAGTGATTCCGTAAACGTTTCAATTTGTGAGGAGCGTAAAGCTGAGTTTGTTAACATAATATCGACTACAGAGGATTGTCTGGCTGTAACGTTTTGGCTAAATCTAGTCGAAGAGCTGGAAGCATATATATAATAATGAGATCCAAGTTAATGGTTAAAGAGATAATTGCCTGCTGAATTATTTTGTAAGCAACCCCATGTTGTGTGTTTGGCATTAAAGTCACCGAAATCTATTTGTTTTCTATTTGTGCCGCTGGGTTAGTTAACTTTGTGCAATCCAGAGCATAACTTTAAGGTAACATTCTGCTTGATTATATGACATGTCTAAGCATATTTGTCGTACTTGGTTTTGCACTTTTCTAGTGCATCGATAGCTTCAAAATATATGTCTAATAATTCTTCATTAGAGATATTAATGCTTTCATCAAAATGGTGATTAACACTGGCCATTTCGGCATACGATAATTTTTCATTGTTACCTGGATTTCCTTTGGATTGAGAAATTCCTTTTTCCAATTAGGTGAGTTTATTATTTTTGGGAAAATTACTTCTTTGCTGTCTTTTACGGTTGGAAACCTTATACCGTATTTCCACGTACTCTTTTCGTAAAGGGCACTGCGCGTCGTCAGTACAATGGTTAACATTTCTTAAACCTCTTTTTGTGCAGTTGAAGCATTTATAAATACTGGGCCATCCACTGGAGTTTTGCTTAATAGACAATTAGCATACTCGTGAGTTTCGCCGCATCCTAAGCACGCTGAGACTCTAATTTGCGGATCCGTGACCGTACATTGCACATTTCGTATATTGCGTTGGTCCTCTAGATCGTCGGAGAGGGTTTCGTCAATGCACTACAACATCATACACATATTTTATTTTGATTACCTCACGTTTAGTGACATGCTCCGTTTTAAATTCCAAAATGTACAGAGCATTATCTACTGTTGTTCTGGATGTTTCTTTATATTCTCAAGCTCAATGTTGAACTTTTGCTTCAATTCATCTACAATTGACTTTCTGGCAATTTGCGGCAAGCCAAATAGCATTAACTTAAATGTTTTATTGTCTTTAACAGGATGTGTGTAGAATTTCACAGCGACGTCAAGATCAGTTTTTGAATTTGGTATTATCTTTGTTCCAATCGAAATGTTTTGCACTTGTACGGTTTTCCCAAGCATTTCATTACCGATGTAAGGTATGGCTGCTGTCAACAACAATTGGAAGCACTTTTACCACGTCCTTCTTCATCTTAGGCTCTTCATCGCTTGAGATGTCATCCATATGGGATAGCGCCTGAAAACTATTCCCTGACTTTGGTATCTTGTATTTGGGGTTATTCCCCCAAAACTTCTTTCTTTTGGAAATCATTTCACACCCAAATAAATGAAAATTAACAAAAAATATTTAAACTTAAAGTTTTTATAAGAAAATTCACCGCTGATAATTATAAGCACGTCTGTATGCTAGCAGTGTTGCAACATTCGAGATCTGCGGTGGAGAAGAATTTTTGTTCCTCACAAATTTTTAAAGAACTACCACTTCAGTTGGGTATCGGTGAATGTTTACTTCTTCAGATTGATTGTAACACTTACCTTCTCTAGTAGGCTTATTTCTATTAACATTTCATATAAAAACTAACAATAATTTAAAAAATTATTGTTTTGTGATAGTGAGTCATAATCCTTCCCTAAAACTAATTTTTACTGTAAGGCAAAATTTTCTTTTTATAGTGGCGGAAAGTTGCTCCTGCATCAGTATTTTACAAAAATTTTATTTCGCAACAAACGTTTTCCACGCTTACTGAATTTTTCGAAGGTATATTCAGTTTGTTATCACCATATTATTATGCTTAACCTTTTTAAAAGGTATTGTTATTTTCCCTTAAACCAAACATTGTGCTTCTGCATCAAACTTTGCCGGTGGACATACCGGTACTTCCTCTTTTTATAAAGTATGCATTCAATGTACATACATACATATGTAAAATTGTAAACTGAACTATGTATATGTTCATTTGTCTGTTTGCTACGAAACTAAAAGTAGACTGTAAAAAGCAAAAAGCAGTTTTGTCACACAATATGAGTTCATGTAAATAAGTTACGGAAGGTCAATGTTGGGGATTAAATAATTTTAGGGCAAAAATACATATATGTTTTAATGTCGTGCTGTTACAAGTAAATCAGTTCGCACAGAATTTGAAATTGCTTTATCATCTACTATTATCAAAAGACTTACATAAATATACATATAATGAATAATGAAAATTACAACAAAATTTTGCAAAATAATTAAAAGGGGACCAACAAACTTATTTCTACTGAAAAATATTTTTGATTATAGTTCAGCTTCGGTTTTCCCATCTGATTAAAAACCAGATCTGTCGTGAAACTGAATTTTCGCAATAACCACACCCAAAACTCACGTGGTTTTCTGAACATGCCTGTAAACAGGGCGCTTTTTATTTATTGATTTATGATGTAGGAAGAAAACACAACGACTTTACGCTTTCAGGTCACTTTATTAACTCAACCATCATGTATATACAAAATAACTTAAAGCTATGTAAATGTAAGACAGTGACAGATATATATATATACAGAAACTTAAAGCTATGTAAATGTAAGACAGTATATATTCTGTATATATATATATATATATACAGAAACTTAAAGCTAATTGACATTACAAAATACACTGTCAAAAATACAAGTACACCAATGAAACAAAGCGGGCATACACCAAAAACAAAAAGCACATTACTACAATTCGGCCCTCCTGACAACGAGATCCCCTGATCTCGGTTCTACTAACTCCGTGACCCGCGACCCTTGAACCACGGGTGGATATTCCCAACTGCAATTTACGGGATACACCAGCGTGTGAATCAAAATTCTTCACCATAACATAGTCGTCGACAAAATACTTCGTAGGTGCCTTTCTCCGTTTGTCGACATAATTCTTATTATAGTCTTGCAATGTCTTCTGCCTTACTGATGCCCTGTCTCTAATCTCACCCTGATCCACTTGTTTGACATCCTGTACATCTTCAATCAAAATCTCCTTTAAAAAATCCATCACACTACCCCTTTGCCCAACACCGAATAACATGGCACTCGGATGCTCGCCTATTGCCCTATGAACAGTGTTATTAAGGCTGTATTCAACTTTATCCAATACCATATCCCAGAAAACATTCTCCTCAGGCCATACCAATTTTGCTATCATTGGACCAATACTCCTGTTCACTCTCTTAACCTGTCCATTTGCCTGCGGGGAACCAGTAGCAACCCTCACATGTTCAATTCCATTTTCGTCCATAAACTCCCGGAACTCCCCAGGTGTAAATGCAGTACCCCTATCGCTTATGACATACCTCGGTCGACTGTAACATCGGAAATAAGCCCTTAAATGACCAATAACCTCCTTCGTATTCGTCGTCTTCGTCGGATAAAGTCTCACAAATTTCGTATTAGCGTCGATAACAACCAAAATATGTTTGAGTGTCCTACCGTTATCAACGGGCCCGTAATGGTCTATGTGAACCATATCAAACGGTTTTCTGGGCTTTGGGATATTATTCAAAAATCCTTCTTCCTTTCCGTGTTTCGAAGAATATGCTATGCACTTCAAACAATTTTGTATGTGAACCGACGCCTTTTCCCTAATCTTCGGAAACCAATAGCTTTTAGCAATAAGTCATTTTGTCGATCCTCACATGACCAATCTCATCATGGTATTTATAAAAAACATGATGTTCCATGTCTTTCGGCACGCAAAACAATAAAACGTCATTATTCGATTTCCTATAAATAACTCCATTCCTCATCTCAAACAACTTATGTTGTTTCCTCTGAAGTTCGCACTTAAGGCCCTTCAATTTCGTATCTTTATTATGACATATGACCAAATTCTCCTCAAAAGTATTACTCTCGATCACCATTATGCTCAAACACCTACTAAGTGCATCCATATCTTGCATCCGCGAACCAGTTCTATGTTCCAAAACGTAGTCATAATTTTGCAGTTCAAGACCCCATCTCGCAATTCTTGGGTTAAGTTCTTTTTTATTCAACGTCATTGTCAGTGAATTACAGTCCGTGACAATTTTCAACTTCTTTCCCTGTAAGTATATTCGAAATCTTTTCAAAGCGTTAATAATTGCAAGTGTCTCTAATTCAAAACTGTGATATTTAGATTCAACCTCCGTCGTACGTTTCGAAAAATAAAACACCGGGTGCATTTTACCGTCCTCCTTTTTCTGTAATAGAACAGCTCCAAAACCTAAGCTGCTTGCATCACAATGCAATTCAGTATCATCCTTTGGATCGTATAAAGCCAACACCGGCGATCCCATCAATTTCTCCTTCAACAGCTCAAAAGCTCCAAGTTCCTCCGTCCCAAATTTGAATTTTCTATCCTTTCTAGTCAAATCATATAATGGTCTAGCCATTAAAAAAAATCCTTGACAAATCTTCTAAAGTAAGAACAAAGTCCCAAAAAACATTGTACCGAATGTACGTTTGTCGGCAACGGAAAGTTTTTTATTGCACTGAGTCCTTGATCATCCGCTCCAATACCCTGGCCATCAATTTGATATCCTAATATGTAACAGTTGTCTGTAAAAATTCACACTTGTCCAGTCTTAGCTCCAACTTATTCTCCACTAATTTATCAAAAACCTCTCTCAGTACATGAAAATTTATTTATTATTAATTACACATTTTCACCCACAATGAGCTGGTTTCCGCCATTCTCGCCGCAATCAATAGACATTATCATATTCAGCACTTTTTCAAATTCATAATCCATTACCCTGTCATCATTTCGGCCAACCTCCGCTATCAACCTTAATCCTGCCATTTCCAAAAAATCCCTGCCCAAAATACAATCATACACCATTGACCCATCATCAACAATAATCATCTTCAATTCAATTCTTTTATTTTCAAAAAAAAACATAAAATAAACATTTTCCATAAGTTTTCAATCTACTCTTATTAATTCCAAAAAATGATGAGTCAACTTCTGACATTTCAGTAAAATTTATCTTTCCCGCCACATCTGACCTCCTAACTAAGCTGACGGTGCTCCCCGTGTCTATTAGGCATTCTATGTAAAAACAATCATTGAAATTTTCATTAGTACTAAACTTAAAATACCTTAAATAATCATTCTCGTTCACCTTGGGCACTGCTTCTCTTCGTTCAGGGCACGCTGCAACACGATGTTCGAAGCTCCCACAAGCATAACATGCACCTACTTCCCTCTTTGGTTTCCGGCAATCGGTAGCAAAATGTCCTACTGAATTGCAGTTGTAGCATCTATACTTGGTTTCATTTTTTGTTGTCTTCGATGACATTGGGACTGGTAACTGAATCGTGCAGAATGCCTGCAACAGCTGCGCCTTATTCTTGTAACATTGTAATTTGGCATGTATTTTCAAATTTTCACCAGGTATGCCCTCAATTATATTATCGACAAGTTCGTCCTCATCAATTCGGAATTTACTGGCCAACAAGACTTTCTCATTAAAATAATTCATGAAGCTTACATTGTACTGCCATTTGTATGCCTCAAAATTGAGCCGCATTACTAAAGGGTGGTTAAATTGTATGGGCCGATGTTGAATGTGAACCACACCTAAACGCCAAGTTTTTTTCCGAATTTTATTTGACATTTCTCTATTTCAGACTTACTCAATTTGAACCATGGAGAGATACACAATCCAACAACGTGTTAAAGTTATCCAGACTTACTATGAAAATGGGAGTTCAAATCAAAATGCATATCGTGCACTTTCGAAGAAAATCATCTTCAGTGATGAGGCACATTTTCACCTCAGTGGATTCGTCAATAAACAGAATTGCCGCATTTGGACGAATGAGAATCCAAGAGTGATTGTCGAAAAACCAATGCACCCACAAAGAGTGACTGTTTGGTGCGGTTTATGGGCTGGCGGCATCATCGGGCCGTATTTTTTCCAAAATGAGGCCGGTCAGGCAGTTACTGTGAATGGTGTTCGCTATCGTGAGATGATAACGAACTTTTTATGGCCCGAATTGGAAGATATGGATGTGGACGATATGTGGTTTCAGCAGGACGGTGCCACTTGCCACACAGCTAACGAAACAATGGCTCTTTTGCGCATCAAATTCAATGGCTGTGTTGTCTCACGTAATGGCGATGTCAATTGGCCGCCAAGATCATGTGATTTGACACCGTTGGACTTTTTTCTTTGGGGTTATTTGAAAGAAAAGGTGTACGTCGATAAGCCAGCAACAATTCAAGACCTAAAGGATCAGATAATTCGGCACATTAACGGCATAGAACCTCCATTATGCCTCAGCGTCATCGAAAATTTGGACCATCGGATGGAGGTGTGCCGGCCGCCGAGGTCGCGGCGCCCATTTGGCCGATATTTTGTTCCATACATAATTGAGTAATACCAATACATCATAATAAAATAAAATTACAATAATTTCCTAAATAGTTTGTGTTTTATTCAAAATCAACATCGGCCCTTGAAATTTAACCACCCTTTAGTTTGTTTTCTTTTGCACTGAATACATTTAACATTTCTGCAAACAAGACATCGAGTTCCTCATTAACATAGTTTGATTTTGAATGCAGCCACAGTTGAGCTTTTCCCTTAACCTTACACATCAACAAAGCTTTCAAGGTACTGTCATCCACAGGATACTTTCTTGCAATATTTTTAAATTGTAAAATCCATACTTCTGGGCAAACTGCACCATCATATTCCGGCAATAAATCTTTAAGTAAACCCAACGACATAATGTTGTCGTTATTGTTTACGTTTCGACCACTATTGCTTGAAACTTCATTTGCTCCGTTTGTGTTGTTGTTCAAACTTGTATTATACACATTTCTACATTAATCTTGAACGTCATTAAATAAAACACTCATTCGACTTTTTTCAAATTCATCTTTTCTTTTATAAAACTCATTTTCTTTAATCAAAAGTTCTTTTTCTCTTTTCAAAAGTTCAAGTTCTCTTCTCATTTGATTAAAATTTATTTCACTCCAATCTGCACTTGCTGTGATTTCGCCGGTCATTTGCACTCTTTCTGTCATTTGCGTGGTCTCATTTTCTGCACTCATTTGTTCATTTTCGATCATTTGACTTTGTTCACTCGTTTGTGTTTCAACAGGCTCAACCCCATCACTCATCTCTTCTACTGTGTTAGTGACAACGATGCTTTCAATTGGACACACCCCTCTATCATTTGCTGGAACTTCATTGAGTCGCAAAACAAGCGCACTTTTCGTACCAGCGGTAGGCAAATTAAGCTGTTGCAGCCATTCTCGCAGCTGCGCAGCCGTGTACTTGTTCGGGTTGACTTCTTCCATTCTTGTTTGCTGCTTCTTCTACTTTATTTTCCGTTAGTAACAAAAATGCACACGAAATTTTCAAAACTCAACGTCTTTTCTCTTCTAGATTTTTCTGTAGTTATTCTTCTTTCTGTGTCTAGTGTTCTATTCTTTCCTTTTCTGTCGAATTTCCTTTGAACTTCACAATTTCTTGCCGTTGTAAATTCTGTATGTATTTGTTCTTCGTTTTGTACAGCAAATTATTGCTAACGGGAACAATTTTCCCTTTTTTTTCATACACGCACTGTTCAAATTGGTTCTCTTTACTTCTCAAATATGTAATTAATTTTGTTTCCCAAATGTTTTCTTTTCAACCAAATAAAAATTTATTTAATTTTTTTTTTTAAGCGCAATCCCACTTCTGATAAACTGTAGGAAGAAAACACAACGACTATACGCTTTCAGGTCACTTTAGTAACTCAACCATCATGTACATATATACAAAATAACTTAAAGCTATGTAAATGTAAGACAGTGAAAGATATATATGTATATACAGAAACTTAAAGCTAATTGACATTACAAAATACACTGTCAAAAATACAAGTACACCAATGAAACAAAGCGGGCATACACCAATAACAAACAGCACATTACTACAATGATTACTTCGATGACTTCATAAACGTCATTTCCTTTCTGATTAGTGGGACAATAACATGCGAGAAGGCTAATTGTTTTGCTTTTTTGCTTAAATTTGTTCATTGTGGCGATTTTTTTAATGTCTATAATTTGAAAGCTTGAATTGAGTTTGAGTTTTTTTTAGATTTTTAGGAAGAGGTTTAGAGGTCGCGCAAATCAAGTTTTTGTTAAAAATCGGGGATCTTGGTCTTTTTTCAAACTTGACTCATAACTTTGTCAATAACCACGTCGATTTAATATTTTGGCCGAATATTTGTAAAGAAAATTTCCCAAACTTTATTTCCGTATGCCTAAATAACGTATAAAAACTAGTGACGCTATTTTGAAGACGGATAAGTTCTAAGCAACTAAGAAAAAGAAAATGGAATTTGGTCCTACAGTTCCCGAGTTACACTATTTTTATAGTTTACACCTTAAAAATGGCGATAATTTTTTCGTTATAATTTTCCATAAATTTTTATAGTCGGGGTTTTAAGGTGATTTCTGCGAATAAATAAAATATTATTTTATTTCAATTTAATCCGCCGTTTAATTGGATATTTCGCAATATCTTCAGGGATTGAATGAATAATAGATCTGGCAAGATTATAACATTGGGGTTTTAACTGCCATTAACTAAAATTTATTGATCTAAATCGTTACACTATTTTATGTGTATTCTCCGCTATAATATTGTCGTTATACGATTTTAAATACCAAAAACTTTTGAGTCAGCTGACCGAAGAATCAAATACAAAAGTTCTTTGTGTACATAAAAGTTTTCGTCTATAGTACCAGTAAGAATTTTTTATTTTATTTTTTTTTGGGTAGTGTAATTTAAGCAAAATAGATATCTTTTTTTCTCCAATTTTATTGTTACAGTAATATTTAAATTTTTACAATAATTCAATTCTTAACTTTAAGAGATCAATTCATAAACAATTTTTCTTCTTAATCATCTACAGCAGTTTTTATAGACTTATTTCATTTTACATATCATTTTTTCAATTTGGGAAAAAGATATAAAAAAACCCATAAATAGAGCAGTAAAGTTATATGGTAAAAACACAGGATAAACGTTATCAAACTAATGCACTGATGTGTGCATAGCTAGAGTATCTACAACTTAAAGTTTAGAGACAATATATTAAGTTTATCTTTAACTAATTTTATGTTAGACATAGAGTGCAACGTTCGTGTTGAAAATTGTGTTGGCAAATTATAAGTCATTTTAAGTAATTTATTCTGACAGATTTGTAGTTTTTTAACATGACAATCGGAGGTGACATACCAAGCAGGCGCCGTATAGAACATTATTGAGTGGAAAATTGTTTTTAATATAAGAAGTTTGTTGTGGATATTTAGTTCAGACTTTCTGTTTATTAACGGATACATTATTTTAATTGTTGTATTAATTTTGTGAACTATGTGTTTTATATGCTCATTAAATAATAACTTTTTATCCAGCATTACACCAAGATATTTAACCTTGTCATCCCAGGGGATAGATTCGGTACCAATAATAACATTGGTTTGTGGTAGAAATAAATTTTTTCTTCTTCTTGTAAAGAAAATAGACTGAGTTTTTGAGGGGTTGATCATTATTTTCCATTTTTTAAAATAGTCTGTGACTATTTTAGTTGATTCCTCCAAGTTGTGTACGATATCTTCCGGTAATATTTCTGAACTAAGCATTGCTGCGTCATCGGCAAAAAGTGATGAATTACATCCATGTAAAGCAGGAAAGTTATGCGTAAGTAAATTGTATAAAATTGGAGATAGACATGACCCTTGTGGACATCCGGTAGGAATATCATAATTTAGTGAACAAATATTTCCAATATGCATTTTGAATGTTCTGGCTGATAAAAAACTTCTAATTATTTTGACAAGTACTGGCTCCAGTCCAATTGTATATAGTTTGTGAATTAGGGCATTATGCCACACAAAATCGAAGGCAGCTTTTGTGTCCATTAGAACCATTCCTGCAGATTTACTTTCATTTAAGGAAGTCCTGACAATATTTCTTATTCTAACAAGAGGCTGAATTGTGTTATGTTCCGAACGGAATCCAAATTGTTGAGGCGGTAAAATGTTAGTTTCTTCCATGAAACAAACTAGTTTTTCTTTAATAATTTTTTCAAGTATTTTAGACATTGTGATTAGTAAGCTTATTGGACGATAGCAATTTGGATCGCTGCTGTCTTTTCCAGGTTTGTGTACTGCTATGGTTTTTGACTCTTTCCAAATTAATGGGAAGTAACAAAAATTAAAGCATGAGTTGTAAATACGACATAGAACTTTTAAGCCTTTAAGAAAGGTCCATCTACTTTCTTCAAACAAAAATTTGAGATGTTCTCATTCCCTGGTGCTTTTCTGTTTCTTAATAATATTCTTAAATTTTTTTAATATTATTCTTAATAATATTCTTAATAATATTCTTAAATTTTTAATAATATTCTTAAGAGTATCGATTCTGACCATCATATAACTTAAGTTTTGGTCGTCGTCAATCGTACTTAAAGTACTACAGTATTTCGGCTTTTTCGTTATTGGTTGCATACCACCTATTATTTTGCTTAAGTGTAGGTATACTATTTACTTTCTTCTTAAGAGCTTTAGATATCCTCCAAAACTTTGAAGAACCTTTGGGTAGATTAGTCAGGTAGTTATTCCACTGCTGATTTTTAAATTCCAGAATTTGACTTTTAATGACATTGTTCAAGAAGTTCATTTGAGATTTAAATAGGGGGTTTTTTAATCTTATCCATTTCCTGCGTGCACAGTTTCTTAGTTTAATAATATTCAGAATCGCTTCTGGCAATCTTTTCACGTAAATATTTGGTGTTGAAAATTTTGGTACACCAGCATCTATAGCGTCTTTTATAATATTTGTAAATTGTTCAATCGAGTAGTCAATATCATTTTCAGAATTAATATCCATTTGCAACAGCGAATTGACATTATTATTTATATATTTTGCAAATGTATTCTAGTTTGCATCTTTGAAATTATATTTTTCAGGAATTTGGCGATTACATGTAAATTTGATAGAAATGTGTACTGGCATGTGATCAGAATTAAAACTGTGGAAAGTTTGTGCTGCAGATACTTTTTCAGGAATATTTGTTAAGAAAAAATCAAGACCTGATGCCTGAGATGTACTACTTGTAGGGACTAAAGTTGGATCAGGGGGGAACAGCATGCTAAAAGTATTGGTTGTTATTAATTCGTGGACTATCGATCCCGAACAGTTTAGTCTTAAACAACCGCAGCTATGATGACGGCTATTAAAATCCCCACCGATTATAAAATTTCCGTTTATTCTTGCAAACATTTTTAAATCAGTTTTAAATAAATTTTTCTTCAAATCGTTAGGGCCTGCGGTCCCTCCAGGAAAATAGCAGCTGTAGATATTCATGGATATATTATCAAAAGTATATAATTTGATACCAATATTTTCTATTAGTTTTGTTTGCAAAGTGTAAATTGGATCATGCTTTAAGTTTTTTTCGAATTACAATTGCAACACCACCCCTTTTTGGGTTGGATCTATCCTCTCGGTAACAGAAATAATTTGGATGTTTCATAATTATTTGATCATTTAGCCATGTTTCACAAACTAATGCAATATCTGTGTTTTCTCTAGTTAGATAATCAAAAAACTCGTTAAATTTATTACGAATACCTCTAGCGTTCCAAGTAATTATTTTTATATTGTTATCCATTTTTACGACAAGAATTTAAATGCTAAAGACATAAAATAACATCAAACTCCTCTAACTTATTTTTACAATTTTTTAAATTTTATCAGTTCAAAAATTATTTATCAGTTCAAAGGTTAAAGGTTTTAGTTGTTCTACAGAAAACAAATCATTATTATTACTATTACCAGAAGATTCATTTGCCCAGCTTCTGTTTACATAATTTTGTTGTCAAATTTAACATTTTGTTGAGCATTACCATTTGGCATTCCAGTATGGGAAATCTGTTGATTATTTCTGCTTTGTCGATTTGCAAAACGCTTCTTTCCAATCCAACATAAGCTGATCTGCTTGGACAGGTATTATCAGTCGACTTATGATCCCCGTGACAGTTTGCGCATTTTACTATATCGCTCTTGCACTCCATTGTTTTGTGGGGGCCAGCACAATTAGAGCAAAAGGTAGTTACGTTGCAATTATCCGAACCGTGACCAAACATTTTGGCAGTAGAAACAACTCTATCATTCCCTCTTTTTCTCTTACTCGAACTCATGTTCGAATAAGAGAGTGTTTCAAAAATGTGCTCACTTGTTTACAGAATCTCTCCAATTGGCGATAAAATAAAATCAGCACCACAACAACTAGATGGCATTTAATTTTGTTATTTTAAATTGTAATAAAAAATTTAACTGTATAATGAAATGTTTTTAAATATAGAATTTGTGCGCGATTTCAAAGAGCTGTTCAACTCGAACTGACAAAATAGATATGAATTTTATGAAAACAAGAAATGTGTGGCTTGTGGGTAAAATGATTGATGCCCTTGGTCCCTCCAAACCGCCGACAAAAATGCAAAATTTTGCAAATATTTTTTAAATTACATCTAAACCAAAAATATATATACAAAGAGTGCCAGAACAATAGAACAATTTTAAAGGTATGTGGGAAACAAGTCAAGAGGTACATAACATTTCTCGTGAAATCGTAAAATTACACTTGAAGTGAATAGTTTTAAATAAGAGTAAGTCTGGAAAAAACGATATCGAGAAGAAAAAACAAGGTAATTTAATGCGCGACATGAAGAGCTTATTCGGAAAAGTAATTCAACCTTCCAGAAAATCTAAAGAATTGAACAGAGTTCTTACAACTAAAACGGAAAATCTGGTAAACAAGGATAACTGCAGCGTTGATAGCGATCGTTCGGATGATTCAATATTGAACCATCGGACGACGCTTCTGACGATTTAATGTATAAACCAACAAAAAAAGTGGTCCATAAAGTTCCAGCAGCGACAGATTACTGCAGATTCCATTAAAAAATCGTTTGAGACCTCAAATTAGAGTACGGTACATTGGGATGGAAAAATAATGCCCGATATAAAGAATAAAAAGAAAAAAACTGATTGGCTCTCTATTAGTGTAACCGGAAATTCGGACCCAAAACTTCTAGGAGTAGTACAAATTCAATCGGGAAGGCGAGAAGATCAAGCTGATGCTGTGTTTGAAATACTTAAAACTTGAAATTTAACTAAAAATATCCATTTTATATATATGTATACAATATAAAAAATATATACTTATGTACATATAAAATTATACTTTGCCAAAAACTAAAAAAGACTTCATATTTTTGGCACTTAATATTGAAGAGCAGACCCCAGACATTTTTGCCACACTCCAGCAGAGCTTGGAGTCTATTAACAAGTCCAGTTTTTCAAACTGCATACATCAAAAAATTTGTTGAGAAGATTATTTCGGAACCAATACGCGAATTGCAATTGCAATTGCGAAATGCAATTTTATTAAAGGCCAACTTGAAGACACACAACCAAGTGAGGGCTATAAAGAACTACTCCATCTGAGTCTAATCTTTTTGGATGATAAATCTATGCCCTACCCAACAGTAAAATCTCCAGGAGTTATCAATCGGGCTCGCTGGATGATGAAACTTATATCTTTGAAGATATGCATTTTCCGAAACCAGTTATCTTATATAGACAAATCAACAATTGATGCCTTGCTTGAATTTAGTTCATTTATTTTAAGAATAAACATACATATATTAAATATTGGTACCTCTGCCAGTGCCAGTAAATTACAGGAATTGGATAGTTATAAAATTATTAATAAAGCAGTTGCACAAGCCTCGCTTAAAACTTTTCTAGGTTATCAGTGGCATATATGTTAAATATTAAAACGGGTTTCGTGATTTCTTTTTCAAATGTTTAATTTGTAATCAAGCAACGAAATATGGAATAAAATCGATAAATAAAAGCAAACAGCAGTTATAAAGAATATAGCAACTATAACCTTCAGTTTTGTAGTCGATTAAAAAATATAATAAAATAAATATAAAAGCATATAATGATAAAATCATTACCCACAATATACATACATACATATGAACATATTTTTTTAATTAATTTATACAATTGTAGACGGTTTCTGACAAATAATGAATAAAATGCTTAGAAAACTAACTGCAGCATAATTTTCTATTAAAAAATGTGTTCACATTGTTATTAATTTTATATATGTATTACTTTATTTATCTGTCGTTGTTGTCAGTGTTGTCATATTTTTTAAGTCCCCTCGGAAATAATATTTACTTTTTGGTATGCCCTTGAACTCTTTCTCCCCAATCGTCGCAAACGCCGTCCTTTCAGGTGTCTCTTCGTCAATTAACGAATTGCCAAACGTATGGCATTAGCCAACCAATATGTCAACATCCTCAGCAACTTGTCGAATAGCGTTTCGACATTTTCATCGGTTGTTGGTGTGCTGGGTCTTCCAAGGCGCGCGTCTTTATTTATGTCTCTTCGACCTTCTTTGAAAAGTTTGTGCCTCTTATAAACATTTTTCTTACTCAGAGTACAACCACTGTATGACACTGTTAACATTTCAAGTTTCAAGCTTTTGAGCATTTCTTACACAAAAGTTAAAGAAAATTCGTTCAAATCCAACTATTTCGGCAGTACAACATCGCGGAACACTCAAAACACATTTATCTTTTATATTTCTTACAAAGGAATTAAACATGCCAAGAAGCTGAAGCTATAAAGCAGTGATAGCCACTCCATAGCCTCGCCAGGCAGTCAATAATCGTATTTTTCACACGGACACGGTCGGCAATTCACATGTATACAACAACTTTGTTCGTTTCAAAATATCAGTCCATGCTCAAGCTTTGTGAAAGTAACACCACGCACGATTGTTTGGAATTGTTTTTTTTTCGTAATCAACACAAAAGTACACAGCGCAACAATGTTGAATAATTCTTGGGATCTGATGTTTTTTTTTTTTTGAAAATTAGCAAAGTGCGACAAATTTAATATAAGGCGGCATTACTTGTCATGCCATATTAATTATGAAAAATACATAGATGATGAAAGGCAAAAATTGCTTAATGAAAGTCAAAGACCCCAGTAAATTTGTAAAACAGCCAGATCACATTGAAAAAGATGATGATAGCGAAATATTAAAGGCATCTTACGTTGTTCCACTTGCGGTGGCAAAGCAATGTCGCCCTTATGACGACGGTAAATTTATAAAACATGTTTTACAAGACGTTTTAAAATATATATATAGATTGTTACACAGTGTACAATTCGGCAGCGACCGAAGCTTTTGTTTGCGATCGCACACAAGCACATACTATTTTTGTGTGCGTGCGTTCGGGGCTTGGTTATCTCTGCTGTAAAGTGTAAACACACGACATATATACCAACATAAAAACGTAATCTGTACCTTTTTCTCCTATTTCTATGAACATCTTTTGTTTCCATGTTTGCTTCTGTTTCATTTCTTCTAGCTTTTAAGCTAGCTTATGAAAAAAGTCTGGTATATAGCAACTGCACAATGAATCATAAAACTAGCTCCGTTCATATTTTGTTGATATTATTCTTAATAAAAGCAATCATTATTGAACGGAGTGAACAAACATTTATGAAACGTTTCATGTCATCTTATTTCGCACTTTGCCGTAAGTAGAAGAAACTAGTCGAAAAAAATAAGAATTTTAATTCAAATTGTTTTCAATGTAAACACAAAACTTTACACAAATTTGAACTTATGCAGCGAGAAGAGAAAACTAACCATTTTGAAGAAAATGCTTCGTCAGCGTCAGCTGACTGATTTAATCATTATAGCAAAGTGCAGTCATTAAACACAGAGCTTTACAAAACTAAGGAAAAGTGGGTTAAGGTACTTCTTAAACGTAAAATTTCTTGTGATTCGAAATTATTGCTGCATCCTTGCGGGGCAACTTAGCTCTCTTATTAACATTCAAGATGCACAGAGTTAAAAAATATTTTTTTCAACTTACTGGATATTCATCATAATTCGAATAAAGCTGATCTTTGGAATCCGATTTTTCCTTAGACTGTTCGGCAAGGCCATAAATGTCACTCGCCCGTGTTAACTGTTCATTAGCTGGAAAGTCAACACGTGATTCAATTTGCGACAAGCGTTTGTTATGCTGCTCAACATTTTGGAAACCAAACAAAGGTTGTATCGTTTTGCATATTAAAATTGTCATCCAGAGCAAACAAAACAGTCGTGTTGTTTGATAGGTATATTCTGTCATTTTCCTTGTAAAACGAATTTTTATAACGTTTTGATTACAAAAAGTGAAATGCTTTCCTTAAAAATGTATACTGAAATGACTGCACTTGTCGTCAGTTCCTTTTATAGTTCGAACAACAATAACTTTACCAAATATAGAATAATCGTTGTATTGGAGTTTTTTCAGCAAGAGGATGATGACACTGTTAATCTTGTTGTTTTTTGCTGTTTGTTTTAAACAGTTTATGTTTTTACAGATTAATTCTCACTATGAGGTCCTTTGCTTGTTGTTCATTACAAAAATATGCTCTTTCATTTGATATTCTTGGGAATTTGGTCGCGGTGGTTATTTATTTTCTTATGGTTTAGAAGTCTAGAAATGAAATTTTATTGTACAAATATGTATTTTCACTTATAAGCAGCTTGTGATTCAAGTATGTGCACGAAGGCCTTTATAGTTGATGCTGTTGCTATAGCAAGGATTACAAATATCAGTTCTCACAAAAACACTAACAGCCACCAGTCAATTCAAGGAAATGGGCAGCCAACTCAATTGGTTTTTTCAAAGGCGACTTGAATGTGTTTGGACATGTGAAATATAAAATTTATTTATTTATTGCATATTGGCAATATAAACTTTGAAATTTACTTTCATATCAATACCGTTCCTGGGACCAAAAATTTAAGTTCACCAATCTTTTCGGTGAAATGTAAATTTTATCAGTATTCTTTCGGTCAAACATCATACATACATACATATATACATATGTATAAGCATTTTACAAATATAATTTGAGTAAAAGAAAAATTTTAATAAAATATTTTCGTTGTTATTAATATATATGCATTGCAAAAATAACGGTCAAGCTTTTCAGAAAAAAATCGACCAATAGGTCGAATTTAAATATTATTACTGACCAAAAATATATTAGAAACATTTTATTTGTGACTTAAAAATTGTAAATGTAAAATTGTACTTTTTATTTCTAATTGACAGCTACAAAGTTCAGTAATTTGTTTGTAAAAAATAATTTTTGTTTAGATTTGAATTACGGCTACAGAATATTATTTTTGAAGTTTTGGAAAACAGCTTGTTCTGTTTAGTTTTAAGATGTGTGCAGTGTGAAGCAAAATTTCACCATGGGGCTTAAGAAATTTATAAGTCTTTCGTTTACTTACTTACTCACTTTAATTATATACTTTTTAATTTTTTTCCAGAAATTCATATATTACTTGGCCAGCGCATTTGCTGGATTTGTCAGCACTTAAATGTTTTCTTTGAGGTTACTTAAATGAAAGAGTATATACCATAATCGTTCCCTTGTTGAACTCAACGCCAACATTATTGCAGAAATTGGCAGCAGTCACAAATTTTGAAAGATGTTATTGAGAATGCTCTAAGACGAGCAAATATATATTTTCAATCTGAAATAAAAGATAAAAAAATATATAAACGACAAAGAAATAAAATTTTTCAGCCACATGATGACTTTTGCTTACAGCGTACAAATAGTTCATAAAAATCGTTGTCATTGAATTTAAACATCAAATTTAACTAAATTACACAAATACAAAATCATGGGCACTTTGACCATAATTTGGTTTCACGTAGATATTTCATGCTAGTTTAAGTGATGTGAAAATCCGGAGAGAAAACATTATTCACATCAGATATATACTTTGAGATAAAATTTGGCAGAAGAATTAATTTCTATACTTGAGAGTCAATTTAAAAATAGAAATACCCAAAACACTGTTAACTTAAGGAAACCAAAAATGTATAAAATATATTTATGTATATGAGGATTATCATTCAGACTATAAAAATGTGATATATTTAACAAAAAGTAGAATTGCTCATAGTAGTTGTTGTACATTGAGTAACTTATTTAGTAAGACCCGTAGGTTATAAGTCGGAACAAAAATATAACGGCATTAACTCACAAAAAAAAACTATTGATTATTGTTGAGTAAAAATGCAATATGCAAAGATGCATATTTCTTACTTTTATGTTGTTTCTGCATTGCAATTTCAATGTCAACAATAGACAATTAATCAAAAAGTTTTTTTAAAAGCAAAGGAAATGGTTTATTTATACATAAACATACATATTTACATATATATTTAAGTTATAAATATAAAAATTCTCAGTTTAATTTATTAAACTATTATATGCTAAACTCTATTACAACTAACTTCTAAATCTTTTCTTTTAATTAAATGAATAAATAATAAACATGTAAATCTATGCAAGCTTAAACAAATCGTGAGTTTTAATCATAATTCCTACAGATATATGTAAATAACTAAATTATTAATATAAAATCTTGTTTGTCTGCGCATTAGTTGTGGCATGATCAAAAGTGCGGAGTGAAGAAAAAATGAACTGTTGGCGGCTCATGCGCTGTAAATAGCACGACACAAATATATAGAAGTACAAGCGTAGTGGAAAATTTGTGTTATTAAAGGCTGGGGCACATAGAATCCGTCAAGCGTCTTTTTCAACTGAGTACATGGTTTGTTATGTGCACCAGCCTTAACACCCACATCGTCAAAACAAGGAAACTGTAATAAAAAAACACAACTTACCCCTAAATAAAAATGGGACTTTATAGAAAAGTAAGAGAAAAAACATTGAGAACACATCAGAAGGAAAGAAAATATTACGACAACAAAGCGATAAAAATCTGAACATAATGAATAAACATGCTGAAGCTGCTAAGCTTTAAGGCTGCTACATAATAAAGAACTTTACGACGTAATCACAAGTTTTCTATAACCTCTTTGAGAACTTATAAAATTATGCAAGAATATTTGAAATTTTTAACACGTATTAAATATTTAAACAAATGTATTTCCATCTGCATATATATTTACCTTAATATAGGCAGGCCCTAACTCGTTTTTTTCTCGAACCGAGTTTTTTTTTGAAATTTCGAAAGATAATCTTCCAACATATCATTGGTAAAATATTTGACGTTGTCCGACTAAAAATAACAAATATATAAGCAGTTGAAAAAGGTTTCGCGGTTACAAAACTTTAATTTTTATGAAGTTTTTTCTCTCCTGAAAAGTTAGGAAAGCGTTACTTTGGGCCTTTCTATATTAAGGTATCGATATGTATCTCTTCAGATTTATTAAAAAATATTAAATTCAGAGTTTTACATATATGATGTAATACTTCATACAAAAGCCTGGTAATCCAAGTTGTTTGTGTTCCATTTTGATGAATAATGTATTGTCGTGAAACAAAGTTTAAGATTTCAAACATTGGGCTTTAACTTCTACTACTTCAATTAATCATTTCGTTCATTTGCCTTTTTACCCCTTGACAGTCTGCACCGCTACTTTTTACATTGTGCTGCAGCGTCAATTCTGTTGCTAGCTTTAAGCTGAAGCAGGAAAGGTAACAGCAATTAAACCAAAATAATGGAAGAAATTGCTGATTCAGCAAATGTTGTTGAAGAGGCATTAAAAAATATAATGAATAACCTCAAAGATGAAGATTAATTTATATTTATTTATAAATTCTTTTTCAAGCTTAAATCCAAAAATAAAACCATATTATTAAAAATTATCATAAATGGATACATAAGTATTTATGTATGTAGTATGTGTACAATACAATTTACTAAAACTACATACATATCTACATACTTAAATATTTCCACAAAATTTCATGCATTTGCTTTAGAAATGACGATTTCAATTCCAAAAACTTTAACTGATTTTTTCGTACAAAAGTATGTATGTATGTATGTATATAAATAAAATCGGATAATAGAACGGAAATAAGAACAGAAAATAATTATAGAAAACATAATATGATACAAATGCTAAAAACTATTAATTCTTCATTCATTTAGTACAAAATTTATAAATATTTAATTAGAAATTTTAATAGTTGAATGTATATACCGGATAAGGAAAATGATGTAACTCAACTTTACATATGGTCCTTCGACAATCCTAGATTAGGGTAGGATTTGATTGAACTGGGTGATTACCCACGAGAATTCACCAACAAATTAGAATTGGTAAACGCCCACCGTGCTTGAAAATGTTCTTCTTCTTCTTCTTCTTTTGGCGCTACAGTCCGTGGTGAACCTGGGCCTCAACCAACAAAGTTTTCCAGCTGGCACGGTCTTTAGCCAGCGTTCTCCAATTTTGCACACCAAGTTGGTTGAGGTCCCTCTCCACTTGTGTGCGCCATCGGTTCCGTGGGCGTCCTCTACTGCGTTGTCCCACAGGTTCGGAATCGAAGATTCTACGGGTCGGAGCAGTATTCTCCATGCGCTCTACATGGCCCAACCATCTTAGCCGTTGGATCCGTAGGCGCCTGGTTAGGCTCATGTCGCTGTACAACCCGTACAGTTCATGATTGAATCTTCTTCTCCAGAAACCATCAACGCAAACAGGGCCGAAGATTGAACGCAGAACTTTTCTCTCGAAAATACCAAGGACTTCCTCATCCGCCTTCGACACCGTCCATGCTTCTGCGCCATAAAGAAGTACAGGGATTATCAAAGTGGTATATAGTGTCAACTTGGTTTTTCGAGAAAGGGCCTTACTACTCAATTGCCTCTTGAGCCCAAAGAAACAGCGATTGGCAAGAGTTATTCTGCGTTTGATCTCGGTACTGATGTTGTTCATACTGTTGACTTGGGAGCCAAGGTAGACGAAGTCCTTTACTACCTCGAAGTTATAGCTGCCTATGGTGATGTTCGGGCCCAGTCGTCGGTGTTGCGCGTCCTTTTTTGATGACAGCATATACTTCGTTTTGCCCTCGTTCACCGCTAGACCCATTTTGGCCGCCTCCGTTGAAATACCAGCAAACGCTTCAGTGACGGCTCGCTGTGTTCGACCAATCACGTCAATGTCGTCAGCGTATGCTAGCAGTTGCACGGACTTTTGGAAGATCGTGCCTCTGTTGTTGGCGTGTGAGTTTTGCACGATCTTCTCAAGAATTATGTTAAAAAAGTCACATGACAGTGCGTCGCCTTGTCTAAATCCCCTTCTGACATTGAAGGTCTCGGTGAATTCGTTACCGACCTTGATGGAGCAGCGAGAGTTCTCCATCGTCATCCTACACAGCCTGACGAGTTTAGTAGGAATGTCAAAACTAGACATGGCTTCGTATAGCTCGTCCCTATACACACTGTCATATGCGGCCTTAAAATCAACGAATAGGTGGTGGGTGTCGATTTGCATTTCTTGGGTCTTTTCCAGGATCTGCCGTAGTGTGAAAATTTGGTCGATGGTGGACTTCCCCGGCCTGAAACCACACTGATAAGGACCTATCAGACTGTTCACGAATGGTTTCAGGCGCTCACACAAAACGGCAGAGAAGATCTTGTAGGCGATGTTCAGGAGACTTATTCCTCGGTAGTTGGCGCAGTTGAAGGGGTCTCCTTTTTTGTGGATCGGGCAAACGATGCTGAGATTCCACTCGTCGGGCATGCTTTCCTCCGACCATATCTTACAGATGAGCTGGTGCATGCGCCCAACCAGGTCATCTCCGGCTGCCTTAAATAGTTCCGCGGACAGTGCGTCCGCACCTGCAGCTTTGTTTGATTTCAATCTCGATATTGCTATCTTGACTTCATTCAGGTCGGGGGGACGGAATTCTCTACCATCATCGTCCGTTATCTGTAGTGGAATATTCTGCCTGGCGATGGAATCGGTGTTTTGTTCGCCGTTAAACTGTCTGCAGAAGTGATCCTTCCAGATTCTCAGCATCGATTGCGGCTCTACTACGATTTGTCCCTCTTCGTCACGACAGGCTTCTGTCCGAAGCTTATATCCATTGGATAGTTGTTTTACCCGTTGGTAAAACTTTCGGATATTATTCCTGCCGTAACACCTCTCCAGTTCCTCGATCGCGCGCTTCTCGTGCTCTTTCTTCTTCTTTTTGAGAAGCCGGTGTTCTTCCCTTCTCTTCCGTTCGTAGAGCTCACGAGCTGCTCTCGTCCTTCTCTCCAACGTCGCCTTATACGCTGCTAGCTTCGCTGAATGTGCCTGCCTGCACTCGTCGTCAAACCATGGGTTTTTTCCGGGTGGCATTTTAAAACCCAATACATCAGAGGCAGCATCTCTGATGGCGTTTTGGCAACGGTTCCATTCCTCATCGGTTGTTTCGCCTGGCAGGGCTGGACTCTCTGAGAGCTTAAGGGAGACTAGATCGGCAAATTTCCCAGCGGTCGATTGCGATTGTAGCTTTGCGACGTCAAACTGTTGTGGTCGTGCTCTACTCCGGTTTGCTACTGATATCCGTGATCTTACCTTGGCTACAACAAGGAAGTGATCGGAGTCAATGTTGGCTCCTCGGAATGTTCGGACATCAAGAATACTGGAGGAGTGTCTGCCGTCGATCGCAATGTGATCAATTTGGTTGACGGTTAATTGATCAGGGGACCGCCAGGTCCCTTTGTGAATGTTGAGGTGAGGGAATCGCGTGCTTGCTACAGTGAGATTGCGCCCCGTTACAAAATCTAGCAGCCTGAGTCCGTTATCCGATGTGTCGTCATGCAGGCTGTGTTTCCCGATGACTCTAGCAAAGATGTCTTCCTTGCCCAGCTTTGCGTTGAAATCTCCTAGGACGATCTTGGTGTCGTAGCTGGGGCATTGATCGTATGTTCTTTCTAGGAGATTATAAAAGTCATCCTTGCTGTCGTCATCTTTATCCTCCGTAGGGGCGTGGGCGCAGATTAGGCTAATGTTGCCGAGCCTAGCCTTGATGCGGATTGTAATGAGGCGTTCACTCACGGATTTAAAGCTTAAGACTTTTTGCCTAAGTCTGCCTCGAACAACAAACCCGCATCCAAACAGGCGCTGTCGCCGCTCTTTGTAGCAATCACCGTAGTAGATGTCGCAGTTTCTCACTTTCTTTTTGCCCGGCCCATCCCATCGCACTTCCTGGATGGCGGTGATGTCAGCCTTATAGGCTTCCAGGGCCTCCGCAAGTTCATCGGCTGCACGTGGTCTGTTCAGGGACCTGACATTCCACGTGCAGAACCGAAAATCGTTGTCCTTATTTCGTTGTTCCTGGTCGTCAGCAATAAAGTCATCCATATTTATATTTATTCCTTGTTGTTGTGTCGAAACTAGTGTGTTTTTACACGGTAGGGAAGTTACCCCCACGCACAACCCCCGAAACCTGGAGGACCGGGTCCTGGTTTAGACCCCTGGACAGAGGGGATTCGCTGCACACTTTGGTTCACCTCTAAGCGGGTGCTGTAGGGGCTATCCAGGGGCGCCACGGGGAGGCAGTATGTCAGCTTGACCAGTCCATTTTCAGGGATCGCTGCTGGCTTCTCGCCAGGTTGAGAGCAATCAACAACTTTGCCCTGAGTGCACTGGCCCATTCCCCCAGAAAATGTTCTATTTATCATTATTATACAGAATACCAACACCAGTAAAAAGGGTCATAACCCAGCCAGCATTTTTTTATAAAAATAAGCGTTTTGTAAGCGTTCAAATAAAACGCTGCTGTGACCTTTACAAAAGACATCAAAAGGGGTTTATAATCGAAAAGCACCCAACTTTATAAGCGTTAAAAATACGATTGCAAAACATGTTTTTTAAGTAACGTAATTACACGTTTTCTAAATGCTTAAAAAACACGTTTTAAGAATGCTTAAAAAACACGTATTTTTAATGAAGTTAGTAAGCGTTTTAAACATGTACTTTGTTTTGGATATGTTTTTTTATTGATACATTTAAAAAACCATTTTTAATAATAAATTTGTTTTCTTAATAGAAAAATATTAAATTAAAATATAAAAATAAGAACTTCATTGTTGTTTCATTTAAAAAATCAGTAATACTTAGTATTTTAGTCCTCTTCCTTGCCTCCATTTTCAGCGAAAGTTTCTGCAATAGAATTTAAGTATGAATATAAAAATGTAACTAGAAACCTATTAAACGTATTTCACTTACGACGAATGGCAGTGGCGACAGTGAAGGCCCTAATGCATTTCTTATCTGCAGTTCCTCGCTCTCAGCAACGTTGTCAGTTATGATCTTCTGCCACGCTTTCGTAACAAATTTTCTCGAATTGGATGTTAACAATCTTTTTCGATCTGCCTTCTAAAAACAGAAATAAAATCGACATCAGTATATAATTACCTTTTTTAATAGCAAATGATAATTAAAAGTATCAAACGCACTTAATTTAACAACTTTAACAACAATTTAACACAATTTATTAACACAACTTATTAGCACAATTTTTAACGGCGAGAATGACACGTTTTACTTAAATTCATGAAACACTTGCATTTGCAAGCAAATTGTCAACGACGTTCGCAAAAGTCTTATTTATGCAAGCTTGCTGCATTCTTAATTTACAAAACGCTTGTCAATATGTTGGTTGGGATATAACATAATTCTCCAACAGTGCTTGTAAGTTGTCGATGTAACGGGGCAATGCAGAAATTATAAAACCATTGTACATTTAAACAAAAGGACTACAAAATTGGCAATTGAAATAGTAAAATAATATAAAAAAGTGAGTGTATGTACAAAATTACAACACAAACAAATTGTGATAACCAGGGAAACCAGAAATATGCTCTAAAAAACCGTTTTATGACATAAAAATTAAAAAAAATATGCTCTAAGAAATAAATGAAAATTGTTTCTTTGGTAAAAAAAAAATATTTTATTCAACAAAAGTATTCAAATAATATAAAATGAACAAAACAAAAAAAAAAACGTAAATTATTAAATTTTCTCAGAGATCATGCTTACATACTATTATTGCAATATGCTCATGTTTACATAGTGTTATTGCAATATACAACAAAATATTGACTAAAGTTTTGAAATAAAAAACGTTGTCTGTTACATCTTAACAAAATTTTGTACATTGAAAATGTTCTTTCTACGTCTACTGATGTTAAAGGTGCATATTTAAAAGATAATACCTCCTTAACATTATATTTCGAAAGCTGTTTCGATGAAGACGCATTTTACTCTTCGGTAATAAGTGCAACTACATACTTTACAATACTTAGTCCTTCATTTTTTGATATTATTTGGTTAAGTTTAGTTTAAATGTTAAGCTTTATTTTACAATCTGTCAGCTCATTAATTTTGTGAACGGTATCGGTCAATATGGCATATTGCTCAACCAACGAGAGGTTACTAGTTTGTAATTTTTTTATAGATTTTTCGATGAAACCAAAATTAGCAGCAATAAAAATCAGTTCGTTTTTTGTATTAACACTGTTTAATACATTTATTGCTGATTTTATGTACTGAGACTCTGCACTATTTAAAACTCCAAGAACTTCTAAAATCTTTTCATAGTTGATGGCGTAGTAATTAACTGCAACAAGCCATGTTCCCCAACGTGTTACAATTGGCTCGGGCGGCAATGGGAGCTCCGGATACATTTCTTTTCATTTTATGTCAACTCTATTTGGAGCTTTGAAAAAAAACTTTTTTCACATCCGCAATGACCTTGTTAAGATTTTCGTATTGATCTCTAATACGCTCACATAAGCGATGGAGACCATGAGCAATGCATGTAACACGCGTAGTTTTAGGATAAAACACTTTTATAGCTTTGGCAGCTTTTACCATATATGGCTCAGCGTCTGTCACAAACAACAGTATTAAATTTTTATTGAAATTAGAATCTAGTATCTTTATGGAATCATCGAAAAGTTGTGCAATTGTCGAGTGGTTGGTTTTATCCAAAACAGCTGTATTATTTAAAAATTTTGGCTTGCTACTTCCTTGTCACAATGTAGAACACCAACAATAACATTTGCCACATTTGTCCAGCTACATCTGTGGTTTCGTCTATGGAAATCTACAAAAATTGATTTTTTATGCGTTTGCGTATGTTATCTAAACATTTATTGTAGATGCTTTTAACATATTTTGAGCGTAAAAGGCTTTCTGATGGCACTTTGTATTGGTGGGTGTATTCTTGAAGAAAGTGTTTTAGATGTTCATTTCGCATTTTGAATAGTGGAATGTTCGCTGCCAAAAACCCTCCGCACAATTTTTCATTAAATGTATCTTGCTCACATGGCAGTGTACATTCTGGTAAGAATAATTGTGTTGCATTTTTGTTTTTTTGCTGTTTTAATTTAACGTGTTTCGCACCTTCAATACGCTGTTTTACTAAAAATGTTCTTTCCCCTGATATTGATTTGTTGCAGACAGTACAAAACAGAATTGCTCCTTCTGTTCGTAGATCGGAATATTCATCGCAAATGCTTTTTAATTTAAATGCTCTTGAATTCTTCACTTTCGGCATTTTTTAGAAGAAAAAATACAGCAGAATAAGTTTTGTGCTCTTCTATAATGTGTTGTCTAAAATTCACTTAAAATGTAGCCGGTTCCCTACAACATTAAGAAAAATAACATGTATGTATTTTGTTCTTGTACAACTTTATGGAAATGTCAGAAAAATGTGTGCGTGTGGAAAAATGTACACAAATGTGCGTGTAAAAATCTAAACAAAACAAAAATGTAAAGAAGAAAAAACAACTTTTGACATTTGCTGTGGTGGCATTTTAGCGATTTTGTCATTAGATCTCAATTAAGGCATAAAAGTAACAAAAATATTTGAAAAAAATTTGGAAAGGTATTTTTTGGGCTGCACTCGTGCGAGTACAATGGGACAGTAGGAGTGCGTAATAAATAAATTTAATTAATTTTATTTAAAAAAGTTTTTTATTTAAATTTAAAGAATTTATTAGTTATTAAATTATAGATATAAATATTAAATTATAAATTAAATTAAAAGATAAATTTATTAATATGTATTAATATTTGTACCTGATTGGGTATGAAACTTTTTAAAACACTCTTTTTCTACGCAAAGTGCAACGTCGCAAAGCTCGCAAATCCACCGAATTTTCCTGTGACAAATCTTGCGTCTTATTTGATTGGAAGTGCGTTTTGGGAAGTGATTGCCAGCCGATGTTGAGCGCTTTGGTTCTATTGCGAATAATTTCTCAGATAGAATCTTACTATTTCACGTTGAAAATTTAAAAGATCTATTTGGTTATTGTTTGTACTCTTGTAAAGCTTCCAAGAATTTACTATACATGAATTAATCATTGACGTAAATATTGGCCACCACTATTTTTTGCCCCTGAATTTCATACTATATGCGTTTATTACTTCATCATGGAGATCCACTCCACCCATTCGAGCATTGTATTCCGCAATTAGTTTTGGTTGTTGAACACTAATTTGGTTTTACTAACTTTTGACCGTTTTACTGATTGAAAAAGGTTCTATTGCATCATTCGCACCTGTTTTTATGACCACAGCTTCGTACAAAATGATAAAAACATATTCATAATTACTTACCTATAATAAAATTTTCCACGCACTTCTTTTTGCACTATTTTTTTTTGAAACCAGAGGACAATTTTTGGTTTTTTGGTCTCGTACAGTTCCTGTTGCTCTAAACCCTTTTTGTTTAAATATCGAAGGAAGTAAAAAAGTTGTCAAAAAACAAAATATGGTCCGTAGGATGGGGAATATTTTTCATCAGATCGAGAACAACTCTTGAACCTAATGGTAAGTGTTGACATGCTCTGTCAACCACTTCAGCACCACAATAAGTGTCAAACTGATGCAGGTAGCCGCAGCTACTGGTAAGCATCCAATTTTTAAATCCAAACCTAACAGGTTTTCCTCTAATAAATTGTTTGGCCGAATGGATTCCGAAGTATCTGACCATTGACTCATCAATCGAGAGATTTTGGTGTGTGTATCCAAATTGACAAAACTTTTCACATAAAAGTTTTGATAACTGATGTATATAATGTTTTATATCTTGAAATCGGTTACGAGACATATTATTAGAAATGAGTGGAATATGCGTGTTCACGTCCAACTGCCAATACATACGTTCCCTTGGTAATGAATGATAACCGCGGAAAAGGACAATTCCAACAAACACTTTCAGTTCTTCAGCAGTAAAGATGTATCTGTGCATGTTTGATCAACTACTAGCTGCACAACATCATTATCAAAAAGTGTTTCAAATACTTCAATCGAAGATTTTCCTTCTAGTGAAGTGTTCATGTTGTTCTTAAAGGATTCGAAAAATGTGGTACAAGGCATATCCATGTTCACGGCTCTTTTCCTCCACTTTATTGCCGATGGCGCTAATAAGGATTTTCTTAAATCAGCAAGTGGAATATCTTCCTCGCTGTCGCTTTCTTCAAGCAATTCCAGTTCCCCTGGAATGTCGTTTGGCAAATCATTCTGTAATAAATTTCCATCGTCAATTTCATCCTCATCTGTTTCTTGGCCGGCAGTAGGAGGAATTATGGTAAAATCAAATTCTTCACGACTATTACTACTAGCATAATCAAATGCGGCGGCAATGCTTTCAAAATTTTTACCATAAAAGATTGTAACATCCATCGAAAGTAACTAAAAATCATTTAAATATTTTACATACATTATCTCATTGTATTTGAACGAGTACACCAATCTTAATGCTTAGCAAAAACCACTTTTTAAAACTTTTTGAAAAAATAAAATAAAATAATAATTAATTACTTTCAAAACTAATTATGTTTACTTTATTTTTCACAAAAAATTATTAGCACTGAGCTTAACACAAAATATATGTATATAAACCACGCTGCAATGATAGGTACAGAATGTTGAAAAATCGAAAAATAATGTTTAAGAAAAGGAGAATGCTAGTTTACCGTTAGATATTTTTCGCTCACTTTTGATACATACTTATTTTTTACACTATTAAGTAATATTTAGAAGCAAAAACTCTTAAAAAGCAAAGAGATTAATTACCGTTTTGAAGTCATAAAGTTCAGTAATTTTTTGTACTCAAGCGAGTACAGTGGGATCAAATGGGCTAATACTAGCGAGAATCCAAGCAATTTTTTGTTTACAAGACCGGCAACATTTTTTCAACGATTTTTATTAAAATATGCAAAAAAAATGCTTTAAATTTTTTTCAACATTGACGAAATATGCTATTTTAATGCAAAAAATGCAAAAAAAATGCTCTTATAGCTGAAATATGCCAAAAAAAATATGCACTAACAAATCGATGCCAAAATTCATAAAAAGTTCTGAAATGGATAAATATCTTGTCTCCACTTCTCTATGTTGCACTAGAAAATATATGCAATTGCATGTCTCTGGTTTCCCTGGTGATAACCATTGAATGCGCATAGGAAAATTACTATGGCAACAAATTTAGCACAACAAAAGTTAAATGGAAAAGGTGATTTAAATACATTTAACAACATTGAAAAAGTTCAAGAAAATAAACTCAAATGCAAATAAAAGTACTCTTTTTACTTTAAAATTTTTAGCATAGAAAAAAGCCCAAAGTTAAACAACAGTAGTAGCAGACTCATAAAAATTCCGGGGCAAACAAAAAGCATCAACAACAATAAGCACTTAACACTTCTGCATATATGAACCAATGGTTCCACGTACAGGAAAAAAGGGATAAAAAAGGGGAATGGGAATTTAAATAAATTTAAAAAATAAGGAGTGAAACAAAATACTGGTGAATAATTCCATTCCTCACACTTGACAGATATTTCTTATTTTTGAACATGGCAACTAAAAGCAAAGTTAAGTTTAACATCAATCAAATAGATACGTTCTGCGAGGGCATTGAAGCAATGCCCAGAGCAAATTTAGATTTACCTTATTCACAAGTATCAATTTAATAACTTGGAAAGAAATGGCAAAAACTAAGTGAGTTTTATGAAAGCTACATAATTGGACTAGAAGGCGAATCTGAAGTAGACTACAACGAAGCGACAAGGCGCATAAAATGATGGTTTAATCGCGCCCACGACATATAGCAAGTGTAAAGCAGCATACTTAAGCTACCGCTATGTGAAATTGATGCTTTTGGGGGGTTATGGAAAATGGCGAGCGTTAAGGGACATGTTCCAAGTATTAGTTACAAGTGTGTGTTATGAGCCCGCTAAGTCAAAGCCCATGATGAATGAAACACCAAACTGCGCTATTCGAAGTTATTTTTCTATCAAAGAGGGAACTACAATTTTGTATACAGCACTAATTAAGCTCGCACATCTAGGCGAGCAATACCTTATTCGCGCCTTGAAAAAACTTTTATTTCCACATGAAACCAACAAAATTTGTCTATTCCTGTGACAGAGCTTTGATTCACAAATTTGAGCTCTTAGCAGAACCGTGGTAGGCGAATCCAAAGAAATATGTTCCAGATTATTAAAATCCAGAATTTCTGACTTTACAAGCTTTACAGCTTGTAATTGTCAAGTTTGACTTTTCGTAGAAATTGATGGCTTGAAACTAGCTGATGCCGAATTCTTAAAGCCACCAACTATCGATATAAACCTATTGAACTGTAGAAAATTTTACCAATGGAATTTTGATTAAAACTCACGATTCCTTTAGTGTGTATGTTTAAGCTTCCATATGTATCTTATTTATTCATTTATTTAAAAAATCGTTTTAAAGTTAGAATTAACCTAGCTTTTTAAATTAACTTAATGTCCGTCCGACACGCTGGTTAAGATTATTCTTACAACTTAAAAGGTATATGTAACTACTTTCACTGTTTAGAAATGTTTAGAGTACTTTTTACAACTTTTCTTTAACTTTGTGTCTCACAATGCAAACAACGCTTTATCTCGAAAACTTCACTTAAATTACTGCGCTAACAACTTGTTCTGCGTAAGTCTGTCCTTTTTTCCTCTTTTTCTTTGTACTTTGTACCACATTCGGGCATCCGCCTAGGATGAACCATCTTCAACTTCTGCATAACTCTATAATTTTATGTGGTCATTGCTTGTAGTTGTAAAATTGAGACTCTCGAATGATGATGCTTTTCATACTTCGTATCGTCCATTCCTCTTAACCTTTGTATGGGCCTAGATATTAGTTTACGAATTTTCTACCAGCAACAAACCGCGTCTTTTTATAGCTACCAAATATGCAATTTTATACACCAAATTTTGCTTTCTTTTCCGGTTAAAATTTTGCTTGTATTCGGGTTTGGCTTTCGTTACTTGCCTTTTTGCCTCATTCCTAAGGTCATTTAAGTCTTTTTCAAATTCGTTTATTAACTCTTCTTCAAGAGTTTCCATGATATCACTGCTATTATCGTTCCTCATCTTTACCGTGCTCGAAGAGAAGAATAAAGTTTTATTTGATATACTGTTTTTACTGTTCCAAAATGACCGTTCTAATAATTTCTATTTCCATTAGGCGTGGAACTACAAAAACTTCATGGCCGTCGATTTCTTTATATAGAACACCTCCTTTCAGCTTATAATTATCGTAAGGACGAATTTGTAAGATTTCGATTATTGATTGTAAATTATGATCTGTATTTTGAGCTTTTTTTAAACGAAATTTTAATTCAGATTCCACGCTAACAATATTTATTTAATATCTGATCAGTGCGTCGACGTGCTTCATGCTCTCTCCATTTCGGTGCTTCAAATTGTAATTAAAATCTTGCATATATATTACATATCTGGATATAAACTATAAATCGTTGTTTTGTACGTTTGTGGAAATGCTAAACCGTCTGTAATGAGGTCAAACTTTGTGGGTAAAAGATAGTTGCGTAGTTTCCACATCGCAAAATATGCAGCGTTTATTTCTTAGTTGAAACTATGGAGCCTTGCCTCCGAATCTGTAGTCTTCTTGCTGTATAAATAAACTGGTTGCCATTGTTTAGCAAACTGTTTGCTAAGTTTTGCACAAATTTTAATTTTTTCCAATTTTTATTTAAATTTTGTGGGATGCCATATTAAAAACTCTTCCAAGATTTTCCATACCGTTTAAAAATGCATTTTTTGTGTCTAATACACTGAAAACCATTGCCAAAGGCAAACAATCAATCAAATCTTCCATATTCGGCATTGAAAATCGGTATTTAAATCAGATTTTATTGAGTCTTCTATATTCGACACACATTATCTTAGAGCCGTCTTATTTTTCGGCTAACACCACTCGACTCCAGTATTGAGAAGTTGATGTTCCAATTATACGTCATTACTTACTGGGGTATAATTTTTCTTAATTTTTTCAATACTTTTTATATACTTAGGTGGCGCCACTACTTCCGATTTTTTATATATATTTATGCTCATAAGTTTTTGTGCTTCATTCTTGTCTGTATTTTCTATTATCGAGTATCGTCAAAAGAATATCGAATTGTCTGTATTTTCTATTATCAAGTATCGTCAAAAGAATATCGAATATCGAATTTTTCTTAAAACATCATAACCGAGTACAATATTATAATCAGCTGAATTATCTCGTACAATTACCAGGTTGTGCTCAGTACAAAGTCCATCAAATACAGAATTCACTGTAAACGTACCCATAGGAACTGTTAAAGCGTTCCGGAAACCCGTAATTTCCTTCGTATAGTCAAATGGGTATAGTTAATTGCCACTTTAAAATATTTTAGAACCACAATTTCTTTAGTTATTTCAGCACCACTGTCAATAAAACATTCAAACTTGCTATTGTTTATTGTTAAGCTTCGTAATTACTAATATAATTATATGTATATCGTACAGTTTACTGTTTTTATTGACCTGCAGTCTCTTGACATATGACCATTTTTGTTGCACTTGGGCGTATTTGATGTACATTTATTACGTTTGTGATCCGGAGATCCACAATTGTAGCAGTGGAACGTTTTGACATTGTGTTTAATGTTGTTATTGCTTACAGTTTTATTTTGATTTATATATGTAGGTTGTATGTAATTTCGATCACTATACAGCCTTATTTTCCACTCAGCACTTCCTTTAATACCATCTACGAAATACCGTAAACGGATGTGTAACACGTATTCGTTAAAGTTTTCATAATGTTTTCTCTTCGATCATGTACCTGTGAATGAATTTTAGCACTCGTAATGATAAGCACGTCAGTGTTGTATTATTTGGTATATCAGTGCTGTACTTGATATTTCTGTTTGTTAACGTGTGTTCCCACATGTACTCTTTCTAAATGTATGTACATATTTATGAAACAGAACTTACGTCCATAAAATATCCGCAATAAAGCAGGAAACTTTTAAACTTAAATAAATTCCTTTTGATTTAAAAGAAGTTTAAGAAAATAATGCTACGAAGGCTGATAGGAGCGGCTCTATTTACAGAATTAACTTAATATAATTTATGTATTATTATGTATATTGTTCTTAGTTTGTTAATAAATTTGTTCCTTATTTAAATTTTGTTAACTCACAATTTTTGTTATCTAAAGAGATTTTTAATATTTTTACTTTTTTCTTGGCAGGGTTCTTGGCTTTTATTTCATATCATTCTTTTCTATAAGAGTTCACTAAATGTTATTTGTAACAACATTATACATTATACATATAACAACATTATACATATTGTTACAAATATCATTTAGTGAACTCTTATAGAAAAGATTTTGTTTGTTGTGAATCTGCTTCTTGTGAATCTAAAACGTCGCTTTTTCCAACTGTTAAAATTGAAAATACTAGAAAATCACATGTTTAAAAACATAATTGATAAAAATAATCAGTGAATGAAGCAATGAAAATGAAGAACTTTTATTGTCAAGTTGGTCGAAAATGAAGAGATTGCATTTTTGGACAAAATCATATTATAAAAAATAAACAGATAATGGTTTGAAGGAGACGTTGAGTTAAATGCTCCAACAACTTTAACACAAGTTGAATATTTTATTAATTAAACCTTCAAATAGCGAGCTAATTGCAGCAACCCGTTCTAGTCATTACAAGACTCAAAAATGAAAAGTTAATGGCCTGAAAAATAAAAACAAGCACTGAATCGGAGAACCTACCACTTGTAAAATATATTCTTAATATTTGATGGAGATTACACGAAGCACTCTTACAAATTAATATAAACTTGTGCCGAAGTCCGAAATGCCAACATACTATGACGCATGAGAGATGCTATCGTAATGGATTATTGGTTACAGATTTGCCTGCTGATGTACCCCTAGAGCTCGGTGGGTCGTACTGTTGCTGGAGCTATTGCAGCACATTCCGAATTATTTCATAATGTCAGTACCAAAATCTAGGAAAAGTAGTTACAAGTTATAAACATGAGTGCGATGGCAGTAGTCGACATTCCACTTGCCGGCAAAGATAGAGTGATCTTGAAAAGAATATGATTGATGAACATACGCCCACGGTTTGGATTATGCAAATGCAATTCGGGTTAAACATAATTTGGAAAACTTAGCAACATTATGCCAGTCTGTTCTGCAGACATATTAAATTAATGTGTCCGAAGGAAATATGCAGAGTGTAAGAGTGTTCGAACTGAAATACCTAATGTTAGACCAATAAGAACCAATAAGAGTTAGAACATTCCAATTTTATCATCACTTTTATATGATATTGATAGACGAAAATGTATTAAGTACTACTGAGGTACAGAATTTGTGAGGCCATGCAAAAATTATGAACAATCTAAATGTGATCCAAAATATACCAGCAAGTGAACACTTTTTCCAGTTTTCTACAAACCGATTTAAGAAAGAAAATGACATTACTAGACGATATACCGATTTGGTGGTTGTGCAAGTACGAATAGTACATTTAGGTACTTCCAACAACTTTTCTTTTTTGGGCAGGCTTTCCTGCCCAAATAACAGGCCTTAGCGAAGATATTAAATATTATAAAATTTAACGTAATTTTTTGTGCCTTGACTTGCGGATACGATTAATTAAGATGATTTTTGTCAAAATGCGCTTGAGACAGCTCAAATATTTGTCGACGAGTATTCATGGACTTGCGTTCCTTGCTTTAATAATATATAATACTAATATAATATGTTGTGTTACTAATTAACAGGATGTCGGAACAAGCACTTGAAATGCAACCAAAGTTTCAGGTAGCATCTAACATGCACTGCACTTTTCATTATTATTATTTACTAAATTTGCATAAAAAATTTAAAACTAAAAATATTACTTGAAAAAATTAAATTCAATTATGGAGGTGTAAAATTTCGACACTTTTATGTTACACATATGTATGTATGTATGTATACGAAAAACATTATAAAATTTAAAATTTTCCAACTTTTTTTTTTTTGATAACAACAATAATAATTTTAGTAGTAGAAAATAACAATAAAAATAATAACAAAAACAACAATTATAATAATTTTTTTTGTAATCTGTTTTATTTGCAATCTATTTTACAAAATTTAAAATAATAAGCAAATTTAATAATAATTAAAAACATAACATAACTAAAAAAAAACAGCTCAGTAAACAACAGTTGTCAACTGTTGCACTATTTACATAAATATATACATCTTAAATATTATTTTCTAAAAGGTAGGTCAAGTACATGTACCCTTTTTAACCTACGTACTTCGTTGCTATCGTCTAATAAATTGATGGCTAGCACATTGGAATGATGGCTAAGTCGGTTTAGATATCTGTCGCTGAAAATAATAAAAATCATAATTTTAATAATAAAAACAATAATGTAATGTATAAATTACAATGTTTCTTTTTTTACATTTTGTAAATATTTATTAAACAAATTTATTTAACAAAATTCAGATGACCTTAAATTTACTGTGTTTATCATCCTTAGTGCCACAGTACTTTTCTCAATGTTATACTTGAGTCATGTTCATTAAACTTGTTGCCATTTCGTTGTAGATCGTTGGTAACATTACATGTAAGACTCGGTCACCCTAGCTGTTCCTTGTGGTATCTACCTTTTGCGCGGAGTCTAGTGTTGTATTGATGGTTGATTGGTCCTAGAAGCTGAGGGTCAATCAATGTATGTTTCTTATCTTTAATGTCGGGATAGATCTTTTGATAGATCATCGCATGTGGTTAAACGATGTAAGGCTGTGCTGTTCCAAGTTCTTGGGCTTGCAAACTGGATGTTATGTCTCACGTTCGGGTTTCGGTACTCTGGTTTCTTAGTAGTATTTTCAGAAGTCGATCTTGCGTTTTTTGAAGACTCTTCCCCTCGCAGTTATCCCGTGTCGTATATAAGATTCTGCGAAGTATGCCTGGCGAAGAACTGTTGTTGTTGCAGCATAACTGAGGTGATACATTAAATATGCTGCTTTGCGTAGTTTTTTTTTTGGAGTTCTTTTAAATGTGTCTTCCATTTAAAAGTGCTATCTACATGCATGAGTTCCGAGATATTTGTATGCATTATTAGTGGTGTTGCACTAACGGTTTGAATTATTTGTTTTGTTGTGTATGTATTCCAAATCGTGATATTTCAGTATTATACCTGTCCAACGTGTAGTTGCCGGATGTGCATTAGTTTTGTTTTTGATGCATTAATTACCAGACCGTTTTCATGTTGTAAAGCTGTGTCATCCGCGTATGCATAAGAGTGGCATTGATTCAAGACTTTGAGCATATCATTAGCATGTAAGAGATATAAGATCGGTCGGTAGTGATTTCTACGCAGTATCTTCATAGGCTTAGATAGTTGGCAAGCCATGATAAGACAGTGCCGCGTATGCCATTTCTTTCTAACCTTTGTGTGTAATATCGCATCAAAGTCGATAAATAAGACCAAGCAGTGTTCGTTTTTGGTAACAGCATTATTTATTTTGTCAGCGAATTTTCCAAGAAGTTGGTTAAATTTTTTTCTTTTTGAAAGCCGAACTGGTTTTGATGTATTATTTAAAATTTTTTTAAAAATTATTTAAACGGTTCACAATAATTTCCTCTAATACCTTTTCAATTACTGAAAGAATGGCTTTTGTATATTGTTAAAATTGTCTATCTGGTCAGTTTTATATATAGACCGACTAAGCTTTCAGCAACGCCGGAACGAGTGAGGTATTGAGTTTCCCAAGGTCACTCCCGAGTAATCGCTGGTTTTGGTATTACACGAGTGAATTATTTTTTCAACATTTTCATTGAAGTTCGCAACGAAGTTTTGTACTATGTGCTCTAATCTGTTGTTTTTACATTTTTTTTAAATTGTGTCGTCTATATTATTGAAAGTCTTACCATTGATCTCATTTGTTAACTGCCAGGTTACTCTCTGATTATTACGAGTTTCAATAATTTTTTCCTTATATTATCCGTTTTTTTCATTAAATATTTTTGTTTGTTAATTTGGTTTCTGAATTTTTTGTATTCACTTTCATAATTCAAGTTTGCTGTGTTTTTAATTCATGTTTTATAAAGTTTATCCCTTTGCTAACACCACTTTACAACTTTGTAAGTAATCCATGGATTCATAGACCTTTTTTTCGCGATTCTTTTTACGCACTTTTCTTTTTTTTTATATATTTCTCCAAATTTTATATAAACATTGTTGTAAATATCATTTGCGTTGCGTTGTTCTGTGCAGTTACTTTAGTAAAAGTTAGCAAATACTTGGTTCCTAAATGATTTTTATAATAAACTTAAAAACTATTTTTTTTACTGGCACACGCTGGCACGGTGCTAAAATCCGCGAAAAAGATCAACTATAAAATTTTGAGCAGTACGTTAAGCCATATTGCAAAAAATATTTTACTAATCAAAAGTCAAAAAGCCGTTCTTAAAAAGAATACAAATTATGAGTGTTCTAGACGCTTAATGTTGGTAATTTTTTGGACTGTAAAAAATAAAGTAAATTTTCGACAAAAACTAACTTACATTAGTAGGCGGAGTTCTTCAAACGCCCTACTAAGAAAATCATCGTTTGGGTGAGTATTTGTACTTTGTCTGTTGATACATCGTACGACTGGGTAAAATAATGAAACAGGACCTTAAATAAAACTTAATGAAAAGAGGTCTCAAAACACTTATTCCATGTTTTTTTGCTCTGTTCGAGGAGTTGAGTATTTTTTAATTCTATTCTGTGGAAAAATTACATTTACAACCAAAATTTATGGTTTATTACAAACATTTACTTCAATGTTTCCACTAAAACTACCAACAGGACGCAACACAAGCAAATTCAAATTACAAAACAAATTAAACTACTTTTAGCTTCGATTTTCGGAAGAAATATAGTTGTAGTAGATATATTCAGAAACGAGTAGATAAACGTAAAGGTGTCTCAACATACACTTGAGGATTATCATCACTCCGAATACGGCATTATTGACTTATCCATTAAAAAAAGTCAGCTTCATCGCTAAACAAAATTCGTTTATGAAAATCGTAGATCAACAGTAATCCTGTTTTGGGTCCATTCACCAAATCTATGCCTTATTAAACGATTGCGTGACTTCAATTGTTGAAATGCCAAACGAAACTAAACATAAATCACTTGAGAGCTGACAAAATGACCGGCAGTTAAAAACGTGTTGCCACTTTAAAGTTAAAGATTTATACCTCTTACATATACATATGTACTTATGTAGATAAACCAAAATTTTGTGAAATTTTTATGTTTTGAAATTCTATTTTACACTTTGTAAATTATTCTTTTATTTATTTTTGTAATTCTGGACTGTAATAAAATTTACTTCATGCTATTGTTTTTTCTGATGGGATTTAATAGTTGAAGATGCTGTTTATTTACATTGTGATATTGCGATTATCTTTCGAAATAAGTTTTCTTTTCTTCCAAAGCGCTTTCACACTTTGGATGTAACTTTGAGACTGATTTCGTTGGCTTCTAAAGGGCCATGAACAATTTTTTTTAAGCAATTAACTTGTTGGAAGTGGGATTTAAAGGAAATATGTTAACAACGTTTGAAACGCTTGGGAAAACGAAAATTGTATTTTTGTCTAAGATATGAACAAACAATTCATTATTTGGGTACATTCACCTTAAGCATAATACACTTTCTTAAAGGTACCAACAGACGACATGTGTTTGTTTGTGATTTGTAAGTTGACAAGTAATATGTTTTGTTTCATGTCTGTCAAATTTAATAATGATTAATTTACATGAGGGTTTTAATTTTAGGTCATAATCGCTCATGTCCTTTTACAGCCATGTTTATTGCAACAGCTGATATACATACATACATATGCTAATATGTATGAGTGCTGAACATTTTTGGGTAAAAGTGATCATGGAAACCTAATTTTATAAATTTGTTTACTACTGAATATATTATCCATGTAAGTTTTGCATCTTCTTGCTTTTTATCTTTTTTACTATGTATGTACATAAACATCCTTCTTTTCTTCTTCTTCCTTTGGCGCTACAGTCCGGGGTGAACCTGGGTTTCAATCCATAACTTTTTCGAGCTGGCACGATATTTCGCCAGCAGCCTCCAATTTTGCACACCAAGTTGGTTGACGTTCCTTTCCACTTGTGTGCGCCATCGGTTACGTGGTCGTCCTCTATTGTGTCGCTGTACAACCAATACAGCTCGCGATTGAAACTTTTTCTCCAGAAACCATCAACACAAACAGGGCCGAAGATTGAACGCAGAACTTTTCTCTCGAAAATACCAAGGACTTAATCATCCGCCTTCGATATTGTCCATGCTTCCACGCCATAGAGAAGGGCAGGAATGATAAAAGTGGTATATAGTGTCAGCTTGGTCTTTCGAGAAATGGCCTTACTACTCAATTGCCTTTTGAGCCCAAAGAAACAGCGATTGGCAAGAGTTATTTTATGTTTAATGTCGGAAGTGATGTTGCTCGAAGATAGCTGCCTATGGTGACTTTCTGTCCCAGTCGCCGATCTTGTGTGTCCTTTCTCTATGACTTTGTTTTGCCCTCGTTCACCGCTTTTGGTCGCCGCTATTGATGACGCGTGAGTTTTGCACGATCTTCTCAAGAATTATGTTAAAAAAGTCACATGGCAGAGCGTGTCCTTTTTTGACATTGAAGGTCTCGTTGAATTCGTTACCAGTCTTGATGGAGCAGCGAGAGTTCTCCATCGTCATCCTACACAGCCTGACGAGTTTAGTAGGAATGTCAAAACTAGACATGGCTTCGTATAGCTCGTCCCTATACACACTGTCATATGCGGCCTTAAAATCGACGAATAGGTGGTGGGTGTCGATTTGCATCTCTTGGGTCTTTTCCAGGATCTGCCGTAGTGTGAAAATTTGGTCGATGGTGGACTTCCCCGGCCTGAAACCACACTGATAAGGACCTATCAGACTGTTCACGAATGGTTTCAGGCGCTCACACAAAACGGCAGAGAAGATCTTGTAGGCGATGTTCAGGAGACTTATTCCTCGGTAGTTGGCGCAGTTGAAGGGGTCTCCTTTTTTGTGGATCGGGCAAACGATGCTGAGATTCCACTCGTCGGGCATGCTTTCCTCCGACCATATCTTACAAATGAGCTGGTGCATGCGCCCAACCAGGTTATCTCCGGCTGCCTTCAACAGTTCGGCGGACAGTCCGTCCGCTCCTGCAGCTTTGTTTGATTTCAATCTCGATATTGCTATCTTGACTTCGTTCAGGTCAGGGGACGGGGTGGAGTATTCTGTCTGGCAATGGAATTGATGTTTTTCTCGCCGTTAAACAGTCTGCAGAAGTGATTTTTCCAGATTCTCAACATTAATTACGACTCTACTACGATTTATTCCTCTTCGTTACGACAGGCTTCTGTCCGAAGGTTATATCCATTGAATAGTTGTTTTATTATATAAACATACACATAATATATATATTTTTCCTCCCGTAACAACTCCAGTTCCTCGATCGCGTGCTCTTTCTTCTTCCTTTTGAGAAGCCGGTGTTCTTCCTTTCTCTTACGTTCGTAGAGCTTACGAGCTGCTCTCGTCCTTCTCTCCAACGTCGCCTTATACGCTGCTAGCTTCGCTGAATGTGCCTGCCTCCATTCGTCGTCAAACCATGGGTTTTTGCCGGGTGGCATTTTAAAACCCAATACATCAGAGGCAGCATCTCTGATTGCATTTTGGCAACGGTTCCATTCCTAATCGGTTGTTTCGCCTGGCAGGGTTGGACTCTCTGAGAGCTTTAAGGAGACTAGATCGGGAAATTTCCCAGCTGTAGATTGCGATTGTAGCTTTGCGACGTCAAACTGTTGTGGTCGTGCTCTACTCCGTTGTGGTACTGATATCGGTGATCTTACCTTGGCTACAACAAGGAAGTGATCGGAGTCAATGTTGGCTCCTCGGAATGTGCGGACATCAAGAACATACGTCCTCCAACCCCCCCCCCCCCCACACCTACAGTCCAGAGCTTCAGACAGGTCCCTTTTATGCAAAAATGCATTGAAAGAACCATGTCCCGTCAGTATTAATCCCAGACTCAGGCCAAACCCGAAATCGGGGCGTCTATGTACTAAAGAAATATCAAGTATAAAAGCATACGTAACGCGCCCCCTGTCACTGTCATCCGAACGCGCCTCTCTCTTAGAAACAAGACATTTCATAAAAAGCTCCATAAGCACCATAAGTTGCGCATGCAACAAACAACCGCCTATTTATATTGTACGAACAGCATGCCTACTTAAGACCTACTTAAGCTTGTTCCTCACGTGAGCAAGATGAGACAAAAAGTTCTTCCGCTCATTCATCACTATTCCCAGATACTTGACATGAATCACATACCGGAGACTAATGCCGCCAGATCGAACAAGTGGCAGACGATTCCGTGCCAATGTGCCTTTCAGCAACATAATCACGGATTTGTCCAGGGTGCATCCCACTCATTAACAATACGTATGGCCCTCTCACCCCGGCCTTCCAGATCAGCACGAGTCTGTCCCTCAACCAAGATAAGCAGGCCATCCGCATGTGCGCACACTCTGAAAGAACAACCGAGATCTCCCAACAAAGTATCCATCATAAGGTTCCAAATGAAAGGACCACAGATGGAACCCTGCCGACAACCACGAGTAAAATCCCTCCAAACCGTACCGCTGGCACCCACCACACAGGCCTTCCTTTTCCTGAAGTAGCTCTCCCACAGAGCAAGCTACCTGACGCAGCCTGTCAAGAACCCCACCCCACGAAAGATAATCAAACGCACCCTTAAAAGCCACAAATATGCCCAAGACATATTTGGCAGTCGAGGCGCCTACACAACGCCGAATATGCAACCAAGCATCATCGATGGACCTACCCTTCCTAATCGGTTGTGAAAACCGAACTGAAACTCAGAAGTGCTCTCATTGGTAAACCGAACCCCAAACGTCCCTATTTTCTCTAACAAAATTCCTTTACTCGCTCTCTTTAAGCTCAACAATTAGCCCTTATAACCCGCCAGGCCAGACAGGAAGGCAGCTTTACGCTGAGCCAAATCTTCAGCATTGGAACGCCAGGCCCTCTGGAAATGCTTCCAAAGGCGCCTAACATTCCGCCGCATCATAACAAGCACAGTGGTCCACCACTTAACCCTACCCGTCCTAGCTTGGCTACTAGGACCAAGCACTGCTGACCTGCTCATCCACAGCCAATGCCCTAAAGTCAGCTATTGGCTGCAATAATTCCGCCTCCCCAATGCGACCCACGTATACTTTTTCAATGAGATTATGATCACTTATTCCCCAACTGTCACACACTCTCCACCTGTAACCAAAAGCCGTCATCGCCGACCCTGTCACAGGGACCATCAAAGGTATATAGATCACTTGGTTCATTCAGCACACCAAGGCCCACCTCATCCATCCATTTGCTGAGCATCTGACCACTCGTGCGGCGCCGATGTTCAGACGAAAGTCCTCGCATCTTAGAGAACCACACTAGCAGCATCATTGTAGAAACAGGTACTGTAAATAAACTAATTGTTAAGAATCTATAACTAAAAAACGGGTTGCCCCACATAACCATGATCGATGAAAAAATATCATATGATGTATTAATAGACACCGGAGCAACCCATAATTACATTAAAAAGTCGTTACAATTAAATTATCCACAAAAAATACAACCTATGCAAGTCATTTCAATGCATGGAACGTCACTAGTTAATACCAAACAAACACTAAAATTTATCGGCAGGAACATGGATTTCTTCGAGTTAGATAACATGGGAAAAACTGATTTGATATTAGGATGGAAGGGAGTAAATATGCTAAACGCAACAATAGATAGTAGAAACATGACATTTACAATAAATAGAATAGAAGAATAGGTAGTGAATTATATAAAGAAGATATAGTAGATAAGTTGATGAAGGATAACAATGGCATAGGACCAATACCCTTTACTACAACAATTGAAGCCATGATTCGGACAAAAACAGACGAACCCATTTGGACGAAGCAGTACCCATACCCCATAGCCGATAACGACTTCGTAAACAATGAAATTAGGAAGTTATTACAAGATGGTATAATCCAACGTAGTAATAGCCCATATAATTCACCCATTTGGACTGTTCCAAAAAAAGGCGTAGACGAAACAGGTCGACCAAAACGTCGTATGGTCGTTGATTTTCAAAAATTAAATTCAAATACTATAACAGACAGATATATTATTCCTGACGTAAACATGACTATACATAACTTAGGAAAAGCCAAATATTTTACAACTTTAGATTTAGAATCAGGATCCTATCAGGTTAAAATTAAGGAAGAAGATAGAGAAAAAACTGCATTCTGTGTAAATGGTGGCAAGTACGAATTTATGCGTATGCCGTTTGGACTAAAAAATGCTCCTTCAATATTTCAAAGATGTGTTGATGATATACTGAGGGAGTATATTGGCAAGTTCGCATACGTCTACATTGATGATGTACTAATATATTCTTCAACACCAGAAGAACATATGAAACATATCAATATCATATTCAATGCTTTAAATCAGGCAACACTTAGGGTATCAAACGAAAAATCAAAGTTTTTTCAAACAGAAGTCGAATACTTAGGTCACATTATCAAACATAACAGAATTTCGACAAATCCAGAAAAAGTAGAAACAATTGAAAAATTACCTTTACCAGAAACACTCAAAGACTTAAGAGGATTTTTGGGTATGACAGGTTATTATAGAAAATTTATACAAGGATACGCCAGCATGGCTAAGCCCCTTACAGTTCACTTACGAGGAGACAACGGACAGATAGGAAAAAATAAAAGTGCTACAACAAAAATCAATTTAGACGAAGCTGCTATACAAGCATTTAAAAAATTAAAAAAAATGTTTAAAAGAACAGGTTGAACTCTTCCAACCGAATTATGATAAACCATTTGAACTAACTACTGATGCATCCAACTTAGCTATTGGAGCCGTACTTAGCCAAACAAAAAAACAATATTTTTCCTTAGCAGAACATTAAGTAAAACGGAAGAAAATTATAGCACAAATGAGAAAGAATTACTAGCAATAGTTTGGGCATTACAGAAACTTAGGAATTACATATACGGAACAACTGACCTCACTATCTACACAGATCATCAGTCACTAACTCACTCCATATCAGAAAAAAACCCAAACCCAAAACTAAAGCGATGGAAGGCCATAATAGAGGATTTTGGAGCAAAATTAGTATATAAGCCAGTACATCAAAATGTGGTAGGTGACGCCTTGTCAAGACAACATATAAACACGTCATCCATCGATACGGTATACTCAGCTGAAAGTTCGTTTTCAGAAACTATTAAACAGGTAAAACAAGCACTAAATGCATACAGCATTCAAGTCAAGCTTGTACCAAATAATAAAATAAATAAAACACGAACTCGTACGATATTTCAAAATAGAGTTAGACACACGATAAACTTTACGAATGAACAAAACCTTATACTTGAATTGAGAAAAATACTACAACAAAATAAGACGACCGCATTATATACCACAAGAGAAAAAATCTATGCACTAAGCCCTATCATAACAAACACTTTCAATGGTATAAACTTTGTATACACACCAACAAAACTTATTGATGTTCGAGAGAAAGAAAAACAAGCTGAAATAGTTAAAAAAATACACGATAGAGCACACAGAGGCTACAGAAACAACATACAGGAGATACTCGAAAATTACTATTGGCCAGAAATTACACAACAATGCAAAGCATTTAACAAAAAGTGCAAAACTTGCCTATATGGTAAATATGAGAGGAATCCAACAAGAGAACCATTAGGAGATTCCGACATTCCAACAGAACCAGGCAAATACATACATATGGACATATATTTCAACGACAACAAAACATTTCTAGTCGCCATTGATAAATTCTCAAAATATGTTACTTTGAGGGAAATTGACTCAAGAGAGCGCATGGCTGAGAAAATTGAAGAAATTCTCACAAATAACTATCCAAACTGCACACGATTGATGACTGATAACGAAAAATGTCTAAATACACCAGCAGTAAATATGATGTGTATAAAATATGGCATAAAAAAGATAAAAACACCAGTCTACAGATCGACATCAAATGGACAAGTAGAACGCGTCCACAGTACCATTTCCGAGCTAGCAAGAATATTTAAAATACAAAACGATACAACAATAGCCGAGAAAATACATAAAACAATAAGAGAAATAAATAACACCATACACACAGTCACAGGACAAAAACCAGTTGATATTTTATTTAACAAAATAAAATACGACAAAAAAGCCATATATGAAAAACTAAAAAAGGCATCGGAAAAAACACTTGAAAGACTAAATCAAGGTACTAAACATCGAACCTTTCAACCAAATGAACAAATTCTTGTGAAAATAAAAAGAGTGAGAAAGAAAAAATACGCCAGATACATTAAGCACATTGTGAAGGAAGACCGTGAGGACACTGTTTTAACCACGAGGTGTGTGATCGTACACAAAGATAACATTAAGAACTACACAATCAGCAAAGATGATACTCTACCTGATATTTCTCGTAATGGTCATGTCAAAAACCAAAGCAAAAGTAGAAATTAAAAACTTAAACGGGCAAAAATACGTCCTAACCAGGACCGTTGATGTTTTCCTATATGATGAACACACATATCTCTTCCATGTCACTAATTTAACAAAGATACTAACGTCTTACAAACAAATTATCTGAGATCAATATAACGCCAGTATCCAAGAAACACTCTTAATAAAGAAAATTGAAATATTGGAAAATCAATTGAACGAACATAAAAGATACAAAAGATTCTTAAATTTCCTAGGATCAGCTTTGAAGTTTGTCACAGGAATTCCAGACCACGATGATTTTATCAATATGGAAAGAGCAATAAATACATTCATAAATAACAATGAGAAACAACGTTTGATTAACTCAAGGTTCGAAAAAATAGTTGATACACTACAAGGTAACATATTGGAAAACCATATTATCCTCGAACAAGTTCACGAATAGCTCCTACTATTAGTTAGAACAATTAATGCCGTAAAGAATAATGAATATTTAACCGAATTCCTAAATTTAGACGACATAAGAGAAATAATAGAACATGAATTAATCTCAGTACCTGTAATAAACATTTTGGAGTACGCAGACATTCATATAGCAAGAACGAAAGACTTAATTATAACAATTTATAAATACCCAATTCTCAACAGATATTGTAAACATTTTAAAATTACGCCTATAAGTTTTAGGCACGGAAAAATAAAAACAGAGGATCAAATCGCTCAATGTGATAAAAACTATGTTAGAGTAAACCTTTGCAAGAACTATTTGGAAAAAACCATTTGTAGAACAAATAATGAAACAGACACATGTATACTTCCACTACTCAACAATAGAAATAGTAAATGCGAGGTCATACAAGAATATAATAATCCGATAACGGAAATTGACGAAGGTTTCATATTATTGGATGGTACTCATCAAATTGACAATATCACTACTACAGGCATAACTCTAGTAAAATATACTAACAAAGTTAGAGTAGATAACAATACTTACAGGAATATACATGACAGACTCATTGAGGCTATCCACACAAAACATGATGAAGATTTTGAAATCATAAACATCCTCACCTCAGATCGTAAAAACGCATTTAATAATATCGACTCATTAAAAAGATTAGTCATTCCATATGAGGAACACCCTATACGTTAAACTTTTTATACACTATTTTTCATAGCTATAATTTCAGGAATATTCTATATTGGGCTCAAAATATTTAAATATGTATTAATATATAAAAGAAAACATACAGAACAAAACTTTAGAATTTATTACAATCAACAAGTTGAAAGAAGTATTAGAGATCGGGACGCTCTCGTTTTAACCCAGGGGAGAGTTAGCGACGCTCATGTATAAACATGTTAATAAACATATACATGTTATTTCCCTAATATTCTTTTAAGATAACAAGTAAATTTCCATAGATGATAAGAGGGTAATTAGTAACTAGACATATCATAAACAACAATTTATGTAAACACACTTAAACAACCCTAACTAAATATGTAAAATAATCTAAACTACTGAGCAAAGGAATAAGAAATATCATAAATATACAAATATTGTAAAGACCATAAAATATCATAAATATAAAAATATTGCAAAGAATTAGTATTTAAAAAGTATTAGTATTTTAAAAAGATATTTTTGGAATTTGGCAGTTTAGTTAAGATTTAGCATAAGTACTGAACAGAACTCATTTTAAGAAAATATAAATAAAAAATAAAAGTCGCGTAGCCGACCAAAAAATTATATTTTTTTATTTAACGTGAAAACGTAGAATTTAATTCTCGTCAACTGCATGTTTTCGGAGTGGCGCTTACGTTTAGCTGCCTGGCTGCTGCTATTTTTGGCACACGAGGTTGTTGTTTTCGTATAGTTCCTGAACTAGTGGTTGACATTGTATCAGCGACGGTGCTAACAATTTTTCTGAGGGTGTTTAAGCAGTGACTGAACTATACAATAGTTGAGGTTCTGCCTAGGGTTAAACATATTTCAGCCCCCTGCATTTGGCAGGCTACAGGTAATTTAGCCACCAGCTCATTAAGTAACATTGGGTTTGCCAAATGCTGTGTACCTTTGGTGTTTTGAAGAACATATATGTCAATTTATTGGTGAAAACTATGAGACCTTCTAAATCACCTTCCGCAACAGGCAAAACTCTGCGAACTTTCTCGATTTGACTTTTTATCAGATGTTCCGGTCTACCATAATTTTGCTCGAATGTCGTAATGACAGCTGTTACGTTGGTAGAGTTTGTTAGACGGGCTTCTACAGTTTCTTCTTCGAATTCGCATGAGGTGATGCAAACTAGAATACTGAAATTCTTTTGTCGTACTTTCAAAGACTTCAATAAATGTCTGCTATTCATCTCGACGACCTGAAAAAGAAAGAAGAGTGTGGCAGGATTGTGCATGGCAGCGTGGGGGCAGAATTGTGCATAACATCAGGATTGTGCGTGGCTATAGAATTGTGTATAGCAGCAAAGGTATGCGTGGCGACAGTATTATGCATAGAAACAGGGCTACCTCTGATCTAGTGCTGTTAGTTGCGCTATTCATATGCACTCGATCTCGAAGAAAAACTTGTTGTCAGCTGAACTGCTGGCGGTAAAATTACTGGTAGAAATGACGCCGGTAGACATGTAAAATTTGTAGGCATTTCTGCTGATAACGACGAAGTAGGCTGGGTCCTTAATTGATCGATTTTTTTTTGCGAATTCTATTGACACCAAGTCTAATTCGCGTTTTAGACGATGATCTTTTTGCGTTGACTCTAACGACAACTCCACTTTATCTTTCTGAATTTTTCTTTGTCGGTGTGCGTTTTATTTCTCCCATTTCTACTTCTCAAAGGAACTGAGGTTTGTAGGTAGGACTCCCTTGGTTTTTCTTTCAGTGGTTCGTCTGGGAGTATTGTTGTCGCTCATTGAACTATCAGTCCACCTCTAAACTGAAACTTTCTCGGAGTTTTTCTCTTTTCCCAAGTAGCCTATTCTAAAAAAAATCTCTCTGGAAGATTTTACTTTCCTCCTATTCTACACAAACTTCGAAATTGGGAAACTCTTCCCGGGGAAAGAAGTAGCTATTACCAATATCATAAAAAGAGGGAAAATGATGACAAATTTTGGGAATAATTCCGTCAAAAATTTGAAGAGGATTGTGCCAAAAAAATGTAAGTAATTTAAATTTTTCATTAAAAATTTGATAAATATCTCAATTTGTTCATATTTTTAGGCCAAAAACAACAAATAAGAAACAGATAGAGATCCTTATAGATGCAATGCAGTCCCACCCAGATGTTGCCCCGGGATGGTTTAAAGGAAGCTAAGATGACTTAAATGCAATATGGCGCAATTTAGAAGCGGAATTAAACGCAGCTGGGCCACCACTCAAAAGTATCGCCGAATGGAAAAAGTTGTGAATTATTAAGTGGCAATAAATTTTCCTTTCAGAGCAACAAATGATAAACTTATTTTTCAGGTTTGGTACGACCACAAGAAGTATGTACGCCATAAGGCGGCACAAAATTTAAAATTTTCTCGGGCAACTGGTGGAGGCCCAAATATGGAGCAGGGTTTTTCTGCAAATGAGGAAATTATTTACAACCTGATTTGTATGAAAGACTCTGTGGAGGACGTTTCTAAAAAATTCGGGTTAGGCGCATCGTTTTCTTCTTCACCACAAATTTTTTGTAAACATTAGATAAAAGAAGTAAAACAGCTAAATTCGAATGTTTCGAATTCTCTCTCCCTTCCCAGACTTTTCAAAATTGGAGGATTTTATTTTTGGGAAAAACTTAATCTCGGGGAATTCATTTCCCTGGGAGTTTTAAAATTGGGCTGTATATTATTAATTATTTTCTATAGACAAATCACAATTTCACATACATACATACACAGTTGATACAATTAACAAACGGCTTTACAAAACAATTAAACCAACAAGTGGACTTCCAGTGGCAATAAAAAACAAAGCTGTAGATTTTGAGCAATAAAGAATAAAGATGTTATGCAGCTGGCTGCCACAAAGGATTCTGTGTCACAAGATAGAATAAATTCCCACGTTAAAACAAAACACTTGTGTGTAAAGTTTTCACAAGGTTTATTAAATATTAAATTAATGTTGTTTGCCCTTTATTATTTTCTGCTTTTAACTCTTCTTATGATTTGATAGTCCAGCAGTTCACATACGAGATAATATTGATGGCTCCCTCCATTCAAACAGCCAAATATATTAAAGATATACAAATTAAATCAATAAACAAACTATTCGTTAAATGAGGTGTTAGCTTGAACTAAGAGATCATTAATTTCTAATAAATTTCACCAGAAATATTAGGGCTATATGGCGATGGCTTTAACAGTTCCAGTTCCAGAAATTTTAATTTTACTTAACTTAACTTAACTAAAACTATTTCTATTTTCATTAATTTCACCTCTTATGGTTTCCAACTTTTTTGCAATTTTTGAGAAATACTTGGCTCCCATTTCTATAATGTCTATAAATTCAGCACCCCTTTTTCGTTTACGACTGGTAACTCGAGCTAGTGTTGTTGTAGCAATATAAACTGGCACTCCGAATTTCTATAAAGACGTTGGAGATAAGGCAGCATTAGTAATTTTGTCGCAGGTTTCGTATGAGGGCAAAGGCAAATTTGTTTTGTTGAAGTGTGTATATACTATTGGTGCAACCTTCTTAGATGTAGTGCTTTTTCGTCGCATCCAACACCAAAACGCATATGACTCCCACATGCTTGTCATTTGTTGACGATATGTATTTATTAAAATATCCACCGCCTGCTTTGAACGATTTTGCTTTATTTTGAGCCGTGCGATTCTTTAAGCTCAGCTTCAAGTCAACCCATACCCTTAAATATTTCATCTTATACAAGGTGGCGCAAAAGTAATCCTGCTATCAGAAAATGCTATAAATTTTGCGATTGGTCCCTAATGTCAGTTCTGTTTTGACATTTGTGTAGTAAACACATGCGAAATACACGTTAATAAACAATGTTACGCTACACTGCTGCAGAACGCGGAATATTGGTGACTATTTATTTGACCAATAATCGGTCGGTGACTTTGGCACAACGTGAATTTCGTCGCAGATTTCCTAGCCGTCCAACGTCTACTGGTGAAACACTGCGACGTTTAGCCGCTCGCCTCGAAGAGACTGGCACAACACGAGATGCTGCCAGGCGTGGCAGATCCCGGAGTAGCCGTTCTGCAGAGAATATTGCTGCTGTAGCTGAGGATGTCATGGAAGCGCCGTCGACATCGAGCAGACGACGTGCCACCCAAATGGGTGTCAGTCGACGGTCTTTACAGCGAATTTTGGTACAAGATTTGAAGATGTTTCCGTACAAAGTCCAGACGGTGCATCAGCTGTTAGCTGCTGACCGCCAATCGCGTCTAACATACGCTCAATCCATCCTTAATCACCACCAAGAGGAAGATGATTTTTCATCAAAAATAATCATGAGTGATGAGGCCCATTTTCATCTTATCGGGTACGTAAATAAGCAAAACTTACGATTCTGGGGCACTGAAAATCCGCGTGTAGACCACGAAGAGCCATTACACCCGCTCACTGGCTGCACTGGCCAGCAAGATCGCCTGATTTGACCGCTCCAGACTTCTTTTTGTGGGGCTTTTTGAAGTCGCGGGTTTATGTCAACAAGCCTCAGACTCTTGCAGCTCTTAAAGACAATATCCGTCAAGAATGTGAGGACCTATCGCCGGAAGTTTTGGACAAAGTGATGGAAAATGCCATAAAAAGGGCTCAAATGACAATCAACTGTGGCGGCGGCCATTTACATGACATCATATTCTCGACTTGATGTAAAAAAAATTAAAAGACCAAATAAAAATAATCCAGAAGAAAAATCAAAGTTTTTCATTTTTTTTAAAATTACAGCCAAAAAACATCGGAAGGTTATTTTTGCGCAACCTGTTACCTTTCTAAATGCAACTTTTCAGATTGGATCCTGTCACTTTTTATGAACCCTCTTGCCCTCTTGTATTTATGCTGTTCCATAAATTTTATAAAAATTTCAATTTGAGCATTGCTATCCCGTATTCAAAATAATTATTTAATAATAAATATATAACATTTTGTTAAAGGTACTTACATGATTAAATATTTTAAATTATTTAATTTGTAGCGCACAAAAATTATAAAATTGACAAATCAAACAAGAGGTTGCCACAGGTAGTAATTACTTATTGTTGCGATTTGCTATTATTTTGTGAGTTATTATTTTACAAATTAGGTTAACAACTTATAATTAATAACAACACCCAATAAGACTTAAACAAAATTGATAAGTTTTATTTAAAATAGTCAACTTAAAAAAACAATATACATATATTTCTAGTTGATAGAAATATTTTGTTACTCTGCTAAGCATCGATGTATTTTCAAAGAACAAAAGCAGGTGACACCTAAAAAATAAATACAAATCGGCAAATAACAAAATTTTTTACAACATATCTCCAATTTCGTATGAAAAATCACCAGTTTAAGTACTAAAATAAATTATAAACATATTAACTTATCCACTTCCTGAATTTCTAATGACCTAAAAATATAAACGAATCCAAAATTAAGAAAATGATTCCAGACCGGCACCCACCGGCTCCAAATCACAAAAACTTAAAAAGATTTGTGTGCAGAATGCCTTATTTGTGACTTAAAACCACTTTCACAAAAAGTGATTTGCAGAACAGAGGTGTATATTTCGTCATTTGTAAAAGTTATTTCCTTTTTTTACTTCTTTTTACCGTTTTTTTTATTTGAAGTAAAAGTTTTGGATTAACTTTATATACTAAAAGTATTTTCAATCTTTTTTAAAGAACACATTTTTTGAGAAATAAAGGTTTTTGATTTCCAAATTTTAAATATTTTACTATAAGGCCAAGACATATTAATCCTTAAACCAATTGTCAATTGCTACGTAATGTGTTACTCCCGAATAGGTCCTAAATTTCACCTACAAAACACTTAAAAAAATAATATTCATTGATGGGCAAGTGTCGGAAATTTTAAATTAAAGGTCGCTTCGATTCATGCTATTGCTATTTTGCCGACATCTGTAAAATTTCTTGCTTATTATCCGATCATTGATTCTAATTAACATGGCAAGTTACACGATTGAGTAATAAATCTAACAGCCAACTCTAAATATTCCCTATTCCAAACAACCGAGGGAGAAGAATTTCGATTATTCGAAGTAAGCTGCTATGTTTTGACTAACAATTTGGAAATGATTTTTAGAAACATCAAATTTGAAGCTTGAATAATAAGCAATAAGTTTATCTAAAAAGTCTATAAAAATGTTTAGTATAGCTTTTATGATGGGCTGGGAAGCTGTGAGCTCTCAAGTGTAACAGCAATACAAAAATTAATAAAGTTGCGTGATCTCAGCAAACCCACTTGAGTTGTCTCAAACTTTGTAAATATCGAATCGCTCGAATTAGTTAAGGTCTTTGTGGCCTTAACACAGGGAAACCGGAATTCATATATTTATTAAAAGTGCTAAGATCCCACATTTATCCAAACCAGAAGTAAAATGCTCTGACCCAGAGCAATTTGACGAAAGTTCTATCAGAAGTTTTCCATGTATGTATTTAAGGAACATTGCATTAGCTTTATATCTAAAGTATGGCATTCTCACCACTACAGGGTGCGTTAACGGAAGTTATGTCCGCATTATTGCTATTGGAAGAGAGAATTGGGAGAAGAGGAAATGAAAAAACTGTATTGCCAAACGAGTATTTGTTATTTTTTGGTGGCAATACATTCTGGAAAATTTACCGTTTGGAGTGGAATTGGGTTCCACAATAAAAAAATTTTAACTCGGACGGACAAAATATTCTTCTTATGAAACGGTTTTCAAAATTCGTTTTTCATTTTACTAGGATGCGTTATCGTACTAAATCCGTAAAACATTAAGAAATCAGTTACACATTTTATCCGTCCAAAAAATATATTTTTTATATTTCATCGCCATTTATAAACCGATTCTTAAAAAGATGTGTTAAGACGCTAAATTGTTGAGCACAGAATGAAGCTTAAATAAACAATTTTTCAATTAATAATTTTTTTTATGCAAATCGGTTTAAAAATTTACTAGTCGGAACGACAAAGTGTCCATCTCATTTCCAAATACATATTTTATAGCAACATTTATATAAAATCTAAGGGTATTACATAATTTTTACTTTAATGACCGCAACAGTCAATTCGCAAGAAAGCCAAAAAAATTATATATTTATGATAAAAAATTTCCTAATAATAGGATTTTAAAGCTTTTATAACTAAATAGTTTGCTGTCACAAAATTTCAAAACAAAAGTACACATCTTCTGCAAAAACAATTTATGTATGAGGGTTACCCAACGACAACAATTTTGAAGTTTTACCCAACACAAACAATTTGCTCAAGAATAAGAAGTATCCAATCATAATTTGAAACAAGTATAATAAATTTTTGTTTGTAATAATTTATTTAAGAATAAAAAATACCCAATTGTAATTTGAAGTTCGTATAATTATTTTTCGTCAGTGTAGTGATTTTAAAGCCCAAACGATGGCGTAATCTTAACGCAAATTAACTCCTGGCCATCGTTTGGGATTTAAAATCACTCTGTCATTATCTGTACGAAGTAAAATTTCTTCATATTTTCACTGACCACCAACCTCTTATCTTTGCCGTATCAGATCGTAATCTTAATGCAAAGATAAAACGCTGGAAAACTTTTATTGATGAACATAACAGGAAAACTTTAAAAAACACCTGCAATACCCCGCTATACCCAGGAATGACCTAAGGCCGAATAACGTAGTGGGTAGAGGGTAATTCCTGCCGGCTTCTGTTTTGGCTTGAGATATTCTTATACCTCCTCTTGAAACTTGGAAGCCGAGGTATTCAAATTCCGTTTTAAAGAAGTTTAATTTTTCAATTCAGACTCTCATGTTCGCATTAAGCAAGTTCTTTAGTCGATATGTTTGACATAGTCTTTTTTTAGTTTTAGTTTCTGAAAATATTATAACATTGTCAACATAAATGTGACAAATTTTTCCTATGTATTTGTTCTCTAAGGAAATCATCAATTGCCCTTTGAAACATACTCGGGGCATTTTTCAGCCCAAATGGCAGTCGGCAAAATTCATATTTGCCATTAGTTACGGAAAAGCGGTCTTTTCCCTGTCCCTCTCTGCGAGTTTTCTCTGGTAAAACCCAGATTTAAGGTCTAAGGTAGTAAAATATTTGGATCTGCCAGGTTTGATAATATTACCGATATATTTGGAACCGGGTACTTGTCATCAATTGTCTTATGATTGAGTTTCCGAAAATCTATTATTAGACGTTTCTTTTTATTACCACAATCATCTATCATTACAGTGCACTCGGGAAAACGTCAACGCTCGTTTACGTCAACATCCCAAAACGTCAACGCTTTTTTTTTACATTGCCTACTCTAAAACGTCAACCCAACCACAAAGCTCTAAAACGTCAACTCTGAATAAAACAAAAGTTTGAATTTAGCAGCAGTTAAAATACACAAATTTGTACACACACATTTATTTTATGAAATCACATCTGAAATTGGGGATTCCCCTTATAAGTAGAGTAGAAAAGTAGTTGCAACTGCACGTACATACATATTATATTTTTATTTATGTTGGATAATGTTTCTAATTCGTGTGAAATTGAGGAGTTAGAAGTGCTCGATGATGACGAGAACGATTTAGATACAAATGTGCAGACAATAAAACCAAGCGAAGCCGTCGAAATATTAAACAGGGCTTTGGATTGGGCTCAATGCGAGAATGTTGAGCAAAATGACTTAAATGTATTAAGACGTTTCAGAGAGAAGGCTCTCTTCCAAGTGTTGGAAAGAAAAAAATAACCGATTTTTTTTAAATGCATATGAGTGCATGTACAATTAAAAATATGATCTTATTTAAAATGTATTCTTTTAGTTCTAGTTGTCTTCTATGTTTCTAGTCAGGTTGAATGCCTTTTTTGTTTCCTTTTTGAATTTGTTTATGTTTGGTTTTAGTTTATAATTAATAAAAACTTTTAAAAGCAGATATGTTTTTTATTTAAAAATTTTACATTCGTAAACGTCAACAATTTGTTAAACGTCAACACCCGCGGTTTGAATTAGTTGACGTTTTCCCGAGTGCACTGTATTTTTATCAACAACCCATAGTGGGCTATTGAAGGGAGACCTTGAAGGTCTTGAATAATACCAGCTTTTAAAAGTTGTTTCATTTCTGCACTAACAAAATCTGCTACACTCACTGGGTATGGGTATAGTTTAGCCTTTCGTCTTCTATGCGAATGGTAGCGACGATATTAGTATTATAAGGTAGTGCTTCGTTAGAATCAGCAAATACTTTCATTCTCCTTTTAATCATTTTTTGAAACTCTGCTTTAGTTGGGAAAGGGACTTCTATTTTGTCAATTTCAATAAAATTTATATCCTTGCCGTCAAAAAAATTCAATTTCTCCGTGCCAGTGTTATGAGTAAGTTTACCTGTTTTTAAGTCAACTTTTGCATTTAAACGTTTTAATAAATCCTATCCGATTATTCCATCAAAAGTTGATAACGAATTTAAAATGAAGAATGGCATTTGCATCAATTAACATAGCATTTCAACCGGCATTATGTTAAAGTTTACATGTATTTATGTATATTATTAGTCTAAACCTTATCTTTGAGAATAATGTCCTTTGTCGTCTATGGTTTTGTGTTGTTTGTCTTGTATATGATCGTTTTTAGTTTTCATTTTGTCTTCAGAAAAATGTGCTCCCGTCATGGCGACATGTTTTTGTGTGATGACAGTTTATCACACTTGGTTATGTATTATACTTATGCTTACAACATCTGTTGTCTATTTGCTTATTGTTTACAATATTTGCTTAGGTTATTTTCCTATCTTATGGTCTGTCTGCATTTGCTAATTATCATGCGTCAACTCTTGTTGTGAAATGCTTGTCTAAGTATCGTTAATAACTCACACTCAGCAAAATATGTATCTCATTTTCGAACGCAGTCAAGACCAACACAACGGAGAAACTTTCCACATCTACTTTTATTGCACCTCTACCAGAATCACAACCACAACGCTTTGAAAAGATTACTCGGGTCTAGCTAGCGTTTTCTTAATTTTTCAGAAGGAAGAAAAAGCTATTAAACTTTTTTCTTTGGATTATTGTTTTAAACCTTTAAACTCAATTTATTTCTTTATTACATTTTGTTTGAATACAAATAGTCGTATAATTGAAAAAATGGCTTTTGCAGAGTTATTCATTCTTTTTGGACTAACCATGTTTGCTTTTTATGAATTTAAAGTTAAATTTTTTTTTAATATATTTTTTCTATTTTAATATATTTTTTTAGAAAAACAAAACATTAGATTTATTTGTAACTTACTACAGTTTTCTTTCGCTGCTGTTTACAAAAATAACTTTACTTATACAGTTTGTTATTTCAAATTAAAAGAATTAATAATTAAAAAGATAATTTACAGGTTACCTAACCTCGTGATAAAATGTATAGTGGTTGTTGAATAATGTTGGATTTAAAAATTGTAGCTCCTCGTACTTTTCTCCTTTCTTGGTTAATTTGTTCCAATTTTGAAAAATCCATAGCCTTTATATTTAAATTTATTTTTCCAATCTTCAGAAAATCGGAGTTTAAAACATATGCACATCATTATTTGAAGTGTATTTAATGGCGCGTATAGGTGTTACTTTGGAATCGCGGTACTGATGGACTATTTCACAAAATGAAGGCTCAGTCAAATAAGGTGACAATGATGTTTAAAGGATGATGGATGCACATTTGCAAAATTGTCGGATATAGTACCCTTGCTACTAATTGCATGGGAAATCTTTCAGACAGAATGAAGTATCTGGGCGTCACCTTTCACATAGACGACTTGCTAAAATGCATTTACTGTTCGGATCAAGGTATACTGAAAAGTAGAGTCGTGCTGGACAGGAATGTTTGCATTCTATTGTCCAGATCCCACGCTTTTCCTGTTTGGTTTGGAATTTCATCAAGTCAGAGTATCATTGTCCATTCTGCAGGTTCATTTACGATGGTGCTAACTTTGGACGGATAAACGTTTTAATGATCGGAGGCTCAGTCAGATTCTTGGAAGGTGCGCAATCTTCTGACACCCCGCCAGTCCGGCAATGTTTCTCATTGGCAGCTCACCGGGAAACCGTTCTGGTAAGAAATTATTTCTCGCCTGTGACCTTTTCCATAGACGTATTCGGGCTCTTGAAATTCATGACATTGTGTACAATACGGCACAATAGCCATTAATACATATATACACTTATTATTTTCAATTGTTCCTTTGTTTGTTGTGTTTTGTTATTTAGTATTTAAGTTTTAGTTTCTAATTAGTTTTCCAGTGCTTAGTTTTTAAGTAAAACTTAAATCGCTTCCCTTTTTTATTACATATTTTGGAAATTTTTCTTTAAAATGTTCTCTTCAAAATACTTTATAATAATAATATAATTTAATAATCCTTGGAAAGTACTTAGTACATAAGGGATTTAATTTTTAGGTGTTTGCAACTCTTTGGTTATACGATATACCAGCGGTGAATTTTACTGGAGATAAAAAGAACAACTTATAAAGTAATCTCATTTAAAATTAAAATCGATTCGAGTTTCTTCTTTGACAAATGAAGAGATTATACAGCTTTCGTAATAAGGTTGATTCACTTTTAATTACATATTTATAATAGTCGCAGAATTAAATCAAGAAGCAGGTTCCAAGTTACGTTATGGAAATCGTGAAGCATCTCGTGGAGTTGGAAGCTGTTATATTTGCCGTTTTGAGAAACATTCGCAACGTTCGACAAGAAAGTCATGCGCAAACTGCATAAAAGCTATTTGTGATGAACACTTAATACAAACTGACGCCTGTATTTCTTGCAGACAAATGTAATAAATATAAGGATTATATAATTGCATATTTGCTTACCACTGCATAGCTTTTAAAAAAACAACATAACGGCAATTTTTCTTTGAAAATGATGTTACACTACCATTCTGCACTCGTTTAAAACAAGATAATTTTTTCATTCATGTCCTTGGCAAAAATCAAAAGCAATACATAGAGTTAATTTTGTATTTCATTTCATTTATTATTTTATTTCATACTTAAATTATTCTTAGTCAGTTAAAAATTTACTAGTTATCATTCTTTTATTCCAAATTATCTATCACTAACACTGACTAATTACAATTTTGATGTTTCAAATAGAACAAATTCTTTCTTTCCAAAAAAAAAGAAACAATTTAAAAGTTTTACTGTTGCAGTCTTAAAGTATTTATCTAATTTAATTCCATAAAACTTCTAAAAGCATAAACTAATTTAACATTGATAATGTATAGCTCCATCAAACCAACATACATACATACGTGTTAAACAAATTTTACAAATTAATTTTATTACATTCCAATTCCAGTTCCAATTAAAATACTAAAGTATAATCATTATAAAGGGAATTTTTGATAGGTATGTTTCAACTACTTTCTTTTTTTCAACATAACTAAGCCATGAGCCAAAAAAAATGTCAGTGGAACATGAACAGTTATTTCAACATTTATAATGAATTACTGTTAACAATTAAAACTCACACCCCTAAAGTCATATATGTACATATTTCAAGAAACCCATCTACATTCGCTCATAAATATCGCAATTGCTATAAACTCAACATTATATGTTTTAAATACATCAACAGCAAGATATGGAGGCGTGACATTTTTAATCAATAAGTCCTTGGAACAAAACAGATTTTTATATTCTAAATTTAAAATTGTATGCGAATACTTTGAAACAACCAAACTTTTTTGTGAGAACATAAATAAAGAAACGGCGAACAATTGTAAAGTTATTTAACAAAAAGGTTACATGGTGGAGTCAGTTACTGGAAGATTGAAATGTGAAAAAAGAAGGCAGCTTTTATTTAAAAAAAATATTATACAATCAAATCTTCTCTTTGATAAAAAGGCAAACGCAATTTATAAGAGAAATATCAAGTTACAAAAGAGTACACAGTATATAACTTGACTTCCACAATAACGCCTTCAAGCCCTACTGACAAGATTTTATCAAACATCCGTACTTTTACTTGATACGAGGCTACATATGGATAACATAGTAACTTACTCAATGGAAATTGGAAACGAATTTAGTACATACTGGTAGAAAATATGTACGATTCCAACTGCTCGAATAATTTTATGCAAAGCCAAGCGGCTAAAAAAAGTTCCAAGACTGATTCAAAAATTTTATTCATAATTTCCGGTTACAGTATTTTGAAAAATTCCCGTCTCCAAACGGGCACCTCAAATTTTTCGGCGACAATAACAACATAAAAAACAGGAGTGGTATGTTTGTAATCGGTATAGATTCCTTTTCGTGTTTATGCTCAGTGATGAACACTTTAAATAACGAATGTTATGCATCCAACATGAGAAATATTCTGAGGAAATTTTATAGAGTTGTAGAGCTTTGAAATGGAATAAAACAAAGATGAATTTTTTAAATTGACTAAAAACCATAAAGCACAACAACAGTGAGTTTTTCTGGATGTAACGGCGTCTCAACATATACTTGAGACACCGTTTTGTTTATTAACGTATCGGCAATCTGGTTCTGTGGTTTGCACAGTTTGAAAGCGTTATTCAGGCGTCATTCTATTCATGTTAAAATTCCAAACCAAACATAAATCACTTGACAGCTGACAAAATGGCCGCCAGTTAAAAACGTGCTGCCAACTTAAAGTTTAAGTGTATGAACTTCATCTATTTATATAACACCCTGTTGTTTTATATTCTGAATTCTCACAACTTCCAAAACTTTTGAATAAGAAACATTTATAATGTTTTGTTAATACCAATAAAGTTCTAGAAAAATTTAGAACATTTTTCGTCCATTTTATTTCCAATTCCATATACAAATATACTGCAACAGGTTATGGGCCCAGGCATATGTATAAAGGTTCTGTAAAATAAAATGTTATAGTTGCAAACAAAGATATCGGAAACAAAACCAAATTTAATAAATTAAACATCGAAAATTATGGAAACTAAAATGTTAAAATGGAGTTTTTATTGCGAAAACAAAATTATTAAAAGCTAGTGATTGAAAGTTGCTGACCTAAGCCAATAGTCGTAAATAGTGTGTGGTGCAAAATAAGACAGCAGTTGACGAATGCGAAAACAAGGACGATGAGGCCAGACGAACAGGTGGGTTGCTGGTAATGGAAGTTATCACATTGCTAATATTGCACAGTCGTTCTATAAAATAAATATCGCGCCGTCAGCGAAATTTATTAATATTAAAAAATTAGTTCGCATTTGTTCCCATAAACCAAATATTGCACTTTCGCAATATTCCCAGAACTATCCAATAACAAAGGAAGTGTGCCAGACACCTGAGTTAAAAATATAAAATAAAAAACCTTTTATTAATTCTTTGATATTTAATTTCATTATAAAAAACAGGTAGTTGCAACATAATTAAAATAACTAGCAATAAGCAAATTTGGTTTAATAAAAAACTTTTTGTGATTTTTTGATATTTTATTTCATTATAAAAAACTGTTATTTGCCACAAATAAAAAATATTTAGCAATAAGCAATTTTGTTGAATAAGAAAAACGTATTAATAAATAACAGTAAGCATAATAAGCAACAAATTACTATAAAAAAGAATATTATTATTCAATAAAAGTTAGTGTGAATCTTGACCTTAGCTGATTGCGTTTTATTTTGGACTGCTGAACTACAACCAAACGTATCAACGTAACGCCCGAGCACCTGGAAAAATGTCTGAAAATAAAATTTAGAATCCTGGAAAAATTCTGAAGACAATAATTCAGAATCCTTAAAAAATCCGAGCACCTGGAAAATTTTCTGAAGATCAAAATTCAGTATCCTGCAAAAATTCTGAAGATAATAATTCGGAAAAAATCCGAGCACCTCGAAAAATTTCTGAAGATCAAAATTCAGAATCCTGCAAATAAAAATTGGAGATAATAATTCAGAATCCCTAAAATAAAATCGGATTCCTGAAAAAACTGAAAATAATAATTCAGAATCTTTTAAAATAAAATCCCGAAATTACTAATTCGGAATCCTTACATCTGTGGTTATAAAACACCCAATCATCCTTTGAGCAACTTCTTGGCCAACAGGGTATCAACAAGGAAGCAGCAAAGAAGCAGCAGCCAGCAATCAGTTTATAAAGAAGACAAATACACTCCTGGCATACGTGACGGACCTTGCCCTTGAGTACTAGCCGAAAAGGACGTTAGCAAACCATCCAGAGCCAGCAATGATTACAATTTTGTAAGTAACATAACCTAACAAAAAATAGCATCGTAATACACATAAGAACATTACGTGCTAAATTACCACAGTTAACATAAGAACATTGTGGTATACTAATATAAGTTAGCACAAGAGTATTGTCGTAAAGAAGATACAATTAAAAAATATTGTTATTCGTTTCCAACAAGAGATAAACAAAATATTTAAACTTTAAATAATTGATAAATTAAAAGATAAATTTTGTAAGTGCCTGGAGCAAATCCTTTGTTTCTAAGGAAAAAAACAAATATAAATAACTGGTTTCGTAAACATGGACCAATTGCAACAAATCCTAATTCAACTTACAGGAGCAGTCAATGCTCAAATTGAACAATTTCGAATTTTTGAAAGCCGTCTGGCTCAACTAGAAAGTAGGGCAAGGCCAGAAGCAAGATCAAATGCTATGAGAGAGCCCAGAACTGAGGAAGAACTGGAATCTATTAAACGATTGCCAGACTACGTTAGGGACCTCCAAATATTCGAAGGAAACTCAACGCAATACATTTCGTGGATTCACAACGTGGAATCCATTCTAAAGGATTATAAACTAATCGAAAACAAGCCGCTTTATAGAGCTATCGTCAAACATATTAGACAGAAAATTAGAGGCCCAGCAGACAGTGCTCTGGTTGCTTATAATGTCTTTGACGATGAGTGGAATAGCATAAAAAATTGCCTATCGCTCCACTATGCAGATAAAAGGGATATTCAATGTTTAGAAAACCAACTTACTCACATGCGTCAAGGTTATGACTCCATAGAAAAATTCTATGGGAAAATTAACCATCAGCTCAGTTTGATAATAAATAAAATCAAAAGTGATGAGTATTCACAATAAGGAGTAACCGTTTCAATAGAAAACTATAGGGATCGTGCCTTAGATGTATTTATTAGAGGCCTACACGGCAATTTATCCCATTTAATTAAGGTTCAGAAACCAAGAAATTTGCCTGAGGCATATACCGCATGTTTGGAAATGGAAAATATGGACTTTAGGAGGAACATGGCATATGATCATGGCCCAGTTCCTTAAAGGCAATATTCCTTACTAAAGCAAGGCTACAATCACCAATAAAATAAACCAAACACTGCTCAGCAACAGCAGCCACTTGACATAACAATACCCTCTAGACCTACTCAATCCAAGCCTCCTGTGCCTATGGAAATTTACTCTTCTATTCAAACTGCAAAAGTTAATTACATTAACAGACCTTCTCCAGTAGTCAGACAATCCAATGAATCATCAAATATACCTCGAAAATATCAACGTATTTTCAATGTTGAAACTGTTGATGATGATATAGAAGAATAAGAACAGGATGAACAGAGCCTAAACTTTTATGAGAATGAGGTAAATTTTATGACAGAAGCCTCTCTGGAACCCCCTATATAAATTACTATATTTTCGGTGCAGTACACTAAAATTTCTAGTCGAGCCAACAAAAACTTCGTTAGTGAACAAATCGCATTTAACTCCAAACCCGTAGATAAACCATTCATAATTCACTCTGCGGGAGGCGATGTAAAAATAACACACAAAGTAAGCGGAAATTTTTTTGAAAATTTGGGCAATAGCTCTACCATAGATTTTTTTGTTCTACCTGGCCTCAAAACAGTCGATGGCATCATTGGCGACGATACGGTTCGTGAATTAGAAGCTGTTATCAATAGGAAAAATAATACGCTACATATTTCAGAAAGTTTTAATCTAGAAAAATTGCTAAAAAAGTATTCATCATTGTTTGGACCAGTTAATGAGAAAACTGCAATAGAAACATCAGTTAAAGCTGAAATTAAAACTACTACTGATGAAGCCGCCTATTACAAATCTTATCCCTACCCACCTCATCTAAAAAACGAAGTAGACTGGCAAATAAACAAACTATTAAATGATGGTATCATCAGGCCATCTAAAAGCCCATACAATTCACCCCTGTGGATTGTACCCAAAAAAGAGAATAACCTAGGAGAAAAGCAATACAGACTCGTAATCGATTCTAAAAGGCTAAACGCCATTACGATCCCAGATGCTTATCCTATTCCAGACTTAAATCATACGCTTTCTTGCCTCCATGGAAATAAATATTTTTCGACAATCGACTTAACATCGGGATTTCACCAAGTTAAAATGCTTGAAAGGGACATTAAAAAATGGCATTTTCAACTCCGAATGGCAAATATGAGTTTCTCAGACTTCCTTTCGGACTGAAGAATGCACCCGCTATATTCCAGCGAATGGTCAATGATGTTCTTAGACCACTAATTGGCATCTGCTGTTACGTATACATCGATGACATCATCATCTTTGGGAGAGACATCAAAGAACACATTGGAAACGTTGAAGAAGTCTTTGGGCTTTTACAAGAAGCAAACTTAAAAGTTAACCTTGAAAAATCTAGTTTCTTTCAAAAACAGGTGGAATTTCTGGGCTATATTGTGTCAGAACATGGCGTCCGGCCAGATGAAAAGAAAATCGCCGCTATCACTAACATAACCCCACCTACTAATTTAAAAGATCTTAAAAGTTTCCTTGGAATAATATCCTACTACAGAAAGTTTATTAAAAATTGCGCTGCAATACTCAAACCATTAACCAATATAACTAGAGGCGAGAACGCCCAAATTAGCGCAAACCGATCTAAAAATATCAAAATTGAGTTGGATAAATACGCAATGAAAGCCTTTAATGATGCAAAAACCTTGTTAACTTCATCAGAAATATTAGTTTTTCCAAATTTCTCAAAACCTTTTATTTTGATCGGTCATGCGTCAAATTTTGCCATTGGCGCCGTGCTTTCCCAAGGAGAAATAGGCAAAGATAGACCTGTCACTTACCTTTCCCGGTCGTTAAACAAAACAGGAAAACTATTCTACAATAGAGAAGGAAATGCTTGCCATTGTATGGGCACTCGATAAATTGCGAAGTTACCTATATGGGGTAAAAGAAATCAAAATTATTACAGACCAACAGCCATTAACCTTTGCCTTGAGCAATAGCAACAACAACGCTAAACCGAAGAGATGGAAATTTAGAATTGAGGAATATAACTACACTCTTGTATACAAACCAGGTAAAACAAATCTAGTTGCTGACGCACTCTCACGTCTACCTCTTCAAGACAATACCAAAACCATTGATAGTCAAGAAGTTAACGCTATGTCCTCCTCAACAACTCAAACAGCTCATTCTGCCGAAATAGATAGCACTGACTTGATTCCCTTCTTTGAACTTCCAATTAACGTGTTCAAAAATCAATTGGTATTCTCAGAAGGACCAAGTGAATAGATATTGCCACGAAGAACCCCATTCAGGATACTACAGACATTACATTAGACTGTCTGAATACAAAAAAGAAAGCATAATAACAGCATTAAAATAATATTTAAATCCTAATGTAATAAATGGTATTGCAATACCGGAAAAGTATCTTATGATGTTACAGGAAATCTATAAAGAAAATTTTGTAAAATATAAACTCAGGATAACCCAACGCATAGTATCTGATGTCTCCAATGATGAAACAAAACTCTTGATAATTGCGAAGGAGCATAAAAGAGCTCATAGAAGCCCGGAGGAAAATAAAAAACAGATACTCGAGAAATATTATTGTCCCCAAATAACAAAGCTCATAAAAGGTTACACAAAATCCTGTATGGTGTGTGCAGAGAACAAGTATGACAGACATCCTACCATACCAACATATCCTACACAAATACTTCATTTAGACATCCTTGAAATTAAAAGTGAAAAATTCATAACATGCGTCGTTAAATTTACTAAATTTACAAAATTTTTTCACATTAAAAACAAATCTGTACTTCATGTACGAGATAGGCTCATTAAACTCCTGCATTATTTTTCAGCCCCTGAGATTTTGGTCATGGACAATGAAAGCAGTTTCATAAGTCCTATTGTACAAAATTATATCGAAGGATTGGGCATTAAAATATACACAGTACCAGCTCAGAAAAGTGAAGCAAATGGCGCAATTGAGCGTGTTCAATCCATGATAATTGAAATCTTTAGGTGCTTAAAGATAGAATTTCCCAATTACTCTGTAAAAGAATTAATAAACATCGCAGTAGACAGGTACAATAATACTGTCCACTCTGTAACAAAAAGGAAACCTGTTGATGTATTTTTTGACCGAACCTCTAGAGTAAACTATCAAAATTTAGTTGATTTTAAAGAAAAAGTTAATCAAAACCTACAGCTCGAAATAGCTAGGAATCAAAGGAATAATCTAAACAGACAAAACCGGAAGAGAATTAAACCCCCTTCTTACAAAGAAGGTGACATCATTTACCTCTTGTAAACAGAAATTAAATCAAAAGAAAAACCTCTTTATCAACCAGAAATAGTTTCAAAAGACAACAAAGTTACAGTTGTAACTACTAATAACAAGAAGATTCACAAAACTCATATAAAAAATCAATAATTACAGGTTACTACCGTGCTTTGTTAACGCTGTCGTCGACATTTACCCCTACAACACTTCCCTAGTAATGATCAAAGAAGGTTTCGCACATATCATTAACGGCCACTATAAGATCATCCACTTAATAGACTTGAACGATTATGAACAAACTGTTGATGAGTTAAGCCAGACAATTAATAGAGATATTCATAAAGGAAGCCTAGTTCCGCAACTAAAATATCAAATCGAAAAGATTAATGGCATGTTGGAACAAATCCGCCGAAAACCAAATCGGAAATTTAAAAGAGCTATAAAATGGTTAGGCATCGCATAGAAATAGTTAGCTGGTAGCCCCGATGCGACGGATTGGGACCAAATTCTTAAAACAACTACAAACCTCAAAGACAGCAACAATCAGTAATATTTCATAAACAAAGATCTAGTAAACGTCACTAACAGAATAATTGGAAGCTATAATAATACAAACGAAGACAAATTTCAGCAAATAATATTCGACAAATTGTCATTATTAAAAGACGAAGTAGAAGCTATTGTGATGGCATACCAACTTGCAAAAAATGGAATCGTGCACACAGCCCTATTGAACAAAGTTGAAATTAAAAACATAATTTCCCAAACAGAAACCCTTCCCTTTTTAAATGAAATAGAGGCCATTGAAAATGCAACCCCCAAATGCTGCTCAAAAATTCAACAATTGCCGGAGGGAAAGTCAGCCATAAGAAGTAAGTTGGTTTATAAAATAAAACGCGGTTCCGATGGTGAAAAAGATCGTTTAGTAGTTTAAACAAAGTCTTAATGATCACTGTTTATATTATGGTAATACTTATGTAACATGGTACATAATCGTTTATGTAGATCATCTAATTTTGGCATGCTACGCAAAAGAACAAATAAGGTACATTGAAAGCACGCTATCAAGTAATTTCGCGATTGAAAATAGAGCCGAATTAAAATTTTTTTTTGGGAATTGAGTTATCAAAAGATTTTGATGGGAATTTTCAACTTTACCGATCAGATTATATAAATAGGATCATTTTTGAATTTGGACTTCAATATGCAAAATCAGTTGGAACAATTTTAGATTTAAGTTATGAAAAATGAGGAGATACTGGTTGTCTTGAAGTTAATACTATGTATTGTAAATTAATTTGACATCTTTCATATATCTCAGTTAACACATATCTCACAAAAGGCGTCACAACCAACTAATGAAGACTGGAACAATGTAAGCGGATTTTAAAATACTTCAACAGCAAATTTAAAATTAAACTTAAGCAACAAAAATAATGTACAACAGCTAATTGGTTATGCCGACGCGAACTGGGCGGAAGAAAGAATTAATAGAAAGTCTGATATTGGGCGAATATTTTTCTAAAATGGTGAAACAATATCCTGGTCTTGCCAGAAGCAAACATTGGTAGCCTCTCCAACATGTGAAGCGAAATACATTTTGTTATCTGAAACCAATATATGAATCAAGAACTCTCCTAAAGGACAACCAAAGGTGCTTACGTCTTCTAAGTGATGATAAATGTTCTTGTAGAACAAAGCATATGAATACGAAATACAAAATGAAAAAAGATTTAGTGAAAAAGAGCATCATATCCACAAGCTCCTGCTCCATAGAGGAGATAACTAATATTCTCACAAAGCCGTTTGCACCAATTAAACAAATTATTTTCGTGACAAATGTAATTTAAAGTGAATAAGGAGGAGTGTTTATATAATAACAATCACTTTTGCGTATATATCTTTATTATTATTATTCTCTAAGTGTATGAATTTTATCTATTTATATAACACATTGTTGTTTTATATTCTGAATTGTTTTCATGACTTGCAAAACTTTTGAATAAGAAACATATTTATACAGCCAGGTTCTGGATATCACCACGAAATGAAAGTGAAATTGATTTTAACTCCACATAATCGATTTTATTGTGTTCTGAAAATCGTATGAAACAGTTTTTTTCTTAGTGCCGTGTTTTGTCTTGATCAGTTACTTGAAACAACTTCAGAAATACAAAATTTTGTTGTACTGTGAATTAATCTCATTAACAAAAGCATTTGACAATTAAAAGAACAAACAAACAAAATTTTAAATTTCTGTGCAAAATTATTTTTAATAGATTTAACGTGTTTTAAACCACTAATATGAACGTATTGGTGTTCTATTTAATTGTTGGAAAGAGAAAAAGAACGAATGGATCGTTCCAATCCTTTTGAACCAGCATAGAAATCGTAAGTTACCATTAAAATTGTAGTGCAAATTTTCTTAAACGAAAAAAGGAAAAAGGAAAGAAATTTATATGTAGCATATTTTAGATTAAATATAGAAGGCTTTTTGATGCTGTTCAGTGAAATATCAACCAAAGTGGCCGAAGCAACCATCCAGTGATTTTACAATTAGCTACGGCACTTCGTTGCTTTTGACAGGGGAGCGCACAACAAATGATTGGAAATGATTCTAATCTTGCTATGGGAAGGAGTACCATGGCAAAAATTCTAGCCAATATGTTTGACGTATTGTTTACTAATTAAATTTCGGTTTTTAGTATATTTAAATAATTTACAACAAACTACTTCATATATTTATTCAAAAAGTATTTTTTCGTTCTGTCAAAGGCTAACTGTTTTAAATACGTTTTTTGTAGCAAAATTCATTTACAGATCATAAAAATATAACGGAAAAAACGGCAGAAGCAATTTGAAAATGATATTTAGTTTTATAAACCATTTAAGCGATTTCTAAAACATCAAATAGGTGAAAAGGCCATATCCTGCACTTTTAAAAGTTTTAAGAAGTCTCTACTATTTGCTTTTGGAGGGCTCATGGTATTAAACATTTTTAATAACGCTCTTTCGCTACTACCCATTTGGTGTGGTAAAGATTTTCTACCATAGCGTACGTAGAGAAAATATCTACGCGGGTGAGTTATAATGAATAGTCGCATCTTCAAACATCAATGACATATTTATCTCAAGTATAGTATATAGGATGTGTGTTTTTTAAAGCCATTTTTGTAACTCTATGATTGAATTTATAGTCTTTACATATGTAAATCACAACCATATGTTATGTTCGATATTTCTGTAACATAATTGAAATCATAATATTCTGTTCCAATCTCTGCTTGTTTCTATTCCTTACTGCAAACATTTTAAATGTATTTGTAAAATAACTTCTTTAAATCTATCAAGAGAGAAAGATACCTCGCAGTACTTAGAAGAGTATTTTTCTTTACTTTCTTACAATATTTGCATACAATAGTTGGAATAGTACACCGTTTTCAAACGATGTTGCTGCTGTTACATCGTTCATGTGGCATTTGTTTCCGTTTATTTGCGATAGTTTATCCGCCAAACGATTTTTTTCCCCTGGAATGTACTCCTATTTCACGTCGATCCAAATTCGTTCAAACCTGTCTTCGACTGTTGCAATTTTACCTTAAGCTCTTGCAAATTATGTAACTACTGTAAGAAATTATGGTTTCTTTTAGTTATAAGTTTTCTGCATTATAGATGTTAGAAGTAGTAAGGAAGTTCGTTTTCGTCAAATGCGTACTTTTGAATACACTACTACTTGGTATAAGGACTGTTTCGAAGGTCTTAATGTTGTCGCTGTTATGTCAATGGACTTTTTACAAGTGATTAAAACTGTTTAATTTGCTTTTCGTTTTCTAGAATTGGACAATTTTTGAATGTTTCCGTATTTTAGATTTGGTTTTATAGCATTTGGAGTGCCAATATATTAAATACAAAAATCTTCAAATATACTACACAATGAGCATTTGCTAAAGGCCGTGTTTTCCTATCCTATCTAGTACGACGTGTCAAAAAACTCATGTGTGTTCAAAAAGTATGATAGTCAGACTTTTATGAAAATTTTCACGTGTTATCAGGGTTGAAACTTTTGTAAAGCAGATGGGAAAAAAACAACTTACAAAGACTGAAACCATTCCCGACAGCAAAACCTTTTCTCTTTCTTTTAAGAAACTATAAGAGATACATTTATATGTATTATTTTGCAACGCAAATGAAATATGGCGGGAAACATTTTTTGTTGAGGAAGTGAAAAACATATGTTTTTGCATCTTTTTGTGTGATAGTGTAACACCCAAGAAACCATTTTTCAAAGTTGGTCAGATTTCTATCAGATTTTATCAGCAGCGGGTGTGTTTTTTAATCCTATAGACATTCTGTGCGACCATTTTGAAAAGAAAAAAGGATTTTTGCTGGCTTGTCTCGTTTAACTCTATTTGGTGAAAGTCCTTTACTAAGTCAAGAGAAAATAAAACCTTCGAACCAATTTATCCAAAAATTTCTCCCACCTCCAATTCAATATCGTTCAATTCACGATAATCTATAAAAACACTACATTCATTTTGGTCTGCGGTGTCATGTTTTTGAAATGTAACAGAACAAGGAGAATAACTAAGTGTTATTACATTTTGCGCAAGGAACTCTTTAATTTGCCTTATGCACTTGTAGATAACGATATGATTTGACACAAATTAGACTTTCGTGGTTTGTTAAGGTTTTCTGTTTTAGCGCATCAGTAAGGGCCAAGTTATCGTAGTCCGAGGGAAAAAGCAAGCTTATATGTTTGTTTAACTTCGTCATTGAAATGGTGGATTCTAGATTTATTATCAGGTTGCTTTTCTCCCAATTTACTCCAAAATTTGTTGCTGAATTATGTACATACATGCTCAGATCCTCATCATTGGATTTGTAACAAATTTCCAAAATGTGGGCATTTTTCGTCATATCGCATTATTTGTGAAATACTATTAATGCAGGAAAAACGTTATTTAAGTAATCAGGGGTGTCATTGAAACCGATATTATTGGAATTGGTTTTGAAAACGGCAAAAAAAACTTGGTGTCATGAATTCCAATGTTATCGGCTTTATGTTCCAAACAGAATTAATGTTGGTTTTAGGTGTCACAAAAACCAATATCATCGGTTTTTCTCCTGAGAAAAACCAAGCAGCTAACAGCTGACAGATTTCAGTTGCGCGCTTTTATTTTTATCTTCCAATTTGATATTTTGTATAAATGTATGCACATTTTATATAAAAAAAAATATATATTCTTATGGATTCTAAGATTTGCTTACACATGTAGGCGAAAACATAAAAATAAAACTCAAAGCTCCATAATCGTGGAGTTTATGGGCAAATATCCACACCTTGCGAGAAGCTTTACAAAGAGGCGTAAACCAACCGTAGACTCTTTGGGAACAACTGGTTGACACTGTGCTCCTATTCAGACATACATTGAACCAATTAACTTTAAGTACACTCCACAACCGGAAAAATAAACACATAAATATAATTATATATCAAAAAACGATATATTTTTGTGTATATATATTCGTATTACATTTAAAACAGAACATAATATCAGGCTTTTCATTGAAATATATATTAAGAACTATATAAAAACAACATAAAACCACAGTTATATCGGTGATTCACGCAAAACAAGTTTAAGTACATCAACTAACCAATAGTCAAAACAGTACAAACAAAAAGAGTTTGCGAGTAAATTAATATTTGTTGGGCCTCCACCTGCATTAATAACGGCTTGTAGACGTCGACGCATGTTTCTCACTAACCTTTTAGTATCGCTTTGTGTTAATTGGGCCCATTCGGTCGACAAAGCATTTTTAAGGGATTTCTTCGAGGTAACGCTATGTTTTCTAATCCTTTTCTCAAATCCCAGATATGCTCAATGGAATTCAGGTCCGGAGATTGCGGGGGTGTATGCAGTTGCTTGCAATTGTAGAACAGCTTTTCCTTAACCAAATACGACGTTTGCTTGGGGTCGTTATCTTGTTGGAAAAGGAATGAGTTTTTATCCAGCCCCAATTGTAACGCACTTTCCTTGAGATTTTCCCGTAGAATGTCTAAGTATACACGTTTATCCATTGTACTCTCAACAAATACCATTTTACCCACGCCATCCGCTGCCATACACCCCCAAATCATAACGTTACCCCCACCATGTTGGACTGTTGGTACTATATTTTTTAATTCTAATGGCTTCATTAGATTTTATTCATATTTTTTAGCACCATCCGGTCCAAAAATATTATATTTTGATTCGTCACAAAATATGATGTCCCAAAAAGGATCTGGCTTATCCAAATGCTCCTTTGCAAAGTCCAGCCGCTTCTTTTTGTTGATAGCCGATATTAGGGGCATTTTACGAAGAATTTGTGAATTGTAACCAGCTCTATGGAGTACGTTTTTAATGGTCTGAAGTGGGCGCTTGTTTGTGTGCTTTCCAACAATTCACCTCGTATTTTCGGAGCAGAAATTTTGGGATCAGCTTGGACTACATTTACAATATTTTAAGATATCATTCGATGTTGAAAGACTTTCAAGTAAGAAGTATCATCAGTATTAATTGCTTACAAATTTATCTCCGAGAAAAATACAAACTTTTATCTGTCATTTAACAAGCTTCTCTGTCTATTAGCAACCTTTTTTAAGAGTTGCATATTTCGTACAGTAAATGCGCAAATAAGCACAAAACAAGAGTCAGCTTTTTTTCTGCCAAAAAGCACGAAAACTAAATACAGGGTGGCCCAGAAAGACCGAAGTGGTGTGAATTCCTTATAACTTTTTTATTATAATTTTTTTTTTTCTTTTCTTTTCAGTATTTTGTAAAGAAGACTTGGATAATTTATAATGGAGCAATACACAATTGAACAACGTGCCCAAATTGTTGAAATTTACTTTTCAAATCAACGGTCCATTGTGTTGACTCAGCGTGCATACCGTCGTCACTTTAATGTGCGGGTTGCACCCTCTCAGTCAACAATAAACCGTCTGGTTGCAAATTTTCGAGAACAAGGAGCAGTAAGGAACCTTCCTGGTCCCGGCAGACACCGAACTGTCCACACGGCTGACAATATTCAAGTGGTACAGGAGAGTATTCGGGAGGATCCAGAAACATCAACCAGGAGACGTTCGTCACAACTGGGCCTCTCAAGAACGTCGCTGCAGCGAATTTTGCACACCATAGGATTGTTTCCATACAAAATTCAACTTGTCCAAGAATTGAAACCAACAGATTACCAGCAACGACTTGACTATGCAATTTATTTCCAGCAAAAAGCACAAGAGAATCCAAATTTTATTCATAACTTAATAATGAGTGACGAAGCCCATTTTCAATTAAATGGGTTCGTTAACAAGCAAAACTGTAGGATATGGGCTACGGAAAACCCGAGAGTACTTCATCAACGACAATTGCACCCAGTTAAGTGTACCGTTTGGTGCGGTGTTTCTTCAGAAAGGATCATTGGCCCATTTTTTTTTGAAAATGAACAAGGTGTCGCCATTTCCGTCAATGGTGATCGATATCGGGCCATGTTGCAAAATTTTGTAAGGCCAGCCGTGGAAAACCATCCGCAAATATGGTTCCAACAGGATGGAGCCACAGCGCACACTGCGAGGGCCACAATGACTCTTTTACGCGACATCTTTGGTGAAAGAATAATTTCTCGTAACAGCAATTTTAATTGGCCTCCGCGTTCCCCGGACTTAACCGCTCCAGACTGTTTTCTTTGGGGCTATTTAAAAGGAAAAGTTTATGTTAATAAGCCTAGGACTATTGAGGAGTTAAAAACCAATATTCGAGAAGAAATTAACAACATACCACCGGAAGTTTTGCGAAAGGTCATGGAAAATGTGTTGGAAAGAGCACATTTGTGCGAAGCAGAATATGGCCACCACTTGCGGGATATCATTTTTAATAACTAATCCAAAAATATTCCCCATAAATTTAATGTATTTAAAAAAAAAAAAATTAAAAAAATATCTCTTAAATAAAAAGTTATAAGCAATTCACACCACTTCGGTCTTTCTGGGCCACCCTGTATATATAAAAACAATTTTATTTTATATGTTAAAAAATATTATGTTTTTAAGTCTAAATTATATATTAAGCTATTATTTTTTTAATTTTGAAATTAAATAGGCCTTAGACATACTAAGCTTGTTAGGCCAAAAATAGTTTTTGACTATAAAATTAAGGGAGTAATATGTGCGTACAAGTACTTTTGATATTTCATAGACCCATCTATCGCTTCAGCGCACTAGTTGTGACTTTCTGAAATACTACAATTTAGAAGTTATTCACTTAGCATACTTTTTTTTAGTGAAAAAAGTGAATTTGTAAAATTAAATGATGATGCAGCTCCGATTTTATGTAGCAGGAGAATATCGAATGTAAAGAAAAGAGAATAAAATACGAAATGTAAACAAAAAGAAAAAAATAGAGATTCAACAAATGGACTATTTTAGCCTACTTTGATAGATGTAGAACTCCTAAATTGGAATAAATCAGAAAGTGACAACTGGTCCGCTTATACAATCTCTATCAAAAATAAACAATTTTTATACGCACATATTTTCAATTTTGTTTTATAGCTAAAACCTTATTTGGCTATTACGTCAGTCTTCCCTGTACTTTTTTTAGTGAAAAATTTTTTGGGTATTTTTTTGATAAGTCATAGCCATAATTGTGTTGAGTATAATTTCAATTGTGTTACGATTAGTTAAAATCTTTCATGGATAATTAACAAATCGAGTATTTCTTTGTTATTTAGAAAATAAGTGTTGTTGTAATTATTTTTTATATTTCTATCGCGTGTCCTTTAAATTTTTAAGTCAGTAGTCAAGTTTGCATTCATTAGTGCAGTTTGGCTTGAAATTGAAATTGTATGGGCCGATGTTGAATGTGAACCACACCTAAACGCCAAGTTTTTTTCCGAATTTTATTTGACATTTCTCTATTTCAGACTTACTCAATTTGAACCATGGAGAGATACACAATCCAACAACGTGTTAAAGTTATCCAGACTTATTATGAAAATGGGAGTTCAAATCAAAATGCATATCGTGCACTTCGTAATTTTTTTGGTCAATTTCATCGTCCAAATGTGCGTACAATCGCAAAAATCGTGGAAAAATTCGACCAAACCGGGTCTGTAGAAGATGTGAGAACACCAGTGCATGCTCGTACAGCTCGTACTGCAGAAAATTTTGCTGCTGTTCGCGATAGTGTGGCTGAAGAGCCGTCCACCTCAACTCGTCGTCGTTCCCAACAATTGCACCTCTCACGCTCGTCGTTGATGAACATTATGCATAAAGACTTGCATTTACACGCTTACAAGGTGCAATTGGCTCAAGAACTAAAGCCTCTTGACCATTCCAAACGTCGTGAATGGGCAGAATGGTGGCAAGAAATGGCAACAGTGGATGATCAATTTTCGAAGAAAATCATCTTCAGTGATGAGGCACATTTTCACCTCAGTGGATTCGTCAATAAACAGAATTGCCGCATTTGGGCGAATGAGAATCCAAGAGTGATTGTCGAAAAACCAATGCACCCACAAAGAGTGACTGTTTGGTGCGGTTTATGGGCTGGCGGCATCATCGGGCCGTATTTTTTCCAAAATGAGGCCGGTCAGGCAGTTACTGTGAATGGTGTTCGCTATCGTGAGATGATAACGAACTTTTTATGGCCCGAATTGGAAGATATGGATGTGGACGATATGTGGTTTCAGCAGGACGGTGCCACTTGCCACACAGCTAACGAAACAATGGCTCTTTTGCGCAACAAATTCAATGGCCGTGTTATCTCACGTAATGGCGATGTCAATTGGCCGCCAAGATCATGTGATTTGACACCGTTGGATTTTTTTCTTTGGGGTTATTTGAAAGAAAAGGTGTACGTCGATAAGCCAGCAACAATTCAAGACCTAAAGGATCAGATAATTCGGCACATTAAGGGCATAGAACCTTCATTATGCCTCAGCGTCATCGAAAATTTGGACCATCGGATGGAGGTGTGCCGCCGAGGTCGCGGCGCCCATTTGGCCGATATTTTGTTCCATACATAATTGAGTAATACCAATACATCATAATAAAATAAAATTACAATAATTTCCTAAATAGTTTGTGTTTTATTCAAAATCAACATCGGCCCTTGAAATTTAACCACCCTTTACTAGTAACATCGTCTTCCTATAGCCTAATTGTGTCTTTAATTCTACAAAACTCAATTAACTGATATCTAAAATTATCCTAATAATAGTCGTTCTCTCACCAAATTCTTCTACAAGTAATATTTTAAAGATAGTGCAAGGATACAACTATTTAGTTGACAGCATTCCTGACATGCTTTCTACAAAAAGCGCTAGTGTAATAAATATTATTAAATATGTAGTTGTAACAATCTAATATTTGCTGCATCCATTCGTTCTAATATTGTTATTCTGGATTGGATTAACTAAGCCTCCCACTTCTCTTATATTTTGCCTTATTGTTGATATTATTCACTTATTTATTCTGTAAGCTCTTACAATAAAACATAGCAGAAGTATAAATGTAGTTAAAATGTATAAAAGTAAGTATATTTAGTGCAAAGAGATAGCTTTTTTAAGGTAGTTACAAAGAATTGCTAATTATATACTAGCACACATGCAGCAGTGCATCAACTGATTGAGTAAACCCTTGATATAAATAAGAAAAAGGAGGGGTTCCAAAATCAAACCAAGCGGTACGCCCCTGAAGACTGAAAGGAAAGTTGACGGTCCTAAGTTACCTTCTACATACTGAGTTCTAACCACTGAGTTAGGCTTGTATTAATTTCTAAAAGTTGAGAAGAAATGCATAATTTTTTCTCCTGTGGCCGTATATTTGACTGATAAACAACTTTTCATGACGTCGAATTCACTAACACTATCAAAGCTAAATAATCCTGCAGGTGATTTTCCGCCTTGGAAGTTATAATAGCACAAGTGATTTATAGGTGGCATTAAATGTTTGAATTAATTTTATTTCCATCTAGAGTTGGACTATCAGCAATGCGTTTTTTGTAAACAATTCCGATTTCTTTTATGCTTTTCCATGTTTGTTTTAAATTAGTAGAATTAACGAATTTCTCAGCGTAATATCATGAATTTGTTTATCAGATTCTACAAGTCATTTGCTCTATACTTCTTCCAGCGTAAAAACCGTATGGCGATCTTTGATTATACATTTAAAGAAACCCCGGTTAGTTTTCATTGTTTTTTTCTAACGGAACAAATAAATTAAGCAAGGCCATAATATTATGCTCCAAGAACTTCAGCTGTTCATCCACGGTTTGTACTTCGTATATAAAGTCCAAATCTATTTAAAAAACACGGCGCTGACAATTCATTAAAACTTTGAAATCGTCAGAAACGAAAAATATATCAAGCAGCGTTCTGGAAAACGGAAAGAAATATTTTGGTGTACTTCAGTTTGTAGGGCTAAGACCAAGAGATTTAAGTGTTTCTGTTAAACTTGACTCAGATAGTATGTTGGTGTTATAATCACCTCCGCCTAAAGTGGTGTAAGTTTTTTTTTTTTGCAATTTTATATATGTAAGTGGGAGAGATCAATTCCTTTTATTTTACAAGTAAGGTGACGTTAAACACGTATTGCTACACATCCGTATATATAACTACTTTTTATTTTGTAACTTTTCAATAAGACCATGACATTACTACTTGAATAGCGAAACGACGTTTCAGTGGTGCATATAATATATACTTCAGAGCTTCTAAATATATGTCGAAACTTGTCAATTTTTGCTTAATAGGCTTTGAGAATTTATGTGACATATATTAAGCTCCTTTATCTACAAATAATTTTTGTCTGCAGTAGTGTCTGGAGACTGAACTACTCTCATATGGATATTAAACATACAGTATAAAGTTAATAGCAGCGCTTATACTAGTATAAATTATTCCTGTTTTTATTATTTTTATAACCTGAAATTTAAATAAAAAAATTTTGGAATTCCTTGTACCATTACAGAAAGCATCAACAAATGATACGAAATTAAACCATAAAATCTTCCTTTATGGTTCTTGTTTTACTGTTTATTTATTTATTATTTTTGGCTTAATAATTATTAATTAATTAATTAATTTTTTGTTCCTTTTTCTTTGACGTGGTTCTTTTAATGAAAAAAACCAACAGCGCCAATAACGTTAATGCTAGTTAAAGATTCAAGTCATTGTACTGTGGCAGTATCAAAGTGTCACAGAGACATCTTGGAACATTTGTAAATAAACTTTAACTTTATTAAACATTTCAAACTTTAAGTCAGCACATGCGCTTCCGAACAAGTGGGACAACGCAGAACCGATGGCGCACACCGCCAACAGCAACCAACTTGGTGTGCAAAATTGGAGACTACTGGCTAAAGATCGTTCCAGCTGAAAAAGCTTGTTGGTTGAGGCCTAGGTTCACCCCGGACTGTAACGCCAAAGAAAGAAGAAGAAGTCAGCACATTCTCAAAACAAAGGGAAACATAATAATGAGTTTTTTGAAATTTATTTCTATTTCTTAACGTGGAAATGCTTTTCCACAACATTCTACAAATTCCCTGAATTAGATAAGTGAATCTGACTAATATTAAATAAAGTTCTTAGGTCAGCACATTTTCAAAACAAAAGGAAACATAATAACGACTTTTTGGAAATTGATTTCTATTTCTTAACGTGTTAAAAACAGTTATAAAACAGTAATAAATGTAAAATGGGCACATTAGTATCACTTACATATCTACATTTTTAGAATTGTTCAGTCGCTGCCTACTTAACCACGATTCTCGCCGGCAGAATAAAGTGAATTAATAAGTGTTAAATTAAAGTGCTTTCCATAGAAGAAAAGTTAAACAGGTGTAAATGAGGAAATCGGAAATACTGATTATCGATAAACGAAATCAGCGAGTGTCTTTATTTCTTTTACAATTTATCTAATCCATTCAAAGATGAAGTGTAACAACATGTACTTTATAATTAGAAATGCTATTTTAGTCTTTCACATATTACAAACCAAATTAAGATTATTTTCGACGTTTTTTGTCTACATACTACACTCAAATAACAAAAATATTAAAAAAAAATATTTACAGACACATATAACTTTGAATGCCGATATATTTTAACATTTACTATGGCCTTAATTCAGTAGAAATAATTTCTATTGTATAAAAATATGTATTCCATACCGCCCAATGATAAATCTTTGAAGAACGCAGGCTTTTTAGTAAATGAACAAGTTTCCAAAAGTTTAAATTAAGATAAAACTATATAAAACTTCAATATGTTATCTATCTACTAAACAAAATATTACTAATATATCTTGTACCGTTACATGTTATTGGCTAATGAAAGACAATTCTTAACCGCTATCTGACTTGTTACAATTCCAAACCAGTCTGCTTGTCAGTTAGGAAATGCAACGGTTAGTTCTATTTCCATTTATTTTCCGAAACATTTCAACCACATAACTCACGATAATGTGTCTATTTTATATATTATATTATATTATTATATTTTATATATACAGAATAGTTATAAAAACCGTTGACATGTTGTAAATAATAAATGTGCCAATATGAAATAAAATGAATATTAAGAAGGATGCAAAAAAGTTAGCTCAGAACTATAGGCACTTATAAAAATAGAGAGAGCAATTTAAATACATATTAACAGAGTTAGATTTATGTTTATAAATTTTTTCAAAAGCCTTCACTTAAATTTCTTATGTTAATGTATAATAATGTTAATAATATAATAAAAATATAATGTAAATATTCTAAATATTATGTATATGTATGCTATGTATATGATTTTCTTTTTGATTTGTAAAGAAAATTGATGATTAAGCTGTTCCTGAAAAAGGAATATCGAACTAAAATCATTAAATTTAAAAAACAGCAAAAAATTAACCTTAAAGAATATCATAAATATAATTCTTTCAAAAATTTGTTAAGTGCTGAAAGTATACCTATAAATTAAAAGAAAACCATGGAGTCATGAACTTAAGCTGTCGAAACAATAAGTATGAAATAGTAAGCAGGTAATTTTGTCATGTGGTTAACACATTTAGTTAATTATATACATATGTATGTATGTATGATTACTTAGTAACGTTTTCTTGTTACAACTTAAGCTAGTTCACGGTTCATCGCCCATAAAAAAACATACATATGTATGTGTACTAATACTGTTACTTACTCGTAAGTTACATGGTTTTGCATCTGTAATACAAAAATATTTGTTTTAGAAGTGTTAATTGCATTGCTCGTGAAATAAGCAATTCATTCCATCTTGTGCCTATTTAAGTCAAAAGAAAATTGTTTGACAATAACAAATACTCACTTCAACGAATTCGCAGTATAACGAATGGGTAGTTTGTAATATTAAATACTTTTATGTAACGAACGTCTGAATATACTTACATATGTATGTATGTAGAAAAAAATTATTTTATGTATTAAAAATAAACCAAGAGAAAAATGGATTATTTATTATACTACCGTTATTTTTGTATATACATATGTATATGTATGTCTTTCATGTGATGAAGCGTATGAATTAAAGTTTGTTGAGTTTTATTTCAGTTTAGTAGTGCAAAGTAATATGGGCAATAGAAAAAGAAAATTCTTTAATTGAAAAAAATAATCTTAGCAGAGTGCAACCTTGAAGGCAACTTCTAATGGGAATTCCAAAATCTTCCATATATTCACTAAAGAAAAAGGAAAGCAAACATCCATAATTAATTTCTTCACATCTCTGTAGTTACTAAATTAAATACAGTCATTTTATTAACACTAAATCCAGAAAAACTTTTCAAACAAAAGCTTCGCTATATAACGATTCTTTCACTATAAAGGTTAGGTCTGGCATTTTATTCCTTACACCGAGCTGTGACAGTATTTCATAATTACCATTACTGATTGCTCATGCTGTACACATTTGCAAAGCATAACATTCATTACATACCGAGATCACAACGGAATATTTTAAATAACTTTTCATAACCTTACTGTTAACTTATTAGCGGCTAGCTAGAAATTAGTCTTTTTGCAGTTCCCTACATGTGAATTTTTTTAAGTTGACTACGAGTCCATTAGTTCTAAGGTAATGTGGTAACCCGTAGAATTTTCCGAAAAAAGTACTTTCTTTGCTGTGCTGACAAGATTTGGGGTTTTTGGCAGCTGTCTTCAAACTAAATTCACGAACGTTCATTAAATTTAAAACATAATTCAAAAGTACAAGCCTCCATAAAGTGGTGACCCCGACGTGATTTTATGGAGAATGCCAAAACAAACATTGATGCAAAACAAGTGCAAACATACACGTCACAGAATATAGTTGCCATTAACGAACCTACAACCATTAATCGTATAGCGTTGAAGGTTCGGCCGTTTTGGTTCGCGCATGCAGAGATTTTTTTGTAGGGGTTGCGGAGAAGTTTGAAACCAACACATTGTCCAAAGACAAAGTTACAACAGACTTTTTATGGTTATACCGCTTACAAGTTTGCAGCTTTCTGTTTAGTTGAGTTAACGAAGTCTGCTGACAAAATTAAGAAGATTGCTGGTGAGTTTCAGTAGCTAGTGTATCTATCAACAATACCCCAAGTAACTACAACTGATGTTAGTCTCTGTATTGCTGTAGTCTCTGTAGGACTGTTCTTTTAGTCGAAAATATTAAAAAAAAAATAAATCCATTTTGTGATCATACGGGAGAATCTCAACATTTTTACCAAATTGCTTGTATAATAATTATTCATTCATTCATTTTTATTTTCTATCATCATACAATACAAATATTTTAAAATATATTTCATATATATACAATTTTTGAGACATTACTAAATAGTATTGCACCAAGTATTAAACTATTATAAGGAAATAGGAGAACATTGAAAATATAATAATGTTTTAAGGAGAAAAAAGATAGCTAAAAACCTTATATCTACATACAATATATTTAGAAAAAAAAATTTTTGCATTCAATCTTACGCCATCTTCCTGACTGAAGTTGGCGAAGATTACGTTACTACAAATTTCGTATCAAATCATGGTTTGAAAATCTGTTGCGATATTCAAATCTTTGTGTTAATTCACAAATTACAGTTTCAAATAGTTTTTCTTTGAAGTTTCTGTGTAAGTCCATTGTAGCGTAGCGTCTGGGTAGGTTATGTATAATTTTCAAATTTTTATTTTGGATTATCTGAAGCTTTTTCAGGTGGGTTTTTGCGCATTTTGAAGACCACACCTGACATCCATAGATCATAATCGGTCGAATACACATTCGATAAAGCAATAACTTATTTTTCTGCTTAAGGGATAATTTTCGATTTAGCAGAGGAAAGAGGGCTCTCCCTCTTCGAAAAATGTGCTCTCTGAAATTCAATTTTTTATCAATGGTAATTCCTAAATATTTTACTGAGTCCTGTATTTCTATGCCCTGAATAGAAAATCCTATACTAGGCGTTTTGGCGATTTATTAAAGGGGAATATAATTGCTTGTGTTTTTAAATCATTCATTTTAATTTTCCATTTTTCGAAATAGTTTTTAGTTTTTATGAGAGATTTGTCAAGCTTTTTAATAATTGCATTCGAGACTTTGCCAGTTGCTATTAAAGCAGTGTCATCCGCATATAGTGCTGTAGTTTGATCTCTTAACGTTTTGAAATCTGATATATATATGGAATATAAGATAGGGGATAAAACTGAACCTTAGTTTTGCAAAACTGGTACCAGCTGTTATTCCTGTCTTCTTTGATATGAAAATTTATAAACAAAGTCAGCTGTTTCAGTATAGCCAATATTTGATTACGTTCTGATGGAATATAACATCTTTGCAATTTTCGTCTGTATCTATTTCTTTGGCCAATTAAATACAGACTTAAGTCGGAAATTTTTCTTTGCCATATTTGTTTCTCACCCATGGGGATTCTTCTGGACGCTTCCTGCAAAATAGACGTTATACCTTCAAAGGCTGATTCGATGTTTAGTTCTGTGATAACAAATGAATGTAAGTTATTATTTTTTAAGTCGTCATCTACCCTTTTGCTTATTGTCTTCCAGTTGGCCATTTTATATAATGGGACCTTGGTTGTGGTTTCAACTACCGAGCCATATATCTTACAAATCATTGGAACGTGATCTGAGTTAAGTGATTCCGGAAACGTTTCAATTTGTGAGGAGCATAGAGCTGAGTTGGTTATCATAATATCGACTATAGAGGGTTGTCTGGCTATAACGTTTTGGCTAAATCTAGTGGGAGAGCTGGGAGCATATATGTAATAATGAGAGCCAAGTTGATGGTTAAAGAGATAATTGCTGCTGAATTATTTTGTAAGCAACCCCATGTTGTGTGTTTGGCATTAAAGTCACCGAAAATTATAAATTCGTGTGTAGTCTCTGTGATTTTGTCAAGGTCATTACCGATGCTTGGTGTGAATCTTGGACAGTAGGCTGACGTAAATCTTATTATTTTGTTATTAATTTTGATTAAAATTGATGTTTTCAATAGATAAGGTGGAATATTTTATTAATCTCTCATGTGGTATAGAGTTTTTTATGGCTATGAGAACTCCCCCACCATGGCTGTTGCGATCTTCTCTATAGATTTTATAATTTGCCAGTTTAAATCTGGTTTATGAAACGTTTCATTAATTGAAATTATATCTACTTGTTTTTCCCGAATGAGGTTTTCTAATTCCAGTTGTGTCGCTGGGTTAGTTATACCTTGGGCATTCCAGTGCATAACTTTAAGGTAACATTCTGCTTGATAATATGACATGTATAAGCATGTTTCCAGCTACGCTCATTTTGTCCTACTTGGTTTTGCACTTTTCTAGTGCATCGATAGCTTCAAAATATATTTCTAATAATGGTTCATTAGAGATATTATTGCTTTAATCAAAATGGTGATTAGCACTGGCCATTTCGGCATACGATAATTTTTCATAGTTACCTGGTTTTCCTTTGGATTGAGAAATTCCTTTCTCCAATGAGGTGACTATATTATATTTGGGAAAATTACTTCTTTGCGGTCTTTTACGGTTGGAAACCTTATACCGTATTTCCACGTACTCTTTTCGTAGAGGGCACTGCGCGTCGCCAGCACGATGGTTATCATTTTTTAGACCTCTTTTTGTGCAGTTAAAGCATTTATAAATAACTGGGCCATCCACTGGAGTTTTGCTTAATAGACAATTAGCAAACTCGTGAGTTCCGCCGCATCCTAAGCACGCTGAGACTCTATGGCAATTTGCAGATCCGTGACCGTACATTGCACATTTCGTACATTGCGTTGGTCCTCTAGATCGTCGGAGAGGGTTTCGCCAATGCACTACAACATCATACACATATTTTATTTTGATTACCTCACGTTTAGTGACATGCTCTTTTTTAAATTCCAACATGTACAGAGCATCATCTACTGTTGTTCTGGATGTTTCTTTATATTCTCAAGCTCAATGTTCAACTTTTGTTTCAATTCATCTACAATTGACTTTGTGTCAATTTTCGGTAAACCAAATAGCATTAACTTAAACGTTTTATTGTCTTTAACAGGATGTGGGTAGAATTTCATACCATCTGCCTTCAACTTTGCAACAGCGACGTCAAAATCAGTTTTAGAATTTGGTATTACCTTTGTTCCAATCGAAATCCTTTTGTACTTGTACGGTTTTCCCAAGCATTTCATTACCGATGTAAGGCTATGGCTGCTGTCAACAACAATTGGAGGCACTTTTACCACGTCCTTCTTTATCTCAGGTTCTTCATCGCTTGAGATATCATCCATATCGGATAGCGCCTGAAATCCATTTCCTGACTTCGGTATCTTGTAAAGGGTAGTTAAATTTCAAGGGCCGATGTTGATTTTGAATAAAACACAAACTATTTAGGAAATTATTGTAATTTTATTTTATTATGATGTATTGGTATTACTCAATTATGTATGGAACAAAATATCGGCCAAATGGGCGCCGCGACCTCGGCGGCACACCTCCATCCGATGGTCCAAATTTTCGATGACGCTGAGGCATAATGGAGGTTCTATGCCGTTAATGTGCCGAATTATCTGATCCTTTAGGTCTTGAATTGTTGCTGGCTTATCGACGTACACCTTTTCTTTCAAATAACCCCAAAGAAAAAAGTCCAACGGTGTCAAATCACATCATCTCACGATAGCGAACACCATTCACAGTAACTGCCTGACCGGCCTCATTTTGGAAAAAATATGGCCCGATGATGCCGCCAGCCCATAAACCGCACCAAACAGTCACTCTTTGGATTCTCATTCGCCCAAATGCGGTAATTCTGTTTATTGACGAATCCACTGAGGTGAAAATGTGCCTCATCACTGAAGATGATTTTCTTCGAAAATTGATCATCCACTGTTGCCATTTCTTGCCACCATTCTGCCCATTCATGACGTTTGGAATGGTCAAGAGGCTTTAGTTCTTGAGCCAATTGCACCTTGTAAGCGTGTAAATGCAAGTCTTTATGCATAATGTTCATCAACGACGTGCGTGAGAGGTGCAATTGTTGGGAACGACGACGAGTTGAGGTGGACGGCTCTTCAGCCGCACTATCGCGAACAGCAGCAATATTTTCTGCAGTACGAGCTGTACGAGCATGCACTGGTGTTCTCACATCTTCTACAGACCCGGTTTGCTCGAATTTTTCCACGATTTTTGCGATTGTACGCACATTTGGACGATGAAATTGACCAAAAAAATTACGAAGTGCACGATATGCATTTTGATTTGAACTCGCATTTTCATAATAAGTCTGGATAACTTTAACATTTTGTTGGATTGTGTATATCTCCATGGTTCAAATTGAGTAAGTCTGAAATAGAGAAATGTCAAATAAAATTCGGAAAAAAACTTGGCGTTTAGGTGTGGTTCACATTCAACATCGGCCCATACAATTTAACCACCCTTTATTTGGGGTTATTCCCCCAAAACTTCTTTCTTTTGGAAGTCATTTCACACCAAAATAAATGAAAATTAACAAAAAATGTTTAAACTTAAAATTTTTATAAGAAAATTCACAGCTGATAATTATAAACACGTCTGTATGCTAGCAGTGTTGCCAACGTCAGCTGATTATATCTAAACAAACAATTTTTAATCGATACAATCGTGCATACGGCAAGCACGACAATTACGACCACCTCGCTACAACTTGAGCTAATAAACGACCACTTAAATCATTGGTCACCCATGACATCACAACAAAGAAACCTCCCACATATGCTAAAGAGTTCGAGCAGCTGATAGTACCGTTCTTTTTATTTTCTTTTTACTTCCAGGACATTAATTATATTAAGTTAAAAAACTTGTAACTTGTATTTTCGATTTATCTTAATTAACTATGGACAATTTAAATATAAGTAGCTTTTTAATATAACTATTGAATACTATTCATGCTTTATACATGAATATACATTTCTTCATTCATCGAATTAAAAAAAGTTACATAAGCAGCCCTACGTACATACAACATGCAACAATGTTTAGTTTATATTCAAGTAATCAAAAATTACAGCATTGCTTAGAGATTTGGTTCATATATTTTGCATTACAACATACATACATATATAAATTATTAAAAAAAAATTAAGTTTAAAATAAAAATCAAATATAGTCAGAAATAGTCTCATAGAATATATAGGATAAAATGAAAGCTAGAAAATGTTATTAAAACTGTTTATAAAAGAAATTGCAGTTTTAAATTGACTTGCATTACTAATTAATTGTATAGAAGGGGGAAGTCGGCTCCACAGACGTATGGAATGTATAAAAAAATGTTGCTAAGAAACGGTCTTATTACGCTTGGTGCTATTTATTTATTTGCCTCTTGATATTGAGAAGGAGAGTCTTTGATACAGATAATTAGGCTGTTTGGTATAAACAATTTTATACAGCAAAAAAGGAACTCTACATTTTAGTAAATTATCAAAAGCCATATTACATATTTGTGTTACATATCTTGAAATGCTGCAATTTCTTTTAATCCCATATATGTATCTGCGCCTGCTCACACTATCCCAACTAGCAAAAAGTTTGCAGCCATACATGAGGCTCTGCAGTAGGTAAGTCTTACTTAGCCACATTTGAATATGTGCTGGAGTATAGTATTGCGACATCAATAGGTTTCTTAACATCCCAAGTGTCATAATACAATTACTTCTGATATGGTCAGACCAATCCAATTGTTTATTTAAAAGTACGCCTAGGTTTTTTGCGGTATCAACAAATTTATTTACCTCGTAATTTATTTTTCATCTTCTTCTTCCTTTGGCGCTACAGTCCGGGGTGAATGTGGGCCTCAATCAACAAGATTTTCCAGCTGGCAGATCTTTAGCCAGCATCCTCCAAGTTGGTTGAGGTTCCTCTCCACTTGTGTGCGCCATCGGTTCCGTGGGTGTCGTCTAATGCGTTGTCCGACTGGCTCGGAATCAAAGATTCTACGGGTCGGAGCAGTATTCCCTATGTGCTCCACATGGCCTAACCATCTTAGCCGTTGGATCCGTAGACGCCTGGTTAGGCTTATGTCGCTATATAACCCGTACAGTTCATGATTGAATCTTCTTCTCCAGAAACCATCAACGCAAACAGGGCCAAAGTTTGAACGCAGAACTTTTCTCTCGAAAATACCAAGGACTACCATAGAGAAAGACAGGGATGATCAAAGTGGTATATATTCTCAGCTTGGTTTTTCAAGAAGGGGCCTGAGCCCAAAGAAATGATTGGCAAGAACTATTCTGCGTTTAATCTCGGTACTGATGTTGTTCGTGCTGTTCACTTGGGAGCCAAGGTAGATGAAGTCCTTCAGTACCTTGAAGTTATAGCTGCCTATGGTGACGTTCTGACCCATTCGTCGGTGTTGCGTGTTTTTTTTATGACAGCATCTACTTCGTTTTGCCTTCGTTCACGGCTACACCCAATTTGGCCGCCTCCGTTGAAATACCAGCAAACGCTTCATTGACGGCTCGCTGTGTTCGACCAATCACATCAATGCCGTCAGCGTATGCTAGCAGTAGTACGGATGGCGTTCACACAAAACGGCAGAAAAGATCTTGTAGGCGATGTTCAGGAGACTTATTCCTCCGTAGTTGGCGCAGTTGAACGGGTCTCCTTTTTTGTGTATCGGGCAAACGATGCTGAGATTCCACTCGTCGGGCATGCTTTTCACCGACCATATCTTACAAATAAGCTGGTGCATGCGCCCAACCAGGTCATCTCCGGCTGCCTTAAAAAGTTCCGCGGACAGTCCGTCCGCCCCTGCAGCTTTGCTTGATTTTAACTTCGATATTGCTATCAGGTCGTGGAAACGTAATTCTCTACCATCATCGTCCGTTATGTGGGGTAGAATATTTTGCCTGGCAATGGAATTGGTGTTTTGCGTGCCGCTAAACAGTCTGCAGAAGTGATCTTTCCAGATTCTCAGCATCGATTGCGACTGTACTACGATTTATCCATCTTCGTCACGATAGGCTTCTGTCCGAAGGTTATATCCATTGGATAGTTGTTTTATCCGTTGGTAAAACTTTCGGATATTAAAAAACCTTTCCAGTTCCGCGATCGCGCGCTTTTCATGCTCTTTTTTATATTTGAGAAGCTGGTATTCTTCCGTTCGTAGACCTCACGAACTACTCTCGTCCTTCTCTGTAACGTCGCCTTTTACGCTGCTAGCTTCGCTGAGTGAGCCTGCCTGTACTCGTCGTCAAACCATGGGTTTTTTCCGGGTGGAATTTTAAAACTCAATAGATCAGATGCAGCATTTTTGATGGCGTTTTGGCAACGGTTACAACGGTTTTGCCAACGGTTCGCCTGGCAGGGTTGGACTCTCTGAGAGCTTAAAGGAGACTAGATCGGCAAATTTCCCAGCGGTCGATTGCTATTGTAGCTTTGCGACGTCCAACTGTTGTGGTCGTGCTCTACTCCGTTTTGCTACTGATATCCGTGATCTTACCTTGGCTACAACAAGGAAGTGATCGGAGTCAATGTTGGTTCCTCGGAATGTTCGGTCATAAGAATAGGGGAGGAGTGTCTACCGTCTATCGCAATGTGGGCAATCTGGTTAACGGTTGATTGATCAGGGGACCACCAGGTCCCTTTGTGAATGTTGAGGTGAGGGAATAGCGTGCTTGCTATTTATTTATTTATGTAAAAAACAATACAACAAGACTAAGCCTTATATTACAGCATTGCTTAGAGACTTGGCACACATATTTTGGCACTACATTAATATACATATAAATTATTAAAGGAGAAATTAAAAATTAAAAATATAGTTTAAAAATAGAAATCAAATATAGTCAGAAATAGAACACAAATAAAATTTAAAATAGAAATAAAATATAGTCAGAACTAGAAATAGAAATAGAAAAATAAATATAGTTTAAAATAAAATTCAAATATTGTCAGAAATACTCTAATAGAATAAACTTAAATATATGAGGTAATATAGAAGTTAGAAAATGTTATTAAAACTGTTTATAGAATTCAGAAATTGCAGATTTAAATTGGCTTGCATTACTAATTAATTGTATAGAAGGGGGAAGTTGGCTCCAAAGACGTACGGAATGTATAAAGAAATGTTGCTCAGAAGCGGTCTTGTTATGCTTGATGCTGTTAATTTTTTTTGCCCCTGCTAGATATTGAGAAGGAGTGTCTTTGATACAGATAATTAGGCTGTTTGGTATAAACAATTTTATGCAGCAAAAGAAGAACTCTATATTTTAGTAGATTATTAAACGTCATACTATATATCCGCGTCGCATGTCTTGAAATGCTGCAATTTATTTTAATCCCAAATATGTATCTTGCAATACTATTATATGTTATATTAAGTCACCGTTTGCTCACACTATCACAACTAGCAAATAGTTCGCAGCCATACATCAGGCTCGGCAGTATGTAGGTCTTAGCTAGCAACATTCGAATATGTAGTGGAGTATAGTGTTGCGACATCCATAGGCTTCTTACCACAATTACTTTTGATATGGTTAGACCAATCCAATTGTTTATTAAAAATTATGCCTAGGTTGTTCGCGGTATCAACAAATTTATTTACCTCGTCATTTATTTTTAATTGTGGTAAATATGTTGGGAAGTGTTTTGTGTTGCCAATAACCATAGCCACAGATTTTTTAGGATTTAAAGCAAGTCCATTAGCAGATGTCCATAAATATATTCGCTTTAAGTCTTCATTTATTAAGTTCATACAATTAACAACGTCTGATACGTTACAGCGGATATAGAGCTGCACATCATCCGCATACATTTGGATCTTACAGTGTTTAAGTTGTAGAGGTAGATCATTTGCGTATATTGAGTACAACAATGGACCAAGTATCGACCCCTGTGGTCGAATTAGATGTGTTTGAGCCGTAGGTAACTGATTGACTCGGACCACTAAGGTAAGAAGTTATTAACTTTAAAGCTGTTTCTGAGAAATTACACATGTGTTTAAGTTTGAGGCCAAGAATACTGTGTTCAACTGTATCAAAGGCCTTGGAGTGGTCAAGTAGAATTAGAAAGGATACTATATTACGGTTGTCTATTTGACTCCTGATTTCCTCCGAGACATCAATCAACGTAGATATGCAACTATGTTTCGGTCTTAACTCAGGCTGTCTAGAAGTAAGTAAATTTTCATACAAATAGCTGTGTATCTGCACATATATAGGTAAGCTTTTCGAAGACTTTAGACAGGTTTAAGGATTGGTATAATTTTGCATATATCCACGTAAATGGATATTCAACAAATGTATAAAATACAACAAGGTATATGAAAGGGTACGGTTTATAAACTTCATGCCCAACAGATTTAAATTTTAAGTCACAAAATGATTTAGACACCTTTCCTGCGTGAAGTGAGTGAAGCTGTTATGCAGGAAAACTCACGTAAGAAACGCTGCTCCAGTTTATAATCGACAAGTCGTCACATTTGTTATAAGAAAAAAATTATAAATCGTGCTTAGAGAAAATTGATGCTGACAGCTGTTCAAATAATTGCAATTTGGAATTCTTATTGACAAAGCATTAGATCTATCAATGTACTTGACGTGGTTGTTAAGTGAAGGGTAATTTTTATTTAATAAGTATAGCCAATAGAACTCATATCTTCCATTAGGCTCGTATCTTCCAAAATGTTTGCATTGCATACACCAGCCATTATTATATCATTGTGACCAAGAGTTCATATGCTAAGTTGCTCAAGGAAAGAGTTAATGTTAATATATTTGTTTGGTCTATATATATTTCCAATGAGCAATATTACATTGTTATTAATAAGCTCAACGAAAATACGAGTATATTCAATGCTATCTCCAAAAACATATTTATATTTTGTTTCACATGAAATACTGGATCTTATATACATGGCAACACCACCGCCTGTAGTTAAACTGTCAGAGCGATACAAATTATAGCCGCTCAGATTATAGACAATATCTCCAACCTCCGGATAGAACCAAAATTCTGAGACGCATATCACATTAACATTGGAATCTTCAAAAACAAGTTGGAATTTATCCATTGTGTTCTTTAAGCGCTTAAGACAGTATTCTTATCATAGATGTCAGATTTTACCTAGAGCCAGCCCCCAAATCATCAGAACATAATGTCATTAAAAAAGTTTAAACAATTTTCGTAATGCAAGCAATAGAGTGTTTTAAGACCTTAGAACAACGTTTTTGATTTGACAAAAAATTTGTTTTAACAATGACATTTTTATGATTACAAATTACAGCTATGAAAAGTTTTAGTAACATACAAATTATAACATTATTCAATAAATTCTCCTGATCGAAAAAAATTGTCTAATGAACTTAGCTCTTCGACGCTTCTTGCTATTTTATGTAAGCAGATCCACGACTTGTAAAAGCTGTTGATATTACATTATCTCTCTTCAATCGATATGCACGAAAAAAGGTTCTGTGATTTCCTGGAGTTAAGTTTTCATTGAAATAAAATGGAGAACTCCTATTGAAACCAAATTCGTTCAGACTGTAGTGTGTTTCGTTACCACACCTTATGTTGGTAACTTTTTTCCTTACTTGTCCACATTATAAGTGCTTGACTGTTATTTAATTAATTGTCCACTCTTCGAGTGTTTGATTGTTTAAGTTATTTTGCCTTCAGCATGTAACTTAATACGCATGCATATTTACACACACAGTGCAGCCAAGCATTTTCTTAAACTTCAACTTAAATAAACCCGTTTAAATAAATATATTTGTACCAAATGGTGATCCTGCCATCATCGAAGAAAAACTTAAAAACTTATTTCAAATTTTCAGATCAATAATCAATTCATATGTGAAAAAAAGGACCTTTTTTTTAAATCCTCAATGAAAGGAAGGAAGAAATTTATCGGCCAAAGATCAGAGCAAACGCAACAACAATCAACAAACGATACCCAGACTACCTAACCCAGTAAAGTCTACAACTGAGACATTTAAGCCAACAACCGAATTTCAACAATTTTTACTACCATTAGTACAGCCGACAAAAATTCTACTAAGCTAAAATTTCAACAATTTGCAGAAAATATTTTGGGTAAATTTTACATGATATTGAAATTTTTATTAGTAATTGCTACGCACTATTTATTTAAAATATTCTATTTATGATAATAATATTTTGACCTATAAATTAAAAAGAGAAAAGAGTCATTAATTAGCACAATTAACGTGGTAACGAAAAGTAAAAGTTTATTAAGTGGTTAATAAAAATCAATTAAACAAATTTTGAAATACTGCGATTATGACTTTATTTTTGAAAAATGTTTTACAATAAATCAAATCAAATTCTAAACATATCCTATAATTTTCTACTTTAAAAAAAGGAAATTCAAGCATTTCCTTAAAACTAACAATAAAATAAGCATATATCTACTGAAACTGCATTACTGCAATACGAGTCCCTCCAGTACTGCATAGAATTAAGTTTTATACCTCATACGGTCAAAAATTGGTACTGACCGGTGGATGACAGTAGCTAGTACGTCGGTGCATAACATTGTACAGAATCCCATTAATGAATCCGACTGTAAGAATGACATACTAAAATTTGTTTGGTAAATAACCAAACAAAAGACGAACGAGACGGTTCTAAAATAAATAAAGATTGATTTGCTTTAATGGCTATGTACATGGCATTCAATCCTTTATATTAAATTAATATAATTCTTACTTCATATAGCAAACGGTGCTATTTGTAAATCAATTTCATTCAATTTCAATCAATATAAAGAAATTCATCATTTTTTTGCAATGGGTGGAAATGAATCTAAAATTAAAAGCCCCAAAGCAAATGTGATAAACGAGATTACTGTAAAAGTAGACAACCCAATTATATATCATAATTATCATTTGTCTGCTTGGCCTTCAAATGGTTATCACGGTGTACCAACAACACAAACGATCTATAAAGAAAAATTACGTTAGATCAATATCGTTGGGTAACAACATGGACAAGGTCTAGATGACTTGGATACAACCCCTTCTCTCTGGCTCGAAATACCATAACTCCTCCTTTTATGTCATAAGAACTTGCAAATGGTCTGACTAGACATAATATATTATCGCCTGTCGTCTGCAAGGCCCCCCTTTATGTGACATATATTTTGCCAAATTTTGTGCGATTATTATCTGGATTCCAGAAAAATTCTGTACAACGCATAAACCCATACTCCACATAACTAATGGAATGGGAAGACATACTGCTTAAAGCAAAACTAATCAAGGAAGAATTCCTTTAATCCTGTAAATGCTTAAATATTAACCGAGATACGAAAGATGATACAGTTAATAAGCATTTAAAACATGATCGGTTAGAACAAATTCGTGTGCTATTTAACGTCAATTTTGCAAGACTTACCAAAGCACACCAAGCTGCATCTGAATCCTTTTACTTGGATGTACGCGAAAAATTAATAGCAGTTTCTATTTAATTAATAGAAAAGAGGAATAGAAATTGAAATTCCTATCTCTTTACACGAATCATTTAAATTAAATTCACCCCTACTTTCAATTAAAAATGATTTTAAAATGCCTCAAACAACAGTAGAATTTTTTGGGAACAGCTGCCAAAATACTCCCAACATTCGATGGTAGTGTTATAAATCTGCAAAGTTTTCTTGACGCTCTTACTTTTTTAGACACGATTAATTACTCACATGAAGTAGTAGCTGTTACCCTAATTAAAACAAAATTATTAGGTACAGCTAGAAATCTTATTTTTACTGAGTGGACTATCTTAGAAATAACCAGAAAATTACAAACTTCAGTCAAAGGCGAATCCGTTGAAGTCCTTCAATCCAGAATGCTCAATATCAAACAACAAGGCAAAACCGCTAATGCCTACGCTATCAAAATATAAACTCTTACCAAAAAACTTGAAACAGCCTCTATATCTGACGGACTACCAAATAACGTAGCCAAAAAATATGCAACACGCTCTGCAGTTTCGGCAATCGTTAAAAACGCCTCAAATGAAAGAAATAAACTGATAATGGAATCAGGCATTTTCACTGACATGATTGAAGTGATGTCAAAATTCCGAAATTTACGGTCAACCAAATTCAATTCTTGCGATTTATAATAATCGCTATAATAATGTTCCTAACGATAATCAACGTTATGGTAACAATAGAAATACCTACAAAAACCCTAGGAATCCTCCTAGAAATTTCAATAACAATTCTAATAACAACAACCAAAGAAATTTAAATAGAAATAACAATAGCGGTAGAAATCAATTTAGTAATCAAAATAACCGCAATAGTTATAACAATAATTAATTATAACAAGAATAATAACAATAATTTCTTGTAAAGCAACAGTCTGAGGTAATTTAGGAAAACTAGAAAGTAATGATTTAAATGTGTTAAATTTCTCAATACTTGAAGCACTTCTAATGTTGTAGCTTATTGCATTAAAAAAATTATATTTAATTCAGCTATATATTGATTAAACTTACAAAATTCTTCCAAATAATGATTTTTTATCATATTTAAAACTAAAACAATCTAATAAATAAATTTTAAACGTTATCTTCTCTGTTCCGTCTTGTAACAAGGCTCCTAAGTTGGTAGCCCGAAATCCACAAGTATCATCAGGCCTTAACCAGACTCGCCTGTATATTCCCTTTCAATCTAGTTCCTAACATAAAACAGACCTGTTGCAAGGCATTTTGCGGAATCGGTCCCCGTTCTGCCAATTAACTATTGGTGAAGGTTTGGCTTGATAATTTTAAAAAGCGTCATGATATTGGATTTCGGAAGTGAGTAGGGAAAGCGGCGGTGTAAGTTTTTAATGCTGGAATTTCTTTTATCAAACTTTCATTGTACTTTTATTAACTGACTGTAAAATTTTAAATTATCGTCTTATATACAAAAATTGGACAACGTTTTTCCTTTGTTCTTACATATGCTTCTCTTATCGCTAATTTGTGTTTACATCAAATGTAAAGCGTGTTTTTTTAGAGTATCACAACTTTGAGTTGGCACCACTGCTTTATTTGAGCACCCATTTAACAGCTGATAGTTGCTTTTTGTTTCGTTGGCTTTGAAATTTCATTATGAATCGACTTAGACCAGAACAACGCGTGCATATTATTGAAATTTTTAATTAAAATAATTATTCTATTCGTCATTTCCATTCAAAATTTTATTTTCCGATCAAGCCCATTTCTGGTTGAATGGGTAAGTAAGTAACCAGAATTGTCGCATTTGAAGTGAGGAGAATTCACAAACTTTTGTCGAAACACCGTTATATCCATAGAAAATTACTGTTTGGTGCGCTTTATGGGCTCGCGGATGATGGTCAGAATGTTACTGTCAATGGTGAATGGTATAGGAACATGATTCGAAGTTTTTTCGTACCTCAATTAGGTGGCATTAAGCTTGTTCATTTGGGGTTCCAACAGGACGGAGCCACATGTCACACAGCGGGCGCTACAATTGATTTACTCAAGGAAACTTTTGATGAAAAAATAATTGCACGTAATGGCCCAATTAATTGGCCACCAAGATCGTGTGATTTAACCCCATTGGATTATTTTCTTTGAGGTTATGTTACGTCACTTGTCTACGTCGATAAACCACAAACAATTGAACACCTGAAAATCAACATTCGAAGAGTTATCGGGGAAATACGGCCGCAAATTCTGCCAAAAGTTGTTGAAAATTGGTGTTCCAGATTGTGCCTTCTACCCGCCAGCCATGCCGGCCATATGGCAGAATTCATATTCAAACATTAATTTCATAAAATTTTCTTTCCAATAAAGCCCGTTTCATTCATATAAAAATATATTTCCTTGTTTTATTATGATTGAAGCTTGTGTCACTCTATAAAAATACCGTTCATGTACTATATTTATTATAAATACTTTTTACATATTCACATACGAGAGTGTGTACACAAAATATATTATTGGTTGTAATTAATTTGTATTGTTTATTATAGACATCTGCATCTGTTCTATGTAGACGGCTAATTAGATATGTTAACCTAAGTAAACAGTGTATACACAGAATTGCCTTTGTGGTTACGTATTTACATACATAGATAAATTATTATTTTATAAATATTTCTTCTTATTTTAATTTTTATATTATATTTTACATATTATTGGAAGAAGTACAGAAATATATATAACAGTAGAATTTAGCAATATAAAGATATAATTTAGATTTTAAGTTAAGCAAAAAATATGAAACTGAGTGTAAGAGTGCCAAACAAAGTTATTTAGATGCTCTAATTCTTTAACTCGAATAGCTTGGTCGTTAGCAGACACTTTAATATACACTAAGCTGTAGGTAGTAAAAGCATATGTTTATTCTTTTTAAGGCGGATAGGGGAGCCGAGAATATTAAAATTTGCAAACGTAAGATTTTTTTGACCTAGAATTTGCACAAATATGTCTTAATAGAAAGGAAAACTTGGAACTGAAGCATTTATAGTTTTACCGATTTCTTCAAAAATTTCATCAAAACTTTCATATTATAAAAAGATACCGAGTATTCAAATTCAAGTTCTGTTTGTTTGTTGCGGAGACCACATAGTAAACTATGAGTTTGACGTAATCTTGAGTTGAAAATTATACATAAAAAAAATTTTACTGCGAATATAATACAGGCTCATTTTCCACAAGTGTCTCAGTTTTTTCCCAAGAAGAAGTTTCATAAGTTCGCAACCGTTCTTTTTATAACGAGAAATTACGGTTTCGCGGTTTTTATATTAACGGAAGTTATACAAGCTATTTCTACGGTGGCATTCCCTTCGTTATACAGTCATTAATTTTCTTTTTATCCATAAAGTTGGCATATTTTACTCTCCTTCATATTGTACAAAGCTTTTTAACTTTTGTCTCTGAATGCGTAATTAATTACTACCAATTGCATTGTCTAGCCTATTTAAAAAAATGTTAAGCCTCCATTAGCATAAATCAACAACAATTGGTAATGGTTCAGAACATATAAGCAAAGTAAGGACCAAATCCTTGCAATAATAAAAAAATAGTTTCATTAAATTTTAAAAATTGTTTGTTTAATTCTCTTAATTTGAAAAAAGTTTCGTTTATTTTGGATAAAGTTTTATTTATTTTGAAATAGGTTTCGTTTAATTTGAACTGAGAATGCTAAGCATAACACACTTTTTTATTTAACAATAATCAATTTTTTCTCTTATATATAAATATTTAAATTAACTACAAATTTATTTTTTTTTTATTTATTAGAATCTTCATACACGTTTTCTTTTAAAGATAACATGTTATTTTCATTTATTATATGATTTGGTATTATATTGTATGCCAGCAGTCCTTTATAAAATAATGTTATTTTCATCTGAGTTCCTACTGCTCTCGTAATGTGGAAATCTTCAGAATTTCTTAGTTGATAAGGCAGTATAATAAATTAATGTTTTTGTCAATCACAAGTCCTAGGACTCTAACTTATTAATTTGTATAAATTAATCTACTGGTACCATCCGCATAAATAACTGTTTCAGATTTTTCAACATCCTTCTACTGCTAATGACTTGGACACCGTCGATTAAAGGAGAACTGACTACAAAGGTATTAAAGGACCAAACAGTATTCACGGACATTCAATTAGGATTCCAGGAAATAGTCAAAGAGACAGACATAGTAGCGCATATAATCAATGGAGAGGACTTATAATATATAGTGAACCATACACAAGGATATACTTCAGCAAGAACTACTAGAAATAAATTATTAACACTAATACCAAAAAGCAAGAGGCAAAAACGTGGTTTAATAAATGCAGTAGGAAGCATGTCAAAGTGGTTATTCGGCACATTGGAAGATTATGACAAACAGGACATTCATAACCACCTTTAACAAACGAACGAAAACGAAACGAAAAATAAAATAGACCATATTCAAGACAATATAGTTTCAGCTAAATACGGTATAATTCATCCAAACATTTTAACAAGTAATGAAATTTTAAAGTACGAAATAGACTATACTAAGCTTAAATATATTCAACTAGGAACAGCAATTTTTAATAACACGTACTCAATATTTGGTATTAAAATACCTAAATCATTTGTACAAGTAAATATAAGGAACATAATACCAATTCCTAATAAAGAGCATAACGAAATTGATGCCAAAACAGAAAAAATCTTTATGTATGAAAATAAAATCTATAAGTTCGAGGAAAATAAATACTTTGGACAATTAAAGCCTAGCACACATTGCGTCCTAAAAGAAAATTGTAAACTAATAAAAAGTGTAGAATTCGAAGTAATATCAATAGACATAAAAACAGTAATTGTAAAGAATGCAGTAAATATGTATATCAGTTCAGTACAAAACTATTGTAAATGGAAATTGTATAGTGCAATTTAATAATTGTTGAATAGAAATTAAAGATTATTATTGCTCTAATCTAATTGAAAAAGATGACACAAAAATTATAACAATTAAATACGAAAAAATAAAGAATTTCACAAAAAAACTTACTTTTACCGATATAATAGAAGAAAACAAAAACAACACACTGAACATAAATAAATGGAAGTATCATGGTAGTATATCATATGGGTGCAATTTTCTCTTAGCAATAATAGTAATTATCACTTTAATTGTTGTAATTATAAAACATAAATATATTCACATAAAAATTAATAAAAGAATTCAGGAGAACTCTGCTCTAAAGGGGGAGAAGTTACATATTATAATCCAAAAACAAACACTTACATATGTATATAAGAACAGACGATATTGATGAATACGTAACAAGCATAATAAACAAAAATAATAAACTGTAATATAAAACGTATTTCCTGTTTTGCAACATTTAACACACTTAATATAAAAGAATTATTAAGCAATTAATACAAATCATATTGCAGAATTATTATTGTGAAATTAATATTAAGAACGCTGAACAGGCAAATATGTACATTAGCTTGAGTCTCATTGTAATAATTGAAGAAGAAGTAAAGTGAGTTGTTGAAAAGCCCAGACTTGCAACGGTTTGCTTGCTCCTCAACGGAAATGTTCAAAATTAATTATTTTTTTAAAACTCTCTGACAAATCCGGAATACAAAATTCGCGCTCTGGTTGCATAGTATACGGCTCCATTTACATACATACATATATCGGTATTGATTTCTTTGGCCGAATATTAGTAACTGTGAATTGCCATACAGTTGTTTCTTTACATGATTGACTATTTTTTTTTCTCACAAGCATTTTTTCTTTTTCCGTGGATTTGTAACAGGAAAAACTTTTTTTGTATCTATAATTTTATTTAATAACTGCTATTTATTTGAAGAAAAAGGTGAAGGTTTGAATCCGAATTGTCTAATTTTCCCTGAATCCTTACGGACAAATTGCTTACATATTAATAATTATTAAACACGCTAAACCATGGGCTTATCAGTAGGTAAACAAATTAAACATATAAAAAATATTCATTGCGAACATATGTACATACATATGTATGTATATATACAATAAGTCGTTTTTTAACATATAAGTCGTTTTTTCGAGGTTTTTTCTCTTAAGTTCACTATTCTCATCGATTATATGGATCGGTACTTTATTAGAGGTTTTTGGTAATGTGACACTCATCTGATTTCTGCTGCAAATCGAATCTTCCTTGTGCTCGACATCTTCATTGAGGTATTTATTGCCCAAGTAAAATTCTTTTCCCATTTAAAATGTTCAGCTTCTTGGAGTTGTGTGTTGTTTACGTTCTTTTGTGATGTGTTCGGTACTGTGCTGTGAACTGTATTCAACGATGTGTTGTGGTAATTGTTTATGTTGCCTGGAGTGCTGTTGATATTCCGTGAGTTAACGCAGCATAACTGTTATCTGTAGTTATTTCCACTAATTACATACAATGCTTTTCTTGTGTTTACTTAGGAGTTCTAAAAATATTTTATAATCTCTTTTTAATGTGTCTTGGTTTCTGATCAATATTTAATTAAGTAATTTAAAATCCTTTATTTATTTTCGCTGAGGTGTTAATCTTTTGGTATTTGTCTTATGACTAATATTGTTTATGGTTAACTAATGGTAGATAACACTATCATCCTCATGGGAAACATTTAAATACCAAACTTCAGCTGCTGAAAAACCTAAAATTTTGCAACATATGATAAATATTAACTTATGTAAGAAAGTTTAATAAATAATTTATAATTACAAAACTTTCGTTTTATTACAACTTAGATATGTACATAAATTGTAAGATAGGGCGGGGCTAATACATCAAGACCACATGAATGCACAAATGAATTTCTAAGAAATGTAATTTTAATTCGGTGCAAATTTAAATAAAGGGTGGTTAAATTTCAAGGGCCGATGTTGATTTTGAATAAAACACAAACTATTTAGGAAATTATTGTAATTTTATTTTATTATGATGTATTGGTATTACTCAATTATGTATGGAACAAAATATCGGCCAAATGGGCGCCGCGACCTCGGCGGCACACCTCCATCCGATGGTCCAAATTTTCGATGACGCTGAGGCATAATGGAGGTTCTATGCCGTTAATGTGCCGAATTATCTGATCCTTTAGGTCTTGAATTGTTGCTGGCTTATCGACGTACACCTTTTCTTTCAAATAACCCCAAAGAAAAAAGTACAACGGTGTCAAATCACATGATCTTGGCGGCCAATTAACATCGCCATTACGTGAGATAACACGGCCATTGAATTTGTTGCGCAAAAGAGCCATTGTTTCGTTAGCTGTGTGGCAAGTGGCACCGTCCTGCTGAAACCACATATCGTCCACATCCATATCTTCCAATTCGGGCCATAAAAAGTCTGTTATCATCTCACGATAGCGAACACCATTCACAGTAACTGCCTGACCGGCCTCATTTTGGAAAAAATACGGCCCGATGATGCCGACAGCCCATAAACCGCACCAAACAGTCACTCTTTGTGGGTGCATTGGTTTTTCGACAATCACTCTTGGATTCTCATTCGCCCAAATGCGGCAATTCTGTTTATTGACGAATCCACTGAGGTGAAAATGTGCCTCATCACTGAAGATGATTTTCTTCGAAAATTGATCATCCACTGTTGCCATTTCTTGCCACCATTCTGCCCATTCACGACGTTTGGAATGGTCAAGAGGCTTTAGTTCTTGAGCCAATTGCACCTTGTAAGCGTGTAAATGCAAGTCTTTATGCATAATGTTCATCAACGACGAGCGTGAGAGGTGCAATTGTTGGGAACGACGACGAGTTGAGGTGGACGGCTCTTCAGCCACACTATCGCGAACAGCAGCAATATTTTCTGCAGTACGAGCTGTACGAGCATGCACTGGTGTTCTCACATCTTCTACAGACCCGGTTTGCTCGAATTTTTCCACGATTTTTGCGATTGTACGCACATTTGGACGATGAAATTGACCAAAAAAATTACGAAGTGCACGATATGCATTTTGATTTGAACTCCCATTTTCATAATAAGTCTGGATAACTTTAACACGTTGTTGGATTGTGTATCTCTCCATGGTTCAAATTGAGTAAGTCTGAAATAGAGAAATGTCAAATAAAATTCGGAAAAACACTTGGCGTTTAGGTGTGGTTCACATTCAACATCGGCCCATACAATTTAACCACCCTTTATTTACAATCGTACCACAATAAATCATGTAGTTATACCCTACAAGAAAAACTATCGGTCACATTGTTTCATGTTCTTTATTTACACATAAATTGTATGAATATAAGAAACTTCTTTGAGTTTCTTTATATTTTACTAGCAAAACACAAACGAAACTGACGAAAACAATGTACGAGTACATTCAAAACCTACATTCACATGCATATTATGTACGTACAAATGTGTGTATTTTTTTTTTTTAATTGTGCTCTCTTCTTTCTGATTTCGCTCAAAAACACAGTAATTTTTGTTTTCCTTTGTTGCTTTCCTCATAGCATTACAAACGCACAAAATTTCTGTTTTGCTTAAATGTTCGACGCGATACATCTTTATAAATTTCTCAAAACGAAAGTGTAATTCAACTTATATTATTTCCAAAATTATTTAATTTTTCCTAAGAATTGTTGTTGAATAATCGGTAATAAATCAAATTTCAACATAAGTTTGTTTTGTTCCCAACACCAGTAACGGAAACAAAACACACTTTGATTAGATAGCGAAAACCGATGAAAGAAAATTGTTTATTATAATTTTCATTAACAAGCGAAAACCAATTTTAATTTAGCATATATTTAGTTAAAGTAAAAATTTAACCAACAAATTAAAAAGGAGAAAACTTTTATCTCTCCAAAATAGAAACTATAAAAAGAAGATAAAGTTTAAAACTTATTTTTTATTGTTGTGAAATATGCCCAAAAGAAAAGTGAAGTGAAACCAAATATAAGTAAAATGTCCTAAACCTGGAAAGAAACCCACAAAAGGTTTTAAAAGTGAAAATTTGATTTACAAAAAATAAAAGTTGAAAATATTCATTTCTAAATCAAAACATGGTTGCGTAAAATTAGCCAAGAAAATAGGAAACAAATCATTCGTAGAACAAGAAACAAGAAGTTAAAGTACTAAAACATCTACCAGAACTCTAGAAAATACATAAGGAATTCTTCATCAAAAATTAAAAAATTGAATAAAATTTTACTTTATATAAATTCCATTAGATAAGAAAAATGTATGTAACAGGAAAATTTCAAATTGAAAAAGAGTAAGAATTAATTATTGAATTATACACTTTAATAGAAGAAGAAAGGGAAATTCTCAGAAAATTTTAACGAATAATAACACAAAAATAAATTTATAAACTAAATATTTGGAAAATAAAATAGCACAACGAAAAAAAACATAAGAATATAAAGAATTTAATTTTTCCAAGGAAGGGATTTTAGGAAAAATAAAAATTACAGAACAAAACCAACCTCTATTGAAGTACCTAAACATGCTTCCGGACTTAGGTGGCGACTATCTCGATCTACAGAAAGAGGACGAAAATTTTCATTTTTTGCCTCAAGGAATTTCTATATATTAAGGTTAAAACCCAGTTCCGACATCTGAAACTTATAATAGATACAAGTGCAACCAACTCCATTTTAAACCCTAATATATTTTGTGCGCGGGATGGTCCAGTGCACTCAGGGCAAAGTTGTTGATTGCTCTCAACCTGGCGAGAAGATAGCAGCGATCCCTGAAAATGGACTGGTCAAGCTGACATACTGCCTCCTCGGGGCGCCCCTGGATAGCCTCTACAGCACCCGCTTAGAGGTGAACCAAAGTGTGCAGTGATTCCCTTCTGTCCAGGGGTGTAAACCAGGACCTGGTCGTCCAGGTTTCGGGGGTTTTGCGTGGGGGTAGCTTCCCTACCGTGTAAAAACACATTAGTTTTGATACAACTGATGTGTCGTCATGCAGGCTGTGTTTTCCGATGATTCTAGCGAAGATGTCTTCCTTGCACAGCTTTGCATTGAAATCTCCCAGGACGATCTTGGTGTCGTAGCTGGGGCATTGATCGTATGTTGTTGCTAGGAGGTTATAAAAGTCATCCTTGCTGTCGTCATCTTTATCCTCCGTGTGGGGCGTGGGCGCAGATTAAGCTAATGTTGCCGAGTATAGCCTTGATGCGAATTGTAATGAGGCGTTCACTCACTTATTTAAAGTTTAAGACTCTTGCCTAAGTCTGCTTCGAACTACAAACCCGCACCCAAACAAGCGCTGTCGTCGCGGTTTTTTGTAGCAATCACCGTAATAGATGTCGCAGTTTCTCACTTTCTTTTTGCCTGGTCCATCCCATCGCACTACCTGGATGGCGGTGATGTCAGCCTTATAGGCTTCCAGGACCTCTGCAAGCTCATCGGGTGCACGTGGTCTGTTCAGGGACCTGACATTCCACGTGCAGAACCGAAAATCGTTATCCTAATTTCGTTGTCCATGGTCGTCAGTAGTAGGCTTGTCCATATTTATTTCTTGTTGTTATTCCTGAACTGTTAACTTCTTTTTAAATGGTAGGGAAGTGCCTCCCACACACAACCCCCGAACCTGGAGGATCGGGTCTTTGTTTAGACTCCTGGACAGTGGAATTTGCTTCATACAGAGGGTGCTGTAGGGGCTATCCAGCAACAACAACTTTACCCTGGATGCACTGGCTTATGCCCCTCTCTCTCTCTCTCTCAATTTGCTTAAAAACTAAATTATTATAATAAAGGCGATATCCGGACCACTAAGAATTAAAAAGAAAATTCATTTTCGAAAATCGAAGAAAAATCATTTTTTCACATGAAGAAAGTGGATAGAAACACAGCTATTACCTTGCGCAAAAATCACCTTAACCCAACACAGTTAAACGCTGTATTAATTCAGGGAGAATTTTATACAATATTTAAAACAACTTTTGAAGATTTGTTAACGACTAATTAACATTCAAGCAAGTAAGATGTTTCCTCCAAACAGAGGATATAGAAGACGAGGAATTGTTAACTGATATAATAAAAAGGGAGCATCTTGATAAAACTCATCGAGGTATTCAGGCAGTATTTAAAGAATTAATTACACGTATATACAACCCACAATGGAAACTAAAAATTATCCAACTGTGATATTTATAACCTAGAAAAATATGATAGGAAGCCTCCAAAGGTACCATATAAAATCACGGAAAGTTCATCTAAATACGGGAAATCATCCATAATGATGTATTTTACACTTTAGGAAAAAATTGTTTATGCCAGCAATTGATCAATTGCTATCATACCCATGCAAGATACAAAATACAATACTATAAGACTTATGTTAAAACTAAAAAGAAATATTAAGAGAGAGATAACCCAACCATAGCGCCTAAAACATGACTTCTTTTCAGATGACGACTTGGACTTTAATATTTACTTTTATAGCCCCGGCAGGTGCACAATACTTGTATATTCAGACTTAACGAATAATAATATAACCGTTATATATCCCAGTTAAATTAGACGAAATTAGACCTATAGAAAGTTACTCCAAAATAATACATATTATGAATATGAGCATGTACGAAAGGACACTCCAATTGGTTACAGAGAACGTAGACACTTAAAGCAACCACGACAGATACTAAAACACTATTTGACACAGTTATCAAAAACTCTTTAAAACAACTTTATGAAAATAGCGGACTTATAACCAACACAATACATATCCTACCCATGTGAACCATTTCTTCTCGACACAGACAAAGAATGTAATGGACTATATCAATACACAAAAAATTTGTGTAGAAAAGTACTTAGACCAACCCAAAAATATTTTCCAGAATAAGATTGCAACGTTAGAGGACGAAGTAACTTTTGTGCAACACATTTACTAAATTAATAACCATATAGCACTTCTACGTGACCATATTAACGACATAGGACAAGTAATATTTTCCAGCAAATTAGGAATTATCCCACTACCACTACGTCGGCAGTTCTAAATAATAAAAAAAATTTAAGATACCCTTATACTCAAAAGAAACTCTTTGCAAAATTACTTTTGAACCAATCCCAAACATTAAAAATAGAACACTAGCGTTAGAATCATATACGGTTCTCGAAGAAAATTTAGAGATAAATTTAATTAAGATAAAAAATGATTGTATCAAAAATAGCATATAGGTACGTTAATTCCCAATGAAAAATTCCGAAACATAGGATGTAATAAAAATACTTCCTGGATTACTAATATTGTATTTAAAATGTTTACCAAAATATTATACATATGTATGTAGCTGTAATGAAAATTAATTAAAAATAAAGGGAACAATTTTTATTAAATTTGAAAATTGTAAGATCTCAACTGAGACAAAAATTATACTTAACTAACTTAACTTAAGAATAAAAGATAAAATAATTCTACCAAATATTATAACAAAAATCAAAAGTAATAATAATATAATAATGATTTAAATCTTGAAACATTATACCTAAAACAAATTAAATATGAAGGAAATTGGAACCATATACTGTACCATAATGGAAAACAAAAACTATAAGTTTTTCCGTTGATATTGTTATTATTTCATACTTTATAGTTCTAATTGTTATACATATATTTTATAAGACCAAAAACTATTTTTAATGCTTAGTCGGAACCTCAATCAAACGGTGGGGGTGTTATAATGTCACACGTTATTCCCTTGACACGAGCTAATGTAATTTAATAAGCATATACATATGCATACAAATTAAATTTTAGACATTACTTCTTTATTCTGTTCCAACCTTAAGACTAAGCATTGATTAAAAACTACTCTTAAAAATAATTATCCAAAGCTTTTCATTCCAGCGACAAATCGATTAGCTCAGCTATCGGTTTGATTGCGACATTTTTTTGTGTTGCGATCGACAATGAAAAATATCAATCAGCACAAACAGTTTTTTATTCCAGAAAATCAGTAAAAGCCAATATGCTGCAATAAGTAAATTGAAATATGATATTTGGTTTTACAAAAAATTTAAAATTGAAAACGTTTTTAAAAAGTTTAAATTTGGTTTACACCGTTTCCTTAACTTACATACATTCCTTAATTTGTTTAATTGTAACGTTTTGTTTCTTTATTGCAAGAATGTAATTTAATTTTTTATAGTTATTGTCCAATTTAATTTCAGACATTTTTCTTAAAAATACTTTTTAAATTAATTGCACTTCCGTTCTCAAATTTTCCTAAGAAGAATTGTTGTTGAATAATTGGTAATAAATCAAATTTCAACATACTAAGTTTGTTTTGTTCCCAACGCCAGTAACGGAAACAAAACACTTATGACTAGAGCAAAAACCGATGATAAAACATTTTTTATTATAATTTCAATTAATAAGCAAAAACCAATTGTGAAAAGAATTAATATAATAAAAAGTCAGTAGATTTGCAGATAATCAATCAAACAACAAAAATACATATGTTTAATAATTTTTTTTAACTGTGACTTTCAATATTAAACTGCCACACAGTATGTTAACACGAACTTGTAGATTTTTTGCACAATATAGAAGGAAATAATGTACTTTTTGTGATATTCGTAATTTCATTGGGCGAAGAGGAACTTCACTTGAATTCTTAGCGATAATGGAACAAATTTTGTAGGCTCTGATATAGAGTTACGTAAAGCCCTAACAGGTGTTGATCGAAATGAATTAGTAAAAACATATGCTGCAGCCACTTTAAAATTATTCCGCTAGGCCCCACATAGGAGGCGCATGTGAACGCCTAGTTCGCTCATTGCAAACGATTTCATACAGACTTATGCCGTCGAGGCACCCAACTTATGAACTATTGCTAAGCATGTTTTTTGAAGTTGAAAATATTACAAATGCCAGATCGAAGTTATAGCGGAAGCTGTAACTCCGAACGATTTTTTGATGGGAAGCTCTAGTGGACTAAAACCTCTAACTTTGTTCAACCACAGCGTGACTATATTGAGAAAAAACTGGTTAATTTTTCAGCAGTACGCAAATATATTTTGGAGGAAGTGGATAACTGAAAATTTAACAACGTTGACCTGTTGGACAAAATGGTATAAAAAATCATTTTTTAAATTGAGAATTAATCAATTTTATAAATTTTTTGCTAGAAAATTCAAAAGCAAGCTACTAACTTCACCGCCCAAAATATTTCTGTACTGACAGATTTCTAGATTGCGTGAGTTACGTTGTTTCAGTAAAAATAAAACAATAATAATTGTATAAAAGTTAGTAAACAGAAAGTAAGTATTAATTAGTACAAAAGTGTTGCAATGTTTTATTCTGCTGACTTTAAAAATTTTAAATTAAAGAGAGAAATTATTATTAGTAGTTTATATGAATACAGTTTAGTTTGTAAGAATAATGTTTTATATTGCTGAGTTAACTATTTAAAATTCAAATGAAAATTTTATTAAGTGTGTCAATTGGGTGGAATCGAATAAAATAAAGTACAATAAGAAAAAATTGGATTGGTATCTTCTGGAAATAAACTAAATGATTTGTTGTTGTTGTTTTATTGGTGTCTTCTGGGTTTTGGTGGGGGCTGATGTGACGACATAACTCCTCCCCCCTTAGAGTAGAGCGATGGCCCCAACGAACTTGGTGTGGACAGAGCGGTTTCAGTGGACTCAGGATAATACCGAATTCTGGGATTTCTCCATAACAGAATCAGGCTAGTGATAGTTAAGGTGATGAATATCAGCGTAGTTCCCGTTATTATGTTTCTTCTTTGAATTGCATCTTTTCTTAATTTCGTAATATCAATTTTGTTAATGAAGCTGTAATCTTTGACTTTTTCCAGGCTTAAAGTTTCTGTTATTGTTGTTATTTGCACTTTCTCTAAATTTGGTGGTGCTAAGAAATTGTGTCCCAATGGGCTGAAGGGTTGCCTTTATATGTTGTTCCCGCTAACGTGACGGAACAATTCGTGTAGTGGAGAAGGGAGGTTCCCTGTGGGCCCCACATCTTTCACGGGACATATTGGTGTTTTCTTATTCAAGATTCTACCAATACATTTGACCTCTTGCAATAATACACGTTTTCTCGTTCAACTTCCTGTAATCAATGACCAGTCTCCATTTCGTCTTCCCCGAAGCATCTTTCTTCTTTTGAACAATCCATACTGGAGAGCTCCATGGGGAAAAGCTGGGCCTAATAATCCCCTGCTACAACATATCTGATATCTGTCTCCGAACTTCCTCTTTGTGAACGAAAGGATACCTGTAAGACCTAGTATAAATAGGAATATCGTCCGTTGTCCTAATTCTGTGTTTTATTTCATTCGTAAACGTCAACTTTTCATCCTCTCTATAAAAGATATCACTATATTTAGAACATATTTTCAAAAGTTTTTGGTTTTCTTCGCTATTCAGATGTTCCGTTCGGAGTAAGTCAGATAAATTTGCAATGCGTTCATTGTTTGATTTGTAATGCATAGCCGGAATTGTGTAATCAAGCCAGTTAAGTTTTTACTTTGTAAAAGCAGTGATCATTAAGTTATACAATTTGATAGAGTCAATGTGCTATAATGTCATAAAGTCAGAAAGTCACATAATGAAAATGAGTTTAGAATGGCTATTGTGCAAAAATTACGCAGTTTATCAGGATACCACGAAGAGGATGTGAAAACCACAATTCACTTCATTTACTTGCAAATTAATAAAAAATGGCTTGCCTCAAAACGAACGGCAAAAACCTTTATGGAAAAGAACTCAGACTGGCTAAATGGAGTAACAACTTTTGAAAACATAGAAGATCCGCATACATCTGCTGACAGCAAAAGAGGAAGACCTACAAAAACTATAAACAAAATCAAACCCCAATAAAATATACCTACGCAATAATAACACTGTTAGAATTTTTTGGGCGTATTTTACTGAAAATCACCCTTTTAAGCAGGTAGGGCCTGCATTAAATGTTTTTGTTGTTATGAAATTAGGGAACAAAATTCTTTATAAATAATAAGATCATCACTTGATAATTTCAAATTTGTTACTTTGTTTTGACATGTTTTGCATAAAAAATTGGAAAAACTAAATTCCATTTACAAAAATGAAATAAAACATCCACAATGGCTGCATGACTTTGGGCAAAACTGGGACACACGGGTCTTATTTTCCTTTTGGTCTTTTATCATTTAGTGGTGTCCGTATAGGGTTATTTTTTTCGTGTTGCAATTGTGTTATATATTACATAGCATTAATATTAAAAATATTTCAAAAATGTGTATTTATAGTAAAAATAAAAAATATTATATTACTCTAACATGTTAAATTACAGTGGTATTTTTTTCTGGACTTCCTTATGAGAATAACATTTAAAGCACCAAAAGTTGTGTTTGAAATGTTTTTTAAATTTTAAAAAGATCATAACTTCAAAAGATATGAATTTTGCGACAAAAGAGGTCAAAAGTTATTACCGTGCCCAATGCCTATCAAAATGCGGGAGCACTTATTTTGAAACTAAAGGACTTAAAATGGAAGTGATTTTTAACTATTGGATATATCTTGATAACTTAAAAAATTATGGTTTTTGCGATGAGAAAGCCACTGTGCGTAGTACCCTGTGATCATATGGACATGCAGGTTAGTTATTTTTTAGCGAAAGCGGTTATCTTTGAAATGCTTTATACATTTTTAAAACATCTTTATTATGTACTTTAAAGTTTATTATCTTTGTTATGAAACAGTGCCGCGGCTAACCTATGACTATCATGCATATTGAAGCTTGAGGAGTCTTCTTTCAAATTCTTTTTAAAATTTTTAAATATCTTTATTACTTTAAAACTTATGATTTTTGCAACGAAAAAAGTCAAAAGGCCCCACTGTGCAACGTCCATTTGCCGCCCAACACCTTTTTGATAACTTCCTTCTGCAAAAAAGCGTAGACATGCTGCCAGCTTCACAACCGACGGAATCGCTGTAGACTTTCTACCTGGTAAGCAGTTCTGGACCAATATATCTAAAAGGTATTTAAAAGCTTCTTTGTTCACTCTGAAATGTTGTTGGAACCTGCAAAGAATTTATTTAAATACATACTGCCAACAATTCTTCATGTTTTCACTTACATTACTTCCGATAAACACAGTGGATTTGATGTATCTCTCAAATTTCTTCTTCTAATTTGCTCCAATAATTTTTTATCTTCTTCTATTAACTTAAATCGGAGTGAAATACTATGCATTTTACTGAAGAAGTATTTCTTCCACATTACTAATGAATTCGTGGAGCAGTCTCGGGTTACCATCAAATTTGGGTAGGTCCTTGATGGCATCCGGAATTCGAAGTGAGTTAAAAATGTCATTACTAGTCATGTTGTTACTATTAGCTGTCACTTGAACCCCTGCTGTACTTGGAACTTCTGTATTCGAAAGCATATTAAAATCTAATCTAATGTCCTCGGATATAACGGGTAGGCTTCTTGACTTAAAAATCTTAAAACTTTTAGGATATGGAAGAAATCGAGATTTGTTACTCATCAAATATATATTAAACTTTTTTTATTTGCATAAGATAATTTGGTTCCAATTGATAAGAATTTGTAATTAAATAATGCCGACACAAAATAATTTAATTCGAATTATTATATATTTTTTTTTTATTTAACTTTTTCACTATCTTTTCTATCTATCTTTTCTTTTCCTTATTTTCCTTCCCGTAATTCAATAAACCACTCAGTACTTAGAGATCCCCTATGAGAATTGTTTAGGTCCTTTTTCCAACTTGTACGACCTTATACCAATATGCTCTTGATATTTGTTCTCCGTCCGATATTCCCTCGAATTTTGAACAGGGGCTTCTTATGTGGTCCAAGGATTTTTATTTGATTATTAACAAAGATTTTATTTTGTTAGCACTTGAATTTAAGCTTCAACCCGAGCCGTTGGCTTTCCGACTGCGCCAGTTACGTTAGTTACGTTGTTTCGTTATTGCACCAAATAAAACACTTGATCTTCTTGAAGTTTACACCAATAATAATCTTTATTTTAAAATTAACTTAACATGAAGGTAAGTAAATGAAATAAATTTGATGACTCAAGAAAAATGCAATAAAAATAAAACAATAATAATTGTATAAAAGTTGATAAACAGGAAGTAAGTATTAATTAGTACAAAAGTGTTGCAATGTTTTATTCTGCTGAATTTAAAATTAGAGGGAGAAATTATTATTAGTAGTTTATATGAATACAGTTTAGTTTGTAAGAATAATGTTTTATATTGCTGTTAACTATTTAAAATTCAAATGAAAATTTTATTAAGTGTGTCAATTGGGTGGAATCGAATAAAATAAAGTACAATAAGAAAAAAATAAATTGAATGATTTGTTGTTGTTGTTTTATTGGTATCTTCTGGAAATAAACTAAATGATTTGTTGTTGTTGTTGTTTTATTGGTGTCTTCTGGGTTTTGGTGGGGGCTGATGTGACGACATAACTCGTGCAGGAAATGTATATGCACTGCAACTGGAGGTGGAAAGAAAAATAGATAAAACAAAATTTTATAATATTACATAACAAGTTCTCTGGTAATTGCATCAAAATGCGAGTAATATATATATTATATAATATATACATATATATCAACTATTAGTTTGGCTGGTGTAATCAGATAGAAAATCTTTAAATACATGTGGGCACGTAAACAGAAATTTGTTTCTTTAAGTAATCAAGATTTTGGAACTTACAAATGCTTTGAATTTTATGTTTTAGTATTCTTTAAAAAATGAGCTGTGATAAATATTTTCATTTGTTATTAATTTTTTTGTTACTTCTACTAATTTGAATACTTATGCACACATATGTATGTATTATACATACATATGTATATATTTATACAGAATTTATTTATTTTTTCTTTAGTTTCCTTTTTTATTATTATTTATTGTATGTAAAATATGTATTGTAGTAAGGCATTTAAATAAACGAAGAATTTAATATTTCAATGGCTAAAAATGTTTTTCAATAAATATGCGCAATATAATATTTCTCTTCTTGCAGATATAGTTGGAAATTAACATTTACCACACAGGGAGTCTTTTTCATTCAAAGCCATATTGTGGAGATCTCTAATACTATTATGACTGCTGTCACATTTTTAAAACTCACAGTCAATTCATCAAGCAGACAGCGGCATCTTTTCTTCCAAGCCACGAAATAACACTCCACTGAATTTTCGGTAGCAATGCGAGCAACATTGTAATTTAATTCTTTATTAATATTGGGGCGAAGTATGGAGGAAAGCATTATGGAATAAGGTTGTATCCCGAATTTTCAAGCAATCGACATGTAAACTCTTTCTTTTTGATTTATTAAAAATCCAGCAGTGTAAAAAATTTGAAATTGAAAACAATAACAAATTTTAAATACATAATTTTTTTCTTCGAAATGTTAAGATTAAAGTTTTATTTGATGACTGAATGCACGTATGTATGTACGTATCAGTATGTTTATTTTATTCAAGGCATTACATGATCTAAAAAGTATGTAGTGGAAACCGATGAAAAAAGCTAAGAATTTAGCCACATATACAGAAACGGCCTTCAATGGGAGAAAACGGTAATTATTGATACTTGCTCAGATGATATTGATTGATAACTGCGTGTGTGTCACATTGTGCTTCCATTTAGATTTCAAAATCATTAACATTACCTTAGGAATGAAATAAATGGATTCTTTTTGCAGTAGTCAGTTATGTTAGAGTTTTCAAATGTCACATATGTTACTGATCGTGGAAACAATATTATTAGAGCTCTAAAAGATATAACCAAGTTAACTGTAATGCAAAAACTAATGCAGCAGCTGCTGAAAGACGAAGTATGTTAAGGGACATCAAATTTTCAAAGTGCTTCAATCAACCACAGAATGTCTTCCTTATTTTCTTAGTTCAAAATCACGAACCTGATATTGTGGCCTTAAAGGAAAATAGAAAATATTTTTACATATGTTATTTCTGATTTGATTATTTATTTTTTGGCTCTGCTTGATATTATTAAGAAGCAGAGTCTTTTATGTAGGTAATTAGGCTGTTTGGTATAAACAATTTTATGCAGCAAAAAAGGAACTCTACATTTTAGTAAATTATCAAAAGCCATATTACATATTTGTGTTACATATCTTGAAATGCTGCAATTTCTTTTAATCCCATATATGTATCTTGCAATACTATCATATATCACATTGAGTCTGGGTTTGCTCACACTATCCCAACTAGCAAAAAGTTTGCAGCCATACATGAGGCTCTGCAGTAGGTAAGTCTTACCTAGCAACATTTAAATATGTGCTGGAGTATAGTATTGCGCCATCCATAGGTTTCTTAACATCCCAAATGTCATAATACAATTACTTCTGATATGGTCAGACCAATCCAAATGTTTATTAAAAAGTACGCCTAAGTTTTTTGCGGTATCAACAAATTTAATTACTTCGTCATTTATTTTTAATTGTGGTAAGTATGTTGGTAAGTGTTTTGTATTGTCAATAACCATAGCCATAGATCTTTTAGGCTTTAAACCAAGTCCATTACCAGATGTCCATAAATATATTCGCTTTAAGTCTTCATTTATTAAGTTCATACAATTAACAAAGTCTGATACGTTACAGCGGATATAGAGCTGCACATCGTCCGCATACATTTGGATTTTACAGTATTTAAGTTGTAGAGGTACATCATTTGCGTATATTGAGTGCAACAATGGACCAAGTATCGAGCCCTGTGGTACCCTTCTAAGCATTGTGCAAGAATTGGAAGTGCTTGAGCCGTACGTATTGATTGACTACGACCACTAAGGTAAGAAGTTATTAGCTTCAAAGCTCTTGCTGAGAATTTACACATGTATTTAATTTTTTTTGGGGGGGGGGGGGGGGTGGGCCAGTGCACTCCGGGCAAAGTTGTTGATTCCTCTCAACCTGGCGAAAAGCCAGCAGCGATCCCTGAAAATGGACTGGTCAAGCTGACATACTGCCTCCTCGTAGTGCCCCTGTATAGCCCCTACAGCACCCGCTTAGAGGTGAACAAAAATATGGAGCGAATCGCTCTGTCCATGGATCTAAGCCAGGACCCGGTCCTCCAAGTTCGGGGGTTTTGCGTGAAGGTAACTTCCCTACCGTGTAAGAACACATTAGTTTCGATACAACCACAAGAAGAAAATAGAAATACGGATGACTCTATTGCTGACGACCAGGGACAACGAAATAAGGATAACGATTTTCGGTTCTGCACGTGGAATGTCAGGTCCCTGAACAGACTACGTGCAGCCGATGAACTTGCGGAGGTCCTGAAAGCCTATAAGGCTGACATCACCGCCATCCAGGTAGTGCGATGGGATGGACCAGGCAAAAAGAAAGTGAGAAACTGCGACATCTATTACGGTGATTGCTACAAAACACCGCGACGACAGCGCTTGTTTGGATGCGGGTTTGAAGTTCGAAGCAGACTTAGGCCAGAGTCTTAAACTTTAAATACGTGAGTGAACGCCTCATTACAATTCGCATCAAAGCTAGACTCGGCAACATTAGCTTAATCTGCGCCCACGCCCCACACGGAGGATAAAGATGACGACAGCAAGGATGACTTTTATAATCTCCTAGAAATAACATACGATCAATGCCCAAGCTACGACACCAAGATCGTCCTGGGAGATTTCAACGCAAAGCTGTACAAGGAAGACATCTTCGCTAGAGTCATCGGAAAATACAGTCTGCATAACGACACCTCCGATAGCGGACTCAGGCTGCTAGACTTCGTAACGGGGCGAAACCTCACTGTAGAAAGCACGCGATTCCCTCACCTTAAAATCCACAAAGGGACCTGGGGGTCCCCTGATAATCAACCGTCAACCAGATTGATCATATTGCGATCGACGGCAAACACTTCTCCAGCATTCTTGATGGCCTTGTTGTAGCCAAGGTAAGATCACCGATATCAGTAGCACAACGAAGTAGAGCACGACCACAACAGTTTGACGCCGCAAAGCTACAATCGCAATCGACCGCTGGGAAATTTGCCGATCTAGTCTCATTTAAGCTCTCAGAGAGTCCAACCCTGCCAGGCGAAACAACCGATGAGGAATGGAACCGTTGCCAAAATGGCATCAGAGATGCTGCCTCTGATGTATTGGGTTTTAAAATGCCACCCGGAAAGCGAAGCTAGCAGCGTATAAAACGACGTTTAAGCCGGTATTCTTGGCTTCTTAAAAGAAAGAAGAAAGAGCATGACGGGTAAAACAACTATCCAATGGATATAAGCTTCGGACAGAACCCTGTCGTGACGAGGAGGGACAAAGTAGTAGAGTCGCAATCGATGCTGAGAATCTGGAAAGATTACTTCTGCAGACTGTTTAGCGGCGAGCAACACACCAATTCTATTGCCAGGCAAAATATTCTACCCCACCTAACAGACGATGATGGTAGAGAATTACGTTTCACCGACCTGAATGAAATCAAGATAGCAATATCGAAGTTAAAATCAAGCAAAGCTGCAGCGGCGGACGGACTGTCCGTGGAACTGTTTAAGGCAACCGGAGATGACCTGGTTAGGCGCATGCATCAGCTCATCTGTAAGATATGGTCAGAGGAAAGCATGCCCGACGAGTGGAATCTCAGCATCATTTGCCCGATCCACAAAAAAGGAGACCCCTTCAACTGAGCCAACTACCGAGGAATAAGTCTCCTGAACATCGCCTACAAGATCTTCTCTGCCGTTTTGTGTGAGTGCCTGAAACCATTCGTGAACAGTTTGATAGGTCCTTATCAGTGTGGTTTCAGGCCGGGGAAGTCCACCATTGACCAAATTTTCACACTACGGCAGATCCTGGAAAAGACCCAAGAGATGCAAATCGACACCCACCACCTATTCGTCGATTTTAAGGCCGCATATTACAGTGTTTATAGGGACGAGCTATACGAAGCCATGTCTAGTTTTGACATTCCTACTAAACTCGTCAGGCTGTGTAGGATGACGATGGAGAACTCTCGCTGCTCCATCAAAGTCGGTAACGAATTCACCGAGACCTTCAATGTCAGAAGGGGATTTAGACAAGGCGACGCACTGTCATGTGACTTTTTTAACATAATTCTTGAGAAGATCGTGCAAAACTCACACGCCAACAACAGAGGCACGATCTTCCAAAAGTCCGTCCAACTGCTAGCATACGCTGACGACATTGACGTGATTGTCGAACAAAGCAAGCCGTCAATGAAGCGTTTGCTGGTATTTCAACGGAGGCGGCCAAAATGGGTCTAGCGGTGAACGAGGGCAATACGAAGTATATGCTGTCATTAAAAAAGGACGCGCAACACCGACGACTGGGCCAGAACGTCACCATAGGCAGCTATAACTTCGAGGTAGTGAAGGACTTCGTCTACCTTGGCTCCCAAGTCAACAATATAAACAACATCAGTACCGAGATCAAGTGCAGAATAACTCTTGTAAATCGCTAAGTTTGTTGGTTGAGGCCCAGGTTCACCCCGGACTGTAGCGCCAAAGGAAGAAGATTTAAGTTTGAGGCCAATAATACTCTATTCAACTGTATCGAGGGCCTTAAAGTGGTCACGTAGAATTAGAAAGGATACGATATTACATTTGTCTATTTGACTCCTGATTTGCAACTATGTATCGGGCTAAACTCAGACTGTCTAGCAGTAAGTTAAGAATTTTCATACAAATAGCTGTTTATCTGGACATAGGTAAGCTTTTCGAAGACTTTAGAGAAAAGAGCAAAGTCGCTATGGGCCGGTAGCTCTTGTCAGGTTTAGGGATTGGTATAATTTTGCATATCTCCACGTAGATGGATATATAGATGTTGTAATAATAGTATTCAACAAATGTGTAAAATACAACACGGTATATGGAAGGTTACGGTTTAAAAACTTCGGAAGCATTCCATCATGCCCAACAGAGTTAAATTTTATGTCACAAAATGATTTAAACACCTGTTCCTGCGTGAAATAAGTAAAGTTGAAACACCGAAACTCTTGAGGATTTGAGCAGTCCATGCTATTTGTGTTGTTGTAAAAGTTAATATCAATTGTCGGCATCTGTATGTTTGCAAACTGTTGATTTAATTTATTAACGTCAACCGCATCACAGACATGTCATTAATAATACGTACTTTTCTTGTCTCCGTCCATTTGAATCAACTGCTGTTTGAAACTTGTTTTTATAAAAATTCATTTCAGATTATTATATTCAAGTTAATATTGGCTCTTGCATTTCTAAAAATTTCATAAAGATCGGGAACTCTAAGCCGTTTCCACCTCTTATATGTATAATTTCTACCTTTAATCAAAGTTTTAATCTCAATTGTAAACCACGGCTTTTCGTTTCTTATAACTTTTCTTTTGATAGGAATATATTTCTCATAAAAAACGCTGCTCCAGTTTATAATCGTCAAGTCGTCATACAGTGAGTGGTAATTAATGTTTTTAAAGTCTCTATACTCTAGCATGTTTGGTGGTGCTATGGATAAGACTTAAAGTTATAAGAAAAATATTATAAATCGTGCTTAGAGAACATTGATGCTGACAGCTGTTCAAATAACTGCAATTTGGAATTGTTGTTAACAAAGCATAGATCTATAAGTGTACTCCAGTTGGTTGTAAAGTGAGGGTAATTTTTATTTACTAAGTGCAGCCAATAGAACTCATATCTTCCATTAGGCTCGTATCTTCCAAAATGTTTGCATTGCATACACCAGCCATTATTATATCATTGTGACCAAGAGCTCATATGCTAAGTTGCTCAAGGAAAGAGTTAATGTTAATATATTTGTTTGGTCTATATATATTTCCAATGAGCAATATTACACTGTTATTAATAAGCTCAACGAAAATACGAGTATATTCAATGCTATCTCCAAAAACAATTTATATTTTGTTTCACATGAAATACTTGATCTTATATACATGGGAACACCACTGCCAGTAGTTAACCTGTCAGAGCGATACAAATTATAGCCGCTCAGATTATAGACAATATCTCCAACATCCGGATAGAACCACAATTCTGAGACGCATATCACATCAACATTGGAATCTTCAAGAACAAGTTGGAATTTATCCATTTTGTTCTTTAAGCGATGAGCATTTAAGTGGCCTATTTTAAGACCATAGCAATTCTTAGACAGTATTCTTACCATAGATGTCAGATTTTACCTAGAGCCAGCCCCCAAATCATCAGAACATAATGTCATTAAAAAAGTTTACAACAATTTTCGTAATGCAAGCAATAGAGTGTTTTAAGACCTTAACAGTTTTTTTGTAAATAGAACAACGTTTTTGATTTGACAAAAAATTTGTTTTAACAATGACATTTTTATGATTACATATTACAGCTATGAAAAATTTTAGTAACATATAAATTATAAGATTATTCAATAAATTCTTCTGATCGAAAAAACTTGTCTAATGAACTTAGCTCATCGACGCGTTTGGCGTCATCAGTTTGCAGCTATTTTATGTAAGCAGATCCACGACTTGTAAAAGCTGTTGATATTACATTATCTCTCTTCAATTGATATGCACGAAAAAAGATTGTGATTAATGACCCAATTGTGATAAAAGAGTATTATATGTTAAAATTATCAGAAAGAAGCAAGTAAAGTACGCCAGATATCCAGGCGGCAATGAGTTCCCTTTTACTGCAAGAATACAAACCAATATTGCCTGCCAGTTCATCAGTAGTCACATTTATGCCAAACTCTGCAAATATAAGATTCTTATTCCTTACCATAGTAGAGCCCACTTCGGAAACTAGTTGATAAGAAATTGAACGTTATTGTTATAAAAACTTTACAGTTGATGTTTTAGATGTAATGTTGTAATGGGGAAACAACGCCATCAAACATCCAAAAATTAACTATATTAGGTATAAAAATATTGAGATATCCTACCAGCAGCGCAACCTTTTGAACAAAAACAGCCAATGTTGTAGCAATGCTGGAAGAAAATTGCCAAAAATTACCATGTCACAATATCCGTTTGCTTCAAGAGGTTGATAAAGTTAACTTAAAGTGACTTGAAGGCACATCAGTGCTATCCAACTGCCTAGGAAGCACATGGAAGAAGACGATTGCTTTGATGGTCCGTCAGTAGGTTGTATTTCAAGGTCAAATTCGAGAGCAACAACTTACGAAGATTCCATCCACTCGCGTTCGTGTGGTGGTCTCCTCAGGTCAACCTTCGAACCCATGTAGCTGTGTTTTCAAATTGACCCATATCGACGACAATCTCCCCACATTGCAAGGCGTCCCTAATGAAGACAGCAGTACCATCCCCTCGTCTACCCGGCTGGTCATATCTAAATATTTTGTACCCGGGTATGTCAAGCCTATATCGGAAGTTGAGGGGATGCTCAACTACCATTAAAAAAAATTAACATAAGTCAAAGTAATGTCTTATATGTCTTGAAATTATTGAGTTAAGGTTGATGAAAAATTTCCCTGAGTTCATTAGCCATTCTGTGTTATTGTCATTTGTATTCCAAGTAAGGTGCGGGATCTGTCTTCGTCGTTTTCAAGCTAACAGTTTTTTTCACAAACCCTCCAATCCTATCCAGGCGTTTCAAAAGCCCATCCCCTTTGCCTATATGGTCAAATTAAACCATGGCCATCTCCAATGAGACCTAATTACTAACTGGTCGCGCTGGTCCAGTGAGGGCGTACTCCTGTCCGGAGGCCTTATTTTGTCCCATAGTAGTTTACAGAGAACTACCAATTGCTGCTGCGTGGGCGTCAAGAGTGTCCAGCCCGACATCCTCAATGGACTCTATCGTGGCATCCCGAGCATCTTGAGCAAGTCCCTCGCACATAATGTTATCGATCCTTTTCCTCAGCTTCTTATTGTCACCTGCAAAAATTCCAACTTTCCGATCAGAGTCGGTCAGCCTTTCGAGCAGGCGGTTATTGATGTCGCGGCGCTCATCCATATTCAACTGCACCCTCTCACTTCTAGTTTTTTCCTCTTCTTAGGGTCTACATCTTTCTCGCCATTCATACCGGTGGCTATGAGGTTACTATTTTTAGCAGCTGCTAATTTGGTGGACAAATAACTACAGCACCCGCAAGAAAAGCAAGTACACTGCCTACTATGAGCTTCTCAAAAAACAAGGTATGGTTGGATAACTATTTAAAGTTACTCCGAAGAGAAGCCTCTTTCCACTCACAATTGAATAGTCACGTCACAAGCACTTTCTAAACAACTTTCTTTGTCTCTGTCGCTCAAAGAAGAACTCCAATTGCGTCTTAGTTTAAAATATTGCTGCTAAGCTTTTACAAGTCATGGTTGTTGAATAAGTAGTTTTAATAGTTGCTTACAATAGTATTAAAAGGAGCTATGTTGTATACGGAAAACTTCCGCTTTCTTCAAATATTCAAAAAGAACCTACAGTGCTGTACTTAAAATAACATAAATGATAATAGAAAAAAATTAATTATATATAATTTGCTTGAAAGTTTCTTTTGTTATTTAAATTTAAAATAGAATTATTTCCCATTTTGTAAAGCTTTCCATTAAACACCTGTTTGCTACTTGTACGAGAATTTCTGATTGAAACGATTTGTTTTATTTTAATTAATAATTCAATTAATTTTCTTTATTTAAATTTATAAAAATATTATTATAATTCGTGACGAACAACTTCAATTCCAAAAAGCTAATGATCGATAATTTTATGTATTCAATGCTACAAAGCTACCTATTTTTAATGCAAAAGAAAAATGCAAGAGAAAGAAAAGAGAATATTACGTTACGTTAATTCAGGGTTCGGAAATCATCAGGGGTATGAAAATCCTGAACGTTCCTCCCCCACTAAGGACGATAGTTCTTAAACCGGTTGGCTAATGGGATTGGTGGCCTCGACATTAGATTCGGGAAGAAAACAAATTTTTGCCACAGGACGTTTCAAGACCTTTCCATTGCTGTATAGCGTAACAACTCGAATAACACCATCTGAACCTGGATGTACTTGTTCTACTCGAGCTAGTGGCCAGTGTCCTGGTGAAAATCTTTCATCTAGAACAAGCACGATATATCCAATTTTTATTTCCCGTTTTCCTGAATTCCATTTTGGTCTTGAATGTAACCTACATAGGTATTCTTTAGTCCACCGTTGCCAAAAGCGTTGTTTTAATTTTTCGATTCACTTCCATCGTGATAAGTGATCTATTTGAGTATCAAGAAGATCTTCGTCGGAAACAGTAGTAGTTGGTTCTCCAACCAAAAAATGAGCTGGTGTCAATACATTTAAGTCAGCTGGATCAGATGAGAGCGGGCAAAGCGGCCTAGAATTTAGACAACTTTCAATTTGGCACAATAGGGTAGCTAATTCCTCAACAGTTAGGGTATGATCTTTCATAATACGGCGCAAATGGTGCTTCGTTGATTTTACACCGGCTGTCCATAATCCTCCGAAATGCGTGGAAAGGGGGGGGGGGGGAATGAAGTGCCAGTTAGTTCCATCATTGTTGAGAGTTTCTGCTAACTCGTTATTAAGAGAACTCTTTGCGCGGTTGTGTAGAGCGCGTAGCTCTTTATTTGCACCAATAAATGTTGTTCCGCAGTCAGAATACAAATCGGTGCATGGCCCTCGTCTTGAAATAAATCGCCTGAAGGCAGCTAAAAAAGCCACGGTGGTGAGACTTGATACCAATTCTAGGTGCACTGCCTTTGTGCACATGCATACAAAGAGACATATGTAACCCTTTGAAGTTGTGCTTCGACGAAGGGTTGATTGTTTTATCATTATGGGTCCTGCATAATCAAGTCCGCTGTGTTTGAATGGCCGTGCAAACTGAACACGAACAGATGGCAAATTGCCCATTATCTGTTGTGAAGCCTTGGCCGCATATCTTAAACAGATAACACATTTACGTTTAACGGCCTTTGCTATATTTATTAGGAAATTATACAGAAGCGAGACATCACATAAGATTGCATTAACTGAACACCGCCATGTAATGTTTTAAAATGGGCATCTACAACAATAAGTGGTGAAATGGGATCGTGTTTTGTTAATAATATTGGATGCTTCTTATTGAATTCAACATATGCCTTATTAATTCTGCCACCAACACGAATCAAGCCTTCATCATCTATAAATGGTTGAAGCTGCAGAATTTTACTATTATAAGGTAAACATTTTTGTTTTTGAAAACATTTAATTTCTTCATGAATTTAAATTTGTTGACATTGTTTAACTAAAACTAGTTGAGCTCGTTTTAGTTCAAAAGTTGAAAGATATTTGCATTTGTTTAAATTTGAGCCATCAGGATTTAAGTTTAGTACTTCACTGGGTTTATTTCTATTTATTAAATGTTTTAAGTTGTAATACCATCGTAGTATGTAGGCTGTTACTCGTTGTAATTTTGTGAACGTAGAAAATTTTGAAAAGAATTCTGGATAGGATTTTTGATTATTTGATATAACTATTGTGGCTGTAGCAACTCCTATTTCCATCCTCGTCGTTGGTGAGGAATTTGTAAATTTTTTCACTGGCCAAGTTTCTGGACTATTTATTAGCCAAGTGGGCCCGTTCCACCAAAGTGTTTATGAACATAAGTCTTGGGGAGGTGAACCCCTTGTTGCACAATCTGCAGGATTGTGTTTTGTAGAGACGTGTTTCCAGTCTATAATGTTTGTAAGTCGTTGTATTTGGGAAACTCGATTTGCCTCATAAACTGGCAATAATGAAGACTGACAGTTTATCCAATTCAAAACAGTGCTACTGTCTGACCAATATGTAATTTTATTGATATTTAAACTTAAACTGCGTTTAACTTTGTTTGCTAATTTAGATACTAAAACGGCAGCATTTAATTCGAGCTTTGGAATGGTAAGTATTTTCAAGGGTGCCACTTTGGTTTTGGCCTGTATGAGACTAACATGTACTAGACCATCTTCAGACACAGATCTGATGTAAATTGCCGCTGCAAAAGCTTGTATTGCTGCATCACAAAATCCGTATAGTTCGACAGAGGCAGTAGACAAACACTGAAACCAACGTGGTATAGCAATTTTTTCGATAGATGTTAATGCTGCCCGATAATTTATCCATTCATCGCTTAGTAGCTTAGGTAGTTCATCTGACCAATCAAGTTTTTCGCGCCAGATTTTTTGAAACATTATTTTCGCGATAATAGTAGTAGGAGCCAGCCAACCAAGAGGGTCAAAAAGTCTTGCAGAATCAAACAGTACTGCGCTTTTTGTTATTTTCTCAGTAAAGTTATAATTAATTTTAAAATAAAAGCAATCAGTTTGCGGGTCCCATGATAAACCTAGAGCTTTCACGATTTCACGATTTTTCAGCTCAAAATTGTTTGTTGCTAGGCTATCTTTTGGAATATGTTTTAAAAACGCTAAGGAGTTAGAGTTCCACTTACGTAAATTAAATCCCGCACTGGTTAATAGAGCACAGAGTTGTTGCTGTAAATTTGTTGACTCATGAAAAGTATCTGCTCCGGAGATAACATCGTCAACATATGTGTCACTTTGAAGAACCTTACTAGCAAGCGGGAAGGTTTTTTGTCCGTCAGAAGCAATTTGTTGAATTACTCTTATTGCAAGAAACGGTGCACAGGTGGTGCCATATGTCACGGTTTTAAGTTTATAGATATTAATGTCGTTTGTGTTTTCATCCCTCCACAAAATGCACTGATAATTTTGATGCTCTTCACAAACATTTATCTGCCTAAACATTTTTTCTAAATCAGCAGTAAATGCGATTTTAAATCGTCGCCATCGTGTAATTATATCTGGCTTAACTCTTCATTTATAGATGTTTGCGGTGGTGTTTTACTGCTGCCATCGAACACTACTCTCAGTTTAGTAGTGGTGCTATTTACTTTCACGAAAAACACCGTGATGCGGAAAAAATAGCATTCATTTGGAATATCATGTGGATATTTACCTATTTCTTCCATATGGTTTAGTTTTATGTACTCAGCCATAAATTCTTTATATGCTGCTACAAACTGTTGTCTTGTTGTAAACAAAGATTCTAAATGTTTTAATCTTCTCAATGCACTGTAATCTGTATTGTTGAATTTAGGCAACGGCTTTCCTAAAAGTATATTTTTAAAAGGTAAGTGTACTGTGTACCGACCACTGGTACTTTTTGTGAAGGTTTGCAAAAAATGGTTCTCACACAATTCCTCTTCAATCGATAGTTTTCTTTCATCGCATAGTTCCTCTTGCTCCCAAAACAGTCGTAGTTGCGTTTCAAGGTTACAGACGTTTACGTTTACCTGGGAGAGAGTAGAGCTGTTTGCAAGAGGACCAGATACCAGCCACCCAAACTGACTCTCCTACTATGCGGAATTTTCACGGAATTTTGTAGTAAAATCTCACCATAGACATCACTTCCCAATAAGATATCAATATTTGCTGGTAAATAAAATTGTCGATTTGATAAATAAAATTCGTTTAAATTCGGCAAATCATGTTTATTAATGTTTTCAAGTTTATATGCCATCAATCTTGTTATTACTAGTGCATTTATTCGTAAACAAAAGCTTTTGTTGTAATTAGAGGTCAGCTGTAGATCAACACAAGAATTTACAGACGTTCTGTTATTTGTTCCAATTCCAGTTACAGAGGTATTAACCATTCTCTTTTTATGTAGATTTAAAAGATGTGTCAATTCAAGTGTTATGAAAGAAGCTTGCGATCCTGGATCAATTAAAGCTTTTACCATATGTTCACCTTTGTTATGTTTAACTAAAACATTGGCTGTAGCTAAGAGAACTTGAGGTCGTTTATTAACATCTTGTGAAGTAACATGAGAATATAACTCGTTATATTGTATCGCTCGTTAGATTGGACAGTTTGATGATTATGTTGTAATGATGTGGATTGTGTTCTGTAAAGAAAGCACTATGTAAAATAGTGTGGTGCTTTTGTTTACATTGTTGGCTGCGAGCTGTTCAACTACAATGATTTATGCTGTGGCCGCTATGTAAGCAATTTGAACAAATGTTATTTTGTTTTATTAGAGATTTTTTCTCTGCTGTCGATAATGACGATAATTTAAAGCATTTATACAGTGGATGACGACGTTTGCAGCAAGGGCAGAGATTATTATTTATCGCCGTGTTGTTAGTGTGAAAGTTTCTCTTACTAAATTGTTGCACTGTATGTTTACTTACTTTTGGTTTTTCTGGTTTCATCGCAGAATTTGCTTCTTCTACAGATTCTAGTGTGCGAAAGGACATTTCTAAAAATTGCAACATACTTGTCATAGATGGTATTTCATTATCAAAATTGTTAGACTGTTCCCACTCTTTCCTTGTTTGTGTATCCAGTTTTTGGCTTGTTATAAAAATCAATATAGCATCCCAATTGTCAACATCAATGGTTAAAGATTTTAATAAAGCGATTGTTGAACGAGTAGTATCAAGCAAATTTTTAATACTTTTGAATGACCTATCACAATTAGGTAGGTTGAATAGTTTTTTCAGTATTTGTTCAACAATTTTGCGTTTGATGTGGTACCTTTCTTCTAAGGCATTCCATGCTGCTGCGTAATTGTTATCTGATGCGGGATATTGATTTATAATCTCTAGTGGAGACCCTTTGCATGAACTTTTAAGGTAAAAATATTTTTGAATGTTAGAAAGGGAATGATTGCTATGGACTAATGAAATAAACATATCACGATAAGGTATCCATTCAATGTAGTCGCCTGTAAATGATCGTAGCTCAATTTTTGGCAGTCTTGCACTTGAAGTAAATGAAGCGTTTTGGAACGTTGTAGATGCGAGGGTACTTGACATATGTGGCTGTGAGATCGTTGGCTCTTGCGCAAGATCTAGAAGTTGTCGAAAAATATGTAATAATAATCCTCGTTTATATATGATACATCACTTTCACGTATAGTGTTTTCATGAACATATTCGCATATTTGATCGTGATTATCTTTAAAGTTTTTATAGGTTAGTTCAACTTCTTCAAGTACCGTTTGTACATAACCTCTTGTGAACTCCTCTTTCGGCTTCGATTCAATTTTACTCAGCAGTTTTTGTAAGAGCTGTACGAGCATGCACTGGTGTTCTCACATCTTCTACAGACCCGGTTTGCTCGAATTTTTCCACGATTTTTGCGATTGTACGCACATTTGGACGATGAAATTGACCAAAAAAATTACGAAGTGCACGATATGCATTTTGATTTGAACTCCCATTTTCATAATAAGTCTGGATAACTTTAACACGTTGTTGGATTGTGTATCTCTCCATGGTTCAAATTGAGTAAGTCTGAAATAGAGAAATGTCAAATAAAATTCGGAAAAACACTTGGCGTTTAGGTGTGGTTCACATTCAACATCGGCCCATACAATTTAACCACCCTTTATTTACAATCGTACCACAATAAATCATGTAGTTATACCCTACAAGAAAAACTATCGGTCACATTGTTTCATGTTCTTTATTTACACATAAATTGTATGAATATAAGAAACTTCTTTGAGTTTCTTTATATTTTACTAGCAAAACACAAACGAAACTGACGAAAACAATGTACGAGTACATTCAAAACCTACATTCACATGCATATTATGTACGTACAAATGTGTGTATTTTTTTTTTTTAATTGTGCTCTCTTCTTTCTGATTTCGCTCAAAAACACAGTAATTTTTGTTTTCCTTTGTTGCTTTCCTCATAGCATTACAAACGCACAAAATTTCTGTTTTGCTTAAATGTTCGACGCGATACATCTTTATAAATTTCTCAAAACGAAAGTGTAATTCAACTTATATTATTTCCAAAATTATTTAATTTTTCCTAAGAATTGTTGTTGAATAATCGGTAATAAATCAAATTTCAACATAAGTTTGTTTTGTTCCCAACACCAGTAACGGAAACAAAACACACTTTGATTAGATAGCGAAAACCGATGAAAGAAAATTGTTTATTATAATTTTCATTAACAAGCGAAAACCAATTTTAATTTAGCATATATTTAGTTAAAGTAAAAATTTAACCAACAAATTAAAAAGGAGAAAACTTTTATCTCTCCAAAATAGAAACTATAAAAAGAAGATAAAGTTTAAAACTTATTTTTTATTGTTGTGAAATATGCCCAAAAGAAAAGTGAAGTGAAACCAAATATAAGTAAAATGTCCTAAACCTGGAAAGAAACCCACAAAAGGTTTTAAAAGTGAAAATTTGATTTACAAAAAATAAAAGTTGAAAATATTCATTTCTAAATCAAAACATGGTTGCGTGAAATTAGCCAAGAAAATAGGAAACAAATCATTCGTAGAACAAGAAACAAGAAGTTAAAGTACTAAAACATCTACCAGAACTCTAGAAAATACATAAGGAATCCTTCATCACAAATTAAAAAATTGAATAAAATTTTACTTTATATAAATTCCATTAGATAAAAAAAATGTATGTAACAGGAAAATTTCAAATTGAAAAAGAGTAAGAATTAATTATTGAATTATACACTTTAATAGAAGAAGAAAGGGAAATTCTCAGAAAATTTTAACGAATAATAACACAAAAATAAATTTATAAACTAAATATTTGGAAAATAAAATAGCACAACGAAAAAAAACATAAGAATATAAAGAATTTAATTTTTCCAAGGAAGGGATTTTAGGAAAAATAAAAATTACAGAACAAAACCAACCTCTATTGAAGTACCTAAACATGCTTCCGGACTTAGGTGGCGACTATCTCGATCTACAGAAAGAGGACGAAAATTTTCATTTTTTGCCTCAAGGAATTTCTATATATTAAGGTTAAAACCCAGTTCCGACATCTGAAACTTATAATGGATACAAGTGCAACCAACTCCATTTTAAACCCTAATATATTTTGTGCGGGGGATGGTCCAGTGCACTCAGGGCAAAGTTGTTGATTGCTCTCAACCTGGCGAGAAGATAGCAGCGATCCCTGAAAATGGACTGGTCAAGCTGACATACTGCCTCCTCGGGGCGCCCCTGGATAGCCTCTACAGCACCCGCTTAGAGGTGAACCAAAGTGTTCAGTGATTCCCTTCTGTCCAGGGGTGTAAACCAGGACCTGGTCGTCCAGGTTTCGGGGGTTTTGCGTGGGGGTAACTTCCCTACCGTGTAAAAACACATTAGTTTTGATACAACTGATGTGTCGTCATGCAGGCTGTGTTTTCCGATGATTCTAGCGAAGATGTCTTCCTTGCACAGCTTTGCATTGAAATCTCCCAGGACGATCTTGGTGTCGTAGCTGGGGCATTGATCGTATGTTGTTGCTAGGAGGTTATAAAAGTCATCCTTGCTGTCGTCATCTTTATCCTCCGTGTGGGGCGTGGGCGCAGATTAAGCTAATGTTGCCGAGTATAGCCTTGATGCGAATTGTAATGAGGCGTTCACTCACTTATTTAAAGTTTAAGACTCTTGCCTAAGTCTGCTTCGAACTACAAACCCGCACCCAAACAAGCGCTGTCGTCGCGGTTTTTTGTAGCAATCACCGTAATAGATGTCGCAGTTTCTCACTTTCTTTTTGCCTGGTCCATCCCATCGCACTACCTGGATGGCGGTGATGTCAGCCTTATAGGCTTCCAGGACCTCTGCAAGCTCATCGGGTGCACGTGGTCTGTTCAGGGACCTGACATTCCACGTGCAGAACCGAAAATCGTTATCCTAATTTCGTTGTCCATGGTCGTCAGTAGTAGGCTTGTCCATATTTATTTCTTGTTGTTATTCCTGAACTGTTAACTTCTTTTTAAATGGTAGGGAAGTGCCTCCCACACACAACCCCCGAACCTGGAGGATCGGGTCTTTGTTTAGACTCCTGGACAGTGGAATTTGCTTCATACAGAGGGTGCTGTAGGGGCTATCCAGCAACAACAACTTTACCCTGGATGCACTGGCTTATGCCCCTCTCTCTCTCTCTCTCAATTTGCTTAAAAACTAAATTATTATAATAAAGGCGATATCCGGACCACTAAGAATTAAAAAGAAAATTCATTTTCGAGAATCGAAGAAAAATCATTTTTTCACATGAAGAAAGTGGATAGAAACACAGCTATTACCTTGCGCAAAAATCACCTTAACCCAACACAGTTAAACGCTGTATTAATTCAGGGAGAATTTTATACAATATTTAAAACAACTTTTGAAGATTTGTTAACGACTAATTAACATTCAAGCAAGTAAGATGTTTCCTCCAAACAGAGGATATAGAAGACGAGGAATTGTTAACTGATATAATAAAAAGGGAGCATCTTGATAAAACTCATCGAGGTATTCAGGCAGTATTTATAGAATTAATTACACGTATATACAACCCACAATTGAAACTAAAAATTATCCAACTGTGATATTTATAACCTAGAAAAATATGATAGGAAGCCTCCAAAGGTACCATATAAAATCACGGAAAGTTCATCTAAATACGGGAAATCATCCATAATGATGTATTTTACACTTTAGGAAAAAATTGTTTATGCCAGCAATTGATCAATTGCTATCATACCCATGCAAGATACAAAATACAATACTATAAGACTTATGTTAAAACTAAAAAGAAATATTAAGAGAGAGATAACCCAACCATAGCGCCTAAAACATGACTTCTTTTCAGATGACGACTTGGACTTTAATATTTACTTTTATAGCCCCGGCAGGTGCACAATACTTGTATATTCAGACTTAACGAATAATAATATAACCGTTATATATCCCAGTTAAATTAGACGAAATTAGACCTATAGAAAGTTACTGCAAAATAATACATATTATGAATATGAGCATGTACGAAAGGACACTCCAATTGGTTACAGAGAACGTAGACACTTAAAGCAACCACGACAGATACTAAAACACTATTTGACACAGTTATCAAAAACCTTGCAATACTAAAAGCCAAGATAGACAACCTAAGCCCACAATTTGGACAAAAACGAGAAGTAATGAACATAATAAGAATACAATTTAAAATTATAGCAGGCACATTGGACAACGAGGCTGAGGAGCATATAAACAACTCTTTAAAACAACTTTATGAAAATAGCGGACTTATAACCAACACAATACATATCCTACCCATGTGAACCATTTCTTCTCGACACAGACAAAGAATGTAATGGACTATATCAATACACAAAAAATTTGTGTAGAAAAGTACTTAGACCAACCCAAAAATATTTTCCAGAATAAGATTGCAACGTTAGAGGACGAAGTAACTTTTGTGCAACACATTTACTAAATTAATAACCATATAGCACTTCTACGTGACCATATTAACGACATAGGACAAGTAATATTTTCCAGTAAATTAGGAATTATCCCACTACCACTACGTCGGCAGTTCTAAATAATAAAAAAAAATTTAAGATACCCTTATACTCAAAAGAAACTCTTTGCAAAATTACTTTTGAACCAATCCCAAACATTAAAAATAGAACACTAGCGTTAGAATCATATACGGTTCTCGAAGAAAATTTAGAGATAAATTTAATTAAGATAAAAAATGATTGTATCAAAAATAGCATATAGGTACGTTAATTCCCAATGAAAAATTCCGAAACATAGGATGTAATAAAAATACTTCCTGGATTACTAATATTGTATTTAAAATGTTTACCAAAATATTATACATATGTATGTAGCTGTAATGAAAATTAATTAAAAATAAAGGGAACAATTTTTATTAAATTTGAAAATTGTAAGATCTCAACTGAGACAAAAATTATACTTAACTAACTTAACTTAAGAATAAAAGATAAAATAATTCTACCAAATATTATAACAAAAATCAAAAGTAATAATAATATAATAATGATTTAAATCTTGAAACATTATACCTAAAACAAATTAAATATGAAGGAAATTGGAACCATATACTGTACCATAATGGAAAACAAAAACTATAAGTTTTACCGTTGATATTGTTATTATTTCATACTTTATAGTTCTAATTGTTATACATATATTTTATAAGACCAAAAACTATTTTTAATGCTTAGTCGGAACCTCAATCAAACGATGGGGGTGTTATAATGTCACACGTTATTCCCTTGACACGAGCTAATGTAATTTAATAAGCATATACATATGCATACAAATTAAATTTTAGACATTACTTCTTTATTCTGTTCCAACCTTAAGACTAAGCATTGATTAAAAACTACTCTTAAAAATAATTATCCAAAGCTTTTCATTCCAGCGACAAATCGATTAGCTCAGCTATCGGTTTGATTGCGACATTTTTTTGTGTTGCGATCGACAATGAAAAATATCAATCAGCACAAACAGTTTTTTATTCCAGAAAATCAGTAAAAGCCAATATGCTGCAATAAGTAAATTGAAATATGATATTTGGTTTTACAAAAAATTCAAAATTGAAAACGTTTTTAAAAAGTTTAAATTTGGTTTACACCGTTTCCTTAACTTACATACATTCCTTAATTTGTTTAATTGTAACGTTTTGTTTCTTTATTGCAAGAATGTAATTTAATTTTTTATAGTTATTGTCCAATTTAATTTCAGACATTTTTCTTAAAAATACTTTTTAAATTAATTGCACTTCCGTTCTCAAATTTTCCTAAGAAGAATTGTTGTTGAATAATTGGTAATAAATCAAATTTCAACATACTAAGTTTGTTTTGTTCCCAACGCCAGTAACGGAAACAAAACACTTATGACTAGAGCAAAAACCGATGATAAAACATTTTTTATTATAATTTCAATTAATAAGCAAAAACCAATTGTGAAAAGAATTAATATAATAAAAAGTCAGTAGATTTGCAGATAATCAATCAAACAACAAAAATACATATGTTTAATAATTTTTTTTAACTGTGACTTTCAATATTAAACTGCCACACAGTATGTTAACACGAACTTGTAGATTTTTTGCACAATATAGAAGGAAATAATGTACTTTTTGTGATATTCGTAATTTCATTGGGCGAAGAGGAACTTCACTTGAATTCTTAGCGATAATGGAACAAATTTTGTAGGCTCTGATATAGAGTTACGTAAAGCCCTAACAGGTGTTGATCGAAATGAATTAGTAAAAACATATGCTGCAGCCACTTTAAAATTATTCCGCTAGGCCCCACATAGGAGGCGCATGTGAACGCCTAGTTCGCTCATTGCAAACGATTTCATACAGACTTATGCCGTCGAGGCACCCAACTTATGAACTATTGCTAAGCATGTTTTTTGAAGTTGAAAATATTACAAATGCCAGATCGAAGTTATAGCGGAAGCTGTAACTCCGAACGATTTTTTGATGGGAAGCTCTAGTGGACTAAAACCTCTAACTTTGTTCAACCACAGCGTGACTATATTGAGAAAAAACTGGTTAATTTTTCAGCAGTACGCAAATATATTTTGGAGGAAGTGGATAACTGAAAATTTAACAACGTTGACCTGTTGGACAAAATGGTATAAAAAATCATTTTTTAAATTGAGAATTAATCAATTTTATAAATTTTTTGCTAGAAAATTCAAAAGCAAGCTACTAACTTCACCGCCCAAAATATTTCTGTACTGACAGATTTCTAGATTGCGTGAGTTACGTTGTTTCAGTAAAAATAAAACAATAATAATTGTATAAAAGTTAGTAAACAGAAAGTAAGTATTAATTAGTACAAAAGTGTTGCAATGTTTTATTCTGCTGACTTTAAAAATTTTAAATTAAAGAGAGAAATTATTATTAGTAGTTTATATGAATACAGTTTAGTTTGTAAGAATAATGTTTTATATTGCTGAGTTAACTATTTAAAATTCAAATGAAAATTTTATTAAGTGTGTCAATTGGGTGGAATCGAATAAAATAAAGTACAATAAGAAAAAATTGGATTGGTATCTTTTGGAAATAAACTAAATGATTTGTTGTTGTTGTTTTATTGGTGTCTTCTGGGTTTTGGTGGGGGCTGATGTGACGACATAACTCCTCCCCCCTTAGAGTAGAGCGATGGCCCCAACGAACTTGGTGTGGACAGAGCGGTTTCAGGATAATACCGAATTCTGGGATTTCTCCATAACAGAATCAGGCTAGTGATAGTTAAGGTGATGAATATCAGCGTAGTTCCCGTTATTATGTTTCTTCTTTGAATTGCATCTTTTCTTAATTTCGTAATATCAATTTTGTTAATGAAGCTGTAATCTTTGACTTTTTCCAGGCTTAAAGTTTCTGTTATTGTTGTTATTTGCACTTTCTCTAAATTTGGTGGTGCTAAGAAATTGTGTCCCAATGGGCTGAAGGGTTGCCTTTATATGTTGTTCCCGCTAACGTGACGGAACAATTCGTGTAGTGGAGAAGGGAGGTTCCCTGTGGGCCCCACATCTTTCACGGGACATATTGGTGTTTTCTTATTCAAGATTCTACCAATACATTTGACCTCTTGCAATAATACACGTTTTCTCGTTCAACTTCCTGTAATCAATGACCAGTCTCCATTTCGTCTTCCCCGAAGCATCTTTCTTCTTTTGAACAATCCATACTGGAGAGCTCCATGGGGAAAAGCTGGGCCTAATAATCCCCTGCTACAACATATCTGATATCTGTCTCCGAACTTCCTCTTTGTGAACGAAAGGATACCTGTAAGACCTAGTATAAATAGGAATATCGTCCGTTGTCCTAATTCTGTGTTTTATTTCATTCGTAAACGTCAACTTTTCATCCTCTCTATAAAAGATATCACTATATTTAGAACATATTTTCAAAAGTTTTTGGTTTTCTTCGCTATTCAGATGTTCCGTTCGGAGTAAGTCAGATAAATTTGCAATGCGTTCATTGTTTGATTTGTAATGCATAGCCGGAATTGTGTAATCAAGCCAGTTAAGTTTTTACTTTGTAAAAGCAGTGATCATTAAGTTATACAATTTGATAGAGTCAATGTGCTATAATGTCATAAAGTCAGAAAGTCACATAATGAAAATGAGTTTAGAATGGCTATTGTGCAAAAATTACGCAGTTTATCAGGATACCACGAAGAGGATGTGAAAACCACAATTCACTTCATTTACTTGCAAATTAATAAAAAATGGCTTGCCTCAAAACGAACGGCAAAAACCTTTATGGAAAAGAACTCAGACTGGCTAAATGGAGTAACAACTTTTGAAAACATAGAAGATCCGCATACATCTGCTGACAGCAAAAGAGGAAGACCTACAAAAACTATAAACAAAATCAAACCCCAATAAAATATACCTACGCAATAATAACACTGTTAGAATTTTTTGGGCGTATTTTACTGAAAATCACCCTTTTAAGCAGGTAGGGCCTGCATTAAATGTTTTTGTTGTTATGAAATTAGGGAACAAAATTCTTTATAAATAATAAGATCATCACTTGATAATTTCAAATTTGTTACTTTGTTTTGACATGTTTTGCATAAAAAATTGGAAAAACTAAATTCCATTTACAAAAATGAAATAAAACATCCACAATGGCTGCATGACTTTGGGCAAAACTGGGACACACGGGTCTTATTTTCCTTTTGGTCTTTTATCATTTAGTGGTGTCCGTATAGGGTTATTTTTTTCGTGTTGCAATTGTGTTATATATTACATAGCATTAATATTAAAAATATTTCAAAAATGTGTATTTATAGTAAAAATAAAAAATATTATATTACTCTAACATGTTAAATTACAGTGGTATTTTTTTCTGGACTTCCTTATGAGAATAACATTTAAAGCACCAAAAGTTGTGTTTGAAATGTTTTTTAAATTTTAAAAAGATCATAACTTCAAAAGATATGAATTTTGCGACAAAAGAGGTCAAAAGTTATTACCGTGCCCAATGCCTATCAAAATGCGGGAGCACTTATTTTGAAACTAAAGGACTTAAAATGGAAGTGATTTTTAACTATTGGATATATCTTGATAACTTAAAAAATTATGGTTTTTGCGATGAGAAAGCCACTGTGCGTAGTACCCTGTGATCATATGGACATGCAGGTTAGTTATTTTTTAGCGAAAGCGGTTATCTTTGAAATGCTTTATACATTTTTAAAACATCTTTATTATGTACTTTAAAGTTTATTATCTTTGTTATGAAACAGTGCCGCGGCTAACCTATGACTATCATGCATATTGAAGCTTGAGGAGTCTTCTTTCAAATTCTTTTTAAAATTTTTAAATATCTTTATTACTTTAAAACTTATGATTTTTGCAACGAAAAAAGTCAAAAGGCCCCACTGTGCAACGTCCATTTGCCGCCCAACACCTTTTTGATAACTTCCTTCTGCAAAAAAGCGTAGACATGCTGCCAGCTTCACAACCGACGGAATCGCTGTAGACTTTCTACCTGGTAAGCAGTTCTGGACCAATATATCTAAAAGGTATTTAAAAGCTTCTTTGTTCACTCTGAAATGTTGTTGGAACCTGCAAAGAATTTATTTAAATACATACTGCCAACAATTCTTCATGTTTTCACTTACATTACTTCCGATAAACACAGTGGATTTGATGTATCTCTCAAATTTCTTCTTCTAATTTGCTCCAATAATTTTTTATCTTCTTCTATTAACTTAAATCGGAGTGAAATACTATGCATTTTACTGAAGAAGTATTTCTTCCACATTACTAATGAATTCGTGGAGCAGTCTCGGGTTACCATCAAATTTGGGTAGGTCCTTGATGGCATCCGGAATTCGAAGTGAGTTAAAAATGTCATTACTAGTCATGTTGTTACTATTAGCTGTCACTTGAACCCCTGCTGTACTTGGAACTTCTGTATTCGAAAGCATATTAAAATCTAATCTAATGTCCTCGGATATAACGGGTAGGCTTCTTGACTTAAAAATCTTAAAACTTTTAGGATATGGAAGAAATCGAGATTTGTTACTCATCAAATATATATTAAACTTTTTTTATTTGCATAAGATAATTTGGTTCCAATTGATAAGAATTTGTAATTAAATAATGCCGACACAAAATAATTTAATTCGAATTATTATATATTTTTTTTTTATTTAACTTTTTCACTTCTTCCCTCTAATTTTATTTATTTTGACAATGTATGTATGCTAACTTTTCTTTTAAATTGTAAAAATTATATTTTTAATGATTTTTTCAAGTGTTTACAAATAAATGGATAAATTTTTTTTAATTAATATATTTTTATTTAAATTTTCCCACTTCTTTTCTTGTAATTTCATCTATTTTCGTAATGTATGTATGTTAACTTTTTTTTCCTTTAAATTTTAAAATTATATTCTTAATGATCTTTTCAAATAAACAGTTGAATTTCTTTTATTAAAAAAAAATTTCTATTATCTTTTCCTTATTTTCCTTCCCGTAATTCAATAAACCACTCAGTACTTAGAGATCCCCTATGAGAATTGTTTAGGTCCTTTTTCCAACTTGTACGACCTTATACCAATATGCTCTTGATATTTGTTCTCCGTCCGATATTCCCTCGAATTTTGAACAGGGGCTTCTTATGTGGTCCAAGGATTTTTATTTGATTATTAACAAAGATTTTATTTTGTTAGCACTTGAATTTAAGCTTCAACCCGAGCCGTTGGCTTTCCGACTGCGCCAGTTACGTTAGTTACGTTGTTTCGTTATTGCACCAAATAAAACACTTGATCTTCTTGAAGTTTACACCAATAATAATCTTTATTTTAAAATTAACTTAACATGAAGGTAAGTAAATGAAATAAATTTGATGACTCAAAAAAAATGCAATAAAAATAAAACAATAATAAATGTATAAAAGTTGATAAACAGGAAGTAAGTATTAATTAGTACAAAAGTGTTGCAATGTTTTATTCTGCTGAATTTAAAATTAGAGGGAGAAATTATTATTAGTAGTTTATATGAATACAGTTTAGTTTGTAAGAATAATGTTTTATATTGCTGTTAACTATTTAAAATTCAAATGAAAATTTTATTAAGTGTGTCAATTGGGTGGAATCGAATAAAATAAAGTACAATAAGAAAAAAATAAATTGAATGATTTGTTGTTGTTGTTTTATTGGTATCTTCTGGAAATAAACTAAATGATTTGTTGTTGTTGTTGTTTTATTGGTGTCTTCTGGGTTTTGGTGGGGGCTGATGTGACGACATAACTCGTGCAGGAAATGTATATGCACTGCAACTGGAGGTGGAAAGAAAAATAGATAAAACAAAATTTTATAATATTACATAACAAGTTCTCTGGTAATTGCATCAAAATGCGAGTAATATATATATTATATAATATATACATATATATCAACTATTAGTTTATTGAGACAATTTTTGGCTGGTGTAATCAGATAGAAAATCTTTAAATATATGTGGGCACGTAAACAGAAATTTGTTTCTTTAAGTAATCAAGATTTTGGAACTTACAAATGCTTTGAATTTTATGTTTTAGTATTCTTTAAAAAATGAGCTGTGATAAATATTTTCATTTGTTATTAATTTTTTTGTTACTTCTACTAATTTGAATACTTATGCACACATATGTATGTATTATACATACATATGTATATATTTATACAGAATTTATTTATTTTTTCTTTAGTTTCCTTTTTTATTATTATTTATTGTATGTAAAATATGTATTGTAGTAAGGCATTTAAATAAACGAAGAATTTAATATTTCAATGGCTAAAAATGTTTTTCAATAAATATGCGCAATATAATATTTCTCTTCTTGCAGATATAGTTGGAAATTAACATTTACCAGACAGGGAGTCTTTTTCATTCAAAGCCATATTGTGGAGCTCTCTAATACTATTATGACTGCTGTCACATTTTTAAAACTCACAGTCAATTCATCAAGCAGACAGCGGCATCTTTTCTTCCAAGCCACGAAATAACACTCCACTGAATTTTCGGTAGCAATGCGAGCAACATTGTAATTTAATTCTTTATTAATATTGGGGCGAAGTATGGAGGAAAGCATTATGGAATAAGGTTGTATCCCGAATTTTCAAGCAATCGACATGTAAACTCTTTCTTTTTGATTTATTAAAAATCCAGCAGTGTAAAAAATTTGAAATTGAAAACAATAACAAATTTTAAATACATAATTTTTTTCTTCGAAATGTTAAGATTAAAGTTTTATTTGATGACTGAATGCACGTATGTATGTACGTATCAGTATGTTTATTTTATTCAAGGCATTACATGATCTAAAAAGTATGTAGTGGAAACCGATGAAAAAAGCTAAGAATTTAGCCACATATACAGAAACGGCCTTCAATGGGAGAAAACGGTAATTATTGATACTTGCTCAGATGATATTGATTGATAACTGCGTGTGTGTCACATTGTGCTTCCATTTAGATTTCAAAATCATTAACATTACCTTAGGAATGAAATAAATGGATTCTTTTTGCAGTAGTCAGTTATGTTAGAGTTTTCAAATGTCACATATGTTACTGATCGTGGAAACAATATTATTAGAGCTCTAAAAGATATAACCAAGTTAACTGTAATGCAAAAACTAATGCAGCAGCTGCTGAAAGACGAAGTATGTTAAGGGACATCAAATTTTCAAAGTGCTTCAATCAACCACAGAATGTCTTCCTTATTTTCTTAGTTCAAAATCACGAACCAGATATTGTGGCCTTAAAGGAAAATAGAAAATATTTTTACATATGTTATTTCTGATTTGATTATTTATTTTTTTGCCTCTGCTTGATATTATTAAGAAGCAGAGTCTTTTATGTAGGTAATTAGGCTGTTTGGTATAAACAATTTTATGCAGCAAAAAAGGAACTCTACATTTTAGTAAATTATCAAAAGCCATATTACATGTATTTGTGTTACATATCTTGAAATGCTGCAATTTCTTTTAATCCCATATATGTATCTTGCAATACTATCATATATCACATTGAGTCTGGGTTTACTCACACTATCCCAACTAGCAAAAAGTTTGCAGCCATACATGAGGCTCTGCAGTAGGTAAGTCTTACCTAGCAACATTTAAATATGTGCTGGAGTATAGTATTGCGCCATCCATAGGTTTCTTAACATCCCAAATGTCATAATACAATTACTTCTGATATGGTCAGACCAATCCAAATGTTTATTAAAAAGTACGCCTAAGTTTTTTGCGGTATCAACAAATTTAATTACTTCGTCATTTATTTTTAATTGTGGTAAGTATGTTGGTAAGTGTTTTGTATTGTCAATAACCATAGCCATAGATCTTTTAGGCTTTAAACCAAGTCCATTACCAGATGTCCATAAATATATTCGCTTTAAGTCTTCATTTATTAAGTTCATACAATTAACAAAGTCTGATACGTTACAGCGGATATAGAGCTGCACATCGTCCGCATACATTTGGATTTTACAGTATTTAAGTTGTAGAGGTACATCATTTGCGTATATTGAGTGCGACAATGGACCAAGTATCGAGCCCTGTGGTACCCTTCTAAGCATTGTGCAAGGATTGGAAGTGCTTGAGCCGTACGTATTGATTGACTACGACCACTAAGGTAAGAAGTTATTAGCTTCAAAGCTCTTGCTGAGAATTTACACATGTATCTAAGTTTGAGGGGGGGTGGGCCAGTGCACTCCGGGCAAAGTTGTTGATTCCTCTCAACCTGGCGAAAAGCCAGCAGCGATCCCTGAAAATGGACTGGTCAAGCTGACATACTGCCTCCTCGTAGTGCCCCTGTATAGCCCCTACAGCACCCGCTTAGGGGTGAACAAAAATATGGAGCGAATCGCTCTGTCCATGGATCTAAGCCAGGACCCGGTCCTCCAAGTTCGGGGGTTTTGCGTGAAGGTAACTTCCCTACCGTGTAAGAACACATTAATTTCGATACAACCACAAGAATAAAATAGAAATACGGACGACTCTATTGCTGACGACCAGGGACAACGAAATAAGGATAACGATTTTCGGTTCTGCACGTGGAATGTCAGGTCCCTGAACAGACTACGTGCAGCCGATGAACTTGCGGAGGTCCTGAAAGCCTATAAGGCTGACATCACCGCCATCCAGGTAGTGCGATGGGATGGACCAGGCAAAAAGAAAGTGAGAAACTGCGACATCTATTACGGTGATTGCTACAAAACACCGCGACGACAGCGCTTGTTTGGATGCGGGTTTGAAGTTCGAAGCAGACTTAGGCCAGAGTCTTAAACTTTAAATACGTGAGTGAACGCCTCATTACAATTCGCATCAAAGCTAGACTCGGCAACATTAGCTTAATCTGCGCCCACGCCCCACACGAAGGATAAAGATGACGACAGCAAGGATGACTTTTATAATCTCCTAGAAATAACATACGATCAATGCCCAAGCTACGACACCAAGATCGTCCTGGGAGATTTCAACGCAAAGCTGTGCAAGGAAGACATCTTCGCTAAAGTCATCGGAAAATACAGTCTGCATAACGACACCTCCGATAGCGGATTCAGGCTGCTAGACTTCGTAACGGGGCGAAACCTCACTGTAGCAAGCACGCGATTCCCTCACCTTAAAATCCACAAAGGGACCTGGGGGTCCCCTGATAATCAACCGTCAACCAGATTGATCATATTGCGATCGACGGCAAACACTTCTCCAGCATTCTTGATGGCCTTGTTGTAGCCAAGGTAAGATCACCGATATCAGTAGCACAACGAAGTAGAGCACGACCACAACAGTTTGACGCCGCAAAGCTACAATCGCAATCGACCGCTGGGAAATTTGCCGATCTAGTCTCATTTAAGCTCTCAGAGAGTCCAACCCTGCCAGGCGAAACAACCGATGAGGAATGGAACCGTTGCCAAAATGGCATCAGAGATGCTGCCTCTGATGTATTGGGTTTTAAAATGCCACCCGGAAAAAACCCATGGTTTGACGAAAAGTGCAGGCGGGCACATTCAGCGAAGCTAGCAGCGTATAAAACGACGTTTAAGCCGGTATTCTTGGCTTCTTAAAAGAAAGAAGAAAGAGCATGACGGGTAAAACAACTATCCAATGGATATAAGCTTCGGACAGAACCCTGTCGTGACGAGGAGGGACAAAGTAGTAGAGTCGCAATCGATGCTGAGAATCTGGAAAGATTACTTCTGCAGACTGTTTAGCGGCGAGCAACACACCAATTCTATTGCCAGGCAAAATATTCTACCCCACCTAACAGACGATGATGGTAGAGAATTACGTTTCACCGACCTGAATGAAATCAAGATAGCAATATCGAAGTTAAAATCAAGCAAAGCTGCAGCGGCGGACGGACTGTCCGTGGAACTGTTTAAGGCAACCGGAGATGACCTGGTTAGGCGCATGCATCAGCTCATCTGTAAGATATGGTCAGAGGAAAGCATGCCCGACGAGTGGAATCTCAGCATCATTTGCCCGATCCACAAAAAAGGAGACCCCTTCAACTGCGCCAACTACCGAGGAATAAGTCTCCTGAACATCGCCTACAAGATCTTCTCTGCCGTTTTGTGTGAGTGCCTGAAACCATTCGTGAACAGTTTGATAGGTCCTTATCAGTGTGGTTTCAGGCCGGGGAAGTCCACCATTGACCAAATTTTCACACTACGGCAGATCCTGGAAAAGACCCAAGAGATGCAAATCGACACCCACCACCTATTCGTCGATTTTAAGGCCGCATATGATAGTGTTTATAGGGACGAGCTATACGAAGCCATGTCTAGTTTTGACATTCCTACTAAACTCGTCAGGCTGTGTAGGATGACGATGGAGAACTCTCGCTGCTCCATCAAAGTCGGTAACGAATTCACCGAGACCTTCAATGTCAGAAGGGGATTTAGACAAGGCGACGCACTGTCATGTGACTTTTTTAACATAATTCTTGAGAAGATCGTGCAAAACTCACACGCCAACAACAGAGGCACGATCTTCCAAAAGTCCGTCCAACTGCTAGCATACGCTGACGACATTGACGTGATTGTCGAACAACGAACAAAGCAAGCCGTCAATGAAGCGTTTGCTGGTATTTCAACGGAGGCGGCCAAAATGGGTCTAGCGGTGAACGAGGGCAATACGAAGTATATGCTGTCATTAAAAAAGGACGCGCAACACCGACGACTGGGCCAGAACGTCACCATAGGCAGCTATAACTTCGAGGTAGTGAAGGACTTCGTCTACCTTGGCTCCCAAGTCAACAATATAAACAACATCAGTACCGAGATCAAGTGCAGAATAACTCTTGTAAATCGCTAAGTTTGTTGGTTGAGGCCCAGGTTCACCCCGGACTGTAGCGCCAAAGGAAGAAGATTTAAGTTTGAGGCCAATAATACTCTATTCAACTGTATCGAGGGCCTTAAAGTGGTCACGTAGAATTAGAAAGGATACGATATTACATTTGTCTATTTGACTCCTGATTTGCAACTATGTATCGGGCTAAACTCAGACTGTCTAGCAGTAAGTTAAGAATTTTCATACAAATAGCTGTTTATCTGGACATAGGTAAGCTTTTCGAAGACTTTAGAGAAAAGAGCAAAGTCGCTATGGGCCGGTAGCTCTTGTCAGGTTTAGGGATTGGTATAATTTTGCATATCTCCACGTAGATGGATATATAGATGTTGTAATAATAGTATTCAACAAATGTGTAAAATACAACACGGTATATGGAAGGTTACGGTTTAAAAACTTCGGATGCATTCCATCATGCCCAACAGAGTTAAATATTATGTCACAAAATGATTTAAACACCTGTTCCTGCGTGAAATAAGTAAAGTTGAAACACCGAAACTCTTGAGGATTTGAGCAGTCCATGCTATTTGTGTTGTTGTAAAAGTTAATATCAATTGTCGGCATCTGTATGTTTGCAAACTGTTGATTTAATTTATTAACGTCAACCGCATCACAGACATGTCATTAATAATACGTACTTTTCTTGTCTCCGTCCATTTGAATCAACTGCTGTTTGAAACTTGTTTTTATGAAAATTCATTTCAGATTATTATATTCAAGTTAATATTGGCTCTTGCATTTCTAAAAATTTCGTAAAGATCGGGAACTCTAAGCCGTTTCCACCTCTTATATGTATAATTTCTACCTTTAATCAAAGTTTTAATCTCTAATCTTTAATTTTTCAGCTCAAAATTGTTTGTTGCTAGGCTATCTTTTGGAATATGTTTTAAAAACGCTAAGGAGTTAGAGTTCCACTTACGTAAATTAAATCCCGCACTGGTTAATAGAGCACAGAGTTGTTGCTGTAAATTTGTTGACTCATGAAAAGTATCTGCTCCGGAGATAACATCGTCAACATATGTGTCACTTTGAAGAACCTTACTAGCAAGCGGGAAGGTTTTTTGTCCGTCAGAAGCAATTTGTTGAATTACTCTTATTGCAAGAAACGGTGCACAGGTGGTGCCATATGTCACGGTTTTAAGTTTATAGATATTAATGTCGTTTGTGTTTTCATCCCTCCACAAAATGCACTGATAATTTTGATGCTCTTCACAAACATTTATCTGCCTAAACATTTTTTCTAAATCAGCAGTAAATGCGATTTTAAATCGTCGCCATCGTGTAATTATATCTGGCTTAACTCTTCATTTATAGATGTTTGCGGTGGTGTTTTACTGCTGCCATCGAACACTACTCTCAGTTTAGTAGTGGTGCTATTTACTTTCACGAAAAACACCGTGATGCGGAAAAAATAGCATTCATTTGGAATATCATGTGGATATTTACCTATTTCTTCCATATGGTTTAGTTTTATGTACTCAGCCATAAATTCTTTATATGCTGCTACAAACTGTTGTCTTGTTGTAAACAAAGATTCTAAATGTTTTAATCTTCTCAATGCACTGTAATCTGTATTGTTGAATTTAGGCAACGGCTTTCCTAAAAGTATATTTTTAAAAGGTAAGTGTACTGTGTACCGACCACTGGTACTTTTTGTGAAGGTTTGCAAAAAATGGTTCTCACACAATTCCTCTTCAATCGATAGTTTTCTTTCATCGCATAGTTCCTCTTGCTCCCAAAACAGTCGTAGTTGCGTTTCAAGGTTACAGACGTTTACGTTTACCTGGGAGAGAGTAGAGCTGTTTGCAAGAGGACCAGATACCAGCCACCCAAACTGACTCTCCTACTATGCGGAATTTTCACGGAATTTTGTAGTAAAATCTCACCATAGACATCACTTCCCAATAAGATATCAATATTTGCTGGTAAATAAAATTGTCGATTTGATAAATAAAATTCGTTTAAATTCGGCAAATCATGTTTATTAATGTTTTCAAGTTTATATGCCATCAATCTTGTTATTACTAGTGCATTTATTCGTAAACAAAAGCTTTTGTTGTAATTAGAGGTCAGCTGTAGATCAACACAAGAATTTACAGACGTTCTGTTATTTGTTCCAATTCCAGTTACAGAGGTATTAACCATTCTCTTTTTATGTAGATTTAAAAGATGTGTCAATTCAAGTGTTATGAAAGAAGCTTGCGATCCTGGATCAATTAAAGCTTTTACCATATGTTCACCTTTGTTATGTTTAACTAAAACATTGGCTGTAGCTAAGAGAACTTGAGGTCGTTTATTAACATCTTGTGAAGTAACATGAGAATATAACTCGTTATATTGTATCGCTCGTTAGATTGGACAGTTTGATGATTATGTTGTAATGATGTGGATTGTGTTCTGTAAAGAAAGCACTATGTAAAATAGTGTGGTGCTTTTGTTTACATTGTTGGCTGCGAGCTGTTCAACTACAATGATTTATGCTGTGGCCGCTATGTAAGCAATTTGAACAAATGTTATTTTGTTTTATTAGAGATTTTTTCTCTGCTGTCGATAATGACGATAATTTAAAGCATTTATACAGTGGATGACGACGTTTGCAGCAAGGGCAGAGATTATTATTTATCGCCGTGTTGTTAGTGTGAAAGTTTCTCTTACTAAATTGTTGCACTGTATGTTTACTTACTTTTGGTTTTTCTGGTTTCATCGCAGAATTTGCTTCTTCTACAGATTCTAGTGTGCGAAAGGACATTTCTAAAAATTGCAACATACTTGTCATAGATGGTATTTCATTATCAAAATTGTTAGACTGTTCCCACTCTTTCCTTGTTTGTGTATCCAGTTTTTGGCTTGTTATTAAAATCAATATAGCATCCCAATTGTCAACATCAATGGTTAAAGATTTTAATAAAGCGATTGTTGAACGAGTAGTATCAAGCAAATTTTTAATACTTTTGAATGACCTATCACAATTAGGTAGGTTGAATAGTTTTTTCAGTATTTGTTCAACAATTTTGCGTTTGATGTGGTACCTTTCTTCTAAGGCATTCCATGCTGCTGCGTAATTGTTATCTGATGCGGGATATTGATTTATAATCTCTAGTGGAGACCCTTTGCATGAACTTTTAAGGTAAAAATATTTTTGAATGTTAGAAAGGGAATGATTGCTATGGACTAATGAAATAAACATATCACGATAAGGTATCCATTCAATGTAGTCGCCTGTAAATGATCGTAGCTCAATTTTTGGCAGTCTTGCACTTGAAGTAAATGAAGCGTTTTGGAACGTTGTAGATGCGAGGGTACTTGACATATGTGGCTGTGAGATCGTTGGCTCTTGCGCAAGATCTAGAAGTTGTCGAAAAATATGTAATAATAATCCTCGTTTATATATGATACATCACTTTCACGTATAGTGTTTTCATGAACATATTCGCATATTTGATCGTGATTATCTTTAAAGTTTTTATAGGTTAGTTCAACTTCTTCAAGTACCGTTTGTACATAACCTCTTGTGAACTCGTCTTTCGGCTTCGATTCAATTTTACTCAGCAGTTTTTGTAAATGTCGGTTTGTAGCCTTTTGAGCCTCGACAAGAGATAGAAGTGACTCCATTTTGTGAAGTTCTCAACGATAACAAATTTTATTTAATTTGTTTTGCACTTTCCGATATAACCAATCGTTTGGAATCGTTGGAATTCAATTATCCGCCAATCGCATCAAAATTAAAGGCTGAACTAAATATATCCACGTAGGAGGAGTATAAATTTTGCGCTTTGTTGAAGGATGCGTAATAATTTTTATAAATTTATTATTTTCTATCTAGAGTTGATAAGTTCTTGATAAGATTCAGCAATAAAAAAAACTCCTCCTGTGACAGTATTTAATTGATATAAGCTTATTGGATTTTTGGGATTCTCTCTCTACAGAATCAATTAAAATTTGCGATCTTTTTCGTCTATCAGATGATGCTAATTTGTTTAGTCGAAATGACTAAAGTGTGATTATAAGATCCTGTTGAATTATTGGACTAACCATCAAGATGTCATTCAAAGAAATATTTGAGGAGGTACGACAAAACGCGTCAAAAATAGCGCTTTGAGGGCGTAAAACTGAATGATGGGGAGTTACATAATGAGGAAATTCTGAGCATTTGAAGGCCACGGGTGACATGTGACCCAGTTTGACGTATTAGTGCATAAATCAGAATACATCTGTTTTATATTTGCATCTCTGGAAAGACGCGAGCGAATTACCTAGAAGTTTTGGTGATGATTTAAATGGTAAATATACCTGAACTCTTCCATTATTGTTGAAAGTTGTGTTTTTGACGAAATGCTCTTCACATTGTTTTTCTTCTTTGGTGAAGACAGATGTCGGTAGACTCAATTCTTCAATTTCCCAAAAGGCCTTTAATAATGAATCCAGATCTTGATGTTTTGTCATAACATCAAAACGGTGTAGTTCATTTCCCAGATGGATTTTTCCGTCAAGGAGAAAACCGAAAAAGACTTCTGAGCTAAGAAGCATATATATGAGCTGAGGTAAGTAAAATTGTGGGTCAGCTCGGTACAGGCCACTGGGTGCATTCCAGTCAGGAGCAGTGATTTGCTGTCTTGGGTGTTGAGAAGAAAAAGTTTTCGTTACTGAAAAATTGTTATCCATTCAAAATCAGAAATAAGACTCAAATCTAATAAAGCTTGGAGAGGGTGTAGACTCCCAAAGCAGTTTCTAACAAACACAATGTCAGTAGAAGCAGATTGGTGCGACGACGATGGTTGATACGACGAACTCGAAGGTGTGTTGTGGTGAAGCAAAGTGGGGTTGTTGTGAAGATTTGCCTGTTGAAGATTTGGATTACGTAGTGATGTGTAATGCGTGATTCGACATGTGCGACAACGAGTTTTGGATCGGAAATTGGCAATTAATTCCATAGCCTTTTTTTAGACAATTTATGCACAGCTTTCCACTTTTGACGAAGTCGAAACGCAGAGGTATGGATAGCTTTATGTAACTTGGAAAACTTTCTGTTGAGTGTTCTTTACTTTTGCAATATTCGAAATATGTTCGAAACAACCAATTACAACCCTGGGCACTTGGAATTTTGTTTAGGTTTGTGCTCACGATCAGCAAATGAATCTGCTTCTGTACTACGACTTTCCAACAACTGGCAGCAATGAGCTAAAATTGACGGCAAAGATGTAAAATCATTTTTCTTATACACCTTCTTTGATTCGCTATCAATTTTAGATAAAATAATGTGGATAACTATAGCGTTCATAATATCAAGTTCGGATCCTAGTGAGAGCAAAGAGCTGCGGAGTTGTAGCACTTGTTTAAGTAATCGTTGATAATCTTAATGAGTTTATGTTATAGATAGAAATCAACGTTTTGTTATCGTTACGTTCAAACAAACGCCTTTTGATCATTTGAATCAACTATTTGAAATGACTCTATGACCAGATAAACAATTGATGTACTAAAGTTTTTAAAAATGCACTTCGAAAATGCTGAGTACCTTCCATCAAATTTCGGAGTTTCAGTTGAGGCAAACGATTGTGGAAAAGCCTACAAGCTTGTTTTGTACTCAAAAAGCTTTGGTCGATATAAAAAGTTCTTCTATGTCCAATCGAGTCATGTCAGCTTCATCCAGCTTTTTTATTTGGCTGATTTATTTAAAATAAGAGTCGAGAATTTGCCTGCATTCCAAAATTGTAAAATCCGAATTAGCACCATCTTCTTCTAATTTGCCTTTCATTTGTGCGATGTTTCGCTTCATTGTTGACCCCTGTTGCTTTAAAGAGGGAAGCATGTTGGGTCCTGATTCATTGTTTATGCTATCACTTTTATCAGTACTAATTTTTTTGTAATAAAAAGAAATTTCAATACTAGAATACCGTTTATGAAATTTTAGTTTAATATATTTAAGATTGATTAAAATTTGGTATAGATCGGTCAAATGAGTCATAATATTTATGTATCCGATGAATCTGCAAGATTTGAAAAAGGTATCAAGATCGATGACTACCTTAATTAGAGAACGGTGGCTGTCAAAAGTGATGACGATAATGTTTTTAGAGATTTAGTTGGATAGCGATAATAATGACTGCGACGATAATTAAGTTGTTGATAACGATTATTCTTAACACTTGTAAACGGGATTTTATGATGAGTTGATAACGATGATGTACATTTTATGTTATCTTGTTAATTTAACCGTCAGACTTTGCCTTTTATTTAAACTAATTTTATATATTCTTTTTATTTAAAAAAAATTGTTTTTATTAAAAAGTACTATCACGTCGCCAATTTTTATGTTGCATGAAACAAGAAAATGTTGAAGATTATTATCTATCCTATATCCTATTTTTAAAACTAAAATTGCTTACAATTAAAACTGTTAGGTCTATTTACCTTAATATATAATTTAATAATGTTCAAGCTTAGGTAAACAAAATGTAAATATGTATGTACGTTAAATTGTTTTTATGCATAAACGGAATTGTAAAATATTGGCGGAAAATTGGGGTATAAGCAAAGTCAGTAGAATATTATTGTTACCAAAAATGACTGCAATTCTCATGCGGCTATAGCTGTCAAAGTCAAATATTAAATGAATTTCTTTCTGCGTCAAAATGTCGGTAGGAATTATTCCAAGCTTACTTGAGAATATTATTTGCCCTATGTCATCAACATTATTTTTTAGAAGTGATATGTCGTTGTCAATTCTTTATGCTTGTTCAATGAATATGCTTGTTCATCTTCTAGTGTTTGTATTCTATTCATTGATTCTTCGTTAAAGTTGTTTATGTAGTTTGCCAGTCCTCGTTTTGATTTTGGGTGTACTTGTAGGCTATTAATCATTGCTTGCAATGGTATTAAATCTCTGTTAATGGTATCCAAAAGTCATTTGTCCTCAAAGGTTGCAGTTTTTAAAGCATTAATATTTTCGGTAATTGCTGCCGTTAAATTGGTAGAGTGTTGGACTTTGTCGTAATGGATTATTACCTTTAGTTCCCCTGTTCTTATTGGTATATACCCATTGTTATTGGCCAAGTCGTGTATGTCCAATTGTTGTGCCTGCGCTGATAGGATGAAAAACAGTTTCGTTGTCAAGATCTACATTTTTTCCTGAAAAAAAGAATAAAAAATGGTATTTTCTCTTCTCTTTAATATTGTGTTATATTATTTTTGTGAACTATTCTTCCTGACTTTGTTTTGACTGTAGTGTTATAGTTCTCTGCTACTACTTCCTTGTTATACCTGACGGATAGTTTGTTTTCACAAAAATTTCTTCTCCTTGAGCATAAAAAAAAAAAAAATAAAAAAATTACTTCTCCTTTGAGGGAGCACGGTTCGCATTGTGGTAGATTAAATCAGCTTGCTGCTTTTGCTCAAGTATTCTTATTGTTTCATTCCTTTCTTTTTCAAGTAGTACGGGATCACTACTGACGCGTCTGCCAAAAAATACTTCTAATGGTCTTCTCCCCGTGTCAGTATGTATAGAAATATTATATTCTTTAACTGACTGTTCTAAAAGTTCTTGGAACGATCGATGCGCGTGGTCAGCTTGTATGCAGCGCATAATTTCTTGAAGTGTTGAATGGAAACGCTCCACTTGACCGTTTGAGCAACTCGAATATGGCTCTGTTTTCCATCATGAATCTTATTGATTCTGAATTAAATAATTTTTCATTATCCATTACTATTGTTTCGGGTATTAGGGGAAAAAATGTCCCCTAAGGGTTATCTTATGTCTTCCGCTGCCTTTGAACGGATTGATTTTACTACGACGTACTTCGAAAACTTGTCTAGTGCTGTTAACAGTAGTTGCTTTCCCATTAAAAGTATATCTATATGGACTATTTATCCATATATTTGCTCTTGACTATTTGTAGTCAAGAGCCATATATTTATCTTCTGCTACTATCTGCGATAATCTAACCTTGTATTTGCTAAAATGTAAAGGATACAATTTCTGAATCTTCCCAATAATATCTATTTCAGTTCGTATGCAATTTATTACAGATGGGTTAAGGTAACGTTTTAGGATGTCTATCAATGTTTTTTCTGTATAATAGGGCTCAATAACTATATGGCGGTGATATGTAGGGAATACTATTTTAAATAGGTATTCCGAGATGACATTAATATTCAGGAATAACTGATTCTTAAAGACATTGATAGGTGTTTCGACGCTAGTTATTAACCCGTGAGAGGAACTGTCATCAGAGTCAGTAGCAATTGACAAAGAATTTAATAGTGATTCGTGCGGTAGTATTCTGGATAGGGGATCAGCCACAACATTACATTACAACCCTGGTTTCTAGTGTAATTCATAGTTGTACTTTTCCAGTACTCTTCCTTTCCATTTTGGAATTATTATTTTTGTTGCTGAGGGCATACATATGTCAATGGTTGATGATCCTTATAGATTTTTATTTTTCGTGATCCATACAAGTAATTCCTAAAAGCATATAGGGCTCATATGACAGCTAACATTTCTTTTTCGTTAACAGCATAATGCTCTTCGGCTTTGTTTAGTGTTCTGGAAATAAATGCGATTGGAAATATAATAAAATATCCCCAGGCTCTACATAAATAGTTTTGAATTCAATTATCACGTAATTGTCTTCATTGAAACTGTTCTTAACAAAAATACACGCAACATTGAAATTTCAAGCTATAAAAATAGCAGTTATAGACTAGATAGAAATGGTGGTGTTTTGATAGCAGTTCATCTATGAAAAGAGACTTAAACGTTCCCAAAGGAATCGAATATGTTTATACACATATAAAAGTAAAACACTAAGTTTTTTACTAACTCAGTCAAAATAAAAACGAAATTATTTATTATGAACATATAATATTAAAGGAATGTTTTACACTATTAGCTGTGCGAGGCTATTCAATACCAATTTGGGCGATTTCATCTTGCCCGATATTTCTTCGAAATTTTCATCTGATTCTTTTTCATTCGCTTCATTTAAAGCTATTGGATGAGCTGTTATATAAAATATTTGATTTTTACTTTTTCCAGGTCAATGGAGCTTGTAGAATTACTGGACTTAGCACTCACAAATGAACTTACGGGTACTACATCAACACGTACAGAAATAATTGTCATACCCATATACATACCCCCATCACTTAACACTTTAGTTTGGTTTTTTAGTTCAACAAAAAGAACACTAAGTGAAGAAGTTTACCGTCTTAAAAAAATTTGTTTAAGCATTAAGAAATAAAAAATAATATTCAATTAACTAACTGCAAGTTTGGCCCTTTTTAACAAACAAAAAATTGGAAATGGAAATTTGTTAAGGGAAATAAAAACTCGAAAACATGTACAATAATTGTGCGTACTGTTGATGGTGAATATTATGAACTATCTCGAACATAAGATATAACAGCAGCAACAACACGAATGACAACGGCAACATGGAACATCAGAGGAACTTTACTATGCCTAAAAATTTTTCATCCCTTTGGTGGCCAACGAGATGGACTGGGCATATATGTACATACATAAGAAGCATTGAGAACGTAATTCCCAAAATCGCTAAGATGCTGCTGGTCGATCGGGCCATCTTTTTTAACTCAGTTTTCAGTCGCATTTTCAATATACCCAAAATAATTTCCACAAATAGTTTTCAAAGGCGTTTCTAAAATTATCGAAATAATATTCTAAATCGTAACGAATGGGGAACAAGATTCCAACTAGTTTGGATTGAAAATATTTGGTGTACCAGTTCCGATGGAGGTAAAAAATGTTCACTCCTTTGCCTCCTTTCACCATGATGAAAGAGATAAAAATAATTATAGATTTTTGATTGCTACAGACAACTTAAAAAATTAAATGCTTTAATAAATCTTTTTGAATGCTTAGATAAGTCAATAAAAAAATTAATTCTGATTTAAAGTTTGTATGTATTAAGGGAGATGGAATTAACAATTTGCAAACTAGTAATCAGAATTTTGTGAGTTGTATCACCGGTAATTTACAAGCTTAGAAAAATTACTAAAACTCTACAACAATATTTTTTATAAAGAAGGGGATAAACTATTTCTCATTGATGTTGTAAACCATGAAACTAATACGGTCCACGAAAACCCAACATATTGTAAAACTTATCGTTAGCCCCAGTCCATAGAGAGGGCGTCGATAGACAAATCGAAGAAATGTTGTATCAAAATACTATATCCCATAGTCAGTTGCTGTACTCAGGCCGAAACTAGGTTGTACCTATAACCAACGGCGTATCGTTATGGTTTACCGAAAACTAAATGATATAATTATTAATGATAAATATCCGATTCCAATTATGGACGATATTTTCGACAAATGGGGTAGATTTTATTGAAGGGTTCCACTAAATCGAAACAGAGCCTTCTAATAGAAGGAAGACAGCATTTTCCATTTAAAACGCGCATTAAGAATTTTTTAATGATCCATTTGGCCTTAAAAATGCCTCCGCAACCTTCCAAGAATTGGTGAGTACAATCTTGGGAGATCTTATAGGAAATGATTGCTTAGTTTACTTAAACGACGCCATTATCTTCAGTACTCCCCTACAAGAGCACATCAGCTCAATCTACAGGTAAAACTTTACAAAAACGAATTCTTAAAGAGGGAAACAACCTTTTTGGAACATGTTATCACACCTGATGGCATAAATCCAACCCCGACAAGGTTAGAGCCATCCTGGAATACGCAACTCTTTAAACCGAAAAGAAACTTAAACAATTCCTGAGATTGTGTTTCCCCAGGCTATGAGAAGCAGTTTACTTTAACAACAGATTCTTGCACCACCACCCTTGGTGCTGTCCTTAGTCAGAACGGCCACCCAATCTGTTTTGTGACCAAATCCCTAAACGAGAATGAAATTAATTATTCTGCCACACAAAAAGCGTTGTGGGCTATTGTTTGGGCGATCATCAACAATGGATACGAAATCTTAAGGAGCTAATTCAAAAACTTCAGGTATGGAAAATTAAATTTAATAAGTTCGATTTTAAAATAAAACCCATTCATGGAAAGGAAAACTACGTGGCGGATGCAATCTCCAACATAAAAAAAAAAAATTTAACATCAATGAGGAGATAGAAAAAAAGCAATGAATTTTATGATGAAATAATCGGAGCACAGTAAAATTTTTTCTGTAGCCGCAACTATTTACTCGGCTGATGAACATAATTCCTCATATATACCTACTAAAATAAAATACTAAAGGTATTTAAATCAAAATATTATTTCTCAAACTGTCTAAAGAAAATAAACTGCATAGTAAACGAGTACGAAATGTCTAATCAATGTAAAGCGACTTATTATAAATTGCTATTTAAGAATATAGCTTTCGGCAATGAGAAAGGAATATTATCTGACTTGTATTGATCTTTATTCAAAATTTGCTCCAGCCACGCCATTGATATTATTGAATTGCATCGAAACCAAAACTTCTCTTTAGAGAGTGTTTAATGCCATGGGACCCCCAAAAGTTTTAAAGATAGACCAAGATCAGAGAATAAATAACATTAATATCAAAAATTCGTGGGAGGAATTGAATATTAAACGAGAAGTTACTACAGCAAAAACTGGAATAGAAAATATTACGTTTTTTACCTAAATTTAATTTTTAAGAGCAAACTATAGCAAAATTATCTATAATATCAGGATTGAATACAACAACAAAATTTTGGATCATAATTTCTGCAATATTTATAATAGAAATAACTCATTAAATCAATAAATTAATTAAAAAACTACTTTCTGATCTTTTCTTTGACACTGTAAAGCTGTATTTGCAATATGTTCAGGCTTCGTCCAAAAATATTAAAATTGTACCGATACCGGACAAAAATAACGAATTTGATGACAGCATTATGTTAGGAAAAATAATATGATATTTTTGAATTAAAATAATAAAATTAGTCTATTCAATAAATGTTTTAGAAACATAGATATATAACAATAAGGCCGAGTGTCAATTTAAAAGGAATGTTGAATCTCTTATAGAATTAGCTCAACCAAATGTCAATGTAATAAAATAATTATAGGTAACGCAAGTAAGGCAAAATTGTAATGAACTTAATATAAAAATTAAATCAAATAATATAATAAATATATACACCTTTAAAATTATTGATTTCGAAGTTGAAGAACAAGAGATTATTTATTTAGTCTTGAGGATATTAAAATATTGTTGAGGTTAATTATTGATTTATTTATTAAAAATGAAAAAGGTAAGAAAAGGTATAAGATAGAAAAAAGAGGAGAGGAGTGAGATACACCAATCCGAACTCAACAGTCCATGATTTTACAATATAAATAAAAATTGTATCAGACTCAAGCAAAATCAACTTAAGTAAAATAAACACAAACTTATTTGAAAAAAAAAATTTAAATAACTATAGGATATGTAATATTTGAAAAATAAGGAACCAAGTAACAAGCACTCTAAATTTAAATACTTGTTTACTCACGTTTTTATATACACATATGGATAGGAAAATAGGTACGAAGTAATTATTGCAATGTTTTTACATAAATCCTTTGCTTATTTTGAAGTTCATTTAACAAAATACAAATATTTTGTGCAACAAATATTAACATCAAAGTAAAAATAATACTAAGTTATGTTAAAAGAACTTAAATTATAAAATGTTTGTTTGGACAAGGGCCTACTTCATTGTTTGTAAAACAAACTTCAATTAATATAGTAAGTTTTGTTTGTTAGATATTTTTTATTGCCCTGTATAACCACCATTATATTTTAGGTCAGCTTCAAGCTTGTTGAATATTTTCTTATAACTGTGTTTTTTAGAAATGAACGTATTAGACTGTGACATCAGTTGCAGAATTACAAACATCAGTAGTAAGATCACAATCTTCAAAATTTAGATACGAAAGTTTGTTTTAAAGGGAGTTCAGAATTTTGAAATTTTTTTTGATTTCTCCATGAACCTTCAATAATAGAGCGATATTTCAAAAATGATCTCTTAAACACCTATGAGGTGACATTTTTGCAACCGATTCCATGTTGGCATTTTCCAGAGTTGTGAGTACTAACTTCAAATCGTGTATATTCTTATTATATTAAAATGTTCTTCCTCCTTTTTCGCTATATGTGACCCTGCATGGGGAAAACCCCCTATTGTGTGAATTTCATGAATCAAAAACATCGAAAAGTACTGTAAAAATGCAATTATATAAAGCAGTAAAAATCCACAACGGTGAAATGAGAATGCGCACAGTATGAAAATACAAAACAGAACTTAATTGCGTGTTAATCAAAAACTTGTTTTGACACACTAAGTTGGTTATGCAGGATCATATATGCTGACGAAGAATGTCATCTAAGGTGCTCTGAAATGTTGGCCGGTGAATAGGAGACATTCGGAGATGGACTGACTATGCCCTTTTTTTCTCATCCGACTCATGGAGAGCTATTTTATGAAGCCCATTTAAGTTACGGTTTCGAATAAATAGGTTATCAGTGGTGGAAAGGATTTCGTTTTTCAGTACTGTTGTAAATTTTAGTCCCTCAGATCCAAGATCTGGTTTGGACAATTTCTAACTTTGGTAGTTTTATTTGTTGTTCTTTGGTAGTTTTACTTGTTGCTCTTGTGTCAAATCATGTAGGTTTAACTTTACTCCATTTATATATTTCACACAATATTTTGTTTCAAAAGGATTTTTATTCGCGAATAATTTACTGTCGTAAAGCTTTATGGGTATGAATAGTAGCCCTCAACTCCTTTAGAGCTCCAATGCCCATGAAATGTAGATAGTGTAGGTGAGTTACTTTGCTTGTTTTTACTATTCTAATCTAAGTTTTTATTTTTCTACGTAGTGTTATGCTCCTATTTTTAGACTCCCCAAGGATTTTAATTAAATCTTTCACTAAATACACCGTCTATCTTTAAAATTTTTTTCTTTCACCTATTGTAAATTTTTTTAGCTTCATTGGTCATTCTAGATTATATTATAAATCACTAAACTCATTTATATATGTAATTTATATAATGTATTTTTATAGTTACTTTTACATTAGGATTTACTTTTCCTTTGTTTTTTTGCAATCTTTATCTTTTAATTCCTTTCAAAAATGTTTACTTTCCTTTTCTAAATAATTATTGTTCTAAATTTTTTCTTTTAGTAAAATAATTTCTTTTTTTTTAACATATTTTTATTTTCTTATACGACTTTTTTGGGTTTTCTGCCAATAGCCTTGATGCAAAAGAATTTGTGTTGTCCTTATGGTGGGCACGTTGGCACTTTCAGAACAAAGTCCTATGATGTTGCCATAAAGAATAATGTAACCCAACATACACGCATTATGTTGGACATAAATTGCCTGAGCAGTACAATCGTTTCCACATGTAAAAAATCCAAGATTTGCCCCACATTTTACCGAAATATCTGGCCAGAAGGCACAATGTTTTTTTAGAAACAACATCTGTGCTTCCTTAAAGAAGTACAGCTTGCTTTGGTCAAAATATTTTGTATTGCTTGGGTACATTTAGCTTGTCCCATTGGGCAGTTTTGAATTGTGGATGTATCGGGAACAATATATTTTCAGAGCGATATTAAATCAATTGCGACATTTTGTTAATCAAAAAAGATGCTTAATTTTATTTCAAAATTTGCTATTTCAGCCAGCAAATTTATTTAATGCAATTTTGTCTCAGTATGTTTGATTAAATCGGCACAATTTACTGCGTGCACTGCATCTTTATTTGAATTCATCTTTTAATTAACCAATTTGAAGAACGAAGTGTTTTTTGATTTTTTTCTTGTCGCCAAAAATACTTCTATCTGAGGAATTGGAGGACGACGTATTTTTAAAGTGAATTATACTCGTTACTTATCGTTACTTAAAACACAACTACTCAAAGAAGCACATCTCAAACAGCAATGCAGATCATATACTCGTATAATCAAAATTTGCAAGCACTTGCTTAGTATGTCATAATGCCTTCAGGTTAAAATTATTTCATGTGGTGTGGCCGTACCATCAGAAAGATCATTGCATGTACTGCAAGAAAATTAGTTTGTTCGATGGATTGTAAGCTAGTTAAAATGAAATTTTATTTTATAATTGATACTTTAAAGAATCCGTACATTTTTTATTGCGGTAAATATTCATATTATGGAAATATGTTTAATACCTATTAAAGACCATAAATATAATATATAATTTTTGTAAATTTTTATCAAAAACCGTCTTTTTGGGCTTTTAATAATGGCAAAATATTTTTATTAGGAGAACTTTTTATATTCATCTATATTGGGAGCATTATCTGACAAACTTAGCATTTCTAAACATAAGTTATTTTTTCCAAATGCTTTCGCGATCTAACATGTTTTCGTGATGAAGAAGGCAATATGTTGAAGGCATATTCATGCTCTTTAATGCGTGAGATCTTGCAAGTGTTTGGGTATCTAAATTTTTTGTAGTCTTTATTGCTGGACTCCTGTAGTGCGATTCTCTATCTATTTTAACGCCAATAAAAGTCGTTAAAAAAGTTAACTCTAACATTATCGTTTTTTGCTGTTCTGCACGCATTTTAACACTATTCGTTATCGTTTAAAATAAGCTGGTTTTTTTTTAACACAATGATTGTCGCCATTTATATTTGACGTGTTTATTTAAAATATATTGAGTTTAATAATTTTTTAAATGGCTTTTGAGTATTTGGGATACGACTTATCACGGGAACAGACTACTTTTAACGCTTCAGCAGTTGATCGGCGCATTCTCCGTGATGTCGATAACCCGTTTCATTTAAATCAAAAGAATTTTAAAAATTATACTAATTAACTCCGGAATTGGTGGAAGAGATAGCTTTTCAACCAGATGGACAGTTAAAAGGTTCCAGAGTAACAGCACTATCGACCGAAAAACAGGTAAGCTACATACATACATTTATCTTTATAACGCATTAATAAACTTGTTATTTTATAAGGTGCCTTCGCGCAAAGTTATAACTTTTAAATCTTTTGTATAAAACCATATTTATGTTCAATAAAAGAATGAAAATTATATATTAATACAATTCAATGTTTATTTTTATTATAAAACAAACCAAAAATATAACTAAACTTTATTCCCACAGTCACCATTTTCTCTAAATCTTACCTACAATCTATTTATTGCATACGCTAAGGTGCCGACTGCATTAGCAGTTGCTGAAAAGCTATCCGCCATACCTTTGAACGCCATCATTATCATTTTGCTAGATTGTACAGTTGCAGCAGTGCATTCTCCTAACATCTGCATTTCAAATAGAAAAAATAAAAAAACAAGTAAGAACGTTTTTTAAACAAAACAACTCACTATTCGCATATGGCTATTGCACATACGGATCCGGCAAAAAAATGTCTTCATTAGGGGGACTAACAGTATTAATGATGTCTAGGTGTAATTTTTGTTACATCCAGTGTCAACTAAAATTTTAAGAGTTTGCCTATAATATGTCTTTGCCCCGAAAAAATGCAAAGAAGAATATATTCTAAGGTAAGGTAAGAAGAATATATTCTAAGGTCTTTAGTGTTGAAATCATTTTGATTATAATTTTCTATGCGTAGCGTTAAATTATTTTCAGACTTAATATATGATGCCACTTGTTGATTATAATTAAATTTTCTCGTCCACATCATTATTATCTGTGTCAATGCTGTAATTTCTTTGGATTTCTTGTTTTTCGAGAACAGATGATTGCAGAGGTAGTTTTCCCATGATTTTGTCAATGGGTTTTGGGTCAGTTTCTGTAATTACTATTTTTATATTTAATGAACTGCCCAATTTCCATAGGGATGAGCCTTGGTGCGCTTTGTTTTAGTGAAGTTGTTTGAGAAGTATTGCGGTGTTTTTCTTGGTAATTTTGAAATGGAGCTGAATTATGGTAATGTTTATTATCAGGATACATTTACTGTAAATAGAAATTTAATTATGGGTTGGATAATGTGTTAGATTTTGGAATGTTCCCAAAGGAAGCGAATTTGTTTGTGCAGGTGTAAACGTAAAACAAAAAATAGTTTTATTACTTGTGCTTTTTCCAAGTCAATTCATTATAATTAGCTTTTATATACAGTAAAATTCGTCATTTAGCGTGCTTCTTCGTTGAAACGAAACATCGAATACGATCCAAACTCTTTTTATAAATTCGTTAATTAAAAATCTAAATCAGCTGGTTACCCCAAGTTTATCAAATACCAAGATTGTGAATACAGCGACAGCTTAAAAATATAGTCAGTATATTAGTAACTCTTATCCTTACCGTATCATTTATAGCAAAACAGTTATAAATCAAGTATAGCAAACTACAGAGGTATAGCTAAACTTATTGCAATCCCAAAACTCTTTGAAAAATGCATCACGGACAATATTAGTAATCAAATATCATCTTCCTTATACCCTTATTCAGAAAAAGTTCCCCACAACCAGTTAACCATTTTTTGCCTTTACTGAAACTTCGTCTTATGGAATGTACTACAAAGACTTTAAGATGGACAGGTCGGAAAGATCGTGTTATTTTCGACAATGTCACCTCTAACAATGTTATCAGGAGTTCCTCAAGGGAGCCACTTTGGTTCGGTGATCTTTTCCAGTTTTATAAAGTATGCGGATGATGTAATCATTTTTCTAAGCAATAATAATATCACCGAGAGCAATTACATACAACATGATCTAGAAATATAGAAATCTTAAATCTAATTACAGATGGACAATATTTATACAGGTAGAATCTTATAGCTAATTGCAAGGCACAGACGTATGGACAATATCTGTATAATTACGGTACAGGTAGAAGTCTTAAAACGCACGAAATCAGAGTGGCAACACAGTCGACAATCAGTCAGCTGTTGGCAAATTTCTTATGACTGTAAAATTAAAATGGATTCAAATTCAGCAAAGGTAAGTTATTTTAATTGTTTTTAGCGATAAAAAAAATAAATTTTACAATCGAAACGCATTTTTTCCATTTAAAGATTTCCAGGGGAAAGAAGCGAAGTGTGTCGTGCGATAGGGATGCAAATGTTCTGCTAGAGCTGTGGGCGGAACGTGCCACCGATTTGCGGCGAACAAAAAGTAATGGGTACATTTACAAAGAGATTTCATTGCAAATGAACAACAAATTTAGTCCGGAAGAAGTGCCCGTCAAAATAAGAAATTTCACGCAAAAATACAGGTATTTCTTTTATCTCATGGTTTTCTTGACACAAAATACCTATTGAAACTTGTAAAGAGGAGAAGAAGGAAATAGGACCTTCTGGTGGGAGTCCATCGAACTGCAAGTTGTACAATGCTGTGCACAGGATAATTGGAAGCAATGCGGCCAATAGCGCTGAAATTTGTAAGAATTAACATTTTATATACATATTTATTTGACAATAATTTAATTTTAACAACAATTTAATTTTTTAATTAGGTAAATACACCAGATACAAGTTGCCAGCCATCGCCGGAGCCTCAGTCATTAACATACCCGGAGCCACAGCCATTACCTTCGCCGGAGTCACAGCCATTGCGAAAGTTTTCTTTAAATCTGTTATCGTCCATCGTCAGCACGTCACACTCCCAAAAAGTGTTGTTGCGGTCCTTTAATAAATCCCATATATGAATTATATCCTTTATGAAAAGATACATATGCATATTAAACCTAAAAATTTTCACAATTGCCTTTCCCTTATATCAGAGTATCCTATTGCGATCCCAACTTATAGCAACACGTTCAGATTTATGGTTGCTAGTGCATGTACAATATTTACATTATGGAGCAGTTTCAGCAAAAGTAATTTTAGCTTTCTTTCAAGTAAACAGTGATTTTTCACCAACAGCATAGCTGCTAGTCGTATTTTCTGCCTTCTGTCCATTTGATCTCGATCTAAATGCAAAAAAAAATTTGTATACAAACAAACAGATGCTTGATAAATGCAAAAACTGTCGTCTGTCAGGGTAAAATTTTAATTCATATTAGTAAGCTTTTAATGCAAATTAACGCTGTCGTCTGTGTACGCTATTAGGCATACAGCTAATTCTCTGAACTCAATTACTTAAGGGATGTTTTGTTTCCTTAGAATTTTCATAATGAAATGCGTCTTATTTCCTATCAACTAAATACACAATTTCATGTTCAAAGAGTATTGAACATTCTGGCGGCCGCAACCACCGAGCTATCCACAACTCCGTTAGATACGTTTTGACTACTTCCAGATCTGGCCTTTGTTTCACTACGCAAAGGTAATGGAGTAGAGAATTTAACCGTTACAAATTTCGTTACATTTACAATATTTTCTGTTAATTACTAATCCAAAGCTAAGTGCAACGTTACCAACAACCTTTAATAAACATCCGATCCATATTATCACTGAGAATAATGAACTTCAAAGAAAAATACTTATGGAAAAATTATTCATATGCTCGCAATGAATATTTTTTTTATACATACTTATGTATGTTTTGATTAATTTTAATAATAAGAATTAAATATAATGATATCTGTCTGTATGTGGTGTGAAAATGGTGGCCTTTTAAGCTGATACAGGATCTAGCTTCCATGATGATGCTTGGATTGCTAACCTTACTACTGACCCTAATTTTTGTGACACGGTTATGGATAGACCTTCGTATATTTCAGTACAGCCAGATTATAATTCTAATATACATTTTATGGGCAAAGTTAGCCATCTTCGATTATCATAAGTTTTATGACCTTTACAAATAACTGAAGGATGAAAAGGAACTAAATAAAATGAATTGTATCTTAGTAATTCTAAGAATAATTTTTGTGTAATTAAAATGTGTAAAATGATGCATTAATATCTGACCCAATTTGTGTAAGTTTCTTAACTGCAGTTGTTACTAATGCATGCAGTTGTTGTTGTTATTATATGTTGTTGGTTGGTTGTTGGATGACTATCGGTAACTCCCCCTTAGAGTAGAGTGAGGCCACAAAGAATCTGGTGGGGGCACGAACGTAGCTGCCGATAAAACTCCTAGTTGCTATATATTAAATTTTCTTCTTTAAGCACATTGATGTACTGTAGATAATAAAAGTGACTATGGGAATTGACCCGTACGTAGCATATTGGTTATTGTTATATTGTTAAGTGAAGGCATCGCTTTATTATCGTTGAATTGGTATGACCTCACTAATGTTAACCCGTTCGTATGTTAACCCGTTGATGGTTAATGTACAATTTTCATAAAATAATAGTTTTGTATTGGTTATATTTAGTGGTTTCCCACAATCGGTTTCGACCAAAGTGGGTGGTATGTTTATGAATAGCATAAAATTGTTTTCAGGTTGGTATATTGTCTCCAATTTTCCTACATATTTTAAGTTGCATTTCGGCCGTTCGTTACGGATGAGTTTACCCGAATCTGATGATTGCCAGTTCGCTTCTTATTAGATTCTTACAAATATATGTATGTATTTTCTATTTGAAAACAGTTTTCATTAGAATAGTTAATTGATTTATCGTTATAAACTTTATAGCTATAGATAATGATTTGTGGAGTTTCGTTTATAGGCAAGAGTATGATAAAGATAATCTTTTATTTTTTTATTATTGGAATATTTATATTAAGTACAATGTTTGAGTTTTTATAGTATACTTGGAGCTCTAAAATCTCATAAATTTGTTCTAATGAGTTATAAACTTTTTTAATTTCACTGTAGCTTAGTATATACATATCTTGATATTACATTTATTTTAGCCAATACAATACTTTCAGCTATATTGTTGATTTGATTACTTAACAAGTCAATATTAAAATTAATTCTGTTAAGATACTAATCTTAGAGATAATTAAGTCGTCTCTGTATATTTTATTAGACAATTGTTTGTATGTATTTTTTAAAGATTTTGTGATAATATCATTCATATGTGTGGTGACACTACTAAATCACTCCGTTCTTAAAATAATTTTTTTAATTATTTTTATTTTCCATTAATTTTTTAAGTTGTAATTTTATATTTTTAGCATCATTATTATTCATATTACCAGTAATACATTTGATAATTTATCAAATAGACCTCTTTTCTCCCTTTTAAAAGGTACTAAATTGTTTATTTTGTCGATTAATTTTAATAGTTTAAATTTCGTAATTTTTAGCGAATCTTCAATAGAAGTATCTTGTTCAAATATATTTAATGTTTTGCTAATACCATCGCAAAGAGTTCACACCCATATAATAAAGCAGGATTTAAAATATGTTTCAGCGAGAAGTATTCGAATGTTAAAAGGAGTGCAATGATGGCTTTCCCAAAGATTTTTTAACATAGAAACTACACGACCGCAGGCAAAATTAATATGGTTTGACCGAGTCAGAGTGCTGTTGAAATAAAATATACAATAAAGATTTTAAGCAACAGTTACAGTCTTAAAGGGCTTATTTCTTAAGATTAATGTGGGGTTATAATTAAGTTTCAGTAGTTTCTTTTTAATAATCAAACATTTAGATTTGATAGCGTTTAACTACAGGCCATTAGTGGTAGCCCATTCGAAAAAAATGTAAGCCTTCATTTAAAATTCTCACACATCGTTCAACTGATTCAATTTTACAACTTATATAAAGCTGCACGTCGTCCGCGTACATTCTAGCTTTGCAATGTTTGAGTTTGCTTCGTAAATCATTGACGTATAGTGAAAACAGTAGAGGGCCCATGATTGAGCACTGTGGAACACTTTTGCTAAGTGGCAAATGGGTCGATGTAGAGGAACCTGATTCAACAAATTGTTACTGGCCGTCAGATAAAAAAATTAGTTCACAAGAACTGGATGAAAACTTAAGAAAAGATTTCAAGTTACTACAAAGTATGTTGTGGTCAACAGTTTTCAATGCCTTCGAGTGATCAAGGAGTACTAAGAATGTAACATTGCCACAATCAACTTGTTGCCTAATGTCCTCTGAAATATTCACTAGAGACGTTACGGAACTGTATTTTTTACGAAAACCAGATTGGCAGCTGGTAAGAATATTGTTTTTCTCAAGGTACATAACTAGTCACTTGATTATGAACTAATTTTTCAAAAACTTTCGAAAGGAACGATAGGATTGCTATCGGCCTGTATTCAGTATTTAACTTCTTTACTGGGGTGATTCTTGCAATTTTCCATACTTTAGCTTGTAGTGAGAATTTTGTTGAAAATGAACGTTATAATGGGGGCAGGCTTAGGTATGAAAATCTTAAGAAACTTTGGATCGATTTCGTCAATTATTATTGCATTAGACACTATTTACAACATATCTTAATAAAACGTAATATAATCTATATTATTAAAATCTCGATAAGTAATAACCGGAGGAAATACATGCAAGTGAAAGTTGTATGTGATGAAAATGAGGTCATCCCGAGAAAAACAAGGGGCTGCTAGGTGATCATAAATCAATACCTTGGACAGATCACTTTCAAAAAAGAGATCGAGAAGTGTTATACTAGTTGAAGTAAAATGCATAGCATTAGTTACGTTTGGTGAAGCAAGTCCAAGAGGATGTAGATTATCAATCAGGTAAGAATCAGCTCAGATATTCGAATTAAAATCACCTGTAACTACGACATATTCATATGCAAAAGCCAAAGTCTGAAGAGTATCTACAAATTGTTCAACACAAATACGATTGTTTGATCCGTAAATACAGCCTAATAATAACTTTCTACCCTCGCAAATTATCTCAAGCAGTAAATACTCGATTACATTTATATTAGAATCATCGTTGGACTTGCTTTCTATCCTAACCGCCATGCCTTTTCTTTTATATTGCCATATTGTTATACCCTGACAAGGAGACCAATAATTCCATAAACTCAGGTTTGAACCAAGTTTTGAGATACAAAAATTATATCAATGCCGGAATTTTCAAAAAGAAAACGAAATTCGTTGATTTTATTTCTCAAGCTTTGAGCATTGATATGGCAGATTTTTATACCGCTTCTTTGATTAGACAGGATTTTTATCAAATTCGCTAGTACAACTCTAGATCGAACTCTGTTGTTAGATAAGCTGATTTGACTTAGAATAATATAAGCAGAAGTAATGCACGAATTATTAAAAGTACAGAAGTAAGTTAAGCTGATGCCAAGAAAAGTCTATGATAGTTAGTAGTTGTGTATGATTAATGTGGTATATGTCGATGTGTATAGTTTCAAGTGGCTTACTAGGTGTTCCAGGAATCTGGTAAATAATATTTTGTGGATGTCTATCCTATTTTAGAGTTTGGCAAATTTTGCGATAATTTATTGATTGTTACTCGAGTGCCGGCTTCAAATCCTTGAATCATATTTTAAGCAAATTAGCCATATATTCTTCTTCTTTTGGCGCTACAGTCCATGGTGAACCTAGGCCTCAACCAACAAAGTTTTCCAGCTGGCACGGTCTTTAGCCAGCGTCCTCCAATTTTACACACCAAGTTGGTTGAATCACTGTTTTGTTCGCCGTTAAACTGTCTGCAGAAGGGATCTTTCCAGATTCTCAGCATCGATTGCGACTCTACTACGATTTGTCCCTCTTCGTCACGACAGGCTTCTGTCCGAAGCTTATATCCATTGGATAGTTGTTTTACCCGTTCGTAAAACTTTCGGATATTATTCCTGCCGTAACACCTCTCCAGTTCCTCGATCGCGCGAGTTAACTTAGAGACTAAATGCACTTATAAAAAAAACACAACTTCTTTCTTTCACTTCCAAATCAATAATAATTTTATTCATTCTTTTTCTTTAAAATGAAACTTATTTCCTAAATACAAAAGTGCTTACACAATTTAAGGTTCAATAATTTCTTGTGAATATTTAGTGTATGCTGATGCAGCTATTTAATCTAGGTGGCTTTGCTGGTGAGTCTGTTGTTGTTGTTGTGGTTGTTGTTGTGGTTGCGGTTGTTTCTGTAACTCCTCCCTCCTTAGAGTGGAGCGATGGCCAAAAGTATTGATGGTCAGGAGCGACTGTATTTATGATAGGGAATTCTTTTACGACATATTTTGTTTTTCTGTTGGTTATTAGAATGATAATTGTTACACTAATGACTGTAGTTATGAGACCATAGTTTATGTATCTATGTAGTTCCGTATTGTTCGATAATGATTCAATGGCTAGTTTATTTTTTAAGTGGTACTCTTTAAGTTTGGGTATGCTCAAGCTTTCTATTGTAGATAAAGGTTTTATGTTTACTTCTGTCGGTGGGTTTAGAATAAAATCGTCCCAATGTATGTTTGGATTATCTTTGTAGGTAATTTCATTGATGATAAGGTTACAGTTTCGAAAATGTATTGATAGGTTTCCCTCAATAATATACTCTTTCGGGTCGCATGACGTTTGTATTTGCGTTGGTGGTAAATTGGTTGTTAATACAAGTCCTTGTTCGAGTTGTAAGACTTTAGTTATCTGCCCGATATCGTTGAGTTTACATTTGGCTTCTAAGTTTCGTATGATTTTCCCAAAGCATGAAGACGTTTCTATTGTTTCTTGTTTTAAGCTCTCTTTGCAGTAATACAGGTTTTCAATCTTTTTGCATATCTCATCGAAATATTGAATTTTATCATTATTATATATTATATAGGGTTTCATTATTATTTCTTTTGTTTTGTTAATGGGTATGGGGATTGTGTGGGAAATTGTGTATTGATTTGATTGATTGATCTCCCAGATTATTTTCGATGTCTTTTAGCTCATCCGTATTTAAGATCATTTTTGGTACGATCCCAAGTTTGGATAGGGTCATTGCTTCGGAAATACTTGAAATGTGATTTGCTAATAAATCGATCTGATAATTAATTTGATTAAGGTATTGAATATCATTAATAAGCCTAGAATTTGACAAAATACTGTTTTGTGAATATTGTAATGACCGTACTATAATATCTTGCTCACTATTTATATAATTGGTAATATTTTCCATTCTTTCAATAATTTTAGTGTTAAGTATGCTTTGGTTATTTGTGTCGATCTGTTGCTTCGATGTCAAGTTAAATATTAAATCATTAATACGAGAAGCATCATTGCTATCCATGTTTCCTGTAATGAATTTTACTGCTGATCCTATACCATTAAATAATCCTCTCTTGTTGCGGTATTTGGGCGTTATTGAATTTAATTTGTTTTTGAGGTCCGTTAATTTGTGTTTCGTTGTTCCCAGAGAACATTTGTTATAATATGAGGGTGTGAAATGTTTTAGTGGGTCGTCAATCTTCATGATGTTATTATAATATGGTTCGAGTTTTATAATATGTATGAGGTTAGTGTAATCTGTTATTGTTTTGGCTGTTCCTAGTTTAATTCGTAATAAACCATGAGTATCAGTCAGATTCTGTATTTTCAGTGTTTGTGAGTGCACAGTGGCTATTAATCTGAAATGGCATACATATGTAGAATTTAAAATTTTTTTTTTTTTTCAATATTTTCTTTTCTTAATCTTTGATTTGTGTAATTTTTTGTTTTGTATAGTTAGTAATGTTACCTTGTTGTTTTTCTGTACTTTGTGCCTAGAAAATCTTGGTGTTAATTTATTTCGTCTACATTCTTTTCTGTAAATATAATCATTTTCTTCATAATTTAATGGGTCTTGTCTATTCGTATTTAGTTTTTCTATGCGTTTATCCGTGTCGGATTCCAATTTATTCCTGATAGATTCGAAAAGTTGCGTTTGAAATTGATTAATTTTGGAAAGATATTCGTGCTCATTGCTAAATGTGATCTGACGATCAAACTTATAAGTTCTTCCGTAGAATAGTTCAAAGGGTGTTAATTTAGTTGAAGAGTGAATTGAATTATTGTAAGTTATGAGAGCCTCTGTTATAATGTCGTTATGGTCCATTTCTAACTTTTTGTTTTTAATTTTTTCTACTATTAATCTGTATATTTCAGTTAAGGTTGAATGAAGTCTTTCTACGGGGGCATTACTGCTTGATTGTTGAAAAGACGTAAAATGCAAGTTAATTTGATATTGCTGGCAGAAGTCTTTAAATATGTTCGAGTTAAATTCGGTACCTTGGTCACAAACGATTTTGTTAGGAATGCCATGCATACTTAGAACGTTTTTTAAAGATTTTATTATGCAAAGACTATTTCTCGCTGTTACGGTATATGCGGCAGCAAATTTGGAAAATTTGTCTATAATTGTTAAAATATTTTTCCCGTTAATTGAATAAATATCTATGTGCAGTATGTCTAGTGGTTTAGTAGGAGTTGAGGGTTTTTCAAATTTATTTTTTGGAGGGTGTCTGTCATACTTCAGACTTTGGCATGAAGCACAATTGTTTATCGTTTGAGTTTTTTTTGACTACATGTACGGAAAATAGTATTCGCGTTTCAGGTGATCGTGTGTCTCCTGTATTCCTCTGTGATTATTGTTTTCGTGATATTCTTGGATGATTTTATCCTGATTATCGTTTTCTTTTATGTCTTTTACTATTTCGGTGCATCTGATTAAACAGAATATTTTGCTTTGTGCAAAATGTTTTGCATATACACTTTGAATTATAAGAAAAGACTCATTATCTGTAAAAATTGCTGTAGTTTTATTGGGTGCTAGATGATTTTTTAAAATGTCTACTATAATTTCTTCTGTGTAATTGGGGTATGTAAAGGTTTTTCTATGTTTATTTTTGAAAATTACTTCGAGTTTCGTACGAGGACTAGAGTTTCCTTTCATAAATAAGACTTGTAGGTTAAATTCGTTTATTGGTTTTTCTGAGATAGGTATGCCGTCGTCGCAGTTCTCTTCCGCTGAATGAATAGTGCTACCTGAAGCGGCTTGATTAGATAGTGTATCAAATGTATTTATATTTTGAATTTCTGAAGGGTATGTCTTTATTCGGCTAAGGGCGTCAGCGTTTGTATTTAACTTCCCTTTTTTGTATATAATTTCGTAGTCGTACTCCTCTAACTTCAATCTCCATCTAATTAATTTTGAGTTTGGCTCTTTGAGGCTCATAATCCATGTAAGTGGTTTATGATCCGTTATGATTCTGAAACGGTGGCCGAATAAATATGGCCGGAAATATTTAGTATCCCATACAATTGCTAATAGCTCTTTCTCTATTGTGGAATAGTTAATTTCTGATGTTGTGAGTGTGCGACTTGCATAGCAAATCGGTTTATCGTTTCCTATGGGACCTTGTGATAGTATGGCTCCTATTGCATAATTACTTGCATCTGTTGTGAGGTTAAATGGTTTAGTAAAATCTGGATATTGTAAGATTGGGTCATTAGTTAAGAGGCTTTTACAAATTTCAAAAGTTTCCTTATATTTGTCATCGACTATAACGTTTTTATCTTTCTTTAAACATGCTGTAAATGGATTTGTTATTCTGGCAAAGTCTTTTATGAATTTGCGGTAGTAACCTAATAAGCCCAAGCACGATTTTATTTCTTTTTGGTTTGTGCGAGTCGGATAATTTTGAATAGCTGATATTTTATCAGGGTTAGGTTTTACTCCTTCAGTGGTCACGATATGGCCTAAAAATGCACATTCTTTATGCAGAAATTCCGATTTGTCCAATTGGACTTTAAGGTTAGCTTCTCTGAGTGCTTTAAAAACCTTTTTGATATTCTCGCTATGCTCCTGGAGAGAAGTTGAATAGACAATGATATCATCTAAATATACGAAACACACAGTTCCTATTAAATCTTTCAATACACAATCCATCACTCTTTGAAATGTAGATGGAGCGTGTTTGAGGCCAAATGGCATTCTCACGAACTCATAATGTCCCCCTTCTACTGTGAAGGCGGTTTTAGTGATGTCTCTTGAGTTCATTTCAATTTGATGAAAGCCGCTTGCCAAATCTAATGTACTAAAGTACATGCATTTACCTAATTTGTCTAATATTTCATTGATGTTTAGAATTGGGTATCTATCAGAAACCGTTTTCTCGTTAAGTTTTCTATAGTCTATTACTAAACGCCATTTACGCTTTCCACTGGCATCTGTTTTTTTTGGCACTACCCATACTGGTGCGCTCCAAGGTGAATAGCTTTCACGTATAATACCTTGGTTTAACATATCAGTGATTTGTCTTTCTACTTCCGGTTTGTGGATATATGGGTACCTATAGGATTTTGGCTAAATGGGGATATCATCTTTTGTAACTATACTGTGTTCAATTTTGTTGGTGAAAGTTAGAAGCTGATTCTCCTGTAAAAAAATATCCTCAAATTCTTGACATATTTTTGTAATAATTTTTCGTTCCTCTGAATTTAAATGATCGATTCTAAGGTTTTCTATCAATTTAGAACTTTGGTCAAAGCAATGCACGAAGTTAATGTTGTTAATTTCTATGAAATGAGAATCTATAATGGATCCACTTTAATTCGGCTTTCAATTAAAATAGTTTTGTCTATATTTGATTTATTGTTAACTTCTACAAAGCTGTACCACTTTCTCGCTCTGTTTGCGCTAGCAGAAATAGTTACTTCTGGTTGAATCGATATATTGGGGGAAAAAAAATCACTATTTTCGATATCTACAGGCACTTTTATGATAGCTTTTGTTCTAGGTGCTACTAAAAATTTACTCGAAGTTATGTTTGGTTTAAAAGACAAAGGAATAGTTGAATTTCTTGTTATTAGCTGTTTGTTCTCAAGGTCGATTTTTGCACTTAATTTAGCTAGTATGTCGAGTCCAAGAAGTCCGTCAAAGTAGTTATGGAACCTGAATATAAAAAAGTATAAATTTCCTTTTTCTCGAAACTCTGTGAAAAATGGTATATTTACTTTTGTATCTAATTGATGTTTATTAAGAACGGTAGTTATTGTTATGGGTGTACATTTATCTATTTTCAATTGTTTAGTAAATTCTGGATTGATAAAGGATACTGATGCGCCTGTATCTATTAAAAATCGAAGTGGGCGTCCAAATGGAGAAGATATGCTTATATAGGGAGGATTTGCGCCATGTTTATTAATGTCTAGGTATCCTTTCGGATCCTGGAGGCACTTAACTGAAAATTTCCTACATCTTCAATTTCGTCGTCCATATTAGGTATAAAGCTAGGGACATTATAGGCTTCGGGGTCAGAGCAATTCTTCAGATCTTGGAATTCATGATCAATGTGGTGAATTTCCCTTGGAAATCTTCGAGTTTGTCCGCTACTGTTTCTATTGTGAGTGTAACCTGAGGCAGTGTCCATGGGTTCTGGTGTCTGATAGCTTGTGTTGGCATTTAATTGTGATTGTTTTAAATTGTTAAACTCGTTTTGATTCCCTGTTGCTGTGTGATAGTAAGTTTGTCTAGGCATTGATGAATTAAAGTGTTGTGTGGGTTGTGGTCTATTGAATGTCTGATTGACTGGTAACTGTGGTCTATTGTAATATATATGAGGACTGTTATTCGTGTTTTGTTGTGGTCTATGATAGTTTGTTAGCTGTGTTGTTGGAATGAATGGTTTATGATAATTAGTGTATACGTGTTTTGGACTATATTGTCTAATAGGTTCCTGCTTTCTGAAAAGATTCTTATTTTCTTGTTTAATATAAAACATGTTCTGTACCGTGAGACAGTATGAAAAAGCTGTTGCCAATGATTCCGGTCTCATAGCCCTAATTGATGATCCTAAAGGTTCTCTTAACCCGGACAAGAATGTGTGAATGAATGTGAGGCTCATTTTCGCAAACAATTCTCTTTTAGCAGTGATTATATTGGGATCTACCTCATGAATCATTAAATGATTATTTATTGTAGACTGAATTTCTACTACTGCGCTATAAAATTCTTCTAAAGTTTTGTTATTTTGTTTTAAAAGATGCAAGTCTCTGATCAATGAGGTTTCGTTACGTTTGTCGGAGTAGTGCAAAATTAAATTATCTTTATTATCTTTCCAGGTCACACTTGTGCTGTAAATATTTAGTATTTCGTTCGCCTCTCCTTCGACTTTGTTACGAATAGCTCGTCAAATTATTTTGGCAAAGGGAGTGCCATCAATGGGCGACAACACCGAAAGTATTTCCTCCACATTGTTAATGAAATCGTATAACAATCTGGGGTTACCGTCGAATTTGGGCAGGTCCTTGACAGCGTCTGGGATTCTTAAAGTTTCCAGAACATTTTTAACTGCCGAGGCTGCACCATCAGTGGGATTCATTATAATATTATTTTCACTATTTTCGTCTACACTTGTATCACTTTCCGGAATAGGTATAAGGGTTCTTATAATGTAAGGACGGAATCTGGGCATATGAACAAAAAAATATGTTTAGAAAGATTACAGGAGGGTCTCTTAAGAATCGCTGGTCTTTGAAAACATATAAATTCATTTGATTCGTATTATAAAACAAATAATCTTTTTTTTTTTTTTTAAAAGGTAATTTATCCTATATATATCGAAATATTTATTTTAATTATTACTATATTCGATATTTAAGTAATCACACTTATTTATTATTACTTTTACTTTTCTTTTTTAAAATCTTCTTTTACTTATTTTACAATTTGAATTTTTAAATTCATTTATTTATTTCCTTTATTCAATATTCGATTTTGACTTACGCAAAAAAAAATGATTGCAACCTGCATTGTAGCTTGTTGGTGGTTCAAGAAAAATTTCCTTCACGATAATCCTTCGTAGTGGTAATGGTCCTGTTCCGATTTGTTGCGATAATCCTTCGCAATGGTAATGGTCCTGTTCCGATTTGTTGCGATAATCCTTCGCAATGTTGCTCCTTGCACACTTTATTTTTTAACTTGTACAAGAACTACTGGAACTACCCGACTGCGCCAGTTAACTTAGAGACTAAATGCACTTATAAAAAAAACACAACTTCTTTCTTTCACTTCCAAATCAATAATAATTTTATTCATTCTTTTTCTTTAAAATGAAACTTATTTCCTAAATACAAAAGTGCTTACACAATTTAAGGTTCAATAATTTCTTGTGAATATTTAGTGTATGCTGATGCAGCTATTTAATCTAGGTGGCTTTGCTGGTGAGTCTGTGGTTGTTGTTGTGGTTGCGGTTGTTTCTGTAACTCCTCCCTCCTTAGAGTGGAGCGATGGCCAAAAGTATTGATGGTCAGGAGCGACTGTATTTATGATAGGGAATTCTTTTACGACATATTTTGTTTTTCTGTTGGTTATTAGAATGATAATTGTTACACTAATGACTGTAGTTATGAGACCATAGTTTATGTATCTATGTAGTTCCGTATTGTTCGATAAGGATTCAATGGCTAGTTTATTTTTTAAGTGGTACTCTTTAAGTTTGGGTATGCTCAAGCTTTCTATTGTAGATAAAGGTTTTATGTTTACTTCTGTCGGTGGGTTTAGAATAAAATCGTCCCAATGTATGTTTGGATTATCTTTGTAGGTAATTTCATTGATGATAAGGTTACAGTTTCGAAAATGTATTGATAGGTTTCCCTCAATAATATACTCTTTCGGGTCGCATGACGTTTGTATTTGCGTTGGTGGTAAATTGGTTGTTAATACAAGTCCTTGTTCGAGTTGTAAGACTTTAGTTATCTGCCCGATATCGTTGAGTTTACATTTGGCTTCTAAGTTTCGTATGATTTTCCCAAAGCATGAAGACGTTTCTATTGTTTCTTGTTTTAAGCTCTCTTTGCAGTAATACAGGTTTTCAATCTTTTTGCATATCTCATCGAAATATTGAATTTTATCATTATTATATATTATATAGGGTTTCATTATTATTTCTTTTGTTTTGTTAATGGGTATGGGGATTGTGTGGGAAATTGTGTATTGATTTGATTGATTGATCTCCCAGATTATTTTCGATGTCTTTTAGCTCATCCGTATTTAAGATCATTTTTGGTACGATCCCAAGTTTGGATAGGGTCATTGCTTCGGAAATACTTGAAATGTGATTTGCTAATAAATCGATATGATAATTAATTTGATTAAGGTATTGAATATCATTAATAAGCCTAGAATTTGACAAAATACTGTTTTGTGAATATTGTAATGACCGTACTATAATATCTTGCTCACTATTTATATAATTGGTAATATTTTCCATTCTTTCAATAATTTTAGTGTTAAGTATACTTTGGTTATTTGTGTCGATCTGTTGCTTCGATGTCAAGTTAAATATTAAATCATTAATACGAGAAGCATCAATGCTATCCATGTTTCCTGTAATGAATTTTACTGCTGATCCTATACCATTAAATAATCCTCTCTTGTTGCGGTATTTGGGCGTTATTGAATTTAATTTGTTTTTGAGGTCCGTTAATTTGTGTTTCGTTGTTCCCAGAGAACATTTGTTATAATATGAGGGTGTGAAATGTTTTAGTGGGTCGTCAATCTTCATGATGTTATTATAATATGGTTCGAGTTTTATAATATGTATGAGGTTAGTGTAATCTGTTATTGTTTTGGCTGTTCCTAGTTTAATTCGTAATAAACCATGAGTATCAGTCAGATTCTGTATTTTCAGTGTTTGTGAGTGCACAGTGGCTATTAATCTGAAATGGCATACATATGTAGAACTTAAAATTTTTTTTTTTTTTCAATATTTTCTTTTCTTAATCTTTGATTTGTGTAATTTTTTGTTTTGTATAGTTAGTAATGTTACCTTGTTGTTTTTCTGTACTTTGTGCCTTGAAAATCTTGGTGTTAATTTATTTCGTCTACATTCTTTTCTGTAAATATAGTCATTTTCTTCATAATTTAATGGGTCTTGTCTATTCGTATTTAGTTTTTCTATGCGTTTATCCGTGTCGGATTCCAATTTATTCCTGATAGATTCGAAAAGTTGCGTTTGAAATTGATTAATTTTGGAAAGATATTCGTGCTTATTGCTAAATGTGATCTGACGGTCAAACTTATAAGTTCTTCCGTAGAATAGTTCAAAGGGTGTTAATTTTGTTGAAGAGTGAATTGAATTATTGTAATTTATGAGAGCCTCTGTTATAATGTCGTTATGGTCCATTTCTAACTTTTTGTTTTTAATTTTTTCTACTATTAATCTGTATATTTCAGTTAAGGTTGAATGAAGTCTTTCTACGGGGGCATTACTGCTTGATTGTTGAAAAGTCGTAAAATGCAAGTTAATTTGATATTGCTGGCAGAAGTCTTTAAATATGTTCGAGTTAAATTCGGTACCTTGGTCACAAACGATTTTGTTAGGAATGCCATGCATACTTAGAACGTTTTTTAAAGATTTTATTATGCAAAGACTATTTCTCGCTGTTACGGTATATGCGGCAGCAAATTTGGAAAATTTTTCTATAATTGTTAAAATATTTTTCCCGTTAATTGAATAAATATCTATGTGCAGTATGTCTAGTGGTTTAGTAGGAGTTGAGGGTTTTTCAAATTTATTTTTTGGAGGGTGTCTGTCATACTTCAGACTTTGGCATGAAGCACAATTGTTTATCGTTTGAGTTATTTTTGACTACATGTACGGAAAATAGTATTCGCGTTTCAGGTGATCGTGTGTCTCCTGTATTCCTCTGTGATTATTGTTTTCGTGATATTCTTGGATGATTTTATCCTGATTATCGTTTTCTTTTATGTCTTTTACTATTTCGGTGCATCTGATTAAACAGAATATTTTGCTTTGTGCAAAATGTTTTGCATATACACTTTGAATTATATGAAAAGACTCATTATCTGTAAAAATTGCTGTAGTTTTATTGGGTGCTAGATGATTTTTTAAAATGTCTACTATAATTTCTTCTGTGTAATTGGGGTATGTAAAGGTTTTTCTATGTTTATTTTTGAAAATTACTTCGAGTTTCGTACGAGGACTAGAGTTTCCTTTCATAAATAAGACTTGTAGGTTAAATTCGTTTATTGGTTTTTCTGAGATAGGTATGCCGTCGTCGCAGTTCTCTTCCGCTGAATGAATAGTGCTACCTGAAGCGGCTTGATTAGATAGTGTATCAAATGTATTTATATTTTGAATTTTTGAAGGGTATGTCTTTATTCGGCTAAGGGCGTCAGCGTTTGTATTTAACTTCCCCTTTTTGTATATAATTTCGTAGTCGTACTCCTCTAACTTCAATCTCCATCTAATTAATTTTGAGTTTGGCTCTTTGAGGCTCATAATCCATGTAAGTGGTTTATGATCCGTTATGATTCTGAAACGGTGGCCGAATAAATATGGCCGGAAATATTTAGTATCCCATACAATTGCCAATAGCTCTTTCTCTATTGTGGAATAGTTAATTTCTGATGTTGTGAGTGTGCGACTTGCATAGCAAATCGGTTTATCGTTTCCTATGGGACCTTGTGATAGTATGGCTCCTATTGCATAATTACTTGCATCTGTTGTGAGGTTAAATGGTTTAGTGAAATCTGGATATTGTAAGATTGGGTCATTAGTTAAAAGGCTTTTACAAATTTCAAAAGTTTCCTTATATTTGTCATCGACTATAACGTTTTTATCTTTCTTTAAACATGCTGTAAATGGATTTGTTATTCTGGCAAAGTCTTTTATGAATTTGCGGTAGTAACCTAATAAGCCCAAGCACGATTTTATTTCTTTTTGGTTTGTGGGAGTCGGATAATTTTGAATAGCTGATATTTTATCAGGGTTAGGTTTTACTCCTTCAGTGGTCACGATATGGCCTAAAAATGCACATTCTTTATGCAGAAATTCCGATTTGTCCAATTGGACTTTAAGGTTAGCTTCTCTGAGTGCTTTAAAAACCTTTTTGATATTCTCGCTATGCTCCTGGAGAGAAGTTGAATAGACAATGATATCATCTAAATATACCAAACACACAGTTCCTATTAAATCTTTCAATACACAATCCATCACTCTTTGAAATGTAGATGGAGCGTTTTTGAGGCCAAATGGCATTCTCACGAACTCATAATGTCCCCCTTCTACTGTGAAGGCGGTTTTAGTGATGTCTCTTGAGTTCATTTCAATTTGATGAAAGCCGCTTGCCAAATCTAATGTACTAAAGTACATGCATTTACCTAATTTGTCTAATATTTCATTGATGTTTAGAATTGGGTATCTATCAGAAACCGTTTTCTCGTTAAGTTTTCTATAGTCTATTACTAAACGCCATTTACGCTTTCCACTGGCATCTGTTTTTTTTTGGCACTACCCATACTGGTGCGCTCCAAGGTGAATAGCTTTCACGTATAATACCTTGGTTTAACATATCAGTGATTTGTCTTTCTACTTCCGGTTTGTGGATATATGGGTACCTATAGGATTTTGGCTAAATGGGGATATCATCTTTTGTAACTATACTGTGTTCAATTTTGCGTTGAAATCTCCTAGGGCGATCTTGGTGTCGTAGCTGGGGCATTGATCGTATGTTCTTTCTAGGAGACTATAAAAGTCATCCTTGCTGTCGTCATCTTTATCCTCCGTAGGGGCGTGGGCGCAGATTAGGCTAATGTTGCCGAGTCTAGCTTTGATGCGGATTGTAATGAGGCGTTCGCTCACGTATTTAAAGCTTAGGACTCTTTGCCTAAGTCTGCCTCGAACAACAAACCCACATCCAAACTGGCGCTGTCGCCGCTCTTTGTAGCAATCACCGTAGTAGATGTCGCAGTTTCCCACTTTCTTTTTGCCCGGCCCATCCCATCGCACTTCCTGGATGGCGGTGATGTCAGCCTTATAGGCTTCCAGGGCCTCCGCAAGTTCATCGGCTGCACGTGGTCTGTTCAGGGACCATATCCAGTCTCAAATTGAGAAGTTGGATGAGTCTGATACAGATCAGATATTGAAGATTAAATTTTTCCGCAGGTTTCATGAATAGTAAACGTACCTCTAATGATGTTGAGCAGAGTTTTTTAAATACAACTACACCGTTTGTTACACATCAAAATCGCCTGCCAAAAATTAAATTACCAAAATTCGATGGAAAATGTTCAGAGTTTTCGAGATTTATTAGTACTTTTAACACATTAGTTCATATTGAAACAAGTATTCCAACAATTGATAAATTTAACTACCTACTAAACTGTTTATCTGGCTGAGCTTTATCAGTCATCGAACAATTTGAAGTCGTGGAATCAAATTACCAAAAGGCTTTAGATAGTTTAACAGAAACATATAATAACAAGCCCTTAATTTTTATCGACCATATAAGCTCATTGTTTTCGATTACGCCTATGTCCAAAGCAAACGCTGCTCACCTTCGCTCAATCAGAGACAATATTTTGGCTCTTCGTAGTTCATTACTTTCTTTGGGATCCGAGTTAGATTTAATGAATGCTATCATCATATACATCGTTTTATCAAAACTAGATTAAGAATCAAAAAAGCAAACTTTTAAATCTCTGCCATCATGAGATAATTGCTTCTCGATTCTTAGGACCACAGAAGCAGACTTATATCAACCTCATGACATTAAATCAAAACAAAGTTCTAAGCGCTTGGGTACATCGTTTGTCGTTTGATGTGTGAATCTTGCAAATCAAAAGAACATTATGTTGGAACCTGCTCAAGTTACTTGTCGCTACCAATTTCTCGTCGATTCGATTTTGTAAAGATTTCAAAGCTATGCATAAATTGTATTAAAGAAGGTCCTTTAGTCTTTCAATGTGCATCGAAATCTCGCTATCGTACTTGTCGATTATCGCATCATACTCCCTTACACAACTCAGATTTTCAATCGAAATCTGTTTCAAAAGATTCTTAACATTCGTCGCTTCAACATCATCTCCCGTTGAAATCGTCGCTTCAACAACCATCTTCGTCAAAGCCATGACATCAATCTTCATATTCATCGCCTTTTCAGCCCTTCTCTTCATCGTCGCATCAAACAGTGTTGCCAATACCAGCTAATCAATCTTCAACTCATCTAACAAAATTTTCATCGTTTGTTTATGCGGTCGTCGCATAAATTTGCTTCCAATAGCTATAGTTTTTGCTAAAGATTCCTTTGGTACTCTTCAACCCATTCGAGCCCTCCTAGATTCCTGTTCAGAAGTCAATCTTATCACCCAAAAAGATGGCAATCGTCTTTGTCTCAAACAACACAAATCAAATCAAGAAATTTCTGGTGTTTCAGAAATGCGAACTCAGCTAAAGTACATATGTAGTTAATACTTCAATTAAATCTCGGATTTTTGATTTTGAATGAACAACAAGTTTTTTGGTTACTAAACCCATATCGTCGCATCATCCAGCGGAACAAATTAAAGTAGAAAATTATAACACTCCCAATGATATTGACTTAGCAGACCCACAATTTTATATTCCTTAACACATTGATATGTTAATTAGTTCTGAGATTTTCTTTGAGTTGCTTCTTGATGGCAAAGTTTCTCTCGGTCATGGATTACCTTGTCTTATAAACACAACTCTCGGCTGGACAATTGGTGGCAGCGTGGACAATCGTCGTAACAAAAACCGAGGATCTTGACTCATTGCTAAGATTGTTTTGGGAGGTTGAAGAATTTAATCAACAATCACCTACTACTCACAGAAGAAGAAAGACAGTGTGAAGAACATTTCGTTCAAAATGCAATTTTTGATTGTAATGGTAAAGTCCAGGATCGTTTGCCATTTAAGTCTTTAATTAATCAACTTGGCATCTCAATAGAATAACTCGCAGACGTTTTTTATTCATGGAAAAAAAACTCTTAAAAGATCCCAGCTTACGAGAAATGTATTCAGATTTCATGGACGAATATATTAAACTTGGTCATATGCCACCAGTGAGCTGTGATCATTTGAATTTTCCGCATTATATTATTCCTCACCATCCTGTTATTCGTCCTCAAAGCACAACAACAAAGCTACGAGTTGTCTTTGAAGCCTCATGTCGTACATCTACCAACGTATCTTTGAATGAAACTCTAATGGTTGGTCCCACAATCCAGCAGGACCTAATAATAACAATTTTAGCATTTAAATTAAACAAGCTAGCTTTATGGGCCGATATATGCAAAATGTATCGACATCGAAAGAGATCGCAATCTTCAATTAATTTTATGGAGAAGTACAACTTCTGACCCGATTGCTCTATTACAACTTAATACAGTGACTTATGGCACATCAGCTGCTCCTTTTCTGGCAGTCAGAAGTTTATTTTTTATTGCTGATTTTTATAAAAACGAGTTTCCAGTGGGCTCTAAACCCTTACGCAAGACTTATATGTGGATGACCTGCTCAAGGGGCAGATAACCTTTCCGAGCTCTTGGTTAAAAAATCAGAAATTGTTGGGATTTTACAAAAATCTGTAGTGCGATTCTCTACCTTTTAACGATTTTAAAAGTGTTCACGCTAACACCAATTGTTGTGGTTTGCACTAACGATTGTGTGATTCACTAACTTCTTTTTTTAGCCACTTTTGTAGTGTGTTAAACAAGTTTGAATTTAGGTGGCAACTTTGTAAAAAATAAGAAAAAGACAAAGAAAAATCCAAAAAAATAAACAAATTTTTTCATGCTTTTATTTTGTGCGGGTAAGTAAAAAGTATTTAAAACTTTAATATAATAAATATTTGCTAATATTTTTTTATTCTAGAATGTCAAGTAACGTGCAAGCAGACAGGCAGATGCTTTACAGGTAATTTTGTATATGTATTTACATGCATACATATGTAAACAATTTCTTATTCATATGTTTATACCCATGTATTAAAATATATTTTTTCTTTTTATGGTTGCTAGCCGAATCGAGTGCTGAAAATGCAAAAGCCTTAAAAGCGAGTTGTTTTGTTTAAAAAACTTTATTATTTGCTTTTTTAATTTTTCTATTTGAAATGTAGATGTTAGGAGAATGCACTGCTGCAAAATGATAATGATGGCGTTCAAAGGTATGGCGGATAGCTTTTCAGCAATTGCTAGTGCAGTCGGGACCTTAGCGTATGCAATAAATAGATTGTAGGTAAGATGTAGAGATAATGGTAATTGTAGGAATAAAGTTTAGTTATATTTTTTTAAAGTTTTTTAACCAATTTCTATACCCTTTTCCACAGGTGCAAAATGTTCCGCAGATGGCAAAATACACATATGTACATATATTTAATATATTTAAAAGTTGTGAGTTTTATTTTTTTATACTTACTGTTACACCTACGTAACATGACCACTGACATACATATAATAATGTCTGTACATATGCATGTACATATATAAAAATTTTATTTTTTTATATGTTTTTAAGCCAATGAAGATTTTACGTATATAATTCAAATGTAAAGGGTGGTTAAATTTCAAGGGCCGATGTTGATTTTGAATAAAACACAAACTATTTAGGAAATTATTGTAATTTTATTTTATTATGATGTATTGGTATTACTCAATTATGTATGGAACAAAATATCGGCCAAATGGGCGCCGCGACCTCGGCGGCACACCTCCATCCGATGGTCCAAATTTTCGATGACGCTGAGGCATAATGGAGGTTCTATGCCGTTAATGTGCCGAATTATCTGATCCTTTAGGTCTTGAATTGTTGCTGGCTTATCGACGTACACCTTTTCTTTCAAATAACCCCAAAGAAAAAAGTCCAACGGTGTCAAATCACATGATCTTGGCGGCCAATTGACATCGCCATTACGTGAGATAACACGGCCATTGAATTTGTTGCGCAATAGAGCCATTGTTTCGTTAGCTGTGTGGCAAGTGGCACCGTCCTGCTGAAACCACATATCGTCCACATCCATATCTTCCAATTCGGGCCATAAAAAGTTCGTTATCATCTCACGATAGCGAACACCATTCACAGTAACTGCCTGACCGGCCTCATTTTGAAAAAAATACGGCCCGATGATGCCGCCAGCCCATAAACCGCACCAAACAGTCACTCTTTGTGGGTGCATTGGTTTTTCGACAATCACTCTTGGATTCTCATTCGCCCAAATGCGGCAATTCTGTTTATTGACGAATCCACTGAGGTGAAAATGTGCCTCATCACTGAAGATGATTTTCTTCGAAAATTGATCATCCACTGTTGCCATTTCTTGCCACCATTCTGCCCATTCACGACGTTTGGAATGGTCAAGAGGCCTTAGTTCTTGAGCCAATTGCACCTTGTAAGCGTGTAAATTCAAGTCTTTATGCATAATGTTCATCAACGACGAGCGTGAGAGGTGCAATTGTTGGGAACGACGACGGGTTGAGGTGGGCGGCTCTTCAGCCACACTATCGCGAACAGCAGCAATATTTTCTGCAGTACGAGCTGTACGAGCATGAACTGGTGTTCTCACATCTTCTACAGACCCGGTTTGCTCGAATTTTTCCACGATTTTTGCGATTGTACGCACATTTGGACGATGAAATTGACCAAAAAAGTTACGAAGTGCACGATATGCATTTTGATTTGAACTCCCATTTTCATAATAAGTCTGGATAACTTTAACACGTTGTTGGATTGTGTATCTCTCCATGGTTCAAATTGAGTAAGTCTGAAATAGAGAAATGTCAAATAAAATTCGGAAAAAAACTTGGCGTTTAGGTGTGGTTCACATTCAACATCGACCCATACAATTTAACCACCCTTTATTTACGTGTATAATTTTGTTTTTTATATTCATATTTTTTGTTACAAAAACCATGTTTGTTATAAAAACTTATAGTTTTTGTTTGTTTTATAATGAAAATAAACATTGAATTAATTAATTAATATATGATTTTCATTCTTTTATTTGAACATAAACATGGTTTTATACAAAAGATTTAAAAATTATAACTTTGCGCGAAGCAGCAGGCACCTTATAAAACAACAAGTTTATTAATGCGTTATAAAGATAAATGTATGTATGTAGCTTACCTGTTTTTCGGCCGATAGTGCTGTTACTCTGGAACCTTTTAACTGTCCATCTGGCTGAAAAGCTATCTCTTCCACCAATTCCGGAGTTAATTAGTATAATTTTTGAAATTCTTTTGATTTAAATGAAACGGGTTATCGACATCACGGAGAATACGCCGATCAACTGCTGAAGCGTTAAAAGTAGTGAGTTCCCGTGATAAGTCGTATCCCAAATACTCAAAAGCCATTTAAAAAATTATTAAACTGAATATATTTTAAATAAACACGTCAAATATAAATGGCGACAATCATTGTGTTTAAAAAAAATCAGCTTATTTTAAACGATAAGGAATAGTGTTAATTGCGTTACAGAATAGCAAAAAAACGATAATGTTAGCGTTAACTTTTTTAACGACTTTTATTGGCGTTAAAATAGATAGAGAAGCGCACTACTGGTCTTAAGTTATCAAAATAGAATTCAATTTGTCCAAATGTTGCTCCTTGTAACGAAGAAGGATGTCATGGAAGCCCAAGGAAGACGTTTTTAGTTTTCGCTTTAATATAGCATTTATCAAAATCCGCACAAAAAGACCGGTTTTATCAGCCATGGCAAAAATATTTGATGTTCTCGGCTTGTTTAGCCTTATTGTGACATGCTGCAAAATGTTTGCAAAAGAAATGTGGAAACAAAAACTGGATTGGAATACACCGCTCAACGGCAGCTTGGCAAATCGGTGGAAAGAAATCGAACACAGGCTTCCATTTATTGACCAAATTGAAATTTCTAGATTTGTAGGAACATTTAAACAAACAACTTACTTACAAATCAACTCTGCTCATACTAAAGTAGCTCCAGTTGTGCCTTTGCCTCGTTTAGAACTTTGCGCAGCCTTATTGCTAAGTCGAACATGGGATAAAATCAAATTCAAATTTGACTACTGAAATTATCGCATATTCTTCGATATCGATTCGAAAATCGTTCTAAGCTGGCTCTCTAACCAATCATTATCTTATGTTTGCTTTGCCGAGTGTCAAAAATACAAAACTTAACTCATAACACAAGTTGGGTGCATGTGACTTAAGTAAGACAATAAACAATTTCCATTTCTATGAGAGTACTTTTACCCTTATTTCTAAAAACATTTAAAATAAGAGAACAAAGAGAGTTAGGACGGACAAAAAACAAACTTTTTTCCAAACAAAATATTTTTACTCTAAACGAAAGGAACAAAGATTCTGCTTTCGAAAAACAAAGTTATCAGTAATGTGTTCATAAACATGGAAAATTACAACTTAACAAATAATTTTCTTTTATCTCTAGGTAACAATATCATTGTTTTTTCACTTTTAGTAACAAAATAACCTTGTCATTTGTTCTTAGCAAAAATTACAGTTTATTGTTTAAGCACACAAATAATTTTCCTTTCAAATGTTATGACAGATAAGAACTTAGATAAGAATTCATCCTTTTGTACGGCATGAGTATAAATACCCCTGTAAATACTCTTGCCATTCAGTTTATAAGTAAAACATTAAGATAGAGTTAAAACTCTACATCCTAAAACTAGTTGTAAGAAAAATAAGAAATAAAGAAATACTTCAAGATCCTCAAATACTTCAAGTCAAATTATTTTAACAAAACAAGAAATAGATTTCTTAACTGGCGATCCTGCCACGAGCAACATATATTTTATTGCTCCAGAAGCGGACCAATATATCCTTGTCGCACCAAGGATTCAACAAACATTTTTTCATAAGAAAAATAAGAAAATTAAACCAATTCCTCATATAGAAGATAAACGATAAATATTTTTTTGTTATGTTATAAAAGCCTTTGATTCCATATGGCATAATGGGTTAATTTATAAACTAGAAACTTTTGGATATCCTGTCTACATGCAAAAGATTATAAACAGCTTTTTGTCTGATAGAACCTTTGTAGTAAAAATAGATATGAGTACTCTAGTATACGCAAAATTCCTGCTGGTGTACCCCAAGGTTCAGTTTTATTCCCTATTTTATATTCCATATATATATCAGATCAAACTACAGCACTATATGCGGATGACACTGACACATAGCAACTGGCAAAGTCTTGAATGCAATTCTTAAAAAGCTTGACAAATCTCTCATAAAAACTAAAAACTATTTCGAAAAAGGCAAAATTAAAATGAACGATTTAAAAACACAAGCAATTATATTCCCCTTTAATAAATCGCCAAAACGAATACCTAGTATAGGATTTTCTATTCAGGGCATAGAAATACAGGACTCAGTAAAATATTTAGGAATTACCGTGGATAAAAAATTGAATTTCAAAGAGCACATTTTTCAAACATGTACTAAAGCCGTAAGATGTGGGCGAACCCTCTTGCCTCTGCTAAATCGAATCTCATCCCTTAACCAGAAAAATAAGTTATTGCTTTATCGAATGTGTATTCGACCGATTATGACCTACGGATGTCAGGTGTGGTCTTCAAAATGCGCGAAACCCCACCTAAAAAAGCTTCAAATAACCCAATATAAAAATTTGAAAAATATATATAACCTACCCAGACGCTACGCTTCAATGAATTTACACAGAAACTTCAAAGAAAACCTATTTGAAACTGTAATTTGAAAAGATTTGAACATCGCAACAGATTTTCAAACCATGATTTGATACGAAATTTGTAGTAATGTAATCTTCGCCAACTTCAGTCAGGAAGATGGCGTAAGATTCAATGCAAAAATTTTTTTTTCTAAATATATTGTATGTAGATATAAGGTTTTTAGCTATCTTTTTTCTCCTTAAAACATTATTATATTTTCAATGTTCTCCTATTTCCTTATAATAGTTTAATACTTGGTGCAATACTATTTAGTAATATCTCAAAAATTGTATATATATAAAATATATTTTAAAATATTTGTATTGTATGATGATAGAAAATAAAAATGAATGAATAAAGTGAATGAATTAATAAAACAACGAAATACCAGTAGACAGAAAATATTCTACAACAACAGAGATATGGCTCAAATCAACATGGAACAGCTCATCCAACAAATGGCAAGTCTATAAATAGCTTTACAGGAGGTCCATCGCGAGAACCGTGAGTTAAGGATTAGATTATAACAAATACCAATAAACCCTGTAATAAATAACCCCCAAATGGAAAACCCAGAGGCAAGAGTTGCAGTATACAACAATCCAAATGAAGTGAGGATGGAGTGAAGAACAACTACAGGCGAGAAGACGCCACTCGATTAATGAACAGAATAAGTCAACATTCAAACTCCAATAGGTACGTTGAAGCCCTTACTATAGTAAAATGCAAAATAACTGGCGCAGCAGCTAACATATAGTAAAACCATAATACAATATTCAACTTCGAAGCAATCTTCAATATTCTGGGTTACACTTATTGTGACCAGCGCCCATTATACGTCCTGAAAGACGAATTAACTAAACTAACCCAAGGGAAATTATCATTATCGGAATTTCACGATGAGGTTAGTAAGTCATTAACAGTTGTAACTTCAAAATTATCCATGTCAGGAGATCCACCAGACTCAATAAAATGCATGACTGCATGCTATGGAAGATGCAGTAAGAACCTTTAAAATGGGATAAATAACGAATTTATTCGTTCAACATTATACTGAAGCCCCGTCAAAGATTTGGAGCATGCATATGCAATAGCTCAAACCATCGAACACGATCCAACCATAAAAATTTACATTATGGAAATAATATTGGGCGGAAAGAACAGGAATATACCCAACAGAGTTATAAAAATCAATATACTAGAATACCATTATACTATCAAAATCAACATCAACAACGTCAACAACAAAACAATTTTCCAAAACCAAGGCCAATGGACACTTGTTCAGGAAACACCAGAAACTTCAATAACTTCAACAACGCCAGACAGCAGTACAACCCACAGGGATTTCACAGCCAACCCTGGAAAAGAATTCCTGACCAAAGTGGAAACTTCCAACAGGCACACAAAGTCCAGAAACACAACCAGATAAAAACTCAACAAGAAGACAACATTAGTATTACCACAGAGAAAAGTAGTAAGTACTATAGAAATTAGTCTATTATTAAGAATTTAAACTAATAGGTGGGTTGTACTATATTTTCATGAAGAATGAAAAAGGTAAAGAATATAAAATTTTCATAGATTGTGGGGCACCCCTAATTACATAAACAAAAATTTAGTAATAGGTAAAAGAATTAGAACAAACCCTTTGAGAATGATCTCCATCCATGGAGAATCAATATTAAAATTCAAACAGAAAATAAAATTGTTTAATGAGGAATTAGAATTATATGGACTTAAAAATGATAACGATTATGATTTAATGTTAGGAGTTGAGGGCTTAGCACAATTAAACACTGTCATAGACATTAAAAAGAAATTGTTTATTGTCTCTAAAAGAAAACACAGAAGATAAATTATTCTATAGGTGATCAGGAATTTGCGTTAGAAATAGATCAATGAGATAAATGAGAATGGAAATATACTATTGCCCATTACCATTTACAACAACCATAGAAGCTTGTATTTCAACTACGACAAATGAACCAACCGGGACAAAACAATATCCAGGTAATTTAAATGATACAGAATTCGTGAATAAAGAAATAGAAAAATTATTAGAACAGGATATTATACAGAAAAGTTATAGTCCTTATAATTCTCCAATGTTAACAGTCCATAAAAAAGGATTGGATGAAAATGGGAAACCAAAGCGGCGAATGGTAATAGATTTTAGGAAACTTAATGAACATATTATAACTGATAGATACATCATACCTGATGTCAACACTACATTACAGAATTTAGGAAGAGCTAAATATTTTACAACATTGGATTTAGAATCTCGATTTCACCAGATAGAGATAAAAAAGGAAGACAGAGAGAAAACCGCATTTTGTGTTAATAGAGGCAAGTACGAATTTAAACGTATGCCGTTTGGATTAAAAAATGCCTCATTTTTCAAAGATGTGTAGACGACATTTTTCGAGAATTCATAGCTAAATTCGTATACGTTTACATAGATGATGTTTTAATTTTTTCATCTTCGCCTGAGGAACATTTAGAACATATACACATAGTGTTTGAAGCTTTAAATAAAGCTACCTTGAAGGTTTCGGATAAAAAATCCAAATGACCGAAGTTGAATACCTAGGTCATATTATTTAACATGGTAAAATAACAACAGACCCAGAAAAAATAAAGGCCATTGAGAATTTTCCAATTCCTAGCACACTCAAAGATTTTAGAGGATTCTTAGGATTAACTAGTTATTATAGACGTTTCGTGCGAAATTATACCCAAATCACGAAACCATTAACAGTTCATTTAAGGGGAGAAAATGCCCATATAGGCAAAAACAAGAGTAGTAATGCAAAAATTAATTTAGACAATTCAGCCATAAGAGCTGTAAATTTAATAAAACTGAAACTAAAATAACAAGTTGAATTATTTCAACCTGATTATAAGAAACTTTTTGAAATCACCACTGACGCCTCCAACATAGCTATTGGAGCCGTGCTAAGTCAAAACAGGAAACCCATATATTTTTTGTCTCGTACACTTAGTACGACGGAACAAAACTACAGTACCAACGAAAAGGAACTGTTAGCCATAATTTGGTCCTTACAAAAATTGAGGAATTATATATAGGGTGTTTTTTATTGAGGTATATAACTTTAAGTTGGCATCACTTTTTTAACTGGCGGCCATTTTGTCAGCTGTCAAGTGATTAATATTTAGTTTGGTTTGCCATTTCATCATGAACAGGTTGACAAAAGAACAACGCTTGCAAATCGTGCAAATTTATTTCGAAAATAATGGTTCAGTTCGCGAAGTTTACCTAGATACTTAGATGCTGATTTTCATCGCAAAATTTTGTTCAGTGATGAGGCTCATTTTTGGTTGAATGGCTACGTCAACAAGCAAAATTGCCGCATTTGGAGTGAAGAGAATCCACATGAGACCTTTGAGACGCCATTACATCCACAAAAACTGACTGTTTGGTGTGCTCTATGGACTGGTGGAGTCATTGGGCCAACATACGGCCCCATATGCTCGAAAAAGTGGTTGAAAATTGGACCTGTAGAATTGGCTTAATTCGAGCCAGCCGCGGCGGCCACATGCCCGAAATCATATTTAAACATTAATGGCATAAAATTATCCTTCCAATAAAGCCAAATTGATGGACATTAAAACGATTTTCTTGTGTTTTATTTCAATTCGAAGTTCTATACCTCTAAAAAAAAACACCCCTATGGCATAGTTGGCTATTAGGGTATGCTAGCTTGGAAAGAAATCCCAACCCAAAGTTAAAACGCCGAAAAGCTATCATAGAAGACTACGGCGCTAAAATTAAATACAAACCAGACACTGAAAATGTAGTAGCTGACGCACTATCTCTGCAATATATAAATACTTCATCTATCGTCACAGCACATTCAGATGAATAGTGATATAATAAAATCCGTTCCACAACCATTTAATTCTTATCGTATACAGATAGAATTAGTACTAACTAAAAATTTGATGGAAAAGTACGATACACTATCAACTTTACTAATAACGACAATTTAATAATTGAATTAAAGAAAATAATACCCCCAAAAAAAGTAATAGCAATCCATACAGAAATCGAAAACATACACAAATATGGAAAGATAATTAAAGAAACATTTGCAGGCAGTAGTTTTGTCTACACACCAAAAAAATTAAAAGTTGTAACAGATAAAAATGAACAAATTCGCATAACAAAAGAAACACATGAAAGAGCTCATAGAAGTTTTAAAAATACAATAAATGAGAAGTGATGAATATTAGAGAAATACTATTGGCCAGATTAAAAAAAGGATGTAAAAAATATAACAACAATTGTTCGGCATTTTTATTGCTAGATATGAGAGAAACCCTATCAAAGAACTTTTAAGTGACTCCACCATTCCAACACATCCCAAAGAATTTATACACGCATACATATATTTTAATGATAAGACAATGTATTTTGTAACTATAGATAAGTTCTCTAAATACATAGTAGCACGAGGAATTGAAATTGAAAGGAGTAATTGGAATTGTATTGGAAGAAATAATCACTACCAGTTTTCCTGAGTCTAAACGATTAATAACTGATAATGAAGCATCTTTTGTCACACCAGCCATTAAACAATTACGAGTGTCATAAATACGGTATTCAAAAAATAGAAACTCCAGCACACAGATCAGCAGCAAACGGACAAGTGGAAAGTGCGCATAACTCAATTAGTGAATTAACCCGGATATTTAAATTTAGTGACCAGTCCACAAGGGGGAATGGGCCAGTGCACTCAGGGCAAAGTTGTTGATTGCTCTCAACCTGGCGAGAAGCCAGCAGCGATCCCTGAAAATGGACTGGTCAAGCTGACATACTGCCTCCTCGTGGCGCCCCTGGATAGCCCCTACAGCACCCGCTTAGAGGTGAACCAAAGTGTGCAGCGAATCCCCTCTGTCCAGGGGTCTAAACCAGGAGCTGGTCCTCCAGGTTTCGGGGGTTGTGCGTGGGGGTAACTTCCCTACCGTGTAAAAACACACTAGTTTCGACACAACAACAAAGAATCAATATAAATATGGATGACTTTATTGCTGACGACCAGGAACAACGAAATAAGGATAACGATTTTCGGTTCTGCACGTGGAATGTCAGGTCCCTGAACAGACCACGTGCAGCCGATGAACTTGCGGAGGCCCTGGAAGCCTATAAGGCTGACATCGCCATCCAGGAAGTGCGATGGGATGGGCCGGGCAAAAAGAAAGTGAGAAACTGCGACATCTACTACGGTGATTGCTACAAAGAGCGGCGACAGCGCCTGTTTGGATGCGGGTTTGTTGTTCGAGGCAGACTTAGTCAAAAAGTCTTAAGCTTTAAATCCGTGAGTGAACGCCTCATTACAATCCGCATCAAGGCTAGGCTCGGCAACATTAGCCTAATCTGCGCCCACGCCCCTACGGAGGATAAAGATGATGACAGCAAGGATGACTTTTATAATCTCCTAGAAAGAACATACGATCAATGCCCCAGCTACGACACCAAGATCGTCCGAGGAGATTTCAACGCAAAGCTGGGCAAGGAAGACATCTTTGCTAGAGTCATCGGGAAACACAGCCTGCATGACGACACATCGGATAACGGACTCAGGCTGCTAGATTTTGTAACGGGGCGAAATCTCACTGTAGCAAGCACGCGATTCCCTCACTTCAACATTCACAAAGGGACCTGGCGGTCCCCTGATCAATTAACCGTCAACCAAATTGATCACATTGCGATCGACGGCAGACACTCCTCCAGTATTCTTGATGTCCGAACATTCCGAGGAGCCAACATTGACTCCGATCACTTCCTTGTTGTAGCCAAGGTAAGATCACGGATATCAGTAGCAAAACGGAGTAGAGCACGACCACAACAGTTTGACGTCGCAAAGCTACAATCGCAATCGACCGCTGGGAAATTTGCCGATCTAGTCTCCCTTAAGCTCTCAGAGAGTCCAGCCCTGCCAGGCGAAACAACCGATGAGGAATGGAACCGTTGCCAAAATGCCATCAGAGATGCTGCCTCTGATGTATTGGGTTTTAAAATGCCACCCGGAAAAAACCCATGGTTTGACGACGAGTGCAGGCAGGCACATTCAGCGAAGCTAGCAGCGTATAAGGCGACGTTGGAGAGAAGGACGAGAGCAGCTCGTGAGCTCTACGAACGGAAGAGAAGGGAAGAACACCGGCTTCTCAAAAAGAAGAAGAAAGAGCACGAGAAGCGCGCGATCGAGGAACTGGAGAGGTGTTACGGCAGGAATAATATCCGAAAGTTTTACCAACGGGTAAAACAACTATCCAATGGATATAAGCTTCGGACAGAAGCCTGTTGTGACGAAGAGGGTCAAATCGTAGTAGAGCCGCAATCGATGCTGAGAATCTGGAAGGATCACTTCTGCAGACAGTTTAACGGCGAACAAAACACCGATTCCATCGCCAGGCAGAATATTCCACTACAGATAACGGACGATGATGGTAGAGAATTCCGTCCCCCCGACCTGAATGAAGTCAAGATAGCAATATCGAGATTGAAATCAAACAAAGCTGCAGGAGCGGACGCGCTGTCCGCGGAACTATTTAAGGCAGCCGGAGATGACCTGGTTGGGCGCATGCACCAGCTCATCTGTAAGATATGGTCGGAGGAAAGCATGCCCGACGAGTGGAATCTCAGCATCGTTTGCCCGATCCACAAAAAAGGAGACCCCTTCAACTGCGCCAACTACCGAGGAATAAGTCTCCTGAACATCGCCTACAAGATCTTCTCTGCCGTTTTGTGTGAGCGCCTGAAACCATTCGTGAACAGTCTGATAGGTCCTTATCAGTGTGGTTTCAGGCCGGGGAAGTCCACCATCGACCAAATTTTCACACTACGGCAGATGCTGGAAAAGACCCAAGAGATGCAAATCGACACCCACCACCTATTCGTCGATTTTAAGGCCGCATATGACAGTGTGTATAGGGACGAGCTATACGAAGCCATGTCTAGTTTTGACATTCCTACTAAACTCGTCAGGCTGTGTAGGATGACGATGGAGAACTCTCGCTGCTCCATCAAGGTCGGTAACGAATTCACCGAGACCTTCAATGTCAGAAGGGGATTTAGACAAGGCGACGCACTGTCATGTGATTTTTTTAACATAATTCTTGAGAAGATCGTGCAAAACTCACACGCCAACAACAGAGGCACGATCTTCCAAAAGTCCGTGCAACTGCTAGCATACGCTGACGACATTGACGTGATTGGTTGAACACAGCGAGCCGTCACTGAAGCGTTTGCTGGTATTTCAACGGAGGCGGCCAAAATGGGTCTAGCGGTGAACGAGGGCAAAACGAAGTATATGCTGTCATCAAAAAAAGACGCGCAACACCGACGACTGGGCCAGAAAATCACCATAGGCAGCTATAACTTCGAGGTAGTGAAGGACTTCGTCTACCTTGGCTCCCAAGTCAACAGTATGAACAACATCAGTACCGAGATCAAACGCAGAATAACTCTTGCCAATCGCTGTTTCTTTGGGCTCAAGAGGCAATTGAGTAGTAAGGCCCTTTCTCGAAAAACCAAGTTGACACTATATACCACTTTGATAATCCCTGTACTTCTTTATGGCGCAGAAGCATGGACGGTGTCGAAGGCGGATGAGGAAGTCCTTGGTATTTTCGAGAGAAAAGTTCTGCGTTCAATCTTCGGCCCTGTTTGCTTTGATGGTTTCTGGAGAAGAAGATTCAATCATGAACTGTACGGGTTGTACAGCGACATGAGCCTAACCAGCCGCCTACGGATCCAACGGCTAAGATGCTTGGGCCATGTAGAGCGCATGGAGAATACTGCTCCGACCCGTAGAATCTTCGATTCCGAACCTGTGGGACAACGCAGTAGAGGACGCCCACGGAACCGATGGCGCACACAAGTGGAGAGGGACCTCAACCAACTTGGTGTGCAAAATTGGAGAACGCTGGCTAAAGACCGTGCCAGCTGGAAAACTTTGTTGGTTGAGGCCCAGGTTCACCACGGACTGTAGCGCCAAAAAAAGAAGAAGAAGAAGACCAGTCCACAAGTAGAGAAGAAATATTCAGAGCTATTAAAGAACTTAATAATTCAGTGCACCCCGTAAAAAATTATCGACCAAAAGACATATATTTCGGTTTAAATAATATATATTATGTAAATAAAGAAGAAATAATAAAAAACTTAATAGACGCATCTGAAAAAGTGCTCAACCGTCTAAAAAAAACGCCAAACATAGAACTTTCACAAAAGGAACAAAAATATTAATGAAAATAGTTGGAATCAGAAACAAAAATTTACCACGTTACAAAAAGAAATTGTTGAAGAAGATCTAGGAGACATAATCCTAACAAAAAAAGGAAAAACTGTACATAAAAAGAATATAAAGAATGTTGCGTTCGGACATGATGAAACAAGCAAACCAGATTATAACCGTGTTGGCAATATTATTCCAGAAGTTAGAAGCTATTTACAACTGAAATAGAACACATTGGAAATAAAAAAAACGTATTAACTCGGACTGACGACGCATATCTATTTGATAAATCCACATTTTTATTTCATGTAACCAACTTAACAAAAATCTTCACGTCATATAAACTAATATTTAATGAAAACTCTTATCGCAATACTGAGGAATACATTCTGACAAAGAAAATAAAAATGTTAATGGACAAATTAACGAACATAAAATTGAAAAACGAGCATTAAATTTCATAGAATCAACCTTGAAATTCGTTACTGGCATACCAGACCACGAAGATTTAATCCAAATAGAAACCAGAATTAACGCTCTGATCGAAAACAATGAAAAGCAGAAAATAATTAACTCCCAATTTGAAAAACTTTTCGATTCCATAAAAGGAGAAGTAACGGAAAGCCATATACTACTCCAAATAATTCATGATCAATTACTAACACTAGTGAGAACTATCAGCAAGGAAATCGTTAACCCTCTCCAGAAGAAAGAATTCAAACAGCTTACCAATCGCAGACAATAAGGAAATTGGTCGTTAACTCCCCCCATCGCGAGGGTCCGACCCAGGTTTTGGGACCGGAACCACAAGGGCCATCTTCTGAGCCCTCTTCAAGACAAAGTCCGACACTCCATCCACGCCACAGGATTTCTTGCCCGATCGCTCCCTAAGTGCATTGCCGACGAGCCCCCGATTGATAAACCCAAGGTGGCTAGCATCCGCATCGATCGCCTCCCCGTCCACAGTATTAGCAGGTCCGAAGATCGTCAAAGGTGTCGTCCTATCCAAGGTTGACACACGCTCGCTCACAGCGGCACCGAACGCCTCAGTGCCATCCAACCGTCCAGGAGGCGCACGGAAGAATCGGTCAGCCAAAAGCCGAACCATTCCGGGTGGGTCAGAGACAGCCACCCCGTCGGCCCCTCTCAGTGTCCGCAGGGTTGGGCGAGAGTTCAGCCCCGCAGCTTCCCTCACATTTCTAAATGTCCTGTTGTTGAGTCTAATATCCTGAAGAAATTTGGTCCAGTGGTCCCGTTCAAAAGTAGCTCCATGTATTATTCTGTCCAAGTTCCGTAAGTCAGCTCTTAGTATATTCCATTCTTCCGGGTCCTGACTCACATGGATTCTACGTCTCAGTTGTTTATTCTCACCGATAAAATCCAACACATGCTGTGGAAGCCTCAACAGACCCCGGCGTCCCACGGAAACCGTCGGTATGGAATGCTCCACAGCATCCCGAAATGCAGCATCCAATGATGTAATGCACCCGTCAACATCGGCTTCGGTCACCTTCCTGTCAATCGGTAGCCCAAATGCCTCCAGATTCAGTGACCATCTGTTCCTAAATCTCCGTTTGTTCATGTGATCGTAGTCATACTTTGTAGTTCGTTCCCTAGTTCAGCAGTCATTTGTACAAAACACAATCTCAATGGCCCTGTGGTCCGATTCGTAGTCCAGCGTCCTGAGAAGATCCGAGGGGTGATGTCAGTACTTGTCAGGAAAAAGTCCAGATAAGACGATTGCCTTGATGGTCCGTCAGTGGGTCGTATTTCCAGGTCAGGATTCGAGAGCAAGAACTCCCGCAGATTCAGCCCACTTGCGTTCGTGCAGTGGTCTCCCCAGTAGGGATGCCTCGCATTGAGATCAGCGCCAATTAAAATACTGCAGCTTCCCACAAGACGCTCAATCTCGCCCATATAAGATGCCGAGAACGTGTTACCCAGCCTCAGGTACATCGAGACAACCACCAGATCGATCGAACTCGACCTTCGCACCCGTATGGCCGTGTTCTCAATCAAAACCGTATCAAGAACAATCTCCTCACAATGCAGGGCCTCCCTAATGAAGACAGCAGTACCACACCCTCGTCCACCCTCCCGGTCACGTCTAAATGTTCTATAACCAGGTATGTCAAGCCTATGTCGGAAGTTGAGGTGATGCTCAACTACCAGTAAAACGTCCGGTCTTTCCTGTCTTAAAAAAAGGTCTTGAAACTATTGAATTAGCATTCACAAAAATTGCCCTTAGTCTACTAACCATCCTGTCTTATTGTCATGAGCATGCCAAGTAAGGCACGGGACCTATCCTCGTCGTTGTCAAGCTTATGGTATCTTTCCGCAAATCGTCCAACCCTATCAAGGCATTTCAAAAGCCCACCCCCAAAGAAACGGCGTCAGTCCCTATCGATGTGGTCAAATTGGCCCATGGCCATCCCCCATGAAACCTCGCCGTCAACCGGCGCACCTGTCCAGCGGGGGCGTACTGCTGTCCAGAGACCGCATTCCGTCTCACAGTAGCTGGCGCTGGAGAAGCACCATTTTTCGCGGCGTGGGTGTAGGATACACCGTCCCTCACCATATGACCAGTTCCTGCCCGCAGGGGCGGCTGGGGTATCCCCTTCTTCAATCTCCTCTCCTCCATCCGAAGAAGAAGTTTCCTCCTATGAGGGCACTCCCCAGAGTTGGCCGCATGGCCCTCCATCCTACAGACAGCACAAAAAAGTGGTATTCCAACCTTCTTCGTCATCCTACCGGTCACGGTGTCCTTCAAGACACTCCCCACAACATTCTCCGCCTTAGACGGAATATTGCACTTTGCCGGTCCATGGGAACCGCCGCACTTCACACACCGATATGGCATTCGTACTAACATGTCCGTATTGTTGGCAGTTATAACACAGGGTAACCCCAGTCCACCTGAACCTGCGTATGTTCACCCTACAGTGCAAAATGTACTTGATTTCAAAGAACTTCCCTATCTCCGAGTCCTTAGTGAGCCTAATAATCCTTTTGTCGCCGCCAAGTAGCATGACACTCAGAACTCCTATATCCATCCGAAGACCATCCACAATTATGTCCTTCGATCCAAAAGATGAAGAAACCCCCTCGATGACCAAGGATACTGGACGGAGACCCTTAGCCTGCCGTTAACCCTCTCGAAATCATCCAGAGTGCAAACCCTTATGTTGGTAGTCCCATTCCTGAGTACCTTAACATTGAAATTACCGTGTCCTAGGTGCTTATCAATCTGTCCAATTAGTACCCTAGCATCAGTATCTTGGGTCACAATTAACGGTACACTCTTACTAACTACCTTATTGTTTTTACCCTTTTCGATCGGTTGATCTTGCACCAGTTTTTCCTTAGGTTTCAGCATGCTCCCGCTCCTGCTCCTCCTCCATGATATCTTCAGTTGATTTTGTGGCATCCTGGGCAAGTCCCCCGCACAATATTTCATCCATTTTCCTCCGCAGTTCACCATTCTGCCAATATCGTTATTTTCCGATCCGCATCGGTTAACCTATCCACCAAGCGGTTGTTGATATCCCGCAGCTCCTCCATGTCTATTTCGACCCTCTCACTTCGGGTCTTCTTCCTCTTTTTAGAGGATACGTCCTCCTCGCCATTCATCCCGGCGGCGGTAGGCTAATCACTTTAGCACCTAATAGTTCTGTCGCCAACTACTACAATCAGAAAAGCAGCAGCACTGCCTACTATGGCCTTCTCACAAACCCAAATGTAGTAAGCAATTTCAGTAACTACTTAAAGGCACAATTACTCCAGCAAGAATAGCCTCACGCACACTATTATACAACCACTTTATGCTATCACTGATATAACTAGAAGAACAACCTTTTCTGTCCCACAGAGCCAGTGTTTCTCGCGTCAATTTAATCGTTTTTGTCATGAAAATGTTCAATTGATGTGCAGTTTTATGTGCACCGCCGTTTCCAAAGCAAAGTTCTTTGGAAGTTCAGCTATTTTAATTCGCCTTGAGCAAAAAATATAATTTTAAACATAGTACAGGGTGTCTGGTGTCAAATTTATATTTTTAAATACGATTATTTCAAAAAGTAATAAACGGTGCAGAGGTAGGGTGGCGCCGTTGGAATTATCCATTATGCGGAATTGTCAGTCTCGATGTCTCAGTGGTCGAATGAGAACCGCGCGTTCGCTGTCGGGACATTTTTTAAGAGTAATGATTCTTAAAAAATTGCTCGTGGACAATTTTGTTCAGAGTTCGATATTCGGCGAATACGTGATGGACCGAGTGTAAATTTAATTCGATCGTGGGTGCATCGATTGAAACATCAAAAACCATTGCAATGCCCCAGGATTTATAATTTTTATAGAAAACATTAAACAGTAAATGAATTGATTTTAATTTGAAGTTATGTGTTTTATTACATTTAAATTAATACACATATAATAATAATAATTAAGTTACCATTTCCATATACATATTTATAAATTAGATACAAACTCTGCGATTGAGTGTAGTTTTATTAATGAATTTTATTAAAATTTAAATCTTAAAATTTACTTAAAAACTAACATGTAGAAATGCAAGATTTGCATAAAAACTTAAAAACAATGTTTATAAAGAGTGTCGCATAACAACAGCAACAAATGTAGTTGAGCAAGCAGTAGCAGACGCCAAGTCAGCATTAAATGCATGCGCTACTCATTCACTACGGTATGTTATGTATGTCACTTATACATGTACATATATGCACATATTTCATAGAAAAGCATATTTCTTTTGCCACTTTTTGTTAAAATGCAAAGTAACAAAACATATCGGATTTTTTTTACAAATTTAAAACAATATTGCATACTTTAAAAGGCAAAAGCCGTCAAATTATATGAATGTGGAAAATAGGCAACATTTTGTACGTTATTTTTTTCGTATGATATGAGTAATGTTGCTGGAACACTCTTTACTAGAAATGAAAAAAAAAATTGTTTTTACGGTCAGAGTGACCACACTTTATTGAAATAAAATTGTTGATATTAATAAATCGTTGCATTCATTTCTCAATGCATTTAATGCTTATGCTGTATTATTTTCAGGTTCAATAAACTTTATAATTTATTTTTCAACGATTAAAACAACTTGGGCCGTTGAAATTTGCAGAAATGGTCCATTTTTAAATTTGGGATACAACCTGTGATTTAAGGTATATTTATTTAAGTTTTAAAAGCTTTGCATTATTATTTTCTTTAACCTTTGTAATTAGCTTAGGTAAAAGAAGTCTATTATATATCTTTAGATTAACATTAATATAAGTTTTATTTAGTAAAATTTGGGGTGTTACTTTCTTACATTTAGCTGATATTTTGTTACCTTGGCTTTTATTTTAACGAAAACTTCGTCTCCCTCTGAATATTATTTTCAAGGTGTTTTGTTTATACTATGGTACTCAAGATCTTTCCTTTGTTTCTCTTCTAGGTTTTTAATTGCTCTTCTCTATCTCTAGCTAGCAGTTCAGGATCCCTATTTATGCATATATAGGTTGTACTCATTCACAGATGAAGCTGCTCACCAGCTTATTATCTATTTATTAAGTAATAAGAACAACAACAGCAAGATGAAACGGTGGAACACCATTATTCAAGTTAAAGGTTTTTAAACGGGTTAATTAAAAAAATAATTTTGAGGCGCTGACAACGGCGCCTTTATTAACATAAAACAAGGATAATTAATGTTCACAAAATTAATTTCAATTGCCTTTCCACTTTAGTAATGCAAATCAAATTATAAAATTTTAAGAACTATGAAATGACCGAAACTCACGACCCCGTAGCCAAGACTGCCTGTTCCTAGCCAACTTTGTTGGCTCGTTGGGTTTAATGATCACGTTGCACCAACATGTGCAGGTATGCAGACGCTGATCATGCAAAATTATTTCCTATTGTTTCAGCAAGAAGGCAATTTCGTAATTGGATCGGAACCGCGTGTTGAAGTAAAAGTGCTTAAGTTGCAAAGTTATTTTTTGGTGACAGTATTGCCACTGTTGTTAACTCCTCCCTCCTTAAATACCTGCGTCCCGCAGATCTGCGAATCTATGGTTGGTAGTTGAATGTTTAGCCCTGGAAGATTTAACTTTTTCGTTTGCCGATACCAAAGCCATCTAATGCAAAAAGTCATTGAGGCAATGATCATAACGTTAATTCCAACTGTACCATTGAATCTTACTCCAAGCTGGTTCAATCGGTTTATATTGCTAAGGCTGACCTCATTGACATATTTGATGTCCAGCAGCATGTCATCATGTGTTACATTTGCTGGTACTGGCGGTAAGGCTTGAACCTTCGTGATCGAGTTACTTGAGTAAGTCTGATTCTTTATTACTACCGACTCGTTGGAAAGTTGCAGAAGATAGGTGCCATTCAGAAACTCGGGTTTGCCATTTGACTCAATGAAACCTTTGAAGTTTGTCACATAGATAATATCGTCACTCAATAACTCAACAATTTCTTCCTGGGTACGTCTGTATTTACATCTTGCTGATCCGCCTTTAAGAATGCGATTAAGGCAGTTATTCTCTTCCAATTTGGTTACAGATGCTCTTTTGCAGACTGTCGAATTACTTATTAAAAGGCATTCGCCTGTAATGCCATAGGTCTCCGCTTCATTAACAAGCACCCTCTCAAACGGCAGATCTATTTGCTTCCCATTTGCTTCCAAGTTTTGGTATGGACAGAATGTACAATAGTAATGAACCATTCGTATAAATTGATGGCGTTCCATACTCCACTGCTTCTATTGCGTTGCCATAAGGTAACGTTTCCAGCTCGTCAATTACTCTATTGATCTCCGATTGGTCTAACAGATTTGTGTTGACAATACCACTCTTGGCCAGCTGACAAGCTCGGACAATTTCATTTATTTCATCGCTCAAAATGATGACCTCGTTGATGGTACTTTGTTCCGTTAAGGCGTAGTCCTTGCCGTTCGTTATACTGTTCATTCTGGTGACAATTTCATTTATCCTCCTAACCACTTTGTTCGTTGTCTGCTGAAGCTCTTTATTAATTTTGTATTGTTCGTTGTTATTCGCGATGATGTTCTCCTGATTCTTAGTATGTTATTCCAGTTTGTTGAATCAGGACTTCCTGCAACCCATTTCCAAACCGATCCGATCCAATCGATTGATCTAGGCGTCCTTCTTTTTATATTTTTCAATTCGTCAAGGCGTTCTTGCACTTGCAGCATGTGGTGCAAAATAAATTCTTTGTTTCTGCTTGGCGGAATGTGCCTCTGAATAACAGATGATATGTTTGCAGCCATTTCCCTGTACTTTTCTAAGTTGATGAAGTGCACTAATTTGAAGTTTCCATCGACTATCCCTCCATTACCAACCTTCAATGAAACCAGTGATGTTTTGTACTGGTAGATTTGTACAGTAATTACAAAAGAAATGAAGTTGAGTCCGATGAAGAGAATAAACTTGAGATGCATGGTTAAAAAATTTTATTTCTGAAAATAGTATAAGTTAATTATATCGATAAAAATGAGGCGATGTCATGACAATGAAATGTTTAAATGACAAATGGTTAGATTTAAGTTTTTATTTTGCTTAGAAATAAGTTTTTATTTTGCTTAGAAAGTACCCTTCCTCCTCTTTTTTATATTTTTTTGTTTTTCTTTTTTTATATTCAAAAAGTGTAAGTTAAGTGAGTGAAACGACAAAGGATCTATAATTACTTATAATACAATGTTTTTCTTAGGACTTTGCCCATTTAAATTCTTTATGTGTTCCTTGTGAATCTCTCTTCCACTTCTTGTCAGCACAGTTACCCTATTATCTTTTTCAACTATTTCTTTTCTATATAGCGCTTTGTTTTTTCCCTGGATAGTCTTAATAGCTACATAGATTCTATCACCCTTTCTATATTTTTTAGGGCTTTGCCTCCTCCTATTCATTCTTGCCTTGCGAGCCGCCATATTTCTTTTAAGCAAGTGTCTGAGGTCAGTATTAATCTTCTTCTGTACTGATAATAGATTTTCATAGTTTGCTCCGATGTTTCTATTGAAGAATAAGTCACGAGGTCTTTTCTTTGTTGTCGAATGGATGGTATTATTATACCTATCGACACAGATTTCAATTAATTCCTTTACCGATAGATTCGGGTATGCGACCCTTAAGCACCTATAAATTTCAATTATTGTTGAATGCAGTCTCTCAACTTGCCCGTTCACCTCACTTCTTTGTACTGGTGTAAGGTTATACTTTAATACCCAGTGACTTCATAAAGGTTTCTACTAAAGGTCTTAAGAAGCTGCGTTCATTATCAGTAACTAGAATTTTTGGCACTGTGAAATAATGCAAAATTTTAATTAGTTTTTTCCTCACCTGTATCAACGACCTATCCTTAATACTAAAAAATTTAGCGAATTTTGTAAACTTATCTATGCAGGTAATGAACTTCTGTCCTTAAATGTCCATAATGTCCACATGAAGAATCCCACATGGATATTTAGGATCTGGTGTATCTTGGCGATGTATTTGTGGAGGTTTCCTGTCATACTTGCATCTATTACATACGTCGCAACTGGCAACGTATTTCTTTATACTAGCGCGCATATGCGGAAAATAAAACTGCTCTAAAATTTGTTCACCATTTTCTCTGGGATTACGATGTGCTCTTCTATGTTCAGTTTCAATTATTTCGAATTGACGTTCCTTTGAAGTAATGTCTGTAACTAGCTTCTGCGTAATCCTTACTTTGTATTTAGAAAAATTATCGATATTAATTTCATGTATGGCACCAAGAAGACTTTCTGGAGCTTTAACTCCATTAAGGATATTTGGGCGAAGTTTTCACTTCAAGAAGGTTACAAGTTCTTTTTTAGACCAGTTTTTTGAAGAAATAAAATGTCTAGTATATCCATTGCCGTCATGTCCATTCCTACTCCTATTATAATTTGGTTCTTAAAGACGTTTATAGGTACATCTACATGGGGTATCAAGTCAGAGGCATCTTGCTCTGCACTGTGAACTGTTTCCGCTGATGAAATGTCATCGTCTTCTCGACCCTCTGAAGCACTTAAAGTTTCACCTGAGTTCATAGTCGTTCCCTCACTCGCTGTATCAGTAGTAGAATGATATAAATGATTTGAAACGGGTTTTAATCTCGAAAGGGCATCTTTCACGTGGTTCGATTTACCAGGCTTATAAATCAACTTGTGGCTATACTCCTCTATACGTGCCTTCCATCTTTTTAGTTTGGCGTTAAAATTCCTATTTCCTAACGCAAACGTTCGCACCATATAAGTAATTTCGAAGATTATCAAGAACCCATAAAATAGCCAACATCTCTTTCTCGTTGGTGGCGTAATTGTCTTCAGTTTTGTTGAGCGATCGAGAAATATATGCTATGGGTTTATCCTTGCCGATCTCGCCTTGTGACAAAACGGCACCAAGCGCGGTATTAGAAGCATCCGTCGTCAAATTAAACGGTTTCTCGAAGTCTGGGAAAGCCAGGAGCTCAGCTGTAGTTAACATAGATTTAAGTCTATTAAAAGACTTCAAAGATTCATCATTTAGATTAATTGGCACCTTTTTAGACTGACTAGCTTTTATTTGGGCATGCTCTCCTCTTGTAAGACTTGTAAGGGGCTTTGCCACCTTTGCATAGTCACGAATAAATCTTCTATAATAGTAAGCTAATTCCCAGGAGACTTTTCAACTCCTTTAAGTTCGTAGGTGGTAACAATTTTTCAATGGAATTTACGTTGGCAGGATCTGGTTTTATTCCCTCAGACCCAACGATATAACTAAGGAATTCTACCTCAGTTTTCATGAAATGCGTTTTATCAAGGTTTACCTTTAGATTAGCTTCACGAAGCCTTGCAAAGATTTTATCTACGTTCTTCAAGAGACTTTCCTTATTCTCGCCGATTACGATTACATCATCAATATAAACAAAACAGATTTTCCCTATGTACTCGCGGAGGACATCGTCTATCATTGTCTGAAATATTGCCGGCGCATTCTTTAAGCCAAAAGGCAATCTTAAATATTCAAATTTACCGTTCGCTGTTGAAAAAGCAGTTGTTGGGATATCTTTTGGTTTCATGGCTATTTGATGAAAGCCTGATTTAAGATCTATTGTTGTGAAATACTTTGCTTTCCCTAAACTAGCTAAAGTAGAAGTAATGTCAGGAATCGTGTAAGTATCTGGAATGGTTACGGCATTTAAACGCTTGAAGTCTACTACCATTCGATACTGCTTTTCGCCATTTGGTTTTGGGTTTTTTGGCACAGCCCATATGGGTGAATTGTATGGACTTTTGGATGGCCTTATTACCCCCTCTGAAAGTAGTTCCTTTATCTGTCTCTCTATTTCTTCCCTCATACAGACTGGATATGGATAGCGTTTCGTATATATTGGTTCTTCTGTGCTTATCCTGATTTCTGCCTGAACATTTGTTGCTGCAAGTTCGCTACCATCGAGTGGTCCGAAAAGTGGCTTGTATTTATTAATAAGACTTTCTATTCTTGTCCTAACTTCTGGCACATATTCCTCGCCTAATATATAATTTGACTCAGCAGTTATTTTTTCTTTTAGCGGAATTTTAAAACTATTTTTCAAAACTAAAACATTTTCCTTTCTATCAACTAAAGCACCTAAGTCCTTAATTGTGCCATCCCCAATAATTCCCTCAAATGTTTTTAGTGCTGGCAAGACATAAAATTGAATAGGTTCCTTTATTCCAAAAAATTTTAAGAATGGTCCGATTACTTTTCTGTCTATACACACATCTCCTCCTACTGACCGTACATTTAGTGGCCTTTCTAAAATTATGCTCCTGTAGGATAAACGAGGGCTGCAAAAGTTCTAATCGATCATGTCGATCAAAAAACATAAAATATCACCAGTAGCAGAAGGGTACTCTATATAAGGTAAACTTGAGGGCCTTCCCCCATAAAATTTACCTCCCCTACCGTCTCATCCTTACGGTAATCTTCCTCTAGCTGATTCTTGGCTGTCTGGTCCTCATCAGAAAAAGTTTCTATGTGATAGAGTCGAGGCTGTTTGTAGCCTGTCTTTATTTCGGATGCACCTCTTTTCTCAGCTGTCCTAGGGTTGTTTATGTAATTCACCCGTCGAGATTGTATTGTCAACTTCCATCGGTTCCTCTTTTATGGCCGGATATCGTGGGAGTAACGCTGGCTTATAGTTGGAATATCCATTTGTTCGAAATTTAGAGTAGTTGTTGTTATGTTGCCAATTTCTAGGCCTATAATTTTTATTCTGCCACCCCGATCGCGCAGCGGACAATTTTGATGGCCTTGAAGGCCCAGGACGATGAGTTGTCTCCATGGAGATCGAGTCGTGAGGCTTCATTTTCAATTATATCGTTTCGCATCGTTAAGTTTTGCAACTCTAAGCAAGCGGAATATGCCTCAGGGAGCGTTCTTGGTCGCTGTATAATAATCATACGGGAAAGATCGGGCTTTAATCCACGTATGAAAATGTCTAACGCTCTGTTCCTATAAGTTCCCACTACGGCCTTGGTGGTTTCCTCACTGTAAGATTCCGTCTGCAGTTTGTTGATGATAAGCGAAAGTTGGTGATTAATAGTTGAATAGAACTCATCCTTTGTTGACGATCCCTGGGAGAGATGATTGAGCTGATGTTCCAGAGTTTGGATGTCTCGTTTATCAGCGTAGTGGAGTGAAAATATTCTTTTGATTTCGCCCAATCACCATTGAATACGTTGTAGGATACCAGAGCTGTATCCGCAGCGCCAATAATTTTTTGACGGACGCTCTGGATAATTGCACGATAAATCGGCTTATTCCTGACAATTTAAAAATCCCCCAGTATAGTTTCCACGGAATTAACCCAGGATACATACTGAGTTAGATGTTCTTAAATCCCTTACACTGTCAGGAAGACGGCTTATATCTCTTATCTCGGTTTCGGTTCGTGGTCGTTGAAGAGATACTTCCTCTGTAACCACTGGGACAGCAGCGGTGGCCTGCCTACTTTCAAGAAGATCTAATCTAACCAAAACTTCTCCTAGTGCATTGTTACCGAGACTCGACTCTAGAGTTCCTATACGTGTTTCAACAGCCTTGAGTTGTTCCATAAACCGATTTAGGGCTCCAGTCAAAGTCGTTAGTGTAGATTTTACCTCCTCCATCGTTTTTATATTAAGCTGATAAGAGGGGGAAAAACTCACTTACCTGAAATATGTAGCGGGAACACTTTAATGAAAAATTGAAGATCCTCGACCGTTGCACAGGTTCACTTCACTTCTTTTTCTTAAGCTTTTTTCTATATTATATTTTCACTTTATTTTCTATTTTCGTTTTTCTTTTCCAATTTTACTTTTTATTTCAATTTTTAAATTTTCGCATTCAATTTTAAAAGAATGTCTTCTTTTTTAATTTTCTTTTTCAATTTTATATTTCTACTATCAATTTTCTTTTTCCAATTTTATTTCAGAAATCAATTTTAAAAGCATATATTTTTTTTATTTTAACTTTTGCTTTTCTTTTGCAAATTTCGCTTTTCCTTTCAATTTTTCAAATTTATATTTTGTTGCAATTTTTAAAAACTTTTTTATTTTTATTTTAGAAATTAAGCATACATATATTCTTTCTTATTTAAATTTTAACTTTTCTTTTTTTAAATTTTATATTTATTTCAATTTTCTCTTTTTTAATTCTTTGTATTAATACTTTTATGTATTAATATTTATTTTTATTATTTTTTCACTAGAGAGCCTTGGCTAGGATACGTGACGCGACCGTTTAAAACCCTTTTTTTTTTTGTCTTCACGGAAGCTCCGTATGATTTCGGTTTGGAGATCCACTTTTATAATCGTGGATACTTACTAAGGTACGGGTCACTTCACTTTCGCCTCAGTAACCTTCTGTGATGCTTTTCAGTTTTTATTTTATTAATTTATTCTACAAGGACTCCTAAGGGAGGGTCCCTGCTCGGGCGCCAGTTAAAGGTTTTTAAACGGGTTAATTAAAAAAAAATATTCTGAGGCGCTGACAACGGCGCCTTTATTAAAATAAAACAAGGATAATTAATGTTCACAAAATTAATAAATTAAATTGCCTTTCCACTTTATTAATACAAATCAAATTATAAAATTTTAAGAACTATGAAATGACCGAAACTCACGACGCCGTAGCCAAGACTGCCTGTTCCTAGCCAACTTTATTGGCTCGTTGGATTTGATGATCACGTTGCACCAACATGTGCAGGTATGCAGACGCTGATCATGCAAAATTATTTTCCCATTGTTTCAGCAAGAAGGCAATTTCGTAATTGGATCGGAAGCGCGTGTTGAAGTAAAAGTGCTTAAGTTGCAAAGTTATTTTTTGGCTAACTTTGAAGAGTACAATTACGAGCTCTTATAAGAACCGGGTAAAGCAAACTTCGTTGCGGGTGCCATTACGAAAATACTACGAGCAACTAATATCCACAAAGTCTTTATAGCAACAATAGCGATTAAGTTCTTCTCACAATTTAATATAATACTTTCATGCACCCATAAATGTATTAAAATCGAATCTTTCTCCAATAGACCCCTATGCCCAATTACAATTTTAAAGTAGTATTTCCGAGTTACCACAGGAATACCATATCTCAATCTCAATTCAACATGTATAATTTGGTTCAAATTCCTCTAAGTAATTGTGTAAAAAATGTTGAACCAACTGCAGGAATAATAAAAAAAATTGTTTCCGAAGTTATAAAATTAGGTTTTCCAATAAACAAGTTAGAGCTATTAAAATGAATAGGAACAGGAAGAAATCATCCTAAAAGTGCACAAACGTACTAATGTGTGCAAGGGAAAATAAATTACAAATTCTCGAAGAAAACTATTTTACTTCGATGATCGATGAAGCGTTCTAAGTCCAAAAGGTGATCTATTGTAGTAAATTCGTACTTGCCGTTACAAAGTCAGTCAGCTGGTTTGCACTCTTAAGATCAATTACTGTGACGAAACAATTTTCGCGTAATTGCGATGCTAGAATATTTATTTCTGGTATTGGGTATTATATATTTTGTTTCACTGGCTCAGATAACGAATACATGTTAATTGCTCCCACTCCAGCACATTAATAAATCTATTCCTGAGCACATCAGATGCCATGTCACAATAGCTTATCAATTAGTTTTTCAATTTCTTATTTCAACGCAGCAGGGTATATGTAAAATCTAATATAATGAGGTCAGTCGGACTTCGTATGATTTTTTCCTACTACTTTAGTCAGCCTTTCGTCAGGTTCTGCATGCTTAGACACAATCATATCTAGTTTTTCTTCTTGTGTTTCAAATGAGTTTAGGGGGACATGGGACGCAAATTTTTTCATCTTCGCTTTTATTCCTTTTTTATTTGAGAAAATTCTCACTCACATGAATAATTGCTTCAGGCTGTCTAAGCATTTTATTTCCCAATGTACCATTAAACGATTTTAATGATGGCATTAAGTAAAATTTAGTTTTTTTTTCTTTAATATTAAACAAGCTAGCGAGGATATGTTCTTTAATTTTCATATCATCTGCTATTGAATTTGCATAAAACATATTCTTATTTGCTAAAAGGTGTTTGACAAATTATGATTGGAATTAAAGGTTTGTTGACCCGGTATCTACCAGGATTTTTAAATTTTCGCCGCTCTTCGTTGTGAACTCTATGTAGGGCAACGAAGAGCTTATCCTTCTAAAAAAGGGATATCACTAAAATCCAGGTATTGGTTGTCTAGAATAGGAGGTTCTTGAGTTGAGTCTATATAGTCATTTAAAGTTTTTTGTTTTTGTTCGTCCAACTTTTAGAGATTTGCCTCGTATTGCTGATATTCGGCATCTAGATAAAATTTACACGCATTTTTTTTTTTTTTTGGTTAGTGAGGGTCTCTCTAGTATAAAGCGAGTTGAGGAAAGAATGTCATTAGACGTGAGCGAGGTGGAAGTTATGAATTGCGATAAAACTGATGCGAATTATGATGATTTCGGTGTGAATTGTCATGATATGCATTTGCCCTGGTGTCTACTAATGTTATTCCAATACAGTGATGTAATGCATGGTTACACAGTGATGTAACTTCTGTAGGCATTTAGCCGCAAAATTACAACTGTGACTGGCAAAATGGTGTGAGTGTTAGTTGTTAGACACTTCCGGTTGTTCTTTTCCTTTTTGGTCCTAGCGGAAGACAGTCGTGTGACTGTGTGAAGAATCCATCCATCCATCGCTGGAGGAGTCATTACATAGTGTCAGAAGTGGGATACTTTGTTTTTTTTTTATTTTTTGACGTAAGTAAGTTGTGAAATATGATACAACAACCTATAACTTTGCAGGAGGCGGCCAACGAATCAGGCAGCATCGCCGGGCAACACCATGTTATTGCAGCTAGAACAGCATTGTCGTGGAAAGATAAAGTATTCTCATGGCAGCCAGCGATCGTTTACCATTTGAATTGGTCGAATGCTGAGAGCCCGAATAATTCTCGGTGTCCAGGATAAAAAGCTGCAACTGAAATTTTTGGACGGGTGTGACGACTGGTTGAGGTCTGCAAAGCATACGAAGCTGCTAATGCGAATAAAGGCAGTAATAAAAAATTGATGTTCTCAACTGGAGTGAAATGGATGGTAACAGTAGACAATTAAGCACTGTATTACGTTTTAAAAATACTCTTAGGTTAAATGCTGTTTAGCGAGCGTTGGACCAAAAAATATTCCATAGGTGATGAAGTGATAACTTTGGGACACAGGGGCGGACGTAAATTGTTTACCGCTAGGCATAGCACATAAATTGAATACCAGACTAGACAAACAGATGAATAATTGCTCTTTAGTTCATTACAATGGCAATGGAATAAAAAAATTTGGTTCAGGTGCGTTGATTTATTTTCTAGGGTAGGAAAACTAGCGACATTTTTAGTTGTTGATAATCGGTGTGAGCCAGTTCTTGAAAACGTATTGATTAATTAGGCGATTAGAAGTGGGTAGCATTTACGATAGCAGCTACACGGACGTTTCCACGGGAATTGGAAAACTGCTTTTTCAATAGTGCAGGGAGAATTCCAAACCGGTGCTCAACTACAGGAAACGTATTCCGAACTCGTTCCTAGTAAGATTAAGGTTAGAGCTTGACAAATTGGTAGCGGATGATATCATTGCACCTGTTGATTACCCGACAGATTAGGTAAACAATTTACAATTGGTTGAAAAACTCACGGGCGAACTTAGTATTTGTCTAGATCCAAAGACATTAAACGAGTGTATTAAGCGTGAGTATTTCATGATTTCGACGATTGATGACCTGATCTCAGGTTTGGCTGGCCGGCTGGTTTCTCCGTCCTGGACCTCAAAAGTGAGTTTTGGCACATGGCACTGGATAAGGCGAGTTCGGAGTTGACAACATTTTTGACACCGTTTGGAAGATTTAGATTTACTCGTGTACCTTTTGGCCTCAACTGTGCACCTGAAATGTTTCAGCAGGAAATGGTTAGGGTTTTCGGTGGCATACTGGGTGTTCTAGCTTATTTCGATGATATAGCCATCTGTGCGAACAACGAGGAAAAGCACGATCGGATAATAGGATTAGTAATGAATAAAGCGAAGAAAAATAATATCAAATTCTATCCGGATAAGATCCAATACCGGCAGACGGAGATTAAATTCATGGGGAATATTTTATCGGAAGGAAAAATTAAACCAGGCTCGAAATATAAAGAGACCCAAGGAGAAAACAATGATGGAATGATGTGCAATTCGAATGGACGGATATGTATGATAGGGAGTTTGATAAACCACTCCAAGTAGTGACGCAAGGCCCGGTGCTCGCTATTTATGATCCATCTCAACCAGTCGTGCTTCCACAAAAGTGGGTTCAGATTGAGAAGTAGCTTTTGGCCATTGTTTTTGCATGCCAGCGTTTTCATTACTTTCTGTAAGATCATGAATTCACGGTCGAGAGTGATCACAAGACTTTGGAATCCTTAGTGAAACGCGATATTGATAATGTTACAATGCGTCTTCAACGGATGTTCATGTATCTCCTCAAATACCCATGTTGATAGTTGTTTGTCTGTCAACTCATTGATGAGACGGAAATGGGTTGACATCTGTATATACATGCGGCACAAGATCAGTTTGTTTCACCCTGGGGGAACTACGCAATATTATCGGAGATTGCTCAAAGCTGACCATGAATAATTAACTTGTTTGTGGATGTGTTGAATGTGGATGGCCAGGATTTCATAGGCTTAATGACCTGGAGCGAAAATTTTATAAACTTAGTGACGAGCTACATTCTCAGAATGATTTATTATCATTCATTATTTTATTATCACATGCTAGTTATTCCTTCGGACATGCAGGGGAAGATCGCTACTTGGTTGCGTGCACCTCACCTGGGAATAGAGAAAACACTTGCTCGAGCGAGGAGACTATACTATTGGCCGGGTATGAGCAGACAAATAAGAGAGCTAGTTGTATCGTGCAGGGTTTGTGACAGTTTCAGGCGAAATCAACAGAAAGAGCCGTTGACACAAGAGGAACTTCCTCGTCACCCATTCAGAATAAAACGTCGGGACATATTATCCGTATGATCAGGTAGGTATTCGATATGATAGGCTATGCGACAATCTTCAAATGCGATAACAGCACATTCGGATCGGGGAATTTGCACGCTTCGCAGAGGAGTACAACATTCAATTTAGGTTTCCAAGCCCAGGGTACCCGCAGAGTAATGGGTTGAATATACATAATTAAGCGGTGTTGACCAATTTCAATATCAATTGCTGGAATATAACACTACACCGTTGTCGGACATACATGTAGCACCCGCGGAGTTGTTTTTTGGGCGCCTTTTGAAAACCAAGTTGCCATTGTATAGTTCACTATTGCTCAGGAATAGCATTGATGAGCAGGAGATCAGGAATAAACACAAGGAAAAGAGGGAAAAGCAGAAGTATTATTATGACAGGGGTGTAAAGTCGTTGCCCTAATTGACGTACATAGGTGATTTGGCCATATTCAAGAAAAGAGAAGGCAATGGGACTATGGGAAAATTATGGAAACGTAACCAGCGTTTCATTGCAAAAGGTACGAATGAGGACTCAACGATATCGGGGATTATTATTAATTCAGTGTCATTCGTTTTCCACTTTAGAAAATAAGAATAAGTTATTAAAACGAATTGAAAGTACAATGAAGCTTGTACTCTTCTTATTTTCCCCTCAACCCGATGCCTAAAAAGGTTGAGTTCCAAGCTGTATATTGAATCGCCGTGCTGAGTCTTTAGCCGCACCGTTAACACTTTTATTCAACACTTAAATAAAACATGGCTATTTCCATATGTTTTGGAGGGATTATTATATTATAGCGCTGGAAATAAATCTGAGATCACAAACTACAGGGGTATATCGAACTATTTGAATATCAGTCACCAATCTTCTTCAGAAAGGTCTGCTGTACAACAAGTAACGTTTGGCGTCTTACGTCATTAATAAATACTAGTTTTACTGAAAATAAACAAACCGATCCTATTTATAGCAACTTCAGAAAAACTTGCCACGAAGTTAACCATGACCTGCCTGCCGCTGCAAATTAGAATTGATAAGTCTTACCGATGTCTGCATCAACTTGCTGAGATCCTATATTTAACACATCCTAAGCAGAAGGTAATATTTAATTAATCATCATTAAGAAGTATGGCAGTTCTATCTGGTATCTCACAAGGGAGCAAAATTACCTTGACAATTTTTTTATTGTGCAAACACAAATGATGGTGCCAACTTCCTATTAATACAGTCGACTCATTCTTGGACCTGCGAGTTTTGCTTGATCAGAAACTTAGTTTTGTATCTCATATTGCAATGACTGTAAATAAAGCTACGGATGTTCTTTCTTTTCTAAAGCGCTCTGCAAGAGTTTTCCGACCCTAAAGGGCTTTATACAGCACTGGTGGGGCCTGTATAACAATATGGTTCAGTAATGTGGGATTCGTAGTATAACATACGCTCTCAGACTTCCTTCCAACACTTGAAAGTAGTCGTTAAATATATCTTTTATGTTAAGTATTATTAATGGCAATATAAGTACATATATTGTGACTTCCTTTCATGTAATATTCGATTCAAGCCCGTACATATATGTATCTGTAGAACAAATTATGCTCTAACCGACCCGATAATAATCCCATAACTTTGTTGACCTTACTCTAAATATTAATTAAATAAAGAATTATTATGTATTTAAATGCCAACCGCGAGTTTTAAAATAAATAAACAAAAAACGTAAATTCTGACAAAACAACGCAAAAAAATTATCCCGTCGAAGAATGGAAGGATGCTATTTGGTCTGACGTAACCATACTAAATCGTTTCCAGTCTGACGGCAAGCAATACTACTAGCACCGCCCTTATGAACGCTTAAAAAACACCAAGTTAAAGAAACAATAAAGCATGGGAGTGGAAACTTGAAGGTGTCATATTGGTCCTTCAGTAAAACTAGAGGGCATAATGAGAAGGCAATATTCTCGAATTCGGTGAAAAAAGTGCTTACCCAGAAGTAACGAAAGACAACAATACACTGAACAAATAACATTTTTATTACTTACATAGATGCATATGTATACATGTATGTACATTCTTCTTCTTCTTTTGACGCTACAGTCCGGGGTCAACCTGGGCCTCAACCAATAAACTTTTCCAGCTGGCACGATTTTTAGCCAGCGTCCTCCAATTTTGCACACCAAGTTGGTTGAGGTCCCTCTCTACTTGTGTGCGCCATCGGTTTCGTGGGCGTCCTCTAATGCGTCGTCCAACAGGTTCGGAATCGTATGTATGTAAATAAACGAACAAAATTTTGCAATTATAATCGTGCTTGAAGAATTTACACTAAAAACCACAATTTCGTTACAAACAAATAAAATTAGAAAACAAGGTATCGTATCATCCTCAACTTAAGTCAGGCAATAAATTAACTTTCTATTCCTTTTTTATCAATTTTATTTTATAAATTAGATCCCTCTAGTTTTTCCTTTGGATCGAAAAAAAATCCATAAAATTTTCATGCAATCCCATATAATAAAACATAACAAAATTAATAATAAAGCTTTATAAGTGTTGTAAACTAATTCCTGTTTCAACATATCACATTTGAAAACTTTGTGAAATTTTGGAGTTACAGAAACCTGAAATCATAACTTTTATATAAATATGTACGTCAATAATAAATAATTTAAACTCACCATGAGAAAACTAGGATTGATTTTGTTACGCCAGCTAAATGAGGCAACTGTATACTCTTCGACGCCCCATCGATTTATGGAATAACAATAATTATGCGTGTGCCCAGCAAACGACAACCGTGGATGTAATAATTTGCCTAAATTTTGAAATATAAAATGTTGTAAAGTATTTAATCGTCTTACTTACCCATCCAATCGGTCGCGTTTTTTGATAAAACTTCCCATTCTTCACGATAAAATTCATTTGTTGGAGCATCATGTTCTCTGCATGATTTGTCTGACACTCTATATGTCGGAAAGTGTTGTAAAACTATGGGGGGACTATATTCCATGTGATTATCAAGCGTGTTAACGTTTTGGTAGTCATTCGGAGATTTCCAACAATTTAATTTATCTAGAATTATAAAATAATTATGAAGTTATCGGCCATGTTCTGCAAAACGCAATCGCCTAAAATTACCGTTTTCAATTTCAAACCGCAACTGTATACTGAACGGTTCTGTTCTACTTAACTTAAATGCATTCTGAATAGATAACTAAATATGCATCGAATAAAAAAAAATCGTGCACTGTTTTTTGTTTGAAATTATATCTTCTAAGTTAATGGCAAGAACCATTTAAAATTTATTTGTTCAAGTGTTATTATGCTGAAACATATGTTTTATAAGCTCGAAGTTTATTTATTTCTGTTTTGTCATTTCAAAACCTATGTTTTCATTGACGGATCAAAGCTGCACAAATGTGTTTTTAAACTGTAAGCGATATGAATACCCTGCGTTTTCCAGAACGTATGTATAATATGCACTCTTACATAAATATGTATTATATCAGTACGCCTCAATTCGAATCGGTCTGGCGAATCTCTAGTCTGCATTCCGTTTTGTTCTAAACTTTTACGGTCGTATAAAGTCTTCATTTCAACCGTAAATAAATAAATGAAATAATAGAGAAAGTCTTCCAATTTTGATATTTTTGGTTTTAAAAAGTAAACAAAACATGTATGTAGGTGCAAATAAGTGAATATTATCAGGGTTATTTTTTGTTCGCAAATATTTTGAAAAATATTTACATATGTACGAAATTACAGAATGTTTCTCAGGTCGAATATAAGAACATCATGAAAAAGCTGGCAAATTTGATGAAAACAAGAAGGGTGTATAAAAATTAAGAACGATATACATAAAAAAATGAAATAGTTCGATCATAAATATTTTTTAGTAATGTTCAAGTCTTTTTGCCGTTCCATATTAATCTGCTGTTTTTATTTAATTACACAGCAATGGTGAATTAAAAGTAATAAAATCACTTACATATGTACACATCTTCTAAAACTTCTTTATATCTTCTTATTTACTGATGTATTCATTTGAAAAAAATTTACAAAATATTTAGTTTTAGTTTTTTCAAGTATCAATAAAAAAATAGTTCTTTATTTTTACATTTTATTTTTATGTTCCTTTTTGGATTTTTCACAGCAAAAAAAACTGGCATTTTTTAATTTAAATGTGGATACATAATTTAGCTTCCTTTCAAACCTTAAATTTTAAAAATCCTATTCATAAATAAAAGATATGTTTGTGAACCTAGAAATAAAGGGTGTTTTTTAAGAGGTATAAAACTTTAATAAAAACTTTTATTTTGAAAAACATAGTTCTGTTCGATCACGGTCAGCATAATCGTCCCTCAGAGCAATTAATTCGATTAACGATGGAACGTTTTCGCACCACGTTGACTCTAAATGATAAATGACGTCTAATAGTGCGTACAGAAGAAGTGTACAGAAAGTCATCGAAAATTGGACGTCCAGGTTAGACTACGTCCGAGCTAGGTTCGGCGGGCACATGCCAGAAGCCATATTTAAGTTATAATGCTAGAAGGTTATCTTTCGAATAAATTAAATTTCAAGTCAATTTAAAAAATTCATCTTTGTTTTATTCCATTTCAAAGTTCAATGCCTCTATGAAAACACCTTTTCATCCATTATTTTTTGTTTTGTGATTATATCTGTTGGGTCAAAACATATACAGAATTTTTAAAATTAATTTTGTAATCTTTCTATTTAATGAATTAATCATTTTTAATCGTTGTTTTCTTCTTTTGCAATTCTTTTTACAAATAAAAACAGTTGAACATAAACATTTAAATTATGTGCCTGATTTTGCACACTATGGTTTAAAGTAAATAGACCTAACAGGATCACATTTTTTTGCGCAATTTTAATTTTAACCATTTTATTTTGAATAGTTTTATCTGCAATGAAACACGTGGTTTAAAAAAACATAAAATGCTAAATTCTAGTAATTTGTTAATCAATATACAAGTACTGCGTATAAGGAACTTTTCAATACCAAATGGGCATTGTTTCTTGAAATCGGGCTCAAGTTTTTTGAATTGATATTTTCTTACTTTTCGATTTTCTTTTACAAAAAAAAAGTTCATACATATGTACATATCCAAATATTATTTGCAAAATTCGAAAAACTCTATTTTTCGCCCTAGATTACTTTTAAGGAGAATAAATTGCAATTTCGAAGTAACTTCCACGTTGATGTTATACAGTTAAGGAAAAAACTCTACATACACCCCTTATTTTGTGTTGGTAAGATATTGGTAAGGCAAATTAATAAAACGTTTGCATTAATATTTAAAGTACCAAAAACAAAGTTTATTTACAAAATAAAAAGCTAATTAAGAGCATAACAGTAACAGGAATAACAAAAACAATAAAACTTCACGAGAAAAAAGTCTACATACAATATTTAATTTCTTTTAAATAAATAAAAGAAAACAATATATTTTTAATATTTTGTAGGACCACCTTGTCCTTCAATAACCGCCTGAAGACGACGTGGCATAAACCTCACCAAATTCTCCGTAATGCTGGGCGCAATTTCCGAGTTAGGACAGATTTCAGGGCTTCACGATTTCTGATATCATATTTGACCGTAGATTTTTCCAAAACGTCCCAAATATGCTCAATTGGATTGAGGTCTGGTGACTGGTTAGGTTTGCTGCATGATAAAGAAGCCAGTCTCGAGCAATATGCGCATTATGCTTGGGATCGTTGTCTTGTTGGAAAATTGGTTTCCCAGGCTCAAGCTTTTCACAGATGGCTTCAGATTTTGTTCCAATATAGTCTTATACTGATATCTGTCTATAACGCCTTCAACAAAAACCAATCGACCAACTCCAGATGCCGCCATAGCTCCCCACAGCATAACACTGCCCCCACCATGTTTTACAGTAGGTGTAATATTTTTGGGATCAAGTGCAGTTTTGGGTTTTCGCCAAACCTTGTTTCGGCCGCCATTCCCTTAATTTCTATACATACTTTACACTCACCTTCATCGGTAAATATAACTTTCTTCTTTTAAAAATCCATTCGTGTCTGTAAATAAAAGGCTTTTTGCGTGCTGTTATGGTTTTAAACCGCTAATTTTGGGCCACTTATTTTTGGATCTTTTGGACTTCTTTAACGATACTACTGACATCGCGTCTTTAAAGCTTCTTCGGTCTTCCAGATCGTGGCTTGTTTTTAGGGGAATTTGCACGCTTCGCAGAGGAGTACAACTTTCAATTTAGGTTTCCAAGCCCAGGGTAACCACAGAGTAATGGGTTGAATATACATAATTAAGCGTTGTTGACCAATTTCAATATCAATTGCTGGAATATAACACTACACCGTTGACGGACATACATGTAGCACCCGCGGAGTTGTTTTTTGGGCGCCTTTTGAAAACCAAGTTGCCATTGTATAGTTCACTATTGCTCAGGAATAGCATTGATGAGCAGGAGATCAGGAATAAACACAAGGAAAAGAGGGAAAAGCAGAAGTATTATTATGACAGGGGTGTAAAGTCGTTGCCCTCATTGAACGTACATAGGTGATTTGGCCATATTCAAAAAAAGGGGAAGGCAATGGGACTATGGGAAAATTATGGAAACGTAACCAGCGTTTCATTACAAAAAGTACGAATGAGGACTCAACGATATCGGGGATTAATATTAATTCGGTGTCATTCGTTTTCCACTTTAGAGTTAATTTAACATTTATCAAACAACTTATTTCTCTTTGGTAAATATGTATGTGTCGAAACCAAAATTAGTTATTGTAAAACACGCACAGGGTATGATAAAGTTACAAATAAAAGATAATTATGGTCAAAATAGAACTCCAGTTCACTTCAGCCATAAAAATAAGAATAAGTTATTAAAATGAATTGAAAGTACAATGAAGCTTGTACTTTTCTTATTTTCCCCTCAACCCGATGCCTAAAAAGGTTGAGTTCCAAGCTGTATATTGAATCGCCGTGCTGAGTCTTTAGCCGCACCGTTAACACTTTTATTCAACACTTAAATAAAACATGGCTATTTCCATATGTTTTGGAGGGATTATTATATTATAGCGCTGGAAATAAATCTGAGATCACAAACTACAGGGGTATATCAAACTATTTGAATATCTGTCACCAATCTTCTTCAGAAAGGTCTACTGTACAACAAGTAACGTTTGGCGTCTTACGTCATTAATTAATACTAGTTTTACTGAAAATAAACAAACCGATCCTATTTATAGCAACTTCAGAAAAACTTGCCATGAAGTCAACCATGACCTGCCTGCCGCTGCAAATTAGAATTGATAAGTTTTTACGGAAGAAACTTTGCGCACCAACTAAGGAATTTTTCGAACCAAGAATTTCAAAACGCACCGAGTTGACAACACCGTTTAATGTAAGCCGAAGATGTAAGCATTTGTTAAAATTTCAAATATTATACCGACCACGTAAAACTGCAAAATTACCTTGACAATTTTTTTATTGTGCAAACACAAATGATGGTGCCAACTTCCTATTAATACAGTCGACTCATTCTTGGACCTGCGAGTTTTGCTTGATCAGAAACTTAGTTTTGTATCTCATATTGCAATGACTGTAAATAAAGCTACGGATGTTCTTTCTTTTCTAAAGCGCTCTGCAAGAGTTTTCCGACCCTAAAGGGCTTTATACAGCACTGGTGGGGCCTGTATAACAATATGGTTCAGTAATGTGGGATTCGTAGTATAACATACGCTCTCAGACTTCCTTCCAACACTTGAAAGTAGTCGTTAAATATATCTTTTATGTTAAGTATTATTAATGGCAATATAAGTACATATATTGTCACTTCCTTTCATGTAATATTCGATTCAAGCCCGTACATATATGTATCTGTAGAACAAATTATGCTCTAACCGACCCGATAATAATCCCATAACTTTGTTGACCTTACTCTAAATATTAATTAAATAAAGAATTATTATGTATTTAAATGCCAACCGCGAGTTTTAAAATAAATAAACAAAAAACGTAAATTCTGACAAAACAACGCAAAAAAATTATCCCGTTGAAGACTGGAAGGATGCTATTTGGTCTGACGTAACCATACTAAATCGTTTCCAGTCTGACGGCAAGCAATACTACTAGCACCGCCCTTATGAACGCTTAAAAAACACCAAGTTAAAGAAACAATAAAGCATGGGAGTGGAAACTTGAAGGTGTCATATTGGTCCTTCAGTAAAACTAGAGGGCATAATGAGAAGGCAATATTCTCGAATTCGGTGAAAAAAGTGCTTACCCAGAAGTAACGAAAGACAACAATACACTGAACAAATAACATTTTTATTACTTACATAGATGCATATGTATACATGTATGTACATTCTTCTTCTTCTTTTGACGCTACAGTCCGGGGTCAACCTGGGCCTCAACCAATAAACTTTTCCAGCTGGCACGATTTTTAGCCAGCGTCCTCCAATTTTGCACACCAAGTTGGTTGAGGTCCCTCTCCACTTGTGTGCGCCATCGGTTTCGTGGGCGTCCTCTAATGCGTCGTCCAACAGGTTCGGAATCGTATGTATGTAAATAAACGAACAAAATTTTGCAATTATAATCGTGCTTGAAGAATTTACACTAAAAACCACAATTTCGTTACAAACAAATAAAATTAGAAAACAAGGTATCGTATCATCCTCAACTTAAGTCAGGCAATAAATTAACTTTCTATTCCTTTTTTATCAATTTTATTTTATAAATTAGATCCCTCTAGTTTTTCCTTTGGATCGAAAAAAAATCCATAAAATTTTCATGCAATCCCATATAATAAAACATAACAAAATTAATAATAAAGCTTTATAAGTGTTGTAAACTAATTCCTGTTTCAACATATCACATTTGAAAACTTTGTGAAATTTTGGAGTTACAGAAACCTGAAATCATAACTTTTATATAAATATGTACGTCAATAATAAATAATTTAAACTCACCATGAGAAAACTAGGATTGATTTTGTTACGCCAGCTAAATGAGGCAACTGTATACTCTTCGACGCCCCATCGATTTATGGAATAACAATAATTATGCGTGTGCCCAGCAAACGACAACCGTGGATGTAATAATTTGCCTAAATTTTGCAATATAAAATGTTGTAAAGTATTTAATCGTCTTACTTACCCATCCAATCGGTCGCGTTTTTTGATAAAACTTCCCATTCTTCACGATAAAATTCATTTGTTGGAGCATCATGTTCTCTGCATGATTTGTCTGACACTCTATATGTCGGAAAGTGTTGTAAAACTATGGGGGGACTATATTCCATGTGATTATCAAGCGTGTTAACGTTTTGGCAGTCATTCGGAGATTTCCAACAATTTAATTTATCTAGAATTATAAAATAATTATGAAGTTATCGGCCATGTTCTGCAAAACGCAATCGCCTAAAATTACCGTTTTCAATTTCAAACCGCAACTGTATACTGAACGGTTCTGTTCTACTTAACTTAAATGCATTCTGAATAGATAACTAAATATGCATCGAATAAAAAAAAATCGTGCACTGTTTTTTGTTTGAAATTATATCTTCTAAGTTAATGGCAAGAACCATTTAAAATTTATTTGTTCAAGTGTTATTATGCTGAAACATATGTTTTATAAGCTCGAAGTTTATTTATTTCTGTTTTGTCATTTCAAAACCTATGTTTTCATTGACGGATCAAAGCTGCACAAATGTGTTTTTAAACTGTAAGCGATATGAATACCCTGCGTTTTCCAGAACGTATGTATAATATGCCCTCTTACATAAATATTATATCAGTACGCCTCAATTCGAATCGGTCTGGCGAATCTCTAGTCTGCATTCCGTTTTGTTCTAAACTTTTACGGTCGTATAAAGTCTTCATTTCAACCGTAAATAAATAAATGAAATAATAGAGAAAGTCTTCCAATTTTGATATTTTTGGTTTTAAAAAGTAAACAAAACATGTATGTAGGTGCAAATAAGTGAATATTATCAGGGTTATTTTTTGTTCGCAAATATTTTGAAAAATATTTACATATGTACGAAATTACAGAATGTTTCTCAGGTCGAATATAAGAACATCATGAAAAAGCTGGCAAATTTGATGAAAACAAGAAGGGTGTATAAAAATTAAGAACGATATACATAAAAAAATGAAATAGTTCGATCATAAATATTTTTTAGTAATGTTCAAGTCTTTTTGCCGTTCCATATTAATCTGCTGTTTTTATTTAATTACACAGCAATGGTGAATTAAAAGTAATAAAATCACTTACATATGTACACATCTTCTAAAACTTCTTTATATCTTCTTATTTACTGATGTATTCATTTGAAAAAAATTTACAAAATATTTAGTTTTTGTTTTTTCAAGTATCAATAAAAAAATAGTTCTTTATTTTTACATTTTATTTTTATGTTCCTTTTTGGATTTTTCACAGCAAAAAAAACTGGCATTTTTTAATTTAAATGTGGATACATAATTTAGCTTCCTTTCAAACCTTAAATTTTAAAAATCCTATTCATAAATAAAAGATATGTTTGTGAACCTAGAAATAAAGGGTGTTTTTTAAGAGGTATAAAACTTTAATAAAAACTTTTATTTTGAAAAACATAGTTCTGTTCGATCACGGTCAGCATAATCGTCCCTCAGAGCAATTAATTCGATTAACGATGGAACGTTTTCGCACCACGTTGACTCTAAATGATAAATGACGTCTAATAGTGCGTACAGAAGAAGTGTACAGAAAGTCATCGAAAATTGGACGTCCAGGTTAGACTACGTCCGAGCTAGGTTCGGCGGGCACATGCCAGAAGCCATATTTAAGTTATAATGCTAGAAGGTTATCTTTCGAATAAATTAAATTTCAAGTCAATTTAAAAAATTCATCTTTGTTTTATTCCATTTCAAAGTTCAATGCCTCTATGAAAACACCTTTTCATCCATTATTTTTTGTTTTGTGATTATATCTGTTGGGTCAAAACATATACAGAATTTTTAAAATTAATTTTGTAATCTTTCTATTTAATGAATTAATCATTTTTAATCGTTGTTTTCTTCTTTTGCAATTCTTTTTACAAATAAAAACAGTTGAACATAAACATTTAAATTATGTGCCTGATTTTGCACACTATGGTTTAAAGTAAATAGACCTAACAGGATCACATTTTTTTGCGCAATTTTAATTTTAACCATTTTATTTTGAATAGTTTTATCTGCAATGAAACACGTGGTTTAAAAAAACATAAAATGCTAAATTCTAGTAATTTGTTAATCAATATACAAGTACTGCGTATAAGGAACTTTTCAATACCAAATGGGCATTGTTTCTTGAAATCGGGCTCAAGTTTTTTGAATTGATATTTTCTTACTTTTCGATTTTCTTTTACAAAAAAAAAGTTCATACATATGTACATATCCAAATATTATTTGCAAAATTCGAAAAACTCTATTTTTCGCCCTAGATTACTTTTAAGGAGAATAAATTGCAATTTCGAAGTAACTTCCACGTTGATGTTATACAGTTAAGGAAAAAACTCTACATACACCCCTTATTTTGTGTTGGTAAGATATTGGTAAGGCAAATTAATAAAACGTTTGCATTAATATTTAAAGTACCAAAAACAAAGTTTATTTACAAAATAAAAAGCTAATTAAGAGCATAACAGTAACAGGAATAACAAAAACAATAAAACTTCACGAGAAAAAAGTCTACATACAATATTTAATTTCTTTTAAATAAATAAAAGAAAACAATATATTTTTAATATTTTGTAGGACCACCTTGTCCTTCAATAACCGCCTGAAGACGACGTGGCATAAACCTCACCAAATTCTCCGTAATGCTGGGCGCAATTTCCGAGTTAGGACAGATTTCAGGGCTTCACGATTTCTGATATCATATTTGACCGTAGATTTTTCCAAAACGTCCCAAATATGCTCAATTGGATTGAGGTCTGGTGACTGGTTAGGTTTGCTGCATGATAAAGAAGCCAGTCTCGAGCAATATGCGCATTATGCTTGGGATCGTTGTCTTGTTGGAAAATTGGTTTCCCAGGCTCAAGCTTTTCACAGATGGCTTCAGATTTTGTTCCAATATAGTCTTATACTGATATCTGTCTATAACGCCTTCAACAAAAACCAATCGACCAACTCCAGATGCCGCCATAGCTCCCCACAGCATAACACTGCCCCCACCATGTTTTACAGTAGGTGTAATATTTTTGGGATCAAGTGCAGTTTTGGGTTTTCGCCAAACCTTGTTTCGGCCGCCATTCCCTTAATTTCTATACATACTTTACACTCACCTTCATCGGTAAATATAACTTTCTTCTTTTAAAAATCCATTCGTGTCTGTAAATAAAAGGCTTTTTGCGTGCTGTTATGGTTTTAAACCGCTAATTTTGGGCCACTTATTTTTGGATCTTTTGGACTTCTTTAACGATACTACTGACATCGCGTCTTTAAAGCTTCTTCGGTCTTCCAGATCGTGGCTTGTTTTTAGGGGAATTTGCACGCTTCGCAGAGGAGTACAACTTTCAATTTAGGTTTCCAAGCCCAGGGTAACCACAGAGTAATGGGTTGAATATACATAATTAAGCGTTGTTGACCAATTTCAATATCAATTGCTGGAATATAACACTACACCGTTGACGGACATACATGTAGCACCCGCGGAGTTGTTTTTTGGGCGCCTTTTGAAAACCAAGTTGCCATTGTATAGTTCACTATTGCTCAGGAATAGCATTGATGAGCAGGAGATCAGGAATAAACACAAGGAAAAGAGGGAAAAGCAGAAGTATTATTATGACAGGGGTGTAAAGTCGTTGCCCTCATTGAACGTACATAGGTGATTTGGCCATATTCAAAAAAAGGGGAAGGCAATGGGACTATGGGAAAATTATGGAAACGTAACCAGCGTTTCATTACAAAAAGTACGAATGAGGACTCAACGATATCGGGGATTAATATTAATTCGGTGTCATTCGTTTTCCACTTTAGAGTTAATTTAACATTTATCAAACAACTTATTTCTCTTTGGTAAATATGTATGTGTCGAAACCAAAATTAGTTATTGTAAAACACGCACAGGGTATGATAAAGTTACAAATAAAAGATAATTATGGTCAAAATAGAACTCCAGTTCACTTCAGCCATAAAAATAAGAATAAGTTATTAAAATGAATTGAAAGTACAATGAAGCTTGTACTTTTCTTATTTTCCCCTCAACCCGATGCCTAAAAAGGTTGAGTTCCAAGCTGTATATTGAATCGCCGTGCTGAGTCTTTAGCCGCACCGTTAACACTTTTATTCAACACTTAAATAAAACATGGCTATTTCCATATGTTTTGGAGGGATTATTATATTATAGCGCTGGAAATAAATCTGAGATCACAAACTACAGGGGTATATCAAACTATTTGAATATCTGTCACCAATCTTCTTCAGAAAGGTCTACTGTACAACAAGTAACGTTTGGCGTCTTACGTCATTAATTAATACTAGTTTTACTGAAAATAAACAAACCGATCCTATTTATAGCAACTTCAGAAAAACTTGCCATGAAGTCAACCATGACCTGCCTGCCGCTGCAAATTAGAATTGATAAGTTTTTACGGAAGAAACTTTGCGCACCAACTAAGGAATTTTTCGAACCAAGAATTTCAAAACGCACCGAGTTGACAACACCGTTTAATGTAAGCCGAAGATGTAAGCATTTGTTAAAATTTCAAATATTATACCGACCACGTAAAACTGCAAAATTACCTTGACAATTTTTTTATTGTGCAAACACAAATGATGGTGCCAACTTCCTATTAATACAGTCGACTCATTCTTGGACCTGCGAGTTTTGCTTGATCAGAAACTTAGTTTTGTATCTCATATTGCAATGACTGTAAATAAAGCTACGGATGTTCTTTCTTTTCTAAAGCGCTCTGCAAGAGTTTTCCGACCCTAAAGGGCTTTATACAGCACTGGTGGGGCCTGTATAACAATATGGTTCAGTAATGTGGGATTCGTAGTATAACATACGCTCTCAGACTTCCTTCCAACACTTGAAAGTAGTCGTTAAATATATCTTTTATGTTAAGTATTATTAATGGCAATATAAGTACATATATTGTCACTTCCTTTCATGTAATATTCGATTCAAGCCCGTACATATATGTATCTGTAGAACAAATTATGCTCTAACCGACCCGATAATAATCCCATAACTTTGTTGACCTTACTCTAAATATTAATTAAATAAAGAATTATTATGTATTTAAATGCCAACCGCGAGTTTTAAAATAAATAAACAAAAAACGTAAATTCTGACAAAACAACGCAAAAAAATTATCCCGTTGAAGACTGGAAGGATGCTATTTGGTCTGACGTAACCATACTAAATCGTTTCCAGTCTGACGGCAAGCAATACTACTAGCACCGCCCTTATGAACGCTTAAAAAACACCAAGTTAAAGAAACAATAAAGCATGGGAGTGGAAACTTGAAGGTGTCATATTGGTCCTTCAGTAAAACTAGAGGGCATAATGAGAAGGCAATATTCTCGAATTCGGTGAAAAAAGTGCTTACCCAGAAGTAACGAAAGACAACAATACACTGAACAAATAACATTTTTATTACTTACATAGATGCATATGTATACATGTATGTACATTCTTCTTCTTCTTTTGACGCTACAGTCCGGGGTCAACCTGGGCCTCAACCAATAAACTTTTCCAGCTGGCACGATTTTTAGCCAGCGTCCTCCAATTTTGCACACCAAGTTGGTTGAGGTCCCTCTCCACTTGTGTGCGCCATCGGTTTCGTGGGCGTCCTCTAATGCGTCGTCCAACAGGTTCGGAATCGTATGTATGTAAATAAACGAACAAAATTTTGCAATTATAATCGTGCTTGAAGAATTTACACTAAAAACCACAATTTCGTTACAAACAAATAAAATTAGAAAACAAGGTATCGTATCATCCTCAACTTAATTCAAGCAATAAATCAACTTTCTATTCCTTTTTTATCAATTTTATTTTATAAATTAGATCCCTCTAGTTTTTCCTTTGGATCGAAAAAAATCCACAAAATTTTCATGCAATCCCATATAATAAAACATAACAAAATTAATAATAAAGCTTTATAAGTGTTGTAAACTAATTCCTGTTTCAACATATCACATTTGAAAACTTTGTGAGATTTTGGAGTTACAGAAACCTGAAATCATAACTTTTATATAAATATGTACGTCAATAATAAATAATTTAAACTCACCATGAGAAAACTAGGATTGATTTTGTTACGCCAGCTAAATGAGGCAACTGTATACTCTTCGACGCCCCATCGATTTATGGAATAACAATAATTATGCGTGTGCCCAGCAAACGACAACCGTGGATGTAATAATTTGCCTAAATTTTGCAATATAAAATGTTGTAAAGTATTTAATCGTCTTACTTACCCATCCAATCGGTCGCGTTTTTTGATAAAACTTCCCATTCTTCACGATAAAATTCATTTGTTGGAGCATCATGTTCTCTGCATGATTTGTCTGACACTCTATATGTCGGAAAGTGTTGTAAAACTATGGGGGGACTATATTCCATGTGATTATCAAGTGTGTTAACGTTTTGGCAGTCATTCGGAGATTTCCAACAATTTAATTTATCTAGAATTATAAAATAATTATGAAGTTATCGGCCATGTTCTGCAAAACGCAATCGCCTAAAATTACCGTTTTCAATTTCAAACCGCAACTGTATACTGAACGGTTCTGTTCTACTTAACTTAAATGCATTCTGAATAGATAACTAAATATGCATCGAATAAAAAAAAATCGTGCACTGTTTTTTGTTTGAAATTATATCTTCTAAGTTAATGGCAAGAACCATTTAAAATTTATTTGTTCAAGTGTTATTATGCTGAAACATATGTTTTATAAGCTCGAAGTTTATTTATTTCTGTTTTGTTATTTCAAAACCTATGTTTTCATTGACGGATCAAAGCTGCACAAATGTGTTTTTAAACTGTAAGCGATATGAATACCCTGCGTTTTCCAGAACGTATGTATAATATGCCCTCTTACATAAATATTATATCAGTACGCCTCAATTCGAATCGGTCTGGCGAATCTCTAGTCTGCATTCCGTTTTGTTCTAAACTTTTACGGTCGTATAAAGTCTTCATTTCAACCGTAAATAAATAAATGAAATAATAGAGAAAGTCTTCCAATTTTGATATTTTTGGTTTTAAAAAGTAAACAAAACATGTATGTAGGTACAAATAAGTGAATATTATCAGGGTTATTTTTTGTTCGCAAATATTTTGGAAATTATTTACATATGTACGAAATTACAGAATGTTTCTCAGGTCGAATATAAGAACATCATGAAAAAGCTGGCAAATTTGATGAAAACAAGAAGGGTGTATAAAAATTAAGAACGATATACATAAAAAAATGAAATAGTTCGATCATAAATATTTTTTAGTAATGTTCAAGTCTTTTTGCCGTTCCATATTAATCTGCTGTTTTTATTTAATTACACAGCAATGGTGAATTAAAAGTAATAAAATCACTTACATATGTACACATCTTCTAAAACTTCTTTATATCTTCTTATTTACTGATGTATTCATTTGAAAAAAATTTACAAAATATTTAGTTTTTGTTTTTTCAAGTATCAATAAAAAAATAGTTATTTATTTTGACATTTTATTTTTATGTTCCTTTTTGGATCTTTCACAGCAAAAAAAGGCTAGCATTTTTTAATTTAAATGTGGATACATAATTTAGCTTCCTTTCCAACCTTAAATTTTAAAAATCCTATTCATAAATAAAAGATATGTTTGTGAACCACCTAGAAATAAAGGGTGTTTTTTTAAGAGGTATAAAACTTTAATAAAAACTTTTATTTTGAAAAACATAGTTCTGTTCGATCACGGTCAGCATAATCGTCCCTCAGAGCAATTAATTCGATTAACGATGGAACGTTTTCGCACCACGTTGACTCTAAATGATAAATGACGTCTAATAGTGCGTACAGAAGAAGTGTACAGAAAGTCATCGAAAATTGGACGTCCAGGTTAGACTACGTCCGAGCTAGGCGCGGCGGGCACATGCCAGAAGCCATATTTAAGTTATAATGCTAGAAGGTTATCTTTCGAATAAATTAAATTTCAAGTCAATTTAAAAAATTCATCTTTGTTTTATTCCATTTCAAAGTTCAATGCCTCTATGAAAACACCTTTTCATCCATTATTTTTTGTTTTGTGATTATATCTGTTGGGTCAAAACATATACAGAATTTTTAAAATTAATTTTGTAATCTTTCTATTTAATGAATTAATCATTTTTAATCGTTGTTTTCTTCTTTTGCAATTCTTTTTACAAATAAAAACAGTTGAACATAAACATTTAAATTATGTGCCTGATTTTGCACACTATGGTTTAAAGTAAATAGACCTAACAGGATCACATTTTTTTGCGCAATTTTAATTTTAACAATTTTATTTTGAATAGTTTTATCTGCAATGAAACACGTGGTTTAAAAAAAAACATAAAATGCTAAATTCTAGTAATTTGTTAATCAATATACATGCGTATAAGGAACTTTTCAATACCAAATGGGCATTGTTTCTTGAAATCGGGCTCAAGTTTTTTGAATTGATATTTTCTTACTTTTCGATTTTCTTTTACCAAAAAAAAGTTCATACATATGTACATATCCAAATATTATTTGCAAAATTCGAAAAACTCTATTTTTCGCCCTAGATTACTTTTAAGGAGAATAAATTGCAATTTCGAAGTAACTTCCACGTTGATGTTATACAGTTAAGGAAAAAACTCTACATACACCCCTTATTTTGTGTTGGTAAGATATTGGTAAGGCAAATTAATAAAACGTTTGCATTAATATTTAAAGTACCAAAAATAAAGTTTATTTACAAAATAAAAAGCTAATTAAGAGCATAACAGTAACAGGAATAACAAAAACAATAAAACTTCACGAGAAAAAAGTCTTCATACAATATTTAATTTCTTTTAAATAAATAAAAGAAAACAATATATTTTTAATTTTTTGTAGGACCACCTGGTCCATCAATAACCACCTGAAGACGACGTGGCATAAACCTCACCAAATTCTCCGTAATGCTGGGCGCAATTTCCGAGTTAGGACAGATTTCAGGGCTTCACGATTTCTGATATCATATTTGACCGTAGATTTTTCCAAAACGTCCCAAATATGCTCAATTGGATTGAGGTCTGGTGATTGGTTAGGTTTGCTGCATGATAAAGAAGCCAGTCTCGAGCAATATGCGCATTATGCTTGGGATCGTTGTCTTGTTGGAAAATTGGTTTCCCAGGCTCAAGCTTTTCACAGATGGCTTCAGATTTTGTTCCAATATAGTCTTATACTGATATCTGTCTATAACGCCTTCAACAAAAACCAATCGACCAACTCCAGATGCCGCCATAGCTCCCCACAGCATAACACTGCCCCCACCATGTTTTACAGTAGGTGTAATATTTTTGGGATCAAGTGCAGTTTTGGGTTTTCGCCAAACCTTGTTTCGGCCGCCATTCCCTTAATTTCTATACATACTTTACACTCACCTTCATCGGTAAATATAACTTTCTTCTTTTAAAAATCCATTCGTGTCTGTAAATAAAAGGCTTTTTGCGTGCTGTTATGGTTTTAAACCGCTAATTTTGGGCCACTTATTTTTGGATCTTTTGGACTTCTTTAACGATACTACTGACATCGCGTCTTTAAAGCTTCTTCGGTCTTCCAGATCGTGGCTTGTTTTCAGGGGAATTTGCACGCTTCGCAGAGGAGTACAACTTTCAATTTAGGTTTCCAAGCCCAGGGTAACCACAGAGTAATGGGTTGAATATACATAATTAAGCGTTGTTGACCAATTTCAATATCAATTGCTGGAATATAACACTACACCGTTGACGGACATACATGTAGCACCCGCGGAGTTGTTTTTTGGGCGCCTTTTGAAAACCAAGTTGCCATTGTATAGTTCACTATTGCTCAGGAATAGCATTGATGAGCAGGAGATCAGGAATAAACACAAGGAAAAGAGGGAAAAGCAGAAGTATTATTATGACAGGGGTGTAAAGTCGTTGCCCTCATTGAACGTACATAGGTGATTTGGCCATATTCAAAAAAAGGGGAAGGCAATGGGACTATGGGAAAATTATGGAAACGTAACCAGCGTTTCATTACAAAAAGTACGAATGAGGACTCAACGATATCGGGGATTAATATTAATTCGGTGTCATTCGTTTTCCACTTTAGAGTTAATTTAACATTTATCAAACAACTTATTTCTCTTTGGTAAATATGTATGTGTCGAAACCAAAATTAGTTATTGTAAAACACGCACAGGGTATGATAAAGTTACAAATAAAAGATAATTATGGTCAAAATAGAACTCCAGTTCACTTCAGCCATAAAAATAAGAATAAGTTATTAAAATGAATTGAAAGTACAATGAAGCTTGTACTTTTCTTATTTTCCCCTCAACCCGATGCCTAAAAAGGTTGAGTTCCAAGCTGTATATTGAATCGCCGTGCTGAGTCTTTAGCCGCACCGTTAACACTTTTATTCAACACTTAAATAAAACATGGCTATTTCCATATGTTTTGGAGGGATTATTATATTATAGCGCTGGAAATAAATCTGAGATCACAAACTACAGGGGTATATCAAACTATTTGAATATCTGTCACCAATCTTCTTCAGAAAGGTCTACTGTACAACAAGTAACGTTTGGCGTCTTACGTCATTAATTAATACTAGTTTTACTGAAAATAAACAAACCGATCCTATTTATAGCAACTTCAGAAAAACTTGCCATGAAGTCAACCATGACCTGCCTGCCGCTGCAAATTAGAATTGATAAGTTTTTACGGAAGAAACTTTGCGCACCAACTAAGGAATTTTTCGAACCAAGAATTTCCAAACGCACCGAGTTGACAACACCGTTTAATGTAAGCCGAAGATGTAAACATTTGTTAAAATTTCAAATATTATACCGACCACGTAAAACTGCAAAATTACCTTGACAATTTTTTTATTGTGCAAACACAAATGATGGTGCCAACTTCCTATTAATACAGTCGACTCATTCTTGGACCTGCGAGTTTTGCTTGATCAGAAACTTAGTTTTGTATCTCATATTGCAATGACTGTAAATAAAGCTACGGATGTTCTTTCTTTTCTAAAGCGCTCTGCAAGAGTTTTCCGACCCTAAAGGGCTTTATACAGCACTGGTGGGGCCTGTATAACAATATGGTTCAGTAATGTGGGATTCGTAGTATAACATACGCTCTCAGACTTCCTTCCAACACTTGAAAGTAGTCGTTAAATATATCTTTTATGTTAAGTATTATTAATGGCAATATAAGTACATATATTGTGACTTCCTTTCATGTAATATTCGATTCAAGCCCGTACATATATGTATCTGTAGAACAAATTATGCTCTAACCGACCCGATAATAATCCCATAACTTTGTTGACCTTACTCTAAATATTAATTAAATAAAGAATTATTATGTATTTAAATGCCAACCGCGAGTTTTAAAATAAATAAACAAAAAACGTAAATTCTGACAAAACAACGCAAAAAAATTATCCCGTCGAAGAATGGAAGGATGCTATTTGGTCTGACGTAACCATACTAAATCGTTTCCAGTCTGACGGCAAGCAATACTACTAGCACCGCCCTTATGAACGCTTAAAAAACACCAAGTTAAAGAAACAATAAAGCATGGGAGTGGAAACTTGAAGGTGTCATATTGGTCCTTCAGTAAAACTAGAGGGCATAATGAGAAGGCAATATTCTCGAATTCGGTGAAAAAAGTGCTTACCCAGAAGTAACGAAAGACAACAATACACTGAACAAATAACATTTTTATTACTTACATAGATGCATATGTATACATGTATGTACATTCTTCTTCTTCTTTTGACGCTACAGTCCGGGGTCAACCTGGGCCTCAACCAATAAACTTTTCCAGCTGGCACGATTTTTAGCCAGCGTCCTCCAATTTTGCACACCAAGTTGGTTGAGGTCCCTCTCCACTTGTGTGCGCCATCGGTTTCGTGGGCGTCCTCTAATGCGTCGTCCAACAGGTTCGGAATCGTATGTATGTAAATAAACGAACAAAATTTTGCAATTATAATCGTGCTTGAAGAATTTACACTAAAAACCACAATTTCGTTACAAACAAATAAAATTAGAAAACAAGGTATCGTATCATCCTCAACTTAAGTCAGGCAATAAATCAACTTTCTATTCCTTTTTTATCAATTTTATTTTATAAATTAGATCCCTCTAGTTTTTCCTTTGGATCGAAAAAAATCCACAAAATTTTCATGCAATCCCATATAATAAAACATAACAAAATTAATAATAAAGCTTTATAAGTGTTGTAAACTAATTCCTGTTTCAACATATCACATTTGAAAACTTTGTGAGATTTTGGAGTTACAGAAACCTGAAATCATAACTTTTATATAAATATGTACGTCAATAATAAATAATTTAAACTCACCATGAGAAAACTAGGATTGATTTTGTTACGCCAGCTAAATGAGGCAACTGTATACTTTACGGAATAACAATAATTATGCGTGTGCCCAGCAAACGACAACCGTGGATGTAATAATTTGCCTAAATTTTGCAATATAAAATGTTGTAAAGTATTTAATCGTCTTACTTATCCATCCAATCGGTCGCGTTTTTTGATAAAACTTCCCATTCTTCACGATAAAATTCATTTGTTGGAGCATCATGTTCTCTGCATGATTTGTCTGACACTCTATATGTCGGAAAGTGTTGTAAAACTATGGGGGGACTATATTCCATGTAATTATCAAGTGTGTTAACGTTTTGGCAGTCATTCGGAGATTTCCAACAATTTAATTTATCTAGAATTATAAAATAATTATGAAGTTATCGGCCATGTTCTGCAAAACGCAATCGCCTAAAATTACCGTTTTCAATTTCAAACCGCAACTGTATACTGAACGGTTCTGTTCTACTTAACTTAAATGCATTCTGAATAGATAACTAAATATGCATCGAATAAAAAAAAATCGTGCACTGTTTTTTGTTTGAAATTATATCTTCTAAGTTAATGGCAAGAACCATTTAAAATTTATTTGTTCAAGTGTTATTATGCTGAAACATATGTTTTGTAAGCTCGAAGTTTATTTATTTCTGTTTTGTTATTTCAAAACCTATGTTTTCATTGACGGATCAAAGCTTCACAAATGTGTTTTTAAACTGTAAGCGATATGAATACCCTGCGTTTTCCAGAACGTATGTATAATATGCACTCTTACATAAATATGTATTATATCAGTACGCCTCAATTCGAATCGGTCTGGCGAATCTCTAGTCTGCATTCCGTTTTGTTCTAAACTTTTACGGTCGTATAAAGTCTTCATTTCAACCGTAAATAAATAAATGAAATAATAGAGAAAGTCTTCCAATTTTGATATTTTTGGTTTTAAAAAGTAAACAAAACATGTATGTAGGTACAAATAAGTGAATATTATCAGGGTTATTTTTTGTTCGCAAATACTTTGAAAATTATTTACATATGTACGAAATTACAGAATGTTTCTCAGGTCGAATATAAGAACATCATGAAAAAGCTGGCAAATTTGATGAAAACAAGAACGGTGTATATAAATTAAGAACGATATACATAAAAAAATGAAATAGTTCGATCATAAATATTTTTTAGTAATGTTCAAGTCTTTTTGCCGTTCCATATTAATCTGCTGTTTTTATTTAATTACACAGCAATGGTGAATTAAAAGTAATAAAATCACTTACATATGTACACATCTTCTAAAACTTTTTTATATCTTCTTATTTACTGATGTATTCATTTGAAAAAAATTTACAAAATATTTAGTTTTTGTTTCTTCAAGTATCAATAAAAAAATAGTGCTTTATTTTTACATTTTATTTTTATGTTCCTTTTTGGATCTTTCACAGCAAAAAAAGGCTGGCATTTTTTAATTTAAATGTGGATACATAATTTAGCTTCCTTTCCAACCTTAAATTTTAAAAATCCTATTCATAAATAAAAGATATGTTTGTGAACCTAGAAATAAAGGGTGTTTTTTTAAGAGGTATAAAACTATAATAAAAACTTTTATTTTGAAAAACATAGTTCTGTTCGATTACGGTCAGCATAATCGTCCCTCAGAGCAATTAATTCGATTAACGATGGAACGTTTTCGCACCACGTTGACTCTAAATGATAAATGACGTCTAATAGTGCGTACAGAAGAAGTGTACAGAAAGTCATCGAAAATTGGACGTCCAGGTTAGACTACGTCCGAGCTAGGCGCGGCGGGCACATGCCAGAAGCCATATTTAAGTTATAATGCTAGAAGGTTATCTTTCGAATAAATTAAATTTCAAGTCAATTTAAAAAATTCATCTTTGTTTTATTCCATTTCAAAGTTCAATGCCTCTATGAAAACACCTTTTCATCCATTATTTTTTGTTTTGTGATTATATCTGTTGGGTCAAAACATATACAGAATTTTTAAAATTAATTTTGTAATCTTTCTATTTAATGAATTAATCATTTTTAATCGTTGTTTTCTTCTTTTGCAATTCTTTTTACAAATAAAAACAGTTGAACATAAACATTTAAATTATGTGCCTGATTTTGCACACTATGGTTTAAAGTAAATAGACCTAACAGGATCACATTTTTTTGCGCAATTTTAATTTTAACAATTTTATTTTGAATAGTTTTATCTGCAATGAAACACGTGGTTTAAAAAAAAACATAAAATGCTAAATTCTAGTAATTTGTTAATCAATATACAAGTACTGCGTATAAGGAACTTTTCAATACCAAATGGGCATTGTTTCTTGAAATCGGGCTCAAGTTTTTTGAATTGATATTTTCTTACTTTTCGATTTTCTTTTACCAAAAAAAAAGTTCATACATATGTACATATCCAAATATTATTTGCAAAATTCGAAAAACTCTATTTTTCGCCCTAGATTACTTTTAAGGAGAATAAATTGCAATTTCGAAGTAACTTCCACGTTGATGTTATACAGTTAAGGAAAAAACTCTACATACACCCCTTATTTTGTGTTGGTAAGATATTGGTAAGGCAAATTAATAAAACGTTTGCATTAATATTTAAAGTACCAAAAACAAAGTTTATTTACAAAATAAAAAGCTAATTAAGAGCATAACAGTAACAGGAATAACAAAAACAATAAAACTTCACGAGAAAAAAGTCTACATACAATATTTAATTTCTTTTAAATAAATAAAAGAAAACAATATATTTTTAATATTTTGTAGGACCACCTTGTCCTTCAATAACCGCCTGAAGACGACGTGGCATAAACCTCACCAAATTCTCCGTAATGCTGGGCGCAATTTCCGAGTTAGGACAGATTTCAGGGCTTCACGATTTCTGATATCATATTTGACCGTAGATTTTTCCAAAACGTCCCAAATATGCTCAATTGGATTGAGGTCTGGTGACTGGTTAGGTTTGCTGCATGATAAAGAAGCCAGTCTCGAGCAATATGCGCATTATGCTTGGGATCGTTGTCTTGTTGGAAAATTGATTTCCCAGGCTCAAGCTTTTCACAGATGGCTTCAGATTTTGTTCCAATATAGTCTTATACTGATATCTGTCTATAACGCCTTCAACAAAAACCAATCGACCAACTCCAGATGCCGCCATAGCTCCCCACAGCATAACACTGCCCCCACCATGTTTTACAGTAGGTGTAATATTTTTGGGATCAAGTGCAGTTTTGGGTTTTCGCCAAACCTTGTTTCGGCCGCCATTCCCTTACTTTCTATACATACTTTACACTCACCTTCATCGGTAAATATAACTTTCTTCTTTTAAAAATCCATTCGTGTCTGTAAATAAAAGGCTTTTTGCGTGCTGTTATGGTTTTAAACCGTTAATTTTGGGCCACTTATTTTTGGATCTTTTGGACTTCTTTAACGATACTACTGACATCGCGTCTTTAAAGCTTCTTCGGTCTTCCAGATCGTGGCTTGTTTTTAGGGGAATTTGCACGCTTCGCAGAGGAGTACAACTTTCAATTTAGGTTTCCAAGCCCAGGGTAACCGCAGAGTAATGGGTTGAATATACATAATTAAGCGTTGTTGACCAATTTCAATATCAATTGCTGGAATATAACACTACACCGTTGACGGACATACATGTAGCACCCGCGGAGTTGTTTTTTGGGCGCCTTTTGAAAACCAAGTTGCCATTGTATAGTTCACTATTGCTCAGGAATAGCATTGATGAGCAGGAGATCAGGAATAAACACAAGGAAAAGAGGGAAAAGCAGAAGTATTATTATGACAGGGGTGTAAAGTCGTTGCCCTAATTGACGTACATAGGTGATTTGGCCATATTCAAGAAAAGGGAAGGCAATGGGACTATGGGAAAATTATGGAAACGTAACCAGCGTTTCATTGCAAAAGATACGAATGAGGACTCAACGATATCGGGGATTATTATTAATTCAGTGTCATTCGTTTTCCACTTTAGAAAATAAGAATAAGTTATTAAAACGAATTGAAAGTACAATGAAGCTTGTACTCTTCTTATTTTCCCCTCAACCCGATGCCTAAAAAGGTTGAGTTCCAAGCTGTATATTGAATCGCCGTGCTGAGTCTTTAGCCGCACCGTTAACACTTTTATTCAACACTTAAATAAAACATGGCTATTTCCATATGTTTTGGAGGGATTATTATATTATAGCGCTGGAAATAAATCTGAGATCACAAACTACAGGGGTATATCGAACTATTTGAATATCAGTCACCAATCTTCTTCAGAAAGGTCTGCTGTACAACAAGTAACGTTTGGCGTCTTACGTCATTAATAAATACTAGTTTTACTGAAAATAAACAAACCGATCCTATTTATAGCAACTTCAGAAAAACTTGCCACGAAGTTAACCATGACCTGCCTGCCGCTGCAAATTAGAATTGATAAGTCTTACCGATGTCTGCATCAACTTGCTGAGATCCTATATTTAACACATCCTAAGCAGAAGGTAATATTTAATTAATCATCATTAAGAAGTATTGCAGTTCTATCTGGTATCTCACAAGGGAGCAAAATTACCTTGACAATTTTTTTATTGTGCAAACACAAATGATGGTGCCAACTTCCTATTAATACAGTCGACTCATTCTTGGACCTGCGAGTTTTGCTTGATCAGAAACTTAGTTTTGTATCTCATATTGCAATGACTGTAAATAAAGCTACGGATGTTCTTTCTTTTCTAAAGCGCTCTGCAAGAGTTTTCCGACCCTAAAGGGCTTTATACAGCACTGGTGGGGCCTGTATAACAATATGGTTCAGTAATGTGGGATTCGTAGTATAACATACGCTCTCAGACTTCCTTCCAACACTTGAAAGTAGTCGTTAAATATATCTTTTATGTTAAGTATTATTAATGGCAATATAAGTACATATATTGTGACTTCCTTTCATGTAATATTCGATTCAAGCCCGTACATATATGTATCTGTAGAACAAATTATGCTCTAACCGACCCGATAATAATCCCATAACTTTGTTGACCTTACTCTAAATATTAATTAAATAAAGAATTATTATGTATTTAAATGCCAACCGCGAGTTTTAAAATAAATAAACAAAAAACGTAAATTCTGACAAAACAACGCAAAAAAATTATCCCGTCGAAGAATGGAAGGATGCTATTTGGTCTGACGTAACCATACTAAATCGTTTCCAGTCTGACGGCAAGCAATACTACTAGCACCGCCCTTATGAACGCTTAAAAAACACCAAGTTAAAGAAACAATAAAGCATGGGAGTGGAAACTTGAAGGTGTCATATTGGTCCTTCAGTAAAACTAGAGGGCATAATGAGAAGGCAATATTCTCGAATTCGGTGAAAAAAGTGCTTACCCAGAAGTAACGAAAGACAACAATACACTGAACAAATAACATTTTTATTACTTACATAGATGCATATGTATACATGTATGTACATTCTTCTTCTTCTTTTGACGCTACAGTCCGGGGTCAACCTGGGCCTCAACCAATAAACTTTTCCAGCTGGCACGATTTTTAGCCAGCGTCCTCCAATTTTGCACACCAAGTTGGTTGAGGTCCCTCTCCACTTGTGTGCGCCATCGGTTTCGTGGGCGTCCTCTAATGCGTCGTCCAACAGGTTCGGAATCGTATGTATGTAAATAAACGAACAAAATTTTGCAATTATAATCGTGCTTGAAGAATTTACACTAAAAACCACAATTTCGTTACAAACAAATAAAATTAGAAAACAAGGTATCGTATCATCCTCAACTTAAGTCAGGCAATAAATTAACTTTCTATTCCTTTTTTATCAATTTTATTTTATAAATTAGATCCCTCTAGTTTTTCCTTTGGATCGAAAAAAAATCCATAAAATTTTCATGCAATCCCATATAATAAAACATAACAAAATTAATAATAAAGCTTTATAAGTGTTGTAAACTAATTCCTGTTTCAACATATCACATTTGAAAACTTTGTGAAATTTTGGAGTTACAGAAACCTGAAATCATAACTTTTATATAAATATGTACGTCAATAATAAATAATTTAAACTCACCATGAGAAAACTAGGATTGATTTTGTTACGCCAGCTAAATGAGGCAACTGTATACTCTTCGACGCCCCATCGATTTATGGAATAACAATAATTATGCGTGTGCCCAGCAAACGACAACCGTGGATGTAATAATTTGCCTAAATTTTGAAATATAAAATGTTGTAAAGTATTTAATCGTCTTACTTACCCATCCAATCGGTCGCGTTTTTTGATAAAACTTCCCATTCTTCACGATAAAATTCATTTGTTGGAGCATCATGTTCTCTGCATGATTTGTCTGACACTCTATATGTCGGAAAGTGTTGTAAAACTATGGGGGGACTATATTCCATGTGATTATCAAGCGTGTTAACGTTTTGGCAGTCATTCGGAGATTTCCAACAATTTAATTTATCTAGAATTATAAAATAATTATGAAGTTATCGGCCATGTTCTGCAAAACGCAATCGCCTAAAATTACCGTTTTCAATTTCAAACCGCAACTGTATACTGAACGGTTCTGTTCTACTTAACTTAAATGCATTCTGAATAGATAACTAAATATGCATCGAATAAAAAAAAATCGTGCACTGTTTTTTGTTTGAAATTATATCTTCTAAGTTAATAGCAAGAACCATTTAAAATTTATTTGTTCAAGTGTTATTATGCTGAAACATATGTTTTATAAGCTCGAAGTTTATTTATTTCTGTTTTGTTATTTCAAAACCTATGTTTTCATTGACGGATCAAAGCTGCACAAATGTGTTTTTAAACTGTAAGCGATATGAATACCCTGCGTTTTCCAGAACGTATGTATAATATGCCCTCTTACATAAATATTATATCAGTACGCCTCAATTCGAATCGGTCTGGCGAATCTCTAGTCTGCATTCCGTTTTGTTCTAAACTTTTACGGTCGTATAAAGTCTTCATTTCAACCGTAAATAAATAAATGAAATAATAGAGAAAGTCTTCCAATTTTGATATTTTTGGTTTTAAAAAGTAAACAAAACATGTATGTAGGTGCAAATAAGTGAATATTATCAGGGTTATTTTTTGTTCGCAAATATTTTGGAAATTATTTACATATGTACGAAATTACAGAATGTTTCTCAGGTCGAATATAAGAACATCATGAAAAAGCTGGCAAATTTGATGAAAACAAGAAGGGTGTATAAAAATTAAGAACGATATACATAAAAAAATGAAATAGTTCGATCATAAATATTTTTTAGTAATGTTCAAGTCTTTTTGCCGTTCCATATTAATCTGCTGTTTTTATTTAATTACACAGCAATGGTGAATTAAAAGTAATAAAATCACTTACATATGTACACATCTTCTAAAACTTCTTTATATCTTCTTATTTACTGATGTATTCATTTGAAAAAAATTTACAAAATATTTAGTTTTTGTTTTTTCAAGTATCAATAAAAAAATAGTTATTTATTTTGACATTTTATTTTTATGTTCCTTTTTGGATCTTTCACAGCAAAAAAAGGCTGGCATTTTTTAATTTAAATGTGGATACATAATTTAGCTTCCTTTCCAACCTTAAATTTTAAAAATCCTATTCATAAATAAAAGATATGTTTGTGAACCACCTAGAAATAAAGGGTGTTTTTTTAAGAGGTATAAAACTTTAATAAAAACTTTTATTTTGAAAAACATAGTTCTGTTCGATCACGGTCAGCATAATCGTCCCTCAGAGCAATTAATTCGATTAACGATGGAACGTTTTCGCACCACGTTGACTCTAAATGATAAATGACGTCTAATAGTGCGTACAGAAGAAGTGTACAGAAAGTCATCGAAAATTGGACGTCCAGGTTAGACTACGTCCGAGCTAGGCGCGGCGGGCACATGCCAGAAGCCATATTTAAGTTATAATGCTAGAAGGTTATCTTTCGAATAAATTAAATTTCAAGTCAATTTAAAAAATTCATCTTTGTTTTATTCCATTTCAAAGTTCAATGCCTCTATGAAAACACCTTTTCATCCATTATTTTTTGTTTTGTGATTATATCTGTTGGGTCAAAACATATACAGAATTTTTAAAATTAATTTTGTAATCTTTCTATTTAATGAATTAATCATTTTTAATCGTTGTTTTCTTCTTTTGCAATTCTTTTTACAAATAAAAACAGTTGAACATAAACATTTAAATTATGTGCCTGATTTTGCACACTATGGTTTAAAGTAAATAGACCTAACAGGATCACATTTTTTTGCGCAATTTTAATTTTAACAATTTTATTTTGAATAGTTTTATCTGCAATGAAACACGTGGTTTAAAAAAACATAAAATGCTAAATTCTAGTAATTTGTTAATCAATATACAAGTACTGCGTATAAGGAACTTTTCAATACCAAATGGGCATTGTTTCTTGAAATCGGGCTCAAGTTTTTTGAATTGATATTTTCTTACTTTTCAATTTTCTTTTACCAAAAAAAAGTACATATCCAAATATTATTTGCAAAATTCGAAAAACTCTATTTTTCGCCCTAGATTACTTTTAAGGAGAATAAATTGCAATTTCGAAGTAACTTCCACGTTGATGTTATACAGTTAAGGAAAAAACTCTACATACACCCCTTATTTTGTGTTGGTAAGATATTGGTAAGGCAAATTAATAAAACGTTTGCATTAATATTTAAAGTACCAAAAACAAAGTTTATTTACAAAATAAAAAGCTAATTAAGAGCATAACAGTAACAGGAATAACAAAAACAATAAAACTTCACGAGAAAAAAGTCTACATACAATATTTAATTTCTTTTAAATAAATAAAAGAAAACAATATATTTTTAATATTTTGTAGGACCACCTTGTCCTTCAATAACCGCCTGAAGACGACGTGGCATAAACCTCACCAAATTCTCCGTAATGCTGGGCGCAATTTCCGAGTTAGGACAGATTTCAGGGCTTCACGATTTCTGATATCATATTTGACCGTAGATTTTTCCAAAACGTCCCAAATATGCTCAATTGGATTGAGGTCTGGTGACTGGTTAGGTTTGCTGCATGATAAAGAAGCCAGTCTCGAGCAATATGCGCATTATGCTTGGGATCGTTGTCTTGTTGGAAAATTGGTTTCCCAGGCTCAAGCTTTTCACAGATGGCTTCAGATTTTGTTCCAATATAGTCTTATACTGATATCTGTCTATAACGCCTTCAACAAAAACCAATCGACCAACTCCAGATGCCGCCATAGCTCCCCACAGCATAACACTGCCCCCACCATGTTTTACAGTAGGTATAATATTTTTGGGATCAAGTGCAGTTTTGGGTTTTCGCCAAACCTAGTTTCGGCCGCCATTCCCTTACTTTCTATACATACTTTACACTCACCTTCATCGGTAAATATAACTTTCTTCTTTTAAAATCCATTCGTTTCTGTAAATAAAAGGCTTTTTGCGTGTTGTTATGGTTTTAAACCGCTAATTTTGGGCCACTTATTTTTGGATCTTTTGGGCATCTTTAACGATACTACTGACATCGCGTCTTTAAAGCTTCTTCGGTCTTCCAGATCGTGGCTTGTTTTCAGGGGAATTTGCACGTTTTGCAGAGGAGTACAACATTTAATTTAGGTTTCCAAGCCCAGGGTACCCGCAGAGTAATGGGTTGAATATACATAATTAAGCGTTGTTGACCAATTTCAATATCAATTGCTGGAATATAACACTACACCGTTGACGGACATACATGTAGTACCCGCGGAGTTGTTTTTTGGGCGCCTTTTGAAAACCAAGTTGCCATTGTATAGTTCACTATTGCTCAGGAATAGCATTGATGAGCAGGAGATCAGGAATAAACACAAGGAAAAGATGGAAAAGCAGAAGTATTATTATGACAGGGGTGTAAAGTCGTTGCCCTCATTGAACGTACATAGGTGATTTGGCCATATTCAAAAAAAGGGGAAGGCAATGGGACTATGGGGAAATTATGGAAACGTAACCAGCGTTTCATTACAAAAAGTACGAATGAGGACTCAACGATATCGGGGATTAATATTAATTCGGTGTCATTCGTTTTCCACTTTAGAGTTAATTTAACATTTATCAAACAACTTATTTCTCTTTGGTAAGTATGTATGTGTCGAAACCAAAATTAGTTATTATAAAACACGCACAGGGTATGATAAAGTTACAAATAAAAGATAATTATGGTCAAAATAGAACTACAGTTCACTTCAGCCATAAAAATAAGAATAAGTTATTAAAATGAATTGAAAGTACAATGAAGCTTGTACTTTTCTTATTTTCCCCTCAACCCGATGCCTAAAAAGGTTGAGTTCCAAGCTGTATATTGAATCGCCGTGCTGAGTCTTTAGCCGCACCGTTAACACTTTTATTCAACACTTAAATAAAACATGGCTATTTCCATATGTTTTGGAGGGATTATTATATTATAGCGCTGGAAATAAATCTGAGATCACAAACTACAGGGGTATATCAAACTATTTGAATATCTGTCACCAATCTTCTTCAGAAAGGTCTACTGTACAACAAGTAACGTTTGGCGTCTTACGTCATTAATTAATACTAGTTTTACTGAAAATAAACAAACCGATGCTATTTATAGCAACTTCAGCAAAACTTGCCACGAAGTTAACCATGACCTGCCTGCCGCTGCAAATTAGAATTGATAAGTCTTACCGATGTCTGCATCAACTTGCTGAGATCCTATATTTAACACATCCTAAGCAGAAGGTAATATTTAATTAATCATCATTAAGCAGTATTGCAATTCTATCTGGTATCTCACAAGGGAGTCATCTTGGTCCTACTTTTTTCAGACTTCATCAATAATCTTCCTAAAGTGATTCAGTTTTCGGTTACCACAATGGAGAAAAACGTGCCTTTTACAAAAAACGCGCCAAGTTTAGAATTCCTTATGTTTATTGAAGAAATTTTGCGCACCAACTAAGGAATTTTTCGAACCAAGAATTTCAAAACGCACCGAGTTGACAACACCGTATAATGTAAGCCGAAGATGTAAACATTTGTTAAAACTTCAAATATTATACCGACCACGTAAAACTGCAAAATTACCTTGACAATTTTTTTATTGTGCAAACACAAATGATGGTGCCAACTTCCTATTAATACAGTCGACTCATTCTTGGACCTGCGAGTTTTGCTTGATCAGAAACTTAGTTTTGTATCTCATATTGCAATGACTGTAAATAAAGCTACGGATGTTCTTTCTTTTCTAAAGCGCTCTGCAAGAGTTTTCCGACCCTAAAGGGCTTTATACAGCACTGGTGGGGCCTGTATAACAATATGGTTCAGTAATGTGGGATTCGTAGTATAACATACGCTCTCAGACTTCCTTCCAACACTTGAAAGTAGTCGTTAAATATATCTTTTATGTTAAGTATTATTAATGGCAATATAAGTACATATATTGTGACTTCCTTTCATGTAATATTCGATTCAAGCCCGTACATATATGTATCTGTAGAACAAATTATGCTCTAACCGACCCGATAATAATCCCATAACTTTGTTGACCTTACTCTAAATATTAATTAAATAAAGAATTATTATGTATTTAAATGCCAACCGCGAGTTTTAAAATAAATAAACAAAAAACGTAAATTCTGACAAAACAACGCAAAAAAATTATCCCGTTGAAGACTGGAAGGATGCTATTTGGTCTGACGTAACCATACTAAATCGTTTCCAGTCTGACGGCAAGCAATACTACTAGCACCGCCCTTATGAACGCTTAAAAAACACCAAGTTAAAGAAACAATAAAGCATGGGAGTGGAAACTTGAAGGTGTCATATTGGTACTTCAGTAAAACTAGAGGGCATAATGAGAAGGCAATATTCTCGAATTCGTTGAAAAAAGTGCTTACCCAGAAGTAAAGAAAGACAACAATACACTGAAGAAATAACATTTTTATTATTTACATAGATGCATATGTATACATGTACAAGGTAGCGCAAAAATAACCTTCCGATGTTTTTTGGCTGTAATTCAAAAAAAAAATGAAAAACTTTGATTCTTCTTGTGGATTATTTTTATTTGGTCTTTTAATTTTTTTTTACATCAAGTCGAGAATATGATGTCATGTAAATGGCCGCCGCCATAGTTGATTGTCATTTGAGCCCTTTTTATGGCATTTTCCATCACTTTGTCCAAAACTTCCGGCGATAGGTCCTGACATTCTTGACGGATATTGTCTTTAAGAGCTGCAAGAGTCTGAGGCTTGTTCACATAAACCCGCGACTTCAAAAAGCTCCACAAAAAGAAGTCTGGAGCGGTCAAATCAGGCAATCTTGCTGGCCAGTGCAAATCGCCAAAACGAGAGATTAGGCGCCCGGGAAATGCATCCTTCAGCATATCGGTTGTGGCACGTGCAGTGTGTGCCGTTGCACCGTCCTGTTGGAACCACATGTTTTCCAATCCCAATTCATCAAGTTGCGGCAAAAAGAACGCGTTGATCATTGCTCTGTAGCGCTCACCATTCACAGTAACCGTTTGGCCCGCGAAGTCTTCGAAGAAAAAAGGTCCGATGACTCCTCCAGCAAAAACAGCACACCATACAGTGACTTTGAGCGGGTGTAATGGCTCTTCGTGGGTTACACGCGGATTTTCAGTGCTCCAGAAGCGTAAATTTTGCTTATTTACGTACCCGCTAAGATGGAAATGGGCCTCATCACTCATGATTATTTTTGATGAAAAATCCTCTTCCTCTTGGTGGTGATTAAGGATGGCTTGAGCGTATGTTAGACGCGATTGGCGGTCAGCAGCTAACAGCTGATGCACCGTCTGGACTTTGTACGGAAACATCTTCAAATCTTGTACCAAAATTCGCTGTAAAGACCGTCGACTGACACCCATTTGCGTGGCACGTCGTCTGGTCGATGTCGACGGCGCTTCCATGACATCCTCAGCTACAGCAGTAATATTCTCTGCAGAACGGCTACTCCGGGGTCTGCCACGCCTGGCAGCATCTCGTGTTGTGCCAGTCTCTTCGAGGCGAGCGGCTAAACGTCGCAGTGTTTCACCACTAGGCGTTGGATGGCTAGGAAATCTGCGACGAAATTCACGTTGTGCCAAAGTCACCGACCGATTATTGGTCAAATAAATAGTCACCAATATTCCGCGTTCTGCAGCAGTGTAGTGTAACATTGTTTATTAACGTGTATTTCGCATGTGTTTACTACACAAATGTCAAAACAGAACTGACAGGGGCCAATCGCAAAATTTATAGCGTTTTCTGATAGGAGGATTACTTTTGCGCCGCCTTGTATGTACATTCTTCTTCTTCTTTTGACGCTACAGTCCGGGGTCAACCTGGGCCTCAACCAATAAACTTTTCCAGCTGGCACGATTTTTAGCCAGGGTCCTCCAATTTTGCACACCAAGTTGGTTGAGGTCCCTCTCCACTTGTGTGCGCCATCGGTTTCGTGGGCGTCCTCTAATGCGTCGTCCAACAGGTTCGGAATCGTATGTACATATGTACATAAACGAACAAAATTTTGCAATTATAATCGTGCTTGAAGAATTTACACTAAAAACCACAATTTCGTTACAAACAAATAAAATTAGAAAACAAGGTATCGTATCATCCTCAACTTAAGTCAGGTAATAAATCAACTTTCTATTCCTTTTTTATCAATTTTATTTTATAAATTAGATCCCTCTAGTTTTTCCTTTGGATCGAAAAAAAATCCACAAAATTTTCATGCAATCCCATATAATAAAACATAACAAAATTAATAATAAAGCTTTATAAGTGTTGTAAACTAATTCCTGTTTCAACATATCACATTTGAAAACTTTGTGAGATTTTGGAGTTACAGAAACCTGAAATCATAACTTTTATATAAATATGTACGTCAATAATAAATAATTTAAACTCACCATGAGAAAACTAGGATTGATTTTGTTACGCCAGCTAAATGAGGCAACTGTATACTCTTCGACGCCCCATCGATTTATGGAATAACAATAATTATGCGTGTGCCCAGCAAACGACAACCGTGGATGTAATAATTTGCCTAAATTTTGCAATATAAAATGTTGTAAAGTATTTAATCGTCTTACTTTTTCATTTCATTATTACTTTAAATTCATTTGTTGGAGCATCATGTTCTCTGCATGATTTGTCTGACACTCTATATGTCGGAAAGTGTTGTAAAACTATGGGGGGACTATATTCCATGTGATTATCAAGCGTGTTAACGTTTTGGCAGTCATTCGGAGATTTCCAACAATTTAATTTATCTAGAATTATAAAATAATTATGAAGTTATCGGCCATGTTCTGCAAAACGCAATCGCCTAAAATTACCGTTTTCAATTTCAAACCGCAACTGTATACTGAACGGTTCTGTTCTACTTAACTTAAATGCATTCTGAATAGATAACTAAATATGCATCGAATAAAAAACTTTCTTAAGAAAAATCATGCACTGTTTTTTGTTTGAAATTATATCTTCTAAGTTAATGGCAAGAACCATTTAAAATTTATTTGTTCAAGTGTTATTATGCTGAAACATATGTTTTATAAGCTCGAAGTTTATTTATTTATGTTTTGTTATTTCAAAACCTATGTTTTCATTGACGGATCAAAGCTGCACAAATGTGTTTTTAAACTGTAAGCGATATGAATACCCTGCGTTTTCCAGAACGTATGTATAATATGCACTCTTACATAAATATGTATTATATCAGTACGCCTCAATTCGAATCGGTCTGGCGAATCTCTAGTCTGCATTCCGTTTTGTTCTAAACTTTTACGGTCGTATAAAGTCTTCATTTCAACCGTAAATAAATAAACGAAATAATAGAGAAAGTCTTCCAATTTTGATATTTTTGGTTTTAAAAAGTAAACAAAACATGTATGTGGGTGCAAATAAGTGAATATTATCAGGGTTATTTTTTGTTCGCAAATATTTTGAAAAATATTTACATATGTACGAAATTACAGAATGTTTCTCAGGTCGAATATAAGAACATCATGAAAAAGCTGGCAAATTTGACGAAAACAAGAAGGGTGTATAAAAATTAAGAACGATATACATAAAAAAATGAAATAGTTCGATCATAAATATTTTTTAGTAATGTTCAAGTCTTTTTGCCGTTCCATATTAATCTGCTGTTTTTATTTAATTACACAGCAATGGTGAATTAAAAGTAATAAAATCACTTACATATGTACACATCTTCTAAAACTTTTTTATATCTTCTTATTTACTGATGTATTCATTTGAAAAAAATTTACAAAATATTTAGTTTTTGTTTTTTCAAGTATCAATAAAAAAATAGTTCTTTATTTTTACATTTTATTTTTATGTTCCTTTTTGGATCTTTCACAGCAAAAAAAGGCTGGCATTTTTTAATTTAAATGTGGATACATAATTTAGCTTCCTTTCCAACCTTAAATTTTAAAAATCCTATTCATAAATAAAAAATATGTTTGTGAACCTAGAAATAAAGGGTGTTTTTTTAAGAGGTATAAAACTTTAATAAAAACTTTTATTTTGAAAAACATAGTTCTGTTCGATTACGGTCAGCATAATGGTCCCTCAGAGCAATTAATTCGATTAACGATGGAACGTTTTCGCACCACGTTGACTCTAAATGATAAATAACGTCTAATAGTGCGTACAGAAGAAGTGTACAGAAAGTCATCGAAAATTGGACGTCCAGGTTAGACTACGTCCGAGCTAGGCGCGGCGGGCACATGCCAGAAGCCATATTTAAGTTATAATGCTAGAAGGTTATCTTTCGAATAAATTAAATTTCAAGTCAATTTAAAAAATTCATCTTTGTTTTATTCCATTTCAAAGTTCAATGCCTCTATGAAAACACCTTTTCATCCATTATTTTTTGTTTTGTGATTATATCTGTTGGGTCAAAACATATACAGAATTTTTAAAATTAATTTTGTAACTTTCTATTTAATGAATTAATCATTTTTAATCGTTGTTTTCTTCTTTTGCAATTCTTTTTACAAATAAAAACAGTTGAACAGAAACATTTAAATTATGTGCCTGATTTTGCACACTATGGTTTAAAGTAAATAGACCTAACAGGATCACATTTTTTTGCACAATTTTAATTTTAACAATTTTATTTTGAATAGTTTTATCTGCAATGAAACACGTGGTTTAAAAAAACATAAAATGCTAAATTCTAGTAATTTGTTAATCAATATACAAGTACTGCGTATAAGGAACTTTTCAATACCAAATGGGCATTGTTTCTTGAAATCGGGCTCAAGTTTTTTGAATTGATATTTTCTTACTTTTCAATTTTCTTTTACCAAAAAAAAGTACATATCCAAATATTATTTGCAAAATTCGAAAAACTCTATTTTTCGCCCTAGATTACTTTTAAGGAGAATAAATTGCAATTTCGAAGTAACTTCCACGTTGATGTTATACAGTTAAGGAAAAAACTCTACATACACCCCTTATTTTGTGTTGGTAAGATATTGGTAAGGCAAATTAATAAAACGTTTGCATTAATATTTAAAGTACCAAAAATAAAGTTTATTTACAAAATAAAAAGCTAATTAAGAGCATAACAGTAACAGGAATAACAAAAACAATAAAACTTCACGAGAAAAAAGTCTACATACAATATTTAATTTCTTTTAAATAAATAAAAGAAAACAATATATTTTTAATATTTTGTAGGACCACCTTGTCCTTCAATAACCGCCTGAAGACGACGTGGCATAAACCTCACCAAATTCTCCGTAATGCTGGGCGCAATTTCCGAGTTAGGACAGATTTCAGGGCTTCACGATTTCTGATATCATATTTGACCGTAGATTTTTCCAAAACGTCCCAAATATGCTCAATTGGATTGAGGTCTGGTGACTGGTTAGGTTTGCTGCATGATAAAGAAGCCAGTCTCGAGCAATATGCGCATTATGCTTGGGATCGTTGTCTTGTTGGAAAATTGGTTTCCCAGGCTCAAGCTTTTCACAGATGGCTTCAGATTTTGTTCCAATATAGTCTTATACTGATATCTGTCTATAACGCCTTCAACAAAAACCAATCGACCAACTCCAGATGCCGCCATAGCTCCCCACAGCATAACACTGCCCCCACCATGTTTTACAGTAGGTGTAATATTTTTGGGATCAAGTGCAGTTTTGGGTTTTCGCCAAACCTTGTTTCGGCCGCCATTCCCTTACGTTCTATACATACTTTACACTCACCTTCATCGGTAAATATAACTTTCTTCTTTTAAAAATCCATTCGTTTCTGTAAATAAAAGGCTTTTTGCGTGTTGTTATGGTTTTAAACCGATAATTTTGGGCCACTTATTTTTGGATCTTTTGGACTTCTTTAACGATACTACTGACATCGCGTCTTTAAAGCTTCTTCGGTCTTCCAGATCGTGGCTTGTTTTCAGGGGAATTTGCACGCTTCGCAGAGGAGTACAACTTTCAATTTAGGTTTCCAAGCCCAGGGTAACCGCAGAGTAATGGGTTGAATATACATAATTAAGCGTTGTTGACCAATTTCAATATCAATTGCTGGAATATAACACTACACCGTTGACGGACATACATGTAGTACCCGCGGAGTTGTTTTTTGGGCGCCTTTTGAAAACCAAGTTGCCATTGTATAGTTCACTATTGCTCAGGAATAGCATTGATGAGCAGGAGATCAGGAATAAACACAAGGAAAAGATGGAAAAGCAGAAGTATTATTATGACAGGGGTGTAAAGTCGTTGCCCTCATTGAACGTACATAGGTGATTTGGCCATATTCAAAAAAAGGGGAAGGCAATGGGACTATGGGGAAATTATGGAAACGTAACCAGCGTTTCATTACAAAAAGTACGAATGAGGACTCAACGATATCGGGGATTAATATTAATTCGGTGTCATTCGTTTTCCACTTTAGAGTTAATTTAACATTTATCAAACAACTTATTTCTCTTTGGTAAGTATGTATGTGTCGAAACCAAAATTAGTTATTGTAAAACACGCACAGAGTATGATAAAGTTATAAATAAAAGATAATTATGGTCAAAATAGAACTCCAGTTCACTTCAGCCATAAAAATAAGAATAAGTTATTAAAACGAATTGAAAGTACAATGAAGCTTGTACTTTTCTTATTTTCCCCTCAACCCGATGCCTAAAAAGGTTGAGTTCCAAGCTGTATATTGAATCGCCGTGCTGAGTCTTTAGCCGCACCATTAACACTTTTATTCAACAGTTAAATAAAACATGGCTATTTCCATATGTTTTGGAGGGATTATTATATTATAGCGCTGGAAATAAATCTGAGATCACAAACTACATGGGTATATCAAACTATTTGAATATCTGTCACCAATCTTCTTCAGAAAGGTCTACTGTACAACAAGTAACGTTTGGCGTCTTACGTCATTAATTAATACTAGTTTTACTGAAAATAAACAAACCGATGCTATTTATAGCAACTTCAGCAAAACTTGCCACGAAGTTAACCATGACCTGCCTGCCGCTGCAAATTAGAATTGATAAGTCTTACCGATGTCTGCATCAACTTGCTGAGATCCTATATTTAACACATCCTAAGCAGAAGGTAATATTTAATTAATCATCATTAAGAAGTATTGCAATTCTATCTGGTATCTCACAAGGGAGTCATCTTGGTCCTACTTTTTTCAGACTTCATCAATGATCTTCCTAATGTGATTCAGTTTTCGGTTACCACAATGGAGAAAAACGTGCCTTTTACAAAAAACGCGCCAAGTTTAGAATTCCTTATGTTTATTGAAGAAATTTTGCGCACCAACTAAGGAATTTTTCGAACCAAGAATTTCAAAACGCACCGAGTTGACAACACCGTATAATGTAAGCCGAAGATGTAAACATTTGTTAAAACTTCAAATATTATACCGACCACGTAAAACTGCAAAATTACCTTGACAATTTTTTTATTGTGCAAACACAAATGATGGTGCCAACTTCCTATTAATACAGTTGAATCATTCTTGGACCTGCGAGTTTTGCTTGATCAGAAACTTAGTTTTGTATCTCATATTGCAATGACTGTAAATAAAGCTACGGATGTTCTTTCTTTTCTAAAGCGCTCTGCAAGAGTTTTCCGACCCTAAAGGGCTTTATACAGCACTGGTGGGGCCTGTATAACAATATGGTTCAGTAATGTGGGATTCGTAGTATAACATACGCTCTCAGACTTCCTTCCAACACTTGAAAGTAGTCGTTAAATGTATCTTTTATGTTAAGTCTTATTAATGGCAATATATGTATGTAAGTACATATGTATATTGTGACTTCCTTTCATGTAATATTCGATTCAAGCCCGTACATATATGTATCTGTAGAACAAATTATGCTCTAACCGACCCGATAATAATCCCATAACTTTGTTGACCTTACTCTAAATATTAATTAAATAAAGAATTATTATGTATTTAAATGCCAACCGCGAGTTTTAAAATAAATAAACAAAAAACGTAAATTCTGACAAAACAACGCAAAAAAATTATCCCGTTGAAGACTGGAAGGATGCTATTTGGTCTGACGTAACCATACTAAATCGTTTCCAGTCTGACGGCAAGCAATACTACTAGCACCGCCCTTATGAACGCTTAAAAAACACCAAGTTAAAGAAACAATAAAGCATGGGAGTGGAAACTTGAAGGTGTCATATTGGTACTTCAGTAAAACTAGAGGGCATAATGAGAAGGCAATATTCTCGAATTCGTTGAAAAAAGTGCTTACCCAGAAGTAAAGAAAGACAACAATACACTGAAGAAATAACATTTTTATTATTTACATAGATGCATATGTATACATGTACAAGGTAGCGCAAAAATAACCTTCCGATGTTTTTTGGCTGTAATTCAAAAAAAAAATGAAAAACTTTGATTCTTCTTGTGGATTATTTTTATTTGGTCTTTTAATTTTTTTTTACATCAAGTCGAGAATATGATGTCATGTAAATGGCCGCCGCCATAGTTGATTGTCATTTGAGCCCTTTTTATGGCATTTTCCATCACTTTGTCCAAAACTTCCGGCGATAGGTCCTGACATTCTTGACGGATATTGTCTTTAAGAGCTGCAAGAGTCTGAGGCTTGTTCACATAAACCCGCGACTTCAAAAAGCTCCACAAAAAGAAGTCTGGAGCGGTCAAATCAGGCAATCTTGCTGGCCAGTGCAAATCGCCAAAACGAGAGATTAGGCGCCCGGGAAATGCATCCTTCAGCATATCGGTTGTGGCACGTGCAGTGTGTACCGTTGCACCGTCCTGTTGGAACCACATGTTTTCCAATCCCAATTCATCAAGTTGCGGCAAAAAGAACGCGTTGATCATTGCTCTGTAGCGCTCACCATTCACAGTAACCGTTTGGCCCGCGAAGTCTTCGAAGAAAAAAGGTCCGATGACTCCTCCAGCAAAAACAGCACACCATACAGTGACTTTGAGCGGGTGTAATGGCTCTTCGTGGGTTACACGCGGATTTTCAGTGCTCCAGAAGCGTAAATTTTGCTTATTTACGTACCCGCTAAGATGGAAATGGGCCTCATCACTCATGATTATTTTTGATGAAAAATCCTCTTCCTCTTGGTGGTGATTAAGGATGGCTTGAGCGTATGTTAGACGCGATTGGCGGTCAGCAGCTAACAGCTGATGCACCGTCTGGACTTTGTACGGAAACATCTTCAAATCTTGTACCAAAATTCGCTGTAAAGACCGTCGACTGACACCCATTTGCGTGGCACGTCGTCTGGTCGATGTCGACGGCGCTTCCATGACATCCTCAGCTACAGCAGTAATATTCTCTGCAGAACGGCTACTCCGGGGTCTGCCACGCCTGGCAGCATCTCGTGTTGTGCCAGTCTCTTCGAGGCGAGCGGCTAAACGTCGCAGTGTTTCACCACTAGGCGTTGGATGGCTAGGAAATCTGCGACGAAATTCACGTTGTGCCAAAGTCACCGACCGATTATTGGTCAAATAAATAGTCACCAATATTCCGCGTTCTGCAGCAGTGTAGCGTAACATTGTTTATTAACGTGTATTTCGCATGTGTTTACTACACAAATGTCAAAACAGAACTGACAGGGGCCAATCGCAAAATTTATAGCGTTTTCTGATAGGAGGATTACTTTTGCGCCACCTTGTATGTACATTCTTCTTCTTCTTTTGACGCTACAGTCCGGGGTCAACCTGGGCCTCAACCAATAAACTTTTCCAGCTGGCACGATTTTTAGCCAGGGTCCTCCAATTTTGCACACCAAGTTGGTTGAGGTCCCTCTCCACTTGTGTGCGCCATCGGTTTCGTGGGCGTCCTCTAATGCGTCGTCCAACAGGTTCGGAATCGTATGTACATATGTACATAAACGAACAAAATTTTGCAATTATAATCGTGCTTGAAGAATTTACACTAAAAACCACAATTTCGTTACAAACAAATAAAATTAGAAAACAAGGTATCGTATCATCCTCAACTTAAGTCAGGTAATAAATCAACTTTCTATTCCTTTTTTATCAATTTTATTTTATAAATTAGATCCCTCTAGTTTTTCCTTTGGATCGAAAAAAAATCCACAAAATTTTCATGCAATCCCATATAATAAAACATAACAAAATTAATAATAAAGCTTTATAAGTGTTGTAAACTAATTCCTGTTTCAACATATCACATTTGAAAACTTTGTGAGATTTTGGAGTTACAGAAACCTGAAATCATAACTTTTATATAAATATGTACGTCAATAATAAATAATTTAAACTCACCATGAGAAAACTAGGATTGATTTTGTTACGCCAGCTAAATGAGGCAACTGTATACTCTTCGACGCCCCATCGATTTATGGAATAACAATAATTATGCGTGTGCCCAGCAAACGACAACCGTGGATGTAATAATTTGCCTAAATTTTGCAATATAAAATGTTGTAAAGTATTTAATCGTCTTACTTTTTCATTTCATTATTACTTTAAATTCATTTGTTGGAGCATCATGTTCTCTGCATGATTTGTCTGACACTCTATATGTCGGAAAGTGTTGTAAAACTATGGGGGGACTATATTCCATGTGATTATCAAGCGTGTTAACGTTTTGGCAGTCATTCGGAGATTTCCAACAATTTAATTTATCTAGAATTATAAAATAATTATGAAGTTATCGGCCATGTTCTGCAAAACGCAATCGCCTAAAATTACCGTTTTCAATTTCAAACCGCAACTGTATACTGAACGGTTCTGTTCTACTTAACTTAAATGCATTCTGAATAGATAACTAAATATGCATCGAATAAAAAACTTTCTTAAGAAAAATCATGCACTGTTTTTTGTTTGAAATTATATCTTCTAAGTTAATGGCAAGAACCATTTAAAATTTATTTGTTCAAGTGTTATTATGCTGAAACATATGTTTTATAAGCTCGAAGTTTATTTATTTATGTTTTGTTATTTCAAAACCTATGTTTTCATTGACGGATCAAAGCTGCACAAATGTGTTTTTAAACTGTAAGCGATATGAATACCCTGCGTTTTCCAGAACGTATGTATAATATGCACTCTTACATAAATATGTATTATATCAGTACGCCTCAATTCGAATCGGTCTGGCGAATCTCTAGTCTGCATTCCGTTTTGTTCTAAACTTTTACGGTCGTATAAAGTCTTCATTTCAACCGTAAATAAATAAACGAAATAATAGAGAAAGTCTTCCAATTTTGATATTTTTGGTTTTAAAAAGTAAACAAAACATGTATGTGGGTGCAAATAAGTGAATATTATCAGGGTTATTTTTTGTTCGCAAATATTTTGAAAAATATTTACATATGTACGAAATTACAGAATGTTTCTCAGGTCGAATATAAGAACATCATGAAAAAGCTGGCAAATTTGACGAAAACAAGAAGGGTGTATAAAAATTAAGAACGATATACATAAAAAAATGAAATAGTTCGATCATAAATATTTTTTAGTAATGTTCAAGTCTTTTTGCCGTTCCATATTAATCTGCTGTTTTTATTTAATTACACAGCAATGGTGAATTAAAAGTAATAAAATCACTTACATATGTACACATCTTCTAAAACTTTTTTATATCTTCTTATTTACTGATGTATTCATTTGAAAAAAATTTACAAAATATTTAGTTTTTGTTTTTTCAAGTATCAATAAAAAAATAGTTCTTTATTTTTACATTTTATTTTTATGTTCCTTTTTGGATCTTTCACAGCAAAAAAAGGCTGGCATTTTTTAATTTAAATGTGGATACATAATTTAGCTTCCTTTCCAACCTTAAATTTTAAAAATCCTATTCATAAATAAAAAATATGTTTGTGAACCTAGAAATAAAGGGTGTTTTTTTAAGAGGTATAAAACTTTAATAAAAACTTTTATTTTGAAAAACATAGTTCTGTTCGATTACGGTCAGCATAATGGTCCCTCAGAGCAATTAATTCGATTAACGATGGAACGTTTTCGCACCACGTTGACTCTAAATGATAAATAACGTCTAATAGTGCGTACAGAAGAAGTGTACAGAAAGTCATCGAAAATTGGACGTCCAGGTTAGACTACGTCCGAGCTAGGCGCGGCGGGCACATGCCAGAAGCCATATTTAAGTTATAATGCTAGAAGGTTATCTTTCGAATAAATTAAATTTCAAGTCAATTTAAAAAATTCATCTTTGTTTTATTCCATTTCAAAGTTCAATGCCTCTATGAAAACACCTTTTCATCCATTATTTTTTGTTTTGTGATTATATCTGTTGGGTCAAAACATATACAGAATTTTTAAAATTAATTTTGTAACTTTCTATTTAATGAATTAATCATTTTTAATCGTTGTTTTCTTCTTTTGCAATTCTTTTTACAAATAAAAACAGTTGAACAGAAACATTTAAATTATGTGCCTGATTTTGCACACTATGGTTTAAAGTAAATAGACCTAACAGGATCACATTTTTTTGCACAATTTTAATTTTAACAATTTTATTTTGAATAGTTTTATCTGCAATGAAACACGTGGTTTAAAAAAACATAAAATGCTAAATTCTAGTAATTTGTTAATCAATATACAAGTACTGCGTATAAGGAACTTTTCAATACCAAATGGGCATTGTTTCTTGAAATCGGGCTCAAGTTTTTTGAATTGATATTTTCTTACTTTTCAATTTTCTTTTACCAAAAAAAAGTACATATCCAAATATTATTTGCAAAATTCGAAAAACTCTATTTTTCGCCCTAGATTACTTTTAAGGAGAATAAATTGCAATTTCGAAGTAACTTCCACGTTGATGTTATACAGTTAAGGAAAAAACTCTACATACACCCCTTATTTTGTGTTGGTAAGATATTGGTAAGGCAAATTAATAAAACGTTTGCATTAATATTTAAAGTACCAAAAACAAAGTTTATTTACAAAATAAAAAGCTAATTAAGAGCATAACAGTAACAGGAATAACAAAAACAATAAAACTTCACGAGAAAAAAGTCTACATACAATATTTAATTTCTTTTAAATAAATAAAAGAAAACAATATATTTTTAATATTTTGTAGGACCACCTTGTCCTTCAATAACCGCCTGAAGACGACGTGGCATAAACCTCACCAAATTCTCCGTAATGCTGGGCGCAATTTCCGAGTTAGGACAGATTTCAGGGCTTCACGATTTCTGATATCATATTTGACCGTAGATTTTTCCAAAACGTCCCAAATATGCTCAATTGGATTGAGGTCTGGTGACTGGTTAGGTTTGCTGCATGATAAAGAAGCCAGTCTCGAGCAATATGCGCATTATGCTTGGGATCGTTGTCTTGTTGGAAAATTGGTTTCCCAGGCTCAAGCTTTTCACAGATGGCTTCAGATTTTGTTCCAATATAGTCTTATACTGATATCTGTCTATAACGCCTTCAACAAAAACCAATCGACCAACTCCAGATGCCGCCATAGCTCCCCACAGCATAACACTGCCCCCACCATGTTTTACAGTAGGTATAATATTTTTGGGATCAAGTGCAGTTTTGGGTTTTCGCCAAACCTAGTTTCGGCCGCCATTCCCTTACTTTCTATACATACTTTACACTCACCTTCATCGGTAAATATAACTTTCTTCTTTTAAAATCCATTCGTTTCTGTAAATAAAAGGCTTTTTGCGTGTTGTTATGGTTTTAAACCGCTAATTTTGGGCCACTTATTTTTGGATCTTTTGGGCATCTTTAACGATACTACTGACATCGCGTCTTTAAAGCTTCTTCGGTCTTCCAGATCGTGGCTTGTTTTCAGGGGAATTTGCACGCTTTGCAGAGGAGTACAACATTTAATTTAGGTTTCCAAGCCCAGGGTACCCGCAGAGTAATGGGTTGAATATACATAATTAAGCGTTGTTGACCAATTTCAATATCAATTGCTGGAATATAACACTACACCGTTGACGGACATACATGTAGTACCCGCGGAGTTGTTTTTTGGGCGCCTTTTGAAAACCAAGTTGCCATTGTATAGTTCACTATTGCTCAGGAATAGCATTGATGAGCAGGAGATCAGGAATAAACACAAGGAAAAGATGGAAAAGCAGAAGTATTATTATGACAGGGGTGTAAAGTCGTTGCCCTCATTGAACGTACATAGGTGATTTGGCCATATTCAAAAAAAGGGGAAGGCAATGGGACTATGGGGAAATTATGGAAACGTAACCAGCGTTTCATTACAAAAAGTACGAATGAGGACTCAACGATATCGGGGATTAATATTAATTCGGCGTCATTCGTTTTCCACTTTAGAGTTAATTTAACATTTATCAAACAACTTATTTCTCTTTGGTAAGTATGTATGTGTCGAAACCAAAATTAGTTATTATAAAACACGCACAGGGTATGATAAAGTTACAAATAAAAGATAATTATGGTCAAAATAGAACTCCAGTTCACTTCAGCCATAAAAATAAGAATAAGTTATTAAAATGAATTGAAAGTACAATGAAGCTTGTACTTTTCTTATTTTCCCCTCAACCCGATGCCTAAAAAGGTTGAGTTCCAAGCTGTATATTGAATCGCCGTGCTGAGTCTTTAGCCGCACCGTTAACACTTTTATTCAACACTTAAATAAAACATGGCTATTTCCATATGTTTTGGAGGGATTATTATATTATAGCGCTGGAAATAAATCTGAGATCACAAACTACAGGGGTATATCAAACTATTTGAATATCTGTCACCAATCTTCTTCAGAAAGGTCTACTGTACAACAAGTAACGTTTGGCGTCTTACGTCATTAATTAATACTAGTTTTACTGAAAATAAACAAACCGATGCTATTTATAGCAACTTCAGCAAAACTTGCCACGAAGTTAACCATGACCTGCCTGCCGCTGCAAATTAGAATTGATAAGTCTTACCGATGCACAGTGGCACCCGTAGAGCAAACGAGGTTGCAAAAATCAAAATTTTCATGTGCGCCTGCGAAATTTTAAATGAATCCATCTTATAGTAAACTTTTCAACGATCTCAAATATGCTACTCTTAACAATATCAGATTTTTAGTTTAGAAGACATAACTGTTCAAAGTTAACCAATTTTCGGATTTAAAAAAAACACACAATTTTTAGGTAGTTTGATCCGATTTCAGGTGTAATATCACGAAAACTAGGCAACGAATAGTATTTTTTTTTTGTTTTTAGTGATTGATGTGCTTATTAAATGTATAACAATAAAAAAAATTGTGCTGTTTGCTTTGTGTTTCTCTAGGTAAATCAGTATTTAAAAACTATCCATTTTTTCACTATTCTTCAACTTTGACGGAAAATAAAAAAAATTTACCTTTTTTTACCTCCGCCATATTTTCAAAATATGTTCTTTAACTAGTCTTTTACATAACTCAAAAGGTTTTATCTGCCTTTACGTGCCTATTTGGCTTCTACAGGTAAAAAACGTTAAAAAGACATGGTTGCAGAAATTGTATGGCGGGCATCCCTTACATGCCTTGACTGACAGTTACTTTGATGTAATAGTTTGAAAATTGCATTTTGAGTCAGTTGTCTACCTGAGAGCCTCTGGCGAAAAATTTGGTCCTAATATTCCGTTACAGACACAAGATGCACAAAAAACTACTCATTGAAATAAGCAGGTACGCACCTCACTTAAAAATTATTTTTGGCGTACATATGGTGAAGAACAATACTGACTTATGGTACAGGTAGGCACAAATCTCATTTGGCTACGTGCATAATATCAAAACTGTATAATTCAGCCCAAATGCATATGTATGCATGTAACAGGTACATTTGTAGACATGGTAGCATAGGCCTATATATTGCAAAACAAGCTTAATGCCTGCATTAGTCTACGACTGAAAGTTGGCGAAACAAGTATTGAAAACATGGCGTTGAACAATTTAAAACTATTTGAACTGTTTAGAAAGTCAATTACACCAACGTGTTTCGCGGAAGCTGCTTTAGAAGAACTCGATAGCTTATACGGAAATATTGAGAGAAGCAAAAGTATAAAAAATAATCTTTGTATGATACATGCCAAAATTAAGACAAAATGGGTGAAATGCAATCGAACCATTAACATCTTCAACTCCAAATACGAGGACTGGCTTAATGAAGACACCATCCTGGATATATTGGCAGTAGATAAACCCTCCACATCAACCAGAGGAGAAAAAGGAAGGCCAAAAAAAAGTATGGAGGAGTGTTCAATTTTCACAAGAAAGAGGAAACTTGCCGATGCCACCAATGACTTGACCACGAAGGATTTATCGGATGCGCTGTCTATTAAATACATAAAGGATAGTGAACGAGTTAGGTCGCAGATTACAAAATCTGTTGCTGATGCAAGCCCACTGCGACTAAAAAGGATTAAGGAAAGCATTCCCACTCCCACAAACGCACATATTAAAAAGTATAGTTCCGAAGAAGCCTTGGCTCTGTTTTTGGACTTAGAACTTTCCAAAGAGAAATATGAGATACTACGGGCATCTTTAATGCGACACGGGGCTGACCTTTTCCCCGGATACAAGCATATTACGCAAGCCAAAATAAATTCACGACCATTGCGTACGGAGTTTACGGAAGTCTCTGCGAAAGCCAATCTGCAGGATCTTATGGACCATACAGCAAAACGGTTGTTGGAAAGTCTTCCTGAAAATGAGGTGGAAATTCTTCCTCAGAAACTAACATTGATCAGCAAATGGGGCTGCGATGGATCATCCGGACAAAGCGTTTATAAGCAAAGGATATCTTCCGATGACACTACAATATCTGACGGAAATATGTTTATGGCATCTGTTGTTCCATTGCGGCTAAAATCTGATGTTTCCCTACACTGGAAAAATCATCGACCGTCATCAGTGCATTATTGCCGACCAATAATGTTTCAGTTTGCAAAGGAATCGGCAGAACTCATAAGGACCACGGTGAAGGACATTGAAGAACAAATAAGCAAGATTAAGCATACAAAATTGCAAATTGGAGAAGGAAAATATATTGAATGTAGTTACGAGTTCCACCTGACCATGGTTGACGGAAAAGTCGTAAACGAACTGACAGGAACAACCTCAACATTGACATGCCCGATTTGCAAAAAGAGTCAGAAGAACTTCGGTAATTTAAACGATTCTACAAACGAGGAGAATTACGAATATGGAATGTCACCATTGCACGCAAGGATAAGGTGTATGGAGTTCTTGCTAAAACTGGCGTATACCCTACCACAACAAGATGAAAACATCGATGAAAATACATCAATTAAGGATAAGGAAAAGATCAGAAAGAAGCAAATAAAGAATGCTTTTTGGAAACAACTTGGACTAAAAGTAGACTGCCCCAAGTGTGGATACGGTAACTCAAACGATGGAAACACTTCAAGGAGATTTTTTGCAAATGATGAGGCAGTAACTAGAATCACTGGAATTGACAATGAAATCGTCAAAAGATTGGGAACGATCTTGAATGTTTTAAACTGCCAAGAAAGTGTTAATTCTACAAAATTTGGAGAATATGCATCGGAAACTGCATCTCTTTTAGCAAAAATTTATCCACAGAAGAAGTTGACCCCGACCGTCCATAAAATATTGGCGCATGGCAAAGATATAATTGAGTACCAGTCTTTGCCAATTGGAGAGCTTTCTGAAGAAGCGCAGGAGTCTCTTAACAAATTTTACAAAAAATATAGATTGCAGAACACGTTCAAAGCATCAAGGGTGAGGCAAAATGAGGACCTCTTCAACATGTTAGCAGCATCTTCCGATCCACTTATTTCTTCCCTGCGGCATGTGAAGACACGAAAAGAACTACAATGGAATTATACTTTAGAAATGATTAGTCTTTTAGATATACCTTCTGTTACGAATTGTGATGAATATTTTACAGAAAATTCAAAAAATTAATTGAAAAAAAATTTGTTTAATTTGTTGGCTAATAACTTTAAAACAGAAAAAGCTTTCAAAAGAACTAAGAAATATAAGATTGGTAAAAATAATTTGATTTTGTTACCATAAAATAGATGAGTTAGAAAAAAATTAGAGTTTAGAAATGATTTGTATTTTAGACATACTTTGTCTTACCAAGAAAATGAATATTTTACAGAAAATTGAAAAAATCATTTAAAAAAAAACTCTTTTGTTGTAATTTTTTAGGTAATATCTTAAAACATGAAAAGCTTACAAAAGAACTACAAAAAAATATAAAATTCTTAACAAAAATTTTTTTGTTACCAAAACTTGGATTTTTTCACAAATTTTAACTTTGAAAACCCATAAGTAAGCACCTATAAGGTGTAGCGTCCACTCCAACCGCTCATTTTATAGGTTGAACAATTATCTATGACATGCAATTTAAATTATTCGATTATCTTGTTCGGTTCAAAAGATATGATTTTTGCAACGAAAAAAGTCAAATGGCGCCACTGTGCGATGTCTGCATCAACTTGCTGAGATCCTATATTTAACACATCCTAAGCAGAAGGTAATATTTAATTAATCATCATTAAGCAGTATTGCAATTCTATCTGGTATCTCACAAGGGAGTCATCTTGGTCCTACTTTTTTCAGACTTCATCAATAATCTTCCTAAAGTGATTCAGTTTTCGGTTACCACAATGGAGAAAAACGTGCCTTTTACAAAAAACGCGCCAAGTTTAGAATTCCTTATGTTTATTGAAGAAATTTTGCGCACCAACTAAGGAATTTTTCGAACCAAGAATTTCAAAACGCACCGAGTTGACAACACCGTATAATGTAAGCCGAAGATGTAAACATTTGTTAAAACTTCAAATATTATACCGACCACGTAAAACTGCAAAATTACCTTGACAATTTTTTTATTGTGCAAACACAAATGATGGTGCCAACTTCCTATTAATACAGTCGACTCATTCTTGGACCTGCGAGTTTTGCTTGATCAGAAACTTAGTTTTGTATCTCATATTGCAATGACTGTAAATAAAGCTACGGATGTTCTTTCTTTTCTAAAGCGCTCTGCAAGAGTTTTCCGACCCTAAAGGGCTTTATACAGCACTGGTGGGGCCTGTATAACAATATGGTTCAGTAATGTGGGATTCGTAGTATAACATACGCTCTCAGACTTCCTTCCAACACTTGAAAGTAGTCGTTAAATATATCTTTTATGTTAAGTATTATTAATGGCAATATAAGTACATATATTGTGACTTCCTTTCATGTAATATTCGATTCAAGCCCGTACATATATGTATCTGTAGAACAAATTATGCTCTAACCGACCCGATAATAATCCCATAACTTTGTTGACCTTACTCTAAATATTAATTAAATAAAGAATTATTATGTATTTAAATGCCAACCGCGAGTTTTAAAATAAATAAACAAAAAACGTAAATTCTGACAAAACAACGCAAAAAAATTATCCCGTTGAAGACTGGAAGGATGCTATTTGGTCTGACGTAACCATACTAAATCGTTTCCAGTCTGACGGCAAGCAATACTACTAGCACCGCCCTTATGAACGCTTAAAAAACACCAAGTTAAAGAAACAATAAAGCATGGGAGTGGAAACTTGAAGGTGTCATATTGGTACTTCAGTAAAACTAGAGGGCATAATGAGAAGGCAATATTCTCGAATTCGTTGAAAAAAGTGCTTACCCAGAAGTAAAGAAAGACAACAATACACTGAAGAAATAACATTTTTATTATTTACATAGATGCATATGTATACATGTACAAGGTAGCGCAAAAATAACCTTCCGATGTTTTTTGGCTGTAATTCAAAAAAAAAATGAAAAACTTTGATTCTTCTTGTGGATTATTTTTATTTGGTCTTTTAATTTTTTTTTACATCAAGTCGAGAATATGATGTCATGTAAATGGCCGCCGCCATAGTTGATTGTCATTTGAGCCCTTTTTATGGCATTTTCCATCACTTTGTCCAAAACTTCCGGCGATAGGTCCTGACATTCTTGACGGATATTGTCTTTAAGAGCTGCAAGAGTCTGAGGCTTGTTCACATAAACCCGCGACTTCAAAAAGCTCCACAAAAAGAAGTCTGGAGCGGTCAAATCAGGCAATCTTGCTGGCCAGTGCAAATCGCCAAAACGAGAGATTAGGCGCCCGGGAAATGCATCCTTCAGCATATCGGTTGTGGCACGTGCAGTGTGTGCCGTTGCACCGTCCTGTTGGAACCACATGTTTTCCAATCCCAATTCATCAAGTTGCGGCAAAAAGAACGCGTTGATCATTGCTCTGTAGCGCTCACCATTCACAGTAACCGTTTGGCCCGCGAAGTCTTCGAAGAAAAAAGGTCCGATGACTCCTCCAGCAAAAACAGCACACCATACAGTGACTTTGAGCGGGTGTAATGGCTCTTCGTGGGTTACACGCGGATTTTCAGTGCTCCAGAAGCGTAAATTTTGCTTATTTACGTACCCGCTAAGATGGAAATGGGCCTCATCACTCATGATTATTTTTGATGAAAAATCCTCTTCCTCTTGGTGGTGATTAAGGATGGCTTGAGCGTATGTTAGACGCGATTGGCGGTCAGCAGCTAACAGCTGATGCACCGTCTGGACTTTGTACGGAAACATCTTCAAATCTTGTACCAAAATTCGCTGTAAAGACCGTCGACTGACACCCATTTGCGTGGCACGTCGTCTGGTCGATGTCGACGGCGCTTCCATGACATCCTCAGCTACAGCAGTAATATTCTCTGCAGAACGGCTACTCCGGGGTCTGCCACGCCTGGCAGCATCTCGTGTTGTGCCAGTCTCTTCGAGGCGAGCGGCTAAACGTCGCAGTGTTTCACCACTAGGCGTTGGATGGCTAGGAAATCTGCGACGAAATTCACGTTGTGCCAAAGTCACCGACCGATTATTGGTCAAATAAATAGTCACCAATATTCCGCGTTCTGCAGCAGTGTAGCGTAACATTGTTTATTAACGTGTATTTCGCATGTGTTTACTACACAAATGTCAAAACAGAACTGACAGGGGCCAATCGCAAAATTTATAGCGTTTTCTGATAGGAGGATTACTTTTGCGCCACCTTGTATGTACATTCTTCTTCTTCTTTTGACGCTACAGTCCGGGGTCAACCTGGGCCTCAACCAATAAACTTTTCCAGCTGGCACGATTTTTAGCCAGGGTCCTCCAATTTTGCACACCAAGTTGGTTGAGGTCCCTCTCCACTTGTGTGCGCCATCGGTTTCGTGGGCGTCCTCTAATGCGTCGTCCAACAGGTTCGGAATCGTATGTACATATGTACATAAACGAACAAAATTTTGCAATTATAATCGTGCTTGAAGAATTTACACTAAAAACCACAATTTCGTTACAAACAAATAAAATTAGAAAACAAGGTATCGTATCATCCTCAACTTAAGTCAGGTAATAAATCAACTTTCTATTCCTTTTTTATCAAATTTATTTTATAAATTAGATCCCTCTAGTTTTTCCTTTGGATCGAAAAAAAATCCACAAAATTTTCATGCAATCCCATATCATAAAACATAACAAAATTAATAATAAAGCTTTATAAGTGTTGTAAACTAATTCCTGTTTCAACATATCACATTTGAAAACTTTGTGAGATTTTGGAGTTACAGAAACCTGAAATCATAACTTTTATATAAATATGTACGTCAATAATAAATAATTTAAACTCACCATGAGAAAACTAGGATTGATTTTGTTACGCCAGCTAAATGAGGCAACTGTATACTCTTCGACGCCCCATCGATTTATGGAATAACAATAATTATGCGTGTGCCCAGCAAACGACAACCGTGGATGTAATAATTTGCCTAAATTTTGCAATATAAAATGTTGTAAAGTATTTAATCGTCTTACTTACCCATCCAATCGGTCGCGTTTTTTGATAAAACTTCCCATTCTTCACGATAAAATTCATTTGTTGGAGCATCATGTTCTCTGCATGATTTGTCTGACACTCTATATGTCGGAAAGTGTTGTAAAACTATGGGGGGACTATATTCCATGTGATTATCAAGCGTGTTAACGTTTTGGCAGTCATTCGGAGATTTCCAACAATTTAATTTATCTAGAATTATAAAATAATTATGAAGTTATCGGCCATGTTCTGCAAAACGCAATCGCCTAAAATTACCGTTTTCAATTTCAAACCGCAACTGTATACTGAACGGTTCTGTTCTACTTAACTTAAATGCATTCTGAATAGATAACTAAATATGCATCGAATAAAAAAAAATCGTGCACTGTTTTTTGTTTGAAATTATATCTTCTAAGTTAATGGCAAGAACCATTTAAAATTTATTTGTTCAAGTGTTATTATGCTGAAACATATGTTTTGTAAGCTCGAAGTTTATTTATTTATGTTTTGTTATTTCAAAACCTATGTTTTCATTGACGGATCAAAGCTTCACAAATGTGTTTTTAAACTGTAAGCGATATGAATACCCTGCGTTTTCCAGAACGTATGTATAATATGCACTCTTACATAAATATGTATTATATCAGTACGCCTCAATTCGAATCGGTCTGGCGAATCTCTAGTCTGCATTCCGTTTTGTTCTAAACTTTTACGGTCGTATAAAGTCTTCATTTCAACCGTAAATAAATAAATGAAATAATAGAGAAAGTCTTCCAATTTTGATATTTTTGGTTTTAAAAAGTAAACAAAACATGTATGTAAGTACAAATAAGTGAATATTATCAGGGTTATTTTTTGTTCGCAAATATTTTGAAAATTATTTACATATGTACGAAATTACAGAATGTTTCTCAGGTCGAATATAAGAACATCATGAAAAAGCTGGCAAATTTGATGAAAACAAGAACGGTGTATATAAATTAAGAACGATATACATAAAAAAATGAAATAGTTCGATCATAAATATTTTTTAGTAATGTTCAAGTCTTTTTGCCGTTCCATATTAATCTGCTGTTTTTATTTAATTACACAGCAATGGTGAATTAAAAGTAATAAAATCACTTACATATGTACACATCTTCTAAAACTTTTTTATATCTTCTTATTTACTGATGTATTCATTTGAAAAAAATTTACAAAATATTTAGTTTTTGTTTCTTCAAGTATCAATAAAAAAATAGTGCTTTATTTTTACATTTTATTTTTATGTTCCTTTTTGGATCTTTCACAGCAAAAAAAGGCTGGCATTTTTTAATTTAAATGTGGATACATAATTTAGCTTCCTTTCCAACCTTAAATTTTAAAAATCCTATTCATAAATAAAAGATATGTTTGTGAACCTAGAAATAAAGGGTGTTTTTTTAAGAGGTATAAAACTATAATAAAAACTTTTATTTTGAAAAACATAGTTCTGTTCGATTACGGTCAGCATAATCGTCCCTCAGAGCAATTAATTCGATTAACGATGGAACGTTTTCGCACCACGTTGACTCTAAATGATAAATGACGTCTAATAGTGCGTACAGAAGAAGTGTACAGAAAGTCATCGAAAATTGGACGTCCAGGTTAGACTACGTCCGAGCTAGGCGCGGCGGGCACATGCCAGAAGCCATATTTAAGTTATAATGCTAGAAGGTTATCTTTCGAATAAATTAAATTTCAAGTCAATTTAAAAAATTCATCTTTGTTTTATTCCATTTCAAAGTTCAATGCCTCTATGAAAACACCTTTTCATCCATTATTTTTTGTTTTGTGATTATATCTGTTGGGTCAAAACATATACAGAATTTTTAAAATTAATTTTGTAATCTTTCTATTTAATGAATTAATCATTTTTAATCGTTGTTTTCTTCTTTTGCAATTCTTTTTACAAATAAAAACAGTTGAACATAAACATTTAAATTATGTGCCTGATTTTGCACACTATGGTTTAAAGTAAATAGACCTAACAGGATCACATTTTTTTGCGCAATTTTAATTTTAACAATTTTATTTTGAATAGTTTTATCTGCAATGAAACACGTGGTTTAAAAAAAAACATAAAATGCTAAATTCTAGTAATTTGTTAATCAATATACAAGTACTGCGTATAAGGAACTTTTCAATACCAAATGGGCATTGTTTCTTGAAATCGGGCTCAAGTTTTTTGAATTGATATTTTCTTACTTTTCGATTTTCTTTTACCAAAAAAAAAGTTCATACATATGTACATATCCAAATATTATTTGCAAAATTCGAAAAACTCTATTTTTCGCCCTAGATTACTTTTAAGGAGAATAAATTGCAATTTCGAAGTAACTTCCACGTTGATGTTATACAGTTAAGGAAAAAACTCTACATACACCCCTTATTTTGTGTTGGTAAGATATTGGTAAGGCAAATTAATAAAACGTTTGCATTAATATTTAAAGTACCAAAAACAAAGTTTATTTACAAAATAAAAAGCTAATTAAGAGCATAACAGTAACAGGAATAACAAAAACAATAAAACTTCACGAGAAAAAAGTCTACATACAATATTTAATTTCTTTTAAATAAATAAAAGAAAACAATATATTTTTAATATTTTGTAGGACCACCTTGTCCTTCAATAACCGCCTGAAGACGACGTGGCATAAACCTCACCAAATTCTCCGTAATGCTGGGCGCAATTTCCGAGTTAGGACAGATTTCAGGGCTTCACGATTTCTGATATCATATTTGACCGTAGATTTTTCCAAAACGTCCCAAATATGCTCAATTGGATTGAGGTCTGGTGACTGGTTAGGTTTGCTGCATGATAAAGAAGCCAGTCTCGAGCAATATGCGCATTATGCTTGGGATCGTTGTCTTGTTGGAAAATTGGTTTCCCAGGCTCAAGCTTTTCACAGATGGCTTCAGATTTTGTTCCAATATAGTCTTATACTGATATCTGTCTATAACGCCTTCAACAAAAACCAATCGACCAACTCCAGATGCCGCCATAGCTCCCCACAGAATAACACTGCCCCCACCATGTTTTACAGTAGGTGTAATATTTTTGGGATCAAGTGCAGTTTTGGGTTTTCGCCAAACCTTGTTTCGGCCGCCATTCCCTTACTTTCTATACATACTTTACACTCACCTTCATCGGTAAATATAACTTTCTTCTTTTAAAAATCCATTCGTGTCTGTAAATAAAAGGCTTTTTGCGTGCTGTTATGGTTTTAAACCGCTAATTTTGGGCCACTTATTTTTGGATCTTTTGGACTTCTTTAACGATACTACTGACATCGCGTCTTTAAAGCTTCTTCGGTCTTCCAGATCGTGGCTTGTTTTCAGGGGAATTTGCACGCTTCGCAGAGGAGTACAACTTTCAATTTAGGTTTCCAAGCCCAGGGTAACCGCAGAGTAATGGGTTGAATATACATAATTAAGCGTTGTTGACCAATTTCAATATCAATTGCTGGAATATAACACTACACCGTTGACGGACATACATGTAGCACCCGCGGAGTTGTTTTTTGGGCGCCTTTTGAAAACCAAGTTGCCATTGTATAGTTCACTATTGCTCAGGAATAGCATTGATGAGCAGGAGATCAGGAATAAACACAAGGAAAAGATGGAAAAGCAGAAGTATTATTATGACAGGGGTGTAAAGTCGTTGCCCTAATTGACGTACATAGGTGATTTGGCCATATTCAAGAAAAGGGAAGGCAATGGGACTATGGGAAAATTATGGAAACGTAACCAGCGTTTCATTGCAAAAGATACGAATGAGGACTCAACGATATCGGGGATTATTATTAATTCAGTGTCATTCGTTTTCCACTTTAGAAAATAAGAATAAGTTATTAAAACGAATTGAAAGTACAATGAAGCTTGTACTCTTCTTATTTTCCCCTCAACCCGATGCCTAAAAAGGTTGAGTTCCAAGCTGTATATTGAATCGCCGTGCTGAGTCTTTAGCCGCACCGTTAACACTTTTATTCAACACTTAAATAAAACATGGCTATTTCCATATGTTTTGGAGGGATTATTATATTATAGCGCTGGAAATAAATCTGAGATCACAAACTACAGGGGTATATCGAACTATTTGAATATCAGTCACCAATCTTCTTCAGAAAGGTCTGCTGTACAACAAGTAACGTTTGGCGTCTTACGTCATTAATAAATACTAGTTTTACTGAAAATAAACAAACCGATCCTATTTATAGCAACTTCAGAAAAACTTGCCACGAAGTTAACCATGACCTGCCTGCCGCTGCAAATTAGAATTGATAAGTCTTACCGATGTCTGCATCAACTTGCTGAGATCCTATATTTAACACATCCTAAGCAGAAGGTAATATTTAATTAATCATCATTAAGAAGTATTGCAGTTCTATCTGGTATCTCACAAGGGAGCAAAATTACCTTGACAATTTTTTTATTGTGCAAACACAAATGATGGTGCCAACTTCCTATTAATACAGTCGACTCATTCTTGGACCTGCGAGTTTTGCTTGATCAGAAATTTAGTTTTGTATCTCATATTGCAATGACTGTAAATAAAGCTACGGATGTTCTTTCTTTTCTAAAGCGCTCTGCAAGAGTTTTCCGACCCTAAAGGGCTTTATACAGCACTGGTGGGGCCTGTATAACAATATGGTTCAGTAATGTGGGATTCGTAGTATAACATACGCTCTCAGACTTCCTTCCAACACTTGAAAGTAGTCGTTAAATATATCTTTTATGTTAAGTATTATTAATGGCAATATAAGTACATATATTGTGACTTCCTTTCATGTAATATTCGATTCAAGCCCGTACATATATGTATCTGTAGAACAAACTATGCTCTAACCGACCCGATAATAATCCCATAACTTTGTTGACCTTACTCTAAATATTAATTAAATAAAGAATTATTATGTATTTAAATGCCAACCGCGAGTTTTAAAATAAATAAACAAAAAACGTAAATTCTGACAAAACAACGCAAAAAAATTATCCCGTCGAAGAATGGAAGGATGCTATTTGGTCTGACGTAACCATACTAAATCGTTTCCAGTCTGACGGCAAGCAATACTACTAGCACCGCCCTTATGAACGCTTAAAAAACACCAAGTTAAAGAAACAATAAAGCATGGGAGTGGAAACTTGAAGGTGTCATATTGGTCCTTCAGTAAAACTAGAGGGCATAATGAGAAGGCAATATTCTCGAATTCGGTGAAAAAAGTGCTTACCCAGAAGTAACGAAAGACAACAATACACTGAACAAATAACATTTTTATTACTTACATAGATGCATATGTATACATGTATGTACATTCTTCTTCTTCTTTTGACGCTACAGTCCGGGGTCAACCTGGGCCTCAACCAATAAACTTTTCCAGCTGGCACGATTTTTAGCCAGCGTCCTCCAATTTTGCACACCAAGTTGGTTGAGGTCCCTCTCCACTTGTGTGCGCCATCGGTTTCGTGGGCGTCCTCTAATGCGTCGTCCAACAGGTTCGGAATCGTATGTATGTAAATAAACGAACAAAATTTTGCAATTATAATCGTGCTTGAAGAATTTACACTAAAAACCACAATTTCGTTACAAACAAATAAAATTAGAAAACAAGGTATCGTATCATCCTCAACTTAAGTCAGGCAATAAATTAACTTTCTATTCCTTTTTTATCAATTTTATTTTATAAATTAGATCCCTCTAGTTTTTCCTTTGGATCGAAAAAAAATCCATAAAATTTTCATGCAATCCCATATAATAAAACATAACAAAATTAATAATAAAGCTTTATAAGTGTTGTAAACTAATTCCTGTTTCAACATATCACATTTGAAAACTTTGTGAAATTTTGGAGTTACAGAAACCTGAAATCATAACTTTTATATAAATATGTACGTCAATAATAAATAATTTAAACTCACCATGAGAAAACTAGGATTGATTTTGTTACGCCAGCTAAATGAGGCAACTGTATACTCTTCGACGCCCCATCGATTTATGGAATAACAATAATTATGCGTGTGCCCAGCAAACGACAACCGTGGATGTAATAATTTGCCTAAATTTTGAAATATAAAATGTTGTAAAGTATTTAATCGTCTTACTTACCCATCCAATCGGTCGCGTTTTTTGATAAAACTTCCCATTCTTCACGATAAAATTCATTTGTTGGAGCATCATGTTCTCTGCATGATTTGTCTGACACTCTATATGTCGGAAAGTGTTGTAAAACTATGGGGGGACTATATTCCATGTGATTATCAAGCGTGTTAACGTTTTGGCAGTCATTCGGAGATTTCCAACAATTTAATTTATCTAGAATTATAAAATAATTATGAAGTTATCGGCCATGTTCTGCAAAACGCAATCGCCTAAAATTACCGTTTTCAATTTCAAACCGCAACTGTATACTGAACGGTTCTGTTCTACTTAACTTAAATGCATTCTGAATAGATAACTAAATATGCATCGAATAAAAAAAAATCGTGCACTGTTTTTTGTTTGAAATTATATCTTCTAAGTTAATAGCAAGAACCATTTAAAATTTATTTGTTCAAGTGTTATTATGCTGAAACATATGTTTTATAAGCTCGAAGTTTATTTATTTCTGTTTTGTTATTTCAAAACCTATGTTTTCATTGACGGATCAAAGCTGCACAAATGTGTTTTTAAACTGTAAGCGATATGAATACCCTGCGTTTTCCAGAACGTATGTATAATATGCCCTCTTACATAAATATTATATCAGTACGCCTCAATTCGAATCGGTCTGGCGAATCTCTAGTCTGCATTCCGTTTTGTTCTAAACTTTTACGGTCGTATAAAGTCTTCATTTCAACCGTAAATAAATAAATGAAATAATAGAGAAAGTCTTCCAATTTTGATATTTTTGGTTTTAAAAAGTAAACAAAACATGTATGTAGGTGCAAATAAGTGAATATTATCAGGGTTATTTTTTGTTCGCAAATATTTTGGAAATTATTTACATATGTACGAAATTACAGAATGTTTCTCAGGTCGAATATAAGAACATCATGAAAAAGCTGGCAAATTTGATGAAAACAAGAAGGGTGTATAAAAATTAAGAACGATATACATAAAAAAATGAAATAGTTCGATCATAAATATTTTTTAGTAATGTTCAAGTCTTTTTGCCGTTCCATATTAATCTGCTGTTTTTATTTAATTACACAGCAATGGTGAATTAAAAGTAATAAAATCACTTACATATGTACACATCTTCTAAAACTTCTTTATATCTTCTTATTTACTGATGTATTCATTTGAAAAAAATTTACAAAATATTTAGTTTTTGTTTTTTCAAGTATCAATAAAAAAATAGTTATTTATTTTGACATTTTATTTTTATGTTCCTTTTTGGATCTTTCACAGCAAAAAAAGGCTGGCATTTTTTAATTTAAATGTGGATACATAATTTAGCTTCCTTTCCAACCTTAAATTTTAAAAATCCTATTCATAAATAAAAGATATGTTTGTGAACCACCTAGAAATAAAGGGTGTTTTTTTAAGAGGTATAAAACTTTAATAAAAACTTTTATTTTGAAAAACATAGTTCTGTTCGATCACGGTCAGCATAATCGTCCCTCAGAGCAATTAATTCGATTAACGATGGAACGTTTTCGCACCACGTTGACTCTAAATGATAAATGACGTCTAATAGTGCGTACAGAAGAAGTGTACAGAAAGTCATCGAAAATTGGACGTCCAGGTTAGACTACGTCCGAGCTAGGCGCGGCGGGCACATGCCAGAAGCCATATTTAAGTTATAATGCTAGAAGGTTATCTTTCGAATAAATTAAATTTCAAGTCAATTTAAAAAATTCATCTTTGTTTTATTCCATTTCAAAGTTCAATGCCTCTATGAAAACACCTTTTCATCCATTATTTTTTGTTTTGTGATTATATCTGTTGGGTCAAAACATATACAGAATTTTTAAAATTAATTTTGTAATCTTTCTATTTAATGAATTAATCATTTTTAATCGTTGTTTTCTTCTTTTGCAATTCTTTTTACAAATAAAAACAGTTGAACATAAACATTTAAATTATGTGCCTGATTTTGCACACTATGGTTTAAAGTAAATAGACCTAACAGGATCACATTTTTTTGCGCAATTTTAATTTTAACAATTTTATTTTGAATAGTTTTATCTGCAATGAAACACGTGGTTTAAAAAAACATAAAATGCTAAATTCTAGTAATTTGTTAATCAATATACATGCGTATAAGGAACTTTTCAATACCAAATGGGCATTGTTTCTTGAAATCGGGCTCAAGTTTTTTGAATTGATATTTTCTTACTTTTCGATTTTCTTTTACCAAAAAAAAGTTCATACATATGTACATATCCAAATATTATTTGCAAAATTCGAAAAACTCTATTTTTCGCCCTAGATTACTTTTAAGGAGAATAAATTGCAATTTCGAAGTAACTTCCACGTTGATGTTATACAGTTAAGGAAAAAACTCTACATACACCCCTTATTTTGTGTTGGTAAGATATTGGTAAGGCAAATTAATAAAACGTTTGCATTAATATTTAAAGTACCAAAAATAAAGTTTATTTACAAAATAAAAAGCTAATTAAGAGCATAACAGTAACAGGAATAACAAAAACAATAAAACTTCACGAGAAAAAAGTCTACATACAATATTTAATTTCTTTTAAATAAATAAAAGAAAACAATATATTTTAAATTTTTTGTAGGACCACCTGGTCCATCAATAACCGCCTGAAGACGACGTGGCATAAACCTCACCAAATTCTCCGTAATGCTGGGCGCAATTTCCGAGTTAGGACAGATTTCAGGGCTTCACGATTTCTGATATCATATTTGACCGTAGATTTTTCCAAAACGTCCCAAATATGCTCAATTGGATTGAGGTCTGGTGACTGGTTAGGTTTGCTGCATGATAAAGAAGCCAGTCTCGAGCAATATGCGCATTATGCTTGGGATCGTTGTCTTGTTGGAAAATTGGTTTCCCAGGCTCAAGCTTTTCACAGATGGCTTCAGATTTTGTTCCAATATAGTCTTATACTGATATCTGTCTATAACGCCTTCAACAAAAACCAATCGACCAACTCCAGATGCCGCCATAGCTCCCCACAGCATAACACTGCCCCCACCATGTTTTACAGTAGGTATAATATTTTTGGGATCAAGTGCAGTTTTGGGTTTTCGCCAAACCTTGTTTCGGCCGCCATTCCCTTACGTTCTATACATACTTTACACTCACCTTCATCGGTAAATATAACTTTCTTCTTTTAAAAATCCATTCGTTTCTGTAAATAAAAGGCTTTTTGCGTGTTGTTATGGTTTTAAACCGATAATTTTGGGCCACTTATTTTTGGATCTTTTGGACTTCTTTAACGATACTACTGACATCGCGTCTTTAAAGCTTCTTCGGTCTTCCAGATCGTGGCTTGTTTTCAGGGGAATTTGCACGCTTTGCAGAGGAGTACAACATTCAATTTAGGTTTCCAAGCCCAGGGTACCCGCAGAGTAATGGGTTGAATATACATAATTAAGCGTTGTTGACCAATTTCAATATCAATTGCTGGAATATAACACTACACCGTTGACGGACATACATGTAGTACCCGCGAAGTTGTTTTTTGGGCGCCTTTTGAAAACCAAGTTGCCATTGTATAGTTCACTATTGCTCAGGAATAGCATTGATGAGCAGGAGATCAGGAATAAACACAAGGAAAAGATGGAAAAGCAGAAGTATTATTATGACAGGGGTGTAAAGTCGTTGCCCTCATTGAACGTACATAGGTGATTTGGCCATATTCAAAAAAAGGGGAAGGCAATGGGACTATGGGAAAATTATGGAAACGTAACCAGCGTTTCATTACAAAAAGTACGAATGAGGACTCAACGATATCGGGGATTAATATTAATTCGGTGTCATTCGTTTTCCACTTTAGAGTTAATTTAACATTTATCAAACAACTTATTTCTCTTTGGTAAGTATGTATGTGTCGAAACCAAAATTAGTTATTATAAAACACGCACAGGGTATGATAAAGTTACAAATAAAAGATAATTATGGTCAAAATAGAACTCCAGTTCACTTCAGCCATAAAAATAAGAATAAGTTATTAAAATGAATTGAAAGTACAATGAAGCTTGTACTTTTCTTATTTTCCCCTCAACCCGATGCCTAAAAAGGTTGAGTTCCAAGCTGTATATTGAATCGCCGTGCTGAGTCTTTAGCCGCACCGTTAACACTTTTATTCAACACTTAAATAAAACATGGCTATTTCCATATGTTTTGGAGGGATTATTATATTATAGCGCTGGAAATAAATCTGAGATCACAAACTACAGGGGTATATCAAACTATTTGAATATCTGTCACCAATCTTCTTCAGAAAGGTCTACTGTACAACAAGTAACGTTTGGCGTCTTACGTCATTAATTAATACTAGTTTTACTGAAAATAAACAAACCGATGCTATTTATAGCAACTTCAGCAAAACTTGCCACGAAGTTAACCATGACCTGCCTGCCGCTGCAACTTAGAATTGATAAGTCTTACCGATGTCTGCATCAACTTGCTGAGATCCTATATTTAACACATCCTAAGCAGAAGGTAATATTTAATTAATCATCATTAAGCAGTATTGCAATTCTATCTGGTATCTCACAAGGGAGTCATCTTGGTCCTACTTTTTTCAGACTTCATCAATAATCTTCCTAAAGTGATTCAGTTTTCGGTTACCACAATGGAGAAAAACGTGCCTTTTACAAAAAACGCGCCAAGTTTAGAATTCCTTATGTTTATTGAAGAAATTTTGCGCACCAACTAAGGAATTTTTCGAACCAAGAATTTCAAAACGCACCGAGTTGACAACACCGTATAATGTAAGCCGAAGATGTAAACATTTGTTAAAACTTCAAATATTATACCGACCACGTAAAACTGCAAAATTACCTTGACAATTTTTTTATTGTGCAAACACAAATGATGGTGCCAACTTCCTATTAATACAGTCGAATCATTCTTGGACCTGCGAGTTTTGCTTGATCAGAAACTTAGTTTTGTATCTCATATTGCCATGACTGTAAATAAAGCTACGGATGTTCTTTCTTTTCTAAAGCGCTCTGCAAGAGTTTTCCGACCCTAAAGGGCTTTATACAGCACTGGTGGGGCCTGTATAACAATATGGTTCAGTAATGTGGGATTCGTAGTATAACATACGCTCTCAGACTTCCTTCCAACACTTGAAAGTAGTCGTTAAATATATCTTTTATGTTAAGTATTATTAATGGCAATATAAGTACATATATTGTGACTTCCTTTCATGTAATATTCGATTCAAGCCCGTACATACATATATGTATCTGTAGAACAAATTATGTTCTAACCGACCCGATAATAATCCCATAACTTTGTTGACCTTACTCTAAATATTAATTAAATAAAGAATTATTATGTATTTAAATGCCAACCGCGAGTTTTAAAATAAATAAACAAAAACGTAAATTCTGACAAAACAACGCAAAAAAATTATCCCGTTGAAGACTGGAAGGATGCTATTTGGTCTGACGTAACCATACTAAATCGTTTCCAGTCTGACGGCAAGCAATACTACTAGCACCGCCCTTATGAACGCTTAAAAAACACCAAGTTAAAGAAACAATAAAGCATGGGAGTGGAAACTTGAAGGTGTCATATTGGTACTTCAGTAAAACTAGAGGGCATAATGAGAAGGCAATATTCTCGAATTCGTTGAAAAAAGTGCTTACCCAGAAGTAACGAAAGACAACAATACACTGAACAAATAACATTTTTATTATTTACATAGATGCATATGTATACATGTACAAGGTAGCGCAAAAATAACCTTCCGATGTTTTTTGGCTGTAATTCAAAAAAAAAATGAAAAACTTTGATTCTTCTTGTGGATTATTTTTATTTGGTCTTTTAATTTTTTTTTACATCAAGTCGAGAATATGATGTCATGTAAATGGCCGCCGCCACAGTTGATTGTCATTTGAGCCCTTTTTATGGCATTTTCCATCACTTTGTCCAAAACTTCCGGCGATAGGTCCTCACATTCTTGACGGATATTGTCTTTAAGAGCTGCAAGAGTCTGAGGCTTGTTGACATAAACCCGCGACTTCAAAAAGCCCCACAAAAAGAAGTCTGGAGCGGTCAAATCAGGCAATCTTGCTGGCCAGTGCAAATCGCCAAAACGAGAGATTAGGCGCCCGGGAAATGCATCCTTCAGCATATCGGTTGTGGCACGTGCAGTGTGTGCCGTTGCACCGTCCTGTTGGAACCACATGTTTTCCAATCCCAATTCATCAAGTTGCGGCAAAAAGAACGCGTTGATCATTGCTCTGTAGCGCTCACCATTCACAGTAACCGTTTGGCCCGCGAAGTCTTCGAAGAAAAAAGGTCCGATGACTCCTCCAGCAAAAACAGCACACCATACAGTGACTTTGAGCGGGTGTAATGGCTCTTCGTGGGTTACACGCGGATTTTCAGTGCCCCAGAAGCGTAAATTTTGCTTATTTACGTACCCGCTAAGATGGAAATGGGCCTCATCACTCATGATTATTTTTGATGAAAAATCATCTTCCTCTTGGTGGTGATTAAGGATGGCTTGAGCGTATGTTAGACGCGATTGGCGGTCAGCAGCTAAAAGCTGATGCACCGTCTGGACTTTGTACGGAAACATCTTCAAATCTTGTACCAAAATTCGCTGTAAAGACCGTCGACTGACACCCATTTGCGTGGCACGTCGTCTGGTCGATGTCGACGGCGCTTCCATGACATCCTCAGCTACAGCAGCAATATTCTCTGCAGAACGGCTACTCCGTCTGCCACGCCTGGCAGCATCTCGTGTTGTGCCAGTCTCTTCGAGGCGAGCGGCTAAACGTCGCAGTGTTTCACCACTAGGCGTTGGATGGCTAGGAAGTCTGCGACGAAATTCACGTTGTGCCAAAGTCACCGACCGATTATTGGTCAAATAAATAGTCACCAATATTCCGCGTTCTGCAGCAGTGTAGCGTAACATTGTTTATTAACGTGTATTTCGCATGTGTTTACTACACAAATGTCAAAACAGAACTGACATTAGGGGCCAATCGCAAAATTTATAGCGTTTTCTGATAGGAGGATTACTTTTGCGCCACCTTGTATGTACATTCTTCTTCTTCTTTTGACGCTACAGTCCGGGGTCAACCTGGGCCTCAACCAATAAACTTTTCCAGCTGGCACGATTTTTAGCCAGCGTCCTCCAATTTTGCACACCAAGTTGGTTGAGGTCCCTCTCCACTTGTGTGCGCCATCGGTTTCGTGGGCGTCCTCTAATGCGTCGTCCAACAGGTTCGGAATCATATGTACATATGTACATAAACGAACAAAATTTTGCAATTATAATCGTGCTTGAAGAATTTACACTAAAAACCACAATTTCGTTACAAACAAATAAAATTAGAAAACAAGGTATCGTATCATCCTCAACTTAAGTCAGGTAATAAATCAACTTTCTATTCCTTTTTTATCAATTTTATTTTATAAATTAGATCCCTCTAGTTTTTCCTTTGGATCGAAAAAAAATCCACAAAATTTTCATGCAATCCCATATAATAAAACATAACAAAATTAATAATAAAGCTTTATAAGTGTTGTAAACTAATTCCTGTTTCAACATATCACATTTGAAAACTTTGTGAGATTTTGGAGTTACAGAAACCTGAAATCATAACTTTTATATAAATATGTACGTCAATAATAAATAATTTAAACTCACCATGAGAAAACTAGGATTGATTTTGTTACGCCAGCTAAATGAGGCAACTGTATACTCTTCGACGCCCCATCGATTTATGGAATAACAATAATTATGCGTGTGCCCAGCAAACGACAACCGTGGATGTAATAATTTGCCTAAATTTTGCAATATAAAATGTTGTAAAGTATTTAATCGTCTTACTTACCCATCCAATCGGTCGCGTTTTTTGATAAAACTTCCCATTCTTCACGATAAAATTCATTTGTTGGAGCATCATGTTCTCTGCATGATTTGTCTGACACTCTATATGTCGGAAAGTGTTGTAAAACTATGGGGGGACTATATTCCATGTGATTATCAAGCGTGTTAACGTTTTGGCAGTCATTCGGAGATTTCCAACAATTTAATTTATCTAGAATTATAAAATAATTATGAAGTTATCGGCCATGTTCTGCAAAACGCAATCGCCTAAAATTACCGTTTTCAATTTCAAACCGCAACTGTATACTGAACGGTTCTGTTCTACTTAACTTAAATGCATTCTGAATAGATAACTAAATATGCATCGAATAAAAAACTTTCTTAAGAAAAATCATGCACTGTTTTTTGTTTGAAATTATATCTTCTAAGTTAATGGCAAGAACCATTTAAAATTTATTTGTTCAAGTGTTATTATGCTGAAACATATGTTTTATAAGCTCGAAGTTTATTTATTTATGTTTTGTTATTTCAAAACCTATGTTTTCATTGACGGATCAAAGCTGCACAAATGTGTTTTTAAACTGTAAGCGATATGAATACCCTGCGTTTTCCAGAACGTATGTATCAGTACGCCTCAATTCGAATCGGTCTGGCGAATCTCTAGTCTGCATTCCGTTTTGTTCTAAACTTTTACGGTCGTATAAAGTCTTCATTTCAACCGTAAATAAATAAACGAAATAATAGAGAAAGTCTTCCAATTTTGATATTTTTGGTTTTAAAAAGTAAACAAAACATGTATGTGGGTGCAAATAAGTGAATATTATCAGGGTTATTTTTTGTTCGCAAATATTTTGAAAAATATTTACATATGTACGAAATTACAGAATGTTTCTCAGGTCGAATATAAGAACATCATGAAAAAGCTGGCAAATTTGATGAAAACAAGAAGGGTGTATAAAAATTAAGAACGATATACATAAAAAAATGAAATAGTTCGATCATAAATATTTTTTAGTAATGTTCAAGTCTTTTTGCCGTTCCATATTAATCTGCTGTTTTTATTTAATTACACAGCAATGGTGAATTAAAAGTAATAAAATCACTTACATATGTACACATCTTCTAAAACTTCTTTATATCTTCTTATTTACTGATGTATTCATTTGAAAAAAATTTACAAAATATTTAGTTTTAGTTTTTTCAAGTATCAATAAAAAAATAGTTCTTTATTTTTACATTTTATTTTTATGTTCCTTTTTGGATTTTTCACAGCAAAAAAAACTGGCATTTTTTAATTTAAATGTGGATACATAATTTAGCTTCCTTTCAAACCTTAAATTTTAAAAATCCTATTCATAAATAAAAGATATGTTTGTGAACCTAGAAATAAAGGGTGTTTTTTAAGAGGTATAAAACTTTAATAAAAACTTTTATTTTGAAAAACATAGTTCTGTTCGATCACGGTCAGCATAATCGTCCCTCAGAGCAATTAATTCGATTAACGATGGAACGTTTTCGCACCACGTTGACTCTAAATGATAAATGACGTCTAATAGTGCGTACAGAAGAAGTGTACAGAAAGTCATCGAAAATTGGACGTCCAGGTTAGACTACGTCCGAGCTAGGTTCGGCGGGCACATGCCAGAAGCCATATTTAAGTTATAATGCTAGAAGGTTATCTTTCGAATAAATTAAATTTCAAGTCAATTTAAAAAATTCATCTTTGTTTTATTCCATTTCAAAGTTCAATGCCTCTATGAAAACACCTTTTCATCCATTATTTTTTGTTTTGTGATTATATCTGTTGGGTCAAAACATATACAGAATTTTTAAAATTAATTTTGTAATCTTTCTATTTAATGAATTAATCATTTTTAATCGTTGTTTTCTTCTTTTGCAATTCTTTTTACAAATAAAAACAGTTGAACATAAACATTTAAATTATGTGCCTGATTTTGCACACTATGGTTTAAAGTAAATAGACCTAACAGGATCACATTTTTTTGCGCAATTTTAATTTTAACAATTTTATTTTGAATAGTTTTATCTGCAATGAAACACGTGGTTTAAAAAAACATAAAATGCTAAATTCTAGTAATTTGTTAATCAATATACAAGTACTGCGTATAAGGAACTTTTCAATACCAAATGGGCATTGTTTCTTGAAATCGGGCTCAAGTTTTTTGAATTGATATTTTCTTACTTTTCAATTTTCTTTTACCAAAAAAAAGTTCATACATATGTACATATCCAAATACTATTTGCAAAATTCGAAAAACTCTATTTTTCGCCCTAGATTACTTTTAAGGAGAATAAATTGCAATTTCGAAGTAACTTCCACGTTGATGTTATACAGTTAAGGAAAAAACTCTACATACACCCCTTATTTTGTGTTGGTAAGATATTGGTAAGGCAAATTAATAAAACGTTTGCATTAATATTTAAAGTACCAAAAACAAAGTTTATTTACAAAATAAAAAGCTAATTAAGAGCATAACAGTAACAGGAATAACAAAAACAATAAAACTTCACGAGAAAAAAGTCTACATACAATATTTAATTTCTTTTAAATAAATAAAAGAAAACAATATATTTTTAATATTTTGTAGGACCACCTTGTCCTTCAATAACCGCCTGAAGACGACGTGGCATAAACCTCACCAAATTCTCCGTAATGCTGGGCGCAATTTCCGAGTTAGGACAGATTTCAGGGCTTCACGATTTCTGATATCATATTTGACCGTAGATTTTTCCAAAACGTCCCAAATATGCTCAACTGGATTGAGGTCTGGTGACTGGTTAGGTTTGCTGCATGATAAAGAAGCCAGTCTCGAGCAATATGCGCATTATGCTTGGGATCGTTGTCTTGTTGGAAAATTGGTTTCCCAGGCTCAAGCTTTTCACAGATGGCTTCAGATTTTGTTCCAATATAGTCTTATACTGATATCTGTCTATAACGCCTTCAACAAAAACCAATCGACCAACTCCAGATGCCGCCATAGCTCCCCACAGCATAACACTGCCCCCACCATGTTTTACAGTAGGTATAATATTTTTGGGATCAAGTGCAGTTTTGGGTTTTCGCCAAACCTAGTTTCGGCCGCCATTCCCTTACTTTCTATACATACTTTACACTCACCTTCATCGGTAAATATAACTTTCTTCTTTTAAAATCCATTCGTTTCTGTAAATAAAAGGCTTTTTGCGTGTTGTTATGGTTTTAAACCGCTAATTTTGGGCCACTTATTTTTGGATTTTTAGGACTTCTTTACCGATACTACTGACATCGCGTCTTTAAAGCTTGTTCGATCTTCCAGATCGTGGCTTGTTTTCGGTACAGTTAGTGTTTTGATTCTTTTTGACAATAGTTTGCACTGTAGAGCGACTTAATTTAACTATTTTAGCAATTTCCCCTTCATTTTCTTATTAATTTTAAGAGTGAACAATGCTGTATGTAGACTTTTTTCCCACCGATTTCTGTGTTTATCGCCAATAGTTTATAAATGATCAATATTTTCAAACTTTTTGTTTCTTCTAACATTCTTAACTATTAATGCCGTAAACTGATATCAAAATTACTTTTAATATTATCACTAATTCTGTAGAAGTTCAAAATAGTAGGGGGTATGTAGTTTTTTCCTTAACTGTATGTAACTAATGCTTACCAGCTATATTTTTTAATTCACTGATTGCTGTGTCACAAAATTCGCAGCCGTCGTTTTCCATTGCCATTGAATTCACCAACACAAAATGGTTTCCACGCACAGTGTACATATCAACACCAGTATTATTAAAATATGTTGCAAAACGGTTCACAAAATAATGATGCATTCTTAAAGCATACATACATACATACATATCTAATTGTAGTTAGAGGATAAAAAGCAGCTAAGCACATACATACATATGTTTGTAGGTATACACATACATACACACATATGTGCATAGAATTCTTTTAACGTCTATACATACTTATAATGAAAACCAATGTCATGATTGCCCACAGCACTTATGATTGGAACAGAGGGTGGTGTGTGAAAAAGGACATTAAATCTTCTTACATATTCGTTGAATTCATTATGGTTCACCATATCACCTTCATCAAACAGATCTCCCAAAACAAAAACTATATCAGGTCCCTGCAAATGCATGGCTGTTTGAAATGCTCGTTTCATATGCCATTCTCGATAAATTTTGTCCAACCAATGACCTTTTAAAGGACCCAACAAATGTGTGTCGGCAATTATCATAGCATGCAACGGTTTCAAGTTTTCATCTTCTGGATTTGAGTGAAGATATGGCCAATGACAATTATAAAGTGTAATGTAATCTCCCAAAAACTCACAAAATCCAGTTGATATTACTATCAAAACAAAGTAATTCCACAACATTTTTTATTTATTGCCAAGGCGAATTAAACTAGGTGGCAGCAAGGCGACATTAAGTACACAATAACAAAAACCACAGGCATTTTGTTTTTGTAAACTTTCGCCATCAATATCAAAATCTTAATTCGCTTTGGCTTTCCAGATGACAAAATCAACAAAATAATAAAAAATATACTACATACGAGCAAGATGGAGTTTATCATAAAAGTTAATGTAATCAATATAATAAAGAATTTGACATTTACTATTATTTCCTTAAGTTCATAAATTGTTCTTAATATATTGTGGTATTAATTTTCTTCTCTTTTTAAGGTGCTTTAAATGAATTAAACAATTATTCCAAATTCAAACACACACAAAACCACAACAAGTCAGTACTGGTCTAACAGACCATATTGTTCATCATCAACCGCATGAACAACCTCCGAAGCAAACAAACACATTCATACATACAAATAGTTGAACTTCTAAACAGCAACTGTTTTTGCAATGGTTTCCATGGACCGAATTATGGGTAGCACTTTTAGTAACAGCTTTACAATTGGTATGTACCAATGCAAAAGCAACTTCCAAAGACCACTGCTTTGAAAACGGCAGTGCACATAAAATTCTGTCATCAATTGAAAATTTGTATCATCAGCCGTTCAAATTATCACAGCGAAAACTAAAGCCAAGGTAAATAGCAAAATTTTAATTATATATGTGTGTATATTTGCAACAACTGACATACCTAAATACGAAATTCTGTTTTTACAGCTTTTTCTGTCTCTTTATGGGAAGGATTTTGCAAATGCTTAAGGCCAGCTAATAGTCACCTTGATCCTTAATGGAATACCGAAGATCCCAAAAAAAAAACACTGTATCGATTATGACAATGAATATGCTCTTGTTAATCAGCATATTAATGACAAAATGCCCGCCAAATCTAATGTCATCATGGGGAATTTAACAACCAATTTCGTACATGCCAAAGGGGAACATTTTAACATTGACATTTTAACGCAGTTGCATAGCAAATGCCAGGATGTGCACATCATTTTCAATTTTTCCTGTTTTGGAATAACATTTGATATGCTAGTAATCATGAACATTCATTTCACTGACTATGGTGTTAATTTTGTATTTTATTTTCTTTTAAAAAATGTTTCATTATAGTAATCACCTGTTAATTACAAAAGGACAACAAAAGACAAACTCGCAACAATAAAGACAAGAAACGGTGAAATGGGTGAACTAATAGAGAAAGGTAAGTGCATCAACAGCTCTTATAAATGTATACAGACTGTGGTATTAATTTTCTCTTTTTTTTTTTGGGGTGCTATAAATGGAAATAAGTTAAATTTGTTGCGGCTACAAATACAGCAGAAACAACAAAAACATTCAATTGCAAACTCACACACAAATCCACAAGCAAGTCAGTACTAGTCCAACAGCCCATATTGTTAATCACTAACAGAATCAACAATCTCCAACACAGCCTACTACATACAACACACATATTCATACATACAAATACTAGGCAACTCACGTTGTTGCTGCTACAATGGTTTCCAGGAACAGAAATATAAACATCACATTTCGAAACAATTGCAATGTAATTATTTTCCTTCCAGAGTTTCAAATTACAAGCATTAGTACGTACATATGTATTTAAATACTTAAAAGCTAATCTAAAATATACAGACAATTCTTCTTTGTATAAAATAATATTTTGTGTCCCTTAATTATATTAAAAAGTAACAGTTATTAAGTTAAGATAATAATATACATACATGTACATATATATAAACAAGAGCTCTTTGAATCTTTATGGGGGCCTTAATAGGTCCGATTTTGGCCCTAACAAGGACCGATTTCAGAAACAAAGGTCATCTCTTTTTTAATCAATATGTTGATTCTTAAAAGGACCGATTTTGGACGTAAAAAGGCAGAATAAATAAAATACAGCCTTTGTATCATATCACCAATATATAAATTTTTGGATTATGTATGTAAAAATTAAATTATATTTACTCATTTTGAATATTCTGTTCATTTAGTGGTTGTTCTACCTTCCTCTCAAGAAGATGATTCGGCTGCTTAACGAGAAACTTCTTGCCAGTTTTACCCACAAACATAAAAGTGATGTTGGTTTTAGTTCCTTACCACAAATCTAGCTTAATTTCCGCCTTTTAACAGCATCTTGTGTTAACTAAGGAACCACTACAAGACAGACACATTTTTGGCACTGAAATCACAAGAAAGTATATTTTATTAGTTACATGTTTTTACTTATATTTTTTCTTTTGTTTTCATTCATTTTTTCCACAACTAAAATTCGCACCATATACTAAATAATTTTTTTTTTTTGAAATGTCGCTAACATGTGTAAACAAAACAAAAAAAATTTTGACATTAACGTGGGGAAAAAATGTGGGAAAGCAAAAAATTGTCACCTGTCCTGTCAAAGTCACCTAGTATTGAATTCGCCTTGCATGCAACGACGGATTTGGTTGGCACAATGAGTACTTTTTTAACGTATATATACCTACCTATACCTATACATAGAAAATCTAAAACAAAAGTAAGAAAAAATTAACTGTCAAAGTACTCAACAGAACAACATTTGCAATGGAGTCGCATGAATTTCTAGAAGTTATTTTAATTATTATTTTGCTTAACATTTTTTACATTAATTTAGTTTCCACATCATTTAATTTTACAAATTCTGTGCTGCCGGAGCACTACGAAAAATAAAAACGTCACATGAACTAAATAAATACATATGTATATAAAATGAAAATGAACATATCCCATAATCTGTTTATATGTGATTTGATAATATATATAAAAAAAAATTAAAAATGCTTAAATTTAATCATTTGTACTTCGAAGCTAAAAAAGAATGTAAGAAATTATGACGTAAAACTTAATTTAAGATTAAAAAGATTATATTTTTATAAGTAATTAAATATATACATCAATTAAAATAAATAAATATATATATAATTATTAATTAATATAATATTTTTGCTGCATACATATGTTTTGTAAATATAAAATTTTTTTAACCTTTCATTATTTTGGAAGGTCCTAGGCCGAAATATATATATTACTTTGTCAGTGAAATAATATAATTAAATATATGTAACAATTGAAAAAAATGTACAAGTAGTTTTTGAGCTATATAATATTTTCGCTGTATGCATATGTTTTGTATATATAACTTTTTTAAGCCTTCATTATTTTGAGAGGTCCTAGGCCGAAATATACATTACCTTGTCAGTGAAATAATATAATGAAATAAAAATAAAGTGTTTTACGAGAAATATAATAAATAAAGTATTAAATCAAGTGATTTTCATAAAAATTGCAATTTTTCCTACGTTTAAATTATTTTCTATCTAACAATCATATCCACTCTATAAAAATTTGCAATTTTTTAATTTTTAAACTTTCAAGGGATTTTACTCTAGTAAAGATAGTTGATTAACTAATACGCTTGCTTTTAATGTCTTACCTCTCTTGCAACCCTGTAAAGAAGCTTATCATTCACAATAGTTTTTTTTCTCAGGCGTAAAAAATCATATGCACAAAGTAAAAAGGTTTTGTTATTGGATATTGTTTGTATTATGTAAAGAAAAAGAAACGTTTTATTATATGAAATTTCTGTCTCTTGCATTTTCATAGCAATTGCTTTTGTAGTAAAAATTGCTGTCGAGTCTGTTTATTAGTTCAGGAAAAATTTTATACTTTTTATGCAAAATGAACATTTTAAATAATTTTAATTTTCTAAACTCCATTTTATTGCACTTTGAAGTTTCAAAGTTAACAACGCTCCTTATGATATACAACTAGAGCTTGAGGATGTTAAAAATATTTTTTTTTTTAAATTAAACAGATATTTTGCAATATGTCACTTATAAAGAAAATAATCTAAACCAGATACGAGATAGAAGATGCTATTGAATTGTTGTCTAACCTCATTTGTGAGGCTGCACTGGTATCTACACCGATGAATGGACACGGTGTTAGAGTTTCCAACGAAATACGCTATTTGACTATAAATAAAAGAATACAAAAATTGCGCAGTAAAAAACTTTCAAGGAACATTTAGGAAACGTTTTCCAACCATTTAATTTAAATAGTCAGTTGCTAAAATAGGATATCTAGCAATTCCTTAATGTTGCATGCCAAATGAGCTAAATGTGTGACTCCTCACGAGGTTCAAAAAATCATCCTTAAGCTTAACAATAAAAAACTGTTTTCTATAATAAAATTTCTCCTAATATGATTAAATACAATAAACTTAATAAGCTCAATTCTAACTAAAAGTTATTAAAAGTTACTGTTGGAAAGTCTGCTTTCAATATTGGAATCACAAAACATTGTCCCAGAATATCAGTTTGGGCTGAGACATAAGAACGGTAAAGCAGAATTTTAGACACGAAAACACTATTGGAGTGCGGTATTCATGGATGTTGAATAAGCTTTTAATAGAGTGTGAGTTATTATACATACATATGTATGTATGTATGTAAAATAAAAAAGTCTTATCTCCTATTTATGTCGTTTTAAAGTCTTATTTACAGGAACAATTTTATGTTAGAGTCAAAAATGCATTATCTGAATTTGGTTGTATTCAGTCTGGCGTTCCACAAGGAAGTGTTTTAGGGCCAGTACTATTATGGTTTCGCAGGATTCTCTCTGAAGCTTCTAACATGCTATAAATCAATCCTAATAGAAGAATGGTTAAATAAATGGAATATTAAAGTAAATACTGAAAAGTCAGTTCAAGTAACGTTCACACTTAGAGAAAAATACTGTCTACCAGTTTCGGTTAACGGAGCAACTTTTCCGCAGTTATGCTTGTCATTGAAGCACTCCACAAAAATTGTTCTTATATTAACTCTTTTCTCCTCGTGATTTCAATCGGTGAGATCCATGCCACTTGTTGATATTTCTAACGCATCAAGTCTCCGAATTAATGTTCAATTTAGTATTGTGATATTTGTTGCTAACTCTGTAATATTGCTTAAAACGTCGATTAAAACACTGTTGGAGCCATAGAGAATATATTTTAGTTTTATATCACTCCACATACATATGTATGTAGCTTGCTTTCCAAATCTATATTTTTCAGACAGCAATAAATAGTTACAAACCAAAGAAATTTTATCTTTAATTGAAAGATATTGCTCTATTTAATTGATTCATCATCACAAAACAAGTGTCAGCAAATCAATGTTCACTGTATGAATAAAAGCCACAAGTTTGAATGTATGTATGTATGTATGTAAATTAAATTCACGTTAGTGATTTTTATAAAAAAAATTATTTTTTGGTTGCGTGGTTTTAGGCACACAACACGACTTTATTTATCTGAAGTAAAATTACAAGTGAGTTTATTTAATTTTAATCTAACTTAAGTTACCCTAACATTCAGCCGATCACGCCACCTCTTCATGTTGGTTGTCTGTATATTCGCCAGTCAGCAAACAACGTCAGCTTTATGTTGGCTCGTGTATTAGCCAGACGCGTAGTCAGCAATATCGATGGGAACAAAGCTACGTTGCTGTTGGAATGTGTTGTAACTGTAGACGCAACGTCCACTTTGTTAACGTGTGAACTGTTTTTATATTTTTGGAGATTTAAATGTTTTCTGTGTTAACTCCTCCCCTTCTAAGATCATACGTCCTCGTATGATAATTTTTCAAAAAAAAGGTAAGTTGTGAATTTTGCTTTTTCCTGAACCTCCCGTTGGCGGTGATGAAGGTTTCTTCTGTTTTAGGTAAACATTAATGTCCTCTGTTGTGCTTACTTCTTCTTACGGAGTTTGTGGTTTCTTGCTGGTTTCAGGAATTTTACGTTCTTTGATTATCTTATTACGATTTTGCCTTATGATCGAGATAATAATGATCAGTAGTAACACAGCTAATACTAATCCGATATTAATGGACAAATTAACTTTGTTCTCAATTTGTAGTTGTTGTATAATATGGGAATTGTTAACATTTAAAGCTTCCATCTTTCCAAGGTTATAACTTGTTCTTGAAAATTCACATTAACCGGCTGGAACAATGCAGGTAATGGCTTAGTAAAGGTAACCTGGGTTGTTGAATATGTTTGGTTACCTATCTGAACTGTAGAATTTAGATGATGAATCAAAAAGGTTCCGTTTAGCACAGTTGTTGAATTATCGATTGATATATTTCCTGCGAATTGGTTGAGTAGTATCATACTTTCGTCGATTTTTTCGACAAGAGCAACATGTTCGCCGTTGGTTGTTACGCACCGTGATGCGTAACTCTTCAGCAAATTAGGGATGCATTCAGATTCACTTAGATCTATGGTATTTTCTTTTTCGCAAATACTTAACTTATTGTAATTTCTACATTCATTTTTGATTCCATATATTTTACCATAACATTTCAATATATTTTTAAAATTTGTCTTGCTCACCACGTTCTTACTTTTTACAGGTCTAATTAAAAGGTTTTCGCAATTCTGTTTACTCGTTGTTGGGATATTTACAATATAAATTATTTCTTTATCATTTGAAGCTACTTTAACTTTGGAAAAATTTAACAGTTCGTCTATGTTACCAAATGGAATATTATCGTTGTTAAAAATATTTCTTAGAATCTCAATTTCAGAATTAGAAAAAATAAAAGATTTTCTATATTTGATTTGGCCCAATGAATTGCGTATTCAATGTTAGATAGTTCTTCCTTAACAATTTCTAACTTATATTTAAAATCTATTAAAGACTTTTCTTGAATTTTACTCTCTAACAATTTTGAAATATTATTCGTCATGATTGATAATTTGTTTACTTTATCTAGTGCCATTTGATTAATTATAACTTGGTTATTATTATTTTGCAAAACGTTATTAATTTTGTTCTCTATAACTTCGAAATCAGAATGGTCGGGATTACCGGCCAACCACTTCCATGCACTTCCAATAAAGTTAAGTGATCTCCTTGTCCTTGTCTTGGATCTAAGTCTGGTTAGACTGGATTTCATTTGGGATATGGTGTACGATAGGTAGGGTAGAATCGAGTTGTCAGTGTCATTATACATGCGAACTCCATCCTCAAGTTTCTGCACCAATTCCTCATATTGTCCCAAGTCAATCGTGTGAATCAATCTAAACACACTTGTTTGAATCTTCGCTGGACCGGTGTTTACAACGACTAATCTTGAATTGGAATAATCCATTATCTGAAACTCACCCATAACAGACCTGCAGGTTAGAAGTATCCTGAAAAAAAATTTAGTAGTGTTTAAGTTCAATTCGGTGCCGGGGTACGGTAGTCCAAAGATAGAGAGGAGAATTTCTAATTCCTGATGTGACTCTTATGGATCACACGGCCACTATTCGTGACAATTGTCGTATCCCTGTTTTCCTTCACTATTTCGGCTTTAAAGCGATTACTCAATTTCGTGCCCAATCTTTTGTTGTTTTTCACATATACCAATTGACCTGGCACATAGTTCTTAATAGGTAATTTTTTCCTGTTATGGTAAGCAAGATCCTGCTCCTGTTTCCGTTTCAATCTTTCGATGTTTGACAGTCTTGTTTTCTCATAATCCTGTGGGGAAAACTCGACTGTTCGTCCAAAATAAAGATCTACAGGCCTTTTCTTAGTAGTAGAATGAATTGAGTGATTATACTCATTTACCGATCTTTCCAGCAATTCATCAAAATCCCTCGATGTTCCATCTTCTTTCAGACATCTCATTAATTCAGCTAATGTGGAATGAAATCGTTCTATCTGTCCGTTTGATTCACTCCTATAAGAAGGTGTAGTAAAAACATTAATTTTTAAGTCGTTTTTCATCATAAACATGATCGATGTAGAATTTAATGAAGGTTCGTTGTCCATGACCACGTTCTTTGGTACTCCATAAAAAAACAGAAGTTCTCTTAGAGGCCTCCTAATATTTTCGTTAGATCTGCTTTGTAGTTTCCTGACTTGTGCGTATTTAGAGAATTTATCAATTGACGTTAATATTAATTTCTTGTCCGTGGAAAATATGTCGATATGAATAGTATGGCCTGGATATGTTGGAATTGGAGTTTCTCTAAGTACTGGAGCATTTGGATGTCGTTCATACTTGTTTTCTTACACGTGGAGCATAATTTTATGATTCTTTTAATTTTTCCATTCATTCCCGGGAAGTAATATTTTTCTAAAATCTGCACCTTGTTTTCCTTATCATTACGATGAGCTCTATTGTGTTCTTCGATTATTATGTTTTCCTGGTCGCTTTCCGATGTTATGTCCTCAACCACTATTTGTGTAAATCTGCATTTATAATTTGAAAAATTATCCTGGTATACTGTTTGAATTTTTCCCATTATAGGCTCGGGAGCTTTAATTCCATTTATCACGGATGGATTGAGATACCTTTTGAGAATATCTATAAGTTTTTGTTCGTTGTAACTGGTTTCCATAATTAAATGTCTGTGAAATCCTGGGAAAATAATCTTGAATTGATATGAAGGCATGTTGTCAGTACTAATAAATAATTGATTTTTAAATACATTTATAGGGGTTTCTACGCTATGTATTAAGCCCTGCGACGAACTTTCTGCACTGTGTTGAGTTATGGTCGATGAATCCGAATTATCTTGCGGAACATTTAATTCTGACTGATTCCTAGACAAAGCGTCGGCCACTACGTTCGTTTTACCGGGTTTATACCTCAATTCGTAATTGTATTCTTCAAGGATGCATTTCCATCTTTTCATCTTCGTGTTGTTATTACGGCTGCTAAGGGCATAAGTAAGCGGTTGTCCTGGCTCAATACAGCTCCTAGGGCGACATTGGATGCGTCGGTGGTTAACTGGAATTCTCTTTCAAAATCAGGATAAGACAGTATTACTTCCTGTGATACTAAAGCGTTTTCCAGCTCATCAAAGGATTGCTTTGCTTCTTTGTCGAGTATTATCGTTCTCTTACTCGATTCTGCTTTAGATATCATGCCTCCATCTCCCCGCAAGAGTTTGGTCAATGGTTTGGCGATATCCGCGTAACCTCTAATAAATCTCCTATAATATCCTGAAAGGCCAAGAAAGGATCGAAGTTCTTTTACGCTCGTTGGATAAGGGAATTCCACAATTGCGTCTACTTTTTTCGGATTCGCTTTAATTCCGTCACGAGAAACAATGAATCCGAGAAATTCAACTTCCTCCTTGAAAAACTCGCACTTATCCAATTGCACCTTCATATTTGCATTATTTAGTGTTCTAAAGATAGCATCTAAATGTTTAAAATGAGATTCCTCATCCTTACTGAAAATTATGATGTCATCAATATAGACATAACACATCTTCCCGATGTGTTCTCTAAGAATATCATCAAGTGCGCGTTGAAATATAGAAGGGGCATTTTTCAACCCAAAAGGTAACCGCAAAAATTCGTACTTCCCATTGTTGACTGAGAAAGCTGTTTTCTCAACATCTTCCTTTTTGAGGGGTATTTGGTGGAAACCACTCTTTAGGTCAACAACCGTGAAGTATTTGTTTCCCCCCAGATGTGAAAGCACATCATTTATATCAGGTATAGGGTATTTGTCTGGAATCGTTACAGTGTTAAGTTTTCTGAAATCTACAACAACCCTATACTTTTCCTTTCCCGATGCATCTTGTTTTTTTGGCACTATCCAGATTGGCGAGTTATGTGGAGAACGTGATGGCCTTATAATTCCATCCCTTAGCAATTTGCCGATTTCTTCCTCGACTACTCCTTTCAATGCCATAGGATAAGGGTAATTTCTAGAATAGGTTGGGATATCAGTTGAAGTGCGAATATACACCTTCGTGGTGTAGGTAAGTTTTTCATCTGGATCTGCAAATAAACTCTTATGGTGGTCTACAATCTTTTCCAGACCCTTTCTATGATTCTCCGACAGATGGTCCATCCTGTTAATTACAAAAGGACAACAAAAGACAAACTCGCAACAATAAAGACAAGAAACGGTGAAATGGGTGAACTAATAGAGAAAGGTAAGTGCATCAACAGCTCTTATAAATGTATACAGACTGTGGTATTAATTTTCTCTTTTTTTTTTGGGGTGCTATAAATGGAAATAAGTTAAATTTGTTGCGGCTACAAATACAGCAGAAACAACAAAAACATTCAATTGCAAACTCACACACAAATCCACAAGCAAGTCAGTACTAGTCCAACAGCCCATATCGTTAATCACTAACAGAATCAACAATCTCCAACACAGCCTACTACATACAACACACATATTCATACATACAAATACTAGGCAACTCACGTTGTTGCTGCTACAATGGTTTCCAGGAACAGAAATATAAACATCACATTTCGAAACAATTGCAATGTAATTATTTTCCTTCCAGAGTTTCAAATTACAAGCATTAGTACGTACATATGTATTTAAATACTTAAAAGCTAATCTAAAATATACAGACAATTCTTCTTTGTATAAAATAATATTTTGTGTCCCTTAATTATATTAAAAAGTAACAGTTATTAAGTTAAGATAATAATATACATACATGTACATATATATAAACAAGAGCTCTTTGAATCTTTATGGGGGCCTTAATAGGTCCGATTTTGGCCCTAACAAGGACCGATTTCAGAAACAAAGGTCATCTCTTTTTTAATCAATATGTTGATTCTTAAAAGGACCGATTTTGGACGTAAAAAGGCAGAATAAATAAAATACAGCCTTTGTATCATATCACCAATATATAAATTTTTGGATTATGTATGTAAAAATTAAATTATATTTACTCATTTTGAATATTCTGTTCATTTAGTGGTTGTTCTACCTTCCTCTCAAGAAGATGATTCGGCTGCTTAACGAGAAACTTCTTGCCAGTTTTACCCACAAACATAAAAGTGATGTTGGTTTTAGTTCCTTACCACAAATCTAGCTTAATTTCCGCCTTTTAACAGCATCTTGTGTTAACTAAGGAACCACTACAAGACAGACACATTTTTGGCACTGAAATCACAAGAAAGTATATTTTATTAGTTACATGTTTTTACTTATATTTTTTCTTTTGTTTTCATTCATTTTTTCCACAACTAAAATTCGCACCATATACTAAATAATTTTTTTTTTTTGAAATGTCGCTAACATGTGTAAACAAAACAAAAAAAATTTTGACATTAACGTGGGGAAAAAATGTGGGAAAGCAAAAAATTGTCACCTGTCCTGTCAAAGTCACCTAGTATTGAATTCGCCTTGCATGCAACGACGGATTTGGTTGGCACAATGAGTACTTTTTTAACGTATATATACCTACCTATACCTATACATAGAAAATCTAAAACAAAAGTAAGAAAAAATTAACTGTCAAAGTACTCAACAGAACAACATTTGCAATGGAGTCGCATGAATTTCTAGAAGTTATTTTAATTATTATTTTGCTTAACATTTTTTACATTAATTTAGTTTCCACATCATTTAATTTTACAAATTCTGTGCTGCCGGAGCACTACGAAAAATAAAAACATCACATGAACTAAATAAATACATATGTATATAAAATGAAAATGAACATATCCCATAATCTGTTTATATGTGATTTGATAATATATATAAAAAAAAATTAAAAATGCTTAAATTTAATCATTTGCACTTCGAAGCTAAAAAAGAATGTAAGAAATTATGACGTAAAACTTAATTTAAGATTAAAAAGATTATATTTTTATAAGTAATTAAATATATACATCAATTAAAATAAATAAATATATATATAATTATTAATTAATATAATATTTTTGCTGCATACATATGTTTTGTAAATATAAAATTTTTTTAACCTTTCATTATTTTGGAAGGTCCTAGGCCGAAATATATATATTACTTTGTCAGTGAAATAATATAATTAAATATATGTAACAATTGAAAAAAATGTACAAGTAGTTTTTGAGCTATATAATATTTTCGCTGTATGCATATGTTTTGTATATATAACTTTTTTAAGCCTTCATTATTTTGAGAGGTCCTAGGCCGAAATATACATTACCTTGTCAGTGAAATAATATAATGAAATAAAAATAAAGTGTTTTACGAGAAATATAATAAATAAAGTATTAAATCAAGTGATTTTCATAAAAATTGCAATTTTTCCTACGTTTAAATTATTTTCTATCTAACAATCATATCCACTCTATAAAAATTTGCAATTTTTTAATTTTTAAACTTTCAAGGGATTTTACTCTAGTAAAGATAGTTGATTAACTAATACGCTTGCTTTTAATGTCTTACCTCTCTTGCAACCCTGTAAAGAAGCTTATCATTCACAATAGTTTTTTTTCTCAGGCGTAAAAAATCATATGCACAAAGTAAAAAGGTTTTGTTATTGGATATTGTTTGTATTATGTAAAGAAAAAGAAACGTTTTATTATATGAAATTTCTGTCTCTTGCATTTTCATAGCAATTGCTTTTGTAGTAAAAATTGCTGTCGAGTCTGTTTATTAGTTCAGGAAAAATTTTATACTTTTTATGCAAAATGAACATTTTAAATAATTTTAATTTTCTAAACTCCATTTTATTGCACTTTGAAGTTTCAAAGTTAACAACGCTCCTTATGATATACAACTAGAGCTTGAGGATGTTAAAAATATTTTTTTTTTTAAATTAAACAGATATTTTGCAATATGTCACTTATAAAGAAAATAATCTAAACCAGATACGAGATAGAAGATGCTATTGAATTGTTGTCTAACCTCATTTGTGAGGCTGCACTGGTATCTACACCGATGAATGGACACGGTGTTAGAGTTTCCAACGAAATACGCTATTTGACTATAAATAAAAGAATACAAAAATTGCGCAGTAAAAAACTTTCAAGGAACATTTAGGAAACGTTTTCCAACCATTTAATTTAAATAGTCAGTTGCTAAAATAGGATATCTAGCAATTCCTTAATGTTGCATGCCAAATGAGCTAAATGTGTGACTCCTCACGAGGTTCAAAAAATCATCCTTAAGCTTAACAATAAAAAACTGTTTTCTATAATAAAATTTCTCCTAATATGATTAAATACAATAAACTTAATAAGCTCAATTCTAACTAAAAGTTATTAAAAGTTACTGTTGGAAAGTCTGCTTTCAATATTGGAATCACAAAACATTGTCCCAGAATATCAGTTTGGGCTGAGACATAAGAACGGTAAAGCAGAATTTTAGACACGAAAACACTATTGGAGTGCGGTATTCATGGATGTTGAATAAGCTTTTAATAGAGTGTGAGTTATTATACATACATATGTATGTATGTATGTAAAATAAAAAAGTCTTATCTCCTATTTATGTCGTTTTAAAGTCTTATTTACAGGAACAATTTTATGTTAGAGTCAAAAATGCATTATCTGAATTTGGTTGTATTCAGTCTGGCGTTCCACAAGGAAGTGTTTTAGGGCCAGTACTATTATGGTTTCGCAGGATTCTCTCTGAAGCTTCTAACATGCTATAAATCAATCCTAATAGAAGAATGGTTAAATAAATGGAATATTAAAGTAAATACTGAAAAGTCAGTTCAAGTAACGTTCACACTTAGAGAAAAATACTGTCTACCAGTTTCGGTTAACGGAGCAACTTTTCCGCAGTTATGCTTGTCATTGAAGCACTCCACAAAAATTGTTCTTATATTAACTCTTTTCTCCTCGTGATTTCAATCGGTGAGATCCATGCCACTTGTTGATATTTCTAACGCATCAAGTCTCCGAATTAATGTTCAATTTAGTATTGTGATATTTGTTGCTAACTCTGTAATATTGCTTAAAACGTCGATTAAAACACTGTTGGAGCCATAGAGAATATATTTTAGTTTTATATCACTCCACATACATATGTATGTAGCTTGCTTGCCAAATCTATATTTTTCAGACAGCAATAAATAGTTACAAACCAAAGAAATTTTATCTTTAATTGAAAGATATTGCTCTATTTAATTGATTCATCATCACAAAACAAGTGTCAGCAAATCAATGTTCACTGTATGAATAAAAGCCACAAGTTTGAATGTATGTATGTATGTATGTAAATTAAATTCACGTTAGTGATTTTTATAAAAAAAATTATTTTTTGGTTGCGTGGTTTTAGGCACACAACACGACTTTATTTATCTGAAGTAAAATTACAAGTGAGTTTATTTAATTTTAATCTAACTTAAGTTACCCTAACATTCAGCCGATCACGCCACCTCTTCATGTTGGTTGTCTGTATATTCGCCAGTCAGCAAACAACGTCAGCTTTATGTTGGCTCGTGTATTAGCCAGACGCGTAGTCAGCAATATCGATGGGAACAAAGCTACGTTGCTGTTGGAATGTGTTGTAACTGTAGACGCAACGTCCACTTTGTTAACGTGTGAACTGTTTTTATATTTTTGGAGATTTAAATGTTTTCTGTGTTAACTCCTCCCCTTCTAAGATCATACGTCCTCGTATGATAATTTTTCAAAAAAAAGGTAAGTTGTGAATTTTGCTTTTTCCTGAACCTCCCGTTGGCGGTGATGAAGGTTTCTTCTGTTTTAGGTAAACATTAATGTCCTCTGTTGTGCTTACTTCTTCTTACGGAGTTTGTGGTTTCTTGCTGGTTTCAGGAATTTTACGTTCTTTGATTATCTTATTACGATTTTGCCTTATGATCGAGATAATAATGATCAGTAGAACACAGCTAATACTAATCCGATATTAATGGACAAATTAACTTTGTTCTCAATTTGTAGTTGTTGTATAATATGGGAATTGTTAACATTTAAAGCTTCCATCTTTCCAAGGTTATAACTTGTTCTTGAAAATTCACATTAACCGGCTGGAACAATGCAGGTAATGGCTTAGTAAAGGTAACCTGGGTTGTTGAATATGTTTGGTTACCTATCTGAACTGTAGAATTTAGATGATGAATCAAAAAGGTTCCGTTTAGCACAGTTGTTGAATTATCGATTGATATATTTCCTGCGAATTGGTTGAGTAGTATCATACTTTCGTCGATTTTTTCGACAAGAGCAACATGTTCGCCGTTGGTTGTTACGCACCGTGATGCGTAACTCTTCAGCAAATTAGGGATGCATTCAGATTCACTTAGATCTATGGTATTTTCTTTTTCGCAAATACTTAACTTATTGTAATTTCTACATTCATTTTTGATTCCATATATTTTACCATAACATTTCAATATATTTTTAAAATTTGTCTTGCTCACCACGTTCTTACTTTTTACAGGTCTAATTAAAAGGTTTTCGCAATTCTGTTTACTCGTTGTTGGGATATTTACAATATAAATTATTTCTTTATCATTTGAAGCTACTTTAACTTTGGAAAAATTTAACAGTTCGTCTATGTTACCAAATGGAATATTATCGTTGTTAAAAATATTTCTTAGAATCTCAATTTCAGAATTAGAAAAAATAAAAGATTTTCTATATTTGATTTGGCCCAATGAATTGCGTATTCAATGTTAGATAGTTCTTCCTTAACAATTTCTAACTTATATTTAAAATCTATTAAAGACTTTTCTTGAATTTTACTCTCTAACAATTTTGAAATATTATTCGTCGTGATTGATAATTTGTTTACTTTATCTAGTGCCATTTGATTAATTATAACTTGGTTATTATTATTTTGCAAAACGTTATTAATTTTGTTCTCTATAACTTCGAAATCAGAATGGTCGGGATTACCGGCCAACCACTTCCATGCACTTCCAATAAAGTTAAGTGATCTCCTTGTCCTTGTCTTGGATCTAAGTCTGGTTAGACTGGATTTCATTTGGGATATGGTGTACGATAGGTAGGGTAGAATCGAGTTGTCAGTGTCATTATACATGCGAACTCCATCCTCAAGTTTCTGCACCAATTCCTCATATTGTCCCAAGTCAATCGTGTGAATCAATCTAAACACACTTGTTTGAATCTTCGCTGGACCGGTGTTTACAACGACTAATCTTGAATTGGAATAATCCATTATCTGAAACTCACCCATAACAGACCTGCAGGTTAGAAGTATCCTGAAAAAAAAATTTAGTAGTGTTTAAGTTCAATTCGGTGCCGGGGTACGGTAGTCCAAAGATAGAGAGGAGAATTTCTAATTCCTGATGTGACTCTTATGGATCACACGGCCACTATTCGTGACAATTGTCGTATCCCTGTTTTCCTTCACTATTTCGGCTTTAAAGCGATTACTCAATTTCGTGCCCAATCTTTTGTTGTTTTTCACATATACCAATTGACCTGGCACATAGTTCTTAATAGGTAATTTTTTCCTGTTATGGTAAGCAAGATCCTGCTCCTGTTTCCGTTTCAATCTTTCGATGTTTGACAGTCTTGTTTTCTCATAATCCTGTGGGGAAAACTCGACTGTTCGTCCAAAATAAAGATCTACAGGCCTTTTCTTAGTAGTAGAATGAATTGAGTGATTATACTCATTTACCGATCTTTCCAGCAATTCATCAAAATCCCTCGATGTTCCATCTTCTTTCAGACATCTCATTAATTCAGCTAATGTGGAATGAAATCGTTCTATCTGTCCGTTTGATTCACTCCTATAAGAAGGTGTAGTAAAAACATTAATTTTTAAGTCGTTTTTCATCATAAACATGATCGATGTAGAATTTAATGAAGGTTCGTTGTCCATGACCACGTTCTTTGGTACTCCATAAAAAAACAGAAGTTCTCTTAGAGGCCTCCTAATATTTTCGTTAGATCTGCTTTGTAGTTTCCTGACTTGTGCGTATTTAGAGAATTTATCAATTGACGTTAATATTAATTTCTTGTCCGTGGAAAATATGTCGATATGAATAGTATGGCCTGGATATGTTGGAATTGGAGTTTCTCTAAGTACTGGAGCATTTGGATGTCGTTCATACTTGTTTTCTTACACGTGGAGCATCATTTTATGATTCTTTTAATTTTTCCATTCATTCCCGGGAAGTAATATTTTTCTAAAATCTGCACCTTGTTTTCCTTATCATTACGATGAGCTCTATTGTGTTCTTCGATTATTATGTTTTCCTGGTCGCTTTCCGATGTTATGTCCTCAACCACTATTTGTGTAAATCTGCATTTATAATTTGAAAAATTATCCTGGTATACAGTTTGAATTTTTCCCATTATAGGCTCGGGAGCTTTAATTCCATTTATCACGGATGGATTGAGATACCTTTTGAGAATATCTATAAGTTTTTGTTCGTTGTAACTGGTTTCCATAATTAAATGTCTGTGAAATCCTGGGAAAATAATCTTGAATTGATATGAAGGCATGTTGTCAGTACTAATAAATAATTGATTTTTAAATACATTTATAGGGGTTTCTACGCTATGTATTAAGCCCTGCGACGAACTTTCTGCACTGTGTTGAGTTATGGTCGATGAATCCGAATTATCTTGCAGAACATTTAATTCTGACTGATTCCTAGACAAAGCGTCGGCCACTACGTTCGTTTTACCGGGTTTATACCTCAATTCGTAATTGTATTCTTCAAGGATGCATTTCCATCTTTTCATCTTCGTGTTGTTATTACGGCTGCTAAGGGCATAAGTAAGCGGTTGTCCTGGCTCAATACAGCTCCTAGGGCGACATTGGATGCGTCGGTGGTTAACTGGAATTCTCTTTCAAAATCAGGATAAGACAGTATTACTTCCTGTGATACTAAAGCGTTTTCCAGCTCATCAAAGGATTGCTTTGCTTCTTTGTCGAGTATTATCGTTCTCTTACTCGATTCTGCTTTAGATATCATGCCTCCATCTCCCCGCAAGAGTTTGGTCAATGGTTTGGCGATATCCGCGTAACCTCTAATAAATCTCCTATAATATCCTGAAAGGCCAAGAAAGGATCGAAGTTCTTTTACGCTCGTTGGATAAGGGAATTCCACAATTGCGTCTACTTTTTTCGGATTCGCTTTAATTCCGTCACGAGAAACAATGAATCCGAGAAATTCAACTTCCTCCTTGAAAAACTCGCACTTATCCAATTGCACCTTCATATTTGCATTATTTAGTGTTCTAAAGATAGCATCTAAATGTTTAAAATGAGATTCCTCATCCTTACTGAAAATTATGATGTCATCAATATAGACATAACACATCTTCCCGATGTGTTCTCTAAGAATATCATCAAGTGCGCGTTGAAATATAGAAGGGGCATTTTTCAACCCAAAAGGTAACCGCAAAAATTCGTACTTCCCATTGTTGACTGAGAAAGCTGTTTTCTCAACATCTTCCTTTTTGAGGGGTATTTGGTGGAAACCACTCTTTAGGTCAACAACCGTGAAGTATTTGTTTCCCCCCAGATGTGAAAGCACATCATTTATATCAGGTATAGGGTATTTGTCTGGAATCGTTACAGTGTTAAGTTTTCTGAAATCTACAACAACCCTATACTTTTCCTTTCCCGATGCATCTTGTTTTTTTGGCACTATCCAGATTGGCGAGTTATGTGGAGAACGTGATGGCCTTATAATTCCATCCCTTAGCAATTTGCCGATTTCTTCCTCGACTACTCCTTTCAATGCCATAAGATAAGGGTAATTTCTAGAATAGGTTGGGATATCAGTTGAAGTGCGAATATACACCTTCGTGGTGTAGGTAAGTTTTTCATCTGGATCTGCAAATAAACTCTTATGGTGGTCTACAATCTTTTCCAGACCCTTTCTATGATTCTCCGACAGATGGTCCATCCTGATCTCGATGTTGTTAACGTCCTGAGAAACACATTGGTATAATATAATCCTTCTTCCTCCCTTGATTGTAAAGTAATTCTCTGAGGTATAGATGACAGCCGATAATTCCTTGAGACTATCGTGACCTAGTATTCCATCGAAGGACTTAAGCTCCGGTAAAATAAAAAAATTTATGGGGATATCATTGATACCAAACATATTTAAAAAGGTGTGATGAGTTATTTCCAGGTTCCCCGCAACTGATTTTGCACTGAATTTTTTTGTATTAGGTATGTGTTTTGTAGTTAAATTATTTTTTATATAATTTTTGTTACTGCCTGTATCCAAAAGAAATCTTAGTATCTGCCCGTTCCTCGTTTTAAACTTAAAGTATGGTAACGAGGAACAATTTAATCTAAAAAATTGGCTTCATATTGAATTTCCTCAAGTGGGTTCTCTTCATTTTCGAGTGCAGCTGCTTCTTCGGGAATATGTTGGAAGTATTCCTGAACATAATCAGGTTCTCCGTTTTCTGGCTGCTGATTTACCTCGCTTCCCTCTGGTGGATATCCACAATCGAATAGTTCCTCTGGCGTATAGTTAGTATTTATGTGAAAGTTCCTCTGCAATTTATTAACTGGACCTTGGAAAGAGGCCGTTGTTTGTCTTTTAAAAGCCGTATTATCCTGCGGTCTATTGATATAATTAACTTGACGTGTTTGGATCGATTGGTCTATATCCATTGGCTCCACTCTAGTTTGTCTTTGAATATTAGGGGTTCGGTTCCAGTATTGTGTCTGATTCTGTTGATTCGGAGGCCTACCCCGATCAAATTGGGGTTTCGGTCCTAAATTTTGATAGACAGTAGGACTCACGTTTTGGTAGTGATAATTTGGTTTGAAATTCGGATTATTATTATAACGAGGCGGTAGTGGTGGTCTGCTAGACATCACTCCACTGGCATGAGCAAGTTCAGAATAAAATTTCCCATTACCTAGAGATGACCTTGCTGTGCCAATTCCATCCTTATACCCATTTGCTCTGGGTATTCGGCCATTAGCATAGTTCGCTCTGAATGTCATATTGTCTAGCTTAAGACAAATATGCAATGCCTGGGGCAAGGAGTTCGGTTCACGGATACTTAATAATCTTGGGAGGTCTCCGTTGAGACCTCTAATGAAGGTATCTAGTGCCTTCTCACGGTAAGTATTCGTCATTGTGTGGAGGCTGCTCTCTTCCAAATCTAAACAAGAAACTTTATCAAGGATTAGCGACAGGTGCTGGTACACGGTTTGGTAGAACTCCGTTATCGTTCTATTTCCCTGACACAGACTAGTCATTTGATACTCCAACGTGCCTATGTCACGTTTGTCAGAATAGTGCATCATAAGGCACTTCTTCATTTTGGGCCAATCCAGAGGAGTCCTGTACGACTCCAGGGCTGCGTCAGCTTCCCCAATAACTTTTGTGCGAATAGTATGCAAGATTGCATAGTATCGCCCAGTTCCCTGCACAGACTCGTATAGACCTAAAACTCTATCAACGGATTTCCTCCAAAAATTGAATTCCCCCTGTTTGCCGAAGAACCCTCTTAGAGATTTTACTATATCAGGAACCTTGTCCAGTTCCTCTAATCTAGTCGTAGCTGAAACTATGGGGTGGTCTGCCCCCTCTTCCGATAAAAGATCGGTGGGTGGCCTAAGAGCCTCATTTATCATCGAAGCTATTTGCTCCCTCTGAGTCGCAGTCAAGCCCCCTGTAGCTGCTGTTCCGCCACCTGATTGTGACTTCTGCCCAATCTCTCGGTTAATTGTTTCATGGTTTCATCTGGCATGGTAAATGATAGGGACGGATTTCACTCTCGAGGACCGATTTGCAAAATTCTGAATACTAGAGAACTTATAACTGAATAGGCAATCAAACAATAACCAACTTTTTGAAAAATTAAAACTCAAGAAAAACCGGTACAAATAAAAATTTAAGCAAATTTCTTATGACTAATAAGTCAAATGAAAATAAAATAAAAACATCAAATTTCGAATTTAGGGTTTTAATTTAGAAAACTGTTATAGTTTAAAGTAAAAATAAGGACACTTACACTAAAAATGTTGTCAGCATCTTTGTGAGTTCTGGAAGCTGGTGTTGAGTTGAGTGTTGCATACAAATGGTGAGTTGAATGTTGATGTGGGGAGCTGATGCTGGAATTGTCTTGTTTCACTGCTCCTTTTGAAATTTTCACTTTACTCTGGTTTCTTTCACATTTAAACGTTCAAAACTTTGAAATTCCTATTAATGATAACTGATATTTCAATTTGTCTCAATATTTTTTTTTGAGGTGTTCACTTTTTTTCAGTTGTTTATTTTCTTTTCTTCTTCTCTTCTTCTCTTCTTCACATTAAATTTTCTATTATAAGGTCAACAAAAGTGTTTTCTTTATAAATATATTATTTATCTTCCTTTATTTTCTAACTAAAATTTCTTTTATACCTTTAAAAATTTTTTTTTTTATTATTTCACTTAACTTTCCTTTAAAATCCCTTTTTATATGTTCACAGTTTATTTTAGCTTTCAGTTACGTTAAAAAAAAAATTTTATTTTATTAGCGTTTATAATAAATTTTAACTTCTTTATTTATTTATTTTTTGATTCTTTAAATTTATTATTATCGTTAAAAATTTTTATTTTTCCACGTTCACGATTTATTTTAGTTTCTAATTATTTTATTCTTTCACAATTCTTTCTTGACTTTTGTTCTGTATGTTCTTTTTATTTTTCATATATTGCTAGATTTTCACTTTACTTTTTTGTTTAAAATTAATGTTTATTATAATTTTCCGTGTTACCGGGCTTAGCAGGCTTTGACATAACGTCAATCCGTTTTGTCCTTACAAGGCTTACTGAGGGGCCTGCCAAGGCTTGACCGTAATTTTACTTTTCGACAAAACCTCCTTAACGTTCGGAAGGAGGTCCCTGCTCGGGCGCCAATTAAATTCACGTTAGTGATTTTTATAAAAAAAATTATTTTTTGGTTGTGTGGTTTTGGGCACACAACACGACTTTATTTATCTGAAGTAAAATTACAAGTGAGTTTATTTAATTTTAATCTAACTTAAGTTACCCTAACATTCAGCCGATCACGCCACCTCTTCATGTTGGTTGTCTGTATATTCGCCAGTCAGCAAACAACGTCAGCTTTATGTTGGCTCGTGTATTAGCCAGACGCGTAGTCAGCAATATTGATGGGAACAAAGCTACGTTGCTGTTGGAATGTGTTGTAACTGTAGACGCAACGTCCGCTTTGTTAACGTGTGAACTGTTTTTATATTTTTGGAGATTTAAATGTTTTCTGTGTTAACTTGTACATATGTATATATGTACATATATACACTTCACCGTGTTTTACCAACCGATTTAAGCTTGCTGCTCACAAGATAAGTCATGGAGAGGACTGTGCTGCATTTTATAAATGTTTGTTGGTTGGGACAAAGTGTGTATATAAAAAAAGTTGCAAAAGTTCCGTTAGATGAAAAATATGAACTATTTTTACGTTACTTGAATAGGTGCACATTGCAAAAAATGACTACAAGACTGCAATAAAAAAAACATGAAAATATAATTTCGTTCATTAATTTTTTTTTTTAATTTTTAATAATGTGTACTTCCGGCTTTTCACAAAATTGTCTGATAAATTCTCTTAGGAAGGGAGTTATAGAGTTGCGCTAAATATTGTAAGGAAATTTGCGACCATGCCGATTTTATTGCAGCAGTTAATGATTCTCGGTCATCATATTGCCGCCTACACTCGTACACTTTCCGCACGCGTTTTTCATTACGTTTAAATCTGAGGAGTATGGTGCCCACGGCAGCAATTCAACATTTTGCTCGTTAATCCACTCTTTAATAATCCTTGCCGCATGGATAGGAGCATTATCCTGTTGGAAAGTCCATGGGATGGGTCCAAACAAGTCTTGTAACCTTGGAAACGCAGTTTACAGAATAGACTGATACTTATTTGCTGTCATTTTCGTGGTTTGAAATTCCAAATCTGGTACTCCATAATATTTTATCGCACCCCAGACCATAACACCAGTTTCTCGACTATGGTGACGGTCTAAAAACCGTTCTTCTTTCCTCAAATCATGAAAATAGTAGTTAAACCAATCAGGTCCATCAAAACACAATTTGTTCATCTGAGAAAACTACTTTATTCCACTCACTCTTCCAAATCATGTGCTCTTTGCAAAAATTCAACGTCAATTCTGCAGTTTAATTCGTTTTAAGTGTTTTGCTGCTTTATTATCCTTCTAATCGTATAAATACTAGCTCTGGCTCCACTCTTTTCTTTGATTTTTGCAGCAGAGTCACTTGAGTTGGAAGCTATTCTTAGAATATTTTGGCTTCGCGTTGTGGCCATTGTCTGTCTTCCCTTCATGTTTTTGCCGTATTTCTCTTTATTGCTTAAATAATTCCACATGATGTTAGCCCTTTTATTGACTTTTATAGAAATTTCACAACCGCACAGATCTTGAACAATTTTTGCCTTCTCTTCCATTGTAAATTACATACCACGACCCATTTTGAACTAAGAATCTTTAGCAAACTATTTAGTTAAACAAAATGTAATTAAAAATTAACACAAATGACCATACAAAGACTTTTAAATCAATGCACCTATTCAAGTGACGCAAAAATAGTTAATATTTTTCTTCACAAAGTATAAAAATCTAACAGAACTTTTGCAACTTTCTTTGTTTATACACTTTATCCCAACCCTCAAACCTTAAAAAAGTACAGCATAGTCCTCTCCACGAATTATCTTTAGAGCAGCAAGCTTAAATCGGTTGCTAAAACACTGCACCTATTCATGTGAAGTGTATGCATTAAGGAAAGGGCAACACGAGACTAAAATCAAGTATGAATATTTATGACATTAATATGCACACATAATAACAACAGCAAAACATTCTATATATAAAATCAAAACACCAATATTAGAAGCAAAGCCGGGATAAAACAAAACGGCATAAATTAAAACGAGCAGCGTGCCGCTTAATAGAGGTCCGGATAATCGAGATTTAACTGCAAGTATAAACACTGTAGTATGAAAAAAAAAAATAAATTATTGATTGCTTTTCCACAATACAATAAACAATTTCTTTAAAAAAATTAATTTGTTTGTCGATGTTTTTGTCTCAATCTGTGATAATTATTTTGACGATTTGCTCCCCATAAATTGAATGATTAATTAATTAATTAATTTTAACACTAATGCTAATGGGTATAAGACACCTTCTCTTAGTAAATAGTACATATTGTGTTTTAAGCAAACATACTCTAGATTCTACGAGTACTTTGTTTCATATTTGCGTAACTAGACGGTTTAATGCAAAGGCTATCAATTTAAAAATATTGAATATTTCATTTAAGCTTAGACTAATATTTTATCGCAATTTTACGCAAATGTAATATTTTTAAAAAATAGTTTTTTACCGCAACCCAACATGTAATTTTATATATCATTGAAACTCGTGCCACAAGTTACATGTACAAAATTTAACCAAAGAAAAAGAAACATTTTCCTTGGTCTTATCACTTCTATGTTTATTGGATAAAATCTAAATGTACACAGTAGTTTTATTCTAGTTGGAGCGAACGTTGGTCGCAGCTACTGCGGTCAGCGATTACTCATGATTCGTATTTCATAATATTCTCTTAAAGCAAAATGAGTTCACAACCAATCTAAATTGAATTCTTTGTTTCAAACAAAAAGAAGTCAATTATGATTACCTTGCAAATTCTAAAGAAAATCAATTTGAATTGTGCTTACGTTGCAAATAGTTATTCGTAAACAAAAATATTCTAAGCAAAATAAATTTGAACTTCAAGTTTCCAAATTATGAAAGATTCAAATTAAAAGAAATCAATGAGTGATTTATTAGCAAAAATATTTATTCGTTAGCATATACATATGTACATATGTATGTAAATAAAAAGAATTCATATTACTACAGGGTGCATATTCATAATAGTGTCATTAGGTTAAACTTACAAGTAAATGTATTGATATTAAATTAAATTAAACGTTTAATTTAAATTGGTGCATTTCACAAGACATAATATTTCCAAAGCAGCTAATCACCATTCTACCGTAATGTTAACAATAACTTGAATCATACAAAATTTATTGATCAGTACACATGCGTATAAATGAAAATGTTTACAAAATAATGTAATACATTTTAAATTTTTAAATAAAATTTAATAAATTAAAAGACAGACTGATTTGACCGCTAACATTGATCATAACACGTTTTTTTTTTAAAGCGCTTGAAGGTCGGAATAAAAGTAAGGCAGTTGGTAGGTTCCTAGTGTACGAATAAAAGGCTCCAGTGATATGAACCGCGTTCAGAAAAAAATATATTTATGTGCAATTGTTAAGAACAAGTTTGGTGCAATGAAAACTAAAAAGCAAAATTTTTTAAGCCAACAACACCAAGGCACGAAAAGTATAACATTTATTTCATCTACACGACGCCAAGTTAGAGAAGGTAGCGGTACGAACCATTTTCTGCAGGATGATACAAGGACGAATGCAATTATTAACATCCCAGAACCAGATAATTGGTGATTAATTAAGGCTACTCTGAAGTTACGACATCGATCTAATGTGGAACTTCACTGGAAGTGAACTAACAAGACATTAAATATAATTCGGACGAAGTGACAGTATATTATACAGGCAACCACTAAGCAATATGGACAGTATATTAATAAATACTATAAAGGGGTTTATTATTAAACATTTGCAACGAAGGAAATTTAAGCAAATCTTAAAAATAATGACTAGTAGATGGTTTGAAGATGGTTGCATCCGACCCGAATGTGTGGACCAGTAGGTATCAAGACAAATGCCAAAGATTTAATAATGTGGATGAAGAAAATATGAATCAAAACAGATTTATTAGTTCACTTCAAGAAAGGCAATGCGATCGAAATCATGACTAAGAAAAATAAATAATTCAGAGCATTACAGACGAAATAATAATTTCAATGACGGAGGGCTTAACAATTTTAATCAATATACAAATTCGGCTAATATTCAAAGATCACCGTCAGAAAACGCTTTTAGGAAAGGTAATATTCAATTAAATATAAGTAGACTTCAATTGGTAGGGCACCCTATCAGTCAAACAATCGCAAAACAGAAGTAGTGAATAAATGTATTTTTTGTATGAAACAGGCTCAGAATAACTACCCAAGATAGAATTAGTAGTATAAGTTATAATGCGCTAGTTAATTCCTTATTTAAAGAATGAGACAAATAAATATATTTTCTCTTTGTCACTCCACTGAAAATGTGCGCTTCTTTATTTAATCTATTCTTAAGACTAATTACAACGAATTGCTTAACATATATTTATATTATTTGAATGTTTTTGTTCTTATACATATGTATCCCAAGTCTAAGTTTTATCTCAAAACATGTTTTCCACTTATTCTTTATTTGGTTTGCAAGTACCTTTATTATCAGTAAAAAATATATTTTGAGTTTCCTTTGTCTGTTAGTTGTTTCGTTTTATGGTTAGTTATAAAAGTGGTCATTGTAAGTGTGGTCTTTTTGTTATCTATGTATGTATTTATTAGCTCATGTATATAATGTTTGTTTAGGATTAAATCTTATCTCTAGTTTAATGTGAATAAACATAAGTATTTTGAGAATTGTTTTATTGAAGTTAAAGCTCACCAATCGATTTGACTAAAAAAATATGATAAGGCGTGACCAACTGCGCCGATTAATAAAATTGATAAGGATTTAATTAATAGCGGAATTTATTCAAACAATTATACAATTATGTTACTACTTAGATATTATAATTAATCAAGACCGTTCCGGGTAAGCGCGTAAACAAGACTGCCGAATTATGGCCAAACAAGTTGCCTGGTTGATGGCTGGATCAAGTTGCACCTGCATGTGCTAGTAGGCAGACGCTGATCCAGCAAAATTGTTTTCCCATGCAGCTGTCTAATGAGACTGGACGCGCGAGTTAAGTATATAAAACCAAACACTAACACTTACATTAGGAACGACCCTATAGACGAATTTATTGCAAATATAATTAAAGACAAAGTGTAATATTAAACCCATTTCCGATTTATTTAAAGAAATTATGATTAAATCCATAAATCGAAACTATTTTTCGGTCGCAATTCCAAGAATTGCAACCGTAATTTGCCAATAGTTATTAACAATATAATTAATACAAAATAAATGTAAAATTTCTTAATTGTTTTTCGGTCGCAATTCCAAGAATTGCAACCGTCCCAATTTAATATAAAAGAATTAACTTCATTAATAAATTAAAGCACTAAATGCAGAAATGTAACAAAGTATATTTTTCGGTCGCAATTCTGAGAATTGCAACCGTCCAAAATTTACTAACTTTTCACTAAGAAAGCAATTTGCAATAGATATTGTCAAATAAGCATTTCCGTTCCCAAACGAAAATGCAATATTCAATAAACTTATTAACAAATAATACAATAACTTTAATATATAAGAAAACCTTGTAATTAGGATAAGTCAGTCTTGTTTCTCCCATTCGGTCAAGAAGTTGCCAAGCTTCAAATTAAATAAAATAAATAAATAAAATTAATAAACAAAAAAAACAATTTAGTTTTTTTTTAATAAAAACCGCGACACGGTTACGAAATTGGCGCAGTCGGTAGGATCCAAAGTCAGTAGACAGGATCCAGTGATCGAACAAACGAATATCCTTAATAATAAAAATAAATGAATCTAGTGAATCCTAGAAGATTATAAAATAATAACACTAAATAAATTAATTCAGTGAACATTAAAAGTAGTGGTCACAATTAATTAGAACGCTTAATTCAGTGGACATTAAAAAACAGTGGACACAATCAAGCAAATTAAAAATAATAAGAATATTAGTGCAGTGAACACTTAGCACAGTGGACACCATTAGTTGAAATTGAAAAATAAAAATCAGTGGACACAATTAAGATACAAAACTTAATTTAGTTGAAATTGAAAAATAAAAATCAGTGGACACCAATAAATAAAAGGCAAGCTGTATTCAAAAAGGCAACAAGCATACGACCAACAACGAAGAATGGAGGAACAGTCTCACATCACATCTGTGAACGTGGCCGAAGAATTGGCCATAAAAAACCAACAACTGGAGCAATTACGCCAAGCGTATATAAATTTGCAACAACAAAATGAACAGTTACAACAACAACGAAACCAACAGCAACAGCAAGAACAACCATTAAACCAATCCAACCTTATGAGGGACAACATTTTTAAGATGGTAAATCATCTGCCAACCTTTACTGGAACAGGGGAGGTGACTATAAATAGTTTCTTCAGCAGCACCGAGTATTTGCTTTCGACAATTTCGGACGAAAATCTTAAAAAAGAAGTGGTCCGACTAATATTCTATAAAGTCATCCAAGGACAAGCCAAGGACATCATCATCAATATACCTACACCAGACAATTGGAACGTAATAAAGGAGACACTAAAATTAAGGTACCGACCCAACGTGGAACCACACCATCTATATAAAATAATAGCCAACTTAAAGGTACACTCGGTAAGCGAACTTATAATAGAGTTACAAAACATTAAGTATAAATCAGACGAGTTAATCATATATTACCAGGACGATCATTACATTGACTTATCGAACATAGATAGCCTTTTAGTCAATACCGTGAAGGAAATGACTCAAGGTGTATTGTTGGACAAAATTTATGAGGTGGACAATATTAATGACATACTTAGAATTTTGACGAGAAGAAGGTTCGAAGATGCCTGCATTAGGCAAGAATATAGGAAATTCAAAAATACTAAATACGATTCAAATATGAACCAAAGCTACAAGAATAAACATAATAATTATACGCAAGAACGTATAGAAAACTACAATCGTAATAATTATAATAACGTTAGGAAATATGATAATAATAATAATAGGAATAATAATGACAGGAATAATAACAGTTGGAATAATTGGAACAAACAATTTAATAATTCAGGACGCTATAGAATTCCACAAACTAATAATAATAACAATTATAATAAAACGTCAGGAAACTCCCAAAGGTTTAATCAGGCCAGGCAAAGGCAAGATGAACCTATGGAAATAGATAATATTCAATTTAATAAGCAAGTGAATGAAGTAAATAATAATAATCAAGTAAATACTAATAATCAGAGAACCGCCCAGTTAGGAAACCCTAGAATTAACGTCAGCCAATATCGCTTGACGCAACCTAGGCAAGAACAAAACAGATTCTTTGAAAGTAATAATCAAAGAGAAGAATATGATCAATTGGCAAGACACTCGGGACCAGACCCATGTTGTAGTAACATGGCTCAACCCCAACAAAGCCAGGATCAGTTTTTTTCAAAACGACCTCAGATTTTTTACCCATCATAAACATTAAAATAAGAGGAAAAATATATGACGCATTAATAGACACAGGGGCGAGTGTTAGTTTAATAGACAGTAACGTTAAAGATTTTAGAAAAAATTTATTAAAAGAACCAATAAAGTTTAGTACCATTAACAAAAAAGATTTTATTAGATATGAAGTCGTGACGGATGCACCCGACGAATTTAATATACCCCATTATGCGAAGGTTAGATGGAAAGTAGCCGAATTAAAGGGACGAAGATATAAATTTATAATAGGAATCGACTTGTTAAATTGTTTTAAAACAATGGTAAATTTGGAGGACGGATATATCTCATTTAATGATAAAGTAACAAATTTTCTAATAAATCCATATAATAATTTAGAGATCTGTGCATTAGAAGCAATAGAATTTTCTAGAGAACTTCAAAACAGAATTCAGTTAGAACACCTGAATGAAGAAGAAAAAAGAGAAATTTTAAAAACATTAAATAGATTCCAGAAATTATTCTTCAAAGAAGGAGATAGATTAACTACCACCACCCCAACACGAGGCAGAAGTGAGAAAACAAATAAGGGAAATGGAAGAACAGGGGATAATTAGGAAAAGTTCTTCACGTTATGCAAGCCCTTTGATAGTGGTGCCTAAAAAACTCGATAATTCAGGAGAAAAGAAATATAGACTCGTGGTGGACTACAGGAAACTAATTGAAATAACTATCGACGATAAATTTCCACTACCAAATATAGACTCCATTCTGGACAAACTAGGCAGGGCACAATACTTCACCACTCTGGATTTAGCGAAGGGTTATCACCAGATTTTGGTCAGGGAACAAGATAGAGAGAAGACCGCATTTGTGACACCACATGGATTGTATGAATTCTTAAGGATGCCTTTCGGTTTAAAAAATGCCCCAGCGACGTTCCAAAGGCTTATGAATGAGACCCTAAGAGAATTCATAAACAAAACCTGCGTAGTATACCTGGATGATATATTGATATTCAGCACCTCATTGAAAGAACATATAAGGGCGATCACGGAGATTTTTACGGCATTAGAAAAAGCTAATTTAAAAGTTCAAATGGACAAGTGCAATTTTTTAAAAAAAGAGACGGAATTTTTGGGACATATTTTGACAAAAGACGGACTAAAACCAAACCCTAACAAAATTAAAATAATTCAGGAAATCACGTTACCAAAAACAGAGAAACAAATTAAAAGTTTCCTTGGGCTCACCGGTTACTATAGGAAATTCATAAAAGATTACGCGAAGGTAGCCCAACCTATTACAAAATATCTAAAGAAAGGCATAAAAGTAAACATAAACGACCCAACATATATAGAAGCATTTGAAAAATTAAAATTATTGATTAGTAGTCATCCCATTTTGAGATATCCAGATTTTGGAAAAATGTTCACATTAACCACAGATGCCTCCAATTATGCGATTGGAGCCGTTCTATCACAAGAAGGACATCCGGTCTGCTTCATCTCAAGAACCTTAAATAATCATGAAAGAAATTACGCAGCAACGGACAAGGAATTCTTGGCAATATTATGGAGCGTTAATTACCTAAGACCTTATCTTTACGGGAGAAAATTTAAGATCTTAACGGATCACCAACCAATTAAGTTCTTACATGCAAAGTACAAAGGAAAGGACATGTCGCCAAGACATCAAAGATGGATTTTAAAATTGGGTGAATATGATTTTACGGTAGATTGGAACATGTTAATGAAAAAAATGTTCGGGAAAACTGGGATAATGAAGCAGAATTTAAAATAATAGATAATATGGAGGACGAAAATGTCTCTATGGCAACAATCCATTCAGCAGATGAAAATTTGTACGATCATTTCTACATTAAGGAAGAAATAGTAAACAAGTATAAGACACAAATTATATTAACAAACAATAAAGTTGAAGAACTACAGGAATTACATGGAAAAAGGATAATATATATAGCGGAAAGTGATTTTGAAGTAATGGGACAAATATTTAGAAGGTATATTACTAAAGGTAAAATAGGAATATTTTCTGAACTTTCAGACAGAAGCTACAACATAGTTCAAGAAAAATTAATAGAAATGTTTTCCAACGACAATCAAATTAATTTCACTAAGTGTACTACAAGAGCTAGAGATATAGAAACAGAAGTAGCAGCAGTCAAGCAAATATCATTGTATCACGTTAGGGAAAGCATGCATTCAGGGATAGTCGAAACATATAACCAACTTAAAAATAAAATTTACTATCCAAAACTCATGGAGGTAATTCAATTGGTAATTAATCAATGTGAGATATGCCAGGAAATAAAGTACGATAGAAAACCAATAAAATCTAAATTTTTAGTCACAGAAACACCCTCAGAAAGGAATGAAATCGTTCATATAGACACGTATGTAATGAAAAGGAATTATTTTCTTACGGTAATAGACAAATTTTCAAAATTTGGGGCGGCATACCCGCTAAACGACAGAAACCACGTTACTCTTATCGAGCAATTAGAAGATCATTTTGCCAAAATAGGAAAACCAAAGAAAATAGTGGCAGACAATGAATTTAAAGCAATCCGAATAAAAGAATTTTTAGAAAAAGAAAACATTGAATTACATCTAACTAAACCCAATAGTCACACGGGTAATGCAGACATAGAGCGTTTGCATAACACAATAGCCGAAAAATTCAGGATATTATATAAATTAGAGAAAAATATTCCAATAAAACAATTGATTCAAAAAGCAATTAGAAGCTATAATGAGCGCTACCACTCCAGCATTAAATGCACACCTAGTGATGTACATTTGGGAAAGATTGAAAATGGTATAATAAAAAGGAATTTAGAGGAAAATAAAAGAAAAATAATTGAGAAATTAAACAGATCTAGAGAAGATTACAGCGAAAGTAGGGAAGAAGGATTCATTAAGAACTACAAGGCAGTTAGGCATAAAGAACAACCAAAATATAAAAAATCCAAATTAGAGAGAGTGCATCACTGTAACATCAAACGACCCCTTAAATTTACAGTTATGGACAATACTGATGATACTCTTATGGACACAACCGATTGAAGGAATAATGAACACAAAACGAATTACAGAACAAAAAGGATTTGTAGACATTTATATCAAAAATCAGGAAATAGTCCAGGAGACGGACATATATTACATATCATAAATTTGCATGATATAGAAACCATTTTGGACAACATGACAGAAAACATAAAATTAATGAACATTGATAATAAAGAAATGCTTAATTTAGAACTAAGTGACGCTAAAAATTATTGACATTGACATTATTGCCAAGACAAAATAGGCAAAGACGAGGACTAATCAATGGAATAGGAAACATACAAAAATGGTTATTCGGGACTATGGACGACGAAGACAGGCAAAACATACAAAAACATTTGTTCAATATTGATGAAATTGTTAACAACAATAATCAACAAATTATAATTAATGACTATTTTAATGTAACTATAAATCATTTAAAGATGGTAATTACAAATGACAGACAAAAAATTCAAGAAGAACTAAATTCTATAAATAAGTTTTTAAAAATAGAAAATAATAAAAGTAGATATTTAGAGCAACTAAGTAATATACAACTAATAAAGAGTAGAATAGAGCATTTGCAAGACAATGTAATTTCTGCAAAACATGGTTTGGTACATCCAAGTATTCTAACCAGTAACGAAATTAAAAAATACAATATCGATTATAGCAAGTTGAAATATATACAGTGTGGTACAACATTTGTTAATGGCTCATACTTAGTTTTAGGAGTAAAAATACCTAAAAATTTCATAATTGTTAAATTAAGAATTATTGTTCCACTACCCAATATTCACAATAACGAAATAGATGCTATTACAGAAAAAAAGCTTCGAGTTTGAAAATAAAACATATAGATTTGAAGAAAATAAACATTTAAAAGACTTAAAATTAAGCACTCATTGTATAATAAAAAATAATTGTCAACTAGTAAGTAACAAAGATTTTGAAATTATACAATTGGATATAGATACAATTATAATTAAGAATGCAATGAACATCAGTGTTAATGATACTTGTAATTCCGAAAAAGTTATGTTAAACGGAAATTATTTAATAAATTTCAGTAATTGTTCAATAAGAATTAAAGACTATTATTTTTCAAATACTATCGAAAATATAAAAGAAAAACATATTATCGAAAATCCAAATAGAGCTCAGAATTTTACACATAAATTATCTTTTCAAGAAATTTAATTACAACAAAAAAATAATGTAAAGAATATTAAAGCATTAAATTATCATACAAAATTAACATATGGATGTAACTTTTTTATAATAATTGTAGTACTTATTTTAATTGTGTTAATTTTAACTAAACATAAACAGATAAAAATAAAATTAAATAAAAGAATTCAGGAGAATTCTAATCTAAAGGAGGGAGAAGTTAAGTATATAAAACCAAGCACTAACACTTACATTAGGAACGACCCTATAGACGAATTTATTGCAAATATAATTAAAGACAAAGTGTAATATTAAACCCATTTCCGATTTATTTAAAGAAATTATGATTAAATCCATAAATCGAAACTATTTTTCGGTCGCAATTCCAAGAATTGCAACCGTAATTTGCAAATAGTTATTAACAATATAATTAATACAAAATAAATGTAAAATTTCTTAATTGTTTTTCGGTCGCAATTCCAAGAATTGCAACCGTCCCAATTTAATATAAAAGAATTAACTTCATTAATAAATTAAAGCACTAAATGCAGAAATGTAACAAAGTATATTTTTCGGTCGCAATTCTGAGAATTGCAACCGTCCAAAATTTACTAACTTTTCACTAAGAAAGCAATTTGCAATAGATATTGTCAAATAAGCATTTCCGTTCCCAAACGAAAATGCAATATTCAATAAACTTATTAACAAATAATACAATAACTTTAATATATGTATAAGAAAACCTTGTAATTAGGATAAGTCAGTCTTGTTTCTCCCATTCGGTCAAGAAGTTGCCAAGCTTCAAATTAAATAAAATAAATAAATAAAATTAATAAACAAAAAAAACAATTTAGTTTTTTTTTAATAAAAACCGCGACACGGTTACGAAATTCGCGTGTACGAATATAAATACTGAATATGCTTACACAGCCGATTTTGCTATGTTGGCTGTGTTGCCGCTGTCGCTAACTTTGATCTTTCTATTTTATTATTTGTTTATTTAGGCGGTAAGTAAGAAAATACAGACTATTTGTTTATTAATATAATTATTTCATCATCTATTTGCTAAGTATCTATTGCATTAACTCGCTCATTTATACCGACGCTAGTTTTAGTTTAATTAATAGCCAAATAAAGAATTTTCCAAAAGAAAAATTAAAAAAGGTAGAAGGCAGGTCTATTCACAGGAAGAAAATATAAATTTATAAGCGGTATGGACATTTTAAAGTTTCTCAATTCACACATAAATGTCGCAGAAAGAAAAATAAATCAAAAAGAAAGACTTTTTTTTTTAAATTATGCTCTTGAAACCACAATTTAGACAGATTTAAGTTAGACCACTTAAAATCCCCGTTACTTTTCAGCGTCTCATGAACGAAATTTTACGAAGTTTCATAAACAGTACATGCGTAATTTATTTGAACGATATCCTGATTTTTAGTACCACATTGCAAGAACACGCGAAAGCAGTGCAGTATAAAAGTTTTAAAATTCAAACAGATAAATGTAAGTTTTTCAGACAAGAAATAGAGTTTTCGGGATACACAGTTATTGAAAAGTTATTAATCCGTAGGACCCGACCTACGTTGAACCGTCCGAAAAATGAAGAATACTAATAAACACGCATCTAATTTTACGCTACCCAGACCTGGAGAAACAATTCACGTTGACGATAGATGCATTTAACTACTCGTGATATTTATTATAGCAGGAAAGACACCAAACTTGCTACGGGCCGAAGACATTTAGTGTCAACTATTTTAGAACATATGTATGTATTCGCCAGAAGGCTTAAAATTCTAACTGACTATAAGCCAATTAAATTTCTACACTTAAAATATAAGGCCGAAGATATGCCACCACAATGGCTGTTAAATTTAGGAGAGTAACAATTCGACATTGAATATTTAAAGAGCAAGAAGAATAAAGTAGCTGGTTTTCCAAGAAGGACAGAAAATAATAAGGACACTATTGCGGAAAAAATGAGGGTTAAGAATACAGATCTTTCAAAATTTTCAGTCAATAATAAAGAGGACGGTACAAGTACACTCAGCGTAGTGTATAAACAGAAATTATTTTACTAAATAGTACAACCCAAGAGGTTACAACAATACCTGGAAAAAGAATGCTACTTATTGCCGAAAATGGTTTTGAAAAAATGGGGAACATATTTAGAAAATTTATTACAAAAGAGAAGATCGGGATCTATAATAAATTTTAGATCACAATTAAAATAAAGTACAGGAAAAACTAATTGAAATGTATTCAAATGACAATCAGATAAAGTTTATTAAGTGTACGAAGAGAGCACAAGAAATCGATACAGAAGTCTAAGCGATTAAGTACGATAAAAAAAACCCATCAAACGAAAATTTAGTAATGCAGAAACGCCGACAAAAAAGACACCCCTTTTTAACAGTCGTAGATAAACTTTCCGATATAAATCGTGTTACCATTATCGAACAACTCGAAGACCATTTTACTAATAAAGAAAATGGACGAAAATAATTGCAGGCAATGAGTTTAGAACTGCGAGTATAAAGGAATTTTTAGACAATAAAAATATAAAACTTCACCTAACTAAACCCAATATCTCTACGGGCAATGCAGATATTGAAAGATTTCATAGTTCGATTGCAGAGAAATTGAAAAAAAGAGTTCTCAGTCAAACAATTAATGCAGAAAGCCATTCCAAATTATATTAAATTCCATTCAGCGACAAAATGTACACCAAAAGAGGTGTAGCAAAAAAACAACTTAGAAACACCAAAACAAAAAACCATAAATAGATATAAATCATAAATAAATAGAAAATAATAAGGACACTATTGCGGAAAAAATGAGGGTTAAGAATACAGATCTTTCAAAATTTTCAGTCAATAATAAAGAGGGCGGTACAAGTACACTCAGCGTAGTGTATAAACAGAAATTATTTTACTAAATAGTACAACCCAAGAGGTTACAACAATACCTGGAAAAAGAATGCTACTTATTGCCGAAAATGGTTTTGAAAAAATGGGGAACATATTTAGAAAATTTATTACAAAAGAGAAGATCGGGATCTATAATAAATTTTAGATCACAATTAAAATAAAGTACAGGAAAAACTAATTGAAATGTATTCAAATGACAATCAGATAAAGTTTATTAAGTGTACGAAGAGAGCACAAGAAATCGATACAGAAGTCTAAGCGATTAAGTACGATAAAAAAAACCCATCAAACGAAAATTTAGTAATGCAGAAACGCCGACAAAAAAGACACCCCTTTTTAACAGTCGTAGATAAACTTTCCGATATAAATCGTGTTACCATTATCGAACAACTCGAAGACCATTTTACTAATAAAGAAAATGGACGAAAATAATTGCAGGCAATGAGTTTAGAACTGCGAGTATAAAGGAATTTTTAGACAATAAAAATATAAAACTTCACCTAACTAAACCCAATATCTCTACGGGCAATGCAGATATTGAAAGATTTCATAGTTCGATTGCAGAGAAATTGAAAAAAAGAGTTCTCAGTCAAACAATTAATACAGAAAGCCATTCCAAATTATATTAAATTCCATTCAGCGACAAAATGTACACCAAAAGAGGTGTAGCAAAAAAACAACTTAGAAACACCAAAACAAAAAATCATAAATAGATTAAATAAAAATTTACTTGGAAAAGAAATGATAAGGATTTAAAAAAAAACTTTAAAGCGGTTAGGCACAAAGAGCAACTAAGATATAGGAAAGAAATAATAAAAAATATTTACCCTATAAACGTTAAAACACCACTGAAATTTTCAGATACTAGTCATGATACTGGTAATGCCGACGTGGATACAACCGAGTGAAGGCACAGTGACTAACGTAACTAGTGAACCAAATAGGATATGTTAACCTACAAATAACGGACTAGGAAATAGTCAATGACAGTGACATAGTATTACACCTAATTGATGTTTAACAAATAGAAGACATAATTAATGAAATGACTGACAATATTTTATCATTGTACAAGTAACAAGGAAATAGTACAAGCCGAGTTACTTGAAGCAAGAAATAAACTAATAACGCTAGTACAGTAGAAACAAGAGCGAAATGTGGATAAATGAGACATTAGACAAGCAAATGCGAAAAAGTTGTCAACGAAATCCACCAAAAGTTGTGATTTCAACAAAGAAGACAAAGAGGGCATGAGGAATTGGAAGCATTATTCGGCGAAGATTGTTGTCAAACGCAAGAAGAACTTGCATTATCATCGAGAGTCACACAATAAACCATATCAGTACGTTCAAAAGCACCATCATGCAAGACCGGTCAAAAACTAGTTTTGGCTCACCCGCCTTATAGCCCAGAACTTGCCCGTTCTGACTACCATTTTCTTCGATCGATGCAGAACGCCCTTACTGGAATACGCTTCACTTCAGAACAGGGTATCAGAAATTGGCTTGATTCATTCGTTACCTCAAAACCGGAGCAGTTCTTTTGGCGCAAATCCATATGCTACCAGAAAGATGGGAAAAAGCAGTGGCTAACGATGGACAATACTTTGAAAAATGTATCAACTCATTTTGTTGTTATAATTAATGCATTTTTCAAGCAATATCGATTTTATTAACTTGTTTATAAATATGCGTACAACACACCCATAGACCCAATAGGTTTGATAACAAATAGACGATTGAGAGATTTTTGTAAATTGACGGTCTTATATTAATAATACTTTTGTGCCATTCCTTCAGTCTATACATATGATCCTGTTAACTACAGGATGCTAATTCATGTTTGGCTTGAGCGTTGAGGAACGATGTATCATCTGCAAAAGTTGGAGTGTGAAGCATAAATCAGAAATAAGGGGGCCTGAGCGGAACCTATTAAATCACTTTCTTTAAACAAAACTGGCGGTCTCATTTACAGTTTTGTAAAAGCTTATAGGTATTTCCAGGTTTAACTTTATTTTGTGCACTAAGACATCTTAGCCAAATTTTGTCGAAAGCTTGATAAAAAGCAAAACAATATTTGTTGTTTTGTTATTGTATATTAATATGGATTTCTTTGTTGAGTTTATTTATTTATGTATCATTATGTATTCTGTGTTTTTTATATAATTGTTTAGTTCAGTGTAAAGAATTTGGCTATTGTTTTTATGCAATACCTCTGGACTGTCGGTCGGAAAATCTATCAACTCATTCATCGAAGAACTCAAATTTGTTTGTCTTCAAACACCTTCCATATAACATTTAGTGATGATTTTGTTTGTTCTATGATGTTATGTTTCGTAATTTCGAACGCCACTAGTATTGGGATCAACTTCGTCATTAGCAGTTTTATAATCAGTTTTGAAATTGTTGGCAGTAGACTTATTGGTCCATATGAATCATCGTAGGCTTAGGTATCGTAGTAATCGTAGACAGGTTCTAATCTGTAGGATAATACTCAAGGCGTAAATTAGCGTAGAATATTTTTTTTAGCTACAAAAGGTAACTCCGCGAGCATTTTATTACTGATCATATCAATACCTGGAACTTTCATGAGGGATCTAATAAGAAATGGCGGCTATTATAGTATGTTATCAGACAGACATATATATGATAAAAATATTTTTCAAATGGCTAACAAATAATATGTCCTTTTCCGAGTTATTTCTAGCTCATTTACCATTTGGTACTCTCAAGCGCGGCTTACCCGTAAATGGTTTTTATAAGCCTCTAGTCTCCAGCACAAAGAATTATCAGACTGATGAGTACCATTAAGATTTTCATGATGTGTTTTGAAAGAAACATTCTTTGGACTTCACGCACATTTCTTAGCTGATTAGTACATTCCCGTTTGTAAAGCACAAAATTGACATTATTAACTTGTATACCCAATAAATAACTTTAATTCAGCGATATCAGAAATAAAATTTTTTTTTTTTTTTTGTACATATGATTATTTATTGTATTATCTTATATATCTTCATAAATGAACTAACAATAAGTACACAAATCTTAATACTAAAACAAAATTTCTACTTGAGCCCAGCCAGTGCCAAGCTTTAAGATTTTAATAATACGGGTTCAATTTCGGAAAAGTTATCTGTCTTGCGATCGGATGATTTCAAGGGTATCCCTTCTCCTCAGTCGAGTATGGCCTCCAAAGTTAAGTATGTTACACGCAAGAAGGTTCGGATGAACTTCAAGTTTCTTGATATACCCAGTCACGTACCTTGCAAACTTAGTTTTCACCAGAGGTACCCTTAGATCCTCGTGAATAACTAGCGCTGCTTTAAGTTTCATCTGAGTCATTTTCGCATTAATATGGGAATTCCATGTTAGTCTACGGTCGAGGTGAATACCGAGGTATTTGACATGTCTATGTTGCGGGATTGTTTGGTTGTTATTTTTATGGGCGTGCATGTTTCCCTGCGCAATGTGAATGTGACGTGAGTGCATTTTTGTTCGTTTACTTTGATTTTCCAAAACTTAAGCCATTTCTCTAGTTCGTCAATATAATTTTGCAATTTTAGCGAAGCTAATTGATGATTTCGTGGACACTGAGGAATGCTGTATCATCCGCAAAAGGTGAAGTATGAATTTGGGAGCCTGTTGGCATATTCAGAGGCGTAAATCAAATAGAGAGTAGGACCCAGGATGCTGCCCTGAGGAACACCTGCATTGATTGGTTGAGGGGAACTTAAGAAGTCACCTTCTCTAATGATGAATTTTCGGCCGTATAAGTAGCTTTTCAAAAGTTCATGGGTGTTCGAAGGCAAGTTTAGCCTTATTTTGTGCATTAAACTATCATGCCACACTTTGTCAAAAGCTTGGGAAACGTCAATGAAAAGAGCTGAGCAATATTTTTTGTCTTCGAAGGACGTCCTTATGGCATTCACTAACCTGTGTGTTTGCTCAATGGTGCTATGCTTAGCCCTGAAACCGAATTGGTGATTTGGGATACATCCTACATCGTTTAATATGGGAGTTAACTTCATCATTAGCAACTTTTCGAATAACTTTGAAATTGTTGGCAAAAGGCTTATTGGCCTATAGGATTCAACTCTAGTGGGGTCCTTCCCGGGCTTAGGTATCATGGTGATCATAGACACTTTCCACTCTGCCGGATAATATTCAAGACGTAAAACAGCATTAAAAATAAAAAGCACAATTCTTCTAGCTACTTGAGGTAGCTGTTCGAGCATTTTATTGGTCATTTTATCAATGCCTGGAGCTTTCTTGTGATCCAGATTACCAATAGCGTTTTCAACACTTCTAATATTAAACCTTAGAGGCGTGGGGGATCTGCCAACAGATGGCGGAAATTCAGCTTCATTGCCAGCTGTAGTTAGCGTGAAAACATTTTTCAGATGGTTGGCAAATAACTCTCCCTTTTCGGAATCATTTCTTGCCCAGTCACCAGAAGGATTTCGAAAAGGTGGTTTAGCTTGAATTGGACGTTTTAAACCTCTTGTAGCCCACCATAAAGAATAATCTGACTGAGGAGTACCATCTAGACTTTCTAAATATGTTTCAAGGTTCGCTGTTTTGTGAATTTCTAGGATATATCTCAGTCGAATTGTGCATTTCCGTAATCTACTTTTTAACTGGGGAGACCTTTGTTGCTGCCACTCTCTTCTAACTCTCCTTTTTTCCGACACAAGTTCTTCAATTTCTGAGGAATAAATCCTATGATTCGCATATCTGTCCTCAGTATGACTAGAAGTAGCATGTTGCACGGCTTGTTTAATGTTATTAGTAAAGAAGCTAATTGACTTGTCAGAAGACAAGTCGAATGAGGGCTCCACCTGAATCCATTCGAGAGGGATATTTTTGACTATTCCAAAGTCAATAACATCTGGAATTTTTCGCCGATCTGTTGGCCAGTAGGTGGGATGCCCGCTTGAAATTACATCTAAGCCCATACGAGAAATAGTGTCATATAGTACGCGGCCTCTCGGTGAAATTAATCGTGAACCCCAAAAGGTGTGTTTAGCGTTATAGTCGCCAGCTGCAAGAAATCGAGGCCCAATTGATTGAAAAAATTTAAATATTGGTTTTCTGATGCTGTATATCGGGGCGGCGAGTAAATTGATGAAAAAACTAATTTGTTACGACAATGTTCTACACAGATGTTTGTTGCTTGAAGATAATTCTCGCATGTGTCGTTCATCAAATAATGTTTGATTCTGGATTTTATCAGAATTCCCGAGCCTCCACAAGCTCTTCCACGAGGATCTTTTGTATCGTATAGGATGTAGCCATTAGCCCTAAAGAAGCTAGTGGACGTCAAGTGAGTTTCAGCAACCATCATTATGTCGATGTCTTTAGCCTTCAGGAAGTATTCGAGCTCATTTTTATGTTGGCGGATGCCGTTAGCGTTCCAGAAACAAATATTTAAGCAAATCATTTATATAAAATAGCCTGTAAAATAGTAGACTGCATTTTCAGCATTTCCTGCAACATGGTGGTCATAGAGGTCGTAAAAGTGTTTATTGACTAAACAAGGGACTGCAATGTTGCCTCTATATTGCTAAAATGCGGTTCAGAAGTTTGATGTGTGGGTTCTGGGTTCAAGCTTGTTGTGCTAGATTTTACTATATTAGCATAAGATACTTGTTTTGAGCTTTTGGCGTTAATGTGGCTGGTTGACTGGATTATCTGAGGAAAGCTATTGGTCGAGACGAAAAGTGATTGCTCGGATTGTTTAGGAGCAGTTGATGATATTTTAACCATAGAATGCTTAAAATGGGCATACACAGGGCAGCCTCTATAATTTGCGGTATGGTTTCCGCCACAATTACTACATTTTTTCACTATTGAGCTATTTTTTGGTTTATTGCATTGTGCATTGCCGTGGAGTTCACCACAAACGACACAAACTGTGGGCAACTTACAATAAGTCCTGGTGTGGCCGAATTCCTGGCAGTTCATGCACTGAACATGCCCTGCACGCTTATGTGGTTCCTCTACAGTGATTCTGCGATGCAGAAGGTATTTGAGGTTGTAGATTGGATGGGTTTCGTTCTTTTTTAAAACCACATCACGCGGTTCTAATTCCACTCTAAACATAGGATGAAGGATTTTTTCACGGTTTTTAATAATACAGACGTTTTTGGCTTTAAAACCTTTCTCTTCTAGGCCGGTCTTAACTTCATCAGAGCTTACGCAAAGATCAATACCTTTTATCACAACTTGAAGACCTTTTGCGCTTTTCAGTTGATATGTGTAGAAACTTTTTTTTTCCAACTCATTGGACAGTTTGTGGTACTCGTCTTCGCTTTTAACCTGTATTTTTGTTTTACTAATTTCTCCATGCTTAATCAATGTAACACTAAAGGTTTTTTCTCCAATTATCGAAACTATTTTCTTCACGAGTTCGCTGGAGGTGGCCTCTCTTAAATAAATGGGTGGAGGCTTAGATGATTTTTTAGATTGAGTTGTGTCTTCCGTTTGAAGAACAGAAAATCTAGTGCTCTCAGTTGGCTTACCAGAATTAGTGTCTCTTGGCACTTTAGCTTTCGACGAGACTTGAGCAGACTTGGGGCTTCTCTGCCGCTTCACAACTGTGATGTATCTATCCATACCTACTTGTGTTTTCGGATTATTAACATTAATTGAGACAGGAGCAATTCTATCATCTGATGTGACAACCATATTGGGAGATCCAGACGGGGGGCGTTTTTTTTCTCTTGTTGAGAGAAGGCTCTCCACAGATTTTCTTAAAGATTCTTCTTCAGAAATCCATGTTTCAGATTTTTTTAGATTTTTTGTATGTATTTTAATTTTGTTTTGCAAATAAGTTTTAGTTTTTAATTAATTAAAGAGAAGAATAAATTTTGTTTTGTTCTTAAATAAATTATAATTTTAAATGTTTCTACACTTATGCACTATACTGTGTTTGTTGATCTTCACCAACAACATAAACTTTATGCACTGCTCTTTAGTTTGTTTTTGTTCTTATTGTTAAAATTGTTTGAGGAGTTTTTTATTCCCGTTGTCTTTTTGAGTGATACACTGTTTTGGTTGATCTTTTAAATACAACAACAATAACAATGAAACTTTATGCACTGCCACTGCACTTTTATTTTTTAATTTGTTTTATTTTTATTGCAAAAATTGTGTTGAGGAATTTATATTCCCATTGACTATTTTCAAAAGTTTTTTTGTCACAGTTTGTTTTATTATGGACGTATGTATGTATGTACATACATATGTATATTGTTTTTACAATTTTTGTTTTTGTTCGTTTCGATTTGTTTTCACCTATTCCGAACAATTCAGCCGCACTAAAAACAAACACGTCCGAACTGCGTAAAATTCAACTTGTAATAATAAATATTGTAGAAATGATAGGAAAGACATTGATTGACAAAAATTCAATTGATAAAAAGTAAAGTAGAACAAATCCAAGACAATGTAGTGTCAGCCAAACACGAGTCAGTCATCCAAATATTTTAAAAAATTATGAAATTAACAAATGTAATATTGATTTTAATAAACTGAAATATTTGCAATAATAAAGAGCAACTTTCAGTAATGCTTATTTAATGTTAAGCATTAAAATACTAAAATTGTTCATACAAGCAAAATGAAGAAAAATTATACTATTCTATTGTAGTATTGAATAAAAATCAAAGAGAAATAAAGTGCAAATATAGGAAGTTTTTACGGATAAAGATAAAACTATACAATTTGAAGAGAATAAGCATTTTAGACAATTAAATCCCAGCACCCATTGTATTTTTTTTAATTCTTTTATTCATTTCCCTTGGGAACATAGGGCATTTACCAGAAAATTCCATCTTATTCTGTTACAAGTTGATTTAACTTGTTTCCATGATTTATTTACATGGCTTATCTCTAGAGAAAAGGGTGTGGGCGAAACCCAGCCGGTTCGTCTCGTAGTGTTTTCTCTATGCATTGTTGTTTATTATTATGCCGTCTTCAATTGGGTCTTTGTTCTTTGTCAATTTGTTTTTCGCTACTGCAATTTCAGCTATGGAGGTGGTCGATTTCTATGGACTCGTCAGGTATTTGATTCAACATATGCTCATAATTTTGGAGGTTATTTTCTTCTCTAGTGTTGCTTACTTCTTAGCAGTGCTGTTTCCATCTTTTGGCGATTTGAGTGCTGGTTTGTCAGCCGACGGGTTATTTTGTACAGACCCTTCACGTTGTTTGCCTCTGCTGCGTCTACTGCTTTACTGGCCCTTAATGCCAAGTATTTTCTTTTGTCGCTTAAAGCCCAGCGTTTTAAAAGTTTTGCGCCGTTTTTGTATTGTTCATTATAAACTTCCCCCAGGGGCAGGTTAGCATTGACCACTTACATCCAGTCAGGGCACTCTACTTTCCTGGTGAATAGAGGGAAAGGGGCCCCTCGGTTGGCAAGGCAACCAAAACTCTACGAAGTTCATGTATGACTTCGTTTATGCATGTTTTTCCATAGTCTTCGCCAAAGGTCAATTGACAGAACTGAGACCGACACGCCCAGAATGCCTTTTGGCGAGCTTTTTAGCAAGGGGTTTATGATTTATACCCTGCAGCATATTGTAAGAAGTTGCCACCTGTGTGAACATTGCAAGCAAAATAGGGGCGCTAGTGAACTGCCACTAAGTTTACTCAAGTGGAGTTGGTCCACTGTCAGATAAGGCCGCCATGGCAATGCTGGCATAAAATCAATTCCAATCTGTTCATTATAAACCGAATTACGTATTGATTGGTGCTCAAAGCGAGTTCTTTCCTGGTTGAGTTTCCAGGTCTGAGATTCATATTTTTCGCTTCTGCTTAGATATAACCGATGTGGTTGTTAGCAATGTTTCTGAGCGTAGTGCATGTATCCTACCAAGGTCTTGTAGTACTTGAGAATGTATAAAGTTTTAATTGGTTTGTAAACTCTAAAGTTTTGTATCTGTGATTCAGTTTTTGGATATGAAAACCGTGTATTTCTCTTTCGAGCGCCTACAAATTGAGCTGGTCTCCCTGACAGCTGTATAAACAAAACAAGGGACTATAGAGAACATAAAAACACTCACTTATGCAAGCGTAGCCGCCATAATTGCCTGATTGCACTTATTTCATGAGAAAGTAATTTTGCTGGATCACCGTCTCATATTCGCGCAGGTCGCTGCAGCGTTACAGTGGTGCAATGTGACAAAATAGAAGGTAGGAAATCAAAACGGCAGTTTTGGCTCCGTGCAGAAATGTTTAAGTCGAATTTATTTGATTGTAATAAAATAAAGTAAAGATTAATTAGTCATAATTTTAAATTCAAATAAAAGAATCTATTGTAATAAAAAAAATGTGTTATCCTTTAAAGTAATAGTAACACATTTGGGGATTCTTAACTGGAGCCCAAGCTGGGACCCGTAAAAAATTACGGGGTCCTTATAAATCAAATAATAATAATAAAAACACTCTGCGAACCCTCAGGGACCTTCCAAGACGAATAGTAAATACATACAATAATTAAATAAAAAATATTATACTTCACCTCACAAAAGGTTATCCGAGTGAAAGTGAAGTGATATACCCTCACGGAAGGGTTCTTGACGGTATATAACATAGAAAAAGTATTTTCCAGTGCCTCGCATCGTAGCGCGTAACCGAGGCTCAAAAAAAGAAGGGAAGAGAAAAAAAAGAAGGGAAAGGAAAGAAAAGAAATTAAGAATATCACATCAAAAAATTTTATAATAAAATAGAAGCGGATTAAAAATTGTTGAAAATACCCAATAAAAGAAATGGAAAATATAGCAAAAGCAAAGCCACTGGCAAGAAGTTAAATAAGAATTACCAAGTTAGCAAAAATTTCAAGAAAGTTAAAATATATAAAAATTTAGTAAAAAATATAAAAATCTAAAAGTTTAAAGAAATAGCAGGCGCAGTTGGAAGCGCCTTAATATAATTTTATTCATAGTAAGGCATTGGAAGATCCTTAACTTATACGGGTGTAAAATCATTCTCACTTCTTCTTCCACTACAGCCCTGGGTGAACCTGGGCCTCAACCAAACAAGCTTTTCCAGCAGGCACGATCTTTAGCCAGCAGCCTCCTATTTTGCAGACCAAGTTGTTTGAGGTCCCTCTCCACTTGTTTGCGCCATCCGTTCCGTGAGCATACTCTATTGCGTTGTCCCATTGGTTCGGCGTCGAAGATTCCTTTCTTTCTCACACTTACAATAACATTAATAATTATAGTTTGGAAAACAAAGTTTAAACATATCAAAATAAATTTGAATTGAACTGAATCCTGTTTGCCCCTGGCCAAGTATATCAAAGAACTTGCTCAGTGACAAAAAATATATTGTGTAAAACCGTGACTCAAGTGTTTTAAAGAACTTGTTCAGCTTATGAAAAAATACAAAACGTTTATAAGAGATAAAATATTTGGTTCCCGGAGAACATTATCAGAAATTAACGAAATTTGCCAAGAAATTGATGTAAACTAAATATTGTAACAAATTGCCAATCTGCATCTAACACTCCTAACGTTCTAAGGACGAATTGAACAAATCCCAGTAAACCCCGCATTAGCCCAACATACTGCTACACAAATGCAACCCACAGCCTGAATGTCATGATGAAATCAGTAAGGCATTGACAACAATTACAAAAAAAAATAACCATGTCCAATGATACAGCCGCCGCTATTAAAATCTTAACATCTCTTCCGATGGAAGAAGTCGTCAGAATGTTCAAAAATGGAGTCAGCAATACTTTCATGCGTTCCAGTCTCTACGGAAACCCAAAAATGGATCTTAAGCAGTGGCTTAAATGATTGAGCATAGCAATAATTATAAAAAATTAGAATTATCATACACAAAAACTGACTCCCAGACACAGTCACAGCAATGGGTCACATCATAATTATCAAAAACATAATGTGCAAAAACATCTTAGTATATTTACCAAAATCATCAACATAATAACTAGAACCCACCGCGACGAGAAAATCAACAACCTGAACTCATGACACATCATCGGGTAATAAAATATTTTGCCAACAAACACATATGAAACAATAATATTCATCACCACAATGGAAACATTCTAGAGAAGCAAGCTGAAACTTCTATCAATCCAACAATATACAAAGGAACAACAATTCGGTATTAATTACTGATTCAAGTGTAACTTAATCTGAACCAACAAGCATTTCATCACGGGTAGATCCATTCCATAATAATAAAGGATGGTTAAATTTCAAGGGCCGATGTTGATTTTGAATAAAACACAAACTATTTAGGAAATTATTGTAATTTTATTTTATTATGATGTATTGGTATTACTCAATTATGTATGGAACAAAATATCGGCCAAATGGGCGCCGCGACCTCGGCGGCACACCTCCATCCGATGGTCCAAATTTTCGATGACGCTGAGGCATAATGGAGGTTCTATGCCGTTAATGTGCCGAATTATCTGATCCTTTAGGTCTTGAATTGTTGCTGGCTTATCGACGTACACCTTTTCTTTCAAATAACCCCAAAGAAAAAAGTCCAACGGTGTCAAATCACATGATCTTGGCGGCCAATTGACATCGCCATTACGTGAGATAACACAGCCATTGAATTTGATGCGCAAAAGAGCCATTGTTTCGTTAGCTGTGTGGCAAGTGGCACCGTCCTGCTGAAACCACATATCGTCCACATCCATATCTTCCAATTCGGGCCATAAAAAGTTCGTTATCATCTCACGATAGCGAACACCATTCACAGTAACTGCCTGACCGGCCTCATTTTGGAAAAAATACGGCCCGATGATGCCGCCAGCCCATAAACCGCACCAAACAGTCACTCTTTGTGGGTGCATTGGTTTTTCGACAATCACTCTTGGATTCTCATTCGCCCAAATGCGGCAATTCTGTTTATTGACGAATCCACTGAGGTGAAAATGTGCCTCATCACTGAAGATGATTTTCTTCGAAAGTGCACGATATGCATTTTGATTTGAACTCCCATTTTCATAGTAAGTCTGGATAACTTTAACACGTTGTTGGATTGTGTATCTCTCCATGGTTCAAATTGAGTAAGTCTGAAATAGAGAAATGTCAAATAAAATTCGGAAAAAAACTTGGCGTTTAGGTGTGGTTCACATTCAACATCGGCCCATACAATTTAACCACCCTTTATTATAGTAAAAGATATAAACTTCTACGCGGGCTGCCTATACTAAATACTTAGAAAATCCATACACAGTCCAGCATATAAAATAATTAACGGGTAATGCTGAGGTAAATACAAATAAGAGAATTACCGTTTACTAATACCCTGATGAACACACAAAACAATATTCTAGTACTATAATGACGTAGAGTCCATAGACAAAACCATACAAAATTTTAGAGATAGATACGATAAGACCGAAATATAGTCCGTATAATACTTCATTGATCACAGTAGCAAAAAAGACATTTGATGAGGATTATAATCCAAATAAAAAGAATAGGTTTTGATTATAAAAAATTAAATAAGCAAACCATACCTGACCGATATCAAATGGCAGATGTTCGCGCTGCTATATAAAATCCAGGCAACGCAAAATATTTGATAACTTTATATCTTGAACTTTAATTAAATCAGATATTACAGATATTAGGAGGAAGATAGTGAAAAAACTGCATACAGTTTTAATGGTGCTAAATACGACATCAGCCGTATGCCATTCGGCCTTAAAAACGTACCAGATATATTTCGGTGCTGCGTAGACTATACATTGAAAGAAAACAAATCAAAATTCCTCATCTCTGAAGTAGAATATTTAGGCCATAATAAAATGCATTCAAGTCCAGAAAAAGTATCTATGGTTAAAGAATATCCAGTTCCAATTGATTTAAAGTCACTACGTTGTTCGTTAGTTATTATAGAAATTTTATAAATAGATATGCAAAAATTGCTAAGTCCTACGCCAACTACATACAAGGTGAAAACATAAAGTGAAAAAGAATCAAAGTAAAAAATAAAAAATTACGCTAGACAAGTTAACACTTGAACCGTTTAATTATTAAAGCAGTCCTTGACCAATTTCTCCTAATTGTAATAACCTTTAACGCCGATAAACACAATGAATATTTGGCTGAAGCTCTAAACCTAGATGACTTAAAGGAAGTGATGAGACATGAATTAAATAAAGTAAAGTAAATTAAACACAATTAAGCCCTTAACTTTAAAACACGGTACTTTAATTCTAGACAACAACATTGCTCTATGCAACAATAAATGTGAACGAATAACCAAGTGCATATCTTATCTTAGCAAAAATATATGCCAATCAACAACAACAAAGATGACGTACGTTACCAGTATTAAATAATAGAAGTGGTAAATGTGCCTAATCTGCGCCCACGCCCCTACGGAGGATAAAGATGACGATAGCAAGGATGATTTTTATAATCTTCTAGAAAGAAGATACGATCAATGCCCCAGATACTTGGTGTCGTAGCGTCGTCCTAGGAGGTTTTAAGGGAAAGGTGGGTGTTAAGAAGGCTATCGGCCGAGCCAGCAATTTCCACGGGATTTTGAATAAATTATAAATACGTAATAAAAGGCTTGATTTATTACGCAATAACCTTTATTAAAATTCCTTTATAATAAAATAATATATCAGAAATTTACATATTCAATATTAGCTTAATCTATTCTACATACTTTTTGGTATGGAAATTCCTGGTAATTTCTATTATAGAATTTAAGGACAATCACGTCTGAACCGTTTCACAGTCAAGCTCCTACAAAATGGAGAAGGCGGTAAGACGCTTCTAGACAGTATATTCGTTAAATAAATATATGTACATGTTGGAATTCTTATTCGTTATTCTTTCGAAATTGATTTAGTGCTACCAGATGGCAAAAGAATCATGAGGATTTTGGGAGTCGCGTTAACATTCCCCCCGCAGTATGACAAAAGACTTCCTCGATGTCAGACTTCTCTTCCGGAGCTACTTCCAAAACTGCTAGTTTGCTGGCAGGTCGCTCCATTATTCCGCGTTGAGTTAGAACCACTGCACTTCGCACATGTCCATCTTTGGCCAATCTCACTTCTAGTACCTTACCACGAGGCCATACGTTTCTGGGAAGAGAAGGGTCAACAATGATAACTAAATCCCCCTGGCTTATAGGTTTTATTTTTTCATGCCATTTTGTCCTACAGGTCAAAGTCGGCAAATATTCAGATAACCACTTCTTCCAGAATATATTTGCGTACTGCTGAGAAATTAACCAGTTTTGTCTCAATACCGTCCTGCTGTCGTCGCACGATGTTAGAGGTTTCAATCCACTAGAGCTTCCCATCAAGAAATGGTTTGGAGTTATAGCCTCTGCCGTATCTGTTTCAATGGGAACATATGCCAACGGTCTGGAATTTATTATATTTTCAATTTCAACAATCATGCTTGACAGGAGTTCATCAGTTGGGTGCCTTAATGGCATAATTTTGTATAAAATTGTCTTTACCGAGCGAATTAAACGCTCCCATGCGCCACCCATGTGGGGTGAAGCCGGTGGATTGAAACTCCATTTAGTTGTTGATGTTGTAAACGTTTTAACTAATTCCTTGCGGTCAATATCTGCTAAAGCTTCTCGTAGCTCTCTATCAGCGCCCACAAAATTTGTTCCATTATCGCTAAAAAATTCAAGTGGAATTCCTCTTCGCCCCATAAAATTTCGAATAGCCAAAATACAGGAACTTGTTGTTAAAGAATGTGTTATTTCAATATGAACCGCTCGAATTGTTAAACACGTAAACAAACAGGCATATCTTTTCTCCCTGTGGCGGTTTACAGTTACTAATATTGGGCCAAAGAAATCAATCCCGGTATATGTAAACGGTGCACTATACGATGCAACACGTGGGCGTGGCAGTTTAGCCATTTGAGGGGTCTATGGAGTAGCTTTAGTAATTTTACACATTTGGCAACATCGAATAATTGATTTGTATGTAGCACGAAGTCTTGATATACAATATTTTTGTCTTAACTCATTGACAGCTGTCTCATGATTTCCATGGTAAAGTTTTTCATGATAGTGTAGGCATATAAGCTTGGTTAAATAATTTTTGCTTGGCAGTATTACTGGATGTTTCTGCTGTAAAGAAACGTTTGCCATATCGATTCTTCCATCGACGCAGAAAACTCCGTCTTCTAAATAGGGTGATTTAGAATAAATTTCACTTGATTTTTTTATGGACTTTTTAGATTTAAGTGCAGAAATCTCTAAATAATATGATTCATATTGCACTTCTTTATATAATGCAAGTTCAGCATTGTTTAACTCCTCTTGAGTTAATTCACCTTTCTCTTTCATTGTACTTCCATATATGAATCGCAGAACATATGCCATTGTTCTAACCAAGCGGTTGTATTTTGAAAATCGAAATATATTTATAACAGCCTCACGTTTTGTTATCTGGTGTACATTCTGTTTTCGCTCTTCTTCTGTTCGTGAAAATGGTTCTGCTTGTGGCCATTGCTCTTTAGGTTTGCATAAAAACTCGGGGCCTTTAAACCAACGATTAGATTTGAATGCGTTTTTATATTAGTACATTTTGTTGCCTCATCTGCAACATTTTGTCTACTGGGCACCCAATTCCATTCTGTAAGAGATGTTAACTCTAAAATTTCTGTAACTCTAAAGGCTACGAACTGGCTGTTTTCGGTGATCGGAATTGATCCAGCTTAACACGGTTTTTTAATCACACCAAAAATATTTGTCGGTTATTTTAATTTCATGGTTTTCTGCTATGAATTTGGCTAGACGAGCTCCAATTAGGGCAGCCATAAGTTCAAGTCTGGGAATAGAAACTAATTTCATCGGTGCTACCCTGGTTTTGGCACTAACCAATGAACATATAACTACATTGTTTCTGCTAAATCTAAAATAAGATGCTGTTGCGTAACCGTCAGCACCAGCATCAACAAATGTGTGCAGTTGTATTAACACGTTTTTATAATCTTGTAATGATTGCAAGTAGCATCTTTGTATTTTAATGTTTTGTAAATGTGGTAAGCTTGTTACCCATTGAGACCATTTATTTATTAGCTCCGGGGAAATTGGCTCATCCCAATCGACTTTACTTCGCCATACATCTTGCATCAGTATTTTAACAAACATTGTTATATGCGAAATGAGACCAAGTGGATCATAAATTGACATAATAAGTCTCAACATTTCTCTCTTAGTGGGAGATTTTCTTAGTAAAAATAAATCGCTTTCGAGAAGCCGAGGAGCAATTTTGAAGGTAATAGTGTCCTCCTTATATTCCCAGAAGACTCCTAAGACCTTTTCCACTTGATTGGTATCCTTAAAATTAATGCACTTTGCGTCATTTGAGTTCCTCGTTGAGAATTCCTGTCTAACAAGCTCACTATTTGACACCCAGTTTCTTATGTTGAAACCGGCCTGGCGGTGTATGTAGGATACGTCTGAGATTAGTTTGATTGCATCCTCTGACGTATTAACCGAATCTAATAAATCATCCACATAATGTTTTTCTCTAATAGATTTGACAGCGCATGGAAATTGATTTTTAAATTTATCTGCATTTATATTCTTTATATATTGAGATATGGTTGGAGCACAGGTGGCTCCAAATATCATAACATCCATAACATAAACATCAGGTGTTTTGTCCTGATCGCAATCGCGCCATAGAAACCATTGAACATCGCGATCTTCTGGCCGTATATGAATTTGAAGAAACATCTCTTCGATGTCACCACACACAGCCACAGAGTTTTGCCTGAACTTAAAAAGGATTGCAGGCAGAGAGGCCAACATATCAGGGCCTTTTAGTAAAAATGAGTTTAAAGATAAGCCATCAGACTTTGCTGCTGCATCCCACACCACTCGCGATTTTCCCGGCTTATTTTTATTGAACACAGCAAATATAGGCAAATACCAAACTTTTCCGTCATTACGGTTAATTTCTTTATTATTTAGTTTTCGAATATAACCTTTCTTCATATAACTTTCTATTGTATTTTTAAATATTTGAAATTGTGCGTCATCACGCATTAATTTTCTTTCTAAACATATAAGTCGTTTAAGAGCCATATTAAAACTGTCTGGCAATTTAAAATTGTCGTGTCTCCATTTCAATGGAACCTCGTAATGTCCATTTTCTTTCCATATTGTGAAATTGTTTAGCAAACTTAATACTCGAATTTCATTATCTGAGACGAGGGAGTCTTTGGTGCAAATTCTTACACTTTCTAATGTATAGAAACTGCTAACTAATTCCTCCAACTTTCTATCAGTTTCAGCGCAATTGCAAATATGAAAATGGAAATTCTTACTTGTGTGTTTATTTGCAGCTGTTGATCCATAGATGAGCCAACCAAGTTTTGTCTGTACTGCGACAGGCTCATGTGGAGCACCTTCACGGGTTTTGTTTGAAATTCCTAGGTTGAGGTGGTTTAATCCTATGAGTATCTTCGGTATAGCGTCGACATAGCTCTTGATCGGTAAATTTCGCAGGTGGCGATATCGTTGACACATTTTTGTGTAATTCAATGATTGGGTTGGCAAATTTAAATACTCCACTGTACTTACGTTCAGCTTTATTAGATTATTATTTGCCCCTGAAACGTCAATTATTAATTTTACTGAATTTGTTTCGTTTCTTTGCATACCTCTCGTCCACCTTAAACATAATGGACTAGATACACTACTTACACCCAGTTCATTTGCAATTGATTCATCCATAAGGCTGGTGGAGGACCCTTCATCAATAAATGCAAAGGTGTCAATTAGTTTTTCATTACCATGTATTTTAACTGGTATTATTTTAAACAAAATTTCATCATCTTCATCTCTGTGTGTATTACAAATATTTTCTTCTTCTTGTTTGCTTCTTGCAATGTGCATATTTTGTGCATTTGACGTTTCTTTATTATTTTCATAATTTTTCGCAGCAGAACCCCGATGTAAAGACGGATGATGATAATAATTACAGTTTTCTTCACCACACTGTTTTTTTCTTTTGCATTCACCATTATGATAAGACAAGCAGAATTTACATAAATTATTCTCTCTTATTATTTTCCACTTCTCTTTACGATCCAATGAGTGATAAGTTTTGCACTCACTTACAGTTTTACAGCCATAGCTTCTACAAACAACACATCTACGTTCACCACTGTGAGAATTAACAAACGATCTTGTTGTTTGTTTGTTAAAACCTAAATTGTTGCGTGTGGTGTGTTTATCTGGTGTGGATTTTGTTTGTTTATTGTTTTGTTTGATTGTGCTCGCTGTTAATCCGATGTTAAATAACCTTGATAGCTGGTTGATTCAACTAAATTTGGCTTTTTGTTTTGATCAATTAATTTCAGTTTTAAAGAAGACCATTGCATTTGGTAAGTAGTCGGAAATTTTTCTAATAATTGTTGCAATAAAAAAGAATTATTTAGTTCATCTAATAGGTTGCTGGCATTGATAGTGGATATTAAGCTGCGGACATTAACAGCAAAGGAAGTAAGGCTTTGTAAGTTATTTTCGTCAACTTTTGGGGATGAACTTATCCTATTTCTAATAGCATTTAAAATTTTTTCAGGTTGTCCATACAACATTCGAAGTATGTTTGTGACTTGAGCTACATTTGAGGGGTGTACAAGCATGTGTTGTACGCTCTGGAGAGCATCACCTTTTATAGACTTTTGTAGACGAATGAGATTTTCGGCGTCCGAAAAGCAGCATGTGGATGATGACCATTCGAAGGTGGATACAAATAAAGGCCAATCTTCGGGGTTACCGGAAAATATAGGCAACTCTTTCGGAACAGATTGTCGTGCGTTAAAAGTGCTTTGCATGTTACTAATATTTTGTGTTGTGTACAATGGATTATTAGTGCAATTAAATGATAAATTTGGGGGATTGTTTGGGAGTGATCTGGGAAAAGTTGTGCTGCGCGGAAGTGTTGTTCCTAAATTAAAATCATTATTTGGCATCGCAGTATGAAAGTAATCGGATGCAGGTAAATGTGAGAATGTCACATTGGTTGGCTGGTGGGAAAAACCTTGCGTACTAGAAAGGAGTTCATGTCTCCGATTGCCACCACTAGTGGCAGTGGCCGTTGCACAAACTGGTGCGACGTGTTCATTACGAAAGCGCGAAATGTTTTGACTCTCGCTAGTTGTGTAATGTTGAGAAGTTCTCGGGATAATATCCACCGATTCCTTATTTTTCTCCGCTTGCCAATTTTGAGGCATTTTCATTCTTTGAATTTATAGTTGATTGACCGTGAATATTCTGATTAGACGGTAGGTTTGCTATGGACATTTCGTCGATCCAGTTTTGAATCCCTTGGGATTTATTGGACGAAACATCAAGAACTTGTTCAGCTTCTTCTAGAAGTTTATGTTTTTTGTCTAAATATTCACGGCGTAATTTAATTTGGTCTAATTTTAATGCTAGATCTTCTTCAAGATGTTGAAGCTTAAGCTGAATAAGTCGTGATTGAGACTGTTGAGATTGAACAGATCGTCGACTGGCAATACTATGGTCAGGAGAAATTGATCTACCTGTATGACATTGCGGACATATAGGGTCTTCTCGCTGCGCTATCAATTTCGGGGTTATGTGGCAGTGAACCGTAGTTATCATTTTCTTGTTGACCCTTTTCTATTTCGCTCACTCAAAAAGAATTTTAAGATTGTTAAGAAGGCTATCGGCCGAGCCAGCAATTTGCACGGGATTTTGAATAAATTATAAATACGTAATAAAAGGCTTGGTTTATTACGCAATAACCTTTATTAAAATTCCTTTATAATAAAATAATATATAAGAAATTTACATATTCAATATTAGCTTAATCTATTCTACATACTTTTTGGTATGGAAATTCCTGGTAATTTCTATTATAAAATTTAAGGACAATCACGTCTGAACCGCTTACACAGTTAAGCTCCTACAAAATGGAGAAGGCGGTAAGACGCTTCTAGACAGTATATTCGTTAAATAAATATATGTACATGTTGGAATTCTTATTCGTTATTCTTTCGAAATTGATTTAGTGCTACCAGATGGCAAAAGAATCATGAGGATTTTGGGAGTCGCGTTAATAGTGGGCAAAGAAAACATCTTCGTTAGATTTATCGGAAATAACAGCCTGCATGACGACACATTCGATAATGGACTCACAAAGGAACCCTGATCAATCAACCGTCAACCAGATTGATCACATTGCGATCGACGGCAAACACTCCTCCAGTATTCTTGATGTCCGAACATTCCCTGGAGCCAACGTTGACTCCGATCACTTCATCGTCCACAATCAAACACGAGAAGATTTACAAATAATCAGTGCTGCTGCCATTGTCGATTACTATTATTATGTTGTCGTTGTCAAAATAAAATTTTTTGTTACCGTAACAGTTGTCTTTTTAGTAATAATTCTAATATATTATAGCTTCAAACTATTTAAGTACATAACTATTTATAAACAAGCAAAAGCTCGAGAAAATATCCAAATACTCTACGAAAAATAATTAAACAGACAAAGAGTAGAAATAAACCTACATTTACCCTTTTAAAATTGCCACAATTTATTAAAGGAAGATGAAAGTTAAATTATAACATACATATGTATTATAAACAGCCACACAGCGCACGTCACAATCGATTTATTGAAGGAAACATTCGATGAGCGCATAATTTCGCGGAATGGACCTGTCAATTGGCCACCAAGATCGTGTGATTTGACACCATTGGATTATTTTCTTTGGGGATATGTGAAGTCGCTCGTCTACGCCAACAAACCAGAAACGTTAGGGGACTTGGAAGCCAACATTCGTGGCGTTATTGCCAACATACGGCCCCATATGCTCGAAAAAGTGGTTGAAAATTGGACCTGTAGAATTGGCTTTATTCGAGCCAGCCGCGGCGGCCACATGCCCGAAATCATATTTAAACATTAATGGCATAAAATTATCCTTCCAATAAAGCCAAATTGATGGACATTAAAACGATTTTCTTGTGTTTTATTTCAATTCGAAGTTCTATACCTCTACAAAAAAACACCCTGTACATATGTATTTCTTCTTGCTTATACCCACTCGAAATAACACATAATATAAGGGTTAGTTGACAATATGTTATGGGATTGTAACTTAGCAACTCGATTAATGTTAATAAACTAAATTTTTCATTTGTGAATTGACAATTAAAAGAAAAATATGGGTATAATAAGAGAAAAATATAAACAACATTTAGCACTCGAAGCAGAATTAGAGATTAAGCTGGAAAAGATGTAAGTAAAGTAAAATAAAAAAAATACTGATGCGCTGCAGCTTTTGTCTTACTCACTTCACTTTTTGTACATCAACTATATTTTTAACCTATAGTAAATTTAAGTAAAATTTTGTTTTTATGCACATGTATGCACATATGTCTGTATGTACAATATATATGTAAGTTATTAAATTTAAATGAGGGGCTGAAGACCAAACTTGATCTGCATTAACTCTGGTCTTTATTGATGTTATTCTTACATTTAGACAAATTTTGCACTTATTTAAATAAATTATTTGGCCTAATTCTATAAATTATTAAAATGCAATTCAAAAACAACAAAAATAATTCAATATAAAATAATTCAATATAATTTTAAATACATTTTATTTTCTTTGGTAAAGATCTTAATTAATCACCAATTCATAAAATTAACTGTACAAAGAATAATTGAACAGAATTTAGAAATTGATCAGCAAAATAACAATCCAAATATAAATTTGACTGTTTATTTAGTCGTTGGACAACTTCGTACATCAATTAATGGAGGAATTTTTTTTAGATCCAAAGTTTTGTGGGTATTCACTGTAGCTTCTTGTGGTTTCACTGTTAATAGCCAGTGAACACGACGAACAAATGTACACAAGTTTTGAATAATCCATAAATTCCTCAGAACATATGCATCCATATCTGTAAGGTCTTCAAATAGGTTTATTAACAAAACAAGAACCAATACATTTGAAACAAAGTAAACAGAATTTGCTTTAACATTTTTACGAAAAGTAAAATACATATACACTCAAGTTCTCAAATAGACTTAAAAAATAACCTTGCTAGAAAATAGGTTGTCGTCAATTTTACTTTTAAAAAAGATGGCTTTATTTGTTATACTTTAATGCCTCATGGGCATTACTGAAGTGATTTTGCAAAAACTACGAATACTACAGTATATTTTTAATAGCAAGTAGCTATCGGCTTAAGAATAATATGAATGGCAAATTTTTATTTACCAATTTATAACTTTCAAAGAAAACTTATAAGGTATAATTGTACGCGGTCACAAGGACCTCATGCCTATGATGATTTTAATAGACTTTTCACACAAGAAGTAGCAACGCGCCTAACATAAAGTCCCTCAATTGATCCAAAAAATAATACAGTTATCCGAGGCAAATCAGTCAACCAGTGTGAAATCGCGAAAGTCAAACAACAACAACAAGCCCGACCGTACCAAAAAAATAATTACGGTGACGCCCGTGCAGCTTTACGACAACAAACTTTTAACAATGCATTTTTATATAAAAATATGAAACAGAATCTAACTTGGAGGTTTTAGATTTTGTATTTATCATATTTTGTTTCGACGGATTTTTAGAAGGTTAATAATGTCATCAGTACATCCGAGCGTCAGACGGATTGTACTTAAGGAAGAGCCAGTTATTAAAAGGTGAATAATAGTCAAGGCAAGTTGTTGGAAAAGGACCAGGTGTGCTCAGAAACTCTTAATAGGAGATGTTCGTGAGTAAGTATGCGTGAGTCGAAGGTTTTGTTTTTGAGACAGCTCTTTGTAGTAGGAAACAGTCCAACATGTTTGTTATGTAAACACAACAGTTGGACAAGTTCCTTTCATTCACTTCAAAAGCCGTTTTTATAACAATAATAATATTTTTTACACTATATTTTATAAATTTAAACTCAAAATCTGTAACAGAAATTTTTTGACGAAACCCTTTAGTTTAGAACCCAGCAAAAAATTGTGATTTCAAATCTTTATATTTTGTCGATATAAGTTTTAATATAGTTTTATATAAAAGTACATAACTAAAAAAAAAAAAACAAATCTATATATCTAATCACTTTTCGTAATAACTTTTCACGATAGCATTATTTTAGTAAAAAACTGTGGTCAAAATGTTTATTTTTATCTATTTAAAATTTTTTTAAATTATATTTATATATCTATATAGAAGATATTTGATATCTCTTTCATATGACATGCATTCGATCCACATTTATTACTTATAAAGGAATATATTCGTCATTTTGCCCTGAACCTTCTAAGCCAAACGAGTCCGGCAAACGAATTTCTGAGCTTTGTAAATTCATTACTAATTAATAATTATTTCTGGTTCCAGATTTATACTGTTGATTGTATTTCCATGTATAGTTCCTTCAATTTCTACACACTACAGATTATGACATACATATTCATCTTCCAAATGTAAATTGTTCTTATTTTTGGATTATTAATATTAATCATACAAATACCATGGCGCAATCTGTATTTCTATCATTCTTGGTTCTTATAGTGGCTACACACAATGCAAAGCGTTTACGCAATCTGTCAAATATCATTGCAGGTTGCGTCCTTTGTATTCTTGGTTTCATGTTTTTACCTGTTCAGTTCATTGAAGACAAGAAAGCTGTAACCCACTTCCACATACCGCATAAAAATTCCAGAACGTGAAAAAAAGAAATGAATTCCTTTCAACTCTTTAAAAGCCTTCCATTAAAAAACTGTTCGTTTTTTAAAAACCATTTTTTTTACCACATTTACTTTTCTTATATTGCTTATTCGGTACGAATTGTGACTAATTACAATAGTAAAAAAGACATAATCAAAAACGTATTAGTACTAAATATAAATACTTATGGTGGTATTCATAAAAAATTCTTACTAAACATATCAAGCACAAACTAGTTACTAAACAGTTTCGGTTTAGTAAGCGCTTAGTAAAAAAGCGTATTCATAAACAGTTTAGTAACTAATAAATACTTCATCGAGGTTTTAGACAAAAGAGTGGCAGCACCTAAATTTTCATTTGTTATTCAACTTTTAATGCTGTATTTATGCCGATTACCAATTTCTAAATTAACCATGTCTATCATATTACCTTATGTTATTTTGCTTGTATTAAGAAAAAATATATATTTAACAAACAGATAATACTAAATAAATATGTTTACTTCTTTTAAAATGGCACAAAAATTAATAATGTTAACGTTAAATTCACATTTTGTAACGAGTGAAGTAAAAGTATTTGAATAACGAGTTATGTTTTGTTTGTTTACATATCACTAGGATATTTCTCATATTTTTTTTAGATTTGTATTGCAAAAATAAATAAAGATAAGTTATTCGGTAGAGAAAATGGATCGAACTTCCTTTTATACATTTTTGCTTTTCGTTTTTTCTGGCAAATATTTCTTATATCTTCTTTTTAATAAGAATCAAAATTATAAAAGTTTTTTTTTTTAAATAAATTTTGATGTACTTAGTCGTTCTTTTTATTAAATTTAATGCTTCCATTTTTGCATATTTCCTATAAAATTTGAAAAACTTGAAAATACACAATGTAAACACAGAAAATGTAAAATTCTCCGATAATAAGAGCTTAATTGATGGTCGAGGCAATATTAAAATTTGTACGGCTTAATAACCGCTTACTAAACGTTTAGTAAGTTAATAATCGTTTATGAATACAGATTTTCCAAATTAAGACTAATAGCTGCTTGTAAGCATGTATTAAGTTCTTATGAATACCACCGTTAATGTATTTGGTTTACCTTATAAAAACCCTGAGAGTCTTTGTACAATTTAATTTTATAATTGACCAACTTGAATTTTCTATTTAAACATAATATAAAATAAAATTTTTTTTCAGCAAACGTGATGAAATGAAATTTGAAATTTGCGATGCTGCTGTTAAAGAAAAATCACAATCATATCAAAAGGAAAAACTACAAAATTATGAAGAGGCAATGACAAGAAACACAAATATCTCAAAGGTAAAACTTAGCTAGCGCAGCTCAGCTAATAAATTTTGAAAAAATTTGCTTTATTTTAAAGCCATGCACTCTTATCGTGTTTGGCGTAGGCGTATTAGAACGACTAGCGCATTTGCAGGCGTATTCTTTGTTAGTAGTGTCAAGGCGGCTTCACAACTGGTGAAATTGATAACGTAGCTGATTTAATTTTTGTTTATATAAATATAACAAAAGTATACACATACTTTGGACACCAACAAGCTTCGTTGTTGTAGTAGCGAATTCGACTTCAGTAGTATCATGTAAAACTCTCGCCTTAAACAGTTTTGTAACTAGTTTTTAATTGATGGCTCTTTTTTATTTGAGTCTGAAACTGTTTTTCTTTATTTTAAAATTTTTTTTTATTTCAGATAAATTTTTCTTATAATCTGGATATAATTCAAATCAGAAGAATCAGAAGAACAAATAATGCCCCGATTATTTGTTTTTCTAAGATACGTATACGAGTTTTTGGTTTTACTTTTTTTGAGTTTTCTTGATAGAAGAAAGTTTTGAGGTCCTCATTTTTTCAACTGATGCTGTTCTGACTGTTCAGCGGCCAGTGTGAATACTTCCGACAAAGCATAGTAAAACATCAATTAACACAACCCCCCTAATACTGTGTTATATGTTGTATTTATACGGATTTTCGAACGGTTTTATATGTAAATTGAAGGTTTTTACATACAAATCCAAAAAAAGGGAATATATGAAATTTGACACTTGGTGGGTTTTCTTATAGTTCAAATGGCTTGGAACGCATTATACAACTATGGTGAAGTTCTTACGTTTATTTTATAAAGAATACCTATTGCCGATTCTATATTACCTCTGAGATCACTTATATGAATATTCCATAATAAATTGCCCTGCAACATTATTCCAAGTATTTCATCTATTAAATTGTCATCAACATAAATATTAAAATTTTTGTGAGTTGTATGATTCTCCGACCTGAAAGGAACTAATTTGGTTTTATTTGCATTTACGACCAGTTTGGTTAATCGTACAAATTCAAAAATCAATAAGACTCTCATTCCATAACTTGTTTTATTACTAGATCATATTTATAAGGATAATACAGACATACATATATCATCAGCAAACATATGTATATAAACGACCAGTTAAAATCTAAGTTTTTTATACCATTAATATATATTGAAAATAATAAAGGTCCCAACCCATTACCTTGTGGAACTCCATACTTAATATCCATTACATTACTCTTTGCGCCTTTAATCTGCGCATACTTTTTGCGATTTTCGGAGCAGCTTTCAAAATTTTCCACTCTTTACCAGATATGCTTCAGTTTTTATGATACTATATTAGGATAAACTAGATCGCAGGCTTTTCATAAGTCTAGAAACAAACCAGCAACTCCATTTTACATCTGACCTAAACTGTGTTATATGTATATAATTAACAACATTTAATACTGCTTCTTCGGCCCCACAATTTTCTTAGATTCAAATTGATACTTGTACTTTATATTGCTGATTTCAACATAGTGCAGCAGTTTTTGGTGAATAATTTTTCAAAAATTCATCAGTAATTGATAAAAGTGTAGTTGAACGATAATCCGTGTTGATTTGGTTAACAACAATTAATTGTGAATACCCTTACTTATTTACAAAATTTCATTTTATTTGACTGTAAGCATTTATCTGTTTTATTGTTTGGCAATTATGTTCATCGTCTGATTATGTACTTCACTTTGATTTGTTAATGTGAAATAAATTTTAACTTTTAATTTTAATAAATAAAGTGCATTTCTAAGCACATTTTCAAGTTAGACTTAAGCTAAAAATTATAATATAATTCATTCCATAGTAAATTACTTAAAAATCAACAGTCTTTTATTTGAAATGGGGTTCATAGAACCGACATCTCTTAACCTATACATTAATAAATCATATGCATGCAGTGAAAAACATTATATAAATCAAAAATAATAAATCTATAATTCATCTAAGCGCTACTGGTGTATCGTTTATGACTTTAAAATCAGAGTAGAAACGCTTAGCAGGGTGTGTGCCAATTAAGTTTCTGTATATAAAACCAAAATGAAAACATGTTCATTTTGATATTTGATAGAAGACCCCTGTACCATTCCAGCTGACTAGTTGTCACTTTCTGTTTTACTCCAATTTAGAAGTTATACACCTACCAAACTAAGAAGAAATAATCCCATTGTATAACTAAAATAATGTAATAAACTTAATCCACAGTCTGCTTATTTGTTTGAATTGATAATATATATTTAAAAAACTAAAACTATACTTATTTAATAGTTAAAAAAAAATAAAATATTATGCTGCAAAACGAAAATTTAAGATTGAAAAGGTAATATTTTTATAATATATAAACTAAAACTAAAATGTTAACGTTTTCAATGGCGCATTTTTAATGATTCTCTGGAGCTCAATATGTCTACAACTATTTTATGGTCTTCAAAGTCAGGAGTACCAGTTTTCCATTTAAATGCTTTTCATATCATATATGTCGACCATTTACTCTTAGGATTTAGTCTCCTCAACTGATCTCCTATTTGTCATATGTTGTACAGCAAAAAAGGGAGTGCTAAATAATCGGCAGTACCTTCATATTTAGTCAAGTTCAATCTATCAATCAATTTTAAATTTCGAGCCCGACCAAGGTGATTTTGTATTAAATGAGAGCTGGTGTAGTCTAATATCTGAACTTCTAGTTTGCAAATTTGGAACTTGGCCACATCTTGAAAATATTTTAATTAAGTTTTTAATTACATTGTGACAATTTATTTTGATTTTCTTTCCTAATTCCCTTCAAACTTTTTGTTTTCGAAAACGTGGTGCAAGTTTGTTTCTCTGTCCAATTATCTTTTCTTGAGTGCTGGATTTACTTCCTTGCAGCATCTTTTTTTGTGAATTTTTTAACTTGTCTACGAAATTTTATTCAATAATATATCTTTCGGTTTCGTCTTGCCAATTCCATCAAAGTAGAATGAACTTTTTCACTATCCAATTTGTGGAACTGTGTCTTGCACTATAGGTTTAAGTTGAGCCGTCATAGAAGCTGGCTTAAGTGTTTTTTTGGCTTTGGAAAACTTTGCTTTACTTTTTCATCTAAATTAAACTTATCATCAATTGGTTTAATTACTACAAAATTTCAAATACGAATCTATACACATTTCAGATTTTGGACATAAACAATGTCTTAAGTTCCCCAATTGCATGAATAGGAGTCTCTCCTATTTTGACCTTTTGTGGACGTCTATTATGTTTTAAAATCTAAAACTGCTCAATAGGTCTGCCATTTTTGGCTAATAATATTGTAATATTATAATTTCTATGGGCCCCGTTTTTAACTTGTCCATCTGTATTTAAAACATCCACAGCAAATTTTGAGAGAAAACAAGTTTGTTAGAGAAGTAACAGCAATTTCGGCTATTAGAATTCATTCAATATTGTTAGAAAATTCCCGCAATCATCATACTCAGTTATATAACCAGTCCGATTTAAATTTTATTAGTGACTCATTTAATGATTTTCCGATTTCAGCTATACGGGTTTTGTCGCTACTTCCAGCAGAATGTAATTCTGTGATTGAAGACCTATCAGATATTTTTTGAAACAGAAATATTTTTATTTTATTTATATAACATTTGCGCTTATAAATTTACAACATTTTCCATATAGAGTTGAGGCCATTTTACCTTTTCTACTTAAATACGATTTTACACTTAATTTAATGGTAAGCAGAAAATTTTCAAAAAACCTTTATGTAACGAACTATCACAAAAATTTTTAAAAAGCAGTCTTAAAAAGCATCTGCTACTACATTCGTTGCTTCAGGTTCATATATTATCTTTGGCGAGAACTCTTCCAAAAAAGGTCGCCATCTTTTTATCTTGTGGCTTGGATTGCGCGTTGAAATAGCAAAGACCATTGTTGGTTGTTGGTGTGAATTTTGACTCCATAAAAATAATTTCCTTGCATTTTCAATGACCAACTTTGGTGGCATAAATTAACTCGGCTGAGTTTAGTGAATGTGATTCGTTTACTTTCTTGCGTTAATACTCCCTATATTGCTTAGAGCTAGAGGCTGCTATGAGCTGAAATTTCTTATGTGAGTTCTTTGACATATTTTGGGAAATCCTTCCAAGCAATTTTACGACAAATGTCTTTCTAACGAACTCATACTTTTCGTTATTTACGAAAAATGCCATTTTTCGATGTCTCCTGACTTTATTAAATTTTGGTAAAAGCCACATTAATTTTTCATTTTTATTTGCTATCATCATACAATACAAAAATTTTAAAATATTTTATATACATACATACAATTTTTGAGATATTACTAAATAAAATTGCACCAAGTATTAAACTATTATAAGGAAATAGGAGAACATTGAAAATATAATCAGGATTTAAGGAGAAAAGAGATAGCTAAAAACCTTATATCTACATACAATATTGTATATAATAAAAATATTTTGCATTGAATCTTACGCCATCTTCCTGACTGAAGTTGGCGAAGATTACATTACTACAAATTTCGTATCAAATCATGGTTTGAAAATCTGTTGCGATGTTCAAATCATTGTGTTAATTCACAAACTACAGTTTCAAATAGGTTTTCTTTGAAGTTTCTGTGTAAGTCCATTGTAGCGTAGCGGTTGGGTAGGTTATATATAATTTTTAAATTTTTATTTTGGGTTATCTGAAGCTTTTTCAGGTGGGTTTTTGCGCATTTCGAAGGCCACACCTGACATCCATAGGTCATAATCGTTCGAATACACATTCGATAAAGCAATAACTTATTTTTCTGGTTTCGATTTAACAGAGGAAAGTGGGCTCTCCCACATCTTACGGCTTTAGTACATGTTTGCAAAATGTGCTTTCTGAAATTCTATTTTTTATCGACGGTAATTCCTAAATATTTTACTGTGTCCTGTATTTCTATGCCCTGAATAGAAAATCCTATACTAGGCGTTTTGGCGATTTATTAAAAGGGAATATAATTGCTTGTGTTTTTAAATCGTTCATTTTAATTTTCCATTTTTCGAAATAGTTTTTAGTTTTTATGAGAGATTTGTCAAGTTTTTTAATAATTGCATTCGAGACTTTGCCATTTGCTATTAAAGCAGTGTCATCCGCATATAGTGCTGTAGTTTGATCTCTTAACGTTTTGAAATCTGATATATATATGGAATATAAGATAGGGGATAAAACTGAACCTTGGGGTACACCAGCAGGAATTTTGCGTATACTAGAGTACTCATTATCTATTTTTACTACAAATGTTCTATCAGACAAAAAGCTGTTTATAATCTTTTGCATGTAGACAGGATATCCAAAAGTTTCTAGTTTATAAATTAACCCATTATGCCATATGGAATCAAAGGCTTTTTCAATGCCTAGCAGTACTGCTCACGTGCTCCTTCTATTGTTTTTGTTGCTTTGGATAAGGTTTACTATTCCTTTAACTTGATGAACTATGGAATGATCTTTTCAGAACCCAAACTGTTCATTCTGTAATATACCATGATTTTCCGTGAATTCATGAAGCCTTTTCAATATTATTTTTTCAAAGACTTTATCCCGTGTGTTTAACATACTTATAGGCCGATAATTTTTTGGAGACTTGGCATCTTTACCTGCTTTCAGTATAGGTACAACTTTGGCATTCTTAAATATTTTTGGAAAATATCCATTTTTTAAGCACCAGTAAACAGAATTTGCTTTAACATTTTTACGAAAAGTAAAATACATATACACTCAAGTTCTCAAATAGACTTAAAAAATAACCTTGCTAGAAAATAGGTTGTCGTCAATTTTACTTTTAAAAAAGATGGCTTTATTTGTTATACTTTAATGCCTCATGGGCATTACTGAAGGGATTTTGCAAAAACTACGAATACTACAGTATATTTTTAATAGCAAGTAGCTATCGGCTTAAGAATAATATGAATGGCAAATTTTTATTTACCAATTTATAACTTTCAAAGAAAACTTATAAGGTATAATTGTACGCGGTCACAAAGACCTCATGCCTATGATGATTTTAATAGACTTTTCACACAAGAAGTAGCAACGCGCCTAACATAAAGTCCCTCAATTGATCCAAAAAATAATACAGTTATCCGAGGCAAATCAGTCAACCAGTGTGAAATCGTGAAAGTCAAACAACAACAACAAGCCCGACCGTACCAAAAAAATAATTACAGTGACGCCCGTGCAGCTTTGCGACAACAAACTTTTAACAATGCATTTTTATATAAAAATATGAAACAGAATCTAACTTGGAGGTTTTAGATTTTGTATTTATCATATTTTGTTTCGACGGATTTTTAGAAGGTTAATAATGTCATCAGTACATCCGAGCGTCAGACGGATTGTACTTAAGGAAGAGCAAGTTATTAAAAGGTGAATAATAGTCAAGGCAAGTTGTTGGAAAAGGACCAGGTGTGCTCAGAAACTCTTAATAGGAGATGTTCGTGAGTAAGTATGCGTGAGTCGAAGGTTTTGTTTTTGAGACAGCTCTTTGTAGTAGGAAACAGTCCAACATGTTTGTTATGTAAACACAACAGTTGGACAAGTTCCTTTCATTCACTTCAAAAGCCGTTTTTATAACAATAATAATATTTTTTACACTATATTTTATAAATTTAAACTCAAAATCTGTAACAGAAATTTTTTGACGAACCCTTTAGTTTAGAACCCAGCAAAAAATTGTGATTTCAAATCTTTATATTTTGTCGATATAAGTTTTAATATAGTTTTATATAAAAGTACATAACTAAAAAAAAAAACAAATCTATATATCTAATCACTTTTCGTAATAACTTTTCACGATAGCATTATTTTAGTAAAAAACTGTGGTCAAAATGTTTATTTTTATCTATTTAAAATTTTTTTAAATTATATTTATATATCTATATAGAAGATATTTGATATCTCTTTCATATGACATGCATTCGATCCACATTTATTACTTATAAAGGAATATATTCGTCATTTTGCCCTGAACCTTCTAAGCCAAACGAGTCCGGCAAACGAATTTCTGAGCTTTGTAAATTCATTACTAATTAATAATTATTTCTGGTTCCAGATTTATACTGTTGATTGTATTTCCATGTATAGTTCCTTCAATTTCTACACACTACAGATTATGACATACATATTCATCTTCCAAATGTAAATTGTTCTTATTTTTGGATTATTAATATTAATCATACAAATACCATGGCGCAATCTGTATTTCTATCATTCTTGGTTCTTATAGTGGCTACACACAATGCAAAGCGTTTACGCAATCTGTCAAATATCATTGCAGGTTGCGTCCTTTGTATTCTTGGTTTCATGTTTTTACCTGTTCAGTTCATTGAAGACAAGAAAGCTGTAACCCACTTCCACATACCGCATAAAAATTCCAGAACGTGAAAAAAAGAAATGACTTTTCCTTTCAACTCTTTAAAAGCCTTCCATTAAAAAACTGTTCGTTTTTTAAAAACCATTTTTTTACCACATTTACTTTTCTTATATTGCTTATTCGGTACGAATTGTGACTAATTACAATAGTAAAAAAGACATAATCAAAAACGTATTAGTACTAAATATAAATACTTATGGTGGTATTCATAAAAAATTCTTACTAAACATATCAAGCACAAACTAGTTACTAAACAGTTTCGGTTTAGTAAGCGCTTAGTAAAAAAGCGTATTCATAAACAGTTTAGTAACTAATAAATACTTCATCGAGGTTTTAGACAAAAGAGTGGCAGCACCTAAATTTTCATTTGTTATTCAACTTTTAATGCTGTATTTATGCCGATTACCAATTTCTAAATTAACCATGTCTATCATATTACCTTATGTTATTTTGCTTGTATTAAGAAAAAATATATATTTAACAAACAGATAATACTAAATAAATATGTTTACTTCTTTTAAAATGGCACAAAAATTAATAATGTTAACGTTAAATTCACATTTTGTAACGAGTGAAGTAAAAGTATTTGAATAACGAGTTATGTTTTGTTTGTTTACATATCACTAGGATATTTCTCATATTTTTTTTAGATTTGTATTGCAAAAATAAATAAAGATAAGTTATTCGGTAGAGAAAATGGATCGAACTTCCTTTTATACATTTTTGCTTTTCGTTTTTTCTGGCAAATATTTCTTATATCTTCTTTTTAATAAGAATCAAAATTATAAAAGTTTTTTTTTTTAAATAAATTTTGATGTACTTAGTCGTTCTTTTTATTAAATTTAATGCTTCCATTTTTGCATATTTCCTATAAAATTTGAAAAACTTGAAAATACACAATGTAAACACAGAAAATGTAAAATTCTCCGATAATAAGAGCTTAATTGATGGTCGAGGCAATATTAAAATTTGTACGGCTTAATAACCGCTTACTAAACGTTTAGTAAGTTAATAATCGTTTATGAATACAGATTTTCCAAATTAAGACTAATAGCTGCTTGTAAGCATGTATTAAGTTCTTATGAATACCACCGTTAATGTATTTGGTTTACCTTATAAAAACCCTGAGAGTCTTTGTACAATTTAATTTTATAATTGACCAACTTGAATTTTCTATTTAAACATAATATAAAATAAAATTTTTTTTCAGCAAACGTGATGAAATGAAATTTGAAATTTGCGATGCTGCTGTTAAAGAAAAATCACAATCATATCAAAAGGAAAAACTACAAAATTATGAAGAGGCAATGACAAGAAACACAAATATCTCAAAGGTAAAACTTAGCTAGCGCAGCTCAGCTAATAAATTTTGAAAAAATTTGCTTTATTTTAAAGCCATGCACTCTTATCGTGTTTAGCGTAGGCGTATTAGAACGACTAGCGCATTTGCAGGCGTATTCTTTGTTAGTAGTGTCAAGGCGGCTTCACAACTGGTGAAATTGATAACGTAGCTGATTTAATTTTTGTTTATATAAATATAACAAAAGTATACACATACTTTGGACACCAACAAGCTTCGTTGTTGTAGTAGCGAATTCGACTTCAGTAGTATCATGTAAAACTCTCGCCTTAAACAGTTTTGTAACTAGTTTTTAATTGATGGCTCTTTTTTATTTGAGTCTGAAACTGTTTTTCTTTATTTTAAAATTTTTTTTTATTTCAGATAAATTTTTCTTATAATCTGGATATAATTCAAATCAGAAGAATCAGAAGAACAAATAATGCCCCGATTATTTGTTTTTCTAAGATACGTATACGAGTTTTTGGTTTTACTTTTTTTGAGTTTTCTTGATAGAAGAAAGTTTTGAGGTCCTCATTTTTTCAACTGATGCTGTTCTGACTGTTCAGCGGCCAGTGTGAATACTTCCGACAAAGCATAGTAAAACATCAATTAACACAACCCCCCTAATACTGTGTTATATGTTGTATTTATACGGATTTTCGAACGGTTTTATATGTAAATTGAAGGTTTTTACATACAAATCCAAAAAAAGGGAATATATGAAATTTGACACTTGGTGGGTTTTCTTATAGTTCAAATGGCTTGGAACGCATTATACAACTATGGTGAAGTTCTTACGTTTATTTTATAAAGAATACCTATTGCCGATTCTATATTACCTCTGAGATCACTTATATGAATATTCCATAATAAATTGCCCTGCAACATTATTCCAAGTATTTCATCTACTAAATTGTCATCAACATAAATATTAAAATTTTTGTGAGTTGTATGATTCTCCGACCTGAAAGGAACTAATTTGGTTTTATTTGCATTTACGACCAGTTTGGTTAATCGTACAAATTCAAAAATCAATAAGACTCTCATTCCATAACTTGTTTTATCACTAGATCATATTTATAAGGATAATACAGACATACATATATCATCAGCAAACATATGTATATAAACGACCAGTTAAAATCTAAGTTTTTTATACCATTAATATATATTGAAAATAATAAAGGTCCCAACCCATTACCTTGTGGAACTCCATACTTAATATCCATTACATTACTCTTTGCGCCTTTAATCTGCGCATACTTTTTGCGATTTTCGGAGCAGCTTTCAAAATTTTCCACTCTTTACCAGATATGCTTCAGTTTTTATGATACTATATTAGGATAAACTAGATCGCAGGCTTTTCTTAAGTCTAGAAACAAACCAGCAACTCCATTTTACATCTGACCTAAACTGTGTTATATGTATATAATTAACAACATTTAATACTGCTTCTTCGGCCCCACAATTTTCTTAGATTCAAATTGATACTTGTACTTTATATTGCTGATTTCAACATAGTGCAGCAGTTTTTGGTGAATAATTTTTCAAAAATTCATCAGTAATTGATAAAAGTGTAGTTGAACGATAATCCGTGTTGATTTGGTTAACAACAATTAATTGTGAATACCCTTACTTATTTACAAAATTTCATTTTATTTGACTGTAAGCATTTATCTGTTTTATTGTTTGGCAATTATGTTCATCGTCTGATTATGTACTTCACTTTGATTTGTTAATGTGAAATAAATTTTAACTTTTAATTTTAATAAATAAAGTGCATTTCTAAGCACATTTTCAAGTTAGACTTAAGCTAAAAATTATAATATAATTCATTCCATAGTAAATTACTTAAAAATCAACAGTCTTTTATTTGAAATGGGGTTCATAGAACCGACATCTCTTAACCTATACATTAATAAATCATATGCATGCAGTGAAAAACATTATATAAATCAAAAATAATAAATCTATAATTCATCTAAGCGCTACTGGTGTATCGTTTATGACTTTAAAATCAGAGTAGAAACGCTTAGCAGGGTGTGTGCCAATTAAGTTTCTGTATATAAAACCAAAATGAAAACATGTTCATTTTGATATTTGATAGAAGACCCCTGTACCATTCCAGCTGACTAGTTGTCACTTTCTGTTTTACTCCAATTTAGAAGTTATACACCTACCAAACTAAGAAGAAATAATCCCATTGTATAACTAAAATAATGTAATAAACTTAATCCACAGTCTGCTTATTTGTTTGAATTGATAATATATATTTAAAAAACTAAAACTATACTTATTTAATAGTTAAAAAAAATAAAATATTATGCTGCAAAACGAAAATTTAAGATTGAAAAGGTAATATTTTTATAATATATAAACTAAACCTAAAATGTTAACGTTTTCAATGGCGTATTTTTAATGATTCTCCGGAGCTCAATATGTCTACAACTATTTTATGGTCTTCAAAGTCAGGAGTACCAGTTTTCCATTTAAATGCTTTTCATATCATATATGTCGACCATTTACTCTTAGGATTTAGTCTCCTCAACTGATCTCCTATTTGTCATATGTTGTACAGCAAAAAAGGGAGTGCTAAATAATCGGCAGTACCTTCATATTTAGTCAAGTTCAATCTATCAATCAATTTTAAATTTCGAGCCCGACCAAGGTGATTTTGTATTAAATGAGAGCTGGTGTAGTCTAATATCTAACTTCTAGTTTGCAAATTTGGAACTTGGCCACATCTTGAAAATATTTTAATTAAGTTTTTAATTACATTGTGACAATTTATTTTGATTTTCTTTCCTAATTCCCTTCAAACTTTTTGTTTTCGAAAACGTGGTGCAAGTTTGTTTCTCTGTCCAATTATCTTTTCTTGAGTGCTGGATTTACTTCCTTGCAGCATCTTTTTTTGTGAATTTTTTAACTTGTCTACGAAATTTTATTCAATAATATATCTTTCGGTTTCGTCTTGTCAATTCCATCAAAGTAGAATGAACTTTTTCACTATCCAATTTGTGGAACTGTGTCTTGCACTATAGGTTTAAGTTGAGCCGTCATAGAAGCTGGCTTAAGTGTTTTTTTGGCTTTGGAAAACTTTGCTTTACTTTTTCATCTAAATTAAACTTATCATCAATTGGTTTAATTACTACAAAATTTCAAATACGAATCTATACACATTTCAGATTTTGGACATAAACAATGTCTTAAGTTCCCCAATTGCATGAATAGGAGTCTCTCCTATTTTGACCTTTTGTGGACGTCTATTATGTTTTAAAATCTAAAACTGCTCAATAGGTCTGCCATTTTTGGCTAATAATATTGTAATATTATAATTTCTATGGGCCCCGTTTTTAACTTGTCCATCTGTATTTAAAACATCCACAGCAAATTTTGAGTGAAAACAAGTTTGTTAGAGAAGTAACAGCAATTTCGGCTATTAGAATTCATTCAATATTGTTAGAAAATTCCCGCAATCATCATACTCAGTTATATAACCAGTCCGATTTAAATTTTATTAGTGACTCATTTAATGATTTTCCGATTTCAGCTATACGGGTTTTGTCGCTACTTCCAGCAGAATGTAATTCTGTGATTGAAGACCTATCAGATATTTTTTGAAACAGAAATATTTTTATTTTATTTATATAACATTTGCGCTTATAAATTTACAACATTTTCCATATAGAGTTGAGGCCATTTTACCTTTTCTACTTAAATACGATTTTACACTTAATTTAATGGTAAGCAGAAAATTTTCAAAAAACCTTTATGTAACGAACTATCACAAAAATTTTTAAAAAGCAGTCTTAAAAAGCATCTGCTACTACATTCGTTGCTTCAGGTTCATATATTATCTTTGGCGAGAACTCTTCCAAAAAAGGTCGCCATCTTTTTATCTTGTGGCTTGGATTGCGCGTTGAAATAGCAAAGACCATTGTTGGTTGTTGGTGTGAATTTTGACTCCATAAAAATAATTTCCTTGCATTTTCAATGACCAACTTTGGTGGCATAAATTAACTCGGCTGAGTTTAGTGAATGTGATTCGTTTACTTTCTTGCGTTAATACTCCCTATATTGCTTAGAGCTAGAGGCTGCTATGAGCTGAAATTTCTTATGTGAGTTCTTTGACATATTTTGGGAAATCCTTCCAAGCAATTTTACGACAAATGTCTTTCTAACGAACTCATACTTTTCGTTATTTACGAAAAATGCCATTTTTCGATGTCTCCTGACTTTATTAAATTTTGGTAAAAGCCACATTAATTTTTCATTTTTATTTGCTATCATCATACAATACAAAAATTTTAAAATATTTTATATACATACATACAATTTTTGAGATATTACTAAATAAAATTGCACCAAGTATTAAACTATTATAAGGAAATAGGAGAACATTGAAAATATAATCAGGATTTAAGGAGAAAAGAGATAGCTAAAAACCTTATATCTACATACAATATTGTATATAATAAAAATATTTTGCATTGAATCTTACGCCATCTTCCTGACTGAAGTTGGCGAAGATTACATTACTACAAATTTCGTATCAAATCATGGTTTGAAAATCTGTTGCGATGTTCAAATCATTGTGTTAATTCACAAACTACAGTTTCAAATAGGTTTTCTTTGAAGTTTCTGTGTAAGTCCATTGTAGCGTAGCGGTTGGGTAGGTTATATATAATTTTTAAATTTTTATTTTGGATTATCTGAAGCTTTTTCAGGTGGGTTTTTGCGCATTTCGAAGGCCACACCTGACATCCATAGGTCATAATCGTTCGAATACACATTCGATAAAGCAATAACTTATTTTTCTGGTTTCGATTTAACAGAGGAAAGTGGGCTCTCCCACATCTTACGGCTTTAGTACATGTTTGCAAAATGTGCTTTCTGAAATTCTATTTTTTATCGACGGTAATTCCTAAATATTTTACTGTGTCCTGTATTTCTATGCCCTGAATAGAAAATCCTATACTAGGCGTTTTGGCGATTTATTAAAGGGGAATATAATTGCTTGTGTTTTTAAATCGTTCATTTTAATTTTCCATTTTTCGAAATAGTTTTTAGTTTTTATGAGAGATTTGTCAAGTTTTTTAATAATTGCATTCGAGACTTTGCCATTTGCTATTAAAGCAGTGTCATCCGCATATAGTGCTGTAGTTTGATCTCTTAACGTTTTGAAATCTGATATATATATGGAATATAAGATAGGGGATAAAACTGAACCTTGGGGTACACCAGCAGGAATTTTGCGTATACTAGAGTACTCATTATCTATTTTTACTACAAATGTTCTATCAGACAAAAAGCTGTTTATAATCTTTTGCATGTAGACAGGATATCCAAAAGTTTCTAGTTTATAAATTAACCCATTATGCCATATGGAATCAAAGGCTTTTTCAATGCCTAGCAGTACTGCTCACGTGCTCCTTCTATTGTTTTTGTTGCTTTGGATAAGGTTTACTATTACTTTAACTTGATGAACTATGGAATGATCTTTTCAGAACCCAAACTGTTCATTCTGTAATATACCATGATTTTCCGTGAATTCATGAAGCCTTTTCAATATTATTTTTTCAAAGACTTTATCCCGTGTGTTTAACATACTTATAGGCCGATAATTTTTTGGAGACTTGGCATCTTTACCTGCTTTCAGTATAGGTACAACTTTGGCATTCTTAAATATTTTTGGAAAATATCCATTTTTTAAGCACCAATTAAAAAGTTTTGTTATGATTTTGAAAAATGTATCTGACATGTTTTTAAGTACTATAGCATTAATGCCATCGATACCAGGAGCTTTTGAGGTATGTAAAGTATGAACAAAGAATTTAACTTCATCTTTCGTTGTATTGTACCCTTGTATAACATCAGTGATAATTTGATTTCTTAAGCATGTAATGTGTTTTGATACTTTACGATCATAAACATAGTTGCATGGATATTTTTGAAAGCATTTGCAATAATATTTGCTTTTTCTTTACTAGTATATATAGTGGCGCCATCTACCGTTAACTTGTCAAGTGTTGACTGTTTGTCTTTTATTGCTTTAGTTAATTTCCAAAACTATTTATTACCTGGGGGCAGTGTTTGCAAAGACTGATACCAGCTGTTATTCCTGTCTTCTTTGATATGAAAATTTATAAACAAAGTCAGCTGTTTTAATATAGCCAATATTTGATTACGTTCTGATGGAATATAATATCTTTGCAATTTTCGTCTGTATCTATTTCTGTGACCAATTAAATACAGACTTAATTCGGAAATTTTTATTTGCCATATTTGTTTTTCACCCATGGGGATTCTTCTGGACGATTCCTGCAAAATTGACGTTATACCTTCAAAGGCTGATTCGATGTTTAGTTCTGTGATAACAAATTAATGTAAGTTATTATTTTTTAAGTCGTTATCTACCCGTTTGCTTATCGTCTTCCAGTTGGCCATTTTATATAATGGGACCTTGGTTGTGGTTTCAACTACCAAGCCATCCATATATCTTACAAATCATTGACACGTGATCTGAGTTAAGTGATTCCGTAAACGTTTCAATTTGTGAGGAGCGTAAAGCTGAGTTTGTTAACATAATATCGACTACAGAGGATTGTCTGGCTGTAACGTTTTGGCTAAATCTAGTCGAAGAGCTGGAAGCATATATATAATAATGAGATCCAAGTTGATGGTTAAAGAGATAATTGCCTGCTGAATTATTTTGTAAGCAACCCCATGTTGTGTGTTTGGCATTAAAGTCACCGAAATCTATTTGTTTTCTATTTGTGCCGCTGGGTTAGTTAACTTTGTGCAATCCAGAGCATAACTTTAAGGTAACATTCTGCTTGATTATATGACATGTCTAAGCATATTTGTCGTACTTGGTTTTGCACTTTTCTAGTGCATCGATAGCTTCAAAATATATGTCTAATAATTCTTCATTAGAGATATTAATGCTTTCATCAAAATGGTGATTAACACTGGCCATTTCGGCATACGATAATTTTTCATTGTTACCTGGATTTCCTTTGGATTGAGAAATTCCTTTTTCCAATTAGGTGAGTTTATTATTTTTGGGAAAATTACTTCTTTGCTGTCTTTTACGGTTGGAAACCTTATACCGTATTTCCACGTACTCTTTTCGTAAAGGGCACTGCGCGTCGTCAGTAAAATGGTTAACATTTCTTAAACCTCTTTTTGTGCAGTTGAAGCATTTATAAATAACTGGGCCATCGACTGGAGTTTTGCTTAATAGACAATTAGCATACTCGTGAGTTTCGCCGCATCCTAAGCACGCTGAGACTCTAATTTGCGGATCCGTGACCGTACATTGCACATTTCGTATATTGCGTTGGTCCTCTAGATCGTCGGAGAGGGTTTCGTCAATGCACTACAACATCATACACATATTTTATTTTGATTACCTCACGTTTAGTGACATGCTCCGTTTTAAATTCCAAAATGTACAGAGCATTATCTACTGTTGTTCTGGATGTTTCTTTATATTCTCAAGCTCAATGTTGAACTTTTGCTTCAATTCATCTACAATTGACTTTCTGGCAATTTGCGGCAAGCCAAATAGCATTAACTTAAATGTTTTATTGTCTTTAACAGGATGTGTGTAGAATTTCACAGCGACGTCAAGATCAGTTTTTGAATTTGGTATTATCTTTGTTCCAATCGAAATGTTTTGCACTTGTACGGTTTTCCCAAGCATTTCATTACCGATGTAAGGTATGGCTGCTGTCAACAACAATTGGAAGCACTTTTACCACGTCCTTCTTCATCTTAGGCTCTTCATCGCTTGAGATGTCATCCATATGGGATAGCGCCTGAAAACTATTCCCTGACTTTGGTATCTTGTATTTGGGGTTATTCCCCCAAAACTTCTTTCTTTTGGAAATCATTTCACACCCAAATAAATGAAAATTAACAAAAAATATTTAAACTTAAAGTTTTTATAAGAAAATTCACCGCTGATAATTATAAGCACGTCTGTATGCTAGCAGTGTTGCAACATTCGAGATCTGCGGTGGAGAAGAATTTTTGTTCCTCACAAATTTTTAAAGAACTACCACTTCAGTTGGGTATCGGTGAATGTTTACTTCTTCAGATTGATTGTAACACTTACCTTCTCTAGTAGGCTTATTTCTATTAACATTTCATATAAAAACTAACAATAATTTAAAAAATTATTGTTTTGTGATAGTGAGTCATAATCCTTCCCTAAAACTAATTTTTACTGTAAGGCAAAATTTTCTTTTTATAGTGGCGGAAAGTTGCTCCTGCATCAGTATTTTACAAAAATTTTATTTCGCAACAAACGTTTTCCACGCTTACTGAATTTTTCGAAGGTATATTCAGTTTGTTATCACCATATTATTATGCTTAACCTTTTTAAAAGGTATTGTTATTTTCCCTTAAACCAAACATTGTGCTTCTGCATCAAACTTTGCCGGTGGACATACCGGTACTTCCTCTTTTTATAAAGTATGCATTCAATGTACATACATACATATGTAAAATTGTAAACTGAACTATGTATATGTTCATTTGTCTGTTTGCTACGAAACTAAAAGTAGACTGTAAAAAGCAAAAAGCAGTTTTGTCACACAATATGAGTTCATGTAAATAAGTTACGGAAGGTCAATGTTGGGGATTAAATAATTTTAGGGCAAAAATACATATATGTTTTAATGTCGTGCTGTTACAAGTAAATCAGTTCGCACAGAATTTGAAATTGCTTTATCATCTACTATTATCAAAAGACTTACATAAATAAACATATAATGAATAATGAAAATTACAATAAAATTTTGCAAAATAATTAAAAGGGGACCAACAAACTTATTTCTACTGAACAATATTTTTGATTATAGTGCAGCTTCGGTTTTCCCATCTGATTAAAAACCAGATCTGTCGTGAAACTGAATTTTCGCAATAACCACACCCAAAACTCACGTGGTTTTCTGAACATGCCTGTAAACAGGGCGCTTTTTATTTATTGATTTATGATGTAGGAAGAAAAGACAACGACTTTACGCTTTCAGGTCACTTTATTAACTCAACCATCATGTATATGCAAAATAACTTAAAGCTATGTAAATGTAAGACAGTGACAGATATATATATATACAGAAACTTAAAGCTATGTAAATGTAAGACAGTATATATTCTGTATATATATATATATATATATATATATACAGAAACTTAAAGCTAATTGACATTACAAAATACACTGTCAAAAATACAAGTACACCAATGAAACAAAGCGGGCATACACCAAAAACAAAAAGCACATTACTACAATTCGGCCCTCCTGACAACGAGATCCCCTGATCTCGGTTCTACTAACTCCGTGACCCGCGACCCTTGAACCACGGGTGGATATTCCCAACTGCAATTTACGGGATACACCAGCGTGTGAATCAAAATTCTTCACCATAACATAGTCGTCGACAAAATACTTCGTAGGTGCCTTTCTCCGTTTGTCGACATAATTCTTATTATAGTCTTGCAATGTCTTCTGCCTTACTGATGCCCTGTCTCTAATCTCACCCTGATCCACTTGTTTGACATCCTGTACATCCTCAATCAAAATCTCCTTTAAAAAATCCATCACACTACCCCTTTGCCCAACACCGAATAACATGGCACTCGGATGCTCGCCTATTGCCCTATGAACAGTGTTATTAAGGCTGTATTCAACTTTATCCAATACCATATCCCAGAAAACATTCTCCTCAGGCCATACCAATTTTGCTATCATTGGACCAATACTCCTGTTCACTCTCTTAACCTGTCCATTTGCCTGCGGGGAACCAGTAGCAACCCTCACATGTTCAATTCCATTTTCGTCCATAAACTCCCGGAACTCCCCAGGTGTAAATGCAGTACCCCTATCGCTTATGACATACCTCGGTCGACTGTAACATCGGAAATAGTCCCTTAAATGACCAATAACCTCCTTCGTATTCGTCGTCTTCGTCGGATAAAGTCTCACAAATTTCGTATTAGCGTCGATAACAACCAAAATATGTTTGAGTGTCCTACCGTTATCAACGGGCCCGTAATGGTCTATGTGAACCATATCAAACGGTTTTCTGGGTTTTGGGATATTATTCAAAAATCCTTCTTCCTTTCCGTGTTTCGAAGAATATGCTATGCACTTCAAACAATTTTGTATGTGAACCGACGCCTTTTCCCTAATCTTCGGAAACCAATAGCTTTTAGCAATAAGTCATTTTGTCGATCCTCACATGACCAATCTCATCATGGTATTTATAAAAAACATGATGTTCCATGTCTTTCGGCACGCAAAACAATAAAACGTCATTATTCGATTTCCTATAAATAACTCCATTCCTCATCTCAAACAACTTATGTTGTTTCCTCTGAAGTTCGCACTTAAGGCCCTTCAATTTCGTATCTTTATTATGACATATGACCAAATTCTCCTCAAAAGTATTACTCTCGATCACCATTATGCTCAAACACCTACTAAGTGCATCCATATCTTGCATCCGCGAACCAGTTCTATGTTCCAAAACGTAGTCATAATTTTGCAGTTCAAGACCCCATCTCGCAATCCTTGGGTTAAGTTCTTTTTTATTCAACGTCATTGTCAGTGAATTACAGTCCGTGACAATTTTAAACTTCTTTCCCTGTAAGTATATTCGAAATCTTTTCAAAGCGTTAATAATTGCAAGTGTCTCTAATTCAAAACTGTGATATTTAGATTCAACCTCCGTCGTACGCTTCGAAAAATAAAACACCGGGTGCATTTTACCGTCCTCCTTTTTCTGTAATAGAACAGATCCAAAACCTACGCTGCTTGCATCACAATGCAATTCAGTATCATCCTTTGGATCGTATAAAGCCAACACCGGCGATCCCATCAATTTCTCCTTCAACAGCTCAAAAGCTCCAAGTTCCTCCGTCCCAAATTTGAATTTTCTATCCTTTCTAGTCAAATCATATAATGGTCTAGCCATTAAAAAAAATCCTTGACAAATCTTCTAAAGTAAGAACAAAGTCCCAAAAAACATTGTACCGAATGTACGTTTGTCGGCAACGGAAAGTTTTTTATTGCACTGAGTCCTTGATCATCCGCTCCAATACCCTGGCCATCAATTTGATATCCTAATATGTAACAGTTGTCTGTAAAAATTCACACTTGTCCAGTCTTAGCTCCAACTTATTCTCCACTAATTTATCAAAAACCTCTCTCAGTACATGAAAATGTTCACCAATATCCGTTGTTGCGATCATTATGCCGTCCAAATAAATAATCAACTTACCATCCCTTACCATGTCTGCAAAAATTCTGTTAACAAATCTTTGGAAAACTGAGGGGGCATTCCTCAAGCCAAACGGCATCCTCAAAAACTCATATTGGCCCAACGGAGTAACAAAAGAAGTATACTTCACTGAATCCTCATCAACATACACATGAAAAAAACCATTTCTCAAATGCAATTTCGTAAAATATTTCTTACCCGCCAGTCTATCCAACAAATCATCTATCAAGGGAATGGATAGCTATCCTTGGCTGTCAGTCTATTCAGCACACGGTAATCCACACACAGCCTAAGATCACCCGTTTTCTTCTTCACCAAAACAATAGGCGAAACAAATTCTGATTCACTCGGCCTGATGTATCCCTTTTCCAAGTATTCATCCAAAATTACTTGTAACCGCTGCCTCTCATCATAGGACATTCTGCGAGGGGTACAACTAAAAGGTTTCGGATTTTCAACAATCAACTTCATATTACTCTTCACCCTAGGTTCTACTCTTTGTGGCCGTAAATAACATCCCAAAAACATTTCATCCAACTTTTCTCTATCCTTATAACTCACATTTTCACCCACAATGAGCTGGTTTCCGCCATTCTCCCCGCAATCAATAGACATTATCATATTCAGCACTTTTTCAAATTCATAATCCATTATCCTGTCATCATTTCGGCCAACCTCCGCTATCAACCTTAATCCTGCCATTTCCAAAAAATCCCTGCCCAAAATACAATCATACACCATTGACCCATCATCAACAATAATCATCTTCAATTCAATTTTATTTTCAAAAAAAAAAACATAAAATAAACATTTTCCATAAGTTTTCAATCTACTCTTATTAATTCCAAAAAATGATGAGTCAACTTCTGACATTTCAGTAAAATTTATCTTTCCCGCCACATCTGACCTCCTAACTAAGCTGACGGTGCTACCCGTGTCTATTAGGCATTCTATGTAAAAACAATCATTGAAATTTTCATTAGTACTAAACTTAAAATACCTTAAATAATCATTCTCGTTCACCTTGGGCACTGCTTCTCTTCGTTCAGGGCACGCTGCAACACGATGTTCGAAGCTCCCACAAGCATAACATGCACCTACTTCCCTCTTTGGTTTCCGGCAATCGGTAGCAAAATGTCCTACTGAATTGCAGTTGTAGCATCTATACTTGGTTTCATTTTTTGTTGTCTTCGATGACATTGGGACTGGTAACTGAATCGTGAAGAATGCCTGCAACAGCTGCGCCTTATTCTTGTAACATTGTAATTTGGCATGTATTTTCAAATTTTCACCAGGTATGCCCTCAATTATATTATCGACAAGTTCGTTTTCATCAATTCGGAATTTACTGGCCAACAAGACTTTCTCATTAAAATAATTCATGAAGCTTACATTGTACTGCCATTTGTATGCCTCAAAATTGAGCCGCATTACTAGTTTGTTTTCTTTTGCACTGAATACATTTAACATTTCTGCAAACAAGACATCGAGTTCCTCATTAACATAGTTTGATTTTGAATGCAGCCACAGTTGAGCTTTTCCCTTAACCTTACACATCAACAAAGCTTTCAAGGTACTGTCATCCGCAGGATACTTTCTTGCAATATTTTTAAATTGTAAAATCCATACTTCTGGGCAAACTGCACCATCATATTCCGGCAATAAATCTTTAAGTAAACCCAACGACATAATGTTGTCGTTATTGTTTACGTTTCGACCACTATTGCTTGAAACTTCATTTGCTCCGTTTGTGTTGTTGTTCAAACTTGTATTATACACATTTCTACATTAATCTTGAACGTCATTAAATAAAACACTCATTCGACTTTTTTCAAATTCATCTTTTCTTTTATAAAACTCATTTTCTTTAATCAAAAGTTCTTTTTCTCTTTTCAAAAGTTCAAGTTCTCTTCTCATTTGATTAAAATTTATTTCACTCCAATCTGCACTTGCTGTGATTTCGCCGGTCATTTGCACTCTTTCTGTCATTTGCGTGGTCTCATTTTCTGCACTCATTTGTTCATTTTCGATCATTTGACTTTGTTCACTCGTTTGTGTTTCAACATGCTCAACCCCATCACTCATCTCTTCTACTGTGTTAGTGACAACGATGCTTTCAATTGGACACACCCCTCTATCATTTGCTGGAACTTCATTGAGTCGCAAAACAAGCGCACTTTTCGTACCAGCGGTAGGCAAATTAAGCTGTTGCAGCCATTCTCGCAGCTGCGCAGCCGTGTACTTGTTCGGGTTGACTTCTTCCATTCTTGTTTGCTGCTTCTTCTACTTTATTTTCCGTTAGTAACAAAAATGCACACGAAATTTTCAAAACTCAACGTCTTTTCTCTTCTAGATTTTTCTGTAGTTATTCTTCTTTCTGTGTCTAGTGTTCTATTCTTTCCTTTTCTGTCGAATTTCCTTTGAACTTCACAATTTCTTGCCGTTGTAAATTCTGTATGTATTTGTTCTTCGTTTTGTACAGCAAATTATTGCTAACGGGAACAATTTTCCCTTTTTTTTCATACACGCACTGTTCAAATTGGTTCTCTTTACTTCTCAAATATGTAATTAATTTTGTTTCCCAAATGTTTTCTTTTCAACCAAATAAAAATTTATTTAATTTTTTTTTTTAAGCGCAATCCCACTTCTGATAAACTGTAGGAAGAAAACACAACGACTATACGCTTTCAGGTCACTTTAGTAACTCAACCATCATGTATATACAAAATAACTTAAAGCTATGTAAATGTAAGACAGTGAAAGATACATATATATGTATATACAGAAACTTAAAGCTAATTGACATTACAAAATACACTGTCAAAAATACAAGTACACCAATGAAACAAAGCGGGCATACACCAATAACAAACAGCACATTACTACAATGATTACTTCGATGACTTCATAAACGTCATTTCCTTTCTGATTAGTGGGACAATAAGATGCGAGAAGGCTAATTGTTTTGCTTTTTTGCTTAAATTTGTTCATTGTGGCGATTTTTTTAATGTCTATAATTTGAAAGCTTGAATTGAGTTTGAGTTTTTTTTAGATTTTTAGGAAGAGGTTTAGAGGTCGCGCAAATCAAGTTTTTGTTAAAAATCGGGGATCTTGGTCTTTTTTCAAACTTGACTCATAACTTTGTCAATAACCACGTCGATTTAATATTTTGGCCGAATATTTCTAAAGAAAATTTCCCAAACTTTATTTCCGTATGCCTAAATAACGTATAAAAACTAGTGACGCTATTTTGAAGACGGATAAGTTCTAAGCAACTAAGAAAAAGAAAATGGAATTTGGTCCTACAGTTCCCGAGTTACACTATTTTTATAGTTTACACCTGAAAAATGGCGATAATTTTTTCGTTATAATTTTCCATAAATTTTTATAGTCGGGGTTTTAAGGTGATTTCTGCGAATAAATAAAATATTATTTTATTTCAATTTAATCCGCCGTTTAATTGGATATTTCGCAATATCTTCAGGGATTGAATGAATAATAGATCTGGCAAGATTATAACATTGGGGTTTTAACTGCCATTAACTAAAATTTATTGATCTAAATCGTTACACTATTTTATGTGTATTCTCCGCTATAATATTGTCGTTATACGATTTTAAATACCAAAAACTTTTGAGTCAGCTGACCGAAGAATCAAATACAAAAGTTCTTTGTGTACATAAAAGTTTTCGTCTATAGTACCAGTAAGAATTTTTTATTTTATTTTTTTTTTGGGTAGTGTAATTTAAGCAAAATAGATATCTTTTTTTCTCCAATTTTATTGTTACAGTAATATTTAAATTTTTACAATAATTTAATTCTTAACTTTAAGAGATCAATTCATAAACAATTTTTCTTCTTAATCATCTACAGCAGTTTTTATAGACTTATTTCATTTTACATATCATTTTTTCAATTTGGGAAAAAGATATAAAAAAACCCATAAATAGAGCAGTAAAGTTATATGGTAAAAACACAGGATAAACGTTATCAAACTAATGCACTGATGTGTGCATAGCTAGAGTATCTACAACTTAAAGTTTAGAGACAATATATTAAGTTTATCTTTAACTAATTTTATGTTAGACATAGAGTGCAACGTTCGTGTTGAAAATTGTGTTGGCAAATTATAAATCATTTTAAGTAATTTATTCTGACAGATTTGTAGTTTTTTAACATGACAATCGGAGGTGACATACCAAGCAGGCGCCGTATAGAACATTATTGAGTGGAAAATTGTTTTTAATATAAGAAGTTTATTGTGGATATTTAGTTCAGACTTTCTGTTTATTAACGGATACATTATTTTAATTGTTGTATTAATTTTGTGAACTATGTGTTTTATATGCTCATTAAATAATAACTTTTTATCCAGCATTACACCAAGATATTTAACCTTGTCATCCCAGGGGATAGATTCGGTACCAATAATAACATTGGTTTGTGGTAGAAATAAATTTTTTCTTCTTCTTGTAAAGAAAATAGACTGAGTTTTTGAGGGGTTGATCATTATTTTCCATTTTTTAAAATAGTCTGTGACTATTTTAGTTGATTCCTCCAAGTTGTGTACGATATCTTCCGGTAATATTTCTGAACTAAGTATTGCTGCGTCATCGGCAAAAAGTGATGAATTACATCCATGTAAAGCAGGAAAGTTATGCGTAAGTAAATTGTATAAAATTGGAGATAGACATGACCCTTGTGGACATCCGGTAGGAATATCATAATTTAGTGAACAAATATTTCCAATATGCATTTTGAATGTTCTGGCTGATAAAAAACTTCTAATTATTTTGACAAGTACTGGCTCCAGTCCAATTGTATATAGTTTGTGAATTAGGGCATTATGCCACACAAAATCGAAGGCAGCTTTTGTGTCCATTAGAACCATTCCTGCAGATTTACTTTCATTTAAGGAAGTCCTGACAATATTTCTTATTCTAACAAGAGGCTGAATTGTGTTATGTTCCGAACGGAATCCAAATTGTTGAGACGGTAAAATGTTAGTTTCTTCCATGAAACAAACTAGTTTTTCTTTAATAATTTTTTCAAGTATTTTAGACATTGTGATTAGTAAGCTTATTGGACGATAGCAATTTGGATCGCTGCTGTCTTTTCCAGGTTTGTGTACTGCTATGGTTTTTGACTCTTTCCAAATTAATGGGAAGTAACAAAAATTAAAGCATGAGTTGTAAATACGACATAGAACTTTTAAGCCTTTAAGAAAGGTCCATCTACTTTCTTCAAACAAAAATTTGAGATGTTCTCATTCCCTGGTGCTTTTCTGTTTCTTAATAATATTCTTAAATTTTTTTAATATTATTCTTAATAATATTCTTAATAATATTCTTAAATTTTTAATAATATTCTTAAGAGTATCGATTCTGACCATCATATAACTTAAGTTTTGGTCGTCGTCAATCGTACTTAAAGTACTGCTAACTACTCTTTCTGTATCCAAGTCACTTAAATTTGACGAAATATTATGATTCAAACAGAAATTTTGAGCCAGTATTTCGGCTTTTTCGTTATTGGTTGCATACCACCTATTATTTTGCTTAAGTGTAGGTATACTATTTACTTTCTTCTTAAGAGCTTTAGATATCCTCCAAAACTTTGAAGAACCTTTGGGTAGGTAGTTATTCCACTGCTGATTTTTAAATTCCAGAATTTGACTTTTAATGACATTGTTCAAGAAGTTCATTTGAGATTTAAATAGGGGGTTTTTTAATCTTATCCATTTCCTGCGTGCACAGTTTCTTAGTTTAATAATATTCAGAATCGCTTCTGGCAATCTTTTCACGTAAATATTTGGTGTTGAAAATTTTGGTACACCAGCATCTATAGCGTCTTTTATAATATTTGTAAATTGTTCAATCGAGTAGTCAATATCATTTTCAGAATTAATATCCATTTGCAACAGCGAATTGACATTATTATTTATATATTTTGCAAATGTATTCTAGTTTGCATCTTTGAAATTATATTTTTCAGGAATTTGGCGATTACATGTAAATTTGATAGAAATGTGTACTGGCATGTGATCAGAATTAAAACTGTGGAAAGTTTGTGCTGCAGATACTTTTTCAGGAATATTTGTTAAGAAAAAATCAAGACCTGATGCCTGAGATGTACTACTTGTAGGGACTAAAGTTGGATCAGGGGGAACAGCATGCTAAAAGTATTGGTTGTTATTAATTCGTGGACTATCGATCCCGAACAGTTTAGTCTTAAACAACCGCAGCTATGATGACGGCTATTAAAATCCCCACCGATTATAAAATTTCCGTTTATTCTTGCAAACATTTTTAAATCAGTTTTAAATAAATTTTTCTTCAAATCGTTAGGGCCTGCGGTCCCTCCAGGAAAATAGCAGCTGTAGATATTCATGGATATATTATCAAAAGTATATAATTTGATACCAATATTTTCTATTAGTTTTGTTTGCAAAGTGTAAATTGGATCATGCTTTAAGTTTTTTTCGAATTACAATTGCAACACCACCACCCCTTTTTGGGTTGGATCTATCCTCTCGGTAACAGAAATAATTTGGATGTTTCATAATTATTTGATCATTTAGCCATGTTTCACAAACTAATGCAATATCTGTGTTTTCTCTAGTTAGATAATCAAAAAACTCGTTAAATTTATTACGAATACCTCTAGCGTTCCAAGTAATTATTTTTATATTGTTATCCATTTTTACGACAAGAATTTAAATGCTAAAGAAGTTATAACATCAAACTGCTCTAACTTATTTTTACAATTTTTTAAATTTTATCAGTTCAAAAATTATTTATCAGTTCAAAGGTTAAAGGTTTTAGTTGTTCTACAGAAAACAAATCATTATTATTACTATTACCAGAAGATTCATTTGCCCAGCTTCTGTTTACATAATTTTGTTGTCAAATTTAACATTTTGTTGAGCATTACCATTTGGCATTCCAGTATGGGAAATCTGTTGATTATTTCTGCTTTGTCGATTTGCAAAACGCTTCTTTCCAATCCAACATAAGCTGATCTGCTTGGACAGGTATTATCAGTCGACTTATGATCCCCGTGACAGTTTGCGCATTTTACTATATCGCTCTTGCACTCCATTGTTTTGTGGGGGCCAGCACAATTAGAGCAAAAGGTAGTTACGTTGCAATTATCCGAACCGTGACCAATCATTTTGGCAGTAGAAACAACTCTATCATTCCCTCTTTTTCTCTTACTCGAACTCATGTTCGAATAAGAGAGTGTTTCAAAAATGTGCTCACTTGTTTACAGAATCTCTCCAATTGGCGATAAAATAAAATCAGCACCACAACAACTAGATGGCATTTAATTTTGTTAATTTAAATTGTAATAAAAAATTTAACTGTATAATGAAATGTTTTTAAATATAGAATTTGTGCGCGATTTCAAAGAGTTTACAGGTTTGCTGTTCAACTCGAACTGACAAAATAGATATGAATTTTATGAAAACAAGAAATGTGTGGCTTGTGGGTAAAATGATTGATGCCCTTGGTCCCTTCAAACCGCCGACAAAAATGCAAAATTTTGCAAATATTTTTTAAATTACATCTAAACCAAAAATATACTGTCACAAAGAGTGCCAGAACAATAGAACAATTTTAAAGGTATGTGGGAAACAAGTCAAGAGGTACATAACATTTCTCGTGAAATCGTAAAATTACACTTGAAGTGAATAGTTTTAAATAAGAGTAAGTCTGGAAAAAACGATATCGAGAAGAAAAAACAAGGTAATTTCATGCGCGACATGAAGAGCTTATTCGGAAAAGTAATTCAACCTTCCAGAAAATCTAAAGAATTGAACAGAGTTCTTACAACTAAATCGGAAAATCTGGTAAACAAGGATAACTGCAGCGTTGATAGCGATCGTTCGGATGATTCAATATTTAACCATCGGACGACGCTTCTGACGATTTAATGTATAAACCAACAAAAAAAGTGGTCCATAAAGTTCCAGCAGCGACAGATTACTGCAGATTCCATTAAAAAATCGTTTGAGACCTCAAATTAGAGTACGGTACATTGGGATGGAAAAATAATGCCCGATATAAAGAATAAAAAGAAAAAAACTGATTGGCTCTCTATTAGTGTAACCGGAAATTCGGACCCAAAACTTCTAGGAGTAGTACAAATTCAATCGAGAAGGCGAGAAGATCAAGCTGATGCTGTGTTTGAAATACTTAAAACTTGAAATTTAACTAAAAATATCCATTTTATATATATGTATACAATATAAAAAATATATACTTATGTACATATAAAATTATACTTTGCCAAAAACTAAAAAAGACTTCATATTTTTGGCACTTAATATTGAAGAGCAGACCCCAGACATTTTTGCCACACTCCAGCAGAGCTTGGAGTCTATTAATAAGTCCAGTTTTTCAAACTGCATACATCAAAAAATTTGTTGAGAAGATTATTTCGGAACCAATACGCGAATTGCAATTGCAATTGCGAAATGCAATTTTATTAAAGGCCAACTTGAAGACACACAACCAAGTGAGGGCTATAAAGAACTACTCCATCTGAGTCTAATCTTTTTGGGTGATAAATCTATGCCCTACCCAACAGTAAAATCTCCAGGAGTTATCAATCGGGCTCGCTGGATGATGAAACTTATATCTTTGAAGATATGCATTTTCCGAAACCAGTTGCAATCTTATATAGACAAATCAACAATTGATGCCTTGCTTGAATTTAGTTCATTTATTTTAAGAATAAACATACATATATTAAATATTGGTACCTCTGCCAGTGCCAGCAAATTACAGGAATTGGATAGTTATAAAATTATTAATAAAGCAGTTGCACAAGCCTCGCTTAAAACTTTTCTAGGTTATCAGTGGCATATATGTTAAATATTAAAACGGGTTTCGTGATTTCTTTTTCAAATGTTTAATTTGTAATCAAGCAACGAAATATGGAATAAAATCGATAAATAAAAGCAAACAGCAGTTATAAAGAATATAGCAACTATAACCTTCAGTTTTGTAGTCGATTAAAAAATATAATAAAATAAATATAAAAGCATATAATGATAAAATCATTACCCACAATATACATACATACATATGAACATATTTTTTTAATTAATTTATACAATTGTAGACGGTTTCTGACAAATAATGAATAAAATGCTTAGAAAACTAAGTGCAGCATAATTTTCTATTAAAAAATGTGTTCACATTGTTATTAATTTTATATATTACTTTATTTATCTGTCGTTGTTGTCAGTGTTGTCATATTTTTTAAGTCCCCTCGGAAATAATATTTACTTTTTGGTATGCCCTTGAACTCTTTCTCCCCAATCGTCGCAAACGCCGTCCTTTCAGGTGTCTCTTCGTCAATTAACGAATTGCCAAACGTATGGCATTAGCCAACCAATATGTCAACATCCTCAGCAACTTGTCGAATAGCGTTTCGACATTTTCATCGGTTGTTGGTGTGCTGGGTCTTCCAAGGCGCGCGTCTTTATTTATGTCTCTTCGACCTTCTTTGAAAAGTTTGTGCCTCTTATAAACATTTTTCTTACTCAGAGTACAACCAGAGTAAAACCAATTTCAAGTTTCAAGCTTTTGAGCATTTCTTACACAAAAGTTAAAGAAAATTCGTTCAAATCCAACTATTTCGGCAGTACAACATCGCGGAACACTCAAAACACATTTATCTTTTATATTTCTTACAAAGGAATTAAACATGCCAAGAAGCTGAAGCTATAAAGCAGTGATAGCCACTCCATAGCCTCGCCAGGCAGTCAATAATCGTATTTTTCACACGGACACGGTCGGCAATTCACATGTATACAACAACTTTGTTCGTTTCAAAATATCAGTCCCTGCTCAAGCTTTGTGAAAGTAACACCACGCACGATTGTTTGGAATTGTTTTTTTTTTTCGTAATCAACACAAAAGTACACAGCGCAACAATGTTGAATAATTCTTGGGATCTGATGTTTTTTTTTTTGAAAATTAGCAAAGTGCGACAAATTTAATATAAGGCGGCATTACTTGTCATGCCATATTAATTATGAAAAATACATAGATGATGAAAGGCAAAAATTGCTTAATGAAAGTCAAAGACCCCAGTAAATTTGTAAAACAGCCAGATCACATTGAAAAAGATGATGATAGCGAAATATTAAAGGCATCTTACGTTGTTCCACTTGCGGTGGCAAAGCAATGTCGCCCTTATGACGACGGCAAATTTATAAAACATGTTTTACAAGACGTTTTAAAATATATATATAGATTGTTACACAGTGTACAATTCGGCAGCGACCGCAAATTTTGTTTGCGATCGCACACAAGCACATACTATTTTTGTGTGCGTGCGTTCGGGGCTTGGTTATCTCTGCTGTAAAGTGTAAACACACGACATATATACCAACATAAAAACGTAATCTGTACCTTTTTCTCCTATTTCTATGAACATCTTTTGTTTCCATGTTTGCTTCTGTTTCATTTCTTCTAGCTTTTAAGCTAGCATATGAAAAAAGTCTGGTATACAGCAACTGCACAATGAATCATAAAACTAGCTCCGTTCATATTTTGTTGATATTATTCTTAATAAAAGCAATCATTATTGAACGGAGTGAACAAACATTTATGAAACGTTTCATGTCATCTTATTTCGCACTTTGCCGTAAGTAGAAGAAACTAGTCGAAAAAAATAAGAATTTTAATTCAAATTGTTTTCAATGTAAACACAAAACTTTACACAAATTTGAACTTATGCAGCGAGAAGAGAAAACTAACCATTTTGAAGAAAATGCTTCGTCAGCGTCAGCTGACTGATTTAATCATTATAGCAAAGTGCAGTCATTAAACACAGAGCTTTACAAAACTAAGGAAAAGTGGGTTAAGGTACTTCTTAAACGTAAAATTTCTTGTGATTCGAAATTATTGCTGCATCCTTCGGGGCAACTTAGCTCTCTTATTAACATTCAAGATGCACAGAGTTAAAAAATATTTTTTTCAACTTACTGGATATTCATCATAGTTCGAATAAAGCTGATCTTTGGAATCCGATTTTTCCTTAGACTGTTCGGCAAGGCCATAAATGTCACTCGCCCGTGTTAACTGTTCATTAGCTGGAAAGTCAACACGTGATTCAATTTGCGATAAGCGTTTGTTATGCTGCTCAACATTTTGGAAACCAAACAAAGGTTGTATCGTTTTGCATATTAAAATTGTCATCCAGAGCAAACAAGACAGTCGTGTTGTTTGATAGGTATATTCTGTCATTTTCCTTGTAAAACGAATTTTTATAACGTTTTGATTACAAAAAGTGAAATGCTTTCCTTAAAAATGTATACTGAAATGACTGCACTTGTCGTCAGTTCCGTTTATAGTTCGAACAACAATAACTTTACCAAATATAGAATAATCGTTGTATTGGAGTTTTTTCAGCAAGAGGATGATGACACTGTTAATCTTGTTGTTTTTTTGCTGTTTGTTTTAAACAGTTTATGTTTTTACAGATTAATTCTCACTATGAGGTCCTTTGCTTGTTGTTCATTACAAAAATATGCTCTTTCATTTGATATTCTTGGGAATTTGGTCGCGGTGGTTATTTATTTTCTTATGGTTTAGAAGTCTAGAAATGAAATTTTATTGTACAAATATGTATTTTCACTTATAAGCAGCTCGTGATTCAAGTATGTGCATGAAGGCCTTTATAGTTGATGCTGTTGCTATAGCAAGGATTACAAATATCAGTTCTCACAAAAACACTAACAGCCACCAGTCAATTCAAGGAAATGGGCAGCCAACTCAATTGGTTTTTTCAAAGGCGACTTGAATGTGTTTGGACATGTGAAATATAAAATTTATTTATTTATTGCATATTGGCAATATAAACTTTGAAATTTACTTTCATATCAATACCGTTCCTGGGACCAAAAATTTAAGTTCACCAATCTTTTCGGTGAAATGTAAATTTTATCAGTATTCTTTCGGTCAAACATCATACATACATACATATATACATATGTATAAGCATTTTACAAATATAATTTGAGTAAAAGAAAAATTTTAATAAAATATTTTCGTTGTTATTAATATATATGCATTGCAAAAATAACGGTCAAGCTTTTCAGAAAAAAATCGACCAATAGGTCGAATTTAAATATTGTTACTGACCAAAAATATATTAGAAACATTTTATTTGTGACTTAAAAATTGTAAATGTAAAATTGTACTTTTTATTTCTAATTGACAGCTACAGAGTTCAGTAATTTGTTTGTAAAAAATAATTTTTGTTTAGATTTGAATTACGGCTACAGAATATTATTTTTGAAGTTTTGGAAAACAGCTTGTTCTGTTTAGTTTTAAGATGTGTGCAGTGTGAAGCAAAATTTCACCATGGGGCTTAAGAAATTTATAAGTCTTTCGTTTACTTACTTACTCACTTTAATTATATACTTTTTAATTTGTTTCCAGAAATTCATATATTACTTGGCCAGCGCATTTGCTGGATTTGTCAGCACTTAAATGTTTTCTTTGAGGTTACTTAAATGAAAGAGTATATACCATAATCGTTCCCTTGTTGAACTCAACGCCAACATTATTGCAGAAATTGGCAGCAGTCACAAATTTTGAAAGATGTTATTGAGAATGCTCTAAGACGAGCAAATATATATTTTCAATCTGAAATAAAAGATAAAAAAATATATAAACGACAAAGAAATAAAATTTTTCAGCCACATGATGACTTTTGCTTAGAGCGTACAAATAGTTCATAAAAATCGTTGTCATTGAATTTAAACATCAAATTTAACTAAATTACACAAATACAAAATCATGGGCACTTTGACCATAATTTGGTTTCACGTAGATATTTCATGCTAGTTTAAGTGATGTGAAAATCCGGAGAGAAAACATTATTCACATCAGATATATACTTTGAGATAAAATTTGGCAGAAGAATTAATTTCTAGACTTGAGAGTCAATTTAAAAATAGAAATACCCAAAACACTGTTAACTTAAGGAAACCAAAAATGTATAAAATATATTTATGTATATGAGGATTATCATTCAGACTATAAAAATGTGATATATTTAACAAAAAGTAGAATTGCTCATAGTAGTTGTTGTACATTGAGTAACTTATTTAGTAAGACCCGTAGGTTATAAGTCGGAACAAAAATATAACGGCATTAACTCACAAAAAAAAACTATTGATTATTGTTGAGTAAAAATGCAATATGCAAAGATGCATATTTCTTACTTTTATGTTGTTTCTGCATTGCAATTTCAATGTCAACAATAGACAATTAATCAAAAAGTTTTTTTAAAAGCAAAGGAAATGGTTTATTTATACATAAACATACATATTTACATATATATTTAAGTTATAAATATAAAAATTCTCAGTTTAATTTATTAAACTATTATATGCTAAACTCTATTACAACTAACTTCTAAATCTTTTTTTTTAATTAAATGAATAAATAATAAACATGTAAATCTATGCAAGCTTAAACAAATCGTGAGTTTTAATCATAATTCCTACAGACATATGTAAATAACTAAATTATTAATATAAAATCGTGTTTGTCTGCGCATTAGTTGTGGCATGATCAAAAGTGCGGAGTGAAGAAAAAATGAACTGTTGGCGGCTCATGCGCTGTAAATAGCACGACACAAATATATAGAAGTACAAGCGTAGTGGAAAATTTGTGTTATTAAAGGCTGGGGCACATAGAATCCGTCAAGCGTCTTTTTCAACTGAGTACATGGTTTGTTATGTGCACCAGCCTTAACACCCACATCGTCAAAACAAGGAAACTGTAATAAAAAAACACAACTTACCCCTAAATAAAAATGGGACTTTATAGAAAAGTAAGAGAAAAAACATTGAGAACACATCAGAAGGAAAGAAAATATTACGACAACAAAGCGATAAAAATCTGAACATAATGAATAAACATGCTGAAGCTGCTAAGCTTTAAGGCTGCTACATAATAAAGAACTTTACGACGTAATCACAAGTTTTCTATAACCTCTTTGAGAACTTATAAAATTATGCAAGAATATTTGAAATTTTTAACACGTATTAAATATTTAAACAAATGTATTTCCATCTGCATATATCTTTACCTTAATATAGGCAGGCCCTAACTCGTTTTTTTCTCGAACCGAGTTTTTTTTTGAAATTTCGAAAGATAATCTTCCAACATATCATTGGTAAAATATTTGACGTTGTCCGACTAAAAATAACAAATATATAAGCAGTTGAAAAAAGTTTCGCGGTTACAAAACTTTAATTTTTATGAAGTTTTTTCTCTCCTGAAAAGTTAGGAAAGCGTTACTTTGGGCCTTTCTATATTAAGGTATCGATATGTATCTCTTCAGATTTATTAAAAAATATTAAATTCAGAGTTTTACATATATGATGTAATACTTCATACAAAAGCCTGGTAATCCAAGTTGTTTGTGTTCCATTTTGATGAATAATGTATTGTCGTGAAACAAAGTTTAAGATTTCAAACATTGGGCTTTAACTTCTACTACTTCAATTAATCATTTCGTTCATTTGCCTTTTTACCCCTTGACAGTCTGCACCGCTACTTTTTACATTGTGCTGCAGCGTCAATTCTGTTGCTAGCTTTAAGCTGAAGCAGGAAAGGTAACAGCAATTAAACCAAAATAATGGAAGAAATTGCTGATTCAGCAAATGTTGTTGAAGAGGCATTAAAAAATATAATGAATAACCTCAAAGATGAAGATTAATTTATATTTATTTATAAATTCTTTTTCAAGCTTACATCCAAAAATAAAACCATATTATTAAAAATTATCATAAATGGATACATAAGTATTTATGTATGTAGTATGTGTACAATACAATTTACTAAAACTACATACATATCTACATACTTAAATATTTCCACAAAATTTCATGCATTTGCTTTAGAAATGACGATTTCAATTCCAAAAACTTTAACTGATTTTTTCGTACAAAAGTATGTATGTATGTATGTATATAAATAAAATCGGATAATAGAACGGAAATAAGAACAGAAAATAATTATAGAAAACATAATATGATACAAATGCTAAAAACTATTAATTCTTCATTCATTTAGTACAAAATTTATAAATATTTAATTAGAAATTTTAATAGTTGAATGTATATACCGGATAAGGAAAATGATGTAACTCAACTTTACATATGGTCCTTCGACAATCCTAGATTAGGGTAGGATTTGATTGAACTGGGTGATTACCCACGAGAATTCACCAACAAATTAGAATTGGTAAACGCCCACCGTGCTTGAAAATGTTCTATTTATCATTATTATACAGAATACCAACACCAGTAAAAAGGGTCATAACCCAGCCAGCATTTACATATAAAAATAAGCGTTTTGTAAGCGTTCAAATAAAACGCTGCTGTGACCTTTACAAAAGACATCAAAAGGGGTTTATAATCGAAAAGCACCCAACTTTATAAGCGTTAAAAATACGATTGCAAAACATGTTTTTTAAGTAACGTAATTACACGTTTTCTAAATGCTTAAAAAACACGTTTTAAGAATGCTTAAAAAACACGTATTTTTAATGAAGTTAGTAAGCGTTTTAAACATGTACTTTGTTTTGGATATGTTTTTTTATTGATACATTTAAAAAACCATTTTTAATATTAAATTTGTTTTCTTAATAGAAAAATATTAAATTAAAATATAAAAATAAGAACTTCATTGTTGTTTCATTTAAAAAATCAGTAATACTTAGTATTTTAGTCCTCTTCCTTGCCTCCATTTTCAGCGAAAGTTTCTGCAATAGAATTTAAGTATGAATATAAAAATGTAACTAGAAACCTATTAAACGTATTTCACTTACGACGAATGGCAGTGGCGACAGTGAAGGCCCTAATGCACTTCTTATCTGCAGTTCCTCGCTCTCAGCAACGTTGTCAGTTATGATCTTCTGCCACGCTTTCGTAACAAATTTTCTCGAATTGGATGTTAACAATCTTTTTCGATCTGCCTTCTAAAAACAGAAATAAAATCGACATCAGTATATAATTACCTTTTTTAATAGCAAATGATAATTAAAAGTATCAAACGCACTTAATTTAACAACTTTAACAACAATTTAACACAATTTATTAACACAACTTATTAGCACAATTTTTAACGGCGAGAATGACACGTTTTACTTAAATTTATGAAACACTTGCATTTGCAAGCAAATTGTCAACGACGTTCGCAAAAGTCTTATTTATGCAAGCTTGCTGCATTCTTAATTTACAAAACGCTTGTCAGTATGTTGGTTGGGATATAACATAATTCTCCAACAGTGCTTGTAAGTTGTCGATGTAACGGGGCAATGCAGAAATTATAAAACCATTGTACATTTAAACAAAAGGACTACAAAATTGGCAATTGAAATAGTAAAATAATATAAAAAAGTGAGTGTATGTACAAAATTACAACACAAACAAATTGTGATAACCAGGGAAACCAGAAATATGCTCTAAAAAAACCGTTTTATGCGCATAAGAAATGCAGTAAAAACCTGAAAATATGACATAAAAATTAAAAAAAATGTGCTCTAAGAAATAAATGAAAATTGTTTCTTTGGTAAAAAAAAATATTTTATTCAACAAAAGTATTCAAATAATATAAAATGAACAAAACAAAAAAAAAAACGTAAATTATTAAATTTTCTCAGAGATCATGCTTACATACTATTATTGCAATATGCTCATGTTTACATAGTGTTATTGCAATATGCAACAAAATATTGACTAAAGTTTTGAAATAAAAAACGTTGTCTGTTACATCTTAACAAACTTTTGTACATTGAAAATGTTCTTTCTACGTCTACTGATGTTAAAGGTGCATATTTAAAAGATAATACCTCCTTAACATCATATTTCGAAAGCTGTTTCGATGAAGACGCATTTTACTCTTCGGTAATAAGTGCAACTACATACTTTACAATATTTAGTCCTTCATTTTTTGATATTATTTGGTTAAGTTTAGTTTAAATGTTAAGCTTTATTTTACAATCTGTCAGCTCATCAATTTTGTGAACGGTATCGGTCAATATGGCATATTGCTCAACCAACGAGAGGTTACTAGTTTGTAATTTTTTTATAGATTTTTCGATGAAACCAAAATTAGCAGCAATAAAAATCAGTTCGTTTTTTGTATTAACACTGTTTAATACATTTATTGCTGATTTTATGTACTGAGACTCTGCACTATTTAAAACTCCAAGAACTTCTAAAATCTTTTCATAGTTGATGGCGTAGTAATTAACTGCAGCAAGCCATGTTCCCCAACGTGTTACAATTGGCTCGGGCGGCAATGGGAGCTCCGGATACATTTCTTTTCATTTTATGTCAACTCTATTTGGAGCTTTGAAAAAAAACTTTTTTCACATCCGCAATGACCTTGTTAAGATTTTCGTATTGATCTCTAATACGCTCACATAAGCGATGGAGACCATGAGCAATGCATGTAACACGCGTAGTTTTAGGATAAAACACTTTTATAGCTTTGGCAGCTTTTACCATATATGGCTCAGCGTCTGTCACAAACAACAGTATTAAATTTTTATTGAAATTAGAATCTAGTATCTTTATGGAATCATCGAAAAGTTGTGCAATTGTCGAGTGGTTGGTTTTATCCAAAACAGCTGTATTATTTAAAAATTTTGGCTTGCTACTTCCTTGTCACAATGTAGAACACCAACAATAACATTTGCCACATTTGTCCAGCTACATCTGTGGTTTCGTCTATGGAAATCTACAAAAATTGATTTTTTATGCGTTTGCGTATGTTATCTAAACATTTATTGTAGATGCTTTTAACATATTTTGAGCGTAAAAGGCTTTCTGATGGCACTTTGTATTGGTGGGTGTATTCTTGAAGAAAGTGTTTTAGATGTTCATTTCGCATTTTGAATAGTGGAATGTTCGCTGCCAAAAACCCTCCGCACAATTTTTCATTAAATGTATCTTGCTCACATGGCAGTGTACATTCTGGTAAGAATAATTGTGTTGCATTTTTGTTTTTTTGCTGTTTTAATTTAACGTGTTTCGCACCTTCAATACGCTGTTTTACTAAAAATGTTCTTTCCCCTGATATTGATTTGTTGCAGACAGTACAAAACAGAATTGCTCCTTCTGTTCGTAGATCGGAATATTCATCGCAAATGCTTTTTAATTTAAATGCTCTTGAATTCTTCACTTTCGGCATTTTTTAGAAGAAAAAATACAGCAGAATAAGTTTTGTGCTCTTCTATAATGTGTTGTCTAAAATTCACTTAAAATGTAGCCGGTTCCCTACAACATTAAGAAAAATAACATGTATGTATTTTGTTCTTGTACAACTTTATGGAAATGTCAGAAAAATGTGTGCGTGTGGAAAAATGTACACAAATGTGCGTGTAAAAATCTAAACAAAACAAAAATGTAAAGAAGAAAAAACAACTTTTGACATTTGCTGTGGTGGCATTTTAGCGATTTTGTCATTAGATCTCAATTAAGGCATAAAAGTAACAAAAATATTTGAAAAAAATTTGGAAAGGTGTTTTTTGGGCTGCACTCGTGCGAGTACAATGGGACAGTAGGAGTGCGTAATAAATAAATTTAATTAATTTTATTTAAAAAAGTTTTTTATTTAAATTTAAAGAATTTATTAGTTATTAAATTATAGATATAAATATTAAATTATAAATTAAATTAAAAGATAAATTTATTAATATGTATTAATATTTGTACCTGATTGGGTATGAAACTTTTTAAAACACTCTTTTTCTACGCAAAGTGCAACGTCGCAAAGCTCGCAAATCCACCGAATTTTCCTGTGACAAATCTTGCGTCTTATTTGATTGGAAGTGCGTTTTGGGAAGTGATTGCCAGCCGATGTTGAGCGCTTTGGTTCTATTGCGAATAATTTCTCAGATAGAATCTTACTATTTCACGTTGAAAATTTAAAAGATCTATTTGGTTATTGTTTGTACTCTTGTAAAGCTTCCAAGAATTTACTATACATGAATTAATCATTGACGTAAATATTGGCCACCACTATTTTTTGCCCCTGAATTTCATACTATATGCGTTTATTGCTTCATCATGGAGATCCACTCCACCCATTCGAGCATTGTATTCCGCAATTAGTTTTGGTTGTTGAACACTAATTTGGTTTTACTAACTTTTGACCGTTTTACTGATTGAAAAAGGTTCTATTGCATCATTCGCACCTGTTTTTATGACCACAGCTTCGTACAAAATGATAAAAACATATTCATAATTACTTACCTATAATAAAATTTTCCACGCACTTCTTTTTGCACTATTTTTTTTTGAAACCAGAGGACAATTTTTGGTTTTTTGGTCTCGTACAGTTCCTGTTGCTCTAAACCCTTTTTGTTTAAATATCGAAGGAAGTAAAAAAGTTGTCAAAAAACAAAATATGGTCCGTAGGATGGGGAATATTTTTCATCAGATCAAGAACAACTCTTGAACCTAATGGTAAGTGTTGACATGCTCTGTCAACCACTTCAGCACCACAATAAGTGTCAAACTGATACAGGTAGCCGCAGCTACTGGTAAGCATCCAATTTTTAAATCCAAACCTAACAGGTTTTCCTCTAATAAATTGTTTGGCCGAATGGCTTCCGAAGTATCTGACCATTGACTCATCAATCGAGAGATTTTGGTGTGTGTATCCAAATTGACAAAACTTTTCACATAAAAGTTTTGATAACTGATGTATATAATGTTTTATATCTTGAAATCGGTTACGAGACATATTATTAGAAATAAGTGGAATATGCGTGTTCACGTCCAACTGCCAATACATACGTTCCCTTGGTAATGAATGATAACCGCGGAAAAGGACAATTCCAACAAACACTTTCAGTTCTTCAGCAGTAAAGATGTATCTGTGCATGTTTGATCAACTATTAGCTGCACAACATCATTATCAAAAAGTGTTTCAAATACTTCAATCGAAGATTTTCCTTCTAGTGAAGTGTTCATGTTGTTCTTAAAGGATTCGAAAAATGTGGTACAAGGCATATCCATGTTCACGGCTCTTTTCCTCCACTTTATTGCCGATGGCGCTAATAAGGATTTTCTTAAATCAGCAAGTGGAATATCTTCCTCGCTGTCGCTTTCTTCAAGCAATTCCAGTTCCCCTGGAATGTCGTTTGACAAATCATTCTGTAATAAATTTCCATCGTCAATTTCATCCTCATCTGTTTCTTGGCCGGCAGTAGGAGGAATTATGGTAAAATCAAATTCTTCCCGACTATTACTACTAGCATAATCAAATGCGGCGGCAATGCTTTCAAAATTTTTACCATAAAAGATTGTAACATCCATCGAAAGTAACTAAAAATCATTTAAATATTTTACATACATTATCCCATTGTATTTGAACGAGTACACCAATCTTAATGCTTACCAAAAACCACTTTTTAAAACTTTTTGAAAAAATAAAATAAAATAATAATTAATTACTTTCAAAACTAATTATGTTTACTTTATTTTTCACAAAAAATTATTAGCACTGAGCTTAACACAAAATATATGTATATAAACCACGCTGCAATGATAGGTACAGAATGTTGAAAAATCGAAAAATAATGTTTAAGAAAAGGAGAATGCTAGTTTACCGTTAGATATTTTTCGCTCACTTTTGATACATACTTATTTTTTACACTATTAAGTAATATTTAGAAGCAAAAACTCTTAAAAACCAAAGAGATTAATTACCGTTTTGGAGTCATAAAGTTCAGTAATTTTTTGTACTCAAGCGAGTACAGTGGGATCAAATGGGCTAATACTAGCGAGAATCCAAGCAATTTTTTGTTTACAAGACCGGCAACATTTTTTCAACGATTTTTATTAAAATATGCAAAAAAATGCTTTAAATTTTTTTCAACATTGACGAAATATGCTATTTTAATGCAAAAAATGCAAAAAAAATGCTCTTATAGCTGAAATATGCCAAAAAAAATATGCACTAACAAATCGATGCCAAAATTCATAAAAAGTTCTGAAATGGATAAATATCTTGTCTCCACTTCTCTATGTTGCACTAGAAAATATATGCAATTGCATGTCTCTGGTTTCCCTGGTGATAACCATTGAATGCGCATAGGAAAATTACTATGGCAACAAATTTAGCACAACAAAAGTTAAATGGAAAAGGTGATTTAAATACATTTAACAACATTGAAAAAGTTCAAGAAAATAAACTCAAATGCAAATAAAAGTACTCTTTTTACTTTAAAATTTTTAGCATAGAAAAAAGCCCAAAGTTAAACAACAGTAGTAGCAGACTCATAAAAATTCCGGGGCAAACAAAAAGCATCAACAACAATAAGCACTTAACACTTCTGCATATATGAACCAATGGTTCCACGTACAGGAAAAAAGGGATAAAAAAGGGGAATGGGAATTTAAATAAATTTAAAAAATAAGGAGTGAAACAAAATACTGGTGAATAATTCCATTCCTCACACTTGACAGATATTTCTTATTTTTGAACATGGCAACTAAAAGCAAAGTTAAGTTTAACATCAATCAAATAGATACGTTCTGCGAGGGCATTGAAGCAATGCCCAGAGCAAATTTAGATTTACCTTATTCACAAGTATCAATTTAATAACTTGGAAAGAAATGGCAAAAACAAAGTGAGTTTTATGAAAGCTACATAATTGGACTAGAAGGCGAATCTGAAGTAGACTACAACGAAGCGACAAGGCGCATAAAATGATGGTTTAATTGCGCCCACGACATATAGCAAGTGTAAAGCAGCATACTTAAGCTACCGCTATGTGAAATTGATGCTTTTGGGGGGTTATGGAAAATGGCGAGCGTTAAGGGACATGTTCCAAGTATTAGTTACAAGTGTGTGTTATGAGCCCGCTGAGTCAAAGCCCATGATGAATGAAACACCAAACTGCGCTATTCGAAGTTATTTTTCTATCAAAGAGGGAACTACAATTTTGTATACAGCACTAATTAAGCTCGCACATCTAGGCGAGCAATACCTTATTCGCGCCTTGAAAAAACTTTTATTTCCACATGAAACCAACAAAATTTGTCTATTCCTGTGACAGAGCTTTGATTCACAAATTTGAGCTCTTAGCAGAACCGTGGTAGGCGAATCCAAAGAAATATGTTCCAGATTATTAAAATCCAGAATTTCTGACTTTACAAGCTTTACAGCTTGTAATTGTCAAGTTTGACTTTTCGTAGAAATTGATGGCTTGAAACTAGCTGATGCCGAATTCTTAAAGCCACCAACTATCGATATAAACATATTGAACTGTAGAAAATTTTACCAATGGAATTTTGATTAAAACTCACGATTCCTTTAGTGTGTATGTTTAAGCTTCCATATGTATCTTATTTATTCATTTATTTAAAAAAACGTTTTAAAGTTAGAATTAACCTAGCTTTTTAAATTAACTTAATGTCCGTCCGACACGCTGGTTAAGATTATTCTTACAACTTAAAAGGTATATGTAACTACTTTCACTGTTTAGAAATGTTTAGAGTACTTTTTACAACTTTTCTTTAACTTTGTGTCTCACAATGCAAACAACGCTTTATCTCGAAAACTTCACTTAAATTACTGCGCTAACAACTTGTTCTGCGTAAGTCTGTCCTTTTTTCCTCTTTTTCTTTGTACTTTGTACCACCTTCGGGCATCCGCCTAGGATGAACCATCTTCAACTTCTGCATAACTCTATAATTTTATGTGGTCATTGCTTGTAGTTGTAAAATTGAGACTCTCGAATGATGATGCTTTTCGTACTTCGTATCGTCCATTCCTCTTAACCTTTGTATGGGCCTAGATATTAGTTTACGAATTTTCTACCAGCAACAAACCGCGTCTTTTTATAGCTACCAAATATGCAATTTTATACACCAAATTTTGCTTTCTTTTCCGGTTAAAATTTTGCTTGTATTCGGGTTTGGCTTTCGTTACTTGCCTTTTTGCCTCATTCCTAAGGTCATTTAAGTCTTTTTCAAATTCGTTTATTAACTCTTCTTCAAGAGTTTCCATGATATCACTGCTATTATCGTTCCTCATCTTTACCGTGCTCGAAGAGAAGAATAAAGTTTTATTTGATATACTGTTTTTACTGTTCCAAAATGACCGTTCTAATAATTTCTATTTCCATTAGACGTGGAACTACAAAAACTTCATGGCCGTCGATTTCTTTATATAGAACACCTCCTTTCAGCTTATAATTATCGTAAGGACGAATTTGTAAGATTTCGATTATTGATTGTAAATTATCATCTGTATTTTGAGCTTTTTTTAAACGAAATTTTAATTCAGATTCCACGCTAACAATATTTATTTAATATCTGATCAGTGCGTCGACGTGCTTCATGCTCTCTCCATTTCGGTGCTTCAAATTGTAATTAAAATCTTGCATATATATTACATATCTGGATATAAACTATAAATCGTTGTTTTGTACGTTTGTGGAAATGCTAAACCGTCTGTAATGAGGTCAAACTTTGTGGGTAAAAGATAGTTGCGTAGTTTCCACATCGCAAAATATGCAGCTTTTATTTCTTAGTTGAAACTATGGAGCCTTGCCTCCGAATCTGTAGTCTTCTTGCTGTATATGTAAATAAACTGGTTGCCATTGTTTAGCAAACTGTTTGCTAAGTTTTGCACAAATTTTAATTTTTTCCAATTTTTATTTAAATTTTGTGGGATGCCATATTAAAAACTCTTCCAAGATTTTCCATACCGTTTTAAAATGCATTTTTTGTGTCTAATACACTGAAAACCATTGCCAAAGGCAAACAATCAATCAAATCTTCCATATTCGGCATTGAAAATCGGTATTTAAATCAGATTATCTTAGAGCCGTCTTATTTTTCGGCTAACACCACTCGACTCCAGTATTGAGAAGTTGATGTTCCAATTATACGTCATTACTTACTGGGGTATAATTTTTCTTAATTTTTTCAATACTTTTTATATACTTAGGTGGCGCCACTACTTCCGATTTTTTAAATATATTTATGCTCATAAGTTTTTGTGCTTCATTCTTGTCTGTATTTTCTATTATCGAGTATCGTCAAAAGAATATCGAATTGTCTGTATTTTCTATTATCAAGTATCGTCAAAAGAATATCGAATATCGAATTTTTCTTAAAACATCATAACCGAGTACAATATTATAATCAGCTGAATTATCTCGTACAATTACCAGGTTGTGCTCAGTACAAAGTCCATCAAATACAGAATTCACTGTAAACGTACCCATAGGAACTGTTAAAGCGTTCCGGAAATCCGTAATTTCCTTCGTATAGTCAAATGGGTATAGTTAATTGCCACTTTAAAATATTTTAGAACCACAATTTCTTTAGTTATTTCAGCACCACTGTCAATAAAACATTCAAACTTGCTATTGTTTATTGTTAAGCTTCGTAATTACTAATATAATTATATGTATATCGTACAGTTTACTGTTTTTATTGACCTGCAGTCTCTTGACATATGACCATTTTTGTTGCACTTGGGCGTATTTGATGTACATTTATTACGTTTGTGATCCGGAGATCCACAATTGTAGCAGTGGAACGTTTTGACATTGTGTTTAATGTTGTTATTGCTTACAGTTTTATTTTGATTTATATATGTAGGTTGTATGTAATTTCGATCACTATACAGCCTTATTTTCCACTCAGCACTTCCTTTAATACCATCTACGAAATACCGTAAACGGATGTGTAACACGTATTCGTTAAAGTTTTCATAATGTTTTCTCTTCGATCATGTACCTGTGAATGAATTTTAGCACTCGTAATGATAAGCACGTCAGTGTTGTATTATTTGGTATATCAGTGCTGTACTTGATATTTCTGTTTGTTAACGTGTGTTCCCACATGTATTTCTAAATGTATGTACATATTTATGAAACAGAACTTACGTCCATAAAAGATCCGCAATAAAGCAGGAAACTTTTAAACTTAAATAAATTCCTTTTGATTTAAAAGAAGTTTAAGAAAATAATGCTACGAAGGCTGATAGGAGCGGCTCTATTTACAGAATTAACTTAATATAATTTATGTATTATTATGTATATTGTTCTTAGTTTGTTAATAAATTTGTTCCTTATTTAAATTTTGTTAACTCACAATTTTTGTTATCTAAAGAGATTTTTAATATTTTTACTTTTTTCTTGGCAGGGTTCTTGGCTTTTATTTCATATCATTCTTTTCTATAAGAGTTCACTAAATGTTACTTGTAACAACATTATACATTATACATATAACAACATTATACATATTGTTACAAATATCATTTAGTGAACTCTTATAGAAAAGATTTTGTTTGTACTGCTTCTTGTGAATCTAAAACGTCGCTTTTTCCAACTGTTAAAATTGAAAATACTAGAAAATCACATGTTTAAAAACATAATTGATAAAAATAATCAGTGAATGAAGCAATGAAAATGAAGAACTTTTATTGTCAAGTTGGTCGAAAATGAAGAGATTGCATTTTTGGACAAAATCATATTATAAAAAATAACAGATAATGGTTTGAAGGAGACGTTGAGTTAAATGCTCCAACAACTTTAACACAAGTTGAATATTTTATTAATTAAACCTTCAAATAGCGAGCTAATTGCAGCAACCCGTTCTAGTCATTACAAGACTCAAAAATTAAAAGTTAATGGCCTGAAAAATAAAAACTAGCACTGAATCGGAGAACCTACCACTTGTAAAATATATTCTTAATATTTGATGGAGATTACACGAAGCACTCTTACAAATTAATACAAACTTGTGCCGAAGTCCGAAATGCCAACATACTATGACGCATGAGAGATGCTATCGTAATGGATTATTGGTTACAGATTTGCCTGCTGATGTACCCCTAGAGCTCGGTGGGTCGTACTGTTGCTGGAGCTATTGCAGCACATTCCGAATTATTTCATAATGTCAGTACCAAAATCTAGGAAAAGTAGTTACAAGTTATAAACATGAGTGCGATGGCAGTAGTCGACATTCCACTTGCCGGCAAAGATAGAGTGATCTTGAAAAGAATATGATTGATGAGCATACGCCCACGGTTTGGATTATGCAAATGCAATTCGGGTTAAACATAATTTGGAAAACTTAGCGACATTATGCCAGTCTGTTCTGCAGACATATTAAATTAATGTGTCCGAAGAAAATATGCAGAGTGTAAGAGTGTTCGAACTGAAATACCTAATGTTAGACCAATAAGAACCATCAAGAGTTAGAACATTCCAATTTTATCATCACTTTTATATGATATTGATAGACGAAAATGTATTAAGTACTACTGAGGTACAGAATTTGTGAGGCCATGCAAAAATTATGAACAATCTAAATGTGATCCAAAATATACCAGCAAGTGAACACTTTTTCCAGTTTTCTACAAACCGATTTAAGAAAGAAAATGACATTACTAGACGATATACCGATTTGATGGTTGTGCAAGTACGAATAGTACATTTAGGTACTTCCAACAACTTTTCTTTTTTGGGCAGGCTTTCCTGCCCAAATAACAGGCCTTAGCGAAGATATTAAATATTATAAAATTTAACGTAATTTTTTGTGCCTTGACTTGCGGATACGATTAATTAAGATGATTTTTGTCAAAATGCGCTTGAGACAGCTCAAATATTTGTCGACGAGTATTCATGGACTTGCGTTCCTTGCTTTAATAATATATAATACTAATATAATATGTTGTGTTACTAATTAACAGGATGTCGGAACAAGCACTTGAAATGCAACCAAAGTTTCAGGTAGCATCTAACATGCACTGCACTTTTCATTATTATTATTTACTAAATTTGCATAAAAAATTTAAAACTAAAAATATTACTTGAAAAAATTAAATTCAATTATGGAGGTGTAAAATTTCGACACTTTTATGTTACACATATGTATGTATGTATGTATACGAAAAACATTATAAAATTTAAAATTTTCCAACTTTTTTTTTTTTGATAACAACAATAATTATTTTAGTAGTAGAAAATAACAATAAAAATAATAACAAAAACAACAATTATAATAATTTTTTTTGTAATCTGTTTTATTTGCAATCTATTTTACAAAATTTAAAATAATAAGCAAATTTAATAATAATTAAAAACATAACATAACTAAAAAAAAAACAGCTCAGTAAACAACAGTTGTCAACTGTTGCACTATTTACATAAATATATACATCTTAAATATTATTTTCTAAAAGGTAGGTCAAGTACATGTACCCTTTTTAACCTACGTACTTCGTTGCTATCGTCTAATAAATTGATGGCTAGCACATTGGAATGATGGCTAAGTCGGTTTAGATATCTGTCGCTGAAAATAATAAAAATTATAATTTTAATAATAAAAACAATAATGTAATGTATAAATTACAATGTTTCTTTTTTTTACATTTTGTAAATATTTATTAAACAAATTTATTTAACAAAATTCAGATGACCTTAAATTTACTGTGTTTATCATCCTTAGTGCCACAGTACTTTTCTCAATGTTATACTTGAGTCATGTTCATTAAACTTGTTGCCATTTCGTTGTAGATCGTTGGTAACATTACATGTAAGACTCGGTCACCCTAGCTGTTCCTTGTGGTATCTACCTTTTGCGCGGAGTCTAGTGTTGTATTGATGGTTGATTGGTCCTAGAAGCTGAGGGTCAATCAATGTATGTTTCTTATCTTTAATGTCGGGATAGATCTTTTTATCGCATGTGGTTAAACGATGTAAGGCTGTGCTGTTCCAAGTTCTTGGGCTTGTAAACTGGATGTTATGTCTCACGTTCGGGTTTCGGTACTCTGGTTTCTTAGTAGTATTTTCAGAAGTCGATCTTGCGTTTTTTGAAGACTCTTCCCCTCGCAGTTATCCCGTGTCGTATATAAGATTCTGCGAAGTATGCCTAGCGAAGAACTGTTGTTGTTGCAGCATAACTGAGGTGATACATTAAATATACTGCTTTGCGTAGTTTTTTTTTTGCAGTTCTTTTAAATGTGTCTTCCATTTAAAAGTGCTATCTACATGCATGAGTTCCGAGATATTTGTATGCATTATTAGTGGTGTTGCACTAACGGTTTGAATTATTTGTTTTGTTGTGTATGTATTCCAAATCGTGATATTTCAGTATTATACCTGTCCAACGTGCAGTTGCCGGATGTGCATTAGTTTTGTTTTTGATGCATTAATTACCAGACCGTTTTAATGTTGTAAAGCTGTGTCATCCGCGTATGCATAAGAGTGGCATTGATTCAAGACTTTGAGCATATCATTAGCATGTAAGAGATATAAGATCGGTCGGTAGTGATTTCTACGCAGTATCTTCATAGGCTTAGATAGTTGGCAAGCCATGATAAGACAGTGCCGCGTATGGCATTTCTTTCTAACCTTTGTGTGTAATATCGCATCAAAGTCGATAAATAAGACCAAGCAGTGTTCGTTTTTGGTAACAGCATTATTTATTTTGTCAGCGAATTTTCCAAGAAGCTGGTTAAATTTTTTTCTTTTTGAAAGCCGAACTGGTTTTGATGTATTATTTAAAATTTTTTTAAAAATTATTTAAACGGTTCAAAATAATTTCCTCTAATACCTTTTCAATTACTGAAAGAATGGCTTTTGTATATTGTTAAAATTGTCTATCTGGTCAGTTTTATATATAGGCCGACTAAGCTTTCAGCAACGCCGGAACGAGTGAGGTATTGAGTTTCCCAAGGTCACTCCCGAGTAATCGCTGGTTTTGGTATTACACGAGTGAATTATTTTTTCAACATTTTCATTGAAGTTCGCAACGAAGTTTTGTACTATGTGCTCTAATCTGTTGTTTTTACATTTTTCTTAAATTGTGTCGTCTATATTATTGAAAGTCTTACCATTGATCTCATTTGTTAAGTGCCAGGTTACTCTCTGATTATTACGAGTTTCAATAATTTTTTCCTTATATTATCCGTTTTTTTCATTAAATATTTTTGTTTGTTAATTTGGTTTCTGAATTTTTTGTATTCACTTTCATAATTCAAGTTTGCTGTGTTTTTAATTCATGTTTTATAAAGTTTATCCCTTTGCTAACACCACTTTACAACTTTGTAAGTAATCCATGGATTCATAGACCTTTTTTTCGCGATTCTTTTTACGCACTTTTGTTTTTTTTTATATATTTCTCCAAATTTTATATAAACATTGTTGTAAATATCATTTGCGTTGCGTTGTTCTGTGCAGTTACTTTAGTAAAAGTTAGCAAATACTTAGTTCCTAAATGATTTTTATAATAAACTTAAAAACTATTTTTTTTACTGGCACACGCTGGCACGGTGCTAAAATCCGCGAAAAAGATCAACTATAAAATTTTGAGCAGTACGTTAAGCCATATTGCAAAAAATATTTTACTAATCAAAAGTCAAAAAGCCGTTCTTAAAAAGAATACAAATTATGAGTGTTCTAGACGCTTAATGTTGGTAATTTTTTGGACTGTAAAAAATAAAGTAAATTTTCGACAAAAACTAACTTACATTAGTAGGCGGAGTTCTTCAAACGCCCTACTAAGAAAATCATCGTTTGGGTGAGTATTTGTACTTTGTCTGTTGATACATCGTACGACTGGGTAAAATAATGAAACAGGAGCTTAAATAAAACTTAATGAAAAGAGGTCTCAAAACACTTATTCCATGTTTTTTTGCTCTGTTCGAGGAGTTGAGTATTTTTTAATTCTATTCTGTGGAAAAATTACATTTACAACCAAAATTTATGGTTTATTACAAACATTTACTTCAATGTTTCCACTAAAACTACCAACAGGACGCAACACAAGCAAATTCAAATTACAAAACAAATTAAACTACTTTTAGCTTCGATTTTCGGAAGAAATATAGTTGTAGTAGATATATTCAGAAACGAGTAGATAAACGTAAAGGTGTCTCAACATACACTTGAGGATTATCATCACTCCGAATACGGCATTATTGACTTATCCATTGAAAAAAGTCAGCTTCATCGCTAAACAAAATTCGTTTATGAAAATCGTAGATCAACAGTAATCCTGTTTTGGATCCATTCACCAAATCTATGCCTTATTAAACGATTGCGTGACTTCAATTGTTGAAATGCCAAACGAAACTAAACATAAATCACTTGAGAGCTGACAAAATGACCGGCAGTTAAAAACGTGTTGCCACTTTAAAGTTAAAGATTTATACCTCTTACATATCGTTACCTGAAATGCAAAAGGGCGTAACAAAAAAAATTCAAAATGGGTTTTTTCATTTATTATTGTAGAGCAAATCGAATTACATGTCCTCCTACATTTTTACAGCCCTACTGTCAATAACAACCATTTTATTAAAGAAAATCAAAAGGTCGTAACAACAAAGTTGGATTTTTCTTAAACCAAAAGGGCGCAACCCACATCTAATAAAAATGACGATTAAAGAAATTTTTTTTTCTACGAAATAAATGCATCATCGCAATTTAATGCTGTACTGAAGAAATTGCAACACCAGCTTCGTAATCTTTGATTTTTTGGAGTTTTTTGTCTCTCCTGTAAAATTTTGAAATATGTTGTTACGCCCTTTTGCATTTCAGGTAACGATATACATATGTACTTATGTAGATAAACCAAAATTTTGTGAAATTTTTATGTTTTGAAATTCTATTTTACACTTTGTAAATTATTCTTTTATTTATTTTTGTAATTCTGGACTGTAATAAAATTTACTTCATGCTATTGTTTTTTCTGATGGGATTTAATAGTTGAAGATGCTGTTTATTTACATTGTGATATTGCGATTATCTTTCGAAATAAGTTTTCTTTTCTTCATTTTTGGGTAAAAGTGATCATGGAAACCTAATTTTATAAATTTGTTTACTACTGAATATATTATCCATGTAAGTTTTGCATCTTCTTGCTTTTTATCTTTTTTACTATGTATGTACATAAACATCCTTCTTTTCTTCTTCTTCCTTTGGCGCTACAGTCCGGGGTGAACCTGGGTTTCAATCCATAACTTTTTCGAGCTGGCACGATATTTAGCCAGCAGCCTCCAATTTTGCACACCAAGTTGGTTGACGTTCCTTTCCACTTGTGTGCGCCATCGGTTACGTGGTCGTCCTCTATTGTGTTATCCCACTGATTCAGAGTAAAAATTCTACAGTTTGGATCAGTATTTTTCATGCGCTCTATGTGGCCCAACCACCTTAGCCATTGGATACGTAGACCCCTGGTTAGCCTCATGTCGCTGTACAACCAATACAGCTCGCGATTGAAACTTTTTCTCCAGAAACCATCCACACAAACAGGGCCGAAGATTGAACGCAGAACTTTTCTCTCGAAAATACCAAGGACTTAATCATCCGCCTTCGATATTGTCCATGCTTCCACGCCATAGAGAAGGGCAGGAATGATAAAAGTGGTATATAGTGTCAGCTTGGTCTTTCGAGAAATGGCCTTACTACTCAATTGCCCTTTGAGCCCAAAGAAACAGCGATTGGCAAGAGTTATTTTATGTTTAATGTCGGAAGTGATGTTGCTCGAAGATAGCTGCCTATGGTGACTTTCTGTCCCAATCGCCGATTTTGTGTGTCCTTTCTCTATGACTTTGTTTTGCCCTCGTTCACCGCTTTTGGTCGCCGCTATTGATGACGCGTGAGTTTTGCACGATCTTCTCAAGAATTATGTTAAAAAAGTCACATGGCAGAGCGTGTCCTTTTTTGACATTGAAGGTCTCGGTGAATTCGTTACCAGTCTTGATAGAGCAGCGAGAATTATCCATCGTCATACTACACATCCTGACGAGCTTGGTAGGAATGTCAAAACTAGACATGGCCTTGTATAGCTCGTCCCTATGCACACTGTCATATACGGCCTTAAAATCGACGAATAGGTGGTGGGTGTCGATTTGCATCTCTTAGGTCTTTTCCAGGATCTGCCGTAGTGTGAAAATTTGGTCAATGGTGGACTTTTTGGGGTGAAACAGCTCTGATAAGGAGCTATCAAACTGTACACGAATGGTCTCAGGCGCTCACACAAAACGGCAGAGAAGATATTGTAGGCGATGTTTAGGAGACTTATCCCTCGGAAGTGGGCGCAGTTGAAGGGGTCCCCTTTTTTGTGCATCGGGCAAACGATGCTGAGATTCCACTCGTCGGGCATGCTTTCCTCCGACCATATCTTACAAATGAGCTGGTGCATGCGCCCAACCAGGTTATCTCCGGCTGCCTTCAACAGTTCGGCGGACAGTCCGTCCGCTCCTGCAGCTTTGTTTGATTTCAATCTCGATATTGCTATCTTGACTTCGTTCAGGTCAGGGGACGGGGTGGAGTATTCTGTCTGGCAATGGAATTGATGTTTTTCTCGCCGTTAAACAGTCTGCAGAAGTGATTTTTCCAGATTCTCAACATTAATTACGACTCTACTACGATTTATTCCTCTTCGTTACGACAGGCTTCTGTCCGAAGGTTATATCCATTGAATAGTTGTTTTATTATATAAATATACACATAATATATATATTTTTCCTCCCGTAACAACTCCAGTTCCTCGATCGCGTGCTCTTTCTTCTTCCTTTTGAGAAGCCGGTATTCTTCCTTTCTCTTACGTTCGTAGAGCTTACGAGCTGCTCTCGTCCTTCTCTCCAACGTCGCCTTATACGCTGCTAGCTTCGCTGAATGTGCCTGCCTCCATTCGTCGTCAAACCATGGGTTTTTGCCGGGTGGCATTTTAAAACCCAATACATCAGAGGCAGCATCTCTGATTGCATTTTGGCAACGGTTCCATTCCTAATCGGTTGTTTCGCCTGGCAGGGTTGGACTCTCTGAGAGCTTTAAGGAGACTAGATCGGGAAATTTCCCAGCTGTAGATTGCGATTGTAGCTTTGCGACGTCAAACTGTTGTGGTCGTGCTCTACTCCGTTGTGGTACTGATATCGGTGATCTTACCTTGGCTACAACAAGGAAGTGATCGGAGTCAATGTTGGCTCCTCGGAATGTGCGGACATCAAGAACAGGAGGAGTGTCTGCCGTCGATCGTTAATATGTGCCATACGTCCTCCAACCCCCCCCCCCCCCCCACACCTACAGTCCGGAGTTTCAGACAGGTCCCTTTTATGCAAAAATGCATTGAAAGAACCATGTCCCGTCAGTATTAGTCCCAGACTCAGGCCAAACCCGAAATCGGGGCGTCTATGTACTAAAGAAATATCAAGTATAAAAGCATACGTAACGCGCCCCCTGTCACTGTCATCCGAACGCGCCTCTCTCTTAGAAACCAGACATTTCATAAAAAGCTCCATAAGCACCATAAGTTGCGCATGCAACAAACAACCGCCTATTTATATTGTACGAACAGCATGCCTACTTAAGACCTACTTAAGCTTGTTCCTCACTTGAGCAAGATGAGACAAAAAGTTCTTCCGCTCATTCATCACTATTCCCAGATACTTGACATGAATCACATACCGGAGACTAATGCCGCCAGATCGAACAAGTGGCAGACGATTCCGTGCCAATGTGCCTTTCAGCAACATAATCACGGATTTGTCCAGGGTGCACCCCACTCATTAACAATACGTATGGCCCTCTCACCCCGGCCTTCCAGATCAGCACGAGTCTGTCCCTCAACCAAGATAAGCAGGCCATCCGCATGTGCGCACACTCTGAAAGAACAAACGAGATCTCCCAACAAAGTATCCATCATAAGGTTCCAAATGAAAGGACCACAGATGGAACCCTGCCGACAACCACGAGTAAAATCCCTCCAAACCGTACCGCTGGCACCCACCACACAGGCCTTCCTTTTCCTGAAGTAGCTCTCCCACAGAGCAAGCTACCTGACGCAGCCTGTCAAGAACCCCACCCCACGAAAGATAATCAAACGCACCCTTAAAAGCCACAAATATGCCCAAGACATATTTGGCAGTCGAGGCGCCTACACAACGCCGAATATGCAACCAAGCATCATCGATGGACCTACCCTTCCTAATCGGTTGTGAAAACCGAACTGAAACTCAGAAGTGCTCTCATTGGTAAACCGAACCCCAAACGTCCCTATTTTCTCTAACAAAATTCCTTTACTCGCTCTCTTTAAGCTCAACAATTAGCCCTTATAACCCGCCAGGCCAGACAGGAAGGCAGCTTTACGCTGAGCCAAATCTTCAGCATTGGAACGCCAGGCCCTCTGGAAATGCTTCCAAAGGCGCCTAACATTCCGCCGCATCATAACAAGCACAGTGGTCCACCACTTAACCCTACCCGGCCTAGCTTGGCTACTAGGACCAAGCACTGCTGACCTGCTCATCCACAGCCAATGCCCTAAAGTCAGCTATTGGCTGCAATAATTCCGCCTCCCCAATGCGACCCACGTATACTTTTTCAATGAGATTATGATCACTTATTCCCCAACTGTCACACACTCTCCACCTGGAACCAAAAGCCGTCATCGCCGGCCCTGTCACAGGGACCATCAAAGGTATATAGATCACTTGGTTCATTCAGCACACCAAGGCCCACCTCATCCATCCATTTGCTGAGCATCTGACCACTCGTGCGGCGCCGATGTTCAGACGAAAGTCCTCGCATCTTAGAGAACCACACTAGCAGCATCATTGTAGAACCAGGTACTGTAAATAAACTAATTGTTAAGAATCTATAACTAAAAAACGGGTTGCCCCACATAACCATGATCGATGAAAAAATATCATATGATGTATTAATAGACACCGGAGCAACCCATAATTACATTAAAAAGTCATTACAATTAAATTATCCACAAAAAATACAACCTATGCAAGTCATTTCAATGCATGGAACGTCACTAGTTAATACCAAACAAACACTAAAATTTATCGGCAGGAACATGGATTTCTTCGAGTTAGATAACATGGGAAAAACTGATTTGATATTAGGATGGAAGGGAGTAAATATGCTAAACGCAACAATAGATAGTAGAAACATGACATTTACAATAAATAGAATAGAAGAATAGGTAGTGAATTATATAAAGAAGATATAGTAGATAAGTTGATGAAGGATAACAATGGCATAGGACCAATACCCTTTACTACAACAATTGAAGCCACCATTCGGACAAAAACAGACGAACCCATTTGGACGAAGCAGTACCCATACCCCATAGCGGATAACGACTTCGTAAACAATGAAATTAGGAAGTTATTACAAGATGGTATAATCCAACGTAGTAATAGCCCATATAATTCACCCATTTGGACTGTTCCAAAAAAGGCGTAGACGAAACAGGTCGACCAAAACGTCGTATGGTCGTTGATTTTCAAAAATTAAATTCAAATACTATAACAGACAGATATATTATTCCTGACGTAAACATGACTATACATAACTTAGGAAAAGCCAAATATTTTACAACTTTAGATTTAGAATCAGGATTCCATCAGGTTAAAATTAAGGAAGAAGATAGAGAAAAAACTGCATTCTGTGTAAATGGTGGCAAGTACGAATTTATGCGTATGCCGTTTGGACTAAAAAATGCTCCTTCAATATTTCAAAGATGTGTTGATGATATACTGAGGGAGTATATTGGCAAGTTCGCATACGTCTACATTGATGATGTACTAATATATTCTTCAACACCAGAAGAACATATGAAACATATCAATATCATATTCAATGCTTTAAATCAGGCAACACTTAGGGTATCAAACGAAAAATCAAAGTTTTTTCAAACAGAAGTCGAATACTTAGGTCACATTATCAAACATAACAGAATTTCGACAAATCCAGAAAAAGTAGAAACAATTGAAAAATTACCTTTACCAGAAACACTCAAAGACTTAAGAGGATTTTTGGGTATGACAGGTTATTATAGAAAATTTATACAAGGATACGCCAGCATGGCTAAGCCCCTTACAGTTCACTTACGAGGAGACAACGGACAGATAGGAAAAAATAAAAGTGCTACAACAAAAATCAATTTAGACGAAGCTGCTATACAAGCATTTAAAAAATTAAAAAAAAAGTTTAAAAGAACAGGTTGAACTCTTCCAACCGAATTATGATAAACCATTTGAACTAACTACTGATGCATCCAACTTAGCTATTGGAGCCGTACTTAGCCAAACAAAAAAAACAATATTTTTCCTTAGCAGAACATTAAGTAAAACGAAAGAAAATTATAGCACAAATGAGAAAGAATTACTAGCAATAATTTGGGCATTACAGAAACTTAGGAATTACATATACGGAACAACTGACCTCACTATCTACACAGATCATCAGTCACTAACTCACTCCATATCAGAAAAAAACCCAAACCCAAAACTAAAGCGATGGAAGGCCATAATAGAGGATTTTGGAGCAAAATTAGTATATAAGCCAGTACATCAAAATGTGGTAGGTGACGCCTTGTCAAGACAACATATAAACACGTCATCCATCGATACGGTATACTCAGCTGAAAGTTCGTTTTCAGAAACTATTAAACAGGTAAAACAACCACTAAATGCATACAGCATTCAAGTCGAGCTTGTACCAAATAATAAAATAAATAAAACACGAACTCGTACGATATTTCAAAATAGAGTTAGACACACGATAAACTTTACGAATGAACAAAACCTTATACTTGAATTGAGAAAAACTACTACAACAAAATAAGACGACCGCATTATATACCACAAGAGAAAAAATCTATGCACTAAGCCCTATCATAACAAACACTTTGAATGGTATAAACTTTGTATACACACCAACAAAACTTATTGATGTTCGAGAGAAAGAAAAACAAGCTGAAATAGTTAAAAAAATACACGATAGAGCACACAGAGGCTACAGAAACAACATACAGGAGATACTCGAAAATTACTATTGGCCAGAAATTACACAACAATGCAAAGCATTTAACAAAAAGTGCACAACTTGCCTATATGGTAAAAATGAGAGGAATCCAACAAGAGAACCATTAGGAGATTCCGACATTCCAACAGAACCAGGCAAATACATACATATGGACATATATTTCAACGACAACAAAACATTTCTAGTCGCCATTGATAAATTCTCAAAATATGTTACTTTGAGGGAAATTGACTCAAGAGAGCGCATGGCTAAGAAAATTGAAGAAATTCTCACAAATAACTATCCAAACTGCACACGATTGATGACTGATAACGAAAAATGTCTAAATACACCAGCAGTAAATATGATGTGTATAAAATATGGCATAAAAAAGATAAAAACACCAGTCTACAGATCGACATCAAATGGACAAGTAGAACGCGTCCACAGTACCATTTCCGAGCTAGCAAGAATATTTAAAATACAAAACGATACAACAATAGCCGAGAAAATACATAAAACAATAAGAGAAATAAATAACACCATACACACAGTCACAGGACAAAAACCAGTTGATATTTTATTTAACAAAATAAAATACGACAAAAAAGCCATATATGAAAAACTAAAAAAGGCATCGGAAAAAACACTTGAAAGACTAAATCAAGGTACTAAACATCGAACCTTTCAACCAAATGAACAAATTCTTGTGAAAATAAAAAGAGTGAGAAAGAAAAAATACGCCAGATACATTAAGCACATTTTGAAGGAAGACCGTGAGGACACTGTTTTAACCACGAGGTGTGTGATCGTACACAAAGATAACATTAAGAACTACACAATCAGCAAAGATGATACTCTACCTGATATTTCTCGTAATGGTCATGTCAAAAACCAAAGCAAAAGTAGAAATTAAAAACTTAAACGGGCAAAAATACGTCCTAACCAGGACCGTTGATGTTTTCCTATATGATGAACACACATATCTCTTCCATGTCACTAATTTAACAAAGATACTAACGTCTTACAAACAAATTATCTGAGATCAATATAACGCCAGTATCCAAGAAACACTCTTAATAAAGAAAATTGAAATATTGGAAAATCAATTGAACGAACATAAAAGATACAAAAGATTCTTAAATTTCCTAGGATCAGCTTTGAAGTTTGTCACAGGAATTCCAGACCACGATGATTTTATCAATATGGAAAGAGCAATAAATACATTCATAAATAACAATGAGAAACAACGTTTGATTAACTCAAGGTTCGAAAAAATAATTGATACACTACAAGGTAACATATTGGAAAACCATATTATCCTCGAACAAGTTCACGAATAGCTCCTACTATTAGTTAGAACAATTAATGCCGCAAAGAATAATGAATATTTAACCGAATTCCTAAATTTAGACGACATAAGAGAAATAATAGAACATGAATTAATCTCAGTACCTGTAATAAACATTTTGGAGTACGCAGACATTCATATAGCAAGAACGAAAGACTTAATTATAACAATTTATAAATACCCAATTCTCAACAGATATTGTAAACATTTTAAAATTACGCCTATAAGTTTTAGGCACGGAAAAATAAAAACAGAGGATCAAATCGCTCAATGTGATAAAAACTATGTTAGAGTAAACCTTTGCAAGAACTATTTGGAAAAAACCATTTGTAGAACAAATAATGAAACAGACACATGTATACTTCCACTACTCAACAATAGAAATAGTAAATGCGAGGTCATACAAGAATATAATAATCCGATAACGGAAATTGACGAAGGTTTCATATTATTGGATGGTACTCATCAAATTGACAATATCACTACTACAGGCATAACTCTAGTAAAATATACTGACAAAGTTAGAGTAGATAACAATACTTACAGGAATATACATGACAGACTCATAGAGGCTATCCACACAAAACATGATGAAGATTTTGAAATCATAAACATCCTCACCTCAGATCGTAAAAACGCATTTAATAATATCGACTCATTAAAAAGATTAGTCATTCCATATGAGGAACACCCTATACGTTAAACTTTTTATACACTATTTTTCATAGCTATAATTTCAGGAATATTCTATATTGGGCTCAAAATATTTAAATATGTATTAATATATAAAAGAAAACATACAGAACAAAACTTTAGAATTTATTACAATCAACAAGTTGAAAGAAGTATTAGAGATCGGGACGCTCTCGTTTTAACCCAGGGGAGAGTTAGCGACGCTCATGTATAAACATGTTAATAAACATATACATGTTATTTCCCTAATATTCTTTTAAGATAACAAGTAAATTTCCATAGATGATAAGAGGGTAATTAGTAACTAGACATATCATAAACAACAATTTATGTAAACACACGTAAACAACCCTAACTAAATATGTAAAATAATCTAAACTACTGAGCAAAGGAATAAGAAATATCATAAATATACAAATATTGTAAAGACCATAAAATATCATAAATATAAAAATATTGTAAAGAATTAGTATTTAAAAAGTATTAGTATTTTAAAAAGATATTTTTGGAATTTGGCAGTTTAGTTAAGATTTAGCATAAGTACTGAACAGAACTCATTTTAAGAAAATATAAATAAAAAATAAAAGTCGCGTAGCCGACCAAAAAATTATATTTTTTTATTTAACGTGAAAACGTAGAATTTAATTCTCGTCAACTGCATGTTTTCGGAGTGGCGCTTACGTTTAGCTGCCTGGCTGCTGCTATTTTTGGCACACGAGGTTGTTGTTTTCGTATAGTTCCTGAACTAGTGGTTGACATTGTATCAGCGACGGTGCTAACAATTTTTCTGAGGGTGTTTAAGCAGTGACTGAACTATACAATAGTTGAGGTTCTGCCTAGGGTTAAACATATTTCAGCCCCCTGCATTTGGCAGGCTACAGGTAATTTAGCCACCAGCTCATTAAGTAACATTGGGTTTGCCAAATGCTGTGTACCTTTGGTGTTTTGAAGAACATATATGTCAATTTATTGGTGAAAACTATGAGACCTTCTAAATCACCTTCCGCAACAGGCAAAACTCTGCGAACTTTCTCTATTTGACTTTTTATCAGATGTTCCGGTCTACCATAATTTTGCTCGAATGTCGTAATGACAGCTGTTACGTTGGTAGAGTTTGTTAGACGGGCTTCTACAGTTTCTTCTTCGAATTCGCATGAGGTGGTGCAAACTAGAATACTGAAATTCTTTTGTCGTACTTTCAAAGACTTCAATAAATGTCTGCTATTCATCTCGACGACCTGAAAAAGAAAGAAGAGTGTGGCAGAATTGTGCATGGCAGCGTGGGGGCAGAATTGTGCATAACATCAGGATTGTGCGTGGCTATAGAATTGTGTATAGCAGCAAAGGTATGCGTGGCGACAGTATTATGCATAGAAACAGGGCTACCTCTGATCTAGTGCTGTTAGTTGCGCTATTCATATGCACTCGATCTCGAAGAAAAACTTGTTGTCAGCTGAACTGCTGGCGGTAAAATTACTGGTAGAAATGACGCCGGTAGACTTGTAAAATTTGTAGGCATTTCTGCTGATAACGACGAAGTAGGCTGGGTCCTTAATTGATCGATTTTTTTTTGCGAATTCTATTGACACCAAGTCTAATTCGCGTTTTAGACGATGATCTTTTTGCGTTGACTCTAACGACAACTCCACTTTATCTTTCTGAATTTTTCTTTGTCGGTGTGCGTTTTATTTCTCCCATTTCTACTTCTCAAAGGAACTGAGGTTTGTAGGTAGGACTCCCTTGGTTTTTCTTTCAGTGGTTCGTCTGGGAGTATTGTTGTCGCTCATTGAACTATCAGTCCAAATCTAAACTGAAACTTTCTCGGAGTTTTTCTCTTTTCCCAAGTAGCCTATTCTAAAAAAAATCTCTCTGGAAGATTTTACTTTCCTCCTATTCTACACAAACTTCGAAATTGGGAAACTCTTCCCGGGGAAAGAAGTAGCTATTACCAATATCATAAAAAGAGGGAAAATGATGACAAATTTTGGGAATAATTCCGTCAAAAATTTGAAGAGGATTGTGCCAAAAAAATGTAAGTAATTTAAATTTTTCATTAAAAATTTGATAAATATCTCAATTTGTTCATATTTTTAGGCCAAAAACAACAAATAAGAAACAGATAGAGATCCTTATAGATGCAATGCAGTCCCACCCAGATGTTGCCCCGGGATGGTTTAAAGGAAGCTAAGATGACTTAAATGCAATATGGCGCAATTTAGAAGCGGAATTAAACGCAGCTGGGCCACCACTCAAAAGTATCGCCGAATGGAAAAAGTTGTGAATTATTAAGTGGCAATAAATTTTCCTTTCAGAGCAACAAATGATAAACTTATTTTTCAGGTTTGGTACGACCACAAGAAGTATGTACGCCATAAGGCGGCACAAAATTTAAAATTTTCTCTGGTGCAACTGGTGGAGGCCCAAATATGGAGCAGGGTTTTTCTGCAAATGAGGAAATTATTTACAACCTGATTTGTATGAAAGACTCTGTGGAGGACGTTTCTAAAAAATTCGGGTTAGGCGCATCGTTTTCTTCTTCACCACAAATTTTTGTAAACATTAGATAAAAGAAGTAAAACAGCTAAATTCGAATGTTTCGAATTCTCTCTCCCTTCCCAGACTTTTCAAAATTGGAGGATTTTATTTTTGGGAAAAACTTAATCTCGGGGAATTCATTTCCCTGGGAGTTTTAAAATTGGGCTGTATATTATTAATTATTTTCTATAGACAAATCACAATTTCACATACATACATACACAGTTGATACAATTAACAAACGGCTTTACAAAACAATTAAACCAACAAGTGGACTTCCAGTGGCAATAAAAAACAAAGCTGTAGATTTTGAGCAATAAAGAATAAAGATGTTATGCAGCTGGCTGCCACAAAGGATTCTGTGTCACAAGATAGAATAAATTCCCACGTTAAAACAAAACACTTGTGTGTAAAGTTTTCACAAGGTTTATTAAATATTAAATTAATGTTGTTTGCCCTTTATTATTTTCTGCTTTTAACTCTTCTTATGATTTGATAGTCCAGCAGTTCACATACGAGATAATATTGATGGCTCCCTCCATTCAAACAGCCAAATATATTAAAGATATACAAATTAAATCAATAAACAAACCATTCGTTAAATGAGGTGTTAGCTTGAACTAAGAGATCATTAATTTCTAATAAATTTCACCAGAAATATTAGGGCTATATGGCGATGGCTTTAACAGTTCCAGTTCCAGAAATTTTAATTTTACTTAACTTAACTTAACTTAACTAAAACTATTTCTATTTTCATTAATTTCACCTCTTATGGTTTCCAACTTTTTTGCAATTTTTGAGAAATACTCGGCTCCCATTTCTATAATGTCTATAAATTCAGCACCCCTTTTTCGTTTACGACTGGTAACTCGAGCTAGTGTTGTTGTAGCAATATAAACTGGCACTCCGAATTTCTATAAAGACGTTGGAGATAAGGCAGCATTAGTAATTTTGTCGCAGGTTTCGTATGAGGGCAAAGGCAAATTTGTTTTGTTGAAGTGTGTATATACTATTGGTGCAACCTTCTTAGATGTAGTGCTTTTTCGTCGCATCCAACACCAAAACGCATATGACTCCCACATGCTTGTCATTTGTTGACGATATGTATTTATTAAAATATCCACCGCCTGCTTTGAACGATTTTGCTTTATTTTGAGCCGTGCGATTCTTTAAGCTCAGCTTCAAGTCAACCCATACCCTTAAATATTTCATCTTATACAAGGTGGCGCAAAACTAATCCTGCTATCAGAAAATGCTATAAATTTTGCGATTGGCCACTAATGTCAGTTCTGTTTTGACACTTGTGTAGTAAACACATGCGAAATACACGTTAATAAACAATGTTACGCTACACTGCTGCAGAACGCGGAATATTGGTGACTATTTATTTGACCAATAATCGGTCGGTGACTTTGGCACAACGTGAATTTCGTCGCAGATTTCCTAGCCGTCCAACGTCTACTGGTGAAACACTGCGACGTTTAGCCGCTCGCCTCGAAGAGACTGGCACAACACGAGATGCTGCCAGGCGTGGCAGATCCCGGAGTAGCCGTTCTGCAGAGAATATTGCTGCTGTAGCTGAGGATGTCATGGAAGCGCCGTCGACATCGAGCAGACGACGTGCCACCCAAATGGGTGTCAGTCGACGGTCTTTACAGCGAATTTTGGTACAAGATTTGAAGATGTTTCCGTACAAAGTCCAGACGGTGCATCAGCTGTTAGCTGCTGACCGCCAATCGCGTCTAACATACGCTCAAGCCATCCTTAATCACCACCAAGAGGAAGATGATTTTTCATCAAAAATAATCATGAGTGATGAGGCCCATTTCCATCTTAGCGGGTACGTAAATAAGCAAAACTTACGATTCTGGGGCACTGAAAATCCGCGTGTAGACCACGAAGAGCCATTACACCCGCTCACTGGCTGCACTGGCCAGCAAGATCGCCTGATTTGACCGCTCCAGACTTCTTTTTGTGGGGCTTTTTGAAGTCGCGGGTTTATGTCAACAAGCCTCAGACTCTTGCAGCTCTTAAAGACAATATCCGTCAAGAATGTGAGGACCTATCGCCGGAAGTTTTGGACAAAGTGATGGAAAATGCCATAAAAAGGGCTCAAATGACAATCAACTGTGGCGGCGGCCATTTACATGACATCATATTCTCGACTTGATGTAAAAAAAATTAAAAGACCAAATAAAAATAATCCAGAAGAAAAATCAAAGTTTTTCATTTTTTTTAAAATTACAGCCAAAAAACATCGGAAGGTTATTTTTGCGCCACCTGTTACCTTTCTAAATGCAACTTTTCAGATTGGATCCTGTCACTTTTTATGAACCCTCTTGCCCTCTTGTATTTATGCTGTTCCATAAATTTTATAAAAATTTCAATTTGAGCATTGCTATCCCGTATTCAAAATAATTATTTAATAATAAATATATAACATTTTGTTAAAGGTACTTACATGATTAAATATTTTAAATTATTTAATTTGTAGCGCACAAAAATTATAAAATTGACAAATCAAACAAGAGGTTGCCACAGGTAGTAATTACTTATTGTTGCGATTTGCTATTATTTTGTGAGTTATTATTTTACAAATTAGGTTAACAACTTATAATTAATAACAACACCCAATAAGACTTAAACAAAATTGATAAGTTTTATTTAAAATAGTCAACTTAAAAAAACAATATACATATATTTCTAGTTGATAGAAATATTTTGTTACTCTGCTAAGCATCGATGTATTTTCAAAGAACAAAAGCAGGTGACACCTAAAAAATAAATACAAATCGGCAAATAACAAAATTTTTTACAACATATCTCCAATTTCGTATGAAAAATCACCAGTTTAAGTACTAAAATAAATTATAAACATATTAACTTATCCACTTCCTGAATTTCTAATGACCTAAAAATATAAACGAATCCAAAATTAAGAAAATGATTCCAGACCGGCACCCACCGGCTCCAAATCACAAAAACTTAAAAAGATTTGTGTGCAGAATGCCTTATTTGTGACTTAAAACCACTTTCACAAAAAGTGATTTGCAGAACAGAGGTGTATATTTCGTCATTTGTAAAAGTTATTTCCTTTTTTACTTCTTTTTACCGTTTTTTTATTTGAAGTAAAAGTTTTGGATTAACTTTATATACTAAAAGTATTTTCAATCTTTTTTAAAGAACACATTTTTTGAGAAATAAAGGTTTTTGATTTCCAAATTTTAAATATTTTACTATAAGGCCAAGACATATTAATCCTTAAACCAATTGTCAATTGCTACGTAATGTGTTACTCCCGAATAGGTCCTAAATTTCACCTACAAAACACTTAAAAAAATAATATTCATTGATGGGCAAGTGTCGGAAATTTTAAATTAAAGGTCGCTTCGATTCATGCTATTGCTATTTTGCCGACATCTGTAAAATTTCTTGCTTATTATCCGATCATTGATTCTAATTAACATGGCAAGTTACACGATTGAGTAATAAATCTAACAGCCAACTCTAAATATTCCCTATTCCAAACAACCGAGGGAGAAGAATTTCGATTATTCGAAGTAAGCTGCTATGTTTTGACTAACAATTTGGAAATGATTTTTAGAAACATCAAATTTGAAGCTTGAATAATAAGCAATAAGTTTATCTAAAAAGTCTATAAAAATGTTTAGTATAGCTTTTATGATGGGCTGGGAAGCTGTGAGCTCTCAAGTGTAACAGCAATACAAAAATTAATAAAGTTGCGTGATCTCAGCAAACCCACTTGAGTTGTCTCAAACTTTGTAAATATCGAATCGCTCGAATTAGTTAAGGTCTTTGTGGCCTTAACACAGGGAAACCGGAATTCATATATTTATTAAAAGTGCTAAGATCCCACATTTATCCAAACCAGAAGTAAAATGCTCTGACCCAGAGCAATTTGACGAAAGTTCTATCAGAAGTTTTCCATGTATGTATTTAAGGAACATTGCATTAGCTTTATATCTAAAGTATGGCATTCTCACCACTACAGGGTGCGTTAACGGAAGTTATGTCCGCATTATTGCTAACAAGGGAAAAAAGAAAATATTTTTGCGCGATTTTCTTTAAAATGGTGGAAGAGAGAATTGGGAGAAGAGGAAATGAAAAAACTGTATTGCCAAACGAGTATTTGTTATTTTTTGGTGGCAATACATTCTGGAAAATTTACCGTTTGGAGTGGAATTGGGTTCCACAATAAAAAAATTTTAACTCGGACGGACAAAATATTCTTCTTATGAAACGGTTTTCAAAATTCGTTTTTCATTTTACTAGGATGCGTTATCGTACTAAATCCGTAAAACATTAAGAAATCAGTTACACATTTTATCCGTCCAAAAAATATATTTTTTATATTTCATCGCCATTTATAAACCGATTCTTAAAAAGATGTGTTAAGACGCTAAATTGTTGAGCACAGAATGAAGCTTAAATAAACAATTTTTCAATTAATAATTTTTTTTATGCAAATCGGTTTAAAAATTTACTAGTCGGAACGACAAAGTGTCCATCTCATTTCCAAATACATATTTTATAGCAACATTTATATAAAATCTAAGGGTGTTGCGGGTAAAGCGGCCCAAGCTCAAGATAGCCAATGTGGATTTTAAACACAAGTGTAAGAATTTTAGAAAACTTTAATTCTTTATTCTTACGCTTTAATATGTTAAAATTCCTAAAATTATAAATAAATTCATTATACAAACTTACATACTAAACTGCTGATATACTAACTTTTATGTATGGCTACTCCAAGCGAAGCTTCGTAATCCTTATGACCTGAACGAATGAATATCTTAAATCTATGTAGGTGTTTTATATACCTATGTATGTGGTCTCGATTAAATATGGCCTCATAATTATACCGCGTGGAAAATTAAAAGGAATAATTGAACATTTTGCCATGCTCATCTCTCTACATATCGATAACAGTAATGTCATATTAGCGATTTATGAGTGGCGGTAACAGTAATGTCATATTAGCGATTTATGAGTGGCGGTAACAGTAATGTCATATTAGCGATTTATGAGTGGCGGTAACACTAATGTCATATTAGCGATTTATGAGTGGCGGTAACACTCCCCCACAGTATGGCGAGATTTCGAAGACTTACTCTACTTTCTTTCAGCCACGTCTAAAACCGCTAATTTTGCAGCAGGTCTTTCTAAAACGCCACAAACTGTCAAAACTTTTGCCTTTCGTACTTGTCCATCTTCGGATTTGGCAACTTCGATGACCTTTCCTTTTGGCCACACGTTTCTCGGGTTATTTGGATCAACCACTATCACTAAATCTCCCACAGATATGGGTTTGGCCTTTTGAAACCACTTTGTCCTACACGTCAAAGTAGGCAGGTACTCTGTCACCCATCTCTTCCAAAAGATTTGTGCATATTGTTGTGAACGCAACCAACTTTCTTTAAGTACAAGACCTTCGTCGTCGTACGATGCAAGGGGTTTTAAGCCACTGGAGTTGCCAAGCAAAATATGATTTGGTGTGATCGCTTCTTGATTTTCGCTTTCTATTGAGACATATGTAAGACGACGGGAATTTATAATACTTTCGACTTCATCCATCATGCTTTGCAGCATTTCATCCCTTGGAAACCGTTCTGTTTTAATATTGTAGAGTACAGTTTTTACGGATCGAACTAATCGTTCCCATGCTCCTCCCATATGAGGAGCAGAAGGTGGGTTAAAGTTCCATTTGGTGTAGGACGTTGTAAAACTCCGTATTAGCTCGTTCTTGTCCACCTCTCTTAAGGCTTCACGCAACTCTCGATCAGCACCGATAAAATTAGTACCATTGTCGCTGAAAAATTCTCTTGGGCTGCCTCTTCGCGAAATAAACTTACGTATTGCCATGATACACGAACTTGTATTAAGCGAATAGACGATTTCAATATGAACCGCACGTACCGTTAAACATGTAAATAGCGCACCGTATCTCTTTTCTTTATGTCGGTTAACAGTGACAAGCATAGGACCAAAAAAGTCAAGACCCGTGAATGTGAATGGTGAGAGATACGAACCCAGTCGAGCCCGAGGTAATTTTGCCATCTGCGGAATCTCCGGCATCGCAGTTTTAATTTTACACATTTGACACTGCTTAATGGTTGATTTACAAACGGTTCTCAATTTAGGAATATAGTATTTTTGCCGCAATTCATTCACCACTGTCTCAAGGCTACTATGACGGTACAGATTATGGTAATGTAATATTAAAAGGGTTGTTAGGCGGCAATGTTTAGGCAAAACGGCTGGATGCTTCAGTTCCTCCGGAACATCAGCATAATCAATTCGGCCACCTACTCTCAAGACACCTTTATGATCCAAATACGGGGACAATTTATACAAAAAATTTGTTTTTGTTAATTTATTCTTTTGTGATAGACAATCTATTTCATTTTGGAAATATACTTTCTGCGTATCTTTGATAAGAGTCAGTTCATTTATTAAACCACTGGCTTTAATTGTTGTTTCTAGGCCCTTTACTTCCACGGCGAAAGAGGTAATTGTGCTCAATTTATTTGTGTTCAGTGCTGGTAGTGATCTTATTCTATTTTTTAGTGAGTTTAATATTTTTTCCGGTTGTCCGAAAAGCAATTTTAGTGTAGATAGAGCACATGGTACACCCGATGGATGGATCAAAATATGTTTAACAGATCGAAGTGCTTCCCCCTTTAGAGAACTTTGAAGCCTGACAAGATTTTCAGCGTCTGTAAAACCACAGACTGCTGTCGACCAGTCATATGTGGCACTAAACAAGGGCCATTCTTCAGGAGTGCCGGTAAAAATTGGAAGCTCTTTTGGTACTGACTGCCGCGTGCTTATTTGTTGTTGCGAAAGCCTGTGAGAAGGTAATATAACAGGTTGGAGGTTTGATGGGTTCATGGAAAACGTTGAATCCATGTAATCAAATTGTACAGGTGTCTCTAATGTGTGATTTTCTGCATTTACGTTGTCTGAATTATTACATAAATTTGCAGTTGTCGGCTGCTGACGGTTCGTTGTTGGGTCATTAATAAATGAAGACATGTTATTAACGAATGACGTAGTTGTACATACGGGCGGAGTTATTGTTTTTGTCGTATAAACTAAGTCATTACTTACGTTTTGGCAATATGGTTTAGTAGTGTTAGGCATTTCTTGCGTTGTTGTGGCTTGTGGTACAAATGTGTAAGGTGGCGTTTCAAACTGACGAGCTGCGGAAACTATATTTTGGTGTGCGGTTGCAATAGCCGAAGTAGGGAGTTGGATTTGATTATCTAACCACTCATGTACAGATCTGACAGCTGAGTGTTTATTAACTGATTGTGCGTCCTCGAAGTCATCTACTGCTTGTTCGAGAATTTGGTATTTCTTTTTAATGAAATCTCTTTCAAGTTGTGTCTCTTCTTCTAGACGTTGTAGCTCAAGAGCTTGTCGGCGGGAGCGGGTGGTGGCCGAAGAGCCACTACGAATGGAAGAGGCAGAATCGATCGTGATTTGATGTTGTACCGTACAATTTTGGCAACTCCACGTAGGTTGGTCTTGATTGCTGCTGAGATTGACACATGGTAAATGAAAATTAAGATGGCACTTGCTGCATTTTATAAATTTTTCGTTGTCTGTGGACTTGTTGCAAATGTGACAGTTGTTCAGTGCAGGACTTAACTGAGTTGGTCGTTGACGACTTAGTGGTTGACCCTGTGAGGGAGTGGAAGGTTGCATTCTGTTAGGACTTACGTTTTAACACCCAAGATGATTCCTTCAAACGATCCGATGAGGCACATAAAAGAATTTTAATGTTGCGGGTAAAGCGGCCCAAGCTCAAGATAGCCAATGTGGATTTTAAACACAAGTGTAAGAATTTTAGAAAACTTTAATTCTTTATTCTTACGCTTTAATATGTTAAAATTCCTAAAATTATAAATAAATTCATTATACAAACTTACATACTAAACTGCTGATATACTAACTTTTATGTATGGCTACTCCAAGCGAAGCTTCGTAATCCTTATGACCTGAACGAATGAATATCTTAAATCTATGTAGGTGTTTTATATACCTATGTATGTGGTCTCGATTAAATATGGCCTCATAATTATACCGCGTGGAAAATTAAAAGGAATAATTGAACATTTTGCCATGCTCATCTCTCTACATATCGATAACAGTAATGTCATATTAGCGATTTATGAGTGGCGGTAACAGTAATGTCATATTAGCGATTTATGAGTGGCGGTAACAGTAATGTCATATTAGCGATTTATGAGTGGCGGTAACACTAATGTCATATTAGCGATTTATGAGTGGCGGTAACAAAGGGTATTACATAATTTTTACTTTAATGACCGCAACAGTCAATTCGCAAGAAAGACAAAAAAATTATATATTTATGATAAAAAATTTCCTAATAATAGGATTTTAAAGCTTTTATAACTAAATAGTTTGCTGTCACAAAATTTCAAAACAAAAGTACACATCTTCTGCAAAAACAATTTATGTATGAGGGTTACCCAACGACAACAATTTTGAAGTTTTACCCAACACAAACAATTTGCTCAAGAATAAGAAGTATCCAATCATAATTTGAAACAAGTATAATAAATTTTTGTTTGTAATAATTTATTTAAGAATAAAAAATACCCAATTGTAATTTGAAGTTCGTATAATTATTTTTCGTCAGTGTAGTGATTTTAAAGCCCAAACGATGGCGTAATCTTAACGCAAATTAACTCCTGGCCATCGTTTGGGCTTTAAAATCACTCCGTCATTATCTGTACGAAGTAAAATTTCTTCATATTTTCACTGACCACCAACCTCTTATCTTTGCCGTATCAGATCGTAATCTTAATGCAAAGATAAAACGCTGGAAAACTTTTATTGATGAACATAACAGGAAAACTTTAAAAAACACCTGCAATACCCCGCTATACCCAGGAATGACCTAAGGCCGAATAACGTAGTGGGTAGAGGGTAATTCCTGCCGGCTTCTGTTTTGGCTTGAGATATTCTTATACCTCCTCTTGAAACTTGGAAGCCGAGGTATTCAAATTCCGTTTTAAAGAAGTTAATTTTTCAATTCAGACTCTCATGTTCGCATTAAGCAAGTTCTTTAGTCGATATGTTTGACATAGTCTTTTTTTAGTTTTAGTTTCTGAAAATATTATAACATTGTCAACATAAATGTGACAAATTTTTCCTATGTATTTGTTCTCTAAGGAAATCATCAATTGCCCTTTGAAACATACTCGGGGCATTTTTCAGCCCAAATGGCAGTCGGCAAAATTCATATTTGCCATTAGTTACGGAAAAGCGGTCTTTTCCCTGTCCCTCTCTGCGAGTTTTCTCTGGTAAAACCCAGATTTAAGGTCTAAGGTAGTAAAATATTTGGATCTGCCAGGTTTGATAATATTACCGATATATTTGGAACCGGGTACTTGTCATCAATTGTCTTATGATTGAGTTTCCGAAAATCTATTATTAGACGTTTCTTTTTATTACCACAATCATCTATCATTACAGTGCACTCGGGAAAACGTCAACGCTCGTTTACGTCAACATCCCAAAACGTCAACGCTTTTTTTTTACATTGCCTACTCTAAAACGTCAACCCAACCACAAAGCTCTAAAACGTCAACTCTGAATAAAACAAAAGTTTGAATTTAGCAGCAGTTAAAATACACAAATTTGTACACACACATTTATTTTATGAAATCACATCTGAAATTGGGGATTCCCCTTATAAGTAGAGTAGAAAAGTAGTTGCAACTGCACGTACATACATATTATATTTTTATTTATGTTGGATAATGTTTCTAATTCGTGTGAAATTGAGGAGTTAGAAGTGCTCGATGATGACGAGAACGATTTAGATACAAATGTGCAGACAATAAAACCAAGCGAAGCCGTCGAAATATTAAACAGGGCTTTGGATTGGGCTCAATGCGAGAATGTTGAGCAAAATGACTTAAATGTATTAAGACGTTTCAGAGAGAAGGCTCTTTTCCAAGTGTTGGAAAGAAAAAAATAACCGATTTTTTTTAAATGCATATGAGTGCATGTACAATTAAAAATATGATCTTATTTAAAATGTATTCTTTTAGTTCTAGTTGTCCTCTATGTTTCTAGTCAGGTTGAATGCCTTTTTTGTTTCCTTTTTGAATTTGTTTATGTTTGGTTTTAGTTTATAATTAATAAAAACTTTTAAAAGCAGATATGTTTTTTATTTAAAAATTTTACATTCGTAAACGTCAACAATTTGTTAAACGTCAACACCCGCGGTTTGAATTAGTTGACGTTTTCCCGAGTGCACTGTATTTTTATCAACAACCCATAGTGGGCTATTGAAGGGAGACCTTGAAGGTCTTGAATAATACCAGCTTTTAAAAGTTGTTTCATTTCTGCACTAACAAAATCTGCTACACTCACTGGGTATGGGTATAGTTTAGCCTTTCGTCTTCTATGCGAATGGTAGCGACGATATTAGTATTATAAGGTAGTGCTTCGTTAGAATCAGCAAATACTTTCATTCTCCTTTTAATCATTTTTTGAAACTCTGCTTTAGTTGGGAAAGGGACTTCTATTTTGTCAATTTCAATAAAATTTATATCCTTGCCGTCAAAAAAATTCAATTTCTCCGTGCCAGTGTTATGAGTAAGTTTACCTGTTTTTAAGTCAACTTTTGCATTTAAACGTTTTAATAAATCCTATCCGATTATTCCATCAAAAGTTGATAACGAATTTAAAATGAAGAATGGCATTTGCATCAATTAACATAGCATTTCAACCGGCATTATGTTAAAGTTTACATGTATTTATGTATATTATTAGTCTAAACCTTATCTTTGAGAATAATGTCCTTTGTCGTCTATGGTTTTGTGTTGTTTGTCTTGTATATGATCGTTTTTAGTTTTCATTTTGTCTTCAGAAAAATGTGCTCCCGTCATGGCGACATGTTTTTGTGTGATGACAGTTTATCACACTTGGTTATGTATTATACTTATGCTTACAACATCTGTTGTCTATTTGCTTATTGTTTACAATATTTGCTTAGGTTATTTTCCTATCTTATGGTCTGTCTGCATTTGCTAATTATCATGCGTCAACTCTTGTTGTGAAATGCTTGTCTAAGTATCGTTAATAACTCACACTCAGCAAAATATGTATCTCATTTTCGAACGCAGTCAAGACCAACACAACGGAGAAACTTTCCACATCTACTTTTATTGCACCTCTACCAGAATCACAACCACAACGCTTTGAAAAGATTACTCGGGTCTAGCTAGCTTTTTCTTAATTTTTCAGAAGGAAGAAAAAGCTATTAAACTTTTTTCTTTGGATTATTGTTTTAAACCTTTAAACTCAATTTATTTCTTTATTACGTTTTGTTTGAATACAAATAGTCGTATAATTGAAAAAATGGCTTTTGCAGAGTTATTCATTCTTTTTGGACTAACCATGTTTGCTTTTTATGAATTTAAAGTTTAATTGCGCATTTTTTCTATTTTAATATATTTTTTTAGAAAAACAAAATATTAGATTTATTTGTAACTTACTACAGTTTTCTTTCGCTGCTGTTTACAAAAATAACTTTACTTATACAGTTTGTAATTTCAAATTAAAAGAATTAATAATTAAAAAGATAATTTACAGGTTACCTAACCTCGTGATAAAATGTATAGTGGTTGTTGAGTAATGTTGGATTTAAAAATTGTAGCTCCTCGTACTTTTCTCCTTTCTTGGTTAATTTGTTCCAATTTTGAAAAATCCATAGCCTTTATATTTAAATTTATTTTTCCAATCTTCAGAAAATCGGAGTTTAAAACATATGCACATCATTATTTGAAGTGTATTTAATGGCGCGTATAGGTGTTACTTTGGAATCGCGGTACTTAAATCTATGTAGGTGTTTTATATACCTATGTATGTGGTCTCGATTAAATATGGCCTCATAATTATACCGCGTGTAAAATTAAAAGGAATAATTGAACATTTTGCCATGCTCATCTCTCTACATATCGATAACAGTAATGTCATATTAGCGATTTATGAGTGGCGGTAACAGTAATGTCATATTAGCGATTTATGAGTGGCGGTAACAGTAATGTCATATTAGCGATTTATGAGTGGCGGTAACACTAATGTCATATTAGCGATTTATGAGTGGCGGTAACACTCCCCCACAGTATGGCGAGATTTCGAAGACTTACTCTACTTTCTTTCAGCCACGTCTAAAACCGCTAATTTTGCAGCAGGTCTTTCTAAAACGCCACAAACTGTCAAAACTTTTGCCTTTCGTACTTGTCCATCTTCGGATTTGGCAACTTCGATGACCTTTCCTTTTGGCCACACGTTTCTCGGGTTATTTGGATCAACCACTATCACTAAATCTCCCACAGATATGGGTTTGGCCTTTTGAAACCACTTTGTCCTACACGTCAAAGTAGGCAGGTACTCTGTCACCCATCTCTTCCAAAAGATTTGTGCATATTGTTGTGAACGCAACCAACTTTCTTTAAGTACAAGACCTTCGTCGTCGTACGATGCAAGGGGTTTTAAGCCACTGGAGTTGCCAAGCAAAATATGATTTGGTGTGATCGCTTCTTGATTTTCGCTTTCTATTGAGACATATGTAAGACGACGGGAATTTATAATACTTTCGACTTCAGCCATCATGCTTTGCAGCATTTCATCCCTTGGAAACCGTTCTGTTTTAATATTGTAGAGTACAGTTTTTACGGATCGAACTAATCGTTCCCATGCTCCTCCCATATGAGGAGCAGAAGGTGGGTTAAAGTTCCATTTGGTGTAGGACGTTGTAAAACTCCGTATTAGCTCGTTCTTGTCCACCTCTCTTAAGGCTTCACGCAACTCTCGATCAGCACCGATAAAATTAGTACCATTGTCGCTGAAAAATTCTCTTGGGCTGCCTCTTCGCGAAATAAACTTACGTATTGCCATGATACACGAACTTGTATTAAGCGAATAGACGATTTCAATATGAACCGCACGTACCGTTAAACATGTAAATAGCGCACCGTATCTCTTTTCTTTATGTCGGTTAATAGTGACAAGCATAGGACCAAAAAAGTCAAGACCCGTGAATGTGAATGGTGAGAGATACGAACCCAGTCGAGCCCGAGGTAATTTTGCCATCTGCGGAATCTCCGGCATCGCAGTTTTAATTTTACACATTTGACACTGCTTAATGGTTGATTTACAAACGGTTCTCAATTTAGGAATATAGTATTTTTGCCGCAATTCATTCACCACTGTCTCAAGGCTACTATGACGGTACAGATTATGGTAATGTAATATTAAAAGGGTTGTTAGGCGGCAATGTTTAGGCAAAACGGCTGGATGCTTCAGTTCCTCCGGAACATCAGCATAATCAATTCGGCCACCTACTCTCAAGACACCTTTATGATCCAAATACGGGGACAATTTATACAAAAAATTTGTTTTTGTTAATTTATTCTTTTGTGATAGACAATCTATTTCATTTTGGAAATATACTTTCTGCGTATCTTTGATAAGAGTCACTTCATTTATTAAACCACTGGCTTTAATTGTTGTTTCTAGGCCCTTTACTTCCACGGCGAAAGAGGTAATTGTGCTCAATTTATTTGTGTTCAGTGCTGGTAGTGATCTTATTCTATTTTTTAGTGAGTTTAATATTTTTTCCGGTTGTCCGAAAAGCAATTTTAGTGTAGATAGAGCACATGGTACACCCGATGGATGGATCAAAATATGTTTAACAGATCGAAGTGCTTCCCCCTTTAGAGAACTTTGAAGCCTGACAAGATTTTCAGCGTCTGTAAAACCACAGACTGCTGTCGACCAGTCATATGTGGCACTAAACAAGGGCCATTCTTCAGGAGTGCCGGTAAAAATTGGAAGCTCTTTTGGTACTGACTGCCGCGTGCTTATTTGTTGTTGCGAAAGCCTGTGAGAAGGTAATATAACAGGTTGGAGGTTTGATGGGTTCATGGAAAACGTTGAATCCATGTAACCAAATTGTACAGGTGTCTCTAATGTGTGATTTTCTGCATTTACGTTGTCTGAATTATTACATAAATTTGCAGTTGTCGGCTGCTGACGGTTCGTTGTTGGGTCATTAATAAATGAAGACATGTTATTAACGAATGACGTAGTTGTACATACGGGCGGAGTTATTGTTTTTGTCGTATAAACTAAGTCATTACTTACGTTTTGGCAATATGGTTTAGTAGTGTTAGGCATTTCTTGCGTTGTTGTGGCTTGTGGTACAAATGTGTAAGGTGGCGTTTCAAACTGACGAGCTGCGGAAACTATATTTTGGTGTGCGGTTGCAATAGCCGAAGTAGGGAGTTGGATTTGATTATCTAACCACTCATGTACAGATCTGACAGCTGAGTGTTTATTAACTGATTGTGCGTCCTCGAAGTCATCTACTGCTTGTTCGAGAATTTGGTATTTCTTTTTAATGAAATCTCTTTCAAGTTGTGTCTCTTCTTCTAGACGTTGTAGCTCAAGAGCTTGTCGGCGGGAGCGGGAAGCGGCCGAAGAGCCACTACGAATGGAAGAGGCAGAATCGATCGTGATTTGATGTTGTACCGTACAATTTTGGCAACTCCACGTAGGTTGGTCTTGATTGCTGCTGAGATTGACACATGGTAAATGAAAATTAAGATGGCACTTGCTGCATTTTATAAATTTTTCGTTGTCTGTGGACTTGTTGCAAATGTGACAGTTGTTCAGTGCAGGACTTAACTGAGTTGGTCGTTGACGACTTAGTGGTTGACCCTGTGAGGGAGTGGAAGGTTGCATTCTGTTAGGACTTACGTTTTAACACCCAAGATGATTCCTTCAAACGATCCGATGAGGCACATAAAAGAATTTTAATGTTGCGGGTAAAGCGGCCCAAGCTCAAGATAGCCAATGTGGATTTTAAACACAAGTGTAAGAATTTTAGAAAACTTTAATTCTTTATTCTTACGCTTTAATATGTTAAAATTCCTAAAATTATAAATAAATTCATTATACAAACTTACATACTAAACTGCTGATATACTAACTTTTATGTATGGCTACTCCAAGCGAAGCTTCGTAATCCTTATGACCTGAACGAATGAATATCTTAAATCTATGTAGGTGTTTTATATACCTATGTATGTGGTCTCGATTAAATATGGCCTCATAATTATACCGCGTGTAAAATTAAAAGGAATAATTGAACATTTTGCCATGCTCATCTCTCTACATATCGATAACAGTAATGTCATATTAGCGATTTATGAGTGGCGGTAACAGTAATGTCATATTAGCGATTTATGAGTGGCGGTAACAGTAATGTCATATTAGCGATTTATGAGTGGCGGTAACACTAATGTCATATTAGCGATTTATGAGTGGCGGTAACAAAGGGTATTACATAATTTTTACTTTAATGACCGCAACAGTCAATTCGCAAGAAAGACAAAAAAATTATATATTTATGATAAAAAATTTCCTAATAATAGGATTTTAAAGCTTTTATAACTAAATAGTTTGCTGTCACAAAATTTCAAAACAAAAGTACACATCTTCTGCAAAAACAATTTATGTATGAGGGTTACCCAACGACAACAATTTTGAAGTTTTACCCAACACAAACAATTTGCTCAAGAATAAGAAGTATCCAATCATAATTTGAAACAAGTATAATAAATTTTTGTTTGTAATAATTTATTTAAGAATAAAAAATACCCAATTGTAATTTGAAGTTCGTATAATTATTTTTCGTCAGTGTAGTGATTTTAAAGCCCAAACGATGGCGTAATCTTAACGCAAATTAACTCCTGGCCATCGTTTGGGCTTTAAAATCACTCCGTCATTATCTGTACGAAGTAAAATTTCTTCATATTTTCACTGACCACCAACCTCTTATCTTTGCCGTATCAGATCGTAATCTTAATGCAAAGATAAAACGCTGGAAAACTTTTATTGATGAACATAACAGGAAAACTTTAAAAAACACCTGCAATACCCCGCTATACCCAGGAATGACCTAAGGCCGAATAACGTAGTGGGTAGAGGGTAATTCCTGCCGGCTTCTGTTTTGGCTTGAGATATTCTTATACCTCCTCTTGAAACTTGGAAGCCGAGGTATTCAAATTCCGTTTTAAAGAAGTTTAATTTTTCAATTCAGACTCTCATGTTCGCATTAAGCAAGTTCTTTAGTCGATATGTTTGACATAGTCTTTTTTTAGTTTTAGTTTCTGAAAATATTATAACATTGTCAACATAAATGTGACAAATTTTTCCTATGTATTTGTTCTCTAAGGAAATCATCAATTGCCCTTTGAAACATACTCGGGGCATTTTTCAGCCCAAATGGCAGTCGGCAAAATTCATATTTGCCATTAGTTACGGAAAAGCGGTCTTTTCCCTGTCCCTCTCTGCGAGTTTTCTCTGGTAAAACCCAGATTTAAGGTCTAAGGTAGTAAAATATTTGGATCTGCCAGGTTTGATAATATTACCGATATATTTGGAACCGGGTACTTGTCATCAATTGTCTTATGATTGAGTTTCCGAAAATCTATTATTAGACGTTTCTTTTTATTACCACAATCATCTATCATTACAGTGCACTCGGGAAAACGTCAACGCTCGTTTACGTCAACATCCCAAAACGTCAACGCTTTTTTTTTACATTGCCTACTCTAAAACGTCAACCCAACCACAAAGCTCTAAAACGTCAACTCTGAATAAAACAAAAGTTTGAATTTAGCAGCAGTTAAAATACACAAATTTGTACACACACATTTATTTTATGAAATCACATCTGAAATTGGGGATTCCCCTTATAAGTAGAGTAGAAAAGTAGTTGCAACTGCACGTACATACATATTATATTTTTATTTATGTTGGATAATGTTTCTAATTCGTGTGAAATTGAGGAGTTAGAAGTGCTCGATGATGACGAGAACGATTTAGATACAAATGTGCAGACAATAAAACCAAGCGAAGCCGTCGAAATATTAAACAGGGCTTTGGATTGGGCTCAATGCGAGAATGTTGAGCAAAATGACTTAAATGTATTAAGACGTTTCAGAGAGAAGGCTCTCTTCCAAGTGTTGGAAAGAAAAAAATAACCGATTTTTTTTAAATGCATATGAGTGCATGTACAATTAAAAATATGATCTTATTTAAAATGTATTCTTTTAGTTCTAGTTGTCTTCTATGTTTCTAGTCAGGTTGAATGCCTTTTTTGTTTCCTTTTTGAATTTGTTTATGTTTGGTTTTAGTTTATAATTAATAAAAACTTTTAAAAGCAGATATGTTTTTTTATTTAAAAATTTTACATTCGTAAACGTCAACAATTTGTTAAACGTCAACACCCGCGGTTTGAATTAGTTGACGTTTTCCCGAGTGCACTGTATTTTTATCAACAACCCATAGTGGGCTATTGAAGGGAGACCTTGAAGGTCTTGAATAATACCAGCTTTTAAAAGTTGTTTCATTTCTGCACTAACAAAATCTGCTACACTCACTGGGTATGGGTATAGTTTAGCCTTTCGTCTTCTATGCGAATGGTAGCGACGATATTAGTATTATAAGGTAGTGCTTCGTTAGAATCAGCAAATACTTTCATTCTCCTTTTAATCATTTTTTGAAACTCTGCTTTAGTTGGGAAAGGGACTTCTATTTTGTCAATTTCAATAAAATTTATATCCTTGCCGTCAAAAAAATTCAATTTCTCCGTGCCAGTGTTATGAGTAAGTTTACCTGTTTTTAAGTCAACTTTTGCATTTAAACGTTTTAATAAATCCTATCCGATTATTCCATCAAAAGTTGATAACGAATTTAAAATGAAGAATGGCATTTGCATCAATTAACATAGCATTTCAACCGGCATTATGTTAAAGTTTACATGTATTTATGTATATTATTAGTCTAAACCTTATCTTTGAGAATAATGTCCTTTGTCGTCTATGGTTTTGTGTTGTTTGTCTTGTATATGATCGTTTTTAGTTTTCATTTTGTCTTCAGAAAAATGTGCTCCCGTCATGGCGACATGTTTTTGTGTGATGACAGTTTATCACACTTGGTTATGTATTATACTTATGCTTACAACATCTGTTGTCTATTTGCTTATTGTTTACAATATTTGCTTAGGTTATTTTCCTATCTTATGGTCTGTCTGCATTTGCTAATTATCATGCGTCAACTCTTGTTGTGAAATGCTTGTCTAAGTATCGTTAATAACTCACACTCAGCAAAATATGTATCTCATTTTCGAACGCAGTCAAGACCAACACAACGGAGAAACTTTCCACATCTACTTTTATTGCACCTCTACCAGAATCACAACCACAACGCTTTGAAAAGATTACTCGGGTCTAGCTAGCTTTTTCTTAATTTTTCAGAAGGAAGAAAAAGCTATTAAACTTTTTTCTTTGGATTATTGTTTTAAACCTTTAAACTCAATTTATTTCTTTATTACATTTTGTTTGAATACAAATAGTCGTATAATTGAAAAAATGGCTTTTGCAGAGTTATTCATTCTTTTTGGACTAACCATGTTTGCTTTTTATGAATTTAAAGTTTAATTGCGCATTTTTTCTATTTTAATATATTTTTTTAGAAAAACAAAATATTAGATTTATTTGTAACTTACTACAGTTTTCTTTCGCTGCTGTTTACAAAAATAACTTTACTTATACAGTTTGTAATTTCAAATTAAAAGAATTAATAATTAAAAAGATAATTTACAGGTTACCTAACCTCGTGATAAAATGTATAGTGGTTGTTGAGTAATGTTGGATTTAAAAATTGTAGCTCCTCGTACTTTTCTCCTTTCTTGGTTAATTTGTTCCAATTTTGAAAAATCCATAGCCTTTATATTTAAATTTATTTTTCCAATCTTCAGAAAATCGGAGTTTAAAACATATGCACATCATTATTTGAAGTGTATTTAATGGCGCGTATAGGTGTTACTTTGGAATCGCGGTACTGATGGACTATTTCACAAAATGAAGGCTCAGTCAAATAAGGTGACAATGATGTTTAAAGGATGATGGATGCACATTTGCAAAATTGTCGGATATAGTACCCTTGCTACTAATTGCATGGGAAATCTTTCAGACAGAATGAAGTATCTGGGCGTCACCTTTCACATAGACGACTTGCTAAAATGCATTTACTGTTCGGATCAAGGTATACTGAAAAGTAGAGTCGTGCTGGACAGGAATGTTTGCATTCTATTGTACCACCAGATCCCACGCTTTTCCTGTTTGGTTTGGAATTCCATCAAGTCAGAGTATCATTGTCCATTCTGCAGGTTCATTTACGATGGTGCTAACTTTGGACGGATAAACGTTTTAATGATCGGAAGCTCAGTCAGATTCTTGGAAGGTGCGCAATCTTCTGACACCCCGCCAGTCCGGCAATGTTTCTCATTGGCAGCTCACCGGGAAACCGTTCTGGTAAGAAATTATTTCTCGCCTGTGACCTTTTCCATAGACGTATTCGGGCTCTTGAAATTCATGACATTGTGTACAATACGGCACAATAGCCATTAATACATATATACACTTATTATTTTCAATTGTTCCTTTGTTTGTTGTGTTTTGTTATTTAGTATTTAAGTTTTAGTTTCTAATTAGTTTTCCAGTGCTTAGTTTTTAAGTAAAACTTAAATCGCTTCCCTTTTTTATTACATATTTTGGAAATTTTTCTTTAAAATGTTCTCTTCAAAATACTTTATAATAATAATATAATTTAATAATCCTTGGAAAGTACTTAGTACATAAGGGATTTAATTTTTAGGTGTTTGCAACTCTTTGGTTATACGATATACCAGCGGTGAATTTTACTGGAGATAAAAAGAACAACTTATAAAGTAATCTCATTTAAAATTAAAATCGATTCGAGTTTCTTCTTTGACAAATGAAGAGATTATACAGCTTTCGTAATAAGGTTGATTCACTTTTAATTACATTTTTATAATAGTTATAGAATTAAATCAAGAAGCAGGTTCCAAGTTACGTTATGGAAATCGTGAAGCATCTCGTGGAGTTGGAAGCTGTTATATTTGCCGTTTTGAGAAACATTCGCAACGTTCGACAAGAAAGTCATGCGCAAACTGCATAAAAGCTATTTGTGATGAACACTTAATACAAACTGACGCCTGTATTTCTTGCAGACAAATGTAATAAATATAAGGATTATATAATTGCATATTTGCTTACCACTGCATAGCTTTTAAAAAAACAACATAACGGCAATTTTTCTTTGAAAATGATGTTACACTACCATTCTGCACTCGTTTAAAACAAGATAATTTTTTCATTCATGTCCTTGGCAAAAATCAAAAGCAATACATAGAGTTAATTTTGTATTTCATTTCATTTATTATTTTATTTCATACTTAAATTATTCTTAGTCAGTTAAAAATTTACTAGTTATCATTCTTTTATTCCAAATTATCTATCACTAACACTGACTAATTACAATTTTGATGTTTCAAATAGAACAAATTCTTTCTTTCCAAAAAAAAAGAAACAATTTAAAAGTTTTACTGTTGCAGTCTTAAGGTATTTATCTAATTTAATTCCATAAAACTTCTAAAAGCATAAACTAATTTAACATTGATAATGTATAGCTCCATCAAACCAACATACATACATACGTGTTAAACAAATTTTACAAATTAATTTTATTACATTCCAATTCCAGTTCCAATTAAAATACTAAAGTATAATCATTATAAAGGGAATTTTTAATAGGTATGTTTCAACTACTTTCTTCTTTTCAACATAACTAAGCCATGAGCCAAAAAAAATGTCAGTGGAACATGAACAGTTATTTCAACATTTATAATGAATTACTGTTAACAATTAAAACTCACACCCCTAAAGTCATATATGTACATATATTCAAGAAACCCATCTACATTCGCTCATAAATATCGCAATTGCTATAAACTCAACATTATATGTTTTAAATACATCAACAGCAAGATATGGAGGCGTGACATTTTTAATCAATAAGTCCTTGGAACAAAACAGATTTTTATATTCTAAATTTAAAATTGTATGCGAATACTTTGAAACAACCAAACTTTTTTGTGAGAACATAAATAAAGAAACGGCGAACAATTGTAAAGTTATTTAACAAAAAGGTTACATGGTGGAGTCAGTTACTGGAAGATTGAAATGTGAAAAAAGAAGGCAGCTTTTATTTAAAAAAAATATTATACAATCAAATCTTCTCTTTGATAAAAAGGCAAACGCAATTTATAAGAGAAATATCAAGTTACAAAAGAGTACACAGTATATAACTTGACTTCCACAATAACGCCTTCAAGCCCTACTGACAAGATTTTATCAAACATCCGTACTTTTACTTGATACGAGGCTACATATGGATAACATAGTAACTTACTCAATGGAAATTGGAAACGAATTTAGTACATACTGGTAGAAAATATGTACGATTCCAACTGCTCGAATAATTTTATGCAAAGCCAAGCGGCTAAAAAAAGTTCCAAGACTGATTCAAAAATTTTATTCATAATTTCCGGTTACAGTATTTTGAAAAATTCCCGTCTCCAAACGGGCACCTCAAATTTTTCGGCGACAATAACAACATAAAAAACAGGAGTGGTATGTTTGTAATCGGTATAGATTCCTTTTCGTGTTTATGCTCAGTGATGAACACTTTAAATAACGAATGTTATGCATCCAACATGAGAAATATTCTGAGGAAATTTTATAGAGTTGTAGAGCTTTGAAATGGAATAAAACAAAGATGAATTTTTTAAATTGACTAAAAACCATAAAGCACAACAACAGTGAGTTTTTCTGGATGTAACGGCGTCTCAACATATACTTGAGACACCGTTTTGTTTATTAACGTATCGGCAATCTGGTTCTGTGGTTTGCACAGTTTGAAAGCGTTATTCAGGCGTCATTCTATTCATGTTAAAATTCCAAACCAAACATAAATCACTTGACAGCTGACAAAATGGCCGCCAGTTAAAAACGTGCTGCCAACTTAAAGTTTAAGTGTATGAACTTCATCTATTTATATAACACCCTGTTGTTTTATATTCTGAATTCTCACAACTTCCAAAACTTTTGAATAAGAAACATTTATAATGTTTTGTTAATACCAATAAAGTTCTAGAAAAATTTAGAACATTTTTCTTCCATTTTATTTCCAATTCCATATACAAATATACTGCAACAGGTTATGGGCCCAGGCATATGTATAAAGGTTCTGTAAAATAAAATGTTATAGTTGCAAACAAAGATATCGGAAACAAAACCAAATTTAATAAATTAAACATCGAAAATTATGGAAACTAAAATGTTAAAATGGAGTTTTTATTGCGAAAACAAAATTATTAAAAGCTAGTGATTGAAAGTTGCTGACCTAAGCCAATAGTCGTAAATAGTGTGTGGTGCAAAATAAGACAGCAGTTGACGAATGCGAAATCAAGGACGATGAGGCCAGACGAACAGGTGGGTTGCTGGTAATGGAAGTTATCACATTGCTAATATTGCACAGTCGTTCTATAAAATAAATATCGCGCCGTCAGCGAAATTTATTAATATTAAAAAATTAGTTCGCATTTGTTCCCATAAACCAAATATTGCACTTTCGCAATATTCCCAGAATTATCCAATAACAAAGGAAGTGTGCCAGACACCTGAGTTAAAAATATAAAATAAAAAACCTTTTATTAATTCTTTGATATTTAATTTCATTATAAAAAACAGGTAATTGCAACATAATTAAAATAACTAGCAATAAGCAAATTTGGTTTAATAAAAAACTTTTTGTGATTTTTTGATATCTTATTTCATTATAAAAAACTGTTATTTGCCACAAATAAAAAATATTTAGCAATAAGCAATTTTGTTGAATAAGAAAAACGTATTAATAAATAACAGTAAGCATAATAAGCAAAAAATTACTATAAAAAAGAATATTATTATTCAATAAAAGTTAGTGTGAATCTTGACCTTAGCTGATTGCGTTTTATTTTGGACTGCTGAACTACAACCAAACGTATCAACGTAACGCCCGAGCACCTGGAAAAATGTCTGAAAATAAAATTTAGAATCCTGGAAAAATTCTGAAGACAATAATTCAGAATCCTTAAAAAATCCGAGCACCTGGAAAATTTTCTGAAGATCAAAATTCAGAATCCTGCAAAAATTCTGAAGATAATAATTCGGAAAAAATCGGAGTCCTTAAAAAATCCGAGCACCTCGAAAAATTTCTGAAGATCAAAATTCAGAATCCTGCAAATAAAAATTGGAGATAATAATTCAGAATCCCTAAAATAAAATCGGATTCCTGAAAAAACTGAAAATAATAATTCAGAATCTTTTAAAATAAAATCCCGAAATTACTAATTCGGAATCCTTACATCTGTGGTCATAAAACACCCAATCATCCTTTGAGCAACTTCTTGGCCAACATGGTATCAACAAGGAAGCAGCAAAGAAGCAGCAGCCAGCAAACAGTTTATAAAGAAGACAAATACACTCCTGGCATACGTGACGGACCTTGCCCTTTAGTACTAGCCGAAAAGGACGTTAGCAAACCATCCAGAGCCAGCAATGATTACAATTTTGTAAGTAACATAACCTAACAAAAAATAGCATCGTAATACACATAAGAACATTACTTGCTAAATTACCACAGTTAACATAAGAACATTGTGGTATACTAATATAAGTTAGCACAAGAATATTGTCGTAAAGAAGATACAATTAAAAAATATTGTTATTCGTTTCCAACAAGAGATAAACAAAATATTTAAACTTTAAATAATTGATAAATTAAAAGATAAATTTTGTAAGTGCCTGGAGCAAATCCTTTGTTTCTAAGGAAAAAAAAAACAAATATAAATAACTGGTTTCGTAAACATGGACCAATTGCAACAAATCCTAATTCAACTTACAGGAGCAGTCAATGCTCAAATTGAACAATTTCGAATTTTTGAAAGCCGTCTGGCTCAACTAGAAAGTAGGGCAAGGCCAGAAGCAAGATCAAATGCTATGAGAGAGCCCAGAACTGAGGAAGAACTGGAATCTATTAAACGATTGCCAGACTACGTTAGGGACCTCCAAATATTCGAAGGAAACCCAACGCAATACATTTCATGGATCCACAACGTGGAATCCATTCTAAAGGATTATAAACTAATCGAAAACAAGCCGCTTTATAGAGCTATCGTCAAACATATTAGACAGAAAATTAGAGGCCCAGCAGACAGTGCTCTGGTTGCTTATAATGTCTTTGACGATGAGTGGAATAGCATAAAAAATTGCCTATCGCTCCACTATGCAGATAAAAGGGATATTCAATGTTTAGAAAACCAACTTACTCACATGCGTCAAGGTTATGACTCCATAGAAAAATTCTATGGGAAAATTAACCATCAGCTCAGTTTGATAATAAATAAAATCAAAAGTGATGAGTATTCACAAGAAGGAGTAACCGTTTCAATAGAAAACTATAGGGATCGTGCCTTAGATGTATTTATTAGAGGCCTTCACGGCAATTTATCCCATTTAATTAAGGTTCAGAAACCAAGAAATTTGCCTGAGGCATATACCGCATGTTTGGAAATGGAAAATATGGACTTTAGGAGGAACATGGCATATGATCATGGCCCAGTTCCTCAAAGGCAATATTCCTTACTAAAGCAAGGCTACAATCACCAATCAAATAAACCAAACACTGCTCAGCAACAGCAGCCACTTGACAGAACAATACCCTCTAGACCTACTCAACCCAAGCCTCCTGTGCCTATGGAAATTTACTCTTCTATTCAAACTGCAAAAGTTAATTACATTAACAGACCTTCTCCAGTAGTCAGACAATCCAATGAATCATCAAATATACCTCGAAAATATCAACGTATTTTCAATGTTGAAACTGTTGATGATGATATAGAAGAATAAGAACAGGATGAACAGAGCCTAAACTTTTATGAGAATGAGGTAAATTTTATGACAGAAGAATCTCTGGAACCCCCTATATAAATTACTATATTTTCGGTGCAGTACACTAAAATTTCAAGTCGAGCCAACAAAAACTTCGTTAGTGAACAAATCGCATTTAACTCCAAACCCGTAGATAAACCATTCATAATTCACTCTGCGGGAGGCGATGTAAAAATAACACACAAAGTAAGCGGAAATTTTTTTGCAAATTTGGGCAATAGCTCTACCATAGATTTTTTTGTTCTACCTGGCCTCAAAACAGTCGATGGCATCATTGGCGACGATACGGTTCGTGAATTAGAAGCTGTTATCAATAGGAAAAATAATACGCTACATATTTCAGAAAGTTTTAATCTAGAAAAATTGCTAAAAAAGTATTCATCATTGTTTGGACCAGTTAATGAGAAAACTGCAATAGAAACATCAGTTAAAGCTGAAATTAAAACTACTACTGATGAAGCCGCCTATTACAAATCTTATCCCTACCCACCTCATCTAAAAAACGAAGTAGACTGGCAAATAAACAAACTATTAAATGATGGTATCATCAGGCCATCTAAAAGCCCATACAATTCACCCCTGTGGATTGTACCCAAAAAAGAGAATAACCTAGGACAAAAGCAATACAGACTCGTAATCGATTCTAAAAGGCTAAACGCCATTACGATCCCAGATGCTTATCCTATTCCAGACTTAAATCATACGCTTTCTTGCCTCCATGGAAATAAATATTTTTCGACAATCGACTTAACATCGGGATTTCACCAAGTTAAAATGCTTGAAAGGGACATTAAAAAATGGCATTTTCAACTCCGAATGGCAAATATGAGTTTCTCAGACTTCCTTTCGGACTGAAGAATGCACCCGCTATATTCCAGCGAATGGTCAATGATGTTCTTAGACCACTAATTGGCATCTGCTGTTACGTATACATCGATGACATCATCATCTTTGGGAGAGACATCAAAGAACACATTGGAAACGTTGAAGAAGTCTTTGGGCTTTTACAAGAAGCAAACTTAAAAGTTAACCTTGAAAAATCTAGTTTCTTTAAAAAACAGGTGGAATTTCTGGGCTATATTGTGTCAGAACATGGCGTCCGGCCAGATGAAAAGAAAATCGCCGCTATCACTAACATAACCCCACCTACTAATTTAAAAGATCTTAAAAGTTTCCTTGGAATAATATCCTACTACAGAAAGTTTATTAAAAATTGCGCTGCAATAATCAAACCCTTAACCAATATAACTAGAGGCGAGAACGCCCAAATTAGCGCAAACCGATCTAAAAACATCAAAATTGAGTTGGATAAATACGCAATGAAAGCCTTTAATGATGCAAAAACCTTGTTAACTTCATCAGAAATATTAGTTTTTCCAAATTTCTCAAAACCTTTTATTTTGATCGGTCATGCGTCAAATTTTGCCATTGGCGCCGTGCTTTCCCAAGGAGAAATAGGCAAAGATAGACCTGTCACTTACCTTTCCCGGTCGTTAAACAAAACAGGAAAACTATTCTACAATAGAGAAGGAAATGCTTGCCATTGTATGGGCACTCGATAAATTGCGAAGTTACCTATATGGGGTAAAAGAAATCAAAATTATTACAGACCAACAGCCATTAACCTTTGCCTTGAGCAATAGCAACAACGCTAAACCGAAGAGATGGAAATTTAGAATTGAGGAATATAACTACACTCTTGTATACAAACCAGGTAAAACAAATCTAGTTGCTGACGCACTCTCACGTCTACCTCTTCAAGACAATACCAAAACCATTGATAGTCAAGAAGTTAACGCTATGTCCTCCTCAACAACTCAAACAGCTCATTCTGCCGAAATAGATAGCACTGACTTGATTCCCTTCTTTGAACTTCCAATTAACGTGTTCAAAAATCAATTGGTATTCTCAGAAGGACCAAGTGAATAGATATTGCCACGAAGAACCCCATTCAGGATACTACAGACATTACATTAGACTGTCTGAATACACAAAAGAAAGCATAATAACAGCATTAAAAGAATATTTAAATCCTAATGTAATAAATGGTATTGCAATACCGGAGAAGTATCTTATGATGTTACAGGAAATCTATAAAGAAAATTTTGTAAAATATAAACTCAGGATAACCCAACGCATAGTATCTGATGTCTCCAATGATGAAACAAAACTCTTGATAATTGCGAAGGAGCATAAAAGAGCTCATAGAAGCCCGGAGGAAAATAAAAAACAGATACTCGAGAAATATTATTGTCCCCAAATAACAAAGCTCATAAAAGGTTACACAAAATCCTGTATGGTGTGTGCAGAGAACAAGTATGACAGACATCCTACCATACCAACATATCCTATACAAATACTTCATTTAGACATCCTTGAAATTAAAAGTGAAAAATTCATAACATGCGTCGTTAAATTTACTAAATTTACAAAATTTTTTCACATTAAAAACAAATCTGTACTTCATGTACGAGATAGGCTCATTAAACTCCTGCATTATTTTTCAGCCCCTGAGATTTTGGTCATGGACAATGAAAGCAGTTTCATAAGTCCTATTGTACAAAATTATATCGAAGGATTGGGCATTAAAATATACACAGTACCAGCTCAGAAAAGTGAAGCAAATGGCGCAATTGAGCGTGTTCAATCCATGATAATTGAAATCTTTAGGTGCTTAAGGATAGAATTTCCCAATTACTCTGTAAAAGAATTAATAAACATCGCAGTAGACAGGTACAATAATACTGTCCACTCTGTAACAAAAAGGAAACCTGTTGATGTATTTTTTGACCGAACCTCTAGAGTAAACTATCAAAATTTAGTTGATTTCAAAGAAAAAGTTAACCAAAACCTACAGCTCGAAATAGCTAGGAATCAAAGGAATAATCTAAACAGACAAAATCGGAAGAGAATTAAACCCCCTTCTTACAAAGAAGGTGACATCATTTACCTCTTGTAAACAGAAATTAAATCAAAAGAAAAACCTCTTTATCAACCAGAAATAGTTTCAAAAGACAACAAAGTTACAGTTGTAACTACTAATAACAAGAAGATTCACAAAACTCATATAAAAAATCAATAATTACAGGTTACTACCGTGCTTTGTTAACGCTGTCGTCGACATTTACCCCTACAACACTTCCCTAGTAATGATCAAAGAAGGTTTCGCACATATCATTAACGGCCACTATAAGATCATCCACTTAATAGACTTGAACGATTATGAACAAACTGTTGATGAGTTAAGCCAGACAATTAATAGAGACATTCATAAAGGAAGCCTAGTTCCGCAACTAAAATATCAAATCGAAAAGATTAATGGCATGTTGGAACAAATCCGCCGAAAACCAAATCGGAAATTTAAAAGAGCTATAAAATGGTTAGGCGTCGCATAGAAATAGTTAGCTGGTAGCCCCGATGCGACGGATTGGGACCAAATTCTTAAAACAACTACAAACCTCAAAGACAGCAACAATCAGTAATATTTCATAAACAAAGATCTAGTAAACGTCACTAACAGAATAATTGGAAGCTATAATAATACAAACGAAGACAAATTTCAGCAAATAATATTCGACAAATTGTCATTATTAAAAGACGAAGTAGAAGCTATTGTGATGGCATACCAACTTGCAAAAAATGGAATCGTGCACACAGCCCTATTGAACAAAGTTGAAATTAAAAACATAATTTCCCAAACAGAAACCCTTCCCTTTTTAAATGAAATAGAGGCCATTGAAAATGCAACCCCCAAATGCTGCTCAAAAATTCAACAATTGCCGGAGGGAAAGTCAGCCATAAGAAGTAAGTTGGTTTATAAAATAAAACGTGGTTCCGATGGTGAAAAAGATCGTTTAGTAGTTTAAACAAAGTCTTAATGATCACTGTTTATATTATGGTAATACTTATGTAACATGGTACATAATCGTTTATGTAGATCATCTAATTTTGGCATGCTACGCAAAAGAACAAATAAGGTACATTGAAAGCACGCTATCAAGTAATTTCGCGATTGAAAATAGAGCCGAATTAAAATTTTTTTTTGGGAATTGAGTTATCAAAAGATTTTGATGGGAATTTTCAACTTTACCGATCAGATTATATAAATAGGATCATTTTTGAATTTGGACTTCAATATGCAAAATCAGTTGGAACAATTTTAGATTTAAGTTATGAAAAATGAGGAGATACTGGTTGTCTTGAAGTTAATACTATGTATTGTAAATTAATTTGACATCTTTCATATATCTCAGTTAACACATATCTCACAAAAGGCGTCACAACCAACTAATGAAGACTGGAACAATGTAAGCGGATTTTAAAATACTTCAACAGCAAATTTAAAATTAAACTTAAGCAACAAAAATAATGTACAACAGCTAATTGGTTATGCCGACGCGAACTGGGCGGAAGAAAGAATTAATAGAAAGTCTGATATTGGGCGAATATTTTTCTAAAATGGTGAAACAATATCCTGGTCTTGCCAGAAGCAAACATTGGTAGCCTCTCCAACATGTGAAGCGAAATACATTTTGTTATCTGAAACCAATATATGAATCAAGAACTCTCCTAAAGGACAACCAAAGGTGCTTACGTCTTCTAAGTGATGATAAATGTTCTTGTAGAACAAAGCATATGAATACGAAATACAAAATGAAAAAAGATTTAGTGAAAAAGAGCATCATATCCACAAGCTCCTGCTCCATAGAGGAGATAACTAATATTCTCACAAAGCCGTTTGCACCAATTAAACAAGTTATTTTCGTGACAAATGTAATTTAAAGTGAATAAGGAGGAGTGTTGATATAATAACAATCACTTTTGCGTATATATCTTTATTATTATTATTCTCTAAGTGTATGAATTTTATCTATTTATATAACACACTGTTGTTTTATATTCTGAATTGTTTTCATAACTTGCAAAACTTTTGAATAAGAAACATATTTATACAGCCAGGTTCTGGATATCACCACGAAATGAAAGTGAAATTGATTTTAACTCCACATAATCGATTTTATTGTGTTCTGAAATCGTATGAAACAGTTTTTTTCTTAGTGCCGTGTTTTGTCTTGATCAGTTACTTGAAACAACTTCAGAAATACAAAATTTTGTTGTACTGTGAATTAATCTCATTAACAAAAGCATTTGACAATTAAAAGAACAAACAAACAAAATTTTAAATTTCTGTGCAAAATTATTTTTAATAGATTTAACGTGTTTTAAACCACTAATATGACTAATATAACACGTATTGGTGTTCTATTTAATTGTTGGAAAGAGAAAAAGAACGAATGGATCGTTCCAATCCTTTTGAACCAGCATAGAAATCGTAAGTTACCATTAAAATTGTAGTGCAAATTTTCTTAAACGAAAAAAGGGATTTATATGTAGCATATTTTAGATTAAATAAAGAAGGCTTTTTGATGCTGTTCAGTGAAATATCAACCAAAGTGGCCGAAGCAACCATCCAGTGATTTTACAATTAGCTACGGCACTTCGTTACTTTTGACAGGGGAGCGCACAACAAATGATTGGAAATGATTCTAATCTTGCTATGGGAAGGAGTACCATGGCAAAAATTCTGGCCAATATGTTTGACGTATTGTTTACTAATTAAATTTCGGTTTTTAGTATATTTAAATAATTTATAACAAACTACTTCATATATTTATTCAAAAAGTATTTTTTCGTTCTGTCAAAGGCCAACTGTTTTAAATACGTTTTTTGTAGCAAAATTCATTTACAGATCATAAAAATATAACGGAAAAAACGGCAGAAGCAATTTGAAAATGATATTTAGTTTTATAAACCATTTAAGCGATTTCTAAAACATCAAATAGGTGAAAAGGCCATATCCTGCACTTTTAAAAGTTTTAAGAAGTCTCTACTATTTGCTTTTGGAGGGCTCATGGTATTAAACATTTTTAATAACGCTCTTTCGCTACTACCCATTTGGTGTGGTAAAGATTTTCTACCATAGCGTACGTAGAGAAAATATCTACGCGGGTGAGTTATAATGAATAGTCGCATCTTCAAACATCAATGACATATTTATCTCAAGTATAGTATATAGGATGTGTGTTTTTTAAAGCCATTTTTGTAACTCTATGATTGAATTTATAGTCTTTACATATGTAAATCACAACCATATGTTATGTTCGATATTTCTGTAACATAATTGAAATCATAATATTCTGTTCCAATCTCTGCTTGTTTCTATTCCTTACTGCAAACATTTTAAATGTATTTGTAAAATAACTTCTTTAAATCTATCAAGAGAGAAAGATACCTCGCAGTACTTAGAAGAGTATTTTTCTTTACTTTCTTACAATATTTGCATACAATAGTTGGAATAGTACACCGTTTTCAAACGATGTTGCTGCTGTTACATCGTTCATGTGGCATTTGTTTCCGTTTATTTGCGATAGTTTATCCGCCAAACGATTTTTTCCCCTGGAATGTACTCCTATTTCACGTCGATCCAAATTCGTTCAAACCTGTCTTCGACTGTTGCAGTTTTACCTTAAGCTCTTACAAATTATGTAACTACTGTAAGAAATTATGGTTTCTTTTAGTTATAAGTTTTCTGCATTATAGATGTTAGAAGTAGTAAGGAAGTTCGTTTTCGTCAAATGCGTACTTTTGAATACACTACTACTTGGTATAAGGACTGTTTCGAAGGTCTTAATGTTGTCGCTGTTATGTCAATGGACTTTTTACAAGTGATTAAAACTGTTTAATTTGCTTTTCGTTTTCTAGAATTGGACAATTTTTGAATGTTTCCGTATTTTAGATTTGGTTTTATAGCATTTGGAGTGCCAATATATTAAATACAAAAATCTTCAAATATACTACACAATGAGCATTTGCTAAAGGCCGTGTTTTCCTATCCTATCTAGTACGACGTGTCAAAAAACTCATGTGTGTTCAAAAAGTATGATAGTCTTTTATGAAAATTTTCACGTGCTATCAGGGTTGAAACTTTTGTAAAGCAGATGGGAAAAAAAACAACTTACAAAGACTGAAACCATTCCCGACAGCAAAACCTTTTCTCTTTCTTTTAAGAAACTATAAGAGATACATTTATATGTATTATTTTGCAACGCAAATGAAATATGGCGGGAAACATTTTTTGTTGAGGAAGTGAAAAACATATGTTTTTGCATCTTTTTGTGTGATAGTGTAACACCCAAGAAACCATTTTTCAAAGTTGGTCAGATTTCTATCAGATTTTATCAGCAGCGGGTGTGTTTTTTAATCCTATAGACATTCTGTGCGACCATTTTGAAAAGAAAAAAGGATTTTTGCTGGCTTGTCTCGTTTAACTCTATTTGGTGAAAGTCCTTTACTAAGTCAAGAGAAAATAAAACCTTCGAACCAATTTATCCAAAAATTTCTCCCACCTCCAATTCAATATCGTTCAATTCACGATAATCTATAAAAACACTACATTCATTTTGGTCTGCGGTGTCATGTTTTTGAAATGTAACAGAACAAGGAGAATAACTAAGTGTTATTACATTTTGCGCAAGGAACTCTTTAATTTGCCTTATGCACTTGTAGATAATGATATGATTTGACACAAATTAGACTTTCGTGGTTTGTTAAGGTTTTCTGTTTTAGCGCATCAGTAAGGGCCAAGTTATCGTAGTCCGAGGGAAAAAGCAAGCTTATATGTTTGTTTAACTTCGTCATTGAAATGGTGGATTCTAGATTTATTATCAGGTTGCTTTTCTCCCAATTTACTCCAAAATTTGTTGCTGAATTATGTACATACATGCTCAGATCCTCATCATTGGATTTGTAACAAATTTCCAAAATGTGGGCATTTTTCGTCATATCGCATTATTTGTGAAATACTATTAATGCAGGAAAAACGTTATTTAAGTAATCAGGGGTGTCATTGAAACCGATATTATTGGAATTGGTTTTGAAAACGGCAAAAAAAAACTTGGTGTCATGAATTCCAATGTTATCGGCTTTATGTTCCAAACAGAATTAGTGTTGGTTTTAGGTGTCACAAAAACCAATATCATCGGTTTTTCTCCTGAGAAAAACCAAGCAGCTAACAGCTGACAGATTTCAGTTGCGCGCTTTTATTTTTATCTTCCAATTTGATATTTTGTATAAATGTATGCACATTTTATATAAAAAAAAATATATATTCTTATGGATTCTAAGATTTGCTTACACATGTAGGCGAAAACATAAAAATAAAACTCAAAGCTCCATAATCGTGGAGTTTATGGGCAAATATCCACACCTTGCGAGAAGCTTTACAAAGAGGCGTAAACCAACCGTAGACTCTTTGGGAACAACTGGTTGACACTGTGCTCCTATTCAGACATACATTGAACCAATTAACTTTAAGTACACTCCACAACCGGAAAAATAAACACATAAATATAATTATATATCAAAAAACGATATATTTTTGTGTATATATATTCGTATTACATTTAAAACAGAACATAATATCAGGCTTTTCATTGAAATATATATTAAGAACTATATAAAAACAACATAAAACCACAGTTATATCGGTGATTCACGCAAAACAAGTTTAAGTACATCAACTAACCAATAGTCAAAACAGTACAAACAAAAAGAGTTTGCGAGTAAATTAATATTTGTTGGGCCTCCACCTGCATTAATAACGGCTTGTAGACGTCGACGCATGTTTCTCACTAACCTTTTAGTATCGCTTTGTGTTAATTGGGCCCATTCGGTCGACAAAGCATTTTTAAGGGATTTCTTCGAGGTAACGCTATGTTTTCTAATCCTTTTCTCAAATCCCAGATATGCTCAATGGAATTCAGGTCCGGAGATTTCGGGGGTGTATGCAGTTGCTTGCAATTGTAGAACAGCTTTTCCTTAACCAAATACGACGTTTGCTTGGGGTCGTTATCTTGTTGGAAAAGGAATGAGTTTTTATTCAGCCCCAATTGTAACGCACTTTCCTTGAGATTTTCCCGTAGAATGTCTAAGTATACACGTTTATCCATTGTACTCTCAACAAATACCATTTTACCCACGCCATCCGCTGCCATACACCCCCAAATCATAACGTTACCCCCACCATGTTGGACTGTTGGTACTATATTTTTTAATTCTAATGGCTTCATTAGATTTTATTCATATTTTTTAGCACCATCCGGTCCAAAAATATTATATTTTGATTCGTCACAAAATATGATGTCCCAAAAAGAATCTGGCTTATCCAAATGCTCCTTTGCAAAGTCCAGCCGCTTCTTTTTGTTGATAGCCGATATTAGGGGCATTTTACGAAGAATTTGTGAATTGTAACCAGCTCTATGGAGTACGTTTTTAATGGTCTGAAGTGGGCGCTGGTTTGTGTGCTTTCCAACAATTCACCTCGTATTTTCGAAGCAGAAATTTTGGGATCAGCTTGGACTACATTTACAATATTTTAAGATATCATTCGATGTTGAAAGACTTTCAAGTAAGAAGTATCATCAGTATTAATTGCTTACAAATTTATCTCCGAGAAAAATACAAACTTTTATCTGTCATTTAACAAGCTTCTCTGTCTATTAGCAACCTTTTTTAAGAGTTGCATATTTCGTACAGTAAATGCGCAAATAAGCACAAAACAAGAGTCAGCTTTTTTTCTGCCAAAAAGCACGAAAACTAATTATATATAAAAACAATTTTATTTTATATGTTAAAAAATATTATGTTTTTAAGTCTAAATTATATATTAAGCTATTATTTTTTTTAATTTTGAAATTAAATAGGCCTTAGACATACTAAGCTTGTTAGGCCAAAAATAGTTTTTGACTATAAAATTAAGGGAGTAATATGTGCGTACAAGTACTTTTGATATTTCATAGACCCATCTATCACTTCAGCGCACTAGTTGTGACTTTCAGAAATACTACAATTTAGAAGTTATTCACTTAGCATACTTTTTTTAGTGAAAAAAGTGAATTTGTAAAATTAAATGATGATGCAGCTCCGATTTTATGTAGCAGGAGAATATTGAATGTAAAGAAAAGAGAATAAAATACGAAATGTAAACAAAAAGAAAAAAATAGAGATTCAACAAATGGACTATTTTAGCCTACTTTGATAGATGTAGAACTCCTAAATTGGAATAAATCAGAAAGTGACAACTGGTCCGCTTATACAATCTCTATCAAAAATAAACAATTTTTATACGCACATATTTTCAATTTTGTTTTATAGCTAAAACCTTATTTGGCTATTACGTCAGTTTTCCCTGTACTTTTTTTAGTGAAAAATTTTTTGGGTATTTTTTTGATAAGTCATAGCCATAATTGTGTTGAGTATAATTTCAATTGTGTTTTTAAACGATTAGTTAAAATCTTTCGTGGATAATTAACAAATCGAGTATTTCTTTGTTATTTAGAAAATAAGTGTTGTTGTAATTATTTTTTATATTTCTATCGCGTGTCCTTTAAATTTTAAGTCAGTAGTCAAGTTTGCATTCATTAGTGCAGTTTGGCTTGAAATTGAAATTGTATAGGCCGATGTTGAATGTGAACCACACCTAAACGCCAAGTTTTTTTCCGAATTTTATTTGACATTTCTCTATTTCAGACTTACTCAATTTGAACCATGGAGAGATACACAATCCAACAACGTGTTAAAGTTATCCAGACTTATTATGAAAATGGGAGTTCAAATCAAAATGCATATCGTGCACTTCGTAATTTTTTTGGTCAATTTCATCGTCCAAATGTGCGTACAATCGCAAAAATCGTGGAAAAATTCGAGCAAACCGGGTCTGTAGAAGATATGAGAACACCAGTGCATGCTCGTACAGCTCGTACAGCTCGTACTGCAGAAAATATTGCTGCTGTTCGCGATAGTGTGGCTGAAGAGCCGTCCACCTCAACTCGTCGTCGTTCCCAACAATTGCACCTCTCACGCTCGTCGTTGATGAACATTATGTATAAAGACTTGCATTTACACGCTTACAAGGTGCAATTGGCTCAAGAACTAAAGCCTCTTGACCATTCCAAACGTCGTGAATGGGCAGAATGGTGGCAAGAAATGGCAACAGTGGATGATCAATTTTCGAAGAAAATCATCTTCAGTGATGAGGCACATTTTCACCTCAGTGGATTCGTCAATAAACAGAATTGCCGCATTTGGGCGAATGAGAATCCAAGAGTGATTGTCGAAAAACCAATGCACCCACAAAGAGTGACTGTTTGGTGTGGTTTATGGGCTGGCGGCATCATCGGGCCGTATTTTTTCCAAAATGAGGCCGGTCAGGCAGTTACTGTGAATGGTGTTCGCTATCGTGAGATGATAACGAACTTTTTATGGCCCGAATTGGAAGATATGGATGTGGACGATATGTGGTTTCAGCAGGACGGTGCCACTTGCCACACAGCTAACGAAACAATGGCTCTTTTGCGCAACAAATTCAATGGCCGTGTTATCTCACGTAATGGCGATGTCAATTGGCCGCCAAGATCATGTGATTTGACACCGTTGGATTTTTTTCTTTGGGGTTATTTGAAAGAAAAGGTGTACGTCGATAAGCCAGCAACAATTCAAGACCTAAAGGATCAGATAATTCGGCACATTAAGGGCATAGAACCTTCATTATGCCTCAGCGTCATCGAAAATTTGGACCATCGGATGGAGGTGTGCCGCCGAGGTCGCGGCGCCCATTTGGCCAATATTTTGTTCCATACATAATTGAGTAATACCAATACATCATAATAAAATAAAATTACAATAATTTCCTAAATAGTTTGTGTTTTATTCAAAATCAACATCGGCCCTTGAAATTTAACCACCCTTTACTAGTAACATCGTCTTCCTATAGCCTAATTGTGTCTTTAATTCTACAAAACTCAATTAACTGATATCTAAAATTATCCTAATAATAGTCGTTCTCTCACCAAATTCTTCTACAAGTAATATTTTAAAGATAGTGCAAGGATACAACTATTTAGTTGACAGCATTCCTGACATGCTTTCTACAAAAAGCGCTAGTGTAATAAATATTATTAAATATGTAGTTGTAACAATCAAATATTTGCTGCATCCATTCGTTCTAATATTGTTATTCTGGATTGGATTAACTAAGCCTCCCACTTCTCTTATATTTTGCCTTATTGTTGATATTATTCACTTATTTATTCTGTAAGCTCTTACAATAAAACATAGCAGAAGTATAAATGTAGTTAAAATGTATAAAAGTAAGTATATTTAGTGCAAAGAGATAGCTTTTTTAAGGTAGTTACAAAGAATTGCTAATTATATACTAGCACACATGCAGCAGTGCATCAACTGATTGAGTAAACCCTTGATATAAATAAGAAAAAGGAGGGGTTCCAAAATCAAACCATGCGGTACGCCCCTGAAGACTGAAAGGAAAGTTGACGGTCCTAAGTTACCTTCTACATACTGAGTTCTAACCACTGAGTTAGGCTTGTATTAATTTCTAAAATTTGAGAAGAAATGCATAATTTTTTCTCCTGTGGCCGTATATTTGACTGATAAACAACTTTTCATGACGTCGAATTCACTAACACTATCAAAGCTAAATAATCCTGCAGGTGATTTTCCGCCTTGGAAGTTATAATAGCACAAGTGATTTATAGGTGGCATTAAATGTTTGAATTAATTTTATTTCCATCTAGAGTTGGACTATCAGCAATGCGTTTTTTGTAAACAATTCCGATTTCTTTTATGCTTTTCCATGTTTGTTTTAAATTAGTAGAATTAACGAATTTCTCAGCGTAATATCATGAATTTGTTTATCAGATTCTACAAGTCATTTGCTCTATACTTCTTCCAGCGTAAAAACCGTATGGCGATCTTTGATTATACATTTAAAGAAACCCCGGTTAGTTTTCATTGTTTTTTTCTAACGGAACAAATAAATTAAGCAAAGCCATAATATTATGCTCCAAGAACTTCAGCTGTTCATCCACGGTTTGTACTTCGTATATAAAGTCCAAATCTATTTAAAAAACACGGCGCTGACAATTCATTAAAACTTTGAAATCGTCAGAAACGAAAAATATATCAAGCAGCGTTCTGGACAACGGAAAGAAATATTTTGGTGTACTTCAGATTGTAGGGCTAAGACCAAGAGATTTAAGTGTCTCTGTTAAACTTGACTCAGATAGTATGTTGGTGTTATAATCACCTCGGCCTAAAGTGGTGTAAGTTTTTTTTTTTTGCAATTTTATATATGTAAGTGGGAGAGATCAATTCCTTTTATTTTACAAGCAAGGTGACGTTAAACACGTATTGCTACACAGCCGTATATATAACTACTTTTTATTTTGTAACTTTTCAATAAGACCATGACATTACTACTTGAATAGCGAAACGACGTTTCAGTGGTGCATATAATATATACTTCAGAGCTTCTAAATATATGTCGAAACTTGTCAATTTTTGCTTAATAGGCTTTGAGAATTTATGTGGCATATATTAAGCTCCTTTATCTACAAATAATTTTTGTCTGCAGTAGTGTCTGGAGACTGAACTACTCTCATATGGATATTAAACATACAGTATAAAGTTAATAGCAGCGCTTATACTAGTATAAATTATTCCTGTTTTTATTATTTTTATAACCTGAAATTTAAATAAAAAAATTTTGGAATTCCTTGTACCATTACAGAAAGCATCAACAAATGATACGAAATTAAACCATAAAATCTTCCTTCATGGTTCTTGTTTTACTGTTTATTTATTTATTATTTTTGGCTTAATAATTATTAATTAATTAATTAATTTTTTGTTCCTTTTTCTTTGACGTGGTTCTTTTAATGAAAAAAACCAACAGCGCCAATAACGTTAATGCTAGTTAAAGATTCAAGTCATTGTACTGTGGCAGTATCAAAGTGTCACAGAGACATCTTGGAACATTTGTAAATAAACTTTAACTTTATTAAACATTTCAAACTTTAAGTCAGCACATGCGCTTCCGAACAAGTGGGACAACGCAGAACCGATGGCGCACACCGCCAACAGCAACCAACTTGGTGTGCAAAATTGGAGACTACTGGCTAAAGATCGTTCCAGCTGAAAAAGCTTGTTGGTTGAGGCCTAGGTTCACCCCGGACTGTAACGCCAAAGAAAGAAGAAGAAGTCAGCACATTCTCAAAACAAAGGGAAACATAATAATGAGTTTTTTGAAATTTATTTCTATTTCTTAACGTGGAAATGCTTTTCCACAACATTCTACAAATTCCCTGAATTAGATAAGTGAATCTGACTAATATTAAATAAAGTTCTTAAGTCAGCACATTTTCAAAACAAAAGGAAACATAATAACGACTTTTTGGAAATTGATTTCTATTTCTTAACGTGTTAAAAACAGTTATAAAACAGTAACAAATGTAAAATGGGCACATTAGTATCACTTACATATCTACATTTTTAGAATTGTTCAGTCGCTGCCTACTTAACCACGATTCTCGCCGGCAGAATAAAGTGAATTAATAAGTGTTAAATTAAAGTGCTTTCCATAGAAGAAAAGTTAAACAGGTGTAAATGAGGAAATCGGAAATACTGATTATCGATAAACGAAATCAGCGAGTGTCTTTATTTCTTTTACAATTTATCTAATCCATTCAAAGATGAAGTGTAACAACATGTACTTTATAATTAGAAATGCTATTTTAGTCTTTCACATATTACAAACCAAATTAAGATTATTTTCGACGTTTTTTGTCTACATACTACACTCAAATAACAAAAATATTAAAAAAAAATATTTACAGACACATATAACTTTGAATGCCGATATATTTTAACATTTACTATGGCCTTAATTCAGTAGAAATAATTTCTATTGTATAAAAATATGTATTCCATACCGCCCAATGATAAATCTTTGAAGAACACAGGCTTTTTTAGTAAATGAACAAGTTTCCAAAAGTTTAAATTAAGATAAAACTATATAAAACTTCAATATGTTATCTATCTACTAAACAAAATATTACTAATATATCTTGTACCGTTACATGTTATTGGCTAATGAAAGACAATTCTTAACCGCTATCTGACTTGTTACAATTCCAAACCAGTCTGCTTGTCAGTTAGGAAATGCAACGGTTAGTTCTATTTCCATTTATTTTCCGAAACATTTCAACCACATAACTCACGATAATGTGTCTATTTTATATATTATATTATATTATTATATTTTATATATACAGAATAGTTATAAAAACCGTTGACATGTTGTAAATAATAAATGTGCCAATATGAAATAAAATGAATATTAAGAAGGATGCAAAAAAGTTAGCTCAGAACTATAGGCACTTATAAAAATAGAGAGAGCAATTTAAATACATATTAACAGAGTTAGATTTATGTTTATAAATTTTTTCAAAAGCCTTCACTTAAATTTCTTATGTTAATGTATAATAATGTTAATAATATAATAAAAATATAATGTAAATATTCTAAATATTATGTATATGTATGCTATGTATATGATTTTCTTTTTGATTTGTAAAGAAAATTGATGATTAAGCTGTTCCTGAAAAAGGAATATCGAACTAAAATCATTAAATTTAAAAAACAGCAAAAAATTAACCTTAAAGAATATCATAAATATAATTCTTTCAAAAATTTGTTAAGTGCTGAAAGTATACCTATAAATTAAAAGAAAACCATGGAGTCATGAACTTAAGCTGTCGAAACAATAAGTATGAAATAGTAAGCAGGTAATTTTGTCATGTGGTTAACACATTTAGTTAATTATATACATATGTATGTATGTATGCTTACTTAGTAACGTTTTCTTGTTACAACTTAAGCTAGTTCACGGTTCATCGCCCATAAAAAAACATACATATGTATGTGTACTAATACTGTTACTTACTCGTAAGTTACATGGTTTTGCATCTGTAATACAAAAATATTTGTTTTAGAAGTGTTAATTGCATTGCTCGTGAAATAAGCAATTCATTCCATCTTGTGCCTATTTAAGTCAAAAGAAAATTGTTTGACAATAACAAATACTCACTTCAACGAATTCGCAGTATAACGAATGGGTAGTTTGTAATATTAAATACTTTTATGTAACGAACGTCTGAATATACTTACATATGTATGTATGTAGAAAAAAATTATTTTATGTATTAAAAATAAACCAAGAGAAAAAAATGGATTATTTATTATACTAGCGTTATTTTTGTATATACATATGTAAAGGGTGGTTAAATTGTATGGGCCGATGTTGAATGTGAACCACACCTAAACGCCAAGTTTTTTTCCAAATTTTATTTGACATTTCTCTATTTCAGACTTACTCAATTTGAACCATGGAGAGATACACAATCCAACAACGTGTTAAAGTTATCCAGACTTATTATGAAAATGGGAGTTCAAATCAAAATGCATATCGTGCACTTCGTAATTTTTTGGTCAATTTCATCGTCCAAATGTGCGTACAATCGCAAAAATCGTGGAAAAATTCGACCAAACCGGGTCTGTAGAAGATGTGAGAACACCAGTGCATGCTCGTACAGCTCGTACTGCAGAAAATTTTGCTGCTGTTCGCGATAGTGTGGCTGAAGAGCCGTCCACCTCAACTCGTCGTCGTTCCCAACAATTGTACCTCTCACGCTCGTCGTTGATGAACATTATGCATAAAGACTTGCATTTACACGCTTACAAGGTGCAATTGGCTCAAGAACTAAAGCCTCTTGACCATTCCAAACGTCGTGAATGGGCAGAATGGTGGCAAGAAATGGCAACAGTGGATGATCAATTTTCGAAGAAAATCATCTTCAGTGATGAGGCACATTTTCCCCTCAGTGGATTCGTCAATAAACAGAATTGCCGCATTTGGGCGAATGAGAATCCAAGAGTGATTGTCGAAAAACCAATGCACCCACAAAGAGTGACTGCTTGGTGCGGTTTATGGGCTGGCGGCATCATCGGGCCGTATTTTTTCCAAAATGAAGCCGGTCAGGCAGTTACTGTGAATGGTGTTCGCTATCGTGAGATGATAACGAACTTTTTATGGCTCGAATTGGAAGATATGGATGTGGACGATATGTGGTTTCAGCAGGACGGTGCCACTTGCCGCACAGCTAACAAAACAATGGCTCTTTTGCGCAACAAATTCAATGGCCGTGTTATCTCACGTAATGGCGATGTCAATTGGCCGCCAAGATCATGTGATTTGACACCGTTGGACTTTTTTCTTTAGGGTTATTTGAAAGAAAAGGTGTACGTCGATAAGCCAGCAACAATTCAAGACCTAAAGGATCAGATAATTCGGCACATTAACGGCATAGAACCTCCATTATGCCTCAGCGTCATCGAAAATTTGGACCATCGGATGGAGGTGTGCCGCCGAGGTCGCGGCGCCCATTTGGCCAATATTTTGTTCCATACATAATTGAGTAATACCAGTACATCATAATAAAATAAAATTACAATAATTTCCTAAATAGTTTGTGTTTTATTCAAAATCAACATCGGCCCTTGAAATTTAACCACCCTTTATATGTATGTCTTTCATGTGATGAAGCGTATGAATTAAAGTTTGTTGAGTTTTATTTCAGTTTAGTAGTGCAAAGTAATATGGGCAATAGAAAAAGAAAATTCTTTAATTGAAAAAAATAATCTTAGCAGAGTGCAACCTTGAAGGCAACTTCTAATGGGAATTCCAAAATCTTCCATATATTCACTAAAGAAAAAGGAAAGCAAACATCCATAATTAATTTCTTCACATCTCTGTAGTTACTAAATTAAATACAGTCATTTTATTAACACTAAATCCAGAAAAACTTTTCAAACAAAACCTTCGCTATATAACGATTCTTTCACTATAAAGGTTAGGTCTGGCATTTTATTCCTTACACCGAGCTGTGACAGTATTTCATAATTACCATTACTGATTGCTCATGCTGTACACATTTGCAAAGCATAACATTCATTACATACCGAGATCACAACGGAATATTTTAAATAACTTTTCATAACCTTACTGTTAACTTATTAGCGGCTAGCTAGAAATTAGTCTTTTTGCAGTTCCCTACATGTGAATTTTTTTAAGTTGACTACGAGTCCATTAGTTCTAAGGTAATGTGGTAACCCGTAGAATTTTCCGAAAAAAGTACTTTCTTTGCTGTGCTGACAAGATTTGGGGTTTTTGGCAGCTGTCTTCAAACTAAATTCACGAACGTTCATTAAATTTAAAACATAATTCAAAAGTACAAGCCTCCATAAAGTGGTGACCCCGACGTGATTTTATGGAGAATGCCAAAACAAACATTGAAGCAAAACAAGTGCAAACATACACGTCACAGAATATAGTTGCCATTAACGAACCTACAACCATTAATCGTATAGCGTTGAAGGTTCGGCCGTTTTGGTTCGCGCATGCAGAGATTTTTTTGTAGGGGTTGCGGAGAAGTTTGAAACCAACACATTGTCCAAAGACAAAGTTACAACAGACTTTTTATGGTTATACCGCTTACAAGTTTGCAGCTTTCTGTTGCTAGTTTAGTTGAGTTAACGAAGTCTGCTGACAAAATTAAGAAGATTGCTGGTGAGTTTCAGTAGCTAGTGTATCTATCAACAATACCCCAAGTAACTACAACTGATGTTAGTCTCTGTATTGCTGTAGTCTCTGTAGGACTGTTCTTTTAGTCGAAAATATTAAAAAAAAAATAAATCCATTTTGTGATCATACGGGAGAATCTCAACATTTTTACCAAATTGCTTGTATAATAATTATTCATTCATTCATTTTTATTTTCTATCATCATACAATACAAATATTTTAAAATATATTTTATATATATACAATTTTTGAGATATTACTAAATAGTATTGCACCAAGTATTAAACTATTATAAGGAAATAGGAGAACATTGAAAATATAATAATGTTTTAAGGAGAAAAAAGATAGCTAAAAACCTTATATCTACATACAATATATTTAGAAAAAAAAATTTTTGCATTGAATCTTACGCCATCTTCCTGACTGAAGTTGGCGAAGATTACATTACTACAAATTTCGTATCAAATCATGGTTTGAAAATCTGTTGCGATGTTCAAATCTTTTCAAATTACAGTTTCAAATAGGTTTTCTTTGAAGTTTCTGTGTAAATTCATTGAAGCGTAGCGTCTGGGTAGGTTATATATATTTTTCAAATTTTTATATTGGGTTATTTGAAGCTTTTTTAGGTGGGGTTTCGCGCATTTTGAAGACCACACCTGACATCCGTAGGTCATAATCGGTCGAATACACATTCGATAAAGCAATAACTTATTTTTCTGGTTAAGGGATGAGATTCGATTTAGCAGAGGCAAGAGGGTTCGCCCACATCTTACGGCTTTAGTACATGTTTGAAAAATGTGCTCTTTGAAATTCAATTTTTTATCCACGGTAATTCCTAAATATTTTACTGAGTCCTGTATTTCTATGCCCTGAATAGAAAATCCTATACTAGGTATTCGTTTTGGCGATTTATTAAAGGGGAATATAATTGCTTGTGTTTTTAAATCGTTCATTTTAATTTTGCCTTTTTCGAAATAGTTTTTAGTTTTTATGAGAGATTTGTCAAGCTTTTTAAGAATTGCATTCAAGACTTTGCCAGTTGCTATGTGTCAGTGTCATCCGCATATAGTGCTGTAGTTTGATCTGATATATATATGGAATATAAAATAGGGAATAAAACTGAACCTTGGGGTACACCAGCAGGAATTTTGCGTATACTAGAGTACTCATATCTATTTTTACTACAAAGGTTCTATCAGACAAAAAGCTGTTTATAATCTTTTGCATGTAGACAGGATATCCAAAAGTTTCTAGTTTATAAATTAACCCATTATGCCATATGGAATCAAAGGCTTTTATAACATAACAAAAAAATATTTATCGTTTATCTTCTATATGAGGAATTGGTTTAATTTTCTTATTTTTCTTATGAAAAAATGTTTGTTGAATCCTTGGTGCGACAAGGATATATTGGTCCGCTTCTGGAGCAATAAAATATATGTTGCTCGTGGCAGGATCGCCAGTTAAGAAATCTATTTCTTGTTTTGTTAAAATAATTTGACTTGAAGTATTTGAGGATCTTGAAGTATTTCTTTATTTCTGATTTTTCTTACAACTAGTTTTAGGATGTAGAGTTTTAACTCTATCTTAATGTTTTACTTATAAACTGAATGGCAAGAGTATTTACAGGGGTATTTATACTCATGCCGTACAAAAGGATGAATTCTTATCTAAGTTCTTATCTGTCATAACATTTGAAAGGAAAATTATTTGTGTGCTTAAACAATAAACTGTAATTTTTGCTAAGAACAAATGACAAGGTTATTTTGTTACTAAAAATGAAAAAACAATAATATTGTTACCTAGAGATAAAAGAAAATTATTTGTTAAGTTGTAATTTTCCATGTTTATGAACACATTACTGATAACTTTGTTTTTCGAAAGCAGAATCTTTGTTCCTTTCGTTTAGAGTAAAAATATTTTGTTTGGAAAAAAGTTTGTTTTTTGTCCGTCCTAACTCTCTTTGTTCTCTTATTTTAAATGTTTTTAGAAATAAGGGTAAAAGTACTCTCATAGAAATGGAAATTGTTTATTGTCTTACTTAAGTCACATGCATCCAACTTGTGTTATGAGTTAAGTTTTGTATTTTTGACACTCGGCAAAGCAAACATAAGATAATGATTGGTTAGAGAGCCAGCTTAGAACGATTTTCGAATCGATATCGAAGAATATGCGATAATTTCAGTAGTCAAATTTGAATTTGATTTTATCCCATGTTCGACTTAGCAATAAGGCTGCGCAAAGTTCTAAACGAGGCAAAGGCACAATTGGAGCTACTTTAGTATGAGCAGAGTTGATTTGTAAGTAAGTTGTTTGTTTAAATGTTCCTACAAATCTAGAAATTTCAATTTGGTCAATAAATGGAAGCCTGTGTTCGATTTCTTTCCACCGACTTGCCAAGCTGCTGTTGAGCGGTGTATTCCAATCCAGTTTTTGTTTCCACATTTCTTTTGCAAACATTTTGCAGCATGTCACAATAAGGCTAATCAAGCCGAGAACATCAAATATTTTTGCCATGGCTGATAAACCGGTCTTTTTGTGCGGATTTTGATAAATGCTATATAAAAGCGAAAACTAAAAACGTCTTCCTTGGGCTTCCATGACATCCTTCTTCGTTACAAGGAGCAACATTTGGACAAATTGAATTCTATTTTGATAACTTAAGACCAGTAGTGCGCTTTTCTATCTATTTTAACGCCAATAAAAGTCGTTAAAAAAGTTATCGCTAACATTATCGTTTTTTTGCTATTCTGTAACGCAATTAACACTATTCCTTATCGTTTAAAATAAGCTGATTTTTTTTAAACACAATGATTGTCGCCATTTATATTTGACGTGTTTATTTAAAATATATTCAGTTTAATAATTTTTTAAATGGCTTTTGAGTATTTGGGATACGACTTATCACGGGAACTCACTACTTTTAACGCTTCAGCAGTTGATCGGCGTATTCTCCGTGATGTCGATAACCCGTTTCATTTAAATCAAAAGAATTTCAAAAATTATACTAATTAACTCCGGAATTGGTGGAAGAGATAGCTTTTCAGCCAGATGCACAGTTAAAAGGTTCCAGAGTAACAGCACTATCGGCCGAAAAACAGGTAAGCTACATACATACATTTATCTTTATAACGCATTAATAAACTTGTTGTTTTATAAGGTGCCTGCTGCTTCGCGCAAAGTTATAATTTTTAAATCTTTTGTATAAAACCATATTTATGTTCAAATAAAAGAATGAAAATCATATATTAATTAATTAATTCAATGTTTATTTTCATTATAAAACAAACAAAAACTATAAGTTGGTTTTGGTAACAAAAAATATGAATATAAAAAACAAAATTATACACGTAAATAAAGGGTGGTTAAATTGTATGGGCCGATGTTGAATGTGAACCACATCTAAACGCCAAGTTTTTTTCCGAATTTTATTTGACATTTCTCTATTTCAGACTTACTCAATTTGAACCATGGAGAGATACACAATCCAACAACGTGTTAAAGTTATCCAGACTTATTATGAAAATGTGAGTTCAAATCAAAATGCATATCGTGCACTTCGTAATTTTTTTGGTCAATTTCATCGTCCAAATGTGCGTACAATCGCAAAAATCGTGGAAAAATTCGAGCAAACCGGGTCTGTAGAAGATGTGAGAACACCAGTGCATGCTCGTACAGCTCGTACTGCAGAAAATATTGCTGCTGTTCGCGATAGTGTGGCTGAAGAGCCGTCCACCTCAACTCGTCGTCGTTCCCAACAATTGCACCTCTCACGCTCGTCGTTGATGAACATTATGCATAAAGACTTGCATTTACACGCTTACAAGGTGCAATTGGCTCAAGAACTAAAGCCTCTTGACCATTCCAAACGTCGTGAATGGGCAGAATGGTGGCAAGAAATGGCAACAGTGGATGATCAATTTTCGAAGAAAATCATCTTCAGTGATGAGGCACATTTTCCCCTCAGTGGATTCGTCAATAAACAGAATTGCCGCATTTGGGCGAATGAGAATCCAAGAGTGATTGTCGAAAAACCAATGCACCCACAAAGAGTGACTGCTTGGTGCGGTTTATGGGCTGGCGGCATCATCGGGCCGTATTTTTTCCAAAATGAAGCCGGTCAGGCAGTTACTGTGAATGGTGTTCGCTATCGTGAGATGATAACGAACTTTTTATGGCTGGAATTGGAAGATATGGATGTGGACGATATGTGGTTTCAGCAGGACGGTGCCACTTGCCGCACAGCTAACAAAACAATGGCTCTTTTGCGCAACAAATTCAATGGCCGTGTTATCTCACGTAATGGCGATGTCAATTGGCCGCCAAGATCATGTGATTTGACACCGTTGGACTTTTTTCTTTAGGGTTATTTGAAAGAAAAGGTGTACGTCGATAAGCCAGCAACAATTCAAGACCTAAAGGATCAGATAATTCGGCACATTAACGGCATAGAACCTCCATTATGCCTCAGCGTCATCGAAAATTTGGACCATCGGATGGAGGTGTGCCGCCGAGGTCGCGGCGCCCATTTGGCCAATATTTTGTTCCATACATAATTGAGTAATACCAGTACATCATAATAAAATAAAATTACAATAATTTCCTAAATAGTTTGTGTTTTATTCAAAATCAACATCGGCCCTTGAAATTTAACCACCCTTTATATGTATGTCTTTCATGTGATGAAGCGTATGAATTAAAGTTTGTTGAGTTTTATTTCAGTTTAGTAGTGCAAAGTAATATGGGCAATAGAAAAAGAAAATTCTTTAATTGAACAAAATAATCTTAGCAGAGTGCAACCTTGAAGGCAACTTTTAATGGGAATTCCAAAATCTTCCATATATTCACTAAAGAAAAAGGAAAGCAAACATCCATAATTAATTTCTTCACATCTCTGTAGTTACTAATTAAATACAGTCATTTTATTAACACTAAATCCAGAAAAACTTTTCAAACAAAAGCTTCGCTATATAACGATTCTTTCACTATAAAGGTTAGGTCTGGCATTTTATTCCTTACACCGAGCTGTGACAGTATTTCATAATTACCATTACTGATTGCTCATGCTGTACACATTTGCAAAGCATAACATTCATTACATACCGAGATCACAACGGAATATTTTAAATAACTTTTCATAACCTTACTGTTAACTTATTAGCGGCTAGCTAGAAATTAGTCTTTTTGCAGTTCCCTACATGTGAATTTTTTTAAGTTGACTACGAGTCCATTAGTTCTATGGTAATGTGGTAACCCGTAGAATTTTCCGAAAAAAGTACTTTCTTTGCTGTGCTGACAAGATTTGGGGTTTTTGGCAGCTGTCTTCAAACTAAATTCACGAACGTTCATTAAATTTAAAACATAATTCAAAAGTACAAGCCTCCATAAAGTGGTGACCCCGACGTGATTTTATGGAGAATGCCAAAACAAACATTGAAGCAAAACAAGTGCAAACATACACGTCACAGAATATAGTTGCCATTAACGAACCTACAACCATTAATCGTATAGCGTTGAAGGTTCGGCCGTTTTGGTTCGCGCATGGAGAGATTTTTTTGTAGGGGTTGCGGAGAAGTTTGAAACCAACACATTGTCCAAAGACAAAGTTACAACAGACTTTTTATGGTTATACCGCTTACAAGTTTGCAGCTTTCTGTTTAGTTGAGTTAACGAAGTCTGCTGACAAAATTAAGAAGATTGCTGGTGAGTTTCAGTAGCTAGTGTATCTATCAACAATACCCCAAGTAACTACAACTGATGTTAGTCTCTGTATTGCTGTAGTCTCTGTAGGACTGTTCTTTTAGTCGAAAATATTAAAAAAAAATAAATCCATTTTGTGATCATACGGGAGAATCTCAACATTTTTACCAAATTGCTTGTATAATAATTATTCATTCATTCATTTTTATTTTCTATCATCATACAATACAAATATTTTAAAATATATTTTATATATATACAATTTTTGAGATATTACTAAATAGTATTGCACCAAATATTAAACTATTATAAGGAAATAGGAGAACATTGAAAATATAATAATGTTTTAAGGAGAAAAAAGATAGCTAAAAACCTTATATCTACATACAATATATTTAGAAAAAAAAATTTTTGCATTGAATCTTACGCCATCTTCCTGACTGAAGTTGGCGAAGATTACATTACTACAAATTTCGTATCAAATCATGGTTTGAAAATCTGTTGCGATGTTCAAATCTTTGTGTTAATTCACAAATTACAGTTTCAAGTAGTTTTTCTTTGAAGTTTCTGTGTAAGTCCATTGTAGCGTAGCGTCTGGGTAGGTTATGTATAATTTTCAAATTTTTATTTTGGATTATCTGAAGCTTTTTCAGGTGGGTTTTTGCGCATTTTGAAGACCACACCTGACATCCATAGATCATAATCGGTCGAATACACATTCGATAAAGCAATAACTTATTTTTCTGCTTAAGGGATAATTTTCGATTTAGCAGAGGAAAGAGGGCTCTCCCTCTTCGAAAAATGTGCTCTCTGAAATTCAATTTTTTATCAATGGTAATTCCTAAATATTTTACTGAGTCCTGTATTTCTATGCCCTGAATAGAAAATCCTATACTAGGCGTTTTGGCAATTTATTAAAGGGGAATATAATTGCTTGTGTTTTTAAATCATTCATTTTAATTTTCCATTTTTCGAAATAGTTTTTAGTTTTTATGAGAGATTTGTCAAGCTTTTTAATAATTGCATTCGAGACTTTGCCAGTTGCTATTAAAGCAGTGTCATCCGCATATAGTGCTGTAGTTTGATCTCTTAACGTTTTGAAATCTGATATATATATGGAATATAAGATAGGGGATAAAACTGAACCTTAGGGTACACCAGCAGGAATTTTGCGTATACTAGAGTACTCATTATCTATTTTTACTACAAATGTTCTATCAGACAAAACGCTGTTTATAATCTTTTGCATGTAGACAGGATATCCAAAAGTTTCTAGTTTATAAATTAAACCATTATGTCATATGGAATCAAAGGCTTTTTCAATGTCTAGCAGTACTACTCCCGTGCTCCTTCTATTGTTTTTGTTGCTTTGGATAAGGTTTACTATTCTTTTAACTTGATGAACTGTGGAGTGATCTTTTCTGAACCCAAACTATTCATTCTGTAATATACCATGATTTTCCGTGAATTCATGAAGCCTTTTCAATATTATTTTTTCAAAGACTTTATCCAGTGTGTTTAACATACTTATAGGCCGATAATTTTTTGGAGACTTGGCATCTTTACCTGCTTTCAGTATAGGTACAACTTTGGCATTCTTAAATATTATTGGAAAATATCCATTTTTTAAGCACCAATTAAAAAGTTTTGTTATGATTTTGAAAAATGTATCTGACATGTTTTTAAGTACTATAGCATTAATGCCATAGATACCAGGAGCTTTTGAGGTATGTAAAGTATGAACAAAGAATTTAACTTCACCTTTCGTTGTATTGTACCCTTGTGTAATATCAGTGATAATTTGATTTCTTAACCATGTAATGTGTTTTGATACTTTACGATCATAAATTGATGTTAAATTGCTCGTAGGTGCATGGATATTTTCGAAAACATTTGCAATAATATTTGCTTTTTCTTTATTATTATATATAGTGGCGCCATCTACCGTTAACTTGTCAAGTGTTGACTGTTTGCCTTTTATTGCTTTAGCTAATTTCCAGAACTTTTTATTACCTGGTGGCAGTTTTTGCAAAAACTGGTACCAGCTGTTATTCCTGTCTTCTTTGATATGAAAATTTATAAACAAAGTCAGCTGTTTCAGTATAGCCAATATTTGATTACGTTCTGATGGAATATAACATCTTTGCAATTTTCGTCTGTATCTATTTCTTTGGCCAATTAAATACAGACTTAAGTCGGAAATTTTTCTTTGCCATATTTGTTTCTCACCCATGGGGATTCTTCTGGACGCTTCCTGCAAAATAGACGTTATACCTTCAAAGGCTGATTCGATGTTTAGTTCTGTGATGACAAATGAATGTAAGTTATTATTTTTTAAGTCGTCATCTACCCTTTTGCTTATTGTCTTCCAGTTGGCCATTTTATATGATGGGACCTTGGTTGTGGTTTCAACTACCGAGCCATATATCTTACAAATCATTAGAACGTGATCTGAGTTAAGTGATTCCGGAAACGTTTAAATTTGTGAGGAGCATAGAGCTGAGTTGGTTATCATAATATCGACTATAGAGGGTTGTCTGGCTATAACGTTTTGGCTAAATCTAGTGGGAGAGCTGGGAGCATATATGTAATAATGAGAGCCAAGTTGATGGTTAAAGAGATAATTGCTGCTGAATTATTTTGTAAGCAACCCCATGTTGTGTGTTTGGCATTAAAGTCACCGAAAATTATAAATTCGTGTGTAGTCTCTGTGATTTTGTCAAGGTCATTACCGATGCTTGGTGTGAATCTTGGACAGTAGGCTGACGTAAATCTTATTATTTTGTTATTAATTTTGATTAAAATTGATATGTTTTCAATAGATAAGGTGGAATATTTTATTAATCTCTCATGTGGTATAGAGTTTTTTATGGCTATGAGAACTCCCCCACCATGGCTGCTGCGATCTTCTCTATAGATTTTATAATTTTCCAGTTTAAATCTGGTTTATGAAACGTTTCATTAATTGAAATTATATCTATTTGTTTTTCCCGAATGAGGTTTTCTAATTCCAGTTGTGTCGCTGGGTTAGTTATACCTTGGGCATTCCAGTGCATAACTTTAAGGTAACATTCTGCTTGATTATATGACATGTATAAGCATGTTTCCAGCTACCCTCATTTTGTCCTACTTGGTTTTGCACTTTTCTAGTGCATCGATAGCTTCAAAATATATTTCTAATAATGGTTCATTAGAGATATTATTGCTTTCATCAAAATGGTGATTAGCACTGGCCCTTTCGGCATACGATAATTTTTCATAGTTACCTGGTTTTCCTTTGGATTGAGAAATTCCTTTCTCCAATGAGGTGACTATATTATATTTGGGAAAATTACTTCTTTGCGGTCTTTTACGGTTGGAAACCTTATACCGTATTTCCACGTACTCTTTTCGTAGAGGGCACTGCGCGTCGTCAGCACGATGGTTAACATTTTTTAGACCTCTTTTTGTGCAGTTAAAGCTTTTATAAATAACTGGGCCATCCACTGGAGTTTTGCTTAATAGACAATTAGCAAACTCGTGAGTTCCGCCGCATCCTAAGCACGCTGAGACTCTATGGCAATTTGCAGATCCGTGACCGTACATTGCACATTTCGTACATTGCGTTGGTTCTCTAGATCGTCGGAGAGGGTTTCGCCAATGCACTACAACATCATACACATATTTTATTTTGATTACCTCACGTTTAGTGACATGCTCTTTTTTAAATTCCAACATGTACAGAGCATCACCTACTGTTGTTCTGGATGTTTCTTTATATTCTCAAGCTCAATGTTGAACTTTTGTTTCAATTCATCTACAATTGACTTTGTGTCAATTTTCGGTAAACCAAATAGCATTAACTTAAACGTTTTATTGTCTTTAACAGGATATGGGTAGAATTTCATACCATCTGCCTTCAACTTTGCAACAGCGACGTCAAAATCAGTTTTAGAATTTGGTATTACCTTTGTTCCAATCGAAATCCTTTTGTACTTGTACGGGTTTCCCAAGCATTTCATTACCGATGTAAGGCTATGGCTGCTGTCAACAACAATTGGAGGCACTTTTACCACGTCCTTCTTTATCTCAGGTTCTTCATCGCTTGAGATATCATCCATATCGGATAGCGCCTGAAATCCATTTCCTGACTTCGGTATCTTGTAAAGGGTAGTTAAATTTCAAGGGCCGATGTTGATTTTGAATAAAACACAAACTATTTAGGAAATTATTGTAATTTTATTTTATTATGATGTATTGGTATTACTCAATTATGTATGGAACAAAATATCGGCCAAATGGGCGCCGCGACCTCGGCGGCACACCTCCATCCGATGGTCCAAATTTTCGATGACGCTGAGGCATAATGGAGGTTCTATGCCGTTAATGTGCCGAATTATCTGATACTTTAGGTCTTGAATTGTTGCTGGCTTATCGACGTACACCTTTTCTTTCAAATAACCCCAAAGAAAAAAGTCCAACGGTGTCAAATCACATGATCTTGGCGGCCAATTGACATCGCCATTACGTGAGATAACACGGCCATTGAATTTGTTGCGCAAAAGAGCCATTGTTTCGTTAGCTGTGTGGCAAGTGGCACCGTCCTGCTGAAACCACATATCGTCCACATCCATATCTTTCAATTCGGGCCATAAAAAGTTCGTTATCATCTCACGATAGCGAACACCATTCACAGTAACTGCCTGACCGGCCTCATTTTGGAAAAAATACGGCCCGATGATGCCGCCAGCCCATAAACCGCACCAAACAGTCACTCTTTGTGGGTGCATTGGTTTTTCGACAATCACTCTTGGATTCTCATTCTCATTCATCACTGAAGATGATTTTCTTCGAAAATTGATCATCCACTGTTGCCATTTCTTGCCACCATTCTGCCCATTCACGACGTTTGGAATGGTCAAGAGGCTTTAGTTCTTGAGCCAATTGCACCTTGTAAGCGTGTAAATGCAAGTCTTTATGCATAATGTTCATCAACGACGAGCGTGAGAGGTGCAATTGTTGGGAACGACGACGAGTTGAGGTGGACGGCTCTTCAGCCACACTATCGCGAACAGCAGCAATATTTTCTGCAGTACGAGCTGTACGAGCATGCACTGGTGTTCTCACATCTTCTACAGACCCGGTTTGCTCGAATTTTTCCACGATTTTTGCGATTGTACGCACATTTGGACGATGAAATTGACCAAAAAAATTACGAAGTGCACGATATGCATTTTGATTTGAACTCACATTTTCATAATAAGTCTGGATAACTTTAACACGTTGTTGGATTGTGTATCTCTCCATGGTTCAAATTGAGTAAGTCTGAAATAGAGAAATGTCAAATAAAATTCGGAAAAAAACTTGGCGTTTAGATGTGGTTCACATTCAACATCGGCCCATACAATTTAACCACCCTTTATTTACGTGTATAATTTTGTTTTTTATATTCATATTTTTTGTTACCAAAACCAACTTATAGTTTTTGTTTGTTTTATAATGAAAATAAACATTGAATTAATTAATTAATATATGATTTTCATTCTTTTATTTGAACATAAATATGGTTTTATACAAAAGATTTAAAAATTATAACTTTGCGCGAAGCAGCAGGCACCTTATAAAACAACAAGTTTATTAATGCGTTATAAAGATAAATGTATGTATGTAGCTTACCTGTTTTTCGGCCGATAGTGCTGTTACTCTGGAACCTTTTAACTGTGCATCTGGCTGAAAAGCTATCTCTTCCACCAATTCCGGAGTTAATTAGTATAATTTTTGAAATTCTTTTGATTTAAATGAAACGGGTTATCGACATCACGGAGAATACGCCGATCAACTGCTGAAGCGTTAAAAGTAGTGAGTTCCCGTGATAAGTCGTATCCCAAATACTCAAAAGCCATTTAAAAAATTATTAAACTGAATACATTTTAAATAAACACGTCAAATATAAATGGCGACAATCATTGTGTTTAAAAAAAATCAGCTTATTTTAAACGATAAGGAATAGTGTTAATTGCGTTACAGAATAGCAAAAAAACGATAATGTTAGCGTTAACTTTTTTAACGACTTTTATTGGCGTTAAAATAGATAGAAAAGCGCACTACTGGTCTTAAGTTATCAAAATAGAATTCAATTTGTCCAAATGTTGCTCCTTGTAACGAAGAAGGATGTCATGGAAGCCCAAGGAAGACGTTTTTAGTTTTCGCTTTTATATAGCATTTATCAAAATCCGCACAAAAAGACCGGTTTTATCAGCCATGGCAAAAATATTTGATGTTCTCGGCTTGATTAGCCTTATTGTGACATGCTGCAAAATGTTTGCAAAAGAAATGTGGAAACAAAAACTGGATTGGAATACACCGCTCAACAGCAGCTTGGCAAGTCGGTGGAAAGAAATCGAACACAGGCTTCCATTTATTGACCAAATTGAAATTTCTAGATTTGTAGGAACATTTAAACAAACAACTTACTTACAAATCAACTCTGCTCATACTAAAGTAGCTCCAGTTGTGCCTTTGCCTCGTTTAGAACTTTGCGCAGCCTTATTGCTAAGTCGAACATGGGATAAAATCAAATTCAAATTTGACTACTGAAATTATCGCATATTCTTCGATATCGATTCGAAAATCGTTCTCGGCTCTCTAACCAATCATTATCTTATGTTTGCTTTGCCGAGTGTCAAAAATACAAAACTTAACTCATAACACAAGTTGGATGCATGTGACTTAAGTAAGACAATAAACAATTTCCATTTCTATGAGAGTACTTTTACCCTTATTTCTAAAAACATTTAAAATAAGAGAACAAAGAGAGTTAGGACGGACAAAAAACAAACTTTTTTCCAAACAAAATATTTTTACTCTAAACGAAAGGAACAAAGATTCTGCTTTCGAAAAACAAAGTTATCAGTAATGTGTTCATAAACATGGAAAATTACAACTTAACAAATAATTTTCTTTTATCTCTAGGTAACAATATCATTGTTTTTTCATTTTTAGTAACAAAATAACCTTGTCATTTGTTCTTAGCAAAAATTACAGTTTATTGTTTAAGCACACAAATAATTTTCCTTTCAAATGTTATGACAGATAAGAACTTAGATAAGAATTCATCCTTTTGTACGGCATGAGTATAAATACCCCTGTAAATACTCTTGCCATTCAGTTTATAAGTAAAACATTAACATAGAGTTAAAACTCTACATCCTAAAACTAGTTGTAAGAAGAATCAGAAATAAAGAAATACTTCAAGATCCTCAAATACTTCAAGTCAAATTATTTTAACAAAACAAGAAATAGATTTCTTAACTGGCGATCCTGCCACGAGCAACATATATTTTATTGCTCCAGAAGCGGACCAATATATCCTTGTCGCACCAAGGATTCAACAAACATTTTTTCATAAGAAAAATAAGAAAATTAAACCAATTCCTCATATAGAAGATAAACGATAAATATTTTTTTGTTATGTTATAAAAGCCTTTGATTCCATATGGCATAATGGGTTAATTTATAAACTAGAAACTTTTGGATATCCTGTCTACATGCAAAAGATTATAAACAGCTTTTTGTCTGATAGAACCTTTGTAGTAAAAATAGATATGAGTACTCTAGTATACGCAAAATTCCTGCTGGTGTACCCCAAGGTTCAGTTTTATTCCCTATTTTATATTCCATATATATATCAGATCAAACTACAGCACTATATGCGGATGACACTGACACATAGCAACTGGCAAAGTCTTGAATGCAATTCTTAAAAAGCTTGACAAATCTCTCATAAAAACTAAAAACTATTTCGAAAAAGGCAAAATTAAAATGAACGATTTAAAAACACAAGCAATTATATTCCCCTTTAATAAATCGCCAAAACGAATACCTAGTATAGGATTTTCTATTCAGGGCATAGAAATACAGGACTCAGTAAAATATTTAGGAATTACCGTGGATAAAAAATTGAATTTCAAAGAGCACATTTTTCAAACATGTACTAAAGCCGTAAGATGTGGGCGAACCCTCTTGCCTCTGCTAAATCGAATCTCATCCCTTAACCAGAAAAATAAGTTATTGCTTTATCGAATGTGTATTCGACCGATTATGACCTACGGATGTCAGGTGTGGTCTTCAAAATGCGCGAAACCCCACCTAAAAAAGCTTCAAATAACCCAATATAAAAATTTGAAAAATATATATAACCTACCCAGACGCTACGCTTCAATGAATTTACACAGAAACTTCAAAGAAAACCTATTTGAAACTGTAATTTGAAAAGATTTGAACATCGCAACAGATTTTCAAACCATGATTTGATACGAAATTTGTAGTAATGTAATCTTCGCCAACTTCAGTCAGGAAGATGGCGTAAGATTCAATGCAAAAATTTTTTTTTCTAAATATATTGTATGTATATATAAGGTTTTTAGCTATCTTTTTTCTCCTTAAAACATTATTATATTTTCAATGTTCTCCTATTTCCTTATAATAGTTTAATACTTGGTGCAATACTATTTAGTAATATCTCAAAAATTGTATATATATAAAATATATTTTAAAATATTTGTATTGTATGATGATAGAAAATAAAAATGAATGAATGAATAATTATTATACAAGCAATTTGGTAAAAATGTTGAGATTCTCCCGTATGATCACAAAATGGATTTATTTTTTTTTTAATATTTTCGACTAAAAGAACAGTCCTACAGAGACTACAGCAATACAGAGACTAACATCAGTTGTAGTTACTTGGGGTATTGTTGATAGATACACTAGCTACTGAAACTCACCAGCAATCTTCTTAATTTTGTCAGCAGACTTCGTTAACTCAACTAAACTAGCAACAGAAAGCTGCAAACTTGTAAGCGGTATAACCATAAAAAGTCTGTTGTAACTTTGTCTTTGGACAATGTGTTGGTTTCAAACTTCTCCGCAACCCCTACAAAAAAATCTCTGCATGCGCGAACCAAAACGGCCGAACCTTCAACGCTATACGATTAATGGTTGTAGGTTCGTTAATGGCAACTATATTCTGTGACGTGTATGTTTGCACTTGTTTTGCATCAATGTTTGTTTTGGCATTCTCCATAAAATCACGTCGGGGTCACCACTTTATGGAGGCTTGTACTTTTGAATTATGTTTTAAATTTAATGAACGTTCGTGAATTTAGTTTGAAGACAGCTGCCAAAAACCCCAAATCTTGTCAGCACAGCAAAGAAAGTACTTTTTTCGGAAAATTCTACGGGTTACCACATTACCTTAGAACTAATGGACTCGTAGTCAACTTAAAAAAATTCACATGTAGGGAACTGCAAAAAGACTAATTTCTAGCTAGCCGCTAATAAGTTAACAGTAAGGTTATGAAAAGTTATTTAAAATATTCCGTTGTGATCTCGGTATGTAATGAATGTTATGCTTTGCAAATGTGTACAGCATGAGCAATCAGTAATGGTAATTATGAAATACTGTCACAGCTCGGTGTAAGGAATAAAATGCCAGACCTAACCTTTATAGTGAAAGAATCGTTATATAGCGAAGCTTTTGTTTGAAAAGTTTTTCTGGATTTAGTGTTAATAAAATGACTGTATTTAATTTAGTAACTACAGAGATGTGAAGAAATTAATTATGGATGTTTGCTTTCCTTTTTCTTTAGTGAATATATGGAAGATTTTGGAATTCCCATTAGAAGTTGCCTTCAAGGTTGCACTCTGCTAAGATTATTTTGTTCAATTAAAGAATTTTCTTTTTCTATTGCCCATATTACTTTGCACTACTAAACTGAAATAAAACTCAACAAACTTTAATTCATACGCTTCATCACATGAAAGACATACATATAAAGGGTGGTTAAATTTCAAGGGCCGATGTTGATTTTGAATAAAACACAAACTATTTAGGAAATTATTGTAATTTTATTTTATTATGATGTACTGGTATTACTCAATTATGTATGGAACAAAATATTGGCCAAATGGGCGCCGCGACCTCGGCGGCACACCTCCATCCGATGGTCCAAATTTTCGATGACGCTGAGGCATAATGGAGGTTCTATGCCGTTAATGTGCCGAATTATCTGATCCTTTAGGTCTTGAATTGTTGCTGGCTTATCGACGTACACCTTTTCTTTCAAATAACCCTAAAGAAAAAAGTCCAACGGTGTCAAATCACATGATCTTGGCGGCCAATTGACATCGCCATTACGTGAGATAACACGGCCATTGAATTTGTTGCGCAAAAGAGCCATTGTTTTGTTAGCTGTGCGGCAAGTGGCACCGTCCTGCTGAAACCACATATCGTCCACATCCATATCTTCCAATTCGAGCCATAAAAAGTTCGTTATCATCTCACGATAGCGAACACCATTCACAGTAACTGCCTGACCGGCTTCATTTTGGAAAAAATACGGCCCGATGATGCCGCCAGCCCATAAACCGCACCAAACAGTCACTCTTTGTGGGTGCATTGGTTTTTCGACAATCACTCTTGGATTCTCATTCGCCCAAATGCGGCAATTCTGTTTATTGACGAATCCACTGAGGGGAAAATGTGCCTCATCACTGAAGATGATTTTCTTCGAAAATTGATCATCCACTGTTGCCATTTCTTGCCACCATTCTGCCCATTCACGACGTTAGTTCTTGAGCCAATTGCACCTTGTAAGCGTGTAAATACAAGTCTTTATGCATAATGTTCATCAACGACGTGCGTGAGAGGAGCAATTGTTGGGAACGACGACGAGTTGAGGTGGACGGCTCTTAAGCCACACTATCGCGAACAGCAGCAATATTTTCTGCAGTACGAGCTGTACGAGCATGCACTGGTGTTCTCACATCTTCTACAGACCCGGTTTGCTCGAATTTTTCCACGATTTTTGCGATTGTACGCACATTTGGACGATGAAATTGACCAAAAAAATTACGAAGTGCACGATATGCATTTTGATTTGAACTCGCATTTTCATAATAAGTCTGGATAACTTTAACATGTTGTTGGATTGTGTATATCTCCATGGTTCAAATTGAGTAAGTCTGAAATAGAGAAATGTCAAATAAAATTCGGAAAAAAACTTGGCGTTTAGGTGTGGTTCACATTCAACATCGGCCCATACAATTTAACCACCCTTTATTTGGGGTTATTCCCCCAAAACTTCTTTCTTTTGGAAGTCATTTCACACCAAAATAAATGAAAATTAACAAAAAATGTTTAAACTTAAAGTTTTTATAAGAAAATTCACAGCTGATAATTATAAACACGTCTGTATGCTAGCAGTGTTGCCAACGTCAGCTGATTATATCTAAACAAACAATTTTTAATCGATACAATCGTGCATACGGCAAGCACGACAATTACGACCACCTCGCTACAACTTGAGCTAATAAATGACCACTTAAATCATTGGTCACCCATGACATCACAACAAAGAAACCTCCCACATATGCTAAAGAGTTCGAGCAGCTGATAGTACCGTTCTTTTTATTTTCTTTTTGCTTCCAGGACATTAATTATATTAAGTTAAAAAACTTGTAACTTGTATTTTCGATTTATCTTAATTAACTATGTACAATTTAAATATAAGTAGCTTTTTAATATAACTATTGAATACTATTCATGCTTTATACATGAATATACATTTCTTCATTCATCGAATTAAAAAAAGTTACATAAGCAGCCCTACGTACATACAACATGCAAAAATGTTTAGTTTATATTCAAGTAATCAAAAATTACAGCATTGCTTAGAGATTTGGTTCATATATTTTGCATTACAACATACATACATATATAAATTATTAAAAAAAAATTAAGTTTAAAATAAAAATCAAATATAGTCAGAAATAGTCTCATAGAATATATAGGATAAAATGAAAGCTAGAAAATGTTATTAAAACTGTTTATAAAAGAAATTGCAGTTTTAAATTGACTTGCATTACTAATTAATTGTATAGAAGGGGGAAGTCGGCTCCACAGACGTATGGAATGTATAAAAAAATGTTGCTAAGAAACGGTCTTATTACGCTTGGTGCTATTTATTTATTTGCCTCTTGATATTGAGAAGGAGAGTCTTTGATACAGATAATTAGGCTGTTTGGTATAAACAATTTTATACAGCAAAAAAGGAACTCTACATTTTAGTAAATTATCAAAAGCCATATTACATATTTGTGTTACATATCTTGAAATTCTGCAATTTCTTTTAATCCCATATATGTATCTGCGCCTGCTCACACTATCCCAACTAGCAAAAAGTTTGCAGCCATACATGAGGATTTGCAGTAGGTAAGTCTTACTTAGCCACATTTGAATATGTGCTGGAGTATAGTATTGCGACATCAATAGGTTTCTTAACATCCCAAGTGTCATAATACAATTACTTCTGATATGGTCAGACCAATCCAATTGTTTATTTAAAAGTACGCCTAGGTTTTTTGCGGTATCAACAAATTTATTTACCTCGTAATTTATTTTTCATCTTCTTCTTCCTTTGGCGCTACAGTCCGGGGTGAATGTGGGCCTCAATCAACAAGATTTTCCAGCTGGCAGATCTTTAGCCAGCATCCTCCAAGTTGGTTGAGGTTCCTCTCCACTTGTGTGCGCCATCGGTTCCGTGGGTGTCGTCTAATGCGTTGTCCGACTGGCTCGGAATCAAAGATTCTACGGGTCGGAGCAGTATTCCCTATGTGCTCCACATGGCCTAACCATCTTAACCGTTGGATCCGTAGACGCCTGGTTAGGCTTATGTCGCTATATAACCCGTACAGTTCATGATTGAATCTTCTTCTCCAGAAACCATCAACGCAAACAGGGCCAAAGTTTGAACGCAGAACTTTTCTCTCGAAAATACCAAGGACTACCATAGAGAAAGACAGGGATGATCAAAGTGGTATATATTCTCAGCTTGGTTTTTCAAGAAGGGGCCTGAGCCCAAAGAAATGATTGGCAAGAACTATTCTGCGTTTAATCTCGGTACTGATGTTGTTCGTGCTGTTCACTTGGGAGCCAAGGTAGATGAAGTCCTTCAGTACCTTGAAGTTATAGCTGCCTATGGTGACGTTATGACCCATTCGTCGGTGTTGCGGGTTTTTTTTATGACAGCATCTACTTCGTTTTGCCTTCGTTCACGGCTACACCCATTTTGGCCGCCTCCGTTGAAATACCAGCAAACGCTTCATTGACGGCTCGCTGTGTTCGACCAATCACATCAATGCCGTCAGCGTATGCTAGCAGTAGTACGGATGGCGTTCACACAAAACGGCAGAAAAGATCTTGTAGGCGATGTTCAGGAGACTTATTCCTCCGTAGTTGGCGCAGTTGAACGGGTCTCCTTTTTTGTGTATCGGGCAAACGATGCTGAGATTCCACTCGTCGGGCATGCTTTTCACCGACCATATCTTACAAATAAGCTGGTGCATGCGCCCAACCAGGTCATCTCCGGCTGCCTTAAAAAGTTCCGCGGACAGTCCGTCCGCCCCTGCAGCTTTGCTTGATTTTAACTTCGATATTGCTATCAGGTCGGGGAAACGTAATTCTCTACCATCATCGTCCGTTATGTGGGGTAGAATATTTTGTCTGGCAATGGAATTGGTGTTTTGCGTGCCGCTAAATAGTCTGCAGAAGTGATCTTTCCAGATTCTCAGCATCGATTGCGACTGTACTACGATTTATCCATCTTCGTCACGATAGGCTTCTGTCCGAAGGTTATATCCATTGGATAGTTGTTTTATCCGTTGGTAAAACTTTCGGATATTAAAAAACCTTTCCAGTTCCGCGATCGCGCGCTTTTCATGCTCTTTTTTATTTTTGAGAAGCTGGTATTCTTCCGTTCGTAGACCTCACGAACTACTCTCGTCCTTCTCTGTAACGTCGCCTTTTACGCTGCTAGCTTCGCTGAGTGAGCCTGCCTGTACTCGTCGTCAAACCATGGGTTTTTTCCGGGTGGAATTTTAAAACTCAATAGATCAGATGCAGCATTTTTGATGGCGTTTTGGCAACGGTTACAACGGTTTTGCCAACGGTTCGCCTGGCAGGGTTGGACTCTCTGAGAGCTTAAAGGAGACTAGATCGGCAAATTTCCCAGCGGTCGATTGCTATTGTAGCTTTGCGACGTCCAACTGTTGTGGTCGTGCTCTACTCCGTTTTGCTACTGATATCCGTGATCTTACCTTGGCTACAACAAGGAAGTGATCGGAGTCAATGTTGGTTCCTCGGAATGTTCGGTCATAAGAATAGGGGAGGAGTGTCTACCGTCTATCGCAATGTGGGCAATCTGGTTAACGGGTGATTGATCAGGGGACCACCAGGTCCCTTTGTGAATGTTGAGGTGAGGGAATAGCGTGCTTGCTATTTATTTATTTATGTAAAAAACAATACAACAAGACTGAGCCTTATATTACAGCATTGCTTAGAGACTTGGCACACATATTTTGGCACTACATTAATATACATATAAATTATTAAAGGAGAAATTAAAAATATAGTTTAAAAATAGAAATCGAATATAGTCAGAAATAGAACACAAATAAAATTTAAAATAGAAATAAAATATAGTCAGAACTAGAAATAGAAAAATAAATATAGTTTAAAATAAAATTCAAATATTGTCAGAAATACTCTAATAGAATAAACTTAAATATATGAGGTAATATAGAAGTTAGAAAATGTTATTAAAACTGTTTATAGAATTCAGAAATTGCAGATTTAAATTGGCTTGCATTACTAATTAATTGTATAGAAGGGGGAAGTTGGCTCCAAAGACGTACGGAATGTATAAAGAAATGTTGCTCAGAAGCGGTCTTGTTATGCTTGATGCTGTTAATTTTTTTTGCCCCTGCTAGATATTGAGAAGGAGTGTCTTTGATACAGATAATTAGGCTGTTTGGTATAAACAATTTTATGCAGCAAAAGAAGAACTCTATATTTTAGTAGATTATTAAACGTCATACTATATATCCGCGTCGCATGTCTTGAAATGCTGCAATTTATTTTAATCCCAAATATGTATCTTGCAATACTATTATATGTTATATTAAGTCACCGTTTGCTCACACTATCACAACTAGCAAATAGTTCGCAGCCATACATCAGGCTCGGCAGTATGTAGGTCTTAGCTAGCAACATTCGAATATGTAGTGGAGTATAGTGTTGCGACATCCATAGGCTTCTTACCACAATTACTTTTGATTAGGTTAGACCAATCCAATTGTTTATTAAAAATTATGCCTAGGTTGTTCGCGGTATCAACAAATTTATTTACCTCATTTATTTCATGTCATTTATTTTTAATTGTGGTAAATATGTTGGGAAGTGTTTTGTGTTGCCAATAACCATAGCCACAGATTTTTTAGGATTTAAACCAAGTCCATTAGCAGATGTCCATAAATATATTCGCTTTAAGTCTTCATTTATTAAGTTCATACAATTAACAACGTCTGATACGTTACAGCGGATATAGAGCTGCACATCATCCGCATACATTTGGATCTTACAGTGTTTAAGTTGTAGAGGTAGATCATTTGCGTATATTGAGTACAACAATGGACCAAGTATCGACCCCTGTGGTCGAATTAGATGTGTTTGAGCCGTAGGTAACTGATTGACTCGGACCACTAAGGTAAGAAGTTATTAACTTTAAAGCTGTTTCTGAGAAATTACACATGTGTTTAAGTTTGAGGCCAAGAATACTGTGTTCAACTGTATCAAAGGCCTTGGAGTGGTCAAGTAGAATTAGAAAGGATACTATATTAAGGTTGTCTATTTGACTCCTGATTTCCTCCGAGACATCAATCAACGTAGATATGCAACTATGTTTCGGTCTTAACTCAGGCTGTCTAGATTTAGTAAATTTTCATACAAATAGCTGTGTATCTGCACATATATAGGTAAGCTTTTCGAAGACTTTAGACAGGTTTAAGGATTGGTATAATTTTGCATATATCCACGTAAATGGATATTCAACAAATGTATAAAATACAACAAGGTATATGAAAGGGTACGGTTTATAAACTTCATGCCCAACAGATTTAAATTTTAAGTCACAAAATGATTTAGACACCTTTCCTGCGTGAAGTGAGTGAAGCTGTTATGCAGGAAAACTCACGTAAGAAACGCTGCTCCAGTTTATAATCGACAAGTCGTCACATTTGTTATAAGAAAAAAATTATAAATCGTGCTTAGAGAAAATTGATGCTGACAGCTGTTCAAATAATTGCAATTTGGAATTCTTATTGACAAAGCATAGATCTATCAATGTACTTGACGTGGTTGTTAAGTGAAGGGTAATTTTTATTTAATAAGTATAGCCAATAGAACTCATATCTTCCATTAGGCTCGTATCTTCCAAAATGTTTGCATTGCATACACCAGCCATTATTATATCATTGTGACCAAGAGTTCATATGCTAAGTTGCTCAAGGAAAGAGTTAATGTTAATATATTTGTTTGGTCTATATATATTTCCAATGAGCAATATTACATTGTTATTAATAAGCTCAACGAAAATACGAGTATATTCAATGCTATCTCCAAACACATATTTATATTTTGTTTCACATGAAATACTGGATCTTATATACATGGCAACACCACCGCCTGTAGTTAAACTGTCAGAGCGATACAAATTATAGCCGCTCAGATTATAGACAATATCTCCAACCTCCGGATAGAACCAAAATTCTGAGACGCATATCACATTAACATTGGAATCTTCAAAAACAAGTTGGAATTTATCCATTGTGTTCTTTAAGTGCTTAAGACAGTATTCTTATCATAGATGTCAGATTTTACCTAGAGCCAGCCCCCAAATCATCAGAACATAATGTCATTAAAAAAGTTTAAACAATTTTCGTAATGCAAGCAATAGACTGTTTTAAGACCTTAGAACAACGTTTTTGATTTGACAAAAAATTTGTTTTAACAATGACATTTTTATGATTACAAATTACAGCTATGAAAAGTTTTAGTAACATACAAATTATAACATTATTCAATAAATTCTCCTGATCGAAAAAACTTGTCTAATGAACTTAGCTCATCGACGCGTTTGGGGTCATCAGTTTCTTGCTATTTTATGTAAGCAGATCCACGACTTGTAAAAGCTGTTGATATTACATTATCTCTCTTCAATCGATATGCACGAAAAAAGGTTCTGTGATTTCCTGGAGTTAAGTTTTCATTGAAATAAAATGGAGAACTCCTATTGAAACCAAATTCGTTCAGACGGTAGTGTGTTTCGTTACCACACCTTATGTTGGTAACTTTTTTCCTTACTTGTCCACATTATAAGTGCTTGACTGTTATTTAATTAATTGTCCACTCTTCGAGTGTTTGACTGTTTAAGTTATTTTGCCTTCAGCATGTAACTTAATACGCATGCATATTTACACACACAGTGCAGCCAAGCATTTTCTTAAACTTCAACTTAAATAAACCCGTTTAAATAAATATATTTGTACCAAATGGTGATCCTGCCATCATCGAAGAAAAACTTAAAAACTTATTTCAAATTTTCAGATCAATAATCAATTCATATGTGAAAAAAAGGACCTTTTTTTTAAATCCTCAATGAAAGGATGGAAGAAATTTATCGGCCAAAGATCAGAGCAAACGCAACAACAATCAACAAACGATACCCAGACTACCTAACCCAGTAAAGTCTACAACTGAGACATTTAAGCCAACAACCGAATTTCAACAATTTTTACTACCATTAGTACAGCCGACAAAAATTCTACTAAGCTAAAATTTCAACAATTTGCAGAAAATATTTTGGGTAAATTTTACATGATATTGAAATTTTTATTAGTAATTGCTACGCACTATTTATTTAAAATATTCTATTTATGATAATAATATTTTGACCTATAAATTAAAAAGAGAAAAGAGTCATTAATTAGCACAATTAACGTGGTAACGAAAACTAAAAGTTTATTAAGTGGTTAATAAAAATCAATTAAACAAATTTTGAAATACTGTGATTATGACTTTATTTTTGAAAAATGTTTTACAATAAATCAAATCAAATTCTAAACATATCCTATAATTTTCTACTTTAAAGAAAGGAAATTCAAGCATTTCCTTAAAACTAACAATAAAATAAGCATATATCTACTGAAACTGCATTACTGCAATACGAGTCCCTCCAGTACTGCATAGAATTAAGTTTTATACCTCATACGGTCAAAAATTGGTACTGACCGGTGGATGACAGTAGCTAGTACGTCGGTGCATAACATTGTACAGAATCCCATTAATGAATCCGACTGTAAGAATGACATACTAAAATTTGTTTGGTAAATAACCAAACAAAAGACGAACGAGACGGTTCTAAAATAAATAAAGATTGATTTGCTTTAATGGCTATGTACATGGCATTCAATCCTTTATATTAAATTAATATAATTCTTACTTTATATAGCAAACGGTGCTATTTGTAAATCAATTTCATTCAATTTCAATCAATATAAAGAAATTCATCATTTTTTTGCAATGGGTGGAAATGAATCTAAAATTAAAAGCCCCAAAGCAAATGTGATAAACGAGATTACTGTAAAAGTAGACAACCCAATTATATATCATAATTATCATTTGTCTGCTTGGCCTTCAAATGGTTATCACGGTGTACCAACAACACAAACGATCTATAAAGAAAAATTACGTTAGATCAATATCGTTGGGTAACAACATGGACAAGGTCTAGATGACTTGGATACAACCCCTTCTCTCTGGCTCGAAATACCATAACTCCTCCTTTTATGTCATAAGAACTTGCAAATGGTCTGACTAGACATAATATATTTGTTTTTTGTGTGACATATATTCTGCCAAATTTTGTGCGATTATTATCTGGATTCCAGAAAAATTCTGTACAACGCATAAACCCATACTCCACATAACTAATGGAATGGGAAGACATACTGCTTAAAGCAAAACTAATCAAGGAAGAATTCCTTTAATCCTGTAAATGCTTAAATATTAACCGAGATACGAAAGATGATACAGTTAATAAGCATTTAAAACATGATCGGTTAGAACAAATTCGTGTGCTATTTAACGTCAATTTTGCAAGACTTACCAAAGCACACCAAGCTGCATCTGAATCCTTTTACTTGGATGTACGCGAAAAATTAATAGCAGTTTCTATTTAATTAATAGAAAAGAGGAATAGAAATTGAAATTCCTATCTCTTTACACGAATCATTTAAATTAAATTCACCCCTACTTTCAATTAAAAATGATTTTAAAATGCCTCAAACAACAGTAGAATTTTTTGGGAACAGCTGCCAAAATACTCCCAACATTCGATGGTAGTGTTATAAATCTGCAAAGTTTTCTTGACGCTCTTACTTTTTTAGACACGATTAATTACTCACATGAAGTAGTAGCTGTTACCCTAATTAAAACAAAATTATTAGGTACAGCTAGAAATCTTATTTTTACTGAGTCGACTATCTTAGAAATAACCAGAAAATTACAAACTTCAGTCAAAGGCGAATCCGTTGAAGTCCTTCAATCCAGAATGCTCAATATCAAACAACAAGGCAAAACCGCTAATGCCTACGCTATCAAAATATAAACTCTTACCAAAAAACTTGAAACAGCCTCTATATCTGACGGACTACCAAATAACGTAGCCAAAAAATATGCAACACGCTCTGCAGTTTCGGCAATCGTTAAAAACGCCTCAAATGAAAGAAATAAACTGATAATGGAATCAGGCATTTTCACTGACATGATTGAAGTGATGTCAAAATTCCGAAATTTACGGTCAACCAAATTCAATTCTTGCGATTTATAATAATCGCTATAATAATGTTCCTAACGATAATCAACGTTATGGTAACAATAGAAATACCTACAAAAACCCTAGGAATCCTCCTAGAAATTTCAATAACAATTCTAATAACAACAACCAAAGAAATTTAAATAGAAATAACAATAGCGGTAGAAATCAATTTAGTAATCAAAATAACCGCAATAGTTATAACAATAATTAATTATAACAAGAATAATAACAATAATTTCTTGTAAAGCAACAGTCTGAGGTAATTTAGGAAAACTAGAAAGTAATGATTTAAATGTGTTAAATTTCTCAATACTTGAAGCACTTCTAATGTTGTAGCTTATTGCATTAAAAAAATTATATTTAATTCAGCTATATATTGATTAAACTTACAAAATTCTTCCAAATAATGATTTTTTATCATATTTAAAACTAACACAATCTAATAAATAAATTTTAAACGTTATTTTCTCTGTTCCGTCTTGTAACAAGGCTCCTAAGTTGGTAGCCCGAAATCCACAAGTATCATCAGGCCTTAACCAGACTCGCCTGTATATTCCCTTTCAATCTAGTTCCTAACATAAAACAGACCTGTTGCAAGGCATTTTGCGGAATCGGTCCCCGTTCTGCCAATTAACTATTGGTGAAGGTTTGGCTTGATAATTTTAAAAAGCGTCATGATATTGGATTTCGGAAGTGAGTAGGGAAAGCGGCGGTGTAAGTTTTTAATGCTGGAATTTCTTTTATCAAACTTTCATTGTACTTTTATTAACTGACTGTAAAATTTTAAATTATCGTCTTATATACAAAAATTGGACAACGTTTTTCCTTTGTTCTTACATATGCTTGTCTTATCGCTAATTTGTGTTTACATCAAATATAAAGCGTGTTTTTTTAGAATATCACAACTTTGAGTTGGCACCACTGCTTTATTTGAGCACCCATTTAACAGCTGATAGTTGCGTTTTGTTTCGTTGGCTTTGAAATTTCATTATGAATCGACTTAGACCAGAACAACGCGTGCATATTATTGAAATTTTTAATTAAAATAATTATTCTATTCGTCATTTCCATTCAAAATTTTATTTTCCGATCAAGCCCATTTCTGGTTGAATGGGTAAGTAAGTAACCAGAATTGTCGCATTTGAAGTGAGGAGAATTCACAAACTTTTGTCGAAACACCGTTATATCCACAGAAAATTACTGTTTGGCTTTATGGGCTGGCGGATGATGGTCAGAATGTTACTGTCAATGGTGAATGGTATAGGAACATGATTCGAAGTTTTTTCGTACCTCAATTAGGTGGCATTAAGCTTGTTCATTTGGGGTTCCAACAGGACGGAGCCACATGTCACACAGCGGGCGCTACAATTGATTTACTCAAGGAAACTTTTGATGAAAAAATAATTGCACGTAATGGCCCAATTAATTGGCCACCAAGATCGTGTGATTTTACCCCATTGGATTATTTTCTTTGAGGTTATGTTACGTCACTTGTCTACGTCGATAAACCACAAACAATTGAACACCTGAAAATCAACATTCGAAGAGTTATCGGGGAAATACGGCCGCAAATTCTGCCAAAAGTTGTTGAAAATTGGTGTTCCAGATTGTGCCTTCTACCCGCCAGCCATGCCGGCCATATGGCAGAATTCATATTCAAACATTAATTTCATAAAATTTTCTTTCCAATAAAGCCCGTTTCATTGATATAAAAATATATTTCCTTGTTTTATTATGATTGAAGCTTGTGTCACTCTATAAAAATACCGTTCATGTACTATATTTATTATAAATACTTTTTACATATTCACATACGAGAGTGTGTACACAAAATATATTATTGGTTGTAATTAATTTGTATTGTTTATTATAGACATCTGCATCTGTTCTATGTAGACGGCTAATTAGATATGTTAACCTAAGTAAACAGTGTATACACAGAATTGCCTTTGTGGTTACGTATTTACATACATAGATAAATTATTATTTTATAAATATTTCTTCTTATTTTAATTTTTATATTATATTTTACATATTATTGGAAGAAGTACAGAAATATATATAACAGTAGAATTTAGCAATATAAAGATATAATTTAGATTTTAAGTTAAGCAAAAAATATGAAACTGAGTGTAAGAGTGCCAAACAAAGTTATTTAGATGCTCTAATTCTTTAACTCGAATAGCTTGGTCGTTAGCAGACACTTTAATATACACTAAGCTGTAGGTAGTAAAAGCATATGTTTATTCTTTTTAAGGCGGATAGGGGAGCCGAGAATATTAAAATTTGCAAACGTAAGATTTTTTTGACCTAGAATTTGCACAAATATGTCTTAATAGAAAGGAAACCTTGGAACTGAAGCATTTATAGTTTTACCGATTTCTTCAAAAATTTCATATTATAAAAAGATACCGAGTATTCAAATTCAAGTTCTGTTTGTTTGTTGCGGAGACCACATAGTAAACTATGAGTTTGACGTAATCTTGAGTTGAAAATTATACATAAAAAAAATTTTACTGCGAATATAATACAGGCTCATTTTCCACAAGTGTCTCAGTTTTTTCCCAAGAAGAAGTTTCATAAGTTCGCAACCGTTCTTTTTATAACGAGAAATTACGGTTTCGCGGTTTTTATATTAACGGAAGTTATACAAGCTATTTCTACGGTGGCATTCCCTTCGTTATACAGTCATTAATTTTCTTTTTATCCATAAAGTTGGCATATTTTACTCTCCTTCATATTGTACAAAGCTTTTTAACTTTTGTCTCTGAATGCGTAATTAATTACTACCAATTGCATTGTCTAGCCTATTTAAAAAAATGTTAAGCCTCCATTAGCATAAATCAACAACAATTGGTAATGGTTCAGAACATATAAGCAAAGTAAGGAGCAAAATCCTTGCAATAATATAAAAATAGTTTCATTAAATTTTAAAAATTGTTAGTTTAATTCTCTTAATTTGAAAAAAGTTTCGTTTATTTTGGATAAAGTTTTATTTATTTTGAAATAGGTTTCGTTTAATTTGAACTGAGAATGCTAAGCATAACACACTTTTTTATTTAACAATAATCAATTTTTTCTCTTATATATAAATATTTAAATTAACTACAAATTTATTATTTTTTATTTATTAGAATCTTCATACACGTTTTCTTTTAAAGACAACATGTTATTTTCATTTATTATATGATTTGGTATTATATTGTATGCCAGCAGTCCTTTATAAAATAATGTTATTTTCATCTGAGTTCCTACTGCTCTCGTAATGTGGAAATCTTCAGAATTTCTTAGTTGATAAGGCAGTATAATAAATTAATGTTTTTGTCAATCACAAGTCCTAGGACTCTAACTTATTAATTTGTATAAATTAATCTACTGGTACCATCCGCATAAATAACTGTTTCAGATTTTTCAATTATTTTCGGCATGTGTTATATATACTCATGTATATATATTATGAACAAAAGTACACCTAAAATTGATCTTTGTGGTACTTCAAAATTAATTTACTTATGTTTATGTTTTCTAAAGGTAAGTTTTATATATCGTACGTAGCACAATGTGGTAAGGTTTTTAGCGTGCTAAGTCGACACACCTTTTAAAACTTAGGACGATTTATTTTCGATTATTCATATTATCATTGCATGTTGTGGTTTTAGTTTTAGGCCAAATTGAAAATGTTAAGATAATACCCACTATACGTTCACACTATACCCACGATGAATTAAATTATAAAAAAAATAAAATAGCTTTTTTTTCGAGCGGTGTTGATGTGTTCTCTTTAATTACTGGCTACACTTATATTCTCTTCAGAATTCATTCTAAAAATTTAAAAAAATATTTGTAAATTTTTTATTTTAACCATAATTGTTTTGCATACCTTTTTTTTCTTTGAAAACACATGTTTGCAACAACTGTGTCAGCATATCGATGCTAACCATTAACTCTGATCTGCGCTTTAGTTGCCGACACATTTTTGACACGTTTATTAGTCAGAGTTGTTCGAAAGATCGTTCACTTTACTGGCAATTCATAAATTTACAAATTTTGCGCGTTCACACTACCTATACACAAATTTCACAGAAAATCTGCGCATTGTGCCGATAGTGTGATCTTAGTTCAAGTATGGTTCAAACCAACTTATTTAATTTTCCATGTACTCCGTACATTGTTAATTTCTGTAAGATTATTTATTTGCTTATCGTCTAGAATCTAGAAAAACTGCAATCACTTTGTTGTTTTTTCCTATTCTTTCACATGATTCCTTTTTCGTAAATCTAGATTTATTATTCTTTTACTGCTTTTCCTAAAATTAGAGGTGTTTATTAGAAGATATTACTCACATTTTATTGTTTTCATAACTTGGCGTTGTTATTGTCTCCTTCCAATTTTATGAAAAAGTCCTTGTTTTTAGTGATTTGCTTATTAAGCTCATATATTTATTACATTATTCCCGACTATACACTAATTGTTAGGAATGATTTTAGACGATAATTTACTGCAGTCTGGTGTCTCATTTATTTTTTTTTTGCTACTTTTTAAGTTCTATCATATTTCTATATTGTATATTTCTATTATTGCACTTTATTATTTTTTTTAATAGATGTTTTACATTTCGCCAATTTTTCTTCTGGTGTGTTGAGTTACGAGTTCTTATATTGTTTATGTATTTCTTTTCCACAGTTTGTTTTTTTCCTCCTGTTTATTTATCTATTTCCTCAACATTTTTATTTATGTATATCCTTTTGACCATCAAATGCATATACATTTAGACCGGACTTAATTTTTTTTTTTTGCAAAAAAAGTGTACCGGCCCTTTAAAATTGTTCCTTTTTACGCCAATAGTGAAATTCCAAAATCTGAGACTGATTGCCCTAGGTTAAGGCGTGGCACATGCCCACTAAAGTGGCTAAAACTGGTTTATATGGACTTTTCAAGAGACAAGGCACGAAAATATAAGTAAAATGTTTCATATATGTTTGTAATATATTATTTTATTGAAATTAACTTACGTTTAATGATTGCTATTCTTCGGCAAATGCTCACGATTTGTTTTTGTATGCTCACGATTTGTTGTTGTTTACGTTGATTACGGACAACACCAAAGCGTGTCTAACTCAGTACATCGAACACAGTTCCCCCATTCTTACTTACTCTGTAAACAAATATTTGGCAACAACAGAGTAAAGTCAACCACGTGTCAATTAAAAGTGTGTAAAAAGTGAAGTGTAGGTATTTTGAGCTTTGAATCATAGAAACATTATTGCTATAAAGAGAATTTATATTGATGATATTTGCAAAATGGACACAAGAGCTAGTGAAAAAAGTTATTTATTAGGATATGACGCCAAATTGTTGGATCTAAGCTGCCTTCCAATGGACAAGTTTTGAAAGTTTTGTTTTATAACATGCGCAAAGTGAAATTGGATCTTCGTTCAAGTGCATATTTGGTTATCAAAGAGGCCGAAATTTTTTGGAATAAAGCCCGTATTCCATTTCGTCAAATTGATAGAAGTGTTCAAAAAGTTGAAGCTTTATATCACCAATGGAAAAATCTGCAAAAAACGTGCAAACGCAGTACACCACTTCAAAAAAGGCGAGAAGATGAGTTTATTAAAAATATGGAAAACTTATTTGACATTGCGCACAGAAATGCGTTAGATTTAATTAAAATAGAAGAAGATAAAGAGTTTTTGAAGAATCAACGTAAAGAAGGTAGACCTGGTACAATGGTGGGATGCGATCGTTCATTATTTGAAAAAGAAAAGCGAAGAAATATTCGTATTGAGAAAGAGGTAATGCGAAAAGAAAAGTAGGGCGAAGAACAATTCTAAGTATTCCTGACAGCGAATGATTTGAGTGACAATACAGAAGAACTAATTGATGAATACGATAGTGATGATAATACTGATCAAACTGCTAACTGTAACTCTCAACAAAAAAAATAGAAAACGAGGAATGAAACATTTTATCACTTCCAAGCTTGTTGCGACCTTAGACAAGGCCAAGGTAAGTGACAGGGATGCAGTACGTATTCTGATAGCTGCGGCTGGAGCATTGAAACATGATATCAGTACATTAATAATCAGTAAGACATCGATGCTTTGCCGTAAACAATTTCGTTCAGAAACTGCTGCAAATCTGATGATGGATTTTAAAAACAAAGATATAAATCAAATTACGGTACATTGGGATGGAAAAATTTTACCATCGATCACAGGAAATGCAAAAGTGGACAGATTACCAGTTGTGATAACAACAAATGGCATTGAACATCTACTTGGAGTACCTGCCCTGTCAGCTGGTACTGGAAAAGAACAGACAGACGCCATACTCAAACTATTAAATGAATGGAATCTAACAGAAAAGGTATTTAAAAAACAATTTCTTATAACAATATATATAAACAACATTCTTTCCAAACAAGGTACAAGCTTTATGTTTTGATACTACAGCGACAAATGCAGGTAGATTACAAGGTACTTGTATTTTATTAGAACAACACCTCAATAGAGAATTGTTATATCTCCCTTGCCGTCATCACATATATGAACTCTTGCTGAAAAGTGTTTTCGTGAAATATGATTTAAAATTAAGTAGACCATCATTAGATATTTTCCAGCGTTTTAAAAAAAATTGGCCCAAAATCAATCAAACAAAATTTGCAAGTGGAATGGTGGATAAAAAAATAAATCTTGCGCTTAAAAAAACTGAACAAGACCAATTAGCTCAATTTGCTCATAACTATGTCACTATACAACATACCAGGGCAGACTACAAGGAGTTATTGGAATTGAGTCTTATGTTTCTTGGTCGAAACACAGAGCCTGTAAGGTTTAAATCACCTGGAGCGATGCATCATGCCCGATGGATGGCTAAAACGATATATACGCTTAAGATTTTTCTTTTCCGCCACCAATTCTCAATGTCATCAGATGAGGCAAATGCTATACAAGATATAAGTGTATTCATTTTGAAAATTTATTTGAGACCGTGGATTCAATGAATTGAATGAAATAATAAGCAATGAAGTAACGAGCAAGTTTTCGAATCACTTGTGGTACTTGTGTTGTTTTGATAATGCTGTAGACGTTGGAGAAAAGAGGAAATGGTTGAAAATCTCAAAGAAGAACAAAATAATGAGAATAAAAGAATAGTAATCAACATGAATGAATTAAACCAAAAAAATATTTCAGATTTTGTTAATAAAAAAACATTGAGCTTTTTCGAAAGATTTAATATTGAAACTAACTTTCTAAAACTTGACCCTTCCAAGTGGCACAATGAATCCGAATTTCAAAAGGGAATGAATATTGTACAAAACTTACATGTTGTTAATGATCCTGCAGAGCGTTTTGTAAAACTTATGGAAGAATATAATGCAGCGTTAACAAAAAACGAAGAAGAGAAACAATATATCTTGCAAACAGTAACTGATTATAGGAAAAAGTAAGGTAGCATTAATAAATCAGACCTTTGCGTTTAAGTTTAAATGTTTATCAAGAATAGTAATCATTAAACGTAAGTTAATTTCAATAAAATAATATATTACAAACATATATGAAACATTTTACTTATATTTTCATGCCTTGTCTCTTGAAAAGTCCATATAAACCAGTTTTAGCCACTTTAGTGGGCATGTGCCACGCCTTAATCTTGGGCAATCAGTCTAAGATTTTGGAATTACACTATTGGCGTAAAAAGGAACAGTTAGAGGGGGCGGTACACCTTTTTTGCAAAGAAAAATTTGTCCATACAAAAAAAGTTCGGTCTAATATACATACATACATATTTAAGAACTTTTATTTTTGCTTCTGTACTTTAATTAGTTTAATTGTTGACCTAGATAGAGATGTCTTTATATGTTTCAAAACGTGAACGAAAGTGGGAAGTGTTTGGGATAGCCGAGACTTAACGTGACTAAGAGCATGAACCCTTGTTGGATCAGCTTCAAATGATTGTAAAGCAGAAATAGGCATATGAGAACCATTACATTCGTAGCGATGATGTGCCAAGTAAAACACGACACGTTATAAAATTTTCTCCATGATAGGTAGAACATGTTGAAAACTTTTTGCTTAAAACTCAGTATTAGAATGAGAAACTAACGTGTTTACTGTTACTTGTGGCATAGCTTGCAATTGCGAAGAAATGATACTTGAACTAGTTGGAGGATTCTGAAGTTGATTATTCACAGTAGTCTCCAAGTTATGTAAAATGCTATTGTGACTACGACATTTACATATATTTGGATTTACAGTAATATATAGTGTGCCCAGCTCTTAAACATTTACCACTTTATAGTGTTCATTAATGCTCAAAGTCCAGAAAAGTGGAAATTGTTGTATATGATGTTCACTTGAACGACAATCTGCACAAATCTTATTATAATTAGTAGCCACTAATGTAGAAGACAAATTTTACTTCGCAGTGAACTCTAAATTTTCTCATCAACGTTTTTTCCAAGCTCGTTGATCAAGAAAAGCTAAATACCAAAACCGGCTTTGCCACATCACGCGACTTTAACCAGTTACCATGGTATTTACCAGTAAATGGTTCAATTCTCATTCTTGGCAAATCTTTGTTGCCATTGTGCGTGTTAACTAATGTATCAAGTCTGTCCAACAATGAGTGTTCCATGCACTGGTCTGATATAGTCAACCATGTCGACAAAAATGTATATTGTTTAATTTACCATAAGCGGCATCCATGCGGCTCAAATTGTGCAACACGTTGCACAACGTTTCTCGTTTCTCTCTCTCCTAAGGGGTTGCGTTTACAGTTGGCTTCGAGGTTATTATAAATGTTCTATAGTATCTATTTTACTATATTGGTTTCTCAGGTCGATTTCGAATTCATTTAGTTCTCCAAACGATGTTTGGTATAATATGAGGATTAGGTAAGGTCATTGCTTCGGAAATATCTGCGATGTGATTTAATAATAATTCGATATAAAATTTATTTGACTTAGATATTGAATATCATTAATAAATACCTAATTAGAGGAAATGCTATTTTGTGACAGATTTGTAATGTTTACTATTCATTCAATATTCTAGTGTAAGCACTTTAGATTTGAAGTGAAATTTTACATCATTAATACGAGAGGCTATCCTGTTATGAATTTTCCTGCTAATCCTATACCATTACTGGGTCTATTATCGATAGCAAACGAACATCAGTGGCGTTGCCAGTTGCCAAAAAGATGTGAGTTTTTATTCCAAATTTAGGTGGTAGATAAAAAAGTGAGGAAAGTTAATTTACTTTTAAGCATAAGAAATTAACTATTTATTGTTTTCAAATTTGAAAATGGTTAAAATAACAACCAGGCAGCAATTTGACACTCTAATCTAAGGAGAGATTAGAATTGTCTCTTAACTGTTTTCTCATCGATGCTGCGTTTTATATATTTTCTTCATTGTTCTCAAAAATAATTCAATTGCTAAAAGCATTTTAATTCTCTTTTCAATTTAAAACTTTTGCTTTTTTCCAAAGAAAATATGTTATTGCTTAAATTATGAATTAAATGAGAGAATGAAGGTATGGCATGTTTCAGTAATTCTTCAATTTTGTGATATGTATTAGGTCAGTGTGTTATTACTTTCGCTGGTCCTTATTTTATGTGTAATAAAACCATTCAACAAAGTTAACCGAAATTGGTTAATTTTAAAAATATATTTGTGTTCATTGCTAATTGTTGTTTGACACTGAGTCTTTTAAGTTCTTTTGTACAAAAGTTCGAAAGGTGTTAATTTAGTGGACGAGTGAATTGAATTATTGTAAGTTATCAAATATTTTTTCTTTAATTTTTTATATTATTAATCTGTATACTTCACATAAAGTTAAATGAAACCTTTCTATAGGAACGTTACTGCTTAATTGTTGAAGAGACGTAAAGTGCAAGTTAGTTTGATCTTATTGGCTGAAATCTTTAAATATGTTTGAATGGAATTCGCTTCCCTGGTCGCGAACAATTTTGTAAGGAATGCAATGTATACATAGAAAGTGTTTTAAAAGTTTTATTACGCAAATATTTTTTCCCGATGTGGCAGCAAATTTTTAAAATTTATTTAATTATAATTGTTAAAATATTTTTCCCATTAGTTGAAAAAAGGGGTATGTGTAGTAGCTTAGTCCTTTTAACAGGTGTTGCGAGGTTTTTAAAATTAATTCATCGTACTTATGTCTCTTGTATTCTCTGTAATTATTGTTTTCATGATATTCTTCGACGATTTTATCCTGATTATGATTTTCTTTTACACCTTTTACAATTTCAGTACATTTAATTAAACGGAATATTTTATTTTGTGCGAAATGTCTTGCATGTGTTTTACTATTTGGAAAATTGCTGTAGTTTTATTGGGTACAGAATGATTTTTTAAAATGTGTAATATAATTTCTTCTGTATAAATTGGGCATGTAAGGGTTTTTTATGTTTATATATAAATAACTTAGAATTTCATTAGAGAATTAAGTTTATTTATTATACCCTCATCGTAGTTCTCTCCTGCTGGGTGATTGCTGTAAGATTGAATGGTTTAGTGAAATCTTTATATTGTAAAATTGGGTTATTAGTAAGAAGGTTTTCACAAATTTCAAAAGTTTTTTATATATACTATTGATTTGAGCACTGGAAAATGGTTTTGTAATTTTGGCAGTCTTTTATGAACTTACTGTAATAACACAGTTGCCTAAAAGTGCTTTCATCTCTTTTTGATTTGTGGGAATCGGATAATTTTTAATAGCAGATATTTTATCATTTTATCTCTTTTACTCCTTCAGTGGCCGCATTTTGATCAAATTCGACATGAAGTTAGTGGTGTAGAAATTGATAGAACACAACATTTGGGTATTGCAACGGAATCGACAAACTATGTGTCACTGAATAAACCTGAAAGTGGTAACGTATTGAATGCAGGATGGTCACCACTGAATATTGATGATTTAATACTAGAAAAGTGTTATATTAATTTTTGCAGTACTACGATTTGGACAAGAGTAAACTCGAAGCATGAGTTGGTTCTTTTACGCTCTAAAGATGATAAACAAGTTTGTAAATCTAATACTTTAAACGAAAAAATCAAGTTGACTTTATTAAACATTACTTGGAAAATGCCACACGTTCAGCTTGCTGATGCCTACAAATTGCAATTGTATAAAACAATTAATAAACGCCATCCATTATACATATCCTTTAGAAGTTGAAATGTGTACTACTACCTTTCTCTTCCACAAAGTACTACAGTTTATGGAATGTTAAACTAGCAAATGAAAGCGAAAGACCTCGTTTCTTACTCTTAGGATTTGGAAGCCAAGAACATGTTTCAGCATTGAAATTTGATTAATGAAGAATATGAACTTAAATACATACTTATGGACATATCCGTATAATCTACATAAATCTACAATTCGACAGGAATCGTTTTGCTTTGCTTTATGATATGTATTCAAAATTTTCTGATGAGACAATTTTAAAAAAATTCCAACAATCATTGTCTTAGATGTAACACATCAAAACGAATCTGTTAAATCGGGATCTATAGATGTTCGCATTGAATTGAAAACTCTAAAAAATATTCCAGAAAATACCTCTGCATATTGCATGACTATACGTGATAAAATGTTTGAATATATTCCTCTTACAAATGAAATTAGAAAATTATTGTAAAATACATAGTAAATGCATATGTACAATATGTATAAATAAATTTTGTCTGAAAATGAAACAAATTCTAAAACTTAAAAATTATTGTAATATAGGAAAAGAGCCATTTTTACATTTGAAAAGGTTATATACATGTATGTTGAAATACGAACTCATCAGCTCTTTTCCTTCTTTCTCTACAATTATTGTTTTGCTTTTGACAGGACCACATTTTGTATTCTCGTCTGACCAACAACAATCTCTATATTGTCTCCATATTTATTTTTTAACGCCTTAAAATCATTTACAGATGTGACTGAATATTAATAAATTTATGTTTATCTTTATCAGACAGACATACAAATGCAGTATATAAAGTGTACATATATTGATATAAACAACTATTGTACGTCCCCACCTTCACCACATCCTGACCTCATACAAATTTAAGAAGGTAAGGTCTACAGAAGGCAAAACTAATACCTCCTTTATTTCCAGCATATTGGCTGGACTATCTTCATCTAGTAGGCTTAGTTGGTGGTTGTGCTGATGGTGCTGACTCTGATATTGATGATGAGAATGGTGGTTTTGGCACTGATGTTGTTGAAGGGGTGGTGGTAGTGATGGTGATGGGTTTGACTCTAGTGAGGGTGATGATATTCTTGAGATTGGTGGCAAAAATAGCCTTCATGCTAAGCTTCTAAGCTATAAATGACAGATGTTTCATAGATAACAATTTCTGTACACTTCTTCTTCTTTTGGCGCTACAGTCCGTGCTGAACCTGGGCCTCAACCAACAAACTTTTCCAGCTGGCACGGTCTTTAGCCAGCGTTCTCCAATTTTGCACACCAAGTTGGTTGAGGTCCCTCTCCACTTGTGTGCGCCATCGGTTCCGTGGGCGTCCTCTAATGCGTTGTCCCACAGGTTCGGAATCGAAGATTCTACGGGTCGGAGCAGTATTCTCCATGCGCTTTACATGGCCCAACCATCTTAGCCGTTGGATCCGTGGGCGCCTGGTTAGGCTCATGTCGCTGTACAACCCGTACAGTTCATGATTGAATCTTCTTCTCCAGAAACCATCAACGCAAACAGGGCCGAAGATTGAACGCAGAACTTTTCTCTCGAAAATACCAAGGACTTCCTCATCCGCCTTCGACACCGTCCATGCTTCTGCGCCATAGAGAAGTACAGGGATTACCAAAGTAGTATATAGTGTCAGCTTGGTTTTTCGAGAAAGGGCCTTACTACTCAATTGCCTCTTGAGCCCAAAGAAACAGCGATTGGCAAGAGTTATTCTGCGTTTGATCTCGGTACTGATGTTGTTCATACTGTTGACTTGGGAGCCAAGGTAGACGAAGTCCTTCACTACCTTGTCACATGACAGTGCGTCGCCTTGTCTAAATCCCCTTCTGACATTGAAGGTCTCGGTGAATTCGTTACCGACTTTGATGGAGCAGCGAGAGTTCTCCATCGTCATCCTACACAGCCTGACGAGTTTAGTAGGAATGTCAAAGCTAGACATGGCTTCGTATAGCTCGTCCCTATAAACACTGTCATATGCGGCCTTAAAATCGACGAATAGGTGGTGGGTGTCGATTTGCATCTCTTGGGTCTTTTCCAGGATCTGCCGTAGTGTGAAAATTTGGTCAATGGTGGACTTCCCCGGCCTGAAACCACACTGATAAGGACCTATCAAACTGTTCACGAATGGTTTCAGGCACTCACACAAAACGGCAGAGAAGATCTTGTAGGCGATGTTCAGGAGACTTATTCCTCGGTAGTTGGCGCAGTTGAAGGGGTCTCTGTTTTTGTGGATCGGGCAAACGATGCTGAGATTCCACTCGTCAGGCATGCTTTCCTTGTTACCCTTGAGACCATTTATTTATTAGCTCCGGGGGAATTGGCTCATCCCAATCGACTTTACTTCGTCATACATCTTGTATTCTAACAAACATTTTTATATGCGAAATGAGACCAAGTGGAGCATAAATTGACATAATAAGTCTCCACATTTCTCTATTAATGGGAGATTTTCTTAGTAAAAATAAATCGTTTTCGAGAAGCCGAGGAGCAATTTTGAATGTAATAGTGTTCTCCTTATATTCCCAGAAGACTCCTAAGACTTTTTCTACCTGATTATTATCCTTAAAATTAATGCACTTTGCGTCATTTGAGTTCCTCGTTGAGAATTCTTGTCTAAGAAGCTCATTATTTTACACCCAGTTTCTTATGTTGAAACCGGCCTGACGGTGTATGTAGGATACGTCTGAGGTTAGTTTTATTGCATCCTCTGACGTATTAACCGAATCTAATAAATCATCCACATAATGGTTTTCTCTAATAGATTTGACAGCGCATGGAAATTGATTTTTAAATTTATCTGCATTTATATCCTTTATATATTGAGATATGGTTGGAGCACAGGTGGCTCCAAATATCATAACATCCATAACATAAACATCAGGTGTTTTGTCCTGTTCACAGTCGTGTCATAGAAACCTTTGAACATCGCGATCTTCTGGCCGTATATAAATTTGAAGAAACATCTCTTCGATGTCACCATACACAGCCACAGAGTTTTGCCAGAACGTAAAAAGAATTGCGGACAAAGAGGCCAACATATCAGGGCCTTTTAGTAAAAATGAGTTTAAAGATAAACCATCAGACTTGGCTGCTGCATCCCACACCACTCGCGATTTTCCCGGCTTATTTTTATTGAACACAGCAAATATAGGCAAATACCACACTTTTCCATCATTACGGTTAATTTCTTTATTATTTACTTTTCGAATATAACCTTTATTCATGTAACTTTCTATTGTATTTTTAAATATTTGAAATTGTGCGTCATCACGCTTTAATTTTCTTTCTAAACATATAAGTCGTTTAAGAGCCATATTAAAACTGTCTGGCAATTTAAAATTGTCGTGTGTCCATAGCAATGGAACCTTGTAATGTCCATTTTCTTAAATATTGTGAAATTGTTTAGCAAACTTCAATTTCATTATCTGAGACGAGGGAGTCTTTGGTGCAAATTCCTACACTTTCTAATGTATAGAAACTGCTAACTAATTCCTCTAACTTTCTATCAGTTTCAGCGCAATTGCAAATATGAAAATTGAAATTCTTAGTGTGTGTTTATTTGCAGCTGATGATCCATAGATGAGCGAACCAAGTTTTGTCTGTACTACGACAGGCTCATGTGGAGCACCTTCACGGGTTTTGTTTGAAATTCCTAGGTTGAGGTGGTTTAATCCTATGAGTATCTTCGGTATAGCGTCGACATAACTCTTGATCGATAAATTTCCCAAGTGGCGATATCGTTGACACATTTTTGTGTAATTGAATGATTGGGTTGGCAAATTATTATTTTTACTGAATTTGTTTCGTTTCTTTGCATACCTCCCGTCCACCTTAAACATAATGGACTAGATACACCACTTACACCCAGTTCATTTGCAATTGATTCATCCATAAGGCTGATGGAGGACCCTTCATCAATAAATGCAAAGGTGTCAATTATTTTTTCATTACCATGTATTTTAACTGGTATTATTTTAAACAAAATTTCATCATCTTCATCTCTGTGCGTATTGCAAATATTTTCTTCTTCTTGTTTGTTTGCAATGTGCATATTTTGTGCATTTGACGTTTCTTTATTATTTTCAATATTTTTCACTGAAGAAAATAGATGTAAAGACGGGTGATGATAATAATTACAGTTTTCCTCACAACACTGTTTTTTTCTTTTGCACTCACCATTATGATAAGGCAAGCAGAATTTACATAAATTATTCTTTCTTATTATTTTCCACTTCTCTTTACGATCCAATGAGTGATAAGTTTTGCACTCACTTACAGTTTTACAGCCATAGCTTTTACAAACAACACATCTACGTTCACCACTGTGAGAATTAACAAACGATCTTGTTGTTTGTTTGTTAAAGCCTAAATTGTTGCGTGTGGTGTGTTTATCGGGTGTTGATTTTGTTTGTTTATTGTTTTGTTGGATTGTGCTCGCTGTTAATCCAATGTTAAATAACCAGCTATCAAATTCAACTAAATTTGGCTTTTTGTTTTGATAAATTAATTTTAATTTTAAAGAAGCCCATTGCATTTGGTAAGTAGTCGGTCATTTTTCTAATAATTGTTGCAGTAAAAAAGAATTATTTACTTCATCTAATAGGTTGCTGGCAATGATAGTGGATATTAAGCTGCGGACATTAACAGCAAAGGAAGTAAGGCTTTGTAAGGTATTTTCATCAACTTTTGGGGATGAACTTATCCTATTTTTAATAGCATTTAAAATTTTTTCAGGTTGTCCAAACAACATTCGAAGTCTGTTTATGACATTAGCTACATTCGAGGGGTGTACCAGCATGTGTTACCTTTTATAGATTTTTGTAGACGAATAAGATTTTTGGCGTCCGAAAAGCAGCATGTGGCTGATGACCATTCGAAGGTGGATACAAATAAAGGCCAATCTTCGGGGTTACCGAAAAATATAGGCAACTCTTTCGGAACAGATTACTAATATTTTGTGTTGTGTACAATGGATTATGATAAATTTTGTGGGGTTGTTTGGGAATGATCTGGAGAATTTGTGCTGCGCGGAAATGTTGTTCGTAAATTAAAATCATTATTTGGTATCGCAGTATGAAAATAAAGGATGAAGGTAAATGTGAAAATGTCACATTAGTTGGCTGGTACTAGAAAGGAATTCATGTCTCCAATTGCCACCACTAGTGGCAATGACCGTTGCACAAGCTGGTGCGACGTGTTCATTACGAAAGCGCGAAATGTTTTGACTTTCGCTAGTAGTGTAATGTTGAGAAGTTATCGGGATAATATTCACCGATTCTTTATTTTTGTCCGCTTGCACGTTTGGTGCCAATTTTGAGGCATTTTCATTCTTTGAATTTATAGCTGATTGACCGTAAATATTCTGATTAGACGGTAGGTTTGCTATGGAAATAGATTTGACAGCGCATGGAAATTGATTTTTAAATTTATCTGCATTTATATCCTTTATATATTGAGATATGGTTGGAGCACAGGTGGCTCTAAATATCATAACATCCATAACATAAACATCAGGTGTTTTGTCCTGTTCACAGTCGTGTCATAGAAACCTTTGAACATCGCGATCTTCTGGCCGTATATAAATTTGAAGAAACATCTCTTCGATGTCACCATACACAGCCACAGAGTTTTGCCAGAACGTAAAAAGAATTGCGGACAAAGAGGCCAACATATCAGGGCCTTTTAGTAAAAATGAGTTTAAAGATAAACCATCAGACTTGGCTGCTGCATCCCACACCACTCGCGATTTTCCCGGCTTATTTTTATTGAACACAGCAAATATAGGCAAATACCACACTTTTCCATCATTACGGTTAATTTCTTTATTATTTACTTTTCGAATATAACCTTTATTCATGTAACTTTCTATTGTATTTTTAAATATTTGAAATTGTGCGTCATCACGCTTTAATTTTCTTTCTAAACATATAAGTCGTTTAAGAGCCATATTAAAACTGTCTGGCAATTTAAAATTGTCGTGTGTCCATAGCAATGGAACCTTGTAATGTCCATTTTCTTAAATATTGTGAAATTGTTTAGCAAACTTCAATTTCATTATCTGAGACGAGGGAGTCTTTGGTGCAAATTCCTACACTTTCTAATGTATAGAAACTGCTAACTAATTCCTCTAACTTTCTATCAGTTTCAGCGCAATTGCAAATATGAAAATTGAAATTCTTAGTGTGTGTTTATTTGCAGCTGATGATCCATAGATGAGCGAACCAAGTTTTGTCTGTACTACGACAGGCTCATATGGAGCACCTTCACGGGTTTTGTTTGAAATTCCTAGGTTGAGGTGGTTTAATCCTATGAGTATCTTCGGTATAGCGTCGACATAACTCTTGATCGATAAATTTCCCAAGTGGCGATATCGTTGACACATTTTTGTGTAATTGAATGATTGGGTTGGCAAATTATTATTTTTACTGAATTTGTTTCGTTTCTTTGCATACCTCCCGTCCACCTTAAACATAATGGACTAGATACACCACTTACACCCAGTTCATTTGCAATTGATTCATCCATAAGGCTGATGGAGGACCCTTCATCAATAAATGCAAAGGTGTCAATTATTTTTTCATTACCATGTATTTTAACTGGTATTATTTTAAACAAAATTTCATCATCTTCATCTCTGTGCGTATTGCAAATATTTTCTTCTTCTTGTTTGTTTGCAATGTGCATATTTTGTGCATTTGACGTTTCTTTATTATTTTCAATATTTTTCACTGAAGAAAATAGATGTAAAGACGGATGATGATAATAATTACAGTTTTCCTCACAACACTGTTTTTTTCTTTTGCACTCACCATTATGATAAGGCAAGCAGAATTTACATAAATTATTCTTTCTTATTATTTTCCACTTCTCTTTACGATCCAATGAGTGATAAGTTTTGCACTCACTTACAGTTTTACAGCCATAGCTTTTACAAACAACACATCTACGTTCACCACTGTGAGAATTAACAAACGATCTTGTTGTTTGTTTGTTAAAGCCTAAATTGTTGCGTGTGGTGTGTTTATCGGGTGTTGATTTTGTTTGTTTATTGTTTTGTTGGATTGTGCTCGCTGTTAATCCAATGTTAAATAACCAGCTATCAAATTCAACTAAATTTGGCTTTTTGTTTTGATAAATTAATTTTAATTTTAAAGAAGCCCATTGCATTTGGTAAGTAGTCGGTCATTTTTCTAATAATTGTTGCAGTAAAAAAGAATTATTTACTTCATCTAATAGGTTGCTGGCAATGATAGTGGATATTAAGCTGCGGACATTAACAGCAAAGGAAGTAAGGCTTTGTAAGGTATTTTCATCAACTTTTGGGGATGAACTTATCCTATTTTTAATAGCATTTAAAATTTTTTCAGGTTGTCCAAACAACATTCGAAGTCTGTTTATGACATTAGCTACATTCGAGGGGTGTACCAGCATGTGTTACCTTTTATAGATTTTTGTAGACGAATAAGATTTTTGGCGTCCGAAAAGCAGCATGTGGCTGATGACCATTCGAAGGTGGATACAAATAAAGGCCAATCTTCGGGGTTACCGAAAAATATAGGCAACTCTTTCGGAACAGATTACTAATATTTTGTGTTGTGTACAATGGATTATGATAAATTTTGTGGGGTTGTTTGGGAATGATCTGGAGAATTTGTGCTGCGCGGAAATGTTGTTCGTAAATTAAAATCATTATTTGGTATCGCAGTATGAAAATAATCGGATGAAGGTAAATGTGAAAATGTCACATTAGTTGGCTGGTACTAGAAAGGAATTCATGTCTCCAATTGCCACCACTAGTGGCAATGACCGTTGCACAAGCTGGTGCGACGTGTTCATTACGAAAGCGCGAAATGTTTTGACTTTCGCTAGTAGTGTAATGTTGAGAAGTTATCGGGATAATATTCACCGATTCTTTATTTTTGTCCGCTTGCACGTTTGGTGCCAATTTTGAGGCATTTTCATTCTTTGAATTTATAGCTGATTGACCGTAAATATTCTGATTAGACGGTAGGTTTGCTATGGAAATAGATTTGACAGCGCATGGAAATTGATTTTTAAATTTATCTGCATTTATATCCTTTATATATTGAGATATGGTTGGAGCACAGGTGGCTCTAAATATCATAACATCCATAACATAAACATCAGGTGTTTTGTCCTGTTCACAGTCGTGTCATAGAAACCTTTGAACATCGCGATCTTCTGGCCGTATATAAATTTGAAGAAACATCTCTTCGATGTCACCATACACAGCCACAGAGTTTTGCCAGAACGTAAAAAGAATTGCGGACAAAGAGGCCAACATATCAGGGCCTTTTAGTAAAAATGAGTTTAAATATAAACCATCAGACTTGGCTGCTGCATCCCACACCACTCGCGATTTTCCCGGCTTATTTTTATTGAACACAGCAAATATAGGCAAATACCACACTTTTCCATCATTACGGTTAATTTCTTTATTATTTACTTTTCGAATATAACCTTTATTCATGTAACTTTCTATTGTATTTTTAAATATTTGAAATTGTGCGTCATCACGCTTTAATTTTCTTTCTAAACATATAAGTCGTTTAAGAGCCATATTAAAACTGTCTGGCAATTTAAAATTGTCGTGTGTCCATAGCAATGGAACCTTGTAATGTCCATTTTCTTAAATATTGTGAAATTGTTTAGCAAACTTCAATTTCATTATCTGAGACGAGGGAGTCTTTGGTGCAAATTCCTACACTTTCTAATGTATAGAAACTGCTAACTAATTCCTCTAACTTTCTATCAGTTTCAGCGCAATTGCAAATATGAAAATTGAAATTCTTAGTGTGTGTTTATTTGCAGCTGATGATCCATAGATGAGCGAACCAAGTTTTGTCTGTACTACGACAGGCTCATGTGGAGCACCTTCACGGGTTTTGTTTGAAATTCCTAGGTTGAGGTGGTTTAATCCTATGAGTATCTTCGGTATAGCGTCGACATAACTCTTGATCGATAAATTTCCCAAGTGGCGATATCGTTGACACATTTTTGTGTAATTGAATGATTGGGTTGGCAAATTATTATTTTTACTGAATTTGTTTCGTTTCTTTGCATACCTCCCGTCCACCTTAAACATAATGGACTAGATACACCACTTACACCCAGTTCATTTGCAATTGATTCATCCATAAGGCTGATGGAGGACCCTTCATCAATAAATGCAAAGGTGTCAATTATTTTTTCATTACCATGTATTTTAACTGGTATTATTTTAAACAAAATTTCATCATCTTCATCTCTGTGCGTATTGCAAATATTTTCTTCTTCTTGTTTGTTTGCAATGTGCATATTTTGTGCATTTGACGTTTCTTTATTATTTTCAATATTTTTCACTGAAGAAAATAGATGTAAAGACGGATGATGATAATAATTACAGTTTTCCTCACAACACTGTTTTTTTCTTTTGCACTCACCATTATGATAAGGCAAGCAGAATTTACATAAATTATTCTTTCTTATTATTTTCCACTTCTCTTTACGATCCAATGAGTGATAAGTTTTGCACTCACTTACAGTTTTACAGCCATAGCTTTTACAAACAACACATCTACGTTCACCACTGTGAGAATTAACAAACGATCTTGTTGTTTGTTTGTTAAAGCCTAAATTGTTGCGTGTGGTGTGTTTATCGGGTGTTGATTTTGTTTGTTTATTGTTTTGTTGGATTGTGCTCGCTGTTAATCCAATGTTAAATAACCAGCTATCAAATTCAACTAAATTTGGCTTTTTGTTTTGATAAATTAATTTTAATTTTAAAGAAGCCCATTGCATTTGGTAAGTAGTCGGTCATTTTTCTAATAATTGTTGCAGTAAAAAAGAATTATTTACTTCATCTAATAGGTTGCTGGCAATGATAGTGGATATTAAGCTGCGGACATTAACAGCAAAGGAAGTAAGGCTTTGTAAGGTATTTTCATCAACTTTTGGGGATGAACTTATCCTATTTTTAATAGCATTTAAAATTTTTTCAGGTTGTCCAAACAACATTCGAAGTCTGTTTATGACATTAGCTACATTCGAGGGGTGTACCAGCATGTGTTACCTTTTATAGATTTTTGTAGACGAATAAGATTTTTGGCGTCCGAAAAGCAGCATGTGGCTGATGACCATTCGAAGGTGGATACAAATAAAGGCCAATCTTCGGGGTTACCGAAAAATATAGGCAACTCTTTCGGAACAGATTACTAATATTTTGTGTTGTGTACAATGGATTATGATAAATTTTGTGGGGTTGTTTGGGAATGATCTGGAGAATTTGTGCTGCGCGGAAATGTTGTTCGTAAATTAAAATCATTATTTGGTATCGCAGTATGAAAATAATCGGATGAAGGTAAATGTGAAAATGTCACATTAGTTGGCTGGTACTAGAAAGGAATTCATGTCTCCAATTGCCACCACTAGTGGCAATGACCGTTGCACAAGCTGGTGCGACGTGTTCATTACGAAAGCGCGAAATGTTTTGACTTTCGCTAGTAGTGTAATGTTGAGAAGTTATCGGGATAATATTCACCGATTCTTTATTTTTGTCCGCTTGCACGTTTGGTGCCAATTTTGAGGCATTTTCATTCTTTGAATTTATAGCTGATTGACCGTAAATATTCTGATTAGACGGTAGGTTTGCTATGGACATTTCGTCAATCCAATTTTGAATCGCTTGGGATTTATTGGACGAAACATCAAGAACTTGTTAAAGCTTCTAAAAAGAATGTTTTTTGTCTAAATATTCACGGCGTAATTTAACTTGGTCTAATTTGATCTTCTTCAAGATGTTGAAGCTTAAGCTGAATAAGTCGTGATTGAGACTGTTGAGATTGAACAGATCGTCGACTGGCAATGCTATGGTCCGGAGAAATATATCTACCTGTATGACATTGCGGACATATAGGGTCTTCTGACATGCTAATAGCATTTTTTTCACATTTCTTGCTGCATTTGATACATGTCGCTGCGAGGTTATGTGGCAGTGACCCGCAGTTATCATTTTCTTGTTGACCCTTTTCTATTTTTTTCTATTCATAGTACTTACTGTGGGATTGGCTTTGATGGTGAAGTGACTTAGGCAACAGGACGAACTGCAAGGCACAAAAATAATTTTAAGATTGTTGGGAAGGCTATCGGCCGAGCCAGCAATTTTCACGGGATTTTGAATAAATTATAAATACATAATAAAAGGCTTGATTTATTACGCAATTTAACTTTACTAAAATTCTTTTATAATCAAAATAATATATAAAAATTCAAGTATTCAATATTATTAATTCGGGATATTGTCCATACCGGAGGAAAGTTTTTTCCTTAGGTTGTTAAATATATATAAAATTGAGACTTTGGATATAAAATAGGGTTCTTCTAAATCATTTGCGTTTTTGAGCGAACTAAACGTAGTAATAATCGAATTATTGTTTTCATAATCATTTTTTCTCTCCAAACAAAATGAACTGATTCTAAATTCGTTCCAATTGTGTTTAGTATTTCGTCAGGATCTTTAATAATTAGTTTGTTGCTCTCGTTTTTTTTCTAACGAGCTTATATCAATACCAGTGAATCTGAACCAAGCGTCATTGTCTTGGTCAATTTTTAAGGTATCTATAGATAAAGATTGTTGAAATCTAAATTGCTTTTTACTTTCGCTAAATACATTTGATAAATTCCGCCGCTCTAGGCTAACCAATCGGTCCCAGAAATGGCTATTGATTGTGATCATAAAATTATTTTTAATGAGTTTCCTTATCAGTTTTAGTTTTGTTTTTAGTAAATTTATTTCACTTTCTGTTAAATGTAGTTCGAGTCTGTTGTATCGTTTTATTTTACTCAAAATTTTACTTTTTTCCACATTGAATTTCCTAATAATTGGATAAGAAAATTTTTCGGTTGAATCCACAGTTTTAAATTTTGGGACCGATTTTTCGAAAGAAAAAGCGGTTATTATTGCCAGAAGGATAGTAAGCTGATATGATAAATAAAATTTTATTTCAAGCAAGATGCAAGTTTCGAGACATTTTAGTGAATTTGTCGAAGTATAGTAAAAATTCTTAAACTTAATATCGTTCTTTATCAATATTGCCGTTCCCCCAGCTCTTGAGCTGTTTACTCTATAATTTCTGACCAAATTATAGTTTTTGAAAGTCATTTTGTGTCTAGCATTCAGTTTTGTTTATGATTATGTTGTAATGATGTGGATTGTATGTTAGCAAAAGGTTGAGTGCGTTGAATTTCTGTAAAGAAAGCACTATGTAAAATAGTGTGGTGCTTTTGTTTACATTGTTGGCTGCGAGCTGTTGAACTACAATGATTTATGCTGTGGCCGCTATGTAAGCAATTTGAACAAATGTTATTTTGTTGTATTAGAGATTTTTTCTCTGCTGTCGATAATGACGATAATTTAAAGCATTTATACAGTGGATGACGACGTTTGCAGCAAGGGCAGAGATTATTATTTATCGCCGTGTTGTTAGTGTGAAAGTTTCTCTTACTAAATTGTTGCACTGTATGTTTACTTACTTTTGGTTTTTCTGGTTTCATCGCAGAATTTGCTTCTTCTACAGATTCTAGTGTGCGAAAGGACATTTCTAAAAATTGCAACATACTTGTCATAGATGGTATTTCATTATCAAAATTGTTAGACTGTTCCCACTCTTTCCTTGTTTGTGTATCCAGTTTTTGGCTTGTTATAAAAATCAATATAGCATCCCAATTGTCAACATCAATGGTTAAAGATTTTAATAAAGCGATTGTTGAACGAGTAGTATCAAGCAAATTTTTAATACTTTTGAATGACCTATCACAATTAGGTAGGTTGAATAGTTTTTTCAGTATTTGTTCAACAATTTTGCGTTTGATGTGGTACCTTTCTTCTAAGGCATTCCATGCTGCTGCGTAATTGTTATCTGATGCGGGATATTGATTTATAATCTTTAGTGGAGACCCTTTGCATGAACTTTTAAGGTAAAAATATTTTTGAATGTTAGAAAGGGAATGATTGCTATGGACTAATGAAATAAACATATCACGATAAGGTATCCATTCAATGTAGTCGCCTGTAAATGATCGTAGCTCAATTTTTGGCAGTCTTGCACTTGCATTAAATGAAGCGTTTTGGAACGTTGTAGATGCGAGGGTACTTGACATATGTGGCTGTGAGATCGTTGGCTCTTGCGCAAGATCTAGAAGTTGTCGAAAAATATGTAATAATAATCCTCGTTTATATATGATACATCACTTTCACGTATAGTGTTTTCATGAACATATTCGCATATTTGATCGTGATTATCTTTAAAGTTTTTATAGGTTAGTTCAACTTCTTCAAGTACCGTTTGTACATAACCTCTTGTGAACTCCTCTTTCGGCTTCGATTCAATTTTACTCAGCAGTTTTTGTAAGAGCTGTTCGAGCATGCACTGGTGTTCTCACATCTTCTACAGACCCGGTTTGCTCGAATTTTTCCACGATTTTTGCGATTGTACGCACATTTGGACGATGAAATTGACCAAAAAAATTACGAAGTGCACGATATGCATTTTGATTTGAACTCTTATTTTCATAATAAGTCTGGATAACTTTAACACGTTGTTGGATTGTGTATCTCTCCATGGTTCAAATTGAGTAAGTCTGAAATAGAGAAACGTCAAATAAAATTCGGAAAAAAACTTGGCGTTTAGGTGTGGTTCACATTCAACATCGGCCCATACAATTTAACCACCCTTTATTTACAATCGTACCACAATAAATCATGTAGTTATACCCTACAAGAAAAATTATCGGTCACATTGTTTCATGTTCTTTATTTACACATAAATTGTATGAATATAAGAAACTTCTTTGAGTTTCTTTATATTTTACTAGCAAAACACAAACGAAACTGACGAAAACAATGTACGAGTACATTCAAAACCTACATTCACATGCATATTATGTACGTACAAATGTGTGTATTTTTTTTTTAATTGTGTCCTCTTCTTTCTGATTTCGCTCAAAAACACAGTAATTTTTGTTTTCCTTTGTTGCTTTCCTCATAGCATTACAAACGCACAAAATTTCTGTTTTGCTTAAATGTTCGACGCGATACATCTTTATAAATTTCTCAAAACGAAAGTGTAATTCAACTTATATTATTTCCAAAATTATTTAATTTTTCCTAAGAATTGTTGTTGAATAATCGGTAATAAATCAAATTTCAACATAAGTTTGTTTTGTTCCCAACACCAGTAACGGAAACAAAACACACTTTGATTAGATAGCGATCACCGATGAAAGAAAATTGTTTATTATAATTTTCATTAACAAGCGAAAACCAATTTTAATTTAGCATATATTTAGTTAAAGTAAAAATTTAACCAACAAATTAAAAAGGAGAAAACTTTTATCTATCCAAAATAGAAACTATAAAAAGAAGATAAAGTTTAAAACTTATTTTTTATTGTTGTGAAATATGCCCAAAAGAAAAGTGAAGTGAAACCAAATATAAGTAAAATGTCCTAAACCTGGAAAGAAACCCACAAAAGGTTTTAAAAGTGAAAATTTGATTTACAAAAAATAAAAGTTGAAAATATTCATTTCTAAATCAAAACATGGTTGCGTAAAATTAGCCAAGAAAATAGGAAACAAATCATTCGTAGAACAAGAAACAAGAAGTTAAAGTACTAAAACATCTACCAGAACTCTAGAAAATACATAAGGAATCCTTCATCAAAAATTAAAAAATTGAATAAAATTTTACTTTATATAAATTCCATTAGATAAGAAAAATGTATGTAACAGGAAAATTTCAAATTGAAAAAGAGTAAGAATTAATTATTGAATTATACACTTTAATAGAAGAAGAAAGGGAAATTCTCAGAAAATTTTAACGAATAATAACACAAAAATAAATTTATAAACTAAATATTTGGAAAATAAAATAGCACAACGAAAAAAAAACATAAGAATATAAAGAATTTAATTTTTCCAAGGAAGGGATTTTAGGAAAAATAAAAATGACAGAACAAAACCAACCTCTATTGAAGTACCTAAACATGCTTCCGGACTTAGGTGGCGACTATCTCGATCTACAGAAAGAGGACGAAAATTTTCATTTTTTGCCTCAAGGAATTTCTATATATTAAGGTTAAAACCCAGTTCCGACATCTGAAACTTATAATAGATACAAGTGCAACCAACTCCATTTTAAACCCTAATATATTTTGTGCGGGGGATGGTCCAGTGCACTCAGGGCAAAGTTGTTGATTGCTCTCAACCTGGCGAGAAGATAGCAGCGATCCCTAAAAATGGACTGGTCAAGCTGACATACTGCCTCCTCGGGGCGCCCCTGGATAGCCTCTACAGCACCCGCTTAGAGGTGAACCAAAGTGTGCAGTGATTCCCTTCTGTCCAGGGGTGTAAACCAGGACCTGGTCGTCCAGGTTTCGGGGGTTTTGCGTGGGGGTAACTTCCCTACCGTGTAAAAACACATTAGTTTTGATACAACTGATGTGTCGTCATGCAGGCTGTGTTTTCCGATGACTCTAGCGAAGATGTCTTCCTTGCACAGCTTTGCATTGAAATCTCCCAGGACGATCTTGGTGTCGTAGCTGGGGCATTGATCGTATGTTGTTGCTAGGAGGTTATAAAAGTCATCCTTGCTGTCGTCATCTTTATCCTCCGTGTGGGGCGTGGGCGCAGATTAAGCTAATGTTGCCGAGTATAGCCTTGATGCGAATTGTAATGAGGCGTTCACTCACTTATTTAAAGTTTAAGACTCTTGCCTAAGTCTGCTTCGAACTACAAACCCGCACCCAAACAAGCGCTGTCGTCGCGGTTTTTTGTAGCAATCACCGTAATAGATGTCGCAGTTTCTCACTTTCTTTTTGCCTGGTCCATCCCATCGCACTAACTGGATGGCGGTGATGTCAGCCTTATAGGCTTCCAGGACCTCTGCAAGCTCATCGGGTGCACGTGGTCTGTTCAGGGACCTGACATTCCACGTGCAGAACCGAAAATCGTTATCCTAATTTCGTTGTCCATGGTCGTCAGTAGTAGGCTTGTCCATATTTATTTCTTGTTGTTATTCCTGAACTGTTAACTTCTTTTTAAATGGTAGGGAAGTGCCTCCCACACACAACCCCCGAACCTGGAGGATCGGGTCTTTGTTTAGACTCCTGGACAGTGGAATTTGCTTCATACAGAGGGTGCTGTAGGGGCTATCCAGCAACAACAACTTTACCCTGGATGCACTGGCTTATGCCCCTCTCTCTCTCTCTCTCAATTTGCTTAAAAACTAAATTATTATAATAAAGGCGATATCCGGACCACTAAGAATTAAAAAGAAAATTCATTTTCGAAAATCGAAGAAAAATCATTTTTTCACATGAAGAAAGTGGATAGAAACACAGCTATTACCTTGCGCAAAAATCACCTTAACCCAACACAGTTAAACGCTGTATTAATTCAGGGAGAATTTTATACAATATTTAAAACAACTTTTGAAGATTTGTTAACGACTAATTAACATTCAAGCAAGTAAGATGTTTCCTCCAAACAGAGGATATAGAAGACGAGGAATTGTTAACTGATATAATAAAAAGGGAGCATCTTGATAAAACTCATCGAGGTATTCAGGCAGTATTTAAAGAATTAATTACACGTATATACAACCCACAATTGAAACTAAAAATTATCCAACTGTGATATTTATAACCTAGAAAAATATGATAGGAAGCCTCCAAAGGTACCATATAAAATCACGGAAAGTTCATCTAAATACGGGAAATCATCCATAATGATGTATTTTACACTTTAGGAAAAAATTGTTTATGCCAGCAATTGATCAATTGCTATCATACCCATGCAAGATACAAAATACAATACTATAAGACTTATGTTAAAACTAAAAAGAAATATTAAGAGAGAGATAACCCAACCATAACGCCTAAAACATGACTTCTTTTCAGATGACGACTTGGACTTTAATATTTACTTTTATAGCCCCGGCAGGTGCACAATACTTGTATATTCAGACTTAACGAATAATAATATAACCGTTATATATCCCAGTTAAATTAGACGAAATTAGACCTATAGAAAGTTACTCCAAAATAATACATATTATGAATATGAGCATGTACGAAAGGACACTCCAATTGGTTACAGAGAACGTAGACACTTAAAGCAACCACGACAGATACTAAAACACTATTTGACACAGTTATCAAAAACCTTGCAATACTAAAAGCCAAGATAGACAACCTAAGCCCACAATTTGGACAAAAACGAGAAGTAATGAACATAATAAGAATACAATTTAAAATTATAGCAGGCACATTGGACAACGAGGTTGAGGAGCATATAAACAACTCTTTAAAACAACTTTATGAAAATAGCGGACTTATAACCAACACAATACATATCCTACCCATGTGAACCATTTCTTCTCGACACAGACAAAGAATGTAATGGACTATATCAATACACAAAAAATTTGTGTAGAAAAGTACTTAGACCAACCCAAAAATATTTTCCAGAATAAGATTGCAACGTTAGAGGACGAAGTAACTTTTGTGCAACACATTTACTAAATTAATAACCATATAGCACTTCTACGTGACCATATTAACGACATAGGACAAGTAATATTTTCCAGTAAATTAGGAATTATCCCACTACCACTACGTCGGCAGTTCTAAATAATAAAAAAAATTTAAGATACCCTTATACTCAAAAGAAACTCTTTGCAAAATTACTTTTGAACCAATCCCAAACATTAAAAATAGAACACTAGCGTTAGAATCATATACGGTTCTCGAAGAAAATTTAGAGATAAATTTAATTAAGATAAAAAATGATTGTATCAAAAATAGCATATAGGTACGTTAATTCCCAATGAAAAATTCCGAAACATAGGATGTAATAAAAATACTTCCTGGATTACTAATATTGTATTTAAAATGTTTACCAAAATATTATACATATGTATGTAGCTGTAATGAAAATTAATTAAAAATAATGGGAACAATTTTTATTAAATTTGAAAATTGTAAGATCTCAACTGAGACAAAAATTATACTTAACTAACTTAACTTAAGAATAAAAGATAAAATAATTCTACCAAATATTATAACAAAAATCAAAAGTAATAATAATATAATAATGATTTAAATCTTGAAACATTATACCTAAAACAAATTAAATATGAAGGAAATTGGAACCATATACTGTACCATAATGGAAAACAAAAACTATAAGTTTTACCGTTGATATTGTTATTATTTCATACTTTATAGTTCTAATTGTTATACATATATTTTATAAGACCAAAAACTATTTTTAATGCTTAGTCGGAACCTCAATCAAACGGTGGGGGTGTTATAATGTCACACGTTATTCCCTTGACACGAGCTAATGTAATTTAATAAGCATATACATATGCATACAAATTAAATTTTAGACATTACTTCTTTATTCTGTTCCAACCTTAAGACTAAGCATTGATTAAAAACTACTCTTAAAAATAATTATCCAAAGCTTTTCATTCCAGCGACAAATCGATTAGCTCAGCTATCGGTTTGATTGCGACATTTTTTTGTGTTGCGATCGACAATGAAAAATATCAATCAGCACAAACAGTTTTTTATTCCAGAAAATCAGTAAAAGCCAATATGCTGCAATAAGTAAATTGAAATATGATATTTGGTTTTACAAAAAATTCAAAATTGAAAACGTTTTTAAAAAGTTTAAATTTGGTTTACACCGTTTCCTTAACTTACATACATTCCTTAATTTGTTTAATTGTAACGTTTTGTTTCTTTATTGCAAGAATGTAATTTAATTTTTTATAGTTATTGTCCAATTTAATTTCAGACATTTTTCTTAAAAATACTTTTTAAATTAATTGCACTTCCGTTCTCAAATTTTCCTAAGAAGAATTGTTGTTGAATAATTGGTAATAAATCAAATTTCAACATACTAAGTTTGTTTTGTTCCCAACGCCAGTAACGGAAACAAAACACTTATGACTAGAGCAAAAACCGATGATAAAACATTTTTTATTATAATTTCAATTAATAAGCAAAAACCAATTGTGAAAAGAATTAATATAATAAAAAGTCAGTAGATTTGCAGATAATCAATCAAACAACAAAAATACATATGTTTAATAATTTTTTTTAACTGTGACTTTCAATATTAAACTGCCACACAGTATGTTAACACGAACTTGTAGATTTTTTGCACAATATAGAAGGAAATAATGTACTTTTTGTGATATTCGTAATTTTATCGGGCGAAGAGGAACTTCACTTGAATTCTTAGCGATAATGGAACAAATTTTGTAGGCTCTGATATAGAGTTACGTAAAGCCCTAACAGGTGTTGATCGAAATGAATTAGTAAAAACATATGCTGCAGCCACTTTAAAATTATTCCGCTAGGCCCCACATAGGAGGCGCATGTGAACGCCTAGTTCGCTCATTGCAAACGATTTCATACAGACTTATGCCGTCGAGGCACCCAACTTATGAACTATTGCTAAGCATGTTTTTTGAAGTTGAAAATATTACAAATGCCAGATCGAAGTTATAGCGGAAGCTGTAACTCCGAACGATTTTTTGATGGGAAGCTCTAGTGGACTAAAACCTCTAACTTTGTTCAACCACAGCGTGACTATATTGAGAAAAAACTGGTTAATTTTTCAGCAGTACGCAAATATATTTTGGAGGAAGTGGATAACTGAAAATTTAACAACGTTGACCTGTTGGACAAAATGGTATAAAAAATCATTTTTTAAATTGAGAATTAATCAATTTTATAAATTTTTTGCTAGAAAATTCAAAAGCAAGCTACTAACTTCACCGCCCAAAATATTTCTGTACTGACAGATTTCTAGATTGCGTGAGTTACGTTGTTTCAGTAAAAATAAAACAATAATAATTGTATAAAAGTTAGTAAACAGAAAGTAAGTATTAATTAGTACAAAAGTGTTGCAATGTTTTATTCTGCTGACTTTAAAAATTTTAAATTAAAGAGAGAAATTATTATTAGTAGTTTATATGAATACAGTTTAGTTTGTAAGAATAATGTTTTATATTGCTGAGTTAACTATTTAAAATTCAAATGAAAATTTTATTAAGTGTGTCAATTGGGTGGAATCGAATAAAATAAAGTACAATAAGAAAAAATTGGATTGGTATCTTCTGGAAATAAACTAAATGATTTGTTGTTGTTGTTTTATTGGTGTCTTCTGGGTTTTGGTGGGGGCTGATGTGACGACATAACTCCTCCCCCCTTAGAGTAGAGCGATGGCCCCAACGAACTTGGTGTGGACAGAGCGGTTTCAGTGGACTCAGGATAATACCGAAGTCTGGGATTTCTCCATAACAGAATCAGGCTAGTGATAGTTAAGGTGATGAATATCAGCGTAGTTCCCGTTATTATGTTTCTTCTTTGAATTGTGAAAGGTCCTGTTCTATAGGTTTGTTTTCGCTAAGCATATTTATAAAGCTGCACTTAGCTGCAGACTTTGCTTTAATTCTGTTATGCTACCCGTTAGAGTGCAACACAGAAGGAGTGAGAACAGATTTGGTTTGATGCAAAAACTATTCTGATTTTATTTTCTATTTCTTCAACTATTTATACTTAATTCTAATGATTACAATATTATAAACATACTTCATTTGTAAATATCCATTTACACATAAAAAGAAAATTGGGTCATTTAAAATTGTAATTTTCTTTCTTATTATTTCTGTATTTCAAAATATCTATGTTCTCTTTAAAGTGTTTTGACCTACGCTATTAATATTTATCATTTTACAAATTTTTTATATTCCTATATGTGTGTCACAATTTCTTTGTTAATTTTTTTTAAGGTTTATTGTTACATAAAATTTTTATCAAAACAAAAGTGGTGCAAATGTAATTAGAGTTTTCTTTTAATTTTATTTCTCTATTTAAAATATGTGGTATGTTGTTTATGGTATTTTAAACACATTACACCTTCCCCCTTAGGATTGAATTTATGAATGTAATGAAATGAATTTAATCTAAAAAAATTCAAATGATATATAAGTGTTTAATTGTGAAGTATTTGTAATAATGCTTATTGAAATTGTTTTTACTATTAATTAGATTTATATAACTTAAGTATATTATTATGATATAATTTTTCTGAATTATCCATTTTTAATAAAGAATTAATTCCTAGTCTTTTTGTTATTTCATACGGTCCCTTATATGGGCTTTGATTCTTCTTTCTAGATTCTAACTTTATTAATACTAAGTCTCCTACTTTAAAATTACTAACATTTGTGTTTTTGTCATAAATTTCTTTTGATTTTTGTTTGGCTATGTCAATTAACTTTTTAGCATTTTCCAATGATCTTTTTAGTCTCAACTTAATTTCATTAGCGTAATTTTCAATGTCATAACACTTACTTGAGTGTTGTATTGTGTCTGTTGGTAATGCTGCTAACTTTCCATAAATTAGTTCGTAAGGCGAATAGTTTGTGTCAATATGTGGTGTCGTATTATATGCAAATGTATAGCATGGTATCCATTTGTCCCATTCATTATCATCAACAAAATTTAGTAAATATTCATTTAACACGCGATGATTACGTTCTAAAGAACCTATTGTTTGGTGGTGATAAGGTGCTGAAAATATTTGATTAATTTTCAATAAATTACAAACTTCTTTTAACAATTCGTTGTTAAATTCTGTACCTCTATCTGATTTAAGATTCTTAAAACATCCATACTTTAGAATGAACTGTTCAACTAATGTTTTAGCAATACTTCTAGCATCTTTTGTTTCAATTGGGTGTGCTATTACATATTTTGTTAATTCACATTGCATAGTTAGTATATATCTGTACCCATTAGATATTCTTAAAGGTCCAACAGTATCTATTTCTATTGTTTCAAAACTAGTAGTAGGACTTTCTGTCACGATCATTTCCTCTTTAATGTTTTTAGTTTGTTTATTTCTAAGACATTTATCACATTTGGTAATATAATCTCTAACCATCTTTCTCATATTCTTCCATACATAACGTTGTTTTAATTTTAGTACTGTTTTTCTTATACCAAAATGTCCTGATAATGGTGAATTGTGGAATTCTTCTATAATTTTCATTTGTGATCTTTTATTCGTAATATGTTGCAAAGGTTTATATAATATAATATTCAATTCAAAATTTCTATACTTATTTGATTTCAATAATTTCTGGTATACCTCATTATAAATTTTATTTAAATATCTATCTGATATGAGCTCAAAAATATTATCTTCGCATGATAAAGCGAGATTCTTTATATTTTGCTTATGCATATAAATCATTAATTTCTCTAGTGACAAAACGTATTTTGCTAGATCTTCATTAACATTTATTACAAAGTTATTATCTTTACTTTCTATGGTACCATCTTTAGGTCCATTTTTCATATTTTTTATACCGGTTTTTATAATGTTAAATTTTAATTTGTGAACGTTCTTTATATCTTGTAATGATGTACATTCCCACATATGATCTTTATGTTGGGTTTGGGATATGTCATTCTCGTTATTTCTTTCTATATTCTCAATATTTTCCTTTGCAGTCATTCCACGTGTTGTTACTAAAATTTTCGATGGTAGTTTCCTATCTTCTTCTACAGGTGTCATATTTCTTAACATCTCAGAATCTAATTTTATTCTTGATAAAGCGTCCGCGTTTGTATTAATCTTTCCTTTCTTGTAAACAATTTCAAAATCATAATCTGATAAATCAATTCGTATCCGAGTCAGTTTAGATGAAGGGTTTTTATGTGAAAAAAGTGAAACAAGTGGTCTGTGATCGGTTACTACAATAAATTTTCTACCAAATAAATATGGTCTAAAGAATTGTATACCCCAATGTACGCGAGTAGCTCTTTTTCTATTACTGGCTTGTTTAAATCATGTTTCCCTAAAGTCTTGCTAGCATAAGAAATTGGTAAATCCTTTCCTATCTCTCCTTGTGATAGTATAGCTCCCAATGCGTAATTTGATGCATCTGTGGTTAATATGAAAGGTTTTTCAAAGTCTGGGTATCTTAATATTGGTGCTGTAATTAATTTTGTTTTCAGTGTATCAAAAGCTCGTTGACATTCTTCCGTCCACCGGAATTCCTTCCCTTTCTTCGTTTGATCATTTAGACATTTTGTGATTTCTGCAAAGTTTTTTATAAAACGTCTATAATAATTACAGAATGCTACAAATCTTTTAACCTCCTCTTTGTCTTTTGGAATTGGATATTGTTCTATTACTTTATGTTTAGAAGGGTCTGTTCGTATACCGTATTTTGTTATTTGATGTCCCAAATAAATTACCTCTGATTTTAGAAATACACATTTTCTTGCATTCAATTTTAAGTTGTATTTTGACAGGCGTTCGAATACTTTCACCAAGTTTTCATTGTGATGTTTTAGACTACATCCAAATACAATAATATCGTCTACGTATAAAAATGCTTTGGAATCTAAGCCACTTAGTGCTATTGTCAACATCCTTTGGAAATGGTTGAAAATGCAGTTAATTGCCTGGAATCATCGTCTAAATCTATCTGATGGAATGAGTTAGTCATATCCAGAGTTGAAAAATATTTCGCTCGTCCAAGGCGATTTAGAACATCTTCTAGTCTTGTTAATGGAAATTTATCATTCACTATTTTCTTGTTAAGTTGTCGAAAATCTACAACTAATCTCCATTTCTGTTTTCCATCTTCATTTTTCTTTGGCACTACTAGTAGAGGTGAATTATATGCGCTGTTTGATGGTTCAATGATGTCTTTGTCTAACAATTGTTGTACCTGGTCATTAATCTCTTCTTGTTGTGTATGTGGTAATCTATAATTCTTTATGTATACTGGTGTATTGTCTGAAACTTCCGGATCCTGATGGTTTTCCTGTACATAGTGTATATGTCTTCTATTCGGAATGTTGTTCTTGTAATGATTCCTATTTTGGTTCCTGTTGTTTTGGCAGGATCGCCATGAAAGGTCCTGTTCTATAGGTTTGTTTTCGCTAAGCATATTTATAAAGCTGCACTTAGCTGCAGACTTTGCTTTAATTCTGTTATGCTACCCGTTAGAGTGCAACACAGAAGGAGTGAGAACAGATTTGGTTTGATGCAAAAACTATTCTGATTTTATTTTCTATTTCTTCAACTATTTATACTTAATTCTAATGATTACAATATTATAAACATACTTCATTTGTAAATATCCATTTACACATAAAAAGAAAATTGGGTCATTTAAAATTGTAATTTTCTTTCTTATTATTTCTGTATTTCAAAATATCTATGTTCTCTTTAAAGTGTTTTGACCTACGCTATTAATATTTATCATTTTACAAATTTTTTATATTCCTATATGTGTGTCACAATTTCTTTGTTAATTTTTTTTAAGGTTTATTGTTACATAAAATTTTTATCAAAACAAAAGTGGTGCAAATGTAATTAGAGTTTTCTTTTAATTTTATTTCTCTATTTAAAATATGTGGTATGTTGTTTATGGTATTTTAAACACATTACAATTGCATCTTTTCTTAATTTCGTAATATCAATTTTGTTAATGAAGCTGTAATCTTTGACTTTTTCCAGGCTTAAAGTTTCTGTTATTGTTGTTATTTGCACTTTCTCTAGATTTGGTGGTGCTAAGAAATTGTGTCCCAATGGGCTGAAGGGTTGCCTTTATATGTTGTTCCCGCTAACGTGACGGAACAATTCGTGTAGTGGAGAAGGGAGGTTCCCTCAATTGTGAAGTTTTGTCCGCAATCAGAGGTTATCGGTAGTCCCTTCACATTGATAAACATTATATAATTATCTTCCGGTTGGAATATATTCGATGTGGGCCCCACATCTTTCACGGGACATATTGGTGTTTTCTTATTCAAGATTCTACCAATACATTTGACCTCTTGCAATAACACACGTTCTCAATCTTTGGGCAAATCTCTGTTAAGTACTGGAGCTCGTGGTTATTGTAACTTACATAAGGTTTTGTTTTAATTATTTTTGTATTATTCATAGGAAGAGGAATGAGATGGAAAAGCGTATTCGTACCTTTAGCCAAATTTGGCAGTCTTATATTAAAAATTAAGTTGCTATAATTATAATATGCTTGGGGTTCCAGAAGTTCGTAGAGGTGTCCGTCCGAAACTAAGTCAAACACATTGAAGATCTTAATTTTAGAAACACTTTTTCTAGATTCTCAATATGTTCCTGAAGGGATGTCGAAAATATAGTGATGTCATCTAAATACACTAGACAGATTTTTCCAACCAAGTCATTTAGGACATTATCCATAACCCTCTGGAATTTTGAGGGTGCATTTTTTAAGCCAAAAGGCATTCTTACGTATTCGTAGTGGCCCCCTTCTACAGTAAAGGCCGTTTTTGATATGTCCTGTGGATCCATTTCAATTTGATGGAAGCCACTCGCTAAGTCCAAAGTCGAAAAGTTTTCAGATATGTTCGGAAGTGGGTACCTGTCCGAGACGGTTTTCTCGTTCAACTTCCTGTAATCAATGACCAGTCTCCATTTCGTCTTCCCCGAAGCATCTTTCTTCTTTTGAACAATCCATACTGGAGAGCTCCATGGGGAAAAGCTGGGCCTAATAATCCCCTGCTACAACATATCTGATATCTGTCTCCGAACTTCCTCTTTGTGAACGAAAGGATACCTGTAAGACCTAGTATAAATAGGAATATCGTCCGTTGTCCTAATTCTGTGTTTTATTTCATTCGTAAACGTCAACTTTTCATCCTCTCTATAAAAGATATCACTATATTTAGAACATATTTTCAAAAGTTTTTGGTTTTCTTCGCTATTCAGATGTTCCGTTCGGAGTAAGTCAGATAAATTTGCAATGCGTTCATTGTTTGATTTGTAATGCATAGCCGGAATTGTGTAATCAAGCCAGTTAAGTTTTTACTTTGTAAAAGCAGTGATCATTAAGTTATACAATTTGATAGAGTCAATGTGCTATAATGTCATAAAGTCAGAAAGTCACATAATGAAAATGAGTTTAGAATGGCTATTGTGCAAAAATTACGCAGTTTATCAGGATACCACGAAGAGGATGTGAAAACCACAATTCACTTCATTTACTTGCAAATTAATAAAAAATGGCTTGCCTCAAAACGAACGGCAAAAACCTTTATGGAAAAGAACTCAGACTGGCTAAATGGAGTAACAACTTTTGAAAACATAGAAGATCCGCATACATCTGCTGACAGCAAAAGAGGAAGACCTACAAAAACTATAAACAAAATCAAACCCCAATAAAATATACCTACGCAATAATAACACTGTTAGAATTTTTTGGGCGTATTTTACTGAAAATCACCCTTTTAAGCAGGTAGGGCCTGCATTAAATGTTTTTGTTGTTATGAAATTAGAGAACAAAATTCTTTATAAATAATAAGATCATCACTTGATAATTTCAAATTTGTTACTTTGTTTTGACATGTTTTGCATAAAAAATTGGAAAAACTAAATTCCATTTACAAAAATGAAATAAAACATCCACAATGGCTGCATGACTTTGGGCAAAACTGGGACACACGGGTCTTATTTTCCTTTTGGTCTTTTATCATTTAGTGGTGTCCGTATAGGGTTATTTTTTTCGTGTTGCAATTGTGTTATATATTACATAGCATTAATATTAAAAATATTTCAAAAATGTGTATTTATAGTAAAAATAAAAAATATTATATTACTCTAACATGTTAAATTACAGTGGTATTTTTTTCTGGACTTCCTTATGAGAATAACATTTAAAGCACCAAAAGTTGTGTTTGAAATGTTTTTTAAATTTTAAAAAGATCATAACTTCAAAAGATATGAATTTTGCGACAAAAGAGGTCAAAAGTTATTACCGTGCCCAATGCCTATCAAAATGCGGGAGCACTTATTTTGAAACTAAAGGACTTAAAATGGAAGTGATTTTTAACTATTGGATATATCTTGATAACTTAAAAAATTATGGTTTTTGCCATGAGAAAGCCACTGTGCGTAGTACCCTGTGATCATATGGACATGCAGGTTAGTTATTTTTTAGCGAAAGCGGTTATCTTTGAAATGCTTTATACATTTTTAAAACATCTTTATTATGTACTTTAAAGTTTATTATCTTTGTTATGAAACAGTGCCGCGGCTAACCTATGACTATCATGCATATTGAAGCTTGAGGAGTCTTCTTTCAAATTCTTTTTAAAATTTTTAAATATCTTTATTACTTTAAAACTTATGATTTTTGCAACGAAAAAAGTCAAAAGGCCCCACTGTGCAACGTCCATTTGCCGCCCAACACCTTTTTGATAACTTTCTTCTGCAAAAAAGCGTAGACATGCTGCCAGCTTCACAACCGACGGCATCGCTGTAGACTTTCTACCTGGTAAGCAGTTCTGGACCAATATATCTAAAAGGTATTTAAAAGCTTCTTTGTTCACTCTGAAATGTTGTTGGAACCTGCAAAGAATTTATTTAAATACATACTGCCAACAATTCTTCATGTTTTCACTTACATTACTTCCGATAAACACAGTGGATTTGATGTATCTCTCAAATTTCTTCTTCTAATTTTCTCCAATAATTTTTTATCTTCTTCTATTAACTTAAATCGGAGTGAAATACTATGCATTTTACTGAAGAAGTATTTCTTCCACATTACTAATGAATTCGTGGAGCAGTCTCGGGTTACCATCAAATTTGGGTAGGTGGCATCCGGAATTCGAAGTGAGTTAAAAATGTCATTACTAGTCATGTTGTTACTATTAGCTGTCACTTGAACCCCTGCTGTACTTGGAACTTCTGTATTCGAAAGCATATTAAAATCTAATCTAATGTCCTCGGATATAACGGGTATTTTATCTTTTCCTTATTTTCCTTCCCGTAATTCAATAAACCACTCAGTACTTAGAGATCCCCTATGAGAATTGTTTAGGTCCTTTTTCCAACTTGTACGACCTTATACCAATATGCTCTTGATATTTGTTCTCCGTCCGATATTCCCTCGAATTTTGAACAGGGGCTTCTTATGTGGTCCAAGGATTTTTATTTGATTATTAACAAAGATTTTATTTTGTTAGCACTTGAATTTAAGCTTCAACCCGAGCCGTTGGCTTTCCGACTGCGCCAGTTACGTTAGTTACGTTGTTTCGTTATTGCACCAAATAAAACACTTGATCTTCTTGAAGTTTACACCAATAATAATCTTTATTTTAAAATTAACTTAACATGAAGGTAAGTAAATGAAATAAATTTGATGACTCAAGAAAAATGCAATAAAAATAAAACAATAATAATTGTATAAAAGTTGATAAACAGGAAGTAAGTATTAATTAGTACAAAAGTGTTGCAATGTTTTATTCTGCTGAATTTAAAATTAGAGGGAGAAATTATTATTAGTAGTTTATATGAATACAGTTTAGTTTGTAAGAATAATGTTTTATATTGCTGTTAACTATTTAAAATTCAAATGAAAATTTTATTAAGTGTGTCAATTGGGTGGAATCGAATAAAATAAAGTACAATAAGAAAAAAATAAATTGAATGATTTGTTGTTGTTGTTTTATTGGTATCTTCTGGAAATAAACTAAATGATTTGTTGTTGTTGTTTTATTGGTGTCTTCTGGGTTTTGGTGGGGGCTGATGTGACGACATAACTCGTGCAGGAAATGTATATGCACTGCAACTGGAGGTGGAAAGAAAAATAGATAAAACAAAATTTTATAATATTACATAACAAGTTCTCTGGTAATTGCATCAAAATGCGAGTAATATATATATTATATAATATATACATATATATCAACTATTAGTTTATTGAGACAATTTTTGGCTGGTGTAAACAGATAGAAAATCTTTAAATACATGTGGGCACGTAAACAGAAATTTGTTTCTTTAAGTAATCAAGATTTTGGAACTTACAAATGCTTTGAATTTTATGTTTTAGTATTCTTTAAAAAATGAGCTGTGATAAATATTTTCATTTGTTATTAATTTTTTTGTTACTTCTACTAATTTGAATACTTATGCACACATATGTATGTATTATACATACATATGTATATATTTATACAGAATTTATTTATTTTTTCTTTAGTTTCCTTTTTTATTATTATTTATTGTATGTAAAATATGTATTGTAGTAAGGCATTTAAATAAACGAAGAATTTAATATTTCAATGGCTAAAAATGTTTTTCAATAAATATGCGCAATATAATATTTCTCTTCTTGCAGATATAGTTGGAAATTAACATTTACCAGACAGGGAGTCTTTTTCATTCAAAGCCATATTGTGGAGCTCTCTAATACTATTATGACTGCTGTCACATTTTTAAAACTCACAGTCAATTCATCAAGCAGACAGCGGCATCTTTTCTTCCAAGCCACGAAATAACACTCCACTGAATTTTCGGTAGCAATGCGAGCAACATTGTAATTTAATTCTTTATTAATATTGGGGCGAAGTATGGAGGAAAGCATTATGGAATAAGGTTGTATCCCGAATTTTCAAGCAATCGACATGTAAACTCTTTCTTTTTGATTTATTAAAAATCCAGCAGTGTAAAAAATTTGAAATTGAAAACAATAACAAATTTTAAATACATAATTTTTTTCTTCGAAATGTTAAGATTAAAGTTTTATTTGATGACTGAATGCACGTATGTATGTACGTATCAGTATGTTTATTTTATTCAAGGCATTACATGATCTAAAAAGTATGTAGTGGAAACCGATGAAAAAAGCTAAGAATTTAGCCACATATACAGAAACGGCCTTCAATGGGAGAAAACGGTAATTATTGATACTTGCTCAGATGATATTGATTGATAACTGCGTGTGTGTCACATTGTACTTCCATTTAGATTTCAAAATCATTAACATTACCTTAGGAATGAAATAAATGGATTCTTTTTGCAGTAGTCAGTTATGTTAGAGTTTTCAAATGTCACATATGTTACTGATCGTGGAAACAATATTATTAGAGCTCTAAAAGATATAACCAAGTTAACTGTAATGCAAAAACTAATGCAGCAGCTGCTGAAAGACGAAGTATGTTAAGGGACATCAAATTTTCAAAGTGCTTCAATCAACCACAGAATGTCTTCCTTATTTTCTTAGTTCAAAATCACGAACCTGATATTGTGGCCTTAAAGGAAAATAGAAAATATTTTTACATATGTTATTTCTGATTTGATTATTTATTTTTTTGCCTCTGCTTGATATTATTAAGAAGCAGAGTCTTTTATGTAGGTAATTAGGCTGTTTGGTATAAAAAATTTTATGCAGCAAAAAAGGAACTCTACATTTTAGTAAATTATCAAAAGCCATATTACATATTTGTGTTACATATCTTGAAATGCTGCAATTTCTTTTAATCCCATATATGTATCTTGCAATACTATCATATATCACATTGAGTCTGGGTTTGCTCACACTATCCCAACTAGCAAAAAGTTTGCAGCCATACATGAGGCTCTGCAGTAGGTAAGTCTTACCTAGCAACATTTAAATATGTGCTGGAGTATAGTATTGCGCCATCCATAGGTTTCTTAACATCCCAAATGTCATAATACAATTACTTCTGATATGGTCAGACCAATCCAAATGTTTATTAAAAAGTACGCCTAAGTTTTTTGCGGTATCAACAAATTTAATTACTTCGTCATTTATTTTTAATTGTGGTAAGTATGTTGGTAAGTGTTTTGTATTGTCAATAACCATAGCCATAGATCTTTTAGGCTTTAAACCAAGTCCATTACCAGATGTCCATAAATATATTCGCTTTAAGTCTTCATTTATTAAGTTCATACAATTAACAAAGTCTGATACGTTACAGCGGATATAGAGCTGCACATCGTCCGCATACATTTGGATTTTACAGTATTTAAGTTGTAGAGGTACATCATTTGCGTATATTGAGTGCAACAATGGACCAAGTATCGAGCCCTGTGGTACCCTTCTAAGCATTGTGCAAGAATTGGAAGTGCTTGAGCCGTACGTATTGATTGACTACGACCACTAAGGTAAGAAGTTATTAGCTTCAAAGCTCTTGCTGAGAATTTACACATGTATCTAAGTTTGAGGGGGGGGGTGGGCCAGTGCACTCCGGGCAAAGTTGTTGATTCCTCTCAACCTGGCGAAAAGCCAGCAGCGATCCCTGAAAATGGACTGGTCAAGCTGACATACTGCCTCCTCGTAGTGCCCCTGTATAGCCCCTACAGCATTAGAGGTGAACAAAAATATGGAGCGAATCGCTCTGTCCATGGATCTAAGCCAGGACCCGGTCCTCCAAGTTCGGGGGTTTTGCGTGAAGGTAACTTCCCTACCGTGTAAGAACACATTAGTTTCGATACAACCACAAGAAGAAAATAGAAATACGGATGACTCTATTGCTGACGACCAGGGACAACGAAATAAGGATAACGCTTTTCGGTTCTGCACGTGGAATGTCAGGTCCCTGAACAGACTACGTGCAGCCGATGAACTTGCGGAGGTCCTGAAAGCCTATAAGGCTGACATCACCGCCATCTAGGTAGTGCGATGGGATGGACCAGGCAAAAAGAAAGTGAGAAACTGCGACATCTATTACGGTGATTGCTACAAAACACCGCGACGACAGCGCTTGTTTGGATGCGGGTTTGAAGTTCGAAGCAGACTTAGGCCAGAGTCTTAAACTTTAAATACGCGAGTGAACGCCTCATTACAATTCGCATCAAAGCTAGACTCGGCAACATTAGCTTAATCTGCGCCCACGCCCCACACGGAGGATAAAGATGACGACAGCAAGGATGACTTTTATAATCTCCTAGAAATAACATACGATCAATGCCCAAGCTACGACACCAAGATCGTCCTGGGAGATTTCAACGCAAAGCTGTGCAAGGAAGACATTTTCGCTAGAGTCATCGGAAAATACAGTCTGCATAACGACACCTCCGATAGCGGACTCAGGCTGCTAGACTTCGTAACGGGGCGAAACCTCACTGTAGCAAGCACGCGATTCCCTCACCTTAAAATCCACAAAGGGACCTGGGGGTCCCCTGATAATCAACCGTCAACCAGATTGATCATATTGCGATCGACGGCAAACACTTGTCCAGCATTCTTGATGGCCTTGTTGTAGCCAAGGTAAGATCACCGATATCAGTAGCACAACGAAGTAGAGCACGACCACAACAGTTTGACGCCGCAAAGCTACAATCGCAATCGACCGCTGGGAAATTTGCCGATCTAGTCTCATTTAAGCTCTCAGAGAGTCCAACCCTGGCAGGCGAAACAACCGATGAGGAATGGAACCGTTGCCAAAATGGCATCAGAGATGCTGCCTCTGATGTATTGGGTTTTAAAATGCCACCCGGAAAAAACCCATGGTTTGACGAAAAGTGCAGGCGGGCACATTCAGCGAAGCTAGCAGCGTATAAAACGACGTTTAAGCCGGTATTCTTGGCTTCTTAAAAGAAAGAAGAAAGAGCATGACGGGTAAAACAACTATCCAATGGATATAAGCTTCGGACAGAACCCTGTCGTGACGAGGAGGGACAAAGTAGTAGAGTCGCAATCGATGCTGAGAATTTGGAAAGATTACTTCTGCAGACTGTTTAGCGGCGAGCAACACACCAATTCTATTGCCAGGCAAAATATTCTACCCCACCTAAAAGACGATGATGGTAGAGAATTACGTTTCACCGACCTGAATGAAATCAAGATAGCAATATCGAAGTTAAAATCAAGCAAAGCTGCAGCGGCGGACGGACTGTCCGTGGAACTGTTTAAGGCAACCGGAGATGACCTGGTTAGGCGCATGCATCAGCTCATCTGTAAGATATGGTCAGAGGAAAGCATGCCCGACGAGTGGAATCTCAGCATCATTTGCCTGATCCACAAAAAAGGAGACCCCTTCAACTGCGCCAACTACCGAGGAATAAGTCTCCTGAACATCGCCTACAAGCTCTTCTCTGCCGTTTTGTGTGAGTGCCTGAAACCATTCGTGAACAGTTTGATAGGTCCTTATCAGTGTGGTTTCAGGCCGGGGAAGTCCACCATTGACCAAATTTTCACACTACGGCAGATCCTGGAAAAGACCCAAGAGATGCAAATCGACACCCACCACCTATTCGTCGATTTTAAGGCCACATATGACAGTGTTTATAGGGACGAGCTATACGAAGCCATGTCTAGTTTTGACATTCCTACTAGACTCGTCAGGCTGTGTAGGATGACGATGGAGAACTCTCGCTGCTCCATCAAAGTCGGTAACGAATTCACCGAGACCTTCAATGTCAGAAGGGGATTTAGACAAGGCGACGCACTGTCATGTGACTTTTTTAACATAATTCTTGAGAAGATCGTGCAAAACTCACACGCCAACAACAGAGGCACGATCTTCCAAAAGTCCGTCCAACTGCTAGCATACGCTGACGACATTGACGTGATTGTCGAACAAAGCAAGCCGTCAATGAAGCGTTTGCTGGTATTTCAACGGAGGCGGCCAAAATGGGTCTAGCGGTGAACGAGTGCAATACGAAGTATATGCTGTCATTAAAAAAGGACGCGCAACACCGACGACTGGGCCAGAACGTCACCATAGGCAGCTATAACTTCGAGGTAGTGAAGGACTTCGTCTACCTTGGCTCCCAAGTCAACAATATAAACAACATCAGTACCGAGATCAAGTGCAGAATAACTCTTGTAAATCGCTAAGTTTGTTGGTTGAGGCCCAGGTTCACCCCGGACTGTAGCGCCAAAGGAAGAAGATTTAAGTTTGAGGCCAATAATACTCTATTCAACTGTATCGAGGGCCTTAAAGTGGTCACGTAGAATTAGAAAGGATACGATATTACATTTGTCTATTTGACTCCTGATTTGCAACTATGTATCGGGCTAAACTCAGACTGTCTAGCAGTAAGTTAAGAATTTTCATACAAATAGCTGTTTATCTGGACATAGGTAAGCTTTTCGAAGACTTTAGAGAAAAGAGCAAAGTCGCTATGGGCCGGTAGCTCTTGTCAGGTTTAGGGATTGGTATAATTTTGCATATCTCCACGTAGATGGATATATAGATGTTGTAATAATAGTATTCAACAAATGTGTAAAATACAACACGGTATATGGAAGGTTACGGTTTAAAAACTTCGGATGCATTCCATCATGCCCAACAGAGTTAAATTTTATGTCACAAAATGATTTAAACACCTGTTCCTGCGTGAAATAAGTAAAGTTGAAACACCGAAACTCTTGAGGATTTGAGCAGTCCATGCTATTTGTGTTGTTGTAAAAGTTAATATCAATTGTCGGCATCTGTATGTTTGCAAACTGTTGATTTAATTTATTAACGTCAACCGCATCACAGACATGTCATTAATAATACGTACTTTTCTTGTCTCCGTCCATTTGAATCAACTGCTGTTTGAAACTTGTTTTTATACAAATTCATTTCAGATTATTATATTCAAGTTAATATTGGCTCTTGCATTTCTAAAAATTTCGTAAAGATCGGGAACTCTAAGCCGTTTCCACCTCTTATATGTATAATTTCTACCTTTAATCAAAGTTTTAATCTCAATTGTAAACCACGGCTTTTCGTTTCTTATAACTTTTCTTTTGATAGGAATATATTTCTCATAAAAAACGCTGCTCCAGTTTATAATCGTCAAGTCGTCATACAGTGAGTGGTAATTAATGTTTTTAAAGTCTCTATACTCTAGCATGTTTGGTGGTGCTATGGATAAGACTTAAAGTTATAAGAAAAATATTATAAATCGTGCTTAGAGAACATTGATGCTGACAGCTGTTCAAATAACTGCAATTTGGAATTGTTGTTAACAAAGCATAGATCTATAAGTGTACTCCAGTTGGTTGTAAAGTGAGGGTAATTTTTATTTACTAAGTGCAGCCAATAGAACTCATATCTTCCATTAGGCTCGTATCTTCCAAAATGTTTGCATTGCATACACCAGCCATTATTATATCATTGTGACCAAGAGCTCATATGCTAAGTTGCTCAAGGAAAGAGTTAATGTTAATATATTTGTTTGGTCTATATATATTTCCAATGAGCAATATTACACTGTTATTAATAAGCTCAACGAAAATACGAGTATATTCAATGCTATCTCCAAAAACAATTTATATTTTGTTTCACATGAAATACTGGATCTTATATACATGGGAACACCACTGCCAGTAGTTAACCTGTCAGAGCGATACAAATTATAGCCGCTCAGATTATAGACAATATCTCCAACATCCGGATAGAACCACAATTCTGAGACGCATATCACATCAACATTGGAATCTTCAAGAACAAGTTGGAATTTATCCATTTTGTTCTTTAAGCGATGAGCATTTAAGTGGCCTATTTTAAGACCATAGCAATTCTTAGACAGTATTCTTACCATAGATGTCAGATTTTACCTAGAGCCAGCCCCCAAATCATCAGAACATAATGTCATTAAAAAAGTTTACAACAATTTTCGTAATGCAAGCAATAGAGTGTTTTAAGACCTTAACAGTTTTTTTGTAAATAGAACAACGTTTTTGATTTGACAAAAAATTTGTTTTAACAATGACATTTTTATGATTACATATTACAGCTATGAAAAATTTTAGTAACATATAAATTATAAGATTATTCAATAAATTCTTCTGATCGAAAAAACTTGTCTAATGAACTTAGCTCATCGACGCGTTTGGCGTCATCAGTTTGCAGCTTTTTTATGTAAGCAGATCCACGACTTGTAAAAGCTGTTGATATTGCATTATCTCTCTTCAATTGATATGCACAAAAAAGATTGTGATTAATGACCCAATTGTGATAAAAGAGTATTATATGTTAAAATTATCAGAAAGAAGCAAGTAAAGTACGCCAGATATCCAGGCGGCAATGAGTTCCCTTTTACTGCAAGAATACAAACCAATATTGCCTGCCAGTTCATCAGTAGTCACATTTATGCCAAACTCTGCAAATATAAGATTCTTATTCCTTACCATAGTAGAGCCCACTTCGGAAACTAGTTGATAAGAAATTGAACGTTATTGTTATAAAAACTTTACAGTTGATGTTTTAGATGTAATGTTGTAATGGGGAAACAACGCCATCAAACATCCAAAAATTAACTATATTAGGTATAAAAATATTGAGATATCCTACCAGCAGCGCAGCCTTTTGAACAAAAACAGCCAATGTTGTAGCAATGCTGGAAGAAAATTGCCAAAAATTACCATGTCACAATATCCGTTTGCTTCAAGAGGTTGATAAAGTTAACTTAAAGTGACATTGAAGGCACATCAGTGCTATCCAACTGCCTAGGAAGCACATGGAAGAAGACGATTGCTTTGATGGTCCGTCAGTAGGTTGTATTTCAAGGTCAAATTCGAGAGCAAGAACTTACGAAGATTCCATCCACTCGCGTTCGTGTGGTGGTCTCCTCAGGTCAACCTTCGAACCCATGTAGCTGTGTTTTCAAATAGACCCATATCGACGACAATCTCCCCACATTGCAAGGCGTCCCTAATGAAGACAGCAGTACCATCCCCTCGTCTACCCGGCTGGTCATATCTAAATATTTTGTACCCGGGTATGTCAAGCCTATATCGGAAGTTGAGGGGATGCTCAACTACCATTAAAAAAAATTAACATAAGTCAAAGTAATGTCTTATATGTCTTGAAATTATTGAGTTAAGGTTGATGAAAAATTTCCCTGAGTTCATTAGCCATTCTGTGTTATTGTCATTTGTATTCCAAGTAAGGTGCGGGATTCGTCGTTTTCAAGCTAACAGTTTTTTTCACAAACCCTCCAATCCTATCCAGGCGTTTCAAAAGCCCATCCCCTTTGCCTATATGGTCAAATTAAACCATGGCCATCTCCAATGAGACCTAATTACTAACTGGTCGCGCTGGTCCAGTGAGGGCGTACTCCTGTCCGGAGGCCTTATTTTGTCCCATAGTAGTTTACAGAGAACTACCAATTGCTGCTGCGTGGGCGTCAAGAGTGTCCAGCCCGACATCCTCAATGGACTCTATCGTGGCATCCCGAGCATCTTGAGCAAGTCCCTCGCACATAATGTTATCGATCCTTTTCCTCAGCTTCTTATTGTCACCTGCAAAAATTCCAACTTTCCGATCAGAGTCGGTCAGCCTTTCGAGCAGGCGGTTATTGATGTCGCGGCGCTCATCCATATTCAACTGCACCCTCTCACTTCTAGTTTTTTCCTCTTCTTAGGGTCTACATCTTTCTCGCCATTCATACCGGTGGCTATGAGGTTACTATTTTTAGCAGCTGCTAATTTGGTGGACAAATAACTACAGCACCCGCAAGAAAAGCAAGTACACTGCCTACTATGAGCTTCTCAAAAAACAAGGTATGGTTGGATAACTATTTAAAGTTACTCCGAAGAGAAGCCTCTTTCCACTCACAATTGAATAGTCACGTCACAAGTACTTTCTAAACAACTTTCTTTGTCTCTGTCGCTCAAAGAAGAACTCCAATTGCGTCTTAGTTTAAAATATTGCTGCTAAGCTTTTACAAGTCATGGTTGTTGAATAAGTAGTTTTAATAGTTGCTTACAATAGTATTAAAAGGAGCTATGTTGTATACGGAAAACTTCCGCTTTCTTCAAATATTCAAAAAGAACCTACAGTGCTGTACTTAAAATAACATAAATGATAATAGAAAAAAATTAATTATATATAATTTGCTTGAAAGTTTCTTTTGTTATTTAAATTTAAAATAGAATTATTTCCCATTTTGTAAAGCTTTCCATTAAACACCTGTTTGCTACTTGTACGAGAGTTTCTGATTGAAACGATTTGTTTTATTTTAATTAATAATTCAATTAATTTTCTTTATTTAAATTTATAAAAATATTATTATAATTCGTGACGAACAACTTCAATTCCAAAAAGCTAATGATCGATAATTTTATGTATTCAATGCTACAAAGCTACCTATTTTTAATGCAAAAGAAAAATGCAAGAGAAAGAAAAGAGAATATTACGTTACGTTAATTCAGGGTTCGGAAATCATCAGGGGTATGAAAATCCTGAACGTTCCTCCCCCACTAAGGACGATAGTTCTTAAACCGGTTGGCTAATGGGATTGGTGGCCTCGACATTAGATTCGGGAAGAAAACAAATTTTTGCCACAGGACGTTTCAAGACCTTTCCATTGCTGTATAGCGTAACAACTCGAATAACACCATCTGAACCTGGATGTACTTGTTCTACTCAAGCTAGTGGCCAGTGTCCTGGTGAAAATCTTTCATCTAGAACAAGCACGATATATCCAATTTTTATTTCCCGTTTTCCTGAATTCCATTTTGGTCTTGAATGTAACCTACATAGGTATTCTTTAGTCCACCGTTGCCAAAAGCGTTGTTTTAATTTTTCGATTCACTTCCATCGTGATAAGTGATCTATTTGAGTATCAAGAAGATCTTCGTCGGAAACAGTAGTAGTTGGTTCTCCAACCAAAAAATGAGCTGGTGTCAATACATTTAAGTCAGCTGGATCAGATGAGAGCGGGCAAAGCGGCCTAGAATTTAGACAACTTTCAATTTGGCACAATAGGGTAGCTAATTCCTCAACAGTTAGGGTATGATCTTTCATAATACGGCGCAAATGGTGCTTCGTTGATTTTACACCGGCTGTCCATAATCCTCCGAAATGCGTGGAAAGGGGAATGAAGTGCCAGTTAGTTCCATCATTGTTGAGAGTTTCTGCTAACTCGTTATTAAGAGAACTCTTTGCGCGGTTGTGTAGAGCGCGTAGCTCTTTATTTGCACCAATAAATGTTGTTCCGCAGTCAGAATACAAATCGGTGCATGGCCCTCGTCTTGAAATAAATCGCCTGAAGGCAGCTAAAAAAGCCACGATGGTGAGACTTGATACCAATTCTAGGTGCACTGCCTTTGTGCACATGCATACAAAGAGACATATGTAACCCTTTGAAGTTGTGCTTCGACGAAGGGTTGATTGTTTTATCATTATGGGTCCTGCATAATCAAGTCCGCTGTGTTTGAATGGCCGTGCAAACTGAACACGAACAGATGGCAAATTGCCCATTATCTGTTGTGAAGCCTTGGCCGCATATCTTAAACAGATAACACAGTTACGTTTAACGGCCTTTGCTATATTAATTGAGGAAATTATACAGAAGCGAGACATCACATAAGATTGCATTAACTGAACACCGCCATGTAATGTTTTAAAATGGGCATCTACAACAATAAGTGGTGAAATGGGATCGTGTTTTGTTAATAATATTGGATGCTTCTTATTGAATTCAACATATGCCTTATTAATTCTGCCACCAACACGAATCAAGCCTTCATCATCTATAAATGGTTGAAGCTGCAGAATTTTACTATTATAAGGTAAACATTTTTGTTTTTGAAAACATTTAATTTCTTCATGAATTTAAATTTGTTGACATTGTTTAACTAAAACTAGTTGAGCTCGTTTTAGTTCAAAAGTTGAAAGATATTTGCATTTGTTTAAATTTGAGCCATCAGGATTTAAGTTTAGTACTTCACTGGGTTTATTTCTATTTATTAAATGTTTTAAGTTGTAATACCATCGTAGTATGTAGGCTGTTACTCGTTGTAATTTTGTGAACGTAGAAAATTTTGAAAAGAATTCTGGATAGGATTTTTGATTATTTGATATAACTATTGTGGCTGTAGCAACTCCTATTTCCATCCTCGTCATTGGTGAGGAATTTGTAAATTTTTTCACTGGCCAAGTTTCTGGACTATTTATTAGCCAAGTGGGCCCGTTCCACCAAAGTGTTTATGAACATAAGTCTTGGGGAGGTGAACCCCTTGTTGCACAATCTGCAGGATTGTGTTTTGTAGAGACGTGTTCCCAGTCTATAATGTTTGTAAGTCGTTGTATTTGGGAAACTCGATTTGCCTCATAAACTGGCAATAATGAAGACTGACATTTTATCCAATTCAAAACAGTGCTACTGTCTGACCAATATGTAATTTTATTGATATTTAAACTTAAACTGCGTTTAACTTTGTTTGCTAATTTAGATACTAAAACGGCAGCATTTAATTCGAGCTTTGGAATGGTAAGTATTTTCAAGGGTGCCACTTTGGTTTTGGCCTGTATGAGACTAACATGTACTAGACCATCTTCAGACACAGATCTGATGTAAATTGCCGCTGCAAAAGCTTGTATTGATGCATCACAAAATCCGTGTAGTTCGACAGAGGCAGTAGACAAACACTGAAACCAACGTGGTATAGCAATTTTTTCGATAGATGTTAATGCTGCCCGATAATTTATCCATTCATCGCTTAGTAGCTTAGTTAGTTCATCTGACCAATCAAGTTTTTCGCGCCAGATTTTTTGAAACATTATTTTCGCGATAATAGTAGTAGGAGCCAGCCAACCAAGAGGGTCAAAAAGTCTTGCAGAATCAGACAGTACTGCGCTTTTTGTTATTTTCTCAGTAAAGTTATAATTAATTTTAAAATAAAAGCAATCAGTTTGCGGGTCCCATGATAAACCTAGAGCTTTCACCATTTCACGATTTTTCAGCTCAAAATTGTTTGTTGCTAGGCTATCTTTTGGAATATGTTTTAAAAACGCTAAGGAGTTAGAGTTCCACTTACGTAAATTAAATCCCGCACTGGTTAATAGAGCACAGAGTTGTTGCTGTAAATTTGTTGACTCATGAAAAGTATCTGCTCCGGAGATAACATCGTCAACATATGTGTCACTTTGAAGAACCTTACTAGCAAGCGGGAAGGTTTTTTGTCCGTCAGAAGCAATTTGTTGAATTACTCTTATTGGAAGAAACGGTGCACAGGTGGTGCCATATGTCACGGTTTTAAGTTTATAGATATTAATGTCGTTTGTGTTTTCATCCCTGCACAAAATGCACTGATAATTTTGATGCTCTTCACAAACATTTATCTGCCTAAACATTTTTTCTAAATCAGCAGTAAATGCGATTTTAAATCGTCGCCATCGTGTAATTATATCTGGCAAGTCATTTTGTAAAGGTGGTCCAGGGCTTAACTCTTCATTTATAGATGTTTGCGGTGGTGTTTTACTGCTGCCATCGAACACTACTCTCAGTTTAGTAGTGGTACTATTTACTTTCACGAAAAACACCGTGATGCGGAAAAAATAGCATTCATTTGGAATATCATGTGGATATTTACCTATTTCTTCCATATGGTTTAGTTTTATGTACTCAGCCATAAATTCTTTATATGCTGCTGCAAACTGTTGTCTTGTTGTAAACAAAGATTCTAAATGTTTTAATCTTCTCAATGCACTGTAATCTGTATTGTTGAATTTAGGCAACGGCTTTCCTAAAAGTATATTTTTAAAAGGTAAGTGTACTGTGTACCGACCACTGGTACTTTTTGTGAAGGTTTGCAAAAAATTGTTCTCACACAATTCCTCTTCAATCGATAGTTTTCTTTCATCGCATAGTTCCTCTTGCTCCCAAAACAGTCGTAGTTGCGTTTCAAGGTTACAGACGTTTACGTTTACCTGGGAGAGAGTAGAGCTGTTTGCAAGAGGACCAGATACCAGCCACCCAAACTGACTCTCCTACTATGCGGAATTTTCACGCAATTTTGTAGTAAAATCTCACCATAGACATCACTTCCCAATAAGATATCAATATTTGCTGGTAAATAAAATTGTCGATTTGATAAATAAAATTCGTTTAAATTCGGCAAATCATGTTTATTAATGTTTTCAAGTTTATATGCCATCAATCTTGTTATTACTAGTGCATTTATTCGTAAACAAAAGCTTTTGTTGTAATTAGAGGTCAGCTGTAGATCAACACAAGAATTTACAGACGTTCTGTTATTTGTTCCAATTCCAGTTACAGAGGTATTAACCATTCTCTTTTTATGTAGATTTAAAAGATGTGTCAATTCAAGTGTTATGAAAGAAGCTTGCGATCCTGGATCAATTAAAGCTTTTACCATATGTTCACCTTTGTTATGTTTAACTAAAACATTGGCTGTAGCTAAGAGAACTTGAGGTCGTTTATTAACATCTTGTGAAGTAACATGAGAATATAACTCGTTATATTGTATCGCTCGTTAGATTGGACAGTTTGATGATTATGTTGTAATGATGTGGATTGTATGTTAGCAAAAGGTTGAGTGCGTTGAATTTCTGTAAAGAAAGCACTATGTAAAATAGTGTGGTGCTTTTGTTTACATTGTAGGCTGCGAGCTGTTGAACTACAATGATTTATGCTGTGGCCGCTATGTAAGCAATTTGAACAAATGTTATTTTGTTGTATTAGAGATTTTTTCTCTGCTGTCGATAATGACGATAATTTAAAGCATTTATACAGTGGATGACGACGTTTGCAGCAAGGGCAGAGATTATTATTTATCGCCGTGTTGTTAGTGTGAAAGTTTCTCTTACTAAATTGTTGCACTGTATGTTTACTTACTTTTGGTTTTTCTGGTTTCATCGCAGAATTTGCTTCTTCTACAGATTCTAGTGTGCGAAAGGACATTTCTAAAAATTGCAACATACTTGTCATAGATGGTATTTCATTATCAAAATTGTTAGACTGTTCCCACTCTTTCCTTGTTTGTGTATCCAGTTTTTGGCTTGTTATAAAAATCAATATAGCATCCCAATTGTCAACATCAATGGTTAAAGATTTTAATAAAGCGATTGTTGAACGAGTAGTATCAAGCAAATTTTTAATACTTTTGAATGACCTATCACAATTAGGTAGGTTGAATAGTTTTTTCAGTATTTGTTCAACAATTTTGCGTTTGATGTGGTACCTTTCTTCTAAGGCATTCCATGCTGCTGCGTAATTGTTATCTGATGCGGGATATTGATTTATAATCTCTAGTGGAGACCCTTTGCATGAACTTTTAAGGTAAAAATATTTTTGAATGTTAGAAAGGGAATGATTGCTATGGACTAATGAAATAAACATATCACGATAAGGTATCCATTCAATGTAGTCGCCTGTAAATGATCGTAGCTCAATTTTTGGCAGTATTGCACTTGAAGTAAATGAAGCGTTTTGGAACGTTGTAGATGCGAGGGTACTTGACATATGTGGCTGTGAGATCGTTGGCTCTTGCGCAAGATCTAGAAGTTGTCGAAAAATATGTAATAATAATCCTCGTTTATATATGATACATCACTTTCACGTATAGTGTTTTCATGAACATATTCGCATATTTGATCGTGATTATCTTTAAAGTTTTTATAGGTTAGTTCAACTTCTTCAAGTACCGTTTGTACATAACCTCTTGTGAACTCGTCTTTCGGCTTCGATTCAATTTTACTCAGCAGTTTTTGTAAATGTCGGTTTGTAGCCTTTTGAGCTTCGACAAGAGATAGAAGTGACTCCATTTTGTGAAGTTCTCAACGATAGCAAATTTAATTTAATTTGTTTTGCACTTTCCGATATAACCAATCGTTTGGAATCGTTGGAATTCAATTATCCGCCAATTGCATCAAAATTAAAGGCTGAACTAAATATATCCACGTAGGAGGAGTATAAATTTTGCGCTTTGTTGAAGGATGCGTAATAATTTTTATAAATTTATTATTTTCTATCTAGAGTTGATAAGTTCTTGATAAGATTCAGCAATAAAAAAACTCCTCCTGTGACAGTATTTAATTGATATAAGCTTATTGGAGTTTTGGGATTCTCTCTCTACAGAATCAATTAAAATTTGCGATCTTTTTCGTCTATCAGATGATGCTAATTTGTTTAGTCGAAATGACTAAAGTGTGATTATAAGATCCTGTTGAATTATTGGACTAACCATCAAGATGTCATTCAAAGAAATATTTGAGGAGGTACGACAAAACGCGTCAAAAATAGCGCTTTGAGGGCGTAAAACTGAATGATGGGGAGTTACATAATGAGGAAATTCTGAGCATTTGAAGGCCACGGGTGACATGTGACCCAGTTTGACGTATTAGTGCATAAATCAGAATACATCTGTTTTATATTTGCATCTCTGGAAAGACGCGAGCGAATTACCTAGAAGTTTTGGTGATGATTTAAATGGTAAATATACCTGAACTCTTCCATTATTGTTGAAAGTTGTGTTTTTGACGAAATGCTCTTCACATTGTTTTTCTTCTTTGGTGAAGACAGATGTCGGTAGACTCAATTCTTCAATTTCCCAAAAGGCCTTTAATAATGAATCCAGATCTTGATGTTTTGTCATAACATCAAAACGGTGTAGTTCATTTCCCAGATGGATTTTTCCGTCAAGGAGAAAACCGAAAAAGACTTCTGAGCTAAGAAGCATATATATGAGCTGAGGTAAGTAAAATTGTGGGTCAGCTCGGTACAGGCCACTGGGTGCATTCCAGTCAGGAGCAGTGATTTGCTGTCTTGTGTGTTGAGAAGAAAAAGTTTTCGTTACTGAAAAATTGTTATCCATTCAAAATCAGAAATAAGACTCAAATCTAATAAAGCTTGGAGAGGGTGTAGACTCCCAAAGCAGTTTCTAACAAACACAATGTCAGTAGAAGCAGATTGGTGCGACGACGATGGTTGATACGACGAACTCGAAGGTGTGTTGTGGTGAAGCAAAGTGGGGTTGTTGTGAAGATTTGCCTGTTGAAGATTTGGATTATGTAGTGATGTGTAATGCGTGATTCGACATGTGCGACAACGAGTTTTGGATCGGAAATTGGCAATTAATTCCATAGCCTTTTTTTAGACAATTTATGCACAGCTTTCCACTTTTGACGAAGTCGAAACGCAGAGGTATGGATAGCTTTATGTAACTTGGAAAACTTTCTGTTGAGTGTTCTTTACTTTTGCAATATTCGAAATATGTTCAAAACAACCAATTACAACCCTGGGCACTTGGAATTTTGTTTAGGTTTGTGCTCACGATCAGCAAATGAATCTGCTTCTGTACTACGACTTTCCAACAACTGGCAGCAATGAGCTAAAATTGACGGCAAAGATGTAAAATCATTTTTCTTATACACCTTCTTTGATTCGCTATCAATTTTAGATAAAATAATGTGGATAACTATAGCGTTCATAATATCAAGTTCGGATCCTAGTGAGAGCAAAGAGCTGCGGAGTTGTAGCACTTGTTTAAGTAATCGTTGATAATCTTAATGAGTTTATGTTATAGATAGAAATCAACGTTTTGTTATCGTTACGTTCAACCAAACGCCTTTTGATCATTTGAATCAACTATTTGAAATGACCATCTTCTTCTAATTTGCCTTTCATTTGTGCGATGTTTCGCTTCATTGTTGACCCCTGTTGCTTTAAAGAGGGAAGCATGTTGGGTCCTGATTCATTGTTTATGCTATCACTTTTATCAGTACTAATTTTTTTGTAATAAAAAGAAATTTCAATACTAGAATACCGTTTATGAAATTTTAGTTTAATATATTTAAGATTGATTAAAATTTGGTATAGATCAGTCAAATGAGTCATAATATTTATGTATCCGATGAATCTGCAAGATTTGAAAAAGGTATCAAGATCGATGACTACCTTAATTAGAGAACGGTGGCTGTCAAAAGTGATGACGATAATGTTTTTAGAGATTTAGTTGGATAGCGATAATAATGACTGCGACGATAATTAAGTTGTTGATAACGATTATTCTTAACACTTGTAAACGGGATTTTATGATGAGTTGATAACGATGATGTACATTTTATGTTATCTTGTTAATTTAACCGTCAGACTTTGCCTTTTATTTAAACTAATTTTATATATTCTTTTTATTTAAAAAAAATTATATATTGTTATCAAAAATGACTGCAATTCTCATGCGGCTATAGCTGTCAAAGTCAAATATTAAATGAATTTCTTTCTGCGTCAAAATGTCGGTAGGAATTATTCCAAGCTTACTTGAGAATATTATTTGCCCTATGTCATCAACATTATTTTTTAGAATTGATATGTCGTTGTCAATTCTTTATGCTTGTTCAATGAATATGCTTGTTCATCTTCTAGTGTTTGTATTCTATTCATTGATTCTTCGTTAAAGTTGTTTATGTAATTTGCCAGTCCTCGTTTTGATTTTGGGTGTACTTGTAGGCTATTAATCATTGCTTGCAATGGTATTAAATCTCTGTTAATGGTATCCAAAAGTCATTTGTCCTCAAAGGTTGCAGTTTTTAAAGCATTAATATTTTCGGTAATTGCTGCCGTTAAATTGGTAGAGTGTTGGACTTTGTCGTAATGGATTATTACCTTTAGTTCCCCTGTTCTTATTGGTATATACCCATTGTTATTGGCCAAGTCGTGTATGTCCAATTGTTGTGCCTGCGCTGATAGGATGAAAAACAGTTTCGTTGTCAAGATCTACATTTTTTCCTAAAAAAAAGAATAAAAAATGGTATTTGCTCTTCTCTTTAATATTGTGTTATATTATTTTTGTGAACTATTCTTCCTGACTTTGTTTTGACTGTAGTGTTATAGTTCTCTGCTACTACTTCCTTGTTATACCTGACGGATAGTTTGTTTTCACAAAAATTTCTTCTCCTTGAGCATACTCCTTTGAGGGAGCACGGTTCGCATTGTGGTAGATTAAATCAGCTTGCTGCTTTTGCTCAAGTTTTCTTATTGTTTCATTCCTTTCTTTTTCAAGTAGTACGGGATCACTACTGACGCGTCTGCCAAAAAATACTTCTAATGGTCTTCTCCCCGTGTCAGTATGTATAGAAATATTATATTCTTTAACTGACTGTTCTAAAAGTTCTTGGAACGATCGATGCGCGTGGTCAGCTTGTATGCAGCGCATAATTTCTTGAAGTGTTGAATGGAAACGCTCCACTTGACCGTTTGAGCAACTCGAATATGGCTCTGTTTTCCATCATGAATCTTATTGATTCTGAATTAAATAATTTTTCATTATCCATTACTATTGTTTCGGGTATTAGGGGAAAAAATGTCCCCTAAGGGTTATCTTATGTCTTCCGGTGCCTTTGAACGGATTGATTTTACTACGACGTACTTCGAAAACTTGTCTAGTGCTGTTAACAGTAGTTGCTTTCCCATTAAAAGTATATCTATATGGACTATTTATCCATATATTTGCTCTTGACTATTTGTAGTCAAGAGCCATATATTTATCTTCTGCTACTATCTGCGATAATCTAACCTTGTATTTGCTAAAATGTAAAGGATACAATTTCTGAATCTTCCCAATAATATCTATTTCAGTTCGTATGAAATTTATTACAGATGGGTTAAGGTAACGTTTTAGGATGTCTATCAATGTTTTTTCTGTATAATAGGGCTCAATAACTATATGGCGGTGATATGTAGGGAATACTATTTTAAATAGGTATTCCGAGATGACATTAATATTCAGGAATAACTGATTCTTAAAGACATTGATAGGTGTTTCGACGCTAGTTATTAACCCGTGAGAGGAACTGTCATCAGAGTCAGTAGCAATTGACAAAGAATTTAATAGTGATTCGTGCGGTAGTATTCTGGATAGGGGATCAGCCACAACATTACATTACAACCCTGGTTTCTAGTGTAATTCATAGTTGTACTCTTCCAGTACTCTTCCTTTCCATTTTGGAATTATTATTTTTGTTGCTGAGGGCATACATATGTCAATGGTTGATGATCCGTATAGATTTTTATTTTTCGTGATCCATACAAGTAATTCCTAAAAGCATTTAGGGCTCATATGACAGCTAACATTTCTTTTTCGTTAACAGCATAATGCTCTTCGGCTTTGTTTAGTGTTCTGGAAATAAATGCGATTGGAAATATAATAAAATATTCCCAGACTCTACATAAATAGTTTTGAATTCAATTATCACGTAATTGTCTTCACTGAAACTTGGCTTAACAAAAATACACGCAACATTGAAATTTCAAGCTATAAAAATAGCAGTTATAGACTAGATAGAAATGGTGGTGTTTTGATAGCAGTTCATCTATGAAAAGAGACTTAAACGTTCCCAAAGGAATCGAATATGTTTATACACATATAAAAGTAAAACACTAAGTTTTTTACTAACTCAGTCAAAATAAAAACGAAATTATTTATTATGAACATATAATATTAAAGGAATGTTTTACACTATTAGCTGTGCGAGGCTATTCAATACCAATTTGGGCGATTTCATCTTGTCAATTTTCATCTGATTCTTTTTCATTCGCTTCATTTAAAGCTATTGGATGAGCTGTTATATAAAATATTTGATTTTTACTTTTTCCAGGTCAATGGAGCTTGTAGAATTACTGGACTTAGCACTCACAAATGAACTTACGGGTACTACATCAACACGTACAGAAATAATTGTCATACCCATATACATACCCCCATCACTTAACACTAGTTTGGTTTTTTAGTTCAACAAAAAGAACACTAAGTGAAGAAGTTTACCGTCTTAAAAAATTTGTTTAAGCATTAAGAAATAAAAAATAATATTCAATTAACTAACTGCAAGTTTGGCCCTTTTTAACAAACAAAAAATTGGAAATGGAAATTTGTTAAGGGAAATAAAAACTCGAAAACATGTACAATAATTGTGCGTACTGTTGATGGTGAATATTATGAACTATCTCGAACATAAGATATAACAGCAGCAACAACACGAATGATAACGGCAACATGGAACATCAGAGGAACTTTACTATGCCTAAAAATTTTTCATCCCTTTGGTGGCCAACGAGATGGACTGGGCATATACATACATAAGAAGCATTGAGAACGTAATTCCCAAAATCGCTAAGATGCTGCTGGTCGATCGGGCCATCTTTTTTAACTCAGTTTTCAGTCGCATTTTCAATATACCCAAAATAATTTCCACAAATAGTTTTCAAAGGCGTTTCTAAAATTATCGAAATAATATTCTAAATCGTAACGAATGGGGAACAAGATTCCAACTAGTTTGGATTGAAAATATTTGGTGTACCAGTTCCGATGGAGGTAAAAAATGTTCACTCCTTTGCCTCCTTTCACCATGATGAAAGAGATAAAAATAATTATAGATTTTTGATTGCTACAGACAACTTAAAAAATTAAATGCTTTAATAAATCTTTTTGAATGCTTAGATAAGTCAATAAAAAAATTAATTCTGATTTAAAGTTTGTATGTATTAAGGGAGATGGAATTAACAATTTGCAAACTAGTAATCAGAATTTTGTGAGTTGTATCACCGGTAATTTACAAGCTTAGAAAAATTACTAAAACTCTACAACAATATTTTTTATAAAGAAGGGGATAAACTATTTCTCATTGATGTTGTAAGCCATGAAACTAATACGGTCCACGAAAACCCAATATATTGTAAAACTTATCGTTAGCCCCAGTCCATAGAGAGGGCGTCGATAGACAAATCGAAGAAATGTTGTATCAAAATACTATATCCCATAGTCAGTTGCTGTACTCAGGCCGAAACTAGGTTGTACCTATAACCAACGGCGTATCGTTATGGTTTACCGAAAACTAAATGATATAATTATTAATGATAAATATCCGATTCCAATTATGGACGATATTTTCGACAAATGGGGTAGATTTTATTGAAGGGTTCCACTAAATCGAAACAGAGCCTTCTAATAGAAGGAAGACAGCATTTTCCATTTAAAACGCGCATTAAGAATTTTTTAATGATCCATTTGGCCTTAAAAATGCCTCCGCAACCTTCCAAGAATTGGTGAGTACAATCTTGGGAGATCTTATAGGAAATGATTGCTTAGTTTACTTAAACGACGCCATTATCTTCAGTACTCCCCTACAAGAGCACATCAGCTCAATCTACAGGTAAAACTTTACAAAAACGAATTCTTAAAGAGGGAAACAACCTTTTTGGAACATGTTATCACACCTGATGGCATAAATCCAACCCCGACAAGGTTAGAGCCATCCTGGAATACGCAACTCTTTAAACCGAAAAGAAACTTAAACAATTCCTGAGATTGTGTTTCCCCAGGCTATGAGAAGCAGTTTACTTTAACAACAGATTCTTGCACCACCACCCTTGGTGCTGTCCTTAGTCAGAACGGCCACCCAATCTGTTTTGTGACCAAATCCCTAAACGAGAATGAAATTAATTATTCTGCCACACAAAAAGCGTTGTTGGCTATTGTTTGGGCGATCATCAACAATGGATACGAAATCTTAAGGAGCTAATTCAAAAACTTCAGGTATGGAAAATTAAATTTAATAAGTTCGATTTTAAAATAAAACCCATTCATGGAAAGGAAAACTACGTGGCGGATGCAATCTCCAACATAAAAAAAAAAAAATTTAACATCAATGAGGAGATAGAAAAAAAGCAATGAATTTTATGATGAAATAATCGGAGCACAGTAAAATGTTTTCTGTAGCCGCAACTATTTACTCGGCTGATGAACATAATTCCTCATATATACCTACAGCGGAAAAATATTGAATATATTTAAAAATTAAATTAAAATTGTTAGAGGAAATCTGAATAGAGCTTCAAAGGAAAAGATATTTTCCAGCAGTGTTATCACAGTTATTTACAAGGATCTGAATATCGAATCGGTGAAAAACATATTCAAAGCTCATTTACTATATAAAAGTGTAACTTTGTATATATCAAATGAAAATGGTTTTGGCGAATGCCAAAGAGTTTATGCCCAATTTATTTTAAACAAGAGAAACAATGTCCTAAGATCAATCAGGCTTTTAGAAACCTTAAGCAACTACCCTGATTTTAAAATGCATTAAGGTATAGAAAAAATACTAAAGGTATTTAAATCAAAATATTATTTCTCAAACTGTCTAAAGAAAATAAACTGCATAGTAAACGAGTACGAAATGTCTAATCAATGTAAAGCGACTTATTATAAATTGCTATTTAAGAATATAGCTTTCGGCAATGAGAAAGGAATATTATCTGACTTGTATCTTTATTCAAAATTTGCTCCAGCCACGCCATTGATATTATTGAATTGCATCGAAACCAAAACTTCTCTTTAGAGAGTGTTTAATGCCATGGGACCCCCAAAGGTTTTAAAGATAGACCAAGATCAGGGAATAAATAACATTAATATCAAAAATTCGTGGGAGGAATTGAATATTAAACGAGAAGTTACTACAGCAAAAACTGGAATAGAAAATATTACGTTTTTTACCTAAATTTAATTTTTAAGAGCAAACTATAGCAAAATTATCAATAATATCAGGATTGAATACAACAACAAAATTTTGGATCATAATTTCTGCAATATTTATAATAGAAATAAACTCATTAAATCAATAAATTAATTAAAAAACTACTTTCTGATCTTTTCTTTGACACTGTAAAGCTGTATTTGCAATATGTTCAGGCTTCGTCCAAAACTATTAAAATTGTACCGATACCGGACAAAAATAACGAATTTGATGACAGCATTATATTAGGAAAAATAATATGATATTTTTGAATTAAAATAATAAAATTAGTCTATTCAATAAATGTTTTAGAAACATAGATATATAACAATAAGGCCGAGTGTCAATTTAAAAGGAATGTTGAATCTCTTATAGAATTAGCTCAACCAAATGTCAATGTAATAAAATAATTATAGGTAACGCAAGTAAGGCAAAATTGTAATGAACTTAATATAAAAATTAAATCAAATAATATAATAAATATATACACCTTTAAAATTATTGATTTCGAAGTTGAAGAACAAGAGATTATTTATTTAGTCTTGAGGATATTAAAATATTGTTGAGGTTAATTATTGATTTATTTATTAAAAATGAAAAAGGTAAGAAAAGGTATAAGATAGAAAAAAGAGGAGAGGAGTGAGATACACCAATCCGAACTCAACAGTCCATGATTTTACAATATAAATAAAAATTGTATCAGACTCAAGCAAAATCAACTTAAGTAAAATAAACACAAACTTATTTGAAAACAAAATTTTTAAATAACTATAGGATATGTAATATTTGAAAAATAAGGAACCAAGTAACAAGCACTCCAAATTTAAATACTTGTTTACTTACGTTTTTATATACACATATGGATAGGAAAATAGGTACGAAGTAATTATTGCAATGTTTTTACATAAATCCTTTGCTTATTTTGAAGTTCATTTAACAAAATACAAATATTTTGTGCAAAAAATATTAACATCAAAGTAAAAATAATACTAAGTTATGTTAAAAGAACTTAAATTATAAAATGTTTGTTTGGACAAGGGCCTACTTCATTGTTTGTAAAACAAACTTCAATTAATATAGTAAGTTTTGTTTGTTAGATATTTTTTATTGCCCTGTATAACCACCATTATATTTTAGGTCAGCTTCAAGCTTGTTGAATATTTTCTTATAACTGTGTTTTTTAGAAATGAACGTATTAGACTGTGACATCAGTTGCAGAATTACAAACATCAGTAGTAAGATCACAATCTTCAAAATTTAGATACGAAAGTTTGTTTTAAAGGGAGTTCAGAATTTTGAAATTTTTTTTGATTTCTCCATGAACCTTCGATTATAGAGCGATATTTCAAAAATGATCTCTTAAACACCTATGAGGTGACATTTTTGCAACCGATTCCATGTTGGCATTTTCCAGAGTTGTGAGTACTAACTTCAAATCGTGTATATTCTTATTATATTAAAATGTTCTTCCTCCTTTTTCGCTATATGTGACCCTGCATGGGGAAAACCCCCTATTGTGTGAATTTCATGAATCAAAAACATCGAAAAGTACTGTAAAAATGCAATTATATAAAGCAGTAAAAATCCACAACGGTGAAATGAGAATGCGCACAGTATGAAAATACAAAACAGAACTTAATTGCGTGTTAATCAAAAACTTGTTTTGACACACTAAGTTGGTTATGCAGGATCATATATGCTGACGAAGAATGTCATCTAAGGTGCTCTGAAATGTTGGCCGGTGAATAAGAGACATTCGGAGATGGACTGACTATGCCCTTTTTTTCTCATCCGACTCATGGAGAGCTATTTTATGAAGCCCATTTAAGTTACGGTTTCGAATAAATAGGTTATCAGTGGTCCCTCAGATCCAAGATCTGGTTTGGACAATTTCTAACTTTGGTAGTTTTATTTGTTGTTCTTTGGTAGTTTTACTTGTTGCTCTTGTGTCAAATCATGTAGGTTTAACTTTACTCCATTTATATATTTCACACAATTTTTTGTTTCAAAAGGATTTTTATTCGCGAATAATTTACTGTCGTAAAGCTTTATGGGTATGAATAGTAGCCCTCAACTCCTTTAGAGCTCCAATGCCCATGAAATGTAGATATTGTAGGTGAGTTACTTTGCTTGTTTTTACTATTCTAATCTAAGTTTTTATTTTTCTACGTAGTGTTATGCTCCTATTTTTAGACTCCCCAAGGATTTTAATTAAATATTTCACTAAATACACCGTCTATCTTTAAAATTTTTTTCTTTCACCTATTGTAAATTTTTTTAGCTTCATTGGTCATTCTAGATTATATTATAAATCACTAAACTCATTTATATATGTAATTATTATAATGGGATTTAATGAAATGTATTTTTATAGTTACTTTTACATTAGGATTTACTTTTCCTTTGTTTTTTTGCAATCTTTATCTTTTAATTCCTTTCAAAAATGTTTACTTTCCTTTTCTAAATAATTATTGTTCTAAATTTTTTCTTTTAGTAAAATAATTTCTTTTTTTTTAACATATTTTTATTTTCTTATACGACTTTTTGGGTTTTCTGCCAATAGCCTTGATGCAAAAGAATTTGTGTTGTCCTTATGGTGGGCACGTTGGCACTTTCAGAACAAAGTCCTATGATGTTGCCATAAAGAATAATGTAACCCAACATACACGCATTATGTTGGACATAAATTGCCTGAGCAGTACAATCGTTTCCACATGTAAAAAATCCAAGATTTGCCCCACATTTTACCGAAATATCTGGCCAGAAGGCACAATGTTTTTTTAGAAACAACATCTGTGCTTCCTTAAAGAAGTACAGCTTGCTTTGGTCAAAATATTTTGTATTGCTTGGGTACATTTAGCTTGTCCCATTGGGCAGTTTTGAATTGTGGATGTATCGGGAACAATATCTTTTCAGAGCGATATTAAATCAATTGTGACATTTTGCTAATCGAAAAAGATGCTTAATTTTATTTCAAAATTTGCTATTTCAGCCAGCAAATTTATTTAATGCAATTTTGTCTCAGTATGTTTGATTAAATCGGCACAATTTACTGCGTGCACTGCATCTGTATTTGAATTCATCTTTTAATTAACCAATTTGAAGAACGAAGTGTTTTTTGATTTTTTTCTTGTCGCCAAAAATACTTCTATCTGAGGAATTGGAGGACGACGTATTTTTAAAGTGAATTATACTCGTTACTTATCGTTACTTAAAACACAACTACTCAAAGAAGCACATCTCAAACAGCAATGCAGTTCATATACTCGTATAATCAAAATTTGCAAGCACTTGCTTAGTATGTCATAATGCCTTCAGGTTAAAATTATTTCATGTGGTGTGGCCGTACCATCAGAAAGATCATTGCATGTACTGCAAGAAAATTAGTTTGTTTGATGGATTGTAAGCTAGTTAAAATGAAATTTTATTTTATAATTGATACTTTAAAGAATCCGTACATTTTTTATTGCGGTAAAGATTCATATTATGGAAATATGTTTAATACCTATTAAAGACTATAAATATAATATATAATTTTTGTAAATTTTTATCAAAAACCGTATTTTTTGGCTTTTAATAATGGCAAAATATTTTTATTAGGAGAACTTTTTATATTCATCTATATTGGGAGCATTATCTGACAAACTTAGCATTTCTAAACATAAGTTATTTTTTCCAAATGCTTTCGCGATCTAACATGTTTTCGTGATGAAGAAGGCAATATGTTGAAGGCATATTCATGCTCTTTAATGCGTGAGATCTTGCAAGTGTTTGGGTATCTAAATTTTTTGTAGTCTTTATTGCTGGACTCCTGTAGTGCGATTCTCTATCTATTTTAACGCCAATAAAAGTCGTTAAAAAAGTTAACTCTAACATTATCGTTTTTTGCTGTTCTGCACGCATTTTAACACTATTCGTTATCGTTTAAAATAAGCTGGTTTTTTTTTTTAACACAATGATTGTCGCCATTTATATTTGACGTGTTTATTTAAAATATATTGAGTTTAATAATTTTTTAAATGGCTTTTGAGTATTTGGGATACGACTTATCACGGGAACAGACTACTTTTAACGCTTCAGCAGTTGATCGGCGCATTCTCCGTGATGTCGATAACCCGTTTCATTTAAATCAAAAGAATTTTAAAAATTATACTAATTAACTCCGGAATTGGTGGAAGAGATAGCTTTTCAACCAGATGGACAGTTAAAAGGTTCCAGAGTAACAGCACTATCGACCGAAAAACAGGTAAGCTACATACATACATTTATCTTTATAACGCATTAATAAACTTGTTATTTTATAAGGTGCCTTCGCGCAAAGTTATAACTTTTAAATCTTTTGTATAAAACCATATTTATGTTCAATAAAAGAATGAAAATTATTTATTAATACAATTCAATGTTTATTTTTATTATAAAACAAACCAAAAATATAACTAAACTTTATTCCCACAGTCACCATTTTCTCTAAATCTTACCTACAATCTATTTATTGCATACGCTAAGGTGCCGACTGCATTAGCAGTTGCTGAAAAGCTATCCGCCATACCTTTGAACGCCATCATTATCATTTTGCTAGATTGTACAGTTGCAGCAGTGCATTCTCCTAACATCTGCATTTCAAATAGAAAAAATAAAAAAACAAGTAAGAACGTTTTTTAAACAAAACAACTCACTATTCGCATATGGCTATTGCACATACGGATCCGGCAAAAAAATGTCTTCATTAGGGGGACTAACAGTATTAATGATGTCTAGGTGTAATTTTTGTTACATCCAGTGTCAACTAAAATTTTAAGAGTTTGCCTATAATATGTCTTTGCCCCGAAAAAATGCAAAGAAGAATATATTCTAAGGTAAGGTAAGAAGAATATATTCTAAGGTCTTTAGTGTTGAAATCATTTTGATTATAATTTTCTATGCGTAGCGTTAAATTATTTTCAGACTTACATATATGATGCCACTTGTTGATTATAATTAAATTTTCTCGTCCACATCATTATTATCTGTGTCAATGCTGTAATTTCTTTGGATTTCTTGTTTTTCGAGAACAGATGATTGCAGAGGTAGTTTTCCCATGATTTTGTCAATGGGTTTTGGGTCAGTTTCTGTAATTACTATTTTTATATTTAATGAACTGCCCAATTTCCATAGGGATGAGCCTTGGTGCGCTTTGTTTTAGTGAAGTTGTTTGAGAAGTATTGCGGTGTTTTTCTTGGTAATTTTGAAATGGAGCTGAATTATGGTAATGTTTATTATCAGGATACATTTACTGTAAATAGCAATTTAATTATGGGTTGGATAATGTGTTAGATTTTGGAATGTTCCCAAAGGAAGCGAATTTGTTTGTGCAGGTGTAAACGTAAAACAAAAAATAGTTTTATTACTTGTGCTTTTTCCAAGTCAATTCATTATAATTAGCTTTTATATACAGTAAAATTCGTCATTTAGCGTGCTTCTTCGTCGAAACGAAACATCGAATACGATCCAAACTCTTTTTATAAATTCGTTAATTAAAAATCTAAATCAGCTGGTTACCCCAAGTTTATGAAATACCAAGATTGTGAATACAGCGACAGCTTAAAAATATAGTCGGTATATTAGTAACTCTTATCCTTACCGTATCATTTATAGCAAAACAGTTATAAATCAAGTATAGCAAACTACAGAGGTATAGCTAAACTTATTGCAATCCCAAAACTCTTTGAAAAATGCATCACGGACAATATTAGTAATCAAATATCATCTTCCTTATACCCTTATTCAGAAAAAGTTCCCCCACAACCAGTTAACCATTTTTTGCCTTTACTGAAACTTCGTCTTATGGAATGTGGAATAAGATGGACAGGTCGGAAAGATCGTGTTATTTTCGACAATGTCACCTCTAACAATGTTATCAGGAGTTCCTCAAGGGAGCCACTTTGGTTCGGTGATCTTTTCCAGTTTTATAAAGTATGCGGATGATGTAATCATTTTTCTAAGCAATAATAATAACACCGAGAGCAATTACATACAACATGATCTAGAAATATAGAAATCTTAAATCTAATTACAGATGGACAATATTTATACAGGTAGAATCTTATAGCTAATTGCAAGGCACAGACGTATGGACAATATCTGTATAATTACGGTACAGGTAGAAGTCTTAAAACGCACGAAATCAGAGTGAATTTATACTGAATTTAGGTATTTCGATATGGCAACACAGTCGACAATCAGTCAGCTGTTGGCAAATTTCTTATGACTGTAAAATTAAAATGGATTCAAATTCAGCAAAGGTAAGTTATTTTAATTGTTTTTAGCGATAAAAAAAATAAATTTTACAATCGAAACGCATTTTTTCCATTTAAAGATTTCCAGGGGAAAGAAGCGAAGTGTGTCGTGCGATAGGGTGCAAATGTTCTGCTAGAGCTGTGGGCGGAACGTGCCACCGATTTGCGGCGAACAAAAAGTAATGGGTACATTTACAAAGAGATTTCATTGCAAATGAACAACAAATTTAGTCAGGAAGAAGTGCCCGTCAAAATAAGAAATTTCACGCAAAAATACAGGTATTTCTTTTATCTCATGGTTTTCTTGACACAAAATACCTATTGAAACTTGTAAAGAGGAGAAGAAGGAAATAGGACCTTCTGGTGGGAGTCCATCGAACTGCAAGTTGTACAATGCTGTGCACAGGATAATTGGAAGCAATGCGGCCAATAGCGCTGAAATTTGTAAGAATTAACATTTTATATACATATTTATTTGACAATAATTTAATTTTAACAACAATTTAATTTTTTAATTAGGTAAATACACCAGATACAAGTTGCCAGCCATCGCCGGAGCCTCAGTCATTAACATACCCGGAGCCACAGCCATTACCTTCGCCGGAGTCACATCCATTGCGAAAGTTTTCTTTAAATCTGTTATCGTCCATCGTCAGCACGTCACACTCCCAAAAAGTGTTGTTGCGGTCCTTTAATAAATCCCATATATGAATTATATCCTTTATGAAAAGATACATATGCATATTAAACCTAAAAATTTCCACAATTGCCTTTCCCTTATATCAGAGTATCCTATTGCGATCCCAACTTATAGCAACACGTTCAGATTTATGGTTGCTAGTGCATGTACAATATTTACATTATGGAGCAGTTTCAGCAGAAGTAATTTTAGCTTTCTTTCAAGTAAACAGTGATTTTTCACCAACAGCATAGCTGCTAGTCGTATTTTCTGCCTTCTGTCCATTTGATCTCGATCTAAATGCAAAAAAAAAATTGTATACAAACAAACAGATGCTTGATAAATGCAAAAACTGTCGTCTGTCAGGGTAAAATTTTAATTCATATTAGTAAGCTTTTAATGCAAATTAACGCTGTCGTCTGTGTACGCTATTAGGCATACAGCTAATTCTCTGAACTCAATTACTTAAGGGATGTTTTGTTTCCTTAGAATTTTCATAATGAAATGCGTCTTATTTCCTATCAACTAAATACACAATTTCATGTTCAAAGAATATTGAACATTCTGGCGGCCGCAACCACCGAGCTATCCACAACTCCGTTAGATACGTTTTGACTACTTCCAGATCTGGCCTTTGTTTCACTACGCAAAGGTAATGGAGTAGAGAATTTAACCGTTACAAATTTCGTTACATTTACAATATTTTCTGTTAATTACTAATCCAAAGCTAAGTGCAACGTTACCAACAACCTTTAATAAACATCCGATCCATATTATCACTGAGAATAATGAACTTCAAAGAAAAATACTTATGGAAAAATTATTCATATGCTCGCAATGAATATTTTTTTTATACATACTTATGTATGTTTTGATTAATTTTAATAATAACAATTAAATATAATGATATCTGTCTGTATGTGGTGTGAAAATGGTGGCCTTTTAAGCTGATACAGGATCTAGCTTCCATGATGATGCTTGGATTGCTAACCTTACTACTGACCCTAATTTTTGTGACACGGTTATGGATAGACCTTCGTATATTTCAGTACAGCCAGATTATAATTCTAATATACATTTTATGGGCAAAGTTAGCCATCTTCGATTATCATAAGTTTTATGACCTTTACAAATAACTGAAGGATGAAAAGGAACTAAATAAAATGAATTGTATCTTAGTAATTCTAAGAATAATTTTTGTGTAATTAAAATGTGTATTTATGCATTAATATCTGACCCAATTTGTGTAAGTTTCTTAACTGCAGTTGTTACTAATGCATGCAGTTGTTGTTGTTACTATATGTTGTTGGTTGGTTGTTGGATGACTATCGGTAACTCCCCCTTAGAGTAGAGTGAGGCCACAAAGAATCTGGTGGGGGCACGAACGTAGCTGCCGATAAAACTCCTAGTTGCTATATATTAAATTTTCTTCTTTAAGCACATTGATGTACTGTAGATAATAAAAGTGACTATGGGAATTGACCCGTACGTAGCATATTGGTTATTGTTATATTGTTAAGTGAAGGCATCGCTTTATTATCGTTGAATTGGTATGACCTCACTAATGTTAACCCGTTCGTATGTTAACCCGTTGATGGTTAATGTACAATTTTCATAAAATAATAGTTTTGTATTGGTTATATTTAGTGGTTTCCCACAATCGGTTTCGACCAAAGTGGGTGGTATGTTTATGAATAGCATAAAATTGTTTTCAGGTTGGTATATTGTCTCCAATTTTCCTACATATTTTAAGTTGCATTTCGGCCGTTCGTTACGGATGAGTTTACCCGAATCTGATGATTGCCAGTTCGCTTCTTATTAGATTCTTACAAATATATGTATGTATTTTTTATTTGAAAACAGTTTTCATTAGAATAGTTAATTGATTTATCGTTATAAACTTTATAGCTATAGATAATGATTTGTGGAGTTTCGTTTATAGGCAAGAGTATGATAAAGATAATCTTTTATTTTTTTATTATTGGAATATTTATATTAAGTACAATGTTTGAGTTTTTATAGTATACTTGGAGCTCTAAAATCTCATAAATTTGTTCTAATGAGTTATAAACTTTTTTAATTTCACTGTAGCTTAGTATATACATATCTTGTTATTACATTTATTTTAGCCAATACAATACTTTCAGCTATATTGTTGATTTGATTACTTAACAAGTCAATATTAAAATTAATTCTGTTAAGATACTAATCTTAGAGATAATTAAGTCGTCTCTGTATATTTTATTAGACAATTGTTTGTATGTATTTTTTAAAGATTTTGTGATAATATCATTCATATGTGTGGTGACACTACTAAATCACTCCGTTCTTAAAATAATTTTTTTAATTATTTTTATTTTCCATTAATTTTTTAAGTTGTAATTTTATATTTTTAGCATCATTATTATTCATATTACCAGTAATACATTTGATAATTTATCAAATAGACCTCTTTTCTCCCTTTTAAAAGGTACTAAATTGTTTATTTTGTCGATTAATTTTAATAGTTTAAATTTCGTAATTTTTAGCGAATCTTCAATAGAAGTATCTTGTTCAAATATATTTAATGTTTTGCTAATACCATCGCAAAGAGTTCACACCCATATAATAAAGCAGGATTTAAAATATGTTTCAGCGAGAAGTATTCGAATGTTAAAAGGAGTGCAATGATGGCTTTCCCAAAGATTTCTTAACATAGAAACTACACGACCGCAGGCAAAATTAATATGGTTTGACCGAGTCAGAGTGCTGTTGAAATAAAATATACAATAAAGATTTTAAGCAACAGTTACAGTCTTAAAGGGCTTATTTCTTAAGATTAATGTGGGGTTATAATTAAGTTTCAGTAGTTTCTTTTTAATAATCAAACATTTAGATTTGATAGCGTTTAACTACAGGCCATTAGTGGTAGCCCATTCGAAAAAAATGTAAGCCTTCATTTAAAATTCTCACACATCGTTCAACTGATTCAATTTTACAACTTATATAAAGCTGCACGTCGTCCGCGTACATTCTAGCTTTGCAATGTTTGAGTTTGCTTCGTAAATCATTGACGTATAGTGAAAACAGTAGAGGGCCCATGATTGAGCACTGTGGAACACTTTTGCTAAGTGGCAAATGGGTCGATGTAGAGGAACCTGATTCAACAAATTGTTGTCTGGCCGTCAGATAAAAAAATTAGTTCACAAGAACTGGATGAAAACTTAAGAAAAGATTTCAAGTTACTACAAAGTATGTTGTGGTCAACAGTTTTCAATGCCTTCGAGTGATCAAGGAGTACTAAGAATGTAACATTGCCACAATCAACTTGTTGCCTAATGTCCTCTGAAATATTCACTAGAGACGTTACGCAACTGTATTTTTTACGAAAACCAGATTAGCAGCTGGTAAGAATATTGTTTTTCTCAAGGTACATAACTAGTCACTTGATTATGAACTAATTTTTCAAAAACTTTCGAAAGGAACGATAGGATTGCTATCGGCCTGTATTCAGTATTTAACTTCTTTACTGGGGTGATTCTTGCAATTTTCCATACTTTAGTTTGTAGTGAGAATTTTGTTGAAAATGAACGTTATAATGGGGGCAGGCTTAGGTATGAAAATCTTAAGAAACTTTGGATCGATTTCGTCAATTATTATTGCATTAGACACTATTTACAACATATCGTAATAAAACGTAATATAATCTATATTATTAAAATCTCGATAAGTAATAACCGGAGGAAATACATGCAAGTGAAAGTTGTACGTGATGAAAATGAGGTCATCCCGAGAAAAACAAGGGGCTGCTAGGTGATCATAAATCAATATCTTGGACAGATCACTTTCAAAAAAGAGATCGAGAAGTGTTATACTAGTTGAAGTAAAATGCATAGCATTAGTTACGTTTGGTGAAGCAAGTCCAAGAGGATGTAGATTATCAATCAGGTAAGAATCAGCTCAGATATTCGAATTAAAATCACCTGTAACTACGACATATTCATATGCAAAAGCCAAAGTCTGAAGAGTATCTACAAATTGTTCAACACAAATACGATTGTTTGATCCGTAAATACAGCCTAATAATAACTTTCTACCCTCGCAAATTATCTCAAGCAGTAAATACTCGATTACATTTATATTAGAATCATCGTTGGACTTGCTTTCTATCCTAACCGCCATGCCTTTTCTTTTATATTGCCATATTGTTATACCCTGACAAGGAGACCAATAATTCCATAAACTCAGGTTTGAACCAAGTTTTGAGATACAAAAATTATATCAATGCCGGAATTTTCAAAAAGAAAACGAAATTCGTTGATTTTATTTCTCAAGTTTTGAGCATTGATATGGCAGATTTTTATACCGCTTCTTTGATTAGACAGGATTTTTATCAAATTCGCTAGTACAACTCTAGATCGAACTCTGTTGTTAGATAAGCTGATTTGACTTAGAATAATATAAGCAGAAGTAATGCACGAATTATTAAAAATACAGAAGTAAGTTAAGCTGATGCCAAGAAAAGTCTATGATAGTTAGTAGTTGCGTATGATTAATGTGGTATATGTCTATGTGTATAGTTTCAAGTGGCTTACTAGGTGTTCCAGGAATCTGGTAAATAATATTTTGTGGATGTCTATCCTATTTTAGAGTTTGGCAAATTTTGCGATAATTTATTAATTGTTACTCGAGTGCCGGCTTCAAATCCTTGAATCATATTTTAAGCAAATTAGCCATATATTCTTCTTCTTTTGGCGCTACAGTCCATGGTGAACCTAGGCCTCAACCAACAAAGTTTTCCAGCTGGCACGGTCTTTAGCCAGCGTCCTCCAATTTTACACACCAAGTTGGTTGAATCACTGTTTTGTTCGCCGTTAAACTGTCTGCAGAAGGGATCTTTCCAGATTCTCAGCATCGATTGCGACTCTACTACGATTTGTCCCTCTTCGTCACGACAGGCTTCTGTCCGAAGCTTATATCCATTGGATAGTTGTTTTACTCGTTCGTAAAACTTTCGGATATTATTCCTGCCGTAACACCTCTCCAGTTCCTCGATCGCGCGAGTTAACTTAGAGACTAAATGCACTTATAAAAAAAACACAACTTCTTTCTTTCACTTCCAAATCAATAATAATTTTATTCATTCTTTTTCTTTAAAATGAAACTTATTTCCTAAATACAAAAGTGCTTACACAATTTAAGGTTCAATAATTTCTTGTGAATATTTAGTGTATGCTGATGCAGCTATTTAATCTAGGTGGCTTTGCTGGTGAGTCCGTTGTTGTTGTTGTGGTTGCGGTTGTTTCTGTAACTCCTCCCCCCTTAGAGTGGAGCGATGGCCAAAAGTATTGATGGTCAGGAGCGACTGTATTTATGGTAGGGAATTCTTTTACGACATATTTTGTTTTTTTGTTGGTTATTAGAATCATAATTGTTACACTAATGACTGTAGTTATGAGACCATAGTTTATGTATCTATGTAGTTCCGTATTGTTCGATAAGGATTCAATGGCTAGTTTATTTTTTAAGTGGTACTCTTTAAGTTTGGGTATGCTCAAGCTTTCTATTGTAGATAAAGGTTTTATGTTTACTTCTGTCGGTGGGTTTAGAATAAAATCGTCCCAATGTATGTTTGGATTATCTTTGTAGGTAATTTCATTGATGATAAGGTTACAGTTTCGAAAATGTATTGATAGGTTTCCCTCAATAATATACTCTTTCGGGTCGCATGACGGTTTTATTTGCGTTGGTGGTAAATTGGTTGTTAATACAAGTCCTTGTTCGAGTTGTAAGACTTTAGTTATCTGCCCGATATCGTTGAGTTTACATTTGGCTTCTAAGTTTCGTATGATTTTCCCAAAGCATGAAGACGTTCTATTGTTTCTTGTTTTAAGCTCTCTTTGCAGTAATACAGGTTTTCAATCTTTTTGCATATCTCATCGAAATATTGAATTTTATCATTATTATATATTATATAGGGTTTCATTATTATTTCTTTTGTTTTGTTAATGGGTATGGGGATTGTGTGGGAAATTGTGTATTGATTTGATTGATTGATCTCCCAGATTATTTTCGATGTCTTTTAGCTCATCCGTATTTAAGATCATTTTTGGTACGATCCCAAGTTTGGATAGGGTCATTGCTTCGGAAATACTTGAAATGTGATTTGCTAATAAATCGATATGATAATTAATTTGATTAAGGTATTGAATATCATTAATAAGCCTAGAATTTGACAAAATACTGTTTTGTGAATATTGTAATGACCGTACTATAATATCTTGCTCACTATTTATATAATTGGTAATATTTTCCATTCTTTCAATAATTTTAGTGTTAAGTATACTTTGGTTATTTGTGTCGATCTGTTGCTTCGATGTCAAGTTCAATACTAAATCATTAATACGAGAAGCATCATTGCTATCCATGTTTCCTGTAATGAATTTTACTGCTGATCCTATACCATTAAATAATCCTCTCTTGTTGCGGTATTTGGGCGTTATTGAATTTAATTTGTTTTTGAGGTCCGTTAATTTGTGTTTCGTTGTTCCCAGAGAACATTTGTTATAATATGAGGGTGTGAAATGTTTTAGTGGCTCGTCAATCTTCATGATGTTATTATAATATGGTTCGAGTTTTATAATATGTATGACGTTAGTGTAATCTGTTATTGTTTTGGCTGTTCCTAGTTTAATTCGTAATAAACCATGAGTATCAGTCAGATTCTGTATTTTCAGTGTTTGTGAGTGCACAGTGGCTATTAATCTGAAATGGCATACATATGTAGAATTTAAATTTTTTTTTTTCAATATTTTCTTTTCTTAATCTTTGATTTGTGTAATTTTTTGTTTTGTATAGTTAGTAATGTTACCTTGTTGTTTTTCTGTACTTTGTGCCTAGAAAATCTTGGTGTTAATTTATTTCGTCTACATTCTTTTCTGTAAATATAGTCATTTTCTTCATAATTTAATGGGTCTTGTCTATTCGTATTTAGTTTTTCTATGCGTTTATCCGTGTCGGATTCCAATTTATTCCTGATAGATTCGAAAAGTTGCGTTTGAAATTGATTAATTTTGGAAAGATATTCGTGCTTATTGCTAAATGTGATCTGACGGTCAAACTTATAAGTTCTTCCGTAGAATAGTTCAAAGGGTGTTAATTTTGTTGAAGAGTGAATTGAATTATTGTAAGTTATGAGAGCCTCTGTTATAATGTCGCTATGTCCATTTCTAACTTTTTGTTTTTAATTTTTTCTACTATTAATCTGTATATTTCAGTTAAGGTTGAATGAAGTCCTTCTACGGGGGCATTACTGCTTGATTGTTGAAAAGACGTAAAATGCAAGTTAATTTGATATTGCTGGCAGTCTTTAAATATGTTCGAGTTAAATTCGGTACCTTGGTCACAAACGATTTTGTTAGGAATGCCATGCATACTTAGAACGTTTTTTAAAGATTTTATTATGCAAAGACTATTTCTCGCTGTTACGGTATATGCGGCAGCAAATTTGGAAAATTTGTCTATAATTGTTAAAATATTTTTCCCGTTAATTGAATAAATATCTATGTGCAGTATGTCTAGTGGTTTAGTAGGAGTTGAGGGTTTTTCAAATTTATTTTTTGGAGGGTGTCTGTCATACTTCAGACTTTGGCATGAAGCACAATTGTTTATCGTTTGAGTTATTTTTGACTACATGTACGGAAAATAGTATTCGCGTTTCAGGTGATCGTGTGTCTCCTGTATTCCTCTGTGATTATTGTTTTCGTGATATTCTTGGATGATTTTATCCTGATTATCGTTTTCTTTTATGTCTTTTACTATTTCGGTGCATCTGATTAAACAGAATATTTTGCTTTGTGCAAAATGTTTTGCATATACACTTTGAATTATAAGAAAAGACTCATTATCTGTAAAAATTGCTGTAGTTTTATTGGGTGCTAGATGATTTTTTAAAATGTCTACTATAATTTCTTCTGTGTAATTGGGGTATGTAAAGGTTTTTCTATGTTTATTTTTGAAAATTACTTCGAGTTTCGTACGAGGACTAGAGTTTCCTTTCATAAATAAGACTTGTAGGTTAAATTCGTTTATTGGTTTTTCTGAGATAGGTATGCCGTCGTCGCAGTTCTCTTCTGCTGAATGAATAGTGCTACCTGAAGCGTCTTGATTAGATAGTGTATCAAATGTATTTATATTTTGAATTTCTGAAGGGTATGTCTTTATTCGGCTAAGGGCGTCAGCGTTTGTATTTAACTTCCCCTTTTCGTATATAATTTCGTAGTCGTACTCCTCTAACTTCAATCTCCATCTAATTAATTTTGATTTTGGCTCTTTGAGGCTCATAATCCATGTAAGTGGTTTATGATCCGTTATGATTCTGAAACGGTGGCCGAATAAATATGGCCGGAAATATTTAGTATCCCATACAATTGCTAATAGCTCTTTCTCTATTGTGGAATAGTTAATTTCTGATGTTCTGAGTGTGCGACTTGCATAGCAAATCGGTTTATCGTTTCCTATGGGACCTTGTGATAGTATGGCTCCTATTGCATAATTACTTGCATCTGTTGTGAGGTTAAATGGTTTAGTGAAATCTGGATATTGTAAGATTGGGTCATTAGTTAAGAGGCTTTTACAAATTTCAAAAGTTTCCTTATATTTGTCATCGACTATAACGTTTTTATCTTTCTTTAAACATGCTGTAAATGGATTTGTTATTCTGGCAAAGTCTTTTATGAATTTGCGGTAGTAACCTAATAAGCCCAAGCACGATTTTATTTCTTTTTGGTTTGTGGGAGTCGGATAATTTTGAATAGCTGATATTTTATCTGGGTTAGGTTTTACTCCTTCAGTGGTCACGATATGGCCTAAAAATGCACATTCTTTATGCAGAAATTCCGATTTGTCCAATTGGACTTTAAGGTTAGCTTCTCTGAGTGCTTTAAAAACCTTTTTGATATTCTCGCTATGCTCCTGGAGAGAAGTTGAATAGACAATGATATCATCTAAATATACCAAACACACAGTTCCTATTAAATCTTTCAATACACAATCCATCACTCTTTGAAATGTAGATGGAGCGTTTTTGAGGCCAAATGGCATTCTCACGAACTCATAATGTCCCCCTTCTACTGTGAAGGCGGTTTTAGTGATGTCTCTTGAGTTCATTTCAATTTGATGAAAGCCGCTTGCCAAATCTAATGTACTAAAGTACATGCATTTACCTAATTTGTCTAATATTTCATTGATGTTTAGAATTGGGTATCTATCAGAAACCGTTTTCTCGTTAAGTTTTCTATAGTCTATTACTAAACGCCATTTACTCTTTCCACTGGCATCTGTTTTTTTTTTGGCACTACCCATACTGGTGCGCTCCAAGGTGAATAGCTTTCACGTATAATACCTTGGTTTAACATATCAGTGATTTGTCTTTCTACTTCCGGTTTGTGGATATATGGGTACCTATAGGATTTTGGCTAAATGGGGATATCATCTTTTGTAACTATACTGTGTTCAATTTTGTTGGTGAAAGTTAGAAGCTGATTCTCCTGTAAAAAAATATCCTCAAATTCTTGACATATTTTTGTAATAATTTTTCGTTCCTCTGAATTTAAATGATCGATTCTAAGGTTTTCTATCAATTTAGAACTTTGGTCAAAGCACTGCACGAAGTTAATGTTGTTAATTTCTATGAAATGAGAATCTATAAGGGATCCACTTTAATTCGGCTTTCAATTAAAATAGTTTTGTCTATATTTGATTTATTGTTAACTTCTACAAAGCTGTACCACTTTCTTGCTCTGTTTGCGCCAGCAGAAATAGTTACTTCTGGTTGAATCGATATATTGGGGACTAAAAAATCACTATTTTCGATATCTACAGGCACTTTTATGATAGCTTTTGTTCTAGGTGCTACTAAAAATTTACTCGAAGTTATGTTTGGTTTAAAAGACAAAGGAATAGTTGAATTTCTTGTTATTAGCTGTTTGTTCTCAAGGTCGATTTTTGCACTTAATTTAGCTAGTATGTCGAGTCCAAGAAGTCCGTCAAAGTAGTTATGGAACCTGAATATAAAAAAGTATAAATTTCCTTTTTCTCGAAACTCTGTGAAAAATGGTATATTTACTTTTGTATCTAATTGATGTTTATTAAGAACGGTAGTTATTGTTATGGGTGTACATTTATCTATTTTCAATTGTTTAGTAAATTCCGGATTGATAAAGGATACTGATGCGCCTGTATCTATTAAAAATCGAAGTGGACGTCCAAATGGAGAAGATATGCTTATATAGGGAAGATTTGCGCCATGTTTATTAATGTCTAGGTATCCTTTCGGATCCTGGAGGCACTTAACTGAAAATTTCCTACATCTTCAATTTCGTCGTCCATATTAGGTATATAGCTAGGGACATTATAGTCTTCGGGGTCAGAGCAATTCTTCAGATCTTGGAATTCATGATCAATGTGGTGAATTTCCCTTGGAAATCTTCGAGTTTGTCCGCTACTGTTTCTATTGTGAGTGTAACCTGAGGCAGTGTCCATGGGTTCTGGTGTCTGATAGCTTGTGTTGGCATTTAATTGTGATTGTTTTAAATTGTTAAACTCGTTTTGATTCCCTGTTGCTGTGTGATAGTAAGTTTGTCTAGGCATTGATGAATTAAAGTGTTGTGTGGGTTGTGGTCTATTGAATGTCTGATTGACTGGTAACTGTGGTCTATTGTAATATATATGAGGACTGTTATTCGTGTTTTGTTGTGGTCTATGATAGTTTGTTAGCTGTGTTGTTGGAATGAATGGTTTATGATAATTAGTGTATACGTGTTTTGGACTATATTGTCTAATAGGTTCCTGCTTTCTGAAAAGATTCTTATTTTCTTGTTTAATATAAAACATGTTCTGTACCGTGAGACAGTATGAAAAAGCTGTTGCCAATGATTCCGGTCTCATAGCCCTAATTGATGATCCTAAAGGTTTTCTTAACCCGGACAAGAATGTGTTGAGGCTCATTTTCGCAAACAATTCTCTTTTAGCAGTGATTATATTGGGATCTACCTCATGAATCATTAAATGATTATTTATTGTTGACTGAATTTCTACTACTGCGCTATAAAATTCTTCTAAAGTTTTGTTATTTTGTTTTAAAAGATGCAAGTCTCTGATCAATGAGGTTTCGTTACGTTTGTCGGAGTAGTGCAAAATTAAATTATCTTTATTATCTTTCCAGCTCACACTTGTGCTGTAAATATTTAGTATTTCGTTCGCCTCTCCTTCGACTTTGTTACGAATAGCTCGTAAAATTATTTTGGCAAAGGGAGTGCCATCAATGGGCGACAACACCGAAAGTATTTCCTCCACATTGTTAATGAAATCGTATAACAATCTGGGGTTACCGTCGAATTTGGGCAGGTCCTTGACAGCGTCTGGTATTCATTATAATATTATTTTCACTATTTTCGTCTACACTTGTATCACTTTCCGGAATAGGTATAAGGGTTCTTATAATGTAAGGACGGAATCTGGGCATATGAACAAAAAAATATGTTTAGAAAGATTACAGGAGGGTCTCTTAAGAATCGCTGGTCTTTGAAAACATATAAATTCATTTGATTCGTATTATAAAACAAATAATCTTTTTTTTTTTTAAAAGGTAATTTATCCTATATATATCGAAATATTTATTTTAATTATTACTGTTGCGGGTGAAGCGGCCCAAGCTCAAGATAGCCAATGTAGATTATAAACACAAGTGTAAGAATTTTAGAAAACTTTAATTCTTTATTCTTACTCTTTAATATGTTAAAATTCCTAAAATTATAAATAAATTCATTATACAAACTTACATACTAAACTGCTGATATACTAACTTTTATGTATGGCTACTCCAAGCGAAGCTTCGTAATCCTTATGACCTGAACGAATGAATCTCTTAAATCTATGTAGGTGTTTTATATACTTATGTATGTGGTCTCGATTAAATATGGCCTCATAATTATACCGCGTGGAAAATTAAAAGGAATAATTGAACATTTTGCCATGCTCATCTCTCTACATATCGATAACAGTAATGTCATATTAGCGATTTATGAGTGGCGGTAACAGTAATGTCATATTAGCTATTTATGAGTGGCGGTAACAGTAATGTCATATTAGCGATTTATGAGTGGCGGTAACACTCCCCCACAGTATGGCGAGATTTCGAAGACTTACTCTACTTTCTTTCAGCCACGTCTAAAACCGCTAATTTTGCAGCAGGTCTTTCTAAAACGCCACAAACTGTCAAAACTTTTGCCTTTCGTACTTGTCCATCTTCGGATTTGGCAACTTCGATGACCTTTCCTTTTGGCCACACGTTTCTCGGGTTATTTGTTGTCGTCGCAGCTGCGCCATAAAAATCTTTACGCATGGCAGTCTTCATCGCGCATATAAATCTGATGGAACATTTGTTCGATGTCACCACAGATTGCAATTTGCCTTTGCCGAAAACGAAAAAGAATAGCTGCAAGAGAAGACAGCAAATCTGGCCCTTTAAGCAGCATAGAGTTAAGTGAAATACCATTTGCCTTCGCGGCCGCATCCCAAACTATTCTTGTTTTATTCGGTTTGTTTTTGTTAAATACCGGAAACATTGGTAAATACCATACATTTTGTTTATCATCTTCATTGTTTACTTTGGCTATGTAATTTCTTTCAAAATATTCAGAAATTGTTTTTTCGAAATGTTCAAACAACTCTTTATTTTTTCTTAGAGTTTTTTCGAGACAAATCAGTCGTCTCTTCGCCATATCAAAGCTTTGTGGAAGTGTAATATTGTCATATCGCCACAGCAAAGCTGACTCGTAATGGCCATCGCATCTTTGTTTCGTATATGTTTCTAGCAAACTTAATGCCCTTTGGTCATCTTTTCCAAGAGCTGGAATATAGTTACTTATCCCTGCTAACTCAGTTGTATAAAACTGTTTGAGTAAGTGAGTAAGAATTTGGTCGTTTTCACCTTTACACTCGCAAGAGTAAAAATTATATTGAATTTGGGCCTTTTCTCCAACACTGGAGTTGCCACATATTAGCCAGCCGAGGCGAGTATGTAAAGCGACGGGTTCGTTTTTCTTGCCTTCTTTAACACGAGTTGGCACACATAATTTCAAGTTATTTAATCCTAAAAGTACATCTGGTACAGCATTTTCAAAATCGGCGATGGGTAGCCCTTTAAGGTGCGGACATTTTTTACGTAACTTTTTATAATTAAAGCTCTGACTCGGAAGCGATAGTTGTTTAACCGTACGAACAGAAATAGAAAATTCAGTTTTATTCATACCTGAAATTTTCATTGAGACTATTTTTGAGTCTTCTTCGTTGCGACCTATTTCACCTGTCCATTTCAAGCATAGAGGTTGTGACTCACCATTTAAATCTAGTTTATTAATTAATTGTTCATTTACCAGACTTACAGACGAACCCTCGTCTATAAATGCAAAAGTATTAAAACAGACTGCTGTCGACCAGTCATATGTGGCACTAAACAAGGGCCATTCTTCAGGAGTGCCGGTAAAAATTGGAAGCTCTTTTGGTACTGACTGCCGCGTGCTTATTTGTTGTTGCGGAAGCCTGTGAGAAGGTAATATAACAGGTTGGAGGTTTGATGGGTTCATGGAAAACGTTGAATCCATGTAACCAAATTGTACAGGTGTCTCTAATGTGTGATTTTCTGCATTTACGTTGTCTGAATTATTACATAAATTTGCCGTTGTCGGCTGCTGACGGTACGTTGTTGGGTCATTAATAAATGAAGACATGTTATTAACGAATGACGTAGTTGTACATACGGGCCGAGTTATTGTTTTTGTCGTATAAACTAAGTCATTACTTACGTTTTGGCAATATGGTTTAGTAGTGTTAGGCATTTCTTGCGTTGTTGTGGCTTGTGGTACAAATGTGTAAGGTGGCGTTTCAAACTGACGAGCTGCGGAAACTATATTTTGGTGTGCGGTTGCAATAGCCGAAGTAGGGAGTTGGATTTGATTATCTAACCACTCATGTACAGATCTGACAGCTGAGTGTTTATTAACTGATTGTGCGTCCTCGAAATCATCTACTGCTTGTTCGAGAATTTGGTATTTCTTTTTAATGAAATCTCTTTCAAGTTGTGTCTCTTCTTCTAGACGTCGTAGCTCAAGAGCTTGTCGGCGGGAGCGGGAAGCGGCCGAAGAGCCACTACGAATGGAAGAGGCAGAATCGATCGTGATTTGATGTTGTACCGTACAATTTTGGCAACTCCATGTAGGTTGGTCTTGATTGCTGCTGAGATTGACACATGGTAAATGAAAATTAAGATGGCACTTGCTGCATTTTATAAATTTTTCGTTGTCTGTGGACTTGTTGCAAATGTTACAGTTGTTCAGTGCAGGACTTAACTGAGTTGGTCGTTGACGACTTAGTGGTTGACCCTGTGAGGGAGTGGAAGGTTGCATTCTGTTAGGACTTACGTTTTAACACCCAAGATGATTCCTTCAAACGATCCGATGAGGCACATAAAAGAATTTTAATGTTGCGGGTGAAGCGGCCCAAGCTCAAGATAGCCAATGTAGATTATAAACACAAGTGTAAGAATTTTAGAAAACTTTAATTCTTTATTCTTACTCTTTAATATGTTAAAATTCCTAAAATTATAAATAAATTCATTATACAAACTTACATACTAAACTGCTGATATACTAACTTTTATGTATGGCTACTCCAAGCGAAGCTTCGTAATCCTTATGACCTGAACGAATGAATCTCTTAAATCTATGTAGGTGTTTTATATACTTATGTATGTGGTCTCGATTAAATATGGCCTCATAATTATACCGCGTGGAAAATTAAAAGGAATAATTGAACATTTTGCCATGCTCATCTCTCTACATATCGATAACAGTAATGTCATATTAGCGATTTATGAGTGGCGGTAACAGTAATGTCATATTAGCTATTTATGAGTGGCGGTAACAGTAATGTCATATTAGCGATTTATGAGTGGCGGTAACAATTACTATATTCTATATTTAAGTAATCACACTTAATTATTATTACTTTTACTTTTCTTTTTTAAAATCTTCTTTTACTTATTTGACAATTTGTATATTTGAATTTTTAAATTCATTTATTTATTTCCTTTATTCAATATTCGATTTTGACTTACGCAAAAAAAATGATTGCAACCTGCATTGTAGCTTGTTGGTGGTTCAAGAAAAATTTCCTTCACGATAATCCTTTGTAGTGGTAATGGTCCTGTTCCGATTTGTTGCGATAATCCTTCGCAATGGTAATGGTCCTGTTCCGATTTGTTGCGATAATCCTTCGCAATGTTGCTCCTTGCACACTTTATTTTTTAATTTGTACAGGAACTACTGGAACTACCCGACTGCGCCAGTTAACTTAGAGACTAAATGCACTTATAAAAAAAACACAACTTCTTTCTTTCACTTCCAAATCAATAATAATTTTATTCATTCTTTTTCTTTAAAATGAAACTTATTTCCTAAATACAAAAGTGCTTACACAATTTAAGGTTCAATAATTTCTTGTGAATATTTAGTGTATGCTGATGCAGCTATTTAATCTAGGTGGCTTTGCTGGTGAGTCTGTTGTTGTTGCTGTGGTTGTGGTTGTTGTTGTGGTTGCGGTTGTTTCTGTAACTCGCGCTTCTCGTGCTCTTTCTTCTTCCTTTTAAAAAGCCGGTGTTCTTCCCTTCTCTTCCGTTCGTAGAGCTCACGAGCTGCTCTCGTCCTTCTCTCCAACGTCGCCTTATACGCTGCCAGCTTCGCTTAATGTGCCTGCCTGTACTCGTCGTCAAACCATGGGGTTTTTCCGGGTGGCATTTTAAAACCCAATACATCAGAGGCAGCATCTCTGATGGCGTTTTGGCAACGGTTCCATTCCTCATCGGTTGTTTTGCCTGGCAGGGCTGGACTCTCTGAGAGCTTAAGGGAGACTAGATCGGCAAATTTCCCAGTGGTCGATTGCGATTGTAGCTTTGCGACGTCAAACTGTTGTGGTCGTGCTCTACTCCGTTGTGCTACTGATATCCGTGGTCTTACCTTGGCTACAACAAGGAAGTGATCGGAGTCAATGTTGGCTCCTCGGAATGTTCGGACATCAAGAATACTGGGGGAGTGTCTGCCGTCGATCGCAATGTGATCAATTTGGTTGACGGTTGATTGATCAGGGGACCGCCAGGTCGCTTTGTGAATGTTGAGATGAGGGAATCGCGTGCTTGCTACAGTGAGATTTCGCTCCGTCACAAAATATAGCAGCCTGAGCCCGTTATCGGATGTGTCGTCATGCAGGCTGTGTTTTCCGATGACTCTAGCAAAGATGTCTTCCTTGCCCAGCTTTGCGTTGAAATCTCCTAGGGCGATCTTGGTGTCGTAGCTGGGGCATTGATCGTATGTTCTTTCTAGGAGATTATAAAAGTCATCCTTGCTGTCGTCATCTTTATCCTCCGTAGGGGCATGGGCGCAGATTAGGCTAATGTTGCCGAGTCTAGCCTTGATGCGGATTGTAATGAGGCGTTCGCTCACGTATTTAAAGCTTAGGACTCTTTGCCTAAGTCTGCCTCGAACAACAAACCCACATCCAAACTGGCGCTGTCGCCGCTCTTTGTAGCAATCACCGTAGTAGATGTCGCAGTTTCTCACTTTCTTTTTGCCCGGCCCATCCAATCGCACTTCCTGGATGGCGGTGATGTCAGCCTTATAGGCTTCCAGGGCCTCCGCAAGTTCATCGGCTGCACGTGGTCTGTTCAGGGACCATTTCCAGTCTCAAATTGAGAAGTTGGATGAGTCTGATACAGATCAGATATTGAAGATTAAATTTTTCCGCAGGTTTCATGAATAGTAAACGTACCTCTAATGATGTTGACCAGAGTTTTTTAAATACAACTACACCGTTTGTTACACATCAAAATCGCCTGCCAAAAATTAAATGACCAAAATTCGATGGAAAATGTTCCGAGTTTTCGAGATTTATTAGTACTTTTAACACATTAGTTCATATTGAAACAAGTATTCCAACAATTGATAAATTTAACTACCTACTAAACTGTTTATCTGGCTGAGCTTTATCAGTCATCGAACAATTTGAAGTCGTGGAATCAAATTACCAAAAGGCTTTAGATAGTTTAACAGAAACATATAATAACAAGCCCTTAATTTTTATCGACCATATAAACTCATTGTTTTCGATTACGCCTATGTCCAAAGCAAACGCTGCTCACCTTCGCTCAATCAGAGACAATATTTTGGCTCTTCGTAGTTCATTACTTTCTTTGGGATCCGAGTTAGATTTAATGAATGCTATCATCATATACATCGTTTTATCAAAACTAGATTAAAAATCAAAAAAGCAAACTTTTAAATCTCTGCCATCATGAGATAATTGCTTCTCGATTCTTAGGACCACAGAAGCAGACTTATATCAACCTCATGACATTAAATCAAAACAAAGTTCTAAGCGCTTGGGTACATCGTTTGTCTTTTGTGATGTGTGAATCTTGCAAATCAAAAGAACATTATGTTGGAACCTGCTTAGGAAGTTACTTGTCGCTACCAATTTCTCGTCGATTCGATTTTGTAAAGATTTCAAAGCTATGCATAAATTGTATTAAAGAAGGCCCTTTAGTCTTTCAATGTGCATCGAAATCTCGCTATCGTACTTGTCGATTATCGCATCATACTCCCTTACACAACTCAGATTTTCAATCGAAATCTGTTTCAAAAGATTCTTAACATTCGTCGCTTCAACATCATCTCCCGTTGAAATCGTCGCTTCAACAACCATCTTCGTCAAAGCCATGACATCAATCTTCATATTCATCGCCTTTTCAGCCCTTCTCTTCATCGTCGCATCAAACAGTGTTGCCAATACCAGCTAATCAATATTCAACTCATCTAACAAAATTTTCATTGTTTGTTTATGCGGTCGTCGCATAAATTTGCTTCCAATAGCTATAGTTTTTGCTAAAGATTCCTTTGGTACTCTTCAACCCATTCGAGCCCTCCTAGATTCCTGTTCAGAAGTCAATCTTATCACCCAACAAGATGGCAATCGTCTTTGTCTCAAACAACACAAATCAAATCAAGAAATTTCTGGTGTTTCAGAAATGCGAACTCAGCTAAAGTACATATGTAGTTAATACTTCAATTAAATCTCGGATTTTTGATTTTGAATGAACAACAAGTTTTTTGGTTACTAAACCCATATCGTCGCATCATCCAGCGGAACAAATTAAAGTAGAAAATTATAACACTCCCAATGATATTGACTTAGCAGACCCACAATTTTATATTCCTTAACACATTGATATGTTAATTAGTTCTGAGATTTTCTTTGAGTTGCTTCTTGATGGCAAAGTTTCTCTCGGTCATTGATTACCTTGTCTTATAAACACAACTCTCGGCTGGACAATTCGTGGCAGCGTGGACAATCGTCGTAACAAAAACCGAGGATCTTGACTCATTGCTAAGATTGTTTTGGGAGGTTGAAGAATTTAATCAACAATCACCTACTACTCACAGAAGAAGAAAGACAGTGTGAAGAACATTTCGTTCAAAATGCAATTTTTGATTGTAATGGTAAAGTCCAGGATCGTTTGCCATTTAAGTCTTTAATTAATCAACTTGGCATCTCAATAGAATAAATCGCAGACGTTTTTTACTCATGGAAAAAAAACTCTTAAAAGATCCCAGCTTACGAGAAATGTATTCAGATTTCATGGACGAATATATTAAACTTGGTCATATGCCACCAGTGAGCTGTGATCATTTGAATTTTCCGCATTATATTATTCCTCACCATCCTGTTATTCGTCCTCAAAGCACAACAACAAAGCTACGAGTTGTCTTTGAAGCCTCATGTCGTACATCTACCAACGTATCTTTGAATGAAACTCTAATGGTTGGTCCCACAATCCAGCAGGACCTAATAATAACAATTTTAGCATTTAAATTAAACAAGCTAGCTTTATGGGCCGATATATGCAAAATGTATCGACATCGAAAGAGATCGCAATCTTCAATTAATTTTATGGAGAAGTACAACTTCTGACCCGATTGCTCTATTACAACTTAATACAGTGACTTATGGCACATCAGCTGCTCCTTTTCTGGCAGTCAGAAGTTTATTTTTTATTGCTGATTTTTATAAAAACGAGTTTCCAGTGGGCTCTAAAACCCTTACGCAAGACTTATATGTGGATGACCTGCTCAAGGGGCAGATAACCTTTCCGAGCTCTTGGTTAAAAAATCAGAAATTGTTGGGATTTTACAAAAATCTGTAGTGCGATTCTCTACCTTTTAACGATTTTAAAAGTGTTAACGTTAACACCAATTGTTGTGGTTTGCACTAACGATTGTGTGATTCACTAACTTCTTTTTTTAGCCACTTTTGTAGTGTGTTAAACAAGTTTGAATTTAGGTGGCAACTTTGTAAAAAATAAGAAAAAGACAAAGAAAAATCCAAAAAAATAAACAAATTTTTTCATGCTTTTATTTTGTGCGGGTAAGTAAAAAGTATTTAAAACTTTAATATAATAAATATTTGCTAATATTTTTTTATTCTAGAATGTCAAGTAACGTGCAAGCAGACAGGTAGATGCTTTACAGGTAATTTTGTATATGTATTTACATGCATACATATGTAAACAATTTCTTATTCATATGTTTATACCCATGTATTAAAATATATTTTTTCTTTTTATGGTTGCTAGCCGAATCGAGTGCTGAAAATGCAAAAGCCTTAAAAGCGAGTTGTTTTGTTTAAAAAACTTTATTATTTGCTTTTTTAATTTTTCTATTTGAAATGTAGATGTTAGGAGAATGCACTGCTGCAAAATGATAATGATGGCGTTCAAAGGTATGGCGGATAGCTTTTCAGCAATTGCTAGTGCAGTCGGGACCTTAGCGTATGCAATAAATAGATAGTAGGTAAGATGTAGAGATAATGGTGATTGTAGGAATAAAGTTTAGTTATATTTTTTTAAAGTTTTTTAACCAATTTCTATACCCTTTTCCACAGGTGCAAAATGTTCCGCAGATGGCAAAATACACATATGTACATATATTTAATATATTTAAAAGTTGTGAGTTTTATTTTTTTATACTTACTGTTACACCTACGTAACATGACCACTGACATACATATAATAATGTCTGTACATATGCATGTACATATATAAAAATTTTATTTTTTTATATGTTTTTAAGCCAATGAAGATTTTACGTATATAATTCAAATGTAAAGGGTGGTTAAATTTCAAGGGCCGATGTTGATTTTGAATAAAACACAAACTATTTAGGAAATTATTGTAATTTTATTTTATTATGATGTATTGGTATTACTCAATTATGTATGGAACAAAATATCGGCCAAATGGGCGCCGCGACCTCGGCGGCACACCTCCATCCGATGGTCCAAATTTTCGATGACGCTGAGGCATAATGGAGGTTCTATGCCGTTAATGTGCCGAATTATCTGATCCTTTAGGTCTTGAATTGTTGCTGGCTTATCGACGTACACCTTTTCTTTCAAATAACCCCAAAGAAAAAAGTCCAACGGTGTCAAATCACATGATCTTGGCGGCCAATTGACATCGCCATTACGTGAGATAACACGGCCATTGAATTTGTTGCGCAATAGAGCCATTGTTTCGTTAGCTGTGTGGCAAGTGGCACCGTCCTGCTGAAACCACATATCGTCCACATCCATATCTTCCAATTCGGGCCATAAAAAGTTCGTTATCATCTCACGATAGCGAACACCATTCACAGTAACTGCCTGACCGGCCTCATTTTGGAAAAAATACGGCCCGATGATGCCGCCAGCCCATAAACCGCACCAAACAGTCACTCTTTGTGGGTGCATTGGTTTTTCGACAATCACTCTTGGATTCTCATTCGCCCAAATGCGGCAATTCTGTTTATTGACGAATCCACTGAGGTGAAAATGTGCCTCATCACTGAAGATGATTTTCTTCGAAAATTGATCATCCACTGTTGCCATTTCTTGCCACCATTCTGCCCATTCACGACGTTTGGAATGGTCAAGAGGCCTTAGTTCTTGAGCCAATTGCACCTTGTAAGCGTGTAAATTCAAGTCTTTATGCATAATGTTCATCAACGACGAGCGTGAGAGGTGCAATTGTTGGGAACGACGACGGGTTGAGGTGGGCGGCTCTTCAGCCACACTATCGCGAACAGCAGCAATATTTTCTGCAGTACGAGCTGTACGAGCATGAACTGGTGTTCTCACATCTTCTACAGACCCGGTTTGCTCGAATTTTTCCACGATTTTTGCGATTGTACGCACATTTGGACGATGAAATTGACCAAAAAAGTTACGAAGTGCACGATATGCATTTTGATTTGAACTCCCATTTTCATAATAAGTCTGGATAACTTTAACACGTTGTTGGATTGTGTATCTCTCCATGGTTCAAATTGAGTAAGTCTGAAATAGAGAAATGTCAAATAAAATTCGGAAAAAAACTTGGCGTTTAGGTGTGGTTCACATTCAACATCGACCCATACAATTTAACCACCCTTTATTTACGTGTATAATTTTGTTTTTTATATTCATATTTTTTGTTACAAAAACCATGTTTGTTATAAAAACTTATAGTTTTTGTTTGTTTTATAATGAAAATAAACATTGAATTAATTAATTAATATATGATTTTCATTCTTTTATTTGAACATAAATATGGTTTTATACAAAAGATTTAAAAATTATAACTTTGCGCGAAGCAGCAGGCACCTTATAAAACAACAAGTTTATTAATGCGTTATAAAGATAAATGTATGTATGTAGCTTACCTGTTTTTCGGCCGATAGTGCTGTTACTCTGGAACCTTTTAACTGTGCATCTGGCTGAAAAGCTATCTCTTCCACCAATTCCGGAGTTAATTAGTATAATTTTTGAAATTCTTTTGATTTAAATGAAACGGGTTATCGACATCACGGAGAATACGCCGATCAACTGCTGAAGCGTTAAAAGTAGTGAGTTCCCGTGATAAGTCGTATCCCAAATACTCAAAAGCCATTTAAAAAATTATTAAACTGAATATATTTTAAATAAACACGTCAAATATAAATGGCGACAATCATTGTGTTTAAAAAAAATCAGCTTATTTTAAACGATAAGGAATAGTGTTAATTGCGTTACAGAATAGCAAAAAAACGATAATGTTAGAGTTAACTTTTTTAACGACTTTTATTGGCGTTAAAATAGATAGAAAAGCGCACTACTGGTCTTAAGTTATCAAAATAGAATTCAATTTGTCCAAATGTTGCTCCTTGTAACGAAGAAGGATGTCATGGAAGCCCAAGGAAGACGTTTTTAGTTTTCGCTTTTATATAGCATTTATCAAAATCCGCACAAAAAGACCGGTTTTATCAGCCATGGCAAAAATATTTGATGTTCTCGGCTTGATTAGCCTTATTGTGACATGCTGCAAAATATTTGCAAAAGAAATGTGGAAACAAAAACTGGATTGGAATACACCGCTCAACGGCAGCTTGGCAAATCGGTGGAAAGAAATCGAACACAGGCTTCCATTTATTGACCAAATTGAAATTTCTAGATTTGTAGGAACATTTAAACAAACAACTTACTTACAAATCAACTCTGCTCATAACAAAGTAGCTCCAGTTGTGCCTTTGCCTCGTTTAGAACTTTGCGCAGCCTTATTGCTAAGTCGAACATGGGATAAAATCAAATTCAAATTTGACTACTGAAATTATCGCATATTCTTCGATATCGATTCGAAAATCGTTCTAAGCTGGCTCTCTAACCAATCATTATCTTATGTTTGCTTTGCCGAGTGTCAAAAATACAAAACTTAACTCATAACACAAGTTGGATGCATGTGACTTAAGTAAGACAATAAACAATTTCCATTTCTATGAGAGTACTTTTACCCTTATTTCTAAAAACATTTAAAATAAGAGAACAAAGAGAGTTAGGACGGACAAAAAACAAACTTTTTTCCAAACAAAATATTTTTACTCTAAACGAAAGGAACAAAGATTCTGCTTTCGAAAAACAAAGTTATCAGTAATGTGTTCATAAACACAAATAATTTTCCTTTCAAATGTTATGACAGATAAGAACTTAGATAAGAATTCATCCTTTTGTACGGCATGAGTATAAATACCCCTGTAAATACTCTTGCCATTCAGTTTATAAGTAAAACATTAAGATAGAGTTAAAACTCTACATCCTAAAACTAGTTGTAAGAAAAATAAGAAATAAAGAAATACTTCAAGATCCTCAAATACTTCAAGTCAAATTATTTTAACAAAACAAGAAATAGATTTCTTAACTGGCGATCCTGCCACGAGCAACATATATTTTATTGCTCCAGAAGCGGACCAATATATCCTTGTCGCACCAAGGATTCAACAAACATTTTTTCATAAGAAAAATAAGAAAATTAAACCAATTCTTCATATAGAAGATAAACGATAAATATTTTTTTGTTATGTTATAAAAGCCTTTGATTCCATATGGCATAATGGGTTAATTTATAAACTAGAAACTTTTGGATATCCTGTCTACATGCAAAAGATTATAAACAGCTTTTTGTCTGATAGAACCTTTGTAGTAAAAATAGATATGAGTACTCTAGTATACGCAAAATTCCTGCTGGTGTACCCCAAGGTTCAGTTTTATTCCCTATTTTATATTCCATATATATATCAGATCAAACTACAGCACTATATGCGGATGACACTGACACATAGCAACTGGCAAAGTCTTGAATGCAATTCTTAAAAAGCTTGACAAATCTCTCATAAAAACTAAAAACTATTTCGAAAAAGGCAAAATTAAAATGAACGATTTAAAAACACAAGCAATTATATTCCCCTTTAATAAATCGCCAAAACGAATACCTAGTATAGGATTTTCTATTCAGGGCATAGAAATACAGGACTCAGTAAAATATTTAGGAATTACCGTGGATAAAAAATTGAATTTCAAAGAGCACATTTTTCAAACATGTACTAAAGCCGTAAGATGTGGACGAACCCTCTTGCCTCTGCTAAATCGAATCTCATCCCTTAACCAGAAAAATAAGTTATTGCTTTATCGAATGTGTATTCGACCGATTATGACCTACGGATGTCAGGTGTGGTCTTCAAAATGCGCGAAACCCCACCTAAAAAAGCTTCAAATAACCCAATATAAAAATTTGAAAAATATATATAACCTACCCAGACGCTACGCTTCAATGAATTTACACAGAAACTTCAAAGAAAACCTATTTGAAACTGTAATTTGAAAAGATTTGAACATCGCAACAGATTTTCAAACCATGATTTGATACGAAATTTGTAGTAATGTAATCTTCGTCAACTTCAGTCAGGAAGATGGCGTAAGATTCAATGCAAAATTTTTTTATAAAATACTATATTGTATGTAGATATAAGGTTTGTAGCTATCTTTTTTCTCCTTAAATCCTAATTATATATTATAAAATATATATAATTTTATATAATAGTTTAATGCTTGGTGCAATACTATTTAGTAATATCTGAAAAATTGTATATATATAAAATATTTTAAAATATTTGTATTGTATGATGATAGAAAATAAAAATGAATGAATAAAGTGAATGAATTAATAAAACAACGAAATACCAGTAGACAGAAAATATTCTACAACAACAGAGATATGGCTCAAATCAACATGGAACAGCTCATCCAACAAATGGCTAGTCTATAAATAGCTTTACAGGAGGTCCATCGAGAGAACCGTGAGTTAAGGATTAGATTATAACAAATACCAATAAATCCTGTAATAAATAACCCCCAAATGGAAAACCCAGAGGCAAGAGTTGCAGTATACAACAATCCAAATGAAGTGAGGATGGAGTGAAGAACAACTACAGGCGAGAAGACGCCACTCGATTAATGAACAGAATAAGTCAACATTCAAACTCCAATAGGTACGTTGAAGCCCTTACTATAGTAAAATGCAAAATAACTGGCGCAGCAGCTAACATATAGTAAAACCATAATACAATATTCAACTTCGAAGCAATCTTCAATCTTCTGGGTTACACTTATTGTGACCAGCGCCCATTATACGTCCTGAAAGACGAATTAACTAAACTAACCCAAGGGAAATTATCATTATCGGAATTTCACGATGAGGTTAGTAAGTCATTAACAGTTGTAACTTCAAAATTATCCATGTCAGGAGATCCACCAGACTCAATAAAATGCATGACTGCATGCTATGGAAGATGCAGTAAGAACCTTTAAAATGGGATAAATAACGAATTTATTCGTTCAACATTATACTGAAGCCCCGTCAAAGATTTGGAGCATGCATATGCAATAGCTCAAACCATCGAACACGATCCAACCATAAAAATTTACATTATGGAAATAATATTGGGCAGAAAGAACAGGAATATACCCAACAGAGTTATAAAAATCAATATACTAGAATACCATTATACTATCAAAATCAACATCAACAACGTCAACAACAAAACAATTTTCCAAAACCAAAGCCAATGGACACTTGTTCAGGAAACACCAGAAACTTCAACAACGCCAGACAGCAGTACAACCCACAGGGATTTCACAGCCAACCCTGGAAAAGAATTCCTGACCAAAGTGGAAACTTCCAACAGGCACACAAAGTCCAGAAACACAACCAGATAAAAACTCAACAAGAAGACAACATTAGTATTACCACAGAGAAAAGTAGTAAGTGCTATAGAAATTAGTCTATTATTAAGAATTTAAACTAATAGGTGGGTTGTACTATATTTTCATGAAGAATGAAAAAGGTAAAGAATATAAAATTTTCATAGATTGTGGGGCACCCCTAATTACATAAACAAAAATTTAGTAATAGGTAAAAGAATTAGAACAAACCCTTTGAGAATGATCTCCATCCATGGAGAATCAATATTAAAATTCAAACAGAAAATAAAATTGTTTAATGAGGAATTAGAATTATATGAATTTAAAAATGATAACGATTATGATTTAATGTTAGGAGTTGAGGGCTTAGCACAATTAAACACTGTCATAGACATTAAAAAGAAATTGTTTATTGTCTCTAAAAGAAAACACAGAAGATATATTATTCTATAGGTGATCAGGAATTTGCATTAGAAATAGATCAATGAGATAAATGAGAATGGAAATATACTATTGCCCATTACCATTTACAACAACCATAGAAGCTTGTATTTCAACTACGACAAATGAACCAACCGGGACAAAACAATATCCAGGTAATTTAAATGATACAGAATTCGTGAATAAAGAAATAGAAAAATTGTTAGAATAGGATATTATACAGAAAAGTTATAGTCCTTATAATTCTCCAATGTTAACAGTCCATAAAAAAGGATTGGATGAAAATGGGAAACCAAAGCGGCGAATGGTAATAGATTTTAGGAAACTTAATGAACATATTATAACTGATAGATACATCATACCTGATGTCAACACTACATTACAGAATTTAGGAAGAGCTAAATATTTTACAACATTGGATTTAGAATCTCGATTTCACCAGATAGAGACAAAAAAGGAAGACAGAGAGAAAACCGCATTTTGTGTTAATAGAGGCAAGTACGAATTTAAACGTATGCCGTTTGGATTAAAAAATGCCTCATTTTTCAAAGATGTGTAGACGACATTTTTCGAGAATTCATAGCTAAATTCGTATACGTTTACATAGATGATGTTTTAATTTTTTCATCTTCGCCTGAGGAACATTTAGAACATATACACATAGTGTTTGAAGCTTTAAATAAAGCTACCTTGAAGGTTTCGGATAAAAAATCCAAATGACCGAAGTTGAATACCTAGGTCATATTATTTAACATGGTAAAATAACAACAGACCCAGAAAAAATAAAGGCCATTGAGAATTTTCCAATTCCTAGCACACTCAAAGATTTGAGAGGATTCTTAGGATTAACTAGTTATTATAGACGTTTCGTGCGAAATTATACCCAAATCACGAAACCATTAACAGTTCATTTAAGGGGAGAAAATGCCCATATAGGCAAAAACAAGAGTAGTAATGCAAAAATTAATTTAGACAATTCAGCCATAAGAGCTGTAAATTTAATAAAACTGAAACTAAAATAACAAGTTGAATTATTTCAACCTGATTATAAGAAACTTTTTGAAATCACCACTGACGCCTCCAACATAGCTATTGGAGCCGTGCTAAGTCAAAACAGGAAACCCATATATTTTTTGTCTCGTACACTTAGTACGACGGAACAAAACTACAGTACCAACGAAAAGGAACTGTTAGCCATAATTTGGTCCTTACAAAAATTGAGGAATTATATATAGGGTGTTTTTTATTGAGGTATATAACTTTAAGTTGGCATCACTTTTTTAACTGGCGGCCATTTTGTCAGCTGTCAAGTGATTAATATTTAGTTTGGTTTGCCATTTCATCATGAACAGGTTGACAAAAGAACAACGCTTGCAAATCGTGCAAATTTATTTCGAAAATAATGGTTCAGTTCGCGAAGTTTACCTAGATACTTAGATGCTGATTTTCATCGCAAAATTTTGTTCAGTGATGAGGCTCATTTTTGGTTGAATGGCTACGTCAACAAGCAAAATTGCCGCATTTGGAGTGAAGAGAATCCACATGAGACCCTTGAGACGCCATTACATCCACAAAAACTGACTGTTTGGTGTGCTCTATGGACTGGTGGAGTCATTGGGCCAACATACGGCCTTATATGCTCGAAAAAGTGGTTGAAAATTGGACCTGTAGAATTGGCTTTATTCGAGCCAGCCGCGGCGGCCACATGCCCGAAATCATATTTAAACATTAATGGCATAAAATTATCCTTCCAATAAAGCCAAATTGATGGACATTAAAACGATTTTCTTGTGTTTTATTTCAATTCGAAGTTCTATACCTCTAAAAAAACACCCCTATGGCATAGTTGGCTATTAGGGTATGCTAGCTTGGAACGAAATCCCAACCCAAAGTTAAAACGCCGAAAAGCTATCATAGAAGACTACGGCGCTAAAATTAAATACAAACCAGACACTGAAAATGTAGTAGCTGACGCACTATCTCTGCAATATATAAATACTTCATCTATCGTTCAGATGAATAGTGCAAATGCACAGCACATTCAGATGAATAGTGATATAATAAAATCCGTTCCACAACCATTTAATTCTTATCGTATACAGATAGAATTAGTACTAACTAAAAATTTGATGGAAAAGTACGATACACTATCAACTTTACTAATAACGACAATTTAATAATTGAATTAAAGAAAATAATACCCCCAAAAAAAGTAATAGCAATCCATACAGAAATCGAAAACATACACAAATATGGAAAGATAATTAAAGAAACATTTGCAGGCAGTAGTTTTGTCTACACACCAAAAAAATTAAAAGTCGTAACAGATAAAAATGAACAAATTCGCATAACAAAAGAAACACATGAAAGAGCTCATAGAAGTTTTAAAAATACAATAAATGAGAAATGATGAATATTAGAGAAATACTATTGGCCAGATTAAAAAAAGGATGTAAAAAATATAACAACAATTGTTCGGCATTTTTATTGCTAGATATGAGAGAAACCCTATCAAAGAACTTTTAAGTGACTCCACCATTCCAACACATCCCAAAGAATTTATACACGCATACATATATTTTAATGATAAGACAATGTATTTTGTAACTATAGATAAGTTCTCTAAATACATAGTAGCACGAGGAATTGAAAGGAGCAATTGGAATTGTATTGGAAGAAATAATCACTACCAGTTTTCCTGAGTGTAAACGATTAATAACTGATAATGAAGCATCTTTTGTCACACCAGCCATTAAACAATTACGAGTGTCATAAATACGGTATTCAAAAAATAGAAACTCCAGCACACAGATCAGCAGCAAACGGACAAGTGGAAAGTGCGCATAACTCAATTAGTGAATTAACACGGATATTTAAATTTAGTGATCAGTCCACAAGTAGAGAAGAAATATTCAGAGCTATTAAAGAACTTAATAATTCAGTGCACACCGTAACAAATTATCGACCAAAAGACATATATTTCGGTTTAAATAATATATATTATGTAAATAAAGAAGAAATAATAAAAAACTTAATAGACGCATCTGAAAAAGTGCTCAACCGTCTAAAAAAAAACGCCAAACATAGAACTTTCACAAAAGGAACACAAATATTAATGAAAATAGTTGGAATCAGAAATAAAAATTTACCACGTTACAAAAAGAAATTGTTGAAGAAGATCTAGGAGACATAATCCTAACAAAAAAAGGAAAAACTGTACATAAAAAGAATATAAAGAATGTTGCGTTCGGACATGATGAAACAAGCAAACCAGATTATAGCCGTGTTGGCAATATTATTCCAGAAGTTAGAAGCTATTTACAACTGAAATAGAACACATTGGAAATAAAAAAAACGTATTAACTCGGACTGAAGACGCATATCTATTTGATAAATCCACATTTTTATTTCATGTAACCAACTTAACAAAAATCTTCACGTCATATAAACTAATATTTAATGAAAACTCTTATCGCAATACTGAGGAATACATTCTGACAAAGAAAATAAAAATGTTAATGGACAAATTAACGAACATAAAATTGAAAAACGAGCATTAAATTTCTTAGAATCAACCTTGAAATTCGTTACTGGCATACCAGACCACGAAGATTTAATCCAAATAGAAACCAGAATTAACGCTCTGATCGAAAACAATGAAAAGCAGAAAATAATTATCTCCCAATTTGAAAAACTTTTCGATTCCATAAAAGGAGAAGTAACGGAAAGCCATATACTACTCCAAATAATTCATGATCAATTACTAACACTAGTGAGAACAATAAATGCAGCCAAAAATAATGAATACTTATCTGAATCATTAAATTTAAATGATGTGCAAGAAATAACAGAACAGGAATTATCAACTGTAGAAATTATTAACGTGTTGGAATATTCCGACATTTACATGGCAAGAACTAATAATTCTATCATCGCTATTTACAAATATCCTATTATAAATAATTATTGTAATCTATTTAAATTCACACCACTTAGCACTGAGCATGGAAAAGTTTCCACCGATAAGGAAGTTGCCCTTTGCAATAACACTTACACTAGAGTAAATAACCGTAAAAATTATTTAGGTAAAATCATTTTTAAAACAAACAGAATACACGACGAATGTATCAAACCCTTGTTAAAAAAAAAGCCAAATGTGTGATAATACACGAATATAATTACCCATTACTGGAAATAGATGAGGGAATTATCCTCTTACGAACGAACTGATTACAGGAACTATATTAGTGAAATATACAGACAAGGTAGAAATTAATAATATTACATACATAAATATTCATAATAAAGTGACAGAAGCCATTCACAGCAAGCACGACGAAGATTTAGAAATAATAAGAATAATGACATCTTCTTCTAAATTCGCATTAAATAACATAGACTCTTTAAAGAAATTCAAAATTCCGATAGAAAAACATCCTATCAAATACTTCTTATAGACAACATTAACACTCATTAGTATGAATTACGAAAATAGCAAAATACTACATAGCTTTAAAAGAAATTAGGACAAGAGAAAATTTTCAAGTCTTATATAACAGAGAACTAGAAAGGATAAGACTTGGATCAAGCAATAATTCAGCATGAATAATCCGTCCATACCTGCAATAAAATAAATAAGCAATTAGTGTCAATGCCAACTCTTCCCAGAATTTTTTCACTTCTTCTGGAGCGCGTTGGCTAAAACCACAGCCAATGTCTTGATTTTGCTTCATTAAATTAATAATCTGGTTGTGTATTTTTCTCTTCTATTCCTATAAAAATATTTAAAAAAATATAACAAATTTTCTTTGGTTGACATTTATACTTTTTCTTACATTTTTGTTCTTTCCGTTAGCTTTTTGTCATAAAATGTTAGCATAAGTAAAATGAAGAAAAATATCTACATTGCGGAACCAATAATATGGCAATACCGCGACGACAGAGATGATACCGCAAGAACGAAAGGATACCGCAGCAACGAAATGAATAATTGCAAATTTTCTTTTGTTGACATTTATACTTTTTCTTACATTTTTGTTCTTTCCATTAGCTTTTTGTCATAAAATGTTAGCGTAAGTAAAATGAAGAAAAATATCTACATTGCGGAACCAATAATATGGCAATACCGCGACGACAGAGATGACACCGCAAGAACGAAAAGATACCGCAGCAACGAAATGAATAATTGCAATTTTTTTTCCGCACGAAAAAACGTTTCCGCACTTGCGGAACGGAATGAAGAATTAGGCCCATTGTTTCTTAAAATCTGCCTACCTTAATACTAAGTTATTACCTGCATCTCTTCAAAAGAACCATAACCAGAATTTGATATTTATTTCTTTAAATTTTTTTGATTTAATTATTAAGACATACATATGTAAAAAAAGTAAGTAAAAAAGTAAAAGTATAATCGTTTTTTTACTTTAACTTTTTGCAACTATATACATACATACATATATAAAATTGTATTTGTATGTACATAAAAAATTTAAAAATACATACATACATATGTATTTATTTATTAACTAATGTTTGTCGACTATAACACAAAAATACAATTGAACTCTGAAAGGAGAACAAATTTACATTGGAATTACTTTGAAATGTGATGCGCATACTTCGGTCCATGGAAACCATTGCAGCAGCAGCAGGGGGAGTTGCCTGGTATTTGTATGTGTAAATATGTTTTGTTGTATTAGGCTCTGTTCGGCATTGTTGATGCTGTTGGTGATGAACGATATGGCCTGTTGTAGCCGCAACAAATTCAACTAAATTGCATTTATAGCACCCTAAAAACAGGAGAAAATGAAACCCACTTTCTGTAGAAGTATGTATATAAGAGTTTTTGATGCACTTACCTTTCTCTATTAGTTCACTTCGAAATGTTTCCGTTTGGCATGTACGAAATTGGTTGTTAAATTCCACATGATGATATTAGATTTGGCAGGCATTTTATTATTAATATGCTGATTAACAAGAGCATATTCATTGTCATAATTGGGAACTGCGGTATTGCCAATAGAATCAAGGAGGCTGTTAGCGGGCCTTAAACACTTGCAAAATCGTTCCCATAAAGCGATAGAAAAAGCTGCAAAAACAGATTTCCTTATTTATGTACGTATGTATGTACGAGTATGTCAGTTGTTGCTGGTATATATAATTAAAATTTTGCTATTTATATAAAAACTTGCATTTAGTTTTTGCTGTGATCATTTGAACTCATGCTGAAAATTCAATTCAATTCAATTTATTTCCAAACTCTTATAGTTAGTACAACAAAGAGTTATATACATTTAAAATATAAATTCCTTACGTACTAAGTACTTTCCAAGGATAGCAACTTCTTAGGGCTAAATATGTACATTTACTGAACAACAATTAAAAGTTATCCGAAAAGAAGATTCTTAAGAAAAAATCCCAAAAAAAAAACAAAAAAGGGAAACCATTAAATTATACTTAAAAACTAACACTTATAACTTAACACTAACTAAAAACTAAAGCTTAAATACTAAATGACAAAACAACAAAGGAACAACTTAACATAAGAGTCCATATCCCTATGAATAGTTACTGTGCTGTATTGTACACCACGTTATGTATGTCCAGCGTCCGAATTCGTCTATGGTAAAGACAAAAGGTCCGCACCATCAAAAACTAGACCACCGTCCCTAAGAGTCAGCAGGTCCACAGGCGAAAAATAATTCCTTGCCCGAACGGTCTCCAAGTCAGCCGCCAATGAGAAGCACCGGCGAACTAAAGCATTGTTAGAAGACTGCGCACCTTCCAAGAACCTGATCGAGCCCCCAATCATGAATACGTCTTCCCGACCTGAGTCAGCACCATTGTAATTGGATCTGCAGGATCGACGGTGATACTCACCGTCATGCCCAATGTACGATCTAAGACCAAGACAGGATACCGAGATTCTCCTCTCCCACCTCCTAAGCCTCTCCATCTGGCTTGAAGAAATTCCAAACCAAACAGGAAAAATGTAGGAGATGACAGGTCGAATGATCTGGCGATACACCAGAAGGCGCACCTTCCTGTCCAGACCAACCCTACGTCTCAGTACTCCCTGGTACGAACAGTATATGCGTTTCGTCCTCTCAAGGATGTCGTCTGTGTGCCGGTAATATTTAAAATTCTCATGGAAGGTGACGCCCAGATACCTCATTCTGCCCGACAGCCTAATCATGTCCCATCCAAGCAGTAGGCGGGGTATGTATGTCCGGCAATTCCTGTAGATGTGTTTCCGTCGCCCCTTAAATATCATTGTAACCCTCTTCTGTACGTTCAGGTTGAGTCCCCACTTTCCAAAATAATCCATCAGTAACGCCAAGTAGCTTTTCACCCTGTCATTCACAGTCCTAGCCATGCCACCGGATGAAGCAACCAGGATATCGTCAGCATATAGCAGGAGGAGATCACCCTGCGCAGGCTGGGGTATGTCCGACACAAATATATTGTACATACCCTAAATTTCCGATCCCTCAGGAAGCTATCCACCATCCGGCATATGCCCAAGCCGAATCCAAAATCCATAAGCTTGTACACCAGACCATCGTGCCAGACAGTGTCAAAGGCCCTGGCGAGGTCAAGACTAACAACAATCGTAGGGCACCGCCTGTTCAATCCCCTGGAAACATAGTCGGTCAGTAAAGTCAGAGCGTGCGCGGTAGACAGTCCAGTCCTAAATCCGAACTGAAACTCCCCCAAAATTTCCCTATCAGCAAGGAAATCGTTCTCCTCTCCAGAAGAAAGAATTCAAACAGCTTACCAATCGCAGACAATAAGGAAATTGGTCGTTAACTCCCCCCATCGCGAGGGTCCGACCCAGGTTTTGGGACCGGAACCACAAGGGCCATCTTCTGAGCCCTCTTCAAGACAAAGTCCGACACTCCATCCACGCCACAGGATTTCTTGCCCGATCGCGCCCTAAGTGCATTGCCGACGAGCCCCCGATTGATAAACCCAAGGTGGCTAGCATCCGCATCGATCGCCTCCCCGTCCACAGTATTAGCAGGTCCGAAGATCGTCAAAGGTGTCGTCCTATCCAAGGTTGACACACGCTGGCTCACAGCAGCACCGAACGCCTCAGTGCCATCCAACCGTCCAGGAGGTGCACGGAAGAATCGGTCAGCCAAAAGCCGAGCCATTCCGGGTGGGTCAGAGACAGCCACCCCGTCGGCCCCTCTCAGTGTCCGCAGGGTTGGGCGAGAGTTCAGCCCCGCAGCTTCCCTCACATTTCTAAATGTCCTGTTGTTGAGTCTAATATCCTGAAGAAATTTGGTCCAGTGGTCCCGTTCAAAAGTAGCTCCCTGTATTATTCTGTCCAAGTTCCGTAAGTTAGCCCTTAGTATATTCCATTCTTCCGGGTCCTGACTCACATGGATTCTACGTCTCAGTTGTTTATTCTCACCGATAAAATCCAACACATGCTGTGGAAGCCTCAACAGACCCCGGCGTCCCACGGAAACCGTCGGTATGGAATGCTCCACAGCATCCCGAAATGCAGCATCCAATGATGTAATGCACCCGTCAATATCGGCTTCGGTCACCTTCCTGTCAATCGGTAGCCCAAATGCCTCCAGATTCAGTGATCGTCTGTTCCTAAATCTCCGTTTGTTCATGTGATCGTAGTCATACTTTGTAGTTCGTTCCCTAGTTCAGCAGTCATTTGTACAAAACACAATCTCAATGGCCCTGTGGTCCGATTCGTAGTCCAGCATCCTGAGAAGATCCGAGGGGTGATGTCAGTACTTGTCAGGAAAAAGTCCAGATAAGACGATTGCCTTGATGGTCCGTCAGTGGGTCGTATTTCCAGGTCAGGATTCGAGAGCAAGAACTCCCGCAGATTCAGCCCACTTGCGTTCGTGCAGTGGTCTCCCCAGTAGGGATGCCTCGCATTGAGATCAGCGCCAATTAAAATACTGCAGCTTCCCACAAGACGCTCAATCTCGCCCATATAAGATGCCGAGAACGTGTTACCCAGCCTCAGGTACATCGAGACAACCACCAGATCGATCGAACTCGACCTTCGCACCCGTATGGCCGTGTTCTCAATCAAAACCGTATCAAGAACAATCTCCTCACAATGCAGGGCCTCCCTAATGAAGACAGCAGTACCACACCCTCGTCCACCCTTCCGGTCACGTCTAAATGTTCTATAACCAGGTATGTCAAGCCTATGTCGGAAGTTGAGGTGATGCTCAACTACCAGTAAAACGTCCGGTCTTTCCTGTCTTAAAAAAAGTCTTGAAACTATTGAATTAGCATTCACAAAAATTGCCCTTAGTCTACTAACCATCCTGTCTTATTGTCATGAGCATGCCAAGTAAGGCACGGGACCTATCCTCGTCGTTGTCAAGCTTATGGTATCTTTCCGCAAATCGTCCAACCCTATCAAGGCATTTCAAAAGCCCAACCCCAAAGAAACGGCGGCAGTCCCTATCGATGTGGTAAAATTGGCCCATGGCCATCCCCAATGAAACCTCGCCATCAACCGGCGCACCTGTCCAGCGGGGGCGTACTGCTGTCCAGAGACCGCATTCCGTCTCACAGTAGCTTGCGCTGGAGAAGCACCATTTTTCGCGGCGTGGGCGTAGGATACACCGTCCCTCACCATATAACCAGTTCCTGCCCGCAGGGGCGGCTGGGGTATCCCCTTCTTCAATCTCCTCTCCTCCATCCGAAGAAGAAGTTTCCTCCTATGAGGGCACTCCCCAGAGTTGGCCGCATGGCCCTCCATCCCACAGACAGCACAAAAAAGTGGTATTCCAACCTTCTTCGTCATCCTACCGGTCACGGTGTCCTTCAAGACACTCCCCACAACATTCTCCGCCTTAGACGGAATATTGCACTTCGCCGGTCCATGGGAACCGCCGCACTTCACACACCGATATGGCATTCGTACTAACATGTCCGTATTGTTGGCAGTTATAACACAGGGTAACCCCAGTCCACCTGAACCTGCGTATGTTCACCCTACAGTGCAAAATGTACTTGATTTCAAAGAACTTCCTTATCTCCGAGTCCTTAGTGAGCCTAATAATCCATTTGTCGCCGCCAAGTAGCCTGACACTCAGAACTCCTATATCCATCCGAAGACCATCCTCAATTATGTCCTTCGATCCAAAAGATGAAGAAACCCCCTCGATGACCAAGGATACTGGACGGAGACCCTTAGCCTGCCGTTAACCCTCTCGAAATCATCCAGAGTGCAAACCCTTATATTGGTAGTCCCATTCCTGAGTACCTTAACATTGAAATTACCGTGTCCTAGGTGCTTATCAATCTGTCCAATTAGTACCCTAGCGTCAGTATCTTGGGTCACAATTAACGGTACACTCTTACTAACTACCTTATTGTTTTTACCATTTCGATCGGTTGATCTTGCACCAGTTTTTCCTTAGGTTTCAGCATGCTCCCGCTCCTGCTCCTCCTCCATGATATCTTCAGTTGATTTTGTGGCATCCTGGGCAAGTCCCCCGCACAATATTTCATCCATTTTCCTCCGCAGTTCACCATTCTGCCAATATCGCTATTTTCCGATCCGCATCGGTTAACCTATCCAGCAAGCGGTTGTTGATATCCCGCAGCTCCTCCATGTCTATTTCGACCCTCTCACTTCGGGTCTTCTTCCTCTTTTTAGAGGATACGTCCTCCTCGCCATTCATCCCGGCGGCGGTAGGCTAATCACTTTAGCACCTAATAGTTCGGTCGCCAACTACTACAACCAGAAAAGCAGCAGCACTGCCTACTATGGCCTTCTCACAAACCCAAATGTAGTAAGCAATTTCAGTAACTACTTAAAGGCACAATTACTCCAGCGAGAATAGCCTCACGCACACTATTATACAACCACTTTATGCTATCACTGATATAACTAGAAGAACAACCTTTTCTGTCCCACAGAGCCAGTGTTTCTCCCGTCAATTTAATCGTTTTTGTCATGAAAATGTTCAATTGATGTGCAGTTTTATGTGCACCGCCGTTTCCAAAGCAAAGTTCTTTGGAAGTTCAGCTATTTTAATTCGCCTTGAGCAGTACTGAGTTCTTTAAGCCAAAAACACGCAAAATGTATCTGGCAACATGTATACTTCTAATTGTTTCTGGCACTTTGTCTTTTTTCAGCTGCGAAATAACACAAACATAGTTTTTTTGGCACGAAATTTAAAGTAACAGCTAATGAATTTTTTTTATTTAATTTTCAATTTACATACACACATACTGAAAATTAAAAAATATAATTTTAAACATAGTACAGGGTGTCTGGTGTCAAATTTATATTTTTAAATACGATTATTTCAAAAAGTAATAAACGGTGCAGAGGTAGAGTGGCGCCGTTGGAATTATCCATTATGCGGAATTGTCAGTCTCGATGTCTCAGTGGTCGAATGAGAACCGCGCGTTCGCTGTCGGGACATTTTTTAAGAGTAATGATTCTTACAAAATTGCTCGTGGACAATTTTGTTCAGAGTTCGATATTCGGCGAATACGTGATGGACCGAGTGTAAATTTAATTCGATCGTGGGTGCATCGATTGAAACATCAAAAACCATTGCAATGCCCCAGGATTTATAATGTTTATAGAAAACATTAAACAGTAAATGAATTGATTTTAATTTGAAGTTATGTGTTTTATTACATTTAAATTAATACACATATAATAATAATAATTAAGTTACCATTTCCATATACATATTTATAAATTAGATACAAACTCTGCGATTGAGTGTAGTTTTATTAATGAATTTTATTAAAATTTAAATCTTAAAATTTACTTAAAAACTAACATGTAGAAATGCAAGATTTGCATAAAAACTTAAAAACAATGTTTATAAAGAGTGTCGCATAACAACGGCAACAAATGTAGTTCCGCAAGCAGTAGCAGACGCCAAGTCAGCATTAAATGCATGCGCTACTCATTCACTACGGTATGTTATGTATGTCACTTATAAATGTACATATATGCACATATTTCATAGAAAAGCATATTTCTCTTGCCACTTTTTGTTAAAATGCAAAGTAACAAAACATATCGGATTTGTTTACAAATTTAAAACAATATTGCATACTTTAAAAGTCAAAAGCCGTTAAATTATATGAATGTGGAAAATAGGCAACATTTTGTACGTTATTTTTTTCGTATGATATGAGTAATGTTGCTGGAACACTCTTTACTAGAAATGAAAAAAAAAATTGTTTTTACGGCCAGAGTGACCACACTTTATTGAAATAAAATTGTTGATTTTAATAAGTCGTTGCATTCATTTCTCAATGCATTTAATGCTTATGCTGTATTATTTTCAGGTTCAATAAACTTTATAATTTATTTTTCAACGATTAAAACAACTTGGGCCGTTGAAATTTGCAGAAATGGTCCATTTTTAAATTTGGGATACAACCTGTGATTTAAGGTATATTTATTTAAGTTTTAAAAGCTTTGCATTATTATTTTCTTTAACCTTTGTAATTAGCTTAGGTAAAAGAAGTCTATTATATATCTTTAGATTAACATTAATATAAGTTTTATTTAGTAAAATTTGGGGTGTTACTTTCTTACATTTAGCTGATATTTTGTTACCTTGGCTTTTATTTTAACGAAAACTTCGTCTCCCTCTGAATATAATTTTCAAGGTGTTTTGTTTATACTATGGTACTCAAGATCTTTCCTTTGTTGCTCTTCTAGGTTTTTAATTGCTCTTCTCTATCTCTAGCTAGCAGTTCAGGATCCCTATTTATGCATATATAGGTTGTACTCATTCACAGATGAAGCTACTATGCTGCTTATTATCTATTTATTAAGTAATAAGAACAACAACAGCAAGATGAAACGGTGGAACACCATTATTCAAGTTAAAGGTTTTTAAACAGGTTAATTAAAAAAATAATTTTGAGGCGCTGACAACGGCGCCTTTATTAACATAAAACAAGGATAATTAATGTTCACAAAATTAATTTCAATTGCGTTTCCACTTTAGTAATGCAAATCAAATTATAAAATTTTAAGAACTATGAAATGACCGAAACTCACGACCCCGTAGCCAAGACTGCCTGTTCCTAGCCAACTTTGTTGGCTCGTTGGGTTTAATGATCACGTTGCACCAACATGTGCAGGTATGCAGACGCTGATCATGCAAAATTATTTCCTATTGTTTCAGCAAGAAGGCAATTTCGTAATTGGATCGGAACCGCGTGTTGAAGTAAAAGTGCTTAAGTTGCAAAGTTATTTTTTGGTGACAGTATTGCCACTGTTGTTAACTCCTCCCTCCTTAAATACCTGCATCCCGCAGATCAGCGAATCTATGGTTGGTAGTTGAATGTTTAGCCCTGGAAGATTTAACTTTTTCGTTTGCCGATACCAAAGCCATCTAATGCAAAAAGTCATTGAGGCAATGATCATAACGTTAATTCCAACTGTACCATTGAATCTTACTCCAAGCTGGTTCAATCGGTTTATATTGCTAAGGCTGACCTCATTGACATATTTGATGTCCAGCAGCATGTCATCATGTGTTACATTTGCTGGTACTGGCGGTAAGGCTTGAACCTTCGTGATCGAGTTACTTGAGTAAGTCTGATTCTTTATTACTACCGACTCGTTGGAAAGTTGCAGAAGGTAGGTGCCATTCAGAAACTCGGGTTTGCCATTTGACTCAACGAAACCTTTGAAGTTTGTCACATAGATAATATCGTCACTCAATAACTCAACAATTTCTTCCTGGGTACGTCTGTATTTACATCTTGCTGATCCGCCTTTAAGAATGCGATTAAGGCAGTTATTCTCTTCCAATTTGGTTACAGATGCTCTTTTGCAGACTGTCGAATTACTTATTAAAAGGCATTCGCCTGTGATGCCATAGGTCTCCGCTTCATTAACAAGCACCCTCTCAAACGGCAGATCTATTTGCTTCCCATTTGCTTCCAAGTTTTGGTATGGACAGAATGTACAATAGTAATGAACCATTCGTATAAATTGATGGCGTTCCATACTCCACTGCTTCTATTGCGTTGCCATAAGGTAACGTTTCCAGCTCGTCAATTACTCTATTGATCTCCGATTGGTCTAACAGATTTGTGTTGACAATACCACTCTTGGCCAGCTGACAAGCTCGGACAATTTCATTTATTTCATCGCTCAAAATGATGACCTCGTTGATGGTACTTTGTTCCGTTAAGGCGTAGTCCTTGCCGTTCGTTATACTGTTCATTCTGGTGACAATTTCATTTATCCTCCTAACCACTTTGTTCGTTGTCTGCTGAAGCTCTTTATTAATTTTGTATTGTTCGTTGTTATTCGCGATGATGTTCTCCTGATTCTTAGTATGTTATTCCAGTTTGTTGAATCAGGACTTCCTGCAACCCATTTCCAAACCGATCCGATCCAATCGATTGATCTAGGCGTCCTTCTTTTTATATTTTTCAATTCGTCAAGGCGTTTTTGCACTTGCAGCATGTGGTGCAAAATAAATTCTTTGTTTCTGCTTGGCGGAATGTGGCTCTGAATAACAGATGATATGTTTGCAGCCATTTCCCTGTACTTTTCTAAGTTGATGAAGTGCACTAATTTGAAGTTTCCATCGACTATCCCTCCATTACCAACCTTCAATGAAACCAGTGATGTTTTGTACTGGTAGATTTGTACAGTAATTACAAAAGAAATGAAGTTGAGTCCGATGAAGAGAATAAACTTGAGATGCATGGTTAAAAAATTTAATTTCTGAAAATAGTATAAGTTAATTATATCGATAAAAATGAGGCGATGTTATGACAATGAAATGTTTAAATGACAAATGGTTAGATTTAAGTTTTTATTTTGCTTAGAAATAAGTTTTTATTTTGCTTAGAAAGTACCCTTCCTCCTCTTTTTTATATTTTTTTGTTTTTCTTTTTTTATATTCAAAAAGTGTAAGTTAAGTGAGTGAAACGACAAAGGATCTATAATTACTTATAATACAATGTTTTTCTTAGGACTTTGCCCATTTTAATTCTTTATGTGTTCCTTGTGAATCTCTCTTCCACTTCTTGTCAGCACAGTTACCCTATTATCTTTTTCAACTATTTCTTTTCTATATAGCGCTTTGTTTTTTCCCTGGATAGTCTTAATAGCTACATAGATTCTATCACCCTTTCTATATTTTTTAGGGCTTTGCCTCCTTCTATTCATTCTTGCCTTGCGAGCCGCCATATTTCTTTTAAGCAAGTGTCTGAGGTCAGTATTAATCTTCTTCTGTACTGATAATAGATTTTCATAGTTTGCTCCGATGTTTCTATTGAAGAATAAGTCACGAGGTCTTTTCTTTGTTGTCGAATGGATGGTATTATTATACCTATCGACACAGATTTCAATTAATTACTTTACCGATAGATTCGGGTATGCGACCCTTAAGCACCTATAAATTTCAATTATTGTTGAATGCAGTCTCTCAACTTGCCCGTTCACCTCACTTCTTTGTACTGGTGTAAGGTTATACTTTAATACCCAGTGACTTCATAAAGGTTTCTACTAAAGGTCTTAAGAAGCTGCGTTCATTATCAGTAACTAGAATTTTTGGCACTGTGAAATAATGCAAAATTTTAATTAGTTTTTTCCTCACCTGTATCAACGACCTATCCTTAATACTAAAAAATTTAGCGAATTTTGTAAACTTATCTATGCAGGTAATGAACTTCTGTCCTTGAATTTCCATAATGTCCATATGAAGAATTTCACATGGATATTTAGGATCTGGTGTATCTTGGCGATGTATTTGTGGAGGTTTCCTGTCATACTTGCATCTATTACATACGTCGCAACTGGCAACGTATTTCTTTATACTAGCGCGTATATGCGGAAAATAAAACTGCTCTAAAATTTGTTCACCATTTTCTCTGGGATTACGATGTGCTCTTCTATGTTCAGTTTCAATTATTTCGAATTGACGTTCCTTTGAAGTAATGTCTGTAACTAGCTTCTGCGTAATCCTTACTTTGTATTTAGAAAAATTATCGATATTAATTTCATGTATGGCACCAAGAAGACTTTCTGGAGCTTTAACTCCATTAAGGATATTTGGGCGAAGTTTTCCCTTCAAGAAGGTTACAAGTTCTTTTTTAGACCAGTTTTTTGAAGAAATAAAATGTCTAGTATATCCATTGCCGTCATGTCCATTCCTACTCCTATTATAATTTGGTTCTTAAAGACGTTTATAGGTACATCTACATGGGGTATCAAGTCAGAGGCATCTTGCTCTGCACTGTGAACTGTTTCCGCTGATGAAATGTCATCGTCTTCTCGACCCTCTGAAGCACTTAAAGTTTCACCTGAGTTCATAGTCGTTCCCTCACTCGCTGTATCAGTAGTAGAATGATATAAATGATTTGAAACGGGTTTTAATCTCGAAAGGGCATCTGCCACGTGGTTCGATTTACCAGGCTTATAAATCAACTCGTGGCTATACTCCTCTATACGTGCCTTCCATCTTTTTAGTTTGGCGTTAAAATTCCTATTTCCTAACGCAAACGTCAAAGGTTGATGATCAGTATAGATCTTAATTTTTTTCGCACCATATAAGTAATTTCGAAGATTATCAAGAGCCCATAAAATAGCCAACATCTCTTTCTCGTTGGTAGCGTAATTCTCTTCAGTTTTGTTGAGCGATCGAGAAATATATGCTATGGGTTTATCCTTGCCGATCTCGCCTTGTGACAAAACGGCACCAAGCGCGGTATTAGAAGCATCCGTCGTCAAATTAAACGGTTTCTCGAAGTCTGGGAAAGCCAGGAGCTCAGCTGTAGTTAACATAGATTTAAGTCTATTAAAAGACTTCAAAGATTAATCATTTAGATTAATTGGCACCTTTTTAGACTGACTAGCTTTTATTTGGGCATGCTCTCCTCTTGTAAGACTTGTAAGGGGCTTTGCCACCTTTGCATAGTCACGAATAAATCTTCTATAATAGTAGGCTAATTCCCAGGAGACTTTTCAACTCCTTTAAGTTCGTAGGTGGTAACAATTTTTCAATGGAATTTACGTTGGCAGGATCTGGTTTTATTCCCTCAGACCCAACGATATAACCAAGGAATTCTACCTCAGTTTTCATGAAATGCGTTTTATCAAGGTTTACCTTTAGATTAGCTTCACGAAGCCTTGCAAAGATTTTATCTACGTTCTTCAAGAGACTTTCCTTATTCTCGCCGATTACGATTACATCATCAATATAAACAAAACAGATTTTCCCTATGTACTCGCGGAGGACATCGTCTATCATTGTCTGAAATATTGCCGGCGCATTCTTTAAGCCAAAAGGCAATCTTAAATATTCAAATTTACCGTTCGCTGTTGAAAAAGCAGTTGTTGGGATATCTTTTGGTTTCATGGCTATTTGATGAAAGCCTGATTTAAGATCTATTGTTGTGAAATACTTTGCTTTCCCTAAACTAGCTAAAGTAGAAGTAATGTCAGGAATCGTGTAAGTATCTGGAATGGTTACGGCATTTAAACGCTTGAAGTCTACTACCATTCGATACTGCTTTTCGCCATTTGGTTTTGGGTTTTTTGGCACAGCCCATATGGGTGAATTGTATGGACTTTTGGATGGCCTTATTACCCCCTCTGAAAGTAGTTCCTTTATCTGTCTCTCTATTTCTTCCCTCATACAGACTGGATATGGATAGCGTTTCGTATATATTGGTTCTTCTGTGCTTATCCTGATTTCTGCCTGAACATTTGTTGCTGCAAGTTCGCTACCATCGAGTGGTCCGAAAAGTTGCTTGTATTTATTAATAAGACTTTCTATTCTTGTCCTAACTTCTGGCACATATTCCTCGCCTAATATATAATTTGACTCAGCAGTTATTTTTTCTTTTAGCGGAATTTTAAAACTATTTTGCAAAACTAAAACATTTTCCTTTCTATCAACTAAAGCACCTAAGTCCTTAAGTGTGCCATCCCCAATAATTCCCTCAAATGTTTTTAGTGCTGGCAAGACATAAAATTGAATAGGTTCCTTTATTCCAAAAAATTTTAAGAATGGTCCGATTACTTTTCTGTCTATACACACATCTCCTCCTACTGACCGTACATTTAGTGGCCTTTCTAAAATTATGCTCCTGTGTGATAAACGAGGGCTGCAAAAGTTCTTATTGGAGCCCATGTCGATCAAAAAACATAAAATATCACCAGTAGCAGAAGGGTACTCTATATAAGGTAAACTTGAGGGCCTTCCTCCATAAAATTTACCTCCCCTGCCGTCTCATCCTTACGGTAATCTTCCTCTAGCTGATTCTTGGCTGTCTGGTCCTCATCAGAAAAAGTTTCTATGTGATAGAGTCGAGGCTGTTTGTAGCCTGTCTTTATTTCGGATGCACCTCTTTTCTCAGCTGTCCTAAGGTTGTTTATGTAATTCACCCGTCGAGATTGTATTGTCCTTTCAACTTCCATCGGTTCCTCTTTTATGGCCGGATATCGTGGGAGTAACGCTGGCTTATAGTTGGAATATCCATTTGTTCGAAATTTAGAGTAGTTGTTGTTATGTTGCCAATTTCTAGGCCTATAATTTTTATTCTGCCACCCCGATCGCGCAGCGGACAATTTTGGTGGCCTTGAAGGCCCAGGACGATGAGTTGTCTCCATGGAGATCGAGTCGTGAGGCTTCATTTTCAATTATATCGTTTCGCATCGTTAAGTTTTGCAACTCTAAGCAAGCGGAATATGCCTCAGGGAGCGTTCTTGGTCGTATAATAATCATACGGGAAAGATCGGGCTTTAATCCACGTATGAAAATGTCTAACGCTCTGTTCCTATAAGTTCCCACTACGGCCTTGGTGGTTTCCTCACTGTAAGATTCCGTCTGCAGTTTGTTGATGATAAGCGAAAGTTGGTGATTAATAGTTGAATAGAACTCATCCTTTGTTGACGATCCCTGGGAGAGATGATTGAGCTGATGTTCCAGAGTTTGAATGTCTCGTTTATCAGCGTAGTGGAGTGAAAATATTCTTTTGATTTCGGCCCAATCACCATTGAATACGTTGTAGGATACCAGAGCTGTATCCGCAGCGCCAATAATTTTTTGACGGACGCTCTGGATAATTGCACGATAAATCGGCTTATCCCTGACAATTTCAAAATCCCCCAGTATAGTTTCCACGGAATTAACCCAGGATACATACTGAGTTAGATGTTCTTAAATCCCTTACACTGTCAGGAAGACGGCTTATATCTCTTATCTCGGTTTCGGTTCGTGGTCGTTGAAGAGATACTTCCTCTGTGACCACTGGGACAGCAGCGGTGGCCTGCCTACTTTCAAGAAGATCTAATCTAACCAAAACTTCTCCTAGTGCATTGTTACCGAGACTCGACTCTAGAGTTCCTATACGTGTTTCAACAGCCTTGAGTTGTTCCATAAACCGATTTAGGGCTCCAGTCAAAGTCGTTAGTGTAGATTTTACCTCCTCCATCGTTTTTATATTAAGCTGACAAGAGGGGGAAAAACTCACTTACCTGAAATATGTAGCGGGAACACTTTAATGAAAAATTGAAGATCCTCGACCGTTGCACAGGTTCACTTCACTTCTTTTGCTTAAGCTTTTTTCTATATTATATTTTCACTTTATTTTCTATTTTCGTTTTTCTTTTCCAATTTTACTTTTTATTTCAATTTTTAAATTTTCGCATTCAATTTTAAAAGAATGTCTTCTTTTTTAATTTTCTTTTTCAATTTTATATTTTTACTATCAATTTTCTTTTTCCAATTTTATTTCAGAAATCAATTTTAAAAGCATATATTTTTTTTATTTTAACTTTTGCTTTTCTTTTGCAAATTTCGCTTTTCCTTTCAATTTTTCAAATTTATATTTTGTTCCAATTTTTAAAAACTTTTTTATTTTTATTTTAGAAATTAAGCATACATATATTCTTTCTTATTTAAATTTTAACTTTTCTTTTTTTAAATTTTATATTTATTTCAATTTTCTCTTTTTTAATTCTTTGTATTAATACTTTTATGTATTAATATTTATTTTTATTATTTTTTCACTAGAGAGCCTTGGCTAGGATACGTGACGCGACCGTTTAAACCCCTTTTTTTTTTTGTCTTCACGGAAGCTCCGTATGATTTCGGTTTGGAGATCCACTTTTATAATCGTGGATACTTACTAAGGTACGGGTCACTTCACTTTCGCCTCAATAACCTTCTGTGATGCTTTTCAGTTTTTATTTTATTAATTTATTCTACAAGGACTCCTAAGGGCGCCAGTTAAAGGTTTTTAAACGGGTTAATTAAAAAAAAAATATTTTGAGGCGCTGACAACGGCGCCTTTATTAAAATAAAACAAGGATAATTAATGTTCACAAAATTAATAAATTAAATTGCCTTTCCACTTTATTAATACAAATCAAATTATAAAATTTTAAGAACTATGAAATGACCGAAACTCACGACGCCGTAGCCAAGACTGCCTGTTCCTAGCCAACTTTATTGGCTCGTTGGATTTGATGATCACGTTGCACCAACATGTGCAGGTATGCAGACGCTGATCATGCAAAATTATTTTCCCATTGTTTCAGCAAGAAGGCAATTTCGTAATTGGATCGGAAGCGCGTGTTGAAGTAAAAGTGCTTAAGTTGCAAAGTTATTTTTTGGCTAACTTTGAAGAGTACAATTACGAGCTCTTATAAGAACCGGGTAAAGCAAACTTCGTTGCGGGTGCCATTACGAAAATACTACAAGCAACTAATATCCACAAAGTCTTTATAGCAACAATAGCGATTAAGTTCTTCTCACAATTTAATATAATACTTTCATGCACCCATAAATGTATTAAAATCGAATCTTTCTCCAATAGACCCCTATGCCCAATTACAATTTTAAAGTAGTATTTCCGAGTTACCACAGGAATACCATATCTCAATCTCAATTCATCATGTATAATTTGGTTCAAATTCCTTTAAGTAATTGTGTAAAAAATGTTGAACCAACTGCAGGAATAATAAAAAAAATTGTTTCCGAAGTTATAAAATTAGGTTTTCCAATAAACAAGTTAGAGCTATTAAAATGAATAGGAACAGGAAGAAATCATCCTAAAAGTGCACAAACGTACTAATGTGTGCAAGGGAAAATAAATTACAAATTCTCGAAGAAAACTATTTTACTTCGATGATCGATGAAGCGTTCTAAGTCCAAAAGGTGATCTATTGTAGTAAATTCGTACTTGCCGTTACAAAGTCAGTCAGCTGGTTTGCACTCTTAAGATCAATTACTGTGACGAAACAATTTTCGCGTAATTGCGATGTTAGAATACTTATTTCTGGTATTGGGTATTATATATTTTGTTTCACTGGCTCAGATAACGAATACAATTGCTCCCACTCCAGCACATTAATAAATCTATTCCTGAGCTCATCAGATGCCATGTTACAATAGCTTATCAATTAGTTTTTCAATTTCTTATTTCAACGCAGCAGGGTATATGTAAAATCTAATATAATGAGGTCAGTCGGACTTCGTATGATTTTTTCCTACTATTTTAGTCAGCCTTTCGTCAGGTTCTGCATGCTTAGACACAATCATATCTAGTTTTTCTTCTTGTGTTTCAAATGAGAAAATTCTCACTCACATGAATAATTGCTTCAGGCTGTCTAAGCATTTTATTTCCCAATGTACCATTAAACGATTTTAATGATGGCATTAAGTAAAATTTTGTTTTTTTTTTCTTTAATATTAAACAAGCTAGCGAGGATATGTTCTTTAATTTTCATATCATCTGCTATTGAATTTGCATAAAACATATTCTTATTTGCTAAAAGGTGTTTGACAAATTATGATTGGAATTAAAGGTTTGTTGACCCGGTATCGACCAGGATTTTTAAATTTTCGCCGCTCTTCGTTGTGAACTCTATGTAGGGCAACGAAGAGCTTATCCTTCTAAATAAGGGATATCACTAAAATCCAGGTATTGGTTGTCTAGAATAGGAGGTTCTTGAGTTGAGTCTATATAGTCATTTAAAGTTTTTTGTTTTTGTTCGTCCAACTTTTAGAGATTTGCCTCGTATTGCTGATATTCGGCATCTAGATAAAATTTACACGCATTTTTTTTTTTTTTTTTTTGTTAGTGAGGGTCTCTCTAGTATAAAGCGAGTTGAGGAAAGAATGTCATTAGACGTGAGCGAGGTGGAAGTTATGAATTGCGATAAAACTGATGCGAATTATGATGATTTCGGTGTGAATTGTCATGATATGCATTTGCCCTGGTGTCTACTAATGTTATTCCCATACAGTGATGTAATGTATGGTTACACAGTGATGTAACTTCTGTAGGCATTTAGCGGCAAAATTACAACTGTGACTGGCAAAATGGTGTGAGTGTTAGTTGTTAGACACTTCCGGTTGTTCTTTTCCATTTTGGTCCTAGCGGAAGACAGTCGTGTGACTGTGTGAAGAATTAAAAACATAACATCCATCGCTGGAGGAGTCATTACATAGTGTCAGAAGTGGGATACTTTGTTTTTTTTTATTTTTTGACGTAAGTAAGTTGTGAAATATGATACAACAACCTATAACTTTGCAGGAGGCGGCCAACGAATCAGGCAGCATCGCCGGGCAACACCATGTTATTGCAGCTAGAACAGCATTGTCGTGGAAAGATAAAGTATTCTAATGGCAGCCAGCGATCGTTTACCATTTGAATTGGTCGAATGCTGAGAGCTCGAATAATTCTCGGTGTCCAGGATAAAAAGCTGCAACTGAAATTTTTGGACGGGTGTGACGAGCCGCTAGGACGAGTGATGGAGGTCTGCAAAGCATACGAAGCTGCTAATGCGAATAAAGGCAGTAATAAAAAATTAATGTTCTCAACTGGAGTGAAATGGATGGTAACAGTAGACAATTAAGCACTATATTACGTTTTAAAAATACTCTTAGGTTAAATGCTGTTTAGCGAGCGTTGGACCAAAAAATATTCCATAGGTGATGAAGTGATAACTTTGGGACACAGGGGCGGACGTAAATTGTTTACCGCTAGGCATAGCACATAAATTGAATACCAGACTAGACAAACAGATGAATAATTGCTCTTTAGTTCATTACAATGGTAATGGAATAAAAAAATTTGGTTCAGGTGCGTTGATTTATTTTCTAGGGTAGGAAAACTAGCGACATTTTTAGTTGTTGATAATCGGTGTGAGCCAGTTCTTGAAAACGTATTGATTAATTAGGCGATTAGAAGTGGGTAGCATTTACGATAGCAGCTACACGGACGTTTCCACTGGAATTGGAAAACTGCTTTTTCAATAGTGCAGGGAGAATTCCAAACCGGTGCTAAACTACAGGAAACGTATTCCGAACTCGTTCCTAGTAAGATTAAGGTTAGAGCTTGACAAATTGGTAGCGGATGATATCATTGCACCTGTTGATTACCCGACAGATTAGGTAAACAATTTACAATTGGTTGAAAAACTCACGGGCGAACTTAGTATTTGTCTAGATCCAAAGACATTAAACGAGTGTATTAAGCGTGAGTATTTCATGATTTCGACGATTGATGACCTGATCTCGGGTTTGACTGGCCGGCTGGTTTCTCCGTCCTGGACCTCAAAAGTGAGTTTTGGCACATGGCACTGGATAAGGCGAGTTCGGAGTTGACAACATTTTTGACACCGTTTGGAAGATTTAGATTTACTCGTGTACCTTTTGGCCTCAACTGTGCACCTGAAATGTTTCAGCAGGAAATGGTTAGGGTTTTCGGTGGCATACTGGGTGTTCTAGCTTATTTCGATGATATAGCCATCTGTGCGAACAACGAGGAAGAGCACGATCGGATAATAGGACTAGTAATGAATAAAGCGAAGAAAAATAATATCAAATTCTATCCGGATAAGATCCAATACCGGCAGACGGAGATTAAATTCATGGGGAATATTTTATCGGAAGGAAAAATTAAACCGGGCTCGAAATATGAAGAGACCCAAGGACAAAACAATGATGGAATGATGTGGAATTCGAATGGACGGATATGTATGATAGGGAGTTTGATAAACCACTCCAAGTAGTGACGCAAGGCCCGGTGCTCGCTATTTATGATCCATCTCAACCAGTCGTGCTTCCACAAAAGTGGGTTCAGATTGAGAAGTAGCTTTTGGCCATTGTTTTTGCTGGCCAGCGTTTTCATTACTTTCTGTAAGATCATGAATTCACGGTCGAGAGTGATCACAAGACTTTGGAATCCTTAGTGAAACGCGATATTGATAATGTTACAATGCGTCTTCAACGGATGTTCATGTATCTCCTCAAATACCCATGTTGATAGTTGTTTGTCTGTCAACTCATTGATGAGATGGAAATGGGTTGACATCTGTATATACATGCGGCACAAGATCAGTTTGTTTCACCCTGGGGGAACTACGCAATATTATCGGAGATATACTATTGGCCGGGTATGAGCAGACAAATAAGAGAGCTAGTTGTATCGTGCAGGGTTTGTGACAGTTTCAGGCGAAATCAACAGAAAGAGCCGTTGACACAAGAGGAACTTCCTCGTCACCCATTCAGAATAAAACGTCGGGACATATTATCCGTATGATCAGGTAGGTATTCGATATGATAGGCTATGCGACAATCTTTAAATGTGATAACAGCACATTCGGATCAGGGGAATTTGCACGCTTCGCAGAGGAGTACAACATTCAATTTAGGTTTCCAAGCCCAGGGTACCCGCAGAGTAATGGGTTGAATATACATAATTAAGCGTTGTTGACCAATTTCAATATCAATTGCTGGAATATAACACTACACCGTTGACGGACATACATGTAGCACCCGCGGAGTTGTTTTTAGGGCGCCTTTTGAAAACCAAGTTGCCATTGTATAGTTCACTATTGCTCAGGAATAGCATTGATGAGCAGGAGATCAGGAATAAACACAAGGAAAAGAGGGAAAAGCAGAAGTATTATAATGACAGGGGTGTAAAGTCGTTGCCCTCATTGACGTACATAGGTGATTTGGCCATATTCAAGAAAAGGGAAGGCAATGGGACTATGGGAAAATTATGGAAACGTAACCAGCGTTTCATTGCAAAAGGTACGAATGAGGACTCAACGATATCGGGGATTATTATTAATTCAGTGTCATTCGTTTTCCACTTTAGAAAATAAGAATAAGTTATTAAAACGAATTGAAAGTACAATGAAGCTTGTACTCTTCTTATTTTCCCCTCAACCCGATGCCTAAAAAGGTTGAGTTCCAAGCTGTATATTGAATCGCTGTGCTGAGTCTTTAGCCGCACCGTTAACACTTTTATTCAACACTTAAATAAAACATGGCTATTTCCATATGTTTTGGAGGGATTATTATATTATAGCGCTGGAAATAAATCTGAGATCACAAACTACAGGGGTATATCAAACTATTTGAATATCAGTCACCAATCTTCTTCAGAAAGGTCTGCTGTACAACAAGTAACGTTTGGCGTCTTACGTCATTATTTAATACTAGTTTTACTGCAAATAAACAAACCGATCCTATTTATAGCAACTTCAGAAAAACTTGCCACGAAGTCAACCATGACCTGCCTGCCGCTGCAAATTAGAATTGATAAGTTTTTACGGAAGAAACTTTGCGCACCAACTAAGGAATTTTTCGAACCAAGAATTTCAAAACGCACCGAGTTGACAACACCGTTTAATGTAAGCCGAAGATGTAAACATTTGTTAAAATTTCAAATATTATACCGACCACGTAAAACTGCAAAATTACCTTGACAATTTTTTTATTGTGCAAACACAAATGATGGTGCCAACTTCCTATTAATACAGTTGAATCATTCTTGGACCTGCGAGTTTTGCTTGATCAGAAACTTAGTTTTGTATCTCATATTGCAATGACTGTAAATAAAGCTACGGATGTTCTTTCTTTTCTAAAGCGCTCTGCAAGAGTTTTCCGACCCTAAAGGGCTTTATACAGCACTGGTGGGGCCTGTATAACAATATGGTTCAGTAATGTGGGATTCGTAGTATAACATACGCTCTCAGACTTCCTTCCAACACATGAAAGTAGTCGTTAAATGTATCTTTTATGTTAAGTCTTATTAATGGCAATATAAGTACATATATTGTGACTTCCTTTCATGTAATATTCGATTCAAGCCGGTACATATGTATATGTATCTGTAGAACAAATTATGCTCTAACCGACCCGATAATAATCACATAACTTTGTTGACCTTATTTATTTAATTAATATTAATTAAATAACGAATTATTATGTATTTAAATGCCAACCGCGAGTTTTAAAATAAATAAACAAAAAACGTAAATTCTGACAAAACAACGCAAAAAAATTATCCCGTCGAAGACTGGAAGGATGCTATTTGGTCTGACGTAACCATACTAAATCGTTTCCAGTCTGACGGCAAGCAATACTACTAGCACCGCCCTTATGAACGCTTAAAAAACACCAAGTTAAAGAAACAATAAAGCATGGGAGTGGAAACTTGAAGGTGTCATATTGAGAGGTCATAATGAGAAGGCAATATTCTCGAATTCGTTGAAAAAAGTGCTTACCCAGAAGTAACGAAAGACAACAATATACTGAACAAATAACATTTTTATTACTTACATAGATGCATATGTATACATGTATGTACATTCTTCTTCTTCTTTTGACGCTACAGTCCGGGGTCAACCTGGGCCTCAACCAATAAACTTTTCCAGCTGGCACGATTTTTAGCCAGCGTCCTCCAATTTTGCACACCAAGTTGGTTGAGGTCCCTCTCCACTTGTGTGCGCCATCAGTTTCGTGGGCGTCCTCTAATGCGTCGTCCAACAGGTTCGGAATCGTATGTACATATGTACATAAACGAACAAAATTTTGCAATTATAATCGTGCTTGAAGAATTTACACTAAAAACCACAATTTCGTTACAAACAAATAAAATTAGAAAACAAGGTATCGTATCATCCTCAACTTAAGTCAGGTAATAAATCAACTTTCTATTCCTTTTTTATCAATTTTATTTTATAAATTAGATCCCTCTAGTTTTTCCTTTGGATCGAAAAAAAATCCACAAAATTTTCATGCAATCCCATATAATAAAACATAACAAAATTAATAATAAAGCTTTATAAGTGTTGTAAACTAATTCCTGTTTCAACATATCACATTTGAAAACTTTGTGCGATTTTGGAGTTACAGAAACCTGAAATCATAACTTTTATATAAATATGTACGTCAATAATAAATAATTTAAACTCACCATGAGAAAACTAGGATTGATTTTGTTACGCCAGCTAAATGAGGCAACTGTATACTCTTCGACGCCCCATCGATTTATGGAATAACAATAATTATGCGTGTGCCCAGCAAACGACAACCGTGGATGTAATAATTTGCCTAAATTTTGCAATGTAAAATGTTGTAAAGTATTTAATCGTCTTACTTACCCATCCAATCGGTCGCGTTTTTTGATAAAACTTCCCATTATTCACGATAAAATTCATTTGTTGGAGCATCATGTTCTCTGCATGATTTGTCTGACACTCTATAAGTCGGAAAGTGTTGTAAACCTATGGGGGGACTATATTCCATGTGATTATCAAGCGTGTTAACGTTTTGGCAGTCATTCGGAGATTTCCAACAATTTAATTTATCTAGAATTATAAAATAATTATGAAGTTATCGGCCATGTTCTGCAAAACGCAATCGCCTAAAATTACCGTTTTCAATTTCAAACCGCAACTGTATACTGAACGGTTCTGTTCTACTTAACTTAAATGCATTCTGAATAGATAACTAAATATGCATCGAATAAAAAACTTTCTTAAGAAAAATCATGCACTGTTTTTTGTTTGAAATTATATCTTCTAAGTTAATGGCAAGAACCATTTAAAATTTATTTGTTCAAGTGTTATTATGCTGAAACATATGTTTTATAAGCTCGAAGTTTATTTATTTATGTTTTGTTATTTCAAAACCTATGTTTTCATTGACGGATCAAAGCTGCACAAATGTGTTTTTAAACTGTAAGCGATATGAATACCCTGCGTTTTCCAGAACGTATGTATAATATGCACTCTTACATAAATATGTATTATATCAGTACGCCTCAATTCGAATCGGTCTGGCGAATCTCTAGTCTGCATTCCGTTTTGTTCTAAACTTTTACGGTCGTATAAAGTCTTCATTTCAACCGTAAATAAATAAATGAAATAATAGAGAAAGTCTTCCAATTTTGATATTTTTGGTTTTAAAAAGTAAACAAAACATGTATGTAGGTGCAAATAAGTGAATATTATCAGGGTTATTTTTTGTTCGCAAATATTTTGAAAAATATTTACATATGTACGAAATTACAGAATGTTTCTCAGGTCGAATATAAGAACATCATGAAAAAGCTGGCAAATTTGACGAAAACAAGAAGGGTGTATAAAAATTAAGAACGATATACATAAAAAAATTAAATAGTTCGATCATAAATATTTTTTAGTAATGTTCAAGTCTTTTTGCCGTTCCATATTAATCTGCTGTTTTTATTTAATTACACAGCAATGGTGAATTAAAAGTAATAAAATCACTTACATTTGTACACATCTTCTAAAACTTCTTTATATCTTCTTATTTACTGATGTATTCATTTGAAAAAAATTTACAAAATATTTAGTTTTTGTTTTTTCAAGTATCAATAAAAAAATAGTTCTTTATTTTTACATTTTATTTTTATGTTCCTTTTTGGATCTTTCACAGCAAAAAAAGGCTGGCATTTTTTAATTTAAATGTGGATACATAATTTAGCTTCCTTTCCAACCTTAAATTTTAAAAATCCTATTCATAAATAAAAGATATGTTTGTGAACCACCTAGAAATAAAGGGTGTTTTTTTAAGAGGTATAAAACTTTAATAAAAACTTTTATTTTGAAAAACATAGTTCTGTTCGATTACGGTCAGCATAATCGTCCCTCAGAGCAATTAATTCGATTAACGATGGAACGTTTTCGCACCACGTTGACTCTAAATGATAAATGACGTCTAATAGTGCGTACAGAAGAAGTGTACAGAAAGTCATCGAAAATTGGACGTCCAGGTTAGACTACGTCCGAGCTAGGCGCGGCGGGCACATGCCAGAAGCCATATTTAAGTTATAATGCTAGAAGGTTATCTTTCGAATAAATTAAATTTCAAGTCAATTTAAAAAATTCATCTTTGTTTTATTCCATTTCAAAGTTCAATGCCTCTATGAAAACACCTTTTCATCCATTATTTTTTGTTTTGTGATTATATCTGTTCGGTCAAAACACATACAGAATTTTTAAAATTAATTTTGTAATCTTTCTATTTAATGAATTAATCATTTTTAATCGTTGTTTTCTTCTTTTGCAATTCTTTTTACAAATAAAAACAGTTGAACATAAACATTTAAATTATGTGCCTGATTTTGCACACTATGGTTTAAAGTAAAAAGACCTAACAGGATCACATTTTTTTGCGCAATTTTAATTTTAACAATTTATTTTGAATAGTTTTATCTGCAATGAAACACGTGGTTTAAAAAAAACATAAAATGCTAAATTCTAGTAATTTGTTAATCAATATACAAGTACTGCGTATAAGGAACTTTTCAATACCAAATGGGCATTGTTTCTTGAAATCGGGCTCAAGTTTTTTGAATTGATATTTTCTTACTTTTCGATTTTCTTTTACCAAAAAAAAGTTCATACATATGTACATATCCAAATATTATTTGCAAAATTCGAAAAACTCTATTTTTCGCCCTAGATTACTTTTAAGGAGAATAAATTGCAATTTCGAAGTAACTTCCACGTTGATGTTATACAGTTAAGGAAAAAACTCTACATACACCCCTTATTTTGTGTTGGTAAGATATTGGTAAGGCAAATTAATAAAACGTTTCCATTAATATTTAAAGTACCAAAAACAAAGTTTATTTACAAAATAAAAAGCTAATTAAGAGCATAACAGTAACAGGAATAACAAAAACAATAAAACTTCACGAGAAAAAAGTCTACATACAATATTTAATTTCTTTTAAATAAATAAAAGAACACAATATATTTTTAATATTTTGTAGGACCACCTTGTCCTTCAATAACCGCCTGAAGACGACGTGGCATAAACCTCACCAAATTCTCCGTAATGCTGGGCAACAATTTCCGAGTTAGGACAGATTTCAGGGCTTCACGATTTCTGATATCATATTTGACCGTAGATTTTTCCAAAACGTCCCAAATATGCTCAATTGGATTGAGGTCTGGTGACTGGTTAGGTTTGCTGCATGATAAAGAAGCCAGTCTCGAGCAATATGCGCATTATGCTTGGGATCGTTGTCTTGTTGGAAAATTGGTTTCCCAGGCTCAAGCTTTTCACAGATGGCTTCAGATTTTGTTCCAATATAGTCTTATACTGATATCTGTCTATAACGCCTTCAACAAAAACCAATCGACCAACTCCAGATGCCGCCATAGCTCCCCACAGCATAACACTGCCCCCACCATGTTTTACAGTAGGTATAATATTTTTGGGATCAAGTGCAGTTTTGGGTTTTCGCCAAACCTTGTTTCGGCCGCCATTCCCTTACGTTCTATACATACTTTACACTCACCTTCATCGGTAAATATAACTTTCTTCTTTTAAAAATCCATTCGTTTCTGTAAATAAAAGGCTTTTTGCGTGTTGTTATGGTTTTAAACCGATAATTTTGGGCCACTTATTTTTGGATCTTTTGGACTTCTTTAACGATACTACTGACATCGCGTCTTTAAAGCTTCTTCGGTCTTCCAGATCGTGGCTTGTTTTCAGGGGAATTTGCACGCTTCGCAGAGTAGTACAACATTCAATTTAGGTTTCCAAGCCCAGGGTACACGCAGAGTAATGGGTTGAATATACATAATTAAGCGTTGTTGACCAATTTCAATATCAATTGCTGGAATATAACACTACACCGTTGACGGACATACATGTAGCACCCGCGGAGTTGTTTTTTGGGCGCCTTTTGAAAACCAAGTTGCCATTGTATAGTTCACTATTGCTCAGGAATAGCATTGATGAGCAGGAGATCAGGAATAAACACAAGGAAAAGAGGGAAAAGCAGAAGTATTATTATGACAGGGGTGTAAAGTCGTTGCCCTCATTGAACGTACATAGGTGATTTGGCCATATTCAAAAAAAGGGGAAGGCAATGGGACTATGGGGAAATTATGGAAACGTAACCAGCGTTTCATTACAAAAAGTACGAATGAGGACTCAACGATATCGGGGATTAATATTAATTCGGTGTCATTCGTTTTCCACTTTAGAGTTAATTTAACATTTATCAAACAACTTATTTCTCTTTGGTAAGTATGTATGTGTCGAAACCAAAATTAGTTATTGTAAAACACGCACAGGGTATGATAAAGTTATAAATAAAAGATAATTATGGTCAAAATAGAACTCCAGTTCACTTCAGCCATAAAAATAAGAATAAGTTATTAAAACGAATTGAAAGTACAATGAAGCTTGTACTTTTCTTATTTTCCCCTCAACCCGATGCCTAAAAAGGTTGAGTTCCAAGCTGTATATTGAATCGCCGTGCTGAGTCTTTAGCCGCACCGTTAACACTTTTATTCAACACTTAAATAAAACATGGCTATTTCCATATGTTTTGGAGGGATTATTATATTATAGCGCTGGAAATAAATCTGAGATCACAAACTACATGGGTATATCAAACTATTTGAATATCTGTCACCAATCTTCTTCAGAAAGGTCTACTGTACAACAAGTAACGTTTGGCGTCTTACGTCATTAATTAATACTAGTTTTACTGAAAATAAACAAACCGATGCTATTTATAGCAACTTCAGCAAAACTTGCCACGAAGTTAACCATGACCTGCCTGCCGCTGCAAATTAGAATTGATAAGTCTTACCGATGTCTGCATCAACTTGCTGAGATCCTATATTTAACACATCCTAAGCAGAAGGTAATATTTAATTAATCATCATTAAGAAGTATTGCAATTCTATCTGGTATCTCACAAGGGAGTCATCTTGGTCCTACTTTTTTCAGACTTCATCAATGATCTTCCTAATGTGATTCAGTTTTCGGTTACCACAATGGAGAAAAACGTGCCTTTTACAAAAAACGCGCCAAGTTTAGAATTCCTTATGTTTATTGAAGAAATTTTGCGCACCAACTAAGGAATTTTTCGAACCAAGAATTTCAAAACGCACCGAGTTGACAACACCGTATAATGTAAGCCGAAGATGTAAACATTTGTTAAAACTTCAAATATTATACCGACCACGTAAAACTGCAAAATTACCTTGACAATTTTTTTATTGTGCAAACACAAATGATGGTGCCAACTTCCTATTAATACAGTTGAATCATTCTTGGACCTGCGAGTTTTGCTTGATCAGAAACTTAGTTTTGTATCTCATATTGCAATGACTGTAAATAAAGCTACGGATGTTCTTTCTTTTCTAAAGCGCTCTGCAAGAGTTTTCCGACCCTAAAGGGCTTTATACAGCACTGGTGGGGCCTGTATAACAATATGGTTCAGTAATGTGGGATTCGTAGTATAACATACGCTCTCAGACTTCCTTCCAACACTTGAAAGTAGTCGTTAAATGTATCTTTTATGTTAAGTCTTATTAATTATGTATGTAAGTACATATGTATATTGTGACTTCCTTTCATGTAATATTCGATTCAAGCCCGTACATATATGTATCTGTAGAACAAATTATGCTCTAACCGACCCGATAATAATCCCATAACTTTGTTGACCTTACTCTAAATATTAATTAAATAAAGAATTATTATGTATTTAAATGCCAACCGCGAGTTTTAAAATAAATAAACAAAAAACGTAAATTCTGACAAAACAACGCAAAAAAATTATCCCGTTGAAGACTGGAACGATGCTATTTGGTCTGACGTAACCATACTAAATCGTTTCCAGTCTGACGGCAAGCAATACTACTAGCACCGCATTTATGAACGCTTAAAAAACACCAAGTGGAAACTTGAAGGTGTCATATTTGTACTTCAGTAAAACTAGAGGGCATAATGAGAAGGCAATATTCTCGAATTCGTTGAAAAAAGTGCTTACCCAGAAGTAAAGAAAGACAACAATACACTGAAGAAATAACATTTTTATTATTTACATAGATGCATATGTATACATGTACAAGGTAGCGCAAAAATAACCTTCTGATGTTTTTTGGCTGTAATTCAAAAAAAAATGAAAAACTTTGATTCTTCTTGTGGATTATTTTTATTTGGTCTTTTAATTTTTTTTACATCAAGTCGAGAATATGATGTCATGTAAATGGCCGCCGCCACAGTTGATTGTCATTTGAGCCCTTTTTATGGCATTTTCCATCACTTTGTCCAAAACTTCCGGCGATAGGTCCTGACATTCTTGACGGATATTGTCTTTAAGAGCTGCAAGAGTCTGAGGCTTGTTCACATAAACCCGCGACTTCAAAAAGCCCCACAAAAAGAAGTCTGGAGCGGTCAAATCAGGCAATCTTGCTGGCCAGTGCAAATCGCCAAAACGAGAGATTAGGCGCCCGGGAAATGCATCCTTCAGCATATCGGTTGTGGCACGTGCAGTGTGTGCCGTTGCACCGTCCTGTTGGAACCACATGTTTTCCAATCCCAATTCATCAAGTTGCGGCAAAAAGAACGCGTTGATCATTGCTCTGTAGCGCTCACCATTCACAGTAACCGTTTGGCCCGCGAAGTCTTCGAAGAAAAAAGGTCCGATGACTCCTCCAGCAAAAACAGCACACCATACAGTGACTTTGAGCGGGTGTAATGGCTCTTCGTGGGTTACACGCGGATTTTCAGTGCCCCAGAAGCGTAAATTTTGCTTATTTACGTACCCGCTAAGATGGAAATGGGCCTCATCACTCATGATTATTTTTGATGAAAAATCCTCTTCCTCTTGGTGGTGATTAAGGATGGCTTGAGCGTATGTTAGACGCGATTGGCGGTCAGCAGCTAACAGCTGATGCACCGTCTGGACTTTGTACGGAAACATCTTCAAATCTTGTACCAAAATTCGCTGTAAAGACCGTCGACTGACACCCATTTGCGTGGCACGTCGTCTGGTCGATGTCGACGGCGCTTCCATGACATCCTCAGCTACAGCAGTAATATTCTCTGCAGAACGGCTACTCCGGGGTCTGCCACGCCTGGCAGCATCTCGTGTTGTGCCAGTCTCTTCGAGGCGAGCGGCTAAGCGTCGCAGTGTTTCACCACTAGGCGTTGGATGGCTAGGAAATCTGCGACGAAATTCACGTTGTGCCAAAGTCACCGACCGATTATTGGTCAAATAAATAGTCACCAATATTCCGCGTTCTGCAGCAGTGTAGCGTAACATTGTTTATTAACGTGTATTTCGCATGTGTTTACTACACAAATGTCAAAACAGAACTGACATTAGGGGCCAATCGCAAAATTTATAGCGTTTTCTGATAGGAGGATTACTTTTGCGCCACCTTGTATGTACATTCTTCTTCTTCTTTTGACGCTACAGTCCGGGGTCAACCTGGGCCTCAACCAATAAACTTTTCCAGCTGGCACGATTTTTAGCCAGCGTCCTCCAATTTTGCACACCAAGTTGGTTGAGGTCCCTTTCCACTTGTGTGCGCCATCGGTTTCGTGGGCGTCCTCTAATGCGTCGTCCAACAGGTTCGGAATCGTATGTACATATGTACATAAACGAACAAAATTTTGCAATTATAATCGTGCTTGAAGAATTTACACTAAAAACCACAATTTCGTTACAAACAAATAAAATTAGAAAACAAGGTATCGTATCATCCTCAACTTAAGTCAGGTAATAAATCAACTTTCTATTCCTTTTTTATCAATTTTATTTTATAAACTAGATCCCTCTAGTTTTTCCTTTGGATCGAAAAAAAATCCACAAAATTTTCATGCAATCCCATATAATAAAACATAACAAAATTAATAATAAAGCTTTATAAGTGTTGTAAACTAATTCCTGTTTCAACATATCACATTTGAAAACTTTGTGCGATTTTGGAGTTACAGAAACCTGAAATCATAACTTTTATATAAATATGTACGTCAATAATAAATAATTTAAACTCACCATGAGAAAACTAGGATTGATTTTGTTACGCCAGCTAAATGAGGCAACTGTATACTCTTCGACGCCCCATCGATTTATGGAATAACAATAATTATGCGTGTACCCAGCAAACGACAACCGTGGATGTAATAATTTGCCTAAATTTTGCAATATAAAATGTTGTAAAGTATTTAATCGTCTTACTTACCCATCCAATCGGTCGCGTTTTTTGATAAAACTTCCCATTCTTCACGATAAAATTCATTTGTTGGAGCATCATGTTCTCTGCATGATTTGTCTGACACTCTATATGTCGGAAAGTGTTGTAAAACTATGGGGGACTATATTCCATGTGATTATCAAGCGTGTTAACGTTTTGGCAGTCATTCGGAGATTTCCAACAATTTAATTTATCTAGAATTATAAAATAATTATGAAGTTATCGGCCATGTTCTGCAAAACGCAATCGCCTAAAATTACCGTTTTCAATTTCAAACCGCTGACATACTGCCTCCCCGTGGCGCCCCTGGATAGCCCCTACAGCACCCGCTTAGAGGTGAACCAAAGTGTGCAGCGAATCCCCTCTGTCCAGGGGTCTAAACCAGGACCCGGTCCTCCAGGTTTCGGGGGTTGTGCGTGGGGGTAACTTCCCTACCGTGTAAAAACACACTAGTTACGACACAACAACAAAGAATAACTTTGTTGGTTGAGGCCCAGGTTCACCACGGACTGTAGCGCCAAAAGAAGAAGAAGAAGAATTTCAAACCGCAACTGTATACTGAACGGTTCTGTTCTACTTAACTTAAATGCATTCTGAATAGATAACTAAATATGCATCGAATAAAAAACTTTCTTAAGAAAAATCATGCACTGTTTTTTGTTTGAAATTATATCTTCTAAGTTAATGGCAAGAACCATTTAAAATTTATTTGTTCAAGTGTTATTATGCTGAAACATATGTTTTATAAGCTCGAAGTTTATTTATTTATGTTTTGTTATTTCAAAACCTATGTTTTCATTGACGGATCAAAGCTGCACAAATGTGTTTTTAAACTGTAAGCGATATGAATACCCTGCGTTTTCCAGAACGTATGTATAATATGCACTCTTACATAAATATGTATTATATCAGTACGCCTCAATTCGAATCGGTCTGGCGAATCTCTAGTCTGCATTCCGTTTTGTTCTAAACTTTTACGGTCGTATAAAGTCTTCATTTCAACCGTAAATAAATAAATGAAATAATAGAGAAAGTCTTCCAATTTTGATATTTTTGGTTTTAAAAAGTAAACAAAACATTTATGTAGGTGCAAATAAGTGAATATTATCAGGGTTATTTTTTGTTCGCAAATATTTTGAAAAATATTTACATATGTACGAAATTACAGAATGTTTCTCAGGTCGAATATAAGAACATCATGAAAAAGCTGGCAAATTTGATGAAAACAAGAACGGTGTATAAAAATTAAGAACGATATACATAAAAAAATGAAATAGTTCGATCATAAATATTTTTTAGTAATGTTCAAGTCTTTTTGCCGTTCCATATTAATCTGCTGTTTTTATTTAATTACACAGCAATGGTGAATTAAAAGTAATAAAATCGCTTACATATGTACACATCTTCTAAAACTTCTTTATATCTTCTTATTTACTGATGTATTCATTTGAAAAAAATTTACAAAATATTTAGTTTTTGTTTTTTCAAGTATCAATAAAAAAATAGTTATTTATTTTGACATTTTATTTTTATGTTCCTTTTTGGATCTTTCACAGCAAAAAAAGGCTGGCATTTTTTAATTTAAATGTGGATACATAATTTAGCTTCCTTTCCAACCTTAAATTTTAAAAATCCTATTCATAAATAAAAGATATGTTTGTGAACCACCTAGAAATAAAGGGTGTTTTTTTAAGAGGTATAAAACTTTAATAAAAACTTTTATTTTGAAAAACATAGTTCTGTTCGATCACGGTCAGCATAATCGTCCCTCAGAGCAATTAATTCGATTAACGATGGAACGTTTTCGCACCACGTTGACTCTAAATGATAAATGACGTCTAATAGTGCGTACAGAAGAAGTGTACAGAAAGTCATCGAAAATTGGACGTCCAGGTTAGACTACGTCCGAGCTAGGCGCGCCGGGCACATGCCAGAAGCCATATTTAAGTTATAATGCTAGAAGGTTATCTTTCGAATAAATTAAATTTCAAGTCAATTTAAAAAATTCATCTTTGTTTTATTCCATTTCAAAGTTCAATGCCTCTATGAAAACACCTTTTCATCCATTATTTTTTGTTTTGTGATTATATCTGTTGGGTCAAAACATATACAGAATTTTTAAAATTAATTTTGTAATCTTTCTATTTAATGAATTAATCATTTTTAATCGTTGTTTTCTTCTTTTGCAATTTTTTTTACAAATAAAAACAGTTGAACATAAACATTTAAATTATGTGCCTGATTTTGCACACTATGGTTTAAAGTAAATAGACCTAACAGGATCACATTTTTTTGCGCAATTTTAATTTTAACAATTTTATTTTGAATAGTTTTATCTGCAATGAAACACGTGGTTTAAAAAAAACATAAAATGCTAAATTCTAGTAATTTGTTAATCAATATACATGCGTATAAGGAACTTTTCAATACCAAATGGGCATTGTTTCTTGAAATCGGGCTCAAGTTTTTTGAATTGATATTTTCTTACTTTTCGATTTTCTTTTACCAAAAAAAAGTTCATACATATGTACATATCCAAATATTATTTGCAAAATTCGAAAAACTCTATTTTTCGCCCTAGATTACTTTTAAGGAGAATAAATTGCAATTTCGAAGTAACTTCCACGTTGATGTTATACAGTTAAGGAAAAAACTCTACATACACCCCTTATTTTGTGTTGGTAAGATATTGGTAAGGCAAATTAATAAAACGTTTGCATTAATATTTAAAGTACCAAAAATAAAGTTTATTTACAAAATAAAAAGCTAATTAAGAGCATAACAGTAACAGGAATAACAAAAACAATAAAACTTCACGAGAAAAAAGTCTACATACAATATTTAATTTCTTTTAAATAAATAAAAGAAAACAATATATTTTTAATTTTTTGTAGGACCACCTGGTCCATCAATAACCGCCTGAAGACGACGTGGCATAAACCTCACCAAATTCTCCGTAATGCTGGGCGCAATTTCCGAGTTAGGACAGATTTCAGGGCTTCACGATTTCTGATATCATATTTGACCGTAGATTTTTCCAAAACGTCCCAAATATGCTCAATTGGATTGAGGTCTGGTGACTGGTTAGGTTTGCTGCATGATAAAGAAGCCAGTCTCGAGCAATATGCGCATTATGCTTGGGATCGTTGTCTTGTTGGAAAATTGGTTTCCCAGGCTCAAGCTTTTCACAGATGGCTTCAGATTTTGTTCCAATATAGTCTTATACTGATATCTGTCTATAACGCCTTCAACAAAAACCAATCGACCAACTCCAGATGCCGCCATAGCTCCCCACAGCATAACACTGCCCCCACCATGTTTTACAGTAGGTATAATATTTTTGGGATCAAGTGCAGTTTTGGGTTTTCGCCAAACCTTGTTTCGGCCGCCATTCCCTTACGTTCTATACATACTTTACACTCACCTTCATCGGTAAATATAACTTTCTTCTTTTAAAAATCCATTCGTTTCTGTAAATAAAAGGCTTTTTGCGTGTTGTTATGGTTTTAAACCGATAATTTTGGGCCACTTATTTTTGGATCTTTTGGACTTCTTTAACGATACTACTGACATCGCGTCTTTAAAGCTTCTTCGGTCTTCCAGATCGTGGCTTGTTTTCAGGGGAATTTGCACGCTTCGCAGAGTAGTACAACATTCAATTTAGGTTTCCAAGCCCAGGGTACACGCAGAGTAATGGGTTGAATATACATAATTAAGCGTTGTTGACCAATTTCAATATCAATTGCTGGAATATAACACTACACCGTTGACGGACATACATGTAGCACCCGCGGAGTTGTTTTTTGGGCGCCTTTTGAAAACCAAGTTGCCATTGTATAGTTCACTATTGCTCAGGAATAGCATTGATGAGCAGGAGATCAGGAATAAACACAAGGAAAAGAGGGAAAAGCAGAAGTATTATTATGACAGGGGTGTAAAGTCGTTGCCCTCATTGAACGTACATAGGTGATTTGGCCATATTCAAAAAAAGGGGAAGGCAATGGGACTATGGGGAAATTATGGAAACGTAACCAGCGTTTCATTACAAAAAGTACGAATGAGGACTCAACGATATCGGGGATTAATATTAATTCGGTGTCATTCGTTTTCCACTTTAGAGTTAATTTAACATTTATCAAACAACTTATTTCTCTTTGGTAAGTATGTATGTGTCGAAACCAAAATTAGTTATTGTAAAACACGCACAGGGTATGATAAAGTTATAAATAAAAGATAATTATGGTCAAAATAGAACTCCAGTTCACTTCAGCCATAAAAATAAGAATAAGTTATTAAAACGAATTGAAAGTACAATGAAGCTTGTACTTTTCTTATTTTCCCCTCAACCCGATGCCTAAAAAGGTTGAGTTCCAAGCTGTATATTGAATCGCCGTGCTGAGTCTTTAGCCGCACCGTTAACACTTTTATTCAACACTTAAATAAAACATGGCTATTTCCATATGTTTTGGAGGGATTATTATATTATAGCGCTGGAAATAAATCTGAGATCACAAACTACATGGGTATATCAAACTATTTGAATATCTGTCACCAATCTTCTTCAGAAAGGTCTACTGTACAACAAGTAACGTTTGGCGTCTTACGTCATTAATTAATACTAGTTTTACTGAAAATAAACAAACCGATGCTATTTATAGCAACTTCAGCAAAACTTGCCACGAAGTTAACCATGACCTGCCTGCCGCTGCAAATTAGAATTGATAAGTCTTACCGATGTCTGCATCAACTTGCTGAGATCCTATATTTAACACATCCTAAGCAGAAGGTAATATTTAATTAATCATCATTAAGAAGTATTGCAATTCTATCTGGTATCTCACAAGGGAGTCATCTTGGTCCTACTTTTTTCAGACTTCATCAATGATCTTCCTAATGTGATTCAGTTTTCGGTTACCACAATGGAGAAAAACGTGCCTTTTACAAAAAACGCGCCAAGTTTAGAATTCCTTATGTTTATTGAAGAAATTTTGCGCACCAACTAAGGAATTTTTCGAACCAAGAATTTCAAAACGCACCGAGTTGACAACACCGTATAATGTAAGCCGAAGATGTAAACATTTGTTAAAACTTCAAATATTATACCGACCACGTAAAACTGCAAAATTACCTTGACAATTTTTTTATTGTGCAAACACAAATGATGGTGCCAACTTCCTATTAATACAGTTGAATCATTCTTGGACCTGCGAGTTTTGCTTGATCAGAAACTTAGTTTTGTATCTCATATTGCAATGACTGTAAATAAAGCTACGGATGTTCTTTCTTTTCTAAAGCGCTCTGCAAGAGTTTTCCGACCCTAAATGGCTTTATACAGCACTGGTGGGGCCTGTATAACAATATGGTTCAGTAATGTGGGATTCGTAGTATAACATACGCTCTCAGACTTCCTTCCAACACTTGAAAGTAGTCGTTAAATGTATCTTTTATGTTAAGTCTTATTAATTATGTATGTAAGTACATATGTATATTGTGACTTCCTTTCATGTAATATTCGATTCAAGCCCGTACATATATGTATCTGTAGAACAAATTATGCTCTAACCGACCCGATAATAATCCCATAACTTTGTTGACCTTACTCTAAATATTAATTAAATAAAGAATTATTATGTATTTAAATGCCAACCGCGAGTTTTAAAATAAATAAACAAAAAACGTAAATTCTGACAAAACAACGCAAAAAAATTATCCCGTTGAAGACTGGAACGATGCTATTTGGTCTGACGTAACCATACTAAATCGTTTCCAGTCTGACGGCAAGCAATACTGCTAGCACCGCATTTATGAACGCTTAAAAAACACCAAGTTAAAGAAACAATAAAGCATGGGAGTGGAAACTTGAAGGTGTCATATTGGTACTTCAGTAAAACTAGAGGGCATAATGAGAAGGCAATATTCTCGAATTCGTTGAAAATAGTGCTTACCCAGAAGTAAAGAAAGACAACAATACACTGAAGAAATAACATTTTTATTATTTACATAGATGCATATGTATACATGTACAAGGTAGCGCAAAAATAACCTTCCGATGTTTTTTGGCTGTAATTCAAAAAAAAAATGAAAAACTTTGATTCTTCTTGTGGATTATTTTTATTTGGTCTTTTAATTTTTTTTTACATCAAGTCGAGAATATGATGTCATGTAAATGGCCGCCGCCATAGTTGATTGTCATTTGAGCCCTTTTTATGGCATTTTCCATCACTTTGTCCAAAACTTCCGGCGATAGGTCCTGACATTCTTGACGGATATTGTCTTTAAGAGCTGCAAGAGTCTGAGGCTTGTTCACATAAACCCGCGACTTCAAAAAGCTCCACAAAAAGAAGTCTGGAGCGGTCAAATCAGGCAATCTTGCTGGCCAGTGCAAATCGCCAAAACGAGAGATTAGGCGCCCGGGAAATGCATCCTTCAGCATATCGGTTGTGGCACGTGCAGTGTGTGCCGTTGCACCGTCCTGTTGGAACCACATGTTTTCCAATCCCAATTCATCAAGTTGCGGCAAAAAGAACGCGTTGATCATTGCTCTGTAGCGCTCACCATTCACAGTAACCGTTTGGCCCGCAAAGTCTTCGAAGAAAAAAGGTACGATGACTCCTCCAGCAAAAACAGCACACCATACAGTGACTTTGAGCGGGTGTAATGGCTCTTCGTGGGTTACACGCGGATTTTCAGTGCCCCAGAAGCGTAAATTTTGCTTATTTACGTACCCGCTAAGATGGAAATGGGCCTCATCACTCATGATTATTTTTGATGAAAAATCCTCTTCCTCTTGGTGGTGATTAAGGATGGCTTGAGCGTATGTTAGACGCGATTGGCGGTCAGCAGCTAACAGCTGATGCACCGTCTGGACTTTGTACGGAAACATCTTCAAATCTTGTACCAAAATTCGCTGTAAAGACCGTCGACTGACACCCATTTGCGTGGCACGTCGTCTGGTCGATGTCGACGGCGCTTCCATGACATCCTCAGCTACAGCAGTAATATTCTCTGCAGAACGGCTACTCCGGGGTCTGCCACGCCTGGCAGCATCTCGTGTTGTGCCAGTCTCTTCGAGGCGAGCGGCTAAACGTCGCAGTGTTTCACCACTAGGCGTTGGATGGCTAGGAAATCTGCGACGAAATTCACGTTGTGCCAAAGTCACCGACCGATTATTGGTCAAATAAATAGTCACCAATATTCCGCGTTCTGCAGCAGTGTAGCGTAACATTGTTTATTAACGTGTATTTCGCATGTGTTTACTACACAAATGTCAAAACAGAACTGACATTAGGGGCCAATCGCAAAATTTATAGCGTTTTCTGATAGGAGGATTACTTTTGCGCCACCTTGTATGTACATTCTTCTTCTTCTTTTGACGCTACAGTCCGGGGTCAACCTGGGCCTCAACCAATAAACTTTTCCAGCTGGCACGATTTTTAGCCAGCGTCCTCCAATTTTGCACACCAAGTTGGTTGAGGTCCCTTTCCACTTGTGTGCGCCATCGGTTTCGTGGGCGTCCTCTAATGCGTCGTCCAACAGGTTCGGAATCGTATGTACATATGTACATAAACGAACAAAATTTTGCAATTATAATCGTGCTTGAAGAATTTACACTAAAAACCACAATTTCGTTACAAACAAATAAAATTAGAAAACAAGGTATCGTATCATCCTCAACTTAAGTCAGGTAATAAATCAACTTTCTATTCCTTTTTTATCAATTTTATTTTATAAATTAGATCCCTCTAGTTTTTCCTTTGGATCGAAAAAAAATCCACAAAATTTTCATGCAATCCCATATAATAAAACATAACAAAATTAATAATAAAGCTTTATAAGTGTTGTAAACTAATTCCTGTTTCAACATATCACATTTGAAAACTTTGTGCGATTTTGGAGTTACAGAAACCTGAAATCATAACTTTTATATAAATATGTACGTCAATAATAAATAATTTAAACTCACCATGAGAAAACTAGGATTGATTTTGTTACGCCAGCTAAATGAGGCAACTGTATACTCTTCGACGCCCCATCGATTTATGGAATAACAATAATTATGCGTGTACCCAGCAAACGACAACCGTGGATGTAATAATTTGCCTAAATTTTGCAATATAAAATGTTGTAAAGTATTTAATCGTCTTACTTACCCATCCAATCGGTCGCGTTTTTTGATAAAACTTCCCATTCTTCACGATAAAATTCATTTGTTGGAGCATCATGTTCTCTGCATGATTTGTCTGACACTCTATATGTCGGAAAGTGTTGTAAAACTATGGGGGGACTATATTCCATGTGATTATCAAGCGTGTTAACGTTTTGGCAGTCATTCGGAGATTTCCAACAATTTAATTTATCTAGAATTATAAAATAATTATGAAGTTATCGGCCATGTTCTGCAAAACGCAATCGCCTAAAATTACCGTTTTCAATTTCAAACCGCTGACATACTGCCTCCCCGTGGCGCCCCTGGATAGCCCCTACAGCACCCGCTTAGAGGTGAACCAAAGTGTGCAGCGAATCCCCTCTGTCCAGGGGTCTAAACCAGGACCCGGTCCTCCAGGTTTCGGGGGTTGTGCGTGGGGGTAACTTCCCTACCGTGTAAAAACACACTAGTTACGACACAACAACAAAGAATAACTTTGTTGGTTGAGGCCCAGGTTCACCACGGACTGTAGCGCCAAAAGAAGAAGAAGAAGAATTTCAAACCGCAACTGTATACTGAACGGTTCTGTTCTACTTAACTTAAATGCATTCTGAATAGATAACTAAATATGCATCGAATAAAAAACTTTCTTAAGAAAAATCATGCACTGTTTTTTGTTTGAAATTATATCTTCTAAGTTAATGGCAAGAACCATTTAAAATTTATTTGTTCAAGTGTTATTATGCTGAAACATATGTTTTATAAGCTCGAAGTTTATTTATTTATGTTTTGTTATTTCAAAACCTATGTTTTCATTGACGGATCAAAGCTGCACAAATGTGTTTTTAAACTGTAAGCGATATGAATACCCTGCGTTTTCCAGAACGTATGTATAATATGCACTCTTACATAAATATGTATTATATCAGTACGCCTCAATTCGAATCGGTCTGGCGAATCTCTAGTCTGCATTCCGTTTTGTTCTAAACTTTTACGGTCGTATAAAGTCTTCATTTCAACCGTAAATAAATAAATGAAATAATAGAGAAAGTCTTCCAATTTTGATATTTTTGGTTTTAAAAAGTAAACAAAACATGTATGTAGGTGCAAATAAGTGAATATTATCAGGGTTATTTTTTGTTCGCAAATATTTTGAAAAATATTTACATATGTACGAAATTACAGAATGTTTCTCAGGTCGAATATAAGAACATCATGAAAAAGCTGGCAAATTTGATGAAAACAAGAACGGTGTATAAAAATTAAGAACGATATACATAAAAAAATGAAATAGTTCGATCATAAATATTTTTTAGTAATGTTCAAGTCTTTTTGCCGTTCCATATTAATCTGCTGTTTTTATTTAATTACACAGCAATGGTGAATTAAAAGTAATAAAATCACTTACATATGTACACATCTTCTAAAACTTCTTTATATCTTCTTATTTACTGATGTATTCATTTGAAAAAAATTTACAAAATTTTTAGTTTTTGTTTTTTCAAGTATCAATAAAAAAATAGTTATTTATTTTGACATTTTATTTTTATGTTCCTTTTTGGATCTTTCACAGCAAAAAAAGGCTGGCATTTTTTAATTTAAATGTGGATACATAATTTAGCTTCCTTTCCAACCTTAAATTTTAAAAATCCTATTCATAAATAAAAGATATGTTTGTGAACCACCTAGAAATAAAGGGTGTTTTTTTAAAAGGTATAAAACTTTAATAAAAACTTTTATTTTGAAAAACATAGTTCTGTACGATCACGGTCAGCATAATCGTCCCTCAGAGCAATTAATTCGATTAACGATGGAACGTTTTCGCACCACGTTGACTCTAAATGATAAATGACGTCTAATAGTGCGTACAGAAGAAGTGTACTGAAAGTCATCGAAAATTGGACGTCCAGGTTAGACTACGTCCGAGCTAGGCGCGGCGGGCACATGCCAGAAGCCATATTTAAGCTATAATGCTAGAAGGTTATCTTTCGAATAAATTAAATTTCAAGTCAATTTAAAAAATTCATCTTTGTTTTATTCCATTTCAAAGTTCAATGCCTCTATGAAAACACCTTTTCATCCATTATTTTTTGTTTTGTGATTATATCTGTTGGGTCAAAACATATACAGAATTTTTAAAATTAATTTTGTAATCTTTCTATTTAATGAATTAATCATTTTTAATCGTTGTTTTCTTCTTTTGCAATTCTTTTTACAAATAAAAACAGTTGAACATAAACATTTAAATTATGTGCCTGATTTTGCACACTATGGCTTAAAGTAAATAGACCTAACAGGATCACATTTTTTTGCGCAATTTTAATTTTAACAATTTTATTTTGAATAGTTTTATCTGCAATGAAACACGTGGTTTAAAAAAACATAAAATGCTAAATTCTATTAATTTGTTAATCAATATACAAGTACTGCGTATAAGGAACTTTTCAATACCAAATGGGCATTGTTTCTTGAAATCGGGCTCAAGTTTTTTGAATTGATATTTTCTTACTTTTCGATTTTCTTTTACCAAAAAAAAGTTCATACATATGTACATATCCAAATATTATTTGCAAAATTCGAAAAACTCTATTTTTCGCCCTAGATTACTTTTAAGGAGAATAAATTGCAATTTCGAAGTAACTTCCACGTTGATGTTATACAGTTAAGGAAAAAACTCTACATACACCCCTTATTTTGTGTTGGTAAGATATTGGTAAGGCAAATTAATAAAACGTTTCCATTAATATTTAAAGTACCAAAAACAAAGTTTATTTACAAAATAAAAAGCTAATTAAGAGCATAACAGTAACAGGAATAACAAAAACAATAAAACTTCACGAGAAAAAAGTCTACATACAATATTTAATTTCTTTTAAATAAATAAAAGAAAACAATATATTTTTAATATTTTGTAGGACCACCTTGTCCTTCAATAACCGCCTGAAGACGACGTGGCATAAACCTCACCAAATTCTCCGTAATGCTGGGCGCAATTTCCGAGTTAGGACAGATTTCAGGGCTTCACGCTTTCTGATATCATATTTGACCGTAGATTTTTCCAAAACGTCCCAAATTTGGTCAATTGGATTGAGGTCTGGTGACTGGTGAGATTTGCTGCATGATAAAGAAGTCAGTCTCGAGGAATATGCACATTATGCTTGGGATCGTTGTCTTGTTGGAAAATTGGTTTCCCAGGATCAAGCTTTCCACAGATGGCTTCAGATTTTGTTCCAATATAGTCGTATACTGATATCTGTCTATAACGCCTTCAACAAAAACCAATCGACCAACTCCAAATGCCGCCATAGCTCCCCACAGCATAACACTGCCCCCACCATGTTTTACAGTAGGTATAATCTTTGTGAGAACAAGTGCAGTTTTCGGTTTCCGCCAAACCTTGTTTCGGCCGCCATTCCCTTACTTTCTTTACATACTTTACACTCACCTTCATCGGTAAATATAACTTTCTTCTTTTAAAAATCCATTCGGGTCTGTAAATAAAAGGCTTTTTGCGTGCTGTTATGGTTTTAAACCGCAAATTTAGGGCCACTTATTTTTGGATTTTTTGGACTTCTTTACCGATACTACTGACATCGCGTCTTTAAAGCTTGTTCGGTCTTCCAGATCGTGGCTTGTTTTCGGTACAGTTAGTGTTTTGATTCTTTTTGACAATAGTTTGCACTGTAGAGCGACTTAATTTAACTATTTTAGCAATTTCCCCTTCATTTTCTTATTAATTTTAAGTGTGAACAATGCTGTATGTAGACATTTTTCCCACCGATTTCTGTGTTTATCGCCAATAGTTTATAAATGATCAATATTTTCAAACTTTTTGTTTCTTATAACATTCTTAACTATTAATGCCGTAAACTGATATCAAAATTACTTTTAATATTATCACTAATTCTGTAGAAGTTCAAAATAGTAGGGTGTATGTAGTTTTTTCCTTAACTGTATGTAACTAATGCTTACCAGCTTTATTTTTTAATTCACTGATTGCTGTGTCACAAAATTCGCAGCCGTCGTTTTCCATTGCCATTGAATTCACCAACACAAAATGGTTTCCACGCACAGCGTACATATCAACACCAGTATTATTAAAATATGTTGCAAAACGGTTCACAAAATAATGATGCATTCTTAAAGCATACATACATACATACATATCTAATTGTAGTTAGAGGATAAAAAGCAGCTAAGCACATACATACATATGTTTGTAGGTATACACATACATACATATGTGCATAGAATTCTTTTAACGTCTATACATACTTATAATGAAAACCAATGTCATGATTGCCCACAGCACTTATGATTGGAACAGAGGGTGGTGTGTGAAAAAGGACATTAAATCTTCTTACATATTCGTTGAATTCATTATGGTTCACCATATCACCTTCATCAAACAGATCTCCCAAAACAAAAACTATATCAGGTCCCTGCAAATGCATGGCTGTTTGAAATGCTCGTTTCATATGCCATTCTCGATAAATTTTGTCCAACCAATGACCTTTTAAAGGACCCAACAAATGTGTGTCGGCAATTATCATAGCATGCAACGGTTTCAAGTTTTCATCTTCTGGATTTGAGTGAAGATATGGCCAATGACAATTATAAAGTGTAATGTAATCTCCCAAAAACTCACAAAATCCAGTTGATATTACTATCAAAACAAAGTAATTCCTCAACATTTTTTATTTATTGCCAAGGCGAATTAAACTAGGTGGCTGCAAGGCGACATTAAGTACAAATTATTTATTTAATTCAAATATTTAATACTTATTAAAATTGATTCTCGCTATACGAGCTTGAGTCTAAAACTAACCTTATTTATTTTTTCTTAACTAAAAAAGTCCCACAACCTCGTGCAAAGTGCCAATTATCCTTATCCGCATAAAGGGTCAAATTTCATTGGAATAATCAAAAAATGCAAGGTGGCATCCGTTGCAGTATTTTATTCCATGGGAACGGAATGCCAAATAAAATGCAAGGTGGCATCTGTTGCAGTATTTAAATTTTAATATTTTTGTTGCGCGTGCAGCGCTAATTTTGTGATGATCTTGTGGTCGCGCTTCCGTACCTTAACTGTTCCCCCCTTTAAGCATCGGACGTCCGCGTCTGATCAAAGCTTTTAATGGTATTGGCAATTTTTATTTTACGTTGCCTTTTAACAAGAACGTACGCAATACAAATTATTAGGATTAGGAGAAAAAGAGAGGTAGATGCGTACATGGTTCCTTTTACCTTCAAGTGTAGGTAAGAAATATGGTCCAAATTTTTAATATTTAGGTCATGAAGGTACTATAGTGACAATATAGTGGTATGATCCGTAATGTTTACAGTATGGGCCACTGGTGTCTCAGGACTTTTAAAAGCGATTTTTCGGAGATTTTTAAACTCCGTTCAATTAATGGTCAAAGTACTGTCGAAAGTTATAAGGTATGCACCTCTTGGAAGATGTTTTTCCAAATCTTCGGAAACGACTTTGGAGGGCTGGTTGTTTATGATGACGACTCCATCATCAATTTCCATAAAGGGTTGAATATTGTGCGCTGAATTTGCACCGCAAGCGGCCGTGTTATTCTTCAATAGATTGCTGAGGCACGAACGAAGTTGAGGATCTCTTTTTACAATTCTTTAACATAATATACTTGTAGCTACATCTTGCTACATCATTAGTTTCAAATGATAATGTAATGTTTTTGTGAACAACAGGAAGTATTAATTTCTTATTGCAAAGTTCTACAATTTTAGGAAATTTTATTAAGAATGTGATAATGTTCTCATTCTGTAGAATTTTTAATTTTGAATTTACAATTACTTCCTGTTGTTCCCAATTATTTATTTTTTTTATAATTTTTTTTTCCGCTTACACTGATATCGGAAGTTACTTCGGATTTTAAAATGAAATTTACTTCGGAGCTGTCGAGCAAAATGGGATTAATCACTTGCATCTTTTCCAAAGCATTGGACAGGGCTATATTATCTAGTTCCCTAAGCACCTCCCTATTTGTTTCATTTAGCAAACTGTATAGGTCTCCTGTATTTATTTCTGAGGTTTTTACCTCTTTTACAAGTGCTAGTTTTTCTAGTTAGGTTATTTATTCTAGATTGCATTTCAGTGTTTATAACTGTTTGCGCGTTACTTGCTGCAATTAATTCATTTTGTCTGTCATACACCTCAACGATATCATCGTGATCCGGCGTGCCAGCTATGTATTTCAAAGCAGTCCCAATAATATTTATGCTGCGTGCGTGTCTGTGGTGCAAGCGTAGGGATTCTATTGCTTTTTGCATTTGGTCAACGTCTGATTCCAACAATTTACGCATGTGTGATTCTGGTAGTATATTTGTTAGGTTTCTAGTCTCTCCTACTATGGTTGCGAAATTTGATAGGTCCGTCACATGGGCCAGAGCTCTGTAAGCGTTGAAAATTGCTACGTTTCCGTCTGCTATCGGGATATAGTGTGAGGCAGAATAGTCCAGGATGACAGCACAGTTGGTGGACATAATTGCTATAAATATTAGGGGGCTGTAATAAGGAAACGAATGTTATCCTTGTGTACTATTCTATTATCAATCTTTACGGTTGTCCCTAAGTCTTGCTGTACTACTTTCTCGACAAACACTTTGCTAAATTTATTTTCCAGACGTTTATTCACCTTAACATAAACCTTTTCTCCAGGGCGGTATGATTTAACCACAGTATTTCTATTATGATAACCTAGGTCAGCCTTCTGCTTTGCCAGTATCTTGCGTTGAATTTTTTCTCTTAAATCATTTGGTATGGATTGAATTATATCAATTGGTCTAAGTTCGGTGGTGGAATGAATTGATCTATTGTATCTTGCGGTGGCCATTAGGACTAAATCTATTGTGTCCTCAAAGGCACATTCTAATTTAAGGCACCTAGCCATTTCAGTTAGTGTTCCGTGGAACCTTTCAACTTGGCCGTTGGAAGAGCTGTGCATTGGTGGGGTTGTGTAAACCTCGATACCGAAGTGATTTTTGACTAATGATTTTATAGTTTGTGAACTGAGAGATCTTTCATTGTCGCAAATTATTGTTTTTGTTCCTTTAAAAAAATTCAAAATCTCTATAAGTGCTGGTTTGACATCAATTATGGCTCTCGAGGCTATGGGCTTTACAGTGGCAAATTTTGAAAATTTATCCAAGCAAGTTAAGAAAAATTTTCTGTCTGTGTTATAAATATCCATGTGAAGTATTTCACCCGGAAAAGAAGGTATGGGAGTTTCGCCCACTACATGTTTTTGAGGATGTCTTTGATACTTTGCCACATGGCAAATTTTGCAATTTTTTGTAATTTCTTTAAGTTTCTTCTTGATATTAGGCATATAGTATTCTTGAAGTACTTGTTTTGCGTTTTCTGACACTGAACGATGTGCCCTATTGTGCTCGTTTGTTAGAATTTCGATTTGGTCATCGGGATTGAATATGTCAGTGACGAATTTATTGGTGTGCTTGAACTTCACAGATGGGTAGCCCGTTATAAGGAGATGCTGAATTTGACCTAACGTATGCAAATCGCAATGAATTACATTAACTACCTGTGGATTTATACAATCTTTTTCTGTGGCTAAAAGATTCTCAGTTTTGTCGAATGTCACATGGTGTCGAATACGGTCTTTGAAAATAATTTTTGTTCCTTTCTTACATTCAGCACCTTCGGTAAGAACAATTTGGTTTCTAAAGCAGTTGATCGGATTCTCGACAGTGGGAATAATTTCAGTGAGCGAAATTTCGCTCCCGCATACTTGGAGTGAAATTGTAGATCCAGAATCCTCTGTAATATGGATAAACTGCCTGGAAAGGGCATCAGCGACTACATTGTCTTTGCCAGGTTTATAAAAAAGGTTGGAGAATACTCCTCAATGAAGGCTCTCCATCGCTTCAGTTTTGAATTTGGATTTTTGTCGGAAATTGAGAAAGTAAGGGGCTGGTGATCAGTAAATATGTTGAGGTTATTAACCCCATAGAGATAGTGTCGAAGGCTTTTTAAAGCCCACACAATCGCGAGAAGTTCACGCTCATTCGTGGCATAGTTTTCCTCGGTAGTGGACAAGGTTCGCGATATCATTGTGATAGGACGCCCGTTCTGTGAAAGGACCGCTCCAATGGCATGGGACGATGCGTCCGTTGTGAGATCGAAGGGTTTCTCAAAGTTTGGATACAAGAGAATGACATCTTCAGAGGATAGGATTTTCTTTAACTTTTCGAAAGAATCTATTGCGCCTTTGTCTAAGTCCACTTTGATGTGTTTTGAATGCTTAGTACCGACATGTCCATTTTCGCCTCGCAAAAATCTAGTAAGGGGCTTTGCGATGGCTGCATAATCCTTTATAAATCTTCTATAATACCCCGCTAAACCCAAAAAAGACCTCAGGTTTCTTAGCGTTTTAGGGACCTCGTAATTTACGATAGCTTCGACCTTCTTTGGGCAGGTCCTTATTCCATCAGTTGAAACAATGAACCCCAAGTACTCCACAGAGGTTTTAAAAAACCTTGACTTTTCTAGTGACACCCGCATGTTAGCGTGGTGGAGCTTTTTTAGTATTCTATCTATATCATCAATATGCCTCTGCTCAGAGTCAGAAAATATTATGATATCGTCGATGTAGACGTGGCAGGATTTCCCTATTTCTTCACGTAAGACATCGTCAATAGCCCTCTGGAAAATACTCGGTGCGTTTTTAAGCCCGAATGGCAAACGGCAAAATTCGTATTTTCCATTGTTCACGCTAAACGCGGTTTTTTCACGATCGCGTTCCACCAAATTGATTTGGTGAAATCCACTTTTTAAATCTAAAGTTGTAAAAAACTTTGATCTTCCAAGATTTGATAGGATAACAGACGGGTCAGGTATAGGGTACTTGTCCGGAATGGTTTTAGAGTTAAGTTTAGTAAAGTCAAATACTAGACGTCTATTGGGTTTTCCACATTCGTCCAAACCTTTTTTATCAACAACCCAAACTGGGCTGTTGTAGGGTGATCGAGACGGTCTTATTATATTGTTTTTTAAAAGTTCTTTCACTTCCTTATTTACAAACTCTATCATCGAGATGGGATAGGACTGATACCTGGAATATATTGGCTCCTCATCCATGGTTCTAATCGTAGCCGAAATTTTAGTATTGTATGGCAGAGCTTCATTTGGATTTGCAAACACGCTAGAGTTTTCACTGATTTTTTCGAAGAAAACCCGTTCAACGCTTTTCGGAATGCCGACTTCATTTATTAAAGCATTAATTGTGTCCAACTTGAGGTATCTTAGTTTTTCTTGACCACCATCAAAGTAGATAATGTCGTGTTCGGTATCAATAACCCCCTTTATACTTTTTATGAAACTGAATCCAATGATGCCGTCAAAAAGCGATAAATTTGGAAGAATAAAAAAGGTTTCGGTCTTATTAAAGACGTTAACAAATGTTTTCTCCTTGACTATGTCAGCTCCATGAATGGATTTTACTAAGAATGGGGTTTCTAAGTTTTTTATGTTCTTAAGTCCGTTAATGTTTGTAATATAGCTTTTCGATGCGCCAGTGTCAATTAAGAGTTTTATATTTTTGCCACCTATCATTCTGCCGATGTAGGGGAGTACTGATCCGCCTCTAAAAAATTGATCTCATCTTCAAAGGTAGGATCTACATGATCTTGGTTTTCTGGCAAAGCCTGATACGATTGGATATTAGAGTCTTCTGGGTAAACTTCTTCAGAAAATTCACTCTGCGGTACCTCATGACCAAGATTGTTGATTCTCTGGATTTTTCTAGGAGTTTGTTTGTCAGATGTTATGTCCCTTTTCTGTACTTGAAATCTTTGAAAGTTGTTACTCGGTACTGTTCGCATGCTTACATCAGTATCAACTGGCTGGGAAGTTAGGATAGGGTTGAAACCCTGTTGATTTGTGTCTTGGGCTGAATTTTGTAAGAGAGTGCGAACACTTGGATGGAATTTGAAATTAGAATTTGCGGTATTATAACGTTGTGACTGATTGAACGGTTGCTGAGACCGATTTGGAAAATTTGGCAAGTTCGGTTGCACAAAGTACCCTGGAATGGCTTGTGGGCGGGTCAGTTGTTGGTTGAAAAGGTTCTGCGTAGTATTTTGTTGATTTTGTCCTAGCGATAGTTGGGGCAGAGGATTTTGCAGATTCCTGTTTAGGCCATGATTATAAACAGCTGCGAAGTGGTATCGGTTTTGATTAGTTTCCAACTCTTGGGATAGAGCCAATGCAGTCGGTAAATCTGAAGGCTTACAGGAGAACAGTGTATCGCACAGTGGCTTCCTAAGCCCGGAGACAAAAACTCGCAATGCGTCGTTCCGATATTTCTGGTTAAGCGACCTGATTAATGCACCATCGCCTTCATAGGACATTATGACTTTATTAACAATGGCAGTCAACTTGCGCTCTACTTCATCGTAGAATTGAATGATTGACTTCCGATCTTGCCTGAGCGTGGAGAGTTCTTGCTCTAATGTAAATATGGACTTTTTGTCCATGTAAGTGAAGTCTAGTCTGGCTATGATAGCCTTGAAATTAAGAACCGAATTGTAGGCGCTTAGTGCAGCGTCTGCGCTTCCTGTAACTTTATTTCTCAGGATTCCCACCGCTTGATAGTATTTAGAACTACCCTGATAAGGTTCAAACAGCTTGTGCGCCGTGATGGCAGCCTGGCGCCAAGAAACATATCTTTGTGATTCCCCCTTGAACTCGGGTACCGACTTGACTATGTCTAGAGTTTCATCACACTGTACATTAGGTAGGATTTCTATCTCCTTATATTCCTCGACAACGGACGGTGGTTGCAAACTATTCACTCTAGCAGTCAAATCATTGATAGTGGTTTGGAGTTCTTCCTTAGTCCTTGGTACAGCCTGATTAATGGCAGTATCCAAAAGCACTTTCAAATTTTCCGCGTCCATACTATTACTGCTTCCTAACGCGCTTACCACCTGCCTATCAGAAATTGTCAATGCTCTTATCCTAGCTGAGAGCTCTTCCGTTTTCCTGAAAACTTCCCTACTGTCCATAAACTTTTGAGAAATTGGCAAGGACCGCAAAAGAAAAATTCCCCAAATTCCGAAACTTTACAAAACTCAAATTCGATTTTTCAAAAGTTAGTTATAAATAAAAGCTTCCAAATGAGTTTATTCACTTTAAAATCCGAAAGTAAACAAAATTAAACTCTAAAAAAATTTTAAATTTAAACAAAATGGTAGAGAATAACAATAAAATAACACGAGTTCTTAATTTTAACGCTTACAAATAATTCATCATGTTGTTCCTCAGCTGCGGCAGTGTGGCTTGTAGGATAATAGTTGCTTAGGCACTTTCCCTTGGCAGTTAGGATTTATCTCGGCTTTATTTATCTCGCTTTTAAATTGCTCGAACTTTTGGTTTCTTCTCACAGTATTGTGACTCTCTTTGATAAATTTTTACTTGAGTTTTTTTCTTCTTTTTTAAATTTTTGAGAGTAATTTTGGGAAATTTCTTCTTACTCTCTCGTTATTAACTTTTACAAGTAAAGTAATTGAACAGACCTACTGTGTTGTGTCTTTTGTCTATTTTTTTACTTTTTCCCTCTTAGTTTTGTATTAATTTAAATTCAGTTTTTCTGTTTTCCTACTATGTAGGCTTTTAAATATTTTTGATTTTTGTATTGTTTTCAATTGTTTGGCTCGTTTTATGTTTTATATTTTATTCAAAACTTCCTTTTCAATTTAATTTAAGCTCTATTTTTAGGCGTAATTTTGCTCTTTACTTTTGAATTTTGTGCTATTCTGAGTAGTCTTCTGGTTTCGATAATTTTTTATCAATTTTTGATCTTTTAGTCTTTTTCTAGCACTTTTTATTATTCACTTTTTTATTATTCACTGTTACCGCCACTCATAAATCGCTAATATGACATTACTGTTACCGCCACTCATAAATCGCTAATATGACATTACTGTTACCGCCACTCATAAATCGCTAATATGACATTACTGTTACCGCCACTCACAAATCGCTGATATGACATTACTGTTATCGATATGTAGAGAGATGAGCATGGCAAAATGTTCAATTATTCCTTTTAATTTTCCACGCGGTATAATTATGACGCCATATTTAATCGAGACCACATACATAAGTATATAAAACACCTACATAGATTTAAGATATTCATTCGTTCAGGTCATAAGGATTACGAAGCTTCGCTTGGAGTAGCCATACATAAAAGTTAGTATATCAGCAGTTTAGTATGTAAGTTTGTATAATGAATTTATTTATAATTTTAGGAATTTTAACATATTAAAGCGTAAGAATAAAGAATTAAAGTTTTCTAAAATTCTTACACTTGTGTTTAAAATCCACATTGGCTATCTTGAGCTTGGGCCGCTTTACCCGCAACATTAAAATTCTTTTATGTGCCTCATCGGATCGTTTGAAGGAATCATCTTGGGTGTTAAAACGTAAGTCCTAACAGAATGCAACCTTCCACTCCCTCACAGGGTCAACCACTAAGTCGTCAACGACCAACTCAGTTAAGTCCTGCACCGAACAACTGTAACATTTGCAACAAGTCCACAGACAACGAAAAATTTATAAAATGCAGCAAGTGCCATCTTAATTTTCATTTACCATGTGTCAATCTCAGCAGCAATCAAGACCAACCTACGTGGAGTTGCCAAAATTGTACGGTACAACATCAAATCACGATCGATTCTGCCTCTTCCATTCGTAGTGGCTCTTCGGCCGCTTCCCGCTCCCGCCGACAAGCTCTTGAGCTACGACGTCTAGAAGAAGAGACACAACTTGAAAGAGATTTCATTAAAAAGAAATACCAAATTCTCGAACAAGCAGTAGATGACTTCGAGGACGCACAATCAGTTAATAAACACTCAGCTGTCAGATCTGTACATGAGTGGTTAGATAATCAAATCCAACTCCCTACTTCGGCTATTGCAACCGCACACCAAAATATAGTTTCCGCAGCTCGTCAGTTTGAAACGCCACCTTACACATTTGTACCACAAGCCACAACAACGCAAGAAATGCCTAACACTACTAAACCATATTGCCAAAACCAGCCGACAACTGCAAATTTATGTAATAATTCAGACAACGTAAATGGAGAAAATCACATATTAGAGACACCTGTACAATTTGGTTACATGGATTCAACGTTTTCCATGAACCCATCAAACCTCCAACCTGTTATATTACCTTCTCACAGGCTTTCGCAACAACAAATAAGCACGCGGCAGTCAGTACCAAAAGAGCTTCCAATTTTTACCGGCACTCCTGAAGAATGGCCCTTGTTTAGTGCCACATATGACTGGTCGACAGCAGTCTGTTTTAATACTTTTGCATTTATAGACGAGGGTTCGTCTGTAAGTCTGGTAAATGAACAATTAATTAATAAACTAGATTTAAATGGTGAGTCACAACCTCTATGCTTGAAATGGACAGGTGAAATAGGTCGCAACGAAGAAGACTCAAAAATAGTCTCAATGAAAATTTCAGGTATGAATAAAACTGAATTTTCTATTTCTGTTCGTACGGTTAAACAACTATCGCTTCCGAGTCAGAGCTTTAATTATAAAAAGTTACGTAAAAAATTTCCGCACCTTAAAGGGCTACCCATCGCCGATTTTGAAAATGCTGTACCAGATGTACTTTTAGGATTAAATAACTTGAAATTATGTGTGCCAACTCGTGTTAAAGAAGGCAAGAAAAACGAACCCGTCGCTTTACATACTCGCCTCGGCTGGCTAATATGTGGCAACTCCAGTGTTGGAGAAAAGGCCCAAATTCGATATAATTTTTACTCTTGCGAGTGTAAAGGTGAAAACGACCAAATTCTTACTCACTTACTCAAACAGTTTTATACAACTGAGTTAGCAGGGATAAGTAACTATACTCCAGCTCTTGGAAAAGATGACCAAAGGGCATTAAGTTTGCTAGAAACATATACGAAACAAAGATGCGATGGCCATTACGAGTCAGCTTTGCTGTGGCGATATGACAATATTACACTTCCACAAAGCTTTGATATGGCGAAGAGACGACTGATTTGTCTCGAAAAAACTCTAAGAAAAAATAAAGAGTTGTTTGAACATTTCGAAAAAACAATTTCTGAATATTTTGAAAGAAATTACATAGCCAAAGTAAACAATGAAGATGATAAACAAAATGTATGGTATTTACCAATGTTTCCGGTATTTAACAAAAACAAACCGAATAAAACAAGAATAGTTTGGGATGCGGCCGCGAAGGCAAATGGTATTTCACTTAACTCTATGCTGCTCAAAGGGCCAGATTTGCTGTCTTCTCTTGCAGCTATTCTTTTTCGTTTTCGGCAAAGGCAAATTGCAATCTGTGGTGACATCGAACAAATGTTCCATCAGATTTATATACGCGATGAAGACTGCCATGCGTAAAGATTTTTATGGCGCAGCTGCGACGACAGCAAATAACCCGAGAAACGTGTGGCCAAAAGGAAAGGTCATCGAAGTTGCCAAATCCGAAGATGGACAAGTACGAAAGGCAAAAGTTTTGACAGTTTGTGGCGTTTTAGAAAGACCTGCTGCAAAATTAGCGGTTTTAGACGTGGCTGAAAGAAAGTAGAGTAAGTCTTCGAAATCTCGCCATACTGTGGGGGAGTGTTACCGCCACTCATAAATCGCTAATATGACATTACTGTTACCGCCACTCATAAATCGCTAATATGACATTACTGTTACCGCCACTCATAAATCGCTAATATGACATTACTGTTACCGCCACTCACAAATCGCTGATATGACATTACTGTTATCGATATGTAGAGAGATGAGCATGGCAAAATGTTCAATTATTCCTTTTAATTTTCCACGCGGTATAATTATGACGCCATATTTAATCGAGACCACATACATAAGTATATAAAACACCTACATAGATTTAAGATATTCATTCGTTCAGGTCATAAGGATTACGAAGCTTCGCTTGGAGTAGCCATACATAAAAGTTAGTATATCAGCAGTTTAGTATGTAAGTTTGTATAATGAATTTATTTATAATTTTAGGAATTTTAACATATTAAAGCGTAAGAATAAAGAATTAAAGTTTTCTAAAATTCTTACACTTGTGTTTAAAATCCACATTGGCTATCTTGAGCTTGGGCCGCTTTACCCGCAACATTCACTATATGGTGACTGGTGTTCGTTGGTGTTGGGCGCCAATTATTTATTTAATTCAAATATTTAATACTTATTAAAATTGATTCTCGCTATACGAGCTTGAGTCTAAAACTAACCTTATTTATTTTTTCTTAACTAAAAAAGTCCCACAACCTCGTGCAAAGTGCCAATTATCCTTATCCGCATAAAGGGTCAAATTTCATTGGAATAATCAAAAAATGCAAGGTGGCATCCGTTGCAGTATTTTATTCCATGGGAACGGAATGCCAAATAAAATGCAAGGTGGCATCTGTTGCAGTATTTAAATTTTAATATTTTTTGTTGCGCGTGCAGCGCTAATTTTGTGATGATCTTGTGGTCGCGCTTCCGTACTTTAACTTACACAATAACAAAAACCACAGGCATTTTGTTTTTGTAAACTTTCGCCATCAATATCAAAATCTTAATTCGCTTTGGCTTTCCAGATGACAAAATCAACAAAATAATAAAAAATATACTACATACGAGCAAGATGGAGTTTATCATAAAAGTTAATGTAATCAATATAATAAAGAATTTGACATTTACTATTATTTCCTTAAGTTCATAAATTGTTCTTAATATATTGTGGTATTAATTTTCTTCTCTTTTTAAGGTGCTTTAAATGAATTAAACAATTATTCCAAATTCAAACACACACAAAACCACAACAAGTCAGTACTGGTCTAACAGACCATATTGTTCATCATCAACCGCATGAACAACCTCCGAAGCAAACAAACACATTCATACATACAAATAGTTGAACTTCTAAACAGCAACTGTTTTTGCAATGGTTTCCATGGACCGAATTATGGGTAGCACTTTTAGTAACAGCTTTACAATTGGTATGTACCAATGCAAAAGCAACTTCCAAAGACCACTGCTTTGAAAACGGCAGTGCACATAAAATTCTGTCATCAATTGAAAATTTGTATAATCAGCCGTTCAAATTATCACAGCGAAAACTAAAGCCAAGGTAAATAGCAAAATTTTAATTATATATGTGTGTATATTTGCAACAACTGACATACCTAAATACGAAATTCTGTTTTTACAGCTTTTTCTGTCTCTTTATGGGAAGGATTTTGCAAATGCTTAAGGCCAGCTAATAGTCACCTTGATCCTTAATGGAATACCGAAGATCCCAAAAAAAAAAAACACTGTATCGATTATGACAATGAATATGCTCTTGTTAATCAGCATATTAATGACAAAATGCCAGCCAAATCTAATGTCATCATGGGGAATTTAACAACCAATTTCGTACATGCCAAAGGGGAACATTTTAACATTGACATTTTAACGCAGTTGCATAGCAAATGCCAGGATGTGCACATCATTTTCAATTTTTCCTGTTTTGGAATAACATTTGATATGCTAGTAATCATGAACATTCATTTCACTGACTATGGTGTTAATTTTGTATTTTATTTTCTTTTAAAAAATGTTTCATTATAGTAATCAACTGTTAATTACAAAAGGACAACAAAAGACAAACTTGCAACAAGAAACGGCAGATATTCAAAAGGCTTAAGCACATAGTCGGAAAAATGGGTGAACTAATAGAGAAAGGTAAGTGCATCAACAGCTCTTATAAATGTATACAGACTGTGGTATTAATTTTCTCTTTTTATTTGGGGTGCTATAAATGCAAATAAGTTAAATTTGTTGCGGCTACAAATACAGCAGAAACAACAAAAACATTCAATTGCAAACTCACGCACAAACCCACAAGCAAGTCAGTACTAGTCCAACAGCCCATATCGTTAATCACTAACCGCATCAACAATCTCCAACACAGCCTACTACATACAACACACATATTCATACATACAAATACTAGGCAACTCCCGTTGTTGCTGCTACAATGGTTTCCAGGAACAGAAATATAAACATCACATTTCGAAACAATTGCAATGTAATTATTTTCCTTCCAGAGTTTCAAATTACAAGCATTAGTACGTACATATGTATTTAAATACTTAAAAACTAATCTAAAATATACAGACAATTCTTCTTTGTATAAAATAATATTTTGTGTCCCTTAATTATATTAAAAAGTAACAGTTATTAAGTTAAGATAATAATATACATACATGTACATACATATATATAAACAAGAGCTCTTTGAATCTTTATGGGGGCCTTAATAGGTCCGATTTTGGCCCTAACAAGGACCGATTTCAGAAACAAAGGTCATCTCTTTTTTAATCAATATGTTGATTCTTAAAAGGACTGATTTTGGACGTAAAAAGGTAGAATAAATAGAATACAGCCTTTGTATCATATCACCAATATATAAATTTTTGGCTTATGTATGTAAAAATTAAATTATATTTACTCATTTTGAATATTCTGTTCATTTAGTGGTTGTTCTACCTTCCTCTCAAGAAGATGATTCGGCTGCTTAACGAGAAACTTCTTGCAGTTTTACCCACAAACATAAAAGTGATGTTGGTTTTAGTTCCTTACCACAAATCTAGCTTAATTTCCGCCTTTTAACAGCATCTTGTGTTAACTAAGGAACCACTACAAGACAGACACATTTTTGGCACTGAAATCACAAGAAAGTATATTTTATTAGTTACATGTTTTTACTTATATTTTTTCTTTTGTTTTCATTAATTTTTTCCACAACTAAAATTCGCACCATACACTAAATAATTTTTTTTTTTGAAATGTCGCTAACATGTGTAAACAAAACAAAAAAAATTTTGACATTAACGTGGGGAAAAAATGTGGGATAGTATGAAAAAAAAATAAATTATTGATTGCTTTTCCACAATACAATAAACAATTTCTTTAAAAAAATTAATTTGTTTGTCGATGTTTTTGTCTCAATCTGTGATAATTATTTTGACGATTTGCTCCCCATAAATTGAATGATTAATTAAATAATTAATTTTAACACTAATGCTAATGGGTATAAGACACCTTCTCTTAGTAAATAGTACATATTGTGTTTTAAGCAAACATACTCTAGATTCTACGAGTACGTTGTTTCATATTTGCGTAACTAGACGGTTTAATGCAAAGGCTATCAATTTAAAAATATTGAATATTTCATTTAAGCTTAGACTAATATTTTTATCGCATTTTTACGCAAATGTAATATTTTTTAAAAATAGTTTTTTACCGCAACCCAACATGTAATTTTATATATCATTGAAACTCGTGCCACAAGTTACATGTACAAAATTTAACCAAAGAAAAAGAAACATTTTTCTTGGTCTTATCACTTCTATGTTTATTGGATAAAATCTAAATGTACACAGTAGTTTTATTCTAGTTGGAGCGAACGTTGGTCGCAGCTACTCCGGTCAGCGATTACTCATGATTCGTATTTCATAATATTCTCTTAAAGCAAAATGAGTTCACAACCAATCTAAATTGAATTCTTTGTTTCAAACAAAAAGAAGTCAATTATGATTACCTTGCAAATTCTAAAGAAAATCAATTTGAATTGTGCTTACGTTGCAAATAGTTATTCGTAAACAAAAATATTCTAAGCAAAATAAATTTGAACTTCAAGTTTCCAAATTATGAAAGATTCAAATTAAAAGAAATCAATGAGTGATTTATTAGCAAAATAATTTATTCGTTAGCATATACATATGTACATATGTATGTAAATAAAAAAAATTCATATTACTACAGGGTGCATATTCATAATAGTGTCATTAGGTTAAACTTACAAGTAAATGTATTGATATTAAATTAAATTAAACGTTTAATTTAAATTGGTGCATTTCACAAGACATAATATTTCCAAAGCAGCTAATCACCATTCTACCGTAATGTTAACAATAACTTGAATCATACAAAATTTATTGATCAGTACACATGCGTATAAATGAAAATGTTTACAAAATAATGTAATACATTTTAAATGTTTAAATAAAATTTAATAAATTAAAAGACAGACTGATTTGACCGCTAACATTGATCATAACACGTTTTTTTTTAAAGCGCTTGAAGGTCGGAATTAAAGTAAGGCAGTTGGTAGGTTCCTAGTGTACGAATAAAAGGCTCCAGTGATATGAACCGCGTTCAGAAAAAAATATATTTATGTGCAATTGTTAAGAACAAGTTTGGTGCAATGAAAACTAAAAAGCAAAATTTTTTAAGCCAACAACACCAAGGCACGAAAAGTATAACATTTATTTCATCTACACGACGCCAAGTTAGAGAAGGTAGCGGTACGAACCATTTTCTGCAGGATGATACAAGGACGAATGCAATTATTAACATCCCAGAACCAGATAATTGGTGATTAATGAAGGCTACTCTGAAGTTACGACATCGATCTAATGTGGAACTTCACTGGAAGTGAACTAACAAGACATTAAATATAATTCGGACGAAGTGACAGTATATTATACAGGCAACCACTAAGCAATATGGACAGTATATTAATAAATACTATAAAGGGTTTTATTATTAAACATTTGCAACGAAGGAAATTTAAACAAATCTTAAAAATAATGACTAGTAGAAGGTTTGAAGATGGTTGCATCCGACCCGAATGTGTGGAACAGTAGGTATCAAGACAAATGCCAAAGATTTAATAATGTGGATGAAGAAAATATGAATCAAAACAGATTTATTAGTTCACTTCAAGAAAGGCAATGCGATCGAAATCATGACTAAGAAAAATAAATAATTCAGAGCATTACAGACGAAATAATAATTTCAATGACGGAGGGCTTAACAATTTTAATCAATATACAAATTCGGCTAATATTCAAAGATCACCGTCAGAAAACGCTTTTAGGAAAGGTAATATTCAATTAAATATAAGTAGACTTCAATTGGTAGGGCACCCTATCAGTCAAACAATCGCAAAACAGAAGTAGTGAATAAATGTATTTTTTGTATGAAACAGGCTCAGAATAACTACCCAAGATAGAATTAGTAGTATAAGTTATAATGCGCTAGTTAATTCCTTATTTAAAGAATGAGTCAAATAAATATATTTTCTCTTTGTCACTCCACTGAAAATGTGCGCTTCTTTATTTAATCTATTCTTAAGACTGATTACAACGAATTGCTTAACATATATTTATATTATTTGAATGTTTTTGTTCTTATACATATGTATCCTTAGTCTAAGTTTTATCTCAAAACATGTTTTCCACTTATTCTTTATTTGGTTTGCAAGTACCTTTATTATCAGTAAAAAATATATTTTGAGTTTCCTTTGTCTGTTAGTTGTTTCGTTTTATGGTTAGTTATAAAAGTGGTCATTGTAAGTGTGGTCTTTTTGTTATCTATGTATGTATTTATTAGCTCATGTATATAATGTTTGTTTAGGATTAAATCTTATCTCTAGTTTAATGTGAATAAACATAAGTATTTTGAGAATTGTTTTATTGAAGTTAAAGCTCACCAATCGATTTGACTAAAAAAATATGATAAGGCGTGACCAACTGCGCCGATTAATAAAATTGATAAGGATTTAATTAATAGCGGAATTTATTCAAACAATTATACAATTATGTTACTACTTAGATATTATAATTAATCAAGACCGTTCCGGGTAAGCGCGTAAACAAGACTGCCGAATTATGGCCAAACAAGTTGCCTGGTTGATGGCTGGATCAAGTTGCACCTGCATGTGCTAGTAGGCAGACGCTGATCCAGCAAAATTGTTTTCCCATGCAGCTGTCTAATGAGACTGGACGCGCGTGTACGAATATAAATACTGAATATGCTTACACAGCCGATTTTGCTATGTTGGCTGTGTTGCCGCTGTCGCTAACTTTGATCTTTCTTTTTTATTATTTGTTTATTTAGGCGGTAAGTAAGAAAATACAGACTATTTGTTTATTAATATAATTATTTCATCATCTATTTGCTAAGTATCTATTGCATTAACTCGCTCATTTATACCGACGCTAGTTTTAGTTTAATTAATAGCCAAATAAAGAATTTTCCAAAAGAAAAATTAAAAAAGGTAGAAGGCAGGTCTATTCACAGGAAGAAAATATAAATTTATAAGCGGTATGGACATTTTAAAGTTTCTCAATTCACACATAAATGTCGCAGAAAGAAAAATAAATCAAAAAGAAAGACTTTTTTTAAATTATGCTCTTGAAACCACAATTTAGACAGATTTAAGTTAGACCACTTAAAATCCCCGTTACTTTTCAGCGTCTCATGAACGAAATTTTACGAAGTTTCATAAACAGTACATGCGTAATTTATTTGAACGATATCCTGATTTTTAGTACCACATTGCAAGAACACGCGAAAGCAGTGCAGTATAAAAGTTTTAAAATTCAAACAGATAAATGTAAGTTTTTCAGACAAGAAATAGAGTTTTCGGGATACACAGTTATTGAAAAGTTATTAATCCGTAGGACCCGACCTACGTTGAACCGTCCGAAAAATGAAGAATACTAATAAACACGCATCTAATTTTACGCTACCCAGACCTGGAGAAACAATTCACGTTGACGATAGATGCATTTAACTACTCGTGATATTTATTATAACAGGAAAGACACCAAACTTGCTACGGGCCGAAGACATTTAGCGTCAACTATTTTAGAACATATGTATGTATTCGCCAGAAGGCTTAAAATTCTAACTGACTATAAGCCAATTAAATTTCTACACTTAAAATATAAGGCCGAAGATATGCCACCACAATGGCTGTTAAATTTAGGAGAGTAACAATTCGACATTGAATATTTAAAGAGCAAGAAGAATAAAGTAGCTGGTTTTCCAAGAAGGACAGAAAATAATAAGGACACTATTGCGGAAAAAATGAGGGTTAAGAATACAGATCTTTCAAAATTTTCAGTCAATAATAAAGAGGACGGTACAAGTACACTCAGCGTAGTGTATAAACACAAATTATTTTACTAAATAGTACAACCCAAGAGGTTACAACAATACCTGGAAAAAGAATGCTACTTATTGCCGAAAATGGTTTTGAAAAAATGGGGAACATATTTAGAAAATTTATTACAAAAGAGAAGATCGGGATCTATAATAAATTTTAGATCACAATTAAAATAAAGTACAGGAAAAACTAATTGAAATGTATTCAAATGACAATCAGATAAAGTTTATTAAGTGTACGAAGAGAGCACAAGAAATCGATACAGAAGTCTAAGCGATTAAGTACGATAAAAAAAACCCATCAAACGAAAATTTAGTAATGCAGAAACGCCGACAAAAAAGACACCCCTTTTTAACAGTCGTAGATAAACTTTCCGATATAAATCGTGTTACCATTATCGAACAACTCGAAGACCATTTTACTAATAAAGAAAATGGACGAAAATAATTGCAGGCAATGAGTTTAGAACTGCGAGTATAAAGGAATTTTTAGACAATAAAAATATAAAACTTCACGTAACTAAACCCAATATCTCTACGGGCAATGCAGATATTCAAAGATTTCATAGTTCGATTGCAGAGAAATTGAAAAAAAGAGTTCTCAGTCAAACAATTAATACAGAAAGCCATTCCAAATTATATTAAATTCCATTCAGCGACAAAATGTACATCAAAAGAGGTGTAGCAAAAAAACAACTTAGAAACACCAAAACAAAAAATCATAAATAGATTAAATAAAAATTTACTTGGAAAAGAAATGATAAGGATTTAAAAAAAACTTTAAAGCGGTTAGGCACAAAGAGCAACCAAGATATAGGAAAGAAATAATAAAAAATATTTACCCTATAAACGTTAAAACACCACTGAAATTTTCAGATACTAGTCATGATACTGGTAATGCCGACGTGGATACAACCGAGTGAAGGCACAGTGACTAACGTAACTAGTGAACCAAATAGGATATGTTAACCTACAAATAACGGACTAGGAAATAGTCAATGACAGTAACATAGTATTACACCTAATTGATGTTTAACAAATAGAAGACATAATTAATGAAATGACGGACAATATTTTATCATTGTACAAGTAACAAGGAAATAGTACAAGTCGAGTTACTTGAAGCAAGAAATAAACTAATAACGCTAGTACAGTAGAAACAAGAGCGAAATGTGGATAAATGAGACATTAGACAAGCAAATGCGAAAAAGTTGTCAACGAAATCCACCAAAAGTTGTGATTTCAACACAGAAGACAAAGAGGGCATGAGGAATTGGAAGCATTATTCGGCGAAGATTGTTGTCAAACGCAAGAAGAACTTGCATTATCATCGAGAGTCACACAATAAACCATATCAGTACGTTTAAAAGCACCATCATGCAAGACCGGTCAAAAACTAGTTTTGGCTCACCCGCCTTATAGCCCAGAACTTGCCCGTTCTGACTACCATTTTCTTCGATCGATGCAGAACGCCCTTACTGGAATACGCTTCACTTCAGAACAGGGTATCAGAAATTGGCTTGATTCATTCGTTACCTCAAAACCGGAGCAGTTCTTTTGGCGCAAATCCATATGCTACCAGAGAGATGGGAAAAAGCAGTGGCTAACGATGGACAATACTTTGAAAAATGTATCAACTCATTTTGTTGTTATAATTAATGCATTTTTCAAGCAATATCGATTTTATTAACTTGTTTATAAATATGCGTACAACACACCCATAGACCCAATAGGTTTGATAACAAATAGACGATTGAGAGATTTTTGTAAATTGACGGTCTTATATTAATAATACTTTTGTGCCATTCCTTCAGTCTATACATATGATCCTGTTAACTACAGGATGCTAATTCATGTTTGGCTTGAGCGCTGAGGAACGATGTATCATCTGCAAAAGTTGGAGTGTGAAGCATAAATCAGAAATAAGGGGGCCTGAGCGGAACCTATTAAATCACTTTCTTTAAACAAAACTGGCGGTCTCATTTACAGTTTTGTAAAAGCTTATAGGTATTTCCAGGTTTAACTTTATTTTGTGCACTAAGACATCTTAGCCAAATTTTGTCGAAAGGTTGATAAAAAGCAAAACAATATTTGTTGTTTTGTTATTGTATATTAATATGGATTTCTTTGTTGAGTTTATTTATTCATGTATCATTATGTATTCTGTGTTTTTTATATAATTGTTTAGTTCAGTGTAAAGAATTTGGCTATTGTTTTTATGCAATACCTCTGGACTGTCGGTCGGAAAATCTATCAACTCATTCATCGAAGAACTCAAATTTGTTTGTCTTCAAACACCTTCCATATAACATTTAGTGATGATTTTGTTTGTTCTATGATGTTATGTTTCGTAATTTCGAACGCCACTAGTATTGGGATCAACTTCGTCATTAGCAGTTTTATAATCAGTTTTGAAATTGTTGGCAGTAGACTTATTGGTCCATATGAATCATCGTAGGCTTAGGTATCGTAGTAATCGTAGACAGGTTCTAATCTGTAGGATAATACTCAAGGCATAAATTAGCGTAGAATATTTTTTTTAGCTACAAAAGGTAACTCCGCGAGCATTTTATTACTGATCATATCAATACCTGGAACTTTCATGAGGGATCTAATAAGAAATGGCGGCTATTATAGTATGTTATCAGACAGACATATATATGATAAAAATATTTTTCAAATGGCTAACAAATAATATGTCCTTTTCCGAGTTATTTCTAGCTCATTTACCATTTGGTACTCTCAAGCGCGGCTTACCCGTAAATGGTTTTTATAAGCCTCTAGTCTCCAGCACAAAGAATTATCAGACTGATGAGTACCATTAAGATTTTCATGATGTGTTTTGAAAGAAGCCATTCTTTGGACTTCACGCACATTTCTTAGCTGATTAGTACATTCCCGTTTGTAAAGCACAAAATTGACATTATTAACTTGTATACCCAATAAATAACTTTAATTCAGCGATATCAGAAATACATTTTTTTTTTTTTTTTTTTGTACATATGATTATTTATTGTATTATCTTATATATCTTCATAAATGAACTAACAATAAGTACACAAATCTTAATACTAAAACAAAATTTCTACTTGAGCCCAGCCAGTGCCAAGCTTTAAGATTTTAATAATACGGGTTCAATTTCGGAAAAGTTATCTGTCTTGCGATCGGATGATTGCAAGGGTATCCCTTCTCCTCAGTCGAGTATGGCCTCCAAAGTTAAGTATGTTACACGCAAGAGGGTTCGGATGAACTTCAAGTTTCTTGATATACCCAGTCACGTACCTTGCAAACTTAGTTTTCACCAGAGGTACCCTTAGATCCTCGTGAATAACTAGCGCTGCTTTAAGTTTCATCTGAGTCATTTTCGCATTAATATGGGAATTCCATGTTAGTCTACGGTCGAGGTGAATACCGAGGTATTTGACATGTCTATGTTGCGGGATTGTTTGGTTGTTAATTTTTATGGGCGTGCATGTTTCCCTGCGCAATTTGAATGTGACGTGAGTGCATTTTTGTTCGTTTACTTTGATTTTCCAAAACTTAAGCCATTTCTCTAGTTCGTCAATATAATTTTGCAATTTTAGCGAAGCTAATTGATGATTTCGTGGACACTGAGGAATGCTGTATCATCCGCAAAAGGTGAAGTATGAATTTGGGAGCCTGTTGGCATATCAGAGGCGTAAATCAAATAGAGAGTAGGACCCAGGATGCTGCCCTGAGGAACACCTGCATTGATTGGTTGAGGGGAACTTGAGAAGTCACCTTCTCTAATGATGAATTTTCGGCCGTATAAGTAGCTTTTCAAAAGTTCATGGGTGTTCGAAGGCAAGTTTAGCCTTATTTTGTGCATTAAACCATCATGCCACACTTTGTCAAAAGCTTGAGAAACGTCAATGAAAAGAGCTGAGCAATATTTTTTGTCTTCGAAGGACGTCCTTATGGCATTCACTAACCTGTGTGCTTGCTCAATGGTGCTATGCTTAGCCCTGAAACCGAATTGGTGTTTTGGGATACATCCTACATCGTTTAATATGGGAGTTAACTTCATCATTAGCAACTTTTCGAATAACTTTGAAATTGTTGGCAAAAGGCTTATTGGCCTATAGGATTCAACTCTAGTGGGGTCCTTCCCGGGCTTAGGTATCATGGTGATCATAGACACTTTCCACTGTGCCGGATAATATTCAAGACGTAAAACAGCATTAAAAATAAAAAGCACAATTCTTCTAGCTACTTGAGGTAGCTGTTCGAGCATTTTATTGGTCATTTTATCAATGCCTGGAGCTTTCTTGTGATCCAGATTACCAATAGCGTTTTCAACACTTCTAATATTAAACCTTAGAGGCGTGGGGGATCTGCCAACAGATGGCGGAAATTCAGCTTCATTGCCAGCTGTAGTTAGCGTGAAAACATTTTTCAGATGGTTGGCAAATAACTCTCCCTTTTCGGAATCATTTCTTGCCCAGTCACCAGAAGGATTTCGCAAAGGTGGTTTAGCTTGAATTGGACGTTTTAAACCTCTTGTAGCCCACCATAAAGAATAATCTGACTGAGGAGTACCATCTAGACTTTCTAAATATGTTTCAAGGTTCGCTGTTTTGTGAATTTCTAGGATATTTCTCAGTCGAATTGTGCATTCCCGTAATCTACTTTTTAACTGGGGAGACCTTTGTTGCTGCCATTCTCTTCTAACTCTCCTTTTTTCCGACACAAGTTCTTCAATTTCTGAGGAATAAATCCTATGATTCGCATATCTGTCCTCAGTATGACTAGAAGTAGCATGTTGCACGGCTTGTTTAATGTTATTAGTAAAGAAGCTAATTGACTTGTCAGAAGACAAGTCGAATGAGGGCTCCACCTGAATCCATTCGAGAGGGATATTTTTGACTATTCCAAAGTCAATAACATCTGGAATTTTTCGCCGATCTGTTGGCCAGTAGGTGGGATGCCCGCTTGAAATTACATCTAAGCCCATACGAGAAATAGTGTCATATAGTACGCGGCCTCTCGGTGAAATTAATCGTGAACCCCAAAAGGTGTGTTTAGCGTTATAGTCGCCAGCTGCAAGAAATCGAGGCCCAATTGATTGAAAAAATTTAAATATTGGTTTTCTGATGCTGTATATCGGGGCGGCGAGTAAATTGATGAAAAAACTAATTTGTTACGACAATGTTCTACACAGATGTTTGTTGCTTGAAGATAATTCTCGCATGTGTCGTTCATCAAATAATGTTTGATTCTGGATTTTATCAGAATTCCCGAGCCTCCACAAGCTCTTCCACGAGGATCTTTTGTATCGTATAGGATGTAGCCATTAGCCCTAAAGAAGCTAGTGGACGTCAAGTGAGTTTCAGCAACCATCATTATGTCGATGTCTTTAGCCTTCAGGAAGTATTCGAGCTCATTTTTACGTTGGCGGATGCCGTTAGCGTTCCAGAAACAAATATTTAAGCAAATCATTTATTTAAAATGGCCTGTAAAATAGTAGACTGCATTTTCAGCATTTCCTGCAACATGGTGGTCATAGAGGTCGTAAAAGTGTTTATTGACTAAACAAGGGACTGCAATGTTGCCTCTATATTGCTAAAATGCGGTTCAGAAGTTTGATGTGTGGGTTCTGGGTTCAAGCTTGTTGTGCTAGATTTTACTATATTAGCATAAGATACTTGTTTTGAGCTTTTGGCGTTAATGTGGCTGGTTGACTGGATTATCTGAGGAAAGCTATTGGTCGAGACGAAAAGTGATTGCTCGGATTGTTTAGGAGCAGTTGATGATATTTTAACCATAGAATGCTTAAAATGGGCATACACAGGGCAGCCTCTATAATTTGCGGTATGGTTTCCGCCACAATTACTACATTTTTTCACTATTGAGCTATTTTTTGGTTTATTGCATTGTGCATTGCCGTGGAGTTCACCACAAACGACACAAACTGTGGGCAACTTACAATAAGTCCTGGTGTGGCCGAATTCCTGGCAGTTCATGCACTGAACATGCCCTGCACGCTTATGTGGTTCCTCTACAGTGATTCTGCGATGCAGAAGGTATTTGAGGTTGTAGATTGGATGGGTTTCGTTCTTTTTTAAAACCACATCACGCGGTTCTAATTCCACTCTAAACATAGGATGAAGGATTTTTTCACGGTTTTTAATAATACAGACGTTTTTGGCTTTAAATCCTTTCTCTTCTAGGCCGGTCTTAACTTCATCAGAGCTTACGCAAGGATCAATACCTTTTATCACAACTTGAAGACCTTTTGCGCTTTTCAGTTGATATGTGTAGAAACTTTTTTTTTTCCAGCTCATTGGACAGTTTGTGGTACTCGTCTTCGCTTTTAACCAGTATTTTTGTTTTACTAATTTCTCCATGCTTAATCAATGTAACACTAAGGGTTTTTTCTCCAATTATCGAAACTATTTTCTTCACGAGTTCGCTGGAGGTGGCCTCTCTTAAATAAATGGGTGGAGGCTTAGATGATTTTTTAGATTGAGTTGTGTCTTCCGTTTGAAGAACAGAAAATCTAGTGCTCTCAGTTGGCTTACCAGAATTAGTGTCTCTTGGCACTTTAGCTTTCGACGAGACTTGAGCAGACTTGGGGCTTCTCTGCCGCTTCACAACTGTGATGTATCTATCCATACCTACTTGTGTTTTCGGATTATTAACATTAATTGAGACAGGAGCAATTCTATCATCTGATGTGACAACCATATTGGGAGATCCAGACGGGGGGCGTTTTTTTTCTCTTGTTGAGAGAAGGCTCTCCACAGATTTTCTTAAAGATTCTTCTTCAGAAATCCATGTTTCAGATTTTTTTAGATTTTTTGTATGTATTTTAATTTTGTTTTGCAAATAAGTTTTAGTTTTTAATTAATTAAAGAGAAGAATAAATTTTGTTTTGTTCTTAAATAAATTATAATTTTAAATGTTTCTACACTTATGCACTATACTGTGTTTGTTGATCTTCACCAACAACATAAACTTTATGCACTGCTCTTTAGTTTGTTTTTGTTCTTATTGTTAAAATTGTTTGAGGATTTTTTTATTCCCGTTGTCTTTTTGAGTGATACACTGTTTTGGTTGATCTTTTAAATACAACAACAATAACAATGAAACTTTATGCACTGCCACTGCACTTTTATTTTTTAATTTGTTTTATTTTTATTGCAAAAATTGTGTTGAGGAATTTATATTCCCATTGACTATTTTCAAAAGTTTTTTTGTCACAGTTTGTTTTATTATGGACGTATGTATGTATGTACATACATATGTATATTGTTTTTACAATTTTTGTTTTTGTTCGTTTCGATTTGTTTTCACCTATTCCGAACAATTCAGCCGCACTAAAAACAAACACGTCCGAACTGCGTAAAATTCAACTTGTAATAATAAATATTGTAGAAATGATAGGAAAGACATTGATTGACAAAAATTCAATTGATAAAAAGTAAAGTAGAACAAATCCAAGACAATGTAGTGTCAGCCAAACACGAGTCAGTCATCCAAATATTTTAAAAAATTATGAAATTAACAAATGTAATATTGATTTTAATAAACTGAAATATTTGCAATAATAAAGAGCAACTTTCAGTAATGCTTATATAATGTTAAGCATTAAAATACTAAAATTGTTCATACAAGCAAAATGAAGAAAAATTATACAATTCTATTGTAGTATTGAATAAAAATCAAAGAGAAATAAAGTGCAAATATAGGAAGTTTTTACGGATAAAGATAAAACTATACAATTTGAAGAGAATAAGCATTTTAGACAATTAAATCCCAGCACCCATTGTATTTTTTTTAATTCTTTTATTCATTTCCCTTGGGAACATAGGGCATTTACCAGAAAATTCCATCTTATTCAGTTACAAGTTGATTTAACTTGTTTCCATGATTTATTTACATGGCTTATCTCTAGAGAAAAGGGTGTGGGCGAAACCCAGCCGGTTCGTCTCGTAGTGTTTTCTCTATGCATTGTTGTTTATTATTATGCCGTCTTCAATTGGGTCTTTGTTCTTTGTCAATTTGTTTTTCGCTACTGCAATTTCAGCTATGGAGGTGGTCGATTTCTATGGACTCGTCAGGTATTTGATTCAACATATGCTCATAATTTTGGAGGTTATTTTCTTCTCTAGTGTTGCTTACTTCTTAGCAGTGCTGTTTCCATCTTTTGGCGATTTGAGTGCTGGTTTGTCAGCCGACGGGTTATTTTGTACAGACCCTTCACGTTGTTTGCCTCTGCTGCGTCTACTGCTTTACTGGCCCTTAATGCTAAGTATTTTCTTTTGTCGCTTAAAGCCCAGCGTTTTAAAAGTTTTGCGCCGTTTTTGTATTGTTCATTATAAACTTCCCCCAGGGGCAGGTTAGCATTGACCACTTACATCCAGTCAGGGCACTCTACTTTCCTGGTGAATAGAGGGGAAGGGGCCCCTCGGTTGGCAAGGCAACCAAAACCCTACGAAGTTCATGTATGACTTCGTTTATGCATGTTTTTCCATAGTCTTCGCCAAAGGTCAATTGACAGAACTGAGACCGACACGCCCAGAATGCCTTTTGGCGAGCTTTTTAGCAAGGGGTTTATGATTTATACCCTGCAGCATATTGTAAGAAGTTGCCACCTGTGTGAACATTGCAAGCAAAATAGGGGCGCTAGTGAACTGCCACCAAGTTTACTCAAGTGGAGTTGGTCCACTGTCAGAAAAGGCCGCCATGGCAATGCTGGCATAAAATCAATTCCAATCTGTTCATTATAAACCGAATTACGTATTGATTGGTGCTCAAAGCGAGTTCTTTCCTGGTTGAGTTTCCAGGTCCGAATATAACCGATGTGGTTGTTAGCAATGTTTCTGAGCGTAGTGCATGTATCCTTCCAAGGTCTTGTAGTACTTGAGAATGTATAAAGTTTTAATTGGTTTGCAAACTCTAAAGTTTTGTATCTGTTATTCAGTTTTTGGATATGAAAACCGTGTATTTCTCTTTCGAGCGCCTACAAATTGAGCTGGTCTCCCTGACAGCTGTATAAACAAAACAAGGGACTATAGAGAACATAAAAACACTCACTTATGCAAGCGTAGCCGCCATAATTGCCTGATTGCACTTATTTCATGAGAAAGTAATTTTGCTGGATCACCGTCTCATATTCGCGCAGGTCGCTGCAGCGTTACAGTGGTGCAATGTGACAAAATAGAAGGTAGGAAATCAAAACGGCAGTTTTGGCTCCGTGCAGAAATGTTTAAGTCGAATTTATTTGATTGTAATAAAATAAAGTAAAGATTAATTAGTCATAATTTTAAATTCAAATAAAAGAATCTATTGTTATAAAAAAAATGTGTTATCCTTTAAAGTAATAGTAACACATTTGGGGATTCTTAACTGGAGCCCAAGCTGGGACCCGTAAAAAATTACGGGGTCCTTATAAATCAAATAATAATAATAAAAACACTCTGCGAACCCTCAGGGACCTTCCAAGACGAATAGTAAATACATACAATAATTAAATAAAAAATATTATACTTCACCTCACAAAAGGTTATCCGAGTGAAAGTGAAGTGATATACCCTCACGGAAGGGTTCTTGACGGTATATAACATAGAAAAAGTATTTTCCAGTGCCTCGCATCGTAGCGCGTAACCGAGACTCAAAAAAAGAAGGGAAGAGAAAAAAAAGAAGGGAAAGGAAAGAAAAGAAATTAAGAATATCACATCAAAAAATTTTATAATAAAATAGAAGCGGATTAAAAATTGTTGAAAATATCCAATAAAAGAAATGGAAAATATAGCAAAAGCAAAGCCACTGGCAAGAAGTTAAATAAGAATTACCAAGTTAGCAAAAATTTCAAGAAAGTTAAAATATATAAAAATTTAGTAAAAAATATAAAAATCTAAAAGTTTAAAGAAATAGCAGGCGCAGTTGGAAGCGCCTTAATATAATTTTATTCATAGTAAGGCATTGGAAGATCCTTAACTTATACGGGTGTAAAATCATTCTCACTTCTTCTTCCACTACAGCCCTGGGTGAACCTGGGCCTCAACCAAACAAGCTTTTCCAGCAGGCACGATCTTTAGCCAGCAGCCTCCTATTTTGCAGACCAAGTTGTTTGAGGTCCCTCTCCATTTGTTTGCGCCATCCGTTCCGCTGAAGCTGAAACTTCTATCAATCCAACAATATACAAAGGAACAACAATTCGGCATTAACTACTGATTCAAGTGTAACTTAATCTGAAACAACAAGCATTTCATCACGGGTAGATCCATTCCATAATAATATTTATTATAGTAAAAGATATAAACTTCTACGCGGGCTGCCTATACTAAATACTTAGAAAATCCATACACAGTCCAGCATATAAAATAATTAACGGGTAATGCTGAGGTAAATACAAATAAGAGAATTACCGTTTACTAATACCCTGATGAACTCACAAAACAATATTCTAGTACTATAATGACGTAGAGTCCATAGACAAAACCATACAAAATTTTAGAGATAGATACGATAAGACCGAAATATAGTCCGTATAATACTTCATTGATCACAGTAGCAAAAAAGACATTTGATGAGGATTATAATCCAAATAAAAAGAATAGGTTTTGATTATAAAAAATTAAATAAGCAAACCCTACCTGACCGATATCAAATGGCAGATGTTCGCGCTACTATATAAAATCCAGGCAACGCAAAATATTTGATAACTTTATATCTTGAACTTTAATTAAATCAGATATTACAGATATTAGGAGAAAGATAGTGAAAAAACTGCATACAGTTTTAATGGTGCTAAATACGACATCAGCCGTATGCCATTCGGCCTTAAAAACGTACCAGATATATTTCGGTGCTGCGTAGACTATATATTGAAAGAAAACAAATCAAAATTCCTCATCTCTGAAGTAGAATATTTAGGCCATAATAAAATGCATTCAAGTCCAGAAAAAGTATCTATGGTTAAAGAATATCCAGTTCCAATTGATTTAAAGTCACTACGTTGTTCGTTAGTTATTATAGAAATTTTATAAATAGATATGCAAAAATTGCTAAGTCCTACGCCAACTACATACAAGGTGAAAACATAAAGTGAAAAAGAATCAAAGTAAAAAATAAAAAATTACGCTAGACAAGTTAACACTTGAACCGTTTAATTATTATTTCTCCTAATTGTAATAACCTTTAACGCCGATAAACACAATGCATATTTGGCTGAAGCTCTAAACCTAGATGACTTAAAGGAAGTGATGAGACATGAATTAAATAAAGTAAAGTAAATTAAACACAATTAGGCCCTTAACTTTAAAACACGGTACTTTAATTCTAGACAACAACATTGCTCTATGCAACAATAAATGTGAACGAATAACCAAGTGCATATCTTATCTTAGCAAAAATATATGCCAATCAACAACAACAAAGATGACGTACGTTACCAGTATTAAATAATAGAAGTGGTAAATGTGCCTAATCTGCGCCCACGCCCCTACGGAGGATAAAGATGACGATAGCAAGGATGATTTTTATAATCTTCTAGAAAGAAGATACGATCAATGCCCCAAATACTTGGTGTCGTAGCGTCGTCCTAGGAGGTTTTAAGGGAAAGGTGGGTGTTAAGAAGGCTATCGGCCGAGCCAGCAATTTCCACGGGATTTTGAATAAATTATAAATACGTAATAAAAGGCTTGATTTATTACGCAATAACCTTTATTAAAATTCCTTTATAATAAAATAATATATCAGAAATTTACATATTCAATATTAGCTTAATCTATTCTACATACTTTTTGGTATGGAAATTCCTGGTAATTTCTATTATAGAATTTAAGGACAATCACGTCTGAACCGCTTCACAGTTAAGCTCCTACAAAATGGAGAAGGCGGTAAGACGCTTCTAGACAGTATATTCGTTAAATAAATATATGTACATGTTGGAATTCTTATTCGTTATTCTTTCGAAATTGATTTAGTGCTACCAGATGGCAAAAGAATCATGAGGATTTTGGGAGTCGCGTTAACATTCCCCCCGCAGTATGACAAGAGACTTCCTCGATGTCAGACTTCTCTTCCGGAGCTACTTCCAAAACTGCTAGTTTGCTGGCAGGTCGCTCCATTATTCCGCGTTGAGTTAGGACCACTGCACTTCGCACATGTCCATCTTTGGCCAATCTCACTTCTAGTACCTTACCACGAGGCCATACGTTTCTGGGAAGAGAAGGGTCAACAATGATAACTAAATCCCCCTGGCTTATAGGTTTTATTTTTTCATGCCATTTTGTCCTACAGGTCAAAGTCGGCAAATATTCAGATAACCACTTCTTCCAGAATATATTTGCGTACTGCTGAGAAATTAACCAGTTTTGTCTCAATACCGTCCTGCTGTCGTCGCACGATGTTAGAGGTTTCAATCCACTAGAGCTTCCCATCAAGAAATGGTTTGGAGTTATAGCCTCTGCCGTATCTGTTTCAATGGGAACATATGCCAACGGTCTGGAATTTATTATATTTTCAATTTCAACAATCATGCTTAACAGGAGTTCATCAGTTGGGTGCCTTAATGGCATAATTTTGTATAAAATTGTCTTTACCGAGCGAATTAAACGCTCCCATGCGCCACCCATGTGGGGTGAAGCCGGTGGATTGAAACTCCATTTAGTTGTTGATGTTGTAAACGTTTTAACTAATTCCTTGCGGTCAATATCTGCTAAAGCTTCTCGTAGCTCCCTATCAACGCCCACAAAATTTGTTCCATTATCGCTAAAAAATTCAAGTGGAATTCCTCTTCGCCCCATAAAATTTCGAATAACCAAAATACAGGAACTTGTTGTTAAAGAATGTGTTATTTCAATATGAACCGCTCGAATTGTTAAACACGTAAACAAACAGCCATATCTTTTCTCCCTCTGGCGGTTTACAGTTACTAATATTGGGCCAAAGAAATCAATCCCGGTATATGTAAACGGTGCACTATACGATGCAACACGTGGGCGTGGCAGTTTAGCCATTTGAGGGGTCTATGGAGTAGCTTTAGTAATTTTACACATTTGGCAACATCGAATAATTGATTTGTATGTAGCACGAAGTCTTGATATACAATATTTTTGTCTTAACTCATTGACAGCTGTCTCATGATTTTCATGGTAAAGTTTTTCATGATAGTGTAGGCATATAAGCTTGGTTAAATAATTTTTGCTTGGCAGTATTACTGGATGTTTCTGCTGTAAAGAAACGTTTGCCATATCGATTCTTCCATCGGCGCAGAAAACTCCGTCTTCTAAATAGGGTGATTTAGAATAAATTTCACTTGATTTTTTATGGACTTTTTAGATTTAAGTGCAGAAATCTCTAAATAATATGATTCATATTGCACTTGTTTATATAATGCAAGTTCAGCATTGTTTAACTCCTCTTGAGTTAATTCACCTTTCTCTTTCATTGTACTTCCATATATGAATCGCAGAACATATGCCATTGTTCTAACCAAGCGGTTGTATTTTGAAAATCGAAATATATTTATAACAGCCTCACGTTTTGTTATCTGGTGTACATTCTGTTTTCGCTCTTCTTCTGTTCGTGAAAATGGTTCTGCTTGTGGCCATTGCTCTTTAGGTTTGCATAAAAACTCGGGGCCTTTAAACCAACGATTAGATTTGAATGCGTTTTTTATATTAGTACATTTTGTTGCCTCATCTGCAACATTTTGTCTACTGGGCACCCAATTCCATTCTGTAAGAGATGTTAACTCTAAAATTTCTGTAACTCTAAAGGCTACGAACTGGCTGTTTTCGGTGATCGGAATTGATCCAGCTCAACACGGTTTTTTAATCACACCAAAAATATTTGTCGGTTATTTTAATTTCATGGTTTTCTGCTATGAATTTGGCTAGACGAGCTCCAATAAGGGCAGCCATAAGTTCAAGTCTGGGAATAGAAACTAATTTCATCGGTGCTACCCTGGTTTTGGCACTAACCAATGACCATATAACTACATTGTTTCTGCTAAATCTAAAATAAGATGCTGTTGCGTAACCGTCAGCACCAGCATCAACAAATGTGTGCAGTTGTATTAACACGTTTTTATAATCTTGTAATGATTGCAAGTAGCATCTTTGTATTTTAATGTTTTGTAAATGTGGTAGGCTTGTTACCCATTGAGACCATTTATTTATTAGCTCCGGGGAAATTGGCTCATCCCAATCGACTTTACTTCGCCATACATCTTGCATCAGTATTTTAACAAACATTGTTATATGCGAAATGAGACCAAGTGGATCATAAATTGACATAATAAGTCTCAACATTTCTCTCTTAGTGGGAGATTTTCTTAGTAAAAATAAATCGCTTTCGAGAAGCCGAGAAGCAATTTTGAAGGTAATAGTGTCCTCCTTATATTCCCAGAAGACTCCTAAGAACTTTTCCACTTGATTGGTATCCTTAAAATTAATGCACTTTGCGTCATTTGAGTTCCTCGTTGAGAATTCCTGTCTAACAAGCTCACCAATTTGACACCCGGTGTATGTAGGATACGTCTGAGATTAGTTTGATTGCATCCTCTGACGTATTAACCGAATCTAATAAATCATCCACATAATGTTTTTCTCTAATAGATTTGACAGCGCATGGAAATTGATTTTTAAATTTATCTGCATTTATATTCTTTATATATTGAGATATGGTTGGAGCACAGGTGGCTCCAAATATCATAACATCCATAACATAAACATCAGGTGTTTTGTCCTGATCGCAATCGCGCCATAGAAACCTTTGAACATCGCGATCTTCTAGCCGTATATGAATTTGAAGAAACATCTCTTCGATGTCACCACACACAGCCACAGAGTTTTGCCTGAACTTAAAAAGGATTGCAGGCAGAGAGGCCAACATATCAGGGCCTTTTAGTAAAAATGAGTTTAAAGATAAACCATCAGACTTTGCTGCTGCATCCCACACCACTCGCGATTTTCCCGGCTTATTTTTATTGAACACAGCAAATATAGGCAAATACCAAACTTTTCCGTCATTACGGTTAATTTCTTTATTGTTTAGTTTTCGAATATAACCTTTCTTCATATAACTTTCTATTGTATTTTTAAATATTTGAAATTGTGCGTCATCACGCATTAATTTTCTTTCTAAACATATAAGTCGTTTAAGAGCCATATTAAAACTGTCTGGCAATTTAAAATTGTCGTGTCTCCATATCAATGGAACCTCTTAATGTCCATTTTCTTTCCATATTGTGAAATTGTTTAGCAAACTTAATACTCGAATTTCATTATCTGAGACGAGGGAGTCTTTGGTGCAAATTCCTACACTTTCTAATGTATAGAAACTGCTAACTAATTCCTCCAACTTTCTATCAGTTTCAGCGCAATTGCAAATATGAAAATGGAAATTCTTACTTGTGTGTTTATTTGCAGCTGTTGATCCATAGATGAGCCAACCAAGTTTTGTCTGTACTGCGACAGGCTCATGTGGAGCACCTTCACGGGTTTTGTTTGAAATTCCTAGGTTGAGGTGGTTTAATCCTATGAGTATCTTCGGTATAGCGTCGACATAGCTCTTGATCGGTAAATTTCGCAGGTGGCGATATCGTTGACACATTTTTGTGTAATTCAATGATTGGGTTGGCAAATTTAAATACTCCACTGTACTTACGTTCAGCTTTATTAGATTATTATTTGCCCCTGAAACGTCAATTATTAATTTTACTGAATTTGTTTCGTTTCTTTGCATACCTCCCGTCCACCTTAAACATAATGGACTAGATACACCACTTACACCCAGTTCATTTGCAATTGATTCATCCATAAGGCTGATGGAGGACCCTTCATCAATAAATGCAAAGGTGTCAATTAGTTTTTCATTACCATGTATTTTAACTGGTATTATTTTAAACAAAATTTCGTCATCTTCATCTCTGTGTGTATTACAAATATTTTCTTCTTCTTGTTTGCTTCTTGCAATGTGCATATTTTGTGCATTTGACGTTTCTTTATTATTTTCAATATTTTTCGCTGCAGAACCCCGATGTAAAGACGGATGATGATAATAATTACAGTTTTCTTCACCACACTGTTTTTTTCTTTTGCATTCACCATTATGATAAGACAAGCAGAATTTACATAAATTATTCTCTCTTATTATTTTCCACTTCTCTTTACGATCCAATGAGTGATAAGTTTTGCACTCACTTACAGTTTTACAGCCATAGCTTTTACAAACAACACATCTACGTTCACCACTGTGAGAATTAACAAACGATCTTGTTGTTTGTTTGTTAAAACCTAAATTGTTGCGTGTGGTGTGTTTATCTGGTGTGGATTTTGTTTATTTATTGTTTTGTTTGATTGTGCTCGCTGTTAATCCGATGTTAAATAACCAGCTATCAAATTCAACTAAATTTAGCTTTTTGTTTTGATCAATTAATTTCAGTTTTAAAGAAGACCATTGCATTTGGTAAGTAGTCGGAAATTTTTCTAACAATTGTTGCAATAAAAAAGAATTATTTAGTTCATCTAATAGGTTGCTGGCATTGATAGTGGATATTAAGCTGCGGACATTAACAGCAAAGGAAGTAAGGCTTTGTAAGTTATTTTCGTCAACTTTTGGTGATGAACTTATCCTATTTCTAATAGCATTTAAAATTTTTTCAGGTTGTCCATACAACATTCGAAGTATGTTTATGACTTGAGCTACATTTGAGGGGTGTACAAGCATGTGTTGTACGCTTTGGAGAGCATCACCTTTTATAGATTTTTGTAGACGAATGAGATTTTCGGCGTCCGAAAAGCAGCATGTGGATGATGACCATTCGAAGGTGGATACAAATAAAGGCCAATCTTCAGGGTTACCGGAAAATATAGGCAACTCTTTCGGAACAGATTGTCGTGCGTTAAAAGTGCTTTGCATGTTACTAATATTTTGTGTTGTGTACAATGGATTATTAGTGCAATTAAATGATAAATTTGGGGGATTGTTTGGGAGTGATCTGGGAAAAGTTGTGCTGCGCGGAAGTGTTGTTCCTAAATTAAAATCATTGTTTGGCATCGCAGTATGAAAGTAATCGGATGCAGGTAAATGTGAGAATGTCACATTGGTTGGCTGGTGGGAAAAACCTTGCGTACTAGAAAGGAGTTCATGTCTCCGATTGCCACCACTAGTGGCAGTGGCCGTTGCACAAACTGGTGCGACGTGTTCATTACGAAAGCGCGAAATGTTTTGACTCTCGCTAGTAGTGTAATGTTGAGAAGTTCTCTTGATAATATCCACCGATTCCTTATTTTTCTCCGCTTGCCAATTTTGAGGCATTTTCATTCTTTGAATTTATAGTTGATTGGCCGTGAATATTCTGATTAGACGGTAGGTTTGCTATGGACATTTCGTCGATCCAGTTTTGAATACCTTGGGATTTATTGGACGAAACATCAAGAACTTGTTCAGCTTCTTCTAGAAGTTTATGTTTTTTGTCTAAATATTCACGGCGTAATTTAATTTGGTCTAATTTTAATGCTAGATCTTCTTCAAGATGTTGAAGCTTAAGCTGAATAAGTCGTGATTGAGACTGTTGAGATTGAACAGATCGTCGACTGGCAATACTATGGTCAGGAGAAATTGATCTACCTGTATGACATTGCGGACATATAGGGTCTTCTCGCTGCGCTATCAATTTCGGGGTTATGTGGCAGTGAACCGTAGTTATCATTTTCTTGTTGACCCTTTTCTATTTCGCTCACTCAAAAAGAATTTTAAGATTGTTAAGAAGGCTATCGGCCGAGCCAGCAATTTGCACGGGATTTTGAATAAATTATAAATACGTAATAAAAGGCTTGGTTTATTACGCAATAACCTTTATTAAAATTCCTTTATAATAAAATAATATATAATAAATTTACATATTCAATATTAGCTTAATCTATTCTACATACTTTTTGGTATGGAAATTCCTGGTAATTTCTATTATTAATTTCTATTATAGAATTTAAGGACAATCACGTCTGAACCGCTTACACAGTTAAGCTCCTACAAAATGGAGAAGGCGGTAAGACGCTTCTAGACAGTATATTCGTTAAATAAATATATGTACATGTTGGAATTCTTATTCGTTATTCTTTAGAAATTGATTTAGTGCTACCAGATGGCAAAAGAATCATGAGGATTTTGGGAGTCGCGTTAACATTCCCCCCGCAGTATGACAAGAAACTTCCTCGATGTCAGACTTCTCTTCCGGAGCTACTTCCAAAACTGCTAGTTTGCTGGCAGGTCGCTCCATTATTCCGCGTTGAGTTAGGACCACTGCACTTCGCACCTGTCCATCTTTGGCCAATCTCACTTCTGGTACCTTACCACGAGACCATACGTTTCTGGGAAGAGAAGGGTCAACAATGATAACTAAATCCCCCTGGCTTATAGGTTTTATTTTTTCATGCCATTTTGTCCTACAGGTCAAAGTCGGCAAATATTCAGATAACCACTTCTTCCAGAATATATTTGCGTACTGCTGAGAAATTAACCAGTTTTGTCTCAATACCGTCCTGCTGTCGTCGCACGATGTTAGAGGTTTCAATCCACTAGAGCTTCCCATCAAGAAATGGTTTGGAGTTATAGCCTCTGCCGTATCTGTTTCAATGGGAACATATGCCAACGGTCTGGAATTTATTATATTTTCAATTTCAACAATCATGCTTAACAGGAGTTCATCAGTTGGGTGCCTTAATGGCATAATTTTGTATAAAATTGTCTTTACCGAGCGAATTAAACGCTCCCATGCGCCACCCATGTGGGGTGAAGCCGGTGGATTGAAACTCCATTTAGTTGTTGATGTTGTAAACGTTTTAACTAATTCCTTGCGGTCAATATCTGCTAAAGCTTCTCGTAGCTCCCTATCAACGCCCACAAAATTTGTTCCATTATCGCTAAAAAATTCAAGTGGAATTCCTCTTCGCCCCATAAAATTTCGAATAACCAAAATACAGGAACTTGTTGTTAAAGAATGTGTTATTTCAATATGAACCGCTCGAATTGTTAAACACGTAAACAAACAGCCATATCTTTTCTCCCTCTGGCGGTTTACAGTTACTAATATTGGGCCAAAGAAATCAATCCCGGTATATGTAAACGGTGCACTATACGATGCAACACGTGGGCGTGGCAGTTTAGCCATTTGAGGGGTCTATGGAGTAGCTTTAGTAATTTTACACATTTGGCAACATCGAATAATTGATTTGTATGTAGCACGAAGTCTTGATATACAATATTTTTGTCTTAACTCATTGACAGCTGTCTCATGATTTTCATGGTAAAGTTTTTCATGATAGTGTAGGCATATAAGCTTGGTTAAATAATTTTTGCTTGGCAGTATTACTGGATGTTTCTGCTGTAAAGAAACGTTTGCCATATCGATTCTTCCATCGGCGCAGAAAACTCCGTCTTCTAAATAGGGTGATTTAGAATAAATTTCACTTGATTTTTTATGGACTTTTTAGATTTAAGTGCAGAAATCTCTAAATAATATGATTCATATTGCACTTGTTTATATAATGCAAGTTCAGCATTGTTTAACTCCTCTTGAGTTAATTCACCTTTCTCTTTCATTGTACTTCCATATATGAATCGCAGAACATATGCCATTGTTCTAACCAAGCGGTTGTATTTTGAAAATCGAAATATATTTATAACAGCCTCACGTTTTGTTATCTGGTGTACATTCTGTTTTCGCTCTTCTTCTGTTCGTGAAAATGGTTCTGCTTGTGGCCATTGCTCTTTAGGTTTGCATAAAAACTCGGGGCCTTTAAACCAACGATTAGATTTGAATGCGTTTTTTATATTAGTACATTTTGTTGCCTCATCTGCAACATTTTGTCTACTGGGCACCCAATTCCATTCTGTAAGAGATGTTAACTCTAAAATTTCTGTAACTCTAAAGGCTACCAACTGGCTGTTTTCGGTGATCGGAATTGATCCAGCTCAACACGGTTTTTTAATCACACCAAAAATATTTGTCGGTTATTTTAATTTCATGGTTTTCTGCTATGAATTTGGCTAGACGAGCTCCAATTAGGGCAGCCATAAGTTCAAGTCTGGGAATAGAAACTAATTTCATCGGTGCTACCCTGGTTTTGGCACTAACCAATGACCATATAACTACATTGTTTCTGCTAAATCTAAAATAAGATGCTGTTGCGTAACCGTCAGCACCAGCATCAACAAATGTGTGCAGTTGTATTAACACGTTTTTATAATCTTGTAATGATTGCAAGTAGCATCTTTGTATTTTAATGTTTTGTAAATGTGGTAAGCTTGTTACCCATTGAGACCATTTATTTATTAGCTCCGGGGAAATTGGCTCATCCCAATCGACTTTACTTCGCCATACATCTTGCATCAGTATTTTAACAAACATTGTTATATGCGAAATGAGACCAAGTGGATCATAAATTGACATAATAAGTCTCAACATTTCTCTCTTAGTGGGAGATTTTCTTAGTAAAAATAAATCGCTTTCGAGAAGCCGAGAAGCAATTTTGAAGGTAATAGTGTCCTCCTTATATTCCCAGAAGACTCCTAAGACCTTTTCCACTTGATTGGTATCCTTAAAATTAATGCACTTTGCGTCATTTGAGTTCCTCGTTGAGAATTCCTGTCTAACAAGCTCACTATTTGACACCCAGTTTCTTATGTTGAAACCGGCCTGGCGGTGTATGTAGGATACGTCTGAGATTAGTTTGATTGCATCCTCTGACGTATTAACCGAATCTAATAAATCATCCACATAATGTTTTTCTCTAATAGATTTGACAGCGCATGGAAATTGATTTTTAAATTTATCTGCATTTATATTCTTTATATATTGAGATATGGTTGGAGCACAGGTGGCTCCAAATATCATAACATCCATAACATAAACATCAGGTGTTTTGTCCTGATCGCAATCGCGCCATAGAAACCTTTGAACATCGCGATCTTCTGGCCGTATATGAATTTGAAGAAACATCTCTTCGATGTCATCACACACAGCCACAGAGTTTTGCCTGAACTTAAAAAGGATTGCAGGCAGAGAGGCCAACATATCAGGGCTTTTTAGTAAAAATGAGTTTAAAGATAAACCATCAGACTTTGCTGCTGCATCCCACACCACTCGCGATTTTCCCGGCTTATTTTTATTGAACACAGCAAATATAGGCAAATACCAAACTTTTCCGTCATTACGGTTAATTTCTTTATTGTTTAGTTTTCGAATATAACCTTTCTTCATATAACTTTCTATTGTATTTTTAAATATTTGAAATTGTGCGTCATCACGCATTAATTTTCTTTCTAAACATATAAGTCGTTTAAGAGCCATATTAAAACTGTCTGGCAATTCAAAATTGTCGTGTCTCCATATCAATGGAACCTCGTAATGTCCATTTTCTTTCCATATTGTGAAATTGTTTAGCAAACTTAATACTCGAATTTCATTATCTGAGACGAGGGAGTCTTTGGTGCAAATTCCTACACTTTCTAATGTATAGAAACTGCTAACTAATTCCTCCAACTTTCTATCAGTTTCAGCGCAATTGCAAATATGAAAATGGAAATTCTTACTTGTGTGTTTATTTGCAGCTGTTGATCCATAGATGAGCCAACCAAGTTTTGTCTGTACTGCGACAGGCTCATGTGGAGCACCTTCACGGGTTTTGTTTGAAATTCCTAGGTTGAGGTGGTTTAATCCTATGAGTATCTTCGGTATAGCGTCGACATAGCTCTTGATCGGTAAATTTCGCAGGTGGCGATATCGTTGACACATTTTTGTGTAATTCAATGATTGGGTTGGCAAATTTAAATACTCCACTGTACTTACGTTCAGCTTTATTAGATTATTATTTGCCCCTGAAACGTCAATTATTAATTTTACTGAATTTGTTTCGTTTCTTTGCATACCTCCCGTCCACCTTAAACATAATGGACTAGATACACCACTTACACCCAGTTCATTTGCAATTGATTCATCCATAAGGCTGATGGAGGACCCTTCATCAATAAATGCAAAGGTGTCAATTAGTTTTTCATTACCATGTATTTTAACTGGTATTATTTTAAACAAAATTTCATCATCTTCATCTCTGTGTGTATTACAAATATTTTCTTCTTCTTGTTTGCTTCTTGCAATGTGCATATTTTGTGCATTTGACGTTTCTTTATTATTTTCAATATTTTTCGCTGCAGAACCCCGATGTAAAGACGGATGATGATAATAATTACAGTTTTCTTCACCACACTGTTTTTTTCTTTTGCATTCACCATTATGATAAGACAAGCAGAATTTACATAAATTATTCTCTCTTATTATTTTCCACTTCTCTTTACGATCCAATGAGTGATAAGTTTTGCACTCACTTACAGTTTTACAGCCATAGCTTTTACAAACAACACATCTACGTTCACCACTGTGAGAATTAACAAAAGATCTTGTTGTTTGTTTGTTAAAACCTAAATTGTTGCGTGTGGTGTGTTTATCTGGTGTGGATTTTGTTTATTTATTGTTTTGTTTGATTGTGCTCGCTGTTAATCCGATGTTAAATAACCAGCTATCAAATTCAACTAAATTTAGCTTTTTGTTTTGATCAATTAATTTCAGTTTTAAAGAAGACCATTGCATTTGGTAAGTAGTCGGAAATTTTTCTAACAATTGTTGCAATAAAAAAGAATTATTTAGTTCATCTAATAGGTTGCTGGCATTGATAGTGGATATTAAGCTGCGGACATTAACAGCAAAGGAAGTAAGGCTTTGTAAGTTATTTTCGTCAACTTTTGGGGATGAACTTATCCTATTTCTAATAGCATTTAAAATTTTTTCAGGTTGTCCATACAACATTCGAAGTATGTTTATGACTTGAGCTACATTTGAGGGGTGTACAAGCATGTGTTGTACGCTTTGGAGAGCATCACCTTTTATAGATTTTTGTAGACGAATGAGATTTTCGGCGTCCGAAAAGCAGCATGTGGATGATGACCATTCGAAGGTGGATACAAATAAAGGCCAATCTTCGGGGTTACCGGAAAATATAGGCAACTCTTTCGGAACAGATTGTCGTGCGTTAAAAGTGCTTTGCATGTTACTAATATTTTGTGTTGTGTACAATGGATTATTAGTGCAATTAAATGATAAATTTGGGGGATTGTTTGGGAGTGATCTGGAAAAAGTTGTGCTGCGCGGAAGTGTTGTTCCTAAATTAAAATCATTGTTTGGCATCGCAGTATGAAAGTAATCGGATGCAGGTAAATGTGAGAATGTCACATTGGTTGGCTGGTGGGAAAAACCTTGCGTACTAGAAAGGAGTTCATGTCTCCGATTGCCACCACTAGTGGCAGTGGCCGTTGCACAAACTGGTGCGACGTGTTCATTACGAAAGCGCGAAATGTTTTAACTCTCGCTAGTAGTGTAATGTTGAGAAGTTCTCTTGATAATATCCACCGATTCCTTATTTTTCTCCGCTTGCCACTTTTGAGGCATTTTCATTCTTTGAATTTATAGTTGATTGACCGTGAATATTCTGATTAGACGGTAGGTTTGCTATGGACATTTCGTCGATCCAGTTTTGAATCCCTTGGGATTTATTGGACGAAACATCAAGAACTTGTTCAGCTTCTTCTAGAAGTTTATGTTTTTTGTCTAAATATTCACGGCGTAATTTAATTTGGTCTAATTTTAATGCTAGATCCTCTTCAAGATGTTGAAGCTTAAGCTGAATAAGTCGTGATTGAGACTGTTGAGATTGAACAGATCGTCGACTGGCAATACTATGGTCAGGAGAAATTGATCTACCTGTATGACATTGCGGACATATAGGGTCTTCTCGCTGCGCTATCAATTTCGGGGTTATGTGGCAGTGAACCGTAGTTATCATTTTCTTGTTGACCCTTTTCTATTTCGCTCACTCAAAAAGAATTTTAAGATTGTTAAGAAGGCTATCGGCCGAGCCAGCAATTTGCAGGGGATTTTGAATAAATTATAAATACGTAATAAAAAACTTGGTTTATTACGCAATAACCTTTATTAAAATTCCTTTATAATAAAATAATATATAATAAATTTACATATTCAATATTAGCTTAATCTATTCTACATACTTTTTGGTATGGAAATTCCTGGTAATTTCTATTATAGAATTTAAGGACAATCACGTCTGAACCGCTTACACAGTTAAGCTCCTACAAAATGGAGAAGGCGGTAAGACGCTTCTAGACAGTATATTCGTTAAATAAATATATGTACATGTTGGAATTCTTATTTGTTATTCTTTCGAAATTGATTTAGTGCTACCAGATGGCAAAAGAATCATGAGGATTTTGGGAGTCGCGTTAACAGTGGGCAAAGAAAACATCTTCGTTAGAGTTATCGGAAATAACAGCCTGCATGACGACACATTGGATAATGGACTCACAAAGGAACCCTGATCAATCAACCGTCAACCAGATTGATCACATTGCGATCGACGGCAAACACTCCTCCAGTATTCTTGATGTCCGAACATTCCCTGGAGCCAACGTTGACTCCGATCACTTCATCGTCCACACTCAAACACGAGAAGATTTACAAATAATCAGTGCTGCTGCCATTGTCTATTACTATTATTATGTTGTCGTTGTCAAAATAAAATTTTTTGTTACCGTAACAGTTGTCTTTTTAGTAATAATTCTAATATATTTTAGCTTCAAACTATTTAAGTACATAACTATTTATAAACAAGCAAAAGCTCGAGGAAATATCCAAATACTCTACGAAAAATAATTAAACAGACAAAGAGTAGAAATAAACCTACATTTACCCTTTTAAAATTGCCACAATTTATTAAAGGAAGATGAAAGTTAAATTATAACATACATATGTATTATAAACATTAGCTGCACATTTGCCTTTAGTTCATAAGATAAACAATTATCAATATCAAAAAATATTAGACAGTAAACAATTAGCAATATCATAAACAATTATCATCATTCATTTTCATTCGTAAGATTTAAGTATATTGTTTTTACATTTATGTATATAAGTACATATAAATGTATTTAATGCATTTAAAATTCAAAAAATAATGTCCTTGTTTGGAGCAGTATTTATGATTTGCCAAAAAATCCAACATGTAATGACTAAACATATTTTATCATACATACATATTTATATAAAAATCTCTTTGAGGGTTGGGAGGGATATCGATTCGATATCGATTTTGAAATGTTTGAAAGATAGTTGGTAATAGTTGCAAATCATTATGAGATGATTATAACAGATTATTATATTGTAATTATTTGTAATCGTGTGGATCATGAAGCATAAAGTGAAAGTATAATTAGTACAAATTTGTCAACAGAAAAAAACTGTTAGAGTTTTATTGTTAGTATAGTGTGAATATGTTTTAAGTCTATTGTATAGTTTAAAATAAGGCATTTTTATGAGTTGGACACTAAATGTAGTGCAATCTATATATATAGATACTGCATAAGTATGTAGGTACATAATTGGACCTGAAGTATTAACACGAACAGATTTAAACGTTTTGAATATTGTGAAATGCAAAAAACTGATGTGCAATGTGTGTAATGTGTATATATGTACCAGTTCATCTTAATTTTAAAAATTTTTGCATGTAAGTATGTATTTAATATTATCTGTCACCAAATAGTAATAACTCAGCTCAAACTTATAAAGCCATGTCCAGAAGTTCCAATTATATACATACATATGTACGTATGTATAGACATGGTAACAAGTAAATTTTTAACTACGTAGATACAAATATATGTATATACGAGTATGTATTGGGTGTTTTTTATTGAGGTATAGAACTTTAAGTTGGCATCACTTTTTTAACTGGCGGCCATTTTGTCAGCTGTCAAGTGATTAATATTTAGTTTGGTTTGCCATTTCATCATGAACAGGTTGACAAAAGAACAACGCTTGCAAATCGTGCGTTGTGGTTCCAACAAGACGGCGCTACATGCCACACAGCGCACGAATTTCGTAACCGTGTCGCGGTTTTTATTAAAAAAAAACTAAATTGTTTTTTTTGTTTATTAATTTTATTTATTTATTTTATTTAATTTGAAGCTTGGCAACTTCTTGACCGAATGGGAGAAACAAGACTGACTTATACTAATTACAGGGTTTTCTTATATATTAAAGTTATTGTATTATTTGTTAATAAGTTTATTGAATATTGCATTTTCGTTTGGGAACGGAAATGCTTATTTGACAATATCTAGTGCAAATTGCTTTCTTAGTGAAAAGTTAGTAAATTTTGGACGGTTGCAATTCTCGGAATTGCGACCGAAAAATATACTTTGTTATATTTCTGCATTTAGTGCTTTAATTTATTAATGAAGTTAATTCTTTTATATTAAATTGGGACGGTTGCAATTCTTGGAATTGCGACCGAAAAACAATTAAGAAATTTTACATTTATTTTGTATTAATTATATTGTTAATAACTATTGGCAAATTACGGTTGCAATTCTTGGAATTGCGACCGAAAAATAGTTTCGATTTATGGATTTAAGCATAATTTCTTTAAATAAATCGGAAATGGGTTTAATATTACACTTTGTCTTTAATTATATTTGCAATAAATTCGTCTATAGGGTCGTTCCTAATGTAAGTGTTAGTGCTTGGTTTTATATACTTAACTTCTCCCTCCTTTAGATTAGAATTCTCCTGAATTCTTTTATTTAATTTTATTTTTATCTGTTTATGTTTAGTTAAAATTAACACAATTAAAATAAGTACTACAATTATTATAAAAAAGTTACATCCATATGTTAATTTTGTATGATAATTTAATGCTTTAATATTCTTTACGTTATTTTGTTGTTGTAATTCAATTTCTTGAAAAGATAATTTATGTGTAAAATTCTGAGCTCTATTTGGATTTTCGATAATTTGTTTTTCTTTTATATTTTCGATAGTATTTGAAAAATAATAGTCTTTAATTCTTATTGAACAATTACTGAAATTTATTAAATAATTTCCGTTTAACATAACTTTTTCGGAATTACAAGTATCATTAACACTGATGTTCATTGCATTCTTAATTATAATTGTATCCAATTGTATAATTTCAAAATCTTTGTTACTTACTAGTTGACAATTATTTTTTATTATACAATGAGTGCTTAATTTTAAGTCTTTTAAATGTTTATTTTCTTCAAATCTATATGTTTTATTTTCAAACTCGAAGCTTTTTTCTGTAATAGCATCTATTTCGTTATTGTGAATATTGGGTAGTGGAACAATAATTCTTAATTTAACAATTATGAAATTTTTAGGTATTTTTACTCCTAAAACTAAGTATGAGCCATTAACAAATGTTGTTCCACACTGTATATATTTCAACTTGCTATAATCGATATTGTATTTTTTAATTTCGTTACTGGTTAGAATACTTGGATGTACCAAACCATGTTTTGCAGAAATTACATTGTCTTGCAAATGCTCTATTCTACTCTTTATTAGTTGTATATTACTTAGTTGCTCTAAATATCTACTTTTATTATTTTCTATTTTTAAAAACTTATTTATAGAATTTAGTTCTTCTTGAATTTTTTGTCTGTCATTTGTAATTACCATCTTTAAATGATTTATAGTTACATTAAAATAGTCATTAATTATAATTTTTTGATTATTGTTGTTAACAATTTCATCAATATTGAACAAATGTTTTTGTATGTTTTGCCTGTCTTCGTCGTCCATAGTCCCAAATAACCATTTTTGTATGTTTCCTATTCCATTGATTAGTCCTCGTCTTTGCCTATTTTGTCTTGGCAATAATGTCAATAATTTATTTTTAGCGTCACTTAGTTCTAAATTAAGCATTTCTTTATTATCAATGTTCATTAATTTTATGTTTTCTGTCATGTTGTCCAAAATGGTTTCTATATCATGCAAATTTATGATATGTAATACTATGTCCGTCTCCTGGACTATTTCCTGATTTTTGATATAAATGTCTACAAATCCTTTTTGTTCTGTAATTCGTTTTGTGTTCATTATTCCTTCAATCGGTTGTGTCCATAAGAGTATCATCAGTATTGTCCATAACTGTAAATTTAAGAGGTCGTTTGATGTTACAGTGATGCACTCTCTCTAATTTGGATTTTTTATATTTTGGTTGTTCTTTATGCCTAACTGCCTTGTAGTTCTTAATGAATCCTTCTTCCCTACTTTCGCTGTAATCTTCTCTAGATCTGTTTAATTTCTCAATTATTTTTCTTTTATTTTCCTCTAAATTCCTTTTTATTATACCATTTTCAATCTTTCCCAAATGTACATCACTAGGTGTGCATTTAATGCTGGAGTGGTAGCGCTCATTATAGCTTCTAATTGCTTTTTGAATCAATTGTTTTATTGGAATATTTTTCTCTAATTTATATAATATCCTGAATTTTTCGGCTATTGTGTTATGCAAACGCTCTATGTCTGCATTACCCGTGTGACTATTGGGTTTAGTTAGATGTAATTCAATGTTTTCTTTTTCTAAAAATTCTTTTATTCGGATTGCTTTAAATTCATTGTCTGCCACTATTTTCTTTGGTTTTCCTATTTTGGCAAAATGATCTTCTAATTGCTCGATAAGAGTAACGTGGTTTCTGTCGTTTAGCGGGTATGCCGCCCCAAATTTTGAAAATTTGTCTATTACCGTAAGAAAATAATTCCTTTTCATTACATACGTGTCTATATGAACGATTTCATTCCTTTCTGAGGGTGTTTCTGTGACTAAAAATTTAGATTTTATTGGTTTTCTATCGTACTTTATTTCCTGGCATATCTCACATTGATTAATTACCAATTGAATTACCTCCATGAGTTTTGGATAGTAAATTTTATTTTTAAGTTGGTTATATGTTTCGACTATCCCTGAATGCATGCTTTTCCTAACGTGATACAATGATATTTGCTTGACTGCTTCTACTTCTGTTTCTATATCTCTAGCTCTTGTAGTACACTTAGTGAAATTAATTTGTTTGTCGTTGGAAAACATTTCTATTAATTTTTCTTGAACTATGTTGTAGCTTCTGTCTGAAAGTTCAGAAAATATTCCTATTTTACCTTTAGTAATATACCTTCTAAATATTTGTCCCATTACTTCAAAATCACTTTCCGCTATATATATTATCCTTTTTCCATGTAATTCCTGTAGTTCTTCAACTTTATTGTTTGTTAATATAATTTGTGTCTTATACTTGTTTACTATTTCTTCCTTAATGTAGAAATGATCGTGCAAATTTTCATCTGCTGAATGGATTGTTGCCATAGAGACATTTTCGTCCTCCATATTATCTATTATTTTAAATTCTGATTCATTATCCCAGTTTTCCCGAACATTTTTTTCATTAACATGTTCCAATCTACTTAGAAAATCGGCGACTCTATTCTCTTTTCCTTTAATATACTCGACCGTAAAATCATATTCACCCAATTTTAAAATCCATCTTTGATGTCTTGGCGACATGTCCTTTCCTTTGTACTTTGCATGTAAGAACTTAATTGGTTGGTGATCCGTTAAGATCTTAAATTTTCTCCCGTAAAGATAAGGTCTTAGGTAATTAACGCTCCATAATATTGCCAAGAATTCCTTGTCCGTTGCTGCGTAATTTCTTTCATGATTATTTAAGGTTCTTGAGATGAAACAGACCGGATGTCCTTCTTGTGATAGAACGGCTCCAATCGCATAGTTGGAGGCATCTGTGGTTAATCTGAACATTTTTCCTCTTATTTTAATGTTTATGATGGGTAAAAAATTTGAGGTCGTTTTGAAAAAAACTGATCCTGGCTTTGTTGGGGTTGAGCCATGTTACTACAACATGGGTCTGGTCCCGAGTGTCTTGCCATTTGATCATATTCTTCTCTTTGATTATTACTTTCAAAGAATCCGTTTTGTTCTTGCCTAGGTTGCGTCAAGCGATATTGGCTGACGTTAATTCTAGGGTTTCCTAACTGGGCGGTTCTCTGATTATTAGTATTTACTTGATTATTATTGTTTACTTCATTCACTTGCTTATTAAATTGAATATTATCTATTTCCATAGGTTCATCTTGCCTTTGCCTGGCCTGATTCCAACGGTTTTGACTTTCGTATGGCCTAGGGTTTCCTGCTTGATTAAACCTTTGGGAGTTTCCTGACGTTTTATTATAATTGTTATTATTATTAGTTTGTGGAATTCTATAGCGTCCTGAATTATTAAATTGTTTGTTCCAATTATTCCAATTGTTATTATTCCTGTCATTATTATTCCTATTATTATTATTATCACATTTCCTAACGTTATTATAATTATTACGATTGTAGTTTTCTATACGTTCTTGCGTATAATTATTATGTTTATTCTTGTAGCTTTGGTTCATATTTGAATCGTATTTAGTATTTTTGAATTTCCTATATTCTTGCCTAATGCAGGCATCTTCGAACCTTCTTCTCGTCAAAATTATAAGTATGTCATTAATATTGTCCACCTCATAAATTTTGTCCAACAATACACCTTGAGTCATTTCCTTCACGGTATTGACTAAAAGGCTATCTATGTTCGATAAGTCAATGTAATGATCGTCCTGGTAATATATGATTAACTCGTCTGATTTATACTTAATGTTTTGTAGCTCTATTATAAGTTCGCTTACCGAGTGTACCTTTAGGTTGGCTATTATTTTATATAGATGGTGTGGTTCCACGTTGGGTCGGTACCTTAATTTTAGTGTCTCCTTTATTACGTTCCAATTGTCTGGTGTAGGTATATTGATGATGATGTCCTTGGCTTGTCCTTGGATGACTTTATAGAATATTAGTCGACCACTTCTTTTTTAAGATTTTCATCCGAAATTGTCGAAAGCAAATACTCGATGCTGCTGAAGAAACTATTTATAGTCACCTCCCCTGTTCCAGTAAAGGTTGGCAGATGATTTACCATCTTAAAAATATTGTCCCTCATAAGGTTGGATTGGTTTAATGGTTGTTCTTGCTGTTGCTGTTGGTTTCGTTGTTGTTGTAACTGTTCATTTTGTTGTTGCAAATTTATATACGCTTGGCGTAATTGCTCCAGTTGTTGGTTTTTTATGGCCAATTCTTCGGCCACGTTCACAGATGTGATATGAGACTGTTCCTCCATTCTTCGTTGTTGGTCGTATGCTTGTTGCCTTTTTGAATACAGCTTGCCTTTTATTTATTGGTGTCCACTGATTTTTATTTTTCAATTTCAACTAAATTAAGTTTTGTATCTTAATTGTGTCCACTGATTTTTATTTTTCAATTTCAACTAATGGTGTCCACTGTGCTAAGTGTTCACTGCACTAATATTCTTATTATTTTTAATTTGCTTGATTGTGTCCACTGTTTTTTAATGTCCACTGAATTAAGCGTTCTAATTAATTGTGACCACTACTTTTAATGTTCACTGAATTAATTTATTTAGTGTTATTATTTTATAATCTTCTAGGATTCACTAGATTCATTTATTTTTATTATTAAGGATATTCGTTTGTTCGATCACTGGATCCTGTCTACTGACTTTGGATCCTACCGACTGCGCCAATTTCGTAACCGTGTCGTGGTTTTTATTAAAAAAAACTAAATTGTTTTTTTTGTTTATTAATTTTATTTATTTATTTTATTTAATTTGAAGCTTGGCAACTTCTTGACCGAATGGGAGAAACAAGACTGACTTATACTAATTACAGGGTTTTCTTATATATTAAAGTTATTGTATTATTTGTTAATAAGTTTATTGAATATTGCATTTTCGTTTGGGAACGGAAATGCTTATTTGACAATATCTAGTGCAAATTGCTTTCTTAGTGAAAAGTTAGTAAATTTTGGACGGTTGCAATTCTCGGAATTGCGACCGAAAAATATACTTTGTTATATTTCTGCATTTAGTGCTTTAATTTATTAATGAAGTTAATTCTTTTATATTAAATTGGGACGGTTGCAATTCTTGGAATTGCGACCGAAAAACAATTAAGAAATTTTACATTTATTTTGTATTAATTATATTGTTAATAACTATTGGCAAATTACGGTTGCAATTCTTGGAATTGCGACCGAAAAATAGTTTCGATTTATGGATTTAATCATAATTTCTTTAAATAAATCGGAAATGGGTTTAATATTACACTTTGTCTTTAATTATATTTGCAATAAATTCGTCTATAGGGTCGTTCCTAATGTAAGTGTTAGTGCTTGGTTTTATATACTTAACTTCTCCCTCCTTTAGATTAGAATTCTCCTGAATTCTTTTATTTAATTTTATTTTTATCTGTTTATGTTTAGTTAAAATTAACACAATTAAAATAAGTACTACAATTATTATAAAAAAGTTACATCCATATGTTAATTTTGTATGATAATTTAATGCTTTAATATTCTTTACGTTATTTTGTTGTTGTAATTCAATTTCTTGAAAAGATAATTTATGTGTAAAATTCTGAGCTCTATTTGGATTTTCGATAATTTGTTTTTCTTTTATATTTTCGATAGTATTTGAAAAATAATAGTCTTTAATTCTTATTGAACAATTACTGAAATTTATTAAATAATTTCCGTTTAACATAACTTTTTCGGAATTACAAGTATCATTAACACTGATGTTCATTGCATTCTTAATTATAATTGTATCCAATTGTATAATTTCAAAATCTTTGTTACTTACTAGTTGACAATTATTTTTTATTATACAATGAGTGCTTAATTTTAAGTCTTTTAAATGTTTATTTTCTTCAAATCTATATGTTTTATTTTCAAACTCGAAGCTTTTTTCTGTAATAGCATCTATTTCGTTATTGTGAATATTGGGTAGTGGAACAATAATTCTTAATTTAACAATTATGAAATTTTTAGGTATTTTTACTCCTAAAACTAAGTATGAGCCATTAACAAATGTTGTTCCACACTGTATATATTTCAACTTGCTATAATCGATATTGTATTTTTTAATTTCGTTACTGGTTAGAATACTTGGATGTACCAAACCATGTTTTGCAGAAATTACATTGTCTTGCAAATGCTCTATTCTACTCTTTATTAGTTGTATATTACTTAGTTGCTCTAAATATCTACTTTTATTATTTTCTATTTTTAAAAACTTATTTATAGAATTTAGTTCTTCTTGAATTTTTTGTCTGTCATTTGTAATTACCATCTTTAAATGATTTATAGTTACATTAAAATAGTCATTAATTATAATTTTTTGATTATTGTTGTTAACAATTTCATCAATATTGAACAAATGTTTTTGTATGTTTTGCCTGTCTTCGTCGTCCATAGTCCCAAATAACCATTTTTGTATGTTTCCTATTCCATTGATTAGTCCTCGTCTTTGCCTATTTTGTCTTGGCAATAATGTCAATAATTTATTTTTAGCGTCACTTAGTTCTAAATTAAGCATTTCTTTATTATCAATGTTCATTAATTTTATGTTTTCTGTCATGTTGTCCAAAATGGTTTCTATATCATGCAAATTTATGATATGTAATACTATGTCCGTCTCCTGGACTATTTCCTGATTTTTGATATAAATGTCTACAAATCCTTTTTGTTCTGTAATTCGTTTTGTGTTCATTATTCCTTCAATCGGTTGTGTCCATAAGAGTATCATCAGTATTGTCCATAACTGTAAATTTAAGAGGTCGTTTGATGTTACAGTGATGCACTCTCTCTAATTTGGATTTTTTATATTTTGGTTGTTCTTTATGCCTAACTGCCTTGTAGTTCTTAATGAATCCTTCTTCCCTACTTTCGCTGTAATCTTCTCTAGATCTGTTTAATTTCTCAATTATTTTTCTTTTATTTTCCTCTAAATTCCTTTTTATTATACCATTTTCAATCTTTCCCAAATGTACATCACTAGGTGTGCATTTAATGCTGGAGTGGTAGCGCTCATTATAGCTTCTAATTGCTTTTTGAATCAATTGTTTTATTGGAATATTTTTCTCTAATTTATATAATATCCTGAATTTTTCGGCTATTGTGTTATGCAAACGCTCTATGTCTGCATTACCCGTGTGACTATTGGGTTTAGTTAGATGTAATTCAATGTTTTCTTTTTCTAAAAATTCTTTTATTCGGATTGCTTTAAATTCATTGTCTGCCACTATTTTCTTTGGTTTTCCTATTTTGGCAAAATGATCTTCTAATTGCTCGATAAGAGTAACGTGGTTTCTGTCGTTTAGCGGGTATGCCGCCCCAAATTTTGAAAATTTGTCTATTACCGTAAGAAAATAATTCCTTTTCATTACATACGTGTCTATATGAACGATTTCATTCCTTTCTGAGGGTGTTTCTGTGACTAAAAATTTAGATTTTATTGGTTTTCTATCGTACTTTATTTCCTGGCATATCTCACATTGATTAATTACCAATTGAATTACCTCCATGAGTTTTGGATAGTAAATTTTATTTTTAAGTTGGTTATATGTTTCGACTATCCCTGAATGCATGCTTTTCCTAACGTGATACAATGATATTTGCTTGACTGCTTCTACTTCTGTTTCTATATCTCTAGCTCTTGTAGTACACTTAGTGAAATTAATTTGTTTGTCGTTGGAAAACATTTCTATTAATTTTTCTTGAACTATGTTGTAGCTTCTGTCTGAAAGTTCAGAAAATATTCCTATTTTACCTTTAGTAATATACCTTCTAAATATTTGTCCCATTACTTCAAAATCACTTTCCGCTATATATATTATCCTTTTTCCATGTAATTCCTGTAGTTCTTCAACTTTATTGTTTGTTAATATAATTTGTGTCTTATACTTGTTTACTATTTCTTCCTTAATGTAGAAATGATCGTGCAAATTTTCATCTGCTGAATGGATTGTTGCCATAGAGACATTTTCGTCCTCCATATTATCTATTATTTTAAATTCTGATTCATTATCCCAGTTTTCCCGAACATTTTTTTCATTAACATGTTCCAATCTACTTAGAAAATCGGCGACTCTATTCTCTTTTCCTTTAATATACTCGACCGTAAAATCATATTCACCCAATTTTAAAATCCATCTTTGATGTCTTGGCGACATGTCCTTTCCTTTGTACTTTGCATGTAAGAACTTAATTGGTTGGTGATCCGTTAAGATCTTAAATTTTCTCCCGTAAAGATAAGGTCTTAGGTAATTAACGCTCCATAATATTGCCAAGAATTCCTTGTCCGTTGCTGCGTAATTTCTTTCATGATTATTTAAGGTTCTTGAGATGAAACAGACCGGATGTCCTTCTTGTGATAGAACGGCTCCAATCGCATAGTTGGAGGCATCTGTGGTTAATGTGAACATTTTTCCTCTTATTTTAATGTTTATGATGGGTAAAAAATTTGAGGTCGTTTTGAAAAAAACTGATCCTGGCTTTGTTGGGGTTGAGCCATGTTACTACAACATGGGTCTGGTCCCGAGTGTCTTGCCATTTGATCATATTCTTCTCTTTGATTATTACTTTCAAAGAATCCGTTTTGTTCTTGCCTAGGTTGCGTCAAGCGATATTGGCTGACGTTAATTCTAGGGTTTCCTAACTGGGCGGTTCTCTGATTATTAGTATTTACTTGATTATTATTGTTTACTTCATTCACTTGCTTATTAAATTGAATATTATCTATTTCCATAGGTTCATCTTGCCTTTGCCTGGCCTGATTCCAACGGTTTTGACTTTCGTATGGCCTAGGGTTTCCTGCTTGATTAAACCTTTGGGAGTTTCCTGACGTTTTATTATAATTGTTATTATTATTAGTTTGTGGAATTCTATAGCGTCCTGAATTATTAAATTGTTTGTTCCAATTATTCCAATTGTTATTATTCCTGTCATTATTATTCCTATTATTATTATTATCACATTTCCTAACGTTATTATAATTATTACGATTGTAGTTTTCTATACGTTCTTGCGTATAATTATTATGTTTATTCTTGTAGCTTTGGTTCATATTTGAATCGTATTTAGTATTTTTGAATTTCCTATATTCTTGCCTAATGCAGGCATCTTCGAACCTTCTTCTCGTCAAAATTATAAGTATGTCATTAATATTGTCCACCTCATAAATTTTGTCCAACAATACACCTTGAGTCATTTCCTTCACGGTATTGACTAAAAGGCTATCTATGTTCGATAAGTCAATGTAATGATCGTCCTGGTAATATATGATTAACTCGTCTGATTTATACTTAATGTTTTGTAGCTCTATTATAAGTTCGCTTACCGAGTGTACCTTTAGGTTGGCTATTATTTTATATAGATGGTGTGGTTCCACGTTGGGTCGGTACCTTAATTTTAGTGTCTCCTTTATTACGTTCCAATTGTCTGGTGTAGGTATATTGATGATGATGTCCTTGGCTTGTCCTTGGATGACTTTATAGAATATTAGTCGACCACTTCTTTTTTAAGATTTTCATCCGAAATTGTCGAAAGCAAATACTCGATGCTGCTGAAGAAACTATTTATAGTCACCTCCCCTGTTCCAGTAAAGGTTGGCAGATGATTTACCATCTTAAAAATATTGTCCCTCATAAGGTTGGATTGGTTTAATGGTTGTTCTTGCTGTTGCTGTTGGTTTCGTTGTTGTTGTAACTGTTCATTTTGTTGTTGCAAATTTATATACGCTTGGCGTAATTGCTCCAGTTGTTGGTTTTTTATGGCCAATTCTTCGGCCACGTTCACAGATGTGATATGAGACTGTTCCTCCATTCTTCGTTGTTGGTCGTATGCTTGTTGCCTTTTTGAATACAGCTTGCCTTTTATTTATTGGTGTCCACTGATTTTTATTTTTCAATTTCAACTAAATTAAGTTTTGTATCTTAATTGTGTCCACTGATTTTTATTTTTCAATTTCAACTAATGGTGTCCACTGTGCTAAGTGTTCACTGCACTAATATTCTTATTATTTTTAATTTGCTTGATTGTGTCCACTGTTTTTTAATGTCCACTGAATTAAGCGTTCTAATTAATTGTGACCACTACTTTTAATGTTCACTGAATTAATTTATTTAGTGTTATTATTTTATAATCTTCTAGGATTCACTAGATTCATTTATTTTTATTATTAAGGATATTCGTTTGTTCGATCACTGGATCCTGTCTACTGACTTTGGATCCTACCGACTGCGCCAATTTCGTAACCGTGTCGTGGTTTTTATTAAAAAAAACTAAATTGTTTTTTTTTGTTTATTAATTTTATTTATTTATTTTATTTAATTTGAAGCTTGGCAACTTCTTGACCGAATGGGAGAAACAAGACTGACTTATACTAATTACAGGGTTTTCTTATATATTAAAGTTATTGTATTATTTGTTAATAAGTTTATTGAATATTGCATTTTCGTTTGGGAACGGAAATGCTTATTTGACAATATCTAGTGCAAATTGCTTTCTTAGTGAAAAGTTAGTAAATTTTGGACGGTTGCAATTCTCGGAATTGCGACCGAAAAATATACTTTGTTATATTTCTGCATTTAGTGCTTTAATTTATTAATGAAGTTAATTCTTTTATATTAAATTGGGACGGTTGCAATTCTTGGAATTGCGACCGAAAAACAATTAAGAAATTTTACATTTATTTTGTATTAATTATATTGTTAATAACTATTGGCAAATTACGGTTGCAATTCTTGGAATTGCGACCGAAAAATAGTTTCGATTTATGGATTTAATCATAATTTCTTTAAATAAATCGGAAATGGGTTTAATATTACACTTTGTCTTTAATTATATTTGCAATAAATTCGTCTATAGGGTCGTTCCTAATGTAAGTGTTAGTGCTTGGTTTTATATACTTAACTTCTCCCTCCTTTAGATTAGAATTCTCCTGAATTCTTTTATTTAATTTTATTTTTATCTGTTTATGTTTAGTTAAAATTAACACAATTAAAATAAGTACTACAATTATTATAAAAAAGTTACATCCATATGTTAATTTTGTATGATAATTTAATGCTTTAATATTCTTTACGTTATTTTGTTGTTGTAATTCAATTTCTTGAAAAGATAATTTATGTGTAAAATTCTGAGCTCTATTTGGATTTTCGATAATTTGTTTTTCTTTTATATTTTCGATAGTATTTGAAAAATAATAGTCTTTAATTCTTATTGAACAATTACTGAAATTTATTAAATAATTTCCGTTTAACATAACTTTTTCGGAATTACAAGTATCATTAACACTGATGTTCATTGCATTCTTAATTATAATTGTATCCAATTGTATAATTTCAAAATCTTTGTTACTTACTAGTTGACAATTATTTTTTATTATACAATGAGTGCTTAATTTTAAGTCTTTTAAATGTTTATTTTCTTCAAATCTATATGTTTTATTTTCAAACTCGAAGCTTTTTTCTGTAATAGCATCTATTTCGTTATTGTGAATATTGGGTAGTGGAACAATAATTCTTAATTTAACAATTATGAAATTTTTAGGTATTTTTACTCCTAAAACTAAGTATGAGCCATTAACAAATGTTGTTCCACACTGTATATATTTCAACTTGCTATAATCGATATTGTATTTTTTAATTTCGTTACTGGTTAGAATACTTGGATGTACCAAACCATGTTTTGCAGAAATTACATTGTCTTGCAAATGCTCTATTCTACTCTTTATTAGTTGTATATTACTTAGTTGCTCTAAATATCTACTTTTATTATTTTCTATTTTTAAAAACTTATTTATAGAATTTAGTTCTTCTTGAATTTTTTGTCTGTCATTTGTAATTACCATCTTTAAATGATTTATAGTTACATTAAAATAGTCATTAATTATAATTTTTTGATTATTGTTGTTAACAATTTCATCAATATTGAACAAATGTTTTTGTATGTTTTGCCTGTCTTCGTCGTCCATAGTCCCAAATAACCATTTTTGTATGTTTCCTATTCCATTGATTAGTCCTCGTCTTTGCCTATTTTGTCTTGGCAATAATGTCAATAATTTATTTTTAGCGTCACTTAGTTCTAAATTAAGCATTTCTTTATTATCAATGTTCATTAATTTTATGTTTTCTGTCATGTTGTCCAAAATGGTTTCTATATCATGCAAATTTATGATATGTAATACTATGTCCGTCTCCTGGACTATTTCCTGATTTTTGATATAAATGTCTACAAATCCTTTTTGTTCTGTAATTCGTTTTGTGTTCATTATTCCTTCAATCGGTTGTGTCCATAAGAGTATCATCAGTATTGTCCATAACTGTAAATTTAAGAGGTCGTTTGATGTTACAGTGATGCACTCTCTCTAATTTGGATTTTTTATATTTTGGTTGTTCTTTATGCCTAACTGCCTTGTAGTTCTTAATGAATCCTTCTTCCCTACTTTCGCTGTAATCTTCTCTAGATCTGTTTAATTTCTCAATTATTTTTCTTTTATTTTCCTCTAAATTCCTTTTTATTATACCATTTTCAATCTTTCCCAAATGTACATCACTAGGTGTGCATTTAATGCTGGAGTGGTAGCGCTCATTATAGCTTCTAATTGCTTTTTGAATCAATTGTTTTATTGGAATATTTTTCTCTAATTTATATAATATCCTGAATTTTTCGGCTATTGTGTTATGCAAACGCTCTATGTCTGCATTACCCGTGTGACTATTGGGTTTAGTTAGCTGTAATTCAATGTTTTCTTTTTCTAAAAATTCTTTTATTCGGATTGCTTTAAATTCATTGTCTGCCACTATTTTCTTTGGTTTTCCTATTTTGGCAAAATGATCTTCTAATTGCTCGATAAGAGTAACGTGGTTTCTGTCGTTTAGCGGGTATGCCGCCCCAAATTTTGAAAATTTGTCTATTACCGTAAGAAAATAATTCCTTTTCATTACATACGTGTCTATATGAACGATTTCATTCCTTTCTGAGGGTGTTTCTGTGACTAAAAATTTAGATTTTATTGGTTTTCTATCGTACTTTATTTCCTGGCATATCTCACATTGATTAATTACCAATTGAATTACCTCCATGAGTTTTGGATAGTAAATTTTATTTTTAAGTTGGTTATATGTTTCGACTATCCCTGAATGCATGCTTTTCCTAACGTGATACAATGATATTTGCTTGACTGCTTCTACTTCTGTTTCTATATCTCTAGCTCTTGTAGTACACTTAGTGAAATTAATTTGTTTGTCGTTGGAAAACATTTCTATTAATTTTTCTTGAACTATGTTGTAGCTTCTGTCTGAAAGTTCAGAAAATATTCCTATTTTACCTTTAGTAATATACCTTCTAAATATTTGTCCCATTACTTCAAAATCACTTTCCGCTATATATATTATCCTTTTTCCATGTAATTCCTGTAGTTCTTCAACTTTATTGTTTGTTAATATAATTTGTGTCTTATACTTGTTTACTATTTCTTCCTTAATGTAGAAATGATCGTGCAAATTTTCATCTGCTGAATGGATTGTTGCCATAGAGACATTTTCGTCCTCCATATTATCTATTATTTTAAATTCTGATTCATTATCCCAGTTTTCCCGAACATTTTTTTCATTAACATGTTCCAATCTACTTAGAAAATCGGCGACTCTATTCTCTTTTCCTTTAATATACTCGACCGTAAAATCATATTCACCCAATTTTAAAATCCATCTTTGATGTCTTGGCGACATGTCCTTTCCTTTGTACTTTGCATGTAAGAACTTAATTGGTTGGTGATCCGTTAAGATCTTAAATTTTCTCCCGTAAAGATAAGGTCTTAGGTAATTAACGCTCCATAATATTGCCAAGAATTCCTTGTCCGTTGCTGCGTAATTTCTTTCATGATTATTTAAGGTTCTTGAGATGAAACAGACCGGATGTCCTTCTTGTGATAGAACGGCTCCAATCGCATAGTTGGAGGCATCTGTGGTTAATGTGAACATTTTTCCTCTTATTTTAATGTTTATGATGGGTAAAAAATTTGAGGTCGTTTTGAAAAAAACTGATCCTGGCTTTGTTGGGGTTGAGCCATGTTACTACAACATGGGTCTGGTCCCGAGTGTCTTGCCATTTGATCATATTCTTCTCTTTGATTATTACTTTCAAAGAATCCGTTTTGTTCTTGCCTAGGTTGCGTCAAGCGATATTGGCTGACGTTAATTCTAGGGTTTCCTAACTGGGCGGTTCTCTGATTATTAGTATTTACTTGATTATTATTGTTTACTTCATTCACTTGCTTATTAAATTGAATATTATCTATTTCCATAGGTTCATCTTGCCTTTGCCTGGCCTGATTCCAACGGTTTTGACTTTCGTATGGCCTAGGGTTTCCTGCTTGATTAAACCTTTGGGAGTTTCCTGACGTTTTATTATAATTGTTATTATTATTAGTTTGTGGAATTCTATAGCGTCCTGAATTATTAAATTGTTTGTTCCAATTATTCCAATTGTTATTATTCCTGTCATTATTATTCCTATTATTATTATTATCACATTTCCTAACGTTATTATAATTATTACGATTGTAGTTTTCTATACGTTCTTGCGTATAATTATTATGTTTATTCTTGTAGCTTTGGTTCATATTTGAATCGTATTTAGTATTTTTGAATTTCCTATATTCTTGCCTAATGCAGGCATCTTCGAACCTTCTTCTCGTCAAAATTATAAGTATGTCATTAATATTGTCCACCTCATAAATTTTGTCCAACAATACACCTTGAGTCATTTCCTTCACGGTATTGACTAAAAGGCTATCTATGTTCGATAAGTCAATGTAATGATCGTCCTGGTAATATATGATTAACTCGTCTGATTTATACTTAATGTTTTGTAGCTCTATTATAAGTTCGCTTACCGAGTGTACCTTTAGGTTGGCTATTATTTTATATAGATGGTGTGGTTCCACGTTGGGTCGGTACCTTAATTTTAGTGTCTCCTTTATTACGTTCCAATTGTCTGGTGTAGGTATATTGATGATGATGTCCTTGGCTTGTCCTTGGATGACTTTATAGAATATTAGTCGACCACTTCTTTTTTAAGATTTTCATCCGAAATTGTCGAAAGCAAATACTCGATGCTGCTGAAGAAACTATTTATAGTCACCTCCCCTGTTCCAGTAAAGGTTGGCAGATGATTTACCATCTTAAAAATATTGTCCCTCATAAGGTTGGATTGGTTTAATGGTTGTTCTTGCTGTTGCTGTTGGTTTCGTTGTTGTTGTAACTGTTCATTTTGTTGTTGCAAATTTATATACGCTTGGCGTAATTGCTCCAGTTGTTGGTTTTTTATGGCCAATTCTTCGGCCACGTTCACAGATGTGATATGAGACTGTTCCTCCATTCTTCGTTGTTGGTCGTATGCTTGTTGCCTTTTTGAATACAGCTTGCCTTTTATTTATTGGTGTCCACTGATTTTTATTTTTCAATTTCAACTAAATTAAGTTTTGTATCTTAATTGTGTCCACTGATTTTTATTTTTCAATTTCAACTAATGGTGTCCACTGTGCTAAGTGTTCACTGCACTAATATTCTTATTATTTTTAATTTGCTTGATTGTGTCCACTGTTTTTTAATGTCCACTGAATTAAGCGTTCTAATTAATTGTGACCACTACTTTTAATGTTCACTGAATTAATTTATTTAGTGTTATTATTTTATAATCTTCTAGGATTCACTAGATTCATTTATTTTTATTATTAAGGATATTCGTTTGTTCGATCACTGGATCCTGTCTACTGACTTTGGATCCTACCGACTGCGCCAATTTCGTAACCGTGTCGTGGTTTTTATTAAAAAAAACTAAATTGTTTTTTTTGTTTATTAATTTTATTTATTTATTTTATTTAATTTGAAGCTTGGCAACTTCTTGACCGAATGGGAGAAACAAGACTGACTTATACTAATTACAGGGTTTTCTTATATATTAAAGTTATTGTATTATTTGTTAATAAGTTTATTGAATATTGCATTTTCGTTTGGGAACGGAAATGCTTATTTGACAATATCTAGTGCAAATTGCTTTCTTAGTGAAAAGTTAGTAAATTTTGGACGGTTGCAATTCTCGGAATTGCGACCGAAAAATATACTTTGTTATATTTCTGCATTTAGTGCTTTAATTTATTAATGAAGTTAATTCTTTTATATTAAATTGGGACGGTTGCAATTCTTGGAATTGCGACCGAAAAACAATTAAGAAATTTTACATTTATTTTGTATTAATTATATTGTTAATAACTATTGGCAAATTACGGTTGCAATTCTTGGAATTGCGATCGAAAAATAGTTTCGATTTATGGATTTAATCATAATTTCTTTAAATAAATCGGAAATGGGTTTAATATTACACTTTGTCTTTAATTATATTTGCAATAAATTCGTCTATAGGGTCGTTCCTAATGTAAGTGTTAGTGCTTGGTTTTATATACTTAACTTCTCCCTCCTTTAGATTAGAATTCTCCTGAATTCTTTTATTTAATTTTATTTTTATCTGTTTATGTTTAGTTAAAATTAACACAATTAAAATAAGTACTACAATTATTATAAAAAAGTTACATCCATATGTTAATTTTGTATGATAATTTAATGCTTTAATATTCTTTACGTTATTTTGTTGTTGTAATTCAATTTCTTGAAAAGATAATTTATGTGTAAAATTCTGAGCTCTATTTGGATTTTCGATAATTTGTTTTTCTTTTATATTTTCGATAGTATTTGAAAAATAATAGTCTTTAATTCTTATTGAACAATTACTGAAATTTATTAAATAATTTCCGTTTAACATAACTTTTTCGGAATTACAAGTATCATTAACACTGATGTTCATTGCATTCTTAATTATAATTGTATCCAATTGTATAATTTCAAAATCTTTGTTACTTACTAGTTGACAATTATTTTTTATTATACAATGAGTGCTTAATTTTAAGTCTTTTAAATGTTTATTTTCTTCAAATCTATATGTTTTATTTTCAAACTCGAAGCTTTTTTCTGTAATAGCATCTATTTCGTTATTGTGAATATTGGGTAGTGGAACAATAATTCTTAATTTAACAATTATGAAATTTTTAGGTATTTTTACTCCTAAAACTAAGTATGAGCCATTAACAAATGTTGTTCCACACTGTATATATTTCAACTTGCTATAATCGATATTGTATTTTTTAATTTCGTTACTGGTTAGAATACTTGGATGTACCAAACCATGTTTTGCAGAAATTACATTGTCTTGCAAATGCTCTATTCTACTCTTTATTAGTTGTATATTACTTAGTTGCTCTAAATATCTACTTTTATTATTTTCTATTTTTAAAAACTTATTTATAGAATTTAGTTCTTCTTGAATTTTTTGTCTGTCATTTGTAATTACCATCTTTAAATGATTTATAGTTACATTAAAATAGTCATTAATTATAATTTTTTGATTATTGTTGTTAACAATTTCATCAATATTGAACAAATGTTTTTGTATGTTTTGCCTGTCTTCGTCGTCCATAGTCCCAAATAACCATTTTTGTATGTTTCCTATTCCATTGATTAGTCCTCGTCTTTGCCTATTTTGTCTTGGCAATAATGTCAATAATTTATTTTTAGCGTCACTTAGTTCTAAATTAAGCATTTCTTTATTATCAATGTTCATTAATTTTATGTTTTCTGTCATGTTGTCCAAAATGGTTTCTATATCATGCAAATTTATGATATGTAATACTATGTCCGTCTCCTGGACTATTTCCTGATTTTTGATATAAATGTCTACAAATCCTTTTTGTTCTGTAATTCGTTTTGTGTTCATTATTCCTTCAATCGGTTGTGTCCATAAGAGTATCATCAGTATTGTCCATAACTGTAAATTTAAGAGGTCGTTTGATGTTACAGTGATGCACTCTCTCTAATTTGGATTTTTTATATTTTGGTTGTTCTTTATGCCTAACTGCCTTGTAGTTCTTAATGAATCCTTCTTCCCTACTTTCGCTGTAATCTTCTCTAGATCTGTTTAATTTCTCAATTATTTTTCTTTTATTTTCCTCTAAATTCCTTTTTATTATACCATTTTCAATCTTTCCCAAATGTACATCACTAGGTGTGCATTTAATGCTGGAGTGGTAGCGCTCATTATAGCTTCTAATTGCTTTTTGAATCAATTGTTTTATTGGAATATTTTTCTCTAATTTATATAATATCCTGAATTTTTCGGCTATTGTGTTATGCAAACGCTCTATGTCTGCATTACCCGTGTGACTATTGGGTTTAGTTAGATGTAATTCAATGTTTTCTTTTTCTAAAAATTCTTTTATTCGGATTGCTTTAAATTCATTGTCTGCCACTATTTTCTTTGGTTTTCCTATTTTGGCAAAATGATCTTCTAATTGCTCGATAAGAGTAACGTGGTTTCTGTCGTTTAGCGGGTATGCCGCCCCAAATTTTGAAAATTTGTCTATTACCGTAAGAAAATAATTCCTTTTCATTACATACGTGTCTATATGAACGATTTCATTCCTTTCTGAGGGTGTTTCTGTGACTAAAAATTTAGATTTTATTGGTTTTCTATCGTACTTTATTTCCTGGCATATCTCACATTGATTAATTACCAATTGAATTACCTCCATGAGTTTTGGATAGTAAATTTTATTTTTAAGTTGGTTATATGTTTCGACTATCCCTGAATGCATGCTTTTCCTAACGTGATACAATGATATTTGCTTGACTGCTTCTACTTCTGTTTCTATATCTCTAGCTCTTGTAGTACACTTAGTGAAATTAATTTGTTTGTCGTTGGAAAACATTTCTATTAATTTTTCTTGAACTATGTTGTAGCTTCTGTCTGAAAGTTCAGAAAATATTCCTATTTTACCTTTAGTAATATACCTTCTAAATATTTGTCCCATTACTTCAAAATCACTTTCCGCTATATATATTATCCTTTTTCCATGTAATTCCTGTAGTTCTTCAACTTTATTGTTTGTTAATATAATTTGTGTCTTATACTTGTTTACTATTTCTTCCTTAATGTAGAAATGATCGTGCAAATTTTCATCTGCTGAATGGATTGTTGCCATAGAGACATTTTCGTCCTCCATATTATCTATTATTTTAAATTCTGATTCATTATCCCAGTTTTCCCGAACATTTTTTTCATTAACATGTTCCAATCTACTTAGAAAATCGGCGACTCTATTCTCTTTTCCTTTAATATACTCGACCGTAAAATCATATTCACCCAATTTTAAAATCCATCTTTGATGTCTTGGCGACATGTCCTTTCCTTTGTACTTTGCATGTAAGAACTTAATTGGTTGGTGATCCGTTAAGATCTTAAATTTTCTCCCGTAAAGATAAGGTCTTAGGTAATTAACGCTCCATAATATTGCCAAGAATTCCTTGTCCGTTGCTGCGTAATTTCTTTCATGATTATTTAAGGTTCTTGAGATGAAACAGACCGGATGTCCTTCTTGTGATAGAACGGCTCCAATCGCATAGTTGGAGGCATCTGTGGTTAATGTGAACATTTTTCCTCTTATTTTAATGTTTATGATGGGTAAAAAATCTGAGGTCGTTTTGAAAAAAACTGATCCTGGCTTTGTTGGGGTTGAGCCATGTTACTACAACATGGGTCTGGTCCCGAGTGTCTTGCCATTTGATCATATTCTTCTCTTTGATTATTACTTTCAAAGAATCCGTTTTGTTCTTGCCTAGGTTGCGTCAAGCGATATTGGCTGACGTTAATTCTAGGGTTTCCTAACTGGGCGGTTCTCTGATTATTAGTATTTACTTGATTATTATTGTTTACTTCATTCACTTGCTTATTAAATTGAATATTATCTATTTCCATAGGTTCATCTTGCCTTTGCCTGGCCTGATTCCAACGGTTTTGACTTTCGTATGGCCTAGGGTTTCCTGCTTGATTAAACCTTTGGGAGTTTCCTGACGTTTTATTATAATTGTTATTATTATTAGTTTGTGGAATTCTATAGCGTCCTGAATTATTAAATTGTTTGTTCCAATTATTCCAATTGTTATTATTCCTGTCATTATTATTCCTATTATTATTATTATCACATTTCCTAACGTTATTATAATTATTACGATTGTAGTTTTCTATACGTTCTTGCGTATAATTATTATGTTTATTCTTGTAGCTTTGGTTCATATTTGAATCGTATTTAGTATTTTTGAATTTCCTATATTCTTGCCTAATGCAGGCATCTTCGAACCTTCTTCTCGTCAAAATTATAAGTATGTCATTAATATTGTCCACCTCATAAATTTTGTCCAACAATACACCTTGAGTCATTTCCTTCACGGTATTGACTAAAAGGCTATCTATGTTCGATAAGTCAATGTAATGATCGTCCTGGTAATATATGATTAACTCGTCTGATTTATACTTAATGTTTTGTAGCTCTATTATAAGTTCGCTTACCGAGTGTACCTTTAGGTTGGCTATTATTTTATATAGATGGTGTGGTTCCACGTTGGGTCGGTACCTTAATTTTAGTGTCTCCTTTATTACGTTCCAATTGTCTGGTGTAGGTATATTGATGATGATGTCCTTGGCTTGTCCTTGGATGACTTTATAGAATATTAGTCGACCACTTCTTTTTTAAGATTTTCATCCGAAATTGTCGAAAGCAAATACTCGATGCTGCTGAAGAAACTATTTATAGTCACCTCCCCTGTTCCAGTAAAGGTTGGCAGATGATTTACCATCTTAAAAATATTGTCCCTCATAAGGTTGGATTGGTTTAATGGTTGTTCTTGCTGTTGCTGTTGGTTTCGTTGTTGTTGTAACTGTTCATTTTGTTGTTGCAAATTTATATACGCTTGGCGTAATTGCTCCAGTTGTTGGTTTTTTATGGCCAATTCTTCGGCCACGTTCACAGATGTGATATGAGACTGTTCCTCCATTCTTCGTTGTTGGTCGTATGCTTGTTGCCTTTTTGAATACAGCTTGCCTTTTATTTATTGGTGTCCACTGATTTTTATTTTTCAATTTCAACTAAATTAAGTTTTGTATCTTAATTGTGTCCACTGATTTTTATTTTTCAATTTCAACTAATGGTGTCCACTGTGCTAAGTGTTCACTGCACTAATATTCTTATTATTTTTAATTTGCTTGATTGTGTCCACTGTTTTTTAATGTCCACTGAATTAAGCGTTCTTAACCACTGAATTAAGCGTTCGGGGGAATGGGCCAGTGCACTCAGGGCAAAGTTGTTGATTGCTCTCAACCTGGCGAGAAGCCAGCAGCGATCCCTGAAAATGGACTGGTCAAGCTGACATACTGCCTCCCCGTGGCGCCCCTGGATAGCCCCTACAGCAGCCGCTTAGAGGTGAACCAAAGTGTGCAGCGAATCCCCTCTGTCCAGGGGTCTAAACCAGGACCCGGTCCTCCAGGTTTCGGGGGTTGTGCGTGGGGGTAACTTCCCTACCGTGTAAAAACACACTAGTTTCGACACAACAACAAAGAATAACTTTGTTGGTTGAGGCCCAGGTTCACCACGGACTGTAGCGCCAAAAGAAGAAGAAGAAGAAGAATTAAGCGTTCTAATTAATTGTGACCACTACTTTTAATGTTCACTGAATTAATTTATTTAGTGTTATTATTTTATAATCTTCTAGGATTCACTAGATTCATTTATTTTTATTATTAAGGATATTCGTTTGTTCGATCACTGGATCCTGTCTACTGACTTTGGATCCTACCGACTGCGCCAATTTCGTAACCGTGTCGTGGTTTTTATTAAAAAAAACTAAATTGTTTTTTTTGTTTATTAATTTTATTTATTTATTTTATTTAATTTGAAGCTTGGCAACTTCTTGACCGAATGGGAGAAACAAGACTGACTTATCCTAATTACAGGGTTTTCTTATATATTAAAGTTATTGTATTATTTGTTAATAAGTTTATTGAATATTGCATTTTCGTTTGGGAACGGAAATGCTTATTTGACAATATCTATTGCAAATTGCTTTCTTAGTGAAAAGTTAGTAAATTTTGGACGGTTGCAATTCTCAGAATTGCGACCGAAAAATATACTTTGTTATATTTCTGCATTTAGTGCTTTAATTTATTAATGAAGTTAATTCTTTTATATTAAATTGGGACGGTTGCAATTCTTGGAATTGCGACCGAAAAACAATTAAGAAATTTTACATTTATTTTGTATTAATTATATTGTTAATAACTATTGGCAAATTACGGTTGCAATTCTTGGAATTGCGACCGAAAAATAGTTTCGATTTATGGATTTAATCATAATTTCTTTAAATAAATCGGAAATGGGTTTAATATTACACTTTGTCTTTAATTATATTTGCAATAAATTCGTCTATAGGGTCGTTCCTAATGTAAGTGTTAGTGCTTGGTTTTATATACTTAACTCACGTCACAATCGATTTATTGAAGGAAACATTCGATGAGCGCATAATTTCGCGGAATGGACCTGTCAATTGGCCACCAAGATCGTGTGATTTGACACCATTGGATTATTTTCTTTGGGGATATGTGAAGTCGCTCGTCTACGCCAACAAACCAGAAACGTTAGGGGACTTGGAAGCCAACATTCGTGGCGTTATTGCCAACATACGGCCCCATATGCTCGAAAAAGTGGTTGAAAATTGGACCTGTAGAATTGGCTTTATTCGAGCCAGCCGCGGCGGCCACATGCCCGAAATCATATTTAAACATTAATGGCATAAAATTATCCTTCCAATAAAGCCAAATTGATGGACATTAAAACGATTTTCTTGTGTTTTATTTCAATTCGAAGTTCTATACCTCTAAAAAAAAAACACCCTGTACATATGTATTTCTTCTTGCTTATACCCACTCGAAATAACACATAATATAAGGGTTAGTTGACAATATGTTATGGGATTGTAACTTAGCAACTCGATTAATGTTAATAAACTAAATTTTTCATTTGTGAATTGACAATTAAAAGAAAAATATGGGTATAATAAGAGAAAAATATAAACAACATTTAGCACTCGAAGCAGAATTAGAGATTAAGCTGGAAAAGATGTAAGTAAAGTAAAATTAAAAAAATACTGATGCGCTGCAGCTTTTGTCTTACTCACTTCACTTTTTGTACATCAACTATATTTTTAACCTATAGTAAATTTAAGTAAAATTTTGTTTTTATGCACATGTATGTACATATGTCTGTATGTACAATATATATGTAAGTTATTAAATTTAAATGAGGGGCTGAAGACCAAACTTGATCTGCATTAACTCTAGTCTTTATTGATGTTATTCTTACATTTAGACAAATTTTGCACTTATTTAAATAAATTATTTGGCCTAATTCTATAAATTATTAAAATGGAATTCAAAAACAACAAAAATAATTCAATATAAAATAATTCAATATAATTTTAAATACATTTTATTTTCTTTGGTAAAGATCTTAATTAATCACCAATTCATAAAATTAACTGTACAAAGAATAATTGAACAGAATTTAGAAATTGATCAGCAAAATAACAATCCAAATATAAATTTGACTGTTTATTTAGTCGTTGGACAACTTCGTACATCAATTAATGGAGGAATTTTTTTTAGATCCAAAGTTTTGTGGGTATTCACTGTAGCTTCTTGTGGTTTCACTGTTAACAACCAGTGAACACGACGAACAAATGTACACAAGTTTTGAATAATCCATAAATTCCTCAGAACATATGCATCCATATCTGTAAGGTCTTCAAATAGGTTTATTAACAAAACAAGAACCAATACATTTGAAACAAAGTAAACAGAATTTGCTTTAACATTTTTACGAAAAGTAAAATACATATACACTCAAGTTCTTAAATAGACTTAAAAAATAACCTTCTTTGCTAGAAAATAGGTTGTCGTCAATTTTACTGGCATTACTGAAGTGATTTTGCAAAAACTAGGAATACTACAGTATATTTTTAATAGCAAGTAGCTATCGGCTTAAGAATAATATGAATGACAAATTTTTATTTACCAATTTATAACTTTCAAAGAAAGCTTATAAGGTATAATTGTACGCGGTCACAAAGACCTCATGCCTATGATGATTTTAATAGACTTTTCACACAAGAAGTAGCAACGCGCCTAACATAAAGTCCCTCAATTGATCCAAAAAATAATACAGTTATCCGTGGCAAATCAGTCAACCAGTGTGAAATCGCGAAAGTCAAACAACAACAACAAGCCCGACCGTACCAAAAAAATAATTACGGTGACGCCCATGCAGCTTTACGACAACAAACTTTTAACAATGCATTTTTATATAAAAATATGAAACAGAATCTAACTTGGAGGTTTTAGATTTTGTATTTATCATATTTTGTTTCGACGGATTTTTAGAAGGTTAATAATGTCATCAGTACATCCGAGCGTCAGACGGATTTTACTTAAGGAAGAGCAAGTTATTAAAAGGTGAATAATAGTCAAGGCAAGTTGTTGGAAAAGGACCAGGTGTGCTCAGAAACTCTTAATAGGAGATGTTCGTGAGTAAGTATGCGTGAGTCGAAGGTTTTGTTTTTGAGACAGCTCTTTGTAGTAGGAAACAGTCCAACATGTTTGTTATGTAAACACAACAGTTGGACAAGTTCCTTTCATTCACTTCAAAAGCCGTTTTTATAACAATAATAATATTTTTTACACTATATTTTATAAATTTAAACTCAAAATCTGTAACAGAAATTTTTTGACGAAACCCTTTAGTTTAGAACCCAGCAAAAATTGTGATTTCAAATCTTTATATTTTGTCGATATAAGTTTTAATATAGTTTTATATAAAAGTACATAACTAAAAAAAAAAACAAATATATATATCTAATCACTTTTCGTAATAACTTTTCACGATAGCATTATTTTAGTAAAAAACTGTGGTCAAAATGTTTATTTTTATCTATTTAAAATTTTTTTAAATTATATTTATATATCTATATAGAAGATATTTGATATCTCTTTCATATGACATGCATTCGATCCACATTTATTACTTATAAAGGAATATATTCGTCATTTTGCCTTGAACCTTCTAAGCCAAACGAGTCCGGAAAACGAATTTCTGAGCTTTGTAAATTCATTACTAATTAATAATTATTTCTGGTTCCAGATTTATACTGTTGATTGTATTTCCATGTATAGTTCCTTCAATTTCTACACACTACAGATTATGACATACATACATATTCATCTTCCAAATGTAAATTGTTCTTATTTTTGGATTATTAATATTAATCATACAAATACCATGGCGCAATCTGTATTTCTATCATTCTTGGTTCTTATAGTGGCTACACACAATGCAACGCGTTTACGCAATCTGTCAAATATCATTGCAGGTTGCGTCCTTTGTATTCTTGGTTTCATGTTTTTACCTGTTCAGTTCATTGAAGACAAGAAAGCTGTAACCCACTTCTACATACCGCATAAAAATTCCAGAACGTGAAAAAAAGAAATGGCTTTTCCTTTCAACTCTTTAAAAGCCTTCCATTAAAAAACTGTTCGTTTTTTAAAAACCATTTTTTTAACACATTTACTTTTCTTATATTGCTTATTCGGTACGAATTGTGACTAATTACAATAGTAAAAAAGACATAATCAAAAACGTATTAGTACTAAATATAAATACTTATGGTGGTATTCATAAAAAATTCTTACTAAACATATCAAGCACAAACTAGTTACTAAACAGTTTCGGTTTAGTAAGCGCTTAGTAAAAAAGCGTATTCATAAACAGTTTAGTAACTAATAAATACTTCATCGAGGTTTTAGACAAAAGAGTGGCAGCACCTAAATTTTCATTTGTTATTCAACTTTTAATGCTGTATTTATGCCGATTACCAATTTCTAAATTAACCATGTCTATCATATTACCTTATGTTATTTTGCTTGTATTAAGAAAAAATATATATTTAACAAACAGATAATACTAAATAAATATGTTTACTTCTTTTAAAATGGCACAAAAATGAATAATGTTAACGTTAAATTCACATTTTTTAACGAGTGAAGTAAAAGTATTTGAATAACGAGTTATGTTTTGTTTGTTTACATATCACTAGGATATTTCTCATATTTTTTTTTAGATTTGTATTGCAAAAATAAATAAAGATAAGTTATTCGGTAGAGAAAATGGATCGAACTTCCTTTTATACATTTTTGCTTTTCGTTTTTTCTGGCAAATATTTCTTATATCTTCTTTTTAATAAGAATCAAAATTATAAAAGTTTTTTTTTTTAAATAAATTTTGATGTACTTAGTCGTTCTTTTTATTAAATTTAATGCTTCCATTTTTGCATATTTCCTATAAAATTTGAAAAACTTGAAAATACACAATGTAAACACAGAAAATGTAAAATTCTCCGATAATAAGAGCTTAATTGATGGTCGAGGTAATATTAAAATTTGTACGGCTTAATAACCGCTTACTAAACGTTTAGTAAGTTAATAATCGTTTATGAATACAGATTTTCCAAATTAAGACTAATAGCTGCTTGTAAGCATGTATTAAGTTCTTATGAATACCACCGTTAATGTATTTGGTTTACCTTATAAAAACCCTGAGAGTCTTTGTACAATTTAATTTTATAATTGACCAACTTGAATTTTCTATTTAAACATAATGTAAAATAAAATTTTTTTTCAGCAAACGTGATGAAATGAAATTTGAAATTTGCGATGCTGCTGTTAAAGAAAAATCACAATCATATCAAAAGGAAAAACTACAAAATTATGAAGAGGCAATGACAAGAAACACAAATATCTCAAAGGTAAAACTTAGCTAGCGCAGCTCAGCTAATAAATTTTGAAAAAATTTGCTTTATTTTAAAGCCATGCACTCTTATCGTGTTTGGCGTAGGCGTATTAGAACGACTAGCGCATTTGCAGGCGTATTCTTTGTTAGTAGTGTCAAGGCGGCTTCACAACTGGTGAAATTGATAACGTAGCTGATTTAATTTTTGTAACAAAAGTATACACATACTTTGGACACCAACAAGCTTCGTTGTTGTAGTAGCGAATTCGACTTCAGTAGTATCATGTAAAACTCTCGCCTTAAACAGTTTTGTAACTAGTTTTTAATTGATGTCTCTTTTTTATTTGAGTCTGAAACTGTTTTTCTTTATTTAAAAATTTTTTTTTATTTCAGATAAATTTTTCTTATAATCTGGATATAATTCAAATCAGAAGAATCAGAAGAACAAATAATGCCCCGATTATTTGTTTTTCTAAGATACGTATACGAGTTTTTGGTTTTACTTTTTTTGAGTTTTCTTGATAGAAGAAAGTTTTGAGGTCCTCATTTTTTCAACTGATGCTGTTCTGACTGTTCAGCGGCCAGTGTGAATACTTCCGACAAAGCATAGTAAAACATCAATTAACACAACCCCCCTAATACTGTGTTATATGTTGTATTTATACGGATTTTCGAACGGTTTTATATGTAAATTGAAGGTTTTTACATACAAATCCAAAAAAAGGGAATATATGAAATTTGACACTTGGTGGGTTTTCTTATAGTTCAAATGGCTTGGAACGCATTATACAACTATGGTGAAGTTCTTACGTTTATTTTATAAAGAATACCTATTGCCGATTCTATATTACCTCTGAGATCACTTATATGAATATTCCATAATAAATTGCCCTGCAACATTATTCCAAGTATTTCATCTATTAAATTGTCATCAACATAAATATTAAAATTGTTGTGAGTTGTATGATTCTCCGACCTGAAAGGAACTAATTTGGTTTTATTTGCATTTACGACCAGTTTTGTTAATCGTACAAATTCAAAAATCAATAAGACTCTCATTCCATAACTTGTTTTATCTAGATCATATTTATAAGGATAATACAGACATACATATATCATCAGCAAACATATGTATATAAACGACCAGTTAAAATCTAAGTTTTTTATACCATGAATATATATTGAAAATAATAAAGGTCCCAACCCATTACCTTGTGGAACTCCATACTTAATATCTCTTTATGCTTCAGTTTTTATGATACTATATTAGGATAAACTAGATCGAAGGCTTTTCTTAAGTCTAGAAACAAACCAGCAACTCCATTTTACATCTGATCTAAACTGTGTTATATGTATATAATTAACAACATTTAATACTGCTTCTTCGGTCCCACAATTTTCTTAGATTCAAATTGACACTTGTACTTTATATTGCTGATTTCAACATAGTGCAGCAGTTTTTGGTGAATAATTTTTCAAAAATTCATCAGTAATTGATAAAAGTGTAGTTGAACGATAATCCGTGTTGATTTGGTTAACAACAATTAATTGTGAATCCCCTTACTTATTTACAAAATTTCATTTTATTTGACTGTTAAGCATTTATCTGTTTTATTGTTTGGCAATTATGTTCATCGCCTGATTATGTACTTCACTTTGATTTGTTAATGTGAAATAAATTTTAACTTTTAATTTTAATAAATACAGTGCATTTCTAAGCACATTTTCAAGTTAGACTTAAGCTAAAAATTATAATATAATTCATTCCATAGTAAATTACTGAAAAATCAACAGTCTTTTATTTGAAATGGGGTTCATAGAACCGACATCTCTTAACCTATACATTAATAAATCATATGCATGCAGTGAAAAACATTATATAAATCAAAAATAATAAATCTATAATTCATCTAAGCGCTACTGGTGTAGCGTTTATGACTTTAAAATCAGAGTAGAAACGCTTAGCAGGGTGTGTGCCAATTAAGTTTCTGTATATAAAACCAAAATGAAAACATGTTCATTTTGATATTTGATAGAAGACCCCTGTACCATTCCAGCTGACTAGTTGTCACTTTCTGTTTTACTCCAATTTAGAAGTTATACACCTACCAAACTAAGAAGAAATAATCCCATTGTATAACTAAAATAATGTAATAAACTTAATCCACAGTCTGCTTATTTGTTTGAATTGATAATATATATTTAAAAAACTAAAACTATACTTATTTAATAGTTAAAAAAAATAAAATATTATGCTGCAAAACGAAAATTTAAGATTGAAAAGGTAATATTTTTATAATATATAAACTAAAACGTTGTTATTTAATCTCTTTTATTTGAAATTAATAAAAGTCCAATGTCAGACTGCTATACACATTTTTTAAAGAAATTTTGGCGGATTTTCACAAAAAAAAGTTTGCTGGGTGAATCATTTTTAATTTGGAGTGCTTCAGAAATTCACAAGTGGTTCGCTGGAGTTGTATATGGACATTTTTCTTGCTTAATTTTTTGTAGTCAAAAAGCTTTTTATCATCGAACGTTTAAAATAAAGGTTATTCTTCTGATTTCAAACGTGAGGGCCAATATTTTTCTTATATTAACTTTAGCATAAGTTAATTTGTACGTTTAACGTTAAATTGATGTTCATTGGAAAAGGAATTTTTATCAAAAACTGTATTATAATTTGATTTTAATGTATTGTTTAATACCGTCGACTACTATATAAAACTGTGCAACTGTGATTAATAAGAAACTGAAAAGCTAAAGGTCCTTTTTTACTTATAAAACTCAGTTGAAAAAAGTAAGAAAAAACTAGGGATAATTTGTATTCTTATTCATTTGGGAATTGAAAATCTTTGTTTTCTATCTACAACCAAATCAGTTTGTTTGTTGGCCTCTTATCCTTAAAGAACAATAGGACCTACCGGCGTTTTTGCAACTGGCGACTTTTAAAAGTCGAAGGAAAGTTCTTTGCCAAACAGTTCTGATGTTGGAACAATGAATATATATTAATATAAAATATTATTAAAATACTGTGAAAAACAGCTTTGAAACAAAAGATTTTCTATTATAGCTGTTAGAAATGACGAAAGCACGTTTGCGTTCACGTTCTACTTTCTCACCACTGGAACAAATTTTGGAAAAGGTTATGTTGAATTACAAAAAGGACTTGGGAACATCACAAAAGCTGGAAAATAACAGACAACATCATATTATCTCTGAAATTACTTACAACAATGTACTTTAAATTTTTTTGTTTAATTTTTGTTCAAATTAAAAGAAATATTTATAGTTATCTGCATTACTTTACAATTAATATAAAATAAAAAAATTTACAAATATTTGAATGTGATTTACTCGATAAACTAAGATTTTACTCAGCACCAAAAGCTAGAAAACTTTTATTTAAGAAAAGTCCACAGCGATATGAAGTCTAATACCTTGGTATTCATACCCACCATAAACATTAATGCTACTGTTGCGGGTGAAGCGGCCCAAGCTCAAGATAGCCAATGTAGATTATAAACACAACAAGTGTAAGAATTTTAGAAAACTTTAATTCTTTATTCTTACTCTTTAATATGTTAAAATTCCTAAAATTATAAATAAATTCATTATACAAACTTACATACTAAACTGCTGATATACTAACTTTTATGTATGGCTACTCCAAGCGAAGCTTCGTAATCCTTATGACCTGAACGAATGAATCTCTTAAATCTATGTAGGTGTTTTATATACTTATGTATGTGGTCTCGATTAAATATGGCCTCATAATTATACCGCGTGGAAAATTAAAAGGAATAATTGAACATTTTGCCATGCTCATCTCTCTACATATCGATAACAGTAATGTCATATTAGCGATTTATGAGTGGCGGTAACAGTAATGTCATATTAGCTATTTATGAGTGGCGGTAACAGTAATGTCATATTAGCGATTTATGAGTGGCGGTAACACTCCCCCACAGTATGGCGAGATTTCGAAGACTTACTCTACTTTCTTTCAGCCACGTCTAAAACCGCTAATTTTGCAGCAGGTCTTTCTAAAACGCCACAAACTGTCAAAACTTTTGCCTTTCGTACTTGTCCATCTTCGGATTTGGCAACTTCGATGACCTTTCCTTTTGGCCACACGTTTCTCGGGTTATTTGTTGTCGTCGCAGCTGCGCCATAAAAATCTTTACGCATGGCAGTCTTCATCGCGTATATAAATCTGATGGAACATTTGTTCGATGTCACCACAGATTGCAATTTGCCTTTGCCGAAAACGAAAAAAGAATAGCTGCAAGAGAAGACAGCAAATCTGGCCCTTTAAGCAGCATAGAGTTAAGTGAAATACCATTTGCCTTCGCGGCCGCATCCCAAACTATTCTTGTTTTATTCGGTTTGTTTTTGTTAAATACCGGAAACATTGGTAAATACCATACATTTTGTTTATCATCTTCATTGTTTACTTTGGCTATGTAATTTCTTTCAAAATATTCAGAAATTGTTTTTTCGAAATGTTCAAACAACTCTTTATTTTTTCTTAGAGTTTTTTCGAGACAAATCAGTCGTCTCTTCGCCATATCAAAGCTTTGTGGAAGTGTAATATTGTCATATCGCCACAGCAAAGCTGACTCGTAATGGCCATCGCATCTTTGTTTCGTATATGTTTCTAGCAAACTTAATGCCCTTTGGTCATCTTTTCCAAGAGCTGGAATATAGTTACTTATCCCTGCTAACTCAGTTGTATAAAACTGTTTGAGTAAGTGAGTAAGAATTTGGTCGTTTTCACCTTTACACTCGCAAGAGTAAAAATTATATTGAATTTGGGCCTTTTCTCCAACACTGGAGTTGCCACATATTAGCCAGCCGAGGCGAGTATGTAAAGCGACGGGTTCGTTTTTCTTGCCTTCTTTAACACGAGTTGGCACACATAATTTCAAGTTATTTAATCCTAAAAGTACATCTGGTACAGCATTTTCAAAATCGGCGATGGGTAGCCCTTTAAGGTGCGGACATTTTTTACGTAACTTTTTATAATTAAAGCTCTGACTCGGAAGCGATAGTTGTTTAACCGTACGAACAGAAATAGAAAATTCAGTTTTATTCATACCTGAAATTTTCATTGAGACTATTTTTGAGTCTTCTTCGTTGCGACCTATTTCACCTGTCCATTTCAAGCATAGAGGTTGTGACTCACCATTTAAATCTAGTTTATTAATTAATTGTTCATTTACCAGACTTACAGACGAACCCTCGTCTATAAATGCAAAAGTATTAAAACAGACTGCTGTCGACCAGTCATATGTGGCACTAAACAAGGGCCATTCTTCAGGAGTGCCGGTAAAAATTGGAAGCTCTTTTGGTACTGACTGCCGCGTGCTTATTTGTTGTTGCGAAAGCCTGTGAGAAGGTAATATAACAGGTTGGAGGTTTGATGGGTTCATGGAAAACGTTGAATCCATGTAACCAAATTGTACAGGTGTCTCTAATGTGTGATTTTCTGCATTTACGTTGTCTGAATTATTACATAAATTTGCCGTTGTCGGCTGCTGACGGTACGTTGTTGGGTCATTAATAAATGAAGACATGTTATTAACGAATGACGTAGTTGTACATACGGGCCGAGTTATTGTTTTTGTCGTATAAACTAAGTCATTACTTACGTTTTGGCAATATGGTTTAGTAGTGTTAGGCATTTCTTGCGTTGTTGTGGCTTGTGGTACAAATGTGTAAGGTGGCGTTTCAAACTGACGAGCTGCGGAAACTATATTTTGGTGTGCGGTTGCAATAGCCGAAGTAGGGAGTTGGATTTGATTATCTAACCACTCATGTACAGATCTGACAGCTGAGTGTTTATTAACTGATTGTGCGTCCTCGAAATCATCTACTGCTTGTTCGAGAATTTGGTATTTCTTTTTAATGAAATCTCTTTCAAGTTGTGTCTCTTCTTCTAGACGTCGTAGCTCAAGAGCTTGTCGGCGGGAGCGGGAAGCGGCCGAAGAGCCACTACGAATGGAAGAGGCAGAATCGATCGTGATTTGATGTTGTACCGTACAATTTTGGCAACTCCATGTAGGTTGGTCTTGATTGCTGCTGAGATTGACACATGGTAAATGAAAATTAAGATGGCACTTGCTGCATTTTATAAATTTTTCGTTGTCTGTGGACTTGTTGCAAATGTTACAGTTGTTCAGTGCAGGACTTAACTGAGTTGGTCGTTGACGACTTAGTGGTTGACCCTGTGAGGGAGTGGAAGGTTGCATTCTGTTAGGACTTACGTTTTAACACCCAAGATGATTCCTTCAAACGATCCGATGAGGCACATAAAAGAATTTTAATGTTGCGGGTGAAGCGGCCCAAGCTCAAGATAGCCAATGTAGATTATAAACACAACAAGTGTAAGAATTTTAGAAAACTTTAATTCTTTATTCTTACTCTTTAATATGTTAAAATTCCTAAAATTATAAATAAATTCATTATACAAACTTACATACTAAACTGCTGATATACTAACTTTTATGTATGGCTACTCCAAGCGAAGCTTCGTAATCCTTATGACCTGAACGAATGAATCTCTTAAATCTATGTAGGTGTTTTATATACTTATGTATGTGGTCTCGAGTAAATATGGCCTCATAATTATACCGCGTGGAAAATTAAAAGGAATAATTGAACATTTTGCCATGCTCATCTCTCTACATATCGATAACAGTAATGTCATATTAGCGATTTATGAGTGGTGGTAACAGTAATGTCATATTAGCTATTTATGAGTGGCGGTAACAGTAATGTCATATTAGCGATTTATGAGTGGCGGTAACAGCTACCTTAAACGCAATTCTAAAGCCAACTATTTGGTACCGCCCAACATCAAACATTGAAAAAATTCAAAGGCGTTAAATTAAAATAAATTTTTTTCTACGATTGATGGATTTTCAAACTACGTGGCAAGGTACACTTGAACTCCATCCATACCTTCTACCTCTGCTCCATACAGATAATATTAAATATTACTGACACAGCAATCGCAGCAACATAACTTTTTGCCTAGCACTAGCTGGTGTTAAAAAATATTTTTTTTACCATTAAGATTGTAAATTTATTGGTAGTATTTTTTGCTTGGGATTCACAAAAAATTAAGTCGGGGAGAAAACTCCAACCCAGTTAAATAAATGCCTGACAGGTTAAATTATATAATAATATTATATATACATCAACGGTTCCCATAATTGATGTAAAATAGTTGTTCCTTTTGATATTTCTTGGATTCGTACGACTTAGGATTTCTTAATTGATTAATGTATATACACCTACGAAATGTCAGAATATAAACACATAGAAAACAGAAAAAAGCTTTATATATGATTCATGATTTTGAGAAATACGAGGTCTATCCACTTCCATGATGTACCTACAGAATCTATAGAACGCTTATTCTTGTACATATATACATATATATGTACATTTGTGCTTTTTTGCTTAAGTTTTAAGGGTGAACCTGGGCCTCAAGCAACAAGCTCTTCCAGCTGACACGATCTTTAGCCAGCATCCCCCAATTTTGCACACCAAGTTGGTTGAGGTCCCTCTCAACTTGTGTGCGCCATCGGTTCCGTGGGCGTCCTCTAATGAGTTGTCCCACTGGTTCGGAGTCGAAGACTCTACGGATTGAAGCAGTATTTTCCATGCGCTCTACAAAACTCAACCACCTTAGCCGTTGGATCCGTAGACGCCTGTAGTGCGATTCTCTAACTTTTAACGATTTTAAAATGTTAAAGTTAAGACCAATTGTTGTCTTTTGCACTAACGATTGTGTGATTCACTAACTTCTTTTTAGCCACTTTTGTAGTGTGTTATTTGAATTTAGGTGGCAACTTTGTAAAAAATAAGAAAACGGCAAAGAAGAATACAAAAAAAAAACAATTTTTTCATGCTTTTATTTTGTGCGGGTAAGTAAAAAGTATTTTAAACTTTAATATAATAAATATTTACTAATATTTTTTTATTTTAGAATGTCAAGTTACGCTGCTACCAAAAGAAGCCGCGCCTCAAACGTGCAAGTTGCAAGCAGACAGGCAGATGGTTTACAGTTAATTTTGTATATATGTATGTATGTACTTACATGTATACATATGTATGCAATTTCTTATTCATATTGTTAGGTCATCGTATAACATTAATGTCAATGTAACAATTTATTTATATTTATTTTCAAACTAATTTCAATCAAATATTGTATTTAAATTTATTCACACTTTTGTTTTTGTTTATTCGCTTTTTGCTTCTATAATTTGATATAATTTTGTTCATGCAGGCCCACCGTATCTTTATTTTGTTTATGAACAGCTAATCCCTTTGCAATGATTTCTTTCTTATGTAATTTCATAATGCTTGTATTTGTTGTTCTTAATAATAACGCAATTTTATTTTACTTTGTTGTTATATTAATATTGCTGAATTGCATTGGTTCATTGGAAGTGAGAAAAAAAAATATAACAACAACACCAACGATCCTTATATATGAGAATAATTGTGTTAGGTTTAAGAAAAAGAATTTTAAATAAAGAAAAACATTGTTAAAGTTGAATTGATAAAGTGATCACCCCTCTTAATTTTTCTCGCGTACCACGAACGTAAATTCGCATTGCCTGTAAGTATCACTTGCCATCGAACATTTCAGTGGCCTATAGACAACAATTCAAGGAATACCGAATTGCTCTATAGTGCTGCCGGTGAGAAAACTCCTCATCGTACACATATGTTTAGAGCCATGTATTAAAATACCTTTTTATATTTTTATGGTTGCTAGCCGAATCGAGTGCTGAAAATGCAAAAGCCTTAAAAGCGAGTTGTTTTGTTTAAAAAACTTTATTATTTACTTTTTTAATTTTTCTATTTGAAATTTAGATGTTAGGAGAATGCACTGCTGCAAATTGATAATTCAAAGGTATGGCGGATAGCTTTTCAGCAAATGCTAATACAGTCGGCACCTTAGCGTATGCAATAAATAAATTGTAGGTAAGATGTAGAGAAAATGATGTCCTACAGTCATAATAACATACAAAGTTTAGTTATAATTTTTGTAAAGTTTTTTTTAACCAATTTTTGCACCCTTTTCCACAGGTGCAAAATGTTCCGCAGATGGCAAAAGACACATACATATGTACATATATTTAATATATTTAAAGGTTGTGAATTTTCTTTTTTTATACTTACTGTTACACCTACCGTAACATGATGACTGACATATAAGAATGTATGTACATATGCATGTACATATATAAACAATTTTATTTTTTTATATATGTTTGAATGTATTTACGTGTATAATTTTGCTTTTTATATTCATATTTCTTGTTACAAACACCATTTTTGTTATAAAAATTTGTATAAGCAAGTAGTTTTTGTTTATTTTATAATAAAAATAAACATTGAATTGTATTAATATATAATTTTCATTCTTTTACTTGAACATAAATATGATTTTATATAAAAGATTTTAAATTTATAACTTTGCGCAAAGCAGCAGGCACCTTATAAAATAACAAGTTTATTAATGCGTTATAAAGATAAATGTATGTATGTAGCTTACCTGTTTTTCGGTCGATAGTGCTGTTACTCTGGAACCCCTTAACTTTCCATCTAAATGAAAGCTATCTCTTCTAACAATTTCGGAGCTAATCGGTATAATTTTTGAATTTCTTTTAAATTTAAATGACAGTGCGTCGCCTTGTCTAAAGACTTTTCTGACGTTGAATGTCTAGGTGAATTCTTTAGGAGATCTTGTAGGCGATGCTCAGGAGACTTATTCCTCGGTAGTTGGCGCAGTTGAAAGGGTCTCCTTTTTTCCACTCGTCGGGCATACTTTCCTCCGACCATATTTTACAAATGAGATGGTGCATGCGCCCAACCAGGTCATCTCCGGCTGCCTTAAACAGTTCCGCGGACAGTCGGTCCGCTCCTGCAGCTTTGCTTGATTTCAATCTCGATATTGCTGGAATTTTCTGCCTGGCAATGGAATTGGTGTTTTGCTCGCCGTTAAACAGTCTGCAGAAGTGATATTTCTAGATTCTCAGCATCGATTGCGACTCTACTACGATTTGTCCCTCTTCGTCACGACAGGCTTCTGTCCTTATATCCATTGGATAGTTTTTTTACCCGTTGGTAAAACTTTCGGATATATATCCTGCCTTCTCTCCAACGTCGCCTTATACCCTGAGTGCGCCCGCCTGCACTCGTCAAAAAATCTTTTTTTCCGGGTGGCATTTTAAAACCCAATACATCAGAGGCAGCATCTCTGATGACGTTTTGGCAACGGTTCCGTTTCTCATCCATGATTAGATGCTCCAAAAAATTTTTGTCCTAAACTTACACACATCGTTAGTAAAGACGGAAACAGAAGACTAGTTAATTCACGCAGTTTCCCGAGTTTTAACTCTTCATTTAACTCAAGCTATCAACCTAGTTTTCAACTGAACAGGAGCAACTCGAATTTACAAGACTCCCATTCGGGCTAAATAATGCATCCGCAATTTTCCAGAGGGCTCTTGATGACATTCTTCAGAACTTTCCCTCCTTGAACTTTTCAGTCATTACCGTAGATTTATCGAAGAGTTTGTCGATATAAAAGGTAACGAGGGACAAATAGTAGACTCTCCAGAACGGAATCAAGCAGAATTAAAATATCATTAGATCACTTAGAGAAAGAAGCAATCAACAAGCTGAAACACGTTCCTTTATCACACGAACAACCGACGCATCAAACATTGCTATATATGTGGTGCTGAAAATTGTTGAAAGAATAGCTTAGTAAAATCTCTGAAACTATTTGTAAGGGACAGCAAAAGTAGTTTTTAAAAATAGTAACACCAAGATGAAAAGCCATCTTGGAGAAATACAATCTTGAAATTCGATTAGTTGCCGATGCGCTTCTTCTATTTTCTATTCTATTCTATTCTTACTAAAGATTCTATCATTACTAAAGTCAACACTTTAACTGGAACTGTTAATACCAAGTGTCGATGGTCCAATAAACGCGTTCAAATATCAAATATTTCTTCTTTAGGCGATTTTCCTTCATATCAATTCCAAATTATATTTCCAAGTTATCACAGACATACTGTATTAGAAAGAAACTAAAGGGTGGTTAAATTGTATGGGACGATGTTGAAAGTGAACCACACCTAAACGCCAAGTTTTTTTCCGAATTTTATTTGACATTTCTCTATTTCAGACTTACTCAATTTGAACCATGGAGAGATACACAATCCAACAACGTGTTAAAGTTATCCAGACTTATTATAAAAATGGGAGTTCAAATCAAAATGCATATCGTGCACTTTCGAAGAAAATCATCTTCAGTGATGAGGCACATTTTCACCTCAGTGGATTCGTCAATAAACAGAATTGCCGCATTTGGGCGAATGAGAATCCAAGAGTGATTGTCGAAAAACCAATGCACCCACAAAGAGTGACTGTTTGGTGCGGTTTATGGGCTGGCGGCATCATCGGGCCGTATTTTTTCCAAAATGAGGCCGGTCAGGCAGTTACTGTGAATGGTGTTCGCTATCGTGAGATGATAACGAACTTTTTATGGTCCGAATTGGAAGATATGGATGTGGACGATATGTGGTTTCAGCAGGACGGTGCCACTTGCCACACAGCTAACGAAACAATGGCTCTTTTGCGCAACAAATTCAATGGCTGTGTTATCTCACGTAATGGCGATGTCAATTGGCCGCCAAGATCATGTGATTTGACACCGTTGGACTTTTTTCTTTGGGGTTATTTGAAAGAAAAGGTGTACGTCGATAAGCCAGCAACAATTCAAGACCTAAAGGATCAGATAATTCGGCACATTAACGGCATAGAACCTCCATTATGCCTCAGCGTCATCGAAAATTTGGACCATCGGATGGAGGTGTGCCGCCGAGGTCGCGGCGCCCATTTGGCCGATATTTTGTTCCATACATAATTGAGTAATACCAATACATCATAATAAAATAAAATTACAATTACAATAATATTACATATACAGTGAAATAATTTGTTAAAGTTTTTAGTATATCTAACATTATTTATTTGTTAGGCAATTGTTTTCAATTATTGCTTAAAATAGTAGTACTTTGAAGTTAATAAGTCTGTATTAAAAGTAAAAATTTCAATAATAAATAATTCATTTTCTTTATTTGATTTAAACTGCAATAATGAATAATTTAATCTTATTAATTGTGTTATTTCCGGTAGAGTACGTTTTATAATGATAGGTGCAATACTTCATTGCCCCTAAAATTTAATTTAGGTTCCAATATAAGTAAATTGAATTTGATTATATAATACTTAATATTAGGTTAAATGTTTTCTTTTTATAACTATAACATTATTATGGTATATTTTTTTTTTTTGATTTTATATTAAGAAATGAATTTAGTCCTAATCTTTACTACTCGATGTGGTATTTTTTATGGACTTTTCTTTTTAGAATCGAGTTTTATTAATACTAAATCTTCTATTTGACAATTACTAATATTTATACTCTTGTCATATGTCAATTTCGTTTTTTTTTATTAGTTCTTTAGCGTCTTCCAAAGGTTTTCTTAATTTTAGTACTATTTCATTTGCATAGTTTTCAATACTATAACACTTTTTTGAGTTTTCTTATCTTATCTTATCTGCCGTCGTTGCTACTATTTAGCCATAAATTAATTGTGAGATGAATAATTACTGTTTACATGCGGTGTTGTATTATAAGCAAATCTATAGTATAGAATAAATTTGTCTTATTCATAATCATCTACAAAACTCAATAAATATTCGTTTAGCGCTCTACGATTGTGTTCGAGTTTACTTGTGGATTAATAATGATGTGGTACAGAATATGTTTCACTTATGTACAACAACCTTCAAAGTTCTTAAAATAGTTCATTTCTTAATTCTGTGCACCCTCGAACTTTAACTAAAGTTTTGCCATTTTTGCATCTGTGCTACCCATATTTCTTTCATTCGCATCGTATCGTTAAAATATATCTGTAATTATTTGTCATTATTAATGGCATCAAAAGTCGTGTTTGGGTTGCCAGTAACCATCATTTCCTTTTTAATGTGATCATTTCTCAAGCATGGTAAGAGGTATTTTTATGGTAAGAGGTTACCATTTTTCTCATATTTTTACACTTAGAACGTTGTTTTAATTTTAATTTAATTAATTTAATTTTATTTTAAAAATTAAGAATGTTTTTCTAACACCAAAATGTTCTGATATTGGTGAATCGAGGAATTGTTTAACAATATTAATTTCAGACTTTTTATCTTTGATATGTTGCAGCGACTTATATATAGTTTGTACGGCTGTAACTGTAATGAAAGGCGAGGAGGTTTGCTTTATAACAATTTATTGGTGACTGGTAGTTGCTTGTCACTAACTTGCTGATTTAGAAGGTTATTTCTATGTGGAGTACAAATTAAATTTTAATACAGTAATAAAAAACACAATACATACCGCAGTTTTGCACCTCCTCACTCAATGATCTACTTCAGAATAAATATCATGGCGATCAAATTATAAAAAACGGAACAAAGAGAATGCTAAGCGCGGTTTACAATAAAGTTGTCAAAATATAGACATTCACATTAAACGGTGATTAATTAGAACATAGGGTGTTCTGTAACACTCCCACCCCCGTGGAGCGATTGCCTTCACCATCAGCTAGGTCCAGAACAGCCAATTTGGAAACAGCTCGTTGTAGCTCACCACTTGCAGTTTTGACAACCGCTTTCCTAATGATGCCATGGGACCCAGTGTACACACGTGTGACCAAACCTCGCCGCCATTGTTTTCATGGAATATTGGGATCACAAACAAAAACAACATCTCCCTCTTTCAATGGCCTGGTAGGCGCACACCATTTTACTCTCCTTGTTAAAGTTGGCAAATATTCCAGAACCCAACGTTTCCAAAACCTATCCCTTAAAGCTTTCGCTACGCGCCATTGCTTCTTTACGAATAGCATTTTGCTGTCAGGAACGCTCAATACTGGCGTCTGACTAACGTTTGACGTTCTCAATAAAAAGTCATGTGGAGTAAGAGGCTCTTCCTCCTGCGGAGAAATTGCTAGATGAGTCAACGGTCTTGAATTTACTATATTTTCAGCCTCAATGAGGAGTGATACATATTCCTTTGGAGAGGTGTCTTTCAAAGTTTGGCGCAGGACTCGTTTGACGCACTGGACCATTCTCTCCCACACTCCGCCCTCAGACGGATTTGCCGGACAGTTAAATATCCACTTGACGCCCTTTGAAGATAAAACATGCAGAATTCGATCAGGTTCGAAAACTTCTTCTAATCTTTTGGCCTCCTCATTTGCTCCAACAAAGTTTTTCCATTGTCAGACCGAATTTTCATTGGAACGCCTCGGCGGTTCATAAAATTTTTTTAAGCAATGATGCAGGAATCTGTTGACAGATCGTGGGCTAATTCCAGGTGAATTGCGCGAATAGTCAAGCATATAAATAATGCTACCCATCTTTTTTCAGTTCTGCGCCCAATGGTAACGTTCAATGGCCCAAAATAATCGAGTCCAGTATATATAAAGGGAAAAATATAGGGTTCAAGCCGATCTACAGGCAGTGGGCCCATCACGGGTATTACAGGTTTGGCATTATTTTTTCTGCATAGAAAACACTTCGATACAACACTTTTTTAAACATTCCTTATTTGAGGAATCCAGAACTTTTTTCTAATCTCGCAGATCGTTGCTTCATGGTTTTGATGCTTCATTTGGCTATGAAAATGCATTACAAGAAGGTTAGTGAAGTGGTGATTTTTGGGCAAATTGTGGGGCGACGGGTACTATACGGTAGACTGCTGGCTGCATCGATCCTACCATTCACCTTTAGTAACCCATCTTCGTCAGTGAATGCCATTAAGTTATTTGCTTTAAAGACTGGGTGGCCACTTTGAATACATTTTATCTCTTCAGCAAATGATTCTCTTTGAACGTGTTGACACAAGATTTTTTCCGCCTTTTCCAATTCTTTAGCTGTTATGCCATGACGATCTAGGCTACCACATTGCTTTCGGCAAAACTTTATAAATCGGAGGACTTGCGCAATGGTTCGTTTTAATCGGCTATAGGATGAAAAACGTTCAAACTTTATGAAATAACTTTCCTGGATCAGAAGTGAAATTTTAGGTTGTATCTCTTCTTCATCCCGTTCTTCATGGTGAAGATTATTGTTGTTACTGACCGGCCAATTGTCCTCGTGCTGCTTCAAAAACGTGGGTCCGTTTAACCATCTGCATGACTTAGAAAAATCAATATTATTATAGCTGCGAGTAGCATCGTCGGCTACATTGTCTCTAGTAGAGACCCATTTCCAACTGTCAATAGTAGTTGAGGCTAATATTTCTGCTATTCTATGCGCGACGTATGGCTTATAATTTCTATGGCTGCTTGCAATCCATTTCAAAACTGTTTTTGAATCGCTCGACATGACTGTCGAATATGGCACTATTTTATGCTCACTTAAAATATTTTGCTTTATTCTAGTTCCGAGTACTGCTGCCTGCAATTCTAAACGGGGAATTGAAATTTTATTAAGGGGCGCGCATTTTGTTTTTGAACATATAAAACTGGCGCCAATATTGCCATTGATTGAGACGAATCTCCAGTAAGCGACGGCTGCAAAGGCTTCTTCACTAGCGTCAACAAACACGTGTAATTCAATTTGTTTGACTTTGTCATTTGTAAAATAAAAACGAGGAATACGAAAATCAGAAAGATTTATCAATTGTTTGCGCCATTTGTCCCACAATATATTGATATCATCGGGTATCGTTTCATCCCACCGAACTGCTCTCTTCCAAATGTTGCGTACAATTATTTTGCCTCCTACGATAAAATTACTTAAGAATCCTAAGGGGTCAAAGGTTGACATTATAATACTTAGTACTTGCCGTTTCGTAGGTTTTTTATTGCCAGAAATTACGTCTTGATCGATCTTTTTAAATTTAAGGTTAAGCATGAACGTGTCTGAGGTTAAATCCCAAAACAACCCTAACACCTTTTCAATACTATCATGTGCTGAGATCACTTTTGAAACTGATGAGCCATCTAGGGCCAATATGACGTCGTTTGAGTTTGAAGTAAATCCTCTTAACTCAAATTCTCCATTTTTGTGAATCTTTGTTACCTGTTGTTAAATTTCAATGGCTTCTTCAACAGTGTCGAAGCTATCTATAAAATCGTCCATATAATGATGTTCACAAATTGCTTCTCCTGCCCTTGGGTGGCAGTCTGTGTGCTCTTTGGCATTTTCCTTCATGACGTGGAGTGCAGAACATGGGGAGTAGGTAGCTCCAAAGATCATTACAACCATTTCATACTCTTCAGGCTCAGCATTCGATTTACCATTTCTCCATAAAAAACGTTGAGATATTCTATCGCTCGGTTGTATTATAACTTTATGAAACATTTCGCAAATATCTGCGATGACGGCAATTTTTCCACTACGAAAACTGTAAAGCATGGTTGGCAACGACAAAATTGATTGAGGCCCTTTGAGCAAATTATCATTTAAAGAAATTCCTTTTACTTTGGCGGCGGCATCAAAAACTAGTCTCAGTTTTGCATTTTCTTTGTTGTGATTTATAACCCCAAAGTGAGGTAAATACCACTTTTTATCTGATATCATGTGGATATATGCCTCTTGTACTTTTCGAGCATAACCTCTTCGAATGTAGTTCCGTATTACGTCGCTATAGGCAACTGATAAATTTTCATCACGTCGTAACTTTCTTTCGATTCCCTCAATACGATTCAGAGCCATAGTGTAACTATCTGGTAACTGCACATTATCGCTTTTCCATAGTAAGCCCGTCTGAAATCTTTCTCCTACACGTTTTGTCGATTCAGATAGAATTTTCTTTGCTCTGGAGTCATTTTCACTTTCTACTGCAGGAGCTGCTCTTACACCCATACTTTCAATATTAAAAAAGTTTTCAACCAATTTGTGAACTTCTTGTTGAATGACAACCCTGAACTGGCATGATCCAAACCAATCAATAATTTTGGTCTGACGTTTGTATATGGTGTCACTAAATTCGATGAGGAATTTTTAAAAACTTCTTTAATTTCGTTGACACCTAGGCTTTGCGTTGGTAAATTCAGGTTTGATACGGCATAAATATTTTTTTAACAAATGAAGCTTTTTCTTTCCCACACCACTTACTTTCAAGTGGAAGGTCATTGAATTTTCTTTTGCTGAGCGATCACCAAACCATTGGATACTTAAATTGGCACTTTTTCCACGTACGCCAATGCAATCGGCTAATTCTTTATCCAACATTGTTTTGGAAGAACCTTCATAAAATAACGCATAAACGTCCATACTGTGTTTTTCTCCATATAGAGTGACAGGAAGTACACGAAACAGCACCTTTTTATTAACATTACAACAGCTCAAAACATTTTGATTAACTTCATTTGACCCATTGGAATCTGACTCCGATGGGGTATTAACACTATGACTGTTGTCATGAAATAATTTATTGTGTTTTCGTTGACATCCTTTCATTGGGCAGATTTTCTTTTTACGACAATCTCTTGTTGAGTTTCCAATATTTAGACACGAAAAGCAAGCATGGATCTTCTTCACCATTGCCCAACGTTCGTCTACTGTAAGTTTCGAAAATTTGCGACAATCATAAATTTTATGGCTTTCTTTACAGACAGAACAGTGTTGATACCTTTCATTTGCATGTAGCACTCGACGCTTTGGCTCACTATTAGTATTTTGAACTATGCATATAAAATTTGCCACTTCACTGAGCCACTCAGTGAAATGTTCTATTACGGGGTACGGATTTATATTTATTACAATTCTGGCCCACTCTAGTCGTTAACTCATGGGGAGTTTTAATACTAATTCTTCTAAAAGTGTGGGATTAGCCATCTGTTGTTGACCATTCACTGATTTGAGAAATACTGCAAAATTTTTTACTTGTGCTGAAAACGGCACCAATTTTCCTATGTTGTTTTCGTTAATGTGTGCCAATTCTTTGACTTTTCTCAATTGACTGTGAATGAGCTGTTCTGGCCTTCCAAAACGAAATTTTAACTGTTCTATAACATCACGCACATTATCAAGGCTTTTACTATTTCCCTAGCTTCACCTTTCAAACATTTTTGTAGTCTTTGGTTATTCTCAAAATTTGTATACCCGTATGTGGTGGTTGACTGGTTAGTGGCTCACCACTAAATTCTGGCAAATCGTGAATTTTCCGGGGTACTGTTAATTCATTTACTACGCTTGGTGTTGCATTTAAATTACTATTCATCGGCGTTTGTTGGTGGACAAAAATATTTGAAGAAAATGGTGGCATATAATTATTTGCTGTAAATGGCGCGTACGAGTTTGGCAGCGACGGCGGCGCGGCGCTGGTTACTGTGAATGGCTGTTGTGAGTTTACCGTTGATTGTGTATATGTATGAGGGACTTGTAAAATACGGGACCCCATTGTTGTTGTGTTTGTCAAACCAATGGCGGAACTATTTGACATATTTAATAAATTGAGGTTATGGTCACTTACCGTTTATGTTGATGAACAAGACTCCAACTGTTTTCACTTTTGTTGGCTTTCTGATAGCTGTGATTGCGTCTCAGACAGCTGGCGTTTCAATAGTTGCATCTGTTTTTGCAACTCCATTAAGGGGGCTGATGGCTGCAAGTTTTCCTGACGTAGCGTTGTCCCTGGTGATTTGGCTGTTGAACTATGTTGAATCGGAGTGGCCGTTTTCCCAGTAGGCTTTTCTGTGGTGACAGCGGCATCTGTCACGTGGACACTAGTTGCTGGCTGCGTATTTGGCTGGCCGTTGGCTGGCAGTGTATTATCTACATTTCCACTGCGTTTGTCAGATACATTTCCATCATGATCTGGCTGATCTGATGTGATAGTTTCTGCTCTTAAATATGGAGGGCTTCTTACTACTGGTGGTGGCATTTCCTCTTTTGACGGCAATAAGGGCAAAGTGTTACTTATAACACCAGAAACTAATCTACGGGCACAAACAAGTTTGCCAAATAAAAAATACAAGCACGAACAAACTTCTGGATTAAAGTGCAGGAAAACTGCGAAATAAAAATGTTACGGCTGTAACTATAATGAAAGGCGAGGAGGTTTGCTTTATAACAATTTATTGGTGACTGGTAGTTGCTTGTCACTAACTAGCTGATTTAGAAGGTTATTTCTATGTGGAGTACAAATTAAATTTTAATACAGTAATAAAAAACACAATACATACCGCAGTTTTGCACCTCCTCACTCAATGATCTACATCAGAATAAATGTCATGGCGATTAAATTAATTATAAAAAAGGGAACAAAGAGAATGCAAAACGCGGTTTACAATAAAGTTGTCAAAATACAGACATTCACATTAAACGGTGATTAATTAGAACATAGGGTGTTCTGTAACAATAGTATTCAGTTCTAGATTTCTGTACATATTTCATTATTTATTTTTTTGCAAATCTTCTTCAAATATTCAGTTGATATGAGCTCAAAAATTTCATCTTCACATAATAGAGCGAGATTTTTACCATTTTGCATATTTATTTCTCTAGTGACAACATGTATTTTGCTATATAATTATCAATATTCATCAGAAAAGCATTATCAGTGGACTCTAAAGTACCATTCTTACTTTTCTGTGTCCTTTATTTTTAATACGGGTTCTAATAATATTCAATCTTAACTTGCGATTTTTCCTTATATCTTGTAAGGACGTCCATTCCCATACATAATATTCTTAGTGCGTTTAGGATGTGTTACCTATGTTATTTGCTTGAATATTTTCAGAAATCTTTTTTGCTTGCATTCCACATGTTACTAAACCTCTTGTTGGTTCGTTAATGTCGTCTTCAAGCGGAATCGTTTTATTTAACATTTTCGAATTATTCGACAGTCTTATCTTAGATAAAGCCTCTGCATTAATTATTATTTATTTTCTTTTATTCATAGCTTATTAACAAAATAATAACAAGTTATATATTTAGAGCAATGGCATCGTAGGCCTTCAGCTCTTTTAAAGTTGTATGAGTATATGTGAGTGACATACATGAACCCCATATTAATATTCCATAATTTTAAGTGACACAATTGAACTCCAAGAATGATAGAAATACAGATTGCGGCATCCCGAATACAAAAATCGAACTTTCTACGCATGTTGGTCATATTACGACACAAAAAGTCTGACATTTAAAAGGAATGAACTGCCACAGTAGGACAATTTCTAATTTTTTCTTTAAAATAATTTTATGAGAAAAATAAATTTTTGGTATATATTTATTAATTACGTTATGAAAATAATAAAATATTGAAAGAATATATAAAATTAAAAAACATTTAAAATACTTATTTGTATAATTTAAAATATATTTTATTAGGTTGTTATTTTATTAATCTTTTTTCCGCTACTCGGTTAATTTCTTCATTTAAGCGAATGATTTGTATCAATCAATAAGAGAGCATTAACTCAAAATTAATCCAAATATAATGTGAACATATATCCAAACAAAATTTGCTTATTTGGATTACCTTAAAATGTAACCTCTACTGAAAATTTTGAGTTAATACTCTGTTGCTAATCAAGTGCGACATGTAGATTTCGACTTTTTTTTTATATAAAGTTGGAAATCGTCTTCGTCTGCTTCAATGTTGCGTTTTTTCAGTTGAAGTAAAGAACTGCACAAACCAACATACCTCTAACTTACCCATTTCATATTTTAAATTTATTTAAAAATCGCCCAGTTTTAAGTGTAATGAGCAAATTCTCTCCTTTTGTAACTTAATGGTGTCGCTCCGACTTTCCTGGTTTAGTTTTGTACTTAAAATTTTTAAACATACTTCGCATACGATTTTTATAATAATTATTATTTTTACACTATATTTTATAAATTTCGGTTTAAAACTTGCTCTATAACGAAATCCAACAAATTATTTTTTGGAGAACTGTAAAAGAGATTTTTTCTGTAGGGTTTCCAAGTATCAAGTAATATGTATACAAACTTTTTTGGGGAAAATTAGGAATTAATCAACAATATATTGACTTATCAGACTTTAAATTGTTTTTACCGAAGATACGTTTGAGACTGCATTCACATAAAACACAGAAATTTTTGCCGACATACAAATTCAACACACTACAGCATATGACATTCGACATTATTCTATAAAATATTCTCACTTCGTATCCTATAAAATATTCTCACTTTGCATTATTAATATTAATCACACAAATAAACATTTTCAATACAATCACAACCTAATTGATTTGAAAATAGAGTAGGCATCCCTTGCATGGGTCACACTGCATCATCTAATGGGAAATCAAGAGCATAGCGCAATCTGTATTTCTTTCATTCTTGATTTAACCCCACACTAACATTCTATACTTTTATAAACAAAACAGACGACGGAGTTTTAAGTGGCACACTTGAGTTCCATGATTTTGTTATGTTTAAGTAAATTTCAAAGCATTGTTTCAAGTGAATGAGTTTTATATTACAACTGTATTTTTTTCTTTGTTCATAAGTAATGTAAACAAATATTTTATAAGTATATTAAAATTCTTATTTCTTAAGCCATTGTAAAATAAATTTAAGTATAAGATAATTTTAAAAAAAGATTTTTGAGTTTATAGAAAACTACCAAACTGGACACATATTTTGTTACTTGTATAAAATTCAATACATTATTAAGTTTTGTTATAAATTTTAGTTTTTTTTGTAAATTGGGATATATATATATATTGAATACTTGGATGAGTTGTATAGGAAAAATTTTGTATTCGTGTTTTTAAAAGTGTTCTTACACGCATCTGAATATCTTTGACATTCATCAAGAAAATGTAACAGAATTCCAAGTTGTGTGTTACAGTTACAGGGAGGAGGGTATGGTGTAACCGAATCTTAGGCGGACGAATTTAACTAAATCCAACCGACTAATGCTTGTTGATGATATGTCTTGTAGCGACGTTTTGTTATAGTTAATTCATTTATTCCAGTTAAATGTTGTTTTATATATTAGATTTTGATCAGTAAAAAAGAAATATTTGTGTATAAATTTCCCTATGTTATTATTGGCGATGGACTTAATTGACGAGAAGGAAATTACAAAGTTTCCTGCTTGGGATGATATATGTAATATCGCCTCGTGGATTGCGATTAACTCTTTGAAGAACACCGAACTAAACGGTGGTAGAAAAAAGCTTTTTATAACCCGATCCTCAGTAGTTATACTAACGGATAAAGAGCTGTGTGTTTTAGAACAATCGGTTTAGATAAACTTATATGTTGAGTCTTTTTTCTCGTTAAAAATTTATTTAAGTTGAAATACATTCGTAGAATCACGTGGGTGAATCGGTGAGCGATATGTCACATTTTCATTTGAGAATATACATTTAGAGGTATATTTATTGTGTGACAATTTGTATTGCAGGTTAAATTGCAGATTTTTGGAACTCTTTGTTTTGAGAAGCTTGTTAACTATTTGTTGCAAGTGGTAATGCACCTGATTCAAATAAGAAATTTTTCATTGGTATAGGGAAATGCTTCTAATGCACTTCGTACTGCAGAGTTCATTATGGTTTTGATTCTGATTAAATAAGAATTTGCAGAATAGTCGTATATAGGCAAAAAGTAATATATTTTTGAAAATAAAATGAAATGAAGTATGTATACATGAAAGTTTTTGCATTGCAGTTAAATTTGACAAATTTTCAAGCTCTTGGATAGCGTAGAAGTTAGATAGCATATATGACTTTTCCAGTTGTATCTTTTATTGACATAAAGACCAAGTAACCTCAGCTCGTCTACTTCTGTTAAATTGAAATTGTCGGACTGTATTGTGTAATGACAACACTTTTTTCTGCAAATGTGTGACAGTAAAGCTCCGGAATACCGCCACCACTGATCTATTCTGTTGAATATATTGTTAAGTTTTAAAGTAGGATTTTTCTCTTTAGATTTTACAATAATATATTCAGGTAATTTGCATGCGCGGTGAGACCCATACTACGGTTCAATTTAATTTAGTTATAAATATAATTTGTTAAAAGATATAAGAAATAATATTACAGAGATTGGGAGATCCTCGTGGTATTCCATTATGAGAGGGAAATTGTCCAGAATTGTGCCGATTTTGACAGTAATTTTCTTGTTTGTCATAAAAGTAAATATGTATTTTATCATCATGGGACCTACTTTTCATTCGAGGAGTTGATCCAAAACGGAATGTAATCCTATCTTATTGAACGCTTGCAGAAAATCAAGGGATATGATTGTGGAGTGCTTTCTAGAAGATAGGGCATTCGCAACTTGGTAATCTACAAGATTATCAATTTTCGGTTTTTCCGTTTTGAAGCCAAGTTGGTGGTAGTTTGTTAAAAGTTACAAACCACCATAGGCGATAGGCTATATTTAGACATATATGTAGGTTTGCAAGACTCAATAGCTGTTTTCTCTGAACAAGGTTTGCTAATAGGAATAGGTGCTGGTTTTATATGTTTGGGATATCTGATTAGAAAGAACACAATTAAAGTGCTCTATAACCCTTCCTTTTATAGTAATTGGAAGCATTTTAAGCATTGGGTAGGACATTTTGGCATTATAAGAAGTTGTTCCTTTTAGCTTTCGCAATATAACTTAAAACTCAATAAATGAAATTTTATCTTCCAAATATGCTGCTCTTTGACAAGCTACAGTTATGGGAGGTCAGGATTATAATTTTTTTTTTTTTGTATCGAAGGTTACCCTTAAAATTAGAACTGGGTTCTTTACGACATCCTGATTAAGAACTAGTAAGAATGTTATTATTTCCAATTAGCATCATTGGAATTGTACGGCGAACAGATTGGAAACTGGTAAGAATGTCACTATTTCCAAGGTAAGGAGTCACTTATGAACTAATCTTTCAAAAACTTTTGAAAGAAACGATATATTACTGGAATGATTCTTGCAAGTTTTCATATTTTGCCGTGACAGTTTATCGTACAAATTATAAAGTTGAGGTATGGCAATCTTAAGACATTAGTGAAATAGAAATTGTTGTGTGATAAATGTTGGAAAAACAGGCATGAGTCATTACTAGTATATTTCCCGATTCCGATTTCGTGAATTATTCTCCACTTTTGCCTCGAGTCAGTTGCAGCAAAAGAATTAGTTGCAAAAAATCGGGTTTGGCTCTCTCAACTAGCCTATTCGTAGCACTTCGTGAGATGTAGTATGATTGACACATTTCAGGAAATATAAAACGCTTTCAGAGCGAATATAACAAACCCCTGTGACCAATTGCACGTTTAAAATCCTGTTTTTAGATTGTACAAAAGATAGATTGTTACAAAAGAGATATCTGATTTTCAACATAAATAGTGCCATAAACTCTACTCCAATGAAATTTATTTTAAAAATTACCGTTCTAGCGAAATATAATCTATATTTTTAAAATCTGAGTAATAACACACATGCAAATAAAAGTTGTACGTGGTGAAAACGAGCTCAGAGCATAAAAACCAGGGGGCTGCTAGCTAAAGCAGGAGAGATCAGTTACAAACAAGAGATCAAGAAGTGTGCTATTAGTTGAAGTAAAATGCATAGCATTAGTTGCGTTTGGTGAAGCAAGTCCAAGAAGATGTACATTATCAATCAGTTAAGAATCAGTTAAGATATTTTAATTCTGTAATAACGACATCTTCATAGGAAACGTCTGAAGAGTATTGAAAAATGGTTCAACTACAACTATTTGGCTTGTAAAACAACCTACCTGAAAATTGGAACTCATTTAATAGACTTAAATCATCAATTAGTAGACTAGTATAATTAAGAGATTTCTTAATGTAGACAAATACTCGCATTATAAAATCGTTGTATTTACTTAAAATTGGTCTCCAATGTTTATCGCACACAGATCTCATTTCACCGATAATGACTGTATCCCCCAAATAAGTAGTACGCTTATTATTAAGATTTTGCAAGAGGTAGATTGATTTCAATGCAGGACCTGTGGTTTTCCTAGTTTTACAGATATTGGAAAAGGTATCCGTGAGATTCTCGTTTTCATAAAAGGCAATGTTTTTTAAACGTAACTCGGATGGAACTTTGCTATTTCCTTGGTGTTTTATTTATGTTTTAAGAGATATAATTTTCTCTTTCAAACGTTTAATATCAACTGTAACAGTTTAAATTTGCGACAATATTTCTGTTACAATGAAGACTTTTCAGCTAATATCGTGCCTTTGTACTTCCTAAGTTTATTTTGTTTTACCTTCCCATTTTGCTCCGTGAGTAATGTTACACTGAGTATTAAGGAGGAGTTATCTGGTAATACATTTGTGTAGCGGATCGACTAGATTCATTGTAGTTGTTGGCTGTGTGTTCTTTCTTTAATTGTACATTAGTTTCCTGGGTTATGATTATTCTTATCTTGCGGCAACCCGCTTTTAATACGATGATGATAATCCATCGCGCTCTAGTTTCAGTTACTTTTCACATGAGCCTCAGCTGTCGTATAATGCACAAACTCAACCATCTGAAGACGATATACATGACGAAGTTAATTTTTTAGAGCCAAGTCCTTCCTACCGTACATAAAAAGATCTATCGGTAGCAGGACGTTAAATATATTAATCGACACCGGCATATCAAAAAATTATATTAAAAATCTTTCGTTTTTAAAATCAATCAAATCACTAGAGAAACCCTTTTTAGTAAATTCAGTTAAAGGAAATTCGGAAATTTTTTCTAAATGTGTAGTAGATGTGCTGGCCACATTAAAAATTATTCCAATTAACTGCATGTCTAAAGCATCAGAATGGGGAGGAAAAGTTATCGTTCCTTTACCGCAAAGAAGTCAATTATTTGATGAGTTCCAAACCTTCGGGTTTGCGGGTATCACGAGAAAAGTCAAAGTTCTTTAAAACCTACGTAGAATTTTTCTTTTCGAAGGATGGTATTAAAACCTGTCCGTACAAAGTGAATGATATTCTTAATTATCAGGTCCCCGAAACACTACACAGTTTAATGTCGTTTTTAGGGCTTGCAGGTTATTACCGCCGATTTGTTAAAGCCTATGCGCTTATAACCAAACCGCCTACAAAATATCTTCGCGGAGAAAAAAACAACGTTTAAGCAAAATCTTCCCGAAATGTTAAAATCTTGATAATGAAGCTCTTGGCGCATTTCAAAATGTAAAAAATTTACATATTAGCGTCAGAAGACGTGTTGTTGCTTCACCCACATTTTAATGAGACATTCGAACTCACTATCGACGCGTCGTCTAGTGCTATCGGTGCCGTATTGGCTCAAAATGGCAGACCCTTGACGATGATTTCAAGCACTTTATCTGCTACGGAAAAAAACTTCTCCACAAACGAGCGAGAGCTGCTGGCTATTGTGTGGTCACTTCAGAAGTTAAGAAACTATTTGTATGGCGCGAAGAATTTGAACATTTATACAGATCATCAGCCGTTAGCATTTTTTCTTTCGGAAAGAATTCCCAATACAAAAATAAGGAGATAGAGGGCATTTATTGAAGAATTTTCACCTAAGTTCCATTATAAGCTCGGAAACGAAAATTTAGTTGCAGACGCGCTGTCTCGTCAATATATCAATTATGCTGAAAGTGATTCGAGGAGCTTGGACACAACTATTGGTTCCGATACCTTATCTGCAACTGAAGGAGCCATAGGACCGGAGACTTTAACAGCATCGGAGCTCCCCACCACTGCAACAATTCATAGCGAAAAATATTCTATAGAAATTATCAAAGCTATCATAAACCCTATCAATTGCTTTAAAATTCGAAGCGTCATAGCCAGTTTTAGTTTCGAAAACGAAATTAACCAAGTCAGACAATCAATAAATTTCAGCAAATGCTAATAAAACTGTTGACAAAAGCTGTCAATCCAAATGTTGTTAACTGTATTTACTGTGATGAACCTTAGGACAAATACAGAATGATATTAAAAGAAATTTTCCATCTGTCAAATTTATTTTTAGCTGGAAAATGGTAATAGACATTCACAACCCTGATGACCAACTTGAAATAGTATAGAACATACATAATATGGCACACCGCAATATTCACGAAAGCTTGAATCAAATTCTTAGAGAATATTATTATCCGGGTATCCAAAAGAAGTTGCAGGAAATATTTTTACCTGCGAAACTTGTACATAACTGAAATATATCCCTGAAAAGCCGGGTACATATTGACATTTTCTCAACAGATGATACACATTTTATCACTTGTGTGGACAAATTTAGCAAGTTTGGTATGGCTTTTCCCATTGCATCTCGATCAATTGTAGATGTCAAAGCTCCATTGTTGTCAATAATGAATTTTTTCTCAAAAGATAAAACTGTACGAAAAAGCTTTTAATTCAGAAACCATCAAATCTATTTTCGTCAATCAGTTTAGTGTTGAAACATTTTCGGTTCCACCGGCGCATAGCATGAGTTTCCATAGTACTTTAGCAGAGATTGCAAGGTGCCTAAAGGCAGCGGAAAAGTATGATGATACGAGGGAATTGGTTCTTATTGCTGTCTCTAAAAATAATCAGACAATACATTCGGTAACTGGACTTAGGCCAACTAATATCATTCACTGCATTCTTGAAAAGCTAAGGCTACCTGTAAAGAAGAAGCTAACCATAGCCCAAGACAGAGATTTGACTTACCACAACGCTTGCAGAGTAGTTAGGAACTTTTATCAGGAAGACAAGGTGTTTGTAAAAACTAACAGAAGACTTGGCAATAAATTTATTAAACGTTTTGTGGAGAAAATAGTTCAAAAGGATATGGGAAGTTATGTTCTGATAGATAACCGACCTGTTCATAAGGACAATTTACAATAGAATTCTTTATTATTTTTAAATTAATTTAAACCAACCACGCTGCAGATAAGGCCAAAATCATAAACTTATTTAAAATAAATAGATTAGCAGTTAATAAACTAATTTTATATATGTCACCAGTCGAGGACGACTGTTTCTAAAGAAGGGGGTAGTTAAAGCGGTATATGAAGTACTTTTCTTTATTAATTGCTCTCAATTAATTATCTCTGTAGTTTTAAGCTTATTTCTTTTAATGTAAAAATAAAACAGTATATGTAAATAAATAAAACAATATAATATATTAATATTATTAATTATTAATAAATTGAGATATTAATAAGGTTAAAAAAAAGGAAAAAGTTGATTTGTAGTTCTTACTGGCTATTGTTACAAACAAAGCTTAGACTAATTTCAAAGTCGTGGTATGATTTAAACTTAAATAAATAATAATATAAAAGTGAAAGTGTGCTGTGTTATATGGACATGTATGCATATGAAAAAATGGTAAGATAAAAAGTTCCCAATACGCCGTTTTTACCACACTGCAATGCACATATTTTTTTAATGGTTCAATCCATTAAGTGTTGCAGCCAACCCGAAAATATATATACAAGGTGGCGCAAAAGTAATCCTCCTATCAGAAAACGCTATAAATTTTGCGATTGGCCCCTAATGTCAGTTCTGTTTTGACATTTGTGTAGTAAACACATGCGAAATACACGTTAATAAACAATGTTACGCTACACTGCTGCAGAACGCGGAATATTGGTGACTATTTATTTGACCAATAATCGGTCGGTGACTTTGGCACAACGTGAATTTCGTCGCAGATTTCCTAGTCATCCAACGCCTAGTGGTGAAACACTGCGACGTTTAGCCGCTCGCCTCGAAGAGACTGGCACAACACGAGATGCTGCCAGGCGTGGCAGACCCCGGAGTAGCCGTTCTGCAGAGAATATTGCTGCTGTAGCTGAGGATGTCATGGAAGCGCCGTCGACATCGACCAGACGACGTGCCACGCAAATGGGTGTCAGTCGACGGTCTTTACAGCGAATTTTGGTACAAGATTTGAAGATGTTTCCGTACAAAGTCCAGACGGTGCATCAGCTGTTAGCTGCTGACCGCCAATCGCGTCTAACATACGCTCAAGCCATCCTTAATCACCACCAAGAGGAAGATGATTTTTCATCAAAAATAATCATGAGTGATGAGGCCCATTTCCATCTTAGCGGGTACGTAAATAAGCAAAATTTACGCTTCTGGGGCACTGAAAATCCGCGTGTAACCCACGAAGAGCCATTACACCCGCTCAAAGTCACTGTATGGTGTGCTGTTTTTGCTGGAGGAGTCATCGGACCTTTTTTCTTCGAAGACTTCGCGGGCCAAACGGTTACTGTGAATGGTGAGCGCTACAGAGCAATGATCAACGCGTTCTTTTTGCCGCAACTTGATGAATTGGGATTGGAAAACATGTGGTTCCAACAGGACGGTGCAACGGCACACACTGCACGTGCCACAACCGATATGCTGAAGGATGCATTTCCCGGGCGCCTAATCTCTCGTTTTGGCGATTTGCACTGGCCAGCAAGATTGCCTGATTTGACCGCTCCAGACTTCTTTTTGTGGGGCTTTTTGAAGTCGCGGGTTTATGTGAACAAGCCTCAGACTCTTGCAGCTCTTAAAGACAATATCCGTCAAGAATGTCAGGACTTATCACCGGAAGTTTTGGACAAAGTGATGGAAAATGCCATAAAAAGGGCTCAAATGACAATCAACTGTGGCGGCGGCCATTTACATGACATCATATTCTCGACTTGATGTAAAAAAAAATTAAAAGACCAAATAAAAATAATCCACAAGAAGAATCAAAGTTTTTCATTTTTTTTTGAATTACAGCCAAAAAACATCGGAAGGTTATTTTTGCGCCACCTTGTATATACATATATATGTATAATGCTCACAAGCTTTTATTAAAAAAAGTTTACACTAGTTTAAAACTAGTGGTGTTGCGGGTAAAGCGGCCCAAGCTCAAGATAGCCAATGTGGATTTTAAACACAAGTGTAAGAATTTTAGAAAACTTTAATTCTTTATTCTTACGCTTTAATATGTTAAAATTCCTAAAATTATAAATAAATTCATTATACAAACTTACATACTAAACTGCTGATATACTAACTTTTATGTATGGCTACTCCAAGCGAAGCTTCGTAATCCTTATGACCTGAACGAATGAATATCTTAAATCTATGTAGGTGTTTTATATACCTATGTATGTGGTCTCGATTAAATATGGCCTCATAATTATACCGCGTGGAAAATTAAAAGGAATAATTGAACATTTTGCCATGCTCATCTCTCTACATATCGATAACAGTAATGTCATATTAGCGATTTATGAGTGGCGGTAACAGTAATGTCATATTAGCGATTTATGAGTGGCGGTAACAGTAATGTCATATTAGCGATTTATGAGTGGCGGTAACAAGTGGTATGGCATATAAATACATGATAACTTTTTGCTTAGTTATATTAACATTGAGAGCAAAGTCAACAAAGTAACAGGGATTGTTCAAATCATTACATAAACGCTTTATCGGGCCGCCAGATAACGAATAACAATTTCAAAAATATTTTCTCACATTTCATCAATAATAAAAACAATTGTGGACATAGGCGAAGGAATCAACGACAATAGCAGCAACATTAAAAACATTGGGAAGATTATATTTTAGTTTTACTGAAGGTTTTTGTTGTGCCAAATTTTAATAATAATAATATTTATTAATTTCTGTGAAGAATATACACTTTACTTGTTGAGATCTGAATATAAAAGAATTATCTAGTAATTGTCAGTCACGACTGCCATAAGTTCTTTGCTTGGATTAGATTGGGCGCAGACGAAACAGCTAATTAGCTCCAATCTATGGCTTCTTTAATGGTATGAAAATGTCATGGATATCAATTGTCGAATTATGGCCAACATCACTTCGTTTAGTTTGTTTTTCATTTCTGATGCCTTTCTCAATTATTATTATGAATCAATCATTGTAACATTTTTGCTCTTCTGAACAGGAATAAGAACAGATGGCACAATCAAATAAAAGGAGTATATTTTTAGATTGGAATTTGTTTTATTAAAATCGATGAAATAAATGTAGTATTTTAGAAGACAATAAATAAAAATACATTAAATTTTATTTGTACTTGTAACACAAGTTCACTCAGAAGTCACTTCATTATTTGTTTAGGAGTTTAAATACCAATATTCGAAATGTGAGTTTTAGCACATGGCTGAATAATTTTCTCTTTTCGATGTGTTTTTCGGAAACACTTTTGTTTTGATGCGACAGCATTTTTTTTATGTATCCAGGAATAATTAGTGCTGTTGATGAAATATTTAGTGATATTGGAACAAAATTCCACTTTTTAATGAAAATAAAAACATTAAAATGTCTAGGAATTTGTTGTTGTCGACAGTTCATTTATAGAGAAAACAACTACGAAATGAAAGCATTAATAAGAAGTATATGCGAGACACATCAACTCCAATGGATATAAATGAAGTAATGTTGCCACAGGTAGTACATATGTACTTGTTGTTGCCGCTTGCTATTAATTTATAATAAATAACTTCGAATACTACTTAATACTCGTAAAAGTTAATAATCATTGATAGAAAAAATATTCAAAACTTTAAAATTTTACTTTGTACAGAACTACAAGCTTTACTAGTTAAATAATTAAGAAACATATTAATTCATTCTTTTGATGCATTTTTAATGAGCTAAAAATAAAAAGGAGTCCAAAATTAAGAAAGTGATTTTAGTTTCGTAAGCACTTATCACAATTTTTGTGCCAATAACACTTTTTATTCGATATGCAACCACCTTCAGTGATTTGCAGAAAGACTCATTAATTTCTGATTATAAAAAAGTTTCATTCATCTATCGAATTTTTATCGAATGGTCAACCAAAATAAAAAATGGAACAAACACTAAAAATTAGAAAGTGACCAGACATATCTGCGTAAAATACATTTCCCAAATAAGCAGCGAATTTTGAAATAGTGCTAAAACAAGTACAATCAGAGCAACTTTCGGAAACTTGGTCTAGTTTAATTCTTTGGCTTGTTACTTTTTCATGAATTTCATCACAAAGTTCAGAGTTTTTAACTTGAGTGGATTTGTTCTTTTGTGACATTTCTATTTTTGCAACACAATTTTTCTGACAAATCAATAAGGATTTTATTAAAAAAGCATCGCTTATATATGATCACTATTTAATTGGCTTTCTCTGAAATTTAGGTTTGATGTGTATGTTACAATTGGGAATTAATTCTTTACAGGATTTCTACATTTCTAGCCAGAGCTTTAGGTTAAACACTCTTCAATTTTCTCTGAAACTTCAGTGTGTTTGTTTAGTTATTACTTTTTGGTCATCAGAACTTCAAACGTATATAGGGAAACGTTTCGTATAATCGAAGCTACTTAAATATGCGTACCTTCCGTAGCATCAGAACAAATCAAAATGGAACCTCATGCAAGAGATAGAGAGAATGCCAAAAAAAATTGGACAAAGAACACGATTATTATATATATATGTATATATATTTCTGCGAGAATGTTCGACAACTGAACCTTTTGGCGCGTCATCATGATAGGTAATAAAATCACCATCTTAATATATATAACTGCTAGAATTTCATTACAACTCACAGATGGCAGCAAAGGCAAGTCAGCGATGGGCAATATTTCTCTTTCAAATTTAAGCACATATTCTTAGACGGTTCACGGCCTTTGTATTAGAACCAGCTGTAAAGTAGACTGCATTTTTAACATTTCTTGATAGTCATTGAAACAGTTAAATTATTTACTGTTTGTAGCAATGTTCCTATTGTGGCTTCAAGACGATCGAATTTGCGTATTTAAAATTCTGTTAGTTCCACTATTGGGAATCTTCCTATGAGAGTAACTTAGGATTGAATAATGAGCATTAGTAGGAACACGCAACTGTGAGGGCAGAATAATAAGTTGTATGGACAACGAGTGCTTATATACAGGGGAACCTCTCTAGTCAGCAATGTGGTTTCCACCACAATTGCTCAGTTCTTAGCTCCAGGATCGTCTTTAGCTTTATTGCAGCAAGCAGTAGATGAATTCCTAGCATTCGTCTCATTCTTTTCAAATTTGACTCTAAATAATGGTTGCTGGATCCTCTCACCGCTTCTAATATTTAAAAAAAATACTTGTTTTAAGCCTGTTTTTATTTTTTGACCGTCTACACAGGAGATAAGATGCATAAGTTTGGTGCTCTTTGATTGATAAGTATAGTGTTTTTATTGCAGTTCTCAAATTTCCACACTACCCTGCGAAAAATATCGCTTAATGGGAAACAATTTTCCTCTATGCATGAAACTAAGAGATTTACCAGTTCGTTTGATTTGCCTACATCACTATCTTTAATCACCTTGGCTGACGAATCAATATTCTATGATTTTTGACTGCTTTTTCTCTTTCTAATTGTGTTCTGTATTTTTTACGCCAGTTTGCGTTTGGGAAACAACTTTAAATTTATGCATCTCAGAAAATTCTGTTTTTTCAAATACTAAATCTTGTGTCGAGTTATCATTATCTTTAGCATCGGGTAACGATAACAACCTTTGTCTTTTGGTACTCAATAAGCTTTCAATGCATTTATTTATTGCAACTTTTTCGTTTATAATTATTGTGTTTTTCTTTGGGCCACTTAGACAATTCTTGATAATCATTTTCATACTCAAACTGAGTTTTTGTTCCGTTAGTGTTGCCGTCTGGGGGAAATGGGCCAGTGCACTCAGGGCAAAGTTGTTGATTGCTCTCAACCTGGCGAGAAGCCAGCAGCGATCCCTGAAAATGGACTGGTCAAGCTGACATACTGCCTCCTCGTGGCGCCCCTGGATAGCCCCTACAGCACCCGCTTAGAGGTGAACCAAAGTGTGCAGCGAATCCCCTCTGTCCAGGGGTCTAAAGCAGGACCCGGTCCTCCAGGTTCCGGGGGTTGTGCGTGGGGTTAACTTCCCTACCGTGTAAAAACAATAATTTTATAATCTCCTAGAAAGAACATACGATCAAGGCCCCAGCTACGACACCAAGATCGTCCTAGGAGATTTCAACGCAAAGCTGGGCAAGGAAGACATCTTTGCTAGAGTCATCCGGAAACACAGCCTGCATGACGACACTTCGGATAACGGACTCAGGCTGCTAGGTTTTGTGACGGGGCGAAATCTCACTGTAGCAAGCACGCGATTCCTTCACCTCAACATTCACAAAGGGACCTGGCGGTCCCCTGATCAATTAACCGTCAACCAAATTGATCACATTGCGATCGACGGCAGACACTCCTCCAGTATTCTTGAAGTCCGAACATCCCGAGGAGCCAACATTGACTCCGATCACTTCCTTGTTGTAGCCAAGGTAAGATCACGGATATCAGTAGCAAAACGGAGTAGAGCACGACCACAACAGTTTGACGTCGCAAAGCTACAATCGCAATCGACCGCTGGGAAATTTGCCGATCTAGTCTCCCTTAAGCTCTCAGAGAGTCCAGCCCTGCCAGGCGAAACAACCGATGAGGAATGGAACCGTTGCCAAAACGCCATCAGAGATGCTGCCTCTGATGTATTGGGTTTTAAAATGCCACCCGGAAAAAATCCATGGTTTGACGACGAGTGCAGGCAGCCACATTTAGCGAAGCTAGTGGCGTATAAAGCGATATTGGAGAGAAGGACGAGAGCAGTTTGCGAGCTCTACGAACGTGAAAGAAGGGAAGAACACCGGCTTCTCAAAAGGAAGAAGAAAGAGCATGAGAAGCGCGCGATCGAGGAACTGGAGAGGTGTTACGGCAGGAATAATATCCGAAAGTTTTACCAACGGGTAAAACAACTATCCAATGGATATAAGCTTCAGACAGAAGCCTGTCGTGACGAAGAGGAACAAATCGTAGTAGAGTCGCAATCAATGCTGAGAATCTGGAAAGATCCCTTCTGCAGACAGTTTAACGGCGAACAAAACACCGATTCCATCGCCAGGCAGAATATTCCACTACAGATAACGGACGATGATGGTAGAGAATTCCGTCCCCCCGACCTGAATGAAGTCAAGATAGCAATATCGAGATTGAAATCAAATAAACCTGCAGCAGCGGACGCACTGTCTGCCGAACTATTGAAGGCAGCCGGAGATGACCTGGTTGGGCGCATGCACCAGCTCATCTGTAAGATATGGTCGGAGGAAAGCATGCCCGACGAGTGGAATCTCAGCATCGTTTGCCCGATCCACAAAAAAGCAGACCCCTTCAACTGCGCCAACTACTGAGGGATAAGTCTCCTGAACATCGCCTACAAGATCTTCTCTGCCGTTCTGTGTGAGCGCCTGAAACCATTCGTGAACAGTCTGATAGGTCCTTATCAGTGTGGTTTCAGGCCGGGGAAGTCCACCATTGACCAAATTTTCACACTACGACAGATCCTGGAAAAGACCCAAGAGATGCAAATCGACACCCACCACCTATTCGTCGATTTTAAGGCCGCATATGACAGTGTGTATAGGGACGAGCTATACGAAGCCATGTCTAGTTTTGACATTCCTACTAAACTCGTCAGGCTGTGTAGGATGACGATGGAGAACTCTCGCTGCTCCATCAAGGTCGGTAACGAATTCACCGAGACCTTCAATGTCAGAAGAGGATTTAGACAAGGCGACGCACTGTCATGTGACTTTTTTAACATAAATAACTCAAAACTCACACGCCAACAACAGAGGCACGATCTTCCAAAAGTCCGTGCAACTGCTAGCATACGCTGACGACATTGACGTGATTGGTCGAACACAGCCAGCCGTCACTGAAGCGTTTGCTGGTATTTCAACGGAGGCAACCAAAATGGGTCTAGCGGTGAACGAGGGCAAATCGAAGTATATGCTGTCATCAAAAAAGGACGCGCAACACCGACGACTGGATCAGAACATCACCATAGGCAGCTATAACTTTGAGGTAGTCAACAGTATGAACAACATCAGTACCGAGATCAAACGCAGAATAACTCTTGCCAATCGTAAGTAGTAGGTAGTATAATAGTAAGGCCCTTTCTCGAAAAACCAAGCTGACACTATATACCACTTTGGTAATCCCTGTACTTCTCTATGGCGCAGAAGCATGGACGGTGTCGAAGGCGGATGAGGAAGTCCTTGGTATTTTCGAGAGAAAAGTTCTGCGTTCAATCTTCGGCCCTGTTTGCGTTGATGGTTTCTGGAGAAGAAGATTCATTAATGAACTGTACGGGTTGTACAGCGACATGAGCCTAACCAGGCGCCTACGGATCCAACGGCTAAGATGGTTGGGCCATGTAGAGCGCATGGAGAATACTGCTCCGACCCGCAGAATCTTCGACTCCGAACCTGTGGGACAACGCAGTAGAGGACGCCCACGGAACCGATGGCGCACACAAGTGGAGAGGGACCTCAACCAACTTGGTGTGCACAATTGGAGAATGCTGGCTAAAGACCGTGCCAGCTGGAAAACTTTGTTGGTTGAGGCCCAGGTTCACCAGGGACTGTAGCGCCAAAAGAAGAAGAAGAAGAAGTGTTGCTGTCTGTGATTGCCGTTAAAAATGAACTCTTCTGTTACAGAAATAATTTTTCTTACTAAGTTATTGGAGGGAAGCTCCCCCTAAAAGTGGTGGTTTAAACGATTTCTTATTTGCCTTGGCTTATCCGTTTTAAGAACAGCAAATATGTTATCATCACCAATCTTACCAGTGTTCTAATCCTTAGATATTTTAGCCTTTGGTGATTTCTGTAGATGTAGGGCTTTTCTGACATATTTTACAGTAGTGGGTCTATCTATACCTAGTTGTGTTTTCTGTGTATAAAAAAAATGGATAGAAGTTGTTTTGTGTTGTGATGTAACAGCTACCTTAGGTAGGAAGGAGAGCAGACGTTTCTATTTGTTTCAGAAAGAAAATTATCTAAGGATTATGAAAGGATAGAATGTCACAAAATTTACAAAATTTAACCGCACTAAATAACATTTCTTAGCTGTTTGAATCGTACAAATGTTGAAAACTGAATTTGAAATTGATCAGATCAATTGTTACGTTTGCCTCTCTTTAATATTCCGCAATTCCAAACGTTCGTCAAATCATTTTAAAAGATCAGCACATACAATATAAAAGACGACATTCAAATGATGTGAGGTGACTTTTCCATTAGATTAGAGAACTGCAACAGCGGTCTGCTGGCAACTGGGAATGCCGTATAGGATCTACTTTGTGCCATATTTAAAGTCTTTTCTGCTGGTAAAATATCTTTCATAAAATTATGTGAACATTTGTAAAAGATACGCATGCCTAATTCTTACTTTATTAAATTTTTCTTTCATCTAGGCAATTTGAGTAGATTGTTACTCTTTATCTAGTTACTGCTTCACATCAGGACAAAGATAGACAAGAATCTTATTCTTTTGTCTCTTGTGATAGCATTTACTTTACTCAACATTCTATTTACCTCTTACAGTCTTTACTTTGAGAAATATTGGTGTAATTTTTAGATTTTGTTCATGAACTACCCGTTGTCTAGTATCCAGACACTACTCTGTCCTCTATTTCTGGGTCTACATAAATGCTATTATCATTCTTTCTCTCTTCTAATCTGCTAACTGGATCCAATATTAATTTCTTTAATTTTGCTTTTTCTTATATGTACATATATTTATGTGTTTTTCATCGTTGACAATTTGACAGTCTTAAACTATTTCAAAATTTTAACTTTTTGTAAGAAACTGATTGTTTTCGTATACAAAAGTGTTGCCCATCTAATTGTGACCTATGTTCCGATGAGAAACCAGTACCAATCTTTCTCGGGATTTGTCACTATAAGGTGAAAATGTTTTAATAACTCATCCCAATATATGTCGTTATGAGCTACGAAATGCTTTATTCTAAATATGAAATCTTCTACCTTTGGATCTGTGGCATTTTCATCACATTATGGGAAGTGTAGCCCTAAAATTAGTTTGGAGGTCGTTATCTCTTACTTGGCACAATTACTTTGAAAATTTGTCTGTATTGGTAAAAAACTATGATTCAGGATTTTTTGTGAACAAATTTTTAACGAAGTACGCTGTAAGTTAGGTGAACTCAAATTATGGAAAAGTTGTTCTGCTGTAAGCCATCGCATGGTGATGGCTTGCAAGATACCCGATAATTATATAGAATAATGAAACAAGAAACTTTGAGTGTGTTGGACAACAAAATAAATAATGAACCAATAATAAAAATCGACGGTACACTCTTAGAATACTTATTATTTGTCTGAACTTACCACTTTTTAACATTCTTTTTTCAGTGTTTGCTACTGATCCACAAAATGCTGTAGGCAAGACTCAAGAGTTGGAGGCCAATTATGTCACCTAATCCTGCAACCCAATTTAATAGAGGACTCTTTGGTTTCAGAAAAGAAATAAAACCCACAAACGCAAAGCCACCGCTATAAAAATAACGACGATAGAGACTATCGAAATATATAACGAAAATAAAATAACTTTGAAGAAACGAGGCACCAGCATTATTGCAAGCAAGCATAAGGATAATTTGATTAGAATTACTGGTCCTTGCAGTTGTGCCACAAGTTTTCATTATTATTAGAATTATTCCTTTGCAATTCTTGTGTAGAAAATATTTTTTAATTAGAACCAATCGGAACGTTCCAAAAGCCATTTCGAATTCTCAAAATACTAATTTATGCCAAATGCATTTTTTGTATGCAATTAAATCACAATAAATTTCTATGATATTCTAAAAGACTTAATTTTTTTTTAAATTCAAATAAATTCCAATAGAATTCTACTTAGCTCCGATAACTTCTAATTTATTGTAATTGGAAAAATGCAATTCAAATATGTTTGAATTCTACTTTACTACCTTTGAATTTTTGTTACTGCAGCTTGATTCTGGATTATATTTACTATATGTTTTACCAAAAGTATGAACAAGTTTTGCCTTATCACATTTGTACATGAAAAATTCTAGTTACCATAAGAACAAAAATAGTTTTTGTATAAGGTAACAACTTAAAAACTACTCTTTGAGCACCCTATTATTGTCATCACACGCGCCGTCTGTATTGGTTTTTGTTACAGTTTATTCAACTTCCTCTCCAAATGTGGCCCAATAACGAACAATTTTGCAATAATTAAAGTAAGCAATTAATAAGAATTTTGTCTGTTATGTTGCGATATAAACAATGAAAATTAATTTTTGTATTTTATAATATTGAAGAAAGCAATTAACAAGAATTCTGTTCTTAGTAATTTTTTTAACTATTTCTTGCTTGTTAAGCATATTTTTAATTATAAATAGAGATCAGGAAATGCAGTATTCAGTTGCAGTCAAGTACTCAAACATAAAATGTGTTTAAATTAATAATTACAAACCTATGAAGGGTGTTTTTTATAGAGTGATACAAGTTAAAATCATAATAAAACAAGGAAATATATTTTTTATATCAAAGAAACGGGCTTTATTGGAAAGAAAATTTTATGAAATTAATGTTTAAATATGATTTCTGCCATGTGGCCGCCACGTCTGTCGCGTAGAAGACGCAATCTGGAGCACCAATTTTCAACAAATTTTCGCAGCATACTCTTCGAAGGTTATAATCCAATGGGGTTAAATCACAAGATCTTGGTGGCCAATCGCACCAAACAGTAATTTTCTGCGCGTTTAACGGTGTTTCGGCAAAAGCCTGTGGATTCTCCTCACTCCAAATGCCACAATTCTGCTCATTTACGTATCCATTTACCCAGAAATGGGCTTCATCGGAAAATCAAATTTTTAATGGAAATAAGTTTGACGAATAAAAAAATTATTTTGATTAAAAAATTGAATAATTTGCACGCGTTGCTCTGGTGTAAGTCGATTCATAATGAAATTTCAAAGCAAACGAAACAAAAAGCAACTATCAGCTGTTAAATGGGTGCGCAAATAAGGCAACTCAAAGTTGTAACACTCTAAAAAAATACGCCTTACAATCATATAAGTTCAGTTTGTGGTTTGTTTGGATATGTTGTTATACAAACGGTGGTGGTTTGTGTCTCTGCCTTCCTTTAGTTGATTAGCAAATATTTTGAGGGGAAAAATACGACTTGATTTTAATTTTCATTTAAAGTTTGTAGAAATTTCCATTAAAAGTTAACAACAAGAGGCCAATCAGCATTTTGTTTTCAGTTTTTTTCTTGTGTTTTCGCCATCAAAGTGGCTTAACAAAATGGTAGGAGAGTTTAAAAATTTCATTTTTTTATTTTAGTAATGATCAAAATAATGTAAAACTTTTCTTTTTTTAGATGTATCAACAAATTATTAATATTGGATTAAAGTCGGAGTACACTAAACTTGATGATATACCTCTGAATAAACCATACAAAATTTTAAGCTTTGAGTGGAAGGTTACACATTATGGATCAAAAGTTATGACATGTTTAGAGAACAACAAATGGTTTTATCTGCCAGCCATAAAGAATAATGAAAAAGGAAGTTCTCTACTTAGTGAGAATAAATTATAAAACTTGGAAATTATAAACAGAGGATGTTAATTCATTGTCTTCAACAATGCTTAACGCCTGCGCAACATAACAGTTGTTATATAAATGTATTGTAGTAGGAATTTTTCTCACGATAATAAATATTTATTTAGCCCTTATTAATTATTTGTCCTTACCTCCCATATCATTCCAGTAACAACTGGTTATATAAATGTATTGTATGTGCATGCTAAAGTTATTCAAATTCTTTAACAATGCTAGACGTCTAGTGAGATCTAGTCTAGACGAGCTCATAAATGTTCATGAATTTTTTTTTTTTTAATTATTGTTTAGAAAAAGGACTGGAATATTAGGAAAACTTAATCTACTCTTTCCGTCAATTCTAATTTTATCACCTATGTATTTCATATTTGAGTTAAGTGTAAATGAAAACTCAGTAGCAACCTTTCCTATATAAAGGGTGGTTAAATTTCAAGGGCCGATGTTGATTTTGAATAAAACACAAACTATTTAGGAAATTATTGTAATTTTATTTTATTATGATGTATTGGTATTACTCAATTATGTATGGAACAAAATATCGGCCAAATGGGCGCCGCGACCTCGGCGGCACACCTCCATCCGATGATCCAAATTTTCGATGACGCTGAGGCATAATGGAGGCCGAATTATCTGATCCTTTAGGTCTTGAATTGTTGCTGGCTTATCGACGTACACCTTTTCTTTCAAATAACCCCAAAGAAAAAAGTCCAACGGTGTCAAATCACATGATCTTGGCGGCCAATTGACATCGCCATTACGTGAGATAACACGGCCATTGAATTTGTTGCGCAAAAGAGCCATTGTTTCGTTAGCTGTGGCAAGTGGCACCGTCCTGCTGAAACCACATATCGTCCACATCCATATCTTCCAATTCGGGCCATAAAAAGTTCGTTATCATCTCACGATAGCGAACACCATTCACAGTAACTGCCTGACCGGCCTCATTTTGGAAAAAATACGGCCCGATGATGCCGCCAGCCCATAAACCGCACCAAACAGTCACTCTTTGTGGGTGCATTGGTTTTTCGACAATCACTCTTGGATTCTCATTCGCCTAAATGCGGCAATTCTGTTTATTGACGAATCCACTGAGGTGAAAATGTGCCTCATCACTGAAGATGATTTTCTTCGAAAGTGCACGATATGCATTTTGATTTGAACTCCCATTTTCATAATAAGTCTGCATAACTTTAACACGTTGTTGGATTGTGTATCTCTCCATGGTTCAAATTGAGTAAGTCTGAAATAGAGAAATGTCAAATAAAATTCGGAAAAAAACTTGGCGTTTAGGTGTGGTTCACATTCAACATCGGCCCATACAATTTAACCACCCTTTATAAAAAATTCTAAGACGCAAATATTACCATTTCAGTTTTATGGCCAAAAACTTTTTTCGCGCCTTTTTCACTACAAAAAGATTGCTGGGTGTGTATTTTGTTCCCAGGGCCGAACAAGGAAGTGACAACTGGTGCGCTAAAATGGTACATGTGTCCACTATAAAATATTAAAAATTCTTAGACGCACATATTATCATTTCAGTTTTATGGCCAAAAACTTTTATCGCGACTTTTTCACTACAAAAAGTTTGCTGGGGGTGTATTTCCTTCCCACGAACGAACCAGGAAATGAAAACTTGTTCGCTGGAATTGTACATGTGCTCGCTATAACAGATCAAAAATCCTTAGACGCACATATTACCATTTCAGTTTTATGGCCAGAAACGTTTTTCGTGCTTTTTTCACTACAAAAAGCTGGCTGTGTGTGTATTTCGTTCCCAGGGCCGAAACTGAAAGTGACAACTGATGTGCTGGAATGATTCGTGTGTCCACTATAAAATATAAAAAATTCTAAGACGCACATATTACCATTTAAGTTTTATGGCCAAAAAATTTTTTCGCGCCTTTTTCACTACAAAAAGTTTGCTGGGTGTGTGTTTCGTTTCCAGAGCCGAACCAGGAAGTGGCAACTGGTGCGCTAGAATGGTACTTGTATTCACTATAAAATATTAAAAATTCTTAGACGCACATATTACCATTTAAGTTTTATGGCCAAAAACTTTTTTCGCGACTTTTTCACTACAAAAAGTTTGCTGGGGGTGTATTTCCTTCCCACGAACGAACCAGGAAATGAAAACTAGTTCGCTGGAATTGTACATGTGCTCGCTATAACAGATCAAAAATCCTTAGACGCACATATTACCATTTCAGTTTTATGGCCAGAAACGTTTTTCGTGCTTTTTTCACTACAAAAAGTTTGCTAGGTGTGTATTTCGTCCCCAGGGCCGAACCAGGAGGGGACAAATGGTGCGCTGGAATGGTACATGTGTCCACTATCAAATATCAAAAATTCTAAGACGCAAATATTACCATTTCAGTTTTATGGCCAAAAACTTTTTTCGCGCCTTTTTCACTAGAAAAAGTTGGCTGGGTGTGTATTTCGTTCCTAGGCCCAAAACTGAAAGTGACAACTGATGCGCTGGAATGATTCGTGTGTCCACTATAAAATATAAAAAATTCTAAGACGCAGGTTCTACCATTTCAGTTTTATGGCCAAAAACTTTTTTCGCGCTTTTTTTACTACAAAAAGTTTGCTGGGTGTGTATTTTGTTCCCAGGGCCGAACCAGAAAGTGAACATGGTGTGCTAAAATGGTACATGTGTCCACTATAAAATATAAAAAATTCTAAGACGCGCATATTACCATTTCAGTTTTATGGCCAAAAACTTTTTTCGCGCCTTTTTCACTACAAAAAGTTTGCTAGGTGTTTATCGCGTCCCCAGAGCCGAACCAGGAAGTGGCAGCTGATGCGCTGGAATGGTACTTGTATTCACTATAAAATATTAAAAATTCTTAGACGCACATATTACCATTTCAGTCTTATGACCAAAAACTTTTTTCGCGCCTTTTCCACTACAAAAAGTTTGGTAGGTGTGTATGTCGTCCCCAGGGCCGAACCAGGAAGTGGCAACTGGTGCGCTGGAATGGTACCTGTATTCACTATAAAATATAAAAAATTCTAAGACGCACATATTACCATTTCAGTTTTATGGCCAAAAAACTTTTTTCGCGCCTTGTTTACTACAAAAAGTTTGCTGGGTGTGTGTTTCGTTCCCAGAGCCGAACCAGGAAGTGAACTCTGGTGTGCTGGAATGGTTCATGTGTCCACTATAAAATATCACAAATCCTTAGACGCACATATTACCATTTAAGTTTTATGGCCAAAAACTTTTTTCGCGCCTTTTTCACTACAAAAAGTTTGCTGGGTGTGTATTTCCTTCCCAGGAACGAACCAGGAAATGAAAACTAGTTCGATGGAATTGTACATGTGCTCGCTATAATAAATCAAAAATCCTTAGACGCACATATTACCATTTCAGTTTTATGGCCAGAAACTTTTTTCGTGCTTTTTTCACTACAAAAAGTTTGCTAGGTGTGTATTTCGTCCCTTGGCCGAACCCGGAAGTGACAAATGGTGCGCTTGAATGGTACATGTGTCCACTATAAAATATAGAAAATCCTTAGGCGCACATATTACCATTTAAGTCTTATGTCTAAAAATTTGTTTCGCGCCTTTTTCACTACAAAAAGCTTGCTAGGTGCTTATCGCGTCCCCATGGCCGAACCATTAAGTGACAACTGGTGCGCTGGAATGGTACTTGTGTTCACTATAAAATATTAAAAATTCTTAAACGCACGTATTACCATTTAAGTTTTATGGCCAAAAACTTTTTTCGCGCCTTTTTCACTACAAAAAGTTTGCTGGGTGTTTATTTCGTCCCCAGGGCTGAACCAGGAAGTGGCAACTGGTTCGCTGGAATGGTACATGTGTCCACTATAAAATATAAAAAATTCTTAGATGCACATATTACCATTTCAGTTTTATGGCTAAAAACTTTTTTCGCGCTTTTTTCACTACAAAAAGTTTGCTGGGTGTGTATTTCGTCCCCAGAGCCAAAACAAAAAGTGACAACTGGTGTGCTGGAATGGTTTATGTGTCCACTATAATATATCACAAATCCTTAGACGCACATATTACCATTTAAGTTTTATGGCCAAAAACTTTTTTCGCGCCTTTTTCACTACAAAAATTTTGCTGAGTGTGTATTTCCTTCCGAGGAACGAACCAGGAAATGAAAACTAGTTCGCTGGAATTGTACATGTGCTCGCTATAACAAATCAAAAATTCTTAGACGCACATATTACCATTTCAGTTTTATGGCCAGAAACTTTTTTCGTGCTTTTTTCACTACAAAAAGTTTGCTAGGTGTGTATTTCGTCCCTTGGCCGAACCAGGAAGTGAAAAATGGTGCGCTGGAATGGTACATGTGTCCACTATAAAATATTAAAAATCCCTAGGCGCACATATTACCATTTAAGTCTTATGGCCAAAAACTTTTTTCGCGCCTTTTTCACTACAAAAAGTTTGCTGGGTGTGTATTTTGTTCCCAGGACCGAACCAGAAAGTGACAACTGGTGCGCTAAAATTCTACATGTGTCCACTATAAAATATAAAAAATTTTTAGACGCACATATTACCATTTAAGTCTTATGACCAAAAAATTTTTTCACGCCTTTTCCACTACACAAAGTTTGCTAGGTGTGTATGTCGTCCCCAGGGCCGAAACGGGAAGTGACAAATAGTGCGCTGGAATGATACATGTGTCCACTATAAAATATAAAAAATCCTCAGGCGCACATATTACCATTTAAGTCTTATGGCCAAAAACTTTTTTCGCACCTTTTTCACTATAAAAAGTTTTCTAGGTGTTAATCGCGTCCCCAGGGCCGAACCACGAAGTTGCAACTGGTGCGCTGGAATGGTACTTGTATTCACTATAAAATATTAAAAATTCTTAGACGCACATATTACCATTTCAGTTTTATGGCCAAAAACTTTTTTCGCGCCTTTTTCACTACAAAAAGTTTACTGGGTGTTTATTTCGTTCCCAGGGCCGAAACTGAAAGTGACAACTGATGCGCTGGAATGATTCGTGTGTCCACTATAAAACATAAAAAACTCTAAGACGCAAATATTACCATTTCAGTTTTATGGTCAAAAACTTTTTTCACCCCTTTTTCAATACAAGAAGTTTGCTGGGTGTGTATCTCGTCCCCAGGGCCGAATCAGGAAGTGACTATTGTACGTTTAAATGGTACATACGTCCACTATAAAATATCGAAAATCCTCAGACGCAGATATTACCATTTCGGTTAAACGGCTCAAAACTTTTTTCGTGCCTTTTCCACTACAAAAAGTTGGCTGGCTGTGTATTTCGTTCCCAGGGCCGAAACTGAAAGTGACAACTGATGCGCTGGAATGATTCGTGTGTCCACTACAAAATATAAAAAATTCTAAGACGAAAATATTACCATTTCAGTTTTATGGCCAAAAACTTTTTTCGCGCCTTTTTTACTACAAAAAGTTTGCTGGGTGTGTATTTTGTTCCCAGGGCCGAACCAGAAAGTGACAAGTGGTGCGCTAAAATTCTACATGTGTCCACTATAAAATATAAAAAATTTTTAGACGCACATAATACCATTTCAGTTTTATGGCCAAAAATTTTTTTCGCGCCTTGTTCACTTCAAAAAGTTTGCTGGGTGTTTATCGCGTCCCCAGGGCCGAACCAGGAAGTGGCAGCTGATGCGCTGGAATGGTACTTGTATTCACTATAAAATATTAAAAATTCTTAGACGCACATATTACCATTTCAGTTTTATGGCCAAAAACTTTTTTCGCGCCTTTTTCACTACAAAAAGTTGGCTGGGTGTGTATTTCGTTCCTAGGCCCAAAACTGAAAGTGACAACTGATGCGCTGGAATGATTCGTGTGTCCACTATAAAATATAAAAAATTCTAAGACGCACATATTACCATTTAAGTCTTATGACCAAAAACTTTTTTCGCGCCTTTTCCACTACAAAAAGTTTGCTAGGTGTGTATGTCGTCCCCAGGGCCGAACCAGGAAGTGGCAACTGGTGCGCTGAATGGTACTTGTATTCGCTATAAAATATAAAAAATTCTAAGACGCACATATTACCATTTAAGTCTTATGACCAAAAACTTTTTTCGCGCCTTTTCCACTACAAAAAGTTGGCTGGGTGTGTATTTCGTTCCCAGGGCCGAACCAGGAAGTGACAACTGATGCGCTGGAATGATTCGTGTGTCCACTATAAAATATAAAAAATTCTAAGACGCACATATTACCATTTAAGTCTTATGACCAAAAACTTTTTTCGCGCCTTTTCCACTACAATAAGTTTGCTAGGTGTGTATGTCGTCCACAGGGCCAAACCAGGAAGTGGCAACTGGTTCGCTGGAATGGTACATGTGTCTACTATAAAATATAAAAAATTCTTAGATGCACATATTACCATTTAAGTCTTATGTCCAAAAATTTGTTTCGCGCCTTTTTCACTACAAAAAGCTTGCTAGGTGCTTATCGCGTCCCCAGGGCCGAACCAGGAAGTGACAACTGGTGCGCTGGAATGGTACTTGTGTTCACTATAAAATATTAAAAATTCTTAAACGCACGTATTACCATTTAAGTTTTATGGCCAAAAACTTTTTTCGCGCCTTTTTCACTACAAAAAGTTTGCTGGGTGTTTATTTCGTCCCCAGGGCCGAACCAGGAAGTGGCAACTGGTTCGCTGGAATGGTACATGTGTCCACTATAAAATATAAAAAATTCTTAGATGCACATATTACCATTTCAGTTTTATGGCTAAAAACTTTTTTCGCGCTTTTTTCACTACAAAAAGTTTGCTGGGTGTGTATTTCGTCCCCAGAGCCAAACCAAAAAGTGACAACTGGTGTGCTGGAATGGTTTATGTGTCCACTATAATATATCACAAATCCTTAGACGCACATATTACCATTTAAGTTTTATGGCCAAAAACTTTTTTCGCGCCTTTTTCACTACAAAAAGTTTGCTGAGTGTGTATTTCCTTCCGAGGAACGAACCAGGAAATGAAAACTAGTTCGCTGGAATTGTACATGTGCTCGCTATAACAAATCAAAAATTCTAAGACGCAAATAATACCATTTCAGTTTTATGGCCAAAAACTTTTTTCGCGCCTTTTTCACTAGAAAAAGTTGGCTGGGTGTGTATTTCGTTCCTAGGCCCAAAACTGAAAGTGAACACTGATGCGCTGGAATGATTCGTGTGTCCACTATAAAATATCACAAATCCTTAGACGCACATATTACCATTTAAGTTTTATGGCCAAAAACTTTTTTCGCGCCTTTTTCACTACAAAAAGTTTGCTGGGTGTGTATTTCCTTCCCAGGAACGAACCAGGAAATGAAAACTAGTTCGCTGGAATTGTACATGTGCTCGCTATAATAAATCAAAAATCCTTAGACGCACATATTACCATTTCAGTTTTATGGCCAGAAACTTTTTTCGTGCTTTTTTCACTACAAAAAGTTTGCTAGGTGTGTATTTCGTCCCTTGGCCGAACCAGGAAGTGACAAATGGTGCGCTGGAATGGTACATGTGTCCACTATCAAATATCAAAAATCCTTAGACGCACATATTACCATTTCAGTTTTATAGCCAGCAACTTTTTTCGCGCCTTTTTCAATACAAGAAGTTTATTGGTGTGTATCTCGTCCCCAGGGCCGAACCAGGAAGTGACTATTGTACGCTGAAATGGTACATGTGTCCACTATAAAATATAAAAAATCCTCAGACGCAGATATTACCATTTCGGGTAAATGGCTAAAAACTTTTTTCGTGCTTTTTTCACTACAAAAAGTTTGCTGGGTGTGTGTTTCGTTACCAGAGCCGAACCAGGAAGTGACAACTGGTGCGCTGGAATGCTACATGTGTCCACTATAAAATATAAAAAATTCTAAGACGCACATGTTACCATTTAAGTTTTATGGCCAAAAACTTTTTTCGCGCCTTTTTTACTACAAAAAGTTTGCTGGGTGTGTATTTTGTTCCCAGGGCCGAACCAGAAAGTGACAACTGGTGTGCTAAAATGGTACATGTGTCCACTATAAAATATAAAAAATTCTTAGACGCGATTATTACCATTTCAGTTTTACGGCCAAAAACTTTTTTCGCGCCTTTTTCACTACAAAAAGTTTGCTAGGTGTTTATCGCGTCCCCAGAGCCGAACCAGGAAGTGACAACTGGTGTGCTGGAATGGTTCATGTGTCCACTATAAAATATCACAAATCCTTAGACGCACATATTACCATTTAAGTTTTATGGCCAAAAACTTTTTTCGCGCCTTTTTCACTACAAAAAGTTGGCTGGGTGTGTATTACGTTCCCAGGGCCGAACCAGGAAGTGACAACTGATGCGCTGGAATGATTCGTGTGTCCACTATAAAATATAAAAAATTCTAAGACGCACATATTACCATTTCAGTTTTATGGCCAAAAACTTTTTTCGCGCCTTTTCCACTACAAAAAGGTGGCTGGGTGTGTATTTCGTTCCTAGGCCCAAAACTGAAAGTGACAACTGATGCGCTGGAATGATTCGTGTGTCCACTATAAAATATAAAAAATTCTAAGACGCAGGTTCTACCATTTCAGTTTTATGGGCAAAAACTTTTTTCGCGCCTTTTTCACTACAAAAAGTTGGCTGGGTGTGTATTTCGTTCCCAGGGCCGAACCAGGAAGTGGCAACTGGTGCGCTGGAATGGCACTTGTATTCACGTTAAAATATACAAATTTCTAAGGCGCACATATTACCATTTTAGTTTTATGGCCAAAAACTTTTTTCGCGCCTTATTCACTACAAAAAGTTGGCTGGACGTGTATTTCGTTCCCAGGGCCGAACCAGGAAGTGACAACTGATGCGCTGGAATGATTCGTGTGTCCACTATAAAATATCAAAAATTCTAAGACGCAAATATTACCATTTCAGTTTTATGGCCAAAAACTTTTTTCGCGCCTTTTTCACTACAAAAAGTTGGCTGGGTGTGTATTTCGTTCCTAGGCCCAAAACTGAAAATGACGACTGATGCGCTGGAATGATTCGTGTGTCCACTATAAAATATAAAAAATTCTAAGACGCACATATTACCATTTAAGTCTTATGACCAAAAACTTTTTTCGCGCCTTTTCCACTACAAAAAGTTTGCTAGGTGTGTATGTCGTCCCCAGGGCCGAACCAGGAAGTGGCAACTGGTGCGCTGGAATGGTACTTTTATTCACTATAAAATATAAAAAATTCTAAGACGCACATATTACCATTTAAGTCTTATGACCAAAAACTTTTTTCGCGCCTTTTCCACTACAAAAAGTTTGCTAGGTGTGTATGTCGTCCCCAGGGCCGAACCAGGAAGTGGCAACTGGTGCGCTGGAATGGTACTTGTATTCACTATAAAATATAAAAAATTCTTAGACGCACATATTACCATTTCAGTTTTATGGCCAAAAACTTTTTTCGCGCCTTGTTCACTACAAAAAGTTGGCTGGGTGTGTATTTCGTTCCCAGGGCCGAACCAGGAAGTGACAACTGATGCGCTGGAATGATTTGTGTGTCCACTATAAAATATAAAAAATTATAAGACGCACATATTACCATTTAAGTTTTATGACCAAAAACTTTTTTCGCGCCTTTTCCACTACAATAAGTTTGCTAGGTGTGTATGTCGTCCCCAGGGCCGAACCAGGAAGTGGCAACTGGTGCGCTGGAATGGTACTTGTATTCACTATAAAATATAAAAAATTCTAAGACGCACATATTACCATTTAAGTTTTATGACCAAAAACTTTTTTCGCGCCTTTTCCACTACAAAAAATTTGCTAGGTGTGTATGTCGTCCGCAGGGCCGAACCAGGAAGTGGCAACTGATGCGCTGGAATGTTACTTGTATTCACTATAAAATATTAAAAATTCTTAGACGCACATATTACCATTTCAGTTTTATGGCCAAAAAACTTTTTTCGCGCCTTGTTTACTACAAAAAGTTTGCTGGGTGTGTGTTTCGTTCCCAGAGCCGAACCAGGAAGTGACAACTGGTGTGCTGGAATGGTTCACGTGTCCACTATAAAATATCACAAATCCTTAGACGCACATATTACCATTTAAGTTTTATGGCCAAAAACTTTTTTCGCGCCTTTTTCACTACAAAAAGTTTGCTGGGTGTGTATTTCCTTCCCAGGAACGAACCAGGAAATGAAAACTAGTTCGCTGGAATTGTACATGTGCTCGCTATAACAGATCAAAAATTTTTAGACGCACATATTACCATTTCAGTTTTATGGCCAGAAACTTTTTTCGTGCTTTTTTCACTATAAAAAGTTTGCTAGGTGTGTATTTCGTCCCTTGGCCGAACCAGGAGGTGACAAATGGTGCGCTGCAATGGTACATGTGTCCACTATAAAATATTAAAAATCCTTAGGCGCACATATTACCATTTAAGTCTTATGGCCAAAAACTTTTTTCGCGCCTTTTTCACTACAAAAAGTTTGCTGGGTGTTTATTTCGTCCCCAGAGACAAAGCAGGAAGTGGCAACTACTGCGCTAAAATGGTACATGTGTTCACTATAAAATATAAAAAATTCTTAGACGCGCATATTACCATTTAAGTTTTATGGTCAAAAACTTTTTTCGCGCTTTTTTCACTACAAAAAGTTTGCTGGGTGTGTATTTCGTCCCCAGGGACAAACCAGGAAGTGGCAACTGGTGCGCTAAAATGGTACATGTGTCCACTATAATATATCACAAATCCTTAGACGCACATATTACCATTTAAGTCTTATGGCCAAAAATTTTTTTCGCGCCTTTTTCACTACAAAAAGTTTGCTAGGTGTGTATGTCGTCCCCAGCGCCGAACCCGGAAGTGACAAATGGTGCGCTTGAATGGTACATGTGTCCACTATAAAATATAGAAAATCCTTAGGCGCACATATTACCATTTAAGTCTTATGTCCAAAAATTTGTTTCGCGCCTTTTTCACTACAAAAAGCTTGCTAGGTGCTTATCGCGTCCCCATGGCCGAACCAGGAAGTGACAACTGGTGCGCTGGAATGGTACTTGTGTTCACTATAAAATATTAAAAATTCTTAAACGCACGTATTACCATTTAAGTTTTATGGCCAAAAACTTTTTTCGCGCCTTTTTCACTACAAAAAGTTCGCTGGGTGTTTATTTCGTCCCCAGGGCCGAACCAGGAAGTGGCAACTGGTTCGCTGGAATGGTACATGTGTCCACTATAAAATATAAAAAATTCTTAGATGCACATATTACCATTTCAGTTTTATGGCTAAAAACTTTTTTCGCGCTTTTTTCACTACAAAAAGTTTGCTGGGTGTGTATTTCGTCCCCAGAGCCAAACCAAAAAGTGACAACTGGTGTGCTGGAATGGTTTATGTGTCCACTATAATATATTACAAATCCTTAGACGCACATATTACCATTTAAGTTTTATGGCCAAAAACTTTTTTCGCGCCTTTTTCACTACAAAAAGTTTGCTGAGTGTGTATTTCCTTCCGAGGAACGAACCAGGAAATGAAAACTAGTTCGCTGGAATTGTACATGTGCTCGCTATAACAAATCAAAAATTCTTAGACGCACATATTACCATTTCAGTTTTATGGCCAGAAACTTTTTTCGTGCTTTTTTCACTACAAAAAGTTTGCTAGGTGTGTATTTCGTCCCTTGGCCGAACCAGGAAGTGACAAATGGTGCGCTGGAATGGTACATGTGTCCACTATAAAATATTAAAAATCCCTAGGCGCACATATTACCATTTAAGTCTTATGGCCAAAAACTTTTTTCGCGCCTTTTTCACTACAAAAAGTTTGCTGGGTGTGTAATTTGTTCCCAGGGCCGAACCAGAAAGTGACAACTGGTGCGCTAAAATTCTACATATGTCCACTATAAAATATAAAAAATTTTTAGACGCACATATTACCATTTAAGTCTTATGACCAAAAAATTTTTTCACACCTTTTCCACTACACAAAGTTTGCTAGGTGTGTATGTCGTCCCCAGGGCCGAAACGGGAAGTGACAAATAGTGCGCTGGAATGATACATGTGTCCACTATAAAATATAAAAAATTCTCAGGCGCACATATTACCATTTAAGTCTTATGGCCAAAAACTTTTTTCGCGCCTTTTTCACTACAAAAAGTTTTCTATGTGTTTATCGCGTCCCCAGGGCCGAACCAGGAAGTTGCAACTGGTGCGCTGGAATGGTACTTGTATTCACTATAAAATATTAAAAATTCTTAGACGCACATATTACCATTTCAGTTTTATGGCCAAAAACTTTTTTCGCGCCTTTTTCACTACAAAAAGTTTACTGGGTGTTTATTTCGTTCCCAGGGCCGAAACTGAAAGTGACAACTGATGCGCTGGAATGAATTGTGTGTCCACTATAAAACATAAAAAACTCTAAGACGCAAATATTACCATTTCAGTTTTATGGTCAAAAACTTTTTTCACGCCTTTTTCAACACAAGAAGTTTGCTGGGTGTGTATCTCGTCCCCAGGGCCGAATCAGGAAGTGACTATTGTACGTTGAAATGGTACATGTGTCCACTATAAAATATCGAAAATCCTCAGACGCAGATATTACCATTTCGGTTAAACGGCTCAAAACTTTTTTCGTGCCTTTTCCACTACAAAAAGTTGGCTGGCTGTGTATTTCGTTCCCAGGGCCGAAACTGAAAGTGACAACTGATGCGCTGGAATGATTCGTGTGTCCACTACAAAATATAAAAAATTCTAAGACGAAAATATTACCATTTCAGTTTTATGGCCAAAAACTTTTTTCGCGCCTTTTTTACTACAAAAAGTTTGCTGGGTGTGTATTTCGTTCCCAGGGCCGAACCAGGAAGTGACAACTGATGCGCTGGAATGATTCGTGTGTCCACTATAAAATATAAAAAATTCTAAGACGCAAATATTACCATTTCAGTTTTATGGCCAAAAACTTTTTTCGCGCCTTTTTCACTACAATAAGTTTGCTAGGTGTGTATATCGTCCCTTGGCCGAACCAGGAAGTTACAAATGGTGCGCTGGAATGGTACATGTGTCCACTATAAAATATTAAAAATCCCTAGGCGCACATATTACCATTTAAGTCTTATGGCCAAAAACTTTTTTCGCGCCTTTTTCACTACAAAAAGTTTGCTGGGTGTGTGTTTCGTTCCCAGGGCCGAATCAGGAAGTGACTATTGTACGTTGAAATGGTACATGTGTCCACTATAAAATATCGAAAATCCTCAGACGCAGATATTACCATTTCGGTTAAACGGCTCAAAACTTTTTTCGTGCCTTTTCCACTACAAAAAGTTGGCTGGCTGTGTATTTCGTTCCCAGGGCCGAAACTGAAAGTGACAACTGATGCGCTGGAATGATTCGTGTGTCCACTACAAAATATAAAAAATTCTAAGACGAAAATATTACCATTTCAGTTTTATGGCCAAAAACTTTTTTCGCGCCTTTTTTACTACAAAAAGTTTGCTGGGTGTGTATTTCGTTCCCAGGGCCGAACCAGGAAGTGACAACTGATGCGCTGGAATGATTCGTGTGTCCACTATAAAATATAAAAAATTCTAAGACGCAAATATTACCATTTCAGTTTTATGGCCAAAAACTTTTTTCGCGCCTTTTTCACTACAATAAGTTTGCTAGGTGTGTATATCGTCCCTTGGCCGAACCAGGAAGTTACAACTGGTGCGCTGGAATGGTACTTGTATTCACTATAAAATATTAAAAATTCTTAGACACACATATTACCATTTCAGTTTTATGGCCAAAAACTTTTTTCGCGCCTTGTTCACTACAAAAAGTTGGCTGGGTGTGTATTTCGTTCCCAGGGCCGAACCAGGAAGTGACAACTGATGCGCTGGAATGATTCGTGTGTCCACTATAAAATATAAAAAATTCTAAGACGCACATATTACCATTTAAGTCTTATGACCAAAAACTTTTTTCGCGCCTTTTCCACTACAATAAGTTTGCTAGGTGTGTATGTCGTCCCCAGGGCCGAACCAGGAAGTGGCAACTGGTGCGCTGGAATGGTACTTGTATTCACTATAAAATATAAAAAATTCTAAGACGCACATATTACCATTTAAGTCTTATGACCAAAAACTTTTTTCGCGCCTTTTCCACTACAATAAGTTTGCTAGGTGTGTATGTCGTCCCCAGGGCCGAACCAGGAAGTGGCAACTGGTGCGCTGGAATTGTACTTGTATTCACTATAAAATATTAAAAATTCTTAGACGCACATATTACCATTTCAGTTTTATGGCCAAAAACTTTTTTCGCGCCTTTTTCACTACAAAAAGTTTGCTGGGTGTGTGTTTCGTTCCCAGGGCCGAACCAGAAAGTGACAACTGGTGCGCTAAAATTCTACATGTGTCCACTATAAAATATAAAAAATTTTTAGACGCACATATTACCATTTAAGTCTTATGACCAAAAAATTTTTTCACGCCTTTTCCACTACACAAAGTTTGCTAGGTGTGTATGTCGTCCCCAGGGCGGAAACGGGAAGTGACAAATAGTGCGCTGGAATGATACATGTGTCCACTATAAAATATAAAAAATCCTCAGGCGCACATATTACCATTTAAGTCTTATGGCCAAAAACTTTTTTCGCGCCTTTTTCACTACAAAAAGTTTTCTATGTGTTTATCGCGTCCCCAGGGCCGAACCAGGAAGTTGCAACTGGTGCGCTGGAATGGTACTTGTATTCACTATAAAATATTAAAAATTCTTAGACGCACATATTACCATTTCAGTTTTATGGCCAAAAACTTTTTTCGCGCCTTTTTCACTACAAAAAGTTTACTGGGTGTTTATTTCGTTCCCAGGGCCGAAACTGAAAGTGACAACTGATGCGCTGGAATGAATTGTGTGTCCACTATAAAACATAAAAAACTCTAAGACGCAAATATTACCATTTCAGTTTTATGGTCAAAAACTTTTTTCACGCCTTTTTCAATACAAGAAGTTTGCTGGGTGTGTATCTCGTCCCCAGGGCCGAATCAGGAAGTGACTATTGTACGTTGAAATGGTACATGTGTCCACTATAAAATATCGAAAATCCTCAGACGCAGATATTACCATTTCGGTTAAACGGCTCAAAACTTTTTTCGTGCCTTTTCCACTACAAAAAGTTGGCTGGCTGTGTATTTCGTTCCCAGGGCCGAAACTGAAAGTGACAACTGATGCGCTGGAATGATTCGTGTGTCCGCTACAAAATATAAAAAATTCTAAGACGAAAATATTACCATTTCAGTTTTATGGCCAAAAACTTTTTTCGCGCCTTTTTTACTACAAAAAGTTTGCTGGGTGTGTAATTTGTTCCCAGGGCCGAACCAGAAAGTGACAAGTGGTGCGCTAAAATTCTACATGTGTCCACTATAAAATATAAAAAATTTTTAGACGCACATAATACCATTTCAGTTTTATGGCCAAAAATTTTTTTCGCGCCTTGTTCACTACAAAAAGTTTGCTGGGTGTTTATCGCGTCCCCAGGGCCGAACCAGGAAGTGGCAGCTGATGCGCTGGAATGGTACTTGTATTCACTATAAAATATTAAAAATTCTTAGACGCACATATTACCATTTCAGTTTTATGGCCAAAAACTTTTTTCGCGCCTTTTTCACTACAAAAAGTTGGCTGGGTGTGTATTTCGTTCCTAGGCCCAAAACTGAAAGTGACAACTGATGCGCTGGAATGATTCGTGTGTCCACTATAAAATATAAAAAATTCTAAGACGCACATATTACCATTTAAGTCTTATGACCAAAAACTTTTTTCGCGCCTTTTCCACTACAAAAAGTTTGCTAGGTGTGTATGTCGTCCCCAGGGCCGAACCAGGAAGTGGCAACTGGTGCGCTGGAATGGTACTTGTATTCACTATAAAATATAAAAAATTCTAAGACGCACATTTTACCATTTAAGTCTTATGACCAAAAACTTTTTTCGCGGCTTTTCCACTAGAAAAAGTTTGCTAGGTGTGTATGTCGTCCCCAGGGCCGAACCAGGAAGTGGCAACTGGTGCGCTGGAATTGTACTTGTATTCACTATAAAATATTAAAAATTCTTAGACGCACATATTACCATTTCAGTTTTATGGCCAAAAACTTTTTTCGCGCCTTGTTCACTACAAAAAGTTGGCTGGGTGTGTATTTCGTTCCCAGGGCCGAACCAGGAAGTGACAACTGATGCGCTGGAATGACTCGTGTGTCCACTATAAAATATAAAAAATTCTAAGACGCACATATTACCATTTCAGTCTTATGACCAACAACTTTTTTCGCGCCTTTTCCACTACAATAAGTTTGCTAGGTGTGTATGTCGTCCCCAGGGCCGAACCAGGAAGTGGCAACTGGTTCGGTGGAATGGTACATGTGTCCACTATAATATATAAAAAATTCTTAGATGCACATATTACCATTTAAGTCTTATGTCCAAAAATTTGTTTCGCGCCTTTTTCACTACAAAAAGCTTGCTAGGTGCTTATCGCGTCCCCAGGGCCGAACCAGGAAGTGACAACTGGTGCGCTGGAATGGTACTTGTGTTCACTATAAAATATTAAAAATTCTTAAACGCACGTATTACCATTTAAGTTTTATGGCCAAAAACTTTTTTCGCGCCTTTTTCACTACAAAAAGTTTGCTGGGTGTTTATTTCGTCCCCAGGGCCGAACCAGGAAGTGGCAACTGGTTCGCTGGAATGGTACATGTGTCCACTATAAAATATAAAAAATTCTTAGATGCACATATTACCATTTCAGTTTTATGGCTAAAAACTTTTTTCGCGCTTTTTTCACTACAAAAAGTTTGCTGGGTGTGTATTTCGTCCCCAGAGCCAAACCAAAAAGTGACAACTGGTGTGCTGGAATGTTTTATATGTCCACTATAATATATCACAAATCCTTAGACGCACATATTACCATTTAAGTTTTATGGCCAAAAACTTTTTTCGCGCCTTTTTCACTACAAAAAGTTTGCTGAATGTGTATTTCCTTCCGAGGATTGAACCAGGAAATGAAAACTAGTTCGCTGGAATTGTACATGTGCTCGCTATAACAAATCAAAAATTCTTAGACGCACATATTACCATTTCAGTTTTATGGCCAGAAACTTTTTTCGTGCTTTTTTCACTACAAAAAGTTTGCTAGGTGTGTATTTCGTCCCTTGGCCGAACCAGGAAGTGACAAATGGTGCGCTGGAATGGTACATGTGTCCACTATAAAATATTAAAAATCCCTAGGCGCACATATTACCATTTAAGTTTTATGGCCAAAAACTTTTTTCGCGCCTTTTTCACTACAAAAAGTTTGCTGGGTGTTTATTTCGTCCCCAGGGCCGAACCAGGAAGTGGCAACTGGTTCGCTGGAATGGTACATGTGTCCACTATAAAATATAAAAAATTCTTAGATGCACATATTACCATTTCAGTTTTATGGCTAAAAACTTTTTTCGCGCTTTTTTCGCTACAAAAAGTTTGCTGGGTGTGTATTTCGTCCCCAGAGCCAAACCAAAAAGTGACAACTGGTGTGCTGGAATGGTTTATGTGTCCACTATAATATATCACAAATCCTTAGACGCACATATTACCATTTAAGTTTTATGGCCAAAAACTTTTTTCGCGCCTTTTTCACTACAAAAAGTTTGCTGAGTGTGTATTTCCTTCCGAGGAACGAACCAGGAAATGAAAACTAGTTCGCTGGAATTGTACATGTGCTCGCTATAACAAATCAAAAATTCTTAGACGCACATATTACCATTTCAGTTTTATGGCCAGAAACTTTTTTCGTGCCTTTTTCACTACAAAAAGTTTGCTAGGTGTGTATTTCGTCCCTTGGCCGAACCAGGAAGTGACAAATGGTGCGCTGGAATGGTACATGTGTCCACTATAAAATATTAAAAATCCCTAGGCGCACATATTACCATTTAAGTCTTATGGCCAAAAACTTTTTTCGCGCCTTTTTCACTACAAAAAGTTTTCTAGGTGTTTATCGCGTCCCCAGGGCCGAACCAGGAAGTTTCAACTGGTGCGCTGGAATGGTACTTGTGTTCACTATAAAATTTAAAAAATTCTTAGACGCACATATTACCATTTCAGTCTTATGGCCAAAAACTTTTTTCGCGCCTTTTTCACTACAAAAAGTTTACTGGGTGTTTATTTCGTTCCCAGGGCCGAAACTGAAAGTGACAACTGATGCGCTGGAATGATTCCTGTGTCCACTATAAAACATAAAAAACTCTAAGACGCAAATATTACCATTTCAGTTTTATGGTCAAAAACTTTTTTCACGCTTTTTTCAATACAAGAAGTTTGCTGGGTGTGTATCTCGTCCCCAGGGCCGAATCAGGAAGTGACTATTGTACGTTGAAATTGTACATGTGTCCACTATAAAATATCGAAAATCCTCAGACGCAGATATTACCATTTCGGTTAAACGGCTCAAAACTTTTTTCGTGCCTTTTCCACTACAAAAAGTTGGCTGGCTTTGTATTTTGTTCCCAGGGCCGAAACTGAAAGTGACAACTGATGCACTGGAATGATTCGTGTGTCCACTACAAAATATAAAAAATTCTAAGACGAAAATATTACCATTTCAGTTTTATGGCCAAAAACTTTTTTCGCGCCTTTTTTACTACAAAAAGTTTGCTGGGTGTGTATTTTGTTCCCAGGGCCGAACCAGAAAGTGACAAGTGGTGCGCTAAAATTCTACATGTGTCCACTATAAAATATAAAAAATTTTTAGACGCACATAATACCATTTCAGTTTTATGGCCAAAAATTTTTTTCGCGCCTTGTTCACTACAAAAAGTTTGCTGGGTGTTTATCGCGTCCCCAGGGCCGAACCAGGAAGTGGCAGCTGATGCGCTGGAATGGTACTTGTATTCACTATAAAATATTAAAAATTCTTAGACGCACATATTACCATTTCAGTTTTATGGCCAAAAACTTTTTTCGCGCCTTTTTCACTACAAAAAGTTGGCTGGGTGTGTATTTCGTTCCTAGGCCCAAAACTGAAAGTGACAACTGATGCGCTGGAATGATTCGTGTGTCCACTATAAAATATAAAAAATTCTAAGACGCACATATTACCATTTAAGTCTTATGACCAAAAACTTTTTTCGCGCCTTTTCCACTACAAAAAGTTTGCTAGGTGTGTATGTCGTCCCCAGGGCCGAACCAGGAAGTGGCAACTGGTGTGCTGGAATGGTACTTGTATTCACTATAAAATATAAAAAATTCTAAGACGCACATATTACCATTTAAGTCTTATGACCAAAAACTTTTTTCGCGCCGTTTCCACTAGAAAAAGTTTGCTAGGTGTGTATGTCGTCCCCAGGGCCGAACCAGGAAGTGGCAACTGGTGCGCTGGAATGGTACTTGTATTCACTATAAAATATATAAAATTCTTAGACGCACATATTACCATTTCAGTTTTATGGCCAGAAACTTTTTTCGTGCTTTTTTCACTACAAAAAGTTTGCTAGGTGTGTATTTCGTCCCTTGGCCGAACCAGGAAGTGACAAATGGTGCGCTGGAATGGTACATGTGTCCACTATAAAATATTAAAAATCCCTAGGCGCACATATTACCATTTAAGTTTTATGGCCAAAAACTTTGTTCGCGCCTTTTTCACTACAAAAAGTTTGCTGGGTGTTTATTTCGTCCCCAGGGCCGAACCAGGAAGTGGCAACTGGTTCGCTGGAATGGTACATGTGTCCACTATAAAATATAAAAAATTCTTAGATGCACATATTACCATTTCAGTTTTATGGCTAAAAACTTTTTACGCGCTTTTTTCGCTACAAAAAGTTTGCTGGGTGTGTATTTCGTCCCCAGAGCCAAACCAAAAAGTGACAACTGGTGTGCTGGAATGGTTTATGTGTCCACTATAATATATCACAAATCCTTAGACGCACATATTACCATTTAAGTTTTATGGCCAAAAACTTTTTTCGCGCCTTTTTCACTACAAAAAGTTTGCTGAGTGTGTATTTCCTTCCGAAGAACGAACCAGGAAATGAAAACTAGTTCGCTGGAATTGTACATGTGCTCGCTATAACAAATCAAAAATTCTTAGACGCACATATTACCATTTCAGTTTAATGGCCAGAAACTTTTTTCGTGCTTTTTTCACTACAAAAAGTTTGCTAGGTGTGTATTTCGTCCCTTGGCCGAACCAGGAAGTGACAAATGGTGCGCTGGAATGGTACATGTGTCCACTATAAAATATTAAAAATCCTTAGGCGCACATATTACCATTTAAGTCTTATGGCCAAAAACTTTTTTCGCGCCTTTTTCACTACAAAAAGTTTTCTAGGTGTTTATCGCGTCCCCAGGGCCGAACCAGGAAGTGGCAGCTGATGCGCTGGAATGGTACTTGTATTCACTATAAAATATTAAAAATTCTTAGACGCACATATTACCATTTCAGTTTAATGGCCAGAAACTTTTTTCGTGCTTTTTTCACTACAAAAAGTTTGCTAGGTGTGTATTTCGTCCCTTGGCCGAACCAGGAAGTGACAAATGGTGCGCTGGAATGGTACATGTGTCCACTATAAAATATAAAAAATTCTAAGACGCACATATTACCATTTAAGTCTTATGGCCAAAAACTTTTTTCGCGCCTTTTCCACTACAAAAAGTTTGCTAGGTGTGTATGTCGTCCCCAGGGCCGAACCAGGAAGTGGCAACTGGTGCGCTGGAATGGTACTTGTGTTCACAATAAAATATAAAAAATTCTAAGACGCACATATTACCATTTAAGTCTTATGACCAAAAACTTTTTTCGCGCCTTTTCCACTACAAAAAGTTTGCTAGGTGTTTATGTCGTCCCCAGGGCCGAACCAGGAAGTGGCAACTTTGCGCTGGAATGGTACTTGTATTCACTATAAAATATTAAAAATTCTTAGACGCACATATTACCATTTCAGTTTTATGGCCAAAAACTTTTTTCGCGCCTTGTTCACTACAAAAAGTTGGCTGGGTGTGTATTTCGTTCCCAGGGCCGAACCAGGAAGTGACAACTGATGCGCTGGAATGACTCGTGTGTCCACTATAAAATATAAAAAATTCTAAGACGCACATATTACCATTTCAGTCTTATGACCAAAAACTTTTTTCGCGCCTTTTTCACTATAAAAAGTTGGCTGGGTGTGTATTTCGTTCCTAGGCCCAAAACTGAAAGTGACAACTGATGCGCTGGAATGACTCGTGTGTCCACTATAAAATATAAAAAATTCTAAGACGCACATATTACCATTTAAGTCTTATGACCAAAAACTTTTTTCGCGCCTTTTTCACTACAAAAAGTTTGCTGGGTGTGTGTTTCGTTCCCAGAGCCGAACCAGGAAGTGACAACTGGTGTGCTGGAATGGTTCATGTGTCCACTATAAAATATCACAAACCCTTAGACTTACATATTACCATTTAAGTTTTATGGCCAAAAACTTTTTTCGCGCCTTTTTCACTACAAAAAGTTTGCTGGGTGTGTATTTCCTTCCCAGGAACGACCCAGGAAATGAAAACTAGTTCGCTGGAATTGTACATGTGCTCGCTATAACAAATCAAAAATCCTTAGACGCACATATTACCATTTCAGTTTTATGGCCAGAAACTTTTTTCGTGCTTTTTTCACTACAAAAAGTTTGCTAGGTGTGTATTTCGTCCCTTGGCCGAACCAGGAGGTGACAAATGGTGCGCTGGAATGGTACATGTGTCCACAATAAAATATTAAAAATCCTTAGGCGCACATATTACCATTTAAGTCTTATGGCCAAAAACTTTTTTCGCGCCTTTTTCACTACAAAAAGTTTGCTGGGTGTTTATTTCGTCCCCAGGGACAAACCAGGAAGTGGCAACTACTGCGCTAAAATAGTACATGTGTCCACTATAAAATATAAAAAATTCTTAGACGCGCATATTATCATTTCAGTTTTATGGCCAAAAACTTTTTTCGCGCCTTGTTCACTACAAAAAGGTTGCTGGGTGTGTGTTTCGTTCCCAGAGCCGAACCAGGAAGTTCCAACTGGTGCGCTAAAATGGTACATGTGTCCACTATAAAATATAAAAAATTCTTAAACGCACATATTACCATTTAAGTTTTATGGCCAAAATCTTTTTTCGCGCCTTTTTCACTACAAAAAGTTTTCTAGGTGTTTATCGCGTCCCCAGGGCCGAACCAGGAAGTGACAACTGGTGCGCTGGAATGGTACTTGTGTTCACTATAAAATATTAAAAATTCTTAGTCGCTCGTATTACCATTTCAGTTTTATGGCTAAAAACTTTTTTCGCGCTTTTTTCCCTACAAAAAGTTTGCTGGGTGTGTTTTTCGTCCCCAGAGCCAAACCAAAAAGTGACAACTGGTGTGCTGGAATGGTTTATGTGTCCACTATAATATATCACAAATCCTTAGACGCACATATTACCATTTAAGTTTTATGGCCAAAAACTTTTTTCGCGCCTTTTTCACTACAAAAAGTTTGCTGAGTGTGTATTTCCTTCCCAGGAACGAACCAGGAAATGCAAACTAGTTCGCTGGAATTTTACATGTGCTCGCTATAACGAATCAAAAATCCTTAGACGCACATATTACCATATCAGTTTTATGGCCAGAAACTTTTTTTGTGCTTTTTTCACTACAAAAAGTTTGCTAGGTGTGTATTTCGTCCCTTGGCCGAACCAGGAAGTGACAAATGGTGCGCTGGAATGGTACATGTATCCACTATAAAACATTATAAATCCTTAGGCGCAAATATTACCATTTAAGTCTTATGGCCAAAAACTTTTTTCGCGCCTTTTTCACTACAAAAAGTTTGCTAGGTGTTTATCGCATCCCGAGGGCCGAACCAGGAAGTGGCAACTGATGCGCTGGAATGGCACTTGTATTCACTATAAAATATAAAAAATTCTTAGACGCGCATATTACCATTTCAGTTTTATGGCCAAAAACTTTTTTCGCGCCTTTTTCACTACAAAAAGTTTGCTAGGTGTTTATCGCGTCCCCAGGGCCGAACCAGGAAGTGGCAGCTGGTGCGCTGGAATGGTACTGGTATTCACTATAAAATATTAAAAATTCTTAGACGCACGTATTATCATTTCAGTTTTATAGCCAGAAACTTTTTTCGCGCCTTGTTCACTACAAAAAGTTTGCTAGGTGTTTATCGCGTCCCCAGGGCCGAACCAGGAATGGGCAACTGGTGCGCTGGAATGGTACTTGTGTTCACTATAAAATATTAAAAATTCTTAGTCGCTCGTATTACCATTTCAGTTTTATAGCCAGAAACTTTTTTCGCACCTTTTTCACTACAAAAAATTTGCTGGGTGTGTATTTCGTTCCCAGGGACAAATCAGGAAGTGGCAACTGGTGCGCTAAAATGGTACATGTGTCCACTATAAAATAAAAAAAAATTCTTAGACGTGCTTAATACCATTTCTGTTTTATGGCCAAAAACTTTTTTCGCGTCTTTTTCACTACAAAAAGTTTGCTAGGTGTTTATCGCGTCCCCAGGGCCGAACCAGGAAGTGGCAACTGGTGCGCTGGAATGGTACTTGTGTTCACTATAAAATATTAAAAATTCTTAGTCGCTCGTATTACCATTTCAGTTTTATAGCCAGAAACTTTTTTCGCACCTTTTTCACTACAAAAAATTTGCTGGGTGTGTATTTCGTTCCCAGGGACAAACCAGGAAGTGGCAACTGGTGCGCTAAAATGGTACATGTGTCCACTATAAAATATAAAAAATTCTTAGACGCGCATATTACCATTTCAGTTTTATGGCCAAAAACTTTTTTCGCGCCTTGTTCACTACAAAAAGTTTGCTGGGTGAATGTTTCGTTCCCAGAGCCGAATCTGAAAGTGACAACTGATGCGCTGGAATGATTCGTGTGTCCAATATAAAATATCAAAAATTCTAAGACGCAAATATTACCATTTCAGTTTTATGGCCAGAAACTTTTTTCGTGCTTTTTTCACTACAAAAAGTTTGCTAGGTGTGTATTTCGTCCCTTGGCCGAACCAGGAAGTGACAAATGGTGCGCTGGAATGGTACATGTGTCCACTATAAAATATTAAAAATCCCTAGGCGCACATATTACCATTTAAGTCTTATGGCCAAAAACTTTTTTCGCGCCTTTTTCACTACAAAAAGTTTGCTGGGTGTGTAATTTGTTCCCAGGGCCGAACCAGAAAGTGACAACTGGTGCGTTAAAATGGTACATGTGTCCACTATAAAATATAAAAAATTCTTAGACGCGCATATTACCATTTCAGTTTTATGGCAAAAACTTTTTTCGCGCTTTTTTCACTACAAAAAGTTTGCTGGATGTTTATTTCGTCCCCGGGGACAAACCAGGAAGTGGAAACTACTGCGCTAAAATGGTACATGTGTCCATTATAAAATATAAAAAATTTTTAGACGCACATATTACCATTTCAGTTTTATGGCAAAAACTTTTTTCGCGCTTTTTTCAGTACAAAAAGTTTGCTGGGTGTGTATTTCGTCTCCAGGGACAAACCAGGAAGTGGCAACTGGTGCGCTAAAATGGTACATGTGTCCACTATAAAATATAAAAAATTCTGAAACGCACATATTACCATTTAAGTTTTATGGCCAAAATCTTTATTCGCGCCTTGTTCACTACAAAAAGTTGGCTAGGTGTTTATCGCGTCCCCAGGGCCGAACCCGGAAGTGGACTCTGGTGCGCTGGAATGGTACTTGTGTTCACTATAAAATATTAAAAATTCTTAGACGCACGTATTACCATTTCAGTTTTATAGCCAGAAACTTTTTTCGCACCTTTTTCACTGCAAAAAGTTTGCTGGGTGTGTATTTCGTCCCCAGGGACAAACCAGAAAGTGGCAACTGGTGCGCTAAAATGGTACATGTGTCCACTATAAAATATAAAAAATTCTTAGACGCGCGTATTACCATTTCAGTTTTATGGCCAAAAACTTTTTTCGCATCTTTTTCACTACAAAAAGTTTGCTGGGTGTGTATTTCGTCCCCAGGGACAAACCAGAAAATGGCAACAGCTGCGCTAAAATGGTACATGTGTCCACTAAAAAATATAAAAAATTCTTAGACGCGCATATTACCATTTCAGTTTTATGGCCGAAAACTTTTTTCGCGCCTTTTTCACTACAAAAAGTTTGCTGGGTGTGTATTTCGTCCCCAGGGACAAACCAGAAAGTATCAACTGGTGCGCTAAAATGGTACATGTGTCCACTAAAAAATATAAAAAATTATTAGACGCGCATATTACCATTTCAGTTTTATGGCCAAAAACTTTTTTCGCACCTTTTTCACTACAAAAAGTTTGCTGGGTGTGTATTTCGTCCCCAAGGACAAACCAGAAAGTGGCAACTGGTGCGCTAAAATGGTACATGTGTCCACTAAAAAATATAAAAAATTCTTAGACGCACGTATTACCATTTCAGTTTTATAGCCAGAAACTTTTTTCGCACCTTTTTCACTACAAAAAGTTTGCTGGGTGTGTATTTCGTCCCCAGGGACAAACCAGAAAGTATCAACTGGTGCGCTAAAATGGTACATGTGTCCACTAAAAAATATAAAAAATTCTTAGACGCACGTATTACCATTTCAGTTTTATAGCCAGAAACTTTTTTCGCACCTTTTTCACTACAAAAAGTTTTCTGGTTGTGTATTTCGTCCCCAGGGACAAACCAGGAACTGGAAACTGGTGTGCTAAAATGGTACATGTGTCCACTATAAAATAAAAAAAAATTCTTAGACGCGCTTAATACCATTTCTGTTTTATGGCCAAAAACTTTTTTCGCGTCTTTTTCACTACAAAAAGTTTGCTAGGTGTTTATCGCGTCCCCAGGGCCGAACCAGGAAGTGGCAACTGGTGCGCTGGAATGGTACTTGTGTTCACTATAAAATATTAAAAATTCTTAGATGCACATATTACCATTTCAGTTTTATGGCTAAAAACTTTTTTCGCGCTTTTTTCCCTACAAAAAGTTTGCTGGGTGTGTATTTCGTCCCCAGAGCCAACCAAAAAGTGACAACTGGTGTGCTGGAATGGTTTATGTGTCCACTATAATATATCACAAATCCTTAGACGCACATATTACCATTTAAGTTTTATGGCCAAAAACTTTTTTCGCGCCTTTTTCACTACAAAAAGTTTGCTGAGTGTGTATTTCCTTCCCAGGAACGAACCAGGAAATGCAAACTAGTTCGCTGGAATTTTACATGTGCTCGCTATAACGAATCAAAAATCCTTAGACGCACTTATTACCATATCAGTTTTATGGCCAGAAACTTTTTTTGTGCTTTTTTCACTACAAAAAGTTTGCTAGGTGTGTATTTCGTCCCTTGGCCGAACCAGGAAGTGACAAATGGTGCGCTGGAATGGTACATGTATCCACTATAAAACATTATAAATCCTTAGGCGCACATATTACCATTTAAGTCTTATGGCCAAAAACTTTTTTCGCGCCTTTTTCACTACAAAAAGTTTGCTAGGTGTTTATCGCATCCCGAGGGCCGAACCAGGAAGTGGCAACTGATGCGCTGGAATGGCACTTGTATTCACTATAAAATATAAAAAATTCTTAGACGCGCATATTACCATTTCAGTTTTATGGCCAAAAACTTTTTTCGCGCCTTTTTCACTACAAAAAGTTTGCTAGGTGTTTATCGCGTCCCCAGGGCCGAACCAGGAAGTGGCAACTGGTGTGCTGGAATGGTACATGTGTCCACTATCAAATATCCAAAATTCTTAGACGCATGTATTACCATTTCAGTTTTATAGCCAGAAACTTTTTTCGCGCCTTTCCATTTTACACATTCATAAAAATGGCCCAAGGAGTGTTCTCCAATAATTTTTTTCGCCCATCACCTACCATTTTCGGAAAAAGGAGCAGTCTTTTTTAAAATTTCAAAAGTCCAAATTTGGAAAAATGTCGCCTATTTTCAAAAAAACACACTGTTGCGACTTTTGAATATTGGACATTCATAGAAATGGCCTGAAAGTATTCTCCAATAATTCTTTTTCTCCCATCTTCTACCATTTTCGGAAAAAGGAGCAAAGTTCTTTTTAAAATTTCAAAAGTCCAAATTTGGAAAAATGTCGCCTATTTAAAAAAAAACACACTTTTGCAACTTTTGAATATTGGACAATTATAGAAATGGCCGGAATAGTGTTCCCCAATAATTTTTTTTCGCAAATTTTCTACCATTTTCGGAAAAAGGAGCAAAGTCCTTTTTAAAATTTCAAAAGTCCAAAATTGGAAAAATGTCGCCTATTTTCAAAAAAACACACTGTTGCGGCTTTTGAATATTGGACAATCATAGAAATGGCCTGAGGAGTGTTCCCCAATAATGTTTTTTCGCCCATCTCCTACCATTTTCGGAAAAAGGAGCAAAGTCCTTTTTAAAATTTCAAAAGTCCAAATTTGGAAAAATGTCGCCTATTTTCAAAAAAACACACTTTTGAATATTGGACATTCATAGGGATGGCCGGAATAGTGTTCCCCAATAATTTTTTTTCGCCCATTATCTACCATTTTCGGAAAAAGGAGCAAAGTCTTTTTTAAAATTTCAAAAGTAGAAATTTGGAAAAATGTCGCCTATTTAAAAAAAAACACACTTTTGCAACTTTTGAATATTGGACAATTATAGAAATGGCCGGAATAGTGTTCTCCAATAATTTTTTTTCGCAAATTTTCTACCATTTTCGGAAAAAGGAGCAAAGTCCTTTTTAAAATTTCAAAAGTCCAAATTTGGAAAAATGTCGCCTATTTTCAAAAAAACACACTGTTGCGACTTTTGAATATTGGACAATCATAGAAATGGCCTGAGGAGTGTTCCCCAATAATTTTTTTTCGCCCATTATCTACCATTTTCGGAAAAAGGAGCAAAGTCTTTTTTAAAATTTCAAAAGTAGAAATTTGGAAAAATGTCGCCTATTTAAAAAAAAACACACTTTTGCAACTTTTGAATATTGGACAATTATAGAAATGGCCGGAATAGTGTTCCCCAATAATTTTTTTTCGCAAATTTTCTACCATTTTCGGAAAAAGGAGCAAAGTCCTTTTTAAAATTTCAAAAGTCCAAATTTGGAAAAATGTCGCCTATTTAAAAAAAAACACACTTTTGCAACTTTTGAATATTGGACAATTATAGAAATGGCCGGAATAGTGTTCCCCAATAATTTTTTTTCGCAAATTTTCTACCATTTTCGGAAAAAGGAGCAAAGTCCTTTTTAAAATTTCAAAAGTCGAAATTTGGAAAAATGTCGCCTATTGTCAAAAAAACACACTTTTGAGTATTGGACATTTATAGAAATGGCCGGAATAGTGTTCCCCAATAATTTTTTTTTGCAAAATTTCAAAAGTCGAAAATTGGAAAATGTCACCTATTTTCAAAAAAAACACACTGTTGCGATTTTTGAATATTGGACATTCATAGAAATGGCCGGAAGAGTGTTCCCCAATAATGTTTTTTCGTCCATCTCCTACCATTTACGAAAAAAGGAACAAGTCCTTTTTAAAATTTCAAAAGTCGAAATTTGGAAAAATGTCGCCTATTGTGAAAAAAACACACTGTTGCGACTTTTGAATATGGACATTCATAGAAATGGCCTGAGGAGTGTTCCCCAATAATTTTTTTTTTCCCCAAATTTTCTACCATTTTCGGAAAAAGGAGCAAAGTCCTTTTTAAAATTTCAAAAGTCGAAATTTGGAAAAATGTCGCCTATTGTCAAAAAAACACACTTTTGAATATTGGACATTCATAGAAATGGCCGAAAGAGTGTTCTCCAATAATGTTTTTTCGCCCATCTCCTATCATTTTCGAAAAAAGGAGCAAAGTCCTTTTTAAAATTTCAAAAGTCGAAATTTCGAAAAATGTCGCCTATTTTCAAAAAAACACACTGTTGCGACTTTTGAATACTGGACAATTATAGAAATGGCCGGAATAGTGTTCCCCAATAATTTTTTTTCGCAAAATTTCAAAAGTCGAAATTTGGAAAATGTCGCCTATTTTCAAAAAAAAAACACACTGTTGCGATTTTTGAATATTGGACATTCATAAAAATGGCCGGAAGAGTTTTCCCCAATAATGTTTTTTCGTCCATCTCCTACCATTTACGAAAAAAGGAGCAAAGTCCTTTTTAAAATTTCAAAAGTCGAAATTTCGAAAAATGTCGCCTATTTTCAAAAAAACACACTTTTGCGACTTTTGAATACTGGACAATTATAGAAATGGCCGGAATAGTGTTCCCCAATAATTTTTTTTCGCAAAATTTCAAAAGTCGAAATTTGGAAAATGTCGCCTATTTTCCAAAAAAAAACGAACTGTTGCGACTTTTGAATATGGACATTCATAGAAATGGCCTGAGGAGTGTTCCCCAATAATTTTTTTTCCCAAATTTTCTACCATTTTCGGAAAAAGGAGCAAAGTCCTTTTTAACATTTCAAAAGTCCAAATTTGGAAAAATGTCGCCTATTTTCAAAAAAACACACTGTTGCGATTTTTGAATATTGGACATTCATAAAAATGGCCGGAAGAGTTTTCCCCAATAATGTTTTTTCGTCCATCTCCTACTATTTACGAAAGAAGGAACAAGTCCTTTTTAAAATTTCAAAAGTCGAAATTTGGAAAAATGTCGCCTATTGTGAAAAAAACACACTGTTGCGACTTTTGAATATGGACATTCATAGAAATGGCCTGAGGAGTGTTCCCCAATAATTTTTTTTCCCAAATTTTCTACTATTTTCGGAAAAAGGAGCAAAGTCCTTTTTAACATTTCAAAAGTCCAAATTTGGAAAAATTTCGCCTATTTAAAAAAAAACACACTGTTGCGACTTTTGAATATTGGACATTCATAGAAATGGCCTGAAAGTATTCTCCAATAATTCTTTTTCTCCCATCTTCTACCATTTTCGGAAAAAGGAGCAAAGTCCTTTTTAAAATTTCAAAAGTCGAAATTTGGAAAAATGTCGCCTATTTTCAAAAAAACACATTTTTGCGACTTTTGAATATTGGACATTCAAAGAAATGGCCGGAAGATTGTTCCCCAATAATGTTTTTTCGCCCATCTCCTACCATTTTCGGAAAAAGGAGCAGTCTTTTTTAAAATTTCAAAAGTTGAAATTTGGAAAAATGTCGCCTATTTTCAAAAAAACCCACTTTTGCGACTTTTGAATATTGGACATTCATAGAAATGGCCAGAAGAGTTTTCCCCAATAATGTTTTTTCGCCCATCTCCTACCATTTTCGAAAAAAGGAGCAAAGTCCTTTTTAAAATTTCAAAAGTCGAAATATGAAAAAATTTTGCCTATTTTCAAAAAAACACACTTTTGCGACTTTTAAATATTGGACATTCATAGAAATGGCCGGAAGAGTGTTCCCCAATAATGCTTTTTCGCCCATCTCCTACCATTTTCGCAAAAAGGAGCAAAGTCCTTCTTAAAATTTCAAAAGTCCAAATATGGAAAAATGTCGCCTATTTTCAAAAAAACACACTTTTGCGACTTTTGAATATTGGACATTCATAGAAATGGCCGGAATAGTGTTCCCCAATAATTTTTTTTCGCAAAATTTCAAAATTCGAAATTTGGAAAATGTTGCCTATTTTAAAAAAAAAAACACACTGTTGCGATTTTTGAATATTGGACATTCATAAAAATGGCCGGAAGAGTTTTCCCCAATAATGTTTTTTCGTCCATCTCCTACCATTTACGAAAAAAGGAGCAAAGTCCTTTTTAAAATTTCAAAAGTCGAAATTTCGAAAAATGTCGCCTATTTTCAAAAAAACACACTTTTGCGACTTTTGAATACTGGACAATTATAGAAATGGCCGGAATAGTGTTCCCCAATAATTTTTTTTCGCAAAATTTCAAAAGTCGAAATTTGGAAAATGTCGCCTATTTTCCAAAAAAAAACACACTGTTGCGACTTTTGAATATGGACATTCATAGAAATGGCCTGAGGAGTGTTCCCCAATAATTTTTTTTCCCAAATTTTCTACCATTTTCGGAAAAAGGAGCAAAGTCCTTTTTAACATTTTAAAAGTCCAAATTTGGAAAAATGTCGCCTATTTTCAAAAAAACACACTGTTGCGATTTTTGAATATTGGACATTCATAAAAATGGCCGGAAGAGTTTTCCCCAATAATGTTTTTTCGTCCATCTCCTACTATTTACGAAAGAAGGAACAAGTCCTTTTTAAAATTTCAAAAGTCGAAATTTGGAAAAATGTCGCCTATTGTGAAAAAAACACACTGTTGCGACTTTTGAATATGGACATTCATAGAAACGGCCTGAGGAGTGTTCCCCAATAATTTTTTTTCCCAAATTTTCTACTATTTTCGGAAAAAGGAGCAAAGTCCTTTTTAACATTTCAAAAGTCCAAATTTGGAAAAATTTCGCCTATTTAAAAAAAAAACACACTGTTGCGACTTTTGAATATTGGACATTCATAGAAATGGCCTGAAAGTATTCTCCAATAATTCTTTTTCTCCCATCTTCTACCATTTTCGGAAAAAGGAGCAAAGTCCTTTTTAAAATTTCAAAAGTCGAAATTTGGAAAAATGTCGCCTATTTTCAAAAAAACACATTTTTGCGACTTTTGAATATTGGACATTCATAGAAATGGCCGGAAGATTGTTCCCCAATAATGTTTTTTCGCCCATCTCCTACCATTTTCGGAAAAAGGAGCAGTCTTTTTTAAAATTTCAAAAGTTGAAATTTGGAAAAATGTCGCCTATTTTCAAAAAAAACCCACTTTTGCGACTTTTGAATATTGGACATTCATAGAAATGGCCAGAAGAGTGTTCCCCAATAATGTGTTTTAGCCCATCTCCTACCATTTTCGAAAAAAGGAGCAAAGTCCTTTTTAAAATTTCAAAAGTCGAAATATGGAAAAATTTCACCTATTTTCAAAAAAACACACTTTTGCGACTTTTAAATATTGGACATTCATAGAAATGGCCGGAAGAGTGTTCCCCAATAATGCTTTTTCGCCCATCTCCTACCATTTTCGCAAAAAGGAGCAAAGTCCTTCTTAAAATTTCAAAAGTCCAAATATGGAAAAATGTCGCCTATTTTCAAAAAAACACACTTTTGCGACTTTTGAATATTGGACATTCATAGAAATGGCCGGAATAGTGTTCCCCAATAATTTTTTTTCGCAAAATTTCAAAAGTCGAAATTTGGAAAATGTCGCCTATTTTCAAAAAAACACTGTTGCAATTTTTGAATATTGGACATTCATAGAAATGGCCGGAAGAGTGTTCCCCAATAATGTTTTTCCGTCCATCTCCTACCATTTTCGAAAAAAGGAACAAGTCCTTTTTAAAATTTCAAAAGTCGAAATTTGGAAAAATGTCGCCTATTGTCAAAAAACACACTTTTGAATATTGGATATTCATAGGGATGGCCGGAATAATGCTCCCCAATAATTTTTTTTCTCAAATTTTCTACCATTTTCGGAAAAAGGAGAAAAGTCCTTTTTAACATTTCAAAAGTCCAAATTTGGAAAAATGTCGCCTATTTTCAAAAAAACACACTGTTGCGACTTTTGAATATTGGACATTTACAGAAATGACCTGAGGAGTGTTCTCCAATAATTATTTTTGCCCATCACCTACCACTTTCGGATAAAGGAGCAAAGTCCTTTTTAACATTTCAAAAGCCCAAACTTGGAAAAATGAAACCTATTTTCAAAAAAAAAACACACTGTTGCGACTTTTGAATATTGGACATTAATAGAAATGGCCGGAATAGTGTTCCGCAATAATTTTTTTTCGCAAATTTTCTACCATTTTCGGAAAAAGGAGCAGTAGTTTTTAAAATTTCATAAGTCGAAATTTGGAAAAATGTCGCCTATTTTCAAAAAAACACACTGTTAAGACTTTTGAATATTGGACATTCATAGAAATGACCTGAGGAGTGTTCTCCAATATTTATTTTCGCCCATCACCTACCACTTTCGGATAAAGGAGCAAAGTCCTTTTTAACATTTCAAAAGCCCAAACTTCGAAAAATGTAGCCTATTTTCAAAAAAAAAACACACTGTTGCGACTTTTGAATATTAGACATTAATAGAAATGGCCGGAATAGTATTCCGCAATAATTTTTTTTCGCAAATTTTCTACCATTTTCGGAAAAAGGAGCAGTCTTTTTTATAATTTCAAAAGTTGAAATTTGGAAAAATGTCGCATATTTTCAAAAAAACACACTGTTAAGACTTTTGAATATTGGACATTCATAGAAATGGCCTGAAAGTATTCTCCAATAATTCTTTTTCTCCCATCTTCTACCATTTTCGGAAAAAGGAGCAAAGTCCTTTTTAACATTTCAAAAGTCCAAATTTGGAAAAATGTCGCCTATTTTCAAAAAAACACACTGTTGCGACTTTTGAATATTGGACATTCATAAGGATGGCCAGAATAATGCTCCCCATTATTTTTTTTCGCAAATTTTCTACCATTTTCCGAAAAAGGAGCAAAGTCCTTTTTAAAATTTCAAAAGTCGAAATTTGGAAAAATTACGCCTATTTTCAAAAAAACACACTGTTGCGACTTTTGAATATTGGATATTCATAGAAATGGCCTCAAGAGTGTTCTCCAATAATTTGTTTTTTCCCATCTCCTACCATTTTCGAAAAAAGGAGCAAAGTCCTTTTTAAAATTTCAAAAGTCGAAATTTGGAAAAATGTCACCTATTTTCAAAAAAAACAAACTTTTGCGACTTTTGAATATTGGACATTCATAGAAATGGCCGGAAGAGTATACCCCAATAATGTTTTTGCCCATCTCCTACCATTCTCGAAAAAAGGAGCAAAGTCCTTATTAAAATTTCAAAAGTCGAAATATGGAAAAATGTCGCCTATTGTCAAAAAAAACACACTTTTGAATATAGAACATTCATAGGGATGGCCTTCCGGCCATATAATTTGTTTTTTTCCATCTCCTACCATTTTCGGAAAAAGGAGCAAAGTCCTTTTTAACATTTTAAAAGTCCAAATTTGGAAAAATGTATCCTATTTTCAAAAAAACACACTGTTGCGACTTTTGAATATTGGACATTCATAGGGATGGCCAGAATAATGCTCCCCAATATTTTTTTTCGCAAACTTTTTACCATTTTCCGAAAAAGGAGCAAAGTCCTTTTTAAAATTTCAAAAGTCGAAATTTGGAAAAATGTCGCCTATTCTCAAAAAAACACACTGTTGCGACTTTTGAATATTGGACATTCATAGAAATGGCCTAAAGAGTGTTCTCCAATAATTTGTTTTTTCCCATCTCCTACCATTTTCGAAAAAAGGAGCAAAGTCCTTTTTAAAATTTCAAAAGTCGAAATTTGGAAAAATGTCGCCTATTTTCAAAAAAAAACACACTTTTGCGACTTTTGAATATTGGACATTCATAGAAATGGCCGGAAGAGTGTTCCCCAATAATGTTTTTGCCCATCTCCTACCATTCTCGAAAAAAGGAGCAAAGTCCTTTTTAAAATTTCAAAAGTCGAAATTTGGAAAAATGTCGCCTATTGTCAAAAAAAAACACACTTTTGAATATAGAACATTCATAGGGATGGCCTTCCGGCCATATAATTTGTTTTTTCCCATCTCCTACCATTGTCGGAAAGAGGAGCACAGTCCTTTTTAACATTTTAAAAGTCCAAATTTTAAAAAATGTATCCTATTTTCAAAAAAACACACTGTTGCGACTTTTGAATATTGGACATTCATAGGGATGGCCAGAATAATGCTCCCCAATATTTTTTTAGCAAATTTTCTACCATTTTCCGAAAAAGGAGCAAAGTCCTTTTTAAAATTTCAAAAGTCGAAATTTGGAAAAATGTCACCTATTTTCAAAAAAACAGACTGTTGCGACTTTTGAATATTGGACATTCATAGAAATGGCCTAAAGAGTGTTCTCCAATAATTTGTTTTTTCCCATCTCCTACTATTTTCGAAAAAAGGAGCACAGTCCTTTTTAAAATTTCAAAAGTCGAAATTTGGAAAAATGTCGCCTATTTTCAAAAAAAACACACTTTTGCGACTTTTGAATATTGGACATTCATAGGGATGGCCAGAATAATGGTCCCCAATAATTTTTTTTTGGCAAATTTTCTACCATTTTCGGAAAAAGGAGCAAAGTCCTTTTTAAAATTTCAAAAGTCGAAATTTGGAAAAATGCCGCCTATTTTCAAAAAAACACACTGTTAAGACTTTTGAATATTGGACATTCATAGAAATGGCCTGAAAGTATTCTTCAATAATCCTTTTTCTCCCATCTTATACTATTTTGGGAAAAAGGAGCAGTCCTCTTTAAAATTTCACAAGTCGAAATTTGGAAAAATGTCGCCTATTGTCAAAAAAACACACTTATGAATATTGGACATTCATAGGGATGGCCTTCCGGCCAAATAATTTGTTTTTTCCCATCTCCTACCATTTTCGGAAAAAGGAGCAAAGCCCTTTTTAACATTTCAAAAGTCCAAATTTGGAAAAATGTATCCTATTTTCAAAAAAACACTGTTGCGACTTTTGAACATTGGACATTCATAGAAATGGTCTGAGGAGTTTACTCCAATAATTTTTTTCGCCCATAACCTACAGTTTTCGGAAAAAGGAACAAGTCCTTTTTAAAATTTCAAAAGTCGAAATTTGGAAAAATGTCGCCTATTGTCAAAAAAAACACACTTTTGAATATAGAACATTCATAGGAATGGCCTTCCGGCCATATAATTTGTTTTTGCCCATCTCCTACCATTTTCGGAAAAAGGAGCAAAGTCCTTTTTAAAATTTCAAAAGTCCAAATTTGGAAAAATGTCGCCTATTTTCAAAAAAAACATACTTTTGCGACTTTTGAATATTGGACATTCATAGAAATGGCGGGAAGAGTGTTCCTCAATAATGTTTTTTCGCCCGTCACCTACCATTTTCGAAAAAAGGAGCAAAGTCCTTTTTAAAATTTCAAAAGCCGAAATTTGGAAAAATGTCGCCTATTAAAAAAAAACACACTTTTGAATATTGGACATTCATAGAAATGGCCGGAATAGTGTTCCCCAATAATTTTTTTTCGCAAATTTTCTACCATTTTCCGAAAAAGGAGCAAAGTTCTTTTTAAAATTTCAAAAGTCGAAATTTGGAAAAATATAGCCTATTTTCAAAAAAACACACTGTTAAGACTTTTGAATATTGGAAATTCATAGAAATGGCCTGAGAAGTGTTCTCCAATATTTTTTTTCACCAATCACCTACCATTTTCGGAAAAAGGAGCAAAGTCCTTTTTAAAATTTCAAAAGTCCAAATTTGGAAAAATGTCGCCTATTTTCAAAAAAAACATACTTTTGCGACTTTTGAATATTGGACATTCATAAAAATGGCGGGAAGAGTGTTCCTCAATAATGTTTTTTCGCCCATCACCTACCATTTTCGGAAAGAGGAGCAAAGTCCTTTTTAAAATTTCAAAAGTTGAAATTTGGAAAAATGTTGCTTATTTTCAAAAAAACACACTGTTAGACTTTTGAATATTGGACATTCATAGAAATGGCCTGAAAGTATTCTCCAATAATCCTTTTTCTCCCATATTATACTATTTTGGGAAAAGGAGCATCCTTTTTAAAATTTCAAAAGTCGAAATTTGGAAAATGTCGCCTATTTAAAAAAAAAAACACACTGTTGCGATTTTTGAATTTTGCACATTCATAGAAATGGACGGAAGAGTGTTCCCCAATAATGTTTTTTCGTCCATCTCCTACCATTTACGAAAAAAGGAACAAGTCCTTTTTAAAAAATTCAAAAGTCGAAATTTGGAAAAATGTCGCCTATTGTGAAAAAAACACACTGTTGCGACTTTTGAATATGGACATTCATAGAAATGGCCTGAGGAGTGTTCCCCAATAATTTTTTTTTTCCCAAATTTTCTACCATTTTCGGAAAAAGGAGCAAAGTCCTTTTTAAAATTTCAAAAGTCCAAATTTGGAAAAATGTCGCCTATTTAAAAAAAAAACACACTTTTGCAACTTTTGAATATTGGACAATTATAGAAATGGCCGGAGTAGTGTTCCCCAATAATTTTTTTTCGCAAATTTTCTACCATTTTCGGAAAAAGGAGCAAAGTCCTTTTTAAAATTTCAAAAGTCGAAATTTGGAAAAATGTCGCCTATTGTAAAAAAAAACACACTTTTGAATATTGGACATTCATAGGGATGGCCGGGGGAGTGTTCTCCAATAATTTGTTTTTTCCCATCACTTACCATTTTCGAAAAAAGGAGCAAAGTCTTTTTTAAAATTTCAAAAGTCGAAATTTGGAAAAATGTCGCCTATTTTCAAAACAACACACTTTTGCGACTTTTGAATATTGGACATTCATAGAAATGGCCGGAAGAGTGTTCCCCAATAATGTTTCTTCGTCCATCTCCTACCATTTTCAAAAAAAGGAGCCAAGTCCTTTTTAAAATTTCAAAGGTCGAAATTCGGAAAAATGTTGCCTATTTATAAAAAAAAACACACTGTTGCGACTTTTGAATATTGGAAATTCATAGAAATGGCCTGAGGGGTGTACTCCAATAATTTGTTTTTTCCCATCACTTACCATTTTCGAAAAAAGGAGCAAAGTCTTTTTTAAAATTTCAAAAGTCGAAATTTGGAAAAATTTCGCCGATTTTCAAAACAACACACTTTTGCGACTTTTGAATATTGGACATTCATAGAAATGGCCGGAAGAGTGTTCAAAAAAAAACACACTTTTGAATATAGAACATTCATAGGGATGGCCTTCCGGCCATATAATTTGTTTTTTCCCATCTCCTACCATTGTCGGAAAGAGGAGCACAGTCCTTTTTAACATTTTAAAAGTCCAAATTTTAAAAAATGTATCCTATTTTCAAAAAAACACACTGTTGCGACTTTTGAATATTGGACATTCATAGGGATGGCCAGAATAATGCTCCCCAATATTTTTTTAGCAAATTTTCTACCATTTTCCGAAAAAGGAGCAAAGTCCTTTTTAAAATTTCAAAAGTCGAAATTTGGAAAAATGTCACCTATTTTCAAAAAAACAGACTGTTGCGACTTTTGAATATTGGACATTCATAAAAATGGCCTAAAGAGTGTTCTCCAATAATTTGTTTTTTCCCATCTCCTACTATTTTCGAAAAAAGGAGCACAGTCCTTTTTAAAATTTCAAAAGTCGAAATTTGGAAAAATGTCGCCTATTTTCAAAAAAAACACACTTTTGCGACTTTTGAATATTGGACATTCATAGGGATGGCCAGAATAATGGTCCCCAAAAATTTTTTTTTGGCAAATTTTCTACCATTTTCGGAAAAAGGAGCAAAGTCCTTTTTAAAATTTCAAAAGTCGAAATTTGGAAAAATGCCGCCTATTTTCAAAAAAACACACTGTTAAGACTTTTGAATATTGGACATTCATAGAAATGGCCTGAAAGTATTCTTCAATAATCCTTTTTCTCCCATCTTTTACTATTTTGGGAAAAAGGAGCAGTCCTCTTTAAATTTTCACAAGTCGAAATTTGGAAAAATGTCGCCTATTGTCAAAAAAACACACTTATGAATATTGGACATTCATAGGGATGGCCTTCCGGCCAAATAATTTGTTTTTTCCCATCTCCTACCATTTTCGGAAAAAGGAGCAAAGCCCTTTTTAACATTTCAAAAGTCCAAATTTGGAAAAATGTATCCTATTTTCAAAAAAACACTGTTGCGACTTTTGAACATTGGACATTCATAGAAATGGTCTGAGAAGTTTACTCCAATAATTTTTTTCGCCCATCACCTACAGTTTTCGGAAAAAGGAACAAGTCCTTTTTAAAATTTCATAAGTCGAAATTTGGAAAAATGTCGCCTATTAAAAAAAAACACACTTTTGAATATTGAACATTCATAGGAATGGCAGGAATAGTGTTCCCCAATAATTTTTTTTCGCAAATTTTCTACCATTTTCGGAAAAAGGAGCAAAGTCCTTTTTAAAATTTCAAAAGTCGAAATTTGGAAGAATGTCGCCTATTTTCAAAAAAACACACTTTTGAATATTGGATATTCATAGGGATGGCCAGAATAATGGTCCCCAATAATTTGTTGTTCGCAAATTTTCTACCATTTTCGGAAAAAGGAGCAAAGTCCTTTTTAAAATTTCAAAAGTCCAAATTTGGAAAAATGTCGCCTATTTTCAAAAAAAAAAAAAACTTTTGCGACTTTTGAATATTGGACATTCATAGAAATTGCCGGAAGAGTGTTCCCCAATAATTTTTTTGCACATCTCCTACCATTCTCGAAAAAAGGAGCAAAGTCCTTTTTAAAATTTCAAAAGTCGAAATTTGGAAAAATGTCGCCTATTGTCAAAAAAAACACACTTTTGAATATAGAACATTCATAGGGATGGCCTTCCGGCCATATAATTTGTTTTTTCCCATCTCCTACAATTTTCGGAAAACGGAGCAAAGTCCTTTTTAACATTTTAAAAGTCCAAATTTGGAAAAATGTATCCTATTTTCAAAAAAACACACTGTTGCGACTTTTGAATATTGGACATTCATAGGGATGGCCAGAATAATGCTCCCCAATATTTTTTTTTCGCAAATTTTTTACCATTTTCCGAAAAAGGAGCAAAGTCCTTTTTAAAATTTCAAAAGTCGAAATTTGGAAAAATGTCGCCTATTTAAAAAAAAAACACACTTTTGCGACTTTTGAATATTGGACATTCATAGAAATGGCCGGAAGAGTGTTCCCCAATAATGTTTTTGCCCATCTCCTACCATTCTCGAAAAAAGAAGCAAAGTCCTTTTTAAAATTTCAAAAGTCGAAATTTGGAAAAATGTCGCCTATTGTCAAAAAAAACACACTTTTGAATATAGAACATTCATAGGAATGGCCTTCCGGCCATATAATTTGTTTTTGCCCATCTCCTACCATTTTCGGAAAAAGGAGCAAAGTCTTTTTTAACATTTTAAAAGTCCAAATTTGGAAAAATGTATCCTATTTTCAAAAAAACACACTGTTGCGACTTTTGAATATTGGACATTCATAGGGATGGCCAGAATAATGCTCCCCAATATTTTTTTTTCGCAAATTTTTTACCATTTTCCGAAAAAGGAGCAAAGTCCTTTTTAAAATTTCAAAAGTCGAAATTTGGAAAAATGTCGCCTATTTAAAAAAAAAACACACTTTTGCGACTTTTGAATATTGGACATTCATAAAAATGGCCGGAAGAGTGTTCCCCAATAATGTTTTTGCCCATCTCCTACCATTCTCGAAAAAAGAAGCAAAGTCCTTTTTAAAATTTCAAAAGTCGAAATTTGGAAACATGTCGCCTATTGTCAAAAAAAACACACTTTTGAATATAGAACATTCATAGGAATGGCCTTCCGGCCATATAATTTGTTTTTGCCCATCTCCTACCATAATCGAAAAAAGGAGCAAAGTCCTTTTTAAAATTTCAAAAGTCGAAATTTGGAAAAATGTCGCCTATTTTCAAAAAAAAAAAAACACACTTTTGCGACTTTTGAATATTGGAAATTCATAGAAATGGCCGGAAGAGTGTTCCCCAATAATGTTTTTGCCCATCTCCTACCATTCTCGAAAAAAGGAGCAAAGTCCTTTTTAAAATTTCAAAAGTCGAAATTTGGAATAATGTCGCCTATTGTCAAAAAAACACACTTTTAAATATAGAACATTCATAGGAATGGCCTTCCGGCCATATAATTTGTTTTTTCCCATCTCCTACCATTTTCGGAAAAAGGAGCAAAGTCCTTTTTAACATTTTAAAAGTCCAAATTTGGAAAAATGTATCCTATTTTCAAAAAAACACACTGTTGCGACTTTTGAATATTGGACATTCATAGGGATGGCCAGAATAATGCTCCCAATTTTTTTTTTCGCAAATTTTCTACCATTTTCCGAAAAAGGAGCAAAGTCCTTTTTAAAATTTCAAAAGTCGAAATTTGGAAAAATGTCACCTATTTTCAAAAAAACACACTGTTGCGACTTTTGAATATTGGACATTCATAGAAATGGCCTAAAGAGTGTTCTCCAATAATTTGTGTTTTCCCATCTCCTACCATTTTCGAAAAAAGGAGCACAGTCGTTTTTAAAATTTCAAAAGTCGAAATTCGGAAAAATGTCGCCTATTATCAAAAAAAACACACTGTTGCGACTTTTGAATATTGGACATTCATAGAAATGGCCTAAAGAGTGTTCTCCAATAATTTGTTTTTTCCCATCACTTACCATTTTCGAAAAAAGGAGCAAAGTCTTTTTTAAAATTTCAAAAGTCGAAATTTGGAAAAATGTCGCCTATTTTCAAAAAAAAAACATACTTTTGCGATTTTTGAATATTGGAAATTCATAGGGATGGCCAGAATAATGGTCCCCAATTATTTTTTTTTCGCAAATTTTCTACCATTTTCGGAAAAAGGAGCAAAGTCCTTTTTAAAATTTCACAAGTCGAAATTTGGAAAAATGTCGCCTATTGTCAAAAAAACACACTTATGAATATTGGACATTCATAGGGATGGCCTTCCGGCCAAATAATTTGTTTTATCCCATCTCCTACCATTTTCGGAAAAAGGAGCAAAGCCCTTTTTAACATTTCAAAAGTCCAAATTTGGAAAAATGTATCCTATTTTCAAAAAAACACTGTTGCGACTTTTGAACATTGGACATTCATAGAAATGGCCTGAGGAGTTTACTCCAATAATTTTTTTCGCCCATCACCTACCATTTTCGGAAAAAGGAGCAGTCTTTTTTAAAATTTCGAAAGTCGAAATTTGGAAATTTGTGAAATGTGTAGGGATGGCCGGAAAAGTGTTTCCCAATAATTTTTTTTCGCAAATTTTCTACCATTTTCAGAAAAAGGAGCAAAGTCCTTTTTAAAATTTCAAAAGTCCAAATTTGGAAAAATGTCGCCTATTTTCAAAAAAAAACACACTGTTAAGACTTTTGAATATTGGACATTCTTAGAAATGGCCGGAAGAGTGTTCCCCAATAATGTTTTTTCGTCCATCTCCTACCATTTTCGAAAAAAGGAACAAGTCCTTTTTAAAATTTCATAAGTCGAAATTTGGAAAAATGTCGCCTATTAAAAAAAAACACACTTTTGAATTTTGGACATTCATAGAAATGGCCGGAATAGTGTTCCCCAATAATTTTTTTTCGCAAATTTTCTACCATTTTCCGAAAAAGGAGCAAAGTCCTTTTTAAAATTTCAAAAGTCGAAATTTGGAAAAATATAGCCTATTTTCAAAAAAACACACTGTTGTGACTTTTGAATATTGGAAATTCATAGAAATGGCCTGAGAAGTGTTCTCCAATATTTTTTTTCGCCAATCACCTACCATTTTCGGAAAAAGGAGCAAAGTCCTTTTTAAAATTTCAAAAATCCAAATTTGGAAAAATGTCGCCTATTTTCAAAAAAACACACTTTTGCGACTTTTGAATATTGGACATTCATAGAAATGGCGGGAAGAGTGTTCCTCAATAATGTTTTTTCGCCCATCACCTACCATATTCGGAAAAAGGAGCAAAGTCCTTTTTAAAATTTCAAAAGTTGAAATTTGGAAAAATGTCGCTTATTTTCAAGAAAACACACTGTTAAGACTTTTGAATATTGGACATTCATAGAAATGGCCTGAAAGTATTCTCCAAAAATCCTTTTTCTCCCATATTATACTATTTTGGGAAAAAGGAGCATCCTTTTTAAAATTTCAAAAGTCGAAATTTGGAAAAATGTCGCCTATTGTTAAAACAACACACTTTTGCGACTTTTGAATATTGGACATTCATAGAATTGGCCGGAAGAGTGTTCCCCAATAATGTTTCTTCGTCCATCTCCTACCATTTTCGAAAAAAGGAGCAAAGTCTTTTTTAAAATTTCAAAAGTCGAAATTAGGAAAAATGTCGCCTATTGTCAAAAAAACACACTTATGAATATTGGACATTCATAGAAATGGCCTGAGGGGTGTACTCCAATAATTTTTTTTGCCCATCACCTACCATTTTCGGAAAAAGGAGCAGTCTTTTTTAAAATTTCAAAAGTCGAAATTTGGAAAAATGTCGCCTATTTAAAAAAAAACACACTGTTGTGACTTTTGAATATTGGACATTCATAGGGATGGCCGGAGGAGTGTTCTCCAATAATTTGTTTTTTCCCATCACTTACCATTTTCGAAAAAAGGAGCAAAGTCTTTTTTAAAATTTCAAAAGTCGAAATTTGGAAAAATGTCGCCTATTGTCAAAAAAACACACTTATGAATATTGGACATTCATAGAAATGGCCTGAGGGGTGTACTCCAATAATTTTTTTTGCCCATCACCTACCATTTTCGGCAAAAGGAGCAGTCTTTTTTAAAATTTCAAAAGTCGAAATTTGGGAAAATGTCGCCTATTTAAAAAAAAAACACACTGTTGTGACTTTTGAATATTGGACATTCATAGGGATAGCCGGAGGAGTGTTCTCCAATAATTTGTTTTTTCCCATCACTTACCATTTTCGAAAAAAGGAGCAAAGTCTTTTTTAAAATTTCAAAAGTCGAAATTTGGAAAAATGTCTCCTATTTTCAAAACAACACACATTTGCGACTTTTGAATATTGGACATTCATAGAAATGGCCGGAAGAGTGCTCCCCAATAATGTTTCTTCGTCCATCTCCTACCATTTTCGAAAAAAGGAGCAAAGTCTTTTTTAAAATTTCAAAAGTCGAAATTAGGAAAAATGTCGCCTATTGTCAAAAAAACACACTTATGAATATTGGACATTCATAGAAATGGCCTGAGGGGTGTACTCCAATAATTTTTTTTGCCCATCACCTACCATTTTCGGAAAAAGGAGCAGTCTTTTTTAAAATTTCAAAAGTCGAAATTTGGAAAAATGTCGCCTATTTAAAAAAAAACACACTGTTGTGACTTTTGAATATTGGACATTCATAGGGATGGCCGGAGGAGTGTTCTCCAATAATTTGTTTTTTCCCATCACTTACCATTTTCGAAAAAAGGAGCAAAGTCTTTTTTAAAATTTCAAAAGTCGAAATTTGGAAAAATGTCGCCTATTGTCAAAAAAACACACTTATGAATATTGGACATTCATAGAAATGGCCTGAGGGGTGTACTCCAATAATTTTTTTTGCCCATCACCTACCATTTTCGGCAAAAGGAGCAGTCTTTTTTAAAATTTCAAAAGTCGAAATTTGGGAAAATGTCGCCTATTTAAAAAAAAAACACACTGTTGTGACTTTTGAATATTGGACATTCATAGGGATAGCCGGAGGAGTGTTCTCCAATAATTTGTTTTGTCCCATCACTTACCATTTTCGAAAAAAGGAGCAAAGTCTTTTTTAAAATTTCAAAAGTCGAAATTTGGAAAAATGTCGCCGATTTTCAAAACAACACACTTTTGCGACTTTTGAATATTGGACATTCATAGAAATGGCCGGAAGAGTGTTCCCCAATAATGTTTCTTCGTCCATCTCCTACCATTTTTGAAAAAAGGAACAAGTCCTTTTTAAAATTTCAAAAGTCGAAATTTGGAAAAATGTCGCCTATTGTAAAAAAAACACACTTTTGAATATTGGACATTCATAGGGATGGCCGGAATAATGCTCCCCAATAATTTTTTTTCGCAAATTTTCTACCATTTTCGAAAAAAGGAGCAAAGTCCTTTTTAAAATTTCAAAAGTCGAAATTTGGAAAAATGTCGCCTATTTTCAAAAAAACACACTGTTAAGACTTTTGAATATTGGACATTCATAGCAATGGCCTGAAAGTATTCTCCAATAATCCTTTTTCGCCCATCTTTTACTATTTTGGAAAAAAGGAGCAGTCCTTTTTAAAATTTCACAAGTCGAAATTTGAAAAAATGTCGCCTATTGTCAAAAAAACACACTTATGAATATTGGACATTCATAGGGATAGCCTTCCGGCCAAATAATTTGTTTTTTCCCATCTCCTACCATTTTCGGAAAAAGGAGCAAAGTCTTTTTTAAAATTTCAAAAGTCGAAATTTGGAAAAATGTCGCCGATTTTCAAAACAACACACTTTTGCGACTTTTGAATATTGGACATTCATAGAAATGGCCGGAAGAGTGTTCCCCAATAATGTTTCTTCGTCCATCTCCTACCATTTTTGAAAAAAGGAACAAGTCCTTTTTAAAATTTCAAAAGTCGAAATTTGGAAAAATGTCGCCGATTTTCAAAACAACACACTTTTGCGACTTTTGAATATTGGACATTCATAGAAATGGCCTGAGGGGTGTACTCCAATAATTTTTTTTGCCCATCACCTACCATTTTCGGAAAAAGGAGCAGTCTTTTTTAAAATTTCAAAAGTCGAAATTTGGAAAAATGTCGCCTATTTAAAAAAAAACACACTGTTGTGACTTTTGAATATTGGACATTCATAGGGATGGCCGGAGGAGTGTTCTCCAATAATTTGTTTTTTCCCATCACTTACCATTTTCGAAAAAAGGAGCAAAGTCTTTTTTAAAATTTCAAAAGTCGAAATTTGGAAAAATGTCGCCTATTGTCAAAAAAACACACTTATGAATATTGGACATTCATAGAAATGGCCTGAGGGGTGTACTCCAATAATTTTTTTTGCCCATCACCTACCATTTTCGGCAAAAGGAGCAGTCTTTTTTAAAATTTCAAAAGTCGAAATTTGGGAAAATGTCGCCTATTTAAAAAAAAAACACACTGTTGTGACTTTTGAATATTGGACATTCATAGGGATAGCCGGAGGAGTGTTCTCCAATAATTTGTTTTGTCCCATCACTTACCATTTTCGAAAAAAGGAGCAAAGTCTTTTTTAAAATTTCAAAAGTCGAAATTTGGAAAAATGTCGCCGATTTTCAAAACAACACACTTTTGCGACTTTTGAATATTGGACATTCATAGAAATGGCCGGAAGAGTGTTCCCCAATAATGTTTCTTCGTCCATCTCCTACCATTTTTGAAAAAAGGAACAAGTCCTTTTTAAAATTTCAAAAGTCGAAATTTGGAAAAATGTCGCCTATTGTAAAAAAAACACACTTTTGAATATTGGACATTCATAGGGATGGCCGGAATAATGCTCCCCAATAATTTTTTTTCGCAAATTTTCTACCATTTTCGAAAAAAGGAGCAAAGTCCTTTTTAAAATTTCAAAAGTCGAAATTTGGAAAAATGTCGCCTATTTTCAAAAAAACACACTGTTAAGACTTTTGAATATTGGACATTCATAGCAATGGCCTGAAAGTATTCTCCAATAATCCTTTTTCGCCCATCTTTTACTATTTTGGAAAAAAGGAGCAGTCCTTTTTAAAATTTCACAAGTCGAAATTTGAAAAAATGTCGCCTATTGTCAAAAAAACACACTTATGAATATTGGACATTCATAGGGATAGCCTTCCGGCCAAATAATTTGTTTTTTCCCATCTCCTACCATTTTCGGAAAAAGGAGCAAAGTCCTTTTTAACATTTCAAAAGTCGAAATTTGGAAAAATGTCGCCTTTTTTCAAAAAAACACACTGTTGCGACTTTTGAATATTTGACATTCACAGAAATGGCCTGAGGAGTGTTCTCCAATAATTTTTTTCGCCCATCACCTACCATTTTCCAAAAAAAGGAGCAGTCTTTTTTAAAATTTCAAAAGTCCAAATTTGGAAAAATGTCGCCTATTTTCAAAAAAACACACTGTTGTGACTTTTGAATATTGGACATTCATAGGGATGGCCGGAGGAGTGTTCTCCAATAATTTGTTTTTTCCCATCTCCTACCATTTTCGAAAAAAGGAGCAAAGTCCTTTTTAAAATTTCAAAAGTCGAAATTTGGAAAAATGTAGCCTATTTTCAAAAAAACACACTGTTGCGACTTTTGAATATTCGACATTCATAGAAATGGCCTGAGGAGTGTTCCACAATAATGTTTTTTTCGCAAATTCTCCACCATTTTCGAAAAAAGGAGCAAAGTCTTTTTTAAAATTTCAAAAGTCGAAATTTGGAAAAATTTCACCTATTTTCAAAAAAAAAAACACTGTTACGACTTTTGAATATTCGACATTCATAGAATAGACTGAGGAGTGTTCCACAATAATGTTTTTTTCGCAAATTCTCCACCATTTTCGAAAAAAGGAGCAAAGTCCTTCTTAAAATTTCAAAAGTCCAAATTTGGAAAAATGTCGCCTATTTTCAAAAAAACACACTTTTGCGACTTTTGAATATTGGACATTCATAGAAATGGCCGCATGAGTGTTCCTCAATAATGTTTTTTTGCCCATCTCCTACCATTTTCAGAAAAAGGAGCAAAGTCCTTTTTAAAATTTCAAAAGTCCAAATTTGGAAAAATATCGCCTATTTTCAAAAAAACACACTTTTGGATATTGGAAATTCATAGGGATGGCCGGAATAGTGTTCCCCAAGAATTTTTTTTCTCAAATTTTCTACCATTTTCGGAAAAAGGAGCTAAGTCTTTTTTAAAATTTCAGAAGTCGAAATTTGGAAAAATGTCGCTTATTTAAAAAAAAACACACTGTTGCGACTTTTGAATATTCGACATTCATAGAAATGGCCTGAGGAGTGTTTCCCAATAATGTTTTTTCGCCCATCTCCTACCATTTTCGAAAAAAGGAACAAAGTCCTTTTTAAAATTTCAACAGTCAAAATTTGGAAAAATGTCGCCTATTGTCAAAAAAACACACTTTTGAATATTGGAAATTCATAGGGATGGCCGGAATAGTGTTCCCCAATAATTTTTTTTCTTAAATTTTCTACCATTTTCGGAAAAAGGAGCAAAGTCCTTTTTAAAATTTCAAAAGTCGAAATTTGGAAATTTGTGAAATTCATACGGATGGCCGGAATAGTGTTCCCCAATAATTTTTTTTCTCAAATTTTCTACCATTTTTGGAAAAAGGAGCAAAGTCCTTTTTAAAATTTCAAAAGTCGAAATTTGGAAAAATGTCGCCTATTTTCAAAAAAACACACTGTTGCGACTTTTGAATATTCGACATTCATAGAAATGGCCTGAGGAGTGTTCTCCAATAATGTGTTTTCGCCCATCTCCTACCATTTTCGGAAAAAGGAGCAAAGTCCTTTTTAAAATTTTAAAAGTCGAAATTTGGAAAAATGTCGCCTATTTTCAAAAAAACACACGGTTGTGACTTTTGAATATTGGACATTCATTGGGATGGCCGGAGGAATGTTCTCCAATAATTTGTTTTTTCCCATCACTTACCATTTTCGGAAAAAGGAGCAGTCTTTTTTAAAATTTCAACAGTCAAAATTTGGAAAAATGTCGCCTATTTTCAAAAAAACACACTTTTGCGACTTTTGAATATTGGACATTCATAGAAGTGGCCGGAAGAGTGTTCCCCAATAATGTTTTTTCGTCCATTTCCTACCATTTTCGAAAAAAGGAACAAGTCCTTTTTAAAATTTCAAAAGTCGAAATTTGGAAAAATGTCGCCTATTGTAAAAAAACACACTTTTGAATATTGGACATTCATAGGGATGGCCGGAATAATGCTCCCCAATAATTTTTTTTGCAAGTTTTCTACCATTTTCGGAAAAAGGAGCAAAGTCCTTTTTAAAATTTCAACAGTCAAAATTTGGAAAAATGTTGCCTATTTTCAAAAAAACACACTGTTGCGACTTTTGAATATTCGACATTCATAGAAATGGCCTGAGGAGTAATCCCCAATAATGTTTTTTCGTCCATCTCCTACCATTTTCGAAAAAAGGAGCAGTCTTTTTTAAAATTTCAACAGTCAAAATTTGGAAAAATGTCGCCTATTGTCAAAAAAACACACTTTTGAATATTGGACATTCATAGAGATTGCCGGAATAATGCTCCCCAATAATTTTTTTTTTTCTCAAATTTTCTACCATTTTCGGAAAAAGGAGCAAAGTCCTTTTTAAAATTTCAACAGTCAAAATTTGGAAAAATGTTGCCTATTTTCAAAAAAACACACTTTTGCGACTTTTGAATATTGGACATTCATAGAAATGGCCGGAAGAGTGTTCCCGAATAATGTTTTTTCGCCCATCTCCTACCATTTTCGAAAAAAGGAGCAGTCTTTTTTAAAATTTCAACAGTCAAAATTTGGAAAAATGTCGCCTATATTCAAAAAAACACACTTTTGAATATTGGAAATTCATAGGGATGGCCGGAATAGTGTTCCCCAATAATTTTTTTCTCAAATTTTCTACCATTTTCGGAAAAAGGACCAAAGTCCTTTTTAAAATTTCAGAAGTCGAAATTTGGAAAAATGTCGCTTATTTTCAAAAAAACACACTTTTGCGACTTTTGAATATTGGACATTCATAGAAATGGCCGGAAGAGTGTTCCACAATAATGTTTTTTCGCCCATCTCCTACCATTTTCGAAAAAAGGAGCAGTCTTTTTTAAAATTTCAAAAGTTGAAATTTGGAAAAATGTCGCCTATTTTCAAAAAAACCCACTTTTGCGACTTTTGAATATTGGACATTCATAGGGATGGTCGGAATAGTGTTCCCCAATAATTTTTTTTCGCAAAATTTCAAAAGTCGAAATTTGGAAAAATATTGCCTATTTTCAAAAAAACACACTGTTGCGACTTTTGAATATTGGAAATTCATAGAAATGGCCTGAGAAGTGTTCTCCAATATTTTTTTCCGCCAATCACCTACCATTTTCGGAAAAAGGAGCAAAGTCCTTTTTAAAATTTCAAAAGTCCAAATTTGGAAAAATGTCGCCTATTTTCAAAAAAAACACACTTTTGCGACTTTTGAATATTGGACATTCATAGAAATGGCGGGAAGAGTGTTCCTCAATAATGTTTTTTCGCCCATCACCTACCATATTCGGAAAAAGGAGCAAAGTCCTTTTTAAAATTTCAAAAGTCCAAATTTGGAAAAATATTGCCTATTTTCAAAAAAACACACTGTTGCGACTTTTGAATATTGGAAATTCATAGAAATGGCCTGAGAAGTGTTCTCCAATATTTTTTTTCGCCAATCACCTACCATTTTCGGAAAAAGGAGCAAAGTCCTTTTTAAAATTTCAAAAGTCCAAATTTGGAAAAATGTCGCCTATTTTCAAAAAAAACACACTTTTGCGATTTTTGAATATTGGACAATCATAGAAATGGCCTGAGGAGTGTTCTCCAATAATTTTTTTCGCCCATTATCTACCATTTTCGGAAAAAGGAGCAAAGTCTTTTTTAAAATTTCAAAAGTTGAAATTTGGAAAAATGTCGCTTATTTTCAAGAAAACACACTGTTAAGACTTTTGAATATTGGACATTCATAGAAATGGCCTGAAAGTATTCTCCAATAATCCTTTTTCTCCCATATTATACTATTTTGGGAAAAAGGAGCATCCTTTTTAAAATTTCAAAAGTCGAAATTTGGAAAAATGTCGCCTATTGTTAAAACAACACACTTTTGCGACTTTTGAATATTGGACATTCATAGAAATGGCCGGAAGAGTGTTCCCCAATAATGTTTCTTCGTCCATCTCCTACCATTTTCGAAAAAAGGAGCAAAGTCTTTTTTAAAATTTCAAAAGTCGAAATTAGGAAAAATGTCGCCTATTGTCAAAAAAACACACTTATGAATATTGGACATTCATAGAAATGGCCTGAGGGATGTACTCCAATAATTTTTTTTGCCCATCACCTACCATTTTCGGAAAAAGGAGCAGTCTTTTTTAAAATTTCAAAAGTCGAAATTTGGAAAAATGTCGCCTATTTAAAAAAAAAACACACTGTTGTGACTTTTGAATATTGGACATTCATAGGGATGGCCGGAGGAGTGTTCTCCAATAATTTGTTTTTTCCCATCACTTACCATTTTCGAAAAAAGGAGCAAAGTCTTTTTTAAAATTTCAAAAGTCGAAATTTAGAAAAATGTCGCCTATTGGCAAAAAAACACACTTATGAATATTGGACATTCATAGAAATGGCCTGAGGGATGTACTCCAATAATTTTTTTTGCCCATCACCTACCATTTTCGGCAAAAGGAGCAGTCTTTTTTAAAATTTCAAAAGTCGAAATTTGGAAAAATGTCGCCTATTTAAAAAAAAACACACTGTTGTGACTTTTGAATATTTGACATTCATAGGGATGGCCGGAGGAGTGTTCTCCAATAATTTGTTTTTTCCCATCACTTACCATTTTCGAAAAAAGGAGCAAAGTCTTTTTTAAAATTTCAAAAGTCGAAATTTGGAAAAATGTCGCCGATTTTCAAAACAACACACTTTTGCGACTTTTGAATATTGGACATTCATAGAAATGGCCGGAAGAGTGTTCCCCAATAATGCTTCTTCGTCCATCTCCTACCATTTTTGAAAAAAGGAACAAGTCCTTTTTAAAATTTCAAAAGTCGAAATTTGGAAAAATGTCGCCTATTGTAAAAAAAACACACTTTTGAATATTGGACATTCATAGGGATGGCCGGAATAATGCTCCCCAATAATTTTTTTTCGCAAATTTTCTACCATTTTCGGAAAAAGGAGCAAAGTCCTTTTTAAAATTTCAAAAGTCGAAATTTGGAAAAATGTCGCCTATTTTCAAAAAAAACACACTGTTGCGTCTTTTGAATATTGGAAATTCATAGAAATGGCCTGAGGAGTGTTCTCCAATATTTTTTTTCGCCCATCACCTACGATTTTCGAAAAAAAAGGAGCAAAGTCCTTTTTAAAATTTCAAAAGTCGAAATTTGGAAAAATGTCGCCTATTTTCATAAAAACACACTGTTGCGACTTTTGAATATTGTACATTAATAGAAATGGCCGGAAGAGTGTTCCCCAATAATTTTTTTTCGCAAATTTTCTACCATTTTCGGAAAAAGGAGCAAAGTCCTTTTTAAAATTTCAAAAGTCGAAATTTGGAAAAATGTCGCTTATTTTCAAAAAAACTCACTGTTGCGACTTTTGAACAAAAGTGTGTTTGTTCCCCAATAATTTTTTTCCCAAATTTTCTACCATTTTCGAAAAAAGGAGCAAAGTCCTTTTTAAAATTTCAAAAGTCGAAATTTGGAAAAATGTCACCTATTTTCAAAAAAAACACACTGTTGCGACTTTTGAATATTCGACATTCATAGCAATGGCCTGAGGGGTGTTCCACAATAATGTTTTTTTCGCAAATTCTCCACCATTTTCGAAAAAAGAAGCAAAATCCTTTTTAAAATTTCAAAAGTCCAAATTTGGAAAAATGTCGCCTATTTTCATAAAAACACACTGTTGCGACTTTTGAATATTGTACATTAATAGAAATGGCCGGAAGAGTGTTCCCCAATAATTTTTTTTCGCAAATTTTCTACCATTTTCGGAAAAAGGAGCAAAGTCCTTTTTAAAATTTCAAAAGTCGAAATTTGGAAAAATGTCGCCTATTTTCAAAAAAACACACTGTTAAGACTTTTGAATATTGGACATTCATAGCAATGGCCTGAAAGTATTCTCCAATAATCCTTTTTCGCCCATCTTTTACTATTTTGGAAAAATGGAGCAGTCCTTTTTAAAATTTCACAAGTCGAAATTTGAAAAAATGTCGCCTATTGTCAAAAAAACACACTTATGAATATTGGACATTCATAGGGATAGCCTTCCGGCCAAATAATTTGTTTTTTCCCATCTCCTACCATTTTCGGAAAAAGGAGCAAAGTCCTTTTTAACATTTCAAAAGTCGAAATTTGGAAAAATGTCGCCTTTTTTCAAAAAAACACACTGTTGCGACTTTTGAATATTTGACATTCACAGAAATGGCCTGAGGAGTGTTCTCCAATAATTTTTTTCGCCCATCACCTACCATTTTCCAAAAAAATGAGCAGTCTTTTTTAAAATTTCAAAAGTCCAAATTTGGAAAAATGTCGCCTATTTTCAGAAAAAACACACTGTTGTGACTTTTGAATATTGGACATTCATAGGGATGGCCGGAGGAGTGTTCTCCAATAATTTGTTTTTTCCCATCTCCTACCATTTTCGAAAAAAGGAGCAAAGTCCTTTTTAACATTTCAAAAGTCGAAATTTGGAAAAATGTCGCCTTTTTTCAAAAAAACACACTGTTGCGACTTTTGAATATTTGACATTCACAGAAATGGCCTGAGGAGTGTTCTCCAATAATTTTTTTCGCCCATCACCTACCATTTTCCAAAAAAAGGAGCAGTCTTTTTTAAAATTTCAAAAGTCGAAATTTGGAAAAATGTAGCCTATTTTCAAAAAAACACACTGTTGCGACTTTTGAATATTCGACATTCATAGAAATGGCCTGAGGAGTGTTCCACAATAATGTTTTTTTCGCAAATTCTCCACCATTTTCGAAAAAAGGAGCAAAATCCTTTTTAAAATTTCAAAAGTCGAAATTTGGAAAAATGTCGCTTATTTTCAAAAAAACTCACTGTTGCGACTTTTGAACAAAAGTGTCGTTGTTCCCCAATAATTTTTTTTCCCAAATTTTCTACCATTTTCGAAAAAAGGAGCAAAGTCCTTTTTAAAATTTTAAAAGTCGAAATTTGGAAAAATGTCACCTATTTTCAAAAAAAACACACTGTTGCGACTTTTGAATATTCGACATTCATAGCAATGGCCTGAGGAGTGTTCCACAATAATGTTTTTTTCGCAAATTCTCCACCATTTTCGAAAAAAGGAGCAAAATCCTTTTTAAAATTTCAAAAGTCCAAATTTGGAAAAATGTCGCCTATTTAAAAAAAAAAACACACTGTTGCGACTTTTGAATATTGGACATTCATAGAAATGGCCTGAAGAGTGTTCTCCAATATTTTTTTTCGCCCATCACCTACCATTTTCGAAAAAAGGAGCAAAGTCCTTTTTAAAATTTAAAAAAAACACACACTTTTGAATATTGGACATTCATAGGGATGGCCGGAATAGTGTTCCCCAATAATTTTTTTTAACAAATTTTCTACCATTTTCGAAAAAAGGAGCAAAGTCTTTTTTAAAATTTCAAAAGTCGAAATTTGGAAAAATTTCACCTATTTTCAAAAAAAAAAACACTGTTGCGACTTTTGAATATTCGACATTCATAGAATAGACTGAGGAGTGTTCCACAATAATGTTTTTTTCGCAAATTCTCCACCATTTTCGAAAAAAGGAGCAAAGTCCTTCATAAAATTTCAAAAGTCCAAATTTGGAAAAATGTCGCCTATTTTCAAAAAAACACACTTTTGCGACTTTTGAATATTGGACATTCATAGAAATGGCCGCATGAGTGTTCCTCAATAATGTTTTTTTGCCCATCTCCTACCATTTTCAGAAAAAGGAGCAAAGTCCTTTTTAAAATTTCAAAAGTCCAAATTTGGAAAAATGTCGCCTATTTTCAAAAAAACACACTTTTGGATATTGGAAATTCATAGGGATGGCCGGAATAGTGTTCCCCAAGAATTTTTTTTCTCAAATTTTCTACCATTTTCGGAAAAAGGAGCTAAGTCTTTTTTAAAATTTCAGAAGTCGAAATTTGGAAAAATGTCGCTTATTTAAAAAAAAACACACTGTTGCGACTTTTGAATATTCGACATTCATAGAAATGGCCTGAGGAGTGTTCCCCAATAATGTGTTTTCGCCCATCTCCTACCATTTTCCGAAAAAGGAGCAAAGTCCTTTTTAAAATTTCAAAAGTCGAAATTTGGAAAAATGTCGCCTATTTTCAAAAAAACACACGGTTGTGACTTTTGAATATTGGACATTCATTGGGATGGCCGGAGGAATGTTCTCCAATAATTTGTTTTTTCCCATCACTTACCATTTTCGGAAAAAGGAGCAGTCTTTTTTAAAATTTCAAAAGTCGAAATTTGGAAAAATGTCGCCTATTTTCAAAAAAACACACTTTTGCGACTTTTGAATATTGGACATTCATAGAAGTGGCCGGAAGAGTGTTCCCCAATAATGTTTTTTCGTCCATTTCCTACCATTTTCGAAAAAAGGAACAAGTCCTTTTTAAAATTTCAAAAGTCGAAATTTGGAAAAATGTCGCCTATTGTAAAAAAACACACTTTTGAATATTGGACATTCATAGGGATGGCCGGAATAATGCTCCCCAATAATTTTTTTTGCAAGTTTTCTACCATTTTCGGAAAAAGGAGCAAAGTCCTTTTTAAAATTTCAACAGTCAAAATTTGGAAAAATGTTGCCTATTTTCAAAAAAACACACTGTTGCGACTTTTGAATATTCGACATTCATAGAAATGGCCTGAGGAGTAATCCCCAATAATGTTTTTTCGTCCATCTCCTACCATTTTCGAAAAAGGAGCAGTCTTTTTTAAAATTTCAACAGTCAAAATTTGGAAAAATGTCGCCTATATTCAAAAAAACACACTTTTGAATATTGGACATTCATAGGGATGGCCGGAATAATGCTCCCCAATAATTTTTTTTGCAAGTTTTCTACCATTTTCGGAAAAAGGAGCAAAGTCCTTTTTAAAATTTCAACAGTCAAAATTTGGAAAAATGTTGCCTATTTTCAAAAAAACACACTGTTGCGACTTTTGAATATTCGACATTCATAGAAATGGCCTGAGGAGTAATCCCCAATAATGTTTTTTCGTCCATCTCCTACCATTTTCGAAAAAAGGAGCAGTCTTTTTTAAAATTTCAACAGTCGAAATTTGGAAAAATGTCGCCTATTGTAAAAAAACACACTTTTGAATATTGGACATTCATAGGGATGGCCGGAATAATGCTCCCCAATAATTTTTTTTGCAAGTTTTCTACCATTTTCGGAAAAAGGAGCAAAGTCCTTTTTAAAATTTCAACAGTCAAAATTTGGAAAAATGTTGCCTATTTTCAAAAAAACACACTTTTGAATATTGGACATTCATAGGGATGGCCGGAATAATGCTCCCCAATAATTTTTTTTGCAAGTTTTCTACCATTTTCGGAAAAAGGAGCAAAGTCCTTTTTAAAATTTCAACAGTCAAAATTTGGAAAAATGTTGCCTATTTTCAAAAAAACACACTGTTGCGACTTTTGAATATTCGACATTCATAGCAATGGCCTGAGGAGTGTTCCACAATAATGTTTTTTTCGCAAATTCTCCACCATTTTCGAAAAAAGGAGCAAAATCCTTTTTAAAATTTCAAAAGTCCAAATTTGGAAAAATGTCGCCTATTTTAAAAAAAACACACTGTTAAGACTTTTGAATATTGGACATTCATAGAAATGGCCTGAGGAGTAATCCCCAATAATGTTTTTTCGTCCATCTCCTACCATTTTCGAAAAAAGGAGCAGTCTTTTTTAAAATTTCAACAGTCAAAATTTGGAAAAATGTCGCCTATATTCAAAAAAACACACTTTTGAATATTGGACATTCATAGGGATGGCCGGAATAATGCTCCCCAATAATTTTTTTTGCAAGTTTTCTACCATTTTCGGAAAAAGGAGCAAAGTCCTTTTTAAAATTTCAACAGTCAAAATTTGGAAAAATGTTGCCTATTTTCAAAAAAACACACTGTTAAGACTTTTGAATATTGGACATTCATAGAAATGGCCTGAGGAGTAATCCCCAATAATGTTTTTTCGTCCATCTCCTACCATTTTCGAAAAAAAGGAGCAGTCTTTTTTAAAATTTCAACAGTCAAAATTTGGAAAAATGTCGCCTATTTTCAAAAAAACACACTTTTGCGACTTTTGAATATTGGACATTCATAGAAGTGGCCGGAAGAGTGTTCCCCAATAATGTTTTTTCGTCCATTTCCTACCATTTTCGAAAAAAGGAACAAGTCCTTTTTAAAATTTCACAAGTCAAAATTTGGAAAAATGTCGCCTATTGTCAAAAAAAAACACTTTTGAATATTGGACATTCATAGAGATTGCCGGAATAATGCTCCCCAATAATTTTTTTTTTCTCAAATTTTCTACCATTTTCGGAAAAAGGAGCAAAGTCCTTTTTAAAATTTCAACAGTCAAAATTTGGAAAAATGTTGCCTATTTTCAAAAAACCACACTGTAGCGACTTTTGAATATTCGACATTCATAGAATAGACTGAGGAGTGTTCCACAATAATGTTTTTTTTCGCAAATTCTCCACCATTTTCGAAAAAAGGAGCAAAGTCCTTTTTAAAATTTCAAAAGTCGAAATTTGGAAAAATGTCGCCTATTTTAAAAAAAACACACTGTTAAGACTTTTGAATATTGGACATTCATAGAAATGCCTGAGGAGTGCTCTCCAATAATTTTTTTCGCCCATCACCTACCATTTTCGGAAAACGGAGTAGTCTTTTTTAATATTTCAAAAGTTGAAATTTGGAAAAATGTCGCCTATTTTCAAAAAAACACACTGTTAAGACTTTTGAATATTGGACATTCATAGAAAAGGCCTTAAAGTATTCGCCAATAATCCTTTTTCTCCCATATTATACTATTTTGGAAAAAAGGAGCAGTCCTTTTTAAAATTTCAAATTGTCAAAAAAAACACACTTATGAATATTGGACATTCATAGGGATGGCCTTCCGGCCAAATAATTTGTTTTTTCCCATCTCCTACCATTTTCGGAAAAAGGAGCAAAGTCCTTTTTAACATTTCAAAAGTCGAAATTTGGAAAAATGTCGCCTTTTTTCAAAAAAACACACTGTTGCGACTTTTGAATATTGGACATTCATAGAAATGGCCGGAAGAGTGTTCCCCAATAATGTTTTTTCGTCCATCTCCTACCATTTTCGAAAAAAGGAGCAAAGTCCTTTTTAAAATTTCAAAAGTCGAAATTTGGAAAAATGTCGCCTATTGTAAAAAAAACACTATTTTGAATATTGCACATTCATAGGGATGGCCGGAATAATGCTCCCCAATAATTTTTTTTTCGCAAATTTTCTACCATTTTCGGAAAAAGGAGCAAAGTCCGTTTTAAAATTTCAAAAGTCGAAATTTGGAAAAATGTCGCCTATTTTCAAAAAAACACACTGTTGCGACTTTTGAATATTGGAAATTCCTAGATATGGCCTGAGGAGTGTTCTCCAATATTTTTTTTCGCCCATCACCTACCATTTTCGGAAAAAGGAGCAAAGTCCTTTTTAAAATTTCAAAAGTCCAAATTTGGAAAAATGTCGCCTATTTTCAAAAAAACATACTGTTGCAACTTTTGAATATTGTACATTAATAGAAATGGCCGGAAGAGTGTTCCCCAATAATTTTTTTTCGCAAATTTTCTACCATTTTCGGAAAAAGGAGCAAAGTCCTTTTTAAAATTTCAAAAGTCGAAATTTGGAAAAATGTCACTTATTTTCAAAAAAACTCACTGTTGCGACTTTTGAACAAAAGTGTGTTTGTTCCCCAATAATTTTTTTTCCCAAATTTTCTACCATTTTCGAAAAAAGGAGCAAAGTCCTTTTTAAAATTTCAAAAGTCGAAATTTGGAAAAATGTCACCTATTTTCAAAAAAAACACACTGTTGCGCCTTTTGAATATTCGACATTCATAGCAATGGCCTGAGGAGTGTTCCACAATAATGTTTTTTTCGCAAATTCTCCACCATTTTCGAAAAAAGGAGCAAAATCCTTTTTAAAATTTCAAAAGTCCAAATTTGGAAAAATGTCGCCTATTTTCATAAAAACACACTGTTGCGACTTTTGAATATTGTACATTAATAGAAATGGCCGGAAGAGTGTTCCCCAATAATTTTTTTTCGCAAATTTTCTACCATTTTCGGAAAAAGGAGCAAAGTCCTTTTTAAAATTTCAAAAGTCGAAATTTGGAAAAATGTCGCCTATTTTCATAAAAACACACTGTTGCGACTTTTGTTTATTGTACATTAATAGAAATGGCCGGAAGAGTGTTCCCCAATAATTTTTTTTCGCAAATTTTCTACCATTTTCGGAAAAAGGAGCAAAGTCCTTTTTAAAATTTCAAAAGTCGAAATTTGGAAAAATGTCGCCTATTTTCAAAAAAACACACTGTTAAGACTTTTGAATATTGGACATTCATAGCAATGGCCTGAAAGTATTCTCCAATAATCCTTTTTCGCCCATCTTTTACTATTTTGGAAAAAAGGAGCAGTCCTTTTTAAAATTTCACAAGTCGAAGTTTGAAAAAATGTCGCCTATTGTCAAAAAAACACACTTATGAATATTGGACATTCATAGGGATAGCCTTCCGGCCAAATAATTTGTTTTTTCCCATCTCCTACCATTTTCGGAAAAAGGAGCAAAGTCCTTTTTAACATTTCAAAAGTCGAAATTTGGAAAAATGTCGCCTTTTTTCAAAAAAACACACTGTTGCGACTTTTGAATATTTGACATTCACAGAAATGGCCTGAGGAGTGTTCTCCAATAATTTTTTTCGCCCATCACCTACCATTTTCCAAAAAAAGGAGCAGTCTTTTTTAAAATTTGGACTTTAAAAGTCCAAATTTGGAAAAATGTCGCCTATTTTCAAAAAAACACACTGTTGTGACTTTTGAATATTGGACATTCATAGGGATGGCCGGAGGAGTGTTCTCCAATAATTTGTTTTTTCCCATCTCCTACCATTTTCGAAAAAAGGATCAAAGTCCTTTTTAAAATTTCAAAAGTCGAAATTTGGAAAAATGTAGCCTATTTTCAAAAAAACACACTGTTGCGACTTTTGAATATTCGACATTCATAGAAATGGCCTGAGGAGTGTTCCACAATAATGTTTTTTTCGCAAATTCTCCACCATTTTCGAAAAAAGGAGCAAAATCCTTTTTAAAATTTCAAAAGTCGAAATTTGGAAAAATGTCGCTTATTTTCAAAAAAACTCACTGTTGCGACTTTTGAACAAAAGTGTGTTTGTTCCCCAATAATTTTTTTTCCCAAATTTTCTACCATTTTCGAAAAAAGGAGCAAAGTCCTTTTTAAAATTTCAAAAGTCGAAATTTGGAAAAATGTCACCTATTTTCAAAAAAAACACACTGTTGCGACTTTTGAATATTCGACATTCATAGCAATGGCCTGAGGAGTGTTCCACAATAATGTTTTTTTCGCAAATTCTCCACCATTTTCGAAAAAAGGGGCAAAATCCTTTTTAAAATTTCAAAAGTCCAAATTTGGAAAAATGTCGCCTATTTAAAAAAAAAACACACTGTTGCGACTTTTGAATATTGGACATTCATAGAAATGGCCTGAAGAGTGTTCTCCAATATTTTTTTTCGCCCATCACCTACCATTTTCGAAAAAAGGAGCAAAGTCCTTTTTAAAATTTAAAAAAAAACACACTTTTGAATATTGGACATTCATAGGGATGGCCGGAATAGTGTTCCCCAATAATTTTTTTTACCAAATTTTCTACCATTTTCGAAAAAAGGAGCAAAGTCTTTTTTAAAATTTCAAAAGTCGAAATTTGGAAATTTGTGAAATTCATAGGGATGGCCGGAATAGTGTTCCCCAATAATTTTTTTTCTCAAATTTTCTACCATTTTTGGAAAAAGGAGCAAAGTCCTTTTTAAAATTTCAAAAGTCGAAATTTGGAAAAATGTCGCCTATTTTCAAAAAAACACACTGTTGCGACTTTTGAATATTCGACATTCATAGAAATGGCCTGAGGAGTGTTCCCCAATAATGTGTTTTCGCCCATCTCCTACCATTTTCGGAAAAAGGAGCAAAGTCCTTTTTAAAATTTCAAAAGTCGAAATTTGGAAAAATGTCGCCTATTTTCAAAAAAACACACGGTTGTGACTTTTGAATATTGGACATTCATTGGGATGGCCGGAGGAATGTTCTCCAATAATTTGTTTTTTCCCATCACTTACCATTTTCGGAAAAAGGAGCAGTCTTTTTTAAAATTTCAAAAGTCGAAATTTGGAAAAATGTCGCCTATTTTCAAAAAAACACACTTTTGCGACTTTTGAATATTGGACATTCATAGAAGTGGCCGGAAGAGTGTTCCCCAATAATGTTTTTTCGTCCATTTCCTACCATTTTCGAAAAAAGGAACAAGTCCTTTTTAAAATTTCAAAAGTCGAAATTTGGAAAAATGTCGCCTATTGTAAAAAAACACACTTTTGAATATTGGACATTCATAGGGATGGCCGGAATAATGCTCCCCAATAATTTTTTTTGCAAGTTTTCTACCATTTTCGGAAAAAGGAGCAAAGTCCTTTTTAAAATTTCAACAGTCAAAATTTGGAAAAATGTTGCCTATTTTCAAAAAAACACACTGTTGCGACTTTTGAATATTCGACATTCATAGAAATGGCCTGAGGAGTAATCCCCAATAATGTTTTTTCGTCCATCTCCTACCATTTTCGAAAAAAGGAGCAGTCTTTTTTAAAATTTCAACAGTCAAAATTTGGAAAAATGTTGCCTATTTTCAAAAAAACACACTTTTGCGACTTTTGAATATTGGACATTCATAGAAATGGCCGGAAGAGTGTTCCCGAATAATAATTTTTCGCCCATCTCCTACCATTTTCGAAAAAAGGAGCAGTCTTTTTTAAAATTTCAACAGTCAAAATTTGGAAAAATGTCGCCTATATTCAAAAAAACACACTTTTGAATATTGGAAATTCATAGGGATGGCCGGAATAGTGTTCCCCAATAATTTTTTTCTCAAATTTTCTACCATTTTCGGAAAAAGGACCAAAGTCCTTTTTAAAATTTCAGAAGTCGAAATTTGGAAAAATGTCGCTTATTTTCAAAAAAACACACTTTTGCGACTTTTGAATATTGGACATTCATAGAAATGGCCGGAAGAGTGTTCCACAATAATGTTTTTTCGCCCATCTCCTACCATTTTCGAAAAAAGGAGCAGTCTTTTTTAAAATTTCAAAAGTTGAAATTTGGAAAAATGTCGCCTATTTTCAAAAAAACACTCTTTTGCGACTTTTGAATATTCGACATTCATAGAAATGGCCTGAGGAGTGTTCCCCAATAATGTTTTTTTGCCCATCTCCTACCATTTTCGAAAAAAGGAGCAAAGTCCTTTTTAAAATTTCAACAGTAAAAATTTGGAAAAATGTTGCCTATTTTCAAAAAAACACACTGTTGCGACTTTTGAATATTCGACATTCATAGAAATGGCCTGAGGAGTGTTCCCCAATAATGTTTTTTCGCCTATCTCCTACCATTTTCGAAAAAAGGAGCAAAGTCCTTTTTAAAATTTCAACAGTAAAAATTTGGAAAAATGTTGCCTATTTTCAAAAAAACACACTGTTGCGACTTTTGAATATTCGACATTCATAGAAATGGCCTGAGGAGTGTTCTCCAATATTTTTTTTCGCCCATCACCTACCATTTTCGGAAAAAGGAGCAAAGTCCTTTTTAAAATTTCAACAGTAAAAATTTGGAAAAATGTTGCCTATTTTCAAAAAAACACACTGTTGCGACTTTTGAATATTCGACATTCATAGAAATGGCCTGAGGAGTGTTCCCCAATAATGTTTTTTCGCCTATCTCCTACCATTTTCGAAAAAAGGAGCAAAGTCCTTTTTAAAATTTCAACAGTAAAAATTTGGAAAAATGTTGCCTATTTTCAAAAAAACACACTGTTGCGACTTTTGAATATTCGACATTCATAGAAATGGCCTGAGGAGTGTTCTCCAATATTTTTTTTCGCCCATCACCTACCATTTTCGGAAAAAGGAGCAAAGTCCTTTTTAAAATTTCAACAGTAAAAATTTAGAAAAATGTTGCCTATTTTCAAAAAAACACACTGTTGCGACTTTTGAATATTCGACATTCATAGAAATGGCCTGAGGAGTGTTCCCCAATAATGTTTTTTCGCCCATCTCCTACCATTTTCGAAAAAAGGAGCAGTCTTTTTTAAAATTTCAAAAGTCGAAATTTGGAAAAATGTCGCCTATTTTCAAAAAAACACACTGTTGCGACTTTTGAATATTCGACATTCATAGAAATGGCCTGAGGAGTGTTCTTCAAAATTTTTTTTCGCCCATCACCTACCATTTTCGGAAAAAGGAGCAGTCTTTTTTAAAATTTCAAAAGTTGAAATTTGGAAAAATGTCGCCTATTTTAAAAAAAACCCACTTTTGCGACTTTTGAATATTGGACATTCATAGAAATGGCCTGAATAGTGTTCCCCAATAATTTTTTTTTCGCAAAATTTCAAAAGTCGAAATTTGGAAAATGTCGACTATTTTCAAAAAAACACATCGTTGTGACTTTTGAATATTGGACATTCATAGAAATAACCTGAAAGTATTCTCCAATAATTCTTTTTCTCCCATCTTCTACCATTTTCGGAAAAAGGAGCAAAGTCCTTTTTAAATTTCAAAAGTCCAAATTTGGAAAAATGTCGCCTATTTCCAAAAAAAAAACACTTTTGCAATTTTTGAATATTGGACAATTATAGAAATGGCTGGAAGAGTGTTCCCCAATAATGTTTTTCGTCCATCTCCTACCATTTACGAAAAATGGAACAAGTCCTTTTAAAAATTTCAAAAGTCGAAATTTGGAAAAATTTCGCCTATTGTCAAAAAAACACACTGTTGCGACTTTTGAATATTGGACATTCATAGAAATGGCCTGAGGAGTGTTCCTCAATAATTTTTTTTCGCAAATTTTCTACCATTTTCGGAAAAAGGAGCAAAGTCCTTTTTAAAATTTCAAAAGGCGAAATTTGGAAAAATGTCGCCTATTTTCAAAAAAACACACTGTTGCGACTTTTGAATATTGGACATTCATAGAAATGGCCTGAGGAGTGTTCTCCAATAATTTTTTTTGCCCATCATCTACCATTTTCGAAAAAAGGAGCAAAGTCCTTTTTAAAATTTCAAAAGTCGAAATTTGGAAAAATGTCGCCTATTGTCAAAAAAACACAATTTTGAATATTGGACATTCATAGGGATGGCCGGAATAGTGTTCCCCAATAATTTTTTTTCCCAAATTTTCTACCATTTTCGGAAAAAGGAGCAAAGTCCTTTTTAAAATTTCAAAAGTCGAAATTTGGAAAAATGTATCCTATTTTCAAAAAAACACACTTTGCGACTTTTGAATATTGGACATTCATAGAAATGGGCTGAAAGTATTCTCCAATAATCCTTTATTTTAGCCCATCTTTTACTATTTTGGGAAAAAGGAGCAGTCCTTTTTAAAATTTCACAAGTCGAAATTTGAAAAAATGTCGCCTATTGTCAAAAAAACACACTTATGAATATTGGACATTCATAGGAATAGCCTTCCGGCCAAATAATTTGTTTTTTCCCATCTCCTACCATTTTCGGAAAAAGGAGCAAAGTCCTTTTTAAAATTTCAAAAGTCGAAATTTGGAAAAATGTCGCCTATTTTCAAAAAAACACACTGTTGCGACTTTTGAATATTGGACATTCATAGAAATGGCCTGAAAGTATTCTCCAATAATCCTTTTTCGCCCATATTATACTATTTTGGGAAAAAGGAGCAGTCCTTTTTAAAATTTCAAAAGTCGAAATTTGGAAAAATGTCGCCTATTGTCAAAAAAACACACTTATGAATATTGGACATTCATAGGGATGGCCTTCCGGCCAAATAATTTGTTTTTTCCCATCTCCTACCATTTTCGGAAAAAGGAGCAAAGTCCTTTTTAACATTTCAAAAGTCCAAATTTTGAAAAATTTATCCTATTTTCAAAAAAACACTCTTTGCGACTTTTGAATATTAGATATTAATAGAAATGGCCTGAGGAGTGTTCTCCAATAATTTTTTTTCGTCCATTTCCTACCATTTTCGAAAAAAGGAACAAGTCCTTTTTAAAATTTCAAAAGTCGAAATTTGGAAAAATGTCGCCTATTGTAAAAAAACACACTTTTGAATATTGGACATTCATAGGGATGGCCGGAATAATGCTCCCCAATAATTTTTTTTGCAAGTTTTCTACCATTTTCGGAAAAAGGAGCAAAGTCCTTTTTAAAATTTCAACAGTCAAAATTTGGAAAAATGTCGCCTATTTTCAAAAAAACACACGGTTGTGACTTTTGAATATTGGACATTCATAGGGATGGCCGGAGGAGTGTTCTCCAATAATTTGTTTTTTCCCATCACTTACCATTTTCCGAAAAAGGAGCAAAGTCCTTTTTAAAATTTCAGAAGTCGAAATTTGGAAAAATGTCGCTTATTTTCAAAAAACACACTGTTGCGACTTTTGAATATTGGACATTCATAGAAATGGCCTGAGGAGTTTACTCCAATAATTTTTTTCGCCCATCACCTACCATTTTCGGAAAAAGGAGCAGTCTTTTTTAAAATTTCGAAAGTCGAAATTTGGAAATTTGTGAAATGTGTAGGGATGGCCGGAATAGTGTTTCCCAAATTTTTTTTTCGCAAATTTTTTACCATTTTCGGAAAAAGGAGTAAAGTCCTTTTTAAAATTTCAAAAGTCGAAATTTGGAAAAATGTCGCCTATTTTAAAAAAAACCCACTTTTGCGACTTTTGAATATTGGACATTCATAAAAATGGCCGGAAGAGTGTTCCCCAATAATGTTTTTTCTTCCATCTCCTACCATTTTCGTAAAAAGGAGCAAAGTCCTTTTTAAAATTTCAGAAGTCCAAATATGGAAAAATGTCGCCTATTTTAAAAAAAACACACTGTTAAGACTTTTGAATATTAGACATTCATAGAAATGGCCGGAAGAGTGTTCCTCAATAATGTTTTTTCGCCCATCTCCTATCATTTTCGGAAAAACGAGCAAAGTCCTTTTTAAAATTTCAAAAGTCGAAATTTGGAAAAATGTCGCCTATTTTCAAAAAAACACACTGTTAAGACTTTTGAATATTAGACATTCATAGAAATGGCCGGAAGAGTGTTCCTCAATAATGTTTTTTCTTCCATCTCCTACCATTTTCGTAAAAAGGAGTAAAGTCCTTTTTAAAATTTCAAAAGTCGAAATTTGGAAAAATGTCGCCTATTTTAAAAAAAACACACTGTTGCGACTTTTGAATATTGGACATTCATAGAAATGGCCTGAGGAGTGTTCTCCAATAATTTTTTTTGCCCATCATCTACCATTTTCGAAAAAAGGAGCAAAGTCCTTTTTAAAATTTCAAAAGTCGAAATTTGGAAAAATGTCGCCTATTGTCAAAAAAACACAATTTTGAATATTGGACATTCATAGGGATGGCCGGAATAGTGTTCCCCAATAATTTTTTTTCCCAAATTTTCTACCATTTTCGGAAAAAGGAGCAAAGTCCTTTTTAAAATTTCAAAAGTCGAAATTTGGAAAAATGTATCCTATTTTCAAAAAAACACACTTTGCGACTTTTGAATATTGGACATTCATAGAAATGGGCTGAAAGTATTCTCCAATAATCCTTTATTTTAGCCCATCTTTTACTATTTTGGGAAAAAGGAGCAGTCCTTTTTAAAATTTCAGAAGTCGAAATTTGGAAAAATGTCGCTTATTTTCAAAAAACACACTGTTGCGACTTTTGAATATTGGACATTCATAGAAATGGCCTGAGGAGTTTACTCCAATAATTTTTTTCGCCCATCACCTACCATTTTCGGAAAAAGGAGCAGTCTTTTTTAAAATTTCGAAAGTCGAAATTTGGAAATTTGTGAAATGTGTAGGGATGGCCGGAATAGTGTTTCCCAAATTTTTTTTTCGCAAATTTTTTACCATTTTCGGAAAAAGGAGTAAAGTCCTTTTTAAAATTTCAAAAGTCGAAATTTGGAAAAATGTCGCCTATTTTAAAAAAAACCCACTTTTGCGACTTTTGAATATTGGACATTCATAAAAATGGCCGGAAGAGTGTTCCCCAATAATGTTTTTTCTTCCATCTCCTACCATTTTCGTAAAAAGGAGCAAAGTCCTTTTTAAAATTTCAGAAGTCCAAATATGGAAAAATGTCGCCTATTTTAAAAAAAACACACTGTTAAGACTTTTGAATATTAGACATTCATAGAAATGGCCGGAAGAGTGTTCCTCAATAATGTTTTTTCGCCCATCTCCTATCATTTTCGGAAAAACGAGCAAAGTCCTTTTTAAAATTTCAAAAGTCGAAATTTGGAAAAATGTCGCCTATTTTAAAAAAAACACACTGTTAAGACTTTTGAATATTGGACATTCATAGAAATGGCCTGAGGAGTAATCCCCAATAATGTTTTTTCTTCCATCTCCTACCATTTTCGTAAAAAGGAGTAAAGTCCTTTTTAAAATTTCAAAAGTCGAAATTTGGAAAAATGTCGCCTATTTTAAAAAAAACACACTGTTGCGACTTTTGAATATTGGACATTCATAGAAATGGCCTGAGGAGTGTTCTCCAATAATTTTTTTTGCCCATCATCTACCATTTTCGAAAAAAGGAGCAAAGTCCTTTTTAAAATTTCAAAAGTCGAAATTTGGAAAAATGTCGCCTATTGTCAAAAAAACACAATTTTGAATATTGGACATTCATAGGGATGGCCGGAATAGTGTTCCCCAATAATTTTTTTTCCCAAATTTTCTACCATTTTCGGAAAAAGGAGCAAAGTCCTTTTTAAAATTTCAAAAGTCGAAATTTGGAAAAATGTATCCTATTTTCAAAAAAACACACTTTGCGACTTTTGAATATTGGACATTCATAGAAATGGGCTGAAAGTATTCTCCAATAATCCTTTATTTTAGCCCATCTTTTACTATTTTGGGAAAAAGGAGCAGTCCTTTTTAAAATTTCACAAGTCGAAATTTGAAAAAATGTCGCCTATTGTCAAAAAAACACACTTATGAATATTGGACATTCATAGGAATAGCCTTCCGGCCAAATAATTTGTTTTTTCCCATCTCCTACCATTTTCGGAAAAAGGAGCAAAGTCCTTTTTAAAATTTCAAAAGTCGAAATTTGGAAAAATGTCGCCTATTTTCAAAAAAACACACTGTTGCGACTTTTGAATATTGGACATTCATAGAAATGGCCTGAAAGTATTCTCCAATAATCCTTTTTCGCCCATATTATACTATTTTGGGAAAAAGGAGCAGTCCTTTTTAAAATTTCAAAAGTCGAAATTTGGAAAAATGTCGCCTATTGTCAAAAAACACACTTATGAATATTGGACATTCATAGGGATGGCCTTCCGGCCAAATAATTTGTTTTTTCCCATCTCCTACCATTTTCGGAAAAAGGAGCAAAGTCCTTTTTAACATTTCAAAAGTCCAAATTTTGAAAAATTTATCCTATTTTCAAAAAAACACTCTTTGCGACTTTTGAATATTGGATATTAATAGAAATGGCCGGAAGAGTGTTCCCCAAATAATGTTTTTTCGTAATTTTTCTAACATTTTCGGAAAAAGGAGCAAAGTCCTTTTTAACATTTCAAAAGTCCAAATTTGGAAAAATGTCGCCTATTTTCAAAAAAACACACTTTGCGACTTTTGAATATTGCACATTCATAGAAATGGCCTGAGGAGTGTTCTCCAATAATGTTTTTTCGCCCATCTCCTACCATTTTCAAAAAAAGGAGCAAAGTCCTTTTTAAAATTTCAAAAGTCGAAATTCGGAAAAATGTCGCCTTTTTTAAAAAAAACACACTGTTGCGACTTTTGAATATTGGAAATTCATAGAATTGGCCTGAGGAGTGTTCTCTAATATTTTTTTTCGCCCATCACCTACCATTTTTGAAAAAAAGGAGTAAAGTCCTTTTTAAAATTTCAAAAGTCGAAATTTGGAAAAATGTCGCCTATTTTCAAAAAAACACACTGTTGCGACTTTTGACTATTGGACATTAATAGAAATGGCCGGAAGAGTGTTCCCCAATAATTTTTTTTCGCAAATTTTCTACCATTTTCGGAAAAAGGAGCAAAGTCCTTTTTAAAATTTCAAAAGTCGAAATTTGGAAAAATGTCGCCTATTTTCAAAAAAACACACTTTTGAATATTGGACATTCATAGGGATGGCCTTCCGGACAAATAATTCGTTTTTTCCCATCTCCTACCATTTATGGATAAAGGAGCAAAGTCCTTTTTAACATTTCAAAAGTCCAAATTTGGAAAAATGTATCCTATTTTCAAAAAAACACACTCTTGCGACTTTTGAGTATTGGACATTCATAGGGATGGCCGGAATAATGCTCCCCAATAATTTTTTTTCGCAAATTTTCTAACATTTTCGGAAAAAGGAGCAAAGTCCTTTTTAAAATTTCAAAAGTCAAAATTTGGAAAAATGTCGCCTATTTTCAAAAAAACACACTGTTGCGACTTTTGAATATTTGACATTCATAGAAATGGCCTGAGGAGTGTTCTCCAATAATTTTTTTCGCCCATCACCTACCATTTTCGGAAAAAGGAGCAGTATTTTTTAAAATTTCAAAAGTCGAAATTTGGAAAAATGTCGCCTATTTAAAAAAAACAAACTGTTGTGACTTTTGAATATTGGACATTCATAGGGATGGCCGAAGGAGTGTTCTCCAATAATTTGTTTTTTCCCATCACTTACCATTTTCGGAAAAAGGAGCAAAGCCTTTTTTAAAATTTCAAAAGTCGAAATTTGGAAAAATGTCGCCTATTTTCAAAAAAACACACTTTTGCGACTTTTGAATATTGGACATTCATAGATATGGCATGAAAGTATTCTCCAATAATCCTTTTTCTCCCATATTATACTATTTTGGGAAAAAGGAGCAGTCCTTTTTAAAATTTCAAAAGTCGAAATTTGGAAAAATGTCGCCTATTGTCAAAAAAACACACTTTTGAATATTGGAAATTCATAGGGATGGCCGGAATAGTGTTCCCCAATAATTTTTTTCTCAAATTTTCTACCATTTTCGGAAAAAGGAGCAAAGTCCTTTTTAAAATTTCAGAAGTCGAAATTTGGAAAAATGTCGCTTATTTTCAAAAAAACACACTGTTGCGACTTTTGAATATTCGACATTCATAGGGATGGCCTTAGGAGTGTTCTCCAATAATTTGTTTTTTCCCATCACTTACCATTTTCAAAAAAAGGAGCAAAGTCTTTTTTAAAATTTCAAAAGTCGAAATTTGGAAAAATGTCGCCTATTTTCAAAAAAACACACTTTTGCGACTTTTGAATATTGGACATTCATAGAAATGGCCGGAAGAGTGTTCCCCAATAATGTTTTTTCGCCCATCTCCTACCATTTTCGGAAAAAGGAGCAAAGCCCTTTTTAAAATTTCAAAAGTCGAAATTTGGAAAAATGTCGCCTATTGTCAAAAAAACACACTTTTGAATATTGGAAATTCATAGGGATGGCCGGTATAGTGTTCCCCAATAATTTTTTTCTCAAATTTTCTACCTCTTTCGGAAAAAGGAGCAAAGTCCTTTTTAAAATTTCAGAAGTCGAAATTTGGAAAAATGTCGCCTATTTTCAAAAAAACACACGGTTGTGACTTTTGAATATTGGACATTCATAGGGATGGCCGGAGGAGTGTTCTCCAATAATTTGTTTTTTCCCATCACTTACCATTTTCCGAAAAAGGAGCAAAGTCCTTTTTAAAATTTCAGAAGTCGAAATTTGGAAAAATGTCGCTTATTTTCAAAAAACACACTGTTGCGACTTTTGAATATTGGACATTCATAGAAATGGCCTGAGGAGTTTACTCCAATAATTTTTTTCGCCCATCACCTACCATTTTCGGAAAAAGGAGCAGTCTTTTTTAAAATTTCGAAAGTCGAAATTTGGAAATTTGTGAAATGTGTAGGGATGGCCAGAATAGTGTTTCCCAAATTTTTTTTTCTCAAATTTTCTACCATTTTCGGAAAAAGGAGCAAAGTCCTTTTTAAAATTTCAGAAGTCGAAATTTGGAAAAATGTCGCTTATTTTCAAAAAAACACACTGTTGCGACTTTTGAATATTCGACATTCATAGGGATGGCCTTAGGAGTGTTCTCCAATAATTTGTTTTTTCCCATCACTTACCATTTTCAAAAAAAGGAGCAAAGTCTTTTTTAAAATTTCAAAAGTCGAAATTTGGAAAAATGTCGCCTATTTTCAAAAAAACACACTTTTGCGACTTTTGAATATTGGACATTCATAGAAATGGCCTGAGGAGTGTTCTCCAATAATGTTTTTTCGCCCATCTCCTACCATTTTCAAAAAAAGGAGCAAAGTCCTTTTTAAAATTTCAAAAGTCGAAATTCGGAAAAATGTCGCCTTTTTTAAAAAAAACACACTGTTGCGACTTTTGAATATTGGAAATTCATAGAATTGGCCTGAGGAGTGTTCTCTAATATTTTTTTTCGCCCATCACCTACCATTTTTGAAAAAAAGGAGTAAAGTCCTTTTTAAAATTTCAAAAGTCGAAATTTGGAAAAATGTCGCCTATTTTCAAAAAAACACACTGTTGCGACTTTTGACTATTGGACATTAATAGAAATGGCCGGAAGAGTGTTCCCCAATAATTTTTTTTCGCAAATTTTCTACCATTTTCGGAAAAAGGAGCAAAGTCCTTTTTAAAATTTCAAAAGTCGAAATTTGGAAAAATGTCGCCTATTTTCAAAAAAACACACTTTTGAATATTGGACATTCATAGGGATGGCCTTCCGGACAAATAATTCGTTTTTTCCCATCTCCTACCATTTATGGATAAAGGAGCAAAGTCCTTTTTAACATTTCAAAAGTCCAAATTTGGAAAAATGTATCCTATTTTCAAAAAAACACACTCTTGCGACTTTTGAGTATTGGACATTCATAGGGATGGCCGGAATAATGCTCCCCAATAATTTTTTTTCGCAAATTTTCTAACATTTTCGGAAAAAGGAGCAAAGTCCTTTTTAAAATTTCAAAAGTCAAAATTTGGAAAAATGTCGCCTATTTTCAAAAAAACACACTGTTGCGACTTTTGAATATTTGACATTCATAGAAATGGCCTGAGGAGTGTTCTCCAATAATTTTTTTCGCCCATCACCTACCATTTTCGGAAAAAGGAGCAGTATTTTTTAAAATTTCAAAAGTCGAAATTTGGAAAAATGTCGCCTATTTAAAAAAAACAAACTGTTGTGACTTTTGAATATTGGACATTCATAGGGATGGCCGAAGGAGTGTTCTCCAATAATTTGTTTTTTCCCATCACTTACCATTTTCGGAAAAAGGAGCAAAGCCTTTTTTAAAATTTCAAAAGTCGAAATTTGGAAAAATGTCGCCTATTTTCAAAAAAACACACTTTTGCGACTTTTGAATATTGGACATTCATAGATATGGCATGAAAGTATTCTCCAATAATCCTTTTTCTCCCATATTATACTATTTTGGGAAAAAGGAGCAGTCCTTTTTAAAATTTCAAAAGTCGAAATTTGGAAAAATGTCGCCTATTGTCAAAAAAACACACTTTTGAATATTGGAAATTCATAGGGATGGCCGGAATAGTGTTCCCCAATAATTTTTTTCTCAAATTTTCTACCATTTTCGGAAAAAGGAGCAAAGTCCTTTTTAAAATTTCAGAAGTCGAAATTTGGAAAAATGTCGCTTATTTTCAAAAAAACACACTGTTGCGACTTTTGAATATTCGACATTCATAGGGATGGCCTTAGGAGTGTTCTCCAATAATTTGTTTTTTCCCATCACTTACCATTTTCAAAAAAAGGAGCAAAGTCTTTTTTAAAATTTCAAAAGTCGAAATTTGGAAAAATGTCGCCTATTTTCAAAAAAACACACTTTTGCGACTTTTGAATATTGGACATTCATAGAAATGGCCGGAAGAGTGTTCCCCAATAATGTTTTTTCGCCCATCTCCTACCATTTTCGGAAAAAGGAGCAAAGCCCTTTTTAAAATTTCAAAAGTCGAAATTTGGAAAAATGTCGCCTATTGTCAAAAAAACACACTTTTGAATATTGGAAATTCATAGGGATGGCCGGTATAGTGTTCCCCAATAATTTTTTTCTCAAATTTTCTACCTCTTTCGGAAAAAGGAGCAAAGTCCTTTTTAAAATTTCAGAAGTCGAAATTTGGAAAAATGTCGCCTATTTTCAAAAAAACACACGGTTGTGACTTTTGAATATTGGACATTCATAGGGATGGCCGGAGGAGTGTTCTCCAATAATTTGTTTTTTCCCATCACTTACCATTTTCCGAAAAAGGAGCAAAGTCCTTTTTAAAATTTCAGAAGTCGAAATTTGGAAAAATGTCGCTTATTTTCAAAAAACACACTGTTGCGACTTTTGAATATTGGACATTCATAGAAATGGCCTGAGGAGTTTACTCCAATAATTTTGTTCGCCCATCACCTACCATTTTCGGAAAAAGGAGCAGTCTTTTTTAAAATTTCGAAAGTCGAAATTTGGAAATTTGTGAAATGTGTAGGGATGGCCGGAATAGTGTTTCCCAAATTTTTTTTTCGCAAATTTTTTACCATTTTCGGAAAAAGGAGTAAAGTCCTTTTTAAAATTTCAAAAGTCGAAATTTGGAAAAATGTCGCCTATTTTCAAAAAAACACACTGTTGCGACTTTTGAATATTCGACATTCATAGAAATGGCCTGAGGAGTGTTCTTCAAAATTTTTTTTCGCCCATCACCTACCATTTTCGGAAAAAGGCGCAGTCTTTTTTAAAATTTCAAAAGTTGAAATTTGGAAAAATGTCGCCTATTTTCAAAAAAACACACAGTTGTGACTTTTGAATATTGGACATTCATAGGGATGGCCGGAGGAGTGTTCTCCAATAATTTGTTTTTTCCCATCACTTACCATTTTCCGAAAAAGGAGCAAAGTCCTTTTTAAAATTTCAGAAGTCGAAATTTGGAAAAATGTCGCTTATTTTCAAAAAACACACTGTTGCGACTTTTGAATATTGGACATTCATAGAAATGGCCTGAGGAGTTTACTCCAATAATTTTTTTCGCCCATCACCTACCATTTTCGGAAAAAGGAGCAGTCTTTTTTAAAATTTCGAAAGTCGAAATTTGGAAATTTGTGAAATGTGTAGGGATGGCCGGAATAGTGTTTCCCAAATTTTTTTTTCGCAAATTTTTTACCATTTTCGGAAAAAGGAGTAAAGTCCTTTTTAAAATTTCAAAAGTCGAAATTTGGAAAAATGTCGCCTATTTTAAAAAAAACCCACTTTTGCGACTTTTGAATATTGGACATTCATAAAAATGGCCGGAAGAGTGTTCCCCAATAATGTTTTTTCTTCCATCTCCTACCATTTTCGTAAAAAGGAGCAAAGTCCTTTTTAAAATTTCAGAAGTCCAAATATGGAAAAATGTCGCCTATTTTAAAAAAAACACACTGTTAAGACTTTTGAATATTAGACATTCATAGAAATGGCCGGAAGAGTGTTCCTCAATAATGTTTTTTCGCCCATCTCCTATCATTTTCGGAAAAACGAGCAAAGTCCTTTTTAAAATTTCAAAAGTCGAAATTCGGAAAAATGTCGCCTTTTTTCAAAAAAACACACTGTTGCGACTTTTGAATATTGGAAATTCATAGAATTGGCCTGAGAAGTGTTCTCCAATATTTTTTTTCGCCCATCACCTACCATTTTCTAAAAAAAGGAGCAAAGTCCTTTTTAAAATTTCAAAAGTCGAAATTTGGAAAAATGTCGCCTATTTTCAAAAAAACACACGGTTGCGACTTTTGAATATTGGACATTAATAGAAATGGCCGGAAGAGTGTTCCCCAATAATTTTTTTTCGCAAATTTTCTACCATTTTCGGAAAAAGGAGCAAAGTCCTTTTTAAAATTTCAAAAGTCGAAATTTGGAAAAATGTCGCCTATTTTAAAAAAAACACACTTTTGAATATAGGACATTCATAGGGATGGCCTTCCGGACAAATAATTCGTTTTTTCCCATCCCCTACCATTTTCGGATAAAGGAGCAAAGTCCTTTTTAACATTTCAAAAGTCCAAATTTGGAAAAATGTCGCCTATTTTCAAAAAAACACACTTTGCGACTTTTGAATATTGCACATTCATAGAAATGGCCGGAAGAGTGTTCCCCAATAATGTTTTTTCGCCCATCTCCTACCATTTTCAAAAAAAGGAGCAAAGTCCTTTTTAAAATTTCAAAAGTCGAAATTCGGAAAAATGTCGCCTTTTTTCAAAAAAACACTCTGTTGCGACTTTTGAATATTGGAAATTCATAGAATTGGCCTGAGGAGTGTTCTCCAATATTTTTTTTCGCCCATCACCTACCATTTTCGAAAAAAAGGAGCAAAGTCCTTTTTAAAATTTCAAAAGTCGAAATTTGGAAAAATGTCGCCTATTTTTAAAAAAACACACTGTTGCGACTTTTGAATATTGGACATTAATAGAAATGGCCGGAAGAGTGTTCCCCAATAATTTTTTTTCGCAAATTTTCTACCATTTTCGGAAAAAGGAGCAAAGTCCTTTTTAAAATTTCAAAAGTCGAAATTTGGAAAAATGTCGCCTATTTTCAAAAAAACACACTTTTGAATATAGGACATTCATAGGGATGGCCTTCCGGACAAATAATTCGTTTTTTCTTATCTCCTACCATTTTCGGATAAAGGAGCAAAGTCCTTTTTAACATTTCAAAAGTCCAAATTTGGAAAAATGTATCCTATTTTCAAAAAAACACACTCTTGCGACTTTTGAATATTGGACATTCATAGGGATGGCCGGAATAATGCTCCCCAATAATTTTTTTTCGCAAATTTTCTAACCTTTTCGGAAAAAGGAGCAAAGTCCTTTTTAAAATTTCAAAAGTCAAAATTTGGAAAAATGTCGCCTATTTTAAAAAAAACACACTGTTGCGACTTTTGAATATTTGACATTCATAGAAATGGCCTGAGGAGTGTTCTCCAATAATTTTTTTCGCCCATCACCTACCATTTTCGGAAAAAGGAGCAGTATTTTTTAAAATTTCAAAAGTCGAAGTTTGGAAATTTGTGAAATGTGTAGGGATGGCCGAAATAGTGTTTCCCAATAATTTTTTTTCGCAAATTTTCTACCATTTTCCGAAAAAGGAGCAAAGTCCTTTTTAAAATTTCAAAAGTCGAAATTTGGAAAAATGTCGCCTATTTTCAAAAAAAAAACACACAGTTGCGACTTTTGAATATTGGAAATTCATAGAAATGGCCTGAGGAGTGTTCTCCAAAATTTTTTTTCGCCCATCACCTACCATTTTTAAAAAAAAAGGAGCAGTCTTTTTTAAAATTTCAAAAGTCCAAATTTGGAAAAATGTCGCCTATTTTCACAAAAACCCACTTTTGCGACTTTTGAATATTGGACATTCTTAGAAATGGCCGGAGTAGTGTTTCCCAATAATCTTTTTTCTCCCATCTCCTACCATTTTCGAAAAAAGGAACAAGTCCTTTTTAAAATTTCAAAAGTCGAAATTTGGAAAAATGTCGCCTATTGTAAAAAAACACACTTTTGAATATTGGACATTCATAGGGATGGCCGGAATAATGCTCCCCAATAATTTTTTTTTCGCAAATTTTCTACCATTTTCGGAAAAAGGAGCAAAGTCCTTTTTAAAATTTCAAAAGTCGAAATTTGGAAAAATGTTGCCTATTTTCAAAAAAACACACTGTTGCGACTTTTGAATATTTGACATTCATAGAAAATGCCTGAGGAGTGTTCTCCAAAATTTTTTTTCGCCCATCTCCTACCATTTTCGGAAAAAGGAGCAGTCTTTTTTAAAATTTCAAAAGTCGAAATTTGGAAAAATGTCGCCTATTTTCAAAAAAATCCACTTTTGCGACTTTTGAATATTTTACATTCATAGAAATGGCCGGAAGAGTGTTCCCCAATAATGTTTTTTCGCCCATCTCCTACCATTTTCGAAAAAAGGAGCAAAGTCCTTTTTAAAATTTCAAAAGTCCAAATTTGGAAAAATGTCGCCTATTTTCAAAAAAACACACTGTTAAGACTTTTGAATATTGGGCATTCATAGAAATGGCCGGAAGAGTGTTCCCCAATAATGTTTTTTCGCCCATCTCCTACCATTTTCGAAAAAAGGAGCAAAGTCCTTTTTAAAATTTCAAAAGTTGAAATTTGGAAAAATGTCGCCTATTTTCAAAAAAACACACTGTTAAGACTTTTGAATATTTGACATTCATAGAAATGGCTTGAAAGTATTCTCCAATAATCTTTTTTCTCCCATATTATACTATTTTGGGAAAAAGGAGCAGTCCTTTTTAAAATTTCAAAAGTCGAAATTTGGAAAAATGTCGCCTGTTGTCAAAAAAATACGCTTATGAATATTGGACATTCATAGGGATGGCCTTCCGGCCAAATAATTTGTTTTTTCCCATCTCCTACCATTTTCGGAAAAAGGAGCAAAGTCCTTTTTAACATTTCAAAAGTCCAAATTTGGAAAAATGTATCCTATTTTCAAAAAAACACTCTTTGCGACTTTTGAATATTGGACATTCATAGAAATGGCCGGAAGAGTGTTCCCCAAATAATGTGTTTTCGCAAATTTTCTAACATTTTCGGAAAAAGAAGCAAAGTCCTTTTTAAAATTTCAAAAGTCCAAATTTGGAAAAATGTCGCCTATTTTCAAAAAAAACACACTGTTGCGACTTTTGAATATTGGACATTAATAGAAATGGCCGGAAGAGTGTTCCCCAATAATTTTTTTCGCAAATTTTCTACCATTTTCGGAAAAGGGAACAAAGTCCTTTTTAAAATTTCAAAAGTCGAAATTTGGAAAAATGTCGCCTATTTTCAAAAAAACACATTCATAGGGATGGCCTTCCGGACAAATAATTCGTTTTTCCATCTCCTACCATTTTCGGATAAAGGAGCAAAGTCCTTTTTAAAATTTCAAAAGTCCAAATTTGGAAAAATGTCGCCTATTTTCAAAAAAAACACACTGTTGCGACTTTTGAATATTGGACATTCATAGAAATGGCCGGAAGAGTGTTCTCCAACATTTTTTTTCGCCCATCACCTACCATTTTCGGAAAAAGGAGCAGTCTTTTTTAAAATTTCAAAAGTCGAAATTTGGAAAAATGTCGCCTATTTTCAAAAAAACCCACTTTTGCGACTTTTGAATATTGGACATTCATAGAAATGGCCTGAGGAGTGTTCTCCAATAATTTTTTTCGCCCATCTCCTACCATTTTCGAAAAAAGGAGCAAAGTCCTTTTTAAAATTTCAGAAGTCGAAATTTGGAAAAATGTCTCCTATTTTAAAAAAAACACACTGTTAAGACTTTTTAATATTGGACATTCATAGAAATGGCCGGAAGAGTGTTCCCCAATAATGTTTTTTTGCCCATCTCCTACCATTTTCGGAAAAAGGAGCAAAGTCCTTTTTAAAATTTCAAAAGTTGAAATTTGGAAAAATGTCGCCTATTTTCTATCAAACACACACTGTTAAGACTTTTGAATATTTGACATTCATAGAAATGGCCTGAAAGTATTCTTCAATAATCCTTTTTCTCCCATATTATACTATTATGGGAAAAAGGAGCAGTCCTTTTTAAAATTTCAAAAGTCGAAATTTGGAAAAATGTCGCCTATTGTCAAAAAACACACTTATTAATATTGGATATTCATAGGGATAGCCTTCCGGCCAAATAATTTGTTTTTTCCCATCTCCTACCATTTTCGGAAAACGGAGCAATGTCCTTTTTAACATTTCAAAAGTCCAAATTTGGAAAAATGTCTTTTTTTTCAAAAAAAAACTCTTTGCGACTTTTGAATATTGGACATTCATAGAAATGGCCGGAAGAGTGTTCTCCAAATAATGTTTTTTCGCAAATTTTCTAACATTTTCGGAAAAAGGAGCAAAGTCCTTTTTAAAATTTCAAAAGTCCAAATTTGGAAAAATGTCGCCTATTTTCAAAAAAAAACACACTGTTGCGACTTTTGAATATTGGAAATTAATAGAAATGGCCGGAAGAGTGTTCCCCAATAATTTTTTTCGCAAATTTTCTACCATTTTCGGAAAAAGGAGCAAAGTCCTTTTTAAAATTTCAAAAGTCGAAATTTGGAAAAGTGTCGCCTATTGTCAAAAAACACACTTATTAATATTGGATATTCATAGGGATGGCCTTCCGGCCAAATAATTCGTTTTTTCCCATCTCCTACCATTTTCGGATAAAGGAGCAAAGTCCTTTTTAACATTTCAAAAGTCCAAATTTGGAAAAATGTATCCTATTTTCAAAAAAACACACTGTTGCGACTTTTGAATATTCGACATTCATAGCAATGGCCTGAGGAGTGTTCTCCAATATTTTTTTTCGCCCATCACCTACCATTTTCGGAAAAAGGAGCAAAGTCCTTTTTAAAATTTCAAAAGTCCAAATTTGGAAAAATGTCGCCTATTTTCAAAAAAACATACTGTTGCAACTTTTGAATATTGGACATTCATAGAAATGGCCAGAAGAGTGTTCCCCAATAATGTTTTTTCGCCCATCTCCTACCATTTTCGAAAAAAGGAGCAAAGTAATTTTTAAAATTTCAACAGTCAAAATTTGGAAAAATGTCGCCTATTGTCAAAAAAACACACTTTTGAATATTGGAAATTCATAGGGATGGCCGGAATAGTGTTCCCCAATAATTTTTTTTCTCAAATTTTCTACCATTTTCGGAAAAAGGAGCAAATTCCCTTTTAAAATTTCAGAAGTCGAAATTTGGAAAAATGTCGCCTATTAAAAAAAACACACTTTTGAATATTGGACATTAATAGAAATGGCCGGAATAGTGTTCCGCAATAATTTTTTTTTGCAAATTTTCTACCATTTTCCGAAAAAGGAGCAAAGTCCTTTTTAAAATTTCATAAGTCGAAATTTGGAAAAATGTCGCCTATTTTCAAAAAAACACACTGTTGTGACTTTTGAATATTGGACATTCATAGAAATGGCCGGAAGAGTGTTCCCCAATAATGTTTTTTCGTCCTCTCCTACCATTTTCGAAAAACGGAACAAGTCCTTTTTAAAATTTCATAAGTCGAAATTTGGAAAAATGTCGCCTATTTTCAAAAAAACACACTGTTGTGACTTTTGAATATTGGACATTCATAGAAATGGCCGGAATAGTGTTCCCCAATAATTTTTTTTTCGCAAATTTTCTACCATTTTCCGAAAAAGGAGCAAAGTTGTTTTTAAAATTTCATAAGTCGAAATTTGGAAAAATGTCGCCTATTTTCAAAAAAACACACTGTTGTGACTTTTGAATATTGGACATTCATAGAAATGGCCGGAAGAGTGTTCCCCAATAATGTTTTTTCGTCCTCTCCTACCATTTTCGAAAAACGGAACAAGTCCTTTTTAAAATTTCATAAGTCGAAATTTGGAAAAATGTCGCCTATTTTCAAAAAAACACACTGTTGTGACTTTTGAATATTGGACATTCATAGAAATGGCCGGAATAGTGTTCCCCAATAATTTTTTTTTCGCAAATTTTCTACCATTTTCCGAAAAAGGAGCAAAGTTGTTTTTAAAATTTCATAAGTCGAAATTTGGAAAAATGTCGCCTATTTTCAAAAAAACACACTGTTGTGACTTTTGAATATTGGACATTCATAGAAATGGCCGGAAGAGTGTTCCCCAATAATGTTTTTTCGTCCTCCCCTACCATTTTCGAAAAACGGAACAAGTCCTTTTTAAAATTTCATAAGTCGGAATTTGGAAAAATGTCGCCTATTTTCAAAAAAACACACTGTTGTGACTTTTGAATATTGGACATTCATAGAAATGGCCGGAATAGTGTTCCCCAATAATTTTTTTTTCGCAAATTTTCTACCATTTTCCGAAAAAGGAGCAAAGTTGTTTTTAAAATTTCATAAGTCGTAATTTGGAAAAATGTCGCCTATTTTCAAAAAAACACACTGTTGTGACTTTTGAATATTGGACATTCATAGAAATGGCCGGAATAGTGTTCCCCAATAATGTTTTTTCGTCCTCTCCTACCATTTTCGAAAAACGGAACAAGTCCTTTTTAAAATTTCATAAGTCGAAATTTGGAAAAATGTCGCCTATTTTCAAAAAAACACACTGTTGTGACTTTTGAATATTGGACATTCATAGAAATGGCCGGAATAGTGTTCCCCAATAATTTTTTTTTCGCAAATTTTCTACCATTTTCCGAAAAAGGAGCAAAGTTGTTTTTAAAATTTCATAAGTCGAAATTTGGAAAAATGTCGCCTATTTTCAAAAAAACACACTGTTGTGACTTTTGAATATTGGACATTCATAGAAATGGCCGGAAGAGTGTTCCCCAATAATGTTTTTTCGTCCTCTCCTACCATTTTCGAAAAACGGAACAAGTCCTTTTTAAAATTTCATAAGTCGAAATTTGGAAAAATGTCGCCTATTTTCAAAAAAACACACTGTTGTGACTTTTGAATATTGGACATTCATAGAAATGGCCGGAATAGTGTTCCCCAATAATTTTTTTTTCGCAAATTTTCTACCATTTTCCGAAAAAGGAGCAAAGTTGTTTTTAAAATTTCATAAGTCGAAATTTGGAAAAATGTCGCCTATTTTCAAAAAAACACACTGTTGTGACTTTTGAATATTGGACATTCATAGAAATGGCCGGAAGAGTGTTCCCCAATAATGTTTTTTCGTCCTCCCCTACCATTTTCGAAAAACGGAACAAGTCCTTTTTAAAATTTCATAAGTCGGAATTTGGAAAAATGTCGCCTATTTTCAAAAAAACACACTGTTGTGACTTTTGAATATTGGACATTCATAGAAATGGCCGGAATAGTGTTCCCCAATAATTTTTTTTTCGCAAATTTTCTACCATTTTCCGAAAAAGGAGCAAAGTTGTTTTTAAAATTTCATAAGTCGTAATTTGGAAAAATGTCGCCTATTTTCAAAAAAACACACTGTTGTGACTTTTGAATATTGGACATTCATAGAAATGGCCGGAAGAGTGTTCCCCAATAATTTTTTTTTCGCAAATTTTCTACCATTTTCCGAAAAAGGAGCAAAGTTGTTTTTAAAATTTCATAAGTCGAAATTTGGAAAAATGTCGCCTATTTTCAAAAAAACACACTGTTGTGACTTTTGAATATTGGACATTCATAGAAATGGCCGGAATAGTGTTCCCCAATAATGTTTTTTTCGCAAATTTTCTACCATTTTCCGAAAAAGGAGCAAAGTTGTTTTTAAAATTTCATAAGTCGAAATTTGGAAAAATGTCGCCTATTTTCAAAAAAACACACTGTTGTGACTTTTGAATATTGGACATTCATAGAAATGGCCGGAATAGTGTTCCCCAATAATTTTTTTTTCGCAAATTTTCTACCATTTTCCGAAAAAGGAGCAAAGTTGTTTTTAAAATTTCATAAGTCGAAATTTGGAAAAATGTCGCCTATTTTCAAAAAAACACACTGATAAGACTTTTGAATATTAGACATTCATAGAAATGGCCGGAATAGTGTTCCCCAATAATTCTTTTCGCAAATTTTCTACCATTTTCCGAAAAAAGAGCAAAGTTGTTTTTAAAATTTCAAAAGTCGAAATTTGGAAAAATATAGTCTATTTTCAAAAAAACACACTGTTCCGACTTTTGAATATTGGAAATTCATAGAAATGGCCTGCGAAGTGTTCTCCAATATTTCTTTTCGCCAATCACCTACCATTTTCGAAAAAGGAGCAAAGTCCTTTTTAAAATTTCAAAAGTCCAAATTTGGAAAAATGTCGCCTATTAAAAAAAACACACTTTTGAATATTGGACATTAATAGAAATGGCCGGAATAGTGTTCCGCAATAATTTTTTTTTGCAAATTTTCTACCATTTTCCGAAAAAGGAGCAAAGTCCTTTTTAAAATTTCAAAAGTCGAAATTTGGAAAAATGTCGCTTAATTTCAAAAAAAAAACACACTGTTGCGACTTTTGAATATTGGACATTCATAGAAATGGCCAGAAGAGTGTTCCCCAATAATGTTTTTTCGCCCATCTCCTACCATTTTCGAAAAAAGGAGCAAAGTCCTTTTTAAAATTTCAACAGTCAAAATTTGGAAAAATGTCGCCTATTGTCAAAAAAACACACTTTTGAATATTGGAAATTCATAGGGATGGCCGGAATAGTGTTCCCCAATAATTTTTTTTTCGCAAATTTTCTACCATTTTCCGAAAAAGGAGCAAAGTCCTTTTAAAAATTTCAAAAGTCGAAATTTGGAAAAATGTCGCCTATTTTCAAAAAAACACACTGTTGCGACTTTTGAATATTGGACATTCATAGAAATGGCCGGAAGAGTGTTCCCCAATAATGATTTTTCGCCCATCTCCTACCATTTTCGAAAAAAGGAGCAAAGTCCTTTTTAAAATTTCAGAAGTCGAAATTTGGAAAAATGTCTCCTATTTTAAAAAAAACACACTGTTAAGACTTTTGAATATTGGACATTCATAGAAATGGCCGGAAGAGTGTTCCCCAATAATGTTTTTTTGCCCATCTCCTACCATTTTCGGAAAAAGGAGCAAAGTCCTTTTTAAAATTTCAAAAGTTGAAATTTGGAAAAATGTCGCCTATTTTCTATCAAACACACACTGTTAAGACTTTTGAATATTTGACATTCATAGAAATGGCCTGAAAGTATTCTTCAATAATCCTTTTTCTCCCATATTATACTATTATGGGAAAAAGGAGCAGTCCTTTTTAAAATTTCAAAAGTCGAAATTTGGAAAAATGTCGCCTATTGTCAAAAAACACACTTATTAATATTGGACATTCATAGGGATAGCCTTCCGGCCAAATAATTTGTTTTTTCCCATCTCCTACCATTTTCGGAAAACGGAGCAATGTCCTTTTTAACATTTCAAAAGTCCAAATTTGGAAAAATGTCTTTTTTTTCAAAAAAACACTCTTTGCGACTTTTGAATATTGGACATTCATAGAAATGGCCGGAAGAGTGTTCCCCAAATAATGTTTTTTCGCAAATTTTCTAACATTTTCGGAAAAAGGAGCAAAGTCCTTTTTAAAATTTCAAAAGTCCAAATTTGGAAAAATGTCGCCTATTTTCAAAAAAAAACACACTGTTGCGACTTTTGAATATTGGAAATTAATAGAAATGGCCGGAAGAGTGTTCCCCAATAATTTTTTTCGCAAATTTTCTACCATTTTCGGAAAAAGGAGCAAAGTCCTTTTTAAAATTTCAAAAGTCGAAATTTAGAAAAATGTCGCCTATTTTCAAAAAAACACACTTTTGAGTATAGGACATTCATAGGGATGGCCTTCCGGCCAAATAATTCGTTTTTTCCCATCTCCTACCATTTTCGGATAAAGGAGCAAAGTCCTTTTTAACATTTCAAAAGTCCAAATTTGGAAAAATGTATCCTATTTTCAAAAAAACACACTGTTGCGACTTTTGAATATTGGAAATTCCTAGATATGGCCTGAGGAGTGTTCTCCAATATTTTTTTTCGCCCATCACCTACCATTTTCGGAAAAAGGAGCAAAGTCCTTTTTAAAATTTCAAAAGTCCAAATTTGGAAAAATGTCGCCTATTTTCAAAAAAACATACTGTTGCAACTTTTGAATATTGGACATTCATAGAAATGGCCAGAAGAGTGTTCCCCAATAATGTTTTTTCGCCCATCTCCTACCATTTTCGAAAAAAGGAGCAAAGTCATTTTTAAAATTTCAACAGTCAAAATTTGGAAAAATGTCGCCTATTGTCAAAAAAACACACTTTTGAATATTGGAAATTCATAGGGATGGCCGGAATAGTGTTCCCCAATCATTTTTTTCTCAAATTTTCTACCATTTTCGGAAAAAGGAGCAAAGTCCCTTTTAAAATTTCAGAAGTCGAAATTTGGAAAAATGTCGCCTATTAAAAAAAACACACTTTTGAATATTGGACATTAATAGAAATGGCCGGAATAGTGTTCCGCAATAATTTTTTTTTGCAAATTTTCTACCATTTTCCGAAAAAGGAGCAAAGTCCTTTTTAAAATTTCATAAGTCGAAATTTGGAAAAATGTCGCCTATTTTCAAAAAAACACACTGTTGTGACTTTTGAATATTGGACATTCATAGAAATGGCCGGAAGAATGTTCCCCAATAATGTTTTTTCGTCCTCTCCTACCATTTTCGAAAAACGGAACAAGTCCTTTTTAAAATTTCATAAGTCGAAATTTGGAAAAATGTCGCCTATTTTCAAAAAAACACACTGTTGTGACTTTTGAATATTGGACATTCATAGAAATGGCCGGAATAGTGTTCCCCAATAATTTTTTTTTCGCAAATTTTCTACCATTTTCCGAAAAAGGAGCAAAGTTGTTTTTGAAATTTCATAAGTCGAAATTTGGAAAAATGTCGCCTATTTTCAAAAAAACACACTGTTGTGACTTTTGAATATTGGACATTCATAGAAATGGCCGGAAGAGTGTTCCCCAATAATGTTTTTTCGTCCTCTCCTACCATTTTCGAAAAACGGAACAAGTCCTTTTTAAAATTTCATAAGTCGAAATTTGGAAAAATGTCGCCTATTTTCAAAAAAACACACTGTTGTGACTTTTGAATATTGGACATTCATAGAAATGGCCGGAATAGTGTTCCCCAATAATTTTTTTTTTCGCAAATTTTCTACCATTTTCCGAAAAAGGAGCAAAGTTGTTTTTAAAATTTCATAAGTCGAAATTTGGAAAAATGTCGCCTATTTTCAAAAAAACACACTGTTGTGACTTTTGAATATTGGACATTCATAGAAATGGCCGGAAGAGTGTTCCCCAATAATGTTTTTTCGTCCTCCCCTACCATTTTCGAAAAACGGAACAAGTCCTTTTTAAAATTTCATAAGTCGGAATTTGGAAAAATGTCGCCTATTTTCAAAAAAACACACTGTTGTGACTTTTGAATATTGGACATTCATAGAAATGGCCGGAATAGTGTTCCCCAATAATGTTTTTTCGTCCTCTGCTACCATTTTCGAAAAACGGAACAAGTCCTTTTTAAAATTTCATAAGTCGGAATTTGGAAAAATGTCGCCTATTTTCAAAAAAACACACTGCTGTGACTTTTGAATATTGGACATTCATAGAAATGGCCGGAAGAGTGTTCCCCAATAATGTTTTTTTGCCCATCTCCTACCATTTTCGGAAAAAGGAGCAAAGTCCTTTTTAAAATTTCAAAAGTTGAAATTTGGAAAAATGTCGCCTATTTTCTATCAAACACACACTGTTAAGACTTTTGAATATTTGACATTCATAGAAATGGCCTGAAAGTATTCTTCAATAATCCTTTTTCTCCCATATTATACTATTATGGGAAAAAGGAGCAGTCCTTTTTAAAATTTCAAAAGTCGAAATTTGGAAAAATGTCGCCTATTGTCAAAAAACACACTTATTAATATTGGACATTCATAGGGATAGCCTTCCGGCCAAATAATTTGTTTTTTCCCATCTCCTACCATTTTCGGAAAACGGAGCAATGTCCTTTTTAACATTTCAAAAGTCCAAATTTGGAAAAATGTCTTTTTTTTCAAAAAAACACTCTTTGCGACTTTTGAATATTGGACATTCATAGAAATGGCCGGAATAGTGGTCCCCAATAATTTTTTTTTCGCAAATTTTCTACCATTTTCCGAAAAAGGAGCAAAGTTGTTTTTAAAATTTCATAAGTCGTAATTTGGAAAAATGTCGCCTATTTTCAAAAAAACACACTGTTGTGACTTTTGAATATTGGACATTCATAGAAATGGCCGGAATAGTGTTCCCCAATAATTTTTTTTTCGCAAATTTTTTACCATTTTCCGAAAAAGGAGCAAAGTTGTTTTTAAAATTTCATAAGTCGAAATTTGGAAAAATGTCGCCTATTTTCAAAAAAACACACTGTTGTGACTTTTGAATATTGGACATTCATAGAAATGGCCGGAATAGTGTTCCCCAATAATTTTTTTTTCGCAAATTTTCTACCATTTTCCGAAAAAGGAGCAAAGTTGTTTTTAAAATTTCATAAGTCGAAATTTGGAAAAATGTCGCCTATTTTCAAAAAAACACACTGATAAGACTTTTGAATATTGGACATTCATAGAAATGGCCGCAAGAGTGTTCCCCAATAATGTTTTTTCGTCCTCTCCTACCATTTTCGAAAAAAGGAACAAGTCCTTTTTAAAATTTCATAAGTCGAAATTTGGAAAAATGTCGCCTATTTTCAAAAAAAACACACTGATAAGACTTTTGAATATTGGACATTCATAGAAATGGCCGGAAGAGTGTTCCCCAATAATGTTTTTTCGTCCTCTCCTACCATTTTCGAAAAACGGAACAAGTCCTTTTTAAAATTTCATAAGTCGGAATTTGGAAAAATGTCGCCTATTTTCAAAAAAACACACTGCTGTGACTTTTGAATATTGGACATTCATAGAAATGGCCGGAAGAGTGTTCCCCAATAATGTTTTTTTGCCCATCTCCTACCATTTTCGGAAAAAGGAGCAAAGTCCTTTTTAAAATTTCAAAAGTTGAAATTTGGAAAAATGTCGCCTATTTTCTATCAAACACACACTGTTAAGACTTTTGAATATTTGACATTCATAGAAATGGCCTGAAAGTATTCTTCAATAATCCTTTTTCTCCCATATTATACTATTATGGGAAAAAGGAGCAGTCCTTTTTAAAATTTCAAAAGTCGAAATTTGGAAAAATGTCGCCTATTGTCAAAAAACACACTTATTAATATTGGACATTCATAGGGATAGCCTTCCGGCCAAATAATTTGTTTTTTCCCATCTCCTACCATTTTCGGAAAACGGAGCAATGTCCTTTTTAACATTTCAAAAGTCCAAATTTGGAAAAATGTCTTTTTTTTCAAAAAAACACTCTTTGCGACTTTTGAATATTGGACATTCATAGAAATGGCCGGAAGAGTGTTCCCCAAATAATGTTTTTTCGCAAATTTTCTAACATTTTCGGAAAAAGGAGCAAAGTCCTTTTTAAAATTTCAAAAGTCCAAATTTGGAAAAATGTCGCCTATTTTCAAAAAAAAACACACTGTTGCGACTTTTGAATATTGGAAATTAATAGAAATGGCCGGAAGAGTGTTCCCCAATAATTTTTTTCGCAAATTTTCTACCATTTTCGGAAAAAGGAGCAAAGTCCTTTTTAAAATTTCAAAAGTCGAAATTTAGAAAAATGTCGCCTATTTTCAAAAAAACACACTTTTGAATATAGGACATTCATAGGGATGGCCTTCCGGCCAAATAATTCGTTTTTTCCCATCTCCTACCATTTTCGGATAAAGGAGCAAAGTCCTTTTTAACATTTCAAAAGTCCAAATTTGGAAAAATGTATCCTATTTTCAAAAAAACACACTGTTGCGACTTTTGAATATTGGAAATTCCTAGATATGGCCTGAGGAGTGTTCTCCAATATTTTTTTTCGCCCATCACCTACCATTTTCGGAAAAAGGAGCAAAGTCCTTTTTAAAATTTCAAAAGTCCAAATTTGGAAAAATGTCGCCTATTTTCAAAAAAACATACTGTTGCAACTTTTGAATATTGGACATTCATAGAAATGGCCAGAAGAGTGTTCCTCAATAATGTTTTTTCGCCCATCTCCTACCATTTTCGAAAAAAGGAGCAAAGTCATTTTTAAAATTTCAACAGTCAAAATTTGGAAAAATGTCGCCTATTGTCAAAAAAACACACTTTTGAATATTGGAAATTCATAGGGATGGCCGGAATAGTGTTCCCCAATAATTTTTTTTCTCAAATTTTCTACCATTTTCGGAAAAAGGAGCAAAGTCCCTTTTAAAATTTCAGAAGTCGAAATTTGGAAAAATGTCGCCTATTAAAAAAAACACACTTTTGAATATTGGACATTAATAGAAATGGCCGGAATAGTGTTCCGCAATAATTTTTTTTTGCAAATTTTCTACCATTTTCCGAAAAAGGAGCAAAGTCCTTTTTAAAATTTCATAAGTCGAAATTTGGAAAAATGTCGCCTATTTTCAAAAAAACACACTGTTGTGACTTTTGAATATTGGACATTCATAGAAATGGCCGGAAGAGTGTTCCCCAATAATGTTTTTTCGTCCTCTCCTACCATTTTCGAAAAACGGAACAAGTCCTTTTTAAAATTTCATAAGTCGAAATTTGGAAAAATGTCGCCTATTTTCAAAAAAACACACTGTTGTGACTTTTGAATATTGGACATTCATAGAAATGGCCGGAATAGTGTTCCCCAATAATTTTTTTTTCGCAAATTTTCTACCATTTTCCGAAAAAGGAGCAAAGTTGTTTTTAAAATTTCATAAGTCGAAATTTGGAAAAATGTCGCCTATTTTCAAAAAAACACACTGTTGTGACTTTTGAATATTGGACATTCATAGAAATGGCGGGAAGAGTGTTCCCCAATAATGTTTTTTCGTCCTCTCCTACCATTTTCGAAAAACGGAACAAGTCCTTTTTAAAATTTCATAAGTCGAAATTTGGAAAAATGTCGCCTATTTTCAAAAAAACACACTGTTGTGACTTTTGAATATTGGACATTCATAGAAATGGCCGGAATAGTGTTCCCCAATAATTTTTTTTTCGCAAATTTTCTACCATTTTCCGAAAAAGGAGCAAAGTTGTTTTTAAAATTTCATAAGTCGAAATTTGGAAAAATGTCGCCTATTTTCAAAAAAACACACTGTTGTGACTTTTGAATATTGGACATTCATAGAAATGGCCGGAATAGTGTTCCCCAATAATTTTTTTTTCGCAAATTTTCTACCATTTTCCGAAAAAGGAGCAAAGTTGTTTTTAAAATTTCATAAGTCGAAATTTGGAAAAATGTCGCCTATTTTCAAAAAAACACACTGTTGTGACTTTTGAATATTGGACATTCATAGAAATGGCCGGAAGAGTGTTCCCCAATAATGTTTTTTCGTCCTCCCCTACCATTTTCGAAAAACGGAACAAGTCCTTTTTAAAATTTCATAAGTCGGAATTTGGAAAAATGTCGCCTATTTTCAAAAAAACACACTGTTGTGACTTTTGAATATTGGACATTCATAGAAATGGCCGGAATAGTGTTCCCCAATAATTTTTTTTTCGCAAATTTTCTACCATTTTCCGAAAAAGGAGCAAAGTTGTTTTTAAAATTTCATAAGTCGTAATTTGGAAAAATGTCGCCTATTTTCAAAAAAACACACTGTTGTGACTTTTGAATATTGGACATTCATAGAAATGGCCGGAATAGTGTTCCCCAATAATTTTTTTTCGCAAATTTTTTACCATTTTCCGAAAAAGGAGCAAAGTTGTTTTTAAAATTTCATAAGTCGAAATTTGGAAAAATGTCGCCTATTTTCAAAAAAACACACTGTTGTGACTTTTGAATATTGGACATTCATAGAAATGGCCGGAATAGTGTTCCCCAATAATTTTTTTTTCGCAAATTTTCTACCATTTTCCGAAAAAGGAGCAAAGTTGTTTTTAAAATTTCATAAGTCGAAATTTGGAAAAATGTCGCCTATTTTCAAAAAAACACACTGATAAGACTTTTGAATATTGGACATTCATAGAAATGGCCGGAAGAGTGTTCCCCAATAATGTTTTTTCGTCCTCTCCTACCATTTTCGAAAAAAGGAACAAGTCCTTTTTAAAATTTCATAAGTCGAAATTTGGAAAAATGTCGCCTACTTTCAAAAAAAACACACTGATAAGACTTTTGAATATTGGACATTCATAGAAATGGCCGGAAGAGTGTTCCCCAATAATGTTTTTTCGTCCTCTCCTACCATTTTCGAAAAACGGAACAAGTCCTTTTTAAAATTTCATAAGTCGGAATTTGGAAAAATGTCGCCTATTTTCAAAAAAACACACTGTTGTGACTTTTGAATATTGGACATTCATAGAAATGGCCGGAATAGTGTTCCCCAATAATGTTTTTTTGCCCATCTCCTACCATTTTCGGAAAAAGGAGCAAAGTCCTTTTTAAAATTTCAGAAGTCGAAATTTGGAAAAATGTCTCCTATTTTAAAAAAAACACACTGTTAAGACTTTTGAATATTGGACATTCATAGATATGGCCGGAAGAGTGTTCCCCAATAATGTTTTTTTGCCCATCTCCTACCATTTTCGGAAAAAGGAGCAAAGTCCTTTTTAAAATTTCAAAAGTTGAAATTTGGAAAAATGTCGCCTATTTTCTATCAAGCACACACTGTTAAGACTTTTGAATATTGGACATTCATAGAAAAGGCCTAAAAGTATTCTCCAACAATCCTTTTTCTCCCATATTATACTATTTTGGGAAAAAGGAGCAGTCCTTTTTAAAATTTCAAAAGTCGAAATTTGGAAAAATGTCGCCTATTGTCAAAAAAACACACTTATGAATATTGGCCATTCATAGGGATGGCCTTCCGGCCAAATAATTTGTTTTTTCCCATCTCCTACCATTTTCGGAAAAAGGAGCAAAGTCCTTTTTAACATTTCAAAAGTCCAAATTTGGAAAAATGTATCCTATTTTCAAAAAAACACTCTTTGCAACTTTTGAATATTGGATATTCATAAAAACGGCCTGAGGAGTGTTCTCCAATAATTTTTTTCGCCCATCACGTACCATTTTCGGAAAAAGGAGCAGTTTTTTTTAAAATTTCAAAAGTCGAAATTTGGAAAAATGTAGCATATTTTCAAAAAAACACACTGTTGCGACTTTTGAATATTGGACATTCATAGAAATGGCCTGAGGAGTGTTCTCCAATAATTTTTTTCGCCCATCACCTACCATTTTCGAAAAAAGGAGCAAAGTCCTTTTTAAAATTTCAAAAGTCGAAATTTGGAAAAATGTAGCCTATTTTCAAAAAAACACACTGTTGCGACTTTTGAATATTGGACATTCATAGAAATGGCCGGAATAGTGTTCCCCAATAATTCTTTTCGCAAATTTTCTACCATTTTCCGAAAAAAGAGCAAAGTTGTTTTTAAAATTTCAAAAGTCGAAATTTGGAAAAATATAGTCTATTTTCAAAAAAACACACTGTTGCGACTTTTGAATATTGGAAATTCATAGAAATGGCCTGCGAAGTGTTCTCCAATATTTCTTTTCGCCAATCACCTACCATTTTCGGAAAAAGGAGCAAAGTCCTTTTTAAAATTTCAAAAGTCCAAATTTGGAAAAATGTCGCCTATTTTCAAAAAAACACACTTTTGCGACTTTTGAATATTGGACATTCATAGAAATGCCTGAGGAGTGCTCTCCAATCATTTTGTTCGCCCATCACCTACCATTTTCGGAAAAGGGAGCAGTCTTTTTTAATATTTCAAAAGTTGAAATTTGGAAAAATGTCGCCTATTTTCAAAAAAACACACTGTTAAGACTTTTGAATATTGGACATTCATAAAAAAGGCCTAAAAGTATTCTCCAACAATCCTTTTTCTCCCATATTATACTATTTTGGGAAAAAGGAGCAGTCCTTTTTAAAATTTCAAAAGTCGAAATTTGGAAAAATGTCGCCTATTGTCAAAAAAACACACTTATGAATATTGGATATTCATAGGGATGGCCTTCCGGCCAAATAATTTGTTTTTTCCCATCTCCTACCATTTTCGGAAAAAGGAGCAAAGTCCTTTTTAACATTTCAAAAGTCGAAATTTGGAAAAATGTCGCCTATTTTCAAAAAACACTCTTTGCGACTTTTGAATATTGGATATTCATAAAAATGGCCTGAGGAGTGTTCTCCAATAATTTTTTTCGCCAATCACGTACCATTTTCGGAAAAAGGAGCAGTTTTTTTTAAAATTTCAAAAGTCGAAATTTGGAAAAATGTCGCCTATTTTCAAAAAAACACACTGTTGCGACTTTTGAATATTGGACATTCATAGAAATGGCCTGAGGAGTGTTCTCCAATACTTTTTTTCGCCCATCACCTACCATTTTCGAAAAAAGGAGCAAAGTCCTTTTTAAAATTTCAAAAGTCGAAATTTGGAAAAATATAGCCTATTTTCAAAAAAACACACAGTTGCGACTTTTGAATATTGGAAATTCATAGAAATGGCCTGAGGAGTGTTCTCCAATATTTTTTTTCGCCCATCACCTACCATTTTCGGAACAAGGAGCAGTCTTTTTTAAAATTTCAAAAGTCAAAATTTGGAAAAATGTCGCCTATTGTCAAAAAAACACACTTTTGAATATTGGAAATTCATAGGGATGGCCGGAATAGTGTTCCGCAATAATTTTTTTTTGCAAATTTTCTACCAATTTCGGAAAAGGGAGCAGTCTTTTTTAATATTTCAAAAGTTGAAATTTGGAAAAATGTCGCCTATTTTCAAAAAAACACACAGTTGCGACTTTTGAATATTGGAAATTCATAGAAATGGCCTGAGGAGTGTTCTCCAATATTTTTTTTCGCCCATCACCTACCATTTTCGGAACAAGGAGCAGTCTTTTTTAAAATTTCAAAAGTCAAAATTTGGAAAAATGTCGCCTATTGTCAAAAAAACACACTTATGAATATTGGACATTCATAGGGATGGCCTTCCGGCCAAATAATTTGTTTTTTCCCATCTCCTACCATTTTCGGAAAAAGGAGCAAAGTCCTTTTTAACATTTCAAAAGTCCAAATTTGGAAAAATGTATCCTATTTTCAAAAAAACACTCTTTGCGACTTTTGAATATTGGACATTAATAGAAATGGCCGGAAGAGTGTTCCCCAATAATGTTTTTTCGCCCATCTCCTATCATTTTCGAAAAAAGGAGCAAAGTCCTTTTTAAAATTTCAACAGTCAAAATTTGGAAAAATGTAGCCTATTGTCAAAAAAACACACTTTTGAATATTGGAAATTCATAGGGATGGCCGGAATAGTGTTTCCCAATAATTTTATTTCTCAAGTTTTCTACCATTTTCAGAAAAAGGAGCAAAGTCCTTTTTAAAATTTCAGAAGTCGAAATTTGGAAAAATGTCGCCTATTAAAAAAAACACACTTTTGAATATTGGACATTAATAAAAATGGCCGGAATAGTGTTCCGCAATAATTTTTTTTGCAAATTTTCTACCATTTTCCGAAAAAGGAGCAAAGTCCTTTTTAAAATTTCAAAAGTCGAAATTTGGAAAAATATAGCCTATTTCAAAAAAAACACACTGTTGCGACTTTTGAATATTGGACATTCATAGAAATGGCCTGAGGGGTGTACTCCAATAATTTTTTTTGCCCATCACCCACCATTTTCGGAAAAAGGAGCTGTCTTTTTTAAAATTTCAAAAGTCGAAATTTGGAAATTTGTGAAATGTGTAGGGATGGCCGGAATAGTGTTTCCCAATAATTTTTTTTCGCAACTTTTCTACCATTTTCCGAAAAAGGAGCAAAGTCCTTTTTAAAATTTCAAAAGTCGAAATTTGGAAAAATATAGCCTATTTTCAAAAAAACACACTTTTGCGACTTTTGAATATTGGACATTCATAGAAATGGCCGGAAGAGTGTTCCCCAATAATGTTTTTTCGCCCATCTCCTACCATTTTCGAAAAAAGGAGCAAAGTCCTTTTTAAAATTTCAACAGTCAAAATTTGGAAAAATGTCGCCTATTGTCAAAAAAACACACTTTTGAATATTGGAAATTCATAGGGATGGCCGGAAGAGTGTTCCCCAATAATGTTTTTTCGCCCATCTCCTACCATTTTCGAAAAAAGGAGCAAAGTCCTTTTTAAAATTTCAACAGTCAAAATTTGGAAAAATGTCGCCTATTGTCAAAAAAACACACTTTTGAATACTGGAAATTCATAGGGATGGCCGGAAGAGTGTTTCCCAATAATGTTTTTTCGCCCATCTCCTACCATTTTCGGAACAAGGAGCAGTCTTTTTTGAAATTTCAAAAGTTAAAATTTGGAAAAATGTCGCCTATTGTCAAAAAAACACACTTTTGAATATTGGAAATTCATAGGGACGGCCGGAAGAGTGTTCCCCAATAATGTTTTTTCGCCCATCTCCTACCATTTTCGGAACAAGGAGCAGTCCTTTTTAAAATTTCAAAAGTCGAAATTTGGAAAAATATAGCCTATTTTCAAAAAAACACACAGTTGCGACTTTTGAATATTTTAAATTCATAGAAATGGCCTGAGGAGTGTTCTCCAATATTTTTTTTCGCCCATCACCTACCATTTTCGGAACAAGGAGCAGTCTTTTTTAAAATTTCAAAAGTCAAAATTTGGAAAAATGTCGCCTATTGTCAAAAAAACATACTTTTGAATATTGGAAATTCATAGGGATGGCCGGAATAGTGTTTCCCAATAATTTTTTTTCTCAAATTTTCCACCATTTTCGGAAAAAGGAGCAAAGTCCTTTTTAAAATTTCAGAAGTCGAAATTTGGAAAAATGTCGCCTATTAAAAAAAACACACTTTTGAATATTGGACATTAATAGAAATGGCCGAAATAGTGTTCCGCAATAATTTTTTTTTGCAAATTTTTTACCATTTTCCGAAAAAGGAGCAAAGTCCTTTTTAAAATTTCAAAAGTCGAAATTTGGAAAAATGTCGCTTAATTTCAAAAAAAACACACTGTTGCGACTTTTGAATATTGGACATTCAAGGAAATGGCCTGAGGAGTTTACTCCAATAATTTTTTTCGCCCATCACCTACCATTTTCGGAAAAAGGAGCAGTCTTTTTTAAAATTTCAAAAGTCGAAATTTGGAAATTTGTGAAATGTGTAGGGATGGCCGGAATAGTGTTTCCTAATAATTTTTTTCGCAACTTTTCTACCATTTTCGGAAAAAGGAGCAGTCCTTTTTAAAATTTCAAAAGTCGAAATTTGGAAAAATGTCGCCTGTTGTCAAAAAAACACACTTTTGGATATAGGACATTCATAGGGATGGCCTTCCGGACAAATAATTCGTTTTTCCATCTCCTACCATTTTCGGATAAAGGAGCAAAGTCCTTTTTAAAATTTCAAAAGTCCAAATTTGGAAAAATGTCGCCTATTTTCAAAAAAAACACACTGTTGCGACTTTTGAATATTGGACATTAATAGAAATGGCCGGAAGAGTGTTCTCCAAAATTTTTTTCGCCCATCACCTACCATTTTCGGAAAAAGGAGCAGTCTTTTTTAAAATTTCAAAAGTCGAAATTTGGAAAAATGTCGCCTATTTTCAAAAAAACCCACTTTTGCGACTTTTGAATATTGGACATTCATAGAAATGGCCGGAAGAGTGTTCCCCAATAATGTTTTTTCGCCCATCTCCTACCATTTTCGAAAAAAGGAGCAAAGTCCTTTTTAAAATTTCAGAAGTCGAAATTTGGAAAAATGTCTCCTATTTTAAAAAAAAAAAACACACTGTTAAGACTTTTGAATATTGGACATTCATAGAAATGGCCGGAAGAGTGTTCCCCAATAATGTTTTTTTGCCCATCTCCTACCATTTTCGGAAAAAGGAGCAAAGTCCTTTTTAAAATTTCAAAAGTTGAAATTTGGAAAAATGTAGCCTATTCTCAAAAAAACACACTGTTTAAACTTTTAAATATTGGACATTCATAGAAATGGCCTGAAAGTATTCTCCAATAATTCTTTTCTCCCATCTTCTACCATTTTCGGAAAAAAGAGTAAAGTCTTTTTTAAAATTTCAAAAGTCCAAACTTGGAAAAATGTATCCTATTTTCAAAAAAACACACTGTTGCGACTTTTGAATATTGGACATTCATAGGGATGGGCAGAATAATGCTCCCCAATATTTTTTTTTTCGCAAATTTCCTACCATTTTCGGAAAAAGGAGCAAAGTCCTTTTTAAAATTTCAAAAGTCGAAATTTGGAAAAATGTCGCCTATTTTCAAAAAAACACACTGTTGCGACTTTTGAATATTGGACATTAGTAGAAATGGCCGGAAGAGTGTTCTCCAATAATTTTTTTCGCAAATTTTCTACCATTTCCGGAAAAGGGAGCAGTCTTTTTTAATATTTCAAAAGTTGAAATTTGGAAAAATGTCGCCTATTTTCAAAAAAACACACTGTTGCGACTTTTGAATATTGGACATTCATAGGGATGGCCAGAATAAAGCTCCCCAATATTTTTTTTTTCGCAAATTTCCTACCATTTTCGGAAAAAGGAGCAAAGTCCTTTTTAAAATTTCAAAAGTCCAAATTTGGAAAAATGTCGCCTATTTTCAAAAAAAACACACTGTTGCGACTTTTGAATATTGGACATTAGTAGAAATGGCCGGAAGAGTGTTCCCCAATAATTTTTTTCGCAAATTTTCTACCATTTTCGGAAAAGGGAGCAGTCTTTTTTAATATTTCAAAAGTTGAAATTTGGAAAAATGTCGCCTATTTTCAAAAAAACACACTGTTAAGACTTTTGAATATTGGACATTCATAGAAAAGGCCTAAAAGTATTCTCCAACAATCCTTTTTCTCCCATATTATACTATTTTGGGAAAAAGGAGCAGTCCTTTTTAAAATTTCAAAAGTCGAAATTTGGAAAAATGTCGCCTATTGTCAAAAAAACACACTTATGAATATTGGACATTCATAGGGATGGCCTTCCGGCCAAATAATTTGTTTTTTCCCATCTCCTACCATTTTCGGAAAAAGGAGCAAAGTCCTTTTTAACATTTCAAAAGTCCAAATTTGGAAAAATGTATCCTATTTTCAAAAAAACACTCTTTGCGACTTTTGAATATTGGATATTCATAAAAATGGCCTAAGGAGTGTTCTCCAATAATTTTTTTCGCCCACCACCTACCATTTTCGGAAAAAGGAGCAGTCTTTTTTAAAATTTCAAAAGTCGAAATTTGGAAATTTGTGAAATGTGTAGGGATGGCCGAAAAAGTGTTTCCCAATAATTTTTTTTCGCAAATTTTCTACCATATTCCGAAAAAGGAGCAAAGTCCTTTTTAAAATTTCAAAAGTCGAAATTTGGAAAAATATAGCCTATTTTCAAAAAAACACACAGTTGCGACTTTTGAATATTGGAAATTCATAGAAATGGCCTGAGGAGTGTTCTCCAATATTTTTTTTCGCCCATCACCTACCATTTTCGGAAAAAGGAGCAGTCTTTTTTAAAATTTCAAAAGTCGAAATTTGGAAATTTGTGAAATGTGTAGGGATGGCCGAAATAGTGTTTCCCAATAATTTTGTTTCGCAAATTTTCTACTATTTTCCGAAAAAGGAGCAAAGTCTTTTTTAAAATTTCAAAAGTCGAAATTTGGAAAAATGTCGCCTATTTTCAAAAAAACACACTTTTGCGACTTTTGAATATTGGACATTCATAGAAATGGCCGGAAGAGTGTTCCCCAATAATGTTTTTTCGCCCATCTCCTACCATTTTCGAAAAAAGGAGCAAAGTCCTTTTTAAAATTTCAACAGTCAAAATTTGGAAAAATGTCGCCTATTGTCAAAAAAACACACTTTTGAATATTGGAAATTCATAGGGATGGCCGGAAGAGTGTTCCCCAAAAATGTTTTTTCGCCCATCTCCTACCATTTTCGAAAAAAGGAGCAAAGTCCTTTTTAAAATTTCAAAAGTCGAAATTTGGAAAAATATAGCCTATTTTCAGAAAAACACACAGTTGCGACTTTTGAATATTGGAAATTCATAGAAATGGCCTGAGGAGTGTTCTCCAATATTTTTTTTCGCCCATCACCTACCATTTTCGGAACAAGGAGCAGTGTTTTTTAAAATTTCAAAAGTCAAAATTTGGAAAAATGTCGCCTATTGTCAAAAAAACACACTTTTGAATATTGGAAATTCATAGGGATGGCCGGAATAGTGTTTCCCAATAATTTTTTTTCTCAAATTTTCTACCATTTTCGGAAAAAGGAGCAAAGTCCTTTTTAAAATTTCAGAAGTGAAATTTGGAAAAATGTCGCCTATTAAAAAAAACACACTTTTGAATATTGGACATTAATAGAAATGGCCGGAATAGTGTTCCGCAATAATTTTTTTTTGCAAATTTTTTACCATTTTCCGAAAAAGGAGCAAAGTCCTTTTTAAAATTTCAAAAGTCGAAATTTGGAAAAATGTCGCTTAATTTCAAAAAAAACACACTGTTGCGACTTTTGAATATTGGACATTCATGGAAATGGCCTGAGGAGTTTACTCCAATAATTTTTTTCGCCCATCACCTACCATTTTCGGAAACAGGAGCAGTCTTTTTTAAAATTTCAAAAGTCGAAATTTGGAAATTTGTGAAATGTGTAGGGATGGCCGGAATATTGTTTCCCAATAATTTTTTTTCCCAACTTTTCTACCATTTTCGGAAAAAGGAGCAGTCCTTTTTAAAATTTCAAAAGTCGAAATTTGGAAAAATGTCGCCTGTTGTCAAAAAAACACACTTTTGGATATAGGACATTCATAGGGATGGCCTTCCGGACAAATAATTCGTTTTTCCATCTCCTACCATTTTCGGATAAAGGAGCAAAGTCCTTTTTAACATTTCAAAAGTCCAAATTTGGAAAAATGTATCCTATTTTCAAAAAAACACACTCTTGCGACTTTTGAATATTGGACATTCATAGGGATGGCCGGAATTATGCTCCCTAATAATGTTTTTTTCGCAAATTTTCTAACATTTTCGGAAAAAGGAGCAGTATTTTTTAAAATTTCAAAAGTCGAAATTTGGAAATTTGTGAAATGTGTAGGGATGGCTGAAATAGTGTTTCCCAATAATTTTGTTTCGCAAATTTTCTACCATTTTCCGAAAAAGGAGCAAAGTCCTTTTTAAAATTTCAAAAGTCGAAATTTGGAAAAATATAGCCTATTTTCAAAAAAACACACAGTTGCGACTTTTGAATATTGGAAATTCATAGAAATGGCCTAAGGAGTGTTCTCCAATATTTTTTTTCGCTCATCACCTACCATTTTCGGAAAAAGGAGCAGTCTTTTTTAAAATTTCAAAAGTCGAAATTTGGAAATTTGTGAAATATGTAGGGATGGCCGAAATAGTGTTTTCCAATAATTTTTTTCGCAAATTTTCTACCATTTTCCGAAAAAGGAGCAAAGTCTTTTTTAAAATTTCAAAAGTCGAAATTTGGAAAAATGTCGCCTATTTTCAAAAAAACACACAGTTGCGACTTTTGAATATTGGACATTCATAGAAATGGCCGGAAGAGTGTTCCCCAATAATGTTTTTTCGCCCATCTCCTACCATTTTCGAAAAAAGGAGCAAAGTCCTTTTTAAAATTTCAACAGTCAAAATTTGGAAAAATGTCGCCTATTGTCAAAAAAACACACTTTTGAATATTGGAAATTCATAGGGATGGCCGGAATAGTGTTCCCCAATAATTTTTTTTCTCAAATTTTCTACCATTTTCGGAAAAAGGAGCAAAGTCCCTTTTAAAATTTCAGAAGTCGAAATTTGGAAAAATGTCGCCTATTAAAAAAAACACACTTTTGAATATTGGACATTAATAGAAATGGCCGGAATAGTGTTCCGCAATAATTTTTTTTTGCAAATTTTCTACCATTTTCCGAAAAAGGAGCAAAGTCCTTTTTAAAATTTCAAAAGTCGAAATTTGGAAAAATGTCGCCTATTTTCAAAAAAAAAAACACACTGTTGCGACTTTTAAATATTAGACATTCATAGAAATGGCCTGCGGAATTTACTCCAATAATTTTTTTCGCCCATCACCTACCATTTTCGGAAAAAGGAGCAGTCTTTTTTAAAATTTCAAAAGTCGAAATTTGGAAATTTGTGAAATGTGTAGGGAAGGCCGGAATAGTGTTTCCCAATAATTTTTTTTCGCAACTTTTCTACCATTTTCGGAAAAAGGAGCAAAGTCCTTTTTAAAATTTCAAAAGTCGAAATTTGGAAAAATGTCGCCTGTTTTCAAAAAAACACACTGTTGCGACTTTTGAATATTCGACATTCATAGAAATGGCCTGAGGAGTGTTCTCCAATATTTTTTTTCGCCCATCACCTACCATTTTCGGAAAAAGGAGCAGTCTTTTTTAAAATTTCAAAAGTCCAAATTTGGAAAAATGTCGCCTATTTTCAAAAAAACACACTGATAAGACTTTTGAATATTAGACATTCATAGAAATGGCCGGAAGAGTGTTCCCCAATAATGTTTTTTCGTCCTCTCCTACCATTTTCGAAAAAAGGAACAAGTCCTTTTTAAAATTTCATAAGTCGAAATTTGGAAAAATGTCGCCTATTTTCAAAAAAACACACTGTTGTGACTTTTGAATATTGGACATTCATACAAATGGCCGGAAGAGTGTTCCCCAATAATGTTTTTTCGTCCTCTCCTACCATTTTCGAAAAAAGGAACAAGTCCTTTTTAAAATTTCATAAGTCGAAATTTGGAAAAATGTCGCCTATTTTCAAAAAAACACACTGTTGTGACTTTTGAATATTGGACATTCATAGAAAAGGCCTAAAAGTATTCTCCAACAATCCTTTTTCTCCCATATTATACTATTTTGGGAAAAAGGAGCAGTCCTTTTTAAAATTTCAAAAGTCCAAATTTGGAAAAATGTCGCCTATTTTCAAAAAAACACTCTTTGCGACTTTTGAATATTGGATATTCATAAAAATGGCCTGAGGAGTGTTCTCCAATAATTTTTTTCGCCCATCACGTACCATTTTCGGAAAAAGGAGCAGTTTTTTTTAAAATTTCAAAAGTCGAAATTTGGAAAAATGTAGCCTATTTTCAAAAAAACACACTGTTGCGACTTTTGAATATTGGACACTCATAGAAATGCCTGAGGAGTGCTCTCCAATCATTTTGTTCGCCCATCACCTACCATTTTCGGAAAAGGGAGCAGTCTTTTTTAATATTTCAAAAGTTGAAATTTGGAAAAATGTCGCCTATTTTCAAAAAAACACACTGTTAAGACTTTTGAATATTGGACATTCATAGAAAAGGCTTAAAAGTATTCTCCAACAATCCTTTTTCTCCCATATTATACTATTTTGGGAAAAAGGAGCAGTCCTTTTTAAAATTTCAAAAGTCCAAATTTGGAAAAATGTCGCCTATTTTCAAAAAAACACTCTTTGCGACTTTTGAATATTGGACATTCATAAAAATGGCCTGAGGAGTGTTCTCCAATAATTTTTTTCGCCCATCACGTACCATTTTCGGAAAAAGGAGCAGTTTTTTTTAAAATTTCAAAAGTCGAAATTTGGAAAAATGTAGCCTATTTCCAAAAAAACACACTGTTGCGACTTTTGAATATTGGACATTCATAGAAATGGCCTGAGGAGTGTTCTCCAATACTTTTTTTCGCCCATCACCTACCATTTTCGAAAAAGGGAGCAAAGTCCTTTTTAAAATTTCAAAAGTCGAAATTTGGAAAAATGTAGCCTATTTTCAAAAAAACACACTGTTGCGACTTTTGAATATTGGACATTCATAGAAATGGCCTGAGGAGTGTTCTCCAATACTTTTTTTCACCCATCACCTACCATTTTCGAAAAAAGGAGTAAAGTCCTTTTTAAAATTTATAAAAAAACACACACTTTTGAATATTGGACATTGATAGGGATGGCCGTAGGAGTGTTCTCCAATAATTTGTTTTTTCCCATCTCCTACCATTTTCAAAAAAAAGGAGCAAAGTCCTTTTTAAAATTTCAAAAGTCGAAATTTGGAAAAATGTCGCCTATTTTCAAAAAAACACACTTTTGCGACTTTTGAATATTGGACATTCATAGAAATGGCCGGAAGAGTGTTCCCCAATAATGTTTTTTCGCCCATCTCCTACCATTTTCGAAAAAGGAGCAAAGTCCTTTTTAAAATTTCAAAAGTCGAAATTTGGAAAAATGTCGCCTATTTTCAAAAAAACACACTGTTGCGACTTTTGAATATTCGACATTCATAGAAATGGCCTGAGGAGTGTTCTCCAATATTTTTTTTCGCCCATCACCTACCATTTTCGGAAAAAGGAGCAGTCTTTTTTAAAATTTCAAAAGTTGAAATTTGGAAAAATGTCGCCTATTTTCAAAAAAACCCACTTTTGCGACTTTTGAATATTGGACATTCATAGAAGTGGCCGGAATAGTGTTCCCCAATAATTTTTTTTCGCAAATTTTCTACCATTTTCCGAAAAAGGAGCAAAGTTGTTTTTAAAATTTCAAAAGTCGAAATTTGGAAAAATATAGTCTATTTTCAAAAAAACACACTGTTGCGACTTTTGAATATTGGAAATTCATAGAAATGGCCTGCGAAGTGTTTTCCAATATTTCTTTTCGCTAATCACCTACCATTTTCGAAAAAAGGAGCAAAGTCCTTTTTAAAATTTCAAAAGTCCAAATTTGGAAAAATGTCGCCTATTTTCAAAAAAACACACTGATAAGACTTTTGAATATTGGACATTCATAGAAATGGCCGGAAGAGTGTTCCCCAATAACGTTTTTTCGTCCTCTCCTACCATTTTCGAAAAAAGGAACAAGTCCTTTTTAAAATTTCAAAAGTCCAAATTTGGAAAAATGTCGCCTATTTTCAAAAAAACACACTGATAAGACTTTTGAATATTGGACATTCATAGAAATGGCCGGAAGAGTGTTACCCAATAATGTTTTTTCGTCCTCTCCTACCATTTTCGAAAAAAGGAACAAGTCCTTTTTAAAATTTCATAAGTCGAAATTTGGAAAAATGTCGCCTATTTTCAAAAAAACACACTGTTGTGACTTTTGAATATTGGACATTCATAGAAATGGCCGGAATAGTGTTCCCCATTAATTTTTTTTCGCAAATTTTCTACCATTTTCCGAAAAAGGAGCAAAGTTGTTTTTAAAATTTCATAAGTCAAAATTTGGAAAAATGTCGCCTATTTTCAAAAAAACACACTGTTGTGACTTTTGAATATTGGACATTCATAGAAATGGCCGGAATAGTGTTCCCCAATAATTTTTTTTTCCCAAATTTTCTACCATTTTCCGAAAAAGGAGCAAAGTTGTTTTTAAAATTTCATAAGTCGAAATTTGGAAAAATGTCGCCTATTTTCAAAAAAACACACTGTTGTGACTTTTGAATATTGGACATTCATAGAAATGGCCGCAAGAGTGTTCCCCAATAATGTTTTTTCGTCCTCTCCTACCATTTTCGAAAAAAGGAACAAGTCCTTTTTAAAATTTCATAAGTCGAAATTTGGAAAAATGTCGCCTATTTTCAAAAAAACACACTGTTGTGACTTTTGAATATTGGACATTCATAGAAATGGCCGGAATAGTGTTCCCCAATAATTTTTTTTCGCAAATTTTCTACCATTTTCCGAAAAAAGAGAAAAGTTGTTTTTAAAATTTCAAAAGTCAAAATTTGGAAAAATATAGTCTATTTTCAAAAAAACACACTGTTGTGACTTTTGAATATTGGAAATTCATAGAAATGGCCGGAAGAGTGTTCCTCAATAATGTTTTTTTGCCCATCTCCTACCATTTTCGGAAAAAGGAGCAAAGTCCTTTTTAAAATTTCAAAAGTCGAAATTTGGAAAAATGTCGCCTATTTTCAAAAAGACACACTGTTAAGACTTTTGAATATTGGACATTCATAGAAATGCCTGAGGAGTGCTCTCCAATCATTTTTTTCGCCCATCACCTACCATTTTCGGAAAAGGGAGCAGTCTTTTTTAATATTTCAAAAGTTGAAATTTGGAAAAATGTCGCCTATTTTCAAAAAAACACACTTTTGCGACTTTTGAATATTGGACATTCATAGAAATGGCCGGAAGAGTGTTCCTCAATAATGTTTTTTTGCCCATCTCCTACCATTTTCGGAAAAAGGAGCAAAGTCCTTTTTAAAATTTCAAAAGTCGAAATTTGGAAAAATGTCGCCTATTTTAAAAAAAACACACTGTTAAGACTTTTAAATATTGGACATTCATAGAAATGCCTGAGGAGTGCTCTCCAATAATTTTTTTCGCCCATCACCTACCATTTTCGGAAAACGGAGCAGTCTTTTTTAATATTTCAAAAGTTGAAATTTGGAAAAATGTCGCCTATTTTCAAAAAAACACACTTTTGCGACTTTTGAATATTGGACATTCATAGAAATGGCCGGAAGAGTGTTCCTCAATAATGTTTTTTTGCCCATCTCCTACCATTTTCGGAAAAAGGAGCAAAGTCCTTTTTAAAATTTCAAAAGTCGAAATTTGGAAAAATGTCGCCTATTTTAAAAAAAACACACTGTTAAGACTTTTGAATATTGGACATTCATAGAAATGCCTGAGGAGTGCTCTCCAATAATTTTTTTCGCCCATCACCTACCATTTTCGGAAAACGGAGCAGTCTTTTTTAATATTTCAAAAGTTGAAATTTGGAAAAATGTCGCCTATTTTCAAAAAAACACACTGTTAAGACTTTTGAATATTGGACATTTATAGAAAAGGCCTTAAAGTATTCTCCAATAATCCTTTTTCTCCCATATTATACTATTTTGGGAAAAAGGAGCAGTCCTTTTTAAAATTTCAAATTGTCAAAAAAAACACACTTATGAATATTGGACATTCATAGGGATGGCCTTCCGGCCAAATAATTTGTTTTTTCCCATCTCCTACCATTTTCGGAAAAAGGAGCAAAGTCCTTTTTAACATTTCAAAAGTCCAAATTTGGAAATATGTATCCTATTTTCAAAAAAACACTCTTTGCGACTTTTGAATATTGGACATTCATAGAAATGGCCGGAAGAGTGTTCCCCAATAATGTTTTTTCGTCCATCTCCTACCATTTTCGAAAAAAGGAGCAAAGTCCTTTTTAAAATTTCAAAAGTCGAAATTTGGAAAAATGTCACCTATTGTAAAAAAAACACTATTTTGAATATTGCACATTCATAGGGATGGCCGGAATAATGCTCCCCAATAATTTTTTTTTCGCAAATTTTCTACCATTTTCGGAAAAAGGAGCAAAGTCCGTTTTAAAATTTCAAAAGTCGAAATTTGGAAAAATGTTGCCTATTTTCAAAAAAACACACTGTTGCGACTTTTGAATATTGGAAATTCCTAGATATGGCCTGAGGAGTGTTCTCCAATATTTTTTTTCGCCCATCACCTACCATTTTCGGAAAAAGGAGCAAAGTCCTTTTTAAAATTTCAAAAGTCCAAATTTGGAAAAATGTCGCCTATTTTCAAAAAAACATACTGTTGCAACTTTTGAATATTGGACATTAATAGAAATGGCCGGAAGAGTGTTCCCCAATAATTTTTTTTCGCAAATTTTCTACCATTTTCGGAAAAAGGAGCAAAGTCCTTTTTAAAATTTCAAAACTCGAAATTTGGAAAAATATCGTTTTTTTTTCAAAAAAACACACTTTTAAATATAGGAAATTCATAGGGATGGCCTTCCGGACAATTAATTCGTGTTTTCCGATCTCCTACCATTTTCGGAAAAAGGAGCAAAGTCCGTTTTAAAATTTCAAAAGTCCAAATTTGGAAAAATGTATCCTATTTTCAAAAAAGCACACTGTTGCGACTTTTGAATATTTGACATTCATAGAAATGGCCTGAGGAGTGTTCTCCAATAATTTTTTTCGCCCATCACCTACCATTTTCGGAAAAAGGAGCAGTCTTTTTTAAAATTTCAAAAGTCAAAATTTGGAAAAATGTCGCCTATTTTCAAAAAAACACACTGTTGTGACTTTTGAATATTGGACATTCATAGGGATGGCCGGAGGAGTGTTCTCCAATAATTTGTTTTTTCCCATCTCCTACCATTTTCGAAAAAAGGAGCAAAGTCCTTTTTAAAATTCCAAAAGTCGAAATTTGGAAAAATTTCGCCTATTTTCAAAAAAACACACTGTTGCGACTTTTGAATATTGGACATTCATAGAAATGGCCTGAGGAGTGTTCTCAAATACTTTTTTTCGCCCATCTCGTACCATTTTCGAAAAAAGGAGCAAAGTCCTTTTTAAAATTTCAAAAGTCGAAATTTGGAAAAAAGTTGCCTATTTTCAAAAAAACACACTGTTAAGACTTTTAAATATTGGACATTTATAGAAATGCCTGAGGAGTGCTCTCCAATAATTTTTTTCGCCCATCACCTACCATTTTCGGAAAAGGGAGCAATCTTTTTTAATATTTCAAAAGTTGAAATTTGGAAAAATATCGCCTATTTTCAAAAAAACACACTGTTAAGACTTTTGAATATTGGACATTCATAGAAATGGCCTGAAAGTATTCTCCAATAATCGTTTTTCTCCCATATTATACTATTTTGGGAAAAAGGAGCAGTCCTTTTTAAAATTTCAAAAGTCGAAATTTGGAAAAATATCGCCTATTGTCAAAAAAAAACACTTATGAATATTGGACATTCATAGGGATGGCCTTCGGGCCCAATAATTTGTTTTTTCCCATCTCCTACCATATATGGAAAAAGGAGTAAAGTCCTTTTTAACATTTCAAAAGTCCAAATTTGGAAAAATGTATCCTATTTTCAAAAAAACACACTTTGCGACTTTTGAATATTGGACATTCATAGAAATGGCCGGAAAAGTGTTCCCCAAATAATGTTTTTTCGCCCATCTCCTACCATTTTCAAAAAAGGAGCAAAGTCCTTTTTAAAATTTCAAAGGTCGAAATTCGGAAAAATGTCGCCTATTTTGAAAAAAAACACTTTTGCGACTTTTGAATATTGGACATTCATAGAAATGGCCTGAGGGGTGTACTCCAATAATTTTTTTTGCCCATCACCTACCATTTTCGGAAAAAGGAGCAGTCTTTTTTAAAATTTCAAAAGTCGAAATTTGGAAAAATGTCGCCTATTTTCAAAAAAACACACTGTTAAGATTTTTGAATATTGGACATTCATAGAAATGGCCTGAAAGTATTCTCCAATAATCCTTTTTCGCCCATCTTTTACTATTTTCGGAAAAAGGAGCAGTCCTTTTTAAAATTTCACAAGTCGAAATTTGAAAAAATGTCGCCTATTGTCAAAAAAACACACTTATGAATATTGGACATTCATAGGGATAGCCTTCCGGCCAAATAATTTGTTTTTTCCCATCTCCTACCATTTTCGGAAAAAGGAGCAAAGTCCTTTTTAAGATTTCAAAAGTCGAAATTTGGAAAAATATCGCCTATTTTAAAAAAAAATACACTTTGCGACTTTTGAATATTGGACATTCATAGAAATGGCCGGAAGAGTGCTCCCCAATAATGTTTTTTTGTCCATCTCCTACTATTTTCGAAAAAAGGACCAAAGTCGTTTTTTAAAATTTCAAAAGTCGAAATTTGGAAAAATGTCGCCTATTGTAAAAAAAACACACTTTTGAATATTGGACATTCATAGGGATGGCCGGAATAATGCTCCCCAATAATTTTTTGTTCGCAAATTTTCTACCATTTTCGGAAAAAGGAGCAAAGTCCTTTTTAAAATTTCAAAAGTCGAAATTTGGAAAAATGTCGCCTATTTTCAAAAGAACACACTGTTGCGACTTTTGAATATTGGAAATTCATAGAAATGGCCTGAGGAGTGTTCTCCAATATTTTTTTTCGCCCATCACCTACTATTTTCGAAAAAAAGGAGCAAAGTCCTTTTTAAAATTTCAAAAGTCGAAATTTGGAAAAATGTCGCCTATTTTCAAAAAAACACACTGTTGCGACTTTTGAATATTGGACATTCATAGAAATGGCCGCAAGAGTGTTCCCCAATAATTTTTTTTTTGCAAATTTTCTACCATTTTCGGAAAAAAGAGCAAAATCCTTTTTAAAATTTCAAAACTCGAAATTTGGAAAAATGTCGCGTATTTTCAAAAAAACACACTTTTGAATATAGGACATTCATAGGGATGGCCTTCCGGACAAATAATTAGTTTTTTCCCATCTCCTACCATTTTCGGATAAAGGAGCAAAGTCCTTTTTAACATTTCAAAAGTCCAAATTTGGAAAAATGTATCCTATTTTCAAAAAAACACACTCTTGCGACTTTTGAATATTGGACATTCATAGAAATGGCCTGAAAGTATTCTCCAATAATCCTTTTTCGCCCATCTTTTACTATTTTGGGAAAAAGGAGCAGTCCTTTTTAAAATTTCACAAGTCAAAATTTTAAAAAATGTCGCCTATTGTCAAAAAACACACTTTGCGACTTTTGAATATTGGACATTCATAGAAATGGCCGGAAGAGTGTTCCCCAATAATGTTTTTTCGCCCATCTCCTACCATTTTCGAAAAAAGGAGCAAAGTCCTTTTTAAAATTTCAAAAGTCCAAATTTGGAAAAATGTCGCCTATTTTCAAAAAAACACACTGTTAAGACTTTTGAATATTGGACATTCATAGAAATGGCCTGAAAGTATTCTCCAATAATCCTTTTTCGCCCATCTTTTACTATTTTGGAAAAAAGGAGCAGTCCTTTTTAAAATTTCACAAGTCGAAATTTGAAAAAATGTCGCCTATTGTCAAAAAAACACACTTATGAATATTGGACATTCATAGGGATAGCCTTCCGGCCAAATAATTTGTTTTTTCCCATCTCCTACCATTTTCGGAAAAAGGAGCAAAGTCCTTTTTAACATTTCAAAAATCGAAATTTGGAAAAATGTCGCCTATTTTCAAAAAAAACACACTTTGCGACTTTTGAATATTGGACATTCATAGAAATGGCCGGAAGAGTGTTCCCCAATAATGTTTTTTCGCCCATCTCCTACCATTTTCGAAAAAAGGTTCAAAGTCCTTTTTAAAATTTAAAAAAAACACACTTTTGAATATTGGACATTCATAGGGATGGTCGGAATAGTGTTCCCCAATAATTTTTTTTCCCAAATTTTCTACCATTTTCGAAAAAAGGAGCAAAGTCCTTTTTAAAATTTCAAAAGTCCAAATTTGGAAAAATGTTGCCTATTTTCAAAAAAACACACTGTTGTGACTTTTGAATATTGGGCATTCATAGGGATGGCCGGAGGAGCGTTCTCCAATAATTTGTTTTTCGCAAATTTTCTACCATTTTCGGAAAAAGGAGCAAAGTCTTTTTTAAAATTTCAAAAGTCGAAATTTGGAAAAATGTCGCCTATTTTCAAAAAAACACACTGTTGCGACTTTTGAATATTGGACATTCATAAAAATGGCCGGAAGAGTGCTCCCCAATAATGTTTGTTTGTCCATCTCCTACCATTTTCGAAAAAAGGAGCAAAGTCCTTTTTAAAATTTCAAAAGTCCAATTTCGGAAAAATGTCGCCTATTTTGAAAAAAAAACACACTGTTGCGACTTTTGAATATTGGACATTCATAGAAATGGCCTGAGGGGTGTACTCCAATAATTTTTTTTGCCCATCACCTACCATTTTCGGAAAAAGGAGCAGTCTTTTTTAAAATTTCAAAAGTCGAAATTTGGAAAAATGTCGCCTATTTTAAAAAAAAACACGCTGTTGTGACTTTTGAATATTGGACATTCATAGGGCTGGCCGGAGGAGTGTTCTTCAATAATTTGTTTTTTCCCATCACTTACCATTTTCGAAAAAGGAGCAAAGCCTTTTTTAAAATTTCAAAAGTCGAAATTTGGAAAAATGTCGCCTATTGTAAAAAAAACACACTTTTGAATATTGGACATTCATAGGGATGGCCGGACGAGTGTTCTCCAATAATTTTTTTCGCCCATCACCTACCATTTTCTAAAAAAGGAGCAAAGTCCTTTTTAAAATTTCAAAAAAAACATACTTTTGAATATTGGACATTCATAGAAATGGCCTGAGGTGTGTTCTCCAATATTTTTTTTCGCCCATCACCTACCATTTTCGGAAAAAGGAGCAAAGTCCTTTTTAAAATTTTAAAAGTTGAAATTTGGAAAAATGTCGCCTATTTTCAAAAAAACACACTGTTAAGACTTTTGAATATTGGACATTCATAGAAATGGCCTGAAAGTATTCTCCAATAATCCTTTTTCGCCCATCTTATACTATTTTGGGAAAAAGGAGCAGTCCTTTTTAAAATTTCACAAGTCGAAATTTGAAAAAATGTCGCCTATTGTCAAAAAAAACACACTTTGCGACTTTTGAATATTGGACATTCATAGAAATGGTCGTAAGAGTGTTCCCGAATAATTGTTTTTTTGCAAATTTTCTAACATTTTCGAAAAAAGGAGCAAAGTCCTTTTAAAAATTTCAAAAGTCGAAATTCGGAAAAATGTCGCCTATTTAAAAAAAAACACACTGTTGCAACTTTTGAATATTGGACATTCATAGAAATGGCCTGAAAGTATTCTCCAATAATCCTTTTTCTCCCATCTTATACTATTTTGGGAAAAAGGAGCGGTCCTTTTTTAAATTTAACAAGTCGAATTTTGAAAAAATGTCGCCTATTGTCAAAAAAAACACACTTATGAACATAGGACATTCATAGGGATAGCCTTCCGGCCAAATAATTTGTTTTTTTCCATCTCCTACCATTTTCGGAAAAATGAGCAAAGCCCTTTTTAACATTTCAAAAGTCGAAATTTGGAAAAATGTCGCCTATTTTCAAAAAAACACACTGTTACGACTTTTGAATATTGGACATTCATAAAAATGGCCTGAGGAGTGTTCTCCAATAGTTTTTTTCGCCCATCACCTACCATTTTCGGAAAAAGGAGCAGTATTTTTTAAAATTTCGAAAGTCGAAATTTGGAAAAATGTCGCTTATTTTCAAAAAAACACACTGTTGTGACTTTTGAATATTGGACATTCATAGGGATGGCCAGACGAGTGTTCTCCAATAATTTTTTTTTCCCATCACTTACCATTTTCGGAAAAAGAAGCAAAGTCTTTTTTAAAATTTCAAAAGTCGAAATTTGGAAAAATGTCGCCTATTGTAAAAAAAAACACACTTTTGAATATTGGACATTCATAGGGATGGCCGGAATAATGCTCTCCAATAATTTTTTTTCGTAAATTTCCTACCATTTTCGGAAAAAGGAGCAAAGTCCTTTTTAAAATTTCAAAAGTCGAAATTTGGAAAAATGTCGCCTATTTGCAAAAAAACACACTGTGGCGACTTTTGAATATTGGAAATTCATAGAAATGGCCTGAGGAGTGTTCTCCAATATTTTTTTTCGCCCATCTCCTACCATTTTCGAAAAAAGGAGCAAAGTCCTTTTTAAAATTTCAAAAGTCGAAATTCGGAAAATTGTCGCCTATTTTCAAAAAAACACACTTTTGCGACTTTTGAATATTGGACATTTATAGAAATGGCCGGAAGAGTGTTCCCCAATATTGTTTTTTCGTCCATCTCCTACCATTTTCGAAAAAAGGAACAAATCCTTTTTAAAATTTCAAAAGTCGAAATTTGGAAAAATGTCGCCTATTGTAAAAAAAAACACACTTTTGAATAATGGACATTCATAGGGATGGCCGGAATAGTGTTCCCCAATAATTTTTTTTCGCAAAATTTCAAAAGTCGAAATTTGGAAAATGTCGCCTATTTTCAAAAAAACACACTGTTGCGATTTTTGAATATTGGACATTCATAGAAATGGCCGGAAGAGTGTTCCCCAATAATGTTTTTTCGTCCATCTCCTATCATTTACGAAAAAAGGAACAAGTCCTTTTAAAAATTTCAAAAGTCGAAATTTGGAAAAATGTCGCCTATTTAAAAAAAATACACACTGTTGCGACTTTTGAATATTGGACATTCATAGAAATGGCCTGAGGAGTGTTCCCCAATAATTTTTTTCCCCCAAATTTTCTACCATTTTCGGAAAAAGGAGCAAAGTCCTTTTTAAAATTTCAAAAGTCCAAATTTGGAAAAATGTCGACTATTTTCAAAAAAACACATCGTTGTGACTTTTGAATATTGGACATTCATAGAAATGGCCTGAAAGTATTCTCCAATAATTCTTTTTCTCCCATCTTCTACCATTTTCGGAAAAAGGAGCAGTCTTTTTTAAAATTTCAAAAGTTGAAATTTGGAAAAATGTCGCCTATTTTCAAAAAAACACAATTTTGCAACTTTTGAATATTGGACAATTATAGAAATGGCCGGAAGAGTGTTCACCAATAATTTTTTTTTGGCAAATTTTCTACCATTTTCGGAAAAAGGAGCAAAGTCCTTTTTAAAATTTCAAAAGTCGAAATTTGGAAAAATGTCGCCTATTTTCAAAAAAACACACTGTTGCGACTTTTGAATATTGGACATTCATAGAAATGGCCGGAATAGTGTTCCCCAATAATTTTTTTTCGCAAAATTTCAAAAGTCGAAATTTGGAAAATGTCGCCTATTTTCAAAAAAACACACTGTTGCGATTTTTGAATATTGGACATTCATAGGGATGGCCGGACGAGTGTTCTCCAATAATTTTTTTTTCCCATCACTTACCATTTTCGGAAAAAGAAGCAAAGTCTTTTTTAAAATTTCAAAAGTCGAAATTTGGAAAAATGTCGCCTATTTAAAAAAAAACACACTGTTGCAACTTTTGAATATTGGACATTCATAGAAATGGCCTGAAAGTATTCTCCAATAATCCTTTTTCTCCCATCTTATACTATTTTGGGAAAAAGGAGCGGTCCTTTTTTAAATTTAACAAGTCGAATTTTGAAAAAATGTCGCCTATTGTCAAAAAAAACACACTTATGAACATAGGACATTCATAGGGATAGCCTTCCGGCCAAATAATTTGTTTTTTTCCATCTCCTACCATTTTCGGAAAAATGAGCAAAGCCCTTTTTAACATTTCAAAAGTCGAAATTTGGAAAAATGTCGCCTATTTTCAAAAAAACACACTGTTACGACTTTTGAATATTGGACATTCATAAAAATGGCCTGAGGAGTGTTCTCCAATAATTTTTTTCGCCCATCATCTACCATTTTCGGAAAAAGGAGCAAAGTCTTTTTTAAAATTTCAAATAGAAATTTGGAAAAATGTCGCCTATTTTCAAAAAAACACACTTTTGCGACTTTTGAATATTGGACATTCATAGAAATGGCCGGAAGAGTGTTCCCCAATAATGTTTTTTCGCCCATCTCCTACCATTTTCGAAAAAAAGGAGCAAAGTCCTTTTTAAAATTTCAAAAGTCGAAATTTGGAAAAATGTCGCCTATTGTAAAAAAACACGTTGTTGCGACTTTTGAATATTGGACATTCATAGAAATGGCCTGAGGAGTGTTCTCCAATATTTTTTGTCGCCCATCACCTACCATTTTCGGAAAAAGGAGCATTCTTTTTTAAAATTTAAAAAGTTAAGATTTGGAAAAATGTCGCCTATTTTCAAAAAAACACACTTATGCGACTTTTGAATATTGGACATTCATAGAAATGGCCGGAAGAGTGTTCCCCAATAATTTTTTTCGCAAAATTTCAAAAGTCGAAATTTGGAAAATGTCGCCTATTTTCAAAAAAACACACTGTTGCGATTTTTGAATATTGGACATTCATAGAAATGGCCGGAAGAGTGTTCCCCAATAATGTTTTTTCGTCCATCTCCTACCATTTTCGAAAAAAGGAACAAGTCCTTTTTAAAATTTCAAAAGTCGAAATTTGGAAAAATGTCGCCTATTGTAAAAAAAACACACTGTTGCAACTTTTGAATATTGGACATTCATAGAAATGGCCGGAATAGTGTTCCCCAATAATTTTTTTTCGCAAAATTTCAAAAGTCGAAATTTGGAAAATGTCGCCTATTTTCAAAAAAACACACTGTTGCGATTTTTGAATATTGGACATTCATAGGGATGGCCGGACGAGTGTTCTCCAATAATTTTTTTTTTCCCATCACTTACCATTTTCGGAAAAAGAAGCAAAGTCTTTTTTAAAATTTCAAAAGTCGAAATTTGGAAAAATGTCGCCTATTTTCAAAAAAACACACTTTTGAATATTGGAAATTCATAGGGATGGCCGGAATAATGCTCTCCAATAATTCGCAAATTTCCTACCATTTTCGGAAAAAGGAGCAAAGTCCTTTTTAAAATTTCAAAAGTCGAAATTTGGAAAAATGTCGCCTATTTGCAAAAAAACACACTGTGGCGACTTTTGAATATTGGAAATTCATAGAAATGGCCTGAGGAGTGTTCTCCAATATTTTTTTTCGCCCATCTCCTACCATTTTCGAAAAAAGGAGCAAAGTCCTTTTTAAAATTTCAAAAGTCGAAATTCGGAAAAATGTCGCCTATTTTCAAAAAAAGACACTTTTGCGACTTTTGAATATTGGACATTCATAAAAATGGCCGGAAGAGTGTTCCCCAATATTGTTTTTTCGTCCATCTCCTACCATTTTCGAAAAAAGGAACAAATCCTTTTTAAAATTTCAAAAGTCGAAATTTGGAAAAATGTCGCCTATTGTAAAAAAAACACACTTTTGAATATTGGACATTCATAGGGATGGCCGGAATAATGCTCTCCAATAATTTTTTTTCGCAAATTTCCTACCATTTTCGGAAAAAGGAGCAAAGTCCTTTTTAAAATTTCAAAAGTCGAAATTTGGAAAAATGTCGCCTATTTGCAAAAAAACACACTGTGGCGACTTTTGAATATTGGAAATTCATAGAAATGGCCTGAGGAGTGTTCTCCAATATTTTTTTTCGCCCATCTCCTACCATTTTCGAAAAAAGGAGCAAAGTCCTTTTTAAAATTTCAAAAGTCGAAATTCGGAAAAATGTCGCCTATTTTCAAAAAAACACACTTTTGCGACTTTTGAATATTGGACATTTATAGAAATGGCCGGAAGAGTGTTCCCCAATATTGTTTTTTCGTCCATCTCCTACCATTTTCGAAAAAAGGAACAAATCCTTTTTAAAATTTCAAAAGTCGAAATTTGGAAAAATGTCGCCTATTGTAAAAAAAAACACACTTTTGAATAATGGACATTCATAGGGATGGCCGGAATAGTGTTCCCCAATAATTTTTTTTCGCAAAATTTCAAAAGTCGAAATTTGGAAAATGTCGCCTATTTTCAAAAAAACACACTGTTGCGATTTTTGAATATTGGACATTCATAGAAATGGCCGGAAGAGTGTTCCCCAATAATGTTTTTTCGTCCATCTCCTATCATTTACGAAAAAAGGAACAAGTCCTTTTAAAAATTTCAAAAGTCGAAATTTGGAAAAATGTCGCCTATTTAAAAAAAATACACACTGTTGCGACTTTTGAATATTGGACATTCATAGAAATGGCCTGAGGAGTGTTCCCCAATAATTTTTTTCCCCCAAATTTTCTACCATTTTCGGAAAAAGGAGCAAAGTCCTTTTTAAAATTTCAAAAGTCCAAATTTGGAAAAATGTCGACTATTTTCAAAAAAACACATCGTTGTGACTTTTGAATATTGGACATTCATAGAAATGGCCTGAAAGTATTCTCCAATAATTCTTTTTCTCCCATCTTCTACCATTTTCGGAAAAAGGAGCAGTCTTTTTTAAAATTTCAAAAGTTGAAATTTGGAAAAATGTCGCCTATTTTCAAAAAAACACAATTTTGCAACTTTTGAATATTGGACAATTATAGAAATGGCCGGAAGAGTGTTCACCAATAATTTTTTTTTGGCAAATTTTCTACCATTTTCGGAAAAAGGAGCAAAGTCCTTTTTAAAATTTCAAAAGTCGAAATTTGGAAAAATGTCGCCTATTTTCAAAAAAACACACTGTTGCGACTTTTGAATATTGGACATTCATAGAAATGGCCGGAATAGTGTTCCCCAATAATTTTTTTTCGCAAAATTTCAAAAGTCGAAATTTGGAAAATGTCGCCTATTTTCAAAAAAACACACTGTTGCGATTTTTGAATATTGGACATTCATAGGGATGGCCGGACGAGTGTTCTCCAATAATTTTTTTTTCCCATCACTTACCATTTTCGGAAAAAGAAGCAAAGTCTTTTTTAAAATTTCAAAAGTCGAAATTTGGAAAAATGTCGCCTATTTAAAAAAAAACACACTGTTGCAACTTTTGAATATTGGACATTCATAGAAATGGCCTGAAAGTATTCTCCAATAATCCTTTTTCTCCCATCTTATACTATTTTGGGAAAAAGGAGCGGTCCTTTTTTAAATTTAACAAGTCGAATTTTGAAAAAATGTCGCCTATTGTCAAAAAAAACACACTTATGAACATAGGACATTCATAGGGATAGCCTTCCGGCCAAATAATTTGTTTTTTTCCATCTCCTACCATTTTCGGAAAAATGAGCAAAGCCCTTTTTAACATTTCAAAAGTCGAAATTTGGAAAAATGTCGCCTATTTTCAAAAAAACACACTGTTACGACTTTTGAATATTGGACATTCATAAAAATGGCCTGAGGAGTGTTCTCCAATAATTTTTTTCGCCCATCATCTACCATTTTCGGAAAAAGGAGCAAAGTCTTTTTTAAAATTTCAAATAGAAATTTGGAAAAATGTCGCCTATTTTCAAAAAAACACACTTTTGCGACTTTTGAATATTGGACATTCATAGAAATGGCCGGAAGAGTGTTCCCCAATAATGTTTTTTCGCCCATCTCCTACCATTTTCGAAAAAAAGGAGCAAAGTCCTTTTTAAAATTTCAAAAGTCGAAATTTGGAAAAATGTCGCCTATTGTAAAAAAACACGTTGTTGCGACTTTTGAATATTGGACATTCATAGAAATGGCCTGAGGAGTGTTCTCCAATATTTTTTGTCGCCCATCACCTACCATTTTCGGAAAAAGGAGCATTCTTTTTTAAAATTTAAAAAGTTAAGATTTGGAAAAATGTCGCCTATTTTCAAAAAAACACACTTATGCGACTTTTGAATATTGGACATTCATAGAAATGGCCGGAAGAGTGTTCCCCAATAATTTTTTTCGCAAAATTTCAAAAGTCGAAATTTGGAAAATGTCGCCTATTTTCAAAAAAACACACTGTTGCGATTTTTGAATATTGGACATTCATAGAAATGGCCGGAAGAGTGTTCCCCAATAATGTTTTTTCGTCCATCTCCTACCATTTTCGAAAAAAGGAACAAGTCCTTTTTAAAATTTCAAAAGTCGAAATTTGGAAAAATGTCGCCTATTGTAAAAAAAACACACTGTTGCAACTTTTGAATATTGGACATTCATAGAAATGGCCGGAATAGTGTTCCCCAATAATTTTTTTTCGCAAAATTTCAAAAGTCGAAATTTGGAAAATGTCGCCTATTTTCAAAAAAACACACTGTTGCGATTTTTGAATATTGGACATTCATAGGGATGGCCGGACGAGTGTTCTCCAATAATTTTTTTTTTCCCATCACTTACCATTTTCGGAAAAAGAAGCAAAGTCTTTTTTAAAATTTCAAAAGTCGAAATTTGGAAAAATGTCGCCTATTTTCAAAAAAACACACTTTTGAATATTGGAAATTCATAGGGATGGCCGGAATAATGCTCTCCAATAATTCGCAAATTTCCTACCATTTTCGGAAAAAGGAGCAAAGTCCTTTTTAAAATTTCAAAAGTCGAAATTTGGAAAAATGTCGCCTATTTGCAAAAAAACACACTGTGGCGACTTTTGAATATTGGAAATTCATAGAAATGGCCTGAGGAGTGTTCTCCAATATTTTTTTTCGCCCATCTCCTACCATTTTCGAAAAAAGGAGCAAAGTCCTTTTTAAAATTTCAAAAGTCGAAATTCGGAAAAATGTCGCCTATTTTCAAAAAAAGACACTTTTGCGACTTTTGAATATTGGACATTCATAAAAATGGCCGGAAGAGTGTTCCCCAATATTGTTTTTTCGTCCATCTCCTACCATTTTCGAAAAAAGGAACAAATCCTTTTTAAAATTTCAAAAGTCGAAATTTGGAAAAATGTCGCCTATTGTAAAAAAAACACACTTTTGAATATTGGACATTCATAGGGATGGCCGGAATAATGCTCTCCAATAATTTTTTTTCGCAAATTTCCTACCATTTTCGGAAAAAGGAGCAAAGTCCTTTTTAAAATTTCAAAAGTCGAAATTTGGAAAAATGTCGCCTATTTGCAAAAAAACACACTGTGGCGACTTTTGAATATTGGAAATTCATAGAAATGGCCTGAGGAGTGTTCTCCAATATTTTTTTTCGCCCATCTCCTACCATTTTCGAAAAAAGGAGCAAAGTCCTTTTTAAAATTTCAAAAGTCGAAATTCGGAAAAATGTCGCCTATTTTCAAAAAAACACACTTTTGCGACTTTTGAATATTGGACATTCATAGAAATGGCCGGAAGAGTGTTCCACAATATTGTTTTTTCGTCCATCTCCTACCATTTTCGAAAAAAGGAACAAATCCTTTTTAAAATTTCAAAACTCGAAATTTGGAAAAATGTCGCCTATTGTAAAAAAAAACACACTTTTGAATAATGGACATTCATAGGGATGGCCGGAATAGTGTTCCCCAATAATTTTTTTTCGCAAAATTTCAAAAGTCGAAATTTGGAAAATGTCGCTTATTTTCAAAAAAACACACTGTTGCGATTTTTGAATATTGGACATTCATAGAAATGGCCGGAAGAGTGTTCCCCAATAATGTTTTTTCGTCCATCTCCTATCATTTACGAAAAAAGGAACAAGTCCTTTTAAAAATTTCAAAAGTCGAAATTTGGAAAAATGTCGCCTATTTAAAAAAAATACACACTGTTGCGACTTTTGAATATTGGACATTCATAGAAATGGCCTGAGGAGTGTTCCCCAATAATTTTTTTCCCCAAATTTTCAAAAATTTTCGGAAAAAGGAGCAAAGTCCTTTTTAAAATTTCAAAAGTCCAAATTTGGAAAAATGTCGACTATTTTCAAAAAAACACATCGTTGTGACTTTTGAATATTGGACATTCATAGAAATGGCCTGAAAGTATTCTCCAATAATTCTTTTTCTCCCATCTTCTACCATTTTCGGAAAAAGGAGCAAAGTCCTTTTTAAAATTTCAAAAGTCCAAATTTGGAAAAATGTCGCCTATTTAAAAAAAAAACACACTTTTGCAACTTTTGAATATTGGACAATTATAGAAATGGCCGGAAGAGTGTTCCCCAATAATTTTTTTTTTTATTTTCTACCATTTTCGGAAAAAGGAGCAAAGTCCTTTTTAAAATTTCAAAAGTCGAAATTTGGAAAAATGTCGCCTATTTTCAAAAAAACACACTGTTGCGACTTTTGAATATTGGACATTCATAGAAATGGCCTGAGGAGTGTTCTCCAATAATTTTTTTCGCCCATCATCTACCATTTTCGGAAAAAGGAGCAAAGTCTTTTTTAAAATTTCAAATAGAAATTTGGAAAAATGTCGCCTATTTTCAAAAAAACACACTTTTGCGACTTTTGAATATTGGACATTCATAGAAATGGCCGGAAGAGTGTTCCCCAATAATGTTTTTTCGCCCATCTCCTACCATTTTCGAAAAAAAGGAGCAAAGTCCTTTTTAAAATTTCAAAAGTCGAAATTTGGAAAAATGTCGCCTATTGTAAAAAAACACGTTGTTGCGACTTTTGAATATTGGACATTCATAGAAATGGCCTGAGGAGTGTTCTCCAATATTTTTTGTCGCCCATCACCTACCATTTTCGAAAAAAGGAGCATTCTTTTTTAAAATTTCAAAAGTTAAGATTTGGATAAATGTCGCCTATTTTCAAAAAACGCAAAATTTCAAAAGTCGAAATTTGGAAAATGTCGCCTATTTTCAAAAAAACACACTGTTGCGATTTTTGAATATTGGACATTCATAGGGATGGCCGGACGAGTGTTCTCCAATAATTTTTTTTTCCCATCACTTACCATTTTCGGAAAAAGAAGCAAAGTCCTTTTTAAAATTTCAAAAGTCGAAATTTGGAAAAATGTCGCCTATTGTAAAAAAAACACACTTTTGAATATTGGACATTCATAGGGATGGCCGGAATAATGCTCTCCAATAATTTTTTTCGCCCATCTCCTACCATTTTCGAAAAAAAGGAGCAAAGTCCTTTTTAAAATTTCAAAAGTCGAAATTTGGAAAAATGTCGCCTATTGTAAAAAAAAACACACTTTTGAATATTGGACATTCATAGGGATGGCCGGAATAATGCTCTCCAATAATTTTTTTCGCAAATTTCCTACCATTTTCGGAAAAAGGAGCAAAGTCCTTTTTAAAATTTCAAAAGTCGAAATTTGGAAAAATGTCGCCTATTTGCAAAAAAACACACTGTGGCGACTTTTGAATATTGGAAATTCATAGAAATGGCCTGAGGAGTGTTCTCCAATATTTTTTTTCGCCCATCTCCTACCATTTTCGAAAAAAGGAGCAAAGTCCTTTTTAAAATTTCAAAAGTCGAAATTCGGAAAAATGTCGCCTATTTTCAAAAAAACAAACTTTTGCGACTTTTGAATATTGGACATTCATAGAAATGGCCGGAAGAGTGTTCCCCAATATTGTTTTTTCGTCCATCTCCTACAATTTTCGAAAAAAGGAACAAATCCTTTTTAAAATTTCAAAAGTCGAAATTTGGAAAAATGTCGCCTATTGTAAAAAAACACACTTTTGAATATTGGACATTCATAGGGATGGCCGGAATAGTGTTCCCCAATAATTTTTTTTCGCAAAATTTCAAAAGTCGAAATTTGGAAAATGTCGCCTATTTTCAAAAAAACACACTGTTGCGATTTTTGAATATTGGACATTCATAGAAATGGCCGGAAGAGTGTTCCCCAATAATGTTTTTTCGTCCATCTCCTATCATTTACGAAAAAAGGAACAAGTCCTTTTAAAAATTTCAAAAGTCGAAATTTGGAAAAATGTCGCCTATTAAAAAAAAAAACACACTGTTGCGACTTTTGAATATTGGACATTCATAGAAATGGCCTGAGGAGTGTTCCCCAATAATTTTTTTCCCCAAATTTTCTACCATTTTCGGAAAAAGGAGCAAAGTCCTTTTTAAAATTTCAAAAGTCCAAATTTGGAAAAATGTCGCCTATTTTCAAAAAAACAACACACTGTTGCGACTTTTGAATATTGGACATTCATAGAAATGGCCTGAGGAGTGTTCTCCAATAATTTTTTTCGCCCATCATCTACCATTTTCGGAAAAAGGAGCAAAGTCTTTTTTAAAATTTCAAATAGAAATTTGGAAAAATGTCGCCTATTTTCAAAAAAACACACTTTTGCGACTTTTGAATATTGGACATTCATAGAAATGGCCGGAAGAGTGTTCCCCAATAATGTTTTTTCGCCCATCTCCTACCATTTTCGAAAAAAGGAACAAGTCCTTTTTAAAATTTCAAAAGTCGAAATTTGGAAAAATGTCGCCTATTGTAAAAAAAACACACTTTTGCGACTTTTGAATATTGGACATTCATAGAAATGGCCGGAAGAGTGTTCCCCAATAATGTTTTTTCGCCCATCTCCTACCATTTTCGAAAAAAGGAACAAGTCCTTTTTAAAATTTCAAAAGTCGAAATTTGGAAAAATGTCGCCTATTGTAAAAAAAACACACTGCTGCGATTTTTGAATATTGGACATTCATAGAAATGGCCGGAAGAGTGTTCCCCAATAATGTTTTTTCGTCCATCTCCTACCATTTTCGAAAAAAGGAACAAGTCCTTTTTAAAATTTCAAAAGTCGAAATTTGGAAAAATGTCGCCTATTGTAAAAAAACACACTGTTGCGACTTTTGAATATTGGACATTCATAGAAATGGCCGGAATAGTGTTCCCCAATAATTTTTTTCGCAAAATTTCAAAAGTCGAAATTTGGAAAATGTCGCCTATTTTCAAAAAAACACACTGTTGCGATTTTTGAATATTCGACATTCATAGAAATGGCCGGAAGAGTGTTCCCCAATAATGTTTTTCGTCCATCTCCTACCATTTACGAAAAAAGGAACAAGTCCTTTTAAAAATTTCAAAAGTCGAAATTTGGAAAAATGTCGCCTATTGTCAAAAAAACACACTGTTAAGACTTTTGAATATTGGACATTCATAGAAATGGCCTGAGGAGTGTTCCTCAATAATTTTTCTTCCCAAATTTTCTACCATTTTCGGAAAAAGGAGCAAAGTCCTTTTTAAAATTTCAAAAGTCCAAATTTGGAAAAATGTCGACTATTTTCAAAAAAACACATCGTTGTGACTTTTGAATATTGGACCTTCATAGAAATAACCTGAAAGTATTCTCCAATAATTCTTTTTCTCCCATCTTCTACCATTTTCGGAAAAAGGAGCAAAGTCCTTTTTAAAATTTCAAAAGTCCAAATTTGGAAAAATGTCGACTATTTTCAAAAAAACACATCGTTGTGACTTTTGAATATTGGACATTCATAGAAATGGCCTGAAAGTATTCTCCAATAATTCTTTTTCTCCCATCTTCTACCATTTTCGGAAAAAGGAGCAGTCTTTTTTAAAATTTCAAAAGTTGAAATTTGGAAAAATGTCGCCTATTTTCAAAAAAACACAATTTTGCAACTTTTGAATATTGGACAATTATAGAAATGGCCGGAAGAGTGTTCCCCAATAATGTTTTTCGTCCATCTCCTACCATTTACGAAAAAAGGAACAAGTCCTTTTAAAAATTTCAAAAGTCGAAATTTGGAAAAATGTCGCCTATTGTCAAAAAAACACACTGTTAAGACTTTTGAATATTGGACATTCATAGAAATGGCCTGAGGAGTGTTCCTCAATAATTTTTCTTCCCAAATTTTCTACCATTTTCGGAAAAAGGAGCAAAGTCCTTTTTAAAATTTCAAAAGTCCAAATTTGGAAAAATGTCGACTATTTTCAAAAAAACACATCGTTGTGACTTTTGAATATTGGACCTTCATAGAAATAACCTGAAAGTATTCTCCAATAATTCTTTTTCTCCCATCTTCTACCATTTTCGGAAAAAGGAGCAAAGTCCTTTTTAAAATTTCAAAAGTCCAAATTTGGAAAAATGTCGCCTATTTTCAAAAAAACACACTTTTGCAACTTTTGAATATTGGACAATTATAGAAATGGCCGGAAGAGTGTTCCCCAATAATGTTTTTCGTCGATCTCCTACCATTTACGAAAAAAGGAACAAGTCCTTTTAAAAATTTCAAAAGTCGAAATTTGGAAAAATGTCGCCTTTTGTCAAAAAAACACACTGTTGCGACTTTTGAATATTGGACATTCATAGAAATGGCCTGAGGAGTGTTCCTCAATAATTTTTTTTCGCAAATTTTCTACCATTTTCGGAAAAAGGAGCAAAGTCCTTTTTAAAATTTCAAAAGTCGAAATTTGGAAAAATGTCGCCTATTTTCAAAAAAACACACTGTTGCGACTTTTGAATATTGGACATTCATAGAAATGGCCTGAGGAGTGTTCTCCAATAATTTTTTTTGCCCATCATCTACCATTTTCGAAAAAAGGAGCAAAGTCTTTTTTAAAATTTCAAAAGTCGAAATTTGGAAAAATGTCGCCTATTGTCAAAAAAACACACTTTTGAATATTGGACATTCATAGGGATGGCCGGAATAGTGTTCCCCAATAATTTTTTTCCCCAAATTTTCAACCATTTTCGGAAAAAGGAGCAAAGTCCTTTTTAAAATTTCAAAAGTCCAAATTTGGAAAAATGTCGACTATTTTCAAAAAAACACATCGTTGTGACTTTTGAATATTGGACATTCATAGAAATGGCCTGAAAGTATTCTCCAATAATTCTTTTTCTCCCATCTTCTACCATTTTCGGAAAAAGGAGCAAAGTCCTTTTTAAAATTTCAAAAGTCCAAATTTGGAAAAATGTCGCCTATTTAAAAAAAAAACACACTTTTGCAACTTTTGAATATTGGACAATTATAGAAATGGCCGGAAGAGTGTTCCCCAATAATTTTTTTTTTTATTTTCTACCATTTTCGGAAAAAGGAGCAAAGTCCTTTTTAAAATTTCAAAAGTCGAAATTTGGAAAAATGTCGCCTATTTTCAAAAAAACACACTGTTGCGACTTTTGAATATTGGACATTCATAGAAATGGCCTGAGGAGTGTTCTCCAATAATTTTTTTCTTCCATCATCTACCATTTTCGGAAAAAGGAGCAAAGTCTTTTTTAAAATTTCAAATAGAAATTTGGAAAAATGTCGCCTATTTTCAAAAAAACACACTTTTGCGACTTTTGAATATTGGACATTCATAGAAATGGCCGGAAGAGTGTTCCCCAATAATGTTTTTTCGCCCATCTCCTACCATTTTCGAAAAAAAGGAGCAAAGTCCTTTTTAAAATTTCAAAAGTCGAAATTTGGAAAAATGTCGCCTATTGTAAAAAAACACGTTGTTGCGACTTTTGAATATTGGACATTCATAGAAATGGCCTGAGGAGTGTTCTCCAATATTTTTTGTCGCCCATCACCTACCATTTTCGGAAAAAGGAGCATTCTTTTTTAAAATTTCAAAAGTTAAGATTTGGAAAAATGTCGCCTATTTTCAAAAAACGCAAAATTTCAAAAGTCGAAATTTGGAAAATGTCGCCTATTTTCAAAAAAACACACTGTTGCGATTTTTGAATATTGGACATTCATAGGGATGGCCGGACGAGTGTTCTCCAATAATTTTTTTTTCCCATCACTTACCATTTTCGGAAAAAGAAGCAAAGTCCTTTTTAAAATTTCAAAAGTCGAAATTTGGAAAAATGTCGCCTATTGTAAAAAAAAACACACTTTTGAATATTGGACATTCATAGGGATGGCCGGAATAATGCTCTCCAATAATTTTTTTCGCCCATCTCCTACCATTTTCGAAAAAAAGGAGCAAAGTCCTTTTTAAAATTTCAAAAGTCGAAATTTGGAAAAATGTCGCCTATTGTAAAAAAAAACACACTTTTGAATATTGGACATTCATAGGGATGGCCGGAATAATGCTCTCCAATAATTTTTTTCGCAAATTTCCTACCATTTTCGGAAAAAGGAGCAAAGTCCTTTTTAAAATTTCAAAAGTCGAAATTTGGAAAAATGTCGCCTATTTGCAAAAAAACACACTGTGGCGACTTTTGAATATTGGAACTTCATAGAAATGGCCTGAGGAGTGTTCTCCAATATTTTTTTTCGCCCATCTCCTACCATTTTCGAAAAAAGGAGCAAAGTCCTTTTTAAAATTTCAAAAGTCGAAATTCGGAAAAATGTCGCCTATTTTCAAAAAAACACACTTTTGCGACTTTTGAATATTGGACATTCATAGAAATGGCCGGAAGAGTGTTCCCCAATATTGTTTTTTCGTCCATCTCCTACAATTTTCGAAAAAAGGAACAAATCCTTTTTAAAATTTCAAAAGTCGAAATTTGGAAAAATGTCGCCTCTTGTAAAAAAAACACACTTTTGAATATTGGACATTCATAGGGATGGCCGGAATAGTGTTCCCCAATAATTTTTTTTCGCAAAATTTCAAAAGTCGAAATTTGGAAAATGTCGCCTATTTTCAAAAAAACACACTGTTGCGATTTTTGAATATTGGACATTCATAGAAATGGCCGGAAGAGTGTTCCCCAATAATGTTTTTTCGTCCATCTCCTATCATTTACGAAAAAAGGAACAAGTCCTTTTAAAAATTTCAAAAGTCGAAATTCGGAAAAATGTCGCCTATTTAAAAAAAAAACACACTTTTGCAACTTTTGAATATTGGACAATTATAGAAATGGCCGGAAGAGTGTTCCCCAATAATTTTTTTTTTTATTTTCTACCATTTTCGGAAAAAGGAGCAAAGTCCTTTTTAAAATTTCAAAAGTCGAAATTTGGAAAAATGTCGCCTATTTTCAAAAAAACACACTGTTGCGACTTTTGAATATTGGACATTCATAGAAATGGCCTGAGGAGTGTTCTCCAATAATTTTTTTCGCCCATCATCTACCATTTTCGGAAAAAGGAGCAAAGTCTTTTTTAAAATTTCAAATAGAAATTTGGAAAAATGTCGCCTATTTTCAAAAAAACACACTTTTGCGACTTTTGAATATTGGACATTCATAGAAATGGCCGGAAGAGTGTTCCCCAATAATGTTTTTTCGCCCATCTCCTACCATTTTCGAAAAAAAGGAGCAAAGTCCTTTTTAAAATTTCAAAAGTCGAAATTTGGAAAAATGTCGCCTATTGTAAAAAAACACGTTGTTGCGACTTTTGAATATTGGACATTCATAGAAATGGCCTGAGGAGTGTTCTCCAATATTTTTTGTCGCCCATCACCTACCATTTTCGGAAAAAGGAGCATTCTTTTTTAAAATTTCAAAAGTTAAGATTTGGAAAAATGTCGCCTATTTTCAAAAAACGCAAAATTTCAAAAGTCGAAATTTGGAAAAATGTCGCCTATTGTAAAAAAACACGTTGTTGCGACTTTTGAATATTGGACATTCATAGAAATGGCCTGAGGAGTGTTCTCCAATAATTTTTTTCGCCCATCTCCTACCATTTTCGAAAAAAAGGAGCAAAGTCCTTTTTAAAATTTCAAAAGTCGAAATTTGGAAAAATGTCGCCTATTGTAAAAAAAAACACACTTTTGAATATTGGACATTCATAGGGATGGCCGGAATAATGCTCTCCAATAATTTTTTTCGCAAATTTCCTACCATTTTCGGAAAAAGGAGCAAAGTCCTTTTTAAAATTTCAAAAGTCGAAATTTGGAAAAATGTCGCCTATTTGCAAAAAAACACACTGTGGCGACTTTTGAATATTGGAACTTCATAGAAATGGCCTGAGGAGTGTTCTCCTAAATTTTTTTTCGCCCATCTCCTACCATTTTCGAAAAAAGGAGCAAAGTCCTTTTTAAAATTTCAAAAGTCGAAATTCGGAAAAATGTCGCCTATTTTCAAAAAAACACACTTTTGCGACTTTTGAATATTGGACATTCATAGAAATGGCCGGAAGAGTGTTCCCCAATATTGTTTTTTCGTCCATCTCCTACAATTTTCGAAAAAAGGAACAAATCCTTTTTAAAATTTCAAAAGTCGAAATTTGGAAAAATGTCGCCTCTTGTAAAAAAAACACACTTTTGAATATTGGACATTCATAGGGATGGCCGGAATAGTGTTCCCCAATAATTTTTTTTCGCAAAATTTCAAAAGTCGAAATTTGGAAAATGTCGCCTATTTTCAAAAAAACACACTGTTGCGATTTTTGAATATTGGACATTCATAGAAATGGCCGGAAGAGTGTTCCCCAATAATGTTTTTTCGTCCATCTCCTATCATTTACGAAAAAAGGAACAAGTCCTTTTAAAAATTTCAAAAGTCGAAATTCGGAAAAATGTCGCCTATTTAAAAAAAAAACACACTTTTGCAACTTTTGAATATTGGACAATTATAGAAATGGCCGGAAGAGTGTTCCCCAATAATTTTTTTTTTTATTTTCTACCATTTTCGGAAAAAGGAGCAAAGTCCTTTTTAAAATTTCAAAAGTCGAAATTTGGAAAAATGTCGCCTATTTTCAAAAAAACACACTGTTGCGACTTTTGAATATTGGACATTCATAGAAATGGCCTGAGGAGTGTTCTCCAATAATTTTTTTCGCCCATCATCTACCATTTTCGGAAAAAGGAGCAAAGTCTTTTTTAAAATTTCAAATAGAAATTTGGAAAAATGTCGCCTATTTTCAAAAAAACACACTTTTGCGACTTTTGAATATTGGACATTCATAGAAATGGCCGGAAGAGTGTTCCCCAATAATGTTTTTTCGCCCATCTCCTACCATTTTCGAAAAAAAGGAGCAAAGTCCTTTTTAAAATTTCAAAAGTCGAAATTTGGAAAAATGTCGCCTATTGTAAAAAAACACGTTGTTGCGACTTTTGAATATTGGACATTCATAGAAATGGCCTGAGGAGTGTTCTCCAATATTTTTTGTCGCCCATCACCTACCATTTTCGGAAAAAGGAGCATTCTTTTTTAAAATTTCAAAAGTTAAGATTTGGAAAAATGTCGCCTATTTTAAAAAAACGCAAAATTTCAAAAGTCGAAATTTGGAAAATGTCGCCTATTTTCAAAAAAACACACTGTTGCGATTTTTGAATATTGGACATTCATAGGGATGGCCGGACGAGTGTTCTCCAATAATTTTTTTTTTCCCATCACTTACCATTTTCGGAAAAAGAAGCAAAGTCCTTTTTAAAATTTCAAAAGTCGAAATTTGGAAAAATGTCGCCTATTGTAAAAAAAACACACTTTTGAATATTGGACATTCATAGGGATGGCCGGAATAATGCTCTCCAATAATTTTTTTCGCCCATCTCCTAGCATTTTCGAAAAAAAGGAGCAAAGTCCTTTTTAAAATTTCAAAAGTGGAAATTTGGAAAAATGTCGCCTATTGTAAAAAAAACACACTTTTGAATATTGGACATTCATAGGGATGGCCGGAATAATGCTCTCCAATAATTTTTTTCGCAAATTTCCTACCATTTTCGGAAAAAGGAGCAAAGTCCTTTTTAAAATTTCAAAAGTCGAAATTTGGAAAAATGTCGCCTATTTGCAAAAAAACACACTGTGGCGACTTTTGAATATTGGAAATTCATAGAAATGGCCTGAGGAGTGTTCTCCAATATTTTTTTTCGCCCATCTCCTACCATTTTCGAAAAAAGGAGCAAAGTCCTTTTTAAAATTTCAAAAGTCGAAATTCGGAAAAATGTCGCCTATTGTAAAAAAAACACACTGTTGCGACTTTTGAATATTGGACATTCATAGAAATGGCCGGAATAGTGTTCCCCAATAATTTTTTTCGCAAAATTTCAAAAGTCGAAATTTGGAAAATGTCGCCTATTTTCAAAAAAACACACTGTTGCGATTTTTGAATATTGGACATTCATAGAAATGGCCGGAAGAGTGTTCCCCAATAATGTTTTTTCGTCCATCTCCTATCATTTACGAAAAAAGGAACAAGTCCTTTTAAAAATTTCAAAAGTCGAAATTTGGAAAAATGTCGCCTATTAAAAAAAAAAACACACTGTTGCGACTTTTAAATATTGGACATTCATAGAAATGGCCTGAGGAGTGTTCTCCAATATTTTTTGTCGCCCATCACCTACCATTTTCGGAAAAAGGAGCAAAGTCCTTTTTAAAATTTCAAAAGTCCAAATTTGGAAAAATGTCGACTATTTTCAAAAAAACACATCGTTGTGACTTTTTAATATTGGACATTCATAGAAATGGCCTGAAAGTATTCTCCAATAATTCTTTTTCTCCCATCTTCTACCATTTTCGGAAAAAGGAGCAAAGTCCTTTTTAAAATTTAAAAAGTCGAAATTTGGAAAAATGTCGCCTATTTAAAAAAAAAACACACTTTTGCAACTTTTGAATATTGGACAATTATAGAAATGGCCGGAAGAGTGTTCCCCAATAATTTTTTTTGCAAATTTTCTACCATTTTCGAAAAAAGGAGCAAAGTCCTTTTTAAAATTTCAAAAGTCGAAATTTGGAAAAATGTCGCCTATTTTCAAAAAAACAACACACTAATGCGACTTTTGAATATTGGACATTCATAGAAATGGCCTGAGGAGTGTTCTCCAATAATTTTTTTCGCCCATCATCTACCATTTTCGGAAAAAGGAGCAAAGTCTTTTTTAAAATTTCAAATAGAAATTTGGAAAAATGTCGCCTATTTTCAAAAAAACACACTTTTGCGACTTTTGAATATTGGACATTCATAGAAATGGCCGGAAGAGTGTTCCCCAATAATGTTTTTTCGCCCATCTCCTACCATTTTCGAAAAAAGGAACAAGTCCTTTTTAAAATTTCAAAAGTCGAAATTTGGAAAAATGTCGCCTATTGTAAAAAAAACAACCTGCTGCGACTTTTGAATATTGGACATTCATAGAAATGGCCGGAATAGTGTTCCCCAATAATGTTTTTTCGTCCATCTCCTATCATTTACGAAAAAAAGGAACAAGTCCTTTTAAAAATTTCAAAAGTCGAAATTTGGAAAAATGTCGCCTATTAAAAAAAAAACACACTGTTGCGATTTTTGAATATTGGACATTCATAGAAATGGCCGGAAGAGTGTTCCCCAATAATGTTTTTTCGTCCATCTCCTACCATTTTCGAAAGAAGGAACAAGTCCTTTTTAAAATTTCAAAAGTCGAAATTTGGAAAAATGTCGCCTATTGTAAAAAAAACACACTGTTGCGACTTTTGAATATTGGACATTCATAGAAATGGCCGGAATAGTGTTCCCCAATAATTTTTTTCGCAAAATTTCAAAAGTCGAAATTTGGAAAATGTCGCCTATTTTCAAAAAAACACACTGTTGCGATTTTTGAATATTCGACATTCATAGAAATGGCCGGAAGAGTGTTCCCCAATAATGTTTTTCGTCCATCTCCTACCATTTACGAAAAAAGGAACAAGTCCTTTTAAAAATTTCAAAAGTCGAAATTTGGAAAAATGTCGCCTATTGTCAAAAAAACACACTGTTAAGACTTTTGAATATTGGACATTCATAGAAATGGCCTGAGGAGTGTTCCTCAATAATTTTTCTTCCCAAATTTTCTACCATTTTCGGAAAAAGGAGCAAAGTCCTTTTTAAAATTTCAAAAGTCCAAATTTGGAAAAATGTCGACTATTTTCAAAAAAACACATCGTTGTGACTTTTGAATATTGGACCTTCATAGAAATAACCTGAAAGTATTCTCCAATAATTCTTTTTCTCCCATCTTCTACCATTTTCGGAAAAAGGAGCAAAGTCCTTTTTAAAATTTCAAAAGTCCAAATTTGGAAAAATGTCGCCTATTTTCAAAAAAACACACTTTTGCAACTTTTGAATATTGGACAATTATAGAAATGGCCGGAAGAGTGTTCCCCAATAATGTTTTTCGTCCATCTCCTACCATTTACGAAAAAAGGAACAAGTCCTTTTAAAAATTTCAAAAGTCGAAATTTGGAAAAATGTCGCCTATTGTCAAAAAAACACACTGTTGCGACTTTTGAATATTGGACATTCATAGAAATGGCCTGAGGAGTGTTCCTCAATAATTTTTTTTCGCAAATTTTCTACCATTTTCGGAAAAAGGAGCAAAGTCCTTTTTAAAATTTCAAAAGTCGAAATTTGGAAAAATGTCGCCTATTTTCAAAAAAACACACTGTTGCGACTTTTGAATATTGGACATTCATAGAAATGGCCTGAGGAGTGTTCTCCAATAATTTTTTTTGCCCATCATCTACCATTTTCGAAAAAAGGAGCAAAGTCCTTTTTAAAATTTCAAAAGTCGAAATTTGGAAAAATGTCGCCTATTGTCAAAAAAACACACTTTTGAATATTGGACATTCATAGGGATGGCCGGAATAGTGTTCCCCAATAATTTTTTTTCGCAAATTTTCTACCATTTTCGGAAAAAGGAGCAAAGTCCTTTTTAAAATTTCAAAAGTCGAAATTTGGAAAAATGTATCCTATTTTCAAAAAAACACACTTTGCGACTTTTGAATATTGGACATTCATAGAAATGGCCTGAAAGTAGTCTCCAATAATCCTTTTTCGCCTATCTTTTACTATTTTGGGAAAAAGGAGCAGTCCTTTTTAAAATTTCACAAGTCGAAATTTGAAAAAAATGTCGCCTATTGTCAAAAAAACACACTTATGAATATTGGACATTCATAGAAATAGCCTTCCGGCCAAATAATTTCTTTTTTCCCATCTCCTACCATTTTCGGAAAAAGGAGCAAAGTCCTTTTTAAAATTTCAAAAGTCGAAATTTGGAAAAATGTCGCCTATTTTCAAAAAAACACACTGTTGCGACTTTTGAATATTGGAAATTCATAGAAATGGCCTGAGGAGTGTTCTCCAATATTTTTTTTCGCCCATCACCTACCATTTTCGAAAAAAAGGAGCAAAGTCCTTTTTAAAATTTCAAAAGTCGAAATTTGGAAAAATGTCGCCTTTTTTTAAAAAAAACACACTTTTGCGACTTTTGAATCTTGGACATTAATAGAAATGGCCGCAAGAGTGTTCCCCAATAATTTTTTTTCGCAAATTTTCTACCATTTTCGGAAAAAGGAGCAAAGTCCTTTTTAAAATTTCAAAAGTCGAAATTTGGAAAAATGTCGCCTATTTTCAAAAAAACACACTTTTGAATATAGGACATTCATAGGGATGGCCTTCCGGACAAATAATTAGTTTTTTCCCATCTCCTACCATTTTCGGATAAAGGAGCAAAGTCCTTTTTAACATTTCAAAAGTCCAAATTTGGAAAAATGTATCCAATTTCAAAAAAACACTCTCTTGCGACTTTTGAATATTGGACATTCATAGAAATGGCCGGAAGAGTGTTCCGCAATAATGTTTTTGCCCATCTCCTACCATTCTCAAAAAAAAGGAGCAAAGTCCTTTATAAAATTTCAAAAGTCCAAATTTGGAAAAATGTCGCCTATTTTCAAAAAAACACACTGTTGTGACTTTTGAATATTGCGCATTCATAGGGATGGCCGGAGGAGTGTTCTCCAATAATTTGTTTTTTCCCATCACTTACCATTTTCGGAAAAAGGAGCAAAGTCCTTTTTAAAATTTCAAAAGTCGAAATTTGGAAAAATGTCGCCTATTTTCAAAAAAACACACTGTTAAGACTTTTGAATATTGGACATTCATAGAAATGGCCGGAAGAGTGTTCCGCAATAATGTTTTTGCCCATCTCCTACCATTCTCGAAAAAAGGAGCAAAGTCCTTTATAAAATTTCAAAAGTCCAAATTTGGAAAAATGTCGCCTATTTTCAAAAAAACACACTGTTGTGACTTTTGAATATAAGACATTCATAGAAATGGCCGGAAGAGTGTTCCGCAATAATGTTTTTGCCCATCTCCTACCATTCTCGAAAAAAGGAGCAAAGTCCTTTATAAAATTTCAAAAGTCCAAATTTGGAAAAATGTATCCTATTTTCAAAAAAACACACTTTGCGACTTTTGAATATTGGACATTCATAGAAATGGCCGGAAAAGTGTTCCCCAAATAATGTTTTTTCGCCCATCTCCTACCATTTTCAAAAAAGGAGCAAAGTCCTTTTTAAAATTTCAAAGGTCGAAATTCGGAAAAATGTCGCCTATTTTGAAAAAAAACACTTTTGCGACTTTTGAATATTGGACATTCATAGAAATGGCCTGAGGGGTGTACTCCAATAATCCTTTTTCGCCCATCTTTTACTATTTTGGAAAAAAGGAGCAGTCCTTTTTAAAATTTCACAAGTCGAAATTTGAAAAAATGTCGCCTATTGTCAAAAAAACACACTTATGAATATTGGACATTCATAGGGATAGCCTTCCGGCCAAATAATTTGTTTTTTCCCATCTCCTACCATTTTCGGAAAAAGGAGCAAAGTCCTTTTTAACATTTCAAAAGTCGAAATTTGGAAAAATGTCACCTATTTTCAAAAAAAACACACTTTTGAATATAGGACATTCATAGGGATGGCTTTCCGGACAAATAATTAGTTTTCTCCCATCTCCTACCATTTTCGGATAAAGGAGCAAAGTCCTTTTTAACATTTCAAAAGTCCAAATTTGGAAAAATGTATCCTATTTTCAAAAAAACACACTGTTGTGACTTTTGAATATTGGACATTCATAGAAATGGCCGGAAGAGTGTTCCCCAATAAAGTTTTTTCGCCCATCCCCTACCATTTTCGAAAAGAGGAGCAACGTCCTTTTTAAAATTTCAAAAGTCGAAATTTGGAAAAATGTCGCCTATTTTTAAAAAAACACACTGTTGCGACTTTTGAATATTGGACATTCATAGAAATGGCCGCAAGAGTGTTCCCCAATAATTTTTTTTCGCAAATTTTCTACCATTTTCGGAAAAAGGAGCAAAGTCCTTTTTTAAATTTCAAAAGCGAAATTTGGAAAAATGTCGCCTATTTTCAAAAAAACACACTTTTGAATATAGGACATTCATAGGGATGGCTTTCCGGACAAATAATTAGTTTTCTCTCATCTCCTACCATTTTCGGATAAAGGAGCAAAGTCCTTTTTAACATTTCAAAAGTCCAAATTTGGAAAAAAGTATCCTATTTTCAAAAAAACACACTTTGCGACTTTTGAATATTGGACATTCATAGAAATGGCCGGAAGAGTGTTCCCCAAATAATGTTTTTTCGCCCATCTCCTACCATTTTCAAAAAAAGGAGCAAAGTCCTTTTTAAAATTTCAAAGGTCGAAATTCGGAAAAATGTCGCCTATTTTGAAAAAAAACACACTGTTGCGACTTTTAAATATTGGACATTCATAGAAATGGCCTGAGGGGTGTACTCCAATAATTTTTTTTGCCCATCACCTACCATTTTCGGAAAAAGGAGCGGTCTTTTTTAAAATTTCAAAAGTCGAAATTTGGAAAAATGTCGCCTATTTTCAAAAAAACACACTGTTAAGACTTTAGAATATTTGACATTCATAGAAATGGCCTGAAAGTATTCTCCAATAATCCTTTTTCTCCCATATTATACTATTTTGGGAAAAAGGAGCAGTCCTTTTTAAAATTTCAAAAGTCGAAATTTGGAAAAATGTCGCCTATTTTCAAAAAAACACACTGTTAAGACTTTTGAATATTGGACATTCATAGGGCTGGCCGGAGGAGTGTTCTCCAATAATTTGTTTTTTCCCATCACTTACCATTTTCGAAAAAGGAGCAAAGTCTTTTTTAAAATTTCAAAAGTCGAAATTTGGAAAAATGTCGCCTATTTTCAAAAAAACACACTGTTGCGACTTTTGAATATTGGAAATTAATAGAAATGGCCTGAGGAGTGTTCTCCAATATTTTTTTTTTCCATCTCCTACCATTTTCGAAAAAAGTAGCAAAGTCCTTTTTAAAATTTCAAAAGTCGAAATTTCGAAAAATGTCGCATATTTTCAAAAAAACACACTGTTGCGACTTTTGAATATTGGACATTCATAGAAATGGCCGGAAGAGTGCTCCCCAATAATGTTTGTTTGTCCATCTCCTACCATTTTCGAAAAAATGAGCAAAGTCTTTTTTAAAATTTCAAAAGTCGAAATTTGGAAAAATGTCGCCTATTTTTAAAAAAACACACTGTTGCGACTTTTGAATATTGGACATTAATAGAAATGGCCTGAGGGGTGTACTCCAATAATTTTTTTTGCCCATCACCTACCATTTTCGGAAAAAGGAGCGGTCTTTTTTAAAATTTCAAAAGTCAAAATTTGGAAAAATGTCGCCTATTTTAAAAAAAACACACGGTTGTGACTTTTGAATATTGGACATTCATAGGGCTGGCCGGAGGAGTGTTCTCCAATAATTTGTTTTTTCCCATCACTTACCATTTTCGAAAAAGGAGCAAAGTCTTTTTTAAAATTTCAAAAGTCGAAATTTGGAAAAATGTCGCCTATTTTCAAAAAAACACACTGTTGCGACTTTTGAATATTGGAAATTAATAGAAATGGCCTGAGGAGTGTTCTCCAATATTTTTTTTGTCCATCTCCTACCATTTTCGAAAAAAGTAGCAAAGTCCTTTTTAAAATTTCAAAAGTCGAAATTTGGAAAAATGTCGCCTATTGTAAAAAAAACACAGTTTTGAATATTGGACATTCATAGGGATGGCCGGAATAATGCTCCCCAATAATTTTTTGTTCGCAAATTTTCTACCATTTTTGGAAAAAGGAACAGTCCTTTTTAAAATTTCACAAGTCGAAATTTGAAAAAATGTCGCCTATTGTAAAAAAAACACACTTTTGAATATAGGACATTCATAGGGATGGCCTTCCGGACAAATAATTAGTTTTTTCCCATCTCCTACCATTTTCGGATAAAGGAGCAAAGTCCTTTTTAACATTTCAAAAGTCCAAATTTGGAAAAATGTATCCAGTTTCAAAAAAACACACTCTTGCGACTTTTGAATATTGGACATTCATAGAAATGGCCTGAAAGTATTCTCCAATAATCCTTTTTCGCCCATCTTTTACTATTTGGGAAAAAGGAGCAGTCCTTTTTAAAATTTCACAAGTCGAAATTTGAAAAAATGTCGCCTATTTTCAAAAAAACACACTGTTGTGACTTTTGAATATTGGGCATTCATAGGGATGGCCGGAGGAGTGTTCTCCAATTATTTGTTTTTTCCCATCACTTACCATTTTCGGAAAAAGGTGCAAAGTCCTTTTTAAAATTTCAAAAGTCGAAATTTGGAAAAATGTCGCCTATTTTCAAAAAAACACACTGTTAAGACTTTTGAATATTGGACATTCATAGAAATGGCCTGAAAGTATTCTCCAATAATCCTTTTTCGCCCATCTTTTACTATTTTGGAAAAAAGGAGCAGTCCTTTTAAAAATTTCACAAGTCGAAATTTGAAAAAATGTCGCCTATTGTCAAAAAAACACATTCTCGAAAAAAGGAGCAAAGTCCTTTTTAAAATTTCAAAAGTCGAAATTTGGAAAAATGTCGCCTATTTTCAAAAAAACACACTGTTGCGACTTTTGAATATTGGAAATTAATAGAAATGGCCTGAGGAGTGTTCTCCAATATTTTTTTTTGTCCATCTCCTACCATTTTCGAAAAAAGTAGCAAAGTCCTTTTTAAAATTTCAAAAGTCGAAATTTCGAAAAATGTCGCCTATTTTCAAAAAAACACACTGTTGCGACTTTTGAATATTGGACATTCATAGAAATGGCCGGAAGAGTACTCCCCAATAATGTTTGTTTGTCCATCTGCTACCATTTTCGAAAAAATGAGCAAAGTCCTTTTTAAAATTTCAAAAGTCGAAATTTGGAAAAATGTCGCCTATTTTTAAAAAAACACACTGTTGCGACTTTTGAATATTGGACATTAATAGAAATGGCCGCAAGAGTGTTCCCCAATAATTTTTTTTGCAAATTTTTTACCATTTTTGGAAAAAGGAGCAAAGTCCTTTTTAAAATTTCAAAAGTCGAAATTTGGAAAAATGTCGCCTATTTTCAAAAAAATACACTTTTGAATATAGGACATTCATAGGGATGGCTTTCCGGACAAATAATTAGTTTTCTGCCATCTCCTACCATTTTCAGATAAAGGAGCAAAGTCCTTTTTAACATTTCAAAAGTCCAAATTTGAAAAAATGTATCCTATTTTCAAAAAAACACACTTTGCGACTTTTGAATATTGGACATTCATAGAAATGGCCGGAAGAGTGTTCCCCAAATAATGTTTTTTCGCCCATCTCCTACCATTTTCAAAAAAAGGAGCAAAGTCCTTTTTAAAATTTCAAAGGTCGAAATTCGGAAAAATGTCGCCTATTTTGAAAAAAAACACACTGTTGCGACTTTTGAATATTGGACATTCATAGAAATGGCCTGAGGGGTGTACTCCAATAATTTTTTTTGCCCATCACCTACCATTTTCGGAAAAAGGAGCGGTCTTTTTGAAAATTTCAAAAGTCAAAATTTGGAAAAATGTCGCCTATTTAAAAAAAAAACACACGGTTGTGACTTTTGAATATTGGACATTCATAGGGCTGGCCGGAGGAGTGTTCTCCAATAATTTGTTTTTTCCCATCACTTACCATTTTCGAAAAAGGAGCAAAGTCTTTTTTAAAATTTCAAAAGTCCAAATTTGGAAAAATGTCGCCTATTTTCAAAAAAACACACTGTTGCGACTTTTGAATATTGGAAATTAATAGAAATGGCCTGAGGAGTGTTCTCCAATATTTTTTTTTGTCCATCTCCTACCATTTTCGAAAAAAGTAGCAAAGGCCTTTTTAAAATTTCAAAAGTCGAAATTTGGAAAAATGTCGCCTATTTTCAAAAAAACACACTTTTGAATATAGGACATTCATAGGGATGGCCTTCCGGACAAATAATTAGTTTTTTCCCATCTCCTACCATTTTCGGATAAAGGAGCAAAGTCCTTTTTAACATTTCAAAAGTCCAAATTTGGAAAAATGTATCCAGTTTCAAAAAAACACACTCTTGCGACTTTTGAATATTGGACATTCATAGAAATGGCCTGAAAGTATTCTCCAATAATCCTTTTTCGCCCATCTTTTACTATTTGGGAAAAAGGAGCAGTCCTTTTTAAAATTTCACAAGTCGAAATTTGAAAAAATGTCGCCTATTTTCAAAAAAACACACTGTTGTGACTTTTGAATATTGGGCATTCATAGGGATGGCCGGAGGAGTGTTCTCCAATTATTTGTTTTTCCCATCACTTACCATTTTCGGAAAAAGGTGCAAAGTCTTTTTTAAAATTTCAAAAGTCGAAATTTGGAAAAATGTCGCCTATTTTCAAAAAAACACACTGTTAAGACTTTTGAATATTGGACATTCATAGAAATGGCCTGAAAGTATTCTCCAATAATCCTTTTTCGCCCATCTTTTACTATTTTGGAAAAAAGGAGCAGTCCTTTTAAAAATTTCACAAGTCGAAATTTGAAAAAATGTCGCCTATTGTCAAAAAAACACATTCTCGAAAAAAGGAGCAAAGTCCTTTTTAAAATTTCAAAAGTCGAAATTTGGAAAAATGTCGCCTATTTTCAAAAAAACACACTGTTGCGACTTTTGAATATTGGAAATTAATAGAAATGGCCTGAGGAGTGTTCTCCAATATTTTTTTTTGTCCATCTCCTACCATTTTCGAAAAAAGTAGCAAAGTCCTTTTTAAAATTTCAAAAGTCGAAATTTCGAAAAATGTCGCCTATTTTCAAAAAAACACACTGTTGCGACTTTTGAATATTGGACATTCATAGAAATGGCCGGAAGAGTACTCCCCAATAATGTTTGTTTGTCCATCTCCTACCATTTTCGAAAAAATGAGCAAAGTCCTTTTTAAAATTTCAAAAGTCGAAATTTGGAAAAATGTCGCCTATTTTTAAAAAAACACACTGTTGCGACTTTTGAATATTGGACATTAATAGAAATGGCCGCAAGAGTGTTCCCCAATAATTTTTTTTGCAAATTTTTTACCATTTTTGGAAAAAGGAGCAAAGTCCTTTTTAAAATTTCAAAAGTCGAAATTTGGAAAAATGTCGCCTATTTTCAAAAAAATACACTTTTGAATATAGGACATTCATAGGGATGGCTTTCCGGACAAATAATTAGTTTTCTGCCATCTCCTACCATTTTCAGATAAAGGAGCAAAGTCCTTTTTAACATTTCAAAAGTCCAAATTTGAAAAAATGTATCCTATTTTCAAAAAAACACACTTTGCGACTTTTGAATATTGGACATTCATAGAAATGGCCGGAAGAGTGTTCCCCAAATAATGTTTTTTCGCCCATCTCCTACCATTTTCAAAAAAAGGAGCAAAGTCCTTTTTAAAATTTCAAAGGTCGAAATTCGGAAAAATGTCGCCTATTTTGAAAAAAAACACACTGTTGCGACTTTTGAATATTGGACATTCATAGAAATGGCCTGAGGGGTGTACTCCAATAATTTTTTTTGCCCATCACCTACCATTTTCGGAAAAAGGAGCGGTCTTTTTGAAAATTTCAAAAGTCAAAATTTGGAAAAATGTCGCCTATTTAAAAAAAAAACACACGGTTGTGACTTTTGAATATTGGACATTCATAGGGCTGGCCGAAGGAGTGTTCTCCAATAATTTGTTTTTTCCCATCACTTACCATTTTCGAAAAAGGAGCAAAGTCTTTTTTAAAATTTCAAAAGTCCAAATTTGGAAAAATGTCGCCTATTTTCAAAAAAACACACTGTTGCGACTTTTGAATATTGGAAATTAATAGAAATGGCCTGAGGAGTGTTCTCCAATATTTTTTTTTGTCCATCTCCTACCATTTTCGAAAAAAGTAGCAAAGGCCTTTTTAAAATTTCAAAAGTCGAAATTTGGAAAAATGTCGCCTATTTTCAAAAAAACACACTTTTGAATATAGGACATTCATAGGGATGGCCTTCCGGACAAATAATTAGTTTTTTCCCATCTCCTACCATTTTCGGATAAAGGAGCAAAGTCCTTTTTAACATTTCAAAAGTCCAAATTTGGAAAAATGTATCCAGTTTCAAAAAAACACACTCTTGCGACTTTTGAATATTGGACATTCATAGAAATGGCCTGAAAGTATTCTCCAATAATCCTTTTTCGCCCATCTTTTACTATTTGGGAAAAAGGAGCAGTCCTTTTTAAAATTTCACAAGTCGAAATTTGAAAAAATGTCGCCTATTTTCAAAAAAACACACTGTTGTGACTTTTGAATATTCGGCATTCATAGGGATGGCCGGAGGAGTGTTCTCCAATTATTTGTTTTTTCCCATCACTTACCATTTTCGGAAAAAGGTGCAAAGTCTTTTTTAAAATTTCAAAAGTCGAAATTTGGAAAAATGTCGCCTATTTTCAAAAAAACACACTGTTAAGACTTTTGAATATTGGACATTCATAGAAATGGCCTGAAAGTATTCTCCAATAATCCTTTTTCGCCCATCTTTTACTATTTTGGAAAAAAGGAGCAGTCCTTTTAAAAATTTCACAAGTCGAAATTTGAAAAAATGTCGCCTATTGTCAAAAAAACACATTCTCGAAAAAAGGAGCAAAGTCCTTTTTAAAATTTCAAAAGTCCAAATTTGGAAAAAGGTCGCCTATTTTCAAAAAAACACACTGTTGTGACTTTTGAATATTGGGCATTCATAGGGATGGCCGGAGGAGTGTTCTCCAATAATTTGTTTTTTCCCATCACTTGCCATTTTCGGAAAAAGGAGCAAAGTCTTTTTTAAAAGTCGAAATTTGGAAAAATGTCGCCTATTTTCAAAAAAACACACTGTTAAGACTTTTGAATATTGGACATTCATAGAAATGGCCTGAAAGTATTCTCCAATAATCCTTTTTCGCCCATCTTTTACTATTTTGGAAAAAAGGAGCAGTCCTTTTTAAAATTTCACAAGTCGAAATTTGAAAAAATTTCGCCTATTGTCAAAAAAACACACTTATGAATATTGGACATTCATAGGGATAGCCTTCCGGCCAAATAATTTGTTTTTTCCCATCTCCTACCATTTTCGGAAAAAGGAGCAAAGTCCTTTTTAACATTTCAAAAGTCGAAATTTGGAAAAATGTCGCCTATTTTCAAAAAAAACACACTTTGCGACTTTTGAATATTGGACATTCATAGAAATGGCCTGAAAGTATTCTCCAATAATGTTTTTGCACATCTCCTACCATTCTCGAAAAAAGGAGCAAAGTCCTTTTTAAAATTTCAAAAGTCCAAATTTGGAAAAAGGTCGCCTATTTTCAAAAAAACACACTGTTGTGACTTTTGAATATTGGGCATTCATAGGGATGGCCGGAGGAGTGTTCTCCAATAATTTGTTTTTTCCCATCACTTACCATTTTCGGAAAGAGGAGCAAAGTCTTTTTTAAAATTTCAAAAGTCGAAATTTGGAAAAATGTCGCCTATTTTCAAAAAAACACACTGTTAAGACTTTTGAATATTGGACATTCATAGAAATGGCCTGAAAGTATTCTCCAATAATCCTTTTTCGCCCATCTTTTACTATTTTGGAAAAAAGGAGTAGTCCTTTTTAAAATTTCACAAGTCGAAATTTGAAAAAATGTCGCCTATTGTCAAAAAAACACACTTATGAATATTGGACATTCATAGGGATAGCCTTCCGGCCAAATAATTTGTTTTTTCCCATCTCCTACCATTTTCGGATAAAGGAGCAAAGTCCTTTTTAACATTTCAAAAGTCGAAATTTGAAAAAATGTCGCCTATTGTCAAAAAAACACACTTATGAATATTGGACATTCATAGGGATGGCCTTCCGGCCAAATAATTTGTTTTTTCCCATCTCCTACCATTTTCGGCAAAAGGAGCAAAGTCCTTTTTAACATTTCAAAAGTCGAAATTTGGAAAAATGTCGCCTATTTTCAAAAAAAACACACTTTGCGACTTTTGAATATTGGACATTCATAGAAATGGCCGGAAGAGTGTTCCCCAATAATGTTTTTGCCCATCTCCTACCATTCTCGAAAAAAGGAGCAAAGTCCTTTTTAAAATTTCAAAAGTCCAAATTTGGAAAAAGGTCGCCTATTTTCAAAAAAACACACTGTTGTGACTTTTGAATATTGGGCATTCATAGGGATGGCCGGAGGGGTGTTCTCCAATAATTTGTTTTTTCCCATCACTTACCATTTTCGGAAAAAGGAGCAAAGTCTTTTTTAAAATTTCAAAAGTCGAAATTTGGAAAAATGTCGCCTATTTTCAAAAAAACACACTGTTAAGACTTTTGAATATTGGACATTCATAGCAATGGCCTGAAAGTATTCTCCAATAATCCTTTTTCGCCCATCTTTTACTATTTTGGAAAAAAGGAGCAGTCCTTTTTAAAATTTCACAAGTCGAAATTTGAAAAAATGTCGCCTTTTGTCAAAAAAACACACTTATGAATATTGGACATTCATAGGGATAGCCTTCCGGCCAAATAATTTGTTTTTTCCCATCTCCTACCATTTTCGGAAAAAGGAGCAAAGTCCTTTTTAACATTTCAAAAGTCGAAATTTGGAAAAATGTCGCCTATTTTCAAAAAAACACACTTTGCGACTTTTGAATATTGGACATTCATAAAAATGGCCGGAAGAGTGTTCCCCAATAATGTTTTTTCGCCCATCTCCTACCATTTTCGAAAAAAGGAGCAAAGTCCTTTTTAAAATTAAAAAAAAAACACACTTTTGAATATTGGACATTCATAGGGATGGTCGGAATAGTGTTCCCCAATAATTTTTTTCCCAAATTTTCTACCATTTTCGAAAAAAGGAGCAGTCTTTTTTAAAATTTCAAAAGTCGAAATTTGGAAAAATGTCGCCTATTTTCAAAAAAACACACTGTTGCGATTTTTGAATATTGGACATTCATAGAAATAGCCGGAAGAGTGCTCCCCAATAATGTTTGTTTGTCCATCTCCTACCATTTTCGAAAAAAGGAGCAAAGTCCTTTTTAAAATTTCAAAAGTCCAAATTTGGAAAAATGTCGCCTATTTTTAAAAAAACACACTTTTGCGACTTTTGAATATTGGAAATTAATAGAAATGGCCGCAAGAGTGTTCCCCAATAATTTTTTTTCGCAAATTTTCTACCATTTTCGGAAAAAGGAGCAAAGTCCTTTTTAAAATTTCAAAAGTCGAAATTTGGAAAAATGTCGCCTATTTTCAAAAAAACACACTTTTGAATATAGGACATTCATAGGGATGGCTTTCCGGACAAATAATTAGTTTTCTCCCATCTCCTACCATTTTCGGATAAAGGAGCAAAGTCCTTTTTAACATTTCAAAAGTCGAAATTTGTAAATGTCGCCTATTTTCAAAAAAAACACACTGTTGCGATTTTTAAATATTGGACATTCATAGAAATGGCCGGAAGAGTGTTCCCCAATAATGTTTTTTCGCCCATCTCCTACCATTTTCGAAAAAAGGAGCAAAGTCCTTTTTAAAATTTAAAAAAAAACACACTTTTGAATATTGGACATTCATAGGGATGGTCGGAATAGTGTTCCCCAATAATTTTTTTCCCAAATTTTCTACCATTTTCGAAAAAAGGAGCAGTCTTTTTTAAAATTTCAAAAGTCGAAATTTGGAAAAATGTCGCCTATTTTCAAAAAAACACACTGTTGCGACTTTTGAATATTGGACATTCATAGAAATGGCCGGAAGAGTGTTCCCCAAATAATGTTTTTTCGCCCAACTTCTACCATTTTCAAAAAAAGGAGCAAAGTCCTTTTTAAAATTTCAAAGGTCGAAATTCGGAAAAATGTCGCCTATTTTGAAAAAAAACACACTGTTGCGACTTTTGAATATTGGACATTCATAGAAATGGCCTGAGGGGTGTACTCCAATAATTTTTTTTGCCCATCACCTACCATTTTCGGAAAAAGGAGCGGTCTTTTTTAAAATTTCAAAAGTCGAAATTTGGAAAAATGTCGCCTATTTTCAAAAAAACACACGGTTGTGACTTTTGAATATTGGACCTTCATAGGGCTGGCCGGAGGAGTGTTCTCCAATAATTTGTTTTTTCCCATCACTTACCATTTTCGAAAAAGGAGCAAAGTCTTTTTTAAAATTTCAAAAGTCGAAATTTGGAAAAATGTCGCCTATTTTCAAAAAAACACACTGTTGCGACTTTTGAATATTGGAAATTAATAGAAATGGCCTGAGGAGTGTTCTCCAATATTTTTTTTTGTCCATCTCCTACCATTTTCGAAAAAAGTAGCAAAGTTCTTTTTAAAATTTCAAAAGTCGAAATTTGGAAAAATGTCGCCTATTTTAAAAAAAACACACGGTTGTGACTTCTGAATATTGGACATTCATAGGGCTGGCCGGAGGAGTGTTCTCCAATAATTTTTTTTGCCCATCACCTACCATTTTCGGAAAAAGGAGCGGTCTTTTTTAAAATTTCAAAAGTCGAAATTTGGAAAAATGTTGCCTATTTAAAAAAAAAAACACACGGTTGTGACTTTTGAATATTGGACATTAATAGGAATGGCCTGAATAATGCTCCCCAATAATTTTTTGTTCGCAAATTTTCTACCATTTTCGGAAAAAGGAGCAAAGTCCTTTTTAAAATTTCAAAAGTCGAAATTTGGAAAAATGTCGCCTATTTTCAAAAAAACACACTTTTGTCTTTTTTAAAATTTCAAAAGTCGAAATTTGGAAAAATGTCGCCTATTTTCAAAAAAACACACTGTTAAGACTTTTGAATATTGGACATTCATAGCAATGGCCTGAAAGTATTCTCCAATAATCCTTTTTCGCCCATCTTTTACTATTTTGGAAAAAAGGAGCAGTCCTTTTTAAAATTTCACAAGTCGAAATTTGAAAAAATGTCGCCTTTTGTCAAAAAAACACACTTATGAATATTGGACATTCATAGGGATAGCCTTCCGGCCAAATAATTTGTTTTTTCCCATCTCCTACCATTTTCGGAAAAAGGAGCAAAGTCCTTTTTAACATTTCAAAAGTCGAAATTTGGAAAAATGTCGCCTATTTTCAAAAAAACACACTTTGCGACTTTTGAATATTGGACATTCATAAAAATGGCCGGAAGAGTGTTCCCCAATAATGTTTTTTCGCCCATCTCCTACCATTTTCGAAAAAAGGAGCAAAGTCCTTTTTAAAATTAAAAAAAAAACACACTTTTGAATATTGGACATTCATAGGGATGGTCGGAATAGTGTTCCCCAATAATTTTTTTCCCAAATTTTCTACCATTTTCGAAAAAAGGAGCAGTCTTTTTTAAAATTTCAAAAGTCGAAATTTGGAAAAATGTCGCCTATTTTCAAAAAAACACACTGTTGCGATTTTTGAATATTGGACATTCATAGAAATAGCCGGAAGAGTGCTCCCCAATAATGTTTGTTTGTCCATCTCCTACCATTTTCGAAAAAAGGAGCAAAGTCCTTTTTAAAATTTCAAAAGTCCAAATTTGGAAAAATGTCGCCTATTTTTAAAAAAACACACTTTTGCGACTTTTGAATATTGGAAATTAATAGAAATGGCCGCAAGAGTGTTCCCCAATAATTTTTTTTCGCAAATTTTCTACCATTTTCGGAAAAAGGAGCAAAGTCCTTTTTAAAATTTCAAAAGTCGAAATTTGGAAAAATGTCGCCTATTTTCAAAAAAACACACTTTTGCGACTTTTGAATATTGGACATTCATAGAAATGGCCGGAAGAGTGTTCCCCAATATAGTTTTTTCGTCCATCTCCTACCATTTTCGAAAAAAGGAACAAGTCCTTTTTAAAATTTCAAAAGTCGAAATTTGGAAAAATGTCGCCTATTGTAAAAAAAACACACTTTTGAATATTGGACATTCATAGGGATGGCCGGAATAATGCTCCCCAATAATTTTTTTTCGCAAATTTTCTACCATTTTCGGAAAAAGGAGCAAAGTCCTTTTTAAAATTTCAAAAGTCGAAATTTGGAAAAATGTCGCCTATTTTCAAAAAAACAGACTGTGGCGACTTTTGAATATTGGAAATTCATAGAAATGGCCTGAGGAGTGTTCTCCAATATTTTTTTTCGCCCATCTCCTACCATTTTCGAAAAAAGGAACAAAGTCCTTTTTAAAATTTCAAAAGTCGAAATTCGGAAAAATGTCGCCTTTTTTCAAAAAAATTCACTTTTGCGACTTTTGAATATTGGACATTCATAGAAATGGCCGGAAGAGTGTTCCCCAATATTTTTTTTCGCCCATCTCCTGCCATTTTCGAAAAAAGGAGCAAAGTCCTTCTTAAAATTTAAAAAGTCCAAATTTGGAAAAATGTCGCCTATTTTCAAAAAAACCCATTTTTGCGACTTTTGAATATTGGACATTCATAGGGATGGCCGGAAGAGTGTTCCCCAATAATTTTTTTTCGCAAAATTTCAAAAGTCGAAATTTGGAAAATGTCGCCTATTTTCAAAAAAACACACTGTTGCGATTTTTGAATATTGGACATTCATAGAAATGGCCGGAAGAGTGTTCCCCAATAATGTTTTTTCGTCCATCTCCTATCATTTTCGAAAAAAGGAACAAGTCCTTTTAAAAATTTCAAAAGTCGAAATTTGGAAAAATGTCGCCTATTTAAAAAAAAAAAAACACACTGTTGCGACTTTTGAATATTGGACATTCATAGGGATGGCCGGAGGAGTGTTCTCCAATTATTTGTTTTTTCCCATCACTTACCATTTTCGGAAAAAGGTGCAAAGTCTTTTTTAAAATTTCAAAAGTCGAAATTTGGAAAAATGTCGCCTATTTTCAAAAAAACACACTGTTAAGACTTTTGAATATTGGACATTCATAGAAATGGCCTGAAAGTATTCTCCAATAATCCTTTTTCGCCCATCTTTTACTATTTTGGAAAAAAGGAGCAGTCCTTTTAAAAATTTCACAAGTCGAAATTTGAAAAAATGTCGCCTATTGTCAAAAAAACACATTCTCGAAAAAAGGAGCAAAGTCCTTTTTAAAATTTCAAAAGTCCAAATTTGGAAAAAGGTCGCCTATTTTCAAAAAAACACACTGTTGTGACTTTTGAATATTGGGCATTCATAGGGATGGCCGGAGGAGTGTTCTCCAATAATTTGTTTTTTCCCATCACTTGCCATTTTCGGAAAAAGGAGCAAAGTCTTTTTTAAAAGTCGAAATTTGGAAAAATGTCGCCTATTTTCAAAAAAACACACTGTTAAGACTTTTGAATATTGGACATTCATAGAAATGGCCTGAAAGTATTCTCCAATAATCCTTTTTCGCCCATCTTTTACTATTTTGGAAAAAAGGAGCAGTCCTTTTTAAAATTTCACAAGTCGAAATTTGAAAAAATTTCGCCTATTGTCAAAAAAACACACTTATGAATATTGGACATTCATAGGGATAGCCTTCCGGCCAAATAATTTGTTTTTTCCCATCTCCTACCATTTTCGGAAAAAGGAGCAAAGTCCTTTTTAACATTTCAAAAGTCGAAATTTGGAAAAATGTCGCCTATTTTCAAAAAAAACACACTTTGCGACTTTTGAATATTGGACATTCATAGAAATGGCCTGAAAGTATTCTCCAATAATGTTTTTGCACATCTCCTACCATTCTCGAAAAAAGGAGCAAAGTCCTTTTTAAAATTTCAAAAGTCCAAATTTGGAAAAAGGTCGCCTATTTTCAAAAAAACACACTGTTGTGACTTTTGAATATTGGGCATTCATAGGGATGGCCGGAGGAGTGTTCTCCAATAATTTGTTTTTTCCCATCACTTACCATTTTCGGAAAGAGGAGCAAAGTCTTTTTTAAAATTTCAAAAGTCGAAATTTGGAAAAATGTCGCCTATTTTCAAAAAAACACACTGTTAAGACTTTTGAATATTGGACATTCATAGAAATGGCCTGAAAGTATTCTCCAATAATCCTTTTTCGCCCATCTTTTACTATTTTGGAAAAAAGGAGTAGTCCTTTTTAAAATTTCACAAGTCGAAATTTGAAAAAATGTCGCCTATTGTCAAAAAAACACACTTATGAATATTGGACATTCATAGGGATAGCCTTCCGGCCAAATAATTTGTTTTTTCCCATCTCCTACCATTTTCGGATAAAGGAGCAAAGTCCTTTTTAACATTTCAAAAGTCGAAATTTGAAAAAATGTCGCCTATTGTCAAAAAAACACACTTATGAATATTGGACATTCATAGGGATGGCCTTCCGGCCAAATAATTTGTTTTTTCCCATCTCCTACCATTTTCGGAAAAAGGAGCAAAGTCCTTTTTAACATTTCAAAAGTCGAAATTTGGAAAAATGTCGCCTATTTTCAAAAAAAACACACTTTGCGACTTTTGAATATTGGACATTCATAGAAATGGCCGGAAGAGTGTTCCCCAATAATGTTTTTGCCCATCTCCTACCATTCTCGAAAAAAGGAGCAAAGTCCTTTTTAAAATTTCAAAAGTCCAAATTTGGAAAAAGGTCGCCTATTTTCAAAAAAACACACTGTTGTGACTTTTGAATATTGGGCATTCATAGGGATGGCCGGAGGGGTGTTCTCCAATAATTTGTTTTTTCCCATCACTTACCATTTTCGGAAAAAGGAGCAAAGTCTTTTTTAAAATTTCAAAAGTCGAAATTTGGAAAAATGTCGCCTATTTTCAAAAAAACACACTGTTAAGACTTTTGAATATTGGACATTCATAGCAATGGCCTGAAAGTATTCTCCAATAATCCTTTTTCGCCCATCTTTTACTATTTTGGAAAAAAGGAGCAGTCTTTTTTAAAATTTCACAAGTCGAAATTTGAAAAAATGTCGCCTTTTGTCAAAAAAACACACTTATGAATATTGGACATTCATAGGGATAGCCTTCCGGCCAAATAATTTGTTTTTTCCCATCTCCTACCATTTTCGGAAAAAGGAGCAAAGTCCTTTTTAACATTTCAAAAGTCGAAATTTGGAAAAATGTCGCCTATTTTCAAAAAAACACACTTTGCGACTTTTGAATATTGGACATTCATAAAAATGGCCGGAAGAGTGTTCCCCAATAATGTTTTTCGCCCATCTCCTACCATTTTCGAAAAAAGGAGCAAAGTCCTTTTTAAAATTAAAAAAAAAACACACTTTTGAATATTGGACATTCATAGGGATGGTCGGAATAGTGTTCCCCAATAATTTTTTTCCCAAATTTTCTACCATTTTCGAAAAAAGGAGCAGTCTTTTTTAAAATTTCAAAAGTCGAAATTTGGAAAAATGTCGCCTATTTTCAAAAAAACACACTGTTGCGATTTTTGAATATTGGACATTCATAGAAATAGCCGGAAGAGTGCTCCCCAATAATGTTTGTTTGTCCATCTCCTACCATTTTCGAAAAAAGGAGCAAAGTCCTTTTTAAAATTTCAAAAGTCCAAATTTGGAAAAAGGTCGCCTATTTTCAAAAAAACACACTGTTGTGACTTTTGAATATTGGGCATTCATAGGGATGGCCGGAGGGGTGTTCTCCAATAATTTGTTTTTTCCCATCACTTACCATTTTCGGAAAAAGGAGCAAAGTCTTTTTTAAAATTTCAAAAGTCGAAATTTGGAAAAATGTCGCCTATTTTCAAAAAAACACACTGTTAAGACTTTTGAATATTGGACATTCATAGCAATGGCCTGAAAGTATTCTCCAATAATCCTTTTTCGCCCATCTTTTACTATTTTGGAAAAAAGGAGCAGTCCTTTTTAAAATTTCACAAGTCGAAATTTGAAAAAATGTCGCCTTTTGTCAAAAAAACACACTTATGAATATTGGACATTCATAGGGATGGCCTTCCGGCCAAATAATTTGTTTTTTCCCATCTCCTACCATTTTCGGAAAAAGGAGCAAAGTCCTTTTTAACATTTCAAAAGTCGAAATTTGGAAAAATGTCGCCTATTTTCAAAAAAAACACACTTTGCGACTTTTGAATATTGGACATTCATAGAAATGGCCGGAAGAGTGTTCCCCAATAATGTTTTTGCCCATCTCCTACCATTCTCGAAAAAAGGAGCAAAGTCCTTTTTAAAATTTCAAAAGTCCAAATTTGGAAAAAGGTCGCCTATTTTCAAAAAAACACACTGTTGTGACTTTTGAATATTGGGCATTCATAGGGATGGCCGGAGGGGTGTTCTCCAATAATTTGTTTTTTCCCATCACTTACCATTTTCGGAAAAAGGAGCAAAGTCTTTTTTAAAATTTCAAAAGTCGAAATTTGGAAAAATGTCGCCTATTTTCAAAAAAACACACTGTTAAGACTTTTGAATATTGGACATTCATAGCAATGGCCTGAAAGTATTCTCCAATAATCCTTTTTCGCCCATCTTTTACTATTTTGGAAAAAAGGAGCAGTCCTTTTTAAAATTTCACAAGTCGAAATTTGAAAAAATGTCGCCTTTTGTCAAAAAAACACACTTATGAATATTGGACATTCATAGGGATAGCCTTCCGGCCAAATAATTTGTTTTTTCCCATCTCCTACCATTTTCGGAAAAAGGAGCAAAGTCCTTTTTAACATTTCAAAAGTCGAAATTTGGAAAAATGTCGCCTATTTTCAAAAAAACACACTTTGCGACTTTTGAATATTGGACATTCATAAAAATGGCCGGAAGAGTGTTCCCCAATAATGTTTTTTCGCCCATCTCCTACCATTTTCGAAAAAAGGAGCAAAGTCCTTTTTAAAATTAAAAAAAAAACACACTTTTGAATATTGGACATTCATAGGGATGGTCGGAATAGTGTTCCCCAATAATTTTTTTCCCAAATTTTCTACCATTTTCGAAAAAAGGAGCAGTCTTTTTTAAAATTTCAAAAGTCGAAATTTGGAAAAATGTCGCCTATTTTCAAAAAAACACACTTTGCGACTTTTGAATATTGGACATTCATAGAAATGGCCGGAAGAGTGTTCCCCAAATAATGTTTTTTCGCCCATCTCCTACCATTTTCAAAAAAAGGAGCAAAGTCCTTTTTAAAATTTCAAAGGTCGAAATTCGGAAAAATGTCGCCTATTTTGAAAAAAAACACACTGTTGCGACTTTTGAATATTGGACATTCATAGAAATGGCCTGAGGGGTGTACTCCAATAATTTTTTTTGCCCATCACCTACCATTTTCGGAAAAAGGAGCGGTCTTTTTGAAAATTTCAAAAGTCAAAATTTGGAAAAATGTCGCCTATTTAAAAAAAAAACACACGGTTGTGACTTTTGAATATTGGACATTCATAGGGCTGGCCGAAGGAGTGTTCTCCAATAATTTGTTTTTTCCCATCACTTACCATTTTCGAAAAAGGAGCAAAGTCTTTTTTAAAATTTCAAAAGTCCAAATTTGGAAAAATGTCGCCTATTTTCAAAAAAACACACTGTTGCGACTTTTGAATATTGGAAATTAATAGAAATGGCCTGAGGAGTGTTCTCCAATATTTTTTTTTGTCCATCTCCTACCATTTTCGAAAAAAGTAGCAAAGGCCTTTTTAAAATTTCAAAAGTCGAAATTTGGAAAAATGTCGCCTATTTTCAAAAAAACACACTTTTGAATATAGGACATTCATAGGGATGGCCTTCCGGACAAATAATTAGTTTTTTCCCATCTCCTACCATTTTCGGATAAAGGAGCAAAGTCCTTTTTAACATTTCAAAAGTCCAAATTTGGAAAAATGTATCCAGTTTCAAAAAAACACACTCTTGCGACTTTTGAATATTGGACATTCATAGAAATGGCCTGAAAGTATTCTCCAATAATCCTTTTTCGCCCATCTTTTACTATTTGGGAAAAAGGAGCGGTCCTTTTTAAAATTTCACAAGTCGAAATTTGAAAAAATGTCGCCTATTTTCAAAAAAACACACTGTTGTGACTTTTGAATATTGGGCATTCATAGGGATGGCCGGAGGAGTGTTCTCCAATTATTTGTTTTTTCCCATCACTTACCATTTTCGGAAAAAGGTGCAAAGTCTTTTTTAAAATTTCAAAAGTCGAAATTTGGAAAAATGTCGCCTATTTTCAAAAAAACACACTGTTAAGACTTTTGAATATTGGACATTCATAGAAATGGCCTGAAAGTATTCTCCAATAATCCTTTTTCGCCCATCTTTTACTATTTTGGAAAAAAGGAGCAGTCCTTTTAAAAATTTCACAAGTCGAAATTTGAAAAAATGTCGCCTATTGTCAAAAAAACACATTCTCGAAAAAAGGAGCAAAGTCCTTTTTAAAATTTCAAAAGTCCAAATTTGGAAAAAGGTCGCCTATTTTCAAAAAAACACACTGTTGTGACTTTTGAATATTGGGCATTCATAGGGATGGCCGGAGGAGTGTTCTCCAATAATTTGTTTTTTCCCATCACTTGCCATTTTCGGAAAAAGGAGCAAAGTCTTTTTTAAAAGTCGAAATTTGGAAAAATGTCGCCTATTTTCAAAAAAACACACTGTTAAGACTTTTGAATATTGGACATTCATAGAAATGGCCTGAAAGTATTCTCCAATAATCCTTTTTCGCCCATCTTTTACTATTTTGGAAAAAAGGAGCAGTCCTTTTTAAAATTTCACAAGTCGAAATTTGAAAAAATTTCGCCTATTGTCAAAAAAACACACTTATGAATATTGGACATTCATAGGGATAGCCTTCCGGCCAAATAATTTGTTTTTTCCCATCTCCTACCATTTTCGGAAAAAGGAGCAAAGTCCTTTTTAACATTTCAAAAGTCGAAATTTGGAAAAATGTCGCCTATTTTCAAAAAAAACACACTTTGCGACTTTTGAATATTGGACATTCATAGAAATGGCCTGAAAGTATTCTCCAATAATGTTTTTGCACATCTCCTACCATTCTCGAAAAAAGGAGCAAAGTCCTTTTTAAAATTTCAAAAGTCCAAATTTGGAAAAAGGTCGCCTATTTTCAAAAAAACACACTGTTGTGACTTTTGAATATTGGGCATTCATAGGGATGGCCGGAGGAGTGTTCTCCAATAATTTGTTTTTTCCCATCACTTACCATTTTCGGAAAGAGGAGCAAAGTCTTTTTTAAAATTTCAAAAGTCGAAATTTGGAAAAATGTCGCCTATTTTCAAAAAAACACACTGTTAAGACTTTTGAATATTGGACATTCATAGAAATGGCCTGAAAGTATTCTCCAATAATCCTTTTTCGCCCATCTTTTACTATTTTGGAAAAAAGGAGTAGTCCTTTTTAAAATTTCACAAGTCGAAATTTGAAAAAATGTCGCCTATTGTCAAAAAAACACACTTATGAATATTGGACATTCATAGGGATAGCCTTCCGGCCAAATAATTTGTTTTTTCCCATCTCCTACCATTTTCGGATAAAGGAGCAAAGTCCTTTTTAACATTTCAAAAGTCGAAATTTGAAAAAATGTCGCCTATTGTCAAAAAAACACACTTATGAATATTGGACATTCATAGGGATGGCCTTCCGGCCAAATAATTTGTTTTTTCCCATCTCCTACCATTTTCGGAAAAAGGAGCAAAGTCCTTTTTAACATTTCAAAAGTCGAAATTTGGAAAAATGTCGCCTATTTTCAAAAAAAACACACTTTGCGACTTTTGAATATTGGACATTCATAGAAATGGCCGGAAGAGTGTTCCCCAATAATGTTTTTGCCCATCTCCTACCATTCTCGAAAAAAGGAGCAAAGTCCTTTTTAAAATTTCAAAAGTCCAAATTTGGAAAAAGGTCGCCTATTTTCAAAAAAACACACTGTTGTGACTTTTGAATATTGGGCATTCATAGGGATGGCCGGAGGGGTGTTCTCCAATAATTTGTTTTTTCCCATCACTTACCATTTTCGGAAAAAGGAGCAAAGTCTTTTTTAAAATTTCAAAAGTCGAAATTTGGAAAAATGTCGCCTATTTTCAAAAAAACACACTGTTAAGACTTTTGAATATTGGACATTCATAGCAATGGCCTGAAAGTATTCTCCAATAATCCTTTTTCGCCCATCTTTTACTATTTTGGAAAAAAGGAGCAGTCCTTTTTAAAATTTCACAAGTCGAAATTTTAAAAAATGTCGCCTTTTGTCAAAAAAACACACTTATGAATATTGGACATTCATAGGGATAGCCTTCCGGCCAAATAATTTGTTTTTTCCCATCTCCTACCATTTTCGGAAAAAGGAGCAAAGTCCTTTTTAACATTTCAAAAGTCGAAATTTGGAAAAATGTCGCCTATTTTCAAAAAAACACACTTTGCGACTTTTGAATATTGGACATTCATAAAAATGGCCGGAAGAGTGTTCCCCAATAATGTTTTTTCGCCCATCTCCTACCATTTTCGAAAAAAGGAGCAAAGTCCTTTTTAAAATTAAAAAAAAAACACACTTTTGAATATTGGACATTCATAGGGATGGTCGGAATAGTGTTCCCCAATAATTTTTTTCCCAAATTTTCTACCATTTTCGAAAAAAGGAGCAGTCTTTTTTAAAATTTCAAAAGTCGAAATTTGGAAAAATGTCGCCTATTTTCAAAAAAACACACTGTTGCGATTTTTGAATATTGGACATTCATAGAAATAGCCGGAAGAGTGCTCCCCAATAATGTTTGTTTGTCCATCTCCTACCATTTTCGAAAAAAGGAGCAAAGTCCTTTTTAAAATTTCAAAAGTCCAAATTTGGAAAAATGTCGCCTATTTTTAAAAAAACACACTTTTGCGACTTTTGAATATTGGAAATTAATAGAAATGGCCGCAAGAGTGTTCCCCAATAATTTTTTTTCGCAAATTTTCTACCATTTTCGGAAAAAGGAGCAAAGTCCTTTTTAAAATTTCAAAAGTCGAAATTTGGAAAAATGTCGCCTATTTTCAAAAAAACACACTTTTGAATATAGGACATTCATAGGGATGGCTTTCCGGACAAATAATTAGTTTTCTCCCATCTCCTACCATTTTCGGATAAAGGAGCAAAGTCCTTTTTAACATTTCAAAAGTCGAAATTTGTAAATGTCGCCTATTTTCAAAAAAAACACACTGTTGCGATTTTTAAATATTGGACATTCATAGAAATGGCCGGAAGAGTGTTCCCCAATAATGTTTTTTCGCCCATCTCCTACCATTTTCGAAAAAAGGAGCAAAGTCCTTTTTAAAATTTAAAAAAAAACACACTTTTGAATATTGGACATTCATAGGGATGGTCGGAATAGTGTTCCCCAATAATTTTTTTCCCAAATTTTCTACCATTTTCGAAAAAAGGAGCAGTCTTTTTTAAAATTTCAAAAGTCGAAATTTGGAAAAATGTTGCCTATTTTCAAAAAAAACACACTGTTGCGACTTTTGAATATTGGACATTCATAGAAATGGCCGGAAGAGTGTTCCCCAAATAATGTTTTTTCGCCCAACTTCTACCATTTTCAAAAAAAGGAGCAAAGTCCTTTTTAAAATTTCAAAGGTCGAAATTCGGAAAAATGTCGCCTATTTTGAAAAAAAACACACTGTTGCGACTTTTGAATATTGGACATTCATAGAAATGGCCTGAGGGGTGTACTCCAATAATTTTTTTTGCCCATCACCTACCATTTTCGGAAAAAGGAGCGGTCTTTTTTAAAATTTCAAAAGTCGAAATTTGGAAAAATGTCGCCTATTTTCAAAAAAACACACGGTTGTGACTTTTGAATATTGGACCTTCATAGGGCTGGCCGGAGGAGTGTTCTCCAATAATTTGTTTTTTCCCATCACTTACCATTTTCGAAAAAGTAGCAAAGTTCTTTTTAAAATTTCAAAAGTCGAAATTTGGAAAAATGTCGCCTATTTTAAAAAAAACACACGGTTGTGACTTCTGAATATTGGACATTCATAGGGCTGGCCGGAGGAGTGTTCTCCAATAATTTTTTTTGCCCATCACCTACCATTTTCGGAAAAAGGAGCGGTCTTTTTTAAAATTTCAAAAGTCGAAATTTGGAAAAATGTTGCCTATTTAAAAAAAAAAACACACGGTTGTGACTTTTGAATATTGGACATTAATAGGAATGGCCTGAATAATGCTCCCCAATAATTTTTTGTTCGCAAATTTTCTACCATTTTCGGAAAAAGGAGCAAAGTCCTTTTTAAAATTTCAAAAGTCGAAATTTGGAAAAATGTCGCCTATTTTCAAAAAAACACACTTTTGCGACTTTTGAATATTGGACATTCATAGAAATGGCCGGAAGAGTGTTCCCCAATATAGTTTTTTCGTCCATCTCCTACCATTTTCGAAAAAAGGAACAAGTCCTTTTTAAAATTTCAAAAGTCGAAATTTGGAAAAATGTCGCCTATTGTAAAAAAAACACACTTTTGAATATTGGACATTCATAGGGATGGCCGGAATAATGCTCCCCAATAATTTTTTTTCGCAAATTTTCTACCATTTTCGGAAAAAGGAGCAAAGTCCTTTTTAAAATTTCAAAAGTCGAAATTTGGAAAAATGTCGCCTATTTTCAAAAAAACAGACTGTGGCGACTTTTGAATATTGGAAATTCATAGAAATGGCCTGAGGAGTGTTCTCCAATATTTTTTTTCGCCCATCTCCTACCATTTTCGAAAAAAGGAACAAAGTCCTTTTTAAAATTTCAAAAGTCGAAATTCGGAAAAATGTCGCCTTTTTTCAAAAAAATTCACTTTTGCGACTTTTGAATATTGGACATTCATAGAAATGGCCGGAAGAGTGTTCCCCAATATTTTTTTTCGCCCATCTCCTGCCATTTTCGAAAAAAGGAGCAAAGTCCTTCTTAAAATTTAAAAAGTCCAAATTTGGAAAAATGTCGCCTATTTTCAAAAAAACCCATTTTTGCGACTTTTGAATATTGGACATTCATAGGGATGGCCGGAAGAGTGTTCCCCAATAATTTTTTTTCGCAAAATTTCAAAAGTCGAAATTTGGAAAATGTCGCCTATTTTCAAAAAAACACACTGTTGCGATTTTTGAATATTGGACATTCATAGAAATGGCCGGAAGAGTGTTCCCCAATAATGTTTTTTCGTCCATCTCCTATCATTTTCGAAAAAAGGAACAAGTCCTTTTAAAAATTTCAAAAGTCGAAATTTGGAAAAATGTCGCCTATTTAAAAAAAAAAAACACACTGTTGCGACTTTTGAATATTGGACATTCATAGAAATGGCCTGAGGAGTGTTCCCCAATAATTTTTTTTTCCCAAATTTTCTACCATTTTCGAAAAAAGGAGCAAAGTCCTTTTTAAAATTTCAAAAGTCGAAATTTGGAAAAATGTCGCCTATTTTCAAAAAAACACACTGTTGCGACTTTTGAATATTGGACATTCATAGAAATGGGCTGAGGAGTGTTCTCCAATAATTTTTTTCGCCCATCATTTACCATTTTCGGAAAAAAGAGCAAAGTCTTTTTTAAAATTTCAAATAGAAATTTGGAAAAATGTCGCCTATTTTCAAAAAACCACACTTTTGCGACTTTTGAATATTGGACATTCATAGAAATGGCCGGAAGAGTGTTCCCCAATAATGTTTTTTCGCCCATCTCCTACAATTTTCGAAAAAAGGAGCAAAGTCCTTTTTAAAATTTCAAAAGTCGAAATTTGGAAAAATGTCGCCTATTTTCAAAAAAACACACTGTTGCGATTTTTGAATTTTGGACATTCATAGAAATGGCCGGAAGAGTGTTCCCCAATAATGTTTTTTCGTCCATCTCCTACCATTTTCGGAAAAAGGAGCAGTCTTTTTTAAAATTTCAAAAGTTGAAATTTGGAAAAATGTCGCCTATTTTCAAAAAAACACACTTTTGCGACTTTTGAATATTGGACATTTATAGAAATGGCCGGAAGAGTGTTCCCCAATAATTTTTTTCGCAAAATTTCAAAAGTCGAAATTTGGAAAAATGTCGCCTATTGTAAAAAAAAACACACTGTTGCGATTTTTGAATATTGGACATTCATAGAAATGGCCGGAAGAGTGTTCCTCAATAATGTTTTTTCGCCCATCTCCTACCATTTTCGGAAAAAGGAGCAAAGTCCTTTTAAAAATTTCAAAAGTCGAAATTTGGAAAAATGTCGCCTATTTAAAAAAAAAACACACTGTTGTGTCTTTTGAATATTGGAAATTCATAGAAATGGCCTGAGGAGTGTTCTCCAATATTTTTTTTTGCCAATCACTTACCATTTTCGGAAAAAGGAGCAAGGTCCTTTTTAAAATTTCAAAAGTCCAAATTTGGAAAAATGTCTCCTATTTTCAAAAAAACACACTGTTGCGACTTTTGAATATTGAACATTCATAGAAATGGCCGGAAGAGTGTTCCTCAATAATGTTTTTTCGCCCATCTCCTACCATTTTCGAAAAAAGGAGCAAAGTCCTTTTTAAAATTTCAAAAGTCGAAATTTGGAAAAATGTCGCCTATTTTCAAAAAAACACACTGTTGCGATTTTTGAATATTGGACATTCATAGAAATAGCCGGAAGAGTGCTCCCCAATAATGTTTGTTTGTCCATCTCCTACCATTTTCGAAAAAAGTAGCAAAGTTCTTTTTAAAATTAAAAAAAAAACACACTTTTGAATATTGGACATTCATAGGGATGGTCGGAATAGTGTTCCCCAATAATTTTTTTCCCAAATTTTCTACCATTTTCGAAAAAAGGAGCAGTCTTTTTTAAAATTTCAAAAGTCGAAATTTGGAAAAATGTCGCCTATTTTCAAAAAAACACACTGTTGCGATTTTTGAATATTGGACATTCATAGAAATAGCCGGAAGAGTGCTCCCCAATAATGTTTGTTTGTCCATCTCCTACCATTTTCGAAAAAAGGAGCAAAGTCCTTTTTAAAATTTCAAAAGTCCAAATTTGGAAAAATGTCGCCTATTTTTAAAAAAACACACTTTTGCGACTTTTGAATATTGGAAATTAATAGAAATGGCCGCAAGAGTGTTCCCCAATAATTTTTTTTCGCAAATTTTCTACCATTTTCGGAAAAAGGAGCAAAGTCCTTTTTAAAATTTCAAAAGTCGAAATTTGGAAAAATGTCGCCTATTTTCAAAAAAACACACTTTTGAATATAGGACATTCATAGGGATGGCTTTCCGGACAAATAATTAGTTTTCTCCCATCTCCTACCATTTTCGGATAAAGGAGCAAAGTCCTTTTTAACATTTCAAAAGTCGAAATTTGTAAATGTCGCCTATTTTCAAAAAAAACACACTGTTGCGATTTTTAAATATTGGACATTCATAGAAATGGCCGGAAGAGTGTTCCCCAATAATGTTTTTTCGCCCATCTCCTACCATTTTCGAAAAAAGGAGCAAAGTCCTTTTTAAAATTTAAAAAAAAACACACTTTTGAATATTGGACATTCATAGGGATGGTCGGAATAGTGTTCCCCAATAATTTTTTTCCCAAATTTTCTACCATTTTCGAAAAAAGGAGCAGTCTTTTTTAAAATTTCAAAAGTCGAAATTTGGAAAAATGTCGCCTATTTTCAAAAAAACACACTGTTGCGACTTTTGAATATTGGACATTCATAGAAATGGCCGGAAGAGTGTTCCCCAAATAATGTTTTTTCGCCCAACTTCTACCATTTTCAAAAAAAGGAGCAAAGTCCTTTTTAAAATTTCAAAGGTCGAAATTCGGAAAAATGTCGCCTATTTTGAAAAAAAACACACTGTTGCGACTTTTGAATATTGGACATTCATAGAAATGGCCTGAGGGGTGTACTCCAATAATTTTTTTTGCCCATCACCTACCATTTTCGGAAAAAGGAGCGGTCTTTTTTAAAATTTCAAAAGTCGAAATTTGGAAAAATGTCGCCTATTTTCAAAAAAACACACGGTTGTGACTTTTGAATATTGGACCTTCATAGGGCTGGCCGGAGGAGTGTTCTCCAATAATTTGTTTTTTCCCATCACTTACCATTTTCGAAAAAGGAGCAAAGTCTTTTTTAAAATTTCAAAAGTCGAAATTTGGAAAAATGTCGCCTATTTTCAAAAAAACACACTGTTGCGACTTTTGAATATTGGAAATTAATAGAAATGGCCTGAGGAGTGTTCTCCAATATTTTTTTTTGTCCATCTCCTACCATTTTCGAAAAAAGTAGCAAAGTTCTTTTTAAAATTTCAAAAGTCGAAATTTGGAAAAATGTCGCCTATTTTAAAAAAAACACACGGTTGTGACTTCTGAATATTGGACATTCATAGGGCTGGCCGGAGGAGTGTTCTCCAATAATTTTTTTTGCCCATCACCTACCATTTTCGGAAAAAGGAGCGGTCTTTTTTAAAATTTCAAAAGTCGAAATTTGGAAAAATGTTGCCTATTTAAAAAAAAAACACACGGTTGTGACTTTTGAATATTGGACATTAATAGGAATGGCCGGAATAATGCTCCCCAATAATTTTTTGTTCGCAAATTTTCTACCATTTTCGGAAAAAGGAGCAAAGTCCTTTTTAAAATTTCAAAAGTCGAAATTTGGAAAAATGTCGCCTATTTTCAAAAAAACACACTTTTGCGACTTTTGAATATTGGACATTCATAGAAATGGCCGGAAGAGTGTTCCCCAATATAGTTTTTTCGTCCATCTCCTACCATTTTCGAAAAAAGGAACAAGTCCTTTTTAAAATTTCAAAAGTCGAAATTCGGAAAAATGTCGCCTATTGTAAAAAAAACACACTTTTGAATATTGGACATTCATAGGGATGGCCGGAATAATGCTCCCCAATAATTTTTTTTCGCAAATTTTCTACCATTTTCGGAAAAAGGAGCAAAGTCCTTTTTAAAATTTCAAAAGTCGAAATTTGGAAAAATGTCGCCTATTTTCAAAAAAAACAGACTGTGGCGACTTTTGAATATTGGAAATTCATAGAAATGGCCTGAGGAGTGTTCTCCAATATTTTTTTTCGCCCATCTCCTACCATTTTCGAAAAAAGGAACAAAGTCCTTTTTAAAATTTCAAAAGTCGAAATTCGGAAAAATGTCGCCTTTTTTCAAAAAAATTCACTTTTGCGACTTTTGAATATTGGACATTCATAGAAATGGCCGGAAGAGTGTTCCCCAATATTTTTTTTCGCCCATCTCCTGCCATTTTCGAAAAAAGGAGCAAAGTCCTTCTTAAAATTTAAAAAGTCCAAATTTGGAAAAATGTCGCCTATTTTCAAAAAAACCCATTTTTGCGACTTTTGAATATTGGACATTCATAGGGATGGCCGGAAGAGTGTTCCCCAATAATTTTTTTTCGCAAAATTTCAAAAGTCGAAATTTGGAAAATGTCGCCTATTTTCAAAAAAACACACTGTTGCGATTTTTGAATATTGGACATTCATAGAAATGGCCGGAAGAGTGTTCCCCAATAATGTTTTTTCGTCCATCTCCTATCATTTTCGAAAAAAGGAACAAGTCCTTTTAAAAATTTCAAAAGTCGAAATTTGGAAAAATGTCGCCTATTTAAAAAAAAAAAACACACTGTTGCGACTTTTGAATATTGGACATTCATAGAAATGGCCTGAGGAGTGTTCCCCAATAATTTTTTTTTCCCAAATTTTCTACCATTTTCGAAAAAAGGAGCAAAGTCCTTTTTAAAATTTCAAAAGTCGAAATTTGGAAAAATGTCGCCTATTTTCAAAAAAACACACTGTTGCGACTTTTGAATATTGGACATTCATAGAAATGGGCTGAGGAGTGTTCTCCAATAATTTTTTTCGCCCATCATCTACCATTTTCGGAAAAAAGAGCAAAGTCTTTTTTAAAATTTCAAATAGAAATTTGGAAAAATGTCGCCTATTTTCAAAAAACCACACTTTTGCGACTTTTGAATATTGGACATTCATAGAAATGGCCGGAAGAGTGTTCCCCAATAATGTTTTTTCGCCCATCTCCTACCATTTTCGAAAAAAGGAGCAAAGTCCTTTTTAAAATTTCAAAAGTCGAAATTTGGAAAAATGTCGCCTATTTTCAAAAAAACACACTGTTGCGATTTTTGAATTTTGGACATTCATAGAAATGGCCGGAAGAGTGTTCCCCAATAATGTTTTTTCGTCCATCTCCTACCATTTTCGGAAAAAGGAGCAGTCTTTTTTAAAATTTCAAAAGTTGAAATTTGGAAAAATGTCGCCTATTTTCAAAAAAACACACTTTTGCGACTTTTGAATATTGGACATTTATAGAAATGGCCGGAAGAGTGTTCCCCAATAATTTTTTTCGCAAAATTTCAAAAGTCGAAATTTGGAAAAATGTCGCCTATTGTAAAAAAAAACACACTGTTGCGATTTTTGAATATTGGACATTCATAGAAATGGCCGGAAGAGTGTTCCTCAATAATGTTTTTTCGCCCATCTCCTACCATTTTCGGAAAAAGGAGCAAAGTCCTTTTAAAAATTTCAAAAGTCGAAATTTGGAAAAATGTCGCCTATTTTCAAAAAAACACACTGTTGCGACTTTTGAATATTGGAAATTCATAGAAATGGCCTGAGGAGTGTTCTCCAATATTTTTTTTGCCAATCACTTACCATTTTCGGAAAAAGGAGCAAGGTCCTTTTTAAAATTTCAAAAGTCCAAATTTGGAAAAATGTCTCCTATTTTCAAAAAAACACACTGTTGCGACTTTTGAATATTGAACATTCATAGAAATGGCCGGAAGAGTGTTCCTCAATAATGTTTTTTCGCCCATCTCCTACCATTTTCGAAAAAAGGAGCAAAGTCCTTTTTAAAATTTAAAAAAAACACACTTTTGAATATTGGACATTCATAGGGATGGTCGGAATAGTGTTCCCCAATAATTTTTTTTCCCAAATTGTCTACCATTTTCGAAAAAAGGAGCAAAGTCCTTTTTAAAATTTCAAAAGTCGAAATTTGGAACACACTGTTGCGACTTTTGAATATTGGACATTCATAGAAATGGCCGGAAGAGTGCTCCCCAATAATGTTTGTTTGTCCATCTCCTACCATTTTCGAAAAAAGGAGCAAAGTCCTTTTTAAAATTTCAAAAGTCGAAATTTGGAAAAATTTCGCTTATTTTAAAAAAAAAACACACTGTTGCGACTTTTGAATATTGGACATTAATAGAAATGGCCGCAAGAGTGTTCCCCAATAATTTTTTTTCGCAAATTTTCTACCATTTTCCGAAAAAGGAGCAAAGTCCTTTTTAAAATTCCAAAAGTCGAAATTTGGAAAAATGTCGCCTATTTTCAAAAAAACACACTTTTGAATATAGGACATTCATAGGGATGGCTTTCCGAACAAATAATTAGTTTTCTCTCATCTCCTACCATTTTCGGATAAAGGAGCAAAGTCCTTTTTAACATTTCAAAAGTCCAAATTTGGAAAAATGTATCCTATTTTCAAAAAAACACACTTTGCGACTTTTGAATATTGGACATTCATAGAAATGGCCGGAAGAGTGTTCCCCAAATAATGTTTTTTCGCCCATCTCTTACCATTTTCAAAAAAAGGAGCAAAGTCCTTTTTAAAATTTCAAAGGTCGAAATTCGAAAAAATGTCGCCTATTTTGAAAAAAACACACTGTTGCCACTTTTGAATATTGGACATTCATAGAAATGGCCTGAGGGGTGTACTCCAATAATTTTTTTTGCCCATCACCTACCATTTTCGGAAAAAGGAGCGGTCTTTTTTAAAATTTCAAAAGTCGAAATTTGGAAAAATGTCGCCTATTTTCAAAAAAACACACTTTTGCGACTTTTGAATATTGGACATTCATAGGGCTGGCGGGAGGAGTGTTCTCCAATAATTTGTTTTTTCCCATCACTTACCATTTTCGAAAAAGGAGCAAAGTCTTTTTTAAAATTTCAAAAGTCGAAATTTGGAAAAATGTCGCCTATTTTCAAAAAAACACACTGTTGCGATTTTTGAATATTGGAAATTAATAGAAATGGCCTGAGGACTGTTCTCCAATATTTTTTTTTGTCCATCTCCTACCATTTTCGAAAAAAGTAGCAAAGTCCTTTTTAAAATTTCAAAAGTCGAAATTTGGAAAAATGTCGCCTATTGTAAAAAAAACACACTTTTGAATATTGGACATTCATAGGGATGGCCGGAATAATGCTCCCCAATAATTTTTTGTTCGCAAATTTTCTACCATTTTCGGAAAAAGGAGCAAAGTCCTTTTTAAAATTTCAAAAGTCGAAATTTGGAAAAATGTCGCCTATTTTCAAAAAAACACACTGTTACGAATTTTGAATATTGGAAATTCATATAAATGGCCTGAGGAGTGTTCTCCAATATTTTTTTTCACCCATCACCTACCATTTTCGAAAAAAAGGAGCAAAGTCCTTTTTAAAATTTCAAAAGTCCCAATTTGGAAAAATGTCGCCTTTTTTAAAAAAAACACACTGTCGCGACTTTTGAATATAGAACATTCATAGAAATGGCCCGAGGAGTGTTCTCCAATACTTTTTTTCGCCCATCACCCACCATTTTCAAAAAAAGGAGCAAAGTCCTTTTTAAAATTTTCAAAAAAACACACTTTTGCGACTTTTGAATATTGGACATTCATAGGGATTGTCGGAATAGTGTTCCCCAATAGTTTCTTTTTCCCAAATTTTCTACCATTTTCGAAAAAAGGAGCAAAGTCCTTTTTAAAATTTCAAAAGTCGAAATTTGGAAAAATGTCGCCTATTTTCAAAAAAAACACACTGTTGCGACTTTTGAATTTTGGACATTCATAGGGATGGCCGAAATAGTGTTCCACAATAATGTTTTTTCGCCCATCTCCTACCATTTTCGGAAAAAGGAGCAAAGTCCTTTTAAAAATTTTAAAAGTCGAAATTTGGAAAAATGTCGCCTATTTTCAAAAAAACACACTGTTAAGACTTTTGAATATTGGACATTCATAGAAATGCCTGAGGTGTGTTCTCCAAAATTTTTTTTCGCCAATCACTTACCATTTTCGAAAAAAGGAGCAAGGTCCTTTTTAAAAATTCAAAAGTCCAAATTTGGAAAAATGTCGCCTATTTTAAAAAAAACACACTTTTGCGACTTTTGAATATTGGAAATTCATAGAAATGGCCTGAGGAGTGTTCTCCAATATTTTTTTTCGCCAATCACTTACCATTTTCGGAAAAAGGAGCAAGGTCCTTTTTAAAATTTCAAAAGTCCAAATTTGGAAAAATGTCGCCTATTTTCAAAAAAACACACTATTGCGAATTTTGAATATTGGACATTCATAGAAATGGCCGGAAGAGTGTTCCTCAATAATGTTTTTTCGCCCATCTCCTACCATTTTCGGAAAAAGGAGCAAAGTCCTTTTAAAAATTTAAAAAGTCGAAATTTGGAAAAATGTCGCCTATTTAAAAAAAAAAACACACTGTTGCGACTTTTGAATATTGGAAATTCATAGAAAAGGCCTGAGGAGTGTTCTCCAATATTTTTTTTCGCCAATCACTTACCATTTTCGGCAAAAGGAGCAAAGTCCTTTTTAAAATTTTAAAAGTCGAAATTTGGAAAAATGTCGCCTATTTTAAAAAAAACACACTGTTGCAACTTTTGAATATTGGACATTCATAGAAATGGCCTGAAATTATTCTCCAATAATCCTTTTTCTCCCATCTTATACTATTTTGGAAAAAAGGAGCAGTCCTTTTTAAAATTTCACAAGTCGAAATTTGAAAAAATGTCGCCTATTGTCAAAAAAACACACTTATGAATATAGGACATTCATAGGGATAGCCTTCCAGCCAAATAATTTGTTTTTTTCCATCTCCTACCATTTTCGGAAAAATGAGCAAAGCCCTTTTTAACATTTCAAAAGTCGAAATTTGGAAAAATGTCGCCTATTTTCAAAAAAACACACTGTTACGACTTTTGAATATTGGACATTCATAAAAATGGCCTGAGGAGTGTACTCCAATAGTTTTTTTCGCCCATCACCTACCATTTTCGGAAAAAGGAGCAGTATATTTTAAAATTTCAAAAGTCGAAATTTGGAAAAATGTCGCCTATATTCAAAAAAAAACACTGTTGTGACTTTTGAATATTGGACATTCATAGGGATGGCCGGACGAGTGTTCTCCAATAATTTTTTTTTCCCATCACTTACCATTTTCGGAAAAGGAGCAAAGTCTTTTTTAAAATTTCTAAAGTCGAAATTTGGAAAAATGTCGCCTATTTTCAAAAAAACACATCGTTGTGACTTTTGAATATTGGACATTCATAGAAATGGCCTGAAAGTATTCTCCAATAAATCTTTTTCTCCCATCTTCTACCATTTTCGGAAAAAGGAGCAAAGTCCTTTTTAAAATTTCAAAAGTCGAAATTTGGAAAAATGTCGCCTATTTTTAAAAAAACACACTGTGGCGACTTTTGAATATTGGAAATTCATAGAAATGGCCTGAGGAGTGTTCTCCAATATTTTTTTTCGCCCATCTCCTACAATTTTCGAAAAAAGGAGCAAAGTCCTTTTTAAAATTTCAAAAGTCGAAATTCGGAAAAATGTCGCCTATTTTCAAAAAAACACACTTTTGCGACTTTTGAATATTGGACATTCATAAAAATGGCCGGAAGAGTGTTCCCCAATATTTTTTTTCGCCCATCTCCTACCATTTTCGAAAAAAGGAGCAAAGTCCTTTTTAAAATTTAAAAAGTCCAAATTTGGAAAAATGTCGCCTATTTTCAAAAAAAACCACTTTTGTGACTTTTGAATATTGGACATTCATAGGGATGGCCGGAAGAGTGTTCCCCAATAATTTTTTTTCGCAAAATTTAAAAAGTCCAAATTTGGAAAAATGTCGCCTATTTTCAAAAAAACCCACTTTTGTGACTTTTGAATATTGGACATTCATAGGGATGGCCGGAAGAGTGTTCCCCAATAATTTTTTTTCGCAAAATTTCAAAAGTCGAAATTTGGAAAATGTCGCCTATTTTCAAAAAAACACACTGTTGCGATTTTTGAATATTGGACATCCATAGAAATGGCCTGAGGAGTGTTCCCCAATACCTTTTTTTCCCAAATTTTCTACCATTTTCGGAAAAAGGAGCAAAGTCCTTTTTAAAATTTCAAAAGTCCAAATTTGGAAAATGTCGCCTATTTTCAAAAAAACACACTGTTGCGATTTTTGAATATTGGACATCCATAGAAATGGCCTGAGGAGTGTTCCCCAATACCTTTTTTTCCCAAATTTTCTACCATTTTCGGAAAAAGGAGCAAAGTCCTTTTTAAAATTTCAAAAGTCCAAATTTGGAAAAATGTCGACTATTTTCAAAAAAACACATCGTTGTGACTTTTGAATATTGGACATTCATAGAAATGGCCTGAAAGTATTCTCCAATAATTCTTTTTCTCCCATCCCATCTTCTACCATTTTCGGAAAAAGGAGCAAAGTCCTTTTTAAAATTTCAAAAGTCGAAATTTGGAAAAATGTCGCCTATTTTCAAAAAAACACACTGTTGTGACTTTTGAATATTGGACATTCATAGGGATGGCCGGACGAGTGTTCTCCAATAATTTTTTTTTCCCATCACTTACCATTTTCGGAAAAAGAATCAAAGTCTTTTTTAAAATTTCTAAAGTCGAAATTTGGAAAAATGTCGCCTATTTTCAAAAAAACACACTTTTGCGACTTTTGAATATTGGACATTCATAGAAATGGCCGGAAGAGTGTTCCCCAATATTGTTTTTTTGTCCATCTCCTACCATTTTCGAAAAAAGGAACAAGTCCTTTTTAAAATTTCAAAAGTCAAAATTTGGAAAAATGTCGCCTATTTTCAAAAAAACACACTTTTGCGACTTTTGAATATTGGACATTCATAGAAATGGCCGGAAGAGTGTTCCCCAATATTTTTTTTCGCCCATCTCCTACCATTTTCGAAAAAAGGAGCAAAGTCCTTCTTAAAATTTAAAAAGTCCAAATTTTGAAAAATGTCGCCTATTTTCAAAAAAACCCACTTTTGCGACTTTTGAATATTGGACATTCATAGGGATGGCCGGAAGAGTGTTCCCCAATAATTTTTTTTCGCAAAATTTCAAAAGTCGAAATTTGGAAAATGTCGCCTATTTTCAAAAAAACACACTGTTGCGATTTTTGAATATTGGACATTCATAGAAATGGCCGGAAGAGTGTTCCCCAATAATGTTTTTTCGTCCATCTCCTATCATTTTCGAAAAAAGGAACAAGTCCTTTTAAAAATTTCAAAAGTCGAAATTTGGGAAAATGTCGCCTATTTAAAAAAAAACACATTGTTGCGACTTTTGAATATTGGACATTCATAAAAATGGCCTGAGGAGTGTTCCCCAATAATTTTTTTCGCCCATCATCTACCATTTTCGGAAAAAAGAGCAAAGTCTTTTTTAAAATTTCAAATAGAAATTTGGAAAAATGTCGCCTATTTTCAAAAAAACACACTTTTGCGTCTTTTGAATATTGGACATTCATAGAAATGGCCGGAAGAGTGTTCCCCAATAATGTTTTTTCGCCCATCTCCTACCATTTTCGAAAAAAGGAGCAAAGTCCTTTTTAAAATTTCAAAAGTCGAAATTTGGAAAAATGTCGCCTATTTTCAAAAAAACACGTTGTTGCGACTTTTGAATATTTGACATTCATAGAAATGGCCTGAGGAGTGTTCTCCAATAATTTTTTTCGCCCATCATCTACCATTTTCGGAAAAAAGAGCAAAGTCTTTTTTAAAATTTCAAATAGAAATTTGGAAAAATGTCGCCTATTTTCAAAAAAACACACTTTTGCGACTTTTGAATATTGGACATTCATAGAAATGGCCTGAGGAGTGTTCTCCAATAATTTTTTTCGCCCATCATCTACCATTTTCGGAAAAAAGAGCAAAGTCTTTTTTAAAATTTCAAATAGAAATTTGGAAAAATGTCGCCTATTTTCAAAAAAACACACTTTTGCGACTTTTGAATATTGGACATTCATAGAAATGGCCGGAAGAGTGTTCCCGAATAATGTTTTTTCGCCCATCTCCTACCATTTTCGAAAAAAGGAACAAGTCCTTTTTAAAATTTCATAAGTCGAAATTTGGAAAAATGTCGCCTATTAAAAAAAAACACACTTTTTAATATTGGACATTCATAGAAATGGCCGGAATAGTGTTCCCTAATAATTTTTTTTCGCAAATTTTCTACCATTTTCGGAAAAAGGAGCAAAGTCGTTTTTAAAATTTCAAAAGTCCAAATTTGGAAAAATGTTGCCTATTTTCAAAAAAACACACTGTTGCGACTTTTGAATATTTGACATTCATAGAAATGGCCTGAAAGTATTCTCCAATAATTCTTTTCTCCCATCTTCTACCATTTTCGGAAAAAAGAGCAAAGAACTATTTTCAAAAAAACACACTGTTGCGACTTTTGAATATTGGACATTCATAGGGATGGCCAGAATAATGCTCCCCAATATTTTTTTTCCGCAAATTTCCTACCATTTTCGGAAAAAGGAGCAAAGTCCTTTTTAAAATTTCAAAAGTCGAAATTTGGAAAAATGTCGCCTATTTTCAAAAAAACACACTGTTGCGATTTTTGAATATTGGACATTCATAGAAATGGCCGGAAGAGTGTTCCCCAATAATGTTTTTTCGTCCATCTCCTACCATTTTCGGAAAAAGGAGCAGTCTTTTTTAAAATTTCAAAAGTTGAAATTTGGAAAAATGTCGTTTTTTTTCAAAAAAAACACACTTTTGCAACTTTTGAATATTGGACATTTATAGAAATGGCCGGAAGAGTGTTCCCCAATAATTTTTTTCGCAAAATTTCAAAAGTCGAAATTTGGAAAAATGTCGCCTAATGTAAAAAAAACACACTGTTGCGACTTTTGAATATTGGACATTCATAGAAATGGCCTGAGGAGTGTTCCTCAATAATTTTTTTTTCCCAAATTTTCTACCATTTTCGGAAAAAGAAGCAAAGTCCTTTTTAAAATTTCAAAAGTCCAAATTTGGAAAAATGTCGACTATTTTCAAAAAAACACATCGTTGTGACTTTTGAATATTGGACATTCATAGAAATGGCCGGAAGAGTGTTCCCCAAATAATGTTTTTTCGCCCATCTCCTACCATTTTCAAAAAAAAGGAGCAAAGTCCTTTTTAAAATTTCAAAGGTCGAAATTCGGAAAAATGTCGCCTATTTTGAAAAAAAACACACTGTTGCGACTTTTGAATATTGGAAATTCATAGAAATGGCCTGAGGAGTGTTCTCCAATATTTTTTTTTGCCCATCACCTACCATTTTCGGAAAAAGGAGCGGTCTTTTTTAAAATTTCAAAAGTCGAAATTTGGAAAAATGTCGCCTATTTTAAAAAAACACACGGTTGTGACTTTTGAATATTGGACATTCATAGGGCTGGCGGGAGGAGTGTTCTCCAATAATTTGTTTTTTCCCATCACTTACCATTTTCGAAAAAGGAGCAAAGTCTTTTTTAAAATTTCAAAAGTCGAAATTTGGAAAAATGTCGCCTATTTTCAAAAAAACACACTGTTGCGATTTTTGAATATTGGACATTCATAGAAATGGCCGGAAGAGTGTTCCCCAATAATGTTTTTTCGTCCATCTCCTATCATTTTCGAAAAAAGGAACAAGTCCTTTTAAAAATTTCAAAAGTCGAAATTTGGAAAAATGTCGCTTATTAAAAAAAAACACACTGTTGCGACTTTTGAATATTGGACATTCATAGAAATGGCCTGAGGAGTGTTCCCCAATAATTTTTCTCCCATCTTCTACCATTTTCGGAAAAAGGAGCAAAGTCCTTTTTAAAATTTCAAAAGTCGAAATTTGGAATTTGGAATGTCGCCTATTTTCAAAAAAACACACTGTTACGACTTTTGAATATTGGACATTCATAGAAATGGCCTGAGGAGTGTTCTCCAATAATTTTTTTCGCCTATCATCTACCATTTTCGAAAAAAGGAGCAAAGTCCTTTTTAAAATTTCAAAAGTCGAAATTTGGAAAAATATCGCCTACTGTCAAAAAAACACACTTTTGAATATTAGACATTCATAGGGATGGCCGGAATAGTGTTCCCCAATAATTTTTTTCGCAAATTTTTTACCATTTTCGGAAAAAGGAGCAAAGTCCTTTTTAAAATTTCAAAAGTCGAAATTTGGAAAAATGTCGCCTATTTTCAAAAAAACACGTTGTTGGGACTTTTGAATATTGCACACTCATAGAAATGGCCTGAGGAGTGTTCTCCAATATTTTTTTTCCCCCATCACCTACCATTTTCGGAAAAAGGAGCAGTCTTTTTTAAAATTTCAAAAGTTGAAATTTGGAAAAATGTCGCCTATTTTCAAAAAAACCCACTTTGGCGACTTTTGAATATTCGACATTCATAGAAATGGCCGGAAGAGTGTTCCCCAATAATGTTTTTTCGTCCATCTCCTACCATTTTCGGAAAAAGGAGCAGTCTTTTTTAAAATTTCAAAAGTTGAAATTTGGAAAAATGTCGCCTATTTTCAAAAAAACACACTGTTGCGACTTTTGAATATTGGACATTCATAGAAATGGCCGGAATAATGTTCCCCAATAATTTTTTTTCGCAAAATTTCAAAAGTCGAAATTTGGAAAATGTCGCCTATTTTCAAAAAAAACACACTGTTGCGATTTTTAAATATTGGACATTCATAGAAATGGCCGGAAGAGTGTTCCCCAATAATGTTTTTTCGTCCATGTCCTACCATTTTCGAAAAAAGGAACAAGTCCTTTTTAAAATTTCAAAAGTCGAAATTTGAAAAAATGTCTCCTATTGTCAAAAAAACACACTTTTGAATATTGGATATTCATAGGGATGGCCGGAATAATGGTCCCCAATAATTTTTTTTTCGCAAATTTTCCACCATTTTCGGAAAAAGGAGCAAAGTCCTTTTTAAAATTTCAAAAGTCAAAATTTGGAAAAATGTCGCCTATTTTCAAAAAAACACACTGTTAAAACTTTTGAATATTGGACATTCATAGAAATGGCCTGAAAGTATTCTCCAATAATTCTTTTCTCCCATCTTCTACCATTTTCGGAAAAAAGAGCAAAGAACTATTTTCAAAAAAACACACTGTTGCGACTTTTGAATATTGGACATTCATAGGGATGGCCAGAATAATGCTCCCCAATATTTTTTTTTCGCAAATTTCCTACCATTTTCGGAAAAAGGAGCAAAGTCCTTTTTAAAATTTCAAAAGTCGAAATTTGGAAAAATGTCGCCTATTTTCAAAAAAACACACTGTTGCGACTTTTGAATATTGGACATTAGTAGAAATGGCCTGAGGAGTGTTCTCCAATAATTTTTTTCGCCCATCATCTACCATTTTCGGAAAAAAAGGGCAAAGTCTTTTTTAAAATTTCAAAAGTAGAAATTTGGAAAAATGTCGCCTATTTTCAAAAAAACACACCTTTGCGACTTTTGAATATTGGACATTCATAGAAATGGCCGGAAGAGTGTTCCCCAATAATGTTTTTTTCCCATCTCCTACCATTTTCGAAAAAAGGAGCAAAGTCCTTTTAAAAATTTCAAAAGTCGAAATTTGGAAAAATGTCGCCTATTGTCAAAAAAACACACTGTTGCGACTTTTGAATATTGGACATTCATAGAAATGGCCTGAGGAGTGTTCCTCAATAATTTTTTTTCCCAAATTTTCTACCATTTTCGGAAAAAGGAGCAAAGTCCTTTTTAAAATTTCAAAAGTCCAAATTTGGAAAAATGTTGACTATTTTCAAAAAAACACATCGTTGTGACTTTTGAATATTGGACATTCATAGAAATGGCCTGAAAGTATTCTCCAATAATTCTTTTTCTCCCATCTTCTACCATTTTCGGAAAAAGGAGCAAAGTCCTTTTTAAAATTTCAAAAGTCCAAATTTGGAAAAATGTCGCCTATTTTCAAAAACACACTTTTGCAACTTTTGAATATTGGACAATTATAGAAATAGCCGGAATAGTGTTCCCCAATAATTTTTTTTCGCAAATTTTCTACCATTTTCGGAAAAAGGAGCAAAGTCCTTTTTAAAATTTCAAAAGTCGAAATTTGGAAAAATGTCGCCTATTTTCAAAAAAACACACTGTTGCGACTTTTGAATATTGGACATTCATAGAAATGGCCTGAGGAGTGTTCTCCAATAATTTTTTTCGCCCATCATCTACCATTTTCGAAAAAAGGAGCAAAGTCCTTTTTAAAATTTCAAAAGTCGAAATTTGGAAAAATGTCGCCTATTTTCAAAAAAACACGTTGTTGCGACTTTTGAATATTGCACATTCATAGAAATGGCCTGAGGAGTGTTCTCCAATATTTTTTTCCCCCATCACCTACCATTTTCGGAAAAAGGAGCAGTCTTTTTTAAAATTTCAAAAGTTGAAATTTGGAAAAATGTCGCCTATTTTCAAAAAAACCCACTTTTGCGACTTTTGAATATTGGACATTCATAGAAATGGCCGGAAGAGTGTTCCCCAATAATGTTTTTTCGTCCATCTCCTACCATTTTCGGAAAAAGGAGCAGTCTTTTTTAAAATTTTAAAAGTTGAAATTTGGAAAAATGTCGCCTATTTTCAAAAAAACACACTTTTGCGACTTTTGAATATTGGACAATAATAGAAATGGCCGGAATAGTGTTCCCCAATAATTTTTTTTCGCAAAATTTCAAAAGTCGAAATTTGGAAAATGTCGCCTATTTTCAAAAAAACACACTGTTGCGATTTTTAAATATTGGACATTCATAGAAATGGCCGGAAGAGTGTTCCCCAATAATGTTTTTTCGTCCATGTCCTACCATTTTCGAAAAAAGGAACAAGTCCTTTTTAAAATTTCAAAAGTCGAAATTTGAAAAAATGTCGCCTATTGTCAAAAAAACACACTTTTGAATATTGGATATTCATAGGGATGGCCGGAATAATGGTCCCCAATAATTTTTTTTTCGCAAATTTTCTACCATTTTCTGAAAAAGGAGCAAAGTCCTTTTTAAAATTTCAAAAGTCGAAATTTGCAAAAATGTCGCCTATTTTCAAAAAAACGCACTGTTGCGACTTTTGAATATTGGAAATTCATAGAAATGACCTGAGGAGTGTTCTCCAATATTTTTTTTCGCCCATCACCTACCACTTTCGGATAAAGGAGCAAAGTCCTTTTTAATATTTCGAAAGCCCAAACTTGGAAAAATGTAGCCTATTTTCAAAAAAAAAACACACTGTTGCGACTTTTGAATATTGGACATTAATAGAAATGGCCGGAATAGTGTTTCGCAATAATTTTTTTTTCGCAAATTTTCTACCATTTTCGGAAAAAGGAGCAGTCTTTTTTAAAATTTCAAAAGTTGAAATTTGGAAAAATGTCGCCTATTTTCAAAAAAACACACTGTTAAAACTTTTGAATATTGGACATTCATAGAAATGGCCTGAAAGTATTCTCCAATATTTCTTTTCTCCCATCTTCTACCATTTTCGGAAAAAAGAGCAAAGAACTATTTTCAAAAAAACACACTGCTGCGACTTTTGAATATTGGACATTCATAGGGATGGCCAGAATAATGCTCCCCAATATTTTTTTTTTCGCAAATTTCCTACCATTTTCGGAAAAAGGAGCAAAGTCCTTTTTAAAATTTCAAAAGTCGAAATTTGGAAAAATGTCGCCTATTTTCAAAAAAACACACTGTTGCGACTTTTGAATATTGGACATTAGTAGAAATGGCCTGAGGAGTGTTCTCCAATAATTTTTTTCGCCCATCATCTACCATTTTCGGAAAAAAAGGGCAAAGTCTTTTTTAAAATTTCAAAAGTAGAAATTTGGAAAAATGTCGCCTATTTTCAAAAAAACACACCTTTGCGACTTTTGAATATTGGACATTCATAGAAATGGCCGGAAGAGTGTTCCCCAATAATGTTTTTTTCCCATCTCCTACCATTTTCGAAAAAAGGAGCAAAGTCCTTTTTAAAATTTCAAAAGTCGAAATTTGGAAAAATGTCGCCTATTGTCAAAAAAACACACTTTTGAATATTGGACATTCATAGAAATGGCCTGAGGAGTGTTCTCCAATATTTTTTTTCGCCCATCACCTACCATTTTCGGAAAAAGGAGCAGTCTTTTTTAAAATTTCTAAAGTCGAAATTTGGAAAAATGTCGCCTATTTTCAAAAAAAACACACTTTTGCGACTTTTGAATATTGGAAATTCATAGAAATGGCCGGAAGAGTGTTCTTGAAAAATGTTTTTTTGTCCATCTCCTACCATTTTCGAAAAAAGGAGCAAAGTCCTTTTTAAAATTTCAAAAGTCCAAATTTGGAAAAATGTCGCCTATTTTCAAAAAAACACACTTTTGAATATAGGACATTCATAGGGATGGCCGGAAGAGTGTTCCCCAATAATGTTTTTTCGTCCATCTCCTACCATTTTCGAAAAGAGGAGCAACGTCCTTTTTAAAATTTCAAAAGTCGAAATTTGGAAAAATGTCGCCTATTTTCCAAAAAACACCTTTTTGCGACTTTTGAATATTGGACGTTCATAGAAATGGCCGGAAGAGTGTTCCCAATAATTTTTTTTCGCAAAATTTCAAAGGTCGAAATTTGGAAAATGTATCCTATTTTCAAAAAAACACACTTTGCGACTTTTGAATATTGGACATTCATAGAAATGGCCGGAAGAGTGTTCCCCAATAATGTTTTTTCGCCCATCTCCTACCATTTTCGAAAAGAGGAGCAACGTCCTTTTTAAAATTTCAAAAGTCGAAATTTGGAAAAATGTCGCCTATTTTTAAAAAAACACACTGTTGCGACTTTTGAATATTGGACATTCATAGAAATGGCCGCAAGAGTGTTCCCCAATAATTTTTTTTCGCAAATTTTCTACCATTTTCGGAAAAAGGAGCAAAGTCCTTTTTTAAATTTCAAAAGTCGAAATTTGGAAAAATGTCGCCTATTTTCAAAAAAACACACTTTTGAATATAGGACATTCATAGGGATGGCTTTCCGGACAAATAATTAGTTTTCTCTCATCTCCTACCATTTTCGGATAAAGGAGCAAAGTCCTTTTTAACATTTCAAAAGTCCAAATTTGGAAAAATGTATCTTATTTTCAAAAAAACACACTTTGCGACTTTTGAATATTGGACATTCATAGAAATGGCCGGAAGAGTGTTCCCCAATAATTTTTTTTCGTCCATCTCCTACCATTTTCGAAAAAAGGAACAAGTCCTTTTTAAAATTTCAAAAGTCGAAATTTGAAAAAATGTCGCCTATTGTCAAAACAACACACTTTTGAATATTGGACATTCATAGGGATGGCCGGAAGAGTGTTCCCCAATAATGTTTTTTCGTCCATCTCCTACCATTTTTGAAAAAAGGAACAAGTCCTTTTTAAAATTTCAAAAGTCGAAATTTGAAAAAATGTCGCCTATTGTCAAAACAACACACTTTTGAATATTGGACATTCATAGGGATGGCCGGAAGAGTGTTCCCCAATAATGTTTTTTCGTCCATCTCCTACCATTTTCGAAAAAAGGAACAAGTCCTTTTAAAAATTTCAAAAGTCGAAATTTGGAAAAATGTCGCCTATTTTCAAAAAAACCCACTTTTGCGACTTTTGAATATTGGACATTCATAGAAATGGCCGGAAGAGTGTTCTCCAATAATGTTTTTTTGCCCATATCCTACCATTTTCGAAAAAAGGAGCAAAGTCCTTTTTAAAATTTCAAAAGTCGAAATTTGGAAAAATGTCGCCTTTTTTCAAAAAAACACACTGTTGCGATTTTTGAATATTGGACATTCATAGAAATGGCCGGAAGAGTGTTCCCCAATAATGTTTTTTCGCCCATCTCCTACCATTTTCGAAAAAAGGAGCAAAGTCCTTTTTAAAATTTCAAAAGTCGAAATTTGGAAAAATGTCGCCTATTGTCAAAAAAAACACATTTTAAATATTGGACATTCACAGGGATGGCCGGAATAGTGTTCCCCAATAATTTTTTTTCGCAAATTTTCTACCATTTTCGGAAAAAGGAGCAAAGTCCTTTTTAAAATTTCAAAAGTCGAAATTTGGAAAAATGTCGCCTATTTTCAAAAAAACACGTTTCGCCCATCTCCTACCATTTTCGAAAAAAGGAGCAAAGTCCTTTTTAAAATTTCAAAAGTCGAAATTTGGAAAAATGTCGCCTTTTTTCAAAAAAACACACTGTTGCGATTTTTGAATATTGGACATTCATAGAAATGGCCGGAAGAGTGTTCCCCAATAATGTTTTTTCGCCCATCTCCTGCCATTTTCGAAAAAAGGAGCAAAGTCCTTTTTAAAATTTCAAAAGTCGAAATTTGGAAAAATGTCGCCTTTTTTCAAAAAAACACACTGTTGCGATTTTTGAATATTGGACATTCATAGAAATGGCCGGAAGAGTGTTCCCCAATAATGTTTTTTCGGCCATCTCCTACCATTTTCGAAAAAAGGAGCAAAGTCCTTTTTAAAATTTCAAAAGTCGAAATTTGGAAAAATGTCGCCTATTTTCAAAAAAAACCACACTTTTGCGACTTTTGAATATGGGACATTCATAGAAATGGCCGATAGAGTGTTCTCCAATATTTTTTTTCGCCCATCACCTACCATTTTCGAAAAAAGGAGCATTCTTTTTTAAAATTTCAAAAGTCGAAATTTGGAAAAATGTCGCCTATTTTCAAAAAAAAGCACACTTTTGCGACTTTTGAATATTGGACATTCATAGAAATGGCCAGGAGAGTGTTCCCAAATAATGTTTTTTCGCCCATCTCCTACCATTTTCGAAAAAAGGAGCAAAGTCCTTCTTAAAATTTCAAAAGTCCAAATTTGGAAAAATGTCGCCTATTTTCAAAAAAACCCGGAATAGTGTTCCCCAATAATTTTTTTCACAAATTTTCTACCATTTTCGGAAAAAGGAGCAAAGTTCTTTTTAAAATTTCAAAAGTCGAAATTTGGAAAAATGTCGCCTATTTTCAAAAAACCACATTGCTGCGACTTTTGAATATTGGACATTCATAGAAATGGCCTGAGGAGTGTTCTCCAATTATTTTTTTCGCCCATCACCTACCATTTTCGGAAAAAGGAGCAAAGTCCTTTTTAAAATTTCAAAAGTCGAAATTTGGAAAAATGTCGCCTATTTTCAAAAAAACACACTGATAAGATTTTTGAATATTGGACATTCATAGGGATTGCCGGAATAGTGTTCCCCAATAATTTTTATTCGCAAATTTTCTACCATTTTCGGAAAAAGGAGCAAAGACCTTTTTAAAACTTCAAAAGTCCAAATTTGGAAAAATGTCGCCAATAATTTTTTTTCCCAAATTTTCTACCATATTCGGCAAAAGGAGCAAAGTCCTTTTTAAAACTTCAAAAGTCGAAATTTGGAAAAATTTCGCCTATTTTCAAAAAAACACACTGTTGCGACTTTTGAATATTGGACATCCATAGGTATGGCCGGAAGAGTGTTCTCCAATAATTTTTATTCGCAAATTTTCTACCATTTTCGGAAAAAGGAGCAAAGACCTTTTTAAAACTTCAAAAGTCCAAATTTGGAAAAATGTCGCCTATTTTCAAAACAACACACTGTTGCGACTTTGGAATATTGGACATTCATAGGGAAGGCCGGAATAATGCTCCCCAATAATTTTTTTTCCCAAATTTTTTGCCATATTCGGCAAAAGGAGCAAAGTCCTTTTTAAAACTTCAAAAGTCGAAATTTTGAAAAATAAAACAACACACTGTTGCGACTTTGGAATATTGGACATTCATAGGGAAGGCCGGAATAATGCTCCCCAATAATTTTTTTTCCCAAATTTTTCGCCATATTCGGCAAAAGGAGCAAAGTCCTTTTTAAAACTTCAAAAGTCGAAATTTTGAAAAATGTCGCCTATTTTCAAAAAAACACACTGTTGCGACTTTTGAATATTGGACATTTATAGAAATGGCCGCAATAGTGTTCCCCAATAATTTTTTTCGCAAATTTTTTACCATTTTCAAAATAAGGAGCAAAGTCCTTTTTAAAATCTCAAAAGTCGAAATTTGGAAAAATGTCGCCTATTTTCAAAAAAAACACACTGATGCGACTTTTGAATATTGGATATTCATAGATATATCCTGAGGAGTGTTCTTCAATAATTTTTTTCGCCCATCACCTACCATTTTCGGAAAAAGGAGCAAAGTCCTTTTTAAAATTTCAAAAGTCGAAATTTGGAAAAATGTCGCCTATTTTCAAAAAAAACACACTGATGCGACTTTTGAATATTGGATATTCATAGATATATCCTGAGGAGTGTTCTTCAATAATTTTTTTCGCCCATCACCTACCATTTTCGAAAAAAGGAGTAGTCCTTTTTAAAATTTCAAAAAAAAAACACACTTTTGAATATTGGACATTCATAGGGACGGCCGGAATAGTGTTCCCCAATAATTTTTTTCGCAAATTTTCTACCACTTTCGGAAAAAGGAGATAAGTCCGTTTTCAAATTTCAAAAGTCGAAATTGTGAAAACTGTCGCCTATTTTCAAAAAAACACACTGTTGCGACTTTTAAATATTGGACATTCATAGAAATGGCCGGAATAGTGTTCCCCAATAATTTTTTTCGCAAATTTTTTACCATTTTCAAAAAAAGGAGCAAAGTCCTTTTTAAAATCTCAAAAGTCGAAATTTGGAAAAATGTCGCCTATTTTCAAAAAAAACACACTGATGCGACTTTTGAATATTGGATATTCATAGATATATCCTGAGGAGTGTTCTTCAACAATTTTTTTCGCCCATCACCTACCATTTTCGGAAAAAGGAGCAAAGTCCTTTTTAAAATTTCAAAAGTCGAAATACTGAAAACTGTCGCCTTTTTTCAAAAAACACACTGTTGCGACTTTTAAATAATAGACATTCATAGAAATGTCCGGAATAGTGTTCCCCAATAATTTTTTTTCCCCAAATTTTCTTCCATTTTCGAAAAAAGGAGCAAAGTCCTTTTTAAAACTTCAAAAGTCGAAATTTGAAAAAAGTCTCCTATCTTCAAAAAAAACACATTGTTGCGACTTTTGAATATTGGATATTCATAGAAATATCCTGAGGAGTGTTCTCCAATAATTTTTTTTGCCCATCACCTACCATTTTCAAAAAAAGGAGCAAAGTCCTTTTAAAATTTCAAAAGTCCAAATTTGGAAAAATGTCGCCTATTTAAAAAAAACACACTGTTGCGACTTTTGAATATTGGACATTCATAGCGATGGCCGGAATAATGCTCCCCAATAATTTTTTTTCCCGTATTTTCTACCATATTCGGAAAAAGGAGCAAAGTCCTTTTTGAAACTTTAAAAGTCGAAATTTGGAAAAATGTCGCCTATTTTCAAAAAAGCACACTGTTGCGACTTTTGAATATTGGACATTTATAGAAAATGCCTGAGGAGCGTTCTCCAATACTTTTTTTCGCCCATCACCTACCATTTTCGAAAAAAGGAGCAAAGTCCTTTTTAAAATTTTAAACAAAAACACATTTTTGAATATTGGACATTCATAGGGATGGTCGGAATAGTGTTCCCCAATAATGCTTTTTGCCCATCTCCTACCATTTTCGAAAAAAGGAGCACAGTCCTTTTTAAAATGTCAAAAGTCGAAATTTGGAAAAATGTCGCCTATTTTCAAAAAAAACACACTGTTGCAACTTTTAAATATTGGACATTCATAGAAATGGCCGGAAGAGTGTTCCCCAATAATGTTTCTTGCCCATCTCCTACCATTTTCGAAAAAAGGAGCAAAGTCCTTTTTAAAATGTCAAAAGTCGAAATTTGGAAAAATGTCGCCTATTTTCAAAAAAAACACACTGTTGCGACTTTTGAATATTGGACATTCATAGAAATGGCCGGAAGAGTGTTCTCCAATAATGTTTTTTGCCCATCCCCTACCATTTTAAAAAAAAGGAGCAAAGTCCTTTTTAAAATGTCAAAAGTCGAAATTTGGAAAAATGTCGCCTATTTTCAAAAAAAAACACACTGTTGCGACTTTTGAATATTGGATATTCATAGGGATGGCCGGAATAGTGTTCCCCAATAATTTTTTTTCGCAAATTTTCTACCATTTTCGAAAAAAGGATCAAAGTCCTTTTTAAAATTTCAAAAGTCAAAATTTGGAAAAATGTCGCCTATTTTCAAAAAAACACACTTTTGAATATTGGACATTCATAGGGATGGCCGGAATAGTGTTCCCCAATAATGCTTTTTGCCCATCTCCTACCATTTTCGAAAAAAGGAGCAAAGTCCTTTTTAAAATGTCAAAAGTCGAAATTTGGAAAAATGTCGCCTATTTTCAAAAAAACCACACTGTTACAACTTTTAAATATTGGACATTCATAGAAATGGCCGGAAGAGTGTTCCCCAATAATGTTTCTTGCCCATCTCCTACCATTTTCGAAAAAAGGAGCAAAGTCCTTTTTAAAATGTCAAAAGTCGAAATTTGGAAAAATGTCGCCTATTTTCAAAAAAAAACACTGTTGCGACTTTTGAATATTGGACATTCATAGCGATGGGCGGAGTAATGCTCCCCAATAATTTTTTTTCCCGTATTTTCTACCATATTCGGAAAAAGGAGCAAAGTCCTTTTTGAAACTTTAAAAGTCGGAATTTGGAAAAATGTCGCCTATTTTCAAAAAAGCACACTGTTGCGACTTTTGAATATTGGACATTTATAGAAAATGCCTGAGGAGCGTTCTCCAATACTTTTTTTCGCCCATCACCTACCATTTTCGAAAAAAGGAGCAAAGTCCTTTTTAAAATTTTAAACAAAAACACATTTTTGAATATTGGACATTCATAGGGATGGCCGGAATAGTGTTCCCCAATAATGCTTTTTGCCCATCTCCTACCATTTTCGAAAAAAGGAGCAAAGTCCTTTTTAAAATGTCAAAAGTCGAAATTTGGAAAAATGTCGCCTATTTTCAAAAAAAACACACTATTGCAACTTTTAAATATTGGACATTCATAGAAATGGCCGGAAGAGTGTTCCCCAATAATGTTTCTTGCCCATCTCCTACCATTTTCGAAAAAAGGAGCAAAGTCCTTTTTAAAATGTCAAAAGTCGAAATTTGGAAAAATGTCGCCTATTTTCAAAAAAAACACACTGTTGCGACTTTTGAATATTGGACATTCATAGAAATGGCCGGAAGAGTGTTCTCCAATAATGTTTTTTGCCCATCCCCTACCATTTTAAAAAAAAGGAGCAAAGTCCTTTTTAAAATGTCAAAAGTCGAAATTTGGAAAAATGTCGCCTATTTTCAAAAAAAAACACACTGTTGCGACTTTTGAATATTGGATATTCATAGGGATGGCCGGAATAGTGTTCCCCAATAATTTATTTTCGCAAATTTTCTACCATTTTCGGAAAAAGGAGCAAAGTCCTTTTTAAAACTTCAATAGTCGAAATTTGGAAAAATGTCGCCCACTTTCAAACAAAACACACTGTTGCGAATTTTGAATTCATAGACATTCATAGATATGGCCGGAATAATGCTCCCCAATAATTTTTTTTCCGCAAATTTTCTACCATTTTCGGAAAAAGGAGCGAAGTCCTTTTTAAAATTTTAAAAGTCGAAATTTGGAAAAATGTCGCCTATTTTCAAAAAAACACACTTTTGCGACTTTTGAATATTGGACATTCATAGAAATGGCCGGAAGAGTGTTCCCCAATAATGTTTTTTCGCAAATTTTCTACCATTTTCGGAAAAAGGAGCAAAGTCCTTTTTAATATTTCAAAAGTCGAAATTTGGAAAAATGTAGCCTATTTTCAAAAAAACACACTGTTGCGACTTTTGAATATTGGACATTCATAGAAATGGCCTGAGGAGTGTTCTCCAATAATTTTTTTCGCCCATCACCTACCATTTTCTAAAAAAGGAGCAAAGTCCTTTTTAAAATTTAAAAAAAAACACACTTTTGAATATTGGACATTCATAGGGATGGCCGGAATAGTGTTCCCCAATAATTTTTTTCACAAATTTTCTACCATTTTCGGAAAAAGGAGCAAAGTCCTTTTTAAAATTTCAAAAGTCGAAATTTGGAAAAATGTCGCCTATTTTCAAAAAAACACACTGCTGCGACTTTTGAATATTGGATATTCATAGAAATGGCCGGAAGAGTGTTCCCAAATAATGTTTTTTCGCAAATTTTCTACCATTTTCGGAAAAAGGAGCAAAGTCCTTTTTAAAACTTCAAAAGTCGAAATTTGGAAAAATGACGCCTATTTTCAAAAAAACACACTGTTGCGATTTTTGAATATTGGACATTTATAGAAATGGCCTGAGGAGTGTTCTCCAATAATTTTTTTCGCCCATCACCTACCATTTTCGAAAAAAGGAGCATTCCTTTTTAAAATTTCAAAAAAAAAACACACTTTTGAATATTGGACATTCATAGGGATGGCCGGAATAGTGTTCCCCAATAATTTTTTTCGCAAATTTTCTACCATTTTCGGAAAAAGGACCAAAGTCCGTTTTCAAATTTCAAAAGTCGAAATTCTGAAAACTGTCGCCTATTTTCAAAAAAACACACTATTGCGGCTTTTGAATATTGGACATTCATAAAAATGGACGGAAGAGTGTTCCTCAATAATTTTTTTGCCCATCTCCTACCATTTTCAAAAAAAAGAGCAAAGTCCTTTTTAAAATTTCAAAAGTCGAAATTTGGAAAAATGTCGCTAATTTTAAAAAAACCACACGTTTGCGACTTTTGAATATTGGACATTCATAGAAATGGCCGGACTAGTGTTCCCCAATAATTTTTTTTCGCAAATTTTCTACCATTTTCGAAAAAAAGAGCGAAGTCCTTTTTAAAATTTCAAAAGTCGAAATTCGGAAAAATGTCGCCTATTTTCAAAAAAACACGTTGTTGCGACTTTTGAATATTGGACATTCATAGAAATGGCATTTTCAAAAAAGGAGCAAAGTCCTTTTTAAAATTTCAAAAGTCCAAATTTGGAAATATTTCGCCTATTTTCAAAAAAAACACACTGTTGCGGCTTTTGAATATTGGATATTCATAGAAATGGCCTGAGGAGTGTTCTCCAATAATTTTTTTCGCCCATCACCTACCATTTTCGGAAAAAGGAGCAAAGTTATTTTTAAAATTTCAAAAGTTGAAATTTGGAAAAATGTCGCCTATTTTCAAAAAAACACACTGTTGCGGCTTTTGAATATTGGACATTCATAGAAATGGACGGAATAGTGTTCCCCAATAATGCTTTTTGCCCATCTCCTACCATTTTCGAAAAAAGGAGCAAAGTCCTTTTTAAAATGTCAAAAGTCGAAATTTGGAAAAATGTCGCCTATTTTCAAAAAAAACACACTGTTGCAACTTTTAAATATTGGACATTCATAGAAATGGCCGGAAGAGTGTTCCCCAATAATTTTTTTTGCCCATCTCCTACCATTTTCGAAAAAAGGAGCAAAGTCCTTTTTAAAATGTCAAAAGTCGAAATTTGGAAAAATGTCGCCTATTTTCAAAAAAAACACACTGTTGCGACTTTTGAATATTGGACATTCATAGAAATGGCCGGAAGAGTGTTCTCCAATAATGTTTTTTGCCCATCCCCTACCATTTTAAAAAAAAGAGCAAAGTCCTTTTTAAAATGTCAAAAGTCGAAATTTGGAAAAATGTCGCCTATTTTCAAAAAAAAACACACTGTTGCGACTTTTGAATATTGGATATTCATAGGGATGGCCGGAATAGTGTTCCCCAATAATTTTTTTTCGCAAATTTTCTACCATTTTCGAAAAAAGGATCAAAGTCCTTTTTAAAATTTCAAAAGTCAAAATTTGGAAAAATGTCGCCTATTTTCAAAAAAACACACTTTTGAATATTGGACATTCATAGGGATGGCCGGAATAGTGTTCCCCAATAATTTTTTTCGCAAATTTTCTACCATTTTCGGAAAAAGGAGCAAAGTCCTTTTTAAAACTTCAATAGTCGAAATTTGGAAAAATGTCGCCCACTTTCAAACAAAACACACTGTTGCGACTTTTGAATATTGGACATTCATAGATATGGCCGGAATAATGCTCCCCAATAATTTTTTTTTCGCAAATTTTCTACCATTTTCGGAAAAAGGAGCGAAGTCCTTTTTAAAATTTTAAAAGTCGAAATTTGGAAAAATGTCGCCTATTTTCAAAAAAACACACTTTTGCGACTTTTGAATATTGGACATTCATAGAAATGGCCGGAAGAGTGTTCCCCAATAATGTTTTTTCGCAAATTTTCTACCATTTTCGGAAAAAGGAGCAAAGTCCTTTTTAAAATTTCAAAAGTCGAAATTTGGAAAAATGTAGCCTATTTTCAAAAAAACACACTGTTTCGACTTTTGAATATTGGACATTCATAGAAATGGCCTGAGGAGTGTTCTCCAATAATTTTTTTCGCCCATCACCTACCATTTTCTAAAAAAGGAGCAAAGTCCTTTTTAAAATTTCAGATAAAACACACTTTTGAATATTGGACATTCATAGGGATGGCCGGAATAGTGTTCCCCAATAATTTTTTTCACAAATTTTCTACCATTTTCGGAAAAAGGAGCAAAGTCCTTTTTAAAATTTCAAAAGTCGAAATTTGGAAAAATGTCGCCTATTTTCAAAAAAACACACTGCTGCGACTTTTGAATATTGGATATTCATAGAAATGGCCGGAAGAGTGTTCCCCAATAATGTTTTTTCGCAAATTTTCTACCATTTTCGGAAAAAGGAGCAAAGTCCTTTTTAAAACTTCAAAAGTCGAAATTTGGAAAAATGACGCCTATTTTCAAAAAAACACACTGTTGCGATTTTTGAATATTGGACATTTATAGAAATGGCCTGAGGAGTGTTCTCCAATAATTTTTTTCGCCCATCACCTACCATTTTCGAAAAAAGGAGCATTCCTTTTTAAAATTTCAAAAAAAAAACACACTTTTGAATATTGGACATTCATAGGGATGGCCGGAATAGTGTTCCCCAATAATTTTTTTCGCAAATTTTCTACCATTTTCGGAAAAAGGACCAAAGTCCGTTTTCAAATTTCAAAAGTCGAAATTCTGAAAACTGTCGCCTATTTTCAAAAAAACACACTATTGCGGCTTTTGAATATTGGACATTCATAGAAATGGCATTTTCAAAAAAGGAGCAAAGTCATTTTTAAAATTTCAAAAGTCCAAATTTGGAAAAATTTCGCCTATTTTCAAAAAAAACACACTGTTGCGGCTTTTGAATATTGGATATTCATAGAAATGGCCTGAGGAGTGTTCTCCAATAATTTTTTTCGCCCATCACCTACCATTTTCGGAAAAAGGAGCAAAGTCATTTTTAAAATTTCAAAAGTTGAAATTTGGAAAAATGTCGCCTATTTTCAAAAAAACACACTGTTGCGGCTTTTGAATATTGGACATTCATAGAAATGGACGGAAGAGTGTTCCCCAATAATGTTTTTTGCCAATCTCCTACCATTTTCAAAAAAAAGAGCAAAGTCCTTTTTAAAATTTCAAAAGTCGAAATTCGGAAAAATGTCGCCTATTTTCAAAAAAACACGTTGTTGCGACTTTTGAATATTGGACATTCATAGAAATGGCATTTTCAAAAAAAGGAGCAAAGTCCTTTTTAAAATTTCAAAAGTCCAAATTTGGAATAATTTCGCCTATTTTCAAAAAAACACACTGTTGCGGCTTTTGAATATTGGATATTCATAGAAATGGCCTGAGGAGTGTTCTCCAATAATTTTTTTCGCCCATCACCTACCATTTTCGGAAAAAGGAGCAGTCCTTTTTAAAATTTCAAAAGTCGAAATTTGGAAAAATGTCGCTAATTTTCAAAAAAACACACGTTTGCGACTTTTGAATATTGGACATTCATAGAAATGGCCGGACTAGTGTTCCCCAATAATTTTTTTCGCAAATTTTCTACCATTTAAAAAAAAAAGAGCAAAGTCCTTTTTAAAATTTCAAAAGTCCAAATTTGGAAAAATTTCGCCTATTTTCAAAAAAACACGCTGTTGCGGCTTTTGAATATTGGACATTCATAGAAATGGCCGGACTAGTGTTCCCCAATATTTTTTTTCGCAAATTTTTTACCATTTTCGAAAAAAAGAGCAAAGTCCTTTTTAAAATTTCAAAAGTCCAAATTTGGAAAAATGTCGCCTATTTTCAAAAAAACACACTTTTGCGACTTTTGAATATTGGACATTCATAGAAATGGCCGGAAGAGTGTTCCCCAATAATTTTTTTTTGCAAATTTTCTACCATTTTCGGAAAAAGGAGCAAAGTCCTTTTTAAAATTTCAAAAGTCGAAATTTGGAAAAATGTCGCCTATTGTCAAAAAAACACTCTGGTGCAACTTTTGAATATTGGACATTCATAGAAATGGCCTGAGGAGTGTTCTCCAATACTTTTTTTCGCCCATCACCTACCATTTTCGGAAAAAGGAGCAAAGTCCTTTTTAAAATTTCAAAAGTCGAAATTTGGAAAAATGTCGCCTTTTTTCAAAAAAACACACTGTTGCAACTTTTGAATATTGTACATTCATAGAAATGGCCGGAATAGTGTTCCCCAATAATTTTTTTCGCAAATTTTCTACCATTTTCGAAAAAAGGAGCAAAGTCCTTTTTAAAATTTCAAAAGTCGAAATTTGGAAAAATGTCGCCTATTGTCAAAAAAACACACTGTTGCAACTTTTGAATATTGGACATTCATAGAAATGGCCTGAGGAGTGTTCTCCAATAATTTTTTTCGCCCATCACCTACCATTTTCGGAAAAAGGAGCAGTCTTTTTTAAAATTTCAAAAGTTGAAATTTGGAAAAATTTCGCCTATTTTAAAAAAATAAAACAAAAAATTAAAAAAAAAAAAAACATACTTTTGCGACTTTTGAATATTGGACATTCATAGAAATGGCTGGAAGAGTGTTCCCCAATAATGTTTTTTCGCAAATTTTCTACCATTTTCGGAAAAAGGAGCAAAGTCCTTTTTAAAATTTCAAAAGTCGAAATTTGGTTAAATGTCGCCTATTGTCAAAAAAACACACTGGTGCAACTTTTGAATATTGGACATTCATAGAAATGGCCTGAGGAGTGTTCTCCAATAATTTTTTTCGCCCATCACCTACCATTTTCGGAAAAAGGAGCAAAGTCCTTTTTAAAATTTCAAAAGTCGAAATTTGGAAAAATGTCGCCTTTTTTCAAAAAAACACACTGTTCCAACTTTTGAATATTGGACATTCATAGAAATGGCCGGAATAGTGTTCCCCAATAATTTTTTTCGCAAATTTTCTACCATTTTCGCAAAAAGGAGCAAAGTCCTTTTTAAAATTTCAAAAGTCGAAATTTGGAAAAATGTCGCCTATTGTCAAAAAAACACACTGTTGAAACTTCTGAATATTGGACATTCATAGAAATGGCCTGAGGAGTGTTCTCCAATAATTTTTTTCGCCCATCACCTACCATTTTCGGAAAAAAGGGCAGTCTTTTTTAAAATTTCAAAAGTTGAAATTTGGAAAAATTTCGCCTATTTTAAAAAAATAAAACAAAAAATTAAAAAAAAAAAACACACTTCTGCGACTTTTGAATATTGGAAATTCATAGAAATGGCCGGAAGAGTGTTCCCCAATAATGTTTTTTCGCAAATTTTCTACCATTTTCGGAAAAAGGAGCAAAGTCCTTTTTAAAATTTCAAAAGTCCAAATTTGGAAAAAATTTCGCCTATTTTCAAAAAAACACACTGTTGCGGCTTTTGAATATTGGATATTCATAGAAATGGCCTGAGGAGTGTTCTCCAATAATTTTTTTTGCCCATCACCTACCATTTTCGGAAAAAGGAGCAGTCCTTTTTAAAATTTCAAAAGTCGAAATTCGGAAAAATGTCGCCTATTTTCAAAAAAACACGTTGTTGCGACTTTTGAATATTGGACATTCATAGAAATGGCATTTTCAAAAAAGGAGCAAAGTCATTTTTAAAATTTCAAAAGTCCAAATTTGGAAAAATTTCGCCTATTTTCAAAAAAAACACACTGTTGCGGCTTTTGAATATTGGATATTCATAGAAATGGCCTGAGGAGTGTTCTCCAATAATTTTTTTCGCCCATCACCTACCATTTTCGGAAAAAGGAGCAAAGTCATTTTTAAAATTTCAAAAGTTGAAATTTGGAAAAATGTCGCCTATTTTCAAAAAAACACACTGTTGCGGCTTTTGAATATTGGACATTCATAGAAATGGACGGAAGAGTGTTCCCCAATAATGTTTTTTGCCAATCTCCTACCATTTTCAAAAAAAAGAGCAAAGTCCTTTTTAAAATTTCAAAAGTCGAAATTCGGAAAAATGTCGCCTATTTTCAAAAAAACACGTTGTTGCGACTTTTGAATATTGGACATTCATAGAAATGGCATTTTCAAAAAAAGGAGCAAAGTCCTTTTTAAAATTTCAAAAGTCCAAATTTGGAATAATTTCGCCTATTTTCAAAAAAACACACTGTTGCGGCTTTTGAATATTGGATATTCATAGAAATGGCCTGAGGAGTGTTCTCCAATAATTTTTTTCGCCCATCACCTACCATTTTCGGAAAAAGGAGCAGTCCTTTTTAAAATTTCAAAAGTCGAAATTTGGAAAAATGTCGCTAATTTTCAAAAAAACACACGTTTGCGACTTTTGAATATTGGACATTCATAGAAATGGCCGGACTAGTGTTCCCCAATAATTTTTTTCGCAAATTTTCTACCATTTTAAAAAAAAAGAGCAAAGTCCTTTTTAAAATTTCAAAAGTCCAAATTTGGAAAAATTTCGCCTATTTTCAAAAAAACACGCTGTTGCGGCTTTTGAATATTGGACATTCATAGAAATGGCCGGACTAGTGTTCCCCAATAATTTTTTTCGCAAATTTTTTACCATTTTCGAAAAAAAGAGCAAAGTCCTTTTAAAATTTCAAAAGTCCAAATTTGGAAAAATGTCGCCTATTTTCAAAAAAACACACTTTTGCGACTTTTGAATATTGGACATTCATAGAAATGGCCGGAAGAGTGTTCCCCAATAATTTTTTTTGCAAATTTTCTACCATTTTCGGAAAAAGGAGCAAAGTCCTTTTTAAAATTTCAAAAGTCGAAATTTGGAAAAATGTCGCCTATTGTCAAAAAAACACTCTGGTGCAACTTTTGAATATTGGACATTCATAGAAATGGCCTGAGGAGTGTTCTCCAATACTTTTTTTCGCCCATCACCTACCATTTTCGGAAAAAGGAGCAAAGTCCTTTTTAAAATTTCAAAAGTCGAAATTTGGAAAAATGTCGCCTTTTTTCAAAAAAACACACTGTTGCAACTTTTGAATATTGTACATTCATAGAAATGGCCGGAATAGTGTTCCCCAATAATTTTTTTCGCAAATTTTCTACCATTTTCGAAAAAAGGAGCAAAGTCCTTTTTAAAATTTCAAAAGTCGAAATTTGGAAAAATGTCGCCTATTGTCAAAAAAACACACTGTTGCAACTTTTGAATATTGGACATTCATAGAAATGGCCTGAGGAGTGTTCTCCAATAATTTTTTTCGCCCATCACCTACCATTTTCGGAAAAAGGAGCAGTCTTTTTTAAAATTTCAAAAGTTGAAATTTGGAACAATTTCGCCTATTTTAAAAAAACAAAACAAAAAATTAAAAAAAAAAAAAACACACTTTTGCGACTTTTGAATATTGGAAATTCATAGAAATGGCCGGAAGAGTGTTCCCCAATAATGTTTTTTCGCAAATTTTCTACCATTTTCGGAAAAAAGGAGCAAAGTCCTTTTTAAAATTTCAAAAGTCGAAATTTGGAAAAATGTCGCCTATTGTCAAAAAAACACACTGTTGCAACTATTGAATATTGGACATTCATAGAAATTGCCTGAGGAATGTTCTCCAATAATTTTTTTCGCCCATCACCTACCATTTTCGGAAAAAGGAGCAAAGTCCTTTTTAAAATTTCAAAAGTCGAAATTTGGTAAAATGTCGCCTATTGTCAAAAAAACACACTGGTGCAACTTTTAAATATTGGACATTCATAGAAATGGCCTGAGGAGTGTTCTCCAATAATTTTTTTCGCCCATCACCTACCATTTTCGGAAAAAGGAGCAAAGTCCTTTTTAAAATTTCAAAAGTCGAAATTTGGAAAAATGTCGCCTTTTTTCAAAAAAACACACTGTTGCAACTTTTGAATATTGGACATTCATAGAAATGGCCGGAATAGTGTTCCCCAATAATTTTTTTCGCAAATTTTCTACCATTTTCGCAAAAAGGAGCAAAGTCCTTTTTAAAATTTCAAAAGTCGAAATTTGGAAAAATGTCGCCTATTGTCAAAAAAACACACTGTTGCAACTTCTGAATATTGGACATTCATAGAAATGGCCTGAGGAGTGTTCTCCAATAATTTTTTTCGCCCATCACCTACCATTTTCGGAAAAAGGAGCAGTCTTTTTTAAAATTTCAAAAGTTGAAATTTGGAAAAATTTCGCCTATTTTAAAAAAATAAAACAAAAAATTAAAAAAAAAAAACACACTTCTGCGACTTTTGAATATTGGAAATTCATAGAAATGGCCGGAAGAGTGTTCCCCAATAATGTTTTTTCGCAAATTTTCTACCATTTTCGGAAAAAAGGAGCAAAGTCCTTTTTAAAATTTCAAAAGTCGAAATTTGGAAAAATGTCGCCTATTGTCAAAAAAACACACTGTTGCAACTATTGAATATTGGACATTCATAGAAATTGCCTGAGGAATGTTCTCCAATAATTTTTTTCGCCCATCACCTACCATTTTCGGAAAAAGGAGCAAAGTCCTTTTTAAAATTTCAAAAGTCGAAATTTGGAAAAATGTCGCCTATTTTCAAAAAAACACACTGTTGCAACTTTTGAATATTGGACATTCATAGAAATGGCCGGAATAGTGTTCCCCAATAATTTTTTTCGTAAATTTTCTACCATTTTCGGAAAAAGGAGCATAGTCCTTTTTAAAATTTCAAAAGTCGAAATTTGGAAAAATGTCGCCTATTTTCAGAAAAACACACTGTTGCAACTTTAGAATATTGGACATTCATAGAAATGGCCGGAATAGTGTTCCCCAATAATTTTTTTTCGCAAATTTTTTACCATTTGCGGAAAAAGGAGCAAAGTCCTTTTTAAAATTTCAAAAGTCCAAATTTGGAAAAATTTCGCCTATTTTCAAAAAAACACACTGTTGCGGCTTTTGAATATTGGATATTCATAGAAATGGCCTGAGGAGTGTTCTCCAATAATTTTTTTTGCCCATCACCTACCATTTTCGGAAAAAGGAGCAGTCCTTTTTAAAATTTCAAAAGTCGAAATTTGGAAAAATGTCGCTAATTTTCAAAAAAACACACGTTTGCGACTTTTGAATATTGGACATTCATAGAAATGGCCGGACTAGTGTTCCTCAATAATTTTTTTCGCAAATTTTCTACCATTTTAAAAAAAAAGAGCAAAGTCCTTTTTAAAATTTCAAAAGTCGAAATTTGGAAAAATTTCGCCTATTTTCAAAAAAACACACTGTTGCGGCTTTTGAATATTGGACATTCATAGAAATGGCCGGACTAGTGTTCCCCAATAATTTTTTTCGCAAATTTTTTACCATTTTCGAAAAAAAGAGCAAAGTCCTTTTTAAAATTTCAAAAGTCCAAATTTGGAAAAATGTCGCCTATTTTCAAAAAAACACACTTTTGCGACTTTTGAATATTGGACATTCATAGAAATGGCCGGAAGAGTGTTCCCCAATAATTTTTTTTGCAAATTTTCTACCATTTTCGGAAAAAGGAGCAAAGTCCTTTTTAAAATTTCAAAAGTCGAAATTTGGAAAAATGTCGCCTATTGTCAAAAAACACTCTGGTGCAACTTTTGAATATTGGACATTCATAGAAATGGCCTGAGGAGTGTTCTCCAATACTTTTTTTCGCCCATCACCTACCATTTTCGGAAAAAGGAGCAAAGTCCTTTTTAAAATTTCAAAAGTCGAAATTTGGAAAAATGTCGCCTTTTTTAAAAAAAACACACTTTTGCGACTTTTGAATATTGTACATTCATAGAAATGGCCGGAATAGTGTTCCCCAATAATTTTTTTCGCAAATTTTCTACCATTTTCGAAAAAAGGAGCAAAGTCCTTTTTAAAATTTCAAAAGTCGAAATTTGGAAAAATGTCGCCTATTGTCAAAAAAACACACTGTTGCAACTTTTGAATATTGGACATTCATAGAAATGGCCTGAGGAGTGTTCTCCAATAATTTTTTTCGCCCATCACCTACCATTTTCGGAAAAAGGAGCAGTCTTTTTTAAAATTTCAAAAGTTGAAATTTGGAAAAATTTCGCCTATTTAAAAAAAAAAAACAAAAAATTAAAAAAAAAAAAACACACTTTTGCGACTTTTGAATATTGGACATTCATAGAAATGGCTGGAAGAGTGTTCCCCAATAATGTTTTTTCGCAAATTTTCTACCATTTTCGGAAAAAGGAGCAAAGTCCTTTTTAAAATTTCAAAAGTCGAAATTTGGAAAAATGTCGCCTATTGTCAAAAAAACACACTGGTGCAACTTTTGAATATTGGACATTCATAGAAATGGCCTGAGGAGTGTTCTCCAATAATTTTGTTCGCCCATCACCTACCATTTTCGGAAAAAGGAGCAAAGTCCTTTTTAAAATTTCAAAAGTCGAAATTTGGAAAAATGTCGCCTTTTTTCAAAAAAACACACTGTTGCAACTTTTGAATATTGGACATTCATAGAAATGGCCGGAAGAGTGTTCCCCAATAATTTTTTTCGCAAATTTTCTACCATTTTCGCAAAAAGGAGCAAAGTCCTTTTTAAAATTTCAAAAGTCGAAATTTGGAAAAATGTCGCCTATTGTCAAAAAAACACACTTATGAATATTGGACATTCATAGAAATGGCCTGAGGAGTGTTCTCCAATAATTTTTTTCGCCCATCACCTACCATTTTCGGAAAAAAGGGCAGTCTTTTTTAAAATTTCAAAAGTTGAAATTTGGAAAAATTTCGCCTATTTTAAAAAAATAAAACAAAAAATTAAAAAAAAAAAACACACTTCTGCGACTTTTGAATATTGGAAATTCATAGAAATGGCCGGAAGAGTGTTCCCCAATAATGTTTTTTCGCAAATTTTCTACCATTTTCGGAAAAAGGAGCATAGTCCTTTTTAAAATTTCAAAAGTCGAAATTTGGAAAAATGTCGCCTATTTTCAGAAAAACACACTTCTGCGACTTTTGAATATTGGAAATTCATAGAAATGGCCGGAAGAGTGTTCCCCAATAATGTTTTTTCGCAAATTTTCTACCATTTTCGGAAAAAGGAGCAAAGTCCTTTTTAAAATTTCAAAAGTCGAAATTTGGAAAAATGTCGCCTATTTTCAAAAAAACACACTGTTGCAACTTTTGAATATTGGACATTCATAGAAATGGCCGGAATAGTGTTCCCCAATAATTTTTTTCGTAAATTTTCTACCATTTTCGGAAAAAGGAGCATAGTCCTTTTTAAAATTTCAAAAGTCGAAATTTGGAAAAATGTCGCCTATTTTCAGAAAAACACACTGTTGCAACTTTAGAATATTGGACATTCATAGAAATGGCCGGAATAGTGTTCCCCAATAATTTTTTTTCGCAAATTTTTTACCATTTGCGGAAAAAGGAGCAAAGTCCTTTTTAAAATTTCAAAAGTCCAAATTTGGAAAAATTTCGCCTATTTTCAAAAAAACACACTGTTGCGGCTTTTGAATATTGGATATTCATAGAAATGGCCTGAGGAGTGTTCTCCAATAATTTTTTTTGCCCATCACCTACCATTTTCGGAAAAAGGAGCAGTCCTTTTTAAAATTTCAAAAGTCGAAATTTGGAAAAATGTCGCTAATTTTCAAAAAAACACACGTTTGCGACTTTTGAATATTGGACATTCATAGAAATGGCCGGACTAGTGTTCCTCAATAATTTTTTTCGCAAATTTTCTACCATTTTAAAAAAAAAGAGCAAAGTCCTTTTTAAAATTTCAAAAGTCGAAATTTGGAAAAATTTCGCCTATTTTCAAAAAAACACACTGTTGCGGCTTTTGAATATTGGACATTCATAGAAATGGCCGGACTAGTGTTCCCCAATAATTTTTTTCGCAAATTTTTTACCATTTTCGAAAAAAAGAGCAAAGTCCTTTTTAAAATTTCAAAAGTCCAAATTTGGAAAAATGTCGCCTATTTTCAAAAAAACACACTTTTGCGACTTTTGAATATTGGACATTCATAGAAATGGCCGGAAGAGTGTTCCCCAATAATTTTTTTTGCAAATTTTCTACCATTTTCGGAAAAAGGAGCAAAGTCCTTTTTAAAATTTCAAAAGTCGAAATTTGGAAAAATGTCGCCTATTGTCAAAAAACACTCTGGTGCAACTTTTGAATATTGGACATTCATAGAAATGGCCTGAGGAGTGTTCTCCAATACTTTTTTTCGCCCATCACCTACCATTTTCGGAAAAAGGAGCAAAGTCCTTTTTAAAATTTCAAAAGTCGAAATTTGGAAAAATGTCGCCTTTTTTAAAAAAAACACACTTTTGCGACTTTTGAATATTGTACATTCATAGAAATGGCCGGAATAGTGTTCCCCAATAATTTTTTTCGCAAATTTTCTACCATTTTCGAAAAAAGGAGCAAAGTCCTTTTTAAAATTTCAAAAGTCGAAATTTGGAAAAATGTCGCCTATTGTCAAAAAAACACACTGTTGCAACTTTTGAATATTGGACATTCATAGAAATGGCCTGAGGAGTGTTCTCCAATAATTTTTTTCGCCCATCACCTACCATTTTCGGAAAAAGGAGCAGTCTTTTTTAAAATTTCAAAAGTTGAAATTTGGAAAAATTTCGCCTATTTAAAAAAAAAAAACAAAAAATTAAAAAAAAAAAACACACTTTTGCGACTTTTGAATATTGGACATTCATAGAAATGGCTGGAAGAGTGTTCCCCAATAATGTTTTTTCGCAAATTTTCTACCATTTTCGGAAAAAGGAGCAAAGTCCTTTTTAAAATTTCAAAAGTCGAAATTTGGAAAAATGTCGCCTATTGTCAAAAAAACACACTGGTGCAACTTTTGAATATTGGACATTCATAGAAATGGCCTGAGGAGTGTTCTCCAATAATTTTGTTCGCCCATCACCTACCATTTTCGGAAAAAGGAGCAAAGTCCTTTTTAAAATTTCAAAAGTCGAAATTTGGAAAAATGTCGCCTTTTTTCAAAAAAACACACTGTTGCAACTTTTGAATATTGGACATTCATAGAAATGGCCGGAAGAGTGTTCCCCAATAATTTTTTTCGCAAATTTTCTACCATTTTCGCAAAAAGGAGCAAAGTCCTTTTTAAAATTTCAAAAGTCGAAATTTGGAAAAATGTCGCCTATTGTCAAAAAAACACACTTATGAATATTGGACATTCATAGAAATGGCCTGAGGAGTGTTCTCCAATAATTTTTTTCGCCCATCACCTACCATTTTCGGAAAAAAGGGCAGTCTTTTTTAAAATTTCAAAAGTTGAAATTTGGAAAAATTTCGCCTATTTTAAAAAAATAAAACAAAAAATTAAAAAAAAAAACACACTTCTGCGACTTTTGAATATTGGAAATTCATAGAAATGGCCGGAAGAGTGTTCCCCAATAATGTTTTTTCGCAAATTTTCTACCATTTTCGGAAAAAGGAGCAAAGTCCTTTTTAAAATTTCAAAAGTCCAAATTTGGAAAAAATTTCGCCTATTTTCAAAAAAACACACTGTTGCGGCTTTTGAATATTGGATATTCATAGAAATGGCCTGAGGAGTGTTCTCCAATAATTTTTTTTGCCCATCACCTACCATTTTCGGAAAAAGGAGCAGTCCTTTTTAAAATTTCAAAAGTCGAAATTCGGAAAAATGTCGCCTATTTTCAAAAAAACACGTTGTTGCGACTTTTGAATATTGGACATTCATAGAAATGGCATTTTCAAAAAAGGAGCAAAGTCATTTTTAAAATTTCAAAAGTCCAAATTTGGAAAAATTTCGCCTATTTTCAAAAAAAACACACTGTTGCGGCTTTTGAATATTGGATATTCATAGAAATGGCCTGAGGAGTGTTCTCCAATAATTTTTTTCGCCCATCACCTACCATTTTCGGAAAAAGGAGCAAAGTCATTTTTAAAATTTCAAAAGTTGAAATTTGGAAAAATGTCGCCTATTTTCAAAAAAACACACTGTTGCGGCTTTTGAATATTGGACATTCATAGAAATGGACGGAAGAGTGTTCCCCAATAATGTTTTTTGCCAATCTCCTACCATTTTCAAAAAAAAGAGCAAAGTCCTTTTTAAAATTTCAAAAGTCGAAATTCGGAAAAATGTCGCCTATTTTCAAAAAAACACGTTGTTGCGACTTTTGAATATTGGACATTCATAGAAATGGCATTTTCAAAAAAAGGAGCAAAGTCCTTTTTAAAATTTCAAAAGTCCAAATTTGGAATAATTTCGCCTATTTTCAAAAAAACACACTGTTGCGGCTTTTGAATATTGGATATTCATAGAAATGGCCTGAGGAGTGTTCTCCAATAATTTTTTTCGCCCATCACCTACCATTTTCGGAAAAAGGAGCAGTCCTTTTTAAAATTTCAAAAGTCGAAATTTGGAAAAATGTCGCTAATTTTCAAAAAAACACACGTTTGCGACTTTTGAATATTGGACATTCATAGAAATGGCCGGACTAGTGTTCCCCAATAATTTTTTTCGCAAATTTTCTACCATTTTAAAAAAAAAGAGCAAAGTCCTTTTTAAAATTTCAAAAGTCCAAATTTGGAAAAATTTCGCCTATTTTCAAAAAAACACGCTGTTGCGGCTTTTGAATATTGGACATTCATAGAAATGGCCGGACTAGTGTTCCCCAATAATTTTTTTCGCAAATTTTTTACCATTTTCGAAAAAAAGAGCAAAGTCCTTTTTAAAATTTCAAAAGTCCAAATTTGGAAAAATGTCGCCTATTTTCAAAAAAACACACTTTTGCGACTTTTGAATATTGGACATTCATAGAAATGGCCGGAAGAGTGTTCCCCAATAATTTTTTTTGCAAATTTTCTACCATTTTCGGAAAAAGGAGCAAAGTCCTTTTTAAAATTTCAAAAGTCGAAATTTGGAAAAATGTCGCCTATTGTCAAAAAAACACTCTGGTGCAACTTTTGAATATTGGACATTCATAGAAATGGCCTGAGGAGTGTTCTCCAATACTTTTTTTCGCCCATCACCTACCATTTTCGGAAAAAGGAGCAAAGTCCTTTTTAAAATTTCAAAAGTCGAAATTTGGAAAAATGTCGCCTTTTTTCAAAAAAACACACTGTTGCAACTTTTGAATATTGTACATTCATAGAAATGGCCGGAATAGTGTTCCCCAATAATTTTTTTCGCAAATTTTCTACCATTTTCGAAAAAAGGAGCAAAGTCCTTTTTAAAATTTCAAAAGTCGAAATTTGGAAAAATGTCGCCTATTGTCAAAAAAACACACTGTTGCAACTTTTGAATATTGGACATTCATAGAAATGGCCTGAGGAGTGTTCTCCAATAATTTTTTTCGCCCATCACCTACCATTTTCGGAAAAAGGAGCAGTCTTTTTTAAAATTTCAAAAGTTGAAATTTGGAACAATTTCGCCTATTTTAAAAAAACAAAACAAAAAATTAAAAAAAAAAAAAACACACTTTTGCGACTTTTGAATATTGGAAATTCATAGAAATGGCCGGAAGAGTGTTCCCCAATAATGTTTTTTCGCAAATTTTCTACCATTTTCGGAAAAAAGGAGCAAAGTCCTTTTTAAAATTTCAAAAGTCGAAATTTGGAAAAATGTCGCCTATTGTCAAAAAAACACACTGTTGCAACTATTGAATATTGGACATTCATAGAAATTGCCTGAGGAATGTTCTCCAATAATTTTTTTCGCCCATCACCTACCATTTTCGGAAAAAGGAGCAAAGTCCTTTTTAAAATTTCAAAAGTCGAAATTTGGTAAAATGTCGCCTATTGTCAAAAAAACACACTGGTGCAACTTTTGAATATTGGACATTCATAGAAATGGCCTGAGGAGTGTTCTCCAATAATTTTTTTCGCCCATCACCTACCATTTTCGGAAAAAGGAGCAAAGTCCTTTTTAAAATTTCAAAAGTCGAAATTTGGAAAAATGTCGCCTTTTTTCAAAAAAACACACTGTTGCAACTTTTGAATATTGGACATTCATAGAAATGGCCGGAATAGTGTTCCCCAATAATTTTTTTCGCAAATTTTCTACCATTTTCGCAAAAAGGAGCAAAGTCCTTTTTAAAATTTCAAAAGTCGAAATTTGGAAAAATGTCGCCTATTGTCAAAAAAACACACTGTTGCAACTTCTGAATATTGGACATTCATAGAAATGGCCTGAGGAGTGTTCTCCAATAATTTTTTTCGCCCATCACCTACCATTTTCGGAAAAAGGAGCAGTCTTTTTTAAAATTTCAAAAGTTGAAATTTGGAAAAATTTCGCCTATTTTAAAAAAATAAAACAAAAAATTAAAAAAAAAAAACACACTTCTGCGACTTTTGAATATTGGAAATTCATAGAAATGGCCGGAAGAGTGTTCCCCAATAATGTTTTTTCGCAAATTTTCTACCATTTTCGGAAAAAAGGAGCAAAGTCCTTTTTAAAATTTCAAAAGTCGAAATTTGGAAAAATGTCGCCTATTGTCAAAAAAACACACTGTTGCAACTATTGAATATTGGACATTCATAGAAATTGCCTGAGGAATGTTCTCCAATAATTTTTTTCGCCCATCACCTACCATTTTCGGAAAAAGGAGCAAAGTCCTTTTTAAAATTTCAAAAGTCGAAATTTGGAAAAATGTCGCCTATTTTCAAAAAAACACACTGTTGCAACTTTTGAATATTGGACATTCATAGAAATGGCCGGAATAGTGTTCCCCAATAATTTTTTTCGTAAATTTTCTACCATTTTCGGAAAAAGGAGCATAGTCCTTTTTAAAATTTCAAAAGTCGAAATTTGGAAAAATGTCGCCTATTTTCAGAAAAACACACTGTTGCAACTTTAGAATATTGGACATTCATAGAAATGGCCGGAATAGTGTTCCCCAATAATTTTTTTTCGCAAATTTTTTACCATTTGCGGAAAAAGGAGCAAAGTCCTTTTTAAAATTTCAAAAGTCCAAATTTGGAAAAATTTCGCCTATTTTCAAAAAAACACACTGTTGCGGCTTTTGAATATTGGATATTCATAGAAATGGCCTGAGGAGTGTTCTCCAATAATTTTTTTTGCCCATCACCTACCATTTTCGGAAAAAGGAGCAGTCCTTTTTAAAATTTCAAAAGTCGAAATTTGGAAAAATGTCGCTAATTTTCAAAAAAACACACGTTTGCGACTTTTGAATATTGGACATTCATAGAAATGGCCGGACTAGTGTTCCTCAATAATTTTTTTCGCAAATTTTCTACCATTTTAAAAAAAAAGAGCAAAGTCCTTTTTAAAATTTCAAAAGTCGAAATTTGGAAAAATTTCGCCTATTTTCAAAAAAACACACTGTTGCGGCTTTTGAATATTGGACATTCATAGAAATGGCCGGACTAGTGTTCCCCAATAATTTTTTTCGCAAATTTTTTACCATTTTCGAAAAAAAGAGCAAAGTCCTTTTTAAAATTTCAAAAGTCCAAATTTGGAAAAATGTCGCCTATTTTCAAAAAAACACACTTTTGCGACTTTTGAATATTGGACATTCATAGAAATGGCCGGAAGAGTGTTCCCCAATAATTTTTTTTGCAAATTTTCTACCATTTTCGGAAAAAGGAGCAAAGTCCTTTTTAAAATTTCAAAAGTCGAAATTTGGAAAAATGTCGCCTATTGTCAAAAAACACTCTGGTGCAACTTTTGAATATTGGACATTCATAGAAATGGCCTGAGGAGTGTTCTCCAATACTTTTTTTCGCCCATCACCTACCATTTTCGGAAAAAGGAGCAAAGTCCTTTTTAAAATTTCAAAAGTCGAAATTTGGAAAAATGTCGCCTTTTTTAAAAAAAACACACTTTTGCGACTTTTGAATATTGTACATTCATAGAAATGGCCGGAATAGTGTTCCCCAATAATTTTTTTCGCAAATTTTCTACCATTTTCGAAAAAAGGAGCAAAGTCCTTTTTAAAATTTCAAAAGTCGAAATTTGGAAAAATGTCGCCTATTGTCAAAAAAACACACTGTTGCAACTTTTGAATATTGGACATTCATAGAAATGGCCTGAGGAGTGTTCTCCAATAATTTTTTTCGCCCATCACCTACCATTTTCGGAAAAAGGAGCAGTCTTTTTTAAAATTTCAAAAGTTGAAATTTGGAAAAATTTCGCCTATTTAAAAAAAAAAAACAAAAAATTAAAAAAAAAAAAACACACTTTTGCGACTTTTGAATATTGGACATTCATAGAAATGGCTGGAAGAGTGTTCCCCAATAATGTTTTTTCGCAAATTTTCTACCATTTTCGGAAAAAGGAGCAAAGTCCTTTTTAAAATTTCAAAAGTCGAAATTTGGAAAAATGTCGCCTATTGTCAAAAAAACACACTGGTGCAACTTTTGAATATTGGACATTCATAGAAATGGCCTGAGGAGTGTTCTCCAATAATTTTGTTCGCCCATCACCTACCATTTTCGGAAAAAGGAGCAAAGTCCTTTTTAAAATTTCAAAAGTCGAAATTTGGAAAAATGTCGCCTTTTTTCAAAAAAACACACTGTTGCAACTTTTGAATATTGGACATTCATAGAAATGGCCGGAAGAGTGTTCCCCAATAATTTTTTTCGCAAATTTTCTACCATTTTCGCAAAAAGGAGCAAAGTCCTTTTTAAAATTTCAAAAGTCGAAATTTGGAAAAATGTCGCCTATTGTCAAAAAAACACACTTATGAATATTGGACATTCATAGAAATGGCCTGAGGAGTGTTCTCCAATAATTTTTTTCGCCCATCACCTACCATTTTCGGAAAAAGGAGCAGTCTTTTTTAAAATTTCAAAAGTTGAAATATGGAAAAATTTCGCCTATTTTAAAAAAATTAAACAAAAAATTAAAAAAAAAACACACTTCTGCGACTTTTGAATATTGGAAATTCATAGAAATGGCCGGAAGAGTGTTCTCCAATAATGTTTTTTCGCAAATTTTCTACCATTTTCGCAAAAAGGAGCAAAGTCCTTTTTAAAATTTCAAAAGTCGAAATTTGGAAAAATGTCGCCTATTGTCAAAAAAACACACTTATGAATATTGGACATTCATAGAAATGGCCTGAGGAGTGTTCTCCAATAATTTTGTTCGCCCATCACCTACCATTTTCGGAAAAAGGAGCAAAGTCCTTTTTAAAATTTCAAAAGTCGAAATTTGGAAAAATGTCGCCTTTTTTCAAAAAAACACACTGTTGCAACTTTTGAATATTGGACATTCATAGAAATGGCCGGAAGAGTGTTCCCCAATAATGTTTTTTCGCCCATCTCCTACCATTTTCGAAAAAAAGGAGCAAAGTCCTTTTTAAAATTTCAAAAGTCGAAATTTGGAAAAATGTCGCCTATTGTAAAAAAACACGTTGTTGCGACTTTTGAATATTGGACATTCATAGAAATGGCCTGAGGAGTGTTCTCCAATATTTTTTGTCGCCCATCACCTACCATTTTCGGAAAAAGGAACAAAGTCCTTTTTAAAATTTCAAAAGTCGAAATTTGGAAAAATGTCGCCTATTTTCAAAAAAAACACACTGTTGCAACTTTTGAATATTGGACATTCATAGAAATGGCCTGAGGAGTGTTCTCCAATAATTTTTTTCGCCCATCACCTACCATTTTCGGAAAAAGGAGCAAAGTCCTTTTTAAAATTTCAAAAGTTAAAATTTGGAAAAATTTCGCCTATTTTCAAAAAATATAACAAAAAATTCAAAAAAAAAACACACTTTTGCGACTTTTGAATATTGGACATTCATAGAAATGGTCGGAAGAGTGTTCCCCAATAATGTTTTTTTGCAAATATTCTACCATTTTCAAAAAGGAGCAAAGTCCTTTTTAAAATTTCAAAAGTCGAAATTTGGAAAAATGTCGCCTATTTTCAAAAAAACACACTGTTGCAACTTTTGAATATTGGACATTCATAGAAATGGCCTGAGGAGTGTTCTCCAATAATTTTTTTCGCCCATCACCTACCATTTTCGGAAAAAGGAGCAAAGTCCTTTTTAAAATTTCAAAAGTCGAAATTTGGAAAAATTTCGCCTATTTTCAAAAAAACACACTGTTGCGACTTTTGAATATTGGACATTCATAGAAATGGCCTGAGGAGTGTTCTCCAATATATTTTTCCGCCCATCACCTACCATTTTCAAAAAAAGGAGCAGTCATTTTTAAAATTTCAAAAGTTGAAATTTGGAAAAATGTCGCCTATTTTCAAAAAAAACACACTGTTGCAACTTTTTAATATTAGACATTCATAGAAATGGCCTGAGGAGTGTTCTCCAATAATTTTTTTCGCCCATCACCTACCATTTTCGGAAAAAGGAGCAAAGTCCTTTTTAAAATTTCAAAAGTTAAAATTTGGAAAAATTTCGCCTATTTTCAAAAAATATAACAAAAAATTCAAAAAAAAACACACTTTTGCGACTTTTGAATTTTGGACATTCATAGAAATGGTCGGAATAGTGTTCCCCAATAATTTTTTTCTTAAATTTTCTACCATTTTCGGAAAAAGGAGCAAAGTCATTTTTAAAATTTCAAAAGTCGAAATTTGGAAAAACGTCACCTATTGTCAAAAAATTACACTGTTGCAACTTTTGAATATTGAACATTCATAGAAATGGCCTGAGGAGTGTTCTCCAATAATTTTTTTCGCCCATCACCTACCATTTTCGGAAAAAGGAGCAAAGTCCTTTTTAAAATTTCAAAAGTCGAAATTTGGAAAAATGTCGCCTATTTTCAAAAAAAACACACTGTTGCGACTTTTGAATATTGGACATTCATAGAAATGGCCTGAGGAGTGTTCTCCAATAATTTTTTTCGCCCATCACCTACCATTTTCAAAAAAAGGAGCAGTCATTTTTAAAATTTCAAAAGTTGAAATTTGGAAAAATGTCGCCTATTTTCAAAAAAACACACTGTTGCAACTTTTGAATATTGGACATTCATAGAAATGGCCTGAGGAGTGTTCTCCAATAATTTTTTTCGCCCATCACCTACCATTTTCGGAAAAAGGAGCAAAGTCCTTTTTAAAATTTCAAAAGTCGAAATTTGGAAAAATGTCGCCTATTTTCAGAAAAACACACTGTTGCAACTTTTGAATATTGGACATTCATAGAAATGGCCGGAATAGTGTTCCCCAATAATTTTTTTTGCAAATTTTTTACCATTTTCGGAAAAAGGAGCAAAGTCCTTTTTAAAATTTCAAAAGTCGAAATTTGGAAAAATGTCGCTCTATTGTCAAAAAAACACACTGGTGCAACTTTTGAATATTGGACATTCATAGAAATGGCCTGAGGAGTGTTCTCCAATAATTTTTTTCGCCCATCACCTACCATTTTCGGAAAAAGGAGCAAAGTCCTTTTTAAAATTTCAAAAGTCGAAATTTGGAAAAATGTCGCCTATTGTCAAAAAAACACACTGTTGCAACTTTTGAATATTGGACATTCATAGAAATGGCCTGAGGAGTGTTCTCCAATAATTTTTTTCGCCCATTACCTACCATTTTCGGAAAAAGGAGCAGTCTTTTTTAAAATTTCAAAAGTTAAAATTTGGAAAAATTTCGCCTATTTTCAAAAAATATAACAAAAAATTCAAAAAAAAACACACTGTTGCAACTTTTGAATATTGGACATTCATAGAAATGGCCGGAATAGTGTTCCCCAATAATTTTTTTCGCAAATTTTCTACCATTTTCGGAAAAAGGAGCAAAGTCCTTTTTAAAATTTCAAAAGTCGAAATTTGGAAAAATGTAGCCTATTTTCAAAAAAACACACTGTTGCGACTTTTGAATATTGGACATTCACAGAAATGGCCTGAGGAGTGTTCTCCAATAATTTTTTTCGCCCATCACCTACCATTTTCAAAAAAAGGAGCAGTCATTTTTAAAATTTCAAAAGTTGAAATTTGGAAAAATGTCGCCTATTTTCAAAAAAAACACACTGTTGCAACTTTTGAATATTGGACATTCATAGAAATGGCCTGAGGAGTGTTCTCCAATAATTTTTTTCGCCCATCACCTACCATTTTCGAAAAAAGGAGCAAAGTCCTTTTTAAAATTTCAAAAGTCGAAATTTGGAAAAATGTCGCCTATTTTCAGAAAAACACACTGTTGCAACTTTTGAATATTGGACATTCATAGAAATGGCCGGAATAGTGTTCCCCAATAATTTTTTTTGCAAATTTTTTACCATTTTCGGAAAAAGGAGCAAAGTCCTTTTTAAAATTTCAAAAGTCGAAATTTGGAAAAATGTCGCTCTATTGTCAAAAAAACACACTGGTGCAACTTTTGAATATTGGACATTCATAGAAATGGCCTGAGGAGCGTTCTCCAATAATTTTTTTCGCCCATCACCTACCATTTTCGGAAAAAGGAGCAAAGTCCTTTTTAAAATTTCAAAAGTCGAAATTTGGAAAAATGTCGCCTATTGTCAAAAAAACACACTGTTACAACTTTTGAATATTGGACATTCATAGAAATGGCCTGAGGAGTGTTCTCCAATAATTTTTTTCGCCCATCACCTACCATTTTCGGAAAAAGGAGCAGTCTTTTTTAAAATTTCAAAAGTTGAAATTTGGAAAAATTTCGCCTATTTTAAAAAAATAAAACAAAAAATTCCAAAAAAAAAACACACTTTTGCGACTTTTGAATATTGGACATTCATAGAAATGGCCGGAAGAGTGTTCCCCAATAATGTTTTTTCGCAAATTTTCTACCATTTTCGGAAAAAGGAGCAAAGTCCTTTTTAAAATTTCAAAAGTCGAAATTTGGAAAAATGTCGCCTATTGTCAAAAAAACACACTGTTGCAACTTTTGAATATTGGACATTCATAGAAATGGCCTGAGGAGTGTTCTCCAATAATTTTTTTCGCCCATCACCTACCATTTTCGGAAAAAGGAGCAAAGTCCTTTTTAAAATTTCAAAAGTCGAAATTTGGAAAAATGTCGCCTATTGTCAAAAAAACACACTTTTGCGACTTTTGAATATTGGACATTCATAGAAATGGCCGGAAGAGTGTTCCCCTATAATTTTTTTCGTAAATTTTCTACCATTTTCGGAAAAAGGAGCATAGTCCTTTTTAAAATTTCAAAAGTCGAAATTTGGAAAAACGTCACCTATTGTCAAAGAAAAACACACTGTTGCAACTTTTGAATATTGGACATTCATAGAAATGGCCTGAGGAGTGTTCTCCAATAATTTTTTTCGCCCATCACCTACAATTTTCGGAAAAAGGAGCAAAGTGCTTTTTAAAATTTCAAAAGTCGAAATTTGGAAAAATGTAGCCTATTTTCAAAAAAACACACTGTTGCGACTTTTGAATATTGGACATTCATAGAAATGGCCGGAATAGTGTTCCCCAATAATTTTTTTCGTAAATTTTCTACCATTTTCGGAAAAAGGAGCAAAGTCCTTTTTAAAATTTCAAAAGTCGAAATTTGGAAAAACGTCACCTATTGTCAAAGAAAAACACACTGTTGCAACTTTTGAATATTGGACATTCATAGAAATGGCCTGAGGAGTGTTCTCCAATAATTTTTTTGCCCATCACCTACCATTTTCGGAAAAAGGAGCAAAGTCCTTTTTAAAATTTCAAAAGTCGAAATTTGGAAAAATGTAGCCTATTTTCAAAAAAACACACTGTTGCGACTTTTGAATATTGGAAATTCATAGAAATGGCCGGAATAGTGTTCCCCAATAATTTTTTTCGCAAATTTTCTACCATTTTCGAAAAAAGGAGCAAAGTCCTTTTTAAAATTTCAAAAGTCGAAATTTGGAAAAATGTCGCCTATTGTCAAAAAAACACACTGTTGCAACTTTTGAATATTGGACATTCATAGAAATGGCCTGAGGAGTGTTCTCCAATATTTTTTTTCGCCCATCACCTACCATTTTCTAAAACAGGAGCAAAGTCCTTTTTAAAATTTCAAAAAAAACACACTTTTGAATATTGGACATTCATAGGGATGGCCGGAATAGTGTTCCCCAATAATTTTTTTCACAAATTTTCTACCATTTTCGGAAAAAGGAGCAAACTCCTTTTTAAAATTTCAAAAGTCGAAATTTGGAAATATGTCGCCTATTTTCAAAAAAACACACTGCTGTGACTTTTGAATATTGGAAATTCATAGAAATGGCCTGAGGAGTGTTCTCCAATAATTTTTTTCGCCCATCACCTAGCATTTTCGGAAAAAGGATCAAAGTCCTTTTTAAAATTTCAAAAGTCGAAATTTGGAAAAATGTAGCCTATTTTCAAAAAAACACACTGTTGCGACTTTTGAATATTGGATTCATAGAAAAGGCCTGAGGAGTGTTCTCTAATAATTTTTTTCGCCCATCACCTACCATTTTCTAAAAAAGGAGCAAAGCCCTTTTTAAAATTTCAAAAAAAACACACTTTTGAATATTGGACATTCATAGAAATGGCCGGAATAGTGTTCCCCAATAATTTTTTTCGCAAATTTTCTACCATTTTCGGAAAAAGGAGCAAAATCCTTTTTAAAATTTCAAAAGTCGAAATTTGGAAAAATGTCACCTATTGTCAAAAAAACACACTGTTGCAACTTTTGAATATTGGACATTCATAGAAATGGCCTGAGGAGTGTTCTCCAATAATTTTTTTCGCCCATCACCTACCATTTTCGGAAAAAGGAGCAAAGTCCTTTTTAAAATTTCAAAAGTCGAAATTTGGAAAAATGTAGCCTATTTTCAAAAAAACACACTGTTGCGACTTTTGAATATTGGACATTCATAGAAATGGCCTGAGGAGTGTTCTCCAATAATTTTTTTCGCCCATCACCTTCCATTTTCTAAAAAAGGAGCAAAGTCCTTTTTAAAATTTCAAAAAAAAACACACTTTTGAATATTGGACATTTATTGGGATTGCCGGAATAGTGTTCCCCAATAATTTTTTTCACAAATTTTCTACCATTTTCGGAAAAAGGAGCAAAGTCCTTTCTAAAATTTCAAAAGTCGAAATTCGGAAAAATGTCGCCTATTTTCAAAAAAAGAAACACTGCTGCGACTTTTGAATATTGGACATTCATAGAAATGGCCTGAGGAGTCTTCTGCAATAATTTTTTTCGCCCATCACCTACTATTTTCGGAAAAAGGAGCAAAGTCCTTTTTAAAATTTCAAAAGTCGAAATTTGGAAAAATGTCGCCTATTTTCAAAAAAACATACTGTTGCGACTTTTGAATATTGGACATTCAAAGGGATGGCCGGAATAGTGTTCCCTAATAATTTTTATTCGCAAATTTTTTACCATTTTTGGAAAAAGGAGCAAAGACCTTTTTAAAACTTCAAAAGTCCAAATTTAGAAAAATGTCGCCTATTTTCAAAACAACACACTGTTGCGACTTTGGAATATTGGACATTCATAGGGATGGCCGGAATAATGCTCCCCAATAATTTTTTTTTCCCAAATTTTCTACCATATTCGGCAAAAGGTGCAAAGTCCTTTTTAAAACTTCAAAAGTCGAAATTTGGAAAAATGTCGCCTATTTTCAAAAAAAACACACTGTTGCGACTTTTGAATATTGGACATTCATAGAAATGGCCGGAAGAGTGTTTTCCAAAAATTTTTTTCGCCCATCACCTACCATTTTCGGAAAAAGGAGCAAAGTCCTTTTTAAAATTTCAAAAGTCGAAATTTGGAAAAATGTCGCCTATTGTCAAAAAAACACACTTTTGCGACTTTTGAATATTGGACATTCATAGAAATGGCCGGAAGAGTGTTCCCCTATAATTTTTTTCGTAAATTTTCTACCATTTTCGGAAAAAGGAGCATAGTCCTTTTTAAAATTTCAAAAGTCGAAATTTGGAAAAACGTCACCTATTGTCAAAGAAAAACACACTGTTGCAACTTTTGAATATTGGACATTCATAGAAATGGCCTGAGGAGTGTTCTCCAATAATTTTTTTCGCCCATCACCTACCATTTTCGGAAAAAGGAGCAAAGTCCTTTTTAAAATTTCAAAAGTCGAAATTTGGAAAAATGTAGCCTATTTTCAAAAAAACACACTGTTGCGACTTTTGAATATTGGACATTCATAGAAATGGCCGGAATAGTGTTCCCCAATAATTTTTTTCGCAAATTTTCTACCATTTTCGGAAAAAGGAGCATAGTCCTTTTTAAAATTTCAAAAGTCGAAATTTGGAAAAACGTCACCTATTGTCAAAGAAAAACACACTGTTGCAACTTTTGAATATTGGACATTCATAGAAATGGCCTGAGGAGTGTTCTCCAATAATTTTTTCGCCCATCACCTACCATTTTCGGAAAAAGGAGCAAAGTCCTTTTTAAAATTTCAAAAGTCGAAATTTGGAAAAATGTAGCCTATTTTCAAAAAAACACACTGTTGCGACTTTTGAATATTGGAAATTCATAGAAATGGCCGGAATAGTGTTCCCCAATAATTTTTTTCACAAATTTTCTACCATTTTCGGAAAAAGGAGCAAAGTCCTTTCTAAAATTTCAAAAGTCGAAATTCGGAAAAATGTCGCCTATTTTCAAAAAAAAACACTGCTGCGACTTTTGAATATTGGACATTCATAGAAATGGCCTGAGGAGTCTTCTGCAATAATTTTTTTCGCCCATCACCTACTATTTTCGGAAAAAGGAGCAAAGTCCTTTTTAAAATTTCAAAAGTCGAAATTTGGAAAAATGTCGCCTATTTTCAAAACAACACACTGTTGCGACTTTGGAATATTGGACATTCATAGAGATGGCCGGAATAATGCTCCCCAATAATTTTTTTTTCCCAAATTTTCTTCCATATTCGGCAAAAGGTGCAAAGTCCTTTTTAAAACTTCAAAAGTCGAAATTTGGAAAAATGTCGCCTATTTTCAAAAAAAACACACTGTTGCGACTTTTGAATATTGGACATTCATAGAAATGGCCGGAAGAGTGTTTTCCAAAAATTTTTTTCGCCCATAACCTACCATTTTCGGAAAAAGGAGCAAAGTCCTTTTTAAAATTTCAAAAGTCGAAATTTGGAAAAATGTCGCCTATTGTCAAAAAAACACACTTTTGCGACTTTTGAATATTGGACATTCATAGAAATGGCCGGAAGAGTGTTCCCCTATAATTTTTTTCGTAAATTTTCTACCATTTTCGGAAAAAGGAGCATAGTCCTTTTTAAAATTTCAAAAGTCGAAATTTGGAAAAACGTCACCTATTGTCAAAGAAAAACACACTGTTGCAACTTTTGAATATTGGACATTCATAGAAATGGCCTGAGGAGTGTTCTCCAATAATTTTTTTCGCCCATCACCTACCATTTTCGGAAAAAGGAGCAAAGTCCTTTTTAAAATTTCAAAAGTCGAAATTTGGAAAAATGTAGCCTATTTTCAAAAAAACACACTGTTGCGACTTTTGAATATTGGACATTCATAGAAATGGCCGGAAGAGTGTTCCCCAATAATTTTTTTCGCAAATTTTCTACCATTTTCGGAAAAAGGAGCATAGTCCTTTTTAAAATTTCAAAAGTCGAAATTTGGAAAAACGTCACCTATTGTCAAAGAAAAACACACTGTTGCAACTTTTGAATATTGGACATTCATAGAAATGGCCTGAGGAGTGTTCTCCAATAATTTTTTCGCCCATCACCTACCATTTTCGGAAAAAGGAGCAAAGTCCTTTTTAAAATTTCAAAAGTCGAAATTTGGAAAAATGTAGCCTATTTTCAAAAAAACACACTGTTGCGACTTTTGAATATTGGAAATTCATAGAAATGGCCGGAATAGTGTTCCCCAATAATTTTTTTCGCAAATTTTCTACCATTTTCGAAAAAAGGAGCAAAGTCCTTTTTAAAATTTCAAAAGTCGAAATTTGGAAAAATGTCGCCTATTGTCAAAAAAACATACTGTTGCAACTTTTGAATATTGGACATTCATAGAAATGGCCTGAGGAGTGTTCTCCAATATTTTTTTTCGCCCATCACCTACCATTTTCTAAAACAGGAGCAAAGTCCTTTTTAAAATTTCAAAAAAAAAACACACTTTTGAATATTGGACATTCATAGGGATGGCCGGAATAGTGTTCCCCAATAATTTTTTTCACAAATTTTCTACCATTTTCGGAAAAAGGAGCAAACTCCTTTTTAAAATTTCAAAAGTCGAAATTTGGAAATATGTCGCCTATTTTCAAAAAAACACACTGCTGTGACTTTTGAATATTGGAAATTCATAGAAATGGCCTGAGGAGTGTTCTCCAATAATTTTTTTCGCCCATCACCTAGCATTTTCGGAAAAAGGATCAAAGTCCTTTTTAAAATTTCAAAAGTCGAAATTTGGAAAAATGTAGCCTATTTTCAAAAAAACACACTGTTGCGACTTTTGAATATTGGATTCATAGAAAAGGCCTGAGGAGTGTTCTCTAATAATTTTTTTCGCCCATCACCTACCATTTTCTAAAAAAGGAGCAAAGCCCTTTTTAAAATTTCAAAAAAAACACACTTTTGAATATTGGACATTCATAGAAATGGCCGGAATAGTGTTCCCCAATAATTTTTTTCGCAAATTTTCTACCATTTTCGGAAAAAGGAGCAAAATCCTTTTTAAAATTTCAAAAGTCGAAATTTGGAAAAATGTCACCTATTGTCAAAAAAACACACTGTTGCAACTTTTGAATATTGGACATTCATAGAAATGGCCTGAGGAGTGTTCTCCAATAATTTTTTTCGCCCATCACCTACCATTTTCGGAAAAAGGAGCAAAGTCCTTTTTAAAATTTCAAAAGTCGAAATTTGGAAAAATGTAGCCTATTTTCAAAAAAACACACTGTTGCGACTTTTGAATATTGGACATTCATAGAAATGGCCTGAGGAGTGTTCTCCAATAATTTTTTTCGCCCATCACCTTCCATTTTCTAAAAAAGGAGCAAAGTCCTTTTTAAAATTTCAAAAAAAAACACACTTTTGAATATTGGACATTTATTGGGATTGCCGGAATAGTGTTCCCCAATAATTTTTTTCACAAATTTTCTACCATTTTCGGAAAAAGGAGCAAAGTCCTTTCTAAAATTTCAAAAGTCGAAATTCGGAAAAATGTCGCCTATTTTCAAAAAAAAACACTGCTGCGACTTTTGAATATTGGACATTCATAGAAATGGCCTGAGGAGTCTTCTGCAATAATTTTTTTCGCCCATCACCTACTATTTTCGGAAAAAGGAGCAAAGTCCTTTTTAAAATTTCAAAAGTCGAAATTTGGAAAAATGTCGCCTATTTTCAAAAAAACATACTGTTGCGACTTTTGAATATTGGACATTCAAAGGGATGGCCGGAATAGTGTTCCCTAATAATTTTTATTCGCAAATTTTTTACCATTTTTGGAAAAAGGAGCAAAGACCTTTTTAAAACTTCAAAAGTCCAAATTTAGAAAAATGTCGCCTATTTTCAAAACAATACACTGTTGCGACTTTGGAATATTGGACATTCATAGGGATGGCCGGAATAATGCTCCCCAATAATTTTTTTTTCCCAAATTTTCTACCATATTCGGCAAAAGGTGCAAAGTCCTTTTTAAAACTTCAAAAGTCGAAATTTGGAAAAATGTCGCCTATTTTCAAAAAAAACACACTGTTGCGACTTTTGAATATTGGACATTCATAGAAATGGCCGGAAGAGTGTTTTCCAAAAATTTTTTTCGCCCATCACGTACCATTTTCAGAAAAAGGAGCAGTCTTTTTTAAAATTTCAAAAGTTGAAATTTGGAAAAATTTCGCCTTTTTTCAGAACAACACACTTTTGCGACTTTTGAATATTGGACATTCATAGAAATGGCCGCAATAGTGTTCCCCAATAATTTTTTTCGCAAATTTTCTACCATTTTCGATAAAAGGAGCAAAGTCCTTTTTAAAATTTCAAAAGTCGAAATTCGGAAAAATGTCGCCTATTTTAAAAAAAAACACACTGTTGCGACTTTTGAATATTGGACATTCATAGAAATGGCCGGAAGAGTTTTCCCCAATAATGTGTTTTGCCCATCTCCTACCATTTTCAAAAAAAGGAGAAAAGTCCTTTTTAAAATTTCAAAAGTCGAAATTTGGAAAAATGTGGCCTATATTCAAAAAAACACACTTTTGCGACTTTTGAATATTGGACATTCATAGAAATGGCCGCAATAGTGTTCCCCAATAATTTTTTTTGCAAATTTTCTACCATTTTCGGAAAAAGGAGCAAAGTCCTTTTTAAAATGTCAAAAGTCGAAATTTGGAAAAATGTCGCCTATTTTAAAAAAACACATTGTTGCGACTTTTGAATATTGGACATTCATAGGGATGGCCGGAATAGTGTTCCCCAATAGTTTTTTTTCACAATTTTCTACCATTTTCGGAAAAAGGATCAAAGTCCTTTTTAAAATTTCAAAAGTCAAAATTTGGAAAAATGTCGCCTATTTTCAAAAAAACACACTGTTGCAACTTTTGAATAATGGACATTCATAGAAATGGCCGGAAGAGTGTTCCGCAATAATGTTTTTTGCTTATCTCCTACCATTTTCAAAAAAAAGGAGCAAAGTCCTTTTGAAAATTTCAAAAGTCGGAATTTGGAAAAATGTCGCCTATTTAAAAAAAACACACTGTTGCGACTTTTGAATATTGAACATTCATAGCGATGGCCGGAATAATGCTCCCCAATAATTTTTTCCCCCAAATTTTCTACCATTTTCGGAAAAAGGAGCAAAGTCCTTTTTAAAACTTCAAAAGTCCAAATTTGGAAAAATGTCGCCTATTTTCAAAACAACACACTGTTGCGACTTTTGAATATTGGACATTCATAGCGATGGCCGGAATAATGCTCCCCAATAATTTTTTTCCCAAATTTTCTACCATATTCGGAAAAAGGAGCAAAGTCGTTTTTAAAACTTCAAAAGTCGAAATTTGGAAAAATGTCGCCTATTTAAAAAAAAAACACACTGTTGCGACTTTTGAATATTGGACATTCATAGAAAATGCCTGAGGAGTGTTCTCCAATACTTTTTTTCGCCCATCACCTACCATTTTCGAAAAAAGGAGCAAAGTCCTTTTTAAAATTTAAAAAAAACACACACTTTTGAATATTGGACATTCATAGGGATGGCCGGAATAGTGTTCCCCAATAATGTTTTTTGCCCATCTCCTACCATTTTCGAAAAAAGGAGCAAAGTCCTTTTTAAAATGTCAAAAGTCGAAATTTGGAAAAATGTCGCCTATTTTCAAAAAAAACACACTGTTGCGACTTTTGAATATTGGACATTCATAGAAATGGCCTGAGGAGTGTTCTCCAATATTTTTTTCGCCCATCACCTACCATTTTCGGAAAAAGGGGCAAAGTCCTTTTTAAAATTTCAAAAGTCGAAATTTGGAAAACTGTCGCCTTTTTTCAAAAAAACACACTGTTGCGACTTTTAAATATTGGACATTCATAGAAATGGCCGGAAGAGTGTTCCCCAATAATGTTTTTTGCCCATCTCCTACCATTTTCGAAAAAAGGAGCAAAGTCCTTTTTAAAATGACAAAAGTCGAAATTTGGAAATATGTCGCCTATTTAAAAAAAAAACACTGTTGCGACTTTTGAATACTGGACATTCATAGGGATGGCCGGAATAGTGTTCCCTAATAATTTTTTGCGCAAACTTACTATCATTTTCGGAAAAAGGATCAAAGTCCTTTTTAAATTTTCAAAAGTCAAAATTTGGAAAAATGTCGCCTATTTTCAAAAAAACACACTGTTGCGACTTTTGAATATTGGACATTCATAGAAATGGCCGGAAGAGTGTTCCCCAATAATTTTTTTCGCAAATTTTCTACCATTTTCGAAAAAAGGAGCAAAGTCCTTTTTAAATTTTCAAAAGTAAAAATTTGGAAAAATGTCGCCTATTTTCAAAAAAACACACTGTTGCGACTTTTGAATATTGGACATTCATAGAAATGGCCGGAAGAGTGTTCCCCAATAATTTTTTTCGCAAATTTTCTACCATTTTCGAAAAAAGGAGCAAAGTCCTTTTTAAAATTTCAAAAGTCGAAATTTGGAAAAATGTCGCCTATTTTCAAAAAAATACACTTTTGCGACTTTTGAATATTGGACATTCATAGAAATGGCCTGAGGAGTGTTCCCCAATAATTTTTTTCGCAAATTTTCTACCATTTTTGGAAAAAGGAGCAAAGACCTTTTTAAAATTTCAAAAGTCGAAATTTGGAAAAATGTCGCCTATTTTCAAAAAAACACACTGTTGCGACTTTTGAATATTGGACATTCATAGAAATGGCCGGAAGAGTGTTCCCCAATAATTTTTTTCGCAAATTTTCTACCATTTTTGGAAAAAGGAGCAAAGACCTTTTTAAAACTTCAAAAGTCCAAATTTAGAAAAATGTCGCCTATTTTCAAAACAACACACTGTTGCGACTTTGGAATATTGGACATTCATAGGGATGGCCGGAATAATGCTCCCCAATAATTTTTTTTTCCCAAATTTTCTACCATATTCGGCAAAAGGTGCAAAGTCCTTTTTAAAACTTCAAAAGTCGAAATTTGGAAAAATGTCACCTATTGTCAAAAAAACACACTGTTGCAACTTTTGAATATTGGACATTCATAGAAATGGCCTGAGGAGTGTTCTCCAATAATTTTTTTCGCCCATCACCTACCATTTTCGGAAAAAGGAGCAAAGTCCTTTTTAAAATTTCAAAAGTCGAAATTTGGAAAAATGTAGCCTATTTTCAAAAAAACACACTGTTGCGACTTTTGAATATTGGACATTCATAGAAATGGCCTGAGGAGTGTTCCCCAATAATTTTTTTCGCAAACTTTCTACCATTTTCGAAAAAAGGAGCAAAGTCCTTTTTAAAATTTCAAAAGTCGAAATTTGGAAAAATGTCGCCTATTTTCAAAAAAACACACTTTTGCGACTTTTGAATATTGGACATTCATAGAAATGGCCGGAAGAGTGTTCCCCAATAATTTTTTTCGCAAATTTTCTACCATTTTTGGAAAAAGGAGCAAAGACCTTTTTAAAACTTCAAAAGTCCAAATTTAGAAAAATGTCGCCTATTTTCAAAAAAACACACTGTTGCGACTTTTGAATATTGGACATTCATAGAAATGGCCGGAAGAGTGTTCCCCAATAATTTTTTTCGCAAATTTTCTACCATTTTCGAAAAAAGGAGCAAAGTCCTTTTTAAAATTTCAAAAGTCGAAATTTGGAAAAATGTCGCCTATTTTCAAAAAAATACACTTTTGCGACTTTTGAATATTGGACATTCATAGAAATGGCCTGAGGAGTGTTCCCCAATAATTTTTTTCGCAAATTTTCTACCATTTTTGGAAAAAGGAGCAAAGACCTTTTTAAAATTTCAAAAGTCGAAATTTGGAAAAATGTCGCCTATTTTCAAAAAAACACACTGTTGCGACTTTTGAATATTGGACATTCATAGAAATGGCCGGAAGAGTGTTCCCCAATAATTTTTTTCGCAAATTTTCTACCATTTTCGAAAAAAGGAGCAAAGTCCTTTTTTAAATTTTCAAAAGTCAAAATTTGGAAAAATGTCGCCTATTTTCAAAAAAACACACTGTTGCGACTTTTGAATATTGGACATTCATAGAAATGGCCGGAAGAGTGTTCCCCAATAATTTTTTTCGCAAATTTTCTACCATTTTCGAAAAAAGGAGCAAAGTCCTTTTTAAAATTTCAAAAGTCGAAATTTGGAAAAATGTCGCCTATTTTCAAAAAAATACACTTTTGCGACTTTTGAATATTGGACATTCATAGAAATGGCCTGAGGAGTGTTCCCCAATAATTTTTTTCGCAAATTTTCTACCATTTTTGGAAAAAGGAGCAAAGACCTTTTTAAAACTTCAAAAGTCCAAATTTAGAAAAATGTCGCCTATTTTCAAAACAACACACTGTTGCGACTTTTGAATATTGGACATTCATAGAAATGGCCGGAAGAGTGTTCCCCAATAATTTTTTTCGCAAATTTTCTACCATTTTTGGAAAAAGGAGCAAAGACCTTTTTAAAACTTCAAAAGTCCAAATTTAGAAAAATGTCGCCTATTTTCAAAACAACACACTGTTGCGACTTTGGAATATTGGACATTTATAGGGATGGCCGGAATAATGCTCCCCAAAAATTTTTTTTTCCCAAATTTTCTACCATATTCGGCAAAAGGTGCAAAGTCCTTTTTAAAACTTCAAAAGTCGAAATTTGGAAAAATGTCGCCTATTTAAAAAAAAAACACACTGTTGCGACTTTTGAATATTGGACATTCATAGAAAATGCCTGAGGAGTGTTCTTTAATACTTTTTTTCGCCCATCACCTACCATTTTCGAAAAAAGGAGCAAAGCCCTTTTTAAAATTTCAAAAAAAACACACTTTTGAATATTGGACATTCATAGAAATGGCCGGAATAGTGTTCCCCAATAATTTTTTTCGCAAATTTTCTACCATTTTCGGAAAAAGGAGCAAAATCCTTTTTAAAATTTCAAAAGTCGAAATTCGGAAAAATGTCACCTATTGTCAAAAAAACACACTGTTGCAACTTTTGAATATTGGACATTCATAGAAATGGCCTGAGGAGTGTTCTCCAATAATTTTTTTCGCCCATCACCTACCATTTTCGGAAAAAGGAGCAAAGTCCTTTTTAAAATTTCAAAAGTCGAAATTTGGAAAAATGTAGCCTATTTTCAAAAAAACACACTGTTGCGACTTTTGAATATTGGACATTCATAGAAATGGCCTGAGGAGTGTTCTCCAATAATTTTTTTCGCCCATCACCTTCCATTTTCTAAAAAAGGAGCAAAGTCCTTTTTAAAATTTCAAAAAAAAACACACTTTTGAATATTGGACATTTATTGGGATTGCCGGAATAGTGTTCCCCAATAATTTTTTTCACAAATTTTCTACCATTTTCGGAAAAAGGAGCAAAGTCCTTTCTAAAATTTCAAAAGTCGAAATTCGGAAAAATGTCGCCTATTTTCAAAAAAAAACACTGCTGCGACTTTTGAATATTGGACATTCATAGAAATGGCCTGAGGAGTCTTCTGCAATAATTTTTTTCGCCCATCACCTACTATTTTCGAAAAAAAGAGCAAAGTCCTTTTTAAAATTTCAAAAGTCGAAATTTGGAAAAATGTCGCCTATTTTCAAAAAAACACACTGTTGCGACTTTTGAATATTGGACATTCAAAGGGATGGCCGGAATAGTGTTCCCTAATAATTTTTTTCACAAATTTTTACCATTTTTGGAAAAAGGAGCAAAGACCTTTTTAAAACTTCAAAAGTCCAAATTTAGAAAAATGTCGCCTATTTTCAAAACAACACACTGTTGCGACTTTGGAATATTGGACATTCATAGGGATGGCCGGAATAATGCTCCCCAATAATTTTTTTTTCCCAAATTTTCTACCATATTCGGCAAAAGGTGCAAAGTCCTTTTTAAAACTTCAAAAGTCGAAATTTGGAAAAATGTCGCCTATTTTCAAAAAAAACACACTGTTGCGACTTTTGAATATTGGCCATTCATAGAAATGGCCGGAAGAGTGTTTTCAAAAAATTTTTTTCGCCCATCACGTACCATTTTCAGAAAAAGGAGCAGTCTTTTTTAAAATTTCAAAAGTTGAAATTTGGAAAAATTTCGCCTATTTTCAAAACAACACACTTTTGCGACTTTTGAATATTGGACATTCATAGAAATGGCCGCAATAGTGTTCCCCAATAATTTTTTTCGCAAATTTTCTACCATTTTCGATAAAAGGAGCAAAGTCCTTTTTAAAATTTCAAAAGTCGAAATTCGGAAAAATGTCGCCTATTTAAAAAAAAAACACACTGTTGCGACTTTTGAATATTGGACATTCATAGAAATGGCCGGAAGAGTTTTCCCCAATAATGTGTTTTGCCCATCTCCTACCATTTTCAAAAAAAGGAGAAAAGTCCTTTTTAAAATTTCAAAAGTCGAAATTTGGAAAAATGTGGCCTATATTCAAAAAAACACACTTTTGCGACTTTTGAATATTGGACATTCATAGAAATGGCCGCAATAGTGTTCCCCAATAATTTTTTTTGCCCATCACGTACCATTTTCAGAAAAAGGAGCAAAGTCCTTTTTAAAATGTCAAAAGTCGAAATTTGGAAAAATGTCGCCTATTTTAAAAAAACACATTGTTGCGACTTTTGAATATTGGACATTCATAGGGATGGCCGGAATAGTGTTCCCAAATAGTTTTTTTTCACAATTTTCTACCATTTTCGGAAAAAGGATCAAAGTCCTTTTTAAAATTTCAAAAGTCAAAATTTGGAAAAATGTCGCCTATTTTCAAAAAAACACACTGTTGCAACTTTTGAATAATGGACATTCATAGAAATGGCCGGAAGAGTGTTCCGCAATAATGTTTTTTGCCCATCTCCTACCATTTTCAAAAAAAAGGAGCAAAGTCCTTTTGAAAATTTCAAAAGTCGGAATTTGGAAAAATGTCGCCTATTTAAAAAAAACACACTGTTGCGACTTTTGAATATTGAACATTCATAGCGATGGCCGGAATAATGCTCCCCAATAATTTTTTCCCCCAAATTTTCTACCATTTTCGGAAAAAGGAGCAAAGTCCTTTTTAAAACTTCAAAAGTCCAAATTTGGAAAAATGTCGCCTATTTTCAAAACAACACACTGTTGCGACTTTTGAATATTGGACATTCATAGCGATGGCCGGAATAATGCTCCCCAATAATTTTTTTCCCAAATTTTCTACCATATTCGGAAAAAGGAGCAAAGTCCTTTTTAAAACTTCAAAAGTCGAAATTTGGAAAAATGTCGCCTATTTAAAAAAAAAACACACTGTTGCAACTTTTGAATATTGGACATTCATAGAAAATGCCTGAGGAGTGTTCTCCAATACTTTTTTTCGCCCATCACCTACCATTTTCGAAAAAAGGAGCAAAGTCCTTTTTAAAATTTAAAAAAAAACACACTTTTGAATATTGGACATTCATAGGGATGGCCGGAATAGTGTTCCCCAATAATTTTTTTTGCCCATCTCCTACCATTTTCGAAAAAAGGAGCAAAGTCCTTTTTAAAATGTCAAAAGTCGAAATTTGGAAAAATGTCGCCTATTTTCAAAAAAAACACACTGTTGCGACTTTTGAATATTGGACATTCATAGAAATGGCCTGAGGAGTGTTCTCCAATATTTTTTTCGCCCATCACCTACCATTTTCGGAAAAAGGGGCAAAGTCCTTTTTAAAATTTCAAAAGTCGAAATTTGGAAAACTGTCGCCTTTTTCAAAAAAACACACTGTTGCGACTTTTAAATATTGGACATTCATAGAAATGGCCGGAAGAGTGTTCCCCAATAATGTTTTTTGCCCATCTCCTACCATTTTCGAAAAAAGGAGCAAAGTCCTTTTTAAAATGACAAAAGTCGAAATTTGGAAATATGTCGCCTATTTAAAAAAAAAACACTGTTGCGACTTTTGAATATTGGACATTCATAGGGATGGCCGGAATAGTGTTCCCCAATAATTTTTTGCGCAAACTTACTATCATTTTCGGAAAAAGGATCAAAGTCCTTTTTAAATTTTCAAAAGTCAAAATTTGGAAAAATGTCGCCTATTTTCAAAAACACACACTGTTGCGACTTTTGAATATTGGACATTCATAGAAATGGCCGGAAGAGTGTTCCCCAAAAATTTTTTCGCAAATTTTCTACCATTTTCGAAAAAAGGAGCAAAGTCCTTTTTAAATTTTCAAAAGTCAAAATTTGGAAAAATGTCGCCTATTTTCAAAAAAACACACTGTTGCGACTTTTGAATATTGGACATTCATAGAAATGGCCGGAAGAGTGTTCCCCAATAATTTTTTTCGCAAATTTTCTACCATTTTCGAAAAAAGGAGCAAAGTCCTTTTTAAAATTTCAAAAGTCGAAATTTGGAAAAATGTCGCCTATTTTCAAAAAAATACACTTTTGCGACTTTTGAATATTGGACATTCATAGAAATGGCCGGAAGAGTGTTCCCCAATTATGTTTTTTGCCCATCTCCTACCATTTTCAAAAAAAGGAGCAAAGTCCTTTTTAAAATTTCAAAAGTCGAAATTTGGAAAAATGTCGCCTATTTTCAAAAAAACACACTTTTGCGAGTTTTGAATATTGGACATTCATAGAAATGGCTGGAATAGTGTTCCCCAATAATTTTTTTCGCAAATTTTCTACCATTTTCGAAAAAAGGAGGAAAGTCCTTTTTAAAATTTCAAAAGTCGAAATTCGGAAAAATGTCGCCTATTTTCAAAAAAACACACTTTTGCGACTTTTGAATATTGGACATTCATAGAAATGGCCGGAAGAGTGTTCCCCAATAATTTTTTTTTGCCCATCTCCTACCATTTTCAAAAAAGGAACAAAGTCCTTTTTCAAATTTCAAAAGTCCAAATTTGGAAAAATGTCGCCTATTTTCAAAAAAAACACACTTTTGCGACTTTTGAATATTGGACATTCATAGAAATGGCCGGAATAGTGTTCCCCAATAATTTTTTTCGCAAATTTTCTACCATTTTCGCAAAAAGGAGCAAAGTCCTTTTTAAAATTTCAAAAGTCGAAATTTGGAAAAATGTCGCCTATTTTCAAAAAAACACACTGTTGCGACTTTTGAATATTGGATATTCATAGAAATGGCCTGAGGAGTGTTTTCCAATAATTTTTTTCGCCCATCACGTACCATTTTCAGAAAAAGGAGCAGTCTTTTTTAAAATTTCAAAAGTTGAAATTTGGAAAAATTTCGCCTATTTTCAAAAAAACACACTGTTGCGGCTTTTAAATATTGGACATTCATAGAAATGGCCTGAGGAGTGTTTTCCAATAATTTTTTTCGCCCATCACGTACCATTTTCAGAAAAAGGAGCAGTCTTTTTTAAAATTTCAAAAGTTGAAATTTGGAAAAATTTCGCCTATTTTCAAAAAAACACTCTGTTGCGGCTTTTGAATATTGGACATTCATAGAAATGGCCAGAAGAGTGTTCCCCAGTAATGTTTTTTGCCCATCTCCCACCATTTTAAAAAAAAGGAGCAAAGTCCTTTTTAAAATTTCAAAAGTCGAAATTTGGAAAAATGTCGCCTATTTTCAAAAAAACACACTTTTGCGACTTTTGAATATTGGACAGTCATAGGGATGGCCGGAATAATGCTCCCCAATAATTTTTTTTTTCCAAATTTTCTACCATTTTCGGAAAAAGGGACAAAGTCCTTTTTAAAATTTCAAAAGTAAAAATTTGGAAAAATATCGCCTATTTTCAAAAAAACACACTGTTGCGACTTTTGAATATTGGACATTCATAGAAATGGCTTGAGGAGTGTTCTCCAATACTTTTTTTCGCCCATCACCTACCATTTTCGAAAAAAAGAGCAAAGCCCTTTTAAAATTTCAAAAAAAAACACACTTTTGAATATTGGACATTCATAGGGATGGCCGGAATAGTGTTCCCCAGTAATTTTTTTCGCAAATTTTCTACCATTTTCGGAAAAAGGAGCAAAGTCCTTTTTAAAATTTCAATAGTCGAAATTTGGAAAAATGTCGCCTATTTTCAAAAAAAACACACTGTTGCGACTTTTGAATATTGGACATTCATAGATATGGCCGGAATAATGCTCCCCAATAATTTTTTTTCCCAAATTTTCTACCATTTTCGGAAAAAGGAGCAAAGTCCTTTTTAAAATTTCAAAAGTCGAAATTTGGAAAAAGGTCGCCTATTTTCAAAAAAACACACTTTTGCGACTTTTGAATATTGGACATTCATAGAAATGGCCTGAGGAGTGTTCTCCAATAATTTTTTTCGCCCATCATCTACCATTTTCGGAAAAAGGAGCAAAGTCCTTTTTAAAATTTCAAAAGTCCAAATTTGGAAAAATGTCGCCTATTTAAAAAAAAACACACTGTTGCGACTTTTGAATATTGGACATTCATAGGGATGGCCGGAATAATGCTCCCCAATAATTTTTTTTCCCAAATTTTCTACCATTTTCGAAAAAAGGAGCAAAGTCCTTTTTAAAATTTCAAAAGTCGAAATTTGGAAAAAGGTCGCCTATTTTCAAAAAAACACACTTTTGCGACTTTTGAATATTGGACATTCATAGAAATGGCCTGAGGAGTGTTCTCCAATAATTTTTTTCGCCCATCATCTACCATTTTCGGAAAAAGGAGCAAAGTCCTTATTAAAATGTCAAAAGTCGAATTTTGGAAAAATGTCGCCTATTTAAAAAAAAAACACACTGTTGCGACTTTTGAATATTGGACATTCATAGGGATGGCCGGATTAGTGTTCCCCAATAATTTTTTTTCGCAAAATTTCTACCATTTTCGGAAAAAGGATCAAAGTCTTTTTTAAAATTTCAAAAGTAAAAATTTGGAAAAATGTCGCCTATTTTCAAAAAAAACACACTGTTGCGACTTTTGAATATTGGACATTTATAGAAATGGCCGGAAGAGTGTTCCCCAATAATGTTTTTTGCCCATCTCCTACCATTTTCAAAAAAAAGGAGCAAAGTCCTTTTTAAAATTTCAAAAAAAAAAACACACTTTTGAATATTGGACATTCCTAGGCATGGCCGGAATAGTATTGCCCAATAATGTTTTTTCCCCATCTCCTGCCATTTTCGAAAAAAGGAGCAAAGTCCTTTTTAAAATGTCAAAAGTCGAAATTTGGAAAAATGTCGCCTATTTTCAAAAAAAAACACACTGTTGCGACTTTTGAATATTGGACATTCATAGAAATGGCCGGAGGAGTGTTCTCCAATATTTTTTTTCGCCCATCACCTACCATTTTCGGAAAAAGGAGCAAAGTCCTTTTTAAAATTTCAAAAGTCGAAATTTGGAAAACTGTCGCCTATTTTCAAAAAAACACACTGTTGCGACTTTTAAATATTGGAAATTCATAGAAATGGCCGGAAGAGTGTTCCCCAATAATGTTTTTTGCCCATCTCCTACCATTTTCAAAAAAAAGGAGCAAAGTCCTTTTTAAAATTTCAAAAAAAAAAACACACTTTTGAATATTGGACATTCATAGGCATGTCCGGAATAGTGTTGCCCAATAATGTTTTTTCCCCATCTCCTGCCATTTTCGAAAAAAGGAGCAAAGTCCTTTTTAAAATGTCAAAAGTCGAAATTTGGAAATATGTCGCCTATTTTCAAAAAAAACACACTGTTGCGACTTTTGAATATTGGACATTCATAGGGATGGCCGGAATAGTGTTCCCCATTAATTTTTTTTCGCAAACTTTTTACCATTTTCGGAAAAAGGATCAATGTCCTTTTTAAATTTTCAAAAGTAAAAATTTGGAAAAATGTCGCCTATTTTCAAAAAAACACACTGTTGCGACTTTTGAATATTGGACATTCATAGAAATGGCCGGAAGAGTGTTCCCCAATAATTTTTTTCGCAAATTTTCTACCATTTTTGGAAAAAGGAGCAAAGACCTTTTTAAAACTTCAAAAGTCCAAATTTAGAAAAATGTCGCCTGTTTTCAAAAAAACACACTGTTGCGACTTTTGAATATTGGACATTCATAGAAATAGCCGGAAGAGTGTTCCCTATTATGTTTTTTGCCCATTTCCTACCATTTTCAAAAAAAGGAGCAAAGTCCTTTTTAAAATTTCAAAAGTCGAAATTTGGAAAAATGTCGCCTATTTTCAAAAAAACACACTTTTGCGACTTTTGAATATTGGACATTCATAGAAATGGCCGGAAGAGTGTTCCCCAATAATTTTTTTCGCAAATTTTCTACCATTTTCGAAAAAAGGAGCAAAGTCCTTTTTAAAATTTCAAAAGTCGAAATTTGGAAAAATGTCGCCTATTTAAAAAAAAAACACACTGTTGCTACTTTTGAATATTGGACATTCATAGCGATGGCCGGAATAATGCTCCCAAATAATTTTTTTTTTCCAAATTTTCAACCATATTCGGAAAAAGGAGCAAAGTCCTTTTTAAAACTTCAAAAGTCGAAATTTGGAAAAATGTCGCCTATTTTCAAAAAAACACACTGTTGCGACTTTTAAATATTGGACATTCATAGAAATGGCCGGAAGAGTGTTCCCCAATAATGTTTTTTGCCCATCTCCTACCATTTTCGAAAAAAGGAGCAAAGTCCTTTTTAAAATGTCAAAAGTCGAAACTTGGAAAAATGTTGCCTATTTTCAAAAAAACACACTGTTGCGACTTTTGAATATTGGATATTCATAGGGATGGCCGGAAGAATGTTCCCCAATAATTTTTTTTCGCAAATTTTCTACCATTTTCGAAAAAAGGAGCAAAGTCCTTTTTAAAATGTCAAAAGTCGAAATTTGGAAAAATGTTGCCTATTTTCAAAAAAAACACACTGTTGCGACTTTTGAATATTGGACATTCATAGGGATGGCCGGAATAATGCTCCCCAATATTTTTATTTCCAAATTTTCAACCATATTCGGAAAAAGGAGCAAAGTCCTTTTTAAAACTTTAAAAGTCGAAATTTGGAAAAATGTCGCCTATTTTCAAAAAAATACACTGTTGCGACTTTTAAATATTGGACATTCATAGAAATGGCCGGAAGAGTGTTCCCCAATAATGTTTTTTGCCCATCTCCTACCATTTTCGAAAAAAGGAGCAAAGTCCGTTTTAAAATTTCAAAAGTCGAAATTCGGAAAACTGTCGCCTATTTTCAAAAAACACACTGTTGCAACTTTTTAATATTGGACATTCATAGAAATGGCCGGAAGAGTGTTCCCCAATAATGTTTTTTGTCCATCTCCTACCATTTTCGAAAAAAGGAGCAAAGTCATTTTTAAAATGTCAAAAGTCGAAATTTGGAAAAATGTTGCCTATTTAAAAAAAAAACACACTGTTGCGACTTTTGAATATTGGACATTCATAGGGATGGCCGGAATAATGTTCCCCAATAATTTTTTTTCGCAAATTTTCTACCATTTTCGAAAAAAGGAGCAAAGTCCTTTTTAAAATTTCAAAAGTCGAAATTCTGAAAACTGTCGCCTATTTTCAAAAAACACACTGTTGCGACGTTTTAATATTGGACATTCATAGAAATGGCCGGAAGAGTGTTCCCCAATAATGTTTTTTGTCCATCTCCTACCATTTTCGAAAAAAGGAGCAAAGTCCTTTTTAAAATGTCAAAAGTCGAAATTCTGAAAACTGTCGCCTATTTTCAAAAAACACACTGTTGCGACTTTTTAATATTGGAGATTCATAGAAATGGCCTGAGGAGTGTTCTCCAATAATTTTTTTCGCCCATCACCTACTATTTTCAAAAAAAGGAGCAAAGTCCTTTTTAAAATTTCAAAAGTCCAAATTTGGAAAAATGTTGCCTATTTAAAAAAAAACACACTGTTGCGACTTTTGAATATTGGACATTCATAGGGATGGCCGGAATAATGCTCCCCAATAATTTTTTTTCCCAAATTTTCTACCATATTCGGCAAAAGGAGCAAAGTCCTTTTTAAAACTTCAAAAGTCGAAATTTGGAAAAATGTCGCCTATTTTCAAAAAAACACACTGTTGCGACTTTTGAATATTGGACATTCATAGAAAATGCCTGAATAGTGTTCTCCAATACTTTTTTTCGCCCATCACCTACCATTTTCGAAAAAAGAAGCAAAGTCCTTTTTAAAATTTAAAAAAAAAACACACTTTTGAATATTGGACATTCATAGAAATGGCCGGAAGAGTGTTCCCCAATAATGTTTTTTGTCCATCTCCTACCATTTTCGAAAAAAGGAGCAAAGTCCTTTTTAAAATGTCAAAAGTCGAAATTTGGAAAAATGTTGCCTATTTTAAAAAAAAAAACACACTGTTGCGACTTTTGAATATTGGACATTCATAGGGATGGCCGGAATAATGTTCCCCAATAATTTTTTTTCGCAAATTTTCTACCATTTTCGAAAAAAGGAGCAAAGTCCTTTTTAAAATTTCAAAAGTCGAAATTTGGAAAAATGTCGCCTATTTTCAAAAAAACACACTGTTGCGACTTTTGAATATTGGACATTCATAGAAATGGCCTGAGGAGTGTTCTCCAATAATTTTTTTCGCCCATCACCTACTATTTTCAAAAAAAGGAGCAAAGTCCTTTTTAAAATTTCAAAAGTCCAAATTTGGAAAAATGTCGCCTATTTAAAAAAAAACACACTGTTGCGACTTTTGAATATTGGACATTCATAGGGATGGCCGGAATAATGCTCCCCAATAATTTATTTTCCCAAATTTTCTACCATATTCGGCAAAAGGAGCAAAGTCCTTTTTAAAACTTCAAAAGTCGAAATTTGGAAAAATGTCGCCTATTTTCAAAAAAGCACACTGTTGCGACTTTTGAATATTGGACATTCATAAAAAATGCCTGAGGAGTGTTCTCCAATACTTTTTTTCGCCCATCTCCTACCATTTTCGAAAAAAGGAGCAAAGTCCGTTTTAAAATTTCAAAAGTCGAAATTCGGAAAACTGTCGCCTATTTTCAAAAAACACACTGTTGCGACTTTTTAATATTGGACATTCATAGGGATGGCCGGAATAATGCTCCCCAATAATTTTTTTTTCCAAATTTTCAACCATATTCGGAAAAAGGAGCAAAGTCCTTTTTAAAACTTTAAAAGTCGAAATTTGGAAAAATGTCGCCTATTTTCAAAAAAATACACTGTTGCGACTTTTAAATATTGGACATTCATAGAAATGGCCGGAAGAGTGTTCCCCAATAATGTTTTTTGCCCATCTCCTACCATTTTCGAAAAAAGGAGCAAAGTCCGTTTTAAAATTTCAAAAGTCGAAATTCGGAAAACTGTCGCCTATTTTCAAAAAACACACTGTTGCGACTTTTTAATATTGGACATTCATAGAAATGGCCGGAAGAGTGTTCCCCAATAATGTTTTTTGTCCATCTCCTACCATTTTCGAAAAAAGGAGCAAAGTCCTTTTTAAAATGTCAAAAGTCGAAATTTGGAAAAATGTTGCCTATTTTAAAAAAAAACACACTGTTGCGACTTTTTAATATTGGAGATTCATAGAAATGGCCTGAGGAGTGTTCTCCAATAATTTTTTTCGCCCATCACCTACTATTTTCAAAAAAAGGAGCAAAGTCCTTTTTAAAATTTCAAAAGTCCAAATTTGGAAAAATGTTGCCTATTTAAAAAAAAACACACTGTTGCGACTTTTGAATATTGGACATTCATAGGGATGGCCGGAATAATGCTCCCCAATAATTTTTTTTCCCAAATTTTCTACCATATTCGGCAAAAGGAGCAAAGTCCTTTTTAAAACTTCAAAAGTCGAAATTTGGAAAAATGTCGCCTATTTTCAAAAAAACACACTGTTGCGACTTTTGAATATTGGACATTCATAGAAAATGCCTGAATAGTGTTCTCCAATACTTTTTTTCGCCCATCACCTACCATTTTCGAAAAAAGAAGCAAAGTCCTTTTTAAAATTTCAAAAAAAAAACACACTTTTGAATATTGGACATTCATAGAAATGGCCGGAAGAGTGTTCCCCAATAATGTTTTTTGTCCATCTCCTACCATTTTCGAAAAAAGGAGCAAAGTCCTTTTTAAAATGTCAAAAGTCGAAATTTGGAAAAATGTTGCCTATTTTAAAAAAAAAACACACTGTTGCGACTTTGAATATTGGACATTCATAGGGATGGCCGGAATAATGTTCCCCAATAATTTTTTTCGCAAATTTTCTACCATTTTCGAAAAAAGGAGCAAAGTCCTTTTTAAAATTTCAAAAGTCGAAATTTGGAAAAATGTCGCCTATTTTCAAAAAAACACACTGTTGCGACTTTTGAATATTGGATATTCATAGAAATGGCCTGAGGAGTGTTCTCCAATAATTTTTTTCGCCCATCACCTACTATTTTCAAAAAAAGGAGCAAAGTCCTTTTTAAAATTTCAAAAGTCCAAATTTGGAAAAATGTCGCCTATTTAAAAAAAAACACACTGTTGCGACTTTTGAATATTGGACATTCATAGGGATGGCCGGAATAATGCTCCCCAATAATTTATTTTCCCAAATTTTCTACCATATTCGGCAAAAGGAGCAAAGTCCTTTTTAAAACTTCAAAAGTCGAAATTTGGAAAAATGTCGCCTATTTTCAAAAAAACACACTGTTGCGACTTTTGAATATTGGACATTCATAGAAAATGCCTGAGGAGTGTTCTCCAATACTTTTTTTCGCCCATCACCTACCATTTTCGAAAAAGGAGCAAAGTCCTTTTTAAAATTTCAAAAAAAAAAACACACTTTTGAACATTGGACATTCATAGGGATGGCCGGAATAGTGTTCCCCAATAATTTTTTTCGCAAATTTTCTACCATTTTCGGAAAAAGGAGCAAAGTCCGTTTTAAAATTTCAAAAGTCGAAACTTGGAAAAATGTCGCCTATTTTCAAAAAAAACACACTGTTGCGACTTTTGAATATTGGACATTCATACAAATGGCCGGAGGAGTGTTCTTCAATAATTTTTTCCGCCCATCACCTACCATTTTCGGAAAAAGGAGCAAAGTCCTTTTTAAAATTTCAAAAGTCGAAATTTGGAAAACTTTCGCCTATTTTCAAAAAAACACACTTTTGCGACTTTTGAATATTGGACATTCATAGAAATGGCCGGAATAGTGTTCCCCAATAATTTTTTTTCGCAAATTTTCTAGCATTTTCGAAAAAAGGAGGAAAGTCCTTTTTTAAATTTCAAAAGTCGAAATTCGGAAAAATGTCGCCTATTTTCAAAAAAACACACTTTTGCAACTTTTGAATATTGGACATTCATAGAAATGGCCGGAAGAGTGTTCCCCAATAATGTTTTTTCGCCCATCTCCTACCATTTTCAAAAAAAGGAGCAAAGTCCTTTTTAAAATTTCAAAAGTCCAAATTTGGAAATATGTCGCCTATTTTCAAAAAAACACACTGTTGCAACTTTTGAATATTGGACATTCATAGAAATGGCCGGAATAGTGTTCCCCAATAATTTTTTTTCGCAAATTTTCTACCATTTTCGAAAAAAGGAGGAAAGTCCTTTTTTAAATTTCAAAAGTCGAAATTCGGAAAAATGTCGCATATTTTCAAAAAAACACACTTTTGCAACTTTTGAATATTGGACATTCATAGAAATGGCCGGAAGAGTGTTCCCCAATAATGTTTTTTGCCCATCTCCTACCATTTTCGAAAAAAGGAGCAAAGTCCGTGTTACCGCCACTCATAAATCGCTAATATGACATTACTGTTACCGCCACTCATAAATCGCTAATATGACATTACTGTTACCGCCACTCATAAATCGCTAATATGACATTACTGTTATCGATATGTAGAGAGATGAGCATGGCAAAATGTTCAATTATTCCTTTTAATTTTCCACGCGGTATAATTATGAGGCCATATTTAATCGAGACCACATACATAGGTATATAAAACACCTACATAGATTTAAGATATTCATTCGTTCAGGTCATAAGGATTACGAAGCTTCGCTTGGAGTAGCCATACATAAAAGTTAGTATATCAGCAGTTTAGTATGTAAGTTTGTATAATGAATTTATTTATAATTTTAGGAATTTTAACATATTAAAGCGTAAGAATAAAGAATTAAAGTTTTCTAAAATTCTTACACTTGTGTTTAAAATCCACATGGCTATCTTGAGCTTGGGCCGCTTTACCCGCAACATTAAAATTCTTTTATTGGTGCCTCATCGGATCGTTTGAAGGAATCATCTTGGGTGTTAAAACATAAGTCCTAACAGAGTGCAACCTTCCACTCCCTCACAGGGTCAACCACTAAGTCGTCAACGACCAACTCAGTTAAGTCCTGCACTGAACAACTGTCACATTTGCAACAAGTCCACAGACAACGAAAAATTTATAAAATGCAGCAAGTGCCATCTTAATTTTCATTTACCATGTGTCAATCTCAGCAGCAATCAAGACCAACCTACGTGGAGTTGCCAAAATTGTACGGTACAACATCAAATCACGATCGATTCTGCCTCTTCCATTCGTAGTAGTTCTTCGGCCGCTTCCCGCTTCCGCCGACAAACTCTTGAGCTACAACGTCTAGAAGAAGAGACACAACTTGAAAGAGATTTCATTAAAAAGAAATACCAAATTCTCGAACAAGCAGTAGATGACTTCGAGGACGCACAATCAGTTAATAAACACTCAGCTGTCAGATCTGTACATGAGTGGTTAGATAATCAAATCCAACTCCCTACTTCGGCTATTGCAACCGCACACCAAAATATAGTTTCCGCAGCTCGTCAGTTTGAAACGCCACCTTACACATTTGTACCACAAGCCACAACAACGCAAGAAATGCCTAACACTACTAAACCATATTGCCAAAACGTAAGTAATGACTTAGTTTATACGACAAAAACAATAACTCCGCCCGTATGTACAACTACGTCATTCGTTAATAACATGTCTTCATTTATTAATGACCCAACAACGAACCGTCAGCAGCCGACAACTGCAAATTTATGTAATAATTCAGACAACGTAAATGCAGAAAATCACACATTAGAGACACCTGTACAATTTGGTTACATGGATTCAACGTTTTCCATGAACCCATCAAACCTCCAACCTGTTATATTACCTTCTCACAGGCTTTCGCAACAACAAATAAGCGCGCGGCAGTCAGTACCAAAAGAGCTTCCAATTTTTACCGGCACTCCTGAAGAATGGCCCTTGTTTAGTGCCACATATGACTGGTCGACAGCAGTCTGTGGTTTTACAGACGCTGAAAATCTTGTCAGGCTTCAAAGTTCTCTAAAGGGGGAAGCACTTCGATCTGTTAAACATATTTTGATCCATCCATCGGGTGTACCATGTGCTCTATCTACACTAAAATTGCTTTTCGGACAACCGGAAAAAATATTAAACTCACTAAAAAATAGAATAAGATCACTACCAGCACTGAACACAAATAAATTGAGCACAATTACCTCTTTCGCCGTGGAAGTAAAGGGCCTAGAAACAACAATTAAAGCCAGTGGTTTAATAAATGAACTGACCAATTCATCTTTATTACATGAATTAATAATGAAAATGCCATCACATTTTCAACTTAACTGGGGTGAACAAAAAATAAAACTAGCAAAAAATAACAAAAGAGTTAGTTTGACTGAATTCGCTAACTGGATATATGAAGTCGGTGTCTCAGCAAGCAGCATAAATATAGAAAGTGACAGCAGCGCATCAAAGTCAATAGAGCAGTATTCGCGTAAGCCAAAAAACGTTTATGTGCATGCTCATGAAGAACAAAACAAAAAGATCTGTTTAGTGTGTCCTGGCAACTGCAATAGTGTTGAGAAGTGTAAAAAATTCTTGGCTGCGAATAGAAGCGAGCGATGGAACTTAGTAAGAATGTACAATCTATGTAAACTGTGCCTGCGACGTCACTACGGTATTTGCAGTAGCAGCATCGTTTGCAGAGAAAATAATTGTCAAATAAAACATAATACATTGCTGCATAAATCCATGACTGAAGATAGAGAAACAAACGCTACCAGAGAAACTGAAAATAAAAGCAAAAGAGATAATTTACATGCAGCCCAAAGGAATGAATGCAATGAAATCTTATTTAAAATTATACCCATAACAATATACGGAAACAATAATAAACGTTTTAATACTTTTGCATTTATAGACGAGGGTTCGTCTGTAAGTCTGGTAAATGAACAATTAATTAATAAACTAGATTTAAATGGTGAGTCACAACCTTATGCTTGAAATGGACAGGTGAAATAGGTCGCAACGAAGAAGACTCAAAAATAGTCTCAATGAAAATTTCAGGTATGAATAAAACTGAATTTTCTATTTCTGTTCGTACGGTTAAACAACTATCGCTTCCGAGTCAGAGCTTTAATTATAAAAAGTTATGTAAAAAATTTCCGCACCTTAAAGGGCTACCCATCGCCGATTTTGAAAATTCTGTACCAGATGTACTTTTAGGATTAAATAACTTGAAATTATGTGTGCCAACTCGTGTTAAAGAAGGCAAGAAAAACGAACCCGTCGCTTTACATACTCGCCTCGGCTGGCTAATATGTGGCAACTCCAGTGTTGGAGAAAAGGCCCAAATTCAATATAATTTTTACTCTTGCGAGTGTAAAGGTGAAAACGACCAAATTCTTACTCACTTACTCAAACAGTTTTATACAACTGAGTTAGCAGGGATAAGTAACTATACTCCAGCTCTTGGAAAAGATGACCAAAGGGCATTAAGTTTGCTAGAAACATATACGAAACAAAGATGCAATGGCCATTACGAGACAGCTTTGCTGTGGCGATATGACAATATTACACTTCCACAAAGCTTTGATATGGCGAAGAGACGACTGATTTGTCTCGAAAAAACTCTAAGAAAAAATAAAGAGTTGTTTGAACATTTCGAAAAAACAATTTCTGAATATTTTGAAAGAAATTACATAGCCAAAGTAAACAATGAAGATGATAAACAAAATGTATGGTATTTACCAATGTTTCCGGTATTTAACAAAAACAAACCGAATAAAACAAGAATAGTTTGGGATGCGGCCGCGAAGGCAAATGGTATTTCACTTAACTCTATGCTGCTCAAAGGGCCAGATTTGCTGTCTTCTCTTGCAGCTATTCTTTTTCGTTTTCGGCAAAGGCAAATTGCAATCTGTGGTGACATCGAACAAATGTTCCATCAGATTTATATACGCGATGAAGACTGCCATGCGCAAAGATTTTTATGGCGCAGCTGCGACGACAACAAAGAACCCGAAGTGTACGTAATGAAGGTTATGATATTCGGTGCCTCCTGCGCTCCGTGCATATCTCAGTATGTTAAAAACCTCAACGCATCAAAATTTGAAGCCAAGTATCCCTTAGCCGCTGCTGCCATCAAAGACAACCACTACGTAGATGATTTTCTTGCTTCTTCGGATACTCCTGCAGAAGCCGCCGAACTGGCTAAAACTGTGCGATTCATTCATAGTGAGGGAGGATTCAAAATTAGAAACTGGTGTTCGAATAATGATAGCGTTTTGAAAGAATTGAACTCTTCTAACCCTTTGACCAATATTTGCCTAAACGTTAGTGTAGGCGAAGCAACAGAAAAGGTACTTGGCATATTTTGGAACCCTGGGGAGGACAATATAACCTTTCAACTGTCGCAGTCTGTCTTGAACAGCGAACTTCTTCTCGGAAACAAAATTCCCACCAAACGTGAAATTTTAAGAACTCTAATGAGCATTTATGACCCTTTAGGGCTTGTAGGAAATTTCCTTATGTATTTGAAAATAGTTCTCCAAGAAGTTTGGAGAAGCAATATCGACTGGGACGAACATATTCTAGTAAATCAACAATTAAGGTGGGAAAACTGGCTAGCGCTTTTACCAGATTTAAAAAATGTAAATATACCTCGTTGTTATCTTAAAACATTGAAAAACTATAATAACCTAGATGTTCAATTGCATGTATTTGTGGATGCAAGCGAAAACGGTTATGCCGCCGTAGCGTATTTTAGGATGTGCTGTGGGGACGAAATCGCTATTTCACTTATTGGATCAAAAACTAGGGTGGCGCCACTAAAGGTTTTATCGATACCACGTTTAGAGCTGATGGCAGCTGTTATTGGTGCTCGGTTTGCTAAATATATTGAAAAACATCATACCGTTAAGATAAATCGAAAAACACTCTGGTCAGATTCACGAACAGTTTTAAGCTGGATACGCTCCGACCACCGAAAATATCACCAGTTCGTTGCAGTTCGTGTAAGTGAAATTCTCGATATTTCAGAGGTGGACGAGTGGTCCTGGATATCAGGAAAAACGAATGTAGCTGACGAAGCAACACGATGCACAAATAAACCTAATCTATCGAATACAGGGCGCTGGTTTAGCGGCCCTGATTTTTTAAAGTTGCCAGAGAAAGAATGGCGGGAACCCAATACACAACTTTTGGAAACAAAGCTCGAGTTGAAAGAGTGCCATTTAACGGCACGAAGTATAGAACAACTTATAAACTTACAAAGATTTTCTCAGTGGTGCAGAGCATTAAGGGCAACTGCATACGTAATTCGTTTTTGCTACTGCCGTAGAAACAGAGATATCACGCCTTCCTGTGGAAAGGAACTAACTCAAATTGAGTTGCTCAAAGCAGAACTGACTCTTATCAAAGATACGCAGAAAGTATATTTCCAAAATGAAATAAATTGTCTATCACAAAAGAATAAATTAACAAAAACAAATTTTTTGTATAAATTGTCCCCGTATTTGGATCATAAAGGTGTCTTGAGAGTAGGTGGCCGAATTGATTATGCTGATGTTCCGGAGGAACTGAAGCATCCAGCCGTTTTGCCTAAACATTGCCGCCTAACAACCCTTTTAATATTACATTACCATAATCTGTACCGTCATAGTAGCCTTGAGACAGTGGTGAATGAATTGCGGCAAAAATACTATATTCCTAAATTGAGAACCGTTTGTAAATCAACCATTAAGCAGTGTCAAATGTGTAAAATTAAAACTGCGATGCCGGAGATTCCGCAGATGGCAAAATTACCTCGGGCTCGACTGGGTTCGTATCTCTCACCATTCACATTCACGGGTCTTGACTTTTTTGGTCCTATGCTTGTCACTGTTAACCGACATAAAGAAAAGAGATGCGCTATTTACATGTTTAACGGTACGTGCGGTTCATATTGAAATCGTCTATTCGCTTAATACAAGTTCGTGTATCATGGCAATACGTAAGTTTATTTCGCGAAGAGGCAGCCCAAGAGAATTTTTCAGCGACAATGGTACTAATTTTATCGCTGCTGATCGAGAGTTGCGTGAAGCCTTAAGAGAGGTGGACAAGAACGAGCTAATACGAAGTTTTACAACGTCCTACACCAAATGGAACTTTAACCCACCTTCTGCTCCTCATATGGGAGGAGCATGGGAACGATTAGTTCGATCCGTAAAAACTGTACTCTACAATATTAAAACAGAACGGTTTCCAAGCGATGAAATGCTGCAAAGCATGATGGCTGAAGTCGAAAGTATTATAAATTCCCGTCCTCTTACATATGTCCCAATAGAAAGCGAAAATCAAGAAGCGATCACACCAAATCATATTTTGCTTGGCAACTCCAGTGGCTTAAAACCCCTTGCATCGTACGACGACGAAGGTCTTGTACTTAAAGAAAGTTGGTTGCGTTCACAACAATATGCACAAATCTTTTGGAAGAGATGGGTGACAGAGTACCTGCCTACTTTGACGTGTAGGACGAAGTGGTTTCAAAAGGCCAAACCCATATCTGTGGGAGATTTAGTGATAGTGGTTGATCCAAATAACCCGAGAAACGTGTGGCTAAAAGGAAAGGTCATCGAAGTTGCCAAATCCGAAGATGGACAAGTACGAAAGGCAAAAGTTTTGACAGTTTGTGGCGTTTTAGAAAGACCTGCTGCAAAATTAGCGGTTTTAGACGTGGCTGAAAGAAAGTAGAGTAAGTCTTCGAAATCTCGCCATACTGTGGGGGAGTGTTACCGCCACTCATAAATCGCTAATATGACATTACTGTTACCGCCACTCATAAATCGCTAATATGACATTACTGTTACCGCCACTCACAAATCGCTGATATGACATTATTGTTATCGATATGTAGAGAGATGAGCATGGCAAAATGTTCAATTATTCCTTTTAATTTTCCACGCGGTATAATTATGAGGCCATATTTAATCGAGACCACATACATAAGTATATAAAACACCTACATAGATTTAAGATATTCATTCGTTCAGGTCATAAGGATTACGAAGCTTCGCTTGGAGTAGCCATACATAAAAGTTAGTATATCAGCAGTTTAGTATGTAAGTTTGTATAATGAATTTATTTATAATTTTAGGAATTTTAACATATTAAAGCGTAAGAATAAAGAATTAAAGTTTTCTAAAATTCTTACACTTGTGTTTAAAATCCACATTGGCTATCTTGAGCTTGGGCCGCTTTACCCGCAACAGTCCGTTTTAAAATTTCAAAAGTCGAAATTCTGAAAACTGTCGCCTATTTTCAAAAAACACACTGTTGCGACTTTTAAATATTGGACATTCATAGAAATGGCCGGAAGAGTGTTCCCCAATAATGTTTTTTGTCCATCTCCTACCATTTTCGAAAAAAGGAGCAAAGTCCTTTTTAAAATGTCACAAGTCGAAATTTGGAAAAATGTCGCCTATTTTCAAAAAAAACACACTGTTGCGACTTTTGAATATTGGATATTCATAGAAATGGCCTGAGGAGTGTTCTCCAATAATTTTTTTCGCCCATCACCTACTATTTTCAAAAAAAGGAGCAAAGTCCTTTTTAAAATGTCAAAAGTCGAAATTTGGAAAACTGTCGCCTATTTTCAAAAAACACACTGTTGCGACTTTTAAATATTGGACATTCATAGAAATGGCCGGAAGAGTGTTCCCCAATAATGTTTTTTGTCCATCTCCTACCATTTTCGAAAAAAGGAGCAAAGTCCTTTTTAAAATGTCAAAAGTCGAAATTTGGAAAAATGTCGCCTATTTTCAAAAAAAACACACTGTTGCGACTTTTAAATATTGGACATTCATAGAAATGGCCGGAAGAGTGTTCCCCAATAATGTTTTTTGTCCATCTCCTACCATTTTCGAAAAAAGGAGCAAAGTCCTTTTTAAAATTTCAAAAGTCGAAATTTGGAAAAATGTCGCCTATTTTCAAAAAAACACACTGTTGCGACTTTTGAATATTGGATATTCATAGAAATGGCCTGAGGAGTGTTCTCCAATAATTTTTTTCGCCCATCACCTACTATTTTCAAAAAAAGGAGCAAGGTCCTTTTTAAAATTTCAAAAGTCGAAATTTGGAAAAATGTCGCCTATTTAAAAAAACACACTGTTGCGACTTTTGAATATTGGACATTCATAGGAATGGCCGGAATAATGCTTCCCATTAATTTTTTTTTCCAAATTTTCTACCATATTCGGCAAAAGGAGCAAAGTCCTTTTTAAAACTTCAAAAGTCGAAATTTGGAAAAATGTCGCCTATTTTCAAAAAAACACACTGTTGCGACTTTTGAATATTGGACATTCATAGAAAATGCCTGAGGAGTGTTCTCCAATACTTTTTTTCGCCCATCACCTACAATTTTCGAAAAAAGGACCAAAGTCCTTTTTAAAATTTAAAAAAAAAACACACTTTTGAATATTGGACATTCATAGGGATGGCCGGAATAGTGCTCCCCAATAATTTTTTTTCGCAAATTTTCTACCATTTTCGGAAAAAGGATCAAAGTCTTTTTTAAAAGTTCAAAAGTAAAAATTTGGAAAAATGTCGCCTATTTTCAAAAAAACACACTGTTGCAACTTTTGAATATTGGACATTCATAGAAATGGCCGGAATAGTGTTCCCCAATAATTTTTTTCGCAAATTTTCTACCATTTTCAAAAAAAGGAGCAAAGTCCTTTTTAAAATTTCAAAAGTCGGAATTTGGAAAAATGTCGCCTATTTTCAAAAAAACACACTATTGCGAATTTTGAATATTGGACATTCATAGAAATGGCCGGAATAGTGTTCCCCAATAATTTTTTTCGCAAATTTTCTACCATTTTCGAAAAAGGGAGCAAAGTCCTGTTTAAAATTTCAAAAGTCGAGATTCGGAAAAATGTCGCCTATTTTCAAAAAAACACACTTTTGCGACTTTTGAATATTGGACATTCATAGAAATGGAGGGAAGAGTGTTCCCCAATAATGTTTTTTCGCAAATTTTCTACTATTTTCGGAAAAAGGATCAAAGTCCTTTTTAAAATGTCAAAAGTCGAAATTTGGAAAAATGTCGCCTATTTTCAAAAAAAACACACTGTTGCGACGTTTGAATATTGGACATTCATAGAAATGGCCGGAATAGTGTTCCCCAATAATTTTTTTTTGCAAATTTTCTACCATTTTCGGAAAAAGGATCAAAGTCGTTTTTAAAATTTCAAAAGTCAAAATTTGGAAAAATGTCGCCTATTTTCAAAAAAACACACTGTTGCGACTTTTTAATATTGGACATTCATAGGGATGGCCGGAATAGTGTTCCTAAATAATGTTTTTTCGCAAATTTTCTACCATTTTCGGAAAAAGGATCAAAGTCCTTTTTAAAATGTCAAAAGTCGAAATTTGGAAAAATGTCGACTATTTTCAAAAAAACACACTTTTGCGACTTTTGAATATTGGACATTCATAGGGATGGCCGGAAGAGTGTTCCCCAATACTTTTTTTCGCCCATCTCCTACCATTTAAAAAAAAAGGATCAAAGTCCTTTTTAAAATGTCAAAAGTCGAAATTTGGAAAAATGTCGCCTATTTTCAAAAAAACACAATGTTGTGACTTTTGAATATTGGACATTCATAGGGATGGCCGGAATAGTTTTCCCCAATAATTTTTTTTCGCAAATTTTCTACCATTTTCGGAAAAAGGATCAAAGTCCTTTTTAAAATTTCAAAAGTCGAAATTTGGAAAAATGTCGCCTATTTTCAGAAAAACACACTGTTGCGACTTTTGAATATTGGACATTCATAGGGATGGCCGGAAGAGTGTTCCCCATAACTTTTTTTCGCCCATCTCCTACCATTTTAAAAAAAAGGATCAAAGTCCTTTTTAAAATGTCAAAAGTCGAAATTTGGAAAAATGTCGCCTATTTTCAAAAAAACACACTGTTGCGACTTTTGAATACTTGACATTCATAGGGATGGCCGGAAGAGTGTTCCCCAATACTTTTTTTCGCCCATCTCCTACCATATTCGAAAAAAGGAGCAAAGTCCTTTTTAAAATGTCAAAAGTCGAAATTTGGAAAAATGTCGCCTATTTTCAAAAAAAAACACACTGTTGCGACGTTTAAATATTGGACATTCATAGGGATGGCCGGAATAGTGTTCCCAAATAATTTTTTTTCGCAAATTTTCTACCATTTTCGGAAAAAGGATCAAAGTCGTTTTTAAAATTTCAAAAGTCGAAATTTGGAAAAATGTCGCCTATTTTCAGAAAAACACACTGTTGCAGCTTTTGAATATTGGACATTCATAGAAATGGCCTAAGGAGTGTTCCCCAATAATGTTTTTTGCCCATCTTTCGAAAAAAGGAGCAAAGTCCTTTTTAAAATGTCAAAAGTCGAAATTTGGAAAAATGTCGCCTATTTTCAAAAAAAACACACTGTTGCGACTTTTGAATATTGGACATTCATAGAAATGGCCGGAAGAGTGTTCCCCAATAATGTTTTTTGCCCATCTCCTACCATTTTCAAAAAAAGGAGCAAAGTCTTTTTTTAAAATTTCAAAAGTCGAAATTTGGAAAAATGTGGCCTATTTTCAAAAAAAAAACTTTTGCGACTTTTGAATATTGGAAATTAATAGAAATGGCCGCAATAGTGTTCCCCAATAGTTTTTTTTCGCAAATTTTCTACCATTTTCGAAAAAAGGAGCAAAGTCCTTTTTAAAATTTCAAAAGTCGAAATTCGGAAAAATGTCGCCTATTTTCAAAAAAACACACTTTTGCGACTTTTGAATATTGGACATTTATAGAAATGGCCTGAGGAGTGTTCTCCAATACTTTTTTTCGCCCATCTCCTACCATTTTCAAAAAAAGGAGCAAAGTCCTTTTTAAAATGTCAAAAGTCGAAATTTGGAAAAGTGTCGCCTCTTTAAAAAAAAAAAAACACTGTTGCGACTTTTGAATATTGGACATTCATAGAAATGGCCGGAAGAGTGTTCCCCAATAATGTTTTCTGCCCATCTCCTACCATTTTAAAAAAAAGGAGCAAAGTCCTTTTTAAAATTTCAAAAGTCGAAATTTGGAAAAATGTCGCGTATTTAAAAAAAAAACACACTTTTGCGACTTTTGAATATTGGACATTCATAGGGATGGCCGGAATAGTGTTCCCCAATAATTTTTTTTCGCAAATTTTCTACCATTTTCGGAAAAAGGATCAAAGTCTTTTTTAAAATTTCAAAAGTAAAAATTTGGAAAAATGTCGCCTATTTTCAAAAAAACACACTGTTGCAACTTTTGAATATTGGACATTTATAGAAATGGCAGGAAGAGTGTTCCCCAATAATGTTTTTTGCCCATCTCCTACCATTTTCAAAAAAAAGAAGCAAAGTCCTTTTTAAAATTTCAAAAGTCGAAATTTGGAAAAATGTCGCGTATTTAAAAAAAAAACACACTTTTGCGACTTTTGAATATTGGACATTCATAGGGATGGCCGGAATAATGCTCCCCAATAATTTTTTTCCCAAAATTTTCTACCATATTCGGAAAAAGGAGCAGTCTTTTTTAAAACTTCAAAAGTCGAAATTTGGAAAAATGTCGCCTATTTTCAAAAAAACACACTGTTGCGACTTTTGAATATTGGACATTCATAGGGATGGCCGGAATAGTGTTTCCCCATAAATTTTTTTCCCAAATTTTCTACCATTTTCAAAAAAAGGAGCAAAGTCCTTTTTAAAATTTCATAAGTCGAAATTTGGAAATATGTCGCCTATTTTCAAAAAAACACACTTTTGCGACTTTTGAATATTGGACATTCATAGGGATGGCCGGAATAATGCTCCCCAATAATTTTGTTTCCCCAAATTTTCTACCATTTTCGGAAAAAGGAGCAAAGTCCTTTTTAAAATTTCAAAAGTCGAAATTTGGAAAAATGTCGCGTATTTAAAAAAAAAACACACTTTTGCGACTTTTGAATATTGGACATTCATAGGGATGGCCGGAATAATGCTCCCCAATAATTTTTTTTCCCCAAATTTTCTACCATTTTCGTAAAAAGGAGCAAAATCCTTTTTAAAATTTCAAAAGACCAAATTTGGAAGAATGTCGCCTATTTTTAAAACAACACACTATTGCAACTTTTGAATATTGGACATTCGTAGAAATGGCCGGAAGAGTGTTCCCCAATAATGTTTTTTCGCCCATCACCTACCATTTTCGAAAAAAGGAGCAAAGTCCTTTTTAAAATTTCAAAAAAACACACTTTTGAATATTGGACATTCATAGGGATGGCCGGAATAGTGTTCCCCAATAATTTTTTTCGCAAATTTTCTACCATTTTCGGAAAAAGGAGAAAAGTCCGTTTTAAAATTTCAAAAGTCGAAACCTTGAAAAATGTCGCCTATTTAAAAAAAAAAACACACTGTTGCGACTTTTGAATATTGGACATTCATAGAAATGGCCGGAGGAGTGCTCTCCAATAATTTTTTTCGCCCATCACCTACCATTTTCGGAAAAAGGAGCAAAGTCCTTTTTAAAATTTCAAAAGTCGAAATTTGGAAAACTGTCGCCTATTTTCAAAAAAACACACTGTTGCGACTTTTGAATATTGGATATTCATAAAAATGGCCTGAGGAGTGAGTGGGAAGAGTGTTCTTAAATAATGTTTTTTGCCCATCTCCTACCATTTTCGAAAAAAGGAGCAAAGTCCTTTTTAAAATGTCAAAAGTCGAAATTTGGAAAAATGTCGCCTATTTTCAAAAAAAACACACTGTTGCGACGTTTGAATATTGGACATTCATAGGGATGGCCGGAGTAATGTTCCCCAATAATTTTTTTTTGCAAATTTTCTACCATTTTCGGAAAAAGGATCAAAGTCGTTTTTAAAATTTCAAAAGTCAAAATTTGGAAAAATGTCGCCTATTTTAAAAAAAACACACTGTTGCGACTTTTGAATATTGGACATTCATAGGGATGGCCGGAATAGTGTTCCCCAATAATTTTTTTTCGCAAATTTTCTACCATTTTCAGAAAAAGGATCAAAGTCCTTTTTAAAATGTCAAAAGTCGAAATTTGGAAAAATGTCGCCTATTTTCAAAAAAACACACTGTTGCGACTTTTGAATATTGGACATTCATAGGGATGCCCGGAAGAGTGTTCCCCAATACTTTTTTTCGCCCATCTCCTACCATTTAAAAAAAAAGGATCAAAGTCCTTTTTAAAATGTCAAAAGTCGAAATTTGGAAAAATGTCGCCTATTTTCAAAAAAACACACTGTTGCGACTTTTGAATATTTGACATTCATAGGGATGGCCGGAAGGGTGTTCCCCAATACTTTTTTTCGCCCATCTCCTACCATTTTAAAAAAAAGGATCAAAGTCCTTTTTAAAATGTGAAAAGTCGAAATTTTTAAAAATGTCGCCTATTTTCAAAAAAACACACTGTTGCGACTTTTGAATATTGGACATTCATAGGGATGGCCGGAAGAGTGTTCCCCAATACTTTTTTTCGCCCATCTCCTACCATTTTAAAAAAAAGGATCAAAGTCCTTTTTAAAATGTCAAAAGTCGAAATTTGGAAAAATGTCGCCTATTTTCAAAACAACACAATTTTGCGACTTTTGAATATTGGACATTCATAGAAATGGCCGGAATAGTGTTCCCCAATACTTTTTTTCGCCCATCTCCTACCATTTAAAAAAAAAGGATCAAAGTCCTTTTTAAAATGTCAAAAGTCGAAATTTGGAAAAATGTCGCCTATTTTCAAAAAAACACACTGTTGCGACTTTTGAATATTGGACATTCATAGGGATGGCCGGAAGAGTGTTCCCCAATACTTTTTTTCGCCCATCTCCTACCATTTTAAAAAAAAAGGATCAAAGTCCTTTTTAAAATGTCAAAAGTCGAAATTTGGAAAAATATCGCCTATTTTCAAAAAAACACTATTTTGCGACTTTTGAATATTGGACATTCATAGAAATGGCCGGAATAGTGTTCCCCAATAATTTTTTTTCGCAAACTTTCTACCATTTTCGAAAAAAGGAGCAAAGTCCTTTTTAAAATTTCAAAAGTCGAAATTTGGAAAAATGTCGCCTATTTTCAGAAAAACACACTGTTGCGACTTTTGAATATTGGACATTCAATGGGATGCCCGGAAGAGTGTTCCCCAATACTTTTTTTCGCCCATCTCCTACCATTTAAAAAAAAAGGATCAAAGTCCTTTTTAAAATGTCAAAAGTCGAAATTTGGAAAAATGTCGCCTATTTCCAAAAAAACACACTGTTGCGACTTTTGAATATTTGACATTCATAGGGATGGCCGGAAGAGTGTTCCCCAATACTTTTTTTCGCCCATCTCCTACCATTTTCGAAAAAAGGAGCAAAGTCCTTTTTAAAATGTCAAAAGTCGAAATTTGGAAAAATGTCGCCTATTTTCAAAAAAAACACACTGTTGCGACGTTTGAATATTGGACATTCATTGGGATGGCCGGAATAGTGTTCCCCAATAATTTTTTTTCGCAAATTTTCTACCATTTTCGGAAAAAGGATCAAAGTCGTTTTTAAAATTTCAAAAGTCGAAATTTGGAAAAATGTCGCCTATTTTCAGAAAAAAACACTGTTGCAACTTTTGAATATTGGACATTCATAGAAATGGCCGGAATAGTGTTCCCCAATATTTTTTTTTGCAAATTTTCTACCATTTTCGGAAAAAGGAGCAAAGTCCTTTTTAAAATTTCAAAAGTCGAAATTTGGAAAAATGTCGCCTATTTTCAGAAAAACAAACTGTTGCGACTTTTGAATATTGGACATTCATAAGGATGCCCGGAAGAGTGTTCCCCAATCCTTTTTTTCGCCCATCTCCTACCATTTTCGAAAAAAGGAGCAAAGTCCTTTTTAAAATGTCAAAAGTCGAAATTTGGAAAAATGTCGCCTATTTTCAAAAAAAACACACTGTTGCGACGTTTGAATATTGGACATTCATAGGTATGGCCGGAATAGTGTTCCCCAATAATTTTTTTTCGCAAATTTTCTACCATTTTCGAAAAAAGGATCAAAGTCCTTTTTAAAATTTCAACAGTCAAAATTTAGAAAAATGTCGCCTATTGTCAAAAAAACACACTGGTGCAACTTTTGAATATTGGACATTCATAGAAATGGCCTGAGGTGTGTTCTCCTATATTTTTTTTCGCCCATCACCTACCATTTTCTAAAAAAGGAGCAAAGTCCTTTTTAAAATTTCAAAAAAAACATACTTTTGAATATTGGACATTCATAGAAATGGCCTGAGGTGTGTTCTCCAATATTTTTTTTCGCCCATCACCTACCATTTTCGGAAAAAGGAGCAAAGTCCTTTTTAAAATTTTAAAAGTTGAAATTTGGAAAAATGTCGCCTATTTTCAGAAAAACACACTGTTGCGACTTTTGAATATTGGACATTCATAGGGATGCCCGGAAGAGTGTTCCCCAATACTTTTTTTCGCCCATCTCCTACCATTTAAAAAAAAAGGATCAAAGTCCTTTTTAAAATGTCAAAAGTCGAAATTTGGAAAAATGTCGCCTATTTTCAAAAAAACACACTGTTGCAACTTTTGAATATTGGACATTCATAGAAATGGCCGGAATAGTGTTCCCCAATAATTTTTTTTGCAAATTTTCTACCATTTTCGGAAAAAGGAGCAAAGTCCTTTTTAAAATTTCAACAGTCAAAATTTGGAAAAATGTCGCCTATTGTCAAAAAAACACACTGGTGCAACTTTTGAATATTGGACATTCATAGAAATGGCCTGAGGAGTGTTCTCCAATAATTTTTTTCGCCCATCACCTACCATTTTCGGAAAAAGGAGCAAAGTCCTTTTTAAAATTTCAAAAGTCGAAATTTGAAAAATTGTGGCCTATTTTCAAAAAAACACACTTTTGCGACTTTTGAATATTGGACATTCATAGAAATGGCCGGAATAGTGTTCCCCAATAATTTTTTTTGCAAATTTTCTACCATTTTCGAAAAAAGAAGCAAAGTCCTTTTTTAAATTTCAAAAGTCGAAATTTGGAAAAATGTCGCCTATTGTCAAAAAAACACACTGTTGCAACTTTTGAATATTGGACATTCATAGAAATGGCCTGAGGAGTGTTCTCCAATAATTTTTTTCGCCCATCACCTACCATTTTCGGAAAAAGGAGCAGTCTTTTTTAAAATTTCAAAAGTTGAAATTTGGAAAAATTTCGCCTATTTTCAAAAAATAAAACAAAAAATTAAAAAAAAAAACACACTTTTGCTACTTTTGAATATTGGACATTCATAGAAATGGCCGGAATAGTGTTCCCCAATAATTTTTTTTCGCAAATTTTCTACCATTTTCGAAAAAAGGAGCAAAGTCCTTTTTAAAATTTCAAAAGTCGAAATTTTGAAAAATGTCGCCTATTTTCAAAAAAACACACTGTTGCGACTTTTGAATATTGGATATTCATAGAAATGGCCTGAGGAGTGTTTTCCAATAATTTTTTTCGCCCATCACGTACCATTTTCAGAAAAAGGAGCAGTCTTTTTTAAAACTTCAAAAGTTGAAATTTGGAAAAATGTCGCCTATTTTAAAAAAAAACACACTGTTGCGATTTCTGAATATTGGACATTCATAAGGATGGCCGGAATAGTGTTCCCCAATAATTTTTTTTTCGCAAATTTTCTACCATTTTCGGAAAAAGGATCAAAGTCTTTTTTAAAATTTCAAAAGTAAAAATTTGGAAAAATGTCGCCTATTTTAAAAAAAACACACTGTTGCAACTTTTGAATATTGGACATTCATAGAAATGGCCGGAAGAGTGTTCCCCAATAATGTTTTTTGCCCATCTCCTACCATTTTCACAAAAAGGAGCAAAGTCCTTTTTTAAAATTTCAAAAGTCGAAATTTGGAAAAATGTGGCCTATTTTAAAAAAAACACACTTTTGCGACTTTTGAATATTGGATATTCATAGAAATGGCCGCAATAGTGTTCCCCAATAATTTTTTTTCGCAAATTTTCTACCATTTTCGGAAAAAGGATCAAAGTCTTTTTTAAAATTTCAAAAGTAAAAATTTGGAAAAATGTCGCCTATTTTAAAAAAAACACACTGTTGCAACTTTTGAATATTGGACATTCATAGAAATGGCCTGAGGTGTGTTCTCCAATATTTTTTTTCGCCCATCACCTACCATTTTCTAAAAAAGGAGCAAAGTCCTTTTTAAAATTTCAAAAAAAACATACTTTTGAATATTGGACATTCATAGAAATGGCCTGAGGTGTGTTCTCCAATATTTTTTTTCGCCCATCACCTACCATTTTCGGAAAAAGGAGCAAAGTCCTTTTTAAAATTTTAAAAGTTGAAATTTGGAAAAATGTCGCCTATTTTCAGAAAAACACACTGTTGCGACTTTTGAATATTGGACATTCATAGGGATGCCCGGAAGAGTGTTCCCCAATACTTTTTTTCGCCCATCTCCTACCATTTAAAAAAAAAGGATCAAAGTCCTTTTTAAAATGTCAAAAGTCGAAATTTGGAAAAATGTCGCCTATTTTCAAAAAAACACACTGTTGCAACTTTTGAATATTGGACATTCATAGAAATGGCCTGAGGAGTGTTCTCCAATACTTTTTTGTGCCAATCTCCTACCATTTTCGGAAAAAGGATCAAAGTCCTTTTTAAAATGTCAAAAGTCGAAATTTGGAAAAATGTCGCCTATTTAAAAAAAAAAAAACACTGTTGCGACTTTTGAATATTGGACATTCATAGGGATGGCCGGAATAATGCTCCCCAATAATTTTTTTCCCCAAATTTTCTACCATTTTCGGAAAAAGGGGCAAAGCCCTTTTTAAGATTTCAAAAGTCGAAATTTGGAAAAATGTCGCCTATTTTCAAAAAAACACACTGTTGCGACTTTTAAAAGTATACAAAAACTTTCATGCAAAATTAGAAAACTCGGTATTTTTATTTATAAAAATTACACTTATGACTTATTCAAAAATTTGCTTTAAAAAGTGTACAAAATTGTTTATGCAAATTTAGAATTCTCAGCTTTAATATACAAATAAAATACACCTGTGACCTTTTCAAAAAATTTCAAGAAAGATTATACAAATTTTTTGTGGAAAATTAGAAATCTCGGTTTTTGTATTTATAAAAACTACACCCGATCTTATTAAAAAATTTTCAAGAAAAAGCATACAAAAATTTTCATGTAAAATTAGAAAACTCGACTTTTATATTAATAAAAATTAAACCTATGACTTATTCAAAAATTTTCTTTAAAAAGTGTACAAAATTTCTGCTTTAATATTTAAATAAAATAAACCTGTGACCTTTTCAAAAAATTTCAAGAAAGATTATACAATTTTTAATGGAAAATTAGAAATCTCGTTTTTATTTATATAAAAATTACACCCGTGTCTAATTCAAACGGTTTCAAGAAAAAGTATACAAAATTTTTTGTGGAAAATTAGAAATCTGGGTTTTATATATATAAAAATTACACCCGTGACTTATTCCAACATTTTAAAGAAAAAGTTTTGATTGGTCATGCAAAAGTAGAATTTTCAGCTTTAATATACAAATAAAATACACCTGTGAATTTTTCAAAAAATTTCAAGAAAGGTTATAAAAATATTTTATGGATAATTAGAAATTTCGGCTTTTATATTTATAAAAATTACACCTGGTCTTATTCAAAATTTTTCAAGAAAAAGTATACAAAAATTTTCATACAAAATTAGAAAACTCGGCTTATATATTTATAAAACTTACACCTATGACTTATTCAAAAATTTTTTTTAAAAAGTGTACAAAATTGTTTATGCAAATTTAGAATTTTCAGCTTTAATATATAAATAAAATACACCTGTGCCCTTTTCAAAAAATTTCAAAAATGATTATACAAATTTTTTGTGGAAAATTAGAAATCTTGGGTTTTATATTTATAAAAATTACACCCTTGACTTATTCAAGCATTTTAAAGAAAAAGTGTTTCAATTAGAAATTTCAGCTTTAATATATAAATAAAATGCACCTGTTATCTATTCAAAAATTTTTAAGAAAAATTATAATATATTTTTTATGGAAAATTAGAAATTTCGGTTTTTATATTTATAAAAATTACATCCGTGGATTTTTCAAACGTTTTAAAGAAAAAGGGTTAAAATTAGAAATTTCAGATTTAATATATATATAAAACGCACCTGTTATCTATTCAAAAATTTTTAAAAAAGTTATAATATTTTTTTTATGGAAAATTTGAAATTTAGGTTTTTATATTTATAAAAATTACATCCGTGGCTTATTCAAACAATTAAAAGAAAAAGTGTTAAAAATTAGAAATTTCAGCTGTAATACATAAATAAAATACGCCTTATTAGACTTATTCAAAAAGTTTCAAGCAAAATTATAAAAATATTTTATGGAAAATTAGAAATCTCGGCTTTTATATTTATAAAAATTAAACCCGGTCTTATTGAAAATTTTTCAAGAAAAAGTATACAAAAATTTTCATGCAAAATAAGAAAACTGGGCTTTTCATATTTATAATAATTACACCTCTGGCTTATTCCAAAATTTTTTTTAAAAAGTGTACAAAATTGTCAGCTTTAATGTATAAATAAAATACACCTGTGCCATTTTCAAAAAATTTCAAGAAAGATTATACAAATTTGTTGTGGAAAATTAGAAATCTCGGCTTTAATATATATATAAAAATTACACCAAGTCTTATTCAAAAATTTTCAAGAAAAAGTATACAAAAACTTTCATGCAAAATTAGAAAACTCGGCTTTTATATTTATAAAAATTACACCTATGACTTATTCAAAAATTTTCTTTAAAAAGTGTACAAAATTGTGTATGCAAATTTAAAATTTTCAGCTTTAATATACAAATCAAATACAATTGTGACCTTTTCAAAAATTTTCAAGAAAGATTATACAAATTTTTTGTGGGAAATTAGAAATCTCGGTTTTTATATTTATAAAAATTACACCCGGTCTTATTCAGTAATTTTCAAGAAAAAGTATACAAAATTTTTATGCAAAATTAGAAATCTCGGCTTTTTTATTTATAAAAATTACACCCGATCTTATTGAAAATTTTTCAAGAAAAAGTATACAAAAATTTTCTTGCAAAAATAGAAAACTGGGCTTTCTATATTTATAAAATTTACACCTATGACTTATACCAAAATTTTCTTTAAAAAGTGTACAAAATTGTCAACTTTAATATATAAATAAAATATACCTGTGTCTTATTTAAAAAAAATTTCAAGCAAAATTATAAAAATATTTTATGAAAAATTAGAAATCTCGGTTTTTATATTTATAAAAATTACAACCAGTCTTATTCAAAATTTTTAAGAAAAAGCATACAAAAATTTTCATGCAAAATTAGAAAACTCGGCTTATATATTTATAAAACTTACTTCTATGACTTATTCAAAAATTTTCTTTAAAAAGTGTACAAAATTGTTTATGCAAATTTATAATTTTCAGCTTTAATATACAAGTAAAATACACCTGTGACCTTTTCAAACAATTTCAAGAAAGATTATAAAATTTTTTTTTGTGGAAAATTAGAAATCTCGGTTTTTATATTTTTAAAAATTACACCCGGTCTTATTAAAAAATTTTCAAGAAAAAGTATACAAAATTAGAAATTTCAGTTTTAATATATAAAAAAAATGCATTTGCGAGTTATTCAAAAAATTTCAAGAAAGATTATAAAAATTTTGTCTGGAAAATTAGATCGGCTTTTTATATTTATAAAAATTACACCTGTGACTTATTCAAACAATTCTTTAATATACAAATAAAATGCACCTGTTACTTATTCAAAAAATTTCACGAAAAATTATAAAAATTTTTATGGAAAATTAGAAATCTCGGCTTTTATTTTTATAAAAATTACACCCGTGACTTATTCAAACATTTTAAAGAAAATGGGTTAAAATTAGAAATTTCAGCTTTAATATATAAATAAAATACACCTTATTAGACTTATTCAAAAAATTTCAAGCAAAATTATAAAAATATCTTATGGAAAATTAGAAATCTCGGCTTTTATATTTCTAAAAATTACACCCGGTCTTATGGAAAATTTTATAAGAAAAAGTATAGTAAATAAAATACACCTGTGAACTTTTCTAAAAATTTCAAGAAAGATTATACATATATTTTATGGATAATTAGAAATTTCAGCTTTTATATTTATAAATATTACACCTATGACTTATTCAAAAATTTTCTTTAAAAAGTGTACAAAATTGTCAGCTTTATTATATAAATAAAATACACCTGTGCCCTTTTCAAAAAATTTCAAGAAAAATTATAAAAATTTTTTGTGGAAAATTAGAAAGCTTGGCTTTTATATTTATTAAATTACGCACGTGTCTTATTCAAAAATTTTCAAGAAAAAGTATACAACATATTTGTGGAAAATTAGAAATCTGAGTTTTATAAATATAAAAACTACACCCGTGACTTTTTAACATTTCAAAGAAAAAGTTTTGATTGGTCATGCAAAATTAGCAATTTCAACTTTAATATATATATAAATAAAATATACCTGTGTCTTATATAAAAAATTTCAAGCAAAATTATAAAAATATTTTATGGAAAATTTGAAATCTCGGCTTTTATATTTATAAAAATTACACCCGGTCTTATTCAATAATTTTCAAGAAAAAGTATACAAAAATGTTCATGCAAAATTAAAAAACTAGGCTTTTTATATTTATAAAAATTACACCTATGACTTATTCCAAAATTTTCTTTAAAAAGTTTACAAAATTGTCAGCTTTAATATATAAATAAAATACACCTGTGCCCTTTTCAAAAAATTTCAAGAAAGATTATACAAATTTTTTGTGGAAAATTAGAAATCTCGGCTTTAATATATATAAAAATTACACCCAGTCTTATTCAAAATTTTTAAGAAAACGCATACAAAAATGTTCATGCAAAATAAGAAAACTCGACTTTTATATATATAAAAATTACACCTATGACTTATTCAAATATTTTCTTTAAAAAGTGTACAAAATTGTTTATGCAAATTCAGAATTTTCAGCTTTAATATACAAATAAAATACACCTGTGACCTTTTCAAAAAATGTCAAGAAAGATTATACAAATTATTTGTGGAAAATTAGAAATCTCGGTTTTTATATTTATAAAAATTAAACCCGGTTTTATTAAAAAATGTTCAAGAAAAAGTATACAAAATTAGAAATTTCACTTTTAATATATATATATATATATATATATATATATATATATATAATGCATATATATATATATATAATGCACCAGAGATTTATGCAAAAAATTTCAAGCAAAATTATAAAAATATTGTATTGAAAATTAGAAATCTCTGCTTTTATATTTATAAATATTACTACCGTGACTTATTTAAACATTTTTAAGAAAGAGTATACAAAATTAGATATTTTAGTTTTAATATATAAGTAAATTACATTTGTGACTTATTCAAACATTTTCAAGAAAAACTATAAAAATGTTTTATGGAAAACTAGAAATCTCGGTTTTATTTATATAAAAATTACACCCGTGTCTAATTCAAACATTTTCAAGAAAAAGTATACAAAATTTTTTGTGGAAAATTAGAAATCTCGGCTTTTATTTATATAAAAATTACACCCGTGACTTATTCAAACATTTTGAAGAAAGTGAAGAAAGATTATACAAATTATTTGTGGAAAATTAGAAATCTCGGGTTTTATATTTATAAAAATTACACCGAGTCTTATTAAAAAAATTTCAAGAAAAAGTATACAAAATTAGAATTTTTTTATATTATTTATAATGCACCATTATATATACATTATATATAATACACCTTTGACTTATTCAAAAAATTTCAAGAAAAATTATAATATTTTTTTATGGAAAATTAGAAATTTCGGCTTTTATATTTATAAAAATTACATCCGTGGCTTATTCAAACAATATGAAGAAAAAGTGTTAAACATTCGAAATTTCAGCTTTAATATATAAATAAAATACACCTTTGACCTTTTCAAAAAATTTAAGAAATATTATAAAAATATTTTATGAAAAATTAGAAATCTCCGCTTTTATGTTTATAAATATTACACCCGGTCTTATTCAAACATTTTGAAGCAAAAGTGTTAAAATTAGATATTTCAGCTTTAATATATAAATAAAACGCATCTGTTACCTATTCAAAAATTTTTAAGAAAAATTATAATATTTTTTTATGGAAAATTAGAAATTTCGGCTTTTATATTTCTAAATATTACTACCGTGACTTATTTAAACATTTTTAAGAAAAAGTATACAAAATTAGATATTTTAGTTTTAATATATAAGTAAATTACATTTGTGACTTATTCAAAAATTTTCAAGAAAAATTATAAACATTTTTTATGGAAAACTAGAAATCTTGGTTTTATTTATATAAAAATTACACCCGTGTCTAGTTCAAACATTTTCAAGAAAAAGTATACAAAATTTTTTGTAGAAAAATAGAAATCTGGGTTTTATATGTATAAAAATTACACCTATGACTTATTCAAAAATTTTCTTTAAAAAGTGTTCAAAATTGTTTATGCAAAATTAGAATATTCAGCTTTAATATACAAATAAAAAACACCTGTGACCTTTTCAAAAAATTTAAGAAAGATTATAAAAATATTGTATGGAAAATTTGAAATCTCCGCTTTTATATTTATAAAAATTACACCCGGTCTTATTCAATAATTTTCAAGAAAAAGTGTACAAAATTTTTCATGCAAAATTAGAAATCTCGGCTTTTATATGATATAAAAATTACACCCGTGTCTAATTCAAACATTTTCAAGAAAAAGTATTCAAAATTTTTTGTGGAAAAATAGAAATCTGGGTTTTATATGTATAAAAATTACACCTATGACTTATTCAAAAATTTTCTTTAAAAAGTGTTCAAAATTGTTTATGCAAAATTAGAATATTCAGCTTTAATATACAAATAAAATACACCTGTGACCTTTTCAAAAAATTTCAAGAAAGATTATAAAACTTTTGTGTGGAAAATTAGAAATCTCGGCTTTTATATATATAAAAATTACACCTGTGACTTATTCAAACATTTTCAAGAAAAAAATTAAACACACACGTGTCTTATTCAAAAATTTTTAAGAAAAAGTATACAACATATTTGTGGAAAATTAGAAATCTGGGTTTTATATATATAAAAAGTACATGCGTGACTTTTCTAACATTTTTAAGAAAAAGTTTTGTTTGGTCATGCAAAATTAGCAATTTCAACTTTAATATATAAATAAAATATACCAGTGTCTTATTTAAAAAAATTTCAAGCAAAATTATAAAAATATTTAATGGAAAACTAGAAATCTCGGCTTTTATATTTATAAAAATTACACCTGTGACTTATTCAAATATTTTCTTTAAAAAGTGTACAAAATTGTTTATGCAAATTTAGAATTTTCAGCTTTAATATACAAATAAAATACACCTGTGACCTTTTCAAAAAATTTCAAAAAAGATTATACAAATTATTTGTGGAAAATTAGAAATCTCGGGTTTTATACTTATAAAAATTACACCCGTTCTTATTAAAAAATTTTCAAGAAAAAGTATACAAACTTAGAAATTTCAGTTTTAATATATATATATAAAATGCACCTGTGACTTATTCAAAAAATTTCAAGAAAGATTATAAAAATTTTGTGTGGAAAATTAGAAATCTCGGTTTTTATATTTATAAAAATTACACCTGTGACTTATTCAAACATTTTCAAGAAAATATATACAAAATTAGATATTTTAGCTTTAATATATAAATAAATTACATTTGTGACTTATTCAAAAATTTTCAAGAAAAATTTAAAACATTTTTTATGGAAAACTAGAAATCTTGGTTTTTTTATATAAAAATTACACCCGTGTCTAATTCAAACATTTTCCTGAAAAAGTATACAATATTTTGTGTGGAAAATTATCGGCTTTTATATTTATAAAAATTACATCCGTGGCTTATTCAAACAATATGAAGAAAAAGTATTTAAAATTAGAAATTTCAGCTTTAATATATAAATAAAATACACCTTTGACTGATTCAAAAAATTTCAAGCAAAATTATAAAAATATTTTATTGAAAATTAGAAATCACGGCTTTTATATTTATAAATATTACTACCGTGACTTATTTAAACATTTTTAAGAAAAAGTATACAAAATTAGATATTTTAGTTTTAATATATAAGTAAAATACATTTGTGACTTATTCAAACATTTTCAAGAAAAATTATAAAAATTTTTAATGGAAAACTTGAAATCTTGGTTTTATTTATATAAAAATTACACCCGTGTCTAACTCAAACATTTTCAAGAAAAAGTGTTCAAAATTGTTTATGCAAAATTAGAATATTCAGCTTTAATATACAAATAAAATACACCTGTGACCTTTTCAAAAAATTTAAGAAAGATTATAAAAATATTTTATGGAAAATTAGAAATCTCGGCTTTTATATTTATAAAAATTACACACGTGTCTTATTCAAAAATTTTCAATAAAAAGTATACAACATATTTGTGGAAAATTAGAAATCTGGGTGTTAACGCAACTCCCAAAATCCTCATGATTCTTTTGCCATCTGGTAGCACTAAATCAATTTCGAAAGAATAACGAATAAGAATTCCAACATGTACATACATTTTTTTAACGAATATACTGTCTAGAAGCGTCTTACCGCCTTCGCCATTTTGTAGGAGCTTAACTGTGAAGCGGTTCAGACGTGATTGTCCTTAAATCTATAATAGAAATTACCAGGAATTTCCAACCAAAAAGTATGTAGAATAGATTAAGCTATTATTGAATATGTAAATTTCTTATATATTATTTTATTATAAAGGAATTTTAATAAAGGTTATTGCGTAATAAGTCAAGCCTTTTATTACGTATTTATAATTTATTCAAAATCACGTGGAAATTGCTGGCTCGGCCGATAGCCTTCTCAACAATCTTAAAATTCTTTTTGAGTCTTGCAGTCCGTCCTGTTGCCTAAGTCACTTCACCATCAAAGCCAATCCCACAGTAAGTACTATGAATAGCGAAATAGAAAAGGGTCAACAAGAAAATGATAACTACGGTTCACTGCCACATAACCTCGAAATTAATAGCGCAGCGACATGTATCAAATGCAGCAAGAAATATAAAAAAAATGCTATTAGCACATCAGAAGACCCTATATGTCCGCAATGTCATACAGGTAGATCAATTTCTCCTGACCATAGTATTGCCAGTCGACGATCTGTTCAATCTCAACAGTCTCAATCACGACTTAATCGGCTTAAGCTTCAACATCTTGAAGAAGATCTAGAATTAAAATTAGACCAAGTTAGATTACGCCGTGAATATTTAGACAAAAAACATAAGCTTCTAGAAGAAGCTGAACAAGTTCTTGATGTTTCGTCCAATAAATCCCAAGCGATTCAAAACTGGATTGACGAAATGTCCATAGCAAACCTACCGTCTAGTCAGAATATTCACGGTCAATCACATATAAATTCAAAGAATGAAAATGCCTCAAAATTGGCACCAAATGTGCAAGCGGAGAAAAATAAAGAATCGGTGGATATTATCCCTAGAACTTCTCATCATTACACTACTAGCGAGAGTCAAAACATTTCGCGCTTTCGTAATGAACACGTCGGACCAGTTTGTGCAACGGCCACTGCCACTAGTGGTGGCAATCGGAGACATGAACTCCTTTCTAGTACGCAAGGTTTTTCCCACCAGCCAACCAATGTGACATTCTCACATTTACCTGCATCCGATTACTTTCATACTGCGATGCCAAATAATGATTTTAACTTAGGAACAACACTTCCGCGCAGCACAACTTTTCCCAGATCACTCCCAAACAACCCCCCAAATTTATCATTTAATTACACTAATAATCCATTGTACACAACACAAAATATTAGTAACATGCAAAGCACTCTTAACGCACGACAATCTGTTCCGAAAGAGTTGCCTAATTTTCCGGTAACCCCGAAGATTGGCCTTTATTTGTATCCACCTTCGAATGGTCATCATCCACATGCTGCTTTTCGGACGCCGAAAATCTCATTCGTCTACAAAAATCTATAAAAGGTGATGCTCTCCAAAGCGTACAACACATGCTTGTACACCCCTCAAATGTAGCTCAAGTCATAAACATACTTCGAATGTTGTATGGACAACCTGAAAAAATTTTAAATGCTATTAGAAATAGGATAAGTTCATCCCCAAAAGTTGACGAAAATAACTTACAAAGCCTTACTTCCTTTGCTGTTAATGTCCGCAGCTTAATATCCACTATCAATGCCAGCAACCTATTAGATGAACTAAATAATTCTTTTTTATTGCAACAATTATTAGAAAAATTTCCGACTACTTACCAAATGCAATGGTCTTCTTTAAAACTGAAATTAATTGATCAAAACAAAAAGCCAAATTTAGTTGAATTTGATAGCTGGCTATTTAACATCGGATTAACAGCGAGCACAATCAAACAAAACAATAAACAAACAAAATCCACACCAGATAAACACACCACACGCAACAATTTAGGTTTTAACAAACAAACAACAAGATCGTTTGTTAATTCTCACAGTGGTGAACGTAGATGTGTTGTTTGTAAAAGCTATGGCTGTAAAACTGTAAGTGAGTGCAAAACTTATCACTCATTGGATCGTAAAGAGAAGTGGAAAATAATAAGAGAGAATAATTTATGTAAATTCTGCTTGTCTTATCATAATGGTGAATGCAAAAGAAAAAAACAGTGTGGTGAAGAAAACTGTAATTATTATCATCATCCGTCTTTACATCGGGGTTCTGCAGCGAAAAATATTGAAAATAATAAAGAAACGTCAAATGCACAAAATATGCACATTGCAAGAAGCAAACAAGAAGAAGAAAATATTTGTAATACACACAGAGATGAAGATGATGAAATTTTGTTTAAAATAATACCAGTTAAAATACATGGTAATGAAAAACTAATTGACACCTTTGCATTTATTGATGAAGGGTCCTCCACCAGCCTTATGGATGAATCAATTGCAAATGAACTGGGTGTAAGTAGTGTATCTAGTCCATTATGTTTAAGGTGGACGAGAGGTATGCAAAGAAACGAAACAAATTCAGTAAAATTAATAATTGACGTTTCAGGGGCAAATAATAATCTAATAAAGCTGAACGTAAGTACAGTGGAGTATTTAAATTTGCCAACCCAATCATTGAATTACACAAAAATGTGTCAACGATATCGCCACCTGCGAAATTTACCGATCAAGAGCTATGTCGACGCTATACTGAAGATACTCATAGGATTAAACCACCTCAACCTAGGAATTTCAAACAAAACCCGTGAAGGTGCTCCACATGAGCCTGTCGCAGTACAGACAAAACTTGGTTGGCTCATCTATGGATCAACAGCTGCAAATAAACACACAAGTAAGAATTTCCATTTTCATATTTGCAATTGCGCTGAAACTGATAGAAAGTTGAAGGAATTAGTTAGCAGTTTCTATACATTAGAAAGTGTAGGAATTTGCACCAAAGACTCCCTCGTCTCAGATAATGAAATTCGAGTATTAAGTTTGCTAAACAATTTCACAATATGGAAAGAAAATGGACATTACGAGGTTCCATTGATATGGAGACACGACAATTTTAAATTGCCAGACAGTTTTAATATGGCTCTTAAACGACTTATATGTTTAGAAAGAAAATTAATGCGTGATGACGCACAATTTCAAATATTTAAAAATACAATAGAAAGTTATATGAAGAAAGGTTATATTCGAAAACTAAATAATAAAGAAATTAACCGTAATGACGGAAAAGTTTAGTATTTGCCTATATTTGCTGTGTTCAATAAAAATAAGCCGGGAAAATCGCGAGTGGTGGGATGCAGCAGCAAAGTCTGATGGTTTATCTTTAAACTCATTTTTACTAAAAGACCCTGATATGTTGGCCTCTCTGCCTGCAATCCTTTTTAAGTTCAGGCAAAACTCTGTGGCTGTGTGTGGTGACATCGAAGAGATGTTTCTTCAAATTCATATACGGCCAGAAGATCGCGATGTTCAAAGGTTTCTATGGCGCGATTGCGATCAGGACAAAACCCCTGATGTTTATGTTATGGATGTTATGATATTTGGAGCCACCTGTGCTCCAACCATATCTCAATATATAAAGAATATAAATGCAGATAAATTTAAAAATCAATTTCCATGCGCTGTCAAATCTATTAGAGAAAAACATTATGTGGATGATTTATTAGATTCGGTTAATACGTCAGAGGATGCAATCAAACTAATCTCAGACGTATCCTACATACACCGCCAGGCCGGTTTCAACATAAGAAACTGGGTGTCAAATAGTGAGCTTGTTAGACAGGAATTCTCAACGAGGAACTCAAATGACGCAAAGTGCATTAATTTTAAGGATACCAATCAAGTGGAAAAGGTCTTAGGAGTCTTCTGGGAATATAAGGAGGACACTATTACCTTCAAAATTGCTCCTCGGCTTCTCGAAAGCGATTTATTTTTACTAAGAAAATCTCCCACTAAGAGAGAAATGTTGAGACTTATTATGTCAATTTATGATCCACTTGGTCTCATTTCGCATATAACAATGTATGTTAAAATACTGATGCAAGATGTATGGCGAAGTAAAGTCGATTGGGATGAGCCAATTTCCCCGGAGCTAATAAATAAATGGTCTCAATGGGTAACAAGCTTACCACATTTACAAAACATTAAAATACAAAGATGCTACTTGCAATCATTACAAGATTATAAAAACGTGTTAATACAACTGCACACATTTGTTGATGCTGGTGCTGACGGTTACGCAGCAGCATCTTATTTTAGATTTAGCAGAAACAATGTAGTTATATGTTCATTGGTTAGTGCCAAAACCAGGGTAGCACCGATGAAATTAGTTTCTATTCCCAGACTTGAACTTATGGCTGCCCTAATTGGAGCTCGTCTAGCCAAATTCATAGCAGAAAACCATGAAATTAAAATAACCGACAAATATTTTTGGTGTGATTCAAAAACCGTGTTGAGCTGGATCAATTCAGATCACCGAAAATACAGCCAGTTCGTAGCCTTTAGAGTTACAGAAATTTTAGAGTTAACATCTCTTACAGAATGGAATTGGGTGCCAAGTAGACAAAATGTTACAGATGAGGCAACAAAATGTACTAATATAAAAAACGCATTCAAATCTAATCGTTGGTTTAAAAGCCCCGAGTTTTTATACAAACCTAAAGAGCAATGGCCACAAGCAGAACCATTTTCACGAACAGAAGAAGAGCGAAAACAGAATGTACACCAGATAACGAAACGTGAGGCTGTTATAAATATATTTCGATTTTCAAAATACAACCGCTTGGTTAGAACAATGGCATATGTTCTGCGATTCATATATGGAAGTAGAATGAAAGAGAAAGGTGAATTAACTCAAGAGGAGTTAAACAATGCTGAACTTGCATTATATAAACAAGTGCAATATGAATCATATTATTTAGAGATTTCTGCACTTAAATCTAAAAAGTCCATCAAAAAATCAAGTGAAATTTATTCTTAGTCACCCTATCTAGAAGACGGAGTTTTGTGCGTCGATGGAAGAATCGATATGGCAAACGTTTCTTTACAGCAGAAACGTCCAGTAATACTGCCAAGAAAAAATTATTAAACCAACCTTATATGCCTACACTACCATGAAAAACTTTACCATGGAAATCATGAGACAGCTGTCAATGAGTTAAGACAAAAATATTGTATATCAAGACTTCGTGCTACATACAAATCAATTATTCGATGTTGCCAAATGTGTAAAATTACTAAAGCTACTCCACAGACCCCTCAAATGGCTAAACTGCCACGCGCACGTGTTGCATCGTATAGTGCACCGTTTACATATACCGGGATTGATTTCTTTGGCCCAATATTAGTAACTGTAAACCGCCACAGGGAGAAAAGATATGGCTGTTTGTTTACGTGTTTAACAATTCGAGCGGTTCATATTGAAATAACACATTCTTTAACAACAAGTTCCTGTATTTTGGCTATTCGTAATTTTATGGGACGAAGAGGAATACCACTTGAATTTTTTAGCGATAATGGAACAAATTTTGTGGGCGCTGATAGGGAGCTACGAGAAGCTTTAGCAGATATTGACCGCAATGAATTAATAAAAACGTCTACAACATCAACAACTAAATGGAGTTTCAATCCACCGGCTTCACCCCACATGGGTGGCGCATGGGAGCGTTTAATTCGCTCGGTAAAGACAATTTTATACAAAATTATGCCATTAAGGCACCCAACTGATGAACTCCTGTTAAGAATGATTGTTGAAATTGAAAATATAATAAATTCCAGACCGTTGGCATATGTTCCCATTGAAACAGATACGGCAGAGGCTATAACTCCAAACCATTTCTTGATGGGAAGCTCTATTGAATTGAAACCTCTAACATCGTGCGACGACAGCGGGACGGTATTGAGACAAAACTGGTTAATTTCTCAGCAGTACGCAAATATATTCTGGAAGAAGTGGTTATCTGAATATTTGCCGACTTTGACCTGTAGGACAAAATGGCATGAAAAAATAAAACCTATAAGCCAGGGGGATTTAGTTATCATTGTTGACCCTTCTCTTCACAGAAACGTATGGCCTCGTGGTAAGGTACTAGAAGTGAGATTGGCCAAAGATGGACAGGTGCAAAGTGCAGTGGTCCTAACTCAACGCGGAATAATGGAGCGACCTGCCAGCAAACTAGCAGTTTTGGAAGTAGCTCCGGAAGAGAAGTCTGACATCGAGGAAGTTTCTTGTCATACTGCGGGAGGAATGTTAACGCGACTCCCATAATCCTCATGATTCTTTTGCCATCTGGTAGCACTAAATCAATTTCGAAAGAATAACGAATAAGAATTCCAACATGTACATACATTTTTTTAACGAATATACTGTCTAGAAGCGTCTTACCGCCTTCGCCATTTTGTAGGAGCTTAACTGTGAAGCGGTTCAGACGTGATTGTCCTTAAATCTATAATAGAAATTACCAGGAATTTCCAACCAAAAAGTATGTAGAATAGATTAAGCTATTATTGAATATGTAAATTTCTTATATATTATTTTATTATAAAGGAATTTTAATAAAGGTTATTGCGTAATAAGTCAAGCCTTTTATTACGTATTTATAATTTATTCAAAATCACGTGGAAATTGCTGGCTCGGCCGATAGCCTTCTCAACACTGGGTTTTATAAATATAAAAACTACACCCGTGACTCTTCTAACATATTAAAGAAAAATTTTTGATTGGTCATGCAAAATTAGCAATTTCAACTTTAATATATAAATAAAATATACCAGTGTCTTATTTAAAAAAATTTCAAGCAAAATTATAAAAATATTTTATGGAAAAGTAGAAATCTCGGCTTTTATATTTATAAAAATTACACCTATGACTTATTCAAATATTTTCTTTAAAAAGTGTACAAAATTGTTTATGCAAATTTAGAATTTTCAGCTTTAATATACAAATAAAATACACCTGTGACCTTTTCAAAAAATTTAAGAAAGATTATAAAAATATTTTATGGAAAATTAGAAATCTCCGCTTTTATATTTATAAAAATTACCCCGGCCTTATTAAAAAATTTTCAAGAAAAAGTATAAAAACATTTTCATGCAAAATTAGAAAACTCGGCTTTTATATTTATAAAAAATACACCTATGACTTATTCAAATATTTTTTTTAAAAAAGTGTACAAAATTGTTTATGCAAATTTAGAATTTTTAGTTTTAATATACAAATAAAATACACCTGTGACCTTTTCAAAAAATTTCAAGAAAGATTATACAAATTATTTGTGGAAAATTAGAAATCTCGGGTTTTATATTTATAAAAATTACGCCCGGTCTTATTAAAAAATGTTCAAGAAAAAGTATACAAAATTAGAAATTTCAGTTTTAATATATATATATATATATATAATGCACCAGTGATTTATTCAAAAAATTTCAAAAAAGATTATAAAAATTTTGTGTGGAAAATTAGAAATCCCGGTTTTTATATTTATAAAAATTACACCTGTGACTTATTCAAAAATTTTCAAGAAAAAATATACAAAATTAGATATTTTAGCTTTAATATATAATTAGTTACATTTGTGACTTATTCAAAAACTTTCAAGAAAAATTATAAACATTTTTTATGGAAAACTAGAAACCTCGGTTTTATTTATATAAAAATTACACCCGTGTCTAATTCAAACATTTTCAAGAAAAAGTATACAAAATTTTTTGTGGAGAATTAGAAATCTCGGCTTTTATTTATATATAAATTACACCCGTGACTTATTCAAACATTTTAATGAAAAAGTGTTAAAATTAGATATTTCAGCTTTAATATTTAAATAAAACGCACCTGTTACCTATTCAAACATTTTTAAGAAATATACAATATTTTTTTATGGAAAATTAGAAATTTCGGCTTTTATATTTATAAAAATTACATCCGTGGCTTATTCAAACAATATGAAGAAAAAGTGTTAAAAATTAGAAATTTCAGTTTTAATATATAAATAAAATACACCTTTGACTGATTCAAAAGATTTCAAGCAAAATTATAAAAATATTTTATTGAAAATTAGAAATGTCGGCTTTTATATTTATAAATATTACTACCGTGACTTATTTAAACATTTTTAAGAAAAAGTATACAAAATTAGATATTTTAGTTTTAATATATAAGTAAATTACATTTGTGACTTATTCAAAAATTTTCAAGAAAAATTATAAACATTTTTTATGGAAAACTAGAAATCTCGGTTTTATTTATATAAAAATTACACCCGTGTCTAATTCAAACATTTTCAAGAAAAAGTATACAAAATTTTTTTTGTAAAAATAGAAATCTGGGTTTTATATGTATAAAAATTACACCTATGACTTATTCAAAAATTTTCTTAAAAAAGTGTTCAAAATTGTTTATGCAAAATTATTATATTCAGCTTTAATATACAAATAAAAAACACCTGTGACCTTTTCAAAAAATTTAAGAAAGATTATAAAAATATTTTATGGAAAATTTGAAATCTCCGCTTTTATATTTATAAAAATTACACCCGGTCTTATTCAATAATTTTCAAGAAAAAGTGTACAAAATTTTTCATGCAAAATTAGAAATCTCGGCTTTTATATGATATAAAAATTACACCCGTGTCTAATTCAAACATTTTCTAGAAAAAGTATTCAAAATTTTTTGTGGAAAAATAGAAATCTGGGTTTTATATGTATAAAAATTACACCTATGACTTATTCAAAAATTTTCTTTAAAAAGTGTTCAAAATTGTTTATGCAAAATTAGAATATTCAGCTTTAATATACAAATAAAGTACACCTGTGACCTTTTCGAAAAATTTCAAGAAAGATTATACAAATTATTTGTGGAAAATCAGAAATCTCGGGTTTTATATTTATAAAAATTACACCCGGTCTTATTCAAAAATTTTCAAGAAAAAGTATACAAAAATTTTAATGCAGAATTAGAAAACTCGGCTTTCATATTTATAAAAATTACACCCGGTCTTATAGAAAAATTTTCAAGAAAAAGTATACAAAAATGTTCATGCAAAATTAGAAAACTAGGCTTTTTATATTTATAAAAATTACACCTATGACTTATTCCAAAATTTTCTTTAAAAAGTGTACAAAATTGTCAGCTTTAATATATAAATAAAATACACCTGTGCCCTTTTAAAAAAATTTCAAGAAAGATTATACAAATTATTTGTAGAAAATTAGAAATCTCGGCTTTAATATATATAAAAATTACACCGAGTCTTATTAAAAAAATTTCAAGAAAAAGTATACAAAATTAGAAATTTCAGTTTTAATATGTATATATATATAATGCACCTTTGACTTATTCAAAAAATTTCAAGAAAAATTATAATATTATTTTATGGAAAATTAGAAATTTCGGCTTTTATATTTATAAAAATTACATCCGTGGCTTATTCAAACAATATGAAGAAAAAGTGTTAAAAATTAGAAATTTCAGCTTTAATATATAAATAAAATACACCTTTGACTGATTCAAAAGATTTCAAGCAAAATTATAAAAATATTTTATTGAAAATTAGAAATCTCGGTTTTTATATTTAAAAATATTACTACCGTGACTTATTTAAACATTTTTAGGAAAAGTATACAAAATTAAAGGGTTGTTAAATTTCAAGGGCCGATGTTGATTTTGAATAAAACACAAACTATTTAGGAAATTATTGTAATTTTATTTTATTATGATGTATTGATATTACTCAATTATGTATGGAACAAAATATCGGCCAAATGGGCGCCGCGACCTCGGCGGCACACCTCCATCCGATGGTCCAAATTTTCGATGACGCTGAGGCATAATGGAGGTTCTATGCCGTTAATGTGCCGAATTATCTGATCCTTTAGGTCTTGAATTGTTGCTGGCTTATCGACGTACACCTTTTCTTTCAAATAACCCCAAAGAAAAAAGTCCAACGGTGTCAAATCACATGATCTTGGCGGCCAATTGACATCGCCATTACGTGAGATAACACGGCCATTGAATTTGTTGCGCAAAAGAGCCATTGTTTCGTTAGCTGTGTGGCAAGTGGCACCGTCCTGCTGAAACCACATATCGTCCACATCCATATCTTTCAATTCGGGCCATAAAAAGTTCGTTATCATCTCACGATAGCGAACACCATTCACAGTAACTGCCTGACCGGCCTCATTTTGGAAAAAATACGGCCCGATGATGCCGCCAGCCCATAAACCGCACCAAACAGTCACTCTTTGTGGGTGCATTGGTTTTTCGACAATCACTCTTGGATTCTCATTCGCCCAAATGCGGCAATTCTGTTTATTGACGAATCCACTGAGGTGAAAATGTGCCTCATCACTGAAGATGATTTTCTTCGAAAATTGATCATCCACTGTTGCCATTTCTTGCCACCATTCTGCCCATTCACGACGTTTGGAATGGTCAAGAGGCTTTAGTTCTTGAGCCAATTGCACCTTGTAAGCGTGTAAATGCAAGTCTTTATGCATAATGTTCATCAACGACGAGCGTGAGAGGTGCAATTGTTGGGAACGACGACGAGTTGAGGTGGACGGCTCTTCAGCCACACTATCGCGAACAGCAGCAATATTTTCTGCAGTACGAGCTGTACGAGCATGCACTGGTGTCCTCACATCTTCTACAGACCCGGTTTGCTCGAATTTTTCCACGATTTTTGTGATTGTACGCACATTTGGACGATGAAATTGACCAAAAAAATTACGAAGTGCACGATATGCATTTAGATTTGAACTCCCATTTTCATAATAAGTCTGGATAACTTTAACACGTTGTTGGATTGTGTATCTCTCCATGGTTCAAATTGAGTAAGTCTGAAATAGAGAAATGTCAAATAAAATTCGGAAAAAAACTTGGCGCTTAGGTGTGGTTCACATTCAACATCGGCCCATACAATTTAACCACCCTTTACGTGATTGAGAATGGCAGCCAATCGTTATTAGGTCGTGAAACCGCCATTAAACCAAATGTGTTAAAGCTAGGACCGGATGTCCACCAAGTTGATAACATCGTTCCTTTTCCGAAAATTAAAGGCATCAAAATTGCGTTAGCAGTTGACAGATCGGTGACGCCAGTGCATCTGCCTTTGCATCGTATACGGGCTGCGTTGGAAGACAAGGTTAAAGCCAAGTTAGAAGAAGCCGTAGCACAGGATATCATAGAGCCTGTCGTAAAGCCAAGTGAATGGATTTCGCCAATTGTGGTCGTTTTTAAAGCAAACGGTGACCTCCGGTTGTGTATAAATATGAGGCGGGCTAATGCTGCTATTCGGCGGGAAAACTTTCCACTACCTACTTTTGACGCATTTATGACCAGGCTTAAGTTGGCTAAATATTTCTCCAGGTTGGATCTGAAAAATGCTTATCACCAACTAGAGTTGGATGACGCTAACCGGGAGATAACGACATTAATAACATCTAATGGTATATATCGATATAAGAGGCTTTTATTTGGGGTAAATTCAGCTCCAGAAATTTTTCAGCGAACCATGGAAAACATATTGGCATCTTGTGAAAATGCTCTTAATTACCTCGATGATGTTATTGTGTTTGGACAAACAGAGAGTGAGCATGATCGACATTTGGAGAAGGTGTTGTCTGTTTTTAAGGGTATAATGTTACTCTAAATGAGGGGAAATGTCTCCGGAAGGTTCAACATTTAAAATTTTTGGGACATTTATTGTCGCATGAGGGCATAAGGCCAGACCAAGAGAAAGTTGACACGATATTGCAGTCTCGTCACCCGTTAAGTAAAGAGGATACGCGGAGCTTCTTAGGGCTGGTAACTTATTTGAGGAAGTTTATTCCTGACCTCGCCGATGTGACTTAAGAAGTCTTATAAAAAAAGATATAAAATTTATGTGGGGACCAGATCAGGATAACTCATTTTGGCGTCTAAAGAAGAATATGGCAAAAATTCCAACTCTATCATATTTCAATCCGAAATATCGCACTCGATTGATAGCTGACGCTAGTCCTCTAGCTCTGGGAGCAGTTCTTGTTCAATTTGTTGACAGTGGTCCTCAAAAGTTTGTCAGAAATTGAGCGCAGATACTCACAAACAGAGAAAGAAAGTCTCGCGCTGGTATGGGCTGTTGAGTGATTTTACTATTATCTTGCTTTAATTGAATTTGAGCTAGTAACATACCATAAGCCATTGGAAGCGATTTTCAAGCCGACTTCGAAACCACCAGCTCGCATTGAACGTTCGGTTCTCAGACTGCAATCGTTTAAATTTAAAATAGTATATCAAGCGGGGAAGTCTAACATCGCGGATTTTATATCCAGGCTGTGTAAGCTAGATAATTGAGGCACTTTTGATGACCTAAGTGAAAAAAACATATACACGATCATTCAGACTAATGTTCCCCGCGCGCTCACCATTCTTGAAATAGTCGAAAGCAATAGCCTGAATTTGGAACTGAGGGAGGCGGTAGAAAGTGCCAAGAACGACGCTTGGAGCGTTAAATACGTTTTTTCCATTTCACCTGGAGCTATGCACAATGGGTAATATCTTATTGCGTGGAAACAAAATTGTAATCCCACATGCTTTAAGGTCTAGAGATCTTGAATTAGCGCATGAAGGGCACCCGGGAGAAACAGCCACGAAGAGAAGGATTCGCTCGGAAATTTGGTGGCCACTGATTGATAGAGATGTTGAAAGTTTTATAAAAAGATGTCGAAATTGTTTGTTCTTTTCAAAACCCATGCTACCATCTCCATTGAATCGGCGGGTTCTCCCGAATGGACCATGGCAATGCGTAGCAATGGATTGGCTAGGACCCTTGCCAAACCATGATTTTATTTTTGTCGTTGTCGACTATTATTCTCGATACAATGAGGCTAAATTTTTGAAGAAGATCACATCGAGTGTAATAATACGAATCTTATATGAGATGTTTTCAAGATTAGGTTATCCAAAATCACTTACGGCTGACAACGGGCGAAGTGGAAACGACGTTACAGTTTGTGGCAATGGCAAAGTTTATAGGCGTAACATCAGCCACCTGAAAAAGTCCTAACTATTTCTAAACCACATGATGAGGGTGAATCTACGCCGGACGATGATAATGGATTCCCGTCTTTACAGGGAGATACCGATGCAGTGAAGCCGTTAAAGTTAAAGTTTAAAAAACATAGGAGGGATGTGGAGATCTGGCAACTCGGATTAAGTCTGAGGTGGTGGCAACACTGGTGAAGAAAGAGAACAACGAAAGGAGCCGACGAAGCAAGAGATTAGAAACCGTTTTGTGTTCATAGAAGAAATTAATATTGTTTCAGTTTTGATAATTAATAAAAGTTAAAAGTAACTATACCTTTGGGTCTGGTGTATTCAATTGTAAGGAGGTTGTTACGGATTGGTACATGCACTTATCGTTTTCTTAGAAAGTGTATCACATCAAGTTTAAATATCTAATTATATTGTAATATCTAATTGTACTGCTTGTTTAATTTATCAGTTTCACGCTTTAAAATTTGTTCCTCGAGTGCATTTTTTCATTAACAATTTTGCAATTGCTTCATTGTGTTACTTCTGTTCTTCTACTTAAATAATAAAAAAAGTTGAATAATTCGAAAAAAAATATTATATCGAATGTGCGCTGGAAACGCCAATGCTGGACAACCAGCATGCAGACTTCGACGATGACATTTTTTAGAAAGATGAGTTCTTTTTTGTCCTACGAAGAGTTGTGTAAAAAGTAGTTAACACTGGTTACACCAAAAATTACATTCAACAACAAATTGTAAAACAAAGAAATCTTTTTGCAAAATCCATTTCAGGTCATGTAGAAATTTAAGGAACACACAGGCCGAATACCTAATTACGTCACAAAAAGAAAATGTAGGTTAGGTACGTACAAAATACTCGACGAAAACCTTACATATGCAGTAGTGGGCGAAATACATACAAAAACTGACTGACGTCATAATCTTCAGTAAGACGGAAGTCGAATCCATGGATAACATAAAAAACATTTGGAACTCAAAACCTGAGACACTAAAAGGACTTCGATCAGTCTTATCCCTTTCAGGAGGCATTCAATAAAACCAAACATTTTTTGGTCTTCGAAAACATAAAACTTGCATATCCTGATTTTACAAAAGACATGGAACTCACAACTGACGCCTCAAGTTTTGCCTTGTATGCGGTTCTATATCCCTCATTTCAAGAACGCTAAGCAAGGCCGAGGAACACCGCAGGGCAAAAGGAACTTCTGGCTAATATGGGCACTTAATTTATTCAGAAACTACTTAAATATATGGATCAACAAGGGTAAAAATATACACTAACCATTAGCCCCTCATTTTAAAGCAGACAGTTGAGTACATATTTATAAAAAAAATCTCTACCCATCAATCATCAACTATGTACATAACAACTCCTGAGCCACTTATGTATAGGAATAATGTAAGAAATATGTTCAGAACATTTCAAATATTATAAAATAAGATTTTCTAATAAGTGGGTGATGTTTATATATAAAGGGTGTTTTTAATAGAGGTAAAGAACTTTGAAATTGAAAAAATAAACAGTCACGATTGACTGTAACTTTCTAAATAGCATCGTTTTAAAATCAGTACGGACCAATGATTTCAGTTTTTCTGGATGCACCGTTACTTGAGGATTATCATCACTACAAACATGGCAGCTTTCTTTATTGACGAATCCATCCAAACAAAAGTAAACTTAATCGCTAAACAAAATTCGGTTATGAAAATTGTTTTAAAATAATAATTTGAAAGCGTTGTTCACTCATCAGTGTATTCGTATTAAAATTCCAGAAGAAACTAAACATAATTCACTTGAAAAAATGGCCGCCAGTTAAAAACGTGTTGAAGTTTTATTCCTCTGTAAAAAACGCAATGCTAAGCTCCAGCGATGGAAAAAAAGCTAAAGGAATATGATTTTAAAATAAAACAATGTTGTACAAGCACTTTCAGGTATGAAAAATTACAAAACAAAAAGTCCAAAGATATAGCAAAGAAAACATAGTCAGATTTGAAAAGGAAACACATCATAGACAATAGTGAAAATTTCGCAATATCATCAGCTGCCGCAAGTATATCATTCAGAAGATGATGATGACTTGAATTATATAGCAATAACAGAAAATAATCTATACATTTTTAAAAATCAAATAAATTTGCTGAGAGGCAATCCCAAAAGTTCCATTCTCTGAGAATATTATTATAAATTTGTAGTAAGACCATATTTAGCAAATAAAAACGGTATAGTATAGATCTCGTCAATATATACTAGAATTATTAACTTGTGGAAAACTGCTGCGACGTACTATCTGCAAAACACTGCCGGCAAATTACTGATACCGAAACGCATGTTATCCGTACTGCGTAACAAAAGATGTGTATTTATGGCATTGTTGGGCAATTAGTACACGTAGGACCCCTTTTTTCAGGTCAATAGTAGAAAAAATTTAGCAGTCTGCAGTCGTTGACTGACGTCGTTTTGTTTTTGCAGACATCGCAGCAGAGTCGTTTTGTGTCATTCTCAACTCGTCACCAGTTAAAATAGTATGTCTCTCAACTCCGTTATACATATGTCTGTCCGAATATACTGTTTTTTATCTTGCAAAATTTATTTAATTAATAAAGGTTAAATATTTAATTTATGTACTCTAATATACTTTTAAAACAATAATGCAAACAAACTCTATAAAACCATTCCTATATCCTAAATTTTCGTTAATCTATTTATTGAATTCAGTCTGCATACTATTTATTTATTTACCCTCTTCCTTCCTCTTACATCCGACTAAACTAAATGATGTAGTGAATAATAAAGTACAAAAGTTCGCCAAATCGCAATATCACTTACCCGCTCTTAGCTATGTGCACATAATCGTACCCAATTACAATTATATCCCTCTTTTATCTTTAATCCATGCAAATCCCTCCAAACTCGCCGACTTCCCTACCTAAATTATTAATCTAATCATGTGTAATATATAAAACAATATGCATTCTCTTATTTAAGGTACCCATAGACGACATGTTCTTTTCAAACTTATAAGTCAGACGTTTTTAAACATGTTTGTCAAAGTTGGTTAATATACATGAGGTTTTTAATTTTAGGTCACAAACTCGTGTATATTTAGATTATTATTACATGTCTGTCCGAATATACTGTTTTTTACATCTGACATCAGCCATGTTTATTACAATATTTTTTTTTTTGAATTTTTTTTTTTTTTTGAACTACAAGATCTCGAACTTTTATTAAAACACATTTTACGAATTCTGTTGTTTGTGTTAAAAGGTAAAGCTAGATTATAAAAACAATAATTAATAAGTCTTGCAAAATTCTTGTTTCAGTCGGCTAAAGAACTGCACAAAATCAAAGGCCTACGAAATTTAGTGTCAGATGTTTCAAACATAAAAATCAGGCCATGCTTTAATTGAAATTTGGTCAGATGACATTGCTCATGATTTTTACAAAAGCAATGTTTTTGAAGCCACACACGGCATGTGGTTACTCAGCAGTGTAAAATTTTACATTTACAGTGTGAAAAACATGTCGCCTGTGGGTAACTTTAGGTAAATATACCATCTTCAAAACAGTTTAACCAGCACGCCCACACTAACATTGTAGTCAAATTCAGGTATGTTTTAGTGAAATTTAGTTTGAAGTAGCACAGCAACACACCAGACTCATTCCGTAAAACTTCATTTTCAAATTGTTTTGGCAAGGAAAGAACGCACTATTTTTATCAGAAATTTTGTCATAATTTGCAAACCATGAAAGCGTACATACATGTCAGTTTTTTTCTCAATAACATAATCAAAAAAATCTAGTTTGAAGTAGAGTTACATAATTGTTGTAATATTCAAGCAAACAAACAAAATAAAATATTTCAACAGAGGAATGAATTACTAAGATCAAGCTATAATTAATAAGTAACCCAATACATTCAATGAACTTTTGTACATTAATTAGATACTTTCAAATTCATTTTTGATTGAATTACATTTTTTTTGGAATTATAGGGAGTAAAAATAAATAAAATAAAGTTGTAAACAAAATTAAAAGTGTGTCACTAGAAAAAATAAAATTGCAACATAGAAATTAAGTCCTTTAATTTTTATATAAATAAAGGGTGGTTAAATTGTATGGGCCGATGTTGAATGTGAAACACACCTGAGCGCCAAGTTTTTTTCCGAATTTTATTTGACATTTCTCTATTTCAGACTTACTCAATTTGAACCATGGAGAGATACACAATCCAACAACGTGTTAAAGTTATCCAGACTTATTATGAAAATGGGAGTTCAAATCAAAATGCATATCGTGCACTTCGTAATTTTTTTGGTCAATTTCATCGTCCAAATGTGCGTACAATCGCAAAAATCGTGGAAAAATTCGAGCAAACCGAGTCTGTAGAAGATGTGAGAACCCAGTGCATGCTCGTACAGCTCGTACTGCAGAAAATATTGCTGCTGTTCGCGATAGTGTGGCTGAAGAGCCGTCCACCTCAACTCGTCGTCGTTCCCAACAATTGCACCTCTCACGCTCGTCGTTGATGAACATTATGCATAAAGACTTGCATTTACACGCTTACAAGGTGCAATTGGCTCAAGAACTAAAGCCTCTTGACCATTCCAAACGTCGTGAATGGGCAGAATGGTGGCAAGAAATGGCAACAGTGGATGATCAATTTTCGAAGAAAATCATCTTCAGTGATGAGGCACATTTTCACCTCAGTGGATTCGTCAATAAACAGAATTGCCGCATTTGGGCGAATGAGAATCCAAGAGTGATTGTCGAAAAACCAATGCACCCACAAAGAGTGACTGTTTGGTGCGGTTTATGGGCTGGCGGCATCATCGGGCCGTATTTTTTCCAAAATGAGGCCGGTCAGGCAGTTACTGTGAATGGTGTTCGCTATCGTGAGATGATAACGAACTTTTTATGGCCCGAATTGAAAGATATGGATGTGGACGATATGTGGTTTCAGCAGGACGGTGCCACTTGCCACACAGCTAACGAAACAATGGCTCTTTTGCGCAACAAATTCAATGGCCGTGTTATCTCACGTAATGGCGATGTCAATTGGCCGCCAAGATCATGTGATTTGACACCGTTGGACTTTTTTCTTTGGGGTTATTTGAAAGAAAAGGTGTACGTCGATAAGCCAGCAACAATTCAAGACCTAAAGGATCAGATAATTCGGCACATTAACGGCATAGAACCTCCATTATGCCTCAGCGTCATCGAAAATTTGGACCATCGGATGGAGGTGTGCCGCCGAGGTCGCGGCGCCCATTTGGCCGATATTTTGTTCCATACATAATTGAGTAATACCAATACATCATAATAAAATAAAATTACAATAATTTCCTAAATAGTTTGTGTTTTATTCAAAATCAACATCGGCCCTTGAAATTTAACCACCCTTTAGAACGACTCAATCAAATTGGAGGTCTTGTCAATTCCTACCACTGCTTCGAAAATAAAGTTTACCTTCAGCAATTTGTCTCCAGCATAGGCACAAAATTGGTTTTCGAATTTTTCTCGCACATTCCACATTAATGCTCGTTGGCTATTTAAACATTCCCAGTCTTTTTCACTGAGCAGATTGTATCAAAAGCCTGAGTCAATCAGCATCACAACTCCATGACCTCCTAAGCAACATTTAATCAAATCACTCGCAAGTACCGACGATGACTCCGCACTCAAAATTCGAAAACAATCATTTTCCTGAAACCTTTCGCCACAGACTGCATCTGCTTCATTTCCATCGGAAATGAATTGAATCTTTGAAGGCCAAACTTTCCTTTTCTTTGTTTCCATAAAGTCAACATTCTTTGTTTTACGTTTGATCGTCTTTGTTTGGCACCTGCCGACAAAATGTCCGATCAACCCGCATTTGTTACATTTTAAATTCTTCGCTGGACAAAAAGTACTACTGCCGCTGTGACCCCTCTGACCACATCTGCTACACTCCATACTGAAATTTTTTCCTTCTGAAGCAATCTTATTTATGCTTAAGGACTGAACGTGAGAAGGCATCATAGACTCCGACTGGTTATTAATTTGTTCGTACACGTGACATATATCCAAAATATCTTTTAAGGAGTACTCCTTCTCCAATAACCTCTTCTTGAAATCATTCGGGGCCCAAACATCTATGATTTTATCTTTCAGGTTTACTTCCAAAATTTCCTCCTTTGTATCTCGAAACTGGCACTTCGCGGCCTTATTTTCCAGCCTTAGCATTAGTTTATTCAAACACTCACCCTGCTCTGGTTTTAATGAGCGAAACAAGTGACGCTCAAATGTCGAATTTCGTTTGGGAGAAATATATTCATTCAATTTCCCCACCAGAATCCCAAACACATCATCTTTTTCATCAACGCTCTCCACAAGTGCTCCAGGAATATTATACACAACCTCTTGCAGCTGTGCTCCACCAAGATGTAACAACTTGCTTCTTTTCCTCAATGGCTCTTTGATCTCTTCAGCCTCCAAATATAGGGCAAAAGGTCGGAGCCATTTCTTCCACTCTGCACGAATTAGCGATCTGTCTATGACGTCACAAAAAAAGGCGAGATCCCTGTTGTGTTCATCTTACAATTTTTCCCAAACCAATTCAATGTCTTCGCCACCTACTGCAATTATCCATTTGCTGCACAACAAATTCTCTGACTGTTTAAAACTTCAGCCAGCACTTTGCAAAATGTTGATTGCGCTATATCGACACTAAAATCCTTACCAACACTATACTGAGAGCTGCCTTCTGCAAAAAACCTTAAACAAGCCGCAAGTTTAACTTTTGGAGAAAGTGCTCCTTGTCGATCACTTCCTGAACTTGTAGCCTCTATCTCAGACAAAATATATTTAAATGCTGCATTATTTAAACGAAAATTTTTTTTAAAGCTGTAAAATTAAACGTTAACATTTCATTAAACATATACATACATATGTAGACATATGTATACATATGTATGTATATGTATATATGTATGTATGTATGTACTTATTTAAATTTCTTTATTTTACTTACTCCGTATCATTCATCTACAACACATCTTCAGCTTTATACCGCAAAACTCTTCTTTCACTCCGAATGTCTCAACAATCATCGCGGAAATCGAAAATCGATTTCGCGGAAAGCTTATACCGCAGGAATGAATAATTACAATGTGCATATCTATCGATATTTCTTTCCGTTGAAATTTTTTTCCCGTACTGAATCAATAATACGAACCACTAACTTGACTTAGTAGATCTTCTGATTGCAGGCGGTTAGATGATGTGAAGTTTGTTCTGATGTTATTGTATATATATGTAGTATGTGTATCTGGATGGTAATTGTTTGTGCTGTGTTGTTCCTAAGATCGTTGTAGCTGACTTTTCTTTGCAGACTGCTGATGTTTTTTCTGAAGTTTGGGCTTTCATTATTCTTGGTTCTTAGTAGTATTTAAAGAAGCCGATTTTCCATATGTTGAAGGTTCTTACAATGTGAATTGCTCTAATTACAGCATAGCTGTGGTGATATAGAGAGAATGCTGCTCTACGTAGTTTTTTTGTAGTTCTTTTAAGTATGGCTTCCTTTTAAAAGTGCTATCTACATGAGTTCCGAGATATTTGTATGTACTAACCAGTTCAATAGAGGTGTTACACAGATCGTTTAAATTATTTGTTCTGTTGTGTATGTATTCCAAATCATAATATTTATTTCTGATGTTTATTTGTTTAACGAATGGTTGTCTGATGTGCATTAGTTTTTTTTTGGATGCATTAATTACTAGACTGTTGTCATGATTGCATTTAGATGTGTTATCAAGCTGAGTTTGCCTAATTTCTGTAGCTGTTTCACCGTTTTTGTGTATCACTACAATTGTTTTGTCATCCGTGTCTGCATAAATGTGACATTGGTTGAAAGTCTTGAGCAGATATAACACTGGTCTTTCTGAGCACTACCTTATTTTCTGGCCGTATAAAAATATTTTTAGCAACTTCAGAACGAGTGAGGTGTTCATACTTCGTTTACTAATTATGCGGGAGGGAAAAATGAAACTTCTTTTAATGCCAGTTGATTAATAATAACGTTTTATTTTTTACATTTCTTTTTATATTCTTACAAAATAAAACAGTTGTGTTAGCATTTTAATTTAATTTGATAAATTTCTTAGGAAATTGAAAAACAAAATGTGTTTAGGTTGTCGATACAATTTATAAAATTCTTAAGTAGTTTAACTTATTATATTGAACTTATTTGATTTCACAAAGATTGCAGTTTAGGTGAATTATTTGTTGTTTTTTTATAAAATTTTTAGGAACTCTAATTGAACTTATTTAATTTTACAAAGTTTGCAGTCTGGGTAAATTATTTGTTGTTGGTAAGTATTTCGTTGAATTGCTGACCGTTGATGGTTTACTGTTATTGTTGTTTTTAGATGGAGTGGTTTCCATTGGTAACTCTTCCCCCTTAGAGTAGATTGAGGGCTACAAAGATGTTGAAGGGGCACGAACGAAACCACCAAGTAAATTTGTAGTATATATTGAATTTTCTTCCTTAAACATAATGATGTACCTATGATAATTAAGATGATTATGAGAGTAGATCCGTATGTAGCATATTGGTGAGTAATTGTTGTTTTTTCAAGTGAAGACATCATTTTGTGATTGTTGAATTGGAATAACTTTAGTTTCTGTAAGCTGAATTCTTCTACGACCGTGTCTGGGACCACATTTACGAAGTTAGCTAATGTAATATTGATATACTCGTGGTAAGCTTTTGGTTGGTCTTCATATATTAACCCGTTGATGATAAGTGTACAATTTTCTTAAAATAGTAGTGTTGTGTTCGTTATATTGATAGTTTTCCCACAATCAGATTCGAGAAAAATGGGTGGTGTATTGGTGAAAAGCACAAAATTATTTTCAGGTTGGTATATTGTTTCAAGTCTTCCTACATCTTTTATGTTACATCTTGGCTGTTGGTTGCGAATGAGTTTACCCAAACATAATGATTGCTCAAACAGTTCACTTCTTATTGGATTTACATGTTTGTATAATCTGAGTATAATAGACTTCTTGGATAAGAAATTAAACGGCAAAAATGTTTTTAGTTATTCTCTTTTGTTTAGCTTGAATGGAAATACCAAATGTTTTCGAAATAAAAATAATTAAAAATCTTGTTTTTGATACTAACATTCTTATCGCAACAATTTTTATGAAATAATTGTTTTAAAATCGGTATTGGGTATTTCCATTTTACAATAATTTATCTAAAATAAATCTAATTTTTTCTATTACTGTGTATTATTGTTTATTTCTATTCTTCTTTTAATATAAAATTTATGAATTTTTTGACTTTTCTCTGTTACAAATGATACATTTTTATCATTTTTTACAATATGTTTGGAGAATTTAGGAGTTATTTTATTTCTTCTGTTTTCTTTTCTGAGCACTATATCATTTGTTTTAAGATTTTTTGCTTTTATTCTACCTTTATTTAAATTTTCTAATCTTATTTGGGCTGATGTTTGCATTTTTTCTTAAATTTTTGGATAAATAATATGTTGGTACTTTGAGTGAATTGAGTTTTTATAAGTTATGAGAGTTTCTGAAGAATTTTTGTCGTGGTCAGTTAAAGGTCGGCTCTCTTTTCTTTGAGCTGTTATTATCCTATATAATTCTGTCAGTGTAGAATATATTGAATTTCAAATTGTTTGCAAAAGTCTTGAAAAATTAGTGCAGTAAATTCTTTTCCCTGATCACAGATGACCTTTTTAGGAATACCGTAGGTGCTAATGGAGCTTTTCAGAGATTTCATTATATTTAAGCTAGTTCTGGCAGTTATTGTAAATCCTGCTGCAAATTTTGAGAATTTGTCTATAAAAGTTAGTATTTGTTGATGATTTATGTAGTAATGTCTATATGGCTCTCATAACTGTTTAAAGGTTTTGAGGGTGTTTCCGGCATCTGATAGACAATCTTTTGTGGATGTCTGTCATACTTAAGAGTTAAGTTGTTGGTTATTTGGGAGATTTTGTATTTCCTGTTTGGGAAAAAATATTGCTTTTTGAGATGTAAGTACGTTTCATTTATTCCTCTGTGATTACTATTTTGATGATACCTCCCTATTATTATTATTTCGCCATTATCTTTTATATCCTTTATTCTTTGAGTACATCGTACCAAATGGTACGTTTTATTATTTGAAAAATAGGTGCTAAAATCCTTTTAAATAATTCGGAATATATTGCCTTCAGAATAAATTGCGATGAGACTGTGTGGCTTAAAATGTTTGACAAAAGTTTTAATGATTAAATTTTCGTCGAAAATTGGTGAGTTACTTATCTTTTTGATTTTGTTTAAAAGGTACCTCAATTGTTTCTTTTGATTATGGGTGAACTTCAAATATTATTTGGATATTGAATACGTTTAACGGTTTTTCTGAAATTGGAATGCCAGCATCCTGATTCTCTTCTGCAGAATGAATTGTACTACCGGAAGTATCTGCAACTGGGGCTACCTCGTGGCTATTTACGCCTGTCTTTATTTTACTGAGAGCATCAGTGTTAGTATTTTGTGTACCTTTTTTATACACAATTTCATATTTAAATTCTTCCAACTTCATACGCCAACGAACTAGTTTTGAGTTAGGTTCTTTTAGACCCATTATCCAAGTTAATGGTCTATGACAGGTCACTATTTTAAATTTGCAACCAAAACGATAAGGACGAAAGTATCTGGTTGCTCACAATATGGGTAATAGCTCTTTTTCAATGGTAGAATAATTTGTTTCCGAAGTATTTAGTGTTCTGCTAGTGTAGCAAACAGGTTTGTCACTACCTATCTGTCCTTGCGACAACACACAACTAGTGCGAAATTGCTGGCGTCTGTTGTTAAGATGAAATCTTTAAAGAAGGGTGGGTACTGTAAAATTGGATCATTACAGACCATATTCTTACACATTTCGAATGTTTTTACATAACTTTCAATCACTTTTTTTCCATTCCTTTTTTCAGACAAGCTGTTAAAGGTTTTGTCAGTTTGGTAAAATTTGGTATAAATTTCATATAATATCCTAATAATAATAAAAAAAATAAGGATGATTTAAGGTTTTTCGCTGTTCTTGGAATCGAAAAATGTTTAACTGCACTTATTTTGTTTGGAATTGGTTTTATGACTTCTGTTGATATTATCGTAGAAACTCGGACTTGTCTAATTGAATTTTAAAATTTGAATTTCTTAATTCTTCAAAATCAAATCCAAGTTCCTAATATGTTCTTGTAGAGAGGTGCCAAATATAATAATGTCATCTTCTTCTTCTTTTGGCGCTACAGTCCGTGGTGAACCTGGGCCTCAACCAACAAAGTTTTCCAGCTGGCACGGTCTTTAGCCAGCGTTCTCCAATTTTGCACACCAAGTTGGTTGAGGTCCCTCTCCACTTGTGTGCGCCATCGGTTCCGTGGGCGTCCTCTACTGCGTTATTCCACAAGTTCGGAATCGAAGATTCTACGGGTCGGAGCAGTATTCTCCATGCGCTCTACATGGCCCAACCATCTTAGCCGTTGGATCCGTAGGCGCCTGGTTAGGCTCATGTCGCTGTACAACCCGTACAGTTCATGATTGAATCTTCTTCTCCAGAAACCATCAACGCAAACAGGGCCGAAGATTGAACGCAGAACTTTTCTCTCGAAAATACCAAGGACTTCCTCATCCGCCTTCGACACCGTCCATGCTTCTGCGCCATAAAGAAGTACAGGGATTATCAAAGTGGTATATAGTGTCAGCTTGGTTTTTCGAGAAAGGGCCTTACTACTCAATTGCCTCTTGAGCCCAAAGAAACAGCGATTGGCAAGAGTTATTCTGCGTTTGATCTCGGTACTGATGTTGTTCATACTGTTGACTTGGGAGCCAAGGTCGACGAAGTCCTTCACTACCTCGAAGTTATAACTGCCTATGGTGACGTTCTGGCCCAGTCGTCGGTGTTGCGCGTCCTTTTTTAATGACAGCATATACTTCGTTTTGCCCTCGTTCACCGCTAGACCCATTTTGGCCGCCTCCGTTGAAATACCAGCAAACGCTTCATTGACGGCTCGCTGGGTTCGACCAATCACGTCAATGTCGTCAGCGTATGCTAGCAGTTGCACGGACTTTTGGAAGATCGTGCCTCTGTTGTTGGCGTGTGAGTTTTGCATGATCTTCACAAGAATTATGTTAAAAAAGTGTGTCGCCTTGTCTAAATCCCCTTTTGACATTAAAGGTCTCGGTGAATTCGATACCGACCTTGATGGAGCAGCGAGAGTTCTCCATCGTCATCCTTCACAGCCTGACGAGTTTGGTAGGAATGTCAAAACTAGACATGGCTTCGTATAGCTCGTCCCTATACACACTGTCATATGCGGCCTTAAAATCGACGAATAGGTGGTGGTTGTCGATTTGCATCTCTTGGGACTTTTCCAGGATCTGCCGTAGTGTGAAAATTTGGTCAATGGTGGACTTCCCCGGGCTGAAACCACACTGATAAAGACCTATCAAACTGTTCACGAATGGTTTCAGGCGCTCACACAAAACGGCAGAGAAGATCTTGTAGGCGATTTTTTGTATTTGGTTCTATTAAAAATCTTTCGGAACATATGTTTGGTTTATGATGTAAAGTTATTATTACTGATTTTGTATTTATTATACGTATATTTATCGAAGTCAATTTGAGCTTTAAGGTTTGATGAATAATCAATTCCTAACAAACCATCAAAATAACTATGGAATTTCAGCACCAAAAATTAAAATTTCCCTGTTTGGTTAAATTCATTAAAGTTTGAAAGTATATCTACTTTGTTAATTTGATCTTTTGCCAGTAAGGTTTTGATAGATGTAGGTTTACATATAACGAGTTGTTGTGGGTGAACATGCTCTGGAGAAATGAAGGACGTAGATACACCGGTATCTATTAAGAATTTTAAGATTTTAAAATTTAATAGTAGCTCATTTCCATGTTTATGCAAATCTAGATATCCTGTGGGTGGGTAGCGTCTAAAAAATTGACTTCTTCAACATTAGTTAGCTCATGTTGTGCTAGATTTTCACAATTACTCAGTTCCATGTTAGGATATCATCTTTTTTGTGAACTTGAACTTTGTTTTATATTTGAAATTGAATTTTTATTTATCAAGTGAGAAAATTCACTCGAAGTTTCCATTGGTTCAGGTGGGGGCAATTTAGGTGTACCATTATAAAAGGGGCACGTTGTTGCGGAAAATTATTGAAGTATCCTTGTGAATTAAAATTACGAAAATTATTTGTTTTAAAATTTTGATTGAAAGGATTTTGATAATTACCTTGTATATTACCATAATATTGATTTCAGTGATTTTCAGTATTGTTATGAAAGTTATTCTTGTATTGCCTGCTATTGTTAGCATAACGATTTTTATTATAGAGGACATTATTGAATCTTTGTTGACTTTGATGCCAGTTGCAATTCTTTTGTCCAATACCATGTTGTTAATAAATGTTTTGCTCTTAAATGCAGAAATCTAATGCTTCTGCTAAATTAATTTTCCTCATTGCTGTAATAGTTGTGCCCAAAGGGTCCCTTAGTCCAGTTGTAAGTGCGCTAAGGCACTTTTCAGTATAGAGCCTTTTTTTTTGCGTTTATAACATTTGCACGGACTTTGTGTAAAAATATGTTATTACATAAAGCTGATTGCAGCTCAACCATTTCACCGTAAAATTTTTCGAATGGTTTATTATATTGTTTTAAGGAATGAAATCTTTAATCATTGAGGTTTCAGTACGTTTATCTGAGTAGTACGAGCTAAGATTTTCCTTAATTTTGCCCCAGTTTAATAGGGTTCCTTACATGCTTGACCATCGATTTTATCTTGAATGGCTCTTAGCAAGATTTGCCCATACGGTGCTTTGTCTGTGCCACGCATAAATAAATAGGATTTCTTCGACGTTGTTAATAAACTTAGGGAGTAACCTGAAGTTTTCATCAAATGTTGGTAATTGTTTAATTGCGTCTGGTATCTTTAGAGATTGAAATACTTCGTTTTGGAGATCAGTTGCCATTCCAACAGCAAGGGTTGGAATTCTGTGTTCGTTATTCATAATTTAAAAGTTTCCTGACTTTGGTATAGAAGTTAAACTTTTACTCTTAAATATATTATATGGGGAAAACTTATTTTTCTTTGGTATTAACTCTAAATACTTTTCAAAAAATAAAAAAAGAGATAACTTACAGGAAAACCAAAAGTATTATTTGCATTGTTGATTTATCCGAGCCTTTTTAAATAATCTCTTATTATGTTATTGCTCTTATTTATGTTATGATTATCGAACAACTTTTAGCGTAGGTTAACGGATAAGTACTCGTAAGTGGCCGCGTTATAAATCTATTTGTTAGTATATTCTTCAAATTTTTCTTTTGTTGTAAAGGCTTATTTGAACTATTATTTTCCAAACTTTCTTCTTTTTCTATTTTTATTTTATTTAATATTTTTGCATGATTTTAATTTTGTACATATGTGACCTTCCCCGAGAAAAGGCACCTAGTGTGTCAAAAAACGGGTTTGGACTTAAGAGTGGATTCTGGTACGTAAAGGATGTAGAATAAGATGAAATGAGTTCGATTTCTGATAAAAAATTATTTACCCCATATAAACGTACAAAACGAACTTGGGAAAATCGATAAAAATGAGAAAAACATTCAAATTTTATTTTTTGGTTTTTGACTTTAAATTGTTTTTTGTTTGTCAGTTTTCGAATTTTTTTGGAGTTTGGACTATTTTTTCGGTATTTCGTGATCTGGTACTTTAATTTTCTTCCGTTTGACAATTTCACTTTTTTCTTTTTTCGGCGCTTTGACTTAAGCTTTCTTTCTCTCGTGATTTCTTCGATTTTTCTTCTTGCTGGTAGGTTCAGATTTATTTTTCGATTTTTTTTCGCTTTGGGTTCATTCGGTTTAGGAGCTACAAAATCCCGTTTCTGTGAATCAGTACATAAGACCCTGACATTCTCATACTAATACCATTTGCGATCTAACGATAAACCGCTTGGTGCAATGAGCGGAGGTAATTCGTTTGGTAGCTCAGCCGTTAATCGCAGATTAAATCTTTCTTCTTCCGAGTCCACAAGTTCTTTACATACAATTTCTTTTTTTTTTGAAGTCAAAATGGTGGTACATGGTAATACCTAAACTGCAAACGCTTACAAAATTAATTGAAATGAATTTGAAAAATTAAAATCACAATATCGCGACAGATTACCTGGTAATCTTTTGTAAAATTTTTCGAAATGAGTATCCCATGTTCGCTACTCTACTTCCATTCGCAGCGTTGTTAAATTTATTACTGCTAGATCCATTGACCACATCTTCAAAATCTTGGTAAGAATCTACATTTGAGCGACTATATTCTAGTTTCATTAATCCGAAAGAGCGATTGGGGCTGAACTTGGTGTGGCCAGTTAGGAGGAAATTTAATGATATCGATTCGTTTAAGCCAGAATCCACTCGCCAGGCCAAATAATGCATCATTGCATTATATTTATTCTGTGCTACGCATTCATCACAAAATAAAACTAAATTTTTAACGCCATTCTTCCTGAAGTAATCGTGAATTTGGCCAATGACAGCATTAGGTCCTTTTCCTATTTCGAACTCTTCGTCTAATAAATAGTTCGACTTACATATGAATACCAAACATTTAACATTTACGAGCTACATTAAAATGTGCCATTCCGACTTGTTTTGGCCTGGATGGATAAGATATATTTTGTGCATAGTCAAAACTCACCACAAGAGTAGAATAAGCATCACTCATCTTGCAGCATTGTTGGTAGAACTCACGCTGGCGTTTCGCATAGTCAAGATGAGCAACAGTCATTCGTAATTTTGCTTCTTTTGTATCTGAATCAGATTCTTCCAAAACTCGTCGTAGCATCAAGGTATTCTGTTGACAGACGTCACAAAGATCAGTGTTTCGGTTTCATAGCCGAGATGTAGGGGCAGTACTTCATCCAAATTTTCTAAAAAGTTTTAAGTTTCTCAAAGCGACGATAAACAGCACTTTTTGTTTCACTGGATGGTAGCAGCAATACTTTACAGTCTTTGCAGTTTGGCATTCTACCAGGAAGAGGTCTTGCAAATTTTTCAGCAAAATTTTGAATAAATTGAACTGAAGCGTCACTTTATTCTTTTCTTTTCTTATAGTTATTTTAGCAATGTGTAAAGAGCAGCAATAATAGCAAAGGTAATAAAAGTGAAAAAAATACGTCACCACATAGGCATGACGTCACCAAAGTCGGCACCCAATCATAACTAACCATACCAAACCGCATCTCCCAACTGAAGGTGTGTTCACAGTGATAATGCGTTATGAAACTTTATATGCGTTTTTCTCAAAACTTCATTTTTACACACTAGGTTCCTTTTCTCGGAGAAGGTCACATATATATATTCTAAATCTTTTTATTTTTATAAAAAATACTGATATTCGCTCGGAGCTTTTTTTCAAACACATATGTACATATGTACGATTTTTTTGTATTAAAAAAATATGATATTCGTTTAAATTATAGTACCTTTTACTTATTATTTTTTGTATATAATATAGTATACTTTTTGAATTTTTCACAAAGGATTAATTATGATATCCATTCATAATTCTAATTCTTATAATAAAATATTTTGTTTCTCTTTTTTTTACACTAACCACATAAACTTTTTACTTTCATACATATTTCTACAAGCACTCACTTAAACTTAAACCGCCAGTTAGAGTGAGTCAGTGATTAGAGGGAAAAATTAAACATCTTTTAACCCTGCTATTAGGTTTGGACCATTTTGGTCAATTTGTATTGTTTTTGCTTTGGCTAAGAAATGGTTCAACATATCAACTTAAAACGTTTGCTATTGGGGTATTTTTATATTTTATTACTCCTGAAAAACTTTCAACTATAAGTATGAAATGTTAGAAAAATATAAAATTACGAATCTTGGGTATACGACCATTTTGGTCCGTTATTTTTTTTTTTTTTTTATTTATGTGAAGGTAATTTAACCTTATGAATCTTAGGTATAGGACCATTATTTTTTTTTTTTTAATAAGTGAATAAAATTTTTTTTGCTTTTTATAATAGTCTACAAAGGAATGGAGCTATTTTCCATACATCTTTGGGACCAATTGTCAATTTGTTTTGAAATAAAGAACAATATATTAAAAACAAACAAAAATATTATTTATAATAACGGCCGAATTTTGAGAAAAGTCTACATATGATAGTACAAATTTTATAAGTAAGCCTGTTATAACGTCGAAATAAATATATATGATGCACCCAGTTTGTTATGGAAGCATTTTAATAAGTTACCTTCATTTTTGGGATTCCCCTTTGTAAGTTTGCATATAACTCGCGGTAGTTAACCTCAGTTTATATTCAGTGTCTAACTTGTTTACTTTGCTAAAACAATGGAAAATCGACAATTAAACTGCAATGAGATTGCTGAAATCGTAAATGAAAGCTTCTCTGATATTTCAACTTGTAGTATTCTGGACGAGAATAATGAATATGAAATCAGTGAAAGGAATTCTTCTGATTAAAAAAACGGGGAGAACAGTGCAGCTTTCGGTAGTGAAAAAGAATTTTATGTCGCAAAAAATGGAATGCAATGGAGTTCAACTCCATTATACCGGAGTGTAAGAACTTCAGCTGAGAATATCTTATCAGCACAACCAGTGCCAACACGATTTGCCGTTTCCAGATGCCATGATTTATTGGATTCGTTTTTGTTCCTCCAGCAGTAGAAAAAATAATAATTGAAAATACAGATGTGTAGGGCAGGTTGAAATTCAACAAGAAATGGAAAGATATCGATACTTCTTCTTTGCGTCCATACATTTCTGTGCTAATTCTGGCAGGAGTTTACCGGGGAAAAAGTGAAGATGAGCATGCTTTATTTGATGCACCTTTTATGAAGTGCTCTTCGATTTGATGATGCTGAAGACAGAAGCAGAGTGATGATAAGTTCGCACCTATTCGAGACTTGTGGAATCGTTGCGAAGTTAACCTTGCAATACTATACTACTGTCACGAAAATGTGACTATTCATGAACAGTTGGTAGCTTTTCGTGTTCGTTGTTCTTTTAGGTAATACATGCCATCCAAACCTGCAAAGTATGGTCTTAAATTTTGGATGGCTGTCGATTTAAAATCAGGGTATGTGTGGAAAATCCGACCGCACTTTGGAAAATTAAAAAAGGAGCAGCCTGACAAACATCAGGGACAACGAATGGTATTGGATCTCACAGAAGGTTTAAAAGGTCAAAACATTACAGCTGATAATTCTTTTTCAAGTTTTGAATTAGGAAAGAAGCTTTTGGAAAGAGAGTTGACATATGTGGGTACAGTCCGAAAAAATTAAATATTTATTCCACCTGAATTGCTAATTTTTAAAAAAATTTCCTTATACACCTCCACATTTGCTTTCAATGAAACTGCTGCATTGGTTTCATATATTAGCCATAAAAATAAAGGTACTACTTTGATAAGCACCATGCACAAGATTGCAGAGATCGATAATAATGATGAAAAGAAAAATATAATAAAATCAAAAGAAAAATATATAAAAAAAGAATAGCTCCTACTATAACGCTACAAAAGGTTTGTCGTTACTTGTTAGTGTTTCATTAGATATGTAACATTTTGATAATTCTTTTTTCAGGAGGTGTTGATACTGTCGATCAAATGATTAGATACTACAGTGTAAAACGAAAAACAAATCGATGGCCAAATGTTGTGTTTTCCAATATGATTGACATATCCACGTTGAACGCGTTTATATTGTTTTCTGAAATTGATGGTTAGTGGACAAAAATCGTTAGACAGCAGAATTTTTACGGCAGTTAGCTTTATCTTTAGCTCAAGACTTCACGACTGAAAGATCTAAGCACTCTGCAACTAGAAAACGTGGAATCTGCAGTTGCTGCAAAACTAAGTGTGATAGCAAATGCACCATATGCAACAAATTTATATGTAAATTGCAACGAAAGATCATTTTCTCATCATGTAGTGAGAAGATTTGATTTTTGTACTTATTTTTAATGTCAAATGATTAATAATAACGTTTTATTTTTTACACTTCTTTTTATATTCTTACAAAACAGTTGTGTTAGCATTTTAATTTAATTTGGTAAAATTCTTGGGAAATTGAAAAACAAAATGTGTTTAGGTTGTCGATACAATTTATAAAATTCTTAAGTAGTTTAACTTAGAATATTGAACTTATTTGATTTCACAAAGATTGCAGTTTGGGTGAATTATTTGTTGTTTTTTTATAAAATTCTTAGGAACTCTAATTGAACTTATTTAATTTTACAAAGTTTGCAGTCTGGGTAAATTATTTGTTGTTGGTAAGTATTTCGTTGAATTGCTGACCGTTGATGGTTTACTGTTGTTGTTGTTGGTAGTTGTTGTTGTTTTTATATGGGTTTTTTGCCATTGGTAACTCCGGCTAGTTTTACAGCCTTGTTTTTTATGTCTTTACAAGAGTGAATTATTTTTTGAGCATTTTTATTAAAGTTCGTGGCGAAGTACATATGTTTTCGATTCTGTTGTTGTTAAAATAGTTTCATCTACTATTATTATTACAAGTCTTAGCATTGATGTCATTTATCAACTCTCGGATTGTTACGATTTTCAATATATGTTAATATCTATTTTTTTTTTGTTTTATATTTTTTTTTTACTTCCTTTTGAATTTTTTTTAATAACATTCATAAATTATGTTTATTTTAATTCAGCTTTTATAGAGTTTATCCCTTTGTTCACACCATTTCACAACTTATTATCGGTAATCCATGGATTCATAGATTTTATTTTGCTATTTTTTATGCAGTTTTGATTTTTCATATATTTTACCAACTTATATATAAATATTGTTATGTATATATCATTTTGGAATTGTATTAACAAAGAGATTATTTTAAATTTAAAGACTATATTCAAGTGATGACATAGACGTAGAACTAAAAAACGGTAGTAATCCATGCATAAAATTGCAAAAAATATTAAGAAATTTAAAGCATAATTATTATGAAAATATTTAACTAAATGGTCTCAAATATATGTACATATGCATATATGTATAATAAAAAATAGGTAATTGTTTATTAAATTCATTACTGATTTTCAGTTAGGCTCCAACATTTTACGATACGACAACATGACCATTTCAATGACGGCATATTGTCATCCTTGATTAGTACTAACGTGTTGATATGAAGATTAGGCTGCGTTTGTGACCAGCAATTTCTCTGCATAAGTTCGTTTATGTAATCAGAAGACCATTTTTTCCTTTGGTTTGCTGCAGTTGTACGTTTTCACCTTTCGAGGTGACTGATGTCCGTGCATTCAATAATTCGCTTTGGTAAAGCATTGAGAGGTGCACCAATTAACGAATGTCCAGGCGTAAAGGCTTCAAAATCGTTGGGGTCACTTGATAACGCTGATATCGGCTGCGAGTTCATAATGGTCTCAATCTCAATAAAATTTGTTGATAGTTCTTCATACGTTAACCTTCCGTTTGCTAATGTGCGAAAAAAGTAGTCTCTAGCAAACTGGACTGCCGTCTAACAGAAGCCTCCAAAGTGAGGAGCTCTAAGTGAAATAATTTTAAATTTAATAAAAATTTTATTACAAAAGTTGAAAATGTTGTTTGAAAAGACTTATCGGTGAATGATTTTTTGAGATTAGTTAATTGAGCATTAGCCCTCTCATAATTAGTGTCACTTTCGCAAAATATATTGGCTGGAATACCACGACGCCCGATTAGCATTTTTAACGATGCGATAAATGCTTCTGAAGTAAGGTCAGAAAGTCGCATAGAAGCTGTGAACCACCTTTGTCGAAAAACAAACAAAAAATTGCCACGTAGCACTTATAAGGCTGCTTTAAGCCTTTGGACCGGCGTGATAGCTCGAAACATGAATGAATACTTAGGTAGGAAAAATGGATGTTTCCGGTTTTCGGAATGTCTGCGTTCTCTAGCCCGTATTAATGAAAATCCGACAACAACTTGAATAAAAAGGCTTAAGGCCTTAATGAGTTTATAATAGTCAAATGTTTTTCTAATAGATTGTACTCTTCCCGGAAGTAATGCTGTAAAAGATTCCATATAACGCAAAGTAAAGATCTATGTAATTCGCCTGCTATAATTTCCCTATCCTTCATTATATGTTTAAATCTTAGCAATATATGTCATTTGTATATATTATATATACAAATGACATATTTCATTTGTATATATTATATATACAAATGACTCTCATTACAAATGACATATATTGCTAAGATTTAAATATATATTATATATACAAATGACTCTCAGGATACGGTTGCACGAACTTATTCGCTTTACCTACTTAATAATCAGATTTTCATCAACTTGGCAATTAAAAGCGGGGTTTCTTATTGCTGAATCTACAGCATCGTTATGCACCAATCATATTTTCGCCCAATTTTCCATTGATTGTTGTAGGAAGCTTGGATCAAGTAACCAAATAGATTCTGACAGCTCCATTAGTAGGTGAATCTTCTGATCAACAGGGCGATGCTGCCAAAATTTGTATCCTACTGTCAGATAGTTTAGTAAAATTGAAGAGCAAACAGATGACTGAAGAAGAAATAAGAAAAGTTTTAAGTAAATGGGAAAAATTCATTGGGGTAGAATAATACGTTCCAACATCTGCAGACACATTAAGTACGCCACCAACGTATACTCCTACGCAAAAAGAAGCCGACCCCAAGCCGATAACAATAGAAAAATATCGGGCCAGACAGGAAAAACACAAAAGGGAACTTGAAATTTAAAAAAAAACACTATCAACTCCGAAGAAAAGAGGATGAAGAAAAAGGAGTTCCAGAGTGAATGCAGAGATCTTCAAAGAATTACTGATATAAGTGTAGGAAAACAAAAAAAAAAATAACTCATAAGAAAACTACAAAAATTGAAAAAAAGGATGGAAAAAATGATAAGTAATGCACTATTTTAACATAACATTAGAAGACAGAATTAAATTTAATTTACAAAACATAAGCATGGGTATTGCAGATGCAAAAGTAGGGCATGCAAATGCATACGCCTTAAATGAAAATAGAGTAACTATAAGTCAAGAAATTGTAATAATTCTATTAATCATTTTTTACTTATCGCTATATTTAGATTTTTATATTATATAAAAAATAATAAGAAGTATGTCCAAAATGCATAGAAAATAAAAAGATATAAAAAGTTATTGTAAAAACATGGGACAAGTTGTTGAAGAACTAGAGAAATTAATAATAAATGCTAAAAAATCTATAACAAATATATACAGAAGACACAAAAGATACAAGAAAAACTAAAATTAATAGAACAACTAGGTGAAAGATTTGGGCAACCTATAGGTCATTTGGCAAATCTATTTAGAGAAGAAAAGATAATCCCATTTAAAAATCTGAGAAAAACAGCCTTCTGATATAATTCCAGTCTTTGACAAAAAACAAAAACATCTTGATATTTTTTTTACAATTATAGAAATGATCCACATTGAACTTAACGAACAAGGAAAGAAAAAGCTAATAAAATATATAATAGCAATGAAATTGATAGACAAGGTTAGGGACATTTTAATGATAGAAAATATACCTGAAACTTTTGAAGAACTAAAAACACCCCTGACTAAGAATTTTAAATCAACAAGAACGGCAAGTAGCATACATTTCGAATTAAAGAATACCTAACAAAAGGGTAACGTGCTACATTACAAAGAAAAAATCAACTTATTAATTGCAGACTCGACATTAGTACAAATTTCAGAACAGTTCAAATGAAGTAGCTCACTCTACGATCAGGAATGTGAGTGAAAAGCAGCACTAGAAATTTTTCAGGAAGGTTTATATAAGGACATAAGAACCTCTGTAATAGCTGCACAACCCAAAACCTTATCACAGGCCTATGACATTGCAACAACCTTACAAATAAATAATAATAAAATAAGCTATTATAATAACACAAATGGAAACAATTCAGGATTTACGAGTAGGAATAACAGGAATAGAAATTATTTCGGTCCACAAATAAAGAAAAATTTTAGCGACAATAGGAATAACGGAAACTACAATAGAAACTATAACAATAATAACAGAAACTATAACAATAAATATAACAAAAATTACAATACCTATAACAAAAATAATACAAACAATGGAGGTAATAGATACATTTACCACAATAATAATACCAATGTTCATGATGGTATACAATAACAGGGAAACGTACAAACCCTGGAGATTCAATACGAATCTCCAAACAGGAAAATCCAAGGGTATATAGTCACATACATATGTACACCTTATCCTAACTTACTACTCCTACACAACTATTCAACCCTGATAATAACCTTATGATATCTTCCCGATTACTTTTACCATGTTATGTATCTATGTATCATTGTAAAATAAGAAGAACCTTTCGTTGAGAATAAAGTTGAGTTTTACGTTGACATCCAACGTGCAAAGACGCGTGTTTTATTTTTCGGTACACCTTTCGCAAACGTATGTAACTGTATACAACAAATATTGAAACATCAAATTTTCTTTTCATATCAGTAAAAGACATTAATTACAAATTAAAATTTTTGATAGACACAGCTTTAGAGATATCACTCTGTAAAGAAAATGTAATATACAATTATTACAAAAATACTGACTACATTTGCCTATTGAGTGGCATTGCAAATGAGTATAAAGAAACGCTTTGATCGGCTGATTTGAACATAATATTAGGTGAACAGTTTTTAAAACACAGATTTCAATTAGTAGACGAAGGGTTTCCCATTATTACTGATGGAATTTTGGAAATAGATTTCTTCTATAGATGCAATTGTCAAGTTGACTATGAAACACTCACTTTGAACACTTGCGTAGGGGAGCGATAATACAAATTGCAATAGAAATTAATACAAAAGGATAAGTAATATGATACCACCAAGAACCAAGAAAATATGAAGATAGTCTTACCTGTAGTAAGGAAATAACAAATGGAATTTTTGTGGCAAACACAATAATACCGAAAAATGGACAACGCTATGTTAAGGTGTTGAACACATTAGAGGAACTGGTGGGTCCAGAAATCTTGGGAGTCACAACTGTACTATTAAAAAATTATACAGCCTATAAGCATGTCAGTAACATCAAACACTCAGAGCAAAGATTTAGAAAATTAAAAAACTCTTTCCAAAGTTTCTCCTTTTCTGATTAAAAAAGTTATTGATTCAGTGGTAACAGGTGAAGTGACAATATGTAATATACTTAGAAAAGGAATAATACTTATTAAAACTAAAAACCTAACCCAAGCAACCAAGATAATGCAACTCAGATCATTTTCACCTACTATTTTAGTTGACGTATCAGAACATAACTCCGTCAACTTTCCTATGGGTGTTATATATTCGAACGATCTCCGAGGAATCTTGGAAGAATTCTTCAAGAATTCAAGCCTCAAAATGTCTGCAAAGTAGAGAAAATTAAGATGAAATCTCCCGAAGATACTCTTATCTTTAACTCGACGTCACTCCCATCTAAAATATCAATTGGATACGAAATGCTAAGAGTTCGTACATACATACCACTGCCACTTCGTTGTAGAAATTGCCAACGTTATGGACACATTGGCAAAACTTGTAATAATGCAAAATTGTGCTCTAACTGTTCGAAAGAATTCCATTAGGAGAAGAATCTCACGAATCATGTTCATTTGAAAAATCATGTGTCAAGTGCAAGGAACAAAACCGAGATTTTATGCACTCTACAAACGACAAAAGATGTCCCATTTTTCTCAAAGAAAAGGAAATCTAAGCAATCATTACCCTTGAAAAGGCCAGCAAAAGGAAAGCCTCATTTATATACAAAGAACGTCACCTGAACAACAAAAATTCATATGTCACAGAAGTACCAAAACACACAGAACAAACAGTAAGCACACAAATGAGAGCACCAGAATTAACAAAATTACTCTTCCATCATCTCTGACATCGAATTTTCGGAAAGTGAAACAAATGATATGGAACTACAAAGAGTTTCATCTCTCTCACCAACAGAAGCAACACCAAAAACTGCAGCAACAACAGATAAAAATATTCTTCTCCTTCCAATAAACACTTCCCGCAGAAGTAAGCAAAAGCTCAAGAATAAGATAGTAACAGGTGCTTTAAGAAAAAATCATAAATTATTCCCTTTTTAATATAATGTTCCCCATACGATCTTATTATTATAAACTCTTAAGAAAACAGTTTCACTTATATATAACAAAAACACAAGAAAGGTATTGTCATGCAGAGAATATATATTTTAAATTTAAGAAAAAGGAACAAGAAGCAACTTTTAAATTTGTGATAAGGTATTTCTTAAACACAAACAACTACATCATACGTAGAAAATTATACTCTTCAATTGGGAATAACAGTTTTATGTATCTCCAGGAATATAATCGCTTTGGAAACTCTTATAAAGCTACCTTCTCCTTAAATGTGAATGGAATATTCTTTTTAGAGAATTATCACGATCTTATAAGCCATGAGCTAATTTTCTCTCTTAACACATACTTTTATTTAGAACTAACAACAAACATGTCACAATACATTTCCATACCTTATCTACATATATCTGTATATGTTTCTCTTTTTTGAACATAAACAAATAAGAAGCTTTACAAATATATTATCGAACTATTACTCGTATAGTATCTCCTATACTCTTAAGCAATTTATTTCAGGTAAAGTTGGTATTCATTTAATATTTATGCAAAATATTCGCAATATAATATCCCTTTATTTTCGTAATTCAAGATCTTCGGAAATTTCTTAGAAACCGAGATTCAAAGCACAACAAGCTGATTGGGTAAAATTTCATGATGCTTGTTCTAAACTTAACACCATACACCCAGTCTCAGAAAAGGTCAACAAAGAAGCTGCAAATATTCGAAAAATTATAATCGGAGCCGCTAACAATGCAATTCTTTAAAGTTCATTTAACAAAAATCACAGAAATGTACCCTGATGGTCAAAGGAACTTGAAGTTTTAAAGAAAGAAAGGAACTCTGCAATGCATTGCTAAAAAGGAAAATTAAAATCTCTAAGAGAAATTCAATTGAAAAACTAACCTTCTGTTTAAATCCAAGTAGCACTTCAGAGAAAATTTGGAAAACAATAAAGAATTTTACCGGATAAAAATCCAGATCCCACATCCAAAACTCCGCAATACTAACGAACAACAGAAAGGAAATTGCGACTGATATTTGCAAATTTTGTTCCGACAACTCATTAGACTATAATTTTGCTAGTGAATTTCAAAACCATAAACGGAGATTGTTACCTGCAACATATCCAGTAACACGTCAAACTTCGTTGATTGAAAAAGATATATATATATATATATATATATATATATATATATATATATATATATATATAGGTGTGTCTTTTAAAGACGACAACAGCACTTAAAAGTTTAGAGGGCAAAACCCCAGGGATGGATAGAATTTCCTACCCCATGCTTAAGCAAACACCCATCGACATTAAAAATAGGCTCCTCAGCCTTTTTAATTCATAGTAATAATTAAAATAAAATTTTAAAACATAAATATTCAACTCTACGATCCCTCAGCAATTTAAAATAAGCGTTGTAATTCCCATCCCAAAGCCCCATTCGGATAAAACTTTAGCAAGCTCTCATCGAACAATATCGCTCAATTGTTGCGCATCTAAAATTTTTGACAAAATTATAGCAAATAGGCTATGGTGGCTTATACAGAAATGCAAGCTTTTTGATAGTCGACAGTTCGGTTTCATGAGGGGCAAGTCAACAATCGATCCTCTGCTCTACGTAGATTATCAGATTGCAAATTGCCTTTCATTGAAAAAACACCTCTCTATTGTATCCCTCGACTTTGAGAAAACCTTTGACAGATTTGGAATTCACGCAGTCTTAGATCAACTCAGTATATGGAACTTTGGACCCAAAATTATAGGTTACGTGCGAAACTTTATGTCAAAAAGGAAGATGATAACAAGAGTAGGTGAACAATACTCTGACTGTCGCCCGTTAAAAAATGGTATACCTCAAGGTTCTCCTCTTTCCGTTATTTTGTTTTTATTAGCGTACAACAAATTGTGCGCCATCATAACGCTACACAAAAATATAGACTTTATTGCTTATACTGACTACTTCAATCTAATTGTTAGATCTGATGGACGAAAGAATCCTACAATTGTTCTTGACGAACTATTTAAGAAAATTCAAGATTGGTGCCTTTAATCTGGAGCTAAGCTTTCGACTTCAAAATGTAAAGCTATACATACATACATACATGCAGGAAAAAATGTGTAAACATAGTATTGTATGCAACAACTTCTCATTTGAAGAAATTGACCACATGCAAATACTTGGAGTATACATTAATAACAGGTACAAATGGAATATGGCTTCCACAAAGCATCTCCATCTGACACGATTTGCCACTGCTGTTTTTGCGTCTTCCCGGTTATTCAGCCTTAGTTCTTGCAGGATAGTGCGTCTTCAGGGTTTTCTTGGACGTCCACGGTTTCTTCAGCCCTGAGGATTCCACTCTATCACCATTCTTGTAATACTGTCGGGCTTCCTTCTCAATATATGGCCGATCCACCCCCATTTTTTCTTTTTGATCTGCTTCTGTATGGGTTTAGGCATTTGTTGATGAATACCTGAAGTTTTTGTGTGATGGTGTTAGATACTAGCCAAGTTTCGCTACTATATACCAATGTTGACTTTACACAAGCGTTGAATATTCTTAGCTTGTTGAGTCTGTTATCTACGTCTGTTTCTGCGCCGCCGTTTGTTGTCATAGCACTACCCAGATAGCAGAAGCTACCGACGTAATCGACTGGTTGGCTTTGTAGTATGATGTTTTCTGTGCTCGTGTTGTTAATTCATGAGCACAGAGCCATGAGGCTTCGGTTTTCGTGATATTTATCCCAAGTCCAACATTGCGAGCTTATCTATCTAGGTGTTCGAGTTTTGACTACATGTTGGAGACTCCACGTGATTCCTCTTCTCTATAAACAGACCTGGCTCATTATTTCATCCAGCACGATGGTGAATAATAGAGGCGATAATGGGCATCCTTGCTTGACTCCAGCGTTTATTTGAAATGGTTGGCTGATATTGCCGTTATGAAGAACTGAGAGGTCTGCGTCCTCGTACATAGGTCTGATGATTTTAACTATTTTCTGGGGTACTCCTTTTCTACTCAATGCTTTCCATATAGCGTTACGTTTGATGGTATCGAAGGCTTTCTTGAAATCGACAAACAGTATATACAGCAGAGTACGCCATTCCAAAGATTGTTCAATAATAATGCGTAAGGTGTTAGCCTGACCTACGCAGCGTCTATTGGGCCGGAAACCTGCCTGTTCGTAACGTAATTGATCTTCAATTTTTCCTCTAAGCCTTCCCTGTATTATTGTTGCTAGAACTTTGTATATTGTATTAAGCAGAGTTATTCCTCTCCAGTTGTTGCAGGCTTTCAAGTCGCCTTTCTTTGGTAACTTTACAATATTACTTTCTTCCAAGTTGGAGGCAGCCTTTCCTCCTCCCATACTGTTGTGATGTGGGGCCGTAGAAGTCTCACCGTGGTTTCGATGTCAACCTGCAGAATGTCTACGGGTATGCCATCCTCGCCTGCTGCTTTATTACTTCTTAGTTGCTGTTGACAGATGGCCTGTTGTATCTCGTTTAGGCTGGGAGGGTTGCACGCAATTCTAAGGTTGTTTGTTTGTGCATTTCTTTCGAAGTCCTCAGTGTCATCTATGGCGACGTCACTAATTTCTTCGAAGTGTTCTCCTTACCTTAGTGTCTGTGCTTCATTGCTTGTTAATAATGCGATTACGATCGGCAACTGCTTGGCTACTGTTACATTTCCGATTGGTCAGGCAGTCAATCGTCTAATGTAGTTTTACTTGCTTTGCTACTTGTTCCAGGAACATCTGTTTATCTTTTCTTGCAGTTTTCTTTACTCGATTTGCCAGCTGTTGGTATTGCTGTTTTAAAGTTTCTGTATTATTGTTTGTCAGCTGCAATTTGAGTTCCCTTCTCTGAGAAATCAGGTTCCAAGTGTCGTCTGATATCCATGTGTTCCGATGTGGCCGCACTATTCCCAATGATTTATCAGCACTTTGATTTTATACTGCAACGATATCTTCCCATGAGTGTTGTTCGTTTATTGGCAGCCTTGCGTGAATTGCTATTGCTAACGCGTTACCGCTTGAGGTGTTTTGTAGTTGTTGTATGTGAAGCCACTTTCGCCTTGTGTGTCCGGTATTTGTTCTTTGATATTTTAGCTTTATCTTGATTTCGCCTGTGATAAGCTCATGATCACTTGCAATGTCAGAGCCTCTTCTATTCCTGACATCTATTAAAGAGCTTCTCCATCTTCTGCTCACGCATATATGATCTATCTGACGGCGTGTATTACCGCTCGGAGATGTGCACGTGTATTTGTGTATATCCTTGTGCGGGAAGATAGAGCCACCTATGACGAGTTGAAATGTCTGGGACAGTTCTATTATAAGTCTTACTCCACTTTCGCTACTACTTTCTTTTCCGCTGTAGAGCGCAGTGTTGCCATTTTCAGTGATAAGCTCTCCGTTGCTTTTCCATCGCACTTCGCTTATACCTAAGACTTCCATGTTGTATGATTTTATTTATATACTGCGCGATGCGCGTCCTTTTTCGTGTGCTGAAGGTCGTTGCCATAAAATCCAATCTGTTATTCTGCTCTGTGCTCATTTCGTTAATCATTTGTATTCAAGCTAAGCGAATGATTAGTCCACTGTAGCCGGTTCCAGGACGATGGGGCTGCCATGTTTCGTTGCATAGAAACAACGCCCTCTGCAAGGTGTTTTCTGCATCGTTGGGTTATAAACAGCCGCCCCTAACAAGGGGTACAGACGCTGACCCGATAGCCGCTCGCTCCGAGGCAGACGCTACCAGGATTCTCCGTCATTCCTTGCCTTGGAATGCCCTTGCGGCAACGTAATATTATAAAATGCTTATCGAGCACAAAACTATATTGCAATGTTCTATCACTCGTCTCAGTTATAAAAGCGACTTTGCTGTCCAAAATTAATTACTCCTTGCCATTTTATGGATATGCTGCAGAATCTATATTAAAGAAATTAGGAACAAAGGTAAGCGCAGCAATAAGAGTCGCTTTGGGTGCATTTCGAACAACACCAGTGACAAATATGCTTTTCGAAAGCAATATATAACCCATACAGATTCAACGAGACTTAATAACAACAAAACTTCTTAAACGTTTTCTAAATAATCATGACACGCACCTATTCCCAATCATCCGTACATGTTACAAATGCAAAACGAACCCCAAGGTCCTCTCAGTTATACAAAGAATCACAAGAAATTGTGAAGAAGACAACCGAGCCATATTGGTGCTTCAACGATAAAACAATTAACTTTTCTCTTACTGATCTATCAAAAACAAACACTGATCCCTCTGTATTCAAACAAAGGTTCTTAGAAGTTCAATCGGAATACAGACACTACCACTTCATATTTACAGATGCCTCGAAGGAGAAATACTTGTATCTCAAATACTTCCTGAATACACTTCAATATTCACGGCGGAAACCATTGCCATTATGGAGGCAATGAATATGACAATATTCATTGTCATATTCTATTTCAACAATAGAAAAGGATATTTGGCAATATGTTCAGACTCACTTTCATCCCTCAGATCGATTAATAATAACCTAAACAACAATATTTACAGAACTGTTATAAGAAATATTTTGATTGATAGATATCCAAACGTGGTTCTTGTGAGGACACCTGGACATTGCGGAATTAAAGGCAATGAGTTTTCTGACAGAGGTGCCAAGAAGGGAATCAATAGATCTTTATTAACATCACATAACTTTAATATTGTTGATATTAACAAATTTTTATATAGACACTTCGGTGATAGCAGCAGTTTCTTCACAAAAACGTCAAATCGGTACCAAAATTTCAACTCTTATCAAACTTGTATAAAGGACTGCAAATTAAAAAGGGTAGACATTGTCAAAATAGAAAGACTCCGGTTAAAACATTCCAGGTTGACACGTGGGCATATCCTCAAATTATCTACCCCCAATATCTGCGAATGCAACATGCCCAACATCCAAGAAACAACGCGACCTCATCTTCAGACACAACCCAAGCCCCATATCTTTACTTTCAAATCCGAATGATTCCCACCTCAACCAATCAATAAACTTTTTAAAAGAAACGCAATTAAATCATTTTATTTAAAAACTCACCGAACAAAGAATTGTATACCCATATAATGAAATATTTTTATTTATATTACACATGTAAAAAATTTACTTATATACACACACTGAGCCTAAGGCCTAGTAGCCATGGCCAATGAAATACATTAGTTATTAATTTATAATTATTGTTTAATGTTTTAACAAATAAATAAAAATAAAATAAATCCGTGATTGAAAACGAATTACTGGGCATTCATTGGGGAATACAATATTTTAGGTCATATCTATATGGTAGGAAATTTACTTTCGTCACAGATCACAAACCACTTATTGCTCTATTTTCACATAAAAACCCGTCTTCAAAATTAACAAGAATTATACTTGAACTCTCAGATTATGACTTTGATATTGCGCGTAGAAATAAATTCCAAAATATTAAGAGATATGATTCCAATCTATATTGACGAAAAGAAAAGAAAACTCTGGCAATAACTCCTAGTATGTTTAACAAAGAAATGAAAGAAAATAATAAAAATATGAACGTTCACAGAGAAGAATATAATATAAAAGACTGCATATCTCGGAAAGAGACTGATCACCTCCGTATGTGGGAATGCACGTACAATAAATAATATCAAGAAGCTTCAAAAAATTTAATTTATGTATGATAAAAAGCTGCAGCAAGAATTAAATAAAATATCAAAGGACAGAAATTATAATATTACGCGTATTATATGTGATAAAAGTGAAAAATCCAATGTTTTCAGAAAGATTTGTGGGGAAACTTTTATTGAAATTTAATAAATTAAAATTTAAAAAGTAAAATTAAAATATTTAAATATATAAAGGCTGACAAATTTAAAGAAAAATATAACAATGTAAAGATGATGTAATATATTTATAAAATGTCAAAAAGAGTGAACAATACTATAAAACAATATAGATTGATAGAAGAATTTCATGACACTGTGTGGTGAACATTTCGGAGTTAGGAAAACACTTTCCAAATTGAAACAACGATATATACGGAAAGATATCAGCAAAATGATATCAGCAAAATGGTTAAAAACTATATAAGAACATGTGATTCATGCCAAAGACATAAACAAATAAAAATACGGAAGAACCCTTTACAATACTTGATACGCCATCACTGTAAAGGGTTCTTCCGTATTTTTCGACATCATAGTAATGGACACAGTTGGACCTCTAAGACAATCTAATAGTTTCAGGTACATACTAACAATACGAATTGACAAAATATATAATTGCATGCCCCTTTGAATCTAAGGATGCAAAATCAGTAGCACAGGCACTAGTACAACAGGGAATCTTAAGATAAGGCTTATTTAACATTCTAAAAACAGAATTCACTAATGAATTAATGAAGTAGGTTTGTGAATTATTAAAAATAAAACAACATTTTTCCACCCCATATCATCAAGACACATTAGGTAGGAACGAAGTCATCGAGTACTGAATATTTTCTAAATTTTGCAAAAGATGGATACTTTTAACATTATCCCAAACGTCGACACGGACTACACACCTTTTGAATTGGTATTCGAAAAGTTGCCTAGACTACCTAGTGATGAAATTCAGAATTCTGAACGAATTGATGGCTTAGAAAAATATTCAAATGAACTTAAAGCTAGGCTTCATTTTTCGTTACAAAAACCACAGGATATCATTTTATAAATTAAAGTTCTAAATAGAAGAAAGTTTGAACCTCCATACAAAGGTCCATACAAAGTATTAGATATAGAAGATTTAAATGTACTTATAGAGATTGATTAAACAAAATCAAAACTAGTACATAGGAACCTACTAAAAAATATTTAAATTGACAAATAACTTAAAATTTATTTTTAAATTGACAACCAACTATATAAATAAGAAATATACAGAACTTAAAATTTATCTTTAATGTAAATATACATACATAAGCATAATCATGTATACATAAGCAAAAAAACCAAAACATTTTTTTACATTTATAAAGTTTAATATTACATAAAGAATTGTTTATTTCTTTTTATAAAATTAAATTTTTTTTTTGTTTATACTTAACATGTAGTACACAACGTCTTGTTCGGCAAAGGTTTTTGTTTTTGTTGTTTCATTTTTAATAATACCCAAAACCAGGGTGAGGGTGTAGTATGTGTGCTATAACTTGGTACATCACTATGTGCTAAATTTGTGCACACTGCTGTTTGACGCGCTGTTGTAATATGAACTATTTAATAAAGTAAACAAAACTGAAAAATAAAAAGAACTAAAGAATGAAATTTCGTTAATGACATTGATTGAATAAATTATTTTATGTACTATCAGCCAATTCCACGGAGCTCATTCGATATGAATTAAACTACTGAACAAAAATTGATTTTGCTGACATAATTAAGAATTTAGGATACAAATTTGAATATAAACTGGAATAAAATGAAATAAAAATCAGAATTAATCTAGAACACTAAAATAAAAGGGTTTATGTTAATTCTCAAACAAAAAGGGCATTTTGATGCTCGTGGAATATCGGCAGGAGTGTTAAGAAAATACTCAAACTAATCCAAACCTAAAATTTACCACAGATGTGATTCATTAAAATGTTCATCGGCCAAATAAATATACGATGGTGGGTTTCAATGCCTTATATCCACGTTCATGTCTTGTTAATGATTTAAAGACTTAAGTGAACCATAAATTGCAGAAGCGTTGTCTACCAAACTTCGTAACTCAGAAACACTAGTTCTTTTTACAGTTCATAAAAATTTGGAATATGTTCTAAGAATATTCCGGACTTTCTCATAATTTTCGACCGAAACTTCAAAAGCGTGCACAGTGTCTAAAGCATGACCGTACAAACAATGCAACAAATGATTAAACTTTTCAATTTTAGGTAACGACAAGTTTTGTCAAGAAATTGTTTGAAAAATAAAACAAATTTTTATAGTTAAACCAAATTTTTAATTCGACTACTTGTCTTGTTTGCAGTGATTCTAGTTCGGCCATGATCAACAAACTTATATAATTTGGGTTAACTTTTATTTGATAAATTGACTTGTCTCTTCAATATTAATAACGGCTCCTTACTATTTTTTTGTTGTAATACTTTTTTCTCGCAGAGAAACCGATAAACTTTTAATTTTATTTTAATATATGTAAGTTTTCTTTTTTTAAATACACTTTCACACTGAATTTTCATTCAAAAACTAAGTTGTATTGTTCAAAAATTGATCGATTGGTTTCAAAAAGAAATATCAAATGCTTGCGGCACGATTCCGATTTTACGATGGTGTAAATGAAACACAAGTCTTTCGTTAAACATTATATTGAATACTTAAAAAATTTATTATTGCGAGTGCTTTATACTTTGTTATTCTTAAAAATGTTCTTAAACGGTACATAAGTAATAAATTCCTTGGAATTTTATTAACAAAGAGGTTATTTCAAACTAGAAAACTATGTTCAAAGTGAAGAAATTTTTTTTTATTTATTTGTTGAATCTGTCTTAAGGACAATAACAAAAAAGTATTCAAATCTTAAACTAAAAATTACTGTGTTTATTACTGTCACTGCAAAAAGTGTTCACAAAAGAAACTTATCTCACCAAATCAAAAGTGTGCGTCCTTTTGAGATGCTTATGACCCTCTAATAAGAGTAAATCTCTAGGAAGTGGATTGGGATGAAAAGGGATTTTCGTAACGTAATTAGTGCTTAACTTTTTAGACTCTTCTCGGATAGTGGGTATATTCAGATCCCTATGGATGTTACAATTCTTGATGTACCACGGAGCGCACGTGATCATTCATAAAATTTGTGACTCTCTTCTTTGCAGCTTTTTGACAATAGACACCGAAGCTGTTACCCATAGCTGAACAGCATATAACACTATCGGCTTTATCATTGCCTTATACAGAAGTACTTTGAGTTCTAATCCGAGCGCCGATTGAGGACCGATGAGCCAATGGAGCTGGGCAGTTTTCGTTTTTATTTGAGTTATTTTGGCTGCTATGTGCTGAACCCAGTTGAGAAATCTATATGTGTACCGAGATATTTTACATGGTTGTGTTCTGGTATTCCCGAACCATTTATTTTAATACCTTACGTGATACGTTGAAATTTTGTACGTTAGCCCATCATGCCAGACCTTAAAAAGGCTTGCGATATGTCAATAAATAATTCAGAGCAGTATTGTTTATTCTCAAGCGCTCCACGAATTACATTAGATACTCTGTGCACTTGTACTATGTTGCTTTCTGAATCCAAATTGATGATGAAGTATGATATTGTTAGAATCGACATAAGACACCAGCGATTCCAAATGTAATTTCTCAAATACTTTAGAAAGTATTGGTAACAAGAATGATGAAACCTGCGTAGCGTCTTTACCTGGTTTGGGTATCATGATTATTCCAGACTGTTTCCACGATAAAGGGAAGTATCCACATCGCAACATTGCATTAAATATAAACAAAATTATCCTTATACCAGAGCTTGGTAAATTGCTTATCATTGTAGTCGTAATTTTGCCTTTCATGGGTTCAGGTCTTCAATAGCTAACCTCAATTTAGAAAACCCGAATTCAATTGGGTGTATTACTGCACCATTATTAAGTAAGGGGTTACACTAGAGCCTGTATTATTTGGAGTAAATACATTTTCTAAATGCCTTGCGAATTCTTCTACTTTTTCGTTCGTATTTTTTGCCCATTCTCCATTTTGTAGACGTACTGGAGCTTCGTAAGCAGTCGAACTTCGCATTTTCCTTGCCACCTTCCATAAGTTGTAATTAGTTTTTTCAGTTGGGTCCAAACCTTGAAAGTAGTTTTTGAGGTTAGACTCCTTTTGCGTTTTCAGGGTGTCACGCAATTTTTTTTTACATAGACGCAGACGTATACGTAGAAATGAAAGTGATAGCAATCCGTGCATAGAAAATTAAAAAAATATTAGGAAATTTAAAGCATAACCGTTATGAAAAATATTTATCTAAATGGTTTCAAATGTACATACTTATGCAAATATGTTAATAAAAAATATGTATTTGTTTGAAAAATTCAGTACTGACTTTTAATTAGGGTCCAACAATATGTGTTGCCTGGGAGACATATAGCCGATATTGTTTATTTTGTTCGTGTTGCAAAAATATGTTGGAAGCATGTAAAATAATGATCAGATAAGTTTGTTCTTATTAGAAAAGGGATTCTCTTCGGTGTTAATATTTCTCTTAATTAGCATAATATTTCTGTAACTTATTGAACTTAGAAGTTTATTATCAATTTCACTAAACGTGTTGACTGTTATAGTTTTATAAGTATTCATGGGTGTTTTATAAAGATATTTTACTTATTATTTATTTCCATAACTTTATACTTTTTATAATATTTTAAGCCTTCTTTATAGATTATAAGTCAGTGGAATTATCAGTTATTATTAGCGGAGAGATGTCATTCCTTCTTGCGCATATATATATCCAGATGGAATCCATACATATATCCAACCATATTCTTTAGCTTTGATTTATACATTCAAATTTATTGCCATCATCTGCCTGATTCAATGTTCTTGCAGCAATTCGATTCCGTTTGATTTTACTAATAACTTTTTTTTTTGTTTAAAGATGTAAACTCAATTATAGTTTTGTTTATATTTTTGCTAATTGCTAATGCTTATTTATATTCACTGTGTTGCTTAATAGGTCAATTGAACATTTAATGTCTTTATTTCAGATTGAACGGAGATCAAGCCGGAATTTATGGAATTTATAGTTGGTGATTCTTTATACATTTTTGTGAGTTGATAAGCGTTGTTCAATTCACACGTGGTTCGAACCTTGCATTTTGATATGCAGAGCTGCAGTTAGAGCAACAAAAATACTTTGTTGAAATAGCACTTGAATTCATTGTTATTGTTTTTCTTTTTGTTTTTTGCACATTAAATTGTTTGTGCACTATTATTTATGTTTTCAAACAAAAGCTTTCTGGTTTTTTGCTTGTATTTTTTTCTTATCTATAGATTTTTTTAGTAGCTTTCTTATGAAACCTTTTTAAATTTTTTCTAACACTTTAAAATTATGTAAATTACGATTCTTGTGACTTATCTAAACTTTCTAAATTGTTTAGTGTTAGTACAGTACGCTGCACTAGAGACGTCATATGGTACTCGATAGTCGCCAGGTCTTTCCTATTTGTATAATGTAACGATAAAAATTTAGATTTTTTTTCTTCAATCAAGAAGAGTGATACATATATGATTCAACAGATACTATAATTTTTTATTGTGCTCAGAATACCATAATATCTGAACGTACTCTTTGGATTTTATACATACATTTGTAATACTCGACTTACACTTTTCTTTCAAGAATTGAATTCGTTCGTACTCCTTAGCTGTTCGTCTATTACCTGGACCGTAACTATATTTGGTCCTACGTTACGTTTAACAGTTGTTTGTATTATTTCTGGTCATTGTCGTCTAAAGATTTCTGTTGCTATATTTGACATTAACGAATTCATTCATCTAAACTAATGTCTGTCAATTCTGTTTGGGGAAGGATTGCCGGTCTTATTAAATTTTCAAACTCGACACTTTTAATATCTTATTGTAAACTTTTCCAATATATAAGCTTTATTTTCTTCTAAAATTTGTATCGAGTAAATATTTTACTTTATTTAAGTGTTTAATTCGAGTCGCTCCTTTTATATATTATTGTACACGAATAAAAATATATTGAAACGAAATATAACACTTTTAAAATAGCCTTATTAATAATCTATCTTGGTGATTACTGCTTAGTTGTGGTTTGTGTTTGAGGTAGCTACTTGGGAACGTCGTCTATCAGAATGCTCTTTCTAGGATTCCTCAAAGATATACTTTTCTGCTAGGGAATTTCAAGTCTTGATTGCCAGTTTTATTGTTTAGGTAAAAGTTTTGCTTTTTTCTCAGTTTTTAATTCGATACTTTCACTTTGTTGTTTAAATTTTGTGTTCCTTTGCATCATTAAAGTTTTAGTTAAAAATTTTCCACGTTTTAAAATTTCTTTTTCTTTTTTAATTTTATTTTTAAAACTTTAGTGACTACATGAATATAAATAATAATTAATATATATTTGAGTATATATAAAAGATTTAGCAACGAGCCCATAATCTTTAATATTTACAGATTATAATACTAAAATATTCAGATAGTAATATAAGTCGTTATTTCATAAATATATTAAAAAAATTTTTAAATTTAAATACTGCAACAGATGCCACCTTGCATTTTATTTGGCATTCCGTTCCCATGGAATAAAATACTGCAACGGATGCCACCTTGCATTTTTTTATTATTCCAATGAAACTTGGCCCTTTATGCTGATAAGAATAATTGGCACTTTGCACGAGGTTGTGGGACTTTTTTAGTTAAGAAAGAAAATAAATAAGGTTAGTTTTAGACTCGAGCTCGTATAGCGAGAATCAATTTTAATAATTATTATATATTAAATCCTTGAACTAAATAAATAATTTGTAAATGGTGGTTAAATTTCAAGGGCCGATGTTGATTGTGAATAAAACACAAACTATTTAGGAAATTATTGTAATTTTATTTTATTATGATGTATTGGTATTACTCAATTATGTATGGAACAAAATATCGGCCAAATGGGCGCCGCGACCTCGGCGGCACACCTCCATCCGATGGTCCAAATTTTCGATGACGCTGAGGCATAATGGAGGTTCTATGCCGTTAATGTGCCGAATTATCTGATCCTTTAGGTCTTGAATTGTTGCTGGCTTATCGACGTACACCTTTTCTTGCAAATAACCCCAAAGAAAAAAGTCCAACGGTGTCAAATCACATGATCTTGGCGGCCAATTGACATCGCCATTACGTTCGCCATAAAAAGTTCGTTATCATCTCACGATAGCGAACACCATTCACAGTAACTGCCTGACCGGCCTCATTTTGGAAAAAATACGGCCCGATGATGCCGCCAGCCCATAAACAGCACCAAACAGTCACTCTTTGTGGGTGCATTGGTTTTACGACAATCACTCTTGGATTCTCATTCGCCCAAATGCGGCAATTCTGTTTATTGACGAATCCACTGAGGTGAAAATGTGCCTCATCACTGAAGATGATTTTCCACGAAGTGCACGATATGCATTTTGATTTTGAGAAAAATGTTTACAAGGTGTACAAGCAGAAGAAGATGTGAATGACGACAACTGACGAAAATGTAAAAGTGGAAACAATTGCTATGGAGAATATCAAATTATTATTAAAGAAGCTACTGAGGACTTTAACATATCTGGTGGCTCATTCCACTGATTTAGGAGATACAAATTGAAGCAGTAGTTTCAATTGCTTTCCAAACTGTACATATCAGAATTGCTTTGAGGACTATAAAAAATACTGAAACAAAAAAAAAACTGGTAAAATTATCATAACATGATTGCATGCCGAATTCGAATAGAGTTATGGAGTCACAGTTTAAGGATGAACAAACAATTTTCTTGTAGTTTTAACTGATTGAGAAATTATATTCAATAAAATTTATCACTAATTCAACGGTCTGATCATGTATCAGTAGATACATACAACTTACTTAATCACGTGCCTACCAAGTGCATTGAGAAATTCTAAAATAACACGAACAAAGAAGTATTTAAAACGACATGCAACTCCGAGTTAATGGCAATTTAAAAAGAATAGTGTTATCTATAAAAAAGAGTTTACATGAATAATTTTTACAGTGAAAGGTTAAATGTTAAAAACGACTCACAGAAAAGTTGGAAGTTTCCCAAGCAAATGTTGATAAAAAGTAAAATGGTAAACCTATAGCAGTGCTATCTGTTTTTCCTATTTTTTTTTTAAAGTTTTGCACACCTGGATTTTGCCAATATAGATTTAAAGGTCGTTAAATTTGTATGTTAGAGCCTAAATGGAAGACAAAAAAGAGTAGCTGTTGCTATGATCTTTGCACTTTACTTTCCACAATCAATGCAGGCTCTTATAAAGTTCAATAAATTCTTTAAAAACATTGATCCATTGAAAAATCACTAAGAATTTATGGTAAATTGAAGATAATGGTACGTGTGGATCGACTGCAAACGAATGCATGCAAAATTCACCACGCACTGTATTAATAATGTCGAGCAAAACTTAGTACGAGGTAAATTTTTGTTGGTCATACCGATATTTATAAAAGTTATATACAAACACAAAGTGCTTATAAACAAAATATGTATATACATTTTGGTGTTATTTATAAACTATTATGCATTAAGCAAACCATTGCAGGATACCGACTGCAATCTGTCAAATCGCGGCATCGATATCAACTTTCACGTTTACTTCGCATTCTTCATATAGTTTGTCTCACAACAATTTTATTTTAGTACTACTTTCTGTGTTGAAAAACTTAAAACGGAATATTTGAAGAAATGTACGAGCAATTAAAATTATAAACAATAAAATATACAGTTTGCAATTGTAACCTCTCTGCATACTTCGTCTTTTTTTAATTGAAGAATATGTGTTAAAGCTCTGATATTTCAAACAACCTTCGTTTCTAAAACGTAATTTTAAAAAATTAATTCACTTTTTTTAGGATGATAGCCAGCTAGCTCTTTGAAGACTGCTCGGAATCAGACTCCAAAAAAAACCAAGAAACTTTGTTTACAAGGTAGGCTTAGTGAACTGCAGTCTTCTCCTTCTTCTTCCTTTGGCGCTAGAGTCCGGGGTGAACCTGGGCTTCAACCAACAAGCTTTTCCAGCTGGCACGATCTTTAGCCAGCATCCTCCAATTTTGCACACCAAGTTGGTTGAGGTCCCTCTCTACTTGTGTGCGCCATCGGTTCCGTGGGCGTTGTCCCACTAGTTCGGAGTCGAAGATTGAGCTGCAGTCAGTCTTGGAAAAAAGCGTAAAGATATCTATATATATATCGAGGCTATGGTGCAATACCGTAGTAATTGAAAAAATCGCGAACCGAGAAAAATGCATTTCATTTCATTATTGCAAATAAATATTGTTGGAAATAGGTAGAGGCAATAAAGACATTTTTAGCTGTAGAATCTGAACAGTTAGAGATGGGAACCATAATCTTTTTTTCTCTAGATAGATATTTCCCCAAAGACTTCACGTTTCTGCATACCCAGCTCAAAAAATTCAAATTTTGAGTTACTGTATTGCATCAAAGGCTCGATATGTAGATATGTAATATTTTGATTGCTTGGGATAGTAACAATTAAAGAGTGTATGGAAACAAAATTCTACTGACACTTTAAATTCCTATGGAAGAGTTTTTTTCTGATGATGATGTATGGTAATGCCCTATTCCTTTATAATGCAGAATTTAGTTTTGTTGGCTTAGATTATTTTTATTTGTAAAATTAATGCTTAATACTGCTCTTTTGAAATTTTCAATAGCTCGATAAAAATAAGAATAATTTCAATAAACTCTAAAAATAATAATTTCTTACGATGCTTAAAACTTTTTTTTGCCAAATGTATAAAATATTGCAAATAATTGAAATTGTGCAAAATGTAAACAAATTATACATATACATACATATACATATATGTATATATATACATACATATACATATATGTATATATATATATATGTATATAATTACATATGTATGTATGAAAATACATATGTGCTAATAAATTTAGCATAGTTTGTAGTAACTAAAGATTAAAAATTATTGACTTAATAGAAATTAAAACTTAAGTTTTATTTTTCATCCCTGAGTTCTATTTATAATATTTATGATTTAATAAAACATAAATTCAACACAATTAAATGTATAAATTAGCTATTTAAGTGAATAACAATATTACATACATACGTTTTACATTGTAATATTCAAATTATGTAGATGAAAAATCAATAAAATGGAACTTTTAATTAAAACAACTGCACAGTTTGTTCCATAAGTGAAGACATGAAGCAAGCATGATCGCTAAGGATATTATTATTATTACTAAGCCCTTCGATGGTATATTTCCTTCGATAAGAATAATGATACATTGAGCATATCTCTACGGCTCTTTAATGTTGGCAAATCAATTTCTGCTAGCCTTGATGAGTACGAGGGAAGGTTTACAAAATAGACATTTTTAAGCAAAATAAGAGAATCTACATTTGTACGGATACATATTCTAAAACTGGTCTTAAAGGCGATATGTATAACGTTTTAGTAATAAGAGGGTCCATAAATTCCTTCATTCCTTATTTGATAAATGGTAAAACCCAACAGACTTTATTTACAATCAGTTAAATGTGGTAGATCAAATTCAGCTTTAAATCAAGTAAAATCCCCAAAATCTGAAAATGTGTTGACCAGTTCCACTTTGTTGCTATTGCAGCGAACAATGACGACTATATCTTCTTCTAGACAAGCGCTAGCATTTGGGAAAGTTCAGTTTCATTATATGTTCTCACAATTTTGATAGAAATTCTCTAACTCATTTTGAAGTTGCTTATAATTTAACTCATGTTTCAAACTCAAAAATATTTCTATCAGCATACACCAAGATGTTACAATATTTAATTGATTCAGTTTACAAATAGAAGAAATAGTATGCGGGCTAGGTGACTGTGACCCGAGTTAACAAAAATTTCTTTTGAGATTACAAATTTAAATTTGACGGTTTAAGTTCGACGACAACCATACGCTTTCATCCATCTCAAATAAATACCATCAAAGCCCATGTTGTCCAGTGTTAATAACAATAAATTATGGTGTATTGGCCATTAGTGAACCTACCCTCCTAACCATTTTTGTGAACTGAAGTATGTTGGTTATAGGGGATAAGACCTTACGAAATCCATGCTGAGTATGTGTAGGTAAATAAGAAACTTGATGAGTGAGAAAATCTGAAGTATATTTTTCGAAAAGTGTATTCATATTACTAAATTTAGCGATGCCATGATTACATATGACTTTTATCGCATTTAAGTAAGGAAACTATAAATGTTTCTTTCCATTGTTAAAAAAATATTATTGCTTTAAAGAATAATTAAAAATAAAATACAGTGGAACTGATGGAGCAGGTGAATAGTTAATTAAAATGCAACTTGGTCCACTAGGTAAGTATGATATAAAATTTTTTATGCAGTTTATTATATGAGCTGTACTGACTGAAGATGTAGATATTATTTAATTTCAGGAAGTATTTTAAGGATAATAGGTGGAGTCATCATAAGGGGCTAAATATTTCACTATGTTACGTATGCTGGATGAATTTGTTTTTGAACTAACAAAATGTGTAAATAGTTTTCGTACAACTGAATGTTTAGCTGGTTGTATTGAGCACGGAGAATAGAATATTTTCTATAATAAAAAGATGAACCACATATTTTGAACTACTTAAAATCTTTGTTTTTTAAATTTTTTAACTGAGCTAAGTTTTTTAGAGTTCCAATATGGTCCAGCTTAAGCCCGATGAACAACGCTTAGCAAGTTACAAAATATTTCTATTGTGCGATGATATCTGTCCACAGGTAAAGTAAATGAATCTACGCGATTAGTTGTGCACACTTTGGGACTGTTTACAAATATGTAATCAAGTAGTTTTCCGAACGTGTTTTGAAGACCGTTCATTTGACGAAGAGAGAATACAGATACATATATCTCTAAAAGTCATCATAATAACCATGAGATGTAGATGATATGTATATTCTAGAGATATACTTATATAGACAAATTAAAGTCTCTGAAAATTAATAAAAAATTTGAAGAAATTGAGTTTATGATTATAATATTAATCGCTTTAATATGTTGCTTGTAAGTTAATATATCCGTTCGAGGAGGAATATATGAGCAAGTTACATATATAAACATTTACATGATTTATTTTCATAACAACTGCAATGAATGCAATATCCGAGGCTTGTTAAATTTACTACTGCTACTATGCACACACATCCATAGTATAGTCAAATAGCTTCATTTCTATTGTCTAGCGGATTATATTACCTCATATCAGTTGCCTATATTTTTTTCTTTTGAGTCATATAAAGACAAAAGTATTCATCGATTAGTATTCGCGGCATATTTTTAACTATGGGTGGCTGACATTCCTTAGTCGGGTCTTATAATATTACAGACGATGAAAATTGAGGCTGCGTTTTCTAAATGTTACTCAATATTAGAATAAAAATAAAATGTAGGTATCTACATATGTATTTACATAATTGCTAAAATATAATTTTTTTTTATAAAAGTATGGAGCTGATTTTCGCGCGTTCTCCACCTGCTTATATATAGGTAAATAACAAGACATTTAAAAAAGCAATTAATGCGTTAAAAAGGTTCTAATAATATAAATAAGTTCATATGTACATATAAATCTACATAACTTCCAATTAAAAAACAGAGTACCCTTCATTTTACGTTTTACTTTGCATAGCGATAAAGAAAACTGTATTTGTTATTTGTAAATAAAATTGAATTTTAAATAAACTAAGTTATTAATATTATAAAAATAAGTTTTTGAGCGGTTCTATTCACGTTTTTTTCGAAAACTTCTTTTTATGTATTTGTATATTTCTAAAGATAATTACCCAATTAAAAAAATGAAATGTGCAACATGACCTCTAAACATGCAGGTGTCAAGCGGAACCGTTGCGCCAAAATGCAACCAAGGATGTGCAACTATTATCAACACGCAAGATCGTTTCTAAGCACGCAACAGCAAATAATCTTCAAAACCGAGACGCATTGAAACCAACCAATCACTCAGCGTAGTCACGATACATAAAATTTTATTTAGTTGAAAAAAATACATATGTGCATACGTATTTTTGGAGTTAATTTGTACTAGTTACAGTAATTATGATTTTCTTACTGTATACTTCCTGAATGAGCAATAAGGTTAAACGAACAGTAAATGTAAGAATGTAACAATACGCAAACGAAAGACATTAGGTCTGTTACTTTGCTTGTTGGGTAAACAAATCTCGCAAGTGAGAACAAATATAAGTTTCATTCAAAGGAAAAACAGTTATCAAATTTTGAGAAAAAAAAGACCGAAATTGTACGAAACAGTTAGATGCTACCACTTTTATTTCAAATAAAAAGTTTTTCTCATCTAAAAAATCTAAATTTAAAAAGACTTCAAATACAAAAATCTGAAAAAAATTTCATTAGAAAGCAAATTTCATTCGGTAGGACAGAAACATGGATGATAAGTTTTACACGTGGGCGGTAACTCTTTATTTTTTCACCATTTTAGAAAACAATGATATGTCATCACACCAAATCTGTGTTTTAAAGTAAATGTGTCAATATTATCAATATACATACATACAGTGAATGCGGTTTAGATTTTAATTTATCCCTATTTATAAAGAGTATCGACGCAGATTAAATTGTCTTGTTGATGGTTGTGAGGCGCCACTAATAGAAAAAGGAATAAATTATATTTAGAAATTTTTTTTATTAATTGAATCTGAAGACTAACTATAAAATGTAAGTTACTGCTTATACAAATTTTAAGTCTTGGTTTTCAATGTGGAAAGTATATATGCTTCTTACTATATTTTAAGCCTTAATTATCATAATTTTTTACCCCGAATTATTGTCATTTGCTATTCGTTGGTACTATGGTTTTATATTCGTTTGCTATGTTTTCTATCTTAGTTGCTTTTTTAAGCATAACTTTATATATGATAACAATGACCTTGGTTGTCTTCATTTATTAGTTTATTGTAGAGGAACTTAAGACTAAGCAATGTATCCTGCTTGGATTTACATTGTTGTCTAAATGTAACATAAAAATTTTCTCTACATTTTGCAGCAGATACTATTAACTCAATTTCCCGTACTACATACATATATTTATGTATAATTATTATTTATTATTTTTTTTATATTGTTGGCATAAAATGAAAACCCTATAGTTATATAAACAGAAACCCTATCACAAACTGTTAGTTTTACATTCTTTCTTTTTATTGTACACACATGATATTATATTCTTTTATAACCAAAAATATATTTGAAGAATAAACACATATCTCTAAAACGTAAAAACGTGTTTGCTTGAATTACAAGTTCTTTAACAGGTTATGGGCCCAGAACTTGGCAAGCAAATGTAAGATAAGTAAAACTATAAAAATTTAAAACGATTATTAACTAAAATCAGTAAAAAATAAAACAACATGGATAAACAACAAGAGTACACTGAAATACAACGGCTGAACAGTGAAGAAAATTTTGCTATGTGGAAATTGGAAAATTTTGCTATGGAAAGTAAATATTTTACTGAAAAGTGAGGGCTTATTCGAAACTGTGTACAACGCTAAAAAGGACGAAAAGCCAGATCAGAAAAAGGATGCTCAAGTTCAGAAAATAATCATGTGCACAATAAATAAAACTTTACTTCCTCTGTTAATGAGTTGTGAAACCGCAAAGCAAATGTTTGATAAACTTTGTGAAATCTTTGAAAAATCAGCCGAGCAGCAAAAATGTGACTTAATGCAGGAGTTATTCCAATATACATACGACAAATCTAAAGACATGACATATCACATAAGTTCAATTGAAAATCTTGCATTCAGGTTAAAAAACATTGGAGAAACAGTCAACAATAACATGCTAATATCAAAAATACTTTCAACATTACCCGATACTTATAATACATTTACAACAGCGTGGGATTCAACAACAAAGTCGGAGAAAACTCTAAGTAACCTAACTGCTCGACTATTAACAGAAGAAAAAAGGCTGAATAATGCATCATATGAGACAAAAGAAGCGTATTTTAACAAACTGCAAACGTACAAGAATAAAAATCGTTTTGACCGCAAAACACCGAAGGAAATATGTACAATCTGCAAAAGGAGTAATCATAATGAAAAAGACTGCTTCTTTAAAAAACAATGTAAAATTTGTAAAAAGTATAATCATATAGAGAAAGACTGTTATTTCAGAAAAGATCATGAACAAAAAGAAAGAAAGAAATTAGCCTTATTAACTACTGAGGACACAAAAAGTATCCAAACGAAACTTGAATTTGTTGTAGATTCAGGCTGTACTGCTCATATGACAAATGATGAATACATACTGGAAAAAGTAGAGGTAGATAATACACAAATATGCACTGCTAATGAAAACGATTTATTAAAGTCCGAGAAGAGAGGAAAAATTGAAACAAATGATTTTATCATAAATAATGTTATATATGTGCCTAACTTAAAGAAAAATTTGTTATCCGTAAATTCCCTAACAGAAAACAATGCTCAAGTAATGTTCACAAAAAATGATGTGATAGTAAAGAAAAACAATAAACAAATATTGAAAGGTAACAAAAACCAAAGTGGACTTTATACAATAAACTTAAAGTTGAATGAAGATAAACAAGAAAAATCATACATAAGTATTAAAACAAATGCTGAGGAATGGCACCGCAAGTTGGGTCATGCCGGAAAAAACAAAATGAAGAAAATGTTGCAAATGGTTGAAGGGATGAAAATATCTAATGTAGACATCGATAGCATGCCCGATTGCAAAATATGCATTGAGTCAAAACAAACAAGGCTTACCTTTAATACAAATAGGGAAAAGGCTAAACAACCATTAGAAATTATACATACAGATATTTGTGGTCCAATTTCACCGACATCATGGGATAACAAAAGGTATATATTAACAATTATAGATGATTATACTAACTACACAAAAGTATATTTGCTTAACAATAAAAATGAAACTTTTGGGTATTTAAAAACGTATGTCAAAGAAGCTGAACGACAACTAAACCTTAAAGTTAAAAAAATAAGATGTGATTGTGGTGGTGAGTACACTGGTAACAATATAAAAGATTTTTGCAAACAAAATGGAATATTATTAGACTACACAACACCATACAGTCCCCAGTTAAATGGAAAAGCTGAGAGGTACAATCGTACGCTATTTGAAAAAGTAAGGGCCATGATGTATGAAAATAACGTTGATGATGAACTTTGGGGTGAAGCCGCAAAAACCGCTACATACATATTAAACCGTATACCTGTAGAAGGACAGAATAAAACACCTTCAGAAAAATGGACAGGCAGAAAACCAAACTTAAAATACCTACAAATTTTTGGAAGTGAAGCATACAGTAAAAACTTACATTATCTGCAAAAACTAGACAAGCGCAGCAAAAAATATATCATGATTGGATATACACCTACTGGATATAAGCTATGGGATGAAGAACAACGCAAAGTGTTAGAAAGAAGAGATGTAGTATTTCTAGATAAAAGAGGTAATGAAAGCAGAGAAAAAGAGAACAATACTGTAAAGATAATATCTAAAAATAAAACCCAACCAATCCAGGAGGAGAACGTAGAATTAGATAAAGAGTCAGAAAGTGAATATGACACAGGTAATGAAGAAGAAACAGAAGAAGAAGTATTAAACGAATTTTTGGAAAAAGAAATACCACATACAAAAGAAATGTCACATACAAAAGACACCATAGAAGGTTCAGCTCAAATTTCTGAAAATACGGGAAGATCAAGAAAGAAACCTGCTTACCTGAAAGACTATGTCACAAACATTGCTTACTGCCTTACAGCTCATGAAGATGTACCTGAAACCTATGAAGAGGCTATTAAAAGTTTAGAGTGGAAGAAATCTATAAACAAAGAATTAGAAGCATTAAAAATGTTAGATACATGGAAAGAGGAAAATCCCCCAAAAGATAAAAGACCTATAGATACGAAATGGATTTTTAAAATTAAAGAAGACGGAACAAAAAAGGCCAGACTTGTAGCAAGAGGATTCCAACTCAAAAGGGATGAGCGTAATGATATATTCTACTCACCAGTTGCAAGAGCTTCAACAATTAAAATGTTTTTCTCGAAATCAGTAAATGAAAATCTACCCATAACACAATTAGACATACCAACAGCTTTTCTAAATGGTAAACTCAAAACGGAAGTATATATAAATCCACCTCTAGGACTTACATGTAAGAAAAAAGCTCTTAAACTGCAGCGCGCCTTATATGGATTAGATGAATCTCCAAAATGCTGGAATGAGACTATTGACAATTTTGCAAAAACGAAAGAGTTTAATCGATCAGAATATGATTACTGTCTGTATTACAAAAGTGATTGCTGGATGTTGATTTACGTAGATGACATTCTTCTGATGGGAAATTCGATAAAAATAATAGAAGAAATTAAGAAGGAATTCAAGGCAAAAGATTTAGGAGAAGCTAAGAAATTTTTGGGTATGAACATAGAGAGAGAAAATGATAAGGTAATATTGAAACAGACTGATTTGATTGAAAGAATATTAGAGAAATTTGAAATGACAAATTGCAATGGAGTTAAAACGCCTATGGAAACCAACTTCAACATAATAGAAGAAAACAGCGAAAGCGATCACGAAGGAAAAGATAGATACAGGGAGCTAATAGGAAGTTTACTATATTTAACAATTACTTCAAGACCTGATTTGACTTATGCGGTCTCTTACCTTAGTCGCTATCTCGATAAATCAAATAGTGAGACGTGGAAGGCTGCTAAGCGAATCCTAAGATATATAAAGGAAACCAAGGATAGAGGGCTGATATTTAAAAAAGGAACCAACGATTTGAATGGTTTTTCTGATGCAGATTGGGCCAACAATAGACAGGATAGAAAAAGTATAAGTGGTGGTTTAGTGTTACATGGTCAAAATCCTGTAGCATGGTTTTCAAAGAAACAAAACTGCGTTGTACTTTCAACAGCAGAGGCCGAGTATATCGCTGCGGCCATGATGGCTCAAGAACTGGTTAACCTAAAAGGAATAAGCGAACACCTGAACTGCAATAGTAATGCAAATCTTTTAGTCGACAATCAAGGCGCCATTTCTATGACCAAAAGCTATGAAAACACGAAAAGGGCAAAACATATAGATATAAAATTTCATTTTATTAAAGACTTAGTTAACACAAACAAAATAAATATAAAATATGTATGTTCAAATCAGAATTTAGCTGATATATTTACAAAATCATTATGTTATCAAAAATTTGAAAATATAGTAACTAAATTCATATCTTAAAACTAAAGATAAATTTCAAATCATTATGGAATATGTAATTTTTTTTAAATATTAAAACTAATTTAGGAAAACATTCATGTGAGGTTTTAACATGGTAGAGTTTTCATTAAATAATGAATTGCAACTTTAATTTTATTAAAATTAAACTTGAGGAGGAGTGTTGGCATAAAATGAAAACCCTATGGTTATATAAACAGAAACCCTATCACAAACTGTTAGTTTTACATTCTTTCTTTTTATTGTACACACATGATATTATATTCTTTTATAACCAAAAATATATTTGAAGAATAAACACATATCTCTAAAACGTAAAAACGTGTTTGCTTGAATTACAAGTTCTTTAACATATTACTAGATTAATCCAATAATAATTTTACATTTTACTCATCATTGCAGTCATTTTACTGTGAATACATGCAGTCTTCTTGTTTGCTATTACATCGAAATTTGTAAGGAAGAAGTTATAATTAGCTCAAAGAGCACATATATCGTTTTTGCTGCATTTTAATAATTACTGTGTAGTTTGACAGATGTGTAGAATTAGCACATTGCACAAAATGCAATTCAACCTACTTAAACGCTATCGTTTCACGAAATTTAACCCATAAAACGTAATTAGTGGAAAAACCAGCAGTATGGCACCACTATTATTAAAAATGTTTAGAAACGAATACCAAAATTTTAATAACATAAATTCACAATTTAGAGTTCTTACAAAGATTCAGGTATTAGCGTGTTCTGGGCAACCTTTTCTAAAATAGAAAATAAGCCCAATGAATTCATATTTCAAGAGCTCTCAAAAATTATTACAGAACTATCAGTTCCACATTCATCAGCAAATATCTTCTTACTGCTTTTGATGTAAATATATAAAGTAAGTTACATATTATAAAAATTGTAATTGTGATCTCGATGTACATATATCTTAATTTTTGTATATGTAAATAGTTTATACATACTCGAATTTATTACTGAATTGTTTTTGTTATATTATAGTACAAATGAAATTTAATGTATCTTTTTTGTTATGTTCCTAATAAATCTACATACTTAATAAATATAATATAAATTAAAAAAATGTATCTTAGTACAATTAAGGCCAGAAAAGTATAAACTCTCAAGCTATTGGATGCAATTTAAAAATGTTCAATACCATCCCTGACACGTAATCATAAAATTCATAAACATCTTTAATAGCTACAGAGCTGTTATTGTTGATTTATAAATACAAGTTTTTACATAAGGTATATAAGCACACACTAACAATTTATTATGAATATGGTTGTATATTTTTTACCTTTTATACATATTTTTACCGTATACTAAATTTGAAATTTTTTTTAATATTGTCTATTGTGCTACACCCCACGCTCTCCCCTTTAAAAAAAATTTAGATTGGTTCACAATTGAATTGAAGTTATTTAATACTTATTTAATTGGGCGGGTAATTTGCAACACCCTCCCCCCTTCCAACCGTATTATCGAACAAAAAAATTAGTGGACTTTTTCCAAAAAGAATTTTTAAAATCTATCCACAAAAAACACAGTAATTGGATTGCCCATTTTTTGGGGCACATTTTGCACACAAACAAACAAACTCACATTCTACTTTATAAAGGGTGGTTAAATTGTATGGGCCGATGTTGAATGTTAACCACACCTAAGCGCCAAGTTTTTTTCCGAATTTTATTTGACATTTCTCTATTTCAGACTTACTCAATTTGAACCATGGAGAGATACACAATCCAACAAAAAATCGTGGAAAAATTCGATCAAACCGGGCCTGTAGAAGATGTGAGAACACCAGTGCATGCTCGTACAGCTCGTACTGCAGAAAATATTGCTGCTGTTCGCGATAGTGTGGCTGAAGAGCCGTCCACCTCAACTCGTCGTCGTTCCCAACAATTGCACCTCTCACGCTCGTCGTTGATGAACATTATGCATAAAGACTTGCATTTACACGCTTACAAGGTGCAATTGGCTCAAGAACTAAAGCCTCTTGACCATTCCAAACGTCGTGAATGGGCAGAATGGTGGCAAGAAATGGCAACAGTGGATGATCAATTTTCGAAGAAAATCATCTTCAGTGATGAGGCACATTTTCACCTCAGTGGATTCGTCAATAAACAGAATTGCCGCATTTGGGCGAATGAGAATCCAAGAGTGATTGTCGAAAAACCAATGCACCCACAAAGAGTGACTGTTTGGTGCGGTTTATGGGCTGGCGGCATCATCGGGCAGTATTTTTTCCAAAATGAGGCCGGTCAGGCAGTTACTGTGAATGGTGTTCGCTATCGTGAGATGATAACGAACTCTTTATGGCCCGAATTGAAAGATATGGATGTGGACGATATGTGGTTTCAGCAGGACGGTGCCACTTGCCACACAGCTAACGAAACAATGGCTCTTTTGCGCAACAAATTCAATGGCCGTGTTATCTCACGTAATGGCGATGTCAATTGGCCACCAAGATCATGTGATTTGACACCGTTGGACTTTTTTCTTTGGGGTTATTTGAAAGAAAAGGTGTACGTCGATAAGCCAGCAACAATTCAAGACCTAAAGGATCAGATAATTCGGCACATTAACGGCATAGAACCTCCATTATGCCTCAGCGTCATCGAAAATTTGGACCATCGGATGGAGGTGTGCCGCCGAGGTCGCGGCGCCCATTTGGCCGATATTTTGTTCCATACATAATTGAGTAATACCAATACATCATAACAAAATAAAATTACAATAATTTCCTAAATAGTTTGTGTTTTATTCACAATCAACATCGGCCCTTGAAATTTAATCACCCTTTAGTTACTTTCTGAAAATAAAATTAGAACTCGTTTTAAGCGCAAATTGGTCTGCGCAGTTTAAATTCATTTTCTCACCCTTAAGGTTTGACTTGGGTCGCTCAAGAATTTAGCTGAGCTTTATACTGAAATGTTTTACAGGAACAATTTATTAGGCGATCTACAATTTTTAACTACTAATCTTCTACTTGTTACAGTAGCCACTTTAACTACAATATGTCAAAATTAGAGCACACAGATTCTTATTGAAAAGATTATTCTTACGACACGTTGGCTGGACGACCACTACTGTTATTTAAACTAATTTCTAATTTGTATAACAAAACAAGTATAAGAAGTATTTAGTGTGACCGAAAAACAAGTATGTATTGTTATTTTTTAACCTTAAAGATTGTGTGAGTCTTTTATTTTGGAAACGTCAACATAAACAGAATTTTTTTCTTTTCTTTATTAATTAAAAAATGTGAAAATTACTGAAATACATGCAAATGGCGAGCTGTAAATGTAGCTGCCGTGCTCAAAATAATTATCTATACTTGCTACTCAGCGCTTATTGCAGATAGCAGGATTTGTAGTCGTGTGGTCGTGTAGCCTGTTGTCTCGAATGTGTTTAGTGTATAAAGACCGAGGCAGAATCCATCCATCGTACTCGTACGTTGTACTTTGCCTTTTTCAACTAACACCTAAGTTAAAATACAGGGTTTGTTATAAGCATTTTCACATAGAGTACGTCGACTTCAATGCAACGTATGATGGAAATATTGGTAATAAATAATAGAGAAAAATCATAGCATATTCTTAATTGTTAGACCTGTAGCCGGACTGAAAAATATAAAAAAAAAAATTTATTGTAATTTTCTTAATATGTTTTCTTTCCGTTATTTTGTATCTACATTTTATTTAATTTTACTTTTTATAACTGTCATGAATTATTTTTCTAGTCATGTATATATTATTATTAGCTTTTATTTTATTCTTTGTTCCAACTGAAGATATAATTGAAAGCATTTTTATTAGTTTCTTGAGAAGATCGTGCAAAACTCACACGCCAAAAACAGAGGCACGATCTTCCAAAAGTCCGTGCAACTGCTAGCAAACGCTGACGACATTGACGTGATTGGTCGAACACGCAATATTGGCGCAATAAAACGATGCTCTATTTTACTTCACATCATCGTCGTTAAAGAGGATATGGGAAGATGTAGCACATTAGGTCATCTCTTAATTTGAATGCGTCTCTTGATGTATTGTTAGACAGCATTCGGCCATGTCTTGGTTGTGAAAGTATCGCATTGTTTACTGCCACCATGACCTAAGAAGCTTTAAAAATGTATAACAAATAAGTACATACATACATACGATTCGTAATTGCAAGTAAAAGTACAAAAAAAGTTTCTTACACTAGCGTTCGAAAAAGTCTGCATTTTGCATTTTTTGATGGTTTGTTGGAATTCTTAGGAAAATCTTCCTTAACCAAATTAAGAGTCAAATCGAATGTTATATTACCCATCCTTGCAGTCTTTTGAAATTGTTCAGGATCACCGTCATATATCTTTTCAAATTTTACGGCAAAAATCCATTAATGTCGCGGTGTGTAATCTTTATTCATTAAAAAAGTTTTTATTAATATATATGTATGTATGTATATAAAAAATTTACGTTTTAGTTTTAATATTATTAATCTTCATATTCGCTGTCACCAAAATAAACATCATCGCAATTATTTTCTTCAGAAATTTTAGGTAATATTAGAAGGTCCAATACGTGCTGTAATAACACGCTACTTTTCTTTTTGTAATGTTTGTTAATATTACTAATAATAGGATCAGAGCTTATTAGAAATCTATTGAAAATAACTTCATTCGACTTTTTGCGACTACATTTCCGTGACAAATGTTCTCTGTATGATTTAAAATCTTTATTGCGAGCTTCCTGCGCTTCCTCTGATAACTGGCCAATAAGTAACAGTGCATAAGTAGTAATTTCCGAACCATGTAAATTAAAGTGGGTGACATGTTATAGTATGGGTATCTTCCAACAGAGTATTTTGCGGTCGATAAAGTAAAATTTCTAAATTTTTAACAATAACCTGATGACCACACGATACAGCAACTAAAATAGTATGCAACTTTTTTATCAGTTCAACGTTGATTTTTGCAATTTTCGCTGAAACTTCGGTATTTTGAAAAAAACCTGTGGCTGTATTCCCGTCATTTGAGTTTCCAAACCCTGGTTTGGGCTCTTGGTCTGAACTCGACCTGTATTTTTAATCTCGTTTCATTCACTATTTTTTTTCTGCTTCGGACCTTGCCTGCCATTTTTTGATTGGAATTTTATATGACAAGGGAAGAAGGCATTCAAAAAAATCTTATCCAACTTTGCAGAATGGATAAACCAAGCTGCAGAGTATTATTCTCAACTTTTCTTTGGATCGAATTGAACTCTTTAATCGTGACACCACATACATATGTATATAATATTTTTGAGTTGATTTTGTTTTTGTTATGGAATTACATACCTTTCCATCGAGCATTATCTACATAAGTTCATGTTTTACTTGGACTTTCCTCTCTGCTGAAAAAAGGAGGTGAATTCAAAAGTAATTTAATTTCTCTATCTATTCTTTCTTTTTCAAGCTTCGCAACATTTGCTGTCTTTTTCTTAAACTCTATTTTTAACGGACTACAAGATCTTGTTGAAGATGGACGAGGATTTTCCCAAATAATTTAATCAAAAGCTACTAACTTTAAAGGGACGACAGATTTTATAAATACTGCATCGAATACTACCATCGAAGCCCCACCTTTGTGTATAATTTAATGTAATTCTTCATCAGTCTTTTTCCTTTAAAATTGCCAACCGCTAAACAGTATGGTTTAAGTGTCCTTGAAGACTTACTTCAGACGAAGTTTCACAAATTTGTATGCATTCACGTTTACGATAGCACTTTTTTTTCTATTTTGTATATCTTTATATGGCGGAAATTTTTCTGAAGCAAGTCTTCGAATGACTTTGTATTGATACCTTGACAATTTTCATCTATTAATACAGCAAGAGATTCTTCAGCAGTTAATTTTTTTGATTCCTCTTTCCCCAAAACTTTCTCTATATTTCTTGGCTTTTGTTGTGTAAATCATTATATCTTGAACAGTTTTTGATGCATCAATTTGTCCAGAAGCCCTCAATCCCATTTGAGTTGTTATATTTCGTTTCAATATATTTTTATTCGTGTACAATAATGTATAAAAGGAGCGACTCGAATTAAACACTTAAATAAAGTAAAATATTTACTCGATACAAATTTTAGAAGAAAATAAAGCTTATATATTGAAAAAGTTTACAATAAGATATTAAAAGTGTCGAGTTTGAAAATTTAATAAGACCCGCAATCCTTCCCCAAACAGAATTGACAGACATTAGTTTAGATGAATGAATTCGTTAATGTCAAATATAGCAACAGAAATCTTTAGACGACAATGACCAGAAATAATACAAACAACTGTTAAACGTAACGTAGGACCAAATATAGTTACGGTCCAGGTAATAGACGAACAGCTAAGGAGTACGAACGAATTCAATTCTTGAAAGAAAAGTGTAAGTCGAGTATTACAAATGTATGTATAAAATCCAAAGAGTACGTTCAGATATTATGGTATTCTGAGCACAATAAAAAATTATAGTATCTGTTGAATCATATATGTATCACTCTTCTTGATTGAAGAAAAAAAATCTAAATTTTTATCGTTACATTATACAAATAGGAAAGACCTGGCGACTATCGAGTACCATATGACGTCTCTAGTGCAGCGTACTGTACTAACACTAAGCAATTTAGAAAGTTTAGATAAGTCACAAGAATCGTAATTTACATAATTTTAAAGTGTCAGAAAAAAAAAAAAGGTTTCATAAGAAAGCTACTAAAAAAATCTATAGATAAGAAAAAAATACAAGCAAAAAACCAGAAAGCTTTTGTTTGAAAACAACAATAATAGTGCACAAACAATTTAATGTGCAAAAAACAAAAAGAAAAACAATAACAATGAATTCAAGTGCTATTTCAACAAAGTATTTTTGTTGCTCTAACTGCAGCTCTGCATATCAAAATGCAAGGTTCGAACCACGTGTGAATTGAACAACGCTTATCAACTCACAAAAATGTATAAAGAATCACCAACTATAAATTCCATAAATTCCGGCTTGAATGAATATAAATAAGCATTAGCAATTAGCAAAAATATAAACAAAACTATAATTGAGTTTACATCTTTAAACAAAAAAAAAGTTATTAGTAAAATCAAACGGAATCGAATTGCTGCAAGAACATTGAATCAGGCAGATGATGGCAATAAATTTGAATGTATAAATCAAAGCTAAAGAATATGGTTGGATATATGTATGGATTCCATCTGGATATATATATGCGCAAGAAGGAATGACATCTCTCCGCTAATAATAACTGATAATTCCACTGACTTATAATCTATAAAGAAGGCTTAAAATATTATAAAAAGTATAAAGTTATGGAAATATATAATAAGTAAAATATCTTTATAAAACACCCATGAATACTTATAAAACTATAACAGTCAACACGTTTAGTGAAATTGATAATAAACTTCTAAGTTCAATGAGTTACAGAAATATTATGCTAATTAAGAGAAATATTAACAACGAAGAGAATCCCTTTTCTAATAAGAACAAACTTATCTGATCATTATTTTACATGCTTCCAACATATTTTTGCAACACGAACAAAATAAACAATATCGGCTATATGTCTCCCAGGCAACACATATTGTTGGACCCTAATTAAAAGTCAGTACTGAATTTTTCAAACAAATACATATTTTTTATTAACATATTTGCATAAGTATGTACATTTGAAACCATTTAGATAAATATTTTTCATAACGGTTATGCTTTAAATTTCCTAATATTTTTTTATTTTCTACGTCTGCGTCTATGTCAAAAAAAATTGCGTGACACCCTGAAAACGCAAAAGGAGTCTAACCTCAAAAACTACTTTCAAAGTTTGGACCCAACTGAAAAAACTAATTACAACTTATGGAAGGTGGCAAGGAAAATGCGAAGTTCGACTGCTTACGAAGCTCCAATACGTCTACAAAATGGAGAATGGGCAAAAAATACGAACGAAAAAGTAGAAGAATTCGCAAGGCATTTAGAAAATGTATTTACTCCAAATGATAGAGGCTCTAGTGTAACCCCTTACTTAATAATGGTGCAGTAATACACCCAATTGAATTCGGGTTTTCTAAATTGAAGTTAGCTATTGAAGACCTGAACCCATGAAAGGCAAATTTACGACTACAATGATAAGCAACTTACCAAGCTCTGGTATAAGGATAATTTTGTTTATATTTAATGCAATGTTGCGAATTGGATACTTCCCTTTATCGTGGAAACAGTCTGGAATAATCATGATACCCAAACCAGGTAAAGACGCTACGCAGGTTTCATCATGCCACCCAATTAGCTTGTTACCAATACTTTCTAAAGTTTTTGAGAAATTACTTTTGGAATCGCTGGTGTCTTATGTCGATTCTAACAATATCATACTTCATCATCAATTTGGATTCAGAAAGCAACACAGTACAAGTGCAGAGAGTATCTAATGTAATTCGTGGAGCGCTTGAGAATAAACAATACTGCTCTGAATTATTTAATGGGCTAACGTACAAAATTTCAACGTCTCTCCCCGCAAACGTTCACAATATATTTAAAAGTTATTTAGTAGATAGATATTTTTTTACATAAGGTCGAAGGAAATTATATCTCTGCTGCTGTTCCTCAAGGTAGTATCCTGGGGCCACAGTGACTCGCATTTCCACTTTTGCCGACGATACTGCATTTTTGAGCGTTCATAAAAACCCGGTAGTTGCATCCCAACAGCTTCAAATACACATGGCAGAATTGGAAAAATGGTTGAAACTATGCAAGATAAATGTAAATGTCACTAAGTGTGTTCGTCTTACATTCACTTTGGGAAAAGGTATTAAAATAAATGGTTCGGGAATACCAGAACACAACCATGTAAAATATCTCGGTACACATATAGATTTCTCAACTGGGTTCAGCACATAGCAGCCAAAATAACTCAAATAAAAACGAAAACTGCCCAGCTCCATTGGCTCATCGGTCCTCAATCGGCGCTCGGATTAGAACTCAAAGTACTTCTGTATAAGGCAATGATAAAGCCGATAGTGTTATATGCTGTTCAGCTATGGGTAACAGCTTCGTAACAGCTGGGTTAAGTTGCCGCAAGGGCATTCCAAGGCAAGGAATGACGGAGAATCCTGGTAGCGTCTGCCTCGGAGCGAGCGGCTATCGGGTCAGCGTCTGTACCTCTTATTAGGGGCGGCTGTTTATAACCCAACGATGCAGAAAACACCTTGCAGAGGGCGTTGTTTCTATGCAGCGAAACATGGCAGCCCCATCGTCCTGGAACCGGCTACAGTGGACTAATCATCCGCTTAGCTTGAATACAAATGATTAACGAAATGAGCACAGAGCAGAATAACAGATTGGATTTTATGGCAACGACCTTCAGCACACGAAAAAGGATGCGCATCGCGCAGTATATAAATAAAATCATACAACATGGAAGTCTTAGGTATAAGCGAAGTGCGATGGAAAAGCAACGGAGAGCTTATCACTGAAAATGGCAACACTGCGCTCTACAGCGGAAAAGAAAGTAGTAGCGAAAGTGGAGTAAGACTTATAATAGAACTGTCCCAGACATTCCAACTCGTCATAAGTGGCTCTATCTTCCCGCACAAGGATATACACAAATACACGTGCACATCTCCGAGCGGTAATACACGCAGTCAGATAGATCATATATGCGTGAGCAGAAGATGGAGAAGCTCTTTAATAGATGTCAGGAATAGAAGAGGTGCTGACATTGCAAGTGATCATGAGCTTATCACAGGCGAAATCAAGATAAAGCTAAAATATCAAAGAACAAATACCGGACACACAAGGCGAAAGTGGCTTCACATACAACAACTACAAAACACCTCAAGCGGTAACGCGTTAGCAATAGCAATTCACGCAAGGCTGCCAATAAACGAACAACACTCATGGGAAGATATCGTTGCAGTATAAAATCAAGGTGCTGATAAATCATTGGGAATAGTGCGGCCACATCGGAACACATGGATATCAGACGACACTTGGAACCTGATTTCTCAGAGAAGGGAACTCAAATTGCAGCTGACAAACAATAATACAGAAACTTTAAAACAGCAATACCAACAGCTGGCAAATCGAGTAAAGAAAACTGCAAGAAAAGATAAACAGATGTTCCTGGAACAAGTAGCAAAGCAAGTAAAACTACATTAGACGATTGACTGCCTGACCAATCGGAAATGTAACAGTAGCCAAGCAGTTGCCGATCGTAATCGCATTATTAACAAGCAATGAAGCACAGACACTAAGGTAAGGAGAACACTTCGAAGAAATTAGTGACGTCGTCATAGATAACACTGAGGACTTCGAAAGAAATGCACAAACAAACAACCTTAGAATTGCGTGCAACCCTCCCAGCCTAAACGAGATACAACAGGCCATCTGTCAACAGCAAATAAGAAGTAATAAAGCAGCAGGCGAGGATGGCATACCCGTAGACATTCTGCAGGTTGACATCGAAACCACGATGAGACTTCTACGGCCCCACATCACAACAGTCTGGGAGGAGGAAAGGCTGCCTCCAACTTGGAAGAAAGTAATATTGTAAAGTTACCAAAGAAAGGCGACTTGAAAGCCTGCAACAACTGGAGAGGAATAACTCTGCTTAATACAATATACAAAGTTCTAGCAACAATAATACAGGGAAGGCTTAGAGGAAAAATTGAAGATCAATTACGTTACGAACAGGCAGGTTTCCGGCCCAATAGACGCTGCGTAGGTCAGGCTAACACCTTACGCATTATTATTGAACAATCTTTGGAATGGCGTACTCTGCTGTATATACTGTTTGTCGATTTCAAGAAAGCCTTCGATACCATCAAACGTAACGCTATATGGAAAGCATTGAGTAGAAAAGGAGTACCCCAGAAAATAGTCAAAATCATCAGACCTATGTACGAGGACGCAGACCTCTCAGTTCTTCATAACGGCAATATCAGCCAACCATTTCAAATAAACGCTGGAGTCAAGCAAGGATGCCCATTATCGCCTCTATTATTCACCATCGTGCTGGATGAAATAATGAGCCAGGTCTGTTTAGAGAGAAGCGGAATCACGTGGAGTCTCTCACGCCAACTCGAGAACTTGGCGTAAGGTCTCCAACATGCAGTCAAAACTCGAACACCTAGATAGATAAGCTCGCAATGTTGGACTTGGGATAAATATCATGAAAACCAAAGCCTCATGGCTCTGTGCTCATGAATTAACAACACGAGCACAGAAAACATCATACTACAAAGCCAACCAGTCAATTACGTCGGTAGCTTCTGCTATCTGGGTAGTGCTATGACAACAAACGGCGGCGCAGAAACAGACGTAGATAACAGACTCAACAAGCTAAGAATATTCAACGCTTGTGTAAAGTCAACATTGGTATATAGTAGCGAAACTTGGCTAGTATCTAACACCATCACACAAAAACTTCAGGTATTCATCAACAAATGCCTAAACCCATACAGAAGCAGATCAAAAAGAAAAAATGGGGGTGGATCGGCCATATATTGAGAAGGAAGCCCGACAGTATTACAAGAATGGTGCTAGAGTGGAATCCTCAGGGCTGAAGAAACCGTGGACGTCCAAGAAAAACCTGAAGACGCACTATCCTGCAAGAACTAAGGCTGAATAACCGGGAAGACGCAAAAACAGCAGTGGCAAATCGTGTCAGATGGAGATGCTTTGTGGAAGCCATATTCCATTTGTACCTGTTATTAATGTATACTCCAAGTATTTGCATGTGGTCAATTTCTTCAAATGAGAAGTTGTTGCATACAATACTATGTTTACACATTTTTTCCTGCATGTATGTATGTATGTATAGCTTTACATTTTGAAGTCGAAAGCTTAGCTCCAGATTAAAGGCACCAATCTTGAATTTTCTTAAATAGTTCGTCAAGAACAATTGTAGGATTCTTTCGTCCATCAGATCTAACAATTAGATTGAAGTAGTCAGTATAAGCAATAAAGTCTATATTTTTGTGTAGCGTTATGATGGCGCACAATTTGTTGTACGCTAATAAAAACAAAATAACGGAAAGAGGAGAACCTTGAGGTATACCATTTTTTAACGGGCGACAGTCAGAGTATTGTTCACCTACTCTTGTTATAATCTTCCTTTTTGACATAAAGTTTCGCACGTAACCTATAATTTTGGGTCCAAAGTTCCATATACTGAGTTGATCTAAGACTGCGTGAATTCCAAATCTGTCAAAGGTTTTCTCAAAGTCGAGGGATACAATAGAGAGGTGTTTTTTTCAATGAAAGGCAATTTGCAATCTGATAATCTACGTAGAGCAGAGGATCGATTGTTGACTTGCCCCTCATGAAACCGAACTGTCGACTATCAAAAAGCTTGCATTTCCGTATAAGCCACCATAGCCTATTTGCTATAATTTTGTCAAAAATTTTAGATGCGCAACAATTGAGCGATATTGTTCGATGAGAGCTTGCTAAAGTTTTATCCGAATGGGGCTTTGGGATGGGAATTACAACGCTTATTTTAAATTGCTGAGGGATCGTAGAGTTGAATATTTATGTTTTAAAATTTTATTTTAATTATTATTATGAATTAAAAAGGCTGAGGAGCCTATTTTTAATGTCGATGGGTGTTTGCTTAAGCATGGGGTAGGAAATTCTATCCATCCCTGGGGTTTTGCCCTCTAAACTTTTAAGTGCTATTGTCGTCTTTAAAAGACACATATATATATATATATATATATATATCTTTTTCAATCAAGTCAATCAAGTTTGACGTGTTACTGGATATGTTGCAGGTAATAATCTCCGTTTATGGTTTTGAAATTCACTAGCAAAATTATAGTCTAATGAGTTGTCGGAACAAAATTTGCAAATATCAGTCGCAATTTCCTTTCTGTTGTTCGTTAGTATTGCGGAGTTTTGGATGTGGGATCTGGATTTTTATCCGGTAAAATTCTTTATTGTTTTCCAAATTTTCTCTGAAGTGCTACTTGGATTTAAACAGAAGGTTAGTTTTTCAATTGAATTTCTCTTAGAGATTTTAATTTTCCTTTTTAGCAATGCATTGCAGAGTTCCTTTCTTTCTTTAAAACTTCAAGTTCCTTTGACCATCAGGGTACATTTCTGTGATTTTTGTTAAATGAACTTTAAAGAATTGCATTGTTAGCGGCTCCGATTATAATTTTTCGAATATTTGCAGCTTCTTTGTTGACCTTTTCTGAGACTGGGTGTATGGTGTTAAGTTTAGAACAAGCATCATGAAATTTTACCCAATCAGCTTGTTGTGCTTTGAATCTCGGTTTCTAAGAAATTTCCGAAGATCTTGAATTACGAAAATAAAGGGATATTATATTGCGAATATTTTGCATAAATATTAAATGAATACCAACTTTACCTGAAATAAATTGCTTAAGAGTATAGGAGATACTATACGAGTAATAGTTCGATAATATATTTGTAAAGCTTCTTATTTGTTTATGTTCAAAAAAGAGAAACATATACAGATATATGTAGATAAGGTATGGAAATGTATTGTGACATGTTTGTTGTTAGTTCTAAATAAAAGTATGTGTTAAGAGAGAAAATTAGCTCATGGCTTATAAGATCGTGATAATTCTCTAAAAAGAATATTCCATTCACATTTAAGGAGAAGGTAGCTTTATAAGAGTTTCCAAAGCGATTATATTCCTGGAGATACATAAAACTGTTGTTCCCAATTGAAGAGTATAATTTTCTACGTATGATGTAGTTGTTTGTGGTTAAGAAATACCTTATCACAATTTTAAAAGTTGCTTCTTGTTCCTTTTTCTTAAATTTAAAATATATATTCTCTGCATGACAATACCTTTCTTGTGTTTTTGTTATATATAAGTGAAACTGTTTTCTTAAGAGTTTATAATAATAAGATCGTATGGGGAACATTATATTAAAAAGGGAATAATTTATGATTTTTTCTTAAAGCACCTGTTACTATCTTATTCTTGAGCTTTTGCTTACTTCTGCGGGAAGTGTTTATTGGAAGGAGAAGAATATTTTTATCTGTTGTTGCTGCAGTTTTTGGTGTTGCTTCTGTTGGTGAGAGAGATGAAACTCTTTGTAGTTCCATATCATTTGTTTCAATTTCCGAAAATTCGATGTCAGAGATGATGGAAGAGTAATTTTGTTAATTCTGGTGCTCTCATTTGTGTGCTTACTGTTTGTTCTGTGTGTTTTGGTACTTCTGTGACATATGAATTTTTGTTGTTCAGGTGACGTTCTTTGTACATAAATGAGGCTTTCCTTTTGCTGGCCTTTTCAAGGGTAATGATTGCTTAGATTTCCTTTTCTTTGAGAAAAATGGGACATCTTTTTTCGTTTGTAGAGTGCATAAAATCTCGGTTTTGTTCCTTGCACTTGACACATGATTTTTCAAATGAACATGATTCGTGAGATTCTTCTCCTAATGGAATTCTTTCGAACAGTTAGAGCACAATTTTGCATTATTACAAGTTTTGCCAATGTGTCCATAATGTTGGCAATTTCTACAACGAAGTGGCAGTGGTATGTATGTACGAACTCTTAGCATTTCGTATCCAATTGATATTGTAGATGGGAGTGACGTCGAGTTAAAGGTAAGAGTATCTTCGGGAGATTTCATCTTAATTTTCTCTACTTTGCAGACATTTTGAGGCTTGAATTCTTGAAGAATTCTTCCAAGATTCCTCGGAGATCGTTCGAATATATAACACCCATAGGAAAGTTGACGGAGTTATGTTCTGATACGTCAACTAAAATAGTAGGTGAAAATGATCTGAGTTGCATTATCTTGGTTGCTTGGGTTAGGTTTTTAGTTTTAATAAGTATTATTCCTTTTCTAAGTTTATTACATATTGTCACTTCACCTGTTACCACTGAATCAATAACTTTTTTAATCAGAAAAGGAGAAACTTTGGAAAGAGTTTCTTCACTTTTGATTCTGGACATGACCAAATATTTTGGTCCCGGAGTAGTAAGGCTTAACGTTTTCGCTTTATCTAATAAAGGCGGTGGTTTCAAAATTCCACCGCTGTCTGGTGGTTTGTTCATTATAAAAGAGAAAAGAGAACTTACATGCGCTAATTGGCTTTAACTATGTATATGTCTTTTATCTGCAACGGACAAAGTCGAACTGTAGATTTATTTTTCTCATCCTTATTCAGTGTTCTGCTTGCATATTATATGGGCAGATCATTTCCGATTTCACCCTTGGAAAGAACTGCTCCCATACCCACATTTGAGGCATCTGTCGTTAAAATGAATGGTTCGTCAACATTCGGATATCGTAATATAGGCCTGTTTTTTAATTTGTCTCGTGAAGTATCAAATACTCTTAGGCAGTCTTTTTCAAGTTGAAAGTTAATTTGTTTCTTAATAAATTAATAAGGCAAGTTGCTGTTCTGGCGAAGTTTGAAATGAATCTCCTGTAGTAATTACAGAAAGCTATGAACCGTCTCACATCGTCCGCGTTTTTTGGAACAGGATACTGTTCAATCACTTTGCATTTTGTCGGGTTTTTATACCATTTTTTTAAAGTAAAATGTGCTAAATACAAAAATTTTGGTTTCAAGAAGCAACACTTCACTGGATTCAGTTTCAAATTGTACTGTTTTAGTCTTTCCAATACTCTGATGAGGTTTTCATTGTGATGTTTGAAACTGTATTCAAAAACAATAACGTCATCAACGTACAAAAATGCCTCTGATAATGTTTTTAATCCAAATGGTAGTCTTTTATATTGAAAGTTATCATTGGGTGTCGAAAATATTGTAAGTGGTCTTGATAATGAATGATGAATGAGCTTGTCATATCTAAAGTAAAAAGTATTTAGCTCTACCTAATCTGTCCAATACATCTTCAAGTCTAGTTAAAAGGAATTTTTCATTTATTATCTTATCATTTAAAAGTCTGAAATCTGCAACCAAACGCCATTTCTCTTCGTCGTTTTGTCCTTTTTTTGGTGCTAATAGTAATGGAGAATTATATGGACTAATTGATGACTCCACTGTATCCTTGTCCAACAAGTTTTCCACCTGTTTATTTATTTCATTTAATTGTGTCTGTTATAGTCTGTAGCTTTTGATGTAGTAAGTGGGCGTGTTATCGTTTAATTCAATGCTCTATTTATAAAAATTGTTTACAGTTAATGGTTCGTCTTCGAGATGAAATACTTCTTGATATCGTCTCAGTATATTATTTTCTTCTTCAAGGCTTTTGAAATCAATTTTCTCTGGTAATTTTCTAAATCTTTGCTCTGAGTGTTTGATGTTACTGACATGCTTATAGGCTGTATAATTTTTTAATAGTACAGTTGTGACTCCCAAGATTTCTGGACCCACCAGTTCCTCTAATGTGTTCAACACCTTAACATAGCGTTGTCCATTTTTCGGTATTATTGTGTTTGCCACAAAAATTCCATTTGTTATTTCCTTACTACAGGTAAGGCTATCTTCATATTTTCTTGGTTCTTGGTGGTATCATATTACTTATCCTTTTGTATTAATTTCAATTGCAATTTGTATTATCGCTCCCCCACGCAAGTGTTCAAAGTGAGTGTTTCATAGTCAACTTGACAATTGCATCTATAGAAGAAATCTATTTCCAAAATTCCATCAGTAATAATGGGAAACCCTTCGTCTACTAATTGAAATCTGTGTTTTAAAAACTGTTCACCTAATATTATGTTCAAATCAGCCGATCAAAGCGTTTCTTTATACTCATTTGCAATGCCACTCAATAGGCAAATGTAGTCAGTATTTTTGTAATAATTGTATATTACATTTTCTTTACAGATTAATGTTTTTTACTGATATGAAAAGAAAATTTGATGTTTCAATATTTGTTGTATACAGTTACATACGTTTGCGAAAGGTGTACCGAAAAATAAAACACGCGTCTTTGCACGTTGGATGTCAACGTAAAACTCAACTTTATTCTCAACGAAAGTTTCTTCTTATTTTACAATGATACATAGATACATAACATGGTAAAAGTAATCGGGAAGATATCATAAGGTTATTATCAGGGTTGAATAGTTGTGTAGGAGTAGTAAGTTAGGATAAGGTGTACATATGTATGTGACTATATACCCTTGGATTTTCCTGTTTGGAGATTCGTATTGAGTCTCCAGGGTTTGTACGTTTCCCTGTTATTGTATACCATCATGAACATTGGCATTATTATTGTGGTAAATGTATCTATTACCTCCATTGTTTGTATTATTTTTGTTATAGGTATTGTAATTTTTGTTATATTTATTGTTATAGTTTCTGTTATTATTGTTATAGTTTCTATTGTAGTTTCCGTTATTCCTATTGTCGCTAAAATTTTTCTTTATTTGTGGACCGAAATAATTTCTATTCCTGTTATTCCTACTCGTAAATCCTGAATTGTTTCCATTTGTGTTATTATAATAGCTTATTTTATTATTATTTATTTGTAAGGTTGTTGCAATGTCATAGGCCTGTGATAAGGTTTTGGGTTGTGCAGCTATTACAGAGGTTCTTATGTCCTTATATAAACCTTCGTGAAAAATTTCTAGTGCTGCTTTTCACTCACATTCCTAATCGTAGAGTGAGCTACTTCATTTGAACTGTTCTGAAATTTGTACTAATGTCGAGTCTGCAATTAATAAGTTGATTTTTTCTTTGTAATGTAGCACGTTACCCTTTTGTTAGGTATTCTTTAATTCGAAATGTATGCTACTTGCCGTTCTTGTTGATTTAAAATTCTTAGTCAGGGGTGTTTTTAGTTCTTCAAAAGTTTCAGGTATATTTTCTATCATTAAAATGTCCCTAACCTTGTCTATCAATTTCATTGCTATTATATATTTTATTAGCTTTTTCTTTCCTTGTTCGTTAAGTTCAATGTGGATCATTTCTATAATTGTAAAAAAAATATCAAGATGTTTTTGTTTTTTGTCAAAGACTGGAATTATATCAGAAGGCTGTTTTTCTCAGATTTTTAAATTGGATTATCTTTTCTTCTCTAAATAGATTTGCCAAATGACCTATAGGTTCCCCAAATCTTTCACCTAGTTGTTCTATTAATTTTAGTTTTTCTTGTATCTTTTGTGTCTTCTGTATATATTTGTTATAAATTTTTTAGCATTTATTATTAATTTCTCTAGTTCTTCAACAACTTGTCCCATGTTTTTACAATAACTTTTTATATCTTTTTATTTTCTATGCATTTTGGACATACTTCTTATTATTTTTTATATAATATAAAAATCTAAATATAGCGATAAGTAAAAAATGATTAATAGAATTATTACAATTTCTTGACTTATAGTTACTCTATTTTCATTTAAGGCGTATGCATTTACATGCCCTACTTTTGCATCTGCAATACCCATGCTTATGTTTTGTAAATAAAATTTAATTCTGTCTTCTAATGTTATGTTAAAATAGTGCATTACTTATCATTTTTTCCATCCTTTTTTTCAATTTTTGTAGTTTTCTTATGAGTTATTTTTTTTTTGTTTTCCTACACTTATATCAGTAATTCTTTGAAGATCTCTGCATTCACTCTGGAACTCCTTTTTCTTCCTCCTCTTTTCTTCGGAGTTGATAGTGTTTTTTTTTTAAATTTCAAGTTCTCTTTTGTGTTTTTCCTGTCTGGCCCGATATTTTTCTATTGTTATCGGCTTGGGGCCGGCTTCTTTTGGCGTAGGAGTATACGTTGGTGGCGTACTTAATGTGTCTGCAGATGTTGGAACGTATTATTCTACCCCAATGAATTTTTCCCATTTACTTAAAACTTTTCTTATTTCTTCTTCAGTCATCTGTTTGCTCTTCAATTTTACTAAACTATCTGACAGTAGGATACAAATTTTGGCAGCATCGCCCTGTTGATCAGAAGATTCACCTACTAATGGAGCTGTCAGAATCTATTTGGTTACTTGATCCAAGCTTCCTACAACAATCAATGGAAAATTGGGCGAAAATATGATTGGTGCATAACGATGCTGTAGATTCAGCAATAAGAAACCCCGCTTTTAATTGCCAAGTTGATGAAAATCTGATTATTAAGTAGGTAAAGCGAATAAGTTCGTGCAACCGTATCCTGAGAGTCATTTGTATATATAATATATATTTAAATCTTAGCAATATATGTCATTTGTAATGAGAGTCATTTGTATATATAATATATACAAATGAAATATGTCATTTGTATATATAATATATACAAATGACATATATTGCTAAGATTTAAACATATAATGAAGGATAGGGAAATTATAGCAGGCGAATTACATAGATCTTTACTTTGCGTTATATGGAATCTTTTACAGCATTACTTCCGGGAAGAGTACAATCTATTAGAAAAACATTTGACTATTATAAACTCATTAAGGCCTTAAGCCTTTTTATTCAAGTTGTTGTCGGATTTTCATTAATACGGGCTAGAGAACGCAGACATTCCGAAAACCGGAAACATCCATTTTTCCTACCTAAGTATTCATTCATGTTTCGAGCTATCACGCCGGTCCAAAGGCTTAAAGCAGCCTTATAAGTGCTACGTGGCAATTTTTTTTTTGTTTTTCGACAAAGGTGGTTCACAGCTTCTATGCGACTTTCTGACCTTACTTCAGAAGCATTTATCGCATCGTTAAAAATGCTAATCGGGCGTCGTGGTATTCCAGCCAATATATTTTGCGAAAGTGACACTAATTATGTGGGGGCTAATGCTCAATTAACTAATCTCAAAAAATCATTCACCGATAAGTCTTTTCAAACAACATTTTCAACTTTTGTAATAAAATTTTTATTAAATTTAAAATTATTTCGCTTAGAGCTCCTCACTTTGGAGGCTTCTGTTAGACGGCAGTCCAGTTTGCTAGAGACTACTTTTTTCGCACATTAGCAAACGGAAGGTTAACGTATGAAGAACTATCAACAAATTTTATTGAGATTGAGACCATTATGAACTCGCAGCCGATATCAGCGTTATCAAGTGACCCCAACGATTTTGAAGCCTTTACGCCTATACATTCGTTAATTGGTGCACCTCTCAATGCTTTACCAAAGCGAATTATTGAATGCACGGACATCAGTCACCTCGAAAGGTGAAAACGTACAACTGCAGCAAACCAAAGGAAAAAATGGTCTTCTGATTACATAAACGAACTTATGCAGAGAAATTGCTGGTCACAAACGCAGCCTAATCTTCATATCAACACGTTAGTACTAATCAAGGATGACAATATGCCGTCATTGAAATGGTCATGTTGTCGTATCGTAAAATGTTGGAGCCTAACTGAAAATCAGTAATGAATTTAATAAACAATTACCTATTTTTTATTATACATATATGCATATGTACATATATTTGAGACCATTTAGTTAAATATTTTTCATAATAATTATGCTTTAAATTTCTTAATATTTTTTGCAATTTTATGCATGGATTACTACCGTTTTTTAGTTCTACGTCTATGTCATCACTTGAATATAGTCTTTAAATTTAAAATAATCTCTTTGTTAATACAATTCCAAAATGATATATACATAACAATATTTATATATAAGTTGGTAAAATATATGAAAAATCAAAACTGCATAAAAAATAGCAAAATAAAATCTATGAATCCATGGATTACCGATAATAAGTTGTGAAATGGTGTGAACAAAGGGATAAACTCTATAAAAGCTGAATTAAAATAAACATAATTTATGAATGTTATTAAAAAAAATTCAAAAGGAAGTAAAAAAAAAATATAAAACAAAAAAAAAAATAGATATTAACATATATTGAAAATCGTAACAATCCGAGAGTTGATAAATGACATCAATGCTAAGACTTGTAATAATAATAGTAGATGAAACTATTTTAACAACAACAGAATCGAAAACATATGTACTTCGCCACGAACTTTAATAAAAATGCTCAAAAAATAATTCACTCTTGTAAAGACATAAAAAACAAGGCTGTAAAACTAGCCGGAGTTACCAATGGCAAAAAACCCATATAAAAACAACAACAACTACCAACAACAACAACAGTAAACCATCAACGGTCAGCAATTCAACGAAATACTTACCAACAACAAATAATTTACGCAGACTGCAAACTTTGTAAAATTAAATAAGTTCAATTAGAGTTCCTAAGAATTTTATAAAAAAACAACAAATAATTCACCCAAACTGCAATCTTTGTGAAATCAAATAAGTTCAATATTCTAAGTTAAACTACTTAAGAATTTTATAAATTGTATCGACAACCTAAACACATTTTGTTTTTCAATTTCCCAAGAATTTTACCAAATTAAATTAAAATGCTAACACAACTGTTTTGTAAGAATATAAAAAGAAGTGTAAAAAATAAAACGTTATTATTAATCATTTGACATTAAAAATAAGTACAAAAATCAAATCTTCTCACTACATGATGAGAAAATGATCTTTCGTTGCAATTTACATATAAATTTGTTGCATATGGTGCATTTGCTATCACACTTAGTTTTGCAGCAACTGCAGATTCCACGTTTTCTAGTTGCAGGGTGCTTAGATCTTTCAGTCGTGAAGTCTTGAGCTAAAGATAAAGCTAACTGCCGTAAAAATTCTGCTGTCTAACGATTTTTGTCCACTAACCATCAATTTCAGAAAACAATATAAACGCGTTCAACGTGGATATGTCAATCATATTGGAAAACACAACATTTGGCCATCGATTTGTTTTTCGTTTTACACTGTAGTATCTAATCATTTGATCGACAGTATCAACACCTCCTGAAAAAAGAATTATCAAAATGTTACATATCTAATGAAACACTAACAAGTAACGACAAACCTTTTGTAGCGTTATAGTAGGAGCTATTCTTTTTTTATATATTTTTCTTTTGATTTTATTATATTTTTCTTTTCATCATTATTATCGATCTCTGCAATCTTGTGCATGGTGCTTATCAAAGTAGTACCTTTATTTTTATGGCTAATATATGAAACCAATGCAGCAGTTTCATTGAAAGCAAATGTGGAGGTGTATAAGGAATTTTTTTTAAAAATTAGCAATTCAGGTGGAATAAATATTTAATTTTTTCGGACTGTACCCACATATGTCAACTCTCTTTCCAAAAGCTTCTTTCCTAATTCAAAACTTGAAAAAGAATTATCAGCTGTAATGTTTTGACCTTTTAAACCTTCTGTGAGATCCAATACCATTCGTTGTCCCTGATGTTTGTCAGGCTGCTCCTTTTTTAATTTTCCAAAGTGCGGTTGGATTTTCCACACATACCCTGATTTTAAATCGACAGCCATCCAAAATTTAAGACCATACTTTGCAGGTTTGGATGGCATGTATTACCTAAAAGAACAACGAACACGAAAAGCTACCAACTGTTCATGAATAGTCACATTTTCGTGACAGTAGTATAGTATTGCAAGGTTAACTTCGCAACGATTCCACAAGTCTCGAATAGGTGCGAACTTATCATCACTCTGCTTCTGTCTTCAGCATCATCAAATCGAAGAGCACTTCATAAAAGGTGCATCAAATAAAGCATGCTCATCTTCACTTTTTCCCCGGTAAACTCCTGCCAGAATTAGCACAGAAATGTATGGACGCAAAGAAGAAGTATCGATATCTTTCCATTTCTTGTTGAATTTCAACCTGCCCTACACATCTGTATTTTCAATTATTATTTTTTCTACTGCTGGAGGAACAAAAACGAATCCAATAAATCATGGCATCTGGAAACGGCAAATCGTGTTGGCACTGGTTGTGCTGATAAGATATTCTCAGCTGAAGTTCTTACACTCTGGTATAATGGAGTTGAACTCCATTGCATTCCATTTTTTGCGACATAAAATTCTTTTTCACTACCGAAAGCTGCACTGTTCTCCCCGTTTTTTTAATCAGAAGAATTCCTTTCACTGATTTCATATTCATTATTCTCGTCCAGAATACTACAAGTTGAAATATCAGAGAAGCTTTCATTTACGATTTCAGCAATCTCATTGCAGTTTAATTGTCGATTTTCCATTGTTTTAGCAAAGTAAACAAGTTAGACACTGAATATAAACTGAGGTTAACTACCGCGAGTTATATGCAAACTTACAAAGGGGAATCCCAAAAATGAAGGTAACTTATTAAAATGCTTCCATAACAAACTGGGTGCATCATATATATTTATTTCGACGTTATAACAGGCTTACTTATAAAATTTGTACTATCATATGTAGACTTTTCTCAAAATTCGGCCGTTATTATAAATAATATTTTTGTTTGTTTTTAATATATTGTTCTTTATTTCAAAACAAATTGACAATTGGTCCCAAAGATGTATGGAAAATAGCTCCATTCCTTTGTAGACTATTATAAAAAGCAAAAAAAATTTTATTCACTTATTAAAAAAAAAAAAATAATGGTCCTATACCTAAGATTCGTAAGGTTAAATTACCTTCACATAAATAAAAAAAAAAAAAAAAATAACGGACCAAAATGGTCGTATACCCAAGATTCGTAATTTTGTATTTTTCTAACATTTCATACTTATAGTTGAAAGTTTTTCAGGAGTAATAAAATATAAAAATACCCCAATAGCAAACGTTTTAAGTTGATATGTTGAACCATTTCTTAGCCAAAGCAAAAACAATACAAATTGACCAAAATGGTCCAAACCTAATAGCAGGGTTAAAAGATGTTTAATTTTTCCCTCTAATCACTGACTCACTCTAACTGGCGGTTTAAGTTTAAGTGAGTGCTTGTAGAAATATGTATGAAAGTAAAAAGTTTATGTGGTTAGTGTAAAAAAAAGAGAAACAAAATATTTTATTATAAGAATTAGAATTATGAATGGATATCATAATTAATCCTTTGTGAAAAATTCAAAAAGTATACTATATTATATACAAAAAATAATAAGTAAAAGGTCGCTATAATTTAAACGAATATCATATTTTTTTAATACAAAAAAATCGTACATATGTACATATGTGTTTGAAAAAAAGCTTCGAGCGAATATCAGTATTTTTTATAAAAATAAAAAGATTTAGAATATATATATGTGACCTTCTCCGAGAAAAGGAACCTAGTGTGTAAAAATGAAGTTTTGAGAAAAACGCATATAAAGTTTCATAACGCATTATCACTGTGAACACACCTTCAGTTGGGAGATGCGGTTTGGTATGGTTAGTTATGATTGGGTGCCGACTTTGGTGACGTCATGCCTATGTGGTGACGTATTTTTTTCACTTTTATTACCTTTGCTATTATTGCTGCTCTTTACACATTGCTAAAATAACTATAAGAAAAGAAAAGAACAAAGTGACGCTTCAGTTCAATTTATTCAAAATTTTGCTGAAAAATTTGCAAGACCTCTTCCTGGTAGAATGCCAAACTGCAAAGACTGTAAAGTATTGCTGCTACCATCCAGTGAAACAAAAAGTGCTGTTTATCGTCGCTTTGAGAAACTTAAAACTTTTTAGAAAATTTGGATGAAGTACTGCCCCTACATCTCGGCTATGAAACCGAAACACTGATCTTTGTGACGTCTGTCAACAGAATACCTTGATGCTACGACGAGTTTTGGAAGAATCTGATTCAGATACAAAAGAAGCAAAATTACGAATGACTGTTGCTCATCTTGACTATGCGAAACGCCAGCGTGAGTTCTACCAACAATGCTGCAAGATGAGTGATGCTTATTCTACTCTTGTGGTGAGTTTTGACTATGCACAAAATATATCTTATCCATCCAGGCCAAAACAAGTCGGAATGGCACATTTTAATGTAGCTCGTAAATGTTAAATGTTTGGTATTCATATGTAAGTCGAACTATTTATTAGACGAAGAGTTCGAAATAGGAAAAGGACCTAATGCTGTCATTGGCCAAATTCACGATTACTTCAGGAAGAATGGCGTTAAAAATTTAGTTTTATTTTGTGATGAATGCGTAGCACAGAATAAATATAATGCAATGATGCATTATTTGGCCTGGCGAGTGGATTCTGGCTTAAACGAATCGATATCATTAAATTTCCTCCTAACTGGCCACACCAAGTTCAGCCCCAATCGCTCTTTCGGATTAATGAAACTAGAATATAGTCGCTCAAATGTAGATTCTTACCAAGATTTTGAAGATGTGGTCAATGGATCTAGCAGTAATAAATTTAACAACGCTGCGAATGGAAGTAGAGTAGCGAACATGGGATACTCATTTCGAAAAATTTTACAAAAGATTACCAGGTAATCTGTCGCGATATTGTGATTTTAATTTTTCAAATTCATTTCAATTAATTTTGTAAGCGTTTGCAGTTTAGGTATTACCATGTACCACCATTTTGACTTCAAAAAAAAAAAGAAATTGTATGTAAAGAACTTGTGGACTCGGAAGAAGAAAGATTTAATCTGCGATTAACGGCTGAGCTACCAAACGAATTACCTCCGCTCATTGCACCAAGCGGTTTATCGTTAGATCGCAAATGGTATTAGTATGAGAATGTCAGGGTCTTATGTACTGATTCACAGAAACGGGATTTTGTAGCTCCTAAACCGAATGAACCCAAAGCGAAAAAAAATCGAAAAATAAATCTGAACCTACCAGCAAGAAGAAAAATCGAAGAAATCACGAGAGAAAGAAAGCTTAAGTCAAAGCGCCGAAAAAAGAAAAAAGTGAAATTGTCAAACGGAAGAAAATTAAAGTACCAGATCACGAAATACCGAAAAAATAGTCCAAACTCCAAAAAAATTCGAAGACTGACAAAAAAAAACAATTTAAAGTCAAAAACCAAAAAATAAAATTTGAATGTTTTTCTCATTTTTATCGATTTTCCCAAGTTCGTTTTGTACGTTTATATGGGGTAAATAATTTTTTATCAGAAATTGAACTCATTTCATCTAATTCTACATCCTTTACGTACCAGAATCCACTCTTAAGTCCAAACCCGTTTTTTGACACACTAGGTGCCTTTTCTCGGAGAAGGTCACATATGTACAAAATTAAAATCATGCAAAAATATTAAATAAAATAAAAATAGAAAAAGAAGAAAGTTTGGAAAATAATAGTTCAAATAAGCCTTTACAACAAAAGAAAAATTTGAAGAATATACTAACCAATAGATTTATAACGCGGCCACTTACGAGTACTTATCCGTTAACCTACGCTAAAAGTTGTTCGATAATCATAACATAAATAAGAGCAATAACATAATAAGAGATTATTTAAAAAGGCTCGGATAAATCAACAATGCAAATAATACTTTTGGTTTTCCTGTAAGTTATCTCTTTTTTTATTTTTTGAAAAGTATTTAGAGTTAATACCAAAGAAAAATAAGTTTTCCCCATATAATATATTTAAGAGTAAAAGTTTAACTTCTATACCAAAGTCAGGAAACTTTTAAATTATGAATAACGAACACAGAATTCCAACCCTTGCTGTTGGAATGGCAACTGATCTCCAAAACGAAGTATTTCAATCTCTAAAGATACCAGACGCAATTAAACAATTACCAACATTTGATGAAAACTTCAGGTTACTCCCTAAGTTTATTAACAACGTCGAAGAAATCCTATTTATTTATGCGTGGCACAGACAAAGCACCGTATGGGCAAATCTTGCTAAGAGCCATTCAAGATAAAATCGATGGTCAAGCATGTAAGGAACCCTATTAAACTGGGGCAAAATTAAGGAAAATCTTAGCTCGTACTACTCAGATAAACGTACTGAAACCTCAATGATTAAAGATTTCATTCCTTAAAACAATATAATAAACCATTCGAAAAATTTTACGGTGAAATGGTTGAGCTGCAATCAGCTTTATGTAATAACATATTTTTACACAAAGTCGGTGCAAATGTTATAAACGCAAAAAAAAGGCTCTATACTGAAAAGTGCCTTAACGCACTTACAACTGGACTAAGGGACCCTTTGGGCACAACTATTACAGCAATGAGGAAAATTAATTTAGCAGAAGCATTAGATTTCTGCATTTAAGAGCAAAACATTTATTAACAACATGGTATTGGACAAAAGAATTGCAACTGGCATCAAAGTCAACAAAGATTCAATAATGTCCTCTATAATAAAAATCGTTATGCTAACAATAGCAGGCAATACAAGAATAACTTTCATAACAATACTGAAAATCACTGAAATCAATATTATGGTAATATACAAGGTAATTATCAAAATCCTTTCAATCAAAATTTTAAAACAAATAATTTTCGTAATTTTAATTCACAAGGATACTTCAATAATTTTCCGCAACAACGTGCCCCTTTTATAATGGTACACCTAAATTGCCCCCACCTGAACCAATGGAAACTTCGAGTGAATTTTCTCACTTGATAAATAAAAATTCAATTTCAAATATAAAACAAAGTTCAAGTTCACAAAAAAGATGATATCCTAACATGGAACTGAGTAATTGTGAAAATCTAGCACAACATGAGCTAACTAATGTTGAAGAAGTCAATTTTTTAGACGCTACCCACCCACAGGATATCTAGATTTGCATAAACATGGAAATGAGCTACTATTAAATTTTAAAATCTTAAAATTCTTAATAGATACCGGTGTATCTACGTGCTTCATTTCTCCAGAGCATGTTCACCCACAACAACTCGTTATATGTATACCTACATCTATCAAAACCTTACTAGCAAAAGACCAAATTAACAAAGTAGATATACTTTCAAACTTTAATGAATTTAACCAAACAAGGAAATTTTCATTTTTGGTGCTGAAATTCCATAGTTATTTTGATGGTTTGTTAGGAATTGATTATTCATCAAACCTTAAAGCTCAAATTGACTTCGATAAATATACGTATAATAAATACAAAATCTGTAATAATAACTTTACATCATAAACCAAACATATGTTCCGAAAGATTTTTAATAGAACCAAATACAAAAAATCGCCTACAAGATCTTCTCTGCCGTTTTGTGTGAGCGCCTGAAACCATTCGTGAACAGTTTGATAGGTCTTTATCAGTGTGGTTTCAGCCCGGGGAAGTCCACCATTGACCAAATTTTCACACTACGGCAGATCCTGGAAAAGTCCCAAGAGATGCAAATCGACAACCACCACCTATTCGTCGATTTTAAGGCCGCATATGACAGTGTGTATAGGGACGAGCTATACGAAGCCATGTCTAGTTTTGACATTCCTACCAAACTCGTCAGGCTGTGAAGGATGACGATGGAGAACTCTCGCTGCTCCATCAAGGTCGGTATCGAATTCACCGAGACCTTTAATGTCAAAAGGGGATTTAGACAAGGCGACACACTTTTTTAACATAATTCTTGTGAAGATCATGCAAAACTCACACGCCAACAACAGAGGCACGATCTTCCAAAAGTCCGTGCAACTGCTAGCATACGCTGACGACATTGACGTGATTGGTCGAACCCAGCGAGCCGTCAATGAAGCGTTTGCTGGTATTTCAACGGAGGCGGCCAAAATGGGTCTAGCGGTGAACGAGGGCAAAACGAAGTATATGCTGTCATTAAAAAAGGACGCGCAACACCGACGACTGGGCCAGAACGTCACCATAGGCAGTTATAACTTCGAGGTAGTGAAGGACTTCGTCGACCTTGGCTCCCAAGTCAACAGTATGAACAACATCAGTACCGAGATCAAACGCAGAATAACTCTTGCCAATCGCTGTTTCTTTGGGCTCAAGAGGCAATTGAGTAGTAAGGCCCTTTCTCGAAAAACCAAGCTGACACTATATACCACTTTGATAATCCCTGTACTTCTTTATGGCGCAGAAGCATGGACGGTGTCGAAGGCGGATGAGGAAGTCCTTGGTATTTTCGAGAGAAAAGTTCTGCGTTCAATCTTCGGCCCTGTTTGCGTTGATGGTTTCTGGAGAAGAAGATTCAATCATGAACTGTACGGGTTGTACAGCGACATGAGCCTAACCAGGCGCCTACGGATCCAACGGCTAAGATGGTTGGGCCATGTAGAGCGCATGGAGAATACTGCTCCGACCCGTAGAATCTTCGATTCCGAACTTGTGGAATAACGCAGTAGAGGACGCCCACGGAACCGATGGCGCACACAAGTGGAGAGGGACCTCAACCAACTTGGTGTGCAAAATTGGAGAACGCTGGCTAAAGACCGTGCCAGCTGGAAAACTTTGTTGGTTGAGGCCCAGGTTCACCACGGACTGTAGCGCCAAAAGAAGAAGAAGATGACATTATTATATTTGGCACCTCTCTACAAGAACATATTAGGAACTTGGATTTGATTTTGAAGAATTAAGAAATTCAAATTTTAAAATTCAATTAGACAAGTCCGAGTTTCTACGATAATATCAACAGAAGTCATAAAACCAATTCCAAACAAAATAAGTGCAGTTAAACATTTTTCGATTCCAAGAACAGCGAAAAACCTTAAATCATCCTTATTTTTTTTATTATTATTAGGATATTATATGAAATTAATACCAAATTTTACCAAACTGACAAAACCTTTAACAGCTTGTCTGAAAAAAGGAATGGAAAAAAAGTGATTGAAAGTTATGTAAAAACATTCGAAATGTGTAAGAATATGGTCTGTAATGATCCAATTTTACAGTACCCACCCTTCTTTAAAGATTTCATCTTAACAACAGACGCCAGCAATTTCGCACTAGTTGTGTGTTGTCGCAAGGACAGATAGGTAGTGACAAACCTGTTTGCTACACTAGCAGAACACTAAATACTTCGGAAACAAATTATTCTACCATTGAAAAAGAGCTATTACCCATATTGTGAGCAACCAGATACTTTCGTCCTTATCGTTTTGGTTGCAAATTTAAAATAGTGACCTGTCATAGACCATTAACTTGGATAATGGGTCTAAAAGAACCTAACTCAAAACTAGTTCGTTGGCGTATGAAGTTGGAAGAATTTAAATATGAAATTGTGTATAAAAAAGGTACACAAAATACTAACACTGATGCTCTCAGTAAAATAAAGACAGGCGTAAATAGCCACGAGGTAGCCCCAGTTGCAGATACTTCCGGTAGTACAATTCATTCTGCAGAAGAGAATCAGGATGCTGGCATTCCAATTTCAGAAAAACCGTTAAACGTATTCAATATCCAAATAATATTTGAAGTTCACCCATAATCAAAAGAAACAATTGAGGTACCTTTTAAACAAAATCAAAAAGATAAGTAACTCACCAATTTTCGACGAAAATTTAATCATTAAAACTTTTGTCAAACATTTTAAGCCACACAGTCTCATCGCAATTTATTCTGAAGGCAATATATTCCGAATTATTTAAAAGGATTTTAGCACCTATTTTTCAAATAATAAAACGTACCATTTGGTACGATGTACTCAAAGAATAAAGGATATAAAAGATAATGGCGAAATAATAATAATAGGGAGGTATCATCAAAATAGTAATCACAGAGGAATAAATGAAACGTACTTACATCTCAAAAAGCAATATTTTTTCCCAAACAGGAAATACAAAATCTCCCAAATAACCAACAACTTAACTCTTAAGTATGACAGACATCCACAAAAGATTGTCTATCAGATGCCGGAAACACCCTCAAAACCTTTAAACAGTTATGAGAGCCATATAGACATTACTACATAAATCATCAACAAATACTAACTTTTATAGACAAATTCTCAAAATTTGCAGCAGGATTTACAATAACTGCCAGAACTAGCTTAAATATAATGAAATCTCTGAAAAGCTCCATTAGCACCTACGGTATTCCTAAAAAGGTCATCTGTGATCAGGGAAAAGAATTTACTGCACTAATTTTTCAAGACTTTTGCAAACAATTTGAAATTCAATATATTCTACACTGACAGAATTATATAGGATAATAACAGCTCAAAAAAAAGAGAGCCGACCTTTAACTGACCACGACAAAAATTCTTCAGAAACTCTCATAACTTATAAAAACTCAATTCACTCAAAGTACCAACATATTATTTATCCAAAAATTTAAGAAAAAATGCAAACATCAGCCCAAATAAGATTAGAAAATTTAAATAAAGGTAGAATAAAAGCAAAAAATCTTAAAACAAATGATATAGTGCTCAGAAAAGAAAACAGAAGAAATAAAATAACTCCTAAATTCTCCAAACATATTGTAAAAAATGATAAAAATGTATCATTTGTAACAGAGAAAAGTCAAAAAATTCATAAATTTTATATTAAAAGAAGAATAGAAATAAACAATAATACACAGTAATAGAAAAAATTAGATTTATTTTAGATAAAGAGTAAAATGGAAATACCCAATACCGATTTTAAAACAATTATTTCATAAAAATGGTTGCGATAAGAATGTTAGTATCAAAAACAAGATTTTTAATTATTTTTGTTTCGAAAACATTTGGTATTTCCATTCAAGCTAAACAAAAGAGAATAACTAAAAACATTTTTGCCGTTTAATTTCTTATCTAAGAAGTCTATTATACTCAGATTATACAAACATGTAAATCCAATAAGAAGTGAACTGTTTGAGCAATCATTATGTTTGGGTAAACTCATTCGCAACCAACAGCCAAGATGTAACATAAAAGATGTAGGAAGACTTGAAACAATATACCAACCTGAAAATAATTTTGTGCTTTTCACCAATACACCACCCATTTTTCTCGAATCTGATTGTGGGAAAACTATCAATATAACGAACACAACACTACTATTTTAAGAAAATTGTACACTTATCATCAACGGGTTAATATATGAAGACCAACCAAAAGCTTACCACGAGTATATCAATATTACATTAGCTAACTTCGTAAATGTGATCCCAGACACGGTCGTAGAAGAATTCAGCTTACAGAAACTAAAGTTATTCCAATTCAACAATCACAAAATGATGTCTTCACTTGAAAAAACAACAATTACTCACCAATATGCTACATACGGATCTACTCTCATAATCATCTTAATTATCATAGGTACATCATTATGTTTAAGGAAGAAAATTCAATATATACTACAAATTTACTTGGTGGTTTCGTTCGTGCCCCTTCAACATCTTTGTAGCCCTCAATCTACTCTAAGGGGGAAGAGTTACCAATGGAAACCACTCCATCTAAAAACAACAATAACAGTAAACCATCAACGGTCAGCAATTCAACGAAATACTTACCAACAACAAATAATTTACCCAGACTGCAAACTTTGTAAAATTAAATAAGTTCAATTAGAGTTCCTAAAAATTTTATAAAAAAACAACAAATAATTCACCTAAACTGCAATCTTTGTGAAATCAAATAAGTTCAATATAATAAGTTAAACTACTTAAGAATTTTATAAATTGTATCGACAACCTAAACACATTTTGTTTTTCAATTTCCCAAGAATTTTACCAAATTAAATTAAAATGCTAACACAACTGTTTTGTAAGAATATAAAAGAAGTGTAAAAAATAAAACGTTATTATTAATCAATTGACATTAAAAATAAGTACAAAAATCAAATCTTCTCACTACATGATGAGAAAATGATATTTCGCTGCAATTTACATATCGTTACCTGAAATACAAAAGGGCGTAACAACATATTTCAAAATTTTACAGGAGAGACAAAAAACTCCAAAAAATCAAAGATTACGAAGCTGGTGTTGCAATTTCTTCAGTACAGCATTAAATTGCGATGATGCATTTATTTCGTAGAAAAAAAAATTTCTTTAATCGTCATTTTTATTAGATGTGGGTTGCGCCCTTTTGGTTTAAGAAAAAACCAACTTTGTTGTTACGACCTTTTGATTTTCTTTAATAAAATGGTTGTTATTGACAGTAGGGCTGTAAAAATGTAGGAGGACATGTAATTCGATTTGCTCTACAATAATAAATGAAAAAACCCATTTTGAATTTTTTGGTTGTTACGCCCTTTTGAATTTCAGGTAACGATATAAATTTGTTGCATATGGTGCATTTGCTATCACACTTAGTTTTGCAGCAACTGCAGATTCCACGTTTTCTAGTTGCAGGGTGCTTAGATCTTTCAGTCGTAAAGTCTTGAGCTAAAGATAAAGCTAACTGCCGTAAAAATTCTGCTGTCTAACGATTTTTGTCCACTAACCATCAATTTCAGAAAACAATATAAACGCGTTCAACGTGGATATGTCAATCATATTGGAAAACACAACATTTGGCCATCGATTTGTTTTTCGTTTTACACTGTAGTATCTAATCATTTGATCGACAGTATCAACACCTCCTGAAAAAAGAATTATCAAAATGTTACATATCTAATGAAACACTAACAAGTAACGACAAACCTTTTGTAGCGTTATAGTAGGAGCTATTCTTTTTTTATATATTTTTCTTTTGATTTTATTATATTTTTCTTTTCATCATTATTATCGATCTCTGCAATCTTGTGCATGGTGCTTATCAAAGTAGTACCTTTATTTTTATGGCTAATATATGAAACCAATGCAGCAGTTTCATTGAAAGCAAATGTGGAGGTGTATAAGGAATTTTTTTTAAAAATTAGCAATTCAGGTGGAATAAATATTTAATTTTTTCGGACTGTACCCACATATGTCAACTCTCTTTCCAAAAGCTTCTTTCCTAATTCAAAACTTGAAAAAGAATTATCAGCTGTAATGTTTTGACCTTTTAAACCTTCTGTGAGATCCAATACCATTCGTTGTCCCTGATGTTTGTCAGGCTGCTCCTTTTTTAATTTTCCAAAGTGCGGTTGGATTTTCCACACATACCCTGATTTTAAATCGACAGCCATCCAAAATTTAAGACCATACTTTGCAGGTTTGGATGGCATGTATTACCTAAAAGAACAACGAACACGAAAAGCTACCAACTGTTCATGAATAGTCACATTTTCGTGACAGTAGTATAGTATTGCAAGGTTAACTTCGCAACGATTCCACAAGTCTCGAATAGGTGCGAACTTATCATCACTCTGCTTCTGTCTTCAGCATCATCAAATCGAAGAGCACTTCATAAAAGGTGCATCAAATAAAGCATGCTCATCTTCACTTTTTCCCCGGTAAACTCCTGCCAGAATTAGCACAGAAATGTATGGACGCAAAGAAGAAGTATCGATATCTTTCCATTTCTTGTTGAATTTCAACCTGCCCTACACATCTGTATTTTCAATTATTATTTTTTCTACTGCTGGAGGAACAAAAACGAATCCAATAAATCATGGCATCTGGAAACGGCAAATCGTGTTGGCACTGGTTGTGCTGATAAGATATTCTCAGCTGAAGTTCTTACACTCTGGTATAATGGAGTTGAACTCCATTGCATTCCATTTTTTGCGACATAAAATTCTTTTTCACTACCGAAAGCTGCACTGTTCTCCCCGTTTTTTTAATCAGAAGAATTTCTTTCACTGATTTCATATTCATTATTCTCGTCCAGAATACTACAAATTGAAATATCAGAGAAGCTTTCATTTACGATTTCAGCAATCTCATTGCAGTTTAATTGTCGATTTTCCATTGTTTTAGCAAAGTAAACAAGTTAGACACTGAATATAAACTGAGGTTAACTACCGCGAGTTATATGCAAACTTACAAAGGGGAATCCCAAAAATGAAGGTAACTTATTAAAATGCTTCCATAACAAACTGGGTGCATCATATATATTTATTTCGACGTTATAACAGGCTTACTTATAAAATTTGTACTATCATATGTAGACTTTTCTCAAAATTCGGCCGTTATTATAAATAATATTTTTGTTTGTTTTTAATATATTGTTCTTTATTTCAAAACAAATTGACAATTGGTCCCAAAGATGTATGGAAAATAGCTCCATTCCTTTGTAGACTATTATAAAAAGCAAAAAAAATTTTATTCACTTATTAAAAAAAAAAAAATAATGGTCCTATACCTAAGATTCGTAAGGTTAAATTACCTTCACATAAATAAAAAAAAAAAAAAAAATAACGGACCAAAATGGTCGTATACCCAAGATTCGTAATTTTATATTTTTCTAACATTTCATACTTATAGTTGAAAGTTTTTCAGGAGTAATAAAATATAAAAATACCCCAATAGCAAACGTTTTAAGTTGATATGTTGAACCATTTCTTAGCCAAAGCAAAAACAATACAAATTGACCAAAATGGTCCAAACCTAATAGCAGGGTTAAAAGATGTTTAATTTTTCCCTCTAATCACTGACTCACTCTAACTGGCGGTTTAAGTTTAAGTGAGTGCTTGTAGAAATATGTATGAAAGTAAAAAGTTTATGTGGTTAGTGTAAAAAAAAGAGAAACAAAATATTTTATTATAAGAATTAGAATTATGAATGGATATCATAATTAATCCTTTGTGAAAAATTCAAAAAGTATACTATATTATATACAAAAAATAATAAGTAAAAGGTCGCTATAATTTAAACGAATATCATATTTTTTTAATACAAAAAAATCGTACATATGTACATATGTGTTTGAAAAAAAGCTTCGAGCGAATATCAGTATTTTTTATAAAAATAAAAAGATTTAGAATATATATATGTGACCTTCTCCGAGAAAAGGAACCTAGTGTGTAAAAATGAAGTTTTGAGAAAAACGCATATAAAGTTTCATAACGCATTATCACTGTGAACACACCTTCAGTTGGGAGATGCGGTTTGGTATGGTTAGTTATGATTGGGTGCCGACTTTGGTGACGTCATGCCTATGTGGTGACGTATTTTTTTCACTTTTATTACCTTTGCTATTATTGCTGCTCTTTACACATTGCTAAAATAACTATAAGAAAAGAAAAGAATAAAGTGACGCTTCAGTTCAATTTATTCAAAATTTTGCTGAAAAATTTGCAAGACCTCTTCCTGGTAGAATGCCAAACTGCAAAGACTGTAAAGTATTGCTGCTACCATCCAGTGAAACAAAAAGTGCTGTTTATCGTCGCTTTGAGAAACTTAAAACTTTTTAGAAAATTTGGATGAAGTACTGCCCCTACATCTCGGCTATGAAACCGAAACACTGATCTTTGTGACGTCTGTCAACAGAATACCTTGATGCTACGACGAGTTTTGGAAGAATCTGATTCAGATACAAAAGAAGCAAAATTACGAATGACTGTTGCTCATCTTGACTATGCGAAACGCCAGCGTGAGTTCTACCAACAATGCTGCAAGATGAGTGATGCTTATTCTACTCTTGTGGTGAGTTTTGACTATGCACAAAATATATCTTATCCATCCAGGCCAAAACAAGTCGGAATGGCACATTTTAATGTAGCTCGTAAATGTTAAATGTTTGGTATTCATATGTAAGTCGAACTATTTATTAGACGAAGAGTTCGAAATAGGAAAAGGACCTAATGCTGTCATTGGCCAAATTCACGATTACTTCAGGAAGAATGGCGTTAAAAATTTAGTTTTATTTTGTGATGAATGCGTAGCACAGAATAAATATAATGCAATGATGCATTATTTGGCCTGGCGAGTGGATTCTGGCTTAAACGAATCGATGTCATTAAATTTCCTCCTAACTGGCCACACCAAGTTCAGCCCCAATCGCTCTTTCGGATTAATGAAACTAGAATATAGTCGCTCAAATGTAGATTCTTACCAAGATTTTGAAGATGTGGTCAATGGATCTAGCAGTAATAAATTTAACAACGCTGCGAATGGAAGTAGAGTAGCGAACATGGGATACTCATTTCGAAAAATTTTACAAAAGATTACCAGGTAATCTGTCGCGATATTGTGATTTTAATTTTTCAAATTCATTTCAATTAATTTTGTAAGCGTTTGCAGTTTAGGTATTACCATGTACCACCATTTTGACTTCAAAAAAAAAAAGAAATTGTATGTAAAGAACTTGTGGACTCGGAAGAAGAAAGATTTAATCTGCGATTAACGGCTGAGCTACCAAACGAATTACCTCCGCTCATTGCACCAAGCGGTTTATCGTTAGATCGCAAATGGTATTAGTATGAGAATGTCAGGGTCTTATGTACTGATTCACAGAAACGGGATTTTGTAGCTCCTAAACCGAATGAACCCAAAGCGAAAAAAAATCGAAAAATAAATCTGAACCTACCAGCAAGAAGAAAAATCGAAGAAATCACGAGAGAAAGAAAGCTTAAGTCAAAGCGCCGAAAAAAGAAAAAAGTGAAATTGTCAAACGGAAGAAAATTAAAGTACCAGATCACGAAATACCGAAAAAATAGTCCAAACTCCAAAAAAATTCGAAGACTGACAAAAAAAAAACAATTTAAAGTCAAAAACCAAAAAATAAAATTTGAATGTTTTTCTCATTTTTATCGATTTTCCCAAGTTCGTTTTGTACGTTTATATGGGGTAAATAATTTTTTATCAGAAATCGAACTCATTTCATCTAATTCTACATCCTTTACGTACCAGAATCCACTCTTAAGTCCAAACCCGTTTTTTGACACACTAGGTGCCTTTTCTCGGAGAAGGTCACATATGTACAAAATTAAAATCATGCAAAAATATTAAATAAAATAAAAATAGAAAAAGAAGAAAGTTTGGAAAATAATAGTTCAAATAAGCCTTTACAACAAAAGAAAAATTTGAAGAATATACTAACCAATAGATTTATAACGCGGCCACTTACGAGTACTTATCCGTTAACCTACGCTAAAAGTTGTTCGATAATCATAACATAAATAAGAGCAATAACATAATAAGAGATTATTTAAAAAGGCTCGGATAAATCAACAATGCAAATAATACTTTTGGTTTTCCTGTAAGTTATCTCTTTTTTTATTTTTTGAAAAGTATTTAGAGTTAATACCAAAGAAAAATAAGTTTTCCCCATATAATATATTTAAGAGTAAAAGTTTAACTTCTATACCAAAGTCAGGAAACTTTTAAATTATGAATAACGAACACAGAATTCCAACCCTTGCTGTTGGAATGGCAACTGATCTCCAAAACGAAGTATTTCAATCTCTAAAGATACCAGACGCAATTAAACAATTACCAACATTTGATGAAAACTTCAGGTTACTCCCTAAGTTTATTAACAACGTCGAAGAAATCCTATTTATTTATGCGTGGCACAGACAAAGCACCGTATGGGCAAATCTTGCTAAGAGCCATTCAAGATAAAATCGATGGTCAAGCATGTAAGGAACCCTATTAAACTGGGGCAAAATTAAGGAAAATCTTAGCTCGTACTACTCAGATAAACGTACTGAAACCTCAATGATTAAAGATTTCATTCCTTAAAACAATATAATAAACCATTCGAAAAATTTTACGGTGAAATGGTTGAGCTGCAATCAGCTTTATGTAATAACATATTTTTACACAAAGTCGGTGCAAATGTTATAAACGCAAAAAAAAGGCTCTATACTGAAAAGTGCCTTAACGCACTTACAACTGGACTAAGGGACCCTTTGGGCACAACTATTACAGCAATGAGGAAAATTAATTTAGCAGAAGCATTAGATTTCTGCATTTAAGAGCAAAACATTTATTAACAACATGGTATTGGACAAAAGAATTGCAACTGGCATCAAAGTCAACAAAGATTCAATAATGTCCTCTATAATAAAAATCGTTATGCTAACAATAGCAGGCAATACAAGAATAACTTTCATAACAATACTGAAAATCACTGAAATCAATATTATGGTAATATACAAGGTAATTATCAAAATCCTTTCAATCAAAATTTTAAAACAAATAATTTTCGTAATTTTAATTCACAAGGATACTTCAATAATTTTCCGCAACAACGTGCCCCTTTTATAATGGTACACCTAAATTGCCCCCACCTGAACCAATGGAAACTTCGAGTGAATTTTCTCACTTGATAAATAAAAATTCAATTTCAAATATAAAACAAAGTTCAAGTTCACAAAAAAGATGATATCCTAACATGGAACTGAGTAATTGTGAAAATCTAGCACAACATGAGCTAACTAATGTTGAAGAAGTCAATTTTTTAGACGCTACCCACCCACAGGATATCTAGATTTGCATAAACATGGAAATGAGCTACTATTAAATTTTAAAATCTTAAAATTCTTAATAGATACCGGTGTATCTACGTGCTTCATTTCTCCAGAGCATGTTCACCCACAACAACTCGTTATATGTATACCTACATCTATCAAAACCTTACTAGCAAAAGACCAAATTAACAAAGTAGATATACTTTCAAACTTTAATGAATTTAACCAAACAAGGAAATTTTCATTTTTGGTGCTGAAATTCCATAGTTATTTTGATGGTTTGTTAGGAATTGATTATTCATCAAACCTTAAAGCTCAAATTGACTTCGATAAATATACGTATAATAAATACAAAATCTGTAATAATAACTTTACATCATAAACCAAACATATGTTCCGAAAGATTTTTAATAGAACCAAATACAAAAAATCGCCTACAAGATCTTCTCTGCCGTTTTGTGTGAGCGCCTGAAACCATTCGTGAACAGTTTGATAGGTCTTTATCAGTGTGGTTTCAGCCCGGGGAAGTCCACCATTGACCAAATTTTCACACTACGGCAGATCCTGGAAAAGTCCCAAGAGATGCAAATCGACAACCACCACCTATTCGTCGATTTTAAGGCCGCATATGACAGTGTGTATAGGGACGAGCTATACGAAGCCATGTCTAGTTTTGACATTCCTACCAAACTCGTCAGGCTGTGAAGGATGACGATGGAGAACTCTCGCTGCTCCATCAAGGTCGGTATCGAATTCACCGAGACCTTTAATGTCAAAAGGGGATTTAGACAAGGCGACACACTTTTTTAACATAATTCTTGTGAAGATCATGCAAAACTCACACGCCAACAACAGAGGCACGATCTTCCAAAAGTCCGTGCAACTGCTAGCATACGCTGACGACATTGACGTGATTGGTCGAACCCAGCGAGCCGTCAATGAAGCGTTTGCTGATATTTCAACGGAGGCGGCCAAAATGGGTCTAGCGGTGAACGAGGGCAAAACGAAGTATATGCTGTCATTAAAAAAGGACGCGCAACACCGACGACTGGGCCAGAACGTCACCATAGGCAGTTATAACTTCGAGGTAGTGAAGGACTTCGTCGACCTTGGCTCCCAAGTCAACAGTATGAACAACATCAGTACCGAGATCAAACGCAGAATAACTCTTGCCAATCGCTGTTTCTTTGGGCTCAAGAGGCAATTGAGTAGTAAGGCCCTTTCTCGAAAAACCAAGCTGACACTATATACCACTTTGATAATCCCTGTACTTCTTTATGGCGCAGAAGCATGGACGGTGTCGAAGGCGGATGAGGAAGTCCTTGGTATTTTCGAGAGAAAAGTTCTGCGTTCAATCTTCGGCCCTGTTTGCGTTGATGGTTTCTGGAGAAGAAGATTCAATCATGAACTGTACGGGTTGTACAGCGACATGAGCCTAACCAGGCGCCTACGGATCCAACGGCTAAGATGGTTGGGCCATGTAGAGCGCATGGAGAATACTGCTCCGACCCGTAGAATCTTCGATTCCGAACTTGTGGAATAACGCAGTAGAGGACGCCCACGGAACCGATGGCGCACACAAGTGGAGAGGGACCTCAACCAACTTGGTGTGCAAAATTGGAGAACGCTGGCTAAAGACCGTGCCAGCTGGAAAACTTTGTTGGTTGAGGCCCAGGTTCACCACGGACTGTAGCGCCAAAAGAAGAAGAAGATGACATTATTATATTTGGCACCTCTCTACAAGAACATATTAGGAACTTGGATTTGATTTTGAAGAATTAAGAAATTCAAATTTTAAAATTCAATTAGACAAGTCCGAGTTTCTACGATAATATCAACAGAAGTCATAAAACCAATTCCAAACAAAATAAGTGCAGTTAAACATTTTTCGATTCCAAGAACAGCGAAAAACCTTAAATCATCCTTATTTTTTTTATTATTATTAGGATATTATATGAAATTAATACCAAATTTTACCAAACTGACAAAACCTTTAACAGCTTGTCTGAAAAAAGGAATGGAAAAAAAGTGATTGAAAGTTATGTAAAAACATTCGAAATGTGTAAGAATATGGTCTGTAATGATCCAATTTTACAGTACCCACCCTTCTTTAAAGATTTCATCTTAACAACAGACGCCAGCAATTTCGCACTAGTTGTGTGTTGTCGCAAGGACAGATAGGTAGTGACAAACCTGTTTGCTACACTAGCAGAACACTAAATACTTCGGAAACAAATTATTCTACCATTGAAAAAGAGCTATTACCCATATTGTGAGCAACCAGATACTTTCGTCCTTATCGTTTTGGTTGCAAATTTAAAATAGTGACCTGTCATAGACCATTAACTTGGATAATGGGTCTAAAAGAACCTAACTCAAAACTAGTTCGTTGGCGTATGAAGTTGGAAGAATTTAAATATGAAATTGTGTATAAAAAAGGTACACAAAATACTAACACTGATGCTCTCAGTAAAATAAAGACAGGCGTAAATAGCCACGAGGTAGCCCCAGTTGCAGATACTTCCGGTAGTACAATTCATTCTGCAGAAGAGAATCAGGATGCTGGCATTCCAATTTCAGAAAAACCGTTAAACGTATTCAATATCCAAATAATATTTGAAGTTCACCCATAATCAAAAGAAACAATTGAGGTACCTTTTAAACAAAATCAAAAAGATAAGTAACTCACCAATTTTCGACGAAAATTTAATCATTAAAACTTTTGTCAAACATTTTAAGCCACACAGTCTCATCGCAATTTATTCTGAAGGCAATATATTCCGAATTATTTAAAAGGATTTTAGCACCTATTTTTCAAATAATAAAACGTACCATTTGGTACGATGTACTCAAAGAATAAAGGATATAAAAGATAATGGCGAAATAATAATAATAGGGAGGTATCATCAAAATAGTAATCACAGAGGAATAAATGAAACGTACTTACATCTCAAAAAGCAATATTTTTTCCCAAACAGGAAATACAAAATCTCCCAAATAACCAACAACTTAACTCTTGTTAAGTATGACAGACATCCACAAAAGATTGTCTATCAGATGCCGGAAACACCCTCAAAACCTTTAAACAGTTATGAGAGCCATATAGACATTACTACATAAATCATCAACAAATACTAACTTTTATAGACAAATTCTCAAAATTTGCAGCAGGATTTACAATAACTGCCAGAACTAGCTTAAATATAATGAAATCTCTGAAAAGCTCCATTAGCACCTACGGTATTCCTAAAAAGGTCATCTGTGATCAGGGAAAAGAATTTACTGCACTAATTTTTCAAGACTTTTGCAAACAATTTGAAATTCAATATATTCTACACTGACAGAATTATATAGGATAATAACAGCTCAAAAAAAAGAGAGCCGACCTTTAACTGACCACGACAAAAATTCTTCAGAAACTCTCATAACTTATAAAAACTCAATTCACTCAAAGTACCAACATATTATTTATCCAAAAATTTAAGAAAAAATGCAAACATCAGCCCAAATAAGATTAGAAAATTTAAATAAAGGTAGAATAAAAGCAAAAAATCTTAAAACAAATGATATAGTGCTCAGAAAAGAAAACAGAAGAAATAAAATAACTCCTAAATTCTCCAAACATATTGTAAAAAATGATAAAAATGTATCATTTGTAACAGAGAAAAGTCAAAAAATTCATAAATTTTATATTAAAAGAAGAATAGAAATAAACAATAATACACAGTAATAGAAAAAATTAGATTTATTTTAGATAAAGAGTAAAATGGAAATACCCAATACCGATTTTAAAACAATTATTTCATAAAAATGGTTGCGATAAGAATGTTAGTATCAAAAACAAGATTTTTAATTATTTTTGTTTCGAAAACATTTGGTATTTCCATTCAAGCTAAACAAAAGAGAATAACTAAAAACATTTTTGCCGTTTAATTTCTTATCTAAGAAGTCTATTATACTCAGATTATACAAACATGTAAATCCAATAAGAAGTGAACTGTTTGAGCAATCATTATGTTTGGGTAAACTCATTCGCAACCAACAGCCAAGATGTAACATAAAAGATGTAGGAAGACTTGAAACAATATACCAACCTGAAAATAATTTTGTGCTTTTCACCAATACACCACCCATTTTTCTCGAATCTGATTGTGGGAAAACTATCAATATAACGAACACAACACTACTATTTTAAGAAAATTGTACACTTATCATCAACGGGTTAATATATGAAGACCAACCAAAAGCTTACCACGAGTATATCAATATTACATTAGCTAACTTCGTAAATGTGATCCCAGACACGGTCGTAGAAGAATTCAGCTTACAGAAACTAAAGTTATTCCAATTCAACAATCACAAAATGATGTCTTCACTTGAAAAAACAACAATTACTCACCAATATGCTACATACGGATCTACTCTCATAATCATCTTAATTATCATAGGTACATCATTATGTTTAAGGAAGAAAATTCAATATATACTACAAATTTACTTGGTGGTTTCGTTCGTGCCCCTTCAACATCTTTGTAGCCCTCAATCTACTCTAAGGGGGAAGAGTTACCAATGGAAACCACTCCATCTAAAAACAACAATAACAGTAAACCATCAACGGTCAGCAATTCAACGAAATACTTACCAACAACAAATAATTTACCCAGACTGCAAACTTTGTAAAATTAAATAAGTTCAATTAGAGTTCCTAAAAATTTTATAAAAAAACAACAAATAATTCACCTAAACTGCAATCTTTGTGAAATCAAATAAGTTCAATATAATAAGTTAAACTACTTAAGAATTTTATAAATTGTATCGACAACCTAAACACATTTTGTTTTTCAATTTCCTAAGAATTTTATCAAATTAAATTAAAATGCTAACACAACTGTTTTATTTTGTAAGAATATAAAAAGAAATGTAAAAAATAAAACGTTATTATTAATCAACTGGCATTAAAAGAAGTTTCATTTTTCCCTCCCGCATAATTAGTAAACGAAGTATGAACACCTCACTCGTTCTGAAGTTGCTAAAAATATTTTTATACGGCCAGAAAATAAGGTAGTGCTCAGAAAGACCAGTGTTATATCTGCTCAAGACTTTCAACCAATGTCACATTTATGCAGACACGGATGACAAAACAATTGTAGTGATACACAAAAACGGTGAAACAGCTACAGAAATTAGGCAAACTCAGCTTGATAACACATCTAAATGCAATCATGACAACAGTCTAGTAATTAATGCATCCAAAAAAAAAACTAATGCACATCAGACAACCATTCGTTAAACAAATAAACATCAGAAATAAATATTATGATTTGGAATACATACACAACAGAACAAATAATTTAAACGATCTGTGTAACACCTCTATTGAACTGGTTAGTACATACAAATATCTCGGAACTCATGTAGATAGCACTTTTAAAAGGAAGCCATACTTAAAAGAACTACAAAAAAAACTACGTAGAGCAGCATTCTCTCTATATCACCACAGCTATGCTGTAATTAGAGCAATTCACATTGTAAGAACCTTCAACATATGGAAAATCGGCTTCTTTAAATACTACTAAGAACCAAGAATAATGAAAGCCCAAACTTCAGAAAAAACATCAGCAGTCTGCAAACAAAAGTCAGCTACAACGATCTTAGGAACAACACAGCACAAACAATTACCATCCAGATACACATACTACATATATATACAATAACATCAGAACAAACTTCACATCATCTAACCGCCTGCAATCAGAAGATCTACTAAGTCAAGTTAGTGGTTCGTATTATTGATTCAGTACGGGAAAAAAATTTCAACGGAAAGAAATATCGATAGATATGCACATTGTAATTATTCATTCCTGCGGTATAAGCTTTCCGCGAAATCAATTTTCGATTTCCGCGATGATTGTTGAGACATTCGGAGTGAAAGAAGAGTTTTGCGGTATAAAGCTGAAGATGTGTTGTAGATGAATGATACGGAGTAAGTAAAATAAAGAAATTTAAATAAGTACATACATACATACATATATACATATACATACATATGTATACATATGTCTACATATGTATGTATATGTTTAATGAAATGTTAACGTTTAATTTTACAGCTTTAAAAAAAAATTTCGTTTAAATAATGCAGCATTTAAATATATTTTGTCTGAGATAGAGGCTACAAGTTCAGGAAGTGATCGACAAGGAGCACTTTCTCCAAAAGTTAAACTTGCGGCTTGTTTAAGGTTTTTTGCAGAAGGCAGCTCTCAGTATAGTGTTGGTAAGGATTTTAGTGTCGATATAGCGCAATCAACATTTTGCAAAGTGCTGGCTGAAGTTTTAAACAGTGAGAGAATTTGTTGTGCAGCAAATGGATAATTGCAGTAGGTGGCGAAGACATTGAATTGGTTTGGGAAAAATTGTAAGATGAACACAACAGGGATCTCGCCTTTTTTTGTGACGTCATAGACAGATCGCTAATTCGTGCAGAGTGGAAGAAATGGCTCCGACCTTTTGCCTTATATTTGGAGGCTGAAGAGATCAAAGAGCCATTGAGGAAAAGAAGCAAGTTGTTACATCTTGGTGGAGCACAGCTGCAAGAGGTTGTGCATAATATTCCTGGAGCACTTGTGGAGAGCGTTGATGAAAAAGATGATGTGTTTGGGATTCTGGTGGGGAAATTGAATGAATATTTTTCTCCCAAACGAAATTCGACATTTGAGCGTCATTTTTTTCGCTCATTAAAACCAGAGCAGGGTGAGTGTTTGAATAAACTAATGCTAAGGCTGGAAAATAAGGCCGCGAAGTGCCAGTTTCGAGATACAAAGGAGGAAATTTTGGAAATAAACCTGAAAGATAAAATCATAGATGTTTGGGCCCCGAATGATTTCAAGAAGAGGTTATTGGAGAAGGAGTACTCCTTAAAAGATATTTTGGATATATGTCACGTGTACGAACAAATTAATAACCAGTCGGAGTCTATGACGCCTTCTCACGTTCAGTCCTTAAGCATAAATAAGATTGCTTCAGAAGGAAAAAATTTCAGTATGGAGTGTAGCAGATGTGGTCAGAGGGGTCACAGCGGCAGTAGTACTTTTTGTCCAGCGAAGAATTTAAAATGTAACAAATGCGGGTTGATCGGACATTTTGACGGCAGGTGCCAAACAAAGACGATCAAACGTAAAACAAAGAATGTTGACTTTATGGAAACAAAGAAAAGGAAAGTTTGGCCTACAAATGTTCAATTCATTTCCGATGGAAATGAAGCAGATGCAGTCTGTGGCGAAAGGTTTCAGGAAAATGATTGTTTTCGAATTTTGAGAGCGGAGTCATCGTCGGTGCTTGCGAGTGATTTGATTAAATGTTCCATAGGAGGTCATGGAGTTGTGATGCTGATTGACTCAGGCTTTTGATACAATCTGCTCAGTGAAAAAGACTTGGAATGTTTAAATAGCCAACGAGCATTAATGTGGAATGTGCGAGAAAAATTCGAAAACCAATTTTGTGCCTATGCTGGAGACAAATTGCTGAAGGTAAACTTTATTTTCGAAGCAGTGGTAGGAATTGACAAGACCTCCAATTTGATTGAGTCGTTCTAAAGGGTGGTTAAATTTCAAGGGCCGATGTTGATTTTGAATAAAACACAAACTATTTAGGAAATTATTGTAATTTTATTTTATTATGATGTATTGGTATTACTCAATTATGTATGGAACAAAATATCGGCCAAATGGGCGCCGCGACCTCGGCGGCACACCTCCATCCGATGGTCCAAATTTTCGATGACGCTGAGGCATAATGGAGGTTCTATGCCGTTAATGTGCCGAATTATCTGATCCTTTAGGTCTTGAATTGTTGCTGGCTTATCGACGTACACCTTTTCTTTCAAACAACCCCAAAGAAAAAAGTCCAACGGTGTCAAATCACATGATCTTGGCGGCCAATTGACATCGCCATTACGTGAGATAACACGGCCATTGAATTTGTTTCGCAAAAGAGCCATTGTTTCGTTAGCTGTGTGGCAAGTGGCACCGTCCTGCTGAAACCACATATCGTCCACATCCATATCTTTCAATTCGGGCCATAAAAAGTTCGTTATCATCTCACGATAGCGAACACCATTCACAGTAACTGCCTGACCGGCCTCATTTTGGAAAAAATACGGCCCGATGATGCCGCCAGCCCATAAACCGCACCAAACAGTCACTCTTTGTGGGTGCATTGGTTTTTCGACAATCACTCTTGGATTCTCATTCGCCCAAATGCGGCAATTCTGTTTATTGACGAATCCACTGAGGTGAAAATGTGCCTCATCACTGAAGATGATTTTCTTCGAAAATTGATCATCCACTGTTGCCATTTCTTGCCACCATTCTGCCCATTCACGACGTTTGGAATGGTCAAGAGCCTTTAGTTCTTGAGCCAATTGCACCTTGTAAGCGTGTAAATGCAAGTCTTTATGCATAATGTTCATCAACGACGAGCGTGAGAGGTGCAATTGTTGGGAACGACGACGAGTTGAGGGGGACGGCTCTTCAGCCACACTATCGCGAACAGCAGCAATATTTTCTGCAGTACGAGCTGTACGAGCATGCACTGGTGTCCTCACATCTTCTACAGACCCGGTTTGCTCGAATTTTTCCACGATTTTTGTGATTGTACGCACATTTGGACGATGAAATTGACCAAAAAAATTACGAAGTGCACGATATGCATTTAGATTTGAACTCCCATTTTCATAATAAGTCTGGATAACTTTAACACGTTGTTGGATTGTGTATCTCTCCATGGTTCAAATTGAGTAAGTCTGAAATAGAGAAATGTCAAATAAAATTCGGAAAAAAACTTGGCGCTTAGGTGTGGTTCACATTCAACATCGGCCCATACAATTTAACCACCCTTTACGTGATTGAGAATGGCAGCCAATCGTTATTAGGTCGTGAAACCGCCATTAAACCAAATGTGTTAAAGCTAGGACCGGATGTCCACCAAGTTGATAACATCGTTCCTTTTCCGAAAATTAAAGGCATCAAAATTGCGTTAGCAGTTGACAGATCGGTGACGCCAGTGCATCTGCCTTTGCATCGTATACGGGCTGCGTTGGAAGACAAGGTTAAAGCCAAGTTAGAAGAAGCCGTAGCACAGGATATCATAGAGCCTGTCGTAAAGCCAAGTGAATGGATTTCGCCAATTGTGGTCGTTTTTAAAGCAAACGGTGACCTCCGGTTGTGTATAAATATGAGGCGGGCTAATGCTGCTATTCGGCGGGAAAACTTTCCACTACCTACTTTTGACGCATTTATGACCAGGCTTAAGTTGGCTAAATATTTCTCCAGGTTGGATCTGAAAAATGCTTATCACCAACTAGAGTTGGATGACGCTAACCGGGAGATAACGACATTAATAACATCTAATGGTATATATCGATATAAGAGGCTTTTATTTGGGGTAAATTCAGCTCCAGAAATTTTTCAGCGAACCATGGAAAACATATTGGCATCTTGTGAAAATGCTCTTAATTACCTCGATGATGTTATTGTGTTTGGACAAACAGAGAGTGAGCATGATCGACATTTGGAGAAGGTGTTGTCTGTTTTTAAGGGTATAATGTTACTCTAAATGAGGGGAAATGTCTCCGGAAGGTTCAACATTTAAAATTTTTGGGACATTTATTGTCGCATGAGGGCATAAGGCCAGACCAAGAGAAAGTTGACACGATATTGCAGTCTCGTCACCCGTTAAGTAAAGAGGATACGCGGAGCTTCTTAGGGCTGGTAACTTATTTGAGGAAGTTTATTCCTGACCTCGCCGATGTGACTTAAGAAGTCTTATAAAAAAAGATATAAAATTTATGTGGGGACCAGATCAGGATAACTCATTTTGGCGTCTAAAGAAGAATATGGCAAAAATTCCAACTCTATCATATTTCAATCCGAAATATCGCACTCGATTGATAGCTGACGCTAGTCCTCTAGCTCTGGGAGCAGTTCTTGTTCAATTTGTTGACAGTGGTCCTCAAAAGTTTGTCAGAAATTGAGCGGAGATACTCACAAACAGAGAAAGAAAGTCTCGCGCTGGTATGGGCTGTTGAGTGATTTTACTATTATCTTGCTTTAATTGAATTTGAGCTAGTGACATACCATAAGCCATTGGAAGCGATTTTCAAGCCGACTTCGAAACCACCAGCTCGCATTGAACGTTCGGTTCTCAGACTGCAATCGTTTAAATTTAAAATAGTATATCAAGCGGGGAAGTCTAACATCGCGGATTTTATATCCAGGCTGTGTAAGCTAGATAATTGAGGCACTTTTGATGACCTAAGTGAAAAAAACATATACACGATCATTCAGACTAATGTTCCCCGCGCGCTCACCATTCTTGAAATAGTCGAAAGCAATAGCCTGAATTTGGAACTGAGGGAGGCGGTAGAAAGTGCCAAGAACGACGCTTGGAGCGTTAAATACGTTTTTTCCATTTCACCTGGAGCTATGCACAATGGGTAATATCTTATTGCGTGGAAACAAAATTGTAATCCCACATGCTTTAAGGTCTAGAGATCTTGAATTAGCGCATGAAGGGCACCCGGGAGAAACAGCCACGAAGAGAAGGATTCGCTCGGAAATTTGGTGGCCACTGATTGATAGAGATGTTGAAAGTTTTATAAAAAGATGTCGAAATTGTTTGTTCTTTTCAAAACCCATGCTACCAGCTCCATTGAATCGGCGGGTTCTCCCGAATGGACCATGGCAATGCGTAGCAATGGATTGGCTAGGACCCTTGCCAAACCATGATTTTATTTTTGTCGTTGTCGACTATTATTCTCGATACAATGAGGCTAAATTTTTGAAGAAGATCACATCGAGTGTAATAATACGAATCTTATATGAGATGTTTTCAAGATTAGGTTATCCAAAATCACTTACGGCTGACAACGGGCGAAGTGGAAACGACGTTACAGTTTGTGGCAATGGCAAAGTTTATAGGCGTAACATCAGCCACCTGAAAAAGTCCTAACTATTTCTAAACCACATGATGAGGGTGAATCTACGCCGGACGATGATAATGGATTCCCGTCTTTACAGGGAGATACCGATGCAGTGAAGCCGTTAAAGTTAAAGTTGAAAAACATAGGAGGGATGTGGAGATCTGGCAACTCGGATTAAGTCTGAGGTGGTGGCAACACTGGTGAAGAAAGAGAACAACGAAAGGAGCCGACGAAACAAGAGATTAGAAACCGTTTTGTGTTCATAGAAGAAATTACTATTGTTTCAGTTTTTATAATTAATAAAAGTTAAAAGTAACTATACCTTTGGGTCTGGTGTATTCAATTGTAAGGAGGTTGTTACGGGTTGGTACATGCACTTATCGTTTTCTTAGAAAGTGTATCACATCAAGTTTAAATATCTAATTATATTGTAATATCTAATTGTACTGCTTGTTTAATTTATCAGTTTCACGCTTTAAAATTTGTTCCTCGAGTGCATTTTTTCATTAACAATTTTGCAATTGCTTCATTGTGTTACTTCTGTTCTTCTACTTAAATAATAAAAAAAGTTGAATAATTCGAAAAAAAATATTATATCGAATGTGCGCTGGAAACGCCAATGCTGGACAACCAGCATGCAGACTTCGACGATGACATTTTTTAGAAAGATGAGTTCTTTTTTGTCCTACGAAGAGCTGTGTAAAAAGTAGTTAACACTGGTTACACCAAAAATTACATTCAACAACAAATTGTAAAACAAAGAAATCTTTTTGCAAAATCCATTTCAGGTGATGTAGAAATTTAAGGAACACACAGGCCGAATACCTAATTACGTCACAAAAAGAAAATGTAGGTTAGGTACGTACAAAATACTCGACGAAAACCTTACATATGCAGTAGTGGGCGAAATACATACAAAAACTGACTGACGTCATAATCTTCAGTAAGACGGAAGTCGAATCCATGGATAACATAAAAAACATTTGGAACTCAAAACCTGAGACACTAAAAGGACTTCGATCAGTCTTATCCCTTTCAGGAGGCATTCAATAAAACCAAACATTTTTTGGTCTTCGAAAACATAAAACTTGCATATCCTGATTTTACAAAAGACATGGAACTCACAACTGACGCCTCAAGTTTTGCCTTGTATGCGGTTCTATATCCCTCATTTCAAGAACGCTAAGCAAGGCCGAGGAACACCGCAGGGCAAAAGGAACTTCTGGCTAATATGGGCACTTAATTTATTCAGAAACTACTTAAATATATGGATCAACAAGGGTAAAAATATACACTAACCATTAGCCCCTCATTTTAAAGCAGACAGTTGAGTACATATTTATAAAAAAAATCTCTACCCATCAATCATCAACTATGTACATAACAACTCCTGAGCCACTTATGTATAGGAATAATGTAAGAAATATGTTCAGAACATTTCAAATATTATAAAATAAGATTTTCTAATAAGTGGGTGATGTTTATATATAAAGGGTGTTTTTAATAGAGGTAAAGAACTTTGAAATTGAAAAAATAAACAGTCACGATTGACTGTAACTTTCTAAATAGCATCGTTTTAAAATCAGTACGGACCAATGATTTCAGTTTTTCTGGATGCACCGTTACTTGAGGATTATCATCACTACAAACATGGCAGCTTTCTTTATTGACGAATCCATCCAAACAAAAGTAAACTTAATCGCTAAACAAAATTCGGTTATGAAAATTGTTTTAAAATAATAATTTGAAAGCGTTGTTCACTCATCAGTGTATTCGTATTAAAATTCCAGAAGAAACTAAACATAATTCACTTGAAAAAATGGCCGCCAGTTAAAAACGTGTTGAAGTTTTATTCCTCTGTAAAAAACGCAATGCTAAGCTCCAGCGATGGAAAAAAAGCTAAAGGAATATGATTTTAAAATAAAACAATGTTGTACAAGCACTTTCAGGTATGAAAAATTACAAAACAAAAAGTCCAAAGATATAGCAAAGAAAACATAGTCAGATTTGAAAAGGAAACACATCATAGACAATAGTGAAAATTTCGCAATATCATCAGCTGCCGCAAGTATATCATTCAGAAGATGATGATGACTTGAATTATATAGCAATAACAGAAAATAATCTATACATTTTTAAAAATCAAATAAATTTGCTGAGAGGCAATCCCAAAAGTTCCATTCTCTGAGAATATTATTATAAATTTGTAGTAAGACCATATTTAGCAAATAAAAACGGTATAGTATAGATCTCGTCAATATATACTAGAATTATTAACTTGTGGAAAACTGCTGCGACGTACTATCTGCAAAACACTGCCGGCAAATTACTGATACCGAAACGCATGTTATCCGTACTGCGTAACAAAAGATGTGTATTTATGGCATTGTTGGGCAATTAGTACACGTAGGACCCCTTTTTTCAGGTCAATAGTAGAAAAAATTTAGCAGTCTGCAGTCGTTGACTGACGTCGTTTTGTTTTTGCAGACATCGCAGCAGAGTCGTTTTGTGTCATTCTCAACTCGTCACCAGTTAAAATAGTATGTCTCTCAACTCCGTTATACATATGTCTGTCCGAGTATACTGTTTTTTATCTTGCAAAATTTATTTAATTAATGAAGGTTAAATATTTAATTTATGTACTCTAATATACTTTTAAAACAATAATGCAAACAAACTCTACAAAACCATTCCTATATCCTAAATTTTCGTTAATCTATTTATTGAATTCAGTCTGCATACTATTTATTTATTTACCCTCTTCCTTCCTCTTACATCCGACTAAACTAAATGATGTAGTGAATAATAAAGTACAAAAGTTCGCCAAATCGCAATATCACTTACCCGCTCTTAGCTATGTGCACATAATCGTACCCAATTACAATTATATCCCTCTTTTATCTTTAATCCATGCAAATCCCTCCAAACTCGCCGACTTCCCTACCTAAATTATTAATCTAATCATGTGTAATATATAAAACAATATGCATTCTCTTATTTAAGATACCCATAGACGACATGTTCTTTTCAAACTTATAAGTCAGACGTTTTTAAACATGTTTGTCAAAGTTGGTTAATATACATGAGGTTTTTAATTTTAGGTCACAAACTCGTGTATATTTAGATTATTATTACATGTCTGTCCGAATATACTGTTTTTTACATCTGATATCAGCCATGTTTATTACAATATTTTTTTTTTTGAATTTTTTTTTTTTTTTGAACTACAAGATCTCGAACTTTTATTAAAACACATTTTACGAATTCTGTTGTTTGTGTTAAAAGGTAAAGCTAGATTATAAAAACAATAATTAATAAGTCTTGCAAAATTCTTGTTTCAGTCGGCTAATGAACTGCACAAAATCAAAGGCCTACGAAATTTAGTGTCAGATGTTTCAAACATAAAAATCAGGCCATGCTTTAATTGAAATTTGGTCAGATGACATTGCTCATGTTTTTTACAAAAGCAATGTTTTTGAAGCCACACACGGCATGTGGTTACTCAGCAGTGTAAAATTTTACATTTACAGTGTGAAAAACATGTCGCCTGTGGGTAACTTTAGGTAAATAAACCATCTTCAAAACAGTTTAACCAGCACGCCCACACTAACATTGTAGTCAAATTAAGGTATGTTTTAGTGAAATTTAGTTTGAAGTAGCACAGCAACACACCAGACTCATTCCGTAAAACTTAATTTTCAAATTGTTTTGGCAAGGAAAGAACGCACTATTTTTATCAGAAATTTTGTCATAATTTGCAAACCATGAAAGCGTACATACATGTCAGTTTTTTTCTCAATAACATAATCAAAAAAATCTAGTTTGAAGTAGAGTTACATAATTGTTGTAATATTCAAGCAAACAAACAAAATAAAATATTTCAACAGAGGAATGAATTACTAAGGTCAAGCTATAATTAATAAGTAACCCAATACATTCAATGAACTTTTGTAAATTAATTAGATAGTGTCAAATTCATTTTTGATTGACTTACATTTTTTTGGAATTATAGGGAGTAAAAATAAATAAAATAAAGTTGTAAACAAAATTAAAAGTGTGTCACTAGAAAAAATAAAATTGCAACATAGAAATTAAGTCCTTTAATTTTTATATAAATAAAGGGTGGTTAAATTGTATAGGCCGATGTTGAATGTGAAACACACCTAAACGCCAAGTTTTTTTCCGAATTTTATTTGACATTTCTCTATTTCAGACTTACTCAATTTGAACCATGGAGAGATACACAATCCAACAACGTGTTAAAGTTATCCAGACTTATTATGAAAATGGGAGTTCAAATCAAAATGCATATCGTGCACTTCGTAATTTTTTTGGTCAATTTCATCGTCCAAATGTGCGTACAATCGCAAAAATCGTGAAAAAATTCGAGCAAACCGGGTTTGTAGAAGATGTGAGAACACCAGTGCATGCTCGTACAGCTCGTACTGCAGAAAATATTGCTGCTGTTCGCGATAGTGTGGCTGCAGAGCCGTCCACCTCAACTCGTCGTCGTTCCCAACAATTGCACCTCTCACGCTCGTCGTTGATGAACATTATGCATAAAGACTTGCATTTACACGCTTACAAGGTGCAATTGGCTCAAGAACTAAAGCCTCTTGACCATTCCAAACGTCGTGAATGGGCAGAATGGTGGCAAGAAATGGCAACAGTGGATGATCAATTTTCGAAGAAAATCATCTTCAGTGATGAATGAGAATGAGAATCCAAGAGTGATTGTCGAAAAACCAATGCACCCACAAAGAGTGACTGTTTGGTGCGGTTTATGGGCTGGCGGCATCATCGGGTCGTATTTTTTCCAAAATGAGGCCGGTCAGGCAGTTACTGTGAATGGTGTTCGCTATCGTGAGATGATAACGAACTTTTTATGGCCCGAATTGGAAGATATGGATGTGGACGATATGTGGTTTCAGCAGGACGGTGCCACTTGCCACACAGCTAACGAAACAATGGCTCTTTTGCGCAACAAATTCAATGGCCGTGTTATCTCACGTAATGGCGATGTCAATTGGCCGCCAAGATCATGTGATTTGACACCGTTGGACTTTTTTCTTTGGGGTTATTTGAAAGAAAAGGTGTACGTCGATAAGCCAGCAACAATTCAAGACCTAAAGGATCAGATAATTCGGCACATTAACGGCATAGAACCTCCATTATGCCTCAGCGTCATCGAAAATTTGGACCATCGGATGGAGGTGTGCCGCCGAGGTCGCGGCGCCCATTTGGCCGATATTTTGTTCCATACATAATTGAGTAATACCAATACATCATAATAAAATAAAATTACAATAATTTCCTAAATAGTTTGTGTTTTATTCAAAATCAACATCGGCCCTTGAAATTTAATCACCCTTTAGTTACTTTCTGAAAATAAAATTAGAACTCGTTTTAAGCGCAAATTGGTCTGCGCAGTTTAAATTCATTTTCTCACCCTTAAGGTTTGACTTGGATCGCTCAAGAATTTAGCTGAGCTTTATACTGAAATGTTTTACAGGAACAATTTATTAGGCGATCTACAATTTTTAACTACTAATCTTCTACTTGTTACAGTAGCCACTTTAACTACAATATGTCAAAATTAGAGCACACAGGTTCTTATTGAAAAGATTATTCTTACGACACGTTGGCTGGACGACCACTACTGTTATTTAAACTAATTTCTAATTTGTATAACAAAACAAGTATAAGAAGTATTTAGTGTGACCGAAAAACAAGTATGTATTGTTATTTTTTAACCTTAAAGATCGTGTGAGTCTTTTATTTTGGAAACGTCAACATAAACAGAATTTTTTTCTTTTCTTTATTAATTAAAAAATGTGAAAATTACTGAAATACATGCAAATGGCGAGCTGTAAATGTAGCTGCCGTGCTCAAAATAATTATCTATACTTGCTACTCAGCGCTTATTGCAGATAGCAGGATTTGTAGTCGTGTGGTCGTGTAGCCTGTTGTCTCGAATGTGTTTAGTGTATAAAGACCGAGGCAGAATCCATCCATCGTACTCGTACGTTGTACTTTGCCTTTTTCAACTAACACCTAAGTTAAAATACAGGGTTTGTTATAAGCATTTTCACATAGAGTACGTCGACTTCAATGCAACGTATGATGGAAATATTGGTAATAAATAATAGAGAAAAATCATAGCATATTCTTAATTGTTAGACCTGTAGCCGGACTGAAAAATATAAAAAAAAAAATTTATTGTAATTTTCTTAATATGTTTTCTTTCCGTTATTTTGTATCTACATTTTATTTAATTTTACTTTTTATAACTGTCATGAATTATTTTTCTAGTCATGTATATATTATTATTAGCTTTTATTTTATTCTTTGTTCCAACTGAAGATATAATTGAAACAATTTTATTAATAAACCAAGCATTTTTATTAGTTTCTTGAGAAGATCGTGCAAAACTCACACGCCAACAACAGAGGCACGATCTTCCAAAAGTCCGTGCAACTGCTAGCATACGCTGACGACATTCACGTGATTGGTCGAACACGCAATATTGGCGCAATAAAACGATGCTCTATTTTACTTCACATCATCGTCGTTAAAGAGGATGTGGGAAGATGTTTAGACATTAGGTCATCTCTTAATGTATTGTTAGACAGCATTCGGCCATGTCTTGGTTGTGAAAGTATGGTTGGCATCGCATTGTTTACTGCCACCATGACCTAAGAAGCTTTAAAAATTTATAACAAATAAGTACATACATACATACGATTCGTAATTGCAAGTAAAAGTACAAAAAAAGTTTCTTACACTAGCGTTCGAAAAAGTCTGCATTTTGCATTTTTTGATGGTTTGTTGGAATTCTTAGGAAGATCTTCCTTAACCAAATTAAGAGTCAAATCGAATGTTATATTACCCATCCTTGCAGTCTTTTGAAATTGTTCAGGATCACCGTCATATATCTTTTCAAATTTTACGGCAAAAATCCATTAATGTCGCGGTGTGTAATCTTTATTCATTAAAAAAGTTTTTATTAATATATATGTATGTATATAAAAAATTTACGTTTTAGTTTTAATATTATTAATCTTCATATTCGCTGTCACCAAAATAAACATCATCGCAATTATTTTCTTCAGAAATTTTAGGTAATATTAGAAGGTCCAATACGTGCTGTAATAACACGCTACTTTTCTTTTTGTAATGTTTGTTAATATTACTAATAATAGGATCAGAGCTTATTATACGATACAGCAACTAAAATAGTATGCAACTTTTTTATCAGTTCCACGTTGACTTTTGTAATTTTCGCTGAAACTTCGGTATTTTGAAAAAAACCTGTGGCTGTATTCCCGTCATTTGAGTTTCCAAACCCTGGTTTGGGCTCTTGGTCTGAACTCGACCTGTATTTTTAATCTCGTTTCATTCACTATTTTTTTTTTCTGCTTCGGACCTTGCCTGCCATTTTTTGATTGGAATTTTATATGAAAAGGGAAGAAGGCATTCAAAAAAATCTTATCCAACTTTGCAGAATGGATAAACCAAGCTGCAGAGTATTATTCTCAACTTTTCTTTGGATCGAATTGAACTCTTTAATCGTGACACCACATACATATGTATATAATATTTTTGAGTTGATTTTGTTTTTGTTATGGAATTACATACCTTTCCATCGAGCATTATCTACATAAGTTCATGTTTTACTTGGACTTTCCTCTCTGCTGAAAAAAGGAGGTGAATTCAAAAGTAATTTAATTTCTCTATCTATTCTTTCTTTTTCAAGATTCGCAACATTTGCTGTCTTTTTCTTAAACTCTATTTTTAACGGACTACAAGATCTTGTTGAAGATGGACGAGGATTTTCCCAAATAATTTAATCAAAAGCTACTAACTTTAAAGGGACGACAGATTTTATAAATACTGCATCGAATACTACCATCGAAGCCCCACCTTTGTGTATAATTTAATGTAATTCTTCATCAGTCTTTTTCCTTTAAAATTGCCAACCGCTAAACAGTATGGTTTAAATGTCCTTGAAGACTTACTTCAGACGAAGTTTCACAAATTTGTATGCATTCACGTTTACGATAGCACTTTTTTTTCTATTTTGTATATCTTTATATGGCGGAAATTTTTCTGAAGCAAGTCTTCGAATGACTTTGTATTGATACCTTGACAATTTTCATCTATTAATACAGCAAGAGATTCTTCAGCAGTTAATTTTTTTGATTCCTCTTTCCCCAAAACTTTCTCTATATTTCTTGGCTTTTGTTGTGTAAATCATTATATCTTGAACAGTTTTTGATGCATCAATTTGTCCAGAAGCCCTCAATCCCATTTGAGTTGCATGAGCCGAAATAGGTAATAAATTTGATTCTCTTAAAATTTTTATTATTTTTGCCATAGTTTCTTTGCTGCGTTCTTTAAATGAAAGGTGTTTTCTTCCTAGTTTTGTTTCTGATATGAACGAAATTTTGGTATTAAGGCAACTTTCGTTATTTTTTAAAAAATCTTTCTCTTTTCTGCAACTTTTAAGCCATCGACTTTTAAAATCATTGCAAAAATTATAAAACCTGTTTCTAAAATGTTTCATATCGTGAGGATTGTTAATTCAGTCTGCAGAAACTTTATTTTATTATAAATTCTTATAGAGTTTGCGTTTTTCATTATATTATAAAGCTCTCTTCGGGAAGTGTAAATACCACCATTTGTTCTTAAAAGAAGAAGTTTAAAGTAATGGTATTTTTCTCTGTACCAAGTAACTAGTAGTGTTTATTCACATCACTTGTAGGGTATGTACAGAGTGGCAGCTTGTTGCCGAGCCGAGCTGGTTGACGGTTATTGCGAGAATTTTTCATCCGAGAAACAAGTTTGAGTGTTCATAGTGGGTGCGAGAATCAGCGCTGATATTTTATCTATTATTTGTGTTTTATGTACATATTTTTGTGTGCATTTGGGTTTGTTGTTCATTGTTGTTTGTGAATTTTAAGTGAAAACATATGGATTCGTCAGATGATAAGTATTTAGCTTCAGCTACTGTTTTAAAATTTTACTTTTTATTATTTATTTGAATTTTTATTTTTTTGTTTAATTTTATTTTTTAATTATTATTTTCTTTTTAATTTTTATTACTTTTTTAATTTTTTGATTGCATGTTTTATATACTTTTTCTTAAATTTTTGTTTTTAATTTTTTTTTATGTTTTCCAAACAAGTTGAAATCATAACAACATAACATAAACAATGTTATCGGCGCTGAAATACGCTTTGAAACTGTTTTTTCGCATTCAATCAGCTTTGCGCTCTGACCAGCTCTGACATACCCAATAACACAACAGTTAAAAAAAACAGTCACAATTGAAACAAACAAAAAGAAAATAAAAAAACAATTATACACGTCCCAACAAAAAAATTGAATGGATGGACCATCTCAAATACTTATTAAAAGGCTGGATATTTTAAGATGTACTTTTGCAAAGTCAAGCACCTGATCGCTGTTGCCTCAAAAGAACATATTAGTCTATCCAATGAGAAGAAAATGTTAAAGTCCTATGTTATTTTACCAGTATTGGAGACAGACCTTTAGTTTGGAACTGCTGGGTAATAATATTCAAAATAGGAATATTGATAATGAGAAAATTGACAAAAATAAACAACAACAAAACTACATACCAAGCATACATATGTCCCTGCAAGCATTTTATGAAAATATATATATATGAGCTCATTTTCTGATCATAAATTATTGTTTTCTCGGGAGAAAATGGTACCCGACTCTTCTTGAGGAGTCTATTATTACCCGCTTTTCTGCCCAGTTTCGACTCATTTATGACAGATATATTTTAATGATTTGCGAGTCTTTTACGAATCATTTTTTAGTCGTACTTCTGATTGCTGGCGAATCTTTTTTCACTCATTTTTTAGTCGTATTTTTGATCATCTAAGAGTCTTTTTCGACTAATTTTTCAGTCCTATTTCTAATCGTTTGCGAATCATTTGTGAGTCGTTTTTAGTCGTATTTCTGATCGTTTGCGAGTCTTTTTTTACTCTTTTTTCAGTTCATTAAAATTATATAAATTAAATTATTAATAAATTATATAATAAATTAAATTATATAATAAATGAAATTCATCGTCGTCACTATAATTTTTTTCACTTTCACTATCAGAATCATAAAAAGTACTCTCTTCACTTCCACTATCAGAATTATTTAATATGTCATCATTTTAATAACTTTCATTTCTTGTATGATTGTCCTGAGAATTAGTTTTCTGGTCTTTTGGCGATATTAATTTTTCGGCTTCCTTTTTGGTCAATCTTTTTATTTGTTTGGCTGACATTATTTTTTTTTATTTAAAAATCACTTTTCACAAAATTGTATTTATTTTTATATACTTCTAGAGAATTTAATTTTAATATAATATATTTTATTTATTTATTTATTTTATATAATATAAACTTTTAAAAATTATAAATTTAATATTTCAACTTTACACCACGAGATCACTGACATTAATAAACCAAAACTTACAATGTTCTAATATTTTACGCTTGCTTCAAAGCTATCAAAAAACCTCCCATTACAAATAAAAATAACAGAATTAAAACCAGATTTTCATCATCTAGATGAGCAAAACCTTATTCATAAATACCTTCGAAATAGTCATATTTCAAACACCTGTATGATCCCTTTTCAATTGCTTCAGGTTTTGTTATTGTATTTTCAATAAATTACTTTTTAAACATAAGCACGAATCGTTTTCGAGTCTTTTTTCAAGCGCGCAAGTGATTAATCAGTTTTTAATCCTCAAAAGTACTCGAGGAAGACTTAGTTAGGTGATTTTTGATAAAACAATGTTCCAAATGCTAGTAGGGGTATGATTAATACAGTGAGTGCCTCTTTGATGTTGAATTAAAAAACTATTTTTTTTTCCTTCTTATCGCTAAAAATACGGAAAATGTTCTTATATGACTTGTCAGTAGACATATCATAGAAAACTATAAAAGAATTTTGTTACTCAAGCTTGCCCAAACCGGATTTGAATTTCTACTTAAAATTAAACAATTATTGTTTTTTAGACTCATTTTCCAAAACATATTAAAAATATTTCTACGACAAAAATATTGAACTAGGATACATATTTGAGTTTCCAAATACCTGAGTTTGAAGGTTCCATTTGAAAAATATTACTTTTATGCTAGGAAAATACAAAAATTTTATAATTTTTTTTTAATTTTTATCACTGTTTTCAAGAGCTTAAAAAAGTTCAACTACGCACAACTCGACAAGTAAATAACACAGAAAAATGAAAAACATAGTTAGTGATGCACAATTTTATTTACTATTTATAATAAAAAATTTGATTTTCAATAAAGAGGCATTATTGGGAATTTCAACCCAACGTACGTCATTGTGATGACTATGGCCGTTGTCAGTTGAAAAAGGCAACGTATGACGGATTCTATGCCTTAAAAGGCCATATTCATAAAAGTTTCCATCAGGCTTATTAACTGTTTATATCAAAATTTACTAAAGTATTTATATATTATTTATACTTTATAAACTTTTTATTAAGCATCCATAACGTTTTCAATTTTATTGGTGGGTTTACTCTTCCTTAAACCAAGAATAAAGTGGCAATTTGAAATTTGTATACAAAACATGCTTAATTATAAAAAAATACAAGGACAGACCTAGGCCTTTTTCTATTCCAGATGTCCATTTCAAAATCAAATACCGATTTAAAAGATATACAATACACAAAATTGTGGATTTTCTGAAATATAATATAAGCTTCGGTAACAGATGTTTTGCAGTATCAAGACGATGCTGTCTGCTACTGCATGGTCTAACACAAGAAATTGTGGATTCATTCATTTATGTATGTTAATTTTTAACAATGAAAACACTTTTGATTACACTCAAGTTGTCAAGTTTTTTTTCACAAAAATTGAAAGCTGTGTCGTAAGCTAAATTGAAAGCTGTGTCGTAAGCTGCGCGCAATTTTAAAGTTATTTATTTTCAAGATTTCACGAAGAATGATGGCTGCATTGAGAGTTTAACATAAAAAGCTCCACAGAATGGCTTCTGTATAACTCATATTACAAACATATTCATTCAATACTTTTCTTTTTTTGATAATAATAATATAATCAATATTTATCCTAAAAGAAACAATACGGCAGAAAAAGAATAGGGGGTAAAATACATATTTGCCAATAAAACACGAAAAATTCTCTTATAAAATTGTAAAGAGCTGTTTTCTTGAAAAAGAAGTGTGAATGTATTATTGAAAAAGTGTGAATGTATTGAAACTTGAAAAGCAAAGGCCTGGTTAAGCGAACGTTAACAATTATTTAAGAAAAACTTAACTAACGTGCGGTATGTGTAGTTATAGCAACTTTACAATAATACAATAAACAATATATTTTCTAACATAGTGATGGGCAATGTTAAGTTATTTTCGGGAAATTGAGAAAAGTACTAAATTGGCTTCGAGAGATATAAAGTCTTTTAAATTGTAATTTATACATTATATATTATTATATTTATATTATTATTATTAAAATTAATATGATTATTATTTTTATTAATAAAATTATTATAATTGTTGTTTTTGTTATTTTTATTATTATTTTTGTTGTTATTATTATTTTCTACTACTAAAATTGTTATTGTTGTTATCATTACTGTTATTATTATAATTTTTATTATTAAAACTAGTATTATAATTAATAAATTATTACTTTTATGAACCAAAATGATACCAATTCAAAAGTACCGAAAATGGGCAAACGTGCTGCATTGCCTTTAATTCATATGAATGCCAGCACTGGCTTACGAATGTCACTTAACGGCATACAGGTTGAAACGTTCCGGCAAAGTGACAGTTAATTCGATAAGCCCTTGCATTGTTTTGGTATGTTCAAAAACGATCTTACGTACGTCAGCTTATGTCAAAGTGATGTCAAATGAAATTTGAAAGTTCCCTACGTTTCGATAAAAAAATTCCCACATTTCCCTATGTTAATGAATAATTTAAGGTAGTATTATTGCCTACTGCTATTTATTCACACATCACTATATTATAATATATGAATGCCGTTTTATTCGATGCATAAGACATAAAAGAGAGTAAAGTACTTATGCTCAGAGAAAATGTATTGAAACAAAATACTGGGTTTTTTTTGCATGCAATTGCCTATTACATGCAAATTCATATACGCGCATACATACATATGTATATACTTACTTACGGTATTATTTAAAATGTATAAACTCTCATTAGTTATAAGCACTGTTACATATTCTTTTTAGATTTTATTATTATACTTGAAATATTGTTACTGACTTCACTTGTCTTTACTGCCTCGCTGCGATCATACATACTTAAGACTTAATAAACATAAAGTTAAATTCTCATACATAAATTTGGTGCCGAAACCCGGGAATTGATGCATAAATTGAAGCGTGCCTAGTGGAAGTTCAATAAAATAAATTTGAAGACTGGAAAACCAATAAAATGGCGGAATTACACCAACATATCGAGAGCCAAAGAGATTTGTTACGGAACCTGAAGAAAACCGCTAAGCTTTATGATTTGCAAACGAATAAAACGCATGGATTTGCACAATCGGTTTTAGACGAAATAGAAGCGAATTTTGCAAAATTTAAAGAAGGTAATAGTCATTTATGTTCCATAGTCCATGAAAATACCATTAATACAGAAAATATTCCGTATTTCGAAGAAGATGTTTATTACCAGTTTCAGAAGGAATTTTTTACCCTTAAGGGTCTGTTGCTTGATTTCATGGAATCTTGTGATCTTCGTTCGCCTGGAATTCAATCCAGCACGTTTGCTGGTTCTGGTCATTCAAGAAATGAAACATTTTCGGTTCAGGCACGGTTACCGAAAATTGACTTGCCAATCTTTAGTGGAGATTATTTAGCCTGGATGTCATACCAAGATATGTTTATTTCACTAGTGCATAATAATCCCAGCCTGTCTGATGTCCAAAAATTTTGTTTTTTGAAAACCTCTTGCAAGGAAACTCCACTGGATATCGTGAATGAATATCCAGCAACGGACGCTAGCTACACTTTAGCCTGGACAGCATTGCAAAATAGATATCACAATAAAAGGAAAATAGTTGATACTATTTTTAAAAAGTTATTTTCGATACCTGTTTCTGATGGCTCCGCCAAAAGCATTCAGTTAATTTTAGATACAACCCGCACTAGTATAGCGCTTCTACGCAGCTTAGAAGTAAATACTGAAGGTGAACATGCTATGCTTATATATATGACTGTGAATAAGCTGGACTTACAAATACGCAAGGAATGGGAGCAATCTCTAAAAGCGTCAACGGAAATTCCTCCAATAGGAGATTTATTCAAATTCCTAGAAGCAACATTTCGAACATTAGAAACACTTTCTGATCAGGCCGATTCAAGTCCTAATGCAGTTCGTTTGTCATCAAAATCCTCACTAAATAATAACGGTAAAAGCAATTTTCGACGGTATGCAAACGCTGTTTCTACAAGCAACGACTCCAACTGCCCCTGCTGCAATAAGCGTCATCTTCTTTTCAAATGTTTTAAGTTTGCTTCGTTAGCATCTGCTGCAAAGAAAGATTTTTTAAATTCAAAGCGAATATGTAGAAATTGCTTAACACCTGGCCACTTTAGTAACAACTGTCGTGTAGTTTCTCGCTGTCAAGTCTGCCAACAGAATCACCATACAACAGTGCATAATGAATATTCGGCAACCCACTCAATTGCGAACTCACCTACTGAATCCGCTATGATTCGTGAACACCCCTCGTCTTCGCAAATACTTCAGAACGTCACTGCTCATGTAGTTGATAATTGCAAGAAATATAGTGGCAGGAAAAGGTCTCAAATTCTCTTAGCGACATTACGGGTCGTGCTAAAAACCTATCAAGGCGTCTTTGTCTTGCGGGCCCTCCTTGACCAATGTGCCCAGGCTACTTTTATCACCAAAAAGGTTGCGGACGCTCTAAAATTACCTTATACAAAGGATTTTGTAGAAATTAGCGGGGTTGGTGGACATCAACCCACGATTGTACGAAAACATGTTAATTTTACTATTTTCTCAAGAACCAACACTAATTTTAAGATCGATTGTGAGGCCTTAGTTTTACCAAAAATAACTGGATATCAACCTATGGCTATAAATGAGAAACTTTTACCTGATTTAAGTAAATTTTCGTTAGCTGATCCTTATTTCTCAGAACCTGGAGAAATTGATCTTTTGCTAGGAGGAGATATCTATGGAGATATCGTATTACCTCAACAACATACATTTAACAATGGTCCTTTTTTGCAATTGACATAATTCGGGTGGATAGTTTCGGGTCCTATTCCAGACAACAATTTACATCACAGTATTACTGTAAACGTTTGTTCTTTAGATAAACAATTGCAGTCCTTTTGGGAACAGGAAGAACTGATAGAGAAGAGGGTTTTAAAAGAAGAAGAAATTCTTTGTGAAGAACACTTCAAAGCTACTACTATACGTGATTCATCAGGACGTTATATGGTCTCTCTACCCTTTAAATCTCTTCTCAAGAGTAGCTTACTTCCCGTTTTTGCACAAACAGACTATACAGCACTTTCTCGCTTAACAAGTATTGAAGCCAAATGTAAATTGAATAAGAACTTCGGGAAGCTTTACACAGACTTTATGGAAGAGTACGAACGGCTTGGTCATATGGAAAAGGTAGGCACTTATCCTCTTGACTTGGATAGGAATGGGTTCTTTTTGCCCCATCATGGTGTTTTAAGAGAAAACAGCTCGACAACCAAGTTGAGGGTTGTTTTCGACGGTAGCTGTAAGCGGTCAGCTCAGTCCTCGTTAAATGACGAACTGGCAGCTGGTCCTGTATTACAAAATGATCTGCCTACAATCATTAATCGGTGGAGATGTTTCAAAATTGGTTTTAGGGCAGATTTAGAAAAAATGTTTAGACAAATACTCGTAAAACCGGAGCAACGAAAGTTTCAACAAATTCTTTGGAGAAATATGAGATCCGAAGAGATACTAATTTACCGGCTCTCAACGGTCACTTATGGTACAACATCTGCGCATTTTCTTTCGATTAGAGTGTTACAACAGCTAGCACTAGACGAACAGGAAAAATATCCAATGGCTTGTAGCGTGCTCAACACAGATACTTATGTTGATGATGTTATTTCTGGGGCGGATAGTTTAGCAGAAGCTTACCAGTTGCATACTGAGCTATGTAGCTTGCTAAATAAAGGTCAGTTTAATCTACGTAAATGGACAACAAACTCAAGAGAACTACTAGATTTGATTCCCGTAGACTTCAGGGAAACTTCCAACATATTCGAGTTGAATCAACCTAATACAGTAAAAGCTCTGGGATTGAAGTGGGACATAGCAGATGACTGCTTTTCATTTGATATTAATTTTGATAATACATCAGTAGTTACAAAACGAAGCTTGTTATCAGATGCCGCAAAACTTTTCGATCCTTTAGGCTGGCTATCTCCTACCACAATTCTCGCAAAAATAGAATTTCAAAACCTATGGTTACTTGGTATTGATTGGAACGATCGCCTGCCCGATGCTATGGAGAAAAAATGGTTAATATATCGCAATAACTTAAAACATCTGGAAAATATTAAAATTCCGCGTTGGATTGGAGTGCGCAAGGAGGTTAAAGTTGAAATTCATGGGTTTTCCGACTCTTCTAAGCTAGCTTATGCAGCGGCAGTCTATGCAAAAACCAGTTCTGATTTGGGTACAAAAGTATATCTAATCCAGGCAAAAACTAAAGTGGGCCCTATAAAGCGGTTAACTATACCCAGAATGGAATTGTGTGGTGCCACTTTATTAGCTAAGCTAGTAGATAAAATAATTTCTTCACTTAATCAAAGAATTTCGAATGTTTACTATTGGACTGATAGCACAACTGTGCTTGCATGGATTCGTGGTCAGTCGTCTAAGTGGCCTGTATATGTTGGAAATCGAGTTGCCGAAATTCAACGCAGGTCTAATGCTTCTCAATGGCGATATATATCCACAAGGGAAAATCCTGCTGACTGCGCGTCCCGTGGTATACTACCCAGTGAATTGGCTTAACATGAATTATGGTGGCATGGTCCTAACTGGCTATCGGAACCATCAGAAAATTGGCCAAGACAACCTCAAATAAACTTAAATGAAATTGATAAAATTGCTGAACCATCCTTAAATATACATGCAACTGCGACATATGTCAACCAATATCCAGATTTATTAACAAGATTTTCTTCTCTTGGTAAGCTGATACGTGTTGTTGCATACATATTTCGTTTTAAACATAACACTCAAGTTAATAAAAACCCGCAGATTGAAAGTAACAGTAAGAGGACAGGGTTTCTTTCAACCGAAGAGTTGAAATTTGCTAGATTCAGAATTGTACAAGTTTCACAACAAGTGGATTTTTCACATGAAATTTTTGAACTTAAACAGAAAGGTAAAATTATAAGGAACAATGCTCTAGCACAGTTGTGCCCATTTTTTGATGCATATCAAATACTTAGAGTTGGTGGTAGAATTCAAAATTCCGATCTTAGCTATGGTTCCAAACATCCAATTTTGCTAAAGAAGCAAAATCCATTGTCTAATCTAATCTTTCTAGATGCACATATTAAAACTCTACATGGTGGTTTGATCCAAATGCAAGCTTATGTCTCACGAGAATATTGGATACTATCCAGTAGAAGCATTGCAAAACGAAACTTGCGGAGATGTGTGACTTGTTTTAAATACAACGCAAAAGCAGCCCAGCAGATGATGGGAAACCTCCCTAGTGTTCGCCTCAGGCCGGCACGGCCATTCAAGCACAGTGGGGTCGATTATGCAGGTCCAATCGTCATTAAACAGTCAACTGCAAGAAATTCAGTCACCACAAAGGGTTATATATGTTTGTTTATTTGCATGGTTACGAAAGCGCTGCACTTGGAAGCAGCAACAAACATGTCAACTGATGCGTTTCTGGCAGCTTTTAGGCGTTTTGTGTCTCGTCGCGGCCCCTGTACTGATTTGTATTCAGACTGTGGTACCAACTTTGTTGGAGCTAACAAAGAGCTGCAAATTCTGTATAATCGCAGTAAGTCGGCAATCCCAGATGAAATATACAACAAACTGGCTGCGAATAGCACAAAGTGGCATTTCATACCTCCAGCCTCTCCAAACTTTGGTGGTCTTTGGGAGGCCGGCGTCAAATCCACTAAACACCATTTGAACAGAGTGATGCAGAATCGTATTCTAACATTTGAAGAGCTTACTACGCTGCTAGCTCAGATTGAAAGCTGTTTGAATTCAAGACCGTTATGCCTCCTTTCTTCAGACCCATCTGACTGTCATGCGCTAACTCCTGCCCACTTGTTGATTGGGGAGCCTACGCTTTGTGTACCAGAAGAGGATTTGCTCGAGGTCAACATTGATCGATTGAATAGATGGAAAGTTGTTGAAAAGCTCAAACAGCATTTTTGGCGACGTTGGTCAAACGAATAGTTGTGCCGAATGCAAGCGAGACCTAAATGGCTTAAAATAACACAAAGTCCAAAAGTTGGAGATTTAGTGGTATTATTCAATGAACGTGGTACTCCAGGAAACTGGCCGCTTGCTCGTATCAAGGATATTCATCCTGGCAAAGACGGTTGTGTACGGGTGGTCACTCTATCCGCAAATGGCAAAGTCTTCAAACGTCCAATTTCCAAAATTGCGCCTTTGCCGATGAATGATTGCTTTGATAATACAGAAAATGATTCTTGAGTTAAAAAGTACTCCAAAGTACCAACTCTAAACCATACGGTGATGACTCTCCCGCATTGTAAGCACTATCGCACTTAGTGGGGGAGAATGTTAATGAATAATTTAAGGTAGTATTATTGCCTACTGCTATTTATTCACACATCACTATATTATAACATATGAATGCCGTTTTATTCGATGCATAAGACATAAAAGAGAGTAAATTACTTATGCTCAGAGAAAATGTATTGAAACAAAATACTGTTTTTTTTTTGCATGCAATTGCCTATTACATGCAAATTCATATACGCGCATACATACATATGTATATACTTACTTACGGTATTATTTAAAATGTATAAACTCTCATTAGTTATAAGCACTGTTACATATCGTTACCTGAAATGCAAAAGGGCGTAACAACCAAAAAATTCAAAATGGGTTTTTTTCATTTATTATTGTAGAGCAAATCGAATTACATGTCCTCCTACATTTTTACAGCCCTACTGTCAATAACAATCATTTTATTAAAGAAAATCAAAAGGTCGTAACAACAAAGTTGGTTTTTCCTTAAACCAAAAGGGCGCAACCTACATCTAATAAAAATGACGATTAAATAATTTTTTTTTTCTACGAAATAAATGCATCATCGCAATTTAATGCTGTACTGAAGAAATTGCAACACCAGCTTCGTAATCTTTGATTTTTTGGAGTTTTTTGTCTCTCCTGTAAAATTTTGAAATATGTTGTTACGCCCTTTTGCATTTCAGGTAACGATATTCTTTTTAGATTTTATTATTATACTTGAAATATTGTTACTGACTTCACTTGTCTTTACTGCCTCGCTGCGATCATACATACTTAAGACTTAATAAACATAAAGTTAAATTCTCATACACCCTAAAACAGCAATTTTTCCCCTACCTTATATTTGTTATAAATAAAGCTCAAAATTTATTAATAATTCAATATAGTAAATTTTATTTACTTTAAACAAAAAACAGTAACATACATTTTAAATAAATGTAAGGTAGTTTGAGTAAAACACAAACAAAAAAATTATATAATGTAAAAACCTACATATGTTTGTATACGTAACTTTTAAAAAATCAGTTGTAAAACACTTGTGAATTCATTTTCTTACCCCATTATTGGGTACTACCATAAAACGTTGGATTTTTTTTTATCCTTTGTATGTTGGTACTTTTGAGACCCCAATCAAGAATATTTTTCACTAAATTTTCCCCTCCGGATTTATAGTTTTCCTTGCATGGACTGTTCGCCAAATCGACGAATGGCCGTTAGTAGTAAAAAAATTAAAAAGTGTGTGTGTATACATATGTATTGCTTTAAGCTTTATTCATGTAGATTTATTTAAAAAAAAAATTTCACAAATTTCATAAGAACAGTTTGTATGAACATAAATATATATTACACTTTTTGCAGGTAAAAATAGTATGTTTCTTACAAAATTTGCACCGCCGGTATTTATTCTCAACACTTCTAATAACTAAGTGTACTTTTTCGTTAATTCGGAGTTGATTTGAAAGTAAATCAGGATCCTCCCGATTGAACTCCATGTCGTATTTTAAAAATTGTATTGTGACTTCAGAGCCAAATTCAATTTGTGAAAGGGGTTTTGTCTTTTGAATTTTTGCCAACATGCAGTGAATCTTCCACGCGTTGACCATTGCATTACCTAGTGCATTGGTCCATATTGGCCACCACCATTTCTTTCCCTTAATACTTAAATTCTCCACGATTGCTTTTCTTTAGATTTTTTAGCGGAACTTTTGCCATTCAATTTTCTCGTATAGTACCTGTTAACCATAATAAAAAAACCAAAACTTAAAAATTAAAAGAAGTCAAAAAACAACAAGCAAAATGATTTCACAAAACTGCATATACAACAATATTTAGTCATTTGCCCTTGAACTTGTTTATCGCAGTTATTGCCTTTAAAACCATTTAATGTTATAATAACAAATATTTTAATTACCTTCAGAATCGTTTAATGTTACAATAATAAAACTAAATGTCATTTACCTTTAGAATATTTTATGCAATACTGCAATAATGCAATTAAAGGCATTTTTTATAACTACTGAAATCTGGATCTTTGAATATTATTATTATTAATTTTAAGTTAGACGTAAGCAATTCAATTGTATAAAAGACTGACAAAAATAAAGACATCAGGCAATCAAAGATTAACTCTTTTCATTGCTTCACGGGTCTTAGTGATTCTACTGAGGTTCAATTATATTTTGTATCAGCACAAGGTGTTTCTACCTGGGCCTAAACCAATTCTAAACAAACAAAAATCTGAAAGTTCAACTTATTTCGACGTTGGCAACTCAACAGTACCTGTGGCATAAAATTTGCGCCATTCAATAGACACATGAGATGGTAGGATGAAAAAAAGTTGTCAAAAAATACTATATGACAATTGGGATCAGGAACGTTAGCCAGTATGTCCAAAACTGTTTGAACTCCAAGGCCAATGTCTTTATTGTGTGGCGTTTCTAAACCACCATATAAAATTGTATAAAATAAATATCCACTTTCAGAGCACATACACCATGATTTAAATCCAAAACGGATTGGTTTCCCCTTAATGAACACTTTGCACGAGTGTCGCCCAAAATGGGGAATCATCTGCTCGCCAATTGATAAAATGTGACTGAAAACGCCAAACTGTAAAAAGCTTTTATTGAGAGCATCAACAAGACAGGTGGGCGAAAAGTTGGCGAAACGATCGGTTGTGTCTAAGCGGCTATTATCTGATAGATGTAAATACCTTTTAATTGTTCGGAACCGATTTCGGCTCATCGCCTGCTTTACCATTAAAATGTGTTTATTATATATTAAAGTTCTGAGTATTCTTTTACTGAATTTGTTTATTTTTGCTTTGCATAAAAATTGTCTCTAATTTCCATTTGTGTGTAAATATAAATTCAAATCGTTCACGAATCCTTTTTTTTTGTTATCGCGTATCAATGATAAATTTCTTCCATTCTTTGTATAATTCTTCAACAAAATTTTTAATACTTTAAGTCAGTTGCGAAAAATAAAATGAACAGATGAGTCGTAATTCCTAAACCTTTTCGTTTCATTACTTGTCGAAAAAATAGTTTTTAAAAAACATTGCAAACTCATAACACATATAATAAATAACAAAACTAAATATGCCCAGTGCAAATAGAAAGTCTCTTGCCTTCGAAAACACAGCGAAATTAGTTTGACTCTAATTGGAGCAGTGACTAAGACTTAGATTAAAAAAATAATTTGTTTAACCTTGCAAATTTAAAAATTAAAAACAATCGAAAACTATTCTCTGCGTAAATATTTTTCTTCTTTAATTTATAAATGTTCTTGGTCATGGCTTTCTGGTTAGTAGATGGGAAGACTTACTTTTCTTTCTTCTTCATAGGTAAGTGAGCAGGTTCCGGCAACGGTCTTTTTCGACTTTTCAATTTAACTGATGTTCTTCTGAATATTCAGTGCGCAGAGGGCATATCTTTAACAATATCCTAGTATACTGCGCTCCTTTTCTATCTTATGTTTATATGGATTTGCCATAGCAGGCTATTGAGTGTTTGTACTTATGTGTGTGCAATTGAGTATTGTTGTTAGTGTTTGTTAAATGTAAAGAGTTTTTGTTTATTGTTGTTTGGATGGTTGTATTATGTACAGTCATTTATATTTCTTTTTACTAGACACTTTGGTATGAATCGAACCTACAAGCTCTGGATTGTTAGACAAATACTCTAGTAACTCGTTTTTCGAAGCACATATTAAGCGTTAATTTAGTAATGTGCTTAAAATAAAAAAATCCAAGATGGGGTAGCGAAAATCAAATCTTTTTCGGAAATAATTATTTTTGTGAAGTATTTCGTTTTCGTATAATGGTGATTGCCCAACTGCCTGTTTCTGTACGTGTCCGTTTTACTTCGCCATTAAGCAAATGCTCCAAGTTATGACGATTTCATTTACAAATTTTATAATGTTTGGGAAACAGTAATCGCTGAGATTTTGCATCACATCCTTTTGGTCTTTCTTATCAAAAGTAACCAATACAACATTCGTGCGAAGAAATTCATTACAATGAACAACTGGAATCATATGAGTCTGATATCTATGCTGTATAATTAGTTTAGGCGTTCGAAGATTTTGTACTTCACTGTATTGTATGGAACGCGATAGGGTCACTGTATCTGACAGAAGAAACAAGAAACTCAGAGAAGCTAACCTTAAAGTCCAACTGGACAAATCGGAATTTCTGCATAAAGAATGTGCATTTTTAGGCCATATCGTGACCACTGAAGGAGTAAAACCTAACCCTGATAAAATATCAGCTATTCAAAATTATCCGATTCCCACAAACCAAAAAGAAATAAAATCGTTCTTGGGCTTATTGGGTTACTACCGCAAATTCATAAAAGACTTTGCCAGAATAACAAAACCATTTACAGCATGTTTAAAGAAAGATAAAAACGTTATAGTCGATGACAAATATAAGGAATCTTTTGAAATTTGTAAAAGCCTCTTAACTAATGACCCAATCTTACAATATCCAGATTTCACTAAACCATTTAACCTCACAACAGATGCAAGTAATTATGCAATAGGAGCCATACTATCACAAGGTCCCATAGGAAACGATAAACCGATTTGCTATGCAAGTCGCACACTCACAACATCAGAAATTAACTATTCCACAATAGAGAAAGAGCTCTTGGCAATTGTATGGGCTACTAAATATTTCCGGCCATATTTATTCGGCCACCGTTTCAGAATCATAACGGATCATAAACCACTTACATGGATTTTACATGGATTATGAGCCTCAAAGAGCCAAACTCAAAATTAATTAGATGGAGATTGAAGTTAGAGGAGTACGACTACGAAATTATATACAAAAAGGGGAAGTTAAATACAAACGCTGACGCCCTTAGCCGAATAAAGACATACCCTTCAGAAATTCAAAATATAAATACATTTGATACACTATCTAATCAAGCCGCTTCAGCTAGCACTATTCATTCAGCGGAAGAGAACTGCGACGACGGCATACCTATCTCAGAAAAACCAATAAATAAATTTAACCTACAAGTCTTATTTATGAAAGGAAACTCTAGTCCTCGTACGAAACTCGAAGTAATTTTCAAAAATAAACATAGAAAAACCTTTACATACCCCAATTACACAGAAGAAATTATAGTAGACATTTTAAAAAATCATCTAGCACCAAATAAAACTACAGCAATTTTTACAGATAATGAGTCTTTTCGTATAATTCAAAGTGTATATGCAAAACATTTTGCACAAAGCAAAATATTCCGTTTAATCAGATGTACCGAAATAGTAAAAGACATAAAAGAAAACGATAATCAGGATAAAATCATCCAAGAATATCACGAAAACAATAATCACAGAGGAATACAGGAGACACATGATCACCTCAAACGCGAATACTATTTTCCGTACATGAAGTCAAAAATAACTCAAACGATAAACAATTGTGCTTCATGCCAAAGTCTGAAGTATGACAGACACCCTCCAAAAAATAAATTTGAAAAACCCCCAACTCCTACTAAACCACTAGACATACTACACATAGATATTTATTCAATTAACGGGAAAAATATTTTAACAATTATAGACAAATTTTCCAAATTTGCTGCCGCATATACCGTAACAGCGAGAAATAGTCTTTGCATAATAAAATCTTTAAAAAACTTTCTAAGTATACATGGCATTCCTAACAAAATCGTTTGTGACCAAGGTACCGAATTTAACTCGAACATATTTAAAGACTTCTGCCAGCAATATCAAATTAACTTGCATTTTACGTCTTTTCAACAATCAAGCAGTAATGCCCCCGTAGAAAGACTTCATTCAACCTTAACTGAAATATACAGATTAATAGTAGAAAAAATTAAAAACAAAAAGTTAGAAATGGACCATAACGACATTATAACAGAGGCTCTCATAACTTACAATAATTCAGTTCACTCTTCAACAAAATTAACACCCTTTGAACTATTCTACGGAAGAACTTATAAGTTTGACCGTCAGGTCACATTTAGCAATGAGCACGAATATCTTTCCAAAATTAATCAATTTCAAACACAACTTTTCGAATCTATCAGGAATAAATTGGAATCCGATACGGATAAACGCATAGAAAAACTAAATACGAATAGACAAGACCCATTAAATTATGAAGAAAATGACTATATTTACAGAAAAGAATGTAGACGAAATAAATTAACACCAAGATTTTCTAGGTACAAAGTACAGAAAAACAACAAGGCAACATTGCTAACTACACAAAACAAAAAATTACACAAATCAAAAATTAAGAAAAGAAAATATTGAAAAAAAAATTTTTAAATTCTACATATGTATGTATGCCATTTCATATTTGAAAGAATGGAAAATATTACCAATTATATAAATAGTGAGCAAGATATTATAGTACGGTCATTACAATATTCACAAAACAGTACTTTGTCAAATTCTAGACTTATTAATGATATTCAATACCTTAATCAAATTAATTATCATATCGATTTATTAGCAAATCACATTTCAAGTATTTCCGAAGCAATGACCCTATCCAAACTTGGGATCGTACCAAAAATGATCTTAAATACGGATGAGCTAAAAGACATCGAAAATAGTCTGGGAGATCAATCTGTCAAAGTCAGTACCATAGAACACTTGTATGAACTTTCGGAATTATAAGCCTACGACAATAATACAAATATTATTTTTAATATTCTTATACCTCACATCCCTTATGATCAATACAGAATTTCCCACACAATCCCCATACCCATTAACAAAACAAAAGAAATAATAATGAAACTATATATAATATATAATAATGATAAAATTCAATATTTCGATGAGATATGCAAAAAGATTGAAAACCTGTATTACTGCAAAGAGAGCTTACAACAAGAAACAATAGAAACGTCTTCATGCTTTGGGAAAATCATACGAAACTTAGAAGCCAAATGTAAACTCAACAATATCGGACAGATAACTAAATTCTTACAACTCGAACAAGGACTTGTATTAACAACCAATTTACCACCAACGCAAATAAAAACGTCATGCGACCCGAAAGAGTATATTAAGGAGGGAAACCTATTAATACATTTTCGAAACTGTAACAATTATCATTCTAACACCCAACAGAAAAACAAAATATGTCGTAAAAAAATTCCCTACCATAAATATAGTCGCTCCTGACCATCAATACTTTTGGCCATCGCTCCACTCTAAGGGGGAGGAGTTACAGAAACAACCGCAATCACAACAACAACCACAACAACAACAACAGACTCACCAGAGTTACAGAAACAACCGCAATCACAACAACAACAACAGACTCACCAGAGTCACAGAAACAACCGCAACCACAACAACAACAACAGACTCACCAGCAAAGCAACCTAGAATAAATAACTGCATCAGCATACACTAAATATTCACAAGAAATTATTGAATCTTAAATTGTGTAAGCACTTTTGTATTTAGGAAATAAGTTTCATTTTAAAGAAAAAGAATGAATAAAATCATTATTAATTTGGAAGTGAAAGAAAGAAGTTGTGTGTTTTTATAAGTACATTTAGTCTCTAATTTAACTCGCGCAAGGTACAGATAGAAATACCCTTTGATTTTTTGAAAACTGTTTGTTGCAAATCTATGATCAATTACTGATAGAATTTTATTTGAAAGTATAACCATAATTAAATAAACCAATAGATAAATAAGGAATAAACCAGTGCTTGTTTATATTGGGGGAAGCTTTCTTGTCTTCAAATTGACTACCAATTCACCATCCAATCCATCCGATGTAGCAAGTCAATTGAGCAACCTGTCTCTAGCATGGAACTCAACGTCTACACGTACGAGCACTCTATCGGTTCTAACACCATCGCTTCGAGAACAGATACAAAACATAATACATGAGACAACTAGGGATATTAATACGACACCGCACGAAAACGAAACTTCGGACATATCTTTCAACGTTACTAGAGCATTACAACTCAAGGAAGCCGACAAAGTTCCCGATATCGTAAAATGTTTAAGACAATTTAGTGGTAATGCAGGCGAGTTTAATTCGTGGCGGAAGACCGTACATAGAATCCTCAATGTTTACGATAGTATAAAAGGAACTCCCAAATATTACGCCATATTACACGTCTCCAATCCAATCTACAGCCTCAAATACCTTCTGCATCGCAGAATCACTGTAGAGGAACCACATAAGCGTGCAGGGTCTGTTCAGTGCATGAACTGCCAGGAATTCGGCCACACCAGGACTTATTGTAAGTTGCCCACAGTTTGTGTCGTTTGTGGTGAACTCCACGGCAATGCAAAATGTAAAAAACCAAAAAATAGCTCAATGGTGAAAAAATGTAGTAATTGTGGCGGAAACTATACCGCAAATTATAGAGGCTGCCCTGTGTATGCCCATTTTAAGCATTCTATGGTTAAAAAATCATCAGCTGCTCCTAAACAATCCGAGCAATCACTTTTCGTCTCGACCAATAGCTTTCCTCAGATAATCCAGTCTACCAGCCACATTAACGCCAAAAGCTCAAAACAAGTATCTTATGCTAATCTAAATCTAAATCTTATCTTCTTCTTCTTCTTTTGGCGCTACAGTCCGTGGTGAACCTGGGCCTCAACCAACAAAGTTTTCCAGCTGGCACGGTCTTTAGCCAGCGTTCTCCAATTTTGCACACCAAGTTGGTTGAGGTCCCTCTCCACTTGTGTGCGCCATCGGTTCCGTGGGCGTCCTCTACTGCGTTGTCCCACAGGTTCGGAATCGAAGATTCTACGGGTCGGAGCAGTATTCTCCATGCGCTCTACATGGCCCAACCATCTTAGCCGTTGGATCCGTAGGCGCCTGGTTAGGCTCATGTCGCTGTACAACCCGTACAGTTCATGATTGAATCTTCTTCTCCAGAAACCATCAACGCAAACAGGGCCGAAGATTGAACGCAGAACTTTTCTCTCGAAAATACCAAGGACTTCCTCATCCGCCTTCGACACCGTCCATGCTTCCGCGCCATAGAGAAGTACAGGGATTATCAAAGTGGTATATATATAGTGTCAGCTTGGTTTTTTGAGAAAGGGCCTTACTACTCAATTGCCTCTTGAGCCCAAAGACACAGCGATTGGCAAGAGTTATTCTGCGTTTGATCTCGGTACTGATGTTGTTTATACTGTTGACTTGGGAGCCAAGGTAGACGAAGTCCTTCACTACCTCGAAGTTATAGCTGCCTATGGTGATGTTCTGGCCCAGTCGTCGGTGTTGCGCGTCCTTTTTTGATGACAGCATATACTTCGTTTTGCCCTCGTTTACCGCTGGACCCATTTTGGCCGGCTCCGTTGAAATACCAGCAAACGCTTCATTGACGGCTCGCTGTGTTCGACCAATCACGTCAATGTTGTCAGCGTATGCTAGCAGTTGCACGGACTTTTGGAAGATCGTGCCTCTGTTGTTGGCGTGTGAGTTTTACACGATCTTCTCAAGAATTATGTTAAAAAAGTCACATGACAGTGCGTAGCCTTGTCTAAATCCCCTTCTGACATTGAAGGTCTCGGTGAATTCGTTACCGACCTTGATGGAGCAGCGAGAGTTCTCCATCGTCATCCTACACAGCCTGACGAGTTTAGTAGGAATGTCAAAACTAGACATGGCTTCGTATAGCTCGTCCCTATACACACTGTCATATGCGGCCTTAAAATCAACGAATAGGTGGTGGGTGTCGATTTGCATTTCTTGGGTCTTTTCCAGGATCTGCCGTAGTGTGAAAATTTGGTCGATGGTGGACTTCCCCGGCCTGAAACCACACTGATAAGGACCTATCAGACTGTTCACGAATGGTTTCAGGCGCTCACACAAAACGGCAGAGAAGATCTTGTAGGCGATGTTCAGGAGACTTATTCCTCGGTAGTTGGCGCAGTTGAAGGGGTCTCCTTTTTTGTGGATCGGGCAAACGATGCTGAGATTCCACTCGTCGGGCATGCTTTCCTCCGACCATATCTTACAGATGAGCTGGTGCATGCGCCCAACCAGGTCATCTCCGGCTGCCTTAAATAGTTCCGCGGACAGTGCGTCCGCTCCTGCAGCTTTGTTTGACTTCAATCTCGATATTGCTATCTTGACTTCATTCAGGTCGGGGGGACGGAATTCTCTACCATCATCGTCCGTTATCTGTAGTGGAATATTCTGCCTGGCGATGGAATCGGTGTTTTGTTCGCCGTTAAACTGTCTGCAGAAGTGATCCTTCCAGATTCTCAGCATCGATTGCGGCTCTACTACGATTTGTCCCTCTTCGTCACGACAGGCTTCTGTCCGAAGCTTATATCCATTGGATAGTTGTTTTACCCGTTGGTAAAACTTTCGGATATTATTCCTGCCGTAACACCTCTCCAGTTCCTCGATCGCGCGCTTCTCGTGCTCTTTCTTCTTCTTTTTGAGAAGCCGGTGTTCTTCCCTTCTCTTCCGTTCGTAGAGCTCACGAGCTGCTCTCGTCCTTCTCTCCAACGTCGCCTTATACGCTGCTAGCTTCGCTGAATGTGCCTGCCTGCACTCGTCGTCAAACCATGGGTTTTTTCCGGGTGGCATTTTAAAACCCAATACATCAGAGGCAGCATCTCTGATGGCGTTTTGGCAACGGTTCCATTCCTCATCGGTTGTTTCGCCTGGCAGGGCTGGACTCTCTGAGAGCTTAAGGGAGACTAGATCGGCAAATTTCCCAGCGGTCGATTGCGATTGTAGCTTTGCGACGTCAAACTGTTGTGGTCGTGCTCTACTCCGGTTTGCTACTGATATCCGTGATCTTACCTTGGCTACAACAAGGAAGTGATCGGAGTCAATGTTGGCTCCTCGGAATTTTCGGACATCAAGAATACTGGAGGAGTGTCTGCCGTCGATCGCAATGTGATCAATTTGGTTGACGGTTAATTGATCAGGGGACCGCCAGGTCCCTTTGTGAATGTTGAGGTGAGGGATCTAAATCTTATGCTTATCTAAAATCTAGCACAACAAGCATGAACCCAGAACCCACACATCAAACTTCTGAACCGCATTTTAGCAATATAGAGGCAACATTGCAGTCCCTTGTTCAGTCAATAAACACTTTTACGACCTCTATGACCACCATGTTGCAGGAAATGCTGAAAATGCAGTCTACTATTTTACAGGCTATTTTAAATAAATGATGTGCCTAAATATTTGTTTCGGGAAGGCTAACGGCATCCGCCAACATAAAAATGTGCTCGAATACTTCCTGAAGGATAAAGACATCGACATAATGATCGTTGCTGAAACTCACTTGACGTCCACTAGCTTCTTTAGGACAAATGGGTACATCCTATACCATACAAAAGATCCTCGTGGAAGAGCTTGTGGAGGTTCGGGAATTCTGATAAAATCCAGAATCAAACATTATTTGTTGAACGACACATGCTAGAATTATCTTCAAGCAACAAACATCTGTGTAGAACATTGTCGTAACAAATTAGTTTTTTCATCAATTTACTCGCCGCCCCGATTTACAGCATCAGAAAACCAATATTTAAATTTTTTCGGTCAATTGGGACCTCGATTTCTTGCAGCTGGCGACTATAACGCTAAACACACCTTTTGGGGTTCACGATTAATTTCACCGAGAGGCCGCGTACTATATGACACTATTTCTCGTATGGGCTTAGATGTAATTTTAAGCGGGCATCCCACCTACTGGCCAACAGATCGGCGAAAAATTCCAGATGTTATTGACTTTGGAATTGTCAAAAACATCCCTCTCGAATTCAGGTGGAGCCCTCATTCGACTTGTCTTCTGACCACTCCCCTACTATTATTTCCATATGTTTTCCACAGGAAATTTTATCACCTTTTAATGACTCAATTTTAACAGTGTCGCGAGTAAATTGGCTAAAATATAAAAAATATTTAAGTACACACTATACGGAAAATACCGCTTTAAGATCGCCAGAAGATATTGACTTGTCAATTAGCATTTTGACCAATAACATAAAACAAGCCGTGCAACATGCTACTTCTAGTCATACTGAGGACAGATATGCGAATCATAGGATTTATTCCTCAGAAATTGAAGAAATTGTGTCAGAAAAAAGAAGACTTAGAAGAGAGTGGCAGCAACTAAGGTCTCCCCAGTTAAAAAGTAGATTACGGGAATGCACAATTCGACTGAGAAATCTCCTAGAAATTCACAGAATAGCGAACCTTGAAACATATTTAGAAAATCTAGATGGTACTCCTCAGTAAGATTATTCTTTATGGCGGCCTACAAGAGGTTTAAAACGTCCAATTCAAGCTAAGCCACCTTCCGGTGACTGGGCAAGAAATGATTCCGAAAAGGGAGAGTTATTTGCCAACCATTTGAAAAATGTTTTCACGCTAACTACAGCTGGCAATAAAGCTGAATTTCCGCCATCTGTTAGCAGATCCCCGACGCCTCTAAGGTTTAATATTAGAAGTGTTGAAAACGCTATTGGTAATCTGTATCACAAGAAAGCTTCAGGCATTGATAAAGTTAGCAATAAAGTACTCGAACAGTTACCTCAAGTAGCTAGAAGAATTGTGCTTTTTATTTTCAATGCTATTTTACGTCTTGAATATTATCCGGCAGAGTAGAAAGTGGAAAGTGTATGATCCCCATGATTCCTAAAACCGGGAAGGACCCCACTAGGCCAATAAGCCTTTTGCCAACAATTTCAAAATTATTCGAAAAGTTGCTAATGATGAAGTTAACTCCCATATTAAACGATGTAGGATGTATCCCAAATCACCAATTCGGTTTCAGGGCTAAGCATAGCACCATTGAGCAAACACACAGGTTAGTGAATGCCATAAGGACGTCCTTCGAAGATAAAAAATATTGCTCAGCTCTTTTCATTGACGTTTCCCAAGCTTTTGACAAAGTGTGGCATGATGGTTTAATGCACAAAATAAGGCTAAACTTGCCTTCGAACACCCATGAACTTTTGAAAAGCTACTTACAAACACACAGGTTAGTGAATGCCATAAGAACGTCCTTCGAAGATAAAAAATATTGCTCAGCTCTTTTCATTGACGTTTCCCAAGCTTTTGACAAAGTGTGGCATGATGGTTTAATGCACAAAATAAGGCTAAACTTGCCTTCGAACACCCATGAACTTTTGAAAATCTACTTATACGGCCGAAAATTCATCATAAGAGCAGGTGACTTCTCAAGTTCCCCTCAACCAATCAATGCAGGTGTTCCTCAGGGCAGCATCCTGGGTCCTACTCTCTATTTGATTTACGCCTCTGATATGCCAACAGGCTTCCAAATTCATACTTCAACTTTTGCGGATGATACAGCATTCCTCAGTGTCCACGAAAATCATCAATTAGCTTCGCTAAAATTGCAAAAACATATTGACGAACTAGAGAAATGGCTTAAGTTTTGGAAAATCAAAGTAAACGAACAAAAATGCACTCACGTCACATTCACATTTTTCAGGAAACATGCACGCCCATAAAAATTAACAACCAAACAATTCCGCAACATAGAGATGTCAAATACCTCGGTATTCACCTCGACCGTAGACTAACATGGAATTCCCATATTAATGCGAAAATGACTCAGATGAAACTTAAAGCAGCGCAGTTACATTGGCTCATGGGCAGAAACTCTACTTTAAAACTAGACTGCAAACTTCTGCTGTATAAAGCGATTCTAAAATCAATTTGGTGCTATGGAATTCAGCTATGGGGTACTGCCTCGCCATCAAACATTGAAAGAATTCAGAGGCAACAAAATAAAATTCTTCGTATGATAACAGCAGCTCCATGGTATGTTAAAAACTCCCGAATTCACGAGGATCTAGGGGTACCTCTGGTGAAAACTGAGTTTGCAAGGTACGTGACTGGGTATATTCAAGAAACTTGAAGTTCATCCGAACCCTCTTGCGTGTAACATACTTAACTTTGGAGGCCATACTCGACTGAGGAGAAGGGATACCCTTGCAATCATCCGATCGCAAGACAGATAACTTCTCCTAAATTGAACCCGTATTAATAAAATCTTGAAGTTTGGCACTGGCTGGGCTCAAGTAGAAATTTTGTTTTAGTATTAAGATTTGTGTACTTATTGTTAGTTCATTTATGAAGATACAATAAATAATCATATGTACAAAAAAAAAATATTACACGTAATCAGACACAAAATAATTGGGGACGCAGATACCGCGCTGGAGTCCTATAGAACTCCGCTCGACTGGACAAAAATAAAAAATTGCCTGATGATGCATTACTCGGATAGGCGCGACTTCGGAACCTTAGAGTACCAACTGAATTCGCTTTCCCAGGGAAGTCAAGGCATTACAGAATATTATCAAAGTTGCTTGCCTCAAATTAGCAGATGATGCCATGAATGTTATGACGCATTCATACCGAAACAAGGCATTGGACAGGTTTGTGCGTGGACTGAATGGAGATTTACCAAGATTGCTAAGTGTTAGCGAGCCCAAAAGCCCACCAGAGACACTATAAATGTGCCTAAATTATATAACATACATTTCAGAAGACAATATGCACAAGGTATTAAGCTAATGACTTTCGGGAGCTTTGACCACAGCAATGGTAGCCGCGCAAAACATTTTTCCTTGCCCTTAAGACCACAACCTAGAAAATTCTACCCCGAATTAGCCCATTTGCCAAGAGATAACTATGACCGTTTCAGAACAAATTACCAAACAACCACAACAGCAACAAATTACCAATAACTTCCAACAAAGGTTCACTGGATTCAACAACAAACAAAACTTTCACCCGAAACCTCCACAACCGATGGAAGTGAACAGAACTCATTACTCTAGACAAGTGAACTATCAAAACCAAACTTGCTTCAAGTTATTAAGCAATGCTGAGGTAAAGCCTGAGTTCAACTAATATAGTGTATTTAATGAAAATATGACAGAATTTAAAAAAGAAGTACGAAAAGCTAAGGGAATTAAGTTCAAAGTAACCTTTAAGCTAAGTCTTTCAGATTATAAAAATTGTTTATATAATAAAAAAAATTATTGTGGAAACGTGTACATAAGTACATATTCAGATCTAAGTTACATGATTTCTAAACGTCAAAAGGCAACAAAATGTGAATCAAAAATTGAAAGAGATTTATTTGTAACAACAATAACGACACATTTGGAGCCATAATAAAGAACAATTTTTAAATAACGAAGAGGATGGTTTATTAATGACTAGTTTAATACAAAGCCACAATGGCCTTGAAAACATTTATCTATCAAGTTAATGAATCAAAGGAATAAATATGTTTACATTTTCAGGAAATGAAAAAGTAATAAGTGCAGCTAAAGCTCATTCAAGTACTACATATATAATTGACTACATAAATTAACCATGAGTCAAAAATTATTAAAAGACACTGTAAAAACTAAAGAAATTGTAAAAGCGAAATTAAAAAATGTAAAGCTAATTCAATTGGAATCTGCTAATACTTCAAAACAACATTTCCACCAATAACAAGTCTATTGAAGCCTCTTTTACAGAATCAAACTCTTAACGAAGATGCTAAGGATTATTTAATGGAGATATTGATCGAAATAACGAACATCAGTCAAAAAATTTAAAAAGAAAAGCAATAAATAATGATGATGATATCTCTAAGGCAAAGCATAAAAAACGGAGAAAAATAATGAAATGTGAGAGTTCAACAATAAAAATCTAAGATGTGTTAAGATCTTCTTTGAAACAAAAAATTTTATCAAAAGAAATGATGAATCAAAATGTAACGCAATTGGAGGAAATTTTAAAATGAAAAATAAATAGTTGTATAAATGGTTTTGATAATAACAATAATTTTTAAAAACTACATATGTACATTTCCAAAGCCAAAGAGTGAAATAGAGTTAAATAAAGATTGACGAACAATGCAATAATTAGTAATTACTTTAAAAAAATATAGAATTACTCTTTAGTAATAATAATATTGATAAACGTTATGGTTTTAATGCAGGCGATATCGCCAGGAAATGGAAAGTTAAAACTTAACAAAACTAATATGTACTTTTGAAATTAGAAGTTCCAAGTGGAAAGTGAGTCCAGGATTATTGATTTTTGATTCAAAGTTCATTACAATAATTGAAAACCTAAAAGGAAATACTATGAAATACAAATGCCCGCAAACGAAATTATACATAAACCAAATACTACCATAAATATCAACTTTTATTTACTTCGAAATCACATGGAGGCTGTTTTTAGTTTATTTTAATTTTTATCATCGAAGAATTGAAAGAAGCCAATATAACATATTAACACATTGAATTTTATTTAAAAAAATTTAAGAAAGATTGAGTAAGTTAAATGATTCGAAGCAGAGAATATGCGAACATATGAAAATGATGATGACTTTATAATATACCTAAACGAGTAGCAGTAAAGAAATCCTGACTTAAAACACATAATAAGTGATATAAAAATATTACGAGAATCGATTACAAAAGACATTGATGAAGATGTTCAGGTTGTTCAAAAAACTGCCTATGATCAATTTTTTCAATAAATATTTCGAAGAAAATATAATGAATTAGTGACTGATACTGTAAAAAAAACGTAAAATCAAATGGACCAAAATTAAAATAGAGAAATGAAATAATTTTATATTAGACATACAACCTCGCACACTTGCATAACTAGAGATCATGAATTTTGATCTTTCCTGAGTTTGCAAAATTGAATACGAACAATTAATGTAGCGAAACAAAATTTATTAGCAACGGACAAGAATAGTGCAATAGTTACTCTGAAAGATGTTGTAAAGCTGCAGATAACAAAAGGTATTGATAATTTGAGGATTTTAAAAATTGTATGAACACAGAATTAAAGAACCAACACAATAACAACCAAAAATATTACAAAAGGGAACAATAATTCAAACACTTATAAGTAGATAGAAATGAAAGCAAACAAGCAAGAAAAAATTTGTGGCAAGCAGATTTTATTGAAATGGGAAATTATTATTGTTACCTTCTACGTTAGCAGTTAAGAATAAGACTGCCAAAAATGTTAGATCTGCATGGAAAATATTTTTAATGCAAATAATCGTAAACCTAAAAATTTGCAGCAGATGATGTAAAAGCAAATATGAAATTATTGGTGGATACAGCTTGCAATAATTTGAGGGTACTAGCCTAAGTTTAATGTAAATGATAACGTTCGAATAATTTGTTTTTGAGAAATGTTAGACTCCAAATTGTACTCCAGAGATATTTATAAGTTAACAGATATTGCATAATGGATAACAAAGAAATATCATAAACTAATAGAACACGCAACAATTGATATGGAAGCAAATTATAAAAAGAATACATTATAAAAACGAATAAAAAGTATGTCGGATATTAGTTATTTCTATAGAGAAAGTCCGTTGCTTGGCTTTAATAATAAAACAGTATAAAAGGGTATGGAACATTTTTCTGATAAAACAATTGATATACATAATACATAAATTATTTCTGTAGTCATCAAATGTAATATTATAAGTGGATTATTTACAAATTACATAGCTGCTCATGTTTTAATCAGTTTCCCCTCTACGTCAGTCCAGGGTATAAAATAATTAAGCTCCAGCCTATGTAATATATTTACAGTTTAATTCAAAAACAGTGAAAAGCATTGCTTTACGATTGCATTTAAAACAAATAAACCTAAGGATTTGTCATTCATTCTACAAAAAAAAAAAAAACTATCAGAGAATCCTAAAAGATCATATAAGGCAAAAATTTAGTTTTGTCTTTTATTTATTTGCAATCTGTTTTTTCATATTGAGACAACAAATAAAATTAATCACATTTATGTTGACATTTAGAGTTACACATATAACTATAGAAATATCCTAATTTCAACAGATTTAGTCTATCTTATTTTTACAATAAAACATAAAAACAAAAGAAATTAAATAATAATAATAATATTGATTAAAATAAAAAAACAAAAAACTTCTGAAAGGTAGATCTAACAAATGGTATCTTTTAAGTCTTAGAATTTCATCAGTATCGTCTAATAGCACAATAGCCAGAGCATTCACATGATTGCTTAGTCTTTTTATATATTTTTCACAGTGTTTATGTATATTTAGCTCTGTATGTATGGCATCATTGGAAATATACCAAGTGATGGAACAATAGGCCTTATAGTTTTTGACTGGTATCCTTGCAATATTTATAAAATTCCAGCTTTATCAAATTTAGTTGAGATTTTGAGCCAATAATTGTTGCCTAAATATTTAACGCAATCCTTTTTCGGAATTCGGATCTTATTTATGGAAACGTGAGTGTCCTTTTCTAAGAGCGAATGATATGTTAATAGACTTTTCAACATTCACTTCAGCAATATTTCTTTTCTTCAAATGATTTATAGATAATGTCAATTACTCTGTGGCATTGCTCAGGAGTGGCATGTTATTTCCTTAATCCAAATTGGTACTCCGGAATAATTCTTAAACTCTGAAGAATTTGGGGCAAGCGGTTAAATTTTTTTTCAAAAATCTTCGAAAAAGCACTAAACTAATAAGTCTATAAGAAGTTAGTTAATTTTAAGGTTTTTGGGGTTTCTTCATCATAATGATCTCAAAGCATTTCCACTAAGAAGGAAAATAATTTAAACGCAGAATTGAATTAAACATTTTAATTAAGTAGTTCTTTGACGAACTCTGTGCAACTCCGGCGTCCATATTGTCATATCAGGGAGAGTTTTTGGTATATGGAGAAATGTGTTTTATGGGTAAACTCATCTGATAATATGCGTCTAAAAATCTTGATATATCTATGTCTTCTACGGAGTTATCAATTTGGTGAATAGAATATGTATTATATATAGAGGTGGTTCGCAAATAATTCTGCTTCTTTAAAGTTAGATCGGCACCATGAACCATCACTATCTTTAAAAGAAGGATTTCTTTTTGTCGGATGATTAAGGCATTTTCTTCCTTCCACAAATTGTGATCATTATTGTTTGAGTAATAAATATTGTAAACAAATTGACAGAATGGTTTGTGTTTTAGGCTAGTTATATGATGTTTGAGGTTTTTTATTGCTTGATTAGAACAATACTTGTTATAAAAACCTCTGCTTATTTGCTATCGTCTTCTTCTTCTTCTTTTGGCGCTACAGTCCGTGGTGAACCTGGGCCTCAACCAACAAAATTTTCCAGCTGGCACGGTCTTTAGCCAGCGTCCTCCAATTTTGCACACCAAGTTGGTTGAGGTCCCTCTCCACTTGTGTTCGCCATCGGTTTCGTGGGCGTCCTCTAATGCGTTGTCCCACAGGTTCGGAATCGAAGATTCTACGGATCGGAGCAGTATTTTCTATGCACTCTACATGGCCCAACCATCTTAGCCGTTGGATCCGTAGACGCCTGGTTAGGCTCATGTCGCTGTACAACCCGTACAGTTCATGATTGAATCTTCTGCTCTAGAAAGCAGCAACGCAAACAGCCGCAAAATATTGAACGCAGAACTTTTCTCTCGAAAATACCAAGGACTTCCTCATCCGCCTTCGACACCATCCATGCTTCCGCGCCATAGAGAAGTACAGGGATTATCAAAGTGGTATATAGTGTCAGCTTGGTTTTTTGAGAAAGGGCCTTACTACTCAATTGCCTCTTGAGTCCAAAGAAACAGCGATTGGCATGAGTTATTCTGCGTTTCTCTAAGCCAAGGTAGACGAAGTCCTTCTCTACCTCGAGGTTATAGCTGTCTATGGTGACGTTCTGGCCCAGTCGTCGGTGTTGCGCGTCCTTTCTTGATGACAGCATATACTTCATTCACCGCTAGACCCATTTTGGCCGCCTCCGTTGAAATACCAGCAAACGCTTCATTGACGGCTCGCTGGGTTCGACCAATCACGTCAATGTCGTCAGCGTATGCCTCTGTTGTTGGCGTGTGAGTTTTGCACGATCTTCACAAGAATTATGTTAAAAAAGTCACATGAAAGTGCGTCGCCTTGTCTAAATCCCCTTTTGACATTAAAGGTCTCGGTGAATTCGTTACCGACCTTGATGGAGCAGCGACAGTTCTCCATCGTCATCTTTCACAGCCTGAAGAGTTTGGTAGGAATGTCAAAACTAGACATGGCTTCGTATAGCTCGTCCCTATACACACTGTCATATGCGGCCTTAAAATCGACGAATAGGTGGTGGGTGTCGATTTGCATCTCTTGGGACTTTTCCAGGATCTGCCGTAGTGTGAAAATTTGGTCAATGGTGGGCTTCACCGTCCTGAAACCACACTGATAAGGACCTATTAAACTGTTCACGAATGGTTTCAGGCGCTCACACAAAACGGCAAAGAAAATCTTGTAGGCGATGTTCAGGAGACTTATTCCTTCGTAGTTGGCGTAGTTGAAGGGGTCTCCTTTTTTATGGATCGGGCAAACGATGCTGAGATTCCACTCGTCGGGCATACTTTCCTCCGAACATATCTTACAGATGATCTGGTGCATGCACCCAACCAGGTCATCTCCGGCTGCCTTAAACAGTTCCGCGGACAATCCGTCCGCTCCTGCAGCTTTGTTCGATTTTAATTTCGCCATTGCTGTTCTGACTTCATTTATTGGAGAACGGAATTCTCTACCATCATCGTCAGTTATGTGGGGTGGAATATACTGCCTGGCACTGGAATTGGTGTTTTCTTCGCCGTTAAACAGTCTGCAGAAGTGATATTTCCAGATTCTCCGCTTCGACGATCGATTTGTCCCTCTTCGTTACGACAGGTTTCTGTCCGAAGCTTATATCCATTGGATAGTTCCTTCACCCGTTGGTAAAACTTTCGGATTTTATTCCTCCCGTAACACCTCTCTAGTTCTTCGATCACGCGCTTCTCATGCTCTTTCTTCTTCCTTTTGAGAAGCCGGTGTTCTTCCCTTCTCTTCCGTTCGTAGAGCTCACAAACTGCTGTCGTCCTTCTCTCCAACGTCGCCTTATACGCTGCTAGCTTCGCTGAATGTGCTTGCCTGCACTCGTCGTCAAACCATGGGTTTTTTCCGGGTGGCATTTTAAAACCCAATACATCAGAGGCAGCATCTCTGATGGCGTTTTGGCAACGGTTCCATTCCTCATCGGTTATTTCGCCTGGCAGGGCTGGACTCTCTGAGAGCTTAAGGGAGACTAGATCGGCAAATTTCCCAGCGATCGATTGCGATTGTAGCTTTGCGACGTCAAACTGTTGTGGTCGTGCTCTACTCCGGTTTGCTACTGATATCCGTGATCTTACCTTGGCTACAACAAGGAAGTGATCGGAGTCAATGTTGGCTCCTCGGAACGTTCGGACATCAAGAATACTGGAGGAGTGTCTGCCGTCGATCGCAATGTGATCAATTTGGTTGACGGTTGATTGATCAGGGGACCGCCAGGTCCCTTTGTGAATGTTGAGGTGAGGGAATCGCGTGCTTGCTACAGTGAGATTTCGCCCCGTCACAAAATCTAGCAGCCTGAGTCCGTTATCGGATGTGTCGTCATGCAGGCTGTGTTTCCCGATGACTCTAGCGAAGATGTCTTCCTTGCCCAGCTTTGCGTTGAAATCTCCTAGGCCGGTCTTGGTATCGTAGCTGGGGCATTGATCGTATGTTCTTTCTAGGAGATTATAAAAGTCATCCTTGCTGTCGTCATCTTTATCCTCCGTAGGGGCGTGGGCGCAGATTAGGCTAATGTTGCCGAGCCTAGCCTTGATGCGGATTGTAATGAGGCGTTCACTCACGGATTTAAAGCTTAAGACTTTTTGCCTAAGTCTGCCTCGAACAACAAACCCGCATCCAAACAGGCGCTGTCGCCGCTCTTTGTAGCAATCACCGTAGTAGCCATTGTCTTCTTAATCTGCTTATAATGAGAATACGTTCCAGTGTCTGAGGTGAGATTTGAAAGTAAAACTTTCACCTGGATTGGATAACAAAGCAGAATTGGTTTTTTAAAATATTCAACTGCTTCATCCAGTTCAAAATCATTCATTCAATCTTGCAGAACTTAAATTAATCTAACCAATATGAGACTAAAAAATTTAGTAAAGATTCGTTAAAGCTTTTTTTTAACAAAATATTGTTGGGTTTTTTCCAAGGTATTTCTAACACTCGTATTAGAAACAATTTCATCTATTCAGAAATAGAAAAGAAAACTTAAAGCACAAGGGGTATAAGTACGATTTGCTTACTATGTATGTACAATAGATTATTATATATCCCATTAATTAAAAAATAATATTCTAAATGACATCTATTTTTGTTCATGCAGTTTAACTTTATACTTTTTTGTTCGTTACTAACATAATGTAAGATCCTTATTTAATATTACTGCATAATTTTGTCTTACGTACACCGCAAAAAAATAAAAAAAGGAATATTTATGTATGTATGTTGATTGGAATAGAAAAATAACTAGTGTAGTAGAAAGTTCGCGGAAACATTTAGTAATTGATATCTTTCGTATATATTGTCCAACTTTTATCATTTAGGTATGGATCTTTCCTGCTAAATTATTTTATTATTTGCAACAGATAAATCGTTTGTTGTTCTCTATGCTATGATTGCTGATCCACGTTGCGTAATCTTCCACTCAAAACTTAAAATTTTGTATTTTTGTATTCAGAGGAATACTATTTTGTTAAGCGTACTTTGAAGGCGACAATGCAAGTAATAACTAAATACAAAATTTCTAATTTGTTTTTTATATCCATTTAGTAGTGAACATTTTTATTAAATTACAATTAGAATGAAAAATTGACTATTATTTTTCTCTTAAAATATTTGTTTAGTGGGAAAATTAAATAACACGCCCACACAAATCAGCACCGCAGAACACGTGAATCAACGTAGTCAAAGGTTATTTTTATTCTTATAGTAAAGGATAGTTTTTTCATACTTATGGTGAAATAGATAATATAATCCAGAATCAAACTGAAATCAATTTAAATTATCAAAAAAATCTAATGTAGCAAAGTAGAGTTCTAACGGAGTTTAATTGGATTTTTCAAAAATTAAATTAGAATAAATTAGAATTTATTGCAGTAAATAAAATTTAATTGATTTTTCAAAAACGGTCAATAAACGGACTACGAGGATCATCAAACATTTAAATCTTTAGAAGAATCCAGCACATTATGGAGAAATCTATAACAAGTAAATTCAAAGTTATTAAAGAAAAAATCACTAACATAGAATATAAGGTACATATATGGGTAAAAGTAGGTATTGAAAAATACTTTCTACTATCAGAAAGGGAACCGGACGAAGTATGAAATTGTTTAAATTTTCAAAGCTTCCTTACAATAATGTAGAAGAAGCTTGAGTGTTGGCTGACATCAGAGTAGCTACAAGTGATGCTAACATAATGCATATTGTATGTTTGCAGCTATAAATCAAATTATTTGCAAAAAAAAACATTGTTAGTTAAAACTGTAAATAAATGTATAACACAAATTTTGTAAATCAATCAACATGTTCCTTCGGTGGAAGAGATCTATGCAGGTAGAATATTATATATCAATCGATTAATTATGCTGACAACATGCCTAGCAAAATAACGAATATTATGTTCTTAATTTACTTCCTTCACAATAAGTGTTGTTTCAACAAATTGTCAAAATAACAAGGGACTACTAATTATGATGATGTCGTTAAGGAAAAAAATAATAAAACAAAATTTATTAAAAACAAATTTAAAACACGCACGTACAAATGTTTACACACAAAGATACATATGAAATGTTTGTCAACAACGCAGACGATTGTAAAATAATCAGATCTGATCCTATAAATTGCCTGAAAATCGGTGTCGAGTTTCCAACTATTAAGTTTTCTTTTTTCACTCCATTAGAAACACACCAAAACTTCACTCAGATCATAGTGTTTTGTTTCAAAAAAAGCCAACTTTAATGAACTAAATTGTAATTAATGATTTCTTAATTATATACACATATATATATATATATATGTTAGATGTTTTTCATACATACATATGAATATTTTTACAAATGAATTTGTCTTATATTTTGATGTGAGTGACAACTTATTGTAAAACACATTTCGTAGTTATTTTAATACATGAAAAAACCCTATTGTTGATAAAGGAATGATTTCTCTCTGATCACATAAACAATGTAGTTATTTCTTAACCATCTACTTTTATTTATTAATGGCTTTGGATTGGTTTTTTGCAACCGCAAATCTCTGACTGATACGTGTGTATGATAACTAATATTTTAGGTGCTTAAATTTGCAATTAATTGCTCATTTAGTCCCTTCCCGTAATTATGGTATTCAGAATGAATTCTGAATAATACCGGTTTGATCCAAATACATAAATGCTTAAATACCAGCTTAAGGTTCAAAATCTATGTTTTTGATATCTCTGAAGTTATAGTTTGCTGTTGAGTCGATGTTACAAAATCGTAAGACATGAATAAAAAATTGTGTTTTGAAAACAGTGAAGCGAAAAGTTGTTTCAAACAGGAGGGCTGGAGAAGAACTATCTATAAATCAAAGGGTCGTAAAGTACTGAGCGGAGTCAATCTAATGACACTTATATAATATTGCTATAAATACGCACAGATGGACAATTAGCGGAGATTTCAGACGTTGTTGTATTGTTTTAAGTTGCAGTACAACAAGGTTTAATCTTATTTAATAGCAATGCACAGGCACAAATTGAAAGTAAATGTCGTACATATGTATGTATGTGTGTGTAAACAAAATAAATAATCAAGAAAAATAAATATTTAGACAATTAAATATAACATTATTTATCAAATCATCAGATGTATTCTATATAATTATTTACTCTTAGTTAATAATAATAAAATAATAAAATTAATTATTTAATAGTTGGATATTAGAAGGAAATTTATTCTTCGTTCAAGTTGTCATTCAGATATTAGCCCATTAAAAACCAAGCCCCTTAATAATGAAAAAAAATTTAATTCATTTATTTAATTTAGCTAAATAACATATAAAAAACATAAAAAAATAAAAAAGTAAAAAAAGAAATTAGGAACTACATACATATGTATGTTTTAGAAGATGTACCCAAGCGGGTACAACGGCGTAATAAGTATGCTAATTTTTTTTTAAGGTGTGAAATATTTTAAAGCAGTCCTTTTCTAAACAAAGTGCAACTTCACATTGTTCACACATCCATCCTACTCTGTTATAGCATTCGCGACATCGTAACTGGTTTTTTATTCTTTAAGGAAAGTGGTTTCCAGCAGTAGTGGATACACCACGCGCCAGAGAGCGTTTTGATGTTTGCAATGTCTGCGAATAGCTTCGAAGATAAAGTGAACAATATGACGCTGAAACTCTAACAGGTCCATTTCTGATTAGTTTGCGGTTTTGTATAGCTTGCAAACGTTGACCACAACGGAGCTCAACATTATGGTAAATATCGTACCATTGACTCATCAAAATAAAGTTTTTCATGCATATATCCAAACTGACAGCAATTTTTAGAGAGCATATTTGCGAGAGGTTTAACTTTTGCCATTTTGTCCGTAGTGTCTAAATTATTCTTATCTGTGAAATGGACATAACGTTTCATTTCCTTGGACCTATGTATTTCTGGACATGTTATTAGCAAAAATTACTGTACAAGTGTCTTCGTCGTCTATAGTTTTTCCGTTTATAATTTTTTATAATTTAAAAGCACGGTTATTTTAGTATTCAAAATTATAGCAAACACTTATTATAATAAAACAGGGCTTTCTCCACGCAGATGAATAATCACTGACCTAGCTTATGCTTGAAAAGTTGCTTCAGAGGTATAAAAACTAAATAAAATACCCATAACGGTACTTTTTTTAACACGTTGCCTTATTTTTCTTCTGATAAAAGTTATGCGTACTCAAACATTGCCATTTTTCTGTACTCAAGCAGGTACAATGGCTGGGAATGGGGTTAGTTTGCGATACCGAAAAGGTTTTACCTTGATTTTGATAACTGTATGTTATTATGTAGATAAGCGGGCTGTTTATAAGTTTATATATTTTTGTTTATAAGTTTAAGTAGATGGAGCAGCGTGCGACACTTCAGCCCGTTCTCAAAAGATACATTCTAGATTTGTAAAAGATTTCAGTTATTCTACTATATCGAGAACTTTCACAGATACATACATATATCTTAAGATAGTGTTCAATGTTGCTTTAAGCTTGTTTTAGAAAATAATTCATATTCATATGTACATTCATATCTAGAAATAATATTATTATATAATATTAAGTATAACTTTTTAAGCTTACTGAAGCTTAATAAACGTTACACGTTATGTAAAATAATTAAATAATATAATTATGTAAATATAGATTCTAAACAACAATTCATAGCACAAAAAATAACATCTATACAGTAAAGTATCCGTTTCAGAACGAAGCTCTTTCGAAACATCGATTATAGTTGATACAGCTGTGTTGCGATCTGAAACTACATTGTTTTTCTGATATTTAATTGTTGGTAAATAAGTACTGAGTAATCTGGGTATGAATGAGCTTTTCAAATGCTTTCTGCAGGTACGGTAATATTGCAATAAGTCAAAAATTTGTATCATACTTTGGCACAGGTATAATTTTCTCACATATCTATATCGATGGGAATTTGGAAATTCTTAAGATTTAATTAATCCAGTTCGTTAACTATGAAGAATAAAGTTTATTCATAACTTTATAAGCTTTGGATGTACTACAATTAGATTTTAATCTAACTATTAAGTTCAGAACATATTATGGTGTAACATTCATGAATTCAAGGTTGTAGCTTTGAAAGGCAGCAATAGAACTGTAATACTTCAGACCAGATTCGGGTGTTTGTATGCTTCCTAATTTTGAGCTTAATTCATGTACATCGAGTCTCCTACTATTGTTTATAGTATGATTTACAATGTCTCTCGAGTGATTTTCCGACAGTTCCCTGGTTCTAAATATTTTCCATCTAGCATACACATTATTTCTTACGTCACCTTGGATTCCCATTCCTCAACTTTTTGGTTTTGACCAATGTTGCTGCACGAATGTTGCATTGGTTATTTTTGATAAGAAATACCAAAAGGATGTGATGCAAAATCTCAGCGATTACTGTTTCCCAAACATTATAAAATTTTTAAATGAAATCGTCATAGATTGGAGCATTTGCTTAATGGCGAAGTAAAACGGACACGTACAGAAACAGGCAGTTGGGCAATCACCATTATACGAAAACGAAATACTTCACAAAAATAATTATTTCCGAAAAAGATTTGATTTTCGCTACCCCATCTTGGATTTTTTTATTTTAAGCACATTACTAAATTAACGCTTAATATGTGCTTCGATAAACGAGTTACTAGAGTATTTGTCTAACAATCCAGAGCTTGTAGGTTCGATTCATACAAAAGTGTCTAGTAAAAAGAAATATAAATGACTGCACATAATACAACCATCCAAACAACAATAAACAAAAACTCTTTACATATAACTAAACACTAACAACAATACTCAATTGCACACACATAAGTACAAGCACTCAATAGCCCAAGCAACAAATCCATATAAACAGAAGATAGAAAAGGAGCGCAGTATACTAGGATATTGTTAAAGATATGCCCTCTTCTTCTTCTTCTTCTTTTGGCGCTACAGTCCGTGGTGAACCTGGGCCTCAACCAACAAAGTTTTCCAGCTGGCACGGTCTTTAGCCAGCGTTCTCCAATTTTGCACACCAAGTTGGTTGAGGTCCCTCTCCACTTGTGTGCGCCATCGGTTCCGTGGGCGTCCTCTACTGCGTTGTCCCACAGGTTCGGAATCGAAGATTCTACGGGTCGGAGCAGTATTCTCCATGCGCTCTACATGGCCCAACCATCTTAGCCGTTGGATCCGTAGGCGCCTGGTTAGGCTCATGTCGCTGTACAACCCGTACAGTTCATGATTGAATCTTCTTCTCCAGAAACCATCAACGCAAACAGGGCCGAAGATTGAACGCAGAACTTTTCTCTCGAAAATACCAAGGACTTCCTCATCCGCCTTCGACACCGTCCATGCTTCTGCGCCATAAAGAAGTACAGGGATTATCAAAGTGGTATATAGTGTCAACTTGGTTTTTCGAGAAAGGGCCTTACTACTCAATTGCCTCTTGAGCCCAAAGAAACAGCGATTGGCAAGAGTTATTCTGCGTTTGATCTCGGTACTGATGTTGTTCATATTGTTGACTTGGGAGCCAAGGTAGACGAAGTCCTTCACTACCTCGAAGTTATAGCTGCCTATGGTGATGTTCTGGCCCAGTCGTCGGTGTTGCGCGTCCTTTTTTGATGACAGCATATACTTCGTTTTGCCCTCGTTCACCGCTAGACCCATTTTGGCCGCCTCCGTTGAAATACCAGCAAACGCTTCAGTGACGGCTCGCTGTGTTCGACCAATCACGTCAATGTCGTCAGCGTATGCTAGCAGTTGCACGGACTTTTGGAAGATCGTGCCTCTGTTGTTGGCGTGTGAGTTTTGCACGATCTTCTCAAGAATTATGTTAAAAAAATCACATGACAGTGCGTCGCCTTGTCTAAATCCCCTTCTGACATTGAAGGTCTCGGTGAATTCGTTACCGACCTTGATGGAGCAGCGAGAGTTCTCCATCGTCATCCTACACAGCCTGACGAGTTTAGTAGGAATGTCAAAACTAGACATGGCTTCGTATAGCTCGTCCCTATACACACTGTCATATGCGGCCTTAAAATCGACGAATAGGTGGTGGGTGTCGATTTGCATCTCTTGGGTCTTTTCCAGGACCTGCCGTAGTGTGAAAATTTGGTCGATGGTGGACTTCCCCGGCCTGAAACCACACTGATAAGGACCTATCAGACTGTTCACGAATGGTTTCAGGCGCTCACACAAAACGGCAGAGAAGATCTTGTAGGCGATGTTCAGGAGACTTATTCCTCGGTAGTTGGCGCAGTTGAAGGGGTCTCCTTTTTTGTGGATCGGGCAAACGATGCTGAGATTCCACTCGTCGGGCATGCTTTCCTCCGACCATATCTTACAGATGAGCTGGTGCATGCGCCCAACCAGGTCATCTCCGGCTGCCTTAAATAGTTCCGCGGACAGTGCGTCCGCTCCTGCAGCTTTGTTTGATATCAATCTCGATATTGCTATCTTGACTTCATTCAGGTCGGGGGGACGGAATTCTCTACCATCATCGTCCGTTATCTGTAGTGGAATATTCTGCCTGGCGATGGAATCGGTGTTTTGTTCGCCGTTAAACTGTCTGCAGAAGTGATCCTTCCAGATTCTCAGCATCGATTGCGGCTCTACTACGATTTGACCCTCTTCGTCACAACAGGCTTCTGTCCGAAGCTTATATCCATTGGATAGTTGTTTTACCCGTTGGTAAAACTTTCGGATATTATTCCTGCCGTAACACCTCTCCAGTTCCTCGATCGCGCGCTTCTCGTGCTCTTTCTTCTTCTTTTTGAGAAGCCGGTGTTCTTCCCTTCTCTTCCGTTCGTAGAGCTCACGAGGAGCTGCTCTCGTCCTTCTCTCCAACGTCGCCTTATACGCTGCTAGCTTCGCTGAATGTGCCTGCCTGCACTCGTCGTCAAACCATGGGTTTTTTCCGGGTGGCATTTTAAAACCCAATACATCAGAGGCAGCATCTCTGATGGCATTTTGGCAACGGTTCCATTCCTCATCGGTTGTTTCGCCTGGCAGGGCTGGACTCTCTGAGAGCTTAAGGGAGACTAGATCGGCAAATTTCCCAGCGGTCGATTGCGATTGTAGCTTTGCGACGTCAAACTGTTGTGGTCGTGCTCTACTCCGGTTTGCTACTGATATCCGTGATCTTACCTTGGCTACAACAAGGAAGTGATCTGAGTCAATGTTGGCTCCTCGGAATGTTCGGACATCAAGAATACTGGAGGAGTGTCTGCCGTCGATCGCAATGTGATCAATTTGGTTGACGGTTAATTGATCAGGGGACCGCCAGGTCCCTTTGTGAATGTTGAGGTGAGGGAATCGCGTGCTTGCTACAGTGAGATTGCGCCCCGTCACAAAATCTAGCAGCCTGAGTCCGTTATCCGATGTGTCGTCATGCAGGCTGTGTTTCCCGATGACTCTAGCAAAGATGTCTTCCTTGCCCAGCTTTGCGTTGAAATCTCCTAGGACGATCTTGGTGTCGTAGCTGGGGCATTGATCGTATGTTCTTTCTAGGAGATTATAAAAGTCATCCTTGCTGTCATCATCTTTATCCTCCGTAGGGGCGTGGGCGCAGATTAGGCTAATGTTGCCGAGCCTAGCCTTGATGCGGATTGTAATGAGGCGTTCACTCACGGATTTAAAGCTTAAGACTTTTTGCCTAAGTCTGCCTCGAACAACAAACCCGCATCCAAACAGGCGCTGTCGCCGCTCTTTGTAGCAATCACCGTAGTAGATGTCGCAGTTTCTCACTTTCTTTTTGCCCGGCCCATCCCATCGCACTTCCTGGATGGCGGTGATGTCAGCCTTATAGGCTTCCAGGGCCTCCGCAAGTTCATCGGCTGCACGTGGTCTGTTCAGGGACCTGACATTCCACGTGCAGAACCGAAAATCGTTATCCTTATTTCATTGTTCCTGGTCGTCAGCAATAAAGTCATCCATATTTATATTGATTCTTTGTTGTTGTGTCGAAACTAGTGTGTTTTTACACGGTAGGGCAGTTACCCCCACGCACAACCCCCGATACCTGGAGGACCGGGTCCTGGTTTAGACCCCTGGACAGAGGGGATTCGCTGCACACTTTGATTCACCTCTAAGCGGGTGCTGTAGGGGCTATCCAGGGGCGCCACGAGGAGGCAGTATGTCAGCTTGACCAGTCCATTTGATATGCCCTCTGCGCACTGAATATTCAGAAGAACATCAGTTAAATTGAAAAGTCGAAAAAGACCGTTGCCGGAACCTGCTCACTTACCTATGAAGAAGAAAGAAAAATAAGTCTTCCCATCTACTAACCAGAAAGCCATGACCAAGAACATTTATAAATTAAAGAAGAAAAATATTTACGCAGAGAATAGTTTTCGATTGTTTTTAATTTTTAAATTTGCAAGGTTAAACAAATTATTTTTTTAATCTAAGTCTTAGTCACTGCTCCAATTAGAGTCAAACTAATTTCGCTGTGTTTTCGAAGGCAAGAGACTTTCTATTTGCACTGGGCATATTTAGTTTTGTTATTTATTATATGTGTTATGAGTTTGCAATGTTTTTTAAAAACAATTTTTTCGACAAGTAATGAAACAAAAAGGTTTAGGAATTACGACTCATCTGTTCATTTTATTTTTCGCAACTGACTTAAAGTATTAAAAATATTGTTGAAGAAATATAGAAAGAATGCAAGGAACTTATTAAAGATACTCCATAACAAAAAAAGGGAAGCGAATTATGCAAATGAACTTATATTTTAGCATATACTTGCACATATGAGAAAGAGAGCAAGGCATAGGAAATACTGCGCATGCTCAACTACATAAATATAATGTTGAAATAAACAAAAGGCTACTTGGAAAATGTTAAATGTGCTGAATTAAGCTTAGCGTTGAATTAAGCAAAATCCCCAAGTTTGAAAATGTGTTGACTAGTTGCAATTTGCAGCTATTTAGTACATATTAACCAGGATTGTCTCTTTCACTAGCGCATATGCTAGCATTTAGTAAAGTTTAGTTCCATTAAATTGTGAGAATACCATTGATAGCAGTTATCCAACTCATTTTGACGTTTCAAACTCAAAAATATTTTAACATCATCAGCATACACCAACATGTTACAATATTTAATTGATTCAGTTAAAGAAGAAAGAAGTAACAATTTCTTTAACGTGTTATTTAAGGTATCATGAAACCAATAGTTCAATACTAAATAGTATCATATCATAATAGTATCTATTAATTCAACCTTTTGTTAAGCCGAAATCGATTTAATAGCAACAAATTTTGATGAGAATTCATGACAGCCAGTCGAGATTTTAAGCAGGCAAAAACGTAAAATTTAATTATTGTCTGCAATTCGCTTATTCCGATAACATCTTGACAGGTGGGTTGAAATTTAAGCCTCAATCGTAGAAAAAATCCATTGCCGAACCAAGCGATAAAAGTAAGCGGTGAATTGCTGATACCGTATGGATTATGTGACGTAACGATCTACTATCCCCCTTTGACACGTCGTAGTGCTGTAATGTGTTGCAAAAAAATTAATACTTTGTTGTTATACCGCTCCTTTCCGCTTTCGGATTATTTTCATCCGTAACCTTATAGGGTTCAACGACAGCAAGAGCTTGGCCCGAGACACATTCAGTAAGCAATTAAATTTATCAACTGGTGTGACCGATGAATTTTCATGTACCATATTGTTAAAGGTGGCATCGTTCAGAGTGTTGGAAGTGTTGATAATATTGTGGTCCTATGGAGTTGTATAATTATTTTTATTCAAAATCGATATTATCTTTGCTTTGGCTGAAACATAAATTTCTTCAAGGTCTCCTCTGGCGGCATCTGAAGAACATACCCTTTCGATTTGTGACTGAATATGATCACGTCGGCATTGTAATATTGTTGAATCGGCTTTATCTCCATCTGTATCAATTTTCTTTTGTATGCAAAATATGTTTCGCTTAGTTGTGGCCTTAACAAAGCCAGCTCCAGAGACTTTTGCTGAATCAAATTGAAATCGCAGCACGAACGATGTATCAAATAGGCAGAGGTATTATATTTTCCAGCAGCGTTGAAAGTTAATTCCAAGAAGTTTTCGAACGAAAATGTTCATGTTCTAGACGAATACATTTTATAAAATACTTAGATATGTATATAGTAGGTAAATGTTGTGGCACTACGAGCCTAAACTTCTTTCCACTAATTTAAAAAGAAAATTTTATTTGTATCGGTCGCCAAAATGTTGCAAGAAAAAAATGTTTATTACAATTATCAAAATTTAACTTTATTTCTCAACGGTTCTCAACACAACTCAAAATTTACAAGTTTTCAGTAGAGGAAAAAAACTAATTGCGCCAATATAATGGAATTATTGTTATAAACAAATATACCGTTGTAAAGGAAACTGAATAATATTTCAATAAAATAACAAAATGTATTTCTTTTTACAGTGGTTAGATATGGTAATCATACACTGTTTCCTTCAGAAAAGTGGAAAATAGAATTTTTTGAGTTATGTTACTTTTGATGAACAGGTGAGATATGTACATACATACTTATGTATACCAGTTGTAAGAGTGCTTGTCAAAAGCGATTCTTTATTTAAAGAAAACTAAAAGTTAAGATCAGTTGTACGAGTGCTTGTCAAAAGCAACTCCTTATTTGAAAAAAACTAAAAGTTTAAGAGACAAGTTGTACGAGTGCTTGTCAAAAGCACCTGGCCCCACGTTGAGCGCCAGTTGTACGAGTGCTTGTCAAAAGCGACTCTTTATTTAGAGAAGACTAAAAATTAAGTGACAAAAACATTTTTCTTTTCTTAAAAGTAAAGCTTAAAATTATTACAAAGTTTTTTTTGCTTACTTCAACTAAACTTAAAATTATTGGGAAATTCATTCCCTCAAGTCAGACGTTTGCATGAAAATGATGTGTTTGCATTTATCAATGCAAGCACAATATTAAAATAATTTCGCAATTTAAAGAGAAACAGAAAAGAACAAAAAAATTAATAGCAAATTGCCTTTTTAGTTCACCAACCCGTGTCATGTTAATTTATTAAAATATTTCGTTGGAAAAATATCGAAAATTATTAAAATGACATTAAAACAATTTTGCAATTAAGAAAAAAAAGAAAAAACCAAAAAAAAATTAATGACAGGTTGGTCACCAACTTGAATCGTGTTAACTCTTCCCCCTTTAAAAACGATTGTCCTCAATCGTTAAAAGTAGGGTAGGTCGTCAATCTTTTGTGGCTTTGATTCATGCCATTTGTATTAGGCAATCGCTTCTTGTGTTGTCTTTATGTTCGTTACTGTATGAACGACTAATTTTTCCCCTTCTTTGCAAAAAATTTCATTAGCGCCAGGCATATGAGCAATAGGGTGAATAAAGAGGATGTAGTATATTTTGTGATTGCAGAGTCTAACTTAAGTTCATGTATACTTTTAGTGTTATTAATATGCAAGTGGTTAAGCATTTCCAAAGATAACAGGTTTACGAATTCATCTTCGACTGGTGTCTGTTGGATTAACGGCGGCGAAACTTCCAGACGGGGAGCTTCCAAATTTCTGTATAATTTGTCATTTATGTTGAGCGTTAGGTTATGGAATGTGATCAAATATGTTCCGTTAATTGTTTCATTATTTATTTTGCCGTGAAAATCATTAAGTAAGATTACACCAGGAGAAATTGTCTCCACACGGGGTACATGATACCCGTGGGAAATTGGGCAAGACGAATTCGTTCCACTAAGTAGCGGTGGGATGCAAGTGTCATTGGATATGTCGACTAGTTGGTTGCTTTTACAAATTTTAATATTATTTACTTTAGAACATTCATCTGAAATACCAAATATCTTATGATTATTATTCATTAATTCCTTAAATTTAATGTTTACAATTCTTTCAATTCTTTTTACCGGTTTAATAATAATATTGACATAATCTTAATTACTAGTGAGAGGGATTACAATAATATAGAGGAGTTTTCCTTGATTGTACAGGACTTTAATGCCTGAGAATTCAAGTGATTTTTCTATGGATGAAAACAGAAGTTTATCTTCTGCTAATTTATTCAATGCTATTTTTATTTCTTCTTTATTCAAAAGGGCTGAATTTATAATATTTTGTTTTGCCCATTGTATGGCATATTTTATATTGGGTAATTCCTCTTTCATAAATCTTAACTTTATGTGCATGCTGATTGCAGCCGCATTTACAAAATTACCGTCTATCTTGATTACATTATTTATTTGATTTGTTATTTGTGTGAGATTTTGCAATCTTTCGGTAAAAATTTTATTTATAATTACTTGCTGATTATTACTTTCTATAGTTTTATTTAACAATCCTGTTACTAACTCAAAATCGTCGTGATCCGGGGATCCGGCGATATATTTCCAAGCGGTTCCTATTATGTTAATAGATCTCTTATTTCTAAGTTGCTCCTTGGGTTCTATGATCTCGAGAATATCATAAATTTGGGATACCTCGTGCTTGAGGAGTGGGAAGAAAGGATTCGACTTAGGGATAGTACGTCTGATCTGCGATTGCACGCCGTCTATGAAACTTTTGTATTTGTCCAATTCTACGGTGTGTATCATTTTGAAAGTACCGTTCTGAACTTTTCCAGATCCATTATTAATTGTCACGAGATGAGATAAGGTGTAATTAAAAATTTGCAGCTCGTTGGCAGAGAAGGAATGAAGGGTTAAGAAGTTTAGTAATATTAAAAATGTTGGTCTCCTTTCGGTCTTCCAGGGTAGAACTGGATTTGTTGATGTGCAGAATTTTCCAAGGATGTTGGCGGTTTTAGTTGCTTGGAGATTATTCTTAAATTCTCCTTTTAAAGACGTTGGCGGTTGTTGTCACTTTAAATAGTTCTTAGATCCTTTTTCTAATCGAAAACTTGTTGTTTTAAAAGTCACTTGTTGATTTTTGCTTTGTAATATTAGCTTTTTTTCGGCTTAGTAGATTTTAAAAAAAAAAAATTATTTATGATATTTTTGAATATTTTTTCTTGTAGATTTAACTTTTTATTATCCAAAGTTAGTTTATTTCACTTTAAAGTTTTATTTTTATAATGTTTTTTTTTGTATTTTCTCCGCAGGTGTAACTTTTTATTTGATGCAAGAGTTCACTTTAAAGATTAAATATTTTTGCGAACTTTTTTGTAGGCATAACTTCTTATCTGATGAGGGAGTTTATTTATTTTTAAAAATTAAAGATTAAATATTTTTTTTCAATGTTTTTATAACTTTTTACTTCATGAAAGAGTAAATTTATTTAACTTTCCTTAAATTTAAACTTTGGGACTTTATAGTCGTTATTCGCGGGTAAAGCGGCTTGCGTTCTACGAGTCCTCTTTTCCGAAAAGGATGCTAAGAGGCCTCTTCCTTTACATTTATTCGTGATATCCACGGATGGCTTTAAACTTCACTCGGGCGCCAGTTGTAAGAGTGCTTGTCAAAAGCAACTCCTTATTTGAAAAAAACTAAAAGTTTAAGAGACAAGTTGTACGAGTGCTTGTCAAAAGCACCTGGCCCCACGTTGAGCGCCAGTTGTACGAGTGCTTGTCAAAAGCGACTCTTTATTTAAAGAAGACTAAAAATTAAGTGACAAAAACATTTTTCTTTTCTTAAAAGTAAAGCCTAAAATTATTACAAATTTTTTTTTGCTTACTTCAACTAAACTTAAAATTATTGGGAAATTCATTCCCTCAAGTCAGACGTTTGGATGAAAATGATGTGTTTGCATTTATCAATGCAAGCACAATATTAAAATAATTTCGCAATTTAAAGAGAAACAGAAAAGAACAAAAAAATTAATAGCAAATTGCCTTTTTAGGTCACCAACCCGTGTCATGTTAATTTATTGAAATATTTCGTTGGAAAAATATCGAAAATTATTAAAATGACATTAAAACAATTTTGCAATTAAGAAGAAAAAGAAAAAACCAAAAAAAAATTAATGACAGGTTGGTCACCAACTTGAATCGTGTTAACTTACCAACAATACTGTGTTATGTACGTTTGCACATGCACCAGCAAGTGCAAGTACAACAACAGCATTAATACAGTTTGATATAAAAGAGGGAATTAATGATAGTGACGCCACTTTAATTAGAGATGGGACGGTGAGCAAAATGATCTCCTCCAACAACAATAACATGATTATTTATATTTAAACTTCCATTGGACAGCTTATTATAGTCCAGTAAAATTATTAGCACATTGGTGAAGATGCTGTTCATAATCACGAACTAATGCATTATGAAGTCAAGACGGAACTGTTATATTAAATGACACTATACTTCTCATTTGAGAATAGGAAATTTTGGACATAAATATTAATATCAGCATTGATTTTAGAACGAATGGTACAACGAATATCTTGAGCAGTCTTTTCGGGTACAAGACAGGATATAAAAATATGCTTCCTCGTAGGAATTACACGAAGCCCACTCTGATAAGTGGAGAAATATTTTGAATAGCACCACTAAAGATTCAATTTGCTTAATACTTTCCAAATAAGTCACAAAATTTCATTATATTTTACCATGACCGTTATAACATTTCCTTTTAGAGGAAGACTCACATCTTACTAACTTTACAGAGTGTGAAAGTAGTCTACCTTAGGCAAGAAAAACTTGGTTGTTTTCTGAACTTTTGCAAGTACTATCCGGCACTAACGAATTTCAACTTGTTCTAAAGTTTAGAACACAACAGTTCGATTTTATTTGGAAATTTTGACAAATTGAAATATGCTAATAAAACTCGACTTTAATAAATAGTAGATGACATGGCGATATAGTCACATCCAGGGCGATTATATAGCAGGTTAGCTAGCTACTATAAAAAACAAAACTGGGCAAATTCCAACGTTTGTATTTTATTTGTGTTCCTAAATAGTCAAATTTTTACTTCAGAGCTTTTGATGTTCAAAGAATTTTTAAGCACAAGAGAAGTAACTAGTTGAGCTCTCAACTTCACCCGTTAATAAGTCGCCTGGGTTCTATCTATAAGTTGATATCAAAAATTGCGATGTTACTGATCTGTTGAGAAAAAGAGAGGGTCAAACCCAAAAAATTGTGATGATGTAAGCTTAAAGACATAAAGGATAATCAAGGTGAATTTTTTTTCGTAGAAGTAAATCAATAACTAAATTCGAATTTGATACAATAAAAATTGTAGACTCAAAACTAGATTTGTCCCCAAATTTTATGGTAAATCTAGTTCCACTAGGGATTTCATCCTTTGGTATCGCTGTCACTTGCGAAGATATACATATGAATAAAGTTAACCAAGAGATCTACTTCTTGAATACGTAAAAGAAAATTATACAACTATCCATGAAAATATCAATAATTTGAAAAGGGAAATTACACATACATATGTAAATATATATAAAATTATTAGATGTTTCACTTTGGGAACAATTACCAATGACTGGTGGAAAAATTAAAAATGCAATAACGGGTACAATAATCACCTTCAAATTCAATACACATGAAAAAAATTGTAAAAATTTCATGAAACCACTACTAATGAAAATGTTTTAATGTTGGAGATATTAGAACTTTATTTCAGGATAAGAATTTCGGAGTTCCATTTACACCTTGCGTATGACATAAGGTACCGAACATTTCCCAAGAAGGAAAAGAAAAACTGTGTTTAATTACACATCTCAAATTCTCAGTTACTGGCATTTATATATACGCAAACATTTTGAAGTCCTTCTACATAATATTTGAAGAGGTCAATGTCAAAATTGTTCCTCCTCCTCGCATGATTGTCCTGCACGCTTTGAAAACGCATTTTCCGCCAGAGGTTTTCCATTTCTTTTCCTATTAGTACACTGAAAAATGGATTTGAATCGCTTTTTTACACAATACTGTATGTTTTTTAACCTCTATCTTTAATTTATTCTTTTTGTTGTCAGTTGATAACAAAAATACATAACGCGTTAAAAATTTCAAAACTCTCTAATATAAAAAGCCTTCCGGTTTTCTTCTGAATAATTCCAAGTGCTGGTGATGAACGTTATATATCACTGAAAAGTGGGGCTGGTCATTTGCTGATACGTGCAGGCAGAATGGTATGAAAAATCTTTCAAAGGGTGGAACAATAATGTACATAAATGCTAAGTAAGAATGTGCCAGTTTACCTGACAAAGTAAGTGACGAAATGTACAGTAAAAGCTTAGATGACCCAATATTCCACATAAACTGAAAATATTGAGAGAACTTTCAGGAAACCTAATTTAGTTCCAAGGAAACACATAAAAAGAATGTAATACCAGTACGAAAGTTCATTATGTCAATTATAAATAAAAAAATAGTTCAAGCTGATGCATCTTTAGAGCAAAGGCTTAAGTTTAAACCTTAACAAAATTTCGTGTACGCAATCAACAATTGAATAAATCAAACTACTGACCCAAAAACCAAGATTAATAAGCGTCCCAGAACCTAAAAATTACCTTCTCTCTGCCAACAACTGAAGAATACAAAATTACGAATGATTTTAGGCAAAAACAATAAAAGCCTTTAACCAAGAAATTAAGAGTATCAACTGCACTTTCACATGGTGTCTCCAGGTCAATGTACTTGCCCCAGAACGTACGAAAATATACCAATGCTTGAGAACAAGAAAAGTGAACTATTTGTATGAATAGACCATTGCCGCCGTTCTATTTTCATTATTTAAAATCTAACAACCTGTTTACAGAACGCCACTTGTCCGATGGTAGACGATAATATTATAGTATATATTTCTTTTTACAAGTCGCTATTTTTGCTAAAATAAAGGTAATGTTTTGCACTCCATAATATCTTATCGTAAGTATCAAAGTTGGGTTAATCAAAAACTGTATCCATTAAAAAAATCTGAAAGCATTATTTTCATAAACAATTCAATATTTTTAATATCATTGCTATAAAAATACACTTTTTTTTGTTGCCAGCTAACACTTATTTTCATACGAAAATAATAATAATAATAAAAGCAAATAGTATTTTTAAGTCCGTTGGCAACAATATAACTATAAATATTTGAACTGTTCAACAATCAGATTGTGAATTTAAAAAATATATATTTGAGTTAGTTTGGTTTGTTAGCGTTAGGTCACACACAGCAACCTTAGTGTGATATTTCTTGAGTTTATAGAAGTTAACAAAGAGGGGAATAATTCTGATACTCGACTATTTGAGACAACTTTCTAATTCGCTTTCTTTGCGCACAACAATATTTCACATTTTTTCATTTGATATTTCGCCTTTTGCTATGGATATCAATATAAAATACAAAGTAAGTATAAAATATTTCATGTTTTCCCTTTGAATTCAATTTTTAACAAAATTTATTACTTTTCTATTTACCCTTATATAAAATAATACTTTTCGAATATAATACGTACATATTTACATATACATATTTAGTACTAAAACACAAATGCCGAAAAAGTTTTCGTATGTAAACATAAAAGCATGTTCAAGAAAATTGAGAAAAAGTTGGGCAATTAAAATCGTTATATGTCCATATGTCATTATAGATATAAGAGAGTAGCAGTTAGTATTTAACAGCGTTAAAACAACTGCTGCTTGTTTAGTTACTTGTCTTGTTTAAAAACCGAGGAGATGAGATTGTAGGGTTCAGTTCGCAGCAGTGCTTTTTATTTGCTTCCATCTTCTGTACTTTGACGAACACCCTAATAATAATCTGCTTTCATTATCTTTCTTCATCTAGCTGCAAAATGCACTTAAATATGTACTTACTTTGCACTCGAAAAAAATTAAAACAGTTCAGGTACATATTTTATAAGTCCACTGATTACAAGAGTACCTTGCTTTTTATTTCAAAATGAAAGAAACTGTTTAATTTTGGACTTTTTTTAATTAAATCATTAAAACAAATTTTGAACTAGGCATTATTTTTAAACTTATACTAACTTTTTTTGTTTTTAATAGAGATATTGTTGTGGAAGACATTCTTATTAAACAAAAAGTTTTATAATTTACAATTAACAGTACATATACTACACTGCTTTTAAGCCTTGCTTGAAAAGGGGTTTCTTAAAAGTTCAAGTGTCCAATGATGTTTTTTGGATTAGCAAACACAAAAACATTACAATATAAAAAATTTAAATCGAAATTTATTTTTACTAACAATTTTCATTTGAAAAAAATTTATGAATTCAAGAAAAATATTGTTATTTTTTAATGCTGTGGGATTCAAAGTATTTTCGACTTGTTGTCTGAAACTCAACTCTGAAAAGGAAGTTGATTTCAGATTATTTTGAGGTCAAGTTTAAATGTTTGCTGAGCTGTTACATGTATTTTGCTGTGGCGACTGTTGTTGTAATATTGTTTGTCCAACGTTTTCCACTAAATATGCCGATGATGAGGAAATAATACCATCAACAGATATAAAATTATTATTTTTTCTTGTTGTATCACCGGTTGTTCCATCCCTGTCGGAGCATTTTATAATTGTACTACTTTTAGTAATTGTTTTATCAGAATTTCTAGTTGCTGTTGCAGTTTCCGTAGTTTCATGCTTTTTAAAAGAACTTTTTATGTTACTGATATGAGTGTTGCAGTTCAAGGCACTTCTATCCAAAAAGAAATTTTTTGTTAAATGACTATTGCAGCTGTTTGTGCTGTCATTGGTAACTGTCGAATCTGATACTGTTGCACTTGCTTGCAGAGCAAACATCTGTTGAGCTTGTGCAACACAAGACGCACACGGGCACGGTCCTCCCAATTTCTTCGCCAAAACAGAACGTAATTTAAGAGCTGGTCCCAGTTTCATTCCCAAAGAATTAACCAAATGATCTTCTGTTAGCAGCGGCAAACCAGACCCGTCAATGCATTGATCGCGAAAACGCTGCAATAGAGTAAACAAGTAAACTATTTAAATAAAAAATTTTACACGTGTTTGTATAACACATATAGATATATGTATCCATATGAAAATATTACAATATATTATAATTAATATATATTATTTTTCCATTCTGAACATCGAATGAGTTATTTAGTCTCATTCGATGTTCAGATCCTATTATTTTTAATGCAGCTTTGTTTTATAGCCATTTATAAAAAGAACAACTTTGTCACAAAAATCAAGCTACTGAACATAAACGAACTACATACTATATAAAAAAATGTAAAAATAAATAAAATATAAAAAAATGTGTGTAATGTGCCAATTAATATTTTCCATGGCCATTTGGCCAATCGACTTTAAATTATGGATTTATGCCCCAGTCCCATATATAACGTAATTATTTGTTAATAAGTTACATAAAACATGCATATATTAAGATATGATCGATTCGTATAACGAAATTGATAACTTTTCTATTTTTTTCAGACCGTAAAAATTTATGGAATGACGTCATTTAAGGTCTCATTAATTATTGCGTTAGATGAGCTTGATGAAAGAATGTTCATAAATAATTTCCAAATTAGTTTTTTGGCTATTGAAATTCTGGCGAACGTTAACGTTTGATATCGTGGTACAAGGGACTGAACAACTCTCCATACATATGTCTATTGGCAATTGCAATTTGCATACCCAAAGCTATATTTGCGTTATATTCAACTTATTTGGTTCACAACGATTACAAAAAAATTTTTGCTGGCAAAAATGTTCGAGTTTCACTTCTAAATGAAGTTAACTGCATAAGTGTGGAAAACTCTCGTAGAGGCGTCCTATACGTCTATATAATCTTCTTTTTATACATACATACATACGGACTTGACTACATACATATGTATGCATGTATATACATATGTAGATATATAAATTCTTGTTTCCATTATTTCTCATATTTGGTCTTTAAGGGTTCTATTTGAAAAAAATATTTTATCTCTTCTTCAAATGTGAAATTCAAATGCTGAAATTTACTTAGAATTAAATTAATAAGAGTTGTTTGTACAAGGCCATATTGAGCCATCTGCTCGAAATTCACCGTAACGGCAGTACTTCGGAAGAAATAAGGATCGATGATTCATTTGACCAGGAAAGGCGTTTCATTACTAAAGGCAACTCTTTGATAAAAAATGCTTATCTACGGGCAGTTTCAAATGAGCCCAATCAGTGCAGTGCAAACGATGATCGCTTCGCCTCAAATCGTTGTACACAAGTGTACAATTTTCTACGTAGTCCTTCGACTTCGCGTTACAGTACCACTATTCTTTTCGGCACGCAGATTTCTTCGATTTGTTGATTGTTTTGAATCGAGAAAATAAAATTTAGTGCGAAAACAATCTATAGCTGCACGAGTTGTTTGCACTCTACGCAGATCGTAATGTCAACTCATGCAGATAAATAAACACTCTTCAAAAAAATGTACGTATTATCATTAAGTATATAAACCACATACATATATATTTTGCGAATACCTCACGTTTTTTAATTTATGGGAGCTGAAATGTCTTCTACATAATATGCATGACATTTCTGTGGCAAGAAACTTTTTTTGCAAGTTACGATCCACAGAAATTATTACCATACATATGTACACAATTGTTGCACTAAGTATTAAATCGAACCAAATTATTTTTCGCTCTTGATATTAGGATCTAATATAATAATTAGATATTCAAACGAAGTTTGTTCTTCCAAAATGAATGTTGAATGTTGTTTATTCTTTCAAAATGAAGCTTAAAAACTCGTCGTGAAAATTAGTTTTTTAAATACACTATAAAGATGGAGAAACACCATAGTTTATCTGTGAAAATCTCTACACCTGTCTGATAAGCATTTATACTTCAAAATTTAAAAAAAGTAGTAAAATTACCATTTATGTGAATTTTAAAAACTGTATAAGCACTAAAAGTAAATTGTAAATACTCATTATGGGCAGGAATAACTGGAAATGAGCAGAAAAATGAGCCAGAGAAGCAAATTTACATTAAACACTTAAATTTATTGCTGGTACTTCCAACCACAACGAGCTGTCTTAAAAACAAAATCTTCATCCGGCTTCGTTTCACGATACAAAACTTACCCACCTACGTACTACAAGAGATCTTGAAGTCATATCCTCGTACTGCCATACACTACTGAATTATAAAATCTTATATTGAAATACTATATGCTATTTTTAACCAGCGGAAATAAACGATTTGTTCCAGCTTCATTCATCCGTGAAGTTGTTTCTATTCGAAAGAGGACAGTAAGCTTGTTGACACATGAAAACGGAAAAAAATATAAAATATTTTTTTTGCTCTCTTGAAGAGAGACGTGGAACACACACATTAAAATTTTGTGCGAACATGGGTGAGTCTGCCTTTCTGGTAGTTGTTCACAGTTCGCAATTAACTTCTTATTCCTTTTTTTAACCCTTAACGCCTTTTTTTAACGTTTTTTATTTAATCATTAAATATTTTAGAACGAAACTTTATGTATTCCTCAACCAAAGTGTTTTATACAGGAAAACAAGAAAAAAGTGCAAATTTATAAATTGTGGGCGTGGCAATTGGCCCAATGAAAATGTGGTACATATTGCAACACCCTTGGCCAGTCAGTTTTTTTTTTAATATCAATGCAAATGCGAGCAAAAATTTTTCAAATTCATAAGCATACAGCTAAAGTTATTATACTTGTTGATATATTTTACTCAGCAGAATAGTGTTTTTGGTGTGTATACAGAAAGAGGAATACAGTTATTTTTTTACTTCAGTAAAGGATCATTTTGGGTACTCCTATCGTATATTGAAACGCGTTTTGAAGTTGACAAAGTTTAGAAACAGTTTTAAAATCCAATCCAATCCAGGTCTAAAAACAATAGTTTTAGCCAATGAGTAAAAAATGTTTTGTTGAAAATACTAATCGATAAATAAGATAAGATTTCTTTCTATCAAATTCATGATTTTTTTTAATACCTCAAATTTTTTCAATGATGTCATGCCAATTGTTTTCCCGTCCAAGTTTTTTTCACTGGAACAAATTTAACCATCCTACACATACACATACACTACACATATTTTTAAGACTTCAACTAAAATAATATTTTTACCTTTTTTTTATTAACCCATATCGTCCCAAAGACGGAAAATTAATATTTTACTTTTGCTGTCAAACTGAAAATCATAAACGCACTTCTCCAAAGATTTTCCGGTTTTCAGCTCAGCTCCTCCGATTCTATTTCTATCAGAAGGCATATGAAGAAAATAAATTGTCAAAATACACGGTATGTCTATCTGCAAACTCTACATTTCCCAATAAGTGAAGAACCACATCGACTACTTCCTTGTTGTAGTTGTCCGCATATAAATCGAACACTGCTATTTGAAGTCAAATTATAAAAACACAAGTGCAAATCAAAAACATTTTAAGTTAAAGTGTTTTTTAATTAAATTACATTTTCTCTTTTTTATTTTACATATGTATACGTTTCAATTTTTAAAATAATGTTAAAATTCATGTGTTTCTTCCTCCTTGTATAAAACGAGTGATGTAAGTAAGAGCTTTCATTTTTATATTTGTTGCTAATATATTGTATTATTGTTAAAAAAAAGTACTAAGTCTTTTCTAAAAAAAGAGCAAAAAAATACAAAAACGCATAAAAAACCTAATGCAAATAAATACAAAAAGAATAGATAGAAAAATAAGTACCAGAACTTCTAAATAAGTTAATGATCGTGGCTGGTTTTCCCTCTTAACCTACATATGTACATACATATATTTCATTGCCATTGTCTTTAGGTTTTTGGAATCAGGTAGTTTTAAATACATATTAAAGTGTGGCACAAACACTACAAAAATGTCTTACAAGCATTTCATGAAATTAGAATTAGTGTGTATATATTACTTGCTCATTGCAAAACACATACTTCCGATAATATTTCTTTTGTTTCATGATCAAAACATTGAAGAAGAGAACACAAGTACAACAAAACAATGTTAAAATAGAACAAGGCTGAAGTAGAAGAGAAATGAAGTAGAACATCAAAACTATTTTGGAACATTCAAAACATGTTTGAATAACTCGTAGACAAACTTACAACGAAACTTTTGCATTTTTTATGATCATAAAAAATCGAATGTATGTATGCAAAAATAAAATTTTTTTAATTCACATTTGGAAAAACAAATAAAATAAAAATATCACAATTCATATTAAAAAAAAAAAATATATATATATATATATATATATATATATATATATATATATATATATATATATATATATATATATATATATATATATACACTTATATGTATATATCTAGCTTAGTCTAACATGTTTATTTGAAAAGAAATTAAGAAAAAAAAAATTCACTTTTAAAATGGAAGAGAACAAAAACACAATATTCGACAAAAAATATTTTTGGCATGTATGTATAGTGAAGTCAATATAATAATAACTTAATTATTATAATTTAAAAACATAATTTGGGATACTTTTTCTGTATTTCCACCCAATATACACCTTTTGTCAGTTAATAAGCTTCGAGCAGCAGAAAAAACTCTTTCTGAAGATTCACTAGCTGCAGGAATGGCCAGTGTCCTGATGCTAGCTTTATATAAAATAGGAAATTGGTTTTTGTTTGTATCCCACCATTTTAGTGCATCAAAGGCATCGTAAAAGTGTATGACTGTATTTTCATACATTTTCAGTTCTTCCCTAACCATGTCTATGGAATTTTTTAGGTTTTGTTGCGAAACAAATCTACCAAGGTTACTAAAATTTAGAAAAATCACGAAAATCAGAAAGTTGAAATTATGAAAAAAAAATAGATACCTGCAAGGTGTTTTCCCTCCTAAATGATATTAGTTAATAACACTCTTGTTTACATTTTTACGCTTTTCTGTGTTTGTTTTAGTGTACTCGATGCTTTTGGTGTAATTTACCGTTTTTTTATTTCATTGTCTGTTTTTGTTTTGATGTTCTACTTCGTTTGAACATACAAGTACTAACAAAACTATAGAGAGAAACTTTTCGAATGGTGCTTGTTTTGTTTTAGTGAGAGTCATGTTTTGTTATGCTTGTTTTGTTGATAATGTTGTTTTTAGAATACAGAACTTTCAATACATTCTTTCAAATAAACAGTGATTTTTCACCAACAGCATAGCTGCTAGTCGTATTTTCTGCCTTCTGTCCATTTGATCTCGATCTAAATGCAAAAAAAAAATTTGTATACAAACAAACATATGCTTGATAAATGCAAAAACTGTCGTCTGTCAGGGTAAAATTTTAATTCACATTAGTAAGCTTTTAATGCAAATTAACGCTGTCGTCTGTCTACGCTATTAGCGGTTTAAAAAAACACACAAGTAAATTAAAATCAAGAAATTACTTAAATTTGCTTCCTTCTGTTTTCGAACTTCTACCCAAATTATTTAAATTAAGGTTAAAAAAATTAATTATTGAGTATTTGTATTGAGTAGTTGCTAAAAAAAAATAGTATTCAACCCAACGCAAATTAGAGATGAAGAAGAACAAATGTATTTTTGCTTTTGCTGCCTTAAAAGTGATTCTTTAAAGTTGTATATTCGAAACAGCAGACTACGGGCTACAATATGTCAAAATTAAAACACACACACGGCAACACGACCACTGTTGTAGCTATCGCCAATTTAAACTAATTTCTATTTTTCTCAGCTACAAAACAAAAACATTGTGAACAATATAACAAACCAAATATAAGAAATTGGTGCTTTGAAATTCTTTGCGAAATTATTTTTGTTTTAACATCGTGTTGATAGAGAAATATTTGTAAAGATTGTGTAAGTTGCTATATTCATATATTTCAGAAGCTTTAAAAAGTAAAACTTTAAAAATTGAATCGATTTTGCTTTCGATTTCCATCATGTAGCTCCATGAGTTTGATAAATTAAGAAGTATTTGAAAACTTATAGGCTAAATAGTTTGTTATTTGAATAATAATTATTTTAAATTTGTGATATAAAAATTTCTTATTCCGAAATGTAGTCCCGTGTATATACATACATAAAAAATTATTTTTTACTTTTAAGTACATTCTTTGATTATTATTGTATGTCACGTAATAGCAGGCTAACTTTACCAACAAGTAATTTGCAGCCCCACTCACCCTAAAGTAGACGTGCCCGTAATACAAATGAATTTGCATCATTGAAATGCACGTAAACGAATCGGTGCAAGTGTAGCTGCCGTGTTTAAAATAATAATGTAGATAATTTTTCGGTGACAATTATAGCGAGCAGCATTTGTACTCGTGTGTTCGTGTAGACTGTCGTCTCGAATGTACGAGTATTTAATGCATGAAACTGAAGTAAAACATAAAATCTGCATTCGTTGCTGAAAACAAGAGAAATATAATATATCTTGGTGGCCACTCTAACAAAAAAATATGTATTCAGTAAAATACATATGTACATATACATAGTATATCTATAGTATATAGACGTACATATATTTAAAAAAAATGCTCGTATGCAATTTTAAAACACCGTTACGGAAAACAGTTTCGGCTTGGAAAATTTCAACATTTTCTGACCCAAAAGTATTTTCTTAACTCTTTTATTTTATGACATACATACGTACATATGTATATAATATAAAAAGCACTAAATACATACATATATATATACATAAATTCCATATACAAGTAAAAATATTAATATTATTGAAAATGTGATTTTTGCACATAAAAAAACAAAGTTATCTGGAGAAGTTACATACCTGTGATGCATATCTTTTTCTTTTTGGTATCTCATCAATTTTGCTCCAAATCATTCTTTGATATGAACACAACTTTTCAGTCATAAGCAATTGTATACATTATTATAAGTGATATAAACACTACAAATATGCATACCATAAAATACGTACATACATATTCAGTAAAGCATTGATAATAATATCACCACCATCAGTTGTAAGAAGATATTTTTGTAACCCTTAAACCAATTAAATCTGAATTTTCACAAATACAAGGTGGCGCAAAAATAACCTTCCGATGTTTTTTGGCTGTAATTTAAAAAAAAATGAAAAACTTTGATTCTTCTTGTGGATTATTTTTATTTGGTCTTTTAATTTTTTTTTACATCAAGTCGAGAATATGATGTCATGTAAGTGGCCGCCGCCACAGTTGATTGTCATTTGAGCCTTTTTTATGACATTTTCCCTCACTTTGTCCAAAACTTCCGGCGATAGGTCCTCACATTCTTGACGGATATTGTCTTTAAGAGCTGCAAGAGTCTGAGGCTTGTTGACAAAAACCCGCGACTTCAAAAAGCCCCACAAAAAGAAGTCTGGAGCGGTCAAATCAGGCGATCTTGCTGGCCAGTGGAAATTGCCAAAACGGGAGATTAGGCGCCCGGAAATGCATCCTTCAGTCCTGTTGGAACCACATGTTGTCCAATCCCAATTCATCAAGTTGCGGCAAAAAGAACTCGTTGATCATTGCTCTGTAGCGCTCACCATTCACAGTAACCGTTTGGCCCGCGACGTCTTCGAAGAAAAAAGGTCCGATGACTCCTCCAGCGAAAGCAGCACACCATACAGTTACTTTGAGCGGGTGTAATGGCTCTTCGTGGGTTACACGTGGATTTTCAGTACCCCAGAAGCGTAAATTTTGCTTATTTACGTACCCGCTAAGATGGAAATGGGCCTCATCACTCATGATTATTTTTGATGAAAAATCATCTTCCTCTTGGTGGTGATTAAGGATGGCTTGAGCGTACGTTAGACGCGATTGGCGGTCAGCAGCTAACAGCTGATGCACCGTCTGGACTTTATACGGAAACATCTTCAAATCTTGTACCAAAATTCGCTGTAAAAACCGTCGACTGACACTCATTTGCGTGGCACGTCGTCTGGTCGATGTCGACGGCGCTTCCATCACATCCTCAGCTACAGCAGCAATATTCTCTGCAGAACGGCTACTCCGGGGTCTGCCACGCCTAGCAGCATCTCGTGTTGTGCCAGTCTCTTCGAGGCGAGCGGCTAAGCGTCGCAGTGTTTCACCACTAGGCGTTGGATGGCTAGGAAATCTGCGACGAAATTCACGTTGTGCCAAAGTCACCGACCGATTATTGGTCAAATAAATAGTCACCAATATTCCGCGTTCTGCAGCAGTGTAGCGTAACATTGTTTATTAACGTGTATTTCGCATGTGTTTACTACACAAATGTCAAAACAGAACTGACATTAGGGGCCAATCGCAAAATTAATAGCATTTTCTGATAGGAGGATTACTTTACGCCACCTTGTACCATTTAAGCTATATTTTAAATAGGTACATACTTCATAAGAATTCATGCCATAGCGATGAACTAAACAACCCGTTAAACTAAACATAAAATACTTCATAAGAGTTAAGAATTACAAAGAAACAATATTTAGATAAAACCTAGACTAGTTTTAAGATGTTAAAACTTAGCACTTAAGATTAATTTTTTAAATAAACTCTCAGTTTATGAACAAATATCAAATAAAACGTATCGTTTTATTTTACTCACATATACGTACACAAAATGTTTTTCTTAATGTACTACGACGTACTATTAAAACAAAATTTAGTAGCGTTAACTAATACTAGGCTGCGTGGTATATCTACTACGAAAAGCACATAAATAAAGGGTGGTTAAATTTCAAGGGCCGATGTTGATTTTGAATAAAACACAAACTATTTAGGAAATTATTGTAATTTTATTTTATTATGATGTATTGGTATTACTCGATTATGTATGGAACAAAATATCGGCCAAATGGGCGCCGCAACCTCAGCGGCACACCTCCATCCGATGGTCCAAATTTTCGATGACGCTGAGGCATAATGGAGGTTCTATACCGATAATGTGCCGAATTATCTGATCCTTTAGGTCTTGAATTGTTGCTGGCTTATCGACGTACACCTTTTCTTTCAAATAACCCCAAAGAAAAAAGTCCAACGGTGTCAAATCACATGACCTTGGCGGCCAATTGACATCGCCATTACGTGAGATAACACGGCCATTGAATTTGTTGCGCAAAAGAGCCATTGTTTCGTTAGCTGTGTGGCAAGTGGCACCGTCCTGCTGAAACCACATATCGTCCACATCCATATCTTCCAATTCGGGCCATAAAAAGTTCGTTATCATCTCACGATAGCGAACACCATTCACAGTAACTGCCTGACCGGCCTCATTTTGGAAAAAATACGGCCCGATGATGCCGCCAGCCCATAAACCGCACCAAACAGTCACTCTTTGTGGGTGCATTGGTTTTTCGACAATCACTCTTGGATTCTCATTCGCCCAAATGCGGCAATTCTGTTTATTGACGAATCCACTGAGGTGAAAATGTGCCTCATCACTGAAGATGATTTTCCACGAAGTGCACGATATGCATTTTGATTTGAACTCCCATTTTCATAATAAGTCTGGATAACTTTAACACGTTGTTGGATTGTGTATCTCTCCATGGTTCAAATTGAGTAAGTCTGAAATAGAGAAATGTCAAATAAAATTCGGAAAAAAACTTGGCGTTTAGGTGTGGTTCACATTCAACATCGGCCCATACAATTTAACCACCCTTTACATACAATCTAAACGAATAAATTCTCCTTAAAAGGGGATTTAGACCGTGACACAAGTCGTACGATAAATAAAATTTTTGAGTAGAAGAGCACGTATGATATCGTCTAAACTTAATATGTAATGAAACCATACGACATACATAGAGAGAAAATACGGATGAAAATTTGACAGTCGTACGGCTCTCATCGTTTTTTATTCTAATTTTTAAAATACGGAATTAATTTCATAAGATTTTCTGTTTGGTTTTACGTACGACTTGTGTGATGAGTTTATTTCATCAAATTAATTTTGATGAACATTCTAGACCATTAACTGTTTTTCCCAAAAACAAATTGTCATTACCAATTCAGTTAAAAAATGTCGTCAAACAATTCTCTGCGAATGTTGGCTGACCCAAGTGTAGATTCGATCGGAATTTGGAAAATGATCACACATTCCTAAGGCTAAGGTTATGATTTACAACCCCATTTACAATACAGACAATTATGTATGTAAGTTAAGATAAAGTTACAATTTTCGTATAAGAAAGCGCAAAAATTTTGAAGTAGACGATATGGGTCAAGTAAATGTAAATGAATTCAATAAAACAAAAAAATCAAACTCCACATCACTGATGGTAAAAAGTTGCACAATGACGATCTAAAAAGAAGTTAATCAATTTTAAATTTGTAAAAAAATACATACATACATACATACATATATAAGAATTTGGTTCCACTATAATTTTATAAAATAATTTTTAAGCCCACAACTGCTAAATACAAAATAAAAAGTTAATCTCGGCGTAAGAACTGCCATTTGACGCTTTCATGTTAACAAATTGTTACTGAACTCAAATCTAATTGTTTTTGCTAATTGCCACTATTGAAAAAAAACATTGGTTTCATTTGTTGTCATAAAACATTGTTTCTTACTTTCGAATGATCTAACTGTTTGCATACTCGTACTTTTGTACAATTAAATGTAACTTCATTTTATTTTTTTCTTTCAAAATACAACAAATTATTATTTATAAAAAACAAATATTATTCAAAAATAAATTCTATTAAATCAAATGCAGAATTTGTGTGTTGTTGCTCATTTAGTTTTAGAAGAAGTTGCGATTAGAAGTCTGTTACTACTTATCTAAAGTGGAGACACCAAACGACGTAAAAAAGTCCTCCACCAGTCAGACGCAGTTTTACTCTGAGCAAATTTTTTTCTTGCATCACTTTTCCATTAAGTTCCGCATATAATAAAACTTCATAATTCACAGCGATAAATAGTTAACATTTTGTTTAATAACCTATTTCCTCTTAAGCCCTTATAAGACTACATTTTTCTTTTATTAACTGATGGAAAGAAACAATAAAGAGAGAAAAAAATGTAAACAAAACATTTATTTTTTATTTCATTAAGTGCTGCCAACTTTTTGTTTATAAGAAACCGCAACACCGAACAGAAAAACAGCTGCAAGTCGCTTAATTTGGCCATATATCGGGCAAATTAGCTCCGGTTCCTCATTTGCTAGAGACAAAGTAACGCATGCATTAATTTGTTTAAGAAAATAATATGTCTGCATTAAGCAATAAAAGTTAATTACCAATAGTAATATATTTTGTATGTATATTCATTCTTTCAGACAAACAGTAAATATGCAATAAAATATACAATACTTTTGTTGTAAACACAAAATTAGTGATAAGACAAACATATCAAACATTGTAAACAACCAGGGTTACGCAGACTAAAGAGATAAATTTGATTTGATTTTTTTTTTATTTACAATATTATTTTACATTTCGTTTTAAGTGTAAATTACATTGTGAAGAGTTCAAGGTTTTTCCTTTTTCTACTAAATAGTTATAGATTGTTATAATTTTCAATTACATATATATATGATTAAAGAATTTTGGAGGCAAAACTTACAAAAACCTATTTGATTAAAGATATAAATAATTAACGATAAACATTGTTTAGTATACAAGCCCATACTTTAAAATTTTAGAGTTTAGTTAAGAAAGTAAAGAAAAGAACTTTTAATTAGCGATCCTGGCCGGAGCAGTATAAATTGTATTATTCAACTTCAGTGAGGGAACCATTCCTTGTTGCAGCAAGGACTGCAAAAAATCTTTTATAGAAAAGGGAACAAAACTCCTTCATAGAAGGATATTAAATTTATATACGAAGATAAAACCAAGAGGCAGAACATCTACGATAAAAATAGACAATTGAAAGAAAATCTAATAAATATATTGGTACAATAGATGGCACCAATACAATCTAAATTTGAAAATATGTGGCCAGAGCAGCAAAGACAAGTACAAAACCTGGAAGAACAAACCAGACAAACCCAACACAATTATAATATTGAATAGCCAAAGGTTAACAATAATCCCTTCAACTACGCCAACTACCGAGGAATAAGTCTCCGGAAAATCGCCTACAAGATCTTCTCTGCCGTTTTGCTTGAGCGCCTGAAACCATTCGTAAACAGTTTGATAGGTCTTTATCAGTGTGGTTTCAGGCCGCGGAAGTCCACCATTGACCAAATTTTCACACTACGGCAGATCCTGGAAAAGTCCCAAGAGATGCAAATCGACACCCACCACCTATTCGTCGATTTTAAGGCCGCATATGACAGTGTGTATAGGGACGAGCTATACGAAGCCATGTCTAGTTTTGACATTCCTACCAAACTCGTCAGGCTGTGTAGGATGACGATGGAAAACTCTCGCTGCTCCATCAAGGTCGGTAACGAATTTACCGAGACCTTCAATGCCAGAAGGGGATTTAGACAAGGCGACGCACTGTCATGTGACTTTTTTAACATAATTCTTGAGAAGATCGTGCAAAACTCACACGCCAACAACAGAGGCACGATCTTCCAAAAGTCCGTGCAACTGCTAGCATACGCTGACGACATTGACGTGATTGGTTGAACCCAGCGAGCCGTCACTGAAGCGTTTGCTGGTATTTCAACGGAGGCGGCCAAAATGGGTCTAGCGGTGAACGAGGGCAAAACGAAGTATATGCTGTCATTAAAAAAGGACGCGCAACACCGACGACTGGGCCAGAACGTCACCATAGGCAGCTATAACTTCGAGGTAGTGAAGGACTTCGTCTACCTTGGCTCCCAAGCCAACAGTATAAATAACATCATTACCGAGATTAATCGCAGAATAACTCTTGCCAATCGCTGTTTCTTTGGGCTCAAGAGGCAATTGAGTAGTAAGGCCCTTTCTCGAAAAACCAAGCTGACACTATATACCACTTTGATAATCCCTGTACTTCTCTATGGCGCAGAAGCATGGACGGTGTCGAAGGCGGATGAGGAAGTCCTTGGTATTTTCGAGAGAAAAGTTCTGCGTTCAATTTTCGGCCCTGTTTGCGTTGATGGTTTCTGGAGAAGAAGGTTCAATCATGAACTGTACGGGTTGTACAGCGACATGAGCCTAACCAGCCATCTATGGATCCAACGGCTAAGATGGTTGGGCCATGTAGAGTGCATCTGAGAATACTGCTCCGACCCGTAGAATCTTCGATTCCGAACCTGTGGGACAACGCATTAGAGGACGCCCACGGAACTGATGGCACACACAAGTGGAGAGGGACCTCAACCAACTTGGTGTGCAAAATTGGAGGACGCTGGCTAAAGACCGTGCCAGCTGGAAAAGTTTGTTGGTTGAAGCCCAGGTTCACCACGGATTGTAGCGCCAAAAGAAGAAGAAGAAGATTTGGAATCAGGCTTCCATCAAATAAAAATAAAAAAAAAAGATAGAGAGATAACTGCCCTCTGCATAAACGGTGGCAAATATGAATTGGTGCGTATCCCATTCGGTTTGAAGAATGCTCCTTCAATATTTCAAAGATCCGTCGACGATATACTCCGAGAGTATATTGGCAAATTTGTATACGCCTATAGCAACGATATGTTCATTTACTCTTCCTCAGCCGAAGAACATAGGAAACTCAACGAGATATAATTCAAAGCTCTAAACCAAGCGACACTTAGGGTATCTGACGAGATATTTAAATTTTTTCAAAAAGAAGTGGAATACCTAGGACATCTTATAAAATATAGCAGGATTTCCACGAACCGTGAAAAAGTATAAGCCTTTAATAGATATTTAAGAGGATTCCTATCTATACAAGGGTATGCCAATATGGCAAAAGCACTGATTATACACTTGTGAGGAAAAATGGATCGAGAGGAAAAAACAAAAGTAAAACTGTTGAAATTAAATTAGACAGTAGAACACTTAACAAAACTATTCCACAAATGAGAAGGAATTCCTAGCCATCATTTTGGCACTACAAAAACTTAGAAACTCTTTATACGGATTATAATATATACAGTATCAGAGAAAAATGCAATGATAGAAGATTTCGGTGGTAATCTCGAATATAAGCCAGGCCACCAAAAAAGTCGCTAACGGACTTTTCGGACAACACATAAACTGATAAAATGAAATTAAAAGACGCCGCGAATTAAAATTAGAACTGTTAATTTTTTTTTGTCCAAAGTGATTCCATATTGTTCAGAAGTTTGAACTTTGTAATGCTGCAATTTATGTTGTGTGAATAATTTTGTCCCCCTAAATATTGAGTTAAGTTGTAATTTGCATTCATTGTTTTGTGAGATTTCAACAAATGTTAAATTTGTTTCTAGTTTTGTTACCTCTATTCTTAGACAAATTGTTGTTGTTAACAACATAATCTTATAAACTTATTTTATAAAAAATATATCGCTATTAAATAATAAAAAGGTAGTGTGTGAATAATTTTGTCCGTCTCGGTATATAGATACAACTCATTCAGCTGAAAGTTCACCAACGGAAACAATAAAGACTGTTTCACAACCATTCAATGCATATGCCGTCCACACGAAATAAAAACTCGTATAATCTTTAAAAATAAAACAAGAGGGATGACCAATAACAGAGCCACGACTATACCTGCTGAACCAGGCGAATTTAAACACAAGGATTTATATTTCAACGAATGTAAAACATACTTAGTAGGGATCGATAAATACTCAAGATACGTTGCAGCAAGAGAAATTGAGTCAAAGGAGAGAATTAGCGAAAAAATGGAAGAAGTAATCCTAAATAACTACCCTAATAGCCTTTTCCCACACCTTTCATCAATTTGTAAAAATGTTAACATCTTCTCATATAAACTCTACTGAAAAAAACTCAACATATTTCAGCATCTTTGAAAAATGATCCTTTCTCATTTTCTTTCATCTTACATGTTGCGTAGTTTAAGGCGGCATCATTAAAAATATTTTCCAAAGCGATTCTTAAAATAAAGATATGTATGCATAGATATTGTGTGTACATATGTACATAATTACAATTTATTGTAGAAGTTAAATTAAAAAAAAATTTTGTTTCGAGTACTTGACTACGACTGACTCTTATTAATAAGAATACAAAAAATGGAATTATTTTATGGTGTTATTTTAAATAATAAAATATGCTTACTAATACAAATACAAGAAATAGAATTCTTTGTAAATTTATGGTTTGTTTTATAAGTTGTTTTTGAAAATTAAACTAAACATTTTTTGTGTGTTAACTTACATATTTTGACTTAAAAAAGCTTTCGAGAAACCTTCATGCTCATGTCCACCAAATATTCTTCATCATAATCGTCTTCCAGAATAGCCTTCATTATTTCGCTGTACTGCATTAAATTTCATTTTCTTCAGTTGACAATGTAAACTGTTGTTTCACATTTTCAACATCTTCTACGCGTTTCACCAAACACCAGTCTATCGATCCACAGCAAATGGTCAAGTACAACGCGCTCATGGTATAATAACAGAACTAACACGGATTTTAAAAATAAAAAATTCAAGAAACACTACAGACGAAATATATGAGGCAGTAAAAGAAATAAATGATTCCCTTTACTCTCTAATAGGATTCAAACCAAGGGACATTCATTTCGATTAAATAAAATGCGACAAAGAAGAGATCTATTATAAACTAAAAAATCATAATATAACTTGTCGGCGAGGCTAAACAAGAATACAAAACATAGAATCCTTGAAGAAGGAGAACAAATACTAGTACGTATAATAGGACTTCGCAGGAAAGGCGCCGCTCGTTATAAAAAAATTTCGAAAGGAATACCGTGAGGACACAGTCTAACCCAAGTCGTCCTCAAAGACAACATCAAAAACTACAAAAGATGAAGATCATATACCTGGCCGCCGTGGTATGGCAGATAATTAAGGCAACCCTAGAGTTAAAAAACCTCGACCATCAAAAGTTCGTACTAACTATATATGTGTGTCGGACGACGTTTTTATTTTTGATAACTACTCATATTTATTTCACACTAAAAACCTCACAAATATACTCAAAACATTTGGAGAAAAAACAGAGTAGAGTAATATTTTTGGTTAAAAAAGATTAAAATTCTGGTAGATCAACGAACAAATGATTTCCAAAAGACCTATAAACTTCTTAGGATCTGCATTCTGTGATTCATTACTTATGAATTTCAGGCCATGATGATCTCATCAACATAGAAACAAAAATAAATACGCTAATCCAGAATAAAGAACAACAACCTGCATCAAACTCAAGATTTGCAGATTTAATAGAGTCATTAAAAGCAAGAAAATCAAAGAATCGTCTGTTGTTAGATCTTGACGACTTAAAACAAATCACAGAACATGAGTTGACATCAGTACCAATCATAAACATACTGGAGTACTCAGACATACACATTCCAAGTATAAACAATGTATGCATCATGAAACCTAAATACCCAATTTTAATTAACAACAGTAAATTTTTCAAAGGTGAAAGGATAGCTCAGTACAATAACAAATACATAAGAATAAACCAATGCAAAAACTACTTAGAAAAATATATCTGCATATGCAACACCAACAATGCCGAGTATATAATATCTTTTTACTTGACAACAGAAAAACAAAATGTATAAAAATACAACCATAAGCTCTTTGAAATTGATGAAGTATTCAATCTTATAGATGGGATACATCAAGTAGGAAACATCACTCTAAGTGGACCTACAGTAGTCTCATATACAAACACCGTAACACTTGATAACACAACGTATAGAAACATTCACGATAGAATCTTCAAATCCATACATACAAAACATAATGAAGATTTTGAAATTGAACGTATACTAAAATCAAACAGAGGCAACGCTTTCAATAATATAAGCTCTCTTAGAAAATTTAAAATACCATTGGAAGAACACCCAGCTCAAACAATGATTTATACACTACCTTTTATAGGCATAATAATAGGTACATCATACACAGCGTTGAAATTATTCTATGATGTACAAAAAGAAAACAATAGAAGAAATATTTTACTTATATTATAATAAAGAAGTAGAAAGAATTAAAAAAGAATTAAATCGGTACGATTTAGTTTAGAAGTGGAGAATTAGAACAAAATATTATTTAGAATAACAAGCATGCATTTATTTGTTTAACGAATTAAAATAAGAATAAACAATCGTAAAGTAATAATTTAGGATATAATAATCTTGAACCAGATACATATGTAAGTACGAGAACACAAATGCATATCTCTCGATGCATTGTTTATTTAGGACAACAAAACTAATTAGTCGTCTACATAGAACAATAGATAGACAGATCTCTAAATAGCAATAAAAATTAATGACCACTAATAATATATTTTGTATATCCATTCTTTCAGGCAAACTGCAAATATGTAATAAAATATACTTTTGTCATAAACACAAAATTAGTGATAAGACAAACGTATCAAATATTGTAAACATCGAAAGTTACATCATAACTAAATTTGAGACAACATGTATGGTTCTGTCTCCAGACTAAAGAGACAAAGAATTGACGATAAGCCTTGTTTAGTATATAAGCCCATACTTTGTAGAGTTTTGTTAAGACAATATAAAAATGAAGAAAAGATGCCTAGTCGAAAAAAAATATTATTTTAATACAGTAAAAGGCTTTCAATTCGCATTAATCAAAACCTTTGGTGCCAATTTTAATTTGTTTTTGTTTTAGGTTTCTTACAGGTATAATGAAAGCAGTAGTTTTTTATTAAAAATTTCATCCAGTTTTTTATTAAAAATTTCCTCCAGTCGGTTAAAAAAAATTGATAAAGTGGCAAATACTTTGCATAATTTTATCCCCAAACAATAAGCAAAAAACAATATTCTTCTTTTTAATATTTGTTGTTTCGTTCTACCAATTAATGAAAGAAAAATGTAGTGGCATAAGGGCTATACTAGCATTTTTTAAGATATACACACGTTTATGTGTATAAATGTACTTAATATTTTACTGAATAAATGTTTACTTTAGTTAGATACTGCAGCAAGATACTAGATAATATTTCTCTTGTTTTCAACAACGATTGCAGAATTTATGTTTTAGTTGCCTCAAACAGCAAAAGAAAAACATACATTTGATTTTCTTCAGCTCTAACTTGTCTATCAATAATTTATTTTTTTTTACCTAAAACTATTAATTTAATTTTAATTTAATTTAATTTTAATAATTTGAGTAAATGTTCGAAAACAGAAGGAAAGAACACAATTTGTACATGGAAATTTCAGTAATTAACTCTTTTTTATTATTGCATTTTATATATGTACATTTAAATATATTATAAATTCATATAAAATAAATGCGATATAAATTCATATTTAAAGCCTCAGCGCCTTAAAGGTTTTCTAGGGACGATAACGTGACATTAGTTTCAGTGCAATACATGTATACATACGAGTATACTTACATACCTATCTTTTAGATAATAAGAAATTTAAATTAACAAAAATATTTATGAAAGAAGTTTATCTAAATTATTTATGAAATGTGGTTTGAGATTCCGTTTGAAGCATGATAAGATGTATGTACATATATAGTAGCAGCTGATAAATTATTGTATTCACTTGGCCCAGGAAACATCATCCTTTGTTTTGTTATCTCTGTCAGTCATCTATTTGAAAGTGATTAGCTTGCCTTGAAAGTCTTCCAGTTCTGTTTAAATTTTGATTAAACTTATTGTGCACTCGGGTTATTCCATATTGACTTAAAAGTACGAGTTTACAGCAGCATTAGTTTTTTATATAAATCACGAATTGGTAGAATATTTTGAGCCTCTTTTATACAATTTTACAGAAGGATAGAGTGTTGGTAGATTAAATACAGTTTTAAGTGCTTTATTCTGTGCTGATTGCATATTCTTCAGAGAACTTGAATTGTGAAATCCATATATTAACGGCAAATAGGTCAAATGTAAGGGAACAATCGATTGATATATCATTAAGCTTACATTAGTGTTAAGTTTATTTCTAAATTTATATAAAATTCAAGTAGGTGCAGATACTTTAGACTTAAGTTTTGAAATATTTTCATCCCACAGGAGATACTTAAATTTACACCCAGATATTTAACAACTTTCATTGTTATGAAATTGTTTTTTTCCGAATTCAGAACTAGTTAATTAAATCTGACAAACTCTGCCAGGGTAGCAGCATCACGTTCTATTTCTACTAGTAACATCTTTTCATGGTTGTATTTATTGAAAAGGCAGATGTAATCCGTAAACATCACCAATTTTCCAAAAAAAAAATTTATGTTTTTTTAACTCATTGATATAAATTTTAAAAAGCAGTGGACCCAGCACACTACCATGACGAACACCATATTGAACAGGTAATAAGTTGCTCTTCGAACTTCCAACTTCAACAAACTAACATCTGTTTTCTAAACAGTCCTTAAATAGCAATAGTGTATTATTAGTTTTACCTATGATTTTCAGTTTTTTTTACTAAAATACCATACTGGACTAAATTAAAAGCTTTCGCAAAATCCAAAAATACTCCAGCAACACCTTTAAAACAAGCATCAATTACAGCACAAATATACTCCATAACAACACCAAAGCTTCCTCAGCTCTTGTACCTTTTGTAAAACCATATTGTGAATCATATATAATACTTTTTGATTCAAGATATGTGGTTAGTTGATTAAAAAAAATATTTTTTTTTCTACGACTATCAATATTTGATACTACTGATATAGGTCGGTAGTCAATCATATGTTGCGCAGCAACCTTTTTTATTGTAGGAACAATTTTATGTACCTTTAAAACGATTGGATACTTCCCAGTTTCAATGATTTTATTAAAAACAACATATTTGTTATTACACTCAATTCAATTATTTTAACAACGTCTTCTTGACAAACATATTAATGCCGTCATTAGGATAACTTATTGTGAAGCGTAGCATTAAAATAAATATTTACATCATTGAAAATCTGTGGAATTTTGTTTTGTATTGTACATAAGAAAAATTTTAAATACGATTTTTTACTAGTTTAAAAATTAAATTGATTCAAAATGAGGATCTAAGGATAACACAAAATGGAAGTACAAAAAAATATAAATAACAATCCAAGAAAGCATGTAATCACATTGCTAAATCTCAAGGAATCAAGCAAAACAAATATGAAATAAATTTTAATAATCATATAAATATTGATTATTTTGAAATATCAATGAATTTATTAAAGTTTTTCATTTTATAGTTTATTTTATAACCCCTTTTCAACTCCAGTAACGCTAGCATTTAAAAACGAAGAAATCAAGACTATGCCCAGGTTTTCAGGCCTTAAATAAAGTTATAGTCCCTCTATCACAACTTTTCCCCTTATAGAAGATTTAAATGTAAAAACTAAAAATTTGGATTTATATCTTTAATATATATATATACACCTACAGAATAAAGTTGTAAAGCTGAAGATCAATAAAGCTAATATAAAACGAGCCTTTAGTTTTGTTATAGAATTGAATGATTTTTGGCAATTTTTCGCATCAGATTCTAAGTCATTCGAATTATGCATTGTGCTTTGCAGTACTACACAGTTATCCTTTCTCCCGACATATGACATAAGAGTTGTACTTTCGGTGAATGCAAAAGTTGAATGGTACAGGAGAACCTTTTTGTATTCTAACAATTTGGGTGGTATGCTTCTTTTATTTTTGCGCATAGTACCTACCATTGTTAGCCCTTGGGACAACAACTTTTGTACAAGGTGGTAGGATGAGAAAAAGTTATCCATTGTTATATTGTGGCCCTTAAGTCCGTGAACTAACTCCAAAACAATACGTTCCCCCTGATTTTTTTAAGGTGAACTACCAACAGGCTTACCCAAATATGGCTGGATTTTCCAAACGTAGCACGTTTCAGAGCAAACTAAGAGCCAAAATTTAAGTCCATATCTTTCAGGCTTAGAAGGCATATATTGCCTAAGCTTGCATCGTCTACGAAATCCAAGCAGTTGTTCATCAACTGTAACACACTCAGATGGATTGAAATAGTGAGTCGATAACTCGGCCCATTTGTCGAATATCTCACGAATTGGATGTAGAGCTGGTTTGACGTCTGCTCATAACGTCATCAAAACGAATAACACGATTCATGTATTGAAATGTTTTTTTTACATTATCATGACATGACTTGTCGCTTTGCTACTCATACTCAGATCAAACAAAAATATACCGTTGTTATTAGCGCGTTGTTGGTGCTGATCAACAACAAGCACAAAGCTTGTGTCTATTTTTTATATAAGCACTCACTTCATGCATTTCGCAACAATACCAAAATATTCACACTTAGCGACAGAAAATGTCTCTAGTGCAAATTACATTGAAACTACATACTATGTGTGGAAAACCACACACGAGGGAAACTTATGTAAGTTTTGAAATATTTCGTTACTAAAAAATATTTTTTAATAAAAAAATGTGTTTTCTGTGCTTAATTGATATTGTTAACAAGGTCAGGGAATTTCCCCAAAATTTTTGTTTGTTTATCGTATAAACATGGTTCAGTTTGTGTGATTTTCCACACAAGGGTGATTTAAGGGTTAAATGGTCGTTTTAAAGTATCGTCCAACAACAAAAATAATACGAAATTATTTTCTCGTAGGAGGGGTGATGTCAAGAAATCGTGACACCAATATGTCTCTATGCTATCACTTTCTTAGAGGCTAATTTACTTTTGCATCAATGTTACCGATGGTAACCTAGCACGGCAGATCATGTTACACAATTATAAAAACATACATAGTCACATATGTATTTACGAGAGAAAAATCAAAGTTAAAAAATACTGTACATTTTGTACTTTTAGTTATAAGCAAGGGATTGAAGTGTGTTTCTTAAGATTTTCAAAAACGGATTTACGTCCATATTTATTAAATTTCTTTTCTTAAGTCACATTCGTACTAATAATAAACATTATTTTGTAGAGGGAGTGGTTTAGAGAATTATAGTCTGTAAGACTGGCAGAATATTTATAGTAAGGCCAGACGTTTTCAACAAGTGTTTAAAAAGGTGCAATAAGTTTCATTTACATATCGAGCCTTTGGTGCAATACCGTAGTAATTTGAATTTTTTGAGCTAGGTATGCAGAAATGATCTTTGGGGAAATATCTATCTAGAGAAAAAAAGATTATGGTTCCATCTCTAACTGTTCAGATTCTACAGCTAAAAATGTTTTTATTGCCTCTAGCTATTTCCAACTATATTTATTTGCAATAATGAAATGAGATGCATTTTTCTCAGTTCGCGATTTTTTGAATTACTACGGTATTGCACCAAAGGCTCGATATATTGATTTGATTTCCGCTTGTGCTTCTGAAAGGAACGACAGTTGTAGTCAAAGCAAAATCACAGTTGAGCAAAGCTTTTACCAGTAGTTGTTTTAGAAATTTTGATTTTCTCTCCTTTTGAACGGTATCGCAAGTCAAAGTACAACAGTCCCTTTGCTTTTGCAAGTCGCAAACAATAGCAGACAAAACTGTTGTTATTTGCTTGCAAAACTTAAGTCAGAAGTCAATGAATCTCAAAATTGCCGCTTTTACTTTTCTCTGCTTTTTAAAATAAAATGTTGATTTTGCAGACAACTTTTTCTGATCACTTGTACACTGTTTACAAAAATAATCGTTTTAAAATTTTCTACTTTGTTTTTCTTCTGCATTTGATCAGTAACAAAACCAAATTCACAAACAATGTCTTTCATTGCTTTCAAAAGTCGTCAGCAGTTGTTAAAGCAGGCGCTGCTTTCTGACTGTTTTGTACAATTTTAGCATTATGCATGTATATATACATGTATGTACATACATATGTACATTTTTTATTAAAAATTTTCCATTTAATACAATTTCCATCCGCATCTCTTAGGCCATGACAAATGGAATCAAGAACATTTCTCATATTTGCTGAATTTAAATTAAAAATCTTTTGTTACTAATCCGATGTATGATCTTAAAAATTGTTTTTTATTTATTTGAATTTTAGTTATTTTATTTTTAATTCATTTCGCTTCATTATTTGAGAAAATCGATGACTCTGATTGAGACCGCTATTCATTTAGACTAATTTTATGCAATTTAAATAAATGTGTCTTTAAATTGGAAAATCTATTACTTTCAAGTTTATTTTTGCATTTTTTACATATGTATGTATATGTAGCTAAGCCTTCGTTTTAAATTTTTTCAAAATAATACCAAATTTCGTTTTTAGCCGCAATAGTATAATTGTGTATATTAATATCCCAAATGGAACTAAAAGCTTAATATTGAAACATATCGTTTACAAGACAACAGAACTAAAATCAAATAATTTCAATTGCTTATAAGTTATTACTTGCAAAGACGAAAAGTTTTGCTTCTGCGACTATTTGCAACTTGCAAAAGCAAAGAGAATGTTGTTCCAAAGACTATAAATATATAAATATGTACCGCGTAGAATATTTAAGCAAAACAGATACTTTGTGCGTTTGTCGATGCTGTGGGGAAAGTACCTAGGGAGAGACCAGAAACAAATACGTACATAAGTGTGTATATAGATGAAAGTGCGAATGTGCATTGCATTCGTCAATTTCAAGTTTTTGCTAATAGGAATTTTAAGCTATTCAAGCAAAAATGTGAAGAAACTGAAGTTTTTTATTTCCATACAATTTATGTACATATGTATATGCAAATACACTACGTAAACCAATGTGACTGATGACTTTTCTTTTAGGGTAAAACTGCATGATTAATTGTAGTGCGATTACAAAAATGTGGATTCGCACCGAGTTAAAATTACTTTTTTATATAACTCATTTCATACAATAGCTTGGAATTTCACCTTTTATTAGCATGCATTTACCTACTACATTAAGGCTCAACCCTATCTTACAATTTCTGTATATGTATGTATGTATACGAGCCGAAGTTATAATAAAACGAGAGTTTGCATAAGTTCTGCAATCATAAATTATTTATTAAACTTTCTTACATAAGTACATATTTGTGTTGTTTGTTGTTGCAAATCTTAAAGTTTTTCAGCACTTGAAGATTTCTATTTAAAAGTTTCCCATGAGGAATGCTTTCGTAATAATATGAGGACTAATAAATTAAGCATCTCTATCCTGTGGCTATAGCATACGCTTTATTCAACAATAGTTTTTTTTAAGTTTCTTATTTCTTTTTTTGAAGACTTTTAAGTGAATTTTACAAACTGAGAAAAACAAGTTGGTTGGAGCACACAAACTTCCGAAGTCTGTGTCTGTGTCTTTGTCATAATTGTTTTGTGTGAAGGAACATTTCTAAAGGATATGTCAAAACTTGCTGTGGTTTAATTACATCCATACGGCAATTAAGACAAGATATTCGTTGATCCATGTGACCAACAAAATATCGGCTATATGTTAATTCTATTGGAATATTTTCGGGGATAAAGCAATCAGCATCTACATTATCGGATATATCTGCGACATATACGTCCGTGGTGTAATTACTTGTCAATTCGTTGAGTATCTTCTGAAATTGCTCAAACTCAAGTGTTAGAAACATTGCGGCGGCGTTTGCACAATTAGTAGTTTGAATTAAACCATCGATTGAAAATATTTTGTAGCCTACATATTTAACCTGTGTTATATAGGCTATTAGCTCTTCAAGCACTCTCCAAGCTGTGCTATTAGCTCTTCAAGTACTCGCCAAGCTGTGCTATTAATCTTCAATCCTCCCTTTAGTTAGAAAACTTTTTGTTAGAAAGAGCTAGATTTTGGGTTCGTTAAAATTCAGTTTCCGCGACAAAAATCTACAGATCCAGTTCCCCGAAATTCTGGGAATTAAGTCAGGTGATGCTGGTTTGTTGCAGTATAATAACTTTAATATAAATCATGAAATTGTTAATTTTAAGTTAGTTCTAAATTTACTTTTGATAATAAAGAAGGCAACTCCTAAAAAAATAATTTTTTAATTTAAAAAAAACTCGTAGAGTTTTAATTGCCGTCCGAGCAGGGACCCCGGAGAATAACGCGAACGGTATAGTATCCTTTCGGTGCCCAAGTGTCCACGCGGAACTCCAGTGAAAAACTGTGAAGAACGACGCTCCCTAGTATCTTAATTTAAAAAGGGTGATGTTGCACAGCAGCCGCTTCACTGGACATATTAGTATAAGTTTATGTGAAATTAGATATAAAAATATAATAAAAAATTAAGAATTAAATTAAAATAAATTTAATGTTTAAGCAAAAATATTGACATAAAATAAAGTGAAATAAAATATAACAAAAAGTGAAGAATTAAATAAAAATAAATTAAAATTTAAACAAAAATATTCAAAACACGAAAAAAATTAAAAAAAAAATTTAACTAAATAAATATTATCAAAGGAAAATATTAATCAAAACACGAATTTTTCTTTTTTAAATTATCTAAATAAACATATTATATTGAGTAATAAAACAAATAAAAAATTAATAGATAATATTTAATGGGCTAAAATTTTTAAGTTAAAAGATAAAAAAACCTTTTAATAAGGACTAAGACTATACATAGAGGAAATTGTTAATTAAAAAAGAACAGTTTTTCCTCAAAACAGAAGAAAAAAAATTAATATAGTTTTAATAATACCAATACTAAGTGACAATTAAGCGAAATAAATTTGTAAGCACACATACCTAAATAAAGAACACAATTAAGCAGTAGTAAGTGAAAATTAGTGTCAGAAAAATAGAAATAAAATCAATCCTAAAATTTTTAATAATACAGACAAAGAAAATAAATTTTTTAAAATACCTACTATACATACAGAAAAAACACAAAATAATTAAATTGAAGAGCAAAGAATTATTGAATGTTTAATCCCGAACAAATTGAGAGACTGGTGAAAAAATAAGGCATTTGAAGGAAAACAAAACTTTAATCGACAACCCAACCTTTGGAAGAAACAGCAACATGTTCCAGGTAGCAGCATTTTTGTAAGAGAATTATTTTTTATTATTTTATTTATATTAGCATTAAGAAAAGTAATTAAGCGGTCGATGTAATAGAATTTCTTTAAAAGAAAATATATATTTTTGGTATAAAAGCATTAAGTAAAGTGAATAGTGGTCTAATAAGATTTTAAAAGAAAAAATATATTTTTGCATAAAATCTTTTTTTTTAAAGGAATATTAAAAGTAACAAAAAAGGTCGAGTCCAAACAACCTTATACGACCTCCTATAATAAACGCCCCAAATCCAAATATACCACCCAATCCTGCTATCATCCGTTCAATCCGGACAGGAGATAAATATAGCCATAAAAGCTTGCATAGTACGGAATATATTAGAGACTCAAGTTCAGGACCTATTAAGAACAGACGATTGATCCATCTCCCAATAATAATATTTCGGACTTAGATAAAGTTCCCGACGTAGTTAGATGTTTACACGATTTTTTGAGAATCCAGGGGAGTTTAGCTCCTGGAGAAAAAGTGTAGATAGGATTCTTCAAATTTGTGGACCTATTAGAGGTACCCCTAAATATTATGGTATTTTAAGTGTTATTCGCAATAAAATTATTGGTAATGCAAATTCTGCCCTAAAATCGTATAACACGCCTCTAAATTGGAAGGTAATATGTAAATGTCTTACAATACACTACGTACCTTAGAGTATCAAATGATATCCTTAGTCCAAGGAAACCATTCAAGAATTTTATGGTCATGGTTACACACACTTATCTCTTATTTTGAATAAAATTGCCTGTTGGACTTAACAAATGAACCTTTGCAGCTCTTCACCTAATCGTACCGAGATAAGGCACTCGATACGTTTATTAGAGATCTTAATGGTGATTTGCCACGCCTTCTAGGCATGAAGGAACCCGTGGATCTGCCACAGGCTCTTTATCTCTGCCTCAAATTGGAAAATCAAAATTTCCGTTCTGATTATGCCCAACGAAGCCGAAATATTTCGAATGGAATTTTTAATCAACCAATTCAAAAACAAAAGCCAAGGTTCCAACAGAATAACCACCAAGGCCAAAAACAATTTTATCTCCAATCAGCCTATATACCACGACCTCAGCCTAAATTTAATAACCATATACCTTTCCAAAATCCAAATTTCCATTATAATAGAAATAACCACCAACACCCCCCACCCCATTTCAGATCCCAGCAAATAAAATACAGAGAAACTTTTATTTAGACGCTTCTAATCATCTACCAAACGGTGCGTCTTATCAGGAGTATTATCCAGAAGCAGTCCATAGCAACTCAGAAAACAAAAATTTGCAAGATGATCAAAAAATTGAAGAAGAAGATCAACCAGTCGATATTAGCGACTTACATTTTTTAGGCTAACCGATTCATCGTTACCTTATGTACGATGTAAAACAGAAACTGGAAAAACTCTCAATATCCTAATAGGTACATGAGCTACAAAAATGATATACAACCATCTCTTTCGAAAACAGTTATACAAAACGAAGAAAATTTTTATACAAGGTCAGTAGCCGGTGACATTGAAATTAGTAGTAATACGTTTATCTATCTTTTCGATATTAAATATAAAAAATTAATATTTTTGATTCTTCCTAACCTAAAGTCTTTTCATGGAATCTTACGCAACGATATTTTGAAGCAATTAGGAGCAGTGATTTACACCAGAGATAGTTACATATTACTTGAAAACGGGACAAAAATTAAAACTCATCAGAGGCAGTCAGAATCTATATATATGATCAAAATAAGGGATGAACATATGACGGACAAACAAAGCAAAATTATTACCGAACTGACAAGGAAAATGCCAAATTTACTTTACTACAAAGGTTATAGGGGAAATTCGAACAAGAAATGATAGGCCAATATTTACTCGATACTATCCTTACCCCATGGCTTTAAAAGCTGAGGTGGAAGGCCAAATTCAAGCAATGCTTAATGATGGTATCATAAGGCCATCACGCTCACCATACAACTCACCAGTTTGGATTGATCCGAAAAAACCGGACTCAAATGGTAATCAACAGTACCGAAACGAAAGCTTAACGCTGTCACAATTGCAGACAAATAACCAATTCCAGATATTAATGATGTTCTTGCGCAATTAAGCAATAATAATTTTTTTCGGTACTTTATTTAAAGAGCGGCTTTCATCAGATACCGCTAAAAGAATCTGATATAGAAAAAACAGCTTTTTCCATTAACAATGGCAAGTATTAATATACTTTTTTGGCTTAAAAAATGCCCCTTTTTAATTCCAAAGAGCACTAGAGGACATATTAAGCGAATGCATTGGAGTATATTGCTTCGTTTATATCGATGATATAATTGCTTTCAGTCAAAATGGGAATAATCATGCTCGCGATTTAGAAAAAGTTTTCAAAATTCTCGAAAGTGCAAATATGAAAGTCCAGTTGGACAAATGTAATTTTTTCAAAAAATCAGTTGAATTTCTAGGTTTTATTATATCTTCGGAAGGAATTACAGCAAATCCAAAAAGAATAGAAGCTATATCTAAAAATCCGCCACAACACACTAAAAGAATTAAGATAATTTCTGGGTTTGTCTGGGTATTATCGACGTTTCAAGATTATGCGAAACTCGCTAAGCTTCTAACATCCCTTTTAAGGGGGAGTAACGACGTGCGCCCAAAAATAAATCTTCAAAAATAAAAATAAACCTGAATTCAGAAACTATTTCAGCTTTTAATAAAATAAAGTCAACTCTCGTTTCTAGAAATGTAATGTTGGCATATCCAAATTTTAATAAGGAATTCTCATTAACTACTAACGCATCTAACTTTGCACTTGGTGCAGTGCTTTCCCATGAAGACAAACCGATAATTTTCATATCCAGAATACTAGGCAAGGCTGAAGAAAATTATGGAGCTAACGAAAAAGAAATGCAATTATATGGGGTTGCTTAAGAAATTACCTATACGGTATCGCTAATGTGAATATTTATACTGACCATCAACCTCTTACTTGTGCCTTAAGAAACAAAAATAAAAACGCTAAGATGAAACGTTGGAAAGTCATTTTAGAATATTATAATTATCAGTTGCATTACAAACCAGGAAAAATAAATGTTGTCGCCGATGCCTTATCAAGAATTCCACCTGAAATAAACACCCTCACATCGAGCGAACACAGTGAGGAAAGTTCTACCCAAAATTTGGTATACTCTGTAGAAGTACCAATTAATGTGTTCAGAAATAAAATTTTTCTAAATCAAGGTCAAAATCAGTCGTATGAATTTAAAAGAATTTTCCCAACTTACCATAGACATATACATAGTTACTGAAATAAAATTATGATTCAGAAAATTTAGTAAGTATTTTAAAACGATGCTTAAATCCATCTGTAATTAACGGCATTAAAACTGATGAACGTACTATAGGCAAAATTCAGGAGATATATCCTTCTCATTTTAGCAGCTACAAGGTGAGATTTACACAATTACAAATCGAAGACGTCATTAGTGAGCAGGAGCAGGAAAATTTAATTTTGAGCACAAATAATCGTGCAGACAGAAATGTCCGTGAAAATAAAATTCACATTATTGAAAAGTATTATTTTCCATCTATGAACCATAAGATTAATCAGATAATAAAAAAAAATGCAGGGTTTGTAAAGAAAACAAGTATGATCGTCATCATGCCAAGCCAGAGATTCAGCGAACCCCTATTCCACAATTTCCTGGACAAATTGTCCACTTTGATATTTTTATTACAGATAAGCATTTAGTTTTAACACCCATAGATAAATTTTCTAAGTTTGCGATAGCAAAAGTTACAAAATCCAGAGGTGCAGAAGACATTGGACAACCTTTGAGGGACATACTATTTTTCCTTCTTCCGGAAACTATAATTTTTGACAACGAAAACTCAAGTTTCAATTAACTATATGAAAATGAATTAGGAATTAGAACTTATCGCATACCATCTTACACAAGTTGTTCAAATGGGCAAGTGGAAAGATTCGACTCGACGCTTCAAGTGATCATGCGATGTCTTAAGAGTCAGAGAGCTCATGGCACAATTGAAGAATTACTAGAGCGATCAGTAAAGGAATATAATTTATCAGTTCATTCAATAACTAATAAGAAACCCGTTGAAGTTTTATATGGCAGAAATATTAGTAGTGACCGGGAATACAGGAAAAACAAATTTTTGACTTTAGTTATCATAATAAATTAAAAGAACCATTGAAGACGTACTCTGAAGGAGGCTTTATATATGTCAGAATTAACAAGCGACAAGGTAATAAACTTACTCCAAGATACAAAAAGGAAATAGTAGCTCGTAATGAAAATTCTACGGTTAAAACAGTATATGGAAGGACTGTTCATAAAAAGCTTATAAAAACGGAAAATTAATAATAATGGACAGAGTAAAGTACAAGACGGAATCTTCAGAATTATTCACCCAATAGACACGAAACAATACGACAGATTTGTAAAAGAAACAAAAGCCTTCGTTGAACGGAATATTCTAAAAACTAATCCCTTTTACCCCATCCTAAATGAAGAAATAAAGAAACAAAAGATCATTTAATATTATTGGTACTGCGTGGAAGTACATCGCTGACACTCCAGACCACGATGACTTTGAAATGTTAGAATTTAATAAAAATGAATTGAATCAAAATAATAATAAACAAATTGTTATTAATCAGATGCTAAATAATAGATTAAATAATGTAACGAAAATAATTAATGAATTATCAAATGCCATAGGAAAAATGAATATCTACTCGTAAATAACGAAATACCTTTAAATTTGCAAAGTCGAATAGGACTCATAAAAGAAGAATTAATGAATATATGTACATTACGTCATTCAATGGACAAAAAGCGGAGTAATAAACTCCATAATTTTGAAATTAAATTATCTTTAGAAAAATTAATTAAAGAAAAGATGACATTTGCATCCAATGAAGGGGCGATGGAATACGCCAAAGTAAATGTTATACATACATATGTATATAAAAATTCAACGATATTGTATGTTATAAAAATTCCATTAACAAATGAAGAAATATATGAAAATGTATTATTATATCCTGCAAAGAAAACTGAAAAAATTATTAAATTATCTTTTGATAGGATCTTAAAGAATTCAAAAGAAATTTATGGCATAAGAAATGATTGTCTAAAATATAATTCGATTGAAATTTGTAAAAATGATCAATTAATAAATATAAGTAATAATACATGTATAACATATATAATTAAAAGTTTATCATCGTACTGCACTTACACCAACAGAAATCACATCCCATCAATATGATATATGTATGTACTTCCTGGAGTCATCGTAATTAATAATTACAACGGTACAATATTTGTCGATGATATTGAAAACCAATTGTCCGCCACTTTCCTGATAAAATTCAGAAATTCTACAATAAAGGCACAACGAGACAAAATATATCGTAACTTGGAAGCACCTCAAATAGAAACTATTCCTGCTGTATTACAACCTCCACCATCAGAAATGAATTTAGAAAATATCCTGTCTCGTGAAAGCCTCCATGAATTACACATCAATAACACCCGCAGCATTAAAACATTAACAATGGGAACAATTCTAAATGGACGGTCAACTATGGCTTTCTTATTACTTTTCATAATTATTGGTTCCTTGATTCTTCATCTATACAAAATTTCGCAAAGGGTAAATGTGGTCCACCTAAAAGCATCTCCACCACCCGAATCGGGAATTGTCTTAACAAATGTTCAACCTACAAACCATATGCGTTCATCAACGCATCAAATTATCGAATAAACAACATTCCATATTTCTAATAAAACAATTGGGTGCAATTGTTCTTAAGAGGGGAGGAGTTAACGCTGCACCTCTTAACAACAGGAATACAACAGTAAGAATACAATAAACAGCAAGAATAGAATCAATGCTGCGTCCAAATTTTATTATTTTGTGGGAACGTTTTGTGGGAATATTCGCTTGTTGCAAAAATCTACAGATCTAGTTACCCGGAATTCTGGAAATTAAGTCAGGTGATGTTGGTTTGTTGCAGTATAATAATTTTTATAAAAATCATGAATTTGTAATTTTAAGTTAGTTCTAAATTTAGTTTTGATAATAAAGGAGGGAACTGCCAAAAAAATTATTTTTTTATTTAAAATAAACTCAAAGAGTTTTAATTAGTACAACAACAAAACACATACATACATATTTTTGCCCTACAATAACTCAATCGGTAACATTGATCTTCCGTAACGTATTTGCACATAAATACGTATGGGATATTGCCATTCATGTTGTGTGCAAACAAAATTGCTTTTAACATTCTTCTTTTAATTTCGTAGCGAACAGATACAATTCAATTTACAGTTTTACATGAATACATACATATATATACACATTCGCTACTAGCATTTGGAATATTGTTTTATCAAAAATCACCTAAGTCTTCCTCGAGTACTTTTGACGATTAAAAACTGATTAATCACTTGCGCGCCTGAAAAAGCACTCGAAAATGATTCGTGCTTATTACTTAACAAAAATAATTTCTAAACTCACTACATACATATTTTCATTTGTTTTTCAAACAAACGAATTAATAATACAAAACAAATTCTAAAATAAGCATACCGGGTGTGGAAACTTTTTTCCTAACCCTATTGTGTTATAATTGACACTATACAAATTTTACAACGAATTATGAATACTACTATTATTATTTTTTTTATAAATTCAATTCCTTTTTTAATGTAATTTTTCTTACTAAACATTTTTATTTTTTTATATTATTATTTATTATATAGTTTAATAATAATTTGATTTATATAATTTCATCTATATATAAAAATGAATGTCTGTCTGTTTTTTTGTTTGTGCTTTATAGGAGGCCAAGCCCTTGGACCGATCTTCCTGAAATGTTCACAGCATGTTACTGTGTGTTTGGAAGAAATAATAGGCTATATGAAGTTTTGATTGGACAAAGGGGCGTGGCACCATCCATATAACCCACAAATTTTAATCGCCATATGGTATTGGCATAGTTAAGAATACGTACCAGGATAAAAGTGGGCGGAACCACGCTTCTTTTTAGGGAAATTGTAATATAATCTTAACTACTGGACCGATCGTCATTCAATTTTCACAATAGGATATTCTTACGAAATAATAAATTCTTTACTATATAAAGTTGTGAGTGGACAAAGGGGCGCCCATATAACCCAAAAAAATATGACTGAAAAAAGAGTCAAAAAAGACTCGCAAACGATCAGATATACGACTGAAAACGACTCACAAATGACTCGCAAACGAATAGAAATAGAACTGAAAAATGAGTCGAAAAAGACTCTTAGACGATCAAAAATACGACTAAAAAATGAGTCGAAAAAGAATCGAAAATAATTAGAAATACAGCTAAAAAATGACTCGAAAAAGACTTGTAAATCATTAAAATATATGAGTCATAAATGAGTCGAAGCTGATCAGAAAAGCGGGTTATAAAAGACTCCTCAAGAAGAGTCGTGGGTAGGGTACCATTTTCTCCCGAGAAAACAATAATTTATGATCGGAAAATGAGCTCATATATGCCTATTTTAATCGCGCAGAGGAGACATAAATGACTCGAATATGATCAATTTTTTCATAAAATGTTTACAGGGTTGTAGATGCACACACGTTCATACGTACACATTGAATTTCTGAGACATGGACGTATTGCTACGTCCACCAGCAAAATTTACTGCGGCAAAACATCTTTGTATTTATATTCATATTTTTTGGTTGTACTCTGACTTGCGATACCGTTCAAAACGAAATAAAATCAAAATTTCCAAAACAACTACTGCTGAAAGCTTTGTCAGCTGTCTGTTAATCGTTTTGTGATTTAGATTTGACTGAAACTGTCGTTTATTTCAGAAGCACAAGCAGAAGTCAAACCAAAATTAATGAAAATTATTGCAGTTGTTTAAACACTACTGCTGACAACTTTTGAAAGCAACGACATTGCAGAAGAAATCCCAAGCAGAAAATATTAAAACGATTATTTTTATAAGCACTGTGCTTTAGAATACGACTGCCGTTTTTTCATAAGTTTTGAGGTACATTTATGCGAACGTACACTTAAGACCGGGGCACATAGAATCCGTGATACGTCGTACGTACTCATAAATTAAATATCAATGCGGCACATTTGCCCATTTTCGATTTTGAATTATTATCATTTTTGTTCATAAAAATAATAATTGATTAATAATAAAAATAATAATAATACAAATAATGATAACAATAATAATTTTAGTAGTAGAAAATAATAAGCAAGCAGATCGTTGATAAAAATTTCCTGTGTGAAACCAAACCAAACCAAAATGAAACAATTAATATAACAGATGTAACTACTCAATCAACTGCTACGTTAGGGACAATTCATACGAGGGTTATTGTTCAAGAACATTATATTTCTCAAATTCTTCACGTTGTTGATAATAACTTTAACATTCCGACCGATGGTATACTAGGACATGATTTTCTGAAATCAAATAAATCCCACAATGGAAAATATGGAAATGTTGGTTTGGTATAACAGCAATCGATTTAAAATTCCAATAAAACATGGCGACAATAGATACGTTATTCCACCAAGATGTGAAGTCTTTAGATTATTGAAACTCGGAAACTCGAACGAACCTGCCTTTGTTGATACACAAGAAATTTTTAAAGGAGTAAAAACACCCATTTTGAGAATAATCAATGTAACCAGCGACATAAAAAGTCGAAAAGTAATCTAATTGAGCCAAGTGTTGATTGCAGATGTGTCAACCACCAACAGACAACGAGTCAGTCAAGAGATTCCTTGCTTTTTCAAATTATTATAGATTTCTCAAAAACTTTGCTGCATTGTAATGTACACTTTGCTTCGGATGACAAATGTCAGAAGGTGTTTGAAAAAAGTTAAAAATTACTACATCTGGATTCAAATTAAGGGAATAAATATGAGGTTATAATGAATTATTTTGTAGCCATAACAATACCAAATAAAAGCGCTAGTATAATTTTTGAAAAAATTATTTTAACTTATCGTACTATGAACTTCATTAAATCTGATTAGGGAACGGAATTCAAAAATCAAGTCTTTATGGAATTATGTATCATGAATCAATACAGAAAGGAGAACATTTCTGATTTGGATACGTATCTTAAATATTTTACAAATATTCATAAAAACGAAATTAGAAAAGACAAACAGTTTCAAATTTCATCGAAACATTTAAAGAAATTGCAAAAAATATTTCAAGTAAAATTTTAAAATATTTCGAAACAACAAGAAAAAAAAAACATTGCATAAATATTCCAAAATTAAACCCAGAATCATTTGCTTAAAATCTTTAATGTCAATTGTTGTAAGTAAATTATTAGTTTTAAATAAATAATTATCGTTATTTTACTAATATAATTGGTGGGTGGTTAAATTTCAAGGGCCGATGTTGATTTTGAATAAAACACAAACTATTTAGGAAATTATTGTAATTTTATTTTATTATGATGTATTGGTATTACTCAATTATGTATGGAACAAAATATCGGCCAAATGGGCGCCGCGACCTCGGCGGCACACCTCCATCCGATGGTCCAAATTTTCGATGACGCTGAGGCATAATGGAGGTTCTATGCCGTTAATGTGCCGAATTATCTGATCCTTTAGGTCTTGAATTGTTGCTGGCTTATCGACGTACACCTTTTCTTTCAAATAACCCCAAAGAAAAAAGTCCAACGGTGTCAAATCACATGATCTTGGCGGCCAATTGATATCGCCATTACGTGAGATAACACGGCCATTGAATTTGTTGCGCAAAAGAGCCATTGTTTCGTTAGCTGTGTGGCAAGTGGCACCGTCCTGCTGAAACCACATATCGTCCACATCCATATCTTTCAATTCGGGCCATAAAAAGTTCGTTATCATCTCACGATAGCGAACGCCATTCACAGTAACTGCCTGACCGGCCTCATTTTGGAAAAAAATACGGCCCGATGATGCCGCCAGCCCATAAACCGCACCAAACAGTCACTCTTTGTGGGTGCATTGGTTTTTCGACAATCACTCTTGGATTCTCATTCGCCCAAATGCGGCAATTCTGTTTATTGACGAATCCACTGAGGTGAAAATGTGCCTCATCACTGAAGATGATTTTCTTCGAAAATTGATCATCCACTGTTGCCATTTCTTGCCACCATTCTGCCCATTCACGACGTTTGGAATGGTCAAGAGGCTTTAGTTCTTGAGCCAATTGCACCTTGTAAGCGTGTAAATGCAAGTCTTTATGCATAATGTTCATCAACGACGAGCGTGAGAGGTGCAATTGTTGGGAACGACGACGAGTTGAGGTGGACGGCTCTTCAGCCACACTATCGCGAACAGCAGCAATATTTTCTGCAGTACGAGCTGTACGAGCATGCACTGGTGTTCTCACATCTTCTACAGACCCGGTTTGCTCGAATTTTTCCACGATTTTTGCGATTGTACGCACATTTGGACTATGAAATTGACCAAAAAAATTACGAAGTGCACGATATGCATTTTGATTTGAACTCCCATTTTCATAATAAGTCTGGATAACTTTAACACGTTGTTGGATTGTGTATCTCTCCATGGTTCAAATTGAGTAAGTCTGAAATAGAGAAATGTCAAATAAAATTCGGAAAAAAACTTGGCGTTTAGGTGTGGTTCACATTCAACAACGGCCCATACAATTTAACCACCCTTTACAAAATAACACTTATTGCATAAAATACGAAAATTATATAAAATATATTTTAATATTTCCAAAGTTGTAGCTTTAAACATAAATAAATTAATTACATATTAAAGATGTTTTTGGAAAAAGGAGGAAAAGGAATTCAAAAGTTAACACAAAATAAAATAATAATATGTTTTATTTAATTGTACTTGACATAAAGAAGATCTAAACAAGTTCGGTAGTCCAATAAATGGATTTTTGCTATAGTGACTATACACGTGACACCACATTTTTAAATAAATGTGGTAGTTTTTTACATTAAATCAATACCGAATCTGTCTTGAAAAATATTTTTGTTAAAATTTATGAAGTTGGCTGCTTTTAACGTCTGTCAAACACAAAGTAAATGACGCAGTTTGCTCAAAATTTTACAGTAGTCTATTAATAGAATTTCATTTAAAGTTACTGCACGGTTTTATCAAATACCCCTTTTATTATTACAATACGTTTCTCTTAAAGTAGAATGTGCGTTTGTTTATTTGTTAGTACCTTATAGGAGACCAGACCGCTGGACCGATCTTCGGGAAAATTTCACAACACTTAACTCGGACTCTCGAATGCATTATAGCTACTTTTTTTTAACCACACCTGTTTTTTTAAATAATGTTACTCCTTCCACATAGTTTTCAACAGATTTATAAATATAAACGAATATAAAAGAGCATAACTTCGCCATTTTTGGACCAATTTTCAAAATTCAAAATTGCATATAGAAGAACGCCACAAATTTTGTTTTAAAATGTAGTTTGTGGGTAAATTTTAAAAATTATTTTTGCATTTGGAAATACAGTGCACACGGGAAAACGTCAACGCTCGTTTACGTCAACATCCCAAAACGTCAACGCTTTTTTTTTTTACATTGCCTACTCTAAAACGTCAACCCAACCACAAAGCTCTAAAACGTCAACTCTGAATAAAACAAAAGTTTGAATTTAGCAGCAGTTAAAATACACAAATTTGTACACACACACATTTATTTTATGAAATCACATCTGAAATTGGGGATTCCCCTTATAAGTAGAGTAGAAAAGTAGTTGCAACTGCACGTACATACATATTATATTTTTATTTATTTTCAGTTGCTTTTTTGTTCTCGTAAGTATCACATTACCAAAATGAGCTCAAAACAACCGAAAGTGCTAAAATTACAAGAAAAGCCAATTATTTTGGACTTATTAGAAAAGGGTACAAGTGTGGTAGCTTTAGCGAAGCAATATGGTGTATCAAAGTCAACAATTAGCAAGATAAAAATGAAAAAAAAGAAGATTTTGGACTGTGTTAATAACACATTTTCCGGTCCAGGAAAAAGAAAGACATTAAGAGCATCAGAGTTGCCGAAAATGGAGAAACGTCTGTCTTTCTCTGTCTTTTTGAATTTGTTTATGTTTGGTTTTAGTTTATAATTAATAAAAACTTTTAAAAGCAGATATGTTTTTTATTTAAAAATTTTACATTCGTAAACGTCAACAATTTGTTAAACGTCAACACCCGCGGTTTGAATTAGTTGACGTTTTCCCGAGTGCACTGTAGTGCACAAATTTTTTTTTTGGAAATAGGGATGGATGAAGGAGCGTGTCCCAAATTCCCCGCCCCAATAAATAACTATCAAATGACATTTGTTGTTTCTTTTTATCAATTAAAGCATCAATTAATGAGACAAAAATATAGTTTCATAAGGATTTTAAGGACTTTTTTACGTCTGACAATATACATATTACAAAGTTCTGCTATTAAAAATTCTTAGGTTTTTAGGGGATAGCAATATGGAAAGCGACAAATAGACATGTAGAAAATTCACAAAAACATCTACAAATATTTTTTATTTTATGTAAATATTATAGGTTTAAAGCGAATAATAAACTCAATTATTTCTAAGCATTTATAATTTGAATATTAATCTATTACAAAACACACTATTTACACATTTTTGCTTTGAATTTCGCAATTGTTTTACTACATTAATAAAAACAACAATTTTTTATATCAAAAGTTGGTATAATTTATTTCCTGTATCAGAGACAACGCTTTATAAAACAGATGTGCTCGAAACACACATTTTTATATTATTATTTAAGATTAAATGTATGTACTCGTAACAAAAGTATTGATTGAGTTAGTTTATCTTTCTATAGAGAAATTAGTTTAAAATCCGCTGTTATTTCTTACCTACATTTATGTCTCCGATATTCGAAAACCCGATGTGAATTCGAAAAATAGACAATAACCTTAACCTATATTTCTAGTGGTTTGTTACCACATCGATTAGAACTAACTAAATACATAAATAGTTAGTCAATAACTATTTGTTTTGTATAATAATTTTTTCTGGCAAATAGTAGATCAAAAAACAATTTATTGGTACAATTCATTGGTTACCCTCTCTTCCTCTCTTGACACACAGGCACAATAATTTTTATTGAAAAAAAAATTTGAGAACTAGATGCCAAAGATACAGTTTAAATTTTGTTTTCACTGCACCGCATTTACGTAAACCAGCAACTAACTCAAGAGTAAAAATATGTACATACATACATATATGCACTTTTGTGTATGCATATGAATGCAAGTACTTACATATATGTACGTACATCCTGTTGTTTTAGTAACAGCAACAAATGCAGCAGAGCTTTTCGTTGCAGCAATTCTTCATTCTATTATATCTGCAGTGGGCGGTTATATTGCCATATACATATGAAACATATAAACACTATTAATATTAAGAAAATAAAAATGAAATTTTTTTTTCAACTTGCAAGCAAGTTATCAACTAACACTATGAGCCAAAAAATCGTTTTGGCTGATGTTGGAGTGTGCACTTAATAATAATATTGTGACTGCTACTGATGATTCAATTCTTATTCTTTTTTCGGTGACGTCTTTTTGAATGATTTTTATTAAACCTTCAGAAGCTCGTGGCTAAATAACAATAATCGCCAAGAAACTTGCTTACCTTATGTTCACAGTTATGTAAGTGTATTTGAACGCACATACTTATACTTATACTATACTTACTCGTATGTATATGTATGTATGTATGTATGTATATCATCGTTGGAGTTGCCTCTGAAAATAAATAAAAACATGTAATGTTGTTCAACATTAAAAGTAAAAAACTGATAAAGACAACCAGTTCAAAATGAAAGACTCAAACGAACTCAATTTCAATCCATGCTTGTACGAGTACGAAACTCTTATTTCGATCCATCCACCTCACAATGAATTACGTATGTACATACATATGTTCATATGCAAGTATGATCATACGTATAAATATATTTTCAAGAAGAGATTAGTTAAGATTTTTTAATAACCTGCTAATAACAGAACTAAGCATAAAATTTAACCGAAAACTTTTTTTTTGTAAAAATTTAAACAATTAAAATTAAAAAAGAATATGTGTATTGTTTCATCAAAAAACATGAATGTTATCATTTATCAAAGTAGGTAACACTGCAGCGTGTTTATGCAACAGGTTTATCTTCCATGCTGCATATTTTGACGCAAGCACAGCAACAAACAATTAAACCATAAGAACAACATAATATCTATATTTTGCAATCGCGAGGAATATCGCCCGATAAACATAGTTGAAAAAATGAGCCGTGAATTAAGTGAGGTAACAGCAGTTATTATTATTGATGAATTGTTGTATGAAGAGGAGGTAGAACCAAAAAAAAGAATTTGAAATGAACGACTGTAAAAAAGAGCTAAAAAATATAATCTAAAAAATTATAGAAATTATATGAGAATAGACGAACGGGCTTACTTTTTCAATCGTTTCTTCAACTGATTTAGTTTTTCAGCAGTAATCACAAATATATAAGAAAACGGTTACATCAGCGTTGAACTCAGAGAAAGAAAAATTAAATTCCATTCGTTTAGAGTACGAATGGTCCTGTCCCTTTGGCATTGTGAAAGAGACTATTAGTCACCTACTTTATAAACTTCCGATTAAAAAAATATTATTGCTGACTTAAAAAAACCGTATTCGAAAGAGTTTATAGTCCATCTATAAATATTATTGATTGTTAAACAACCAAACTTAAGTTCTGGAAACTCATCTGAAAACAGCAAGTCGTTTCTTTAAGAATACTGGCGCATATGGAGAAATTACCAAAAAATAATTTATCAATAAAAAATATGAATATATTATTTTTAGTGGCATTAAGGTTACAATTGCAAGATTTGCTACCGTGCATAAAAGCTACTGATTTTAAATCAAGCATAACTAATGATAATTTTCCATTTTGTCATTGTTTAACGTCATATAAAACTTCTAATATATGTGTATATAGTGTGGAGATTAAAGACAAAACAGTCATTCTTTAAAGTGAGGATGATAAACATACATGGGGGAAATGGGCCAGTGCACTCAGGGCAAAGTTGTTGGTTGCTCTCAACCTGGCGAGAAGCCAGCAGCGATCCCTGAAAATGGACTGGTCAAGCTGACATACTGCCTCCTCGTGGCGCCACTGGATAGCCCCTACAGCACCCGCTTAGAGGTGAACCAAAGTGTGCAGCGAATCCCCTCTGTCCAGGGGTCTAAACCAGGACCCGGTCCTCCAGGTTTCGGGGGTTGTGCGTGGGGGTAACTTCCCTACCGTGTAAAAACACACTAGTTTGGATGCAACCACAGAGAATAAATATAGATGACTTTATTGCTGACGACCAGGAACAACGAAATAAGGATAACGATTTTCGGTTCTGCACGTGGAATGTCAGGTCCATGAACAGACCACGTGCAGCTGATGAACTTGCGGAAGCCCTGGAAGACTATAAGGCTGACATCACCGCCATCCAGGAAGTGCGATGCGATCATCTACTACGGTGATTGCTACAAAGAGCGGCGACAGCGCCTGTTTGGATGCGGGTTTGTTGTTCGAGGCAGACTTAGGCAAAAAGTCTTAAGCTTTAAATCCGTGAGCGAACGCCTCATTACAATCCGCATCAAGGCTAGGCTCGGCAACATTAGCCTAATCTGCGCCCACGCCCCTACGGAGGATAAAGATGACGACAGCAAGGACGACTTTTATAATCTCCTAGAAAGAACATACGATCAACGCCCCAGCTACGACACAAAGATCGTCCTAGGAGATTTCAACGCAAAGCTGGGCAAGGAAGACATCTTTGCTAGAGTCATCGGGAAACACAGCCTGCATGACGACACATCGGATAACGGACTCAGGCTGCTAGATTTTGTGACGGGGCGCAATCTCACTGTAGCAAGCACGCGATTCCCTCACCTCAACATTCACAAAGGGACCTGGCGGTCCCCTGATCAATTAACCGTCAACCAAATTGATCACATTGCGATCGACGGCAGACACTCCTCCAGTATTCTTGATGTCCGAACATTCCGAGGAGCCAACATTGACTCCGATCACTTCCTTGTTGTAGGCAAAGTAAGATCACGGATATCAGTACCAACCGGAGTAGAGCACGACCACAACAGTTTGACGTCGCAAAGCTACAATCGCAATCGACCGCTGGGAAATTTGCCGATCTAGTCTCCCTTAAGCTCTCAGAGAGTCCAGCCCTGCCAGGCGAAACAACCGATGAGGAATGGAACCGTTGCCAAAACGCCATCAGAGATGCTGCCTCTGTATTGGGTTTTAAAATGCCACCCGGAAAAACCCCATGGTTTGACGACGAGTGCAGGCAGGCACATTCAGCGAAGCTAGCAGCGTATAAGGCGACGTTGGAGAGAAGGACGAGAGCAGCTCCTCGTGAGCTCTACGAACGGAAGAGAAGGGAAGAGCACCGGCTTCTCAAAAAGAAGAAGAAAGAGCACGAGAACCGCGCGATCGAGGAACTGGAGAGGTGTTACGGCAGGAATAATATCCGAAAGTTTTACCAACGGGTGAAGGAACTATCCAATGGATATAAGCTTCGGACAGAAACCTGTCGTAACGAAGAGGGACAAATCGATCGTCGAAGCGGAGAATCTGGAAAGATCACTTCTGCAGACAGTTTAACGACGAACAAAACACCGATTCCATCGCCAGGCAGAATATTCCACTACAGATAATGGACGATGATGGTAGAGAATTCCGTCCCCCGACCTGAATGAAGTCAAGATAGCAATATCGAGATTGAAATCAAACAAAGCTGCAGGAGCGGACGCACTATCCGCGGAACTATTTAAGGCAGCCGGAGATGACCTAGTTGGGCGCATGCACCAGCTCACCTGTAAGATATGGTCGGAGGAAAGCATGCCCGACGAGTGGAATCTCAGCATCGTTTGCCCGATCCACAAAAAAGGAGACCCCTTCAACTGCGCCAACTACCGAGGAATAAGTCTCCTGAACATCGCCTACAAGATCTTCTCTGCCGTTTTGTGTGAGCGCCTGAAACCATTCGTGAGCAGTTGATAGGTCCTTATCAGTGTGGTTTCAGGCCGGGGAAGTCCACCATTGACCAAATTTTCACACTACGGCAGATCCTGGAAAAGACCCAAGAGATGCAAATCGACACCCACCACCTATTCGTCGATTTTAAGGCCGGATATGACAGTGTGTATAGGGGCGAGCTATACGAAGCCATGTCTAGTTTTGACATTCCTACTAAACTCGTCAGGCTGTGTAGGATGACGATGGAGAACTCTCGCTGCTCCATCAAGGTCGGTAACGAATTCACCGAGACCTTCAATGTCAGAAGGGGATTTAGACAAGGCGACGCACTGTCATGTGATTTTTTTAACATAATTCTTGAGAAGATCGTGCAAAACTCACACGCCAACAACAGAGGCACGATCTTCCAAAAGTCCGTGCAACTGCTAGCATACGCTGACGACATTGACGTGATTGGTTGAACCCAGCGAGCCGTCACTGAAGCGTTTGCTGGTATTTTAACGGAGGCGGCCAAAATGGGTCTAGCGGTGAACGAGGGCAAAACGAAGTATATGCTGTCATTAAAAAAGGACGCGCAACACCGACGACTGGGCCAGAACGTCACCATAGGCAGCTATAACTTCGAGGTAGTGAAGGACTTCGTCTACCTTGGCTCCCAAGTCAACAGTATGAAAAACATCAGTACCGAGATCAAACGCAGAATAACTCTTGCCAATCGCTGTTTCTTTGGGCTCAAGAGGCAATTGAGTAGTAAGGCCCTTTCTCGAAAAACCAAGTTGACACTATATACCACTTTGATAATCCCTGTACTTCTCTATGGCGCAGAAGCATGGTCGGTGTCGAAGGCGGATGAGGAAGTCCTTGGTATTTTCGAGAGAAAAGTTCTGCGTTCAATCTTCGGTCCTGTTTGCGTTGATGGTTTCTGGAGAAGAAGATTCAATCATGAACTGTACGGGTTGTACAGCGACATGAGCCTAACCAGGCGCCTACGGATCCAACGGCTAAGATGGTTGGGCCATGTAGAGCGCATGGAGAATACTGCTCCGACCCGTAGAATCTTCGATTCCGAACCTGTGGGACAACACAGTAGAGGACGCCTACGGAACCGATGGCGCACACAAGTGGAGAGGGACCTCAACCAACTTGGTGTGCAAAATTGAAGAACGCTGGCTAAAGACCGTGCCAGCTGGAAAACTTTGTTGGTTGAGGGCCAGGTTCACCCCGGACTGTAGCGCCAAAAGAAGAAGAAGAAGATATACATACATACATACGCAGTACCAATACACACTTGCCGCACATATTTACAGATAAGCACTAGCAATAGCAAACTGCTCAGCAATAATAAGGAATATGTGCCCAGTCCAGAAAACAGTATACCAAACAAATAAATGTAACTAGAAAATAGTATCCTAAGTAAACACAATGGTAACTATATAACTCATAATACTCGTAGTTAGTATATGAAATCGACATTTTTATAAGTTAAATTTAGTATATGAAATAAAACATGCATTTTATTGCCGAACCTATCGTTTTAGTATAATAATTAAAAAAACTGCGAATGCCACCCTCTAGAATTATAATAAATAATTTACTGAAAAAAGTATTGAGCAAAACAACAAAATTAATGAATGTTTAAGTGAAAACAATAGAATTCTGTTCTTTCAATTGTATAATTAAAGAAGGTGTCAACGTACTTAGAACAAAAGTACCCACTGATTGCAGTTCACTAAAAAAACTAGGAGTACTAAAGGTATAAAAAGTAGAAAACTTTAAGTTGGCAGCACGTTTTTACCTGTTGGCCATTTTGTCAGCTTTTAAGTGATTTATGTTTACTTTGGTTTGGAATTTTAGCATGAAGAGACTGACGCCTGAACAACGCTTCCAATTTGTTCAAATTTATTTTGCTGAAGCGATTAAGCTCACTTTTATTTGAATAGGTACGTCAATAAGAAAAACTGATGTATTTTGAGTGATGATAATCCTCCGATGCATCCAAAAAGACTGACTGCTTAGTGTGATTTATGGGCTGATGGAATCATTTCTCTGCACTTCTTTAAAAACCATGTTAGTTGGAACGCTACAGTCAATGGTGACCACTATAGAGCCATGATTATTCTCGTTCACCAATTGAACAATCATGATGTGCAGGAGCTGGGGCTTCAACAAAACGGAGCAACACGTCACACAGCTCATAGCACAATTGATTTATTGAAGCAAACATTTGGTAACCGCATAGTTTCACGTTTCGCACCCTTAAATTGGTTTCCAAGATCGTGAGATTTAACGTCGCTAGACTATTTTCTGTACAAAACAAAGCCATTGTCAAACATAATTTATTCGCGTGTTTTTTTTATCCTAAGTTTTTGCTATAGTAATGAGAAATGTTAAGCTATTTTCGCACCAGTGAAATTGAATAAAGTACCAAATTAGCTTCGGGAGATATAAAGTTTTTTACATTGGCATTTATACATTATCATTATTATTATTAAAACTATTATGATTATTATTTTTATTATTAAAATCATTATAATTGTTGTTATTTTTATTATAATTTTTGTTGTTGTTGTTGTTATTTTATTTTCTACTACTAAAATTATTATTGCTGTTATCATTATTTTTATTGCTAATAATTTTTAATATTAAAATTAGTCAATTATTACTTTTAAGAACCAAAATGATACCAATTTAAAAGTACCGAAAATGGGCAAATGTGCCGCATTGCTTTTAATTCATATGAATGCCAGCACTGGCTTACGAATGTCACTTAACGGTATCGCAACAATCTATGTTATACAGGTTGAAACGTTCCGACAACGTGACAGTTAATTTCGGTAAGCGGTTGCATTGTTTTGGTATTGTCGAAAACGAACGTACGTACGTTAGCTTAAGTGTACGTTCGCATAAATGTACCTTAACCATTTGGTTCAATGTTCGAGTACTTACGCACTTAGTTGTAAGAAATATAATTATTTAGTTCTATATAAAAATGTTTTTTAAAATAGTTTTCAGAATCAATAGTTAAAAATAATCATCGAATTCGAAACTTTTCGTCATTTGGTTGAACTTTTAAATATTATTAGAATTTTTTTATGTTTTTTTTTTCATATTTCATGATGCCAAATAACTTTATTTTGACAGTTATTCTTAAGAGAACAAATCTACATCTTCTTAACAGGTATGTATGTATGAACATTCATACAAATATACTTACCGTATTTAGTGCTTTTTATTTTTTATGAATAAACAATGCGTCTTACTGTTTAAAAGTTTTTGCAGTGAAGTTTCAAAGAAAAAAATAACATTTTCGATATTGAAACAAATTCTTACAGCATTAAAAAAACTTCCAATTTGGTTTAAAATAGTAACTGCAGACCACAGACACAAGTCAAAAATAAAACAAAGAACCCGATTAGGCGAACGATTATTCCCAAACTTTGCCCCCCTCTTTATTATTATAAAAATCAGAAGTTTTCCAGTTCCAATAGAAATTCAATTTGTAGCCAAAAGCATCTGCCTTCAATCGCACGGAAAAGCCAAATTTTTAAACATTCTAAAAAAATTGATATGATTATCTTTAAGTTTGATAGCACTCAATGAAGATTGACAAATTTAATCTTGTTTTCTCGAAAACATGCACAATAAGTATCATATTGAATAAAACTCAGGAAGTACCTAACAGTCACTCAAAAACTAAATTAACGTTTCTCCTTGATGACTTCTTCCTAAAGGCATGCTCTGGAAAGTTAGGTGGTGGAATAATATTATATAAATTCTTACAAGAAGAGCAAAAGAAATATAAAGCAGAATAAAAAAATAAAAACTCGTTATTCATGTTAAACAACTTAAACATAAGAACTGCAAGAGGTAAAGACGTTCCAGAAATATATAAACAAATTTCGATCAAGAAAATCACAATCTTGGTCCCATAATTAAAATAAGCACCACAAAGCAGGCTCCAATATACATAGGATTCTATATGAAGTACACACAGAAAAAGTAGATAGAAAATAAAAGATAAATCATCATATTCTATAGCAAATACCTTGCTCAGCACCGACTTGAAACAGGAAAAGTATAATATGTAACTGTAGAGGATATATATCCAATACTGATGATAAATGAAGTTGTGGATAAATAGGGTAAGTCTATGTATTTCATCGAACTCCATCTTAAAAAAGCTTATTCGAAGTAGTTCTGCCTAACAACATACGCAAAACTATGCTCCAGCTACGTTCTTAAAACGTATGAATACAATACTGGAAAGGATTGCATAGTAAATATATTAACACGATATTTTAGCATTTTACCTAAATTGTCGTATACGTGATGAAATGAGTTCGCTCGGGTTTTTACTTTTTGCGACCTCCACGGTCGCAAAGGAATAACTTGGATCGAAATTTTAAATCATGGCCGAGTTCCCGATCGAATGCCTTCTCTGGAAAAGTCATTTGACTTTTCGATTCAAGCTAACTATGTAAGTCAAATGGAATTAAACGAATTGCAAATAAAGCTAAAGTCATCATCGACTACTCGATGCCAAAACCAGAGAAAGAATTCGTAGCTTTGGAAACTATTATAAATTCTTTAGTCTATCCTAATTATGAAAAGCAATGCACCTTGGCAACAGATGCATTAAAGATAACATTAGGCTCATTATTAATTTATTTTCACCCTATTTGTTTTGCAAGCCGAATATCTGTTAAGTACGTGGGATTAACTAACTTAGCAACTTTTGGTCAATGCATTGTAAAAAAGTTGCTAAGGAAACTAAAACGTAAAGAGAAAGCTACTCTGTTTTTTAAAACTCATTGTCCTTTTAGACACAATTGAATATGAAGTTAAATGTTTGAACATACTTATTTTGCAAGGCATTTCAAGTCTACTGACAAGTCGGGTGGCACCAACGACGTGTCGCCATATACATACAATAGAAAAACAGCTGTATATCAAATATCAAATGTTAAAAATAAATCCAAACTATTTCATTATTGTAAATTTAAAATATTAATAAGAAACTCCCTTTTAAAACTAAATACCCTATATATATGTGTATGTAAATATGTAACCAAATAGATGTAAATATGTATGTACATAGAGTTTTAGGAATGACACAGGAATACTAAGGGCCAGTTTTTAACTAAAAAATTAAACGGTGTTTGAACTTAAGTTCTGTTTAAATACCGAATTTATTTTTATAGGTCATATGTATTTAAATAAAACTTAAATCACTAACCACGTCCATTTAAATACAACTTAAGTTGTTTATACTACCATATGATTTTGCCAGTTCTGCAAATTATGAAAATTGCCCTTTGAAGTTTTTTCATTATTTGATAAAAAATATTCAATAAATAAACTCGCCGGGAATAAAAAACATTGTGTTATTGTGTTATTATTAATGTCAACTAAAACAATGAATTCAGATGAAGTTCACTTTACTTAAAAAAATAGGTCCATGTGTTGCAAGTGAACATTTGCTGGAAATAGTAAAAAAAACAGCAGCATAATCGAGTGCAAAAAGACTGATCGAGTTGGTGCAGAACAAAAGGTGAATGTGTGGAAGGATGTGGAGCGAGAATTTAATAGCAAATTCAGGCAAACATTTCCAAACCACAAAATATTTTAATATTGAGTTAACTAAATAGTAAGCAGCTGTTAAATAAAGAAGTTGTTTATATTTTTTGCACATTTAATAGTACTACCATACCATTAACTAATTTCGTATTTAAATATTAAGTTAAAATCTGGCCATAAGAGAAGCCGCTGTTGATATTTTTATAGATACCGCCGCCCAACTTATTACGTCTGTAGTCGCCTAAAAATCAACGGTCGAAGTCGGAGAATTAACGGCATATAAACTACACCAGCGGTTTGACAAACAAAAAAGAACTTTACGTTTGTACAAGTTGTTTATGCTGTCTATTTTTCGATTTTGCCATTTTTGTGTTTTTAATTCAATTTATTGTGTTTTATAAAATAGTCAAACAAAATAGATCAAAAATAAAATAAATCAAAAGAATGGCAAGCAAATTGCCGCAACACAATCGGTATCTGCATTCATTGAAAACAAAAAAAGTATAAAACCTTATGTTTCTTCAGGGTGTATGGTGGCAAATTTATATGTTTAATGCGATTATTTCAAAAAGTAATAAACGGTGTGTAGGGAGGGGGCGCCGTTGGACTTATCGACAGTCACGATGTCGCAGTGGTCGAGTGAGCATCGCGCGTTCGCTGTGGAGACAGTTTTTAAGAGTAATGATTCTTACGTAATTGCTCGTCGACAATTTTGATCAAAGTTAGGTATTCGACGAATACGTGATGGACCGAGTGTATATTTAATTCGTTTGTGTGTGCAGAGATTCCGCGCAACTGCCTCGGCTATGAATGTCTTACGGCTAGGGCCCAGTCGATCTTCAAGGACTCCCGAAAACATTGAACTGGTTGAAAGCAGTCTACGTGAAAATAGTTTTTTATTTTCATACAATTTATGTATGTGCAAATACACTACGTAAACCAATGTGACCGATGATTTTTCTTTTAGGGTAAAACTACATGATTTATTGTAGTGCGATTACAAAACTGTCGATTCGCACCGAGTTAAAATTACTTTTTTTTATAGAATTCATTTCATACAATAGCTTGGAATTTTACCTCTTATTCGCATGCATTTACCTACTACATTAAGGCTCAACCCTATCTTACAATTTCTGTATATGTATGTATGTATGTATACGAGCCGAAGTTATAATAAAACGAGAGTTTGCATAAATTTTGCAATCATAAATTATTTATTAAACTTTCTTACATAAGTACATATTTGTCTTGTTTGTTGTTGCAAATCTTAAAGTGTTTTAGCACTTGAAGATTTCTATTTAAAAGTTTCCCATGAGGAATGCTTTCGTAATAATATGAGGACTAATAAATTAAGCATCTCTATCCTGTGGCTATAGCATACGTTATTTTCTTCAAACCAAAAGGAATATATTGGTTTCTTCGTACAATTTACGCTTTATTCAACAATAGCTTTTTTTTAAGTTTCTTATTTCTTTTTCGGAGACTTTTATGTGAATTTTACACACTGAGAAAAACAAGTCGGTTGGAGCACACAAACTTCCGAAGTCTGTGTCTTTGTCATAATTTTTTGTATGAAGGAACATTTCTAAAGGATATGTCAAAACTTGCTGTGGTTTAATTACATCCATACGGCAATTAAGACAAGATATTCGTTGATCCATGTGACCAACAAAATATCGGCTAGATGTTAATTCTATTGGAATATTTTCGGGGATAAAGCAATCAGCATCTACATCATCGGATATATCTGCGACATATACGTCAGTTCATTGAGTATCTTCTGAAATTACTCAAACTCAAGTGTTAGAAAAAATGCGTCGTCGCACAGTGGCACCCGTAGAGCAAACGAGGTTGCAAAAATCAAAATTTTCATGTGCGCCTGCGAAATTTTAAATGAATCCATCTTATAGTAAACTTTTCAACGATCTCAAATATGCTACTCTTAACAATATCAGATTTTTAGTTTAGAAGACATAACTGTTCAAAGTTAACCAATTTTCGGATTTAAAAAAAACACACAATTTTTAGGTAGTTTGATCCGATTTCAGGTGTAATATCACGAAAACTAGGCAACGAATAGTATTTTTTTTTGTTTTTAGTGATTGATGTGCTTATTAAATGTATAACAATAAAAAAAATTGTGCTGTTTGCTTTGTGTTTCTCTAGGTAAATCAGTATTTAAAAACTATCCATTTTTTCACTATTCTTCAACTTTGACGGAAAATAAAAAAAATTTACCTTTTTTTACCTCCGCCATATTTTCAAAATATGTTCTTTAACTAGTCTTTTACATAACTCAAAAGGTTTTATCTGCCTTTACGTGCCTATTTGGCTTCTACAGGTAAAAAACGTTAAAAAGACATGGTTGCAGAAATTGTATGGCGGGCATCCCTTACATGCCTTGACTGACAGTTACTTTGATGTAATAGTTTGAAAATTGCATTTTGAGTCAGTTGTCTACCTGAGAGCCTCTGGCGAAAAATTTGGTCCTAATATTCCGTTACAGACACAAGATGCACAAAAAACTACTCATTGAAATAAGCAGGTACGCACCTCACTTAAAAATTATTTTTGGCGTACATATGGTGAAGAACAATACTGACTTATGGTACAGGTAGGCACAAATCTCATTTGGCTACGTGCATAATATCAAAACTGTATAATTCAGCCCAAATGCATATGTATGCATGTAACAGGTACATTTGTAGACATGGTAGCATAGGCCTATATATTGCAAAACAAGCTTAATGCCTGCATTAGTCTACGACTGAAAGTTGGCGAAACAAGTATTGAAAACATGGCGTTGAACAATTTAAAACTATTTGAACTGTTTAGAAAGTCAATTACACCAACGTGTTTCGCGGAAGCTGCTTTAGAAGAACTCGATAGCTTATACGGAAATATTGAGAGAAGCAAAAGTATAAAAAATAATCTTTGTATGATACATGCCAAAATTAAGACAAAATGGGTGAAATGCAATCGAACCATTAACATCTTCAACTCCAAATACGAGGACTGGCTTAATGAAGACACCATCCTGGATATATTGGCAGTAGATAAACCCTCCACATCAACCAGAGGAGAAAAAGGAAGGCCAAAAAAAAGTATGGAGGAGTGTTCAATTTTCACAAGAAAGAGGAAACTTGCCGATGCCACCAATGACTTGACCACGAAGGATTTATCGGATGCGCTGTCTATTAAATACATAAAGGATAGTGAACGAGTTAGGTCGCAGATTACAAAATCTGTTGCTGATGCAAGCCCACTGCGACTAAAAAGGATTAAGGAAAGCATTCCCACTCCCACAAACGCACATATTAAAAAGTATAGTTCCGAAGAAGCCTTGGCTCTGTTTTTGGACTTAGAACTTTCCAAAGAGAAATATGAGATACTACGGGCATCTTTAATGCGACACGGGGCTGACCTTTTCCCCGGATACAAGCATATTACGCAAGCCAAAATAAATTCACGACCATTGCGTACGGAGTTTACGGAAGTCTCTGCGAAAGCCAATCTGCAGGATCTTATGGACCATACAGCAAAACGGTTGTTGGAAAGTCTTCCTGAAAATGAGGTGGAAATTCTTCCTCAGAAACTAACATTGATCAGCAAATGGGGCTGCGATGGATCATCCGGACAAAGCGTTTATAAGCAAAGGATATCTTCCGATGACACTACAATATCTGACGGAAATATGTTTATGGCATCTGTTGTTCCATTGCGGCTAAAATCTGATGTTTCCCTACACTGGAAAAATCATCGACCGTCATCAGTGCATTATTGCCGACCAATAATGTTTCAGTTTGCAAAGGAATCGGCAGAACTCATAAGGACCACGGTGAAGGACATTGAAGAACAAATAAGCAAGATTAAGCATACAAAATTGCAAATTGGAGAAGGAAAATATATTGAATGTAGTTACGAGTTCCACCTGACCATGGTTGACGGAAAAGTCGTAAACGAACTGACAGGAACAACCTCAACATTGACATGCCCGATTTGCAAAAAGAGTCAGAAGAACTTCGGTAATTTAAACGATTCTACAAACGAGGAGAATTACGAATATGGAATGTCACCATTGCACGCAAGGATAAGGTGTATGGAGTTCTTGCTAAAACTGGCGTATACCCTACCACAACAAGATGAAAACATCGATGAAAATACATCAATTAAGGATAAGGAAAAGATCAGAAAGAAGCAAATAAAGAATGCTTTTTGGAAACAACTTGGACTAAAAGTAGACTGCCCCAAGTGTGGATACGGTAACTCAAACGATGGAAACACTTCAAGGAGATTTTTTGCAAATGATGAGGCAGTAACTAGAATCACTGGAATTGACAATGAAATCGTCAAAAGATTGGGAACGATCTTGAATGTTTTAAACTGCCAAGAAAGTGTTAATTCTACAAAATTTGGAGAATATGCATCGGAAACTGCATCTCTTTTAGCAAAAATTTATCCACAGAAGAAGTTGACCCCGACCGTCCATAAAATATTGGCGCATGGCAAAGATATAATTGAGTACCAGTCTTTGCCAATTGGAGAGCTTTCTGAAGAAGCGCAGGAGTCTCTTAACAAATTTTACAAAAAATATAGATTGCAGAACACGTTCAAAGCATCAAGGGTGAGGCAAAATGAGGACCTCTTCAACATGTTAGCAGCATCTTCCGATCCACTTATTTCTTCCCTGCGGCATGTGAAGACACGAAAAGAACTACAATGGAATTATACTTTAGAAATGATTAGTCTTTTAGATATACCTTCTGTTACGAATTGTGATGAATATTTTACAGAAAATTCAAAAAATTAATTGAAAAAAAATTTGTTTAATTTGTTGGCTAATAACTTTAAAACAGAAAAAGCTTTCAAAAGAACTAAGAAATATAAGATTGGTAAAAATAATTTGATTTTGTTACCATAAAATAGATGAGTTAGAAAAAAATTAGAGTTTAGAAATGATTTGTATTTTAGACATACTTTGTCTTACCAAGAAAATGAATATTTTACAGAAAATTGAAAAAATCATTTAAAAAAAAACTCTTTTGTTGTAATTTTTTAGGTAATATCTTAAAACATGAAAAGCTTACAAAAGAACTACAAAAAAATATAAAATTCTTAACAAAAATTTTTTTGTTACCAAAACTTGGATTTTTTCACAAATTTTAACTTTGAAAACCCATAAGTAAGCACCTATAAGGTGTAGCGTCCACTCCAACCGCTCATTTTATAGGTTGAACAATTATCTATGACATGCAATTTAAATTATTCGATTATCTTGTTCGGTTCAAAAGATATGATTTTTGCAACGAAAAAAGTCAAATGGCGCCACTGTGCGTCGTTTGCACAATTTGATGATGTACTAAATTGAGTGAGATGTTAGTTTATGCACTGCGAAACTGAAGGATTTTTGCAGTGGCCACCTCTGGCACGTACATATGTACATATGAAAACAAGTTTTCTAATGGATCTTGATTAAAATGGCTCGTTAAAATGCAAAGCAAATTTGAACTTTCTTCAAACAATTCTGCCGATAAAGATAAGATAGCTATCGTAGTTTGAATTAAGCCATCGATTAAAATATTTTGTTCCCCACATATTTAACCTGTGTTATATAGGCTATTAGCTCTTCAAGCACTCGACAAGCTTCAATCCCGGCTTCAGTGGATTTGGGTCGTTATAATACATGTTGTTTAAGATATCAAAATAGTTGCTTAGCTTTTATATAAAAGAACACGTGGAAGTGGCTACTGCTGATGAATTTCGTATAAATTAGCGATCATTAGCAGACTGGATTGCAGCAGCAACTGAATTATTTAAAGTTTGTACAACTATTTCAACACGCATCTTTTAAAAATTGTTAGGGGTTATGTATACCGTTGTTAATTTTGTAATTTTCTTTGCTTTTCCGTACTCCAGCTCGGACATTTCTTTTACACCGTCAAAGCGAGCTACTCCATCTGGAATTTTAAAATTAGCTTTGATGAAAGCGTTTCTTAGACTTGAAAATATGAGGCACATCGTACATAAAGAAATAAAATATGGTTGTCACTGCATCCGCCTAATATATCGTAGCATTTTCTGTTATTAGTCCCATTTCGCTTAAAACATCTAAATTATACAATAATATTTTTTGAGTATATCTCCTTTTATAGAACTAACAGAAACAAAATAATTAAAATGAACTTCCAATTTTTTGCAATTCCTCTTATCATAAAAACTCAAACTTGGAATCCTATTTCATTCACTCTTTCATATCCCATATCTTCCACACCATCTATAACGTCTGCGCATTTATTATACATACGTGAAATTTGTTCTTATAGATACTTCGTCAAAAATTAAACATTCTTTTTCATCTTTTGAATGTCTGCTTTCAGAGCATTATATACATATGCATAAATTGTTGCCTGGCTGCAAGCTTTTAATACTACGCCATCTGCTCAATGACGAAAGACTCAGAATGTTAAATTTCAACACATTTCTTAAAAACAAGTACAAGTAATAAATACTTTGAGAAAAGTTCAATTCGTCATCTTCCCAACCGGTTGTTGATTTCCTATTTTATTTTATGAGCACTTTGCAGACTGTTTAGATTAAGATTTGCTAATTTCGTTTTTAATATTCGTATTCAAAAGTTTTTTTTTATGCTTATTTTGCGTAACAGACTCAAGTATTTTTAACATTTTACAATAATTTTTTCGACAAAACTTAATTTTTACAATTTTTATAACAATTTGCACATAACGGCGGTGATTCCGATCTTCTACGCCTATGTGGGTTAGTGCTAAATAGAGATAAGGCAAAATCTTCACTTCCAAAACAGTTTTCGTTTTCTATATTTCTATCCTCAATTTTCCACTTAAGTTCAAAGTTGGCACAGCACCCCGCTTTAAATTAATTTTTTCAATATAATTGCATATAAATGTCCGCGAACTTTGCAAAAAAACATTAGTCAAAATCGAATTTTTCTAACACTGCTTTAAGGGTTATGCCATCACGATATGGAAAACGAAATTGTAATATATTTCCTACTTATTGGAAATATTGTTACTACATATTATACAAATACTTAATTGGCCTTGAAATTAGAATCTTGAATATTGCAACACTGAATTACAATACCTCTTAATAAACTAGTGATAACCGAGAATTACAACCGTCAATGCGTGCATTTCATTTTAAACACAAACATAACATTGGTAACGAGGATTAAAAATGAACAAACAAGAAAGAAAGGAAAATTAATATTAAAACAAATTGTGCAGAGTTATTTCGTGGGTGCGTTAAAAGTTAATTGAAATAAATAACAAAGAGAATATTAAAACAAACAAAAAACGACCGGCATCGTTAACGTGGGGAATAATAGCCAAATCATGGCAATAAACAATCCTAACAGCATTGAAATGCTCTTGCAAAAACGACAAGACTTTACCTAAAAATTACTTGCGCAGCAACAACCGTAGGTGGAGAAAACCACCACAAGCTGCTTCCGCAACGAGACTCACTGGTGATCAGTGATGGTACCAGCGTTCCACAAGTTCAACAAAGAACAACAACAATTGGACTCATATTTGCAACAATTAAAAACAAAATTTTTTTTGCTTGGTGTGGTGCAGAGGTGTTTGGTATACTTAAAAATCTATTCCGCGTATCAAGCCTTGCGAATCAAACATACCAAGAATTAACGGAATATTTTTCAATAACTCAGCCCATTCCAGCTGCTCGTTGCTGTTTTTCAAAAGATATATGAAAGGCGCACAAACATAAAGAGTGGATTTAAAATTTGCGTGGTTTAGTGAGAGACTGCAAATTCTGCAATTCCAACACCTGTTCGTTAAATTATGTACATAGATGATATGTGTTCAGTTCCCTCTGCAGCTTTGCAGAAGCAGAGAAGAACAATGGATACATTAAAAGAAACTACAAGTGAAGTAACAATAGACATAAAAATGATTAAAAAACAATCGTTCGTTGAAAAACTAAAATATAAAAAACCAAAAACACAAACTATGTTAGGGATGTTTTTGTTTGCATAAAAAAGAAGAGTGTAAATTTAGAAATGCAGTTTTTAGTAAATGTGGAAAAAAGGAACATATAGCACCCGTATGTATGGCAAAACAAAGATACGAAAAAATCAAAGTGCTTAAAAGCAATAAGCAAAACAATAACTTTGATATGATTGAGACATTTTATGAGATTTCCAGTGAAATAAAACCAGAGATTTAAAAGTGTAATTAATGTTGAAATTAATAATAAATTGACAAAATTTCAAATGGACACTGGTGCATCAACTTCTATAATTAATTTAAAAACATGTAGACTATTGAACGAACCCAAATTAGTGAAAACAAATAGAGTATTATATGGGTTTGGCAAGAAAATTATAAATTAAAAGCTAGTGATTGGTTGAAGGAACTTGGTGGAAAATATAGTGAAGTTTTTGGAGTTCTTATTATTGTCAAGAATTTCAAGGCAACTGTACATTTGAGACACGGTGCTCAGTCAAACATTTTCATGAGAAGGCCAAATCCGTTCGCGCAAATTACACTTATTACACTTTTTAAAAAAGAAATTGAAAGACTTATTGAACGGAAATTAATTATTCCAATTAAATTCAGTGATTGGGCTTCTCCTATCGTTTTAGCCAAAATGTCAAATAATTCTGTTCGGTTGTGCGATGATTTTAAAGTGGCTGTCGATTCGCAATTCATTCGCGCGAAAGCTTATTTCTAAAAGTTCAGCGAGCAACTTCTTCACAGCATCGAGGGATGTGCAAATTATCTAGACGACAGCACCAACTGTAGCAGAACGTTTTCAGCGACTCGAACAGCTACTTTTTATTTATTTTTTATTAAATAATGGTATGTATACGAGTACGTTGCAAAAAATAAAAGTGTATTTTTCTGCAACAAAGAACTACATACTTGGGGAGTCAGATTATTTCTGAAGGCATATTATCAGATGAATCAGGTGTTTTAGCCGTTAAAAATTTTAAATCGCCAAAGAACATCAAAGAATTGGAAGCTTTCATGGGCAAAGCCAATTACTATCACAATTTTGTGCCGAATTTCTCAATTATTTTTAAATATCCTACGCAGGAAAAATATTACTTTCCTTTGGGGAAAGAGTCAACAAAAATCGCTTGATCAGCTGAAACGCACATAATCAATGCAACACAACTGTCACATTTCCAGGACGACTTACCACTGGTTCTGTGTGCCGACGCATCACCCTTCGTATCGGTGCTGTAATTATACAGCTTTATCCAGATGGTTCTGAAAGGACAATCGCTTTTTCTTCCAAAACACTGGCTAGACACCAAGTAAACTTCAGCCAAATCGAGAAAGAGGCACTCTCTTTCCCCAATTACATTTGGGGTAAAGCATTTCCATCAATATTTGTATGGTCGAAAATTTATTCTTCTTACTGACCACAAACCACTGGTAAGCATTTTAAATCCTAATAAACAATTACCTACTGTGACCCCACATCGCATTCAACGCTGGGCTATAACGCTCACGCATATCAATTTGAAGTAATTCAAATTATCGTGTTTACCTATTGGTGCGGATGAAGATTTTGACAAAGACGAAGACTTGTGCTTATTTAAAGCTTTCGATGATTTGCTTATGAAAACTGAAATTTACAATGAAGCAAAAGATGACAAAACCTTGCGGTTAGTATATCATTTTGTAAAAATATGGTTGGCTAGACAGGCTTAGTCAAGAGCAATTGAACCTAAAACCATTTTTTGACCGCAGTTATAATTTCGACATTCGGAACAACTTACTTTGTTTGGAAACAAATTATATTCGTTTCGTAATACCACAATATTTAAAAAAGAAAAGCTCAAAATCTTACGTGATGGACATTAGGGTGTTGTTAAAATGAAACAACTCGCTAGACAAAACATTTAGTGCAACAACATCGATGCTGAACTCTCAAAAGTAGCTTTCGATTGCGAAATATGTAAAGTTCAAAACCAAGTTCCTCCTAGAGAATACGAAAGCTGGCCAAAGTCACAAAAGCCTTGGGACAGAGTGCATATAGATTTCGCCAGTTGATCCAAGTTTCAACGAAGAACTGCCACAATCATCCACATCATCAAATCCGACGTTTTCGACAAACCAGTCATCAACCTCAACAAATTCGGCATTTCCGACAGTGCATTCATCAATATTTAAATCAGATTTCAAAATAAGTAGTAGTAGTAGAAGTATCGCCCTACGAGGCACATGACTTCCGGAAACCTTAGAAAGGGGAAAAAATACAAAATTTTGAAAATCTTGGGGTGAAGTAATGTAATATATTTCCTACTTATAGGAAATGTTGTTACTATTATGCAAATACTAAATTGACCTTGAAATGTTGAATATTCAGCACTGAACAAAAGCAATTTTGTTTTCACACAACATGAATATCTGTATCCATATGTACGTGCGAATGAGTTACGGAAGATCAATGTTACCGATTCAGTTATTGTAGGACAAAAATATGTGTTTTATTGTTGTGCTCTTGCAATTAAATCACTATCTATTATTATGATATGCTTTACATAATGAATAATGAAAGTTAAAATAAAATTTTGTAAAATATTTAAAAAAGGATAAACAAATTTATTTCTGTTGAAAAATATTGGTAATTACAGTGCACTTCTTTCATTTTCGCATCGAACCCAAAATAGTAATTGTTTCTAACAAAAGCGAAAAGTTTCCTAACTAAAGCTGGGATTGAAGATTAAAAGCATAGCTTGGGGAGTACTTTAAGAGCTAATAGCCCATATAACACAGGTTAAATATGTGGGGAACAAAATATTTTTAATCGATGGCTTAATTCAAACTACGATAGCTATCTTATCTTTAATTGGCAGAATTGTTTGAAGAAAGTTAAAATTTGCTTTGCATTTTAACGAGCCATTTTAATCAAGATCCATTAGAAAACTTGTTTTCATATGTATGTACGTGCCAGAGGTGGCCACTGCAAAAATCCTTCAGTTTCGCAGTGCATAAACTAATATCTTACTCAATTTAGTACATCATCAAATTGTGCAAACGACGACGCAATGTTTCTAACACTTGAGTTTGAGCAATTCAGAAGATACTCAACTAATTGACAAGTAATTACACCACGGACGTATGTGTCGCAGATATATCCGATAATGTAGATGCTCATTGCTTTATCCCCGAAAATATTCCAATAGAATTAACATCTAGCTGATATTTTTTTGGTCACATGGATCAACGAATATCTTGTCTTAATTGCCGTATGGATGTAATTAAACCACAGAAAGTTTTGACTAATCCTTTAGAAATGTTCCTTCATACAAACAATTATGACAAAGACACAGACTTCGGAAGTTTCTGTGCTCCAACCGACTTTCTCAGTGTGTTAAATTCACATAAAAGTCTCCAAAAAAGAAATAAAAAACTTAAAAAAAAGTTATTGTTGAATAAAGCGTAAATTGTACGAATAAACCAATATATTCCTTTTGGTTTGAAGAAAATAATGTATGCTATAGCCACAGGATAGTGATGCTTAATTTGTTAGTCCTCATATTATTACGAAAGCATTCCTTATGGGAAACTTTTAAATACAAATCTCCAAGTGCTGAAAAACTTAGAATTATTAAAAGTTATTACGACGGTTTTTAATCAGATGCAAAAACCGAGCGGGTACTGTAATTACCAATACATAAATTATTTGGCAAAATTTTATTTAAACTTTCATTATTCATAATATATGTAAGTAAGTCTTATAATAATAAAAGATGATGAAGTAGTATTAAATTCGGTGCGATCCTATTTGCTTGCAACAGCTCTATCGGTGACATTGATCTTGTGGAACTTATTTTCACATAAGTATGTATATATGGATGCATTGTATGAAAACAAATCTACTTTTTACATCCTTCTTTTAATTTCCTATCGAACGGACAAACGAACATACGTTAAATTTTACATATACATACATACAAAATATACATTGTAAATGCATTTACGTACAATCACATTGAATTGCATTGGACGTACTGCTACGTTCACCGGGAAAAGTTAGTGCAACACCTAAACGTATAGAAGTAGAACATATTTGTATATTTATATACTCTTACAAAAGGTTGTATACGATCAAACAAAAATAAAAGCAATACAAGCAATAAGAGTTGTGTCTTGTGAATAACAAAGAAATTTTAGAGGAAGAAAATTAATTAACGTCATCAAAAAGAATCGCCTAATGTAAATTCTGACATAGAGGAGCAAACCAATATCAGTGAAAAATGTTACAACATATGTAACACAAAAGCTGAAGTCAAAAGCGCATGTTATAAATCCACACACAGCTTTAAACCATGAGACATCTATTAAATACAGAGTTTTGTAAGCCGAATGGAATCTAATTCTTTTTCTATTTTGTGTTTTGTTTATCAAGTATTTTTCATAGAAATAATTAAATTCAATTGCAATAAACAAATGATTGTTAATGTTAATATACCCATACCCAGACATTAGGATAAATTCAAAAAGTATTTTACATGATATCGAAGCGAAGTAAGAGCTTTGAACATAAATAAATTGTTTTAATTTCGCTTTCGCATATACATATGTATTTAAATACATATGTTCCTATCTACATATGCATGTGTGTATGTACTTAATATACTTATTTATAAACGCATGCAAATATTTTTTATTGAATTATTTTGGTTAACAATTTTTTCTATAGCTTGCACTTTTTATTTAAATATCCTTAAAGAAGTTAATTTATTTTAAAATAAAAAAAGCAGATGCAGTTACCAAATGGAAGTATGCATTTTTCTTATATCAAAAACATTTCATTCTTATTTTATAAGGAATAGCTTAAAATAAAAATTAGTCCTTAAAAATTCTGCCAAGAAAATTTTCAAAAAAAAAAAATATTGTACTTACTAGGACAGTACTAATGAAAAACAAGATACATTGTAGAATCTAACATACTTATGTACTCTGTATGTAGATATTATGCATTACGTACTTTTTAAATTTTTACTATTGGGTGTTTTTTATTGCGGTATAGAACTTTAAGTTGGCATCACTTTTTTAACTGGCGGCCATTTTGTCAGCTGTCAAGTGATTAATATTTAGTTTGGTTTGCCATTTCATCATGAACAGGTTGACAAAAGAACAACGCTTGCAAATCGTGCAAATTTATTTCGAAAATAATGGTTCAGTTCGCGAAGTTTACCGCAATTGAAGGAAATATTGAAGGAAACATTCGATGAGCGCATAATTTCGCGGAATGGACCTGTCAATTGGCCACCAAGATCGTGTGATTTGACACCATTGGATTATTTTCTTTGGGGATATGTGAAGTCGCTCGTCTACGCCAACAAACCAGAAACGTTAGGGGACTTGGAAGCCAACATTCGTGGCGTTATTGCCAACATACGGCCCCATATGCTCGAAAAAGTGGTTGAAAATTGGACCTGTAGAATTGGCTTTATTCGAGCCAGCCGCGGCGGCCACATGCCCGAAATCATATTTAAACATTAATGGCATAAAATTATCCTTCCAATAAAGCCAAATTGATGGACATTAAAACGATTTTCTTGTGTTTTATTTCAATTCGAAGTTCTATACCTCTAAAAAAAACACCCTGTATTGGTAAGTAGGTTTTTCGTAAGCTAAACGAGCATCGGCCAATTAATAATATTGAGTTCAAAGAACTTGCTACAAAATTTGAATTCGATAATAGATAATTTACTTACTTTTTACATGTAACCATGATATACTTCATTCCACTACAGAGAAAATGATTTCTTTTAGCAATTAACACCTCAAACAATTCCACAAGGAGTTAACGAGAACAGAATAAATGGGGTAAATAAAACAAAAACATAGATCCTATCAAGAAAAATAAAATATCGTATTTAAAAGTGTTACTGTAACACAGGCTGAAACAGATGATGACTATTACATAGTCAAGCGTAAAAGTGAGAATATTAGAATATATAAGTCACAATTTAAAAGTAACAACACCATGAAACATTTCTTGCGACAAGCTAAATCTGTGAATAATTCTTAATTTTTTAAACTTATTTGTTTTTGAAATATGACAAAAAATATCTTACATTGGCATTTAAAGAGAAGCAAATACTTTTAAATAGATATAACGGAGGATTAGCAAATACGGTGTATGTTCAAAAAATAGGAAAAAGTTTAAAAATGTGCTGGGTACGTACACTCGATTATCGTTTTTATTTTTGGCGGTTCATCCGTTTATACGTATGTTCACAGTTGCAATTATTGAGCATTTTAGTTTGTTTGTGAGAAATATAAAACTGTATAAGATATAAGGGTGTTCGTTTCATATTCATGAAAGGACGTGTTAAAGGAGACAGCTCAAGGACATACCCAGCTACTTTGGGACTATATTGAAAAGGATAAGCAGAATTTGCAAATTCACCCACTTTTTTTTGGAACAGAGATCATAGTGTTGGTGGTGTAAAGTTTCGTCAGAAAAAAATTAAATATATATTTTCAATATAATTATTCTTTGCTGGACAAAAGTAATAATGCATTGAGTTTAGACGAAACTAAAAACGATATTATAAATTATAACATAGTCTAACAAAGTGTTGATCACAAAATAGGACCACTAGATCAATAGAAATTGAATAATGCAAAAGTTAAGGATCTCACATAAACTTCATTGTACCAAATGTTGTTATAAAAACTTTAACTATTACAGAAAAAGAACAAGATTGTAATGAACTGAAAATAAGTGCATTGTTACAATATTATTTTTTATACTTAATAATAAATAATTTAAAAATATTTTTAAATGAACCACCGAAAAATTAAAAATATATTTATAGATAATATCACCATTAGATATTAACACTAAATCAAACAGTTATTCTATAAGATTGCTGATTATTGCTACTATAATTTTCTAAGCAAATCAAGAAAATTTAAGAATGTTAAATTATTTAAAGGTGATACACGGTAACGTTATAAGTGCGTATTTTTTTTGGGACCAGTACTTAGGGTTCAACCTCTACATATGCAGTGCATTGTAACAGAACTGGGTTGGGGAGGTAAGAAAGAATATATTGCAGGGATGAGTTAGTCAGAATTTAACTGATGTTGTTTTGACTGTTCAGTGTCCAGTGTACATACCCTCGATAATGCACAGTCAAACATCAGAAAAATTAACATTGTTATTGTGTTTATTTAAAAATATGTTGTGGCTACTGTTTTTTCACCAAAGTCTTTGGAAAGCGAACCTACGACCTGGATTGTTGGTCAAATACTGTACATAAATATATGTTCAAAGTTTAACAAACGATCAACAATAGCAATAAATTAAATAAGTTACAGCCAATCTTTAAAAAAAATTTTCAGCTAAAATAATAAGAGTATGAGTAAAAATATCTGTACAAATTGTCATAATTTTTCATTTTAACACCAAAAAAAGTAAGATCATTTACTACTCAGTGTATTATGGATTCATGAGAACAAAAAATACCAATTATCTCTTGTTTATTGATCAGACATTAAACTGTTATGCATTCTTCTGGACTCCATTTTTTTGAGTGCTGAACAATTGCAGCAATCATTCATAAAAAAGGCATTTCTTGTTCCAAACGTAAATCCGATGGCCGGGGATTACTTATCACTTGTTCATATATGTAGATACCTACAAATTTATTTTGTCTTTTTTATATATAAAGATCAGGTAAATATGTAGAATATACGAATTGCTTCTGGTGATTTTAAACAAAAAATCGCTTGGTGGTTGCGATTTTTTTTAATAAAATATATTACTAAACATGAATCACATTAACTACGTAATTCCTCTCTTGTGAGGAACTTCATCATCCTTCCATTTGAAATTGATATATCAATAACAAAGAATAACCATTGAATGAATATATGTTCATGTTTCATATGAAAATATGTTCAATTCTACTGCTTTATTTTCCTTAACTGCACTCCACTTAATAATGCGTTAATTAATCTTGACTGGAAGTCCGTACTTGGTAATAGTAACTTTGATATCGAGCATCTACACGATTTGGCATAATACTATTAGCATTCAAAGATCCATGTTGGCATATTCACCACTTACGCAATGATAAAAATAGATATTTGGTTATGTATAATATAACTCCTACATCTGATCTTCTTGCTATAGCAAAATCTGAGTATAACAATGCAAATAAATTTACGTACAATAAGTCCATGAATCCTATAAATACAATAATTTTTTTAGGATTTACCACATATTTCACTACCTCTTATGAGTGTGATTAATTTCCTGCTAATTTATATTGATGCCGAACTTTTGAATTAAAGGTCACTAAAAAACACGAGTAGTCCTAGCAATGGTTCCATACCATGCTTTTATATATTAATTCGAGAATTTTAAAATGGCAGCAGAACTGATATTTGTAGCTACAAGGGTACTGCTAAATTAATGCGATTCCAAAAAGTCCTGAAAAATGGTTCCTTATGTCATCAAATTTCACCCATTTCATCATTATGTCAAATTGACTCACTACGCTTGTTTTAGTGAAGCTTTTACAAAAACTTATTATAATTTTTAGTTACACACTCTTATCTGTCACAAATTAAATTTAGAAAATATAATATCTAAAGTCATTCAAATAAATTCAGTCACTTGAGTCCAATTTAAGATTTTCTTACTGTTGCTGAGTACTGACATTGAGAGTTTTCCCGGTGGTGTTGTATAAAGATATTAAGGTAATTTCATAATGGTTGTTTGATTTTTGCTATGTGTTCCGTTTTAAAATGTTAGGTGCCCTTTCCTTATCCTTACTATATATCCCTACACTAATAAGGAAATAAAAATTATTTACCAGTTCATTTGAAGTTGCACATATCACTTTTAGATCCACATAAGTATATCAAAACTAAAATGTTTATCTGGGTGGTATTTTCAACCACAAATCATCTATACACACATCAACTGGTTCATGAAGAACTCTTTTGAACTCTAAAATCAGCGTTTTAATTGGCAAAATTCTTAACTGTCTTAGTTGAATATACATACATATATGTATGTATACATTATAAATATTATATAATATAATATAAAAATAATATAAAATATATATTTTAGTCACAATTGGAAAATATACATATGTACATATATCCAACAGGCAAATTATTAAAGACAAATAACAACTCAGGAGATTCTTACTTATATTAAAAAATAAAATAAAGACTGACATTGTAGTGGCGTCTCGATTATCCAGGAGAAATAAAGACTTGATTGTCTTGTGGTTTGTTCAAATCTAATTTTATTAAAGTAAGACAAACTTAAAACAAGCTTCAAATTAAAGACAAATTTGCTCATCAACAAAATTTAAGAAGAAATCAAATTAAAAGATAACCAAACTTATCTTTAAAGTACAACTTTCATAAAGATTTAGCATATCTATAAGCTGTTAAAGCTTTTTTTGTAGTTTTTGTTAATTCTATTATTCCTCTACGTTTTTGTTGATTATTGCTTTTTTCAAAGTGATTACTTTCGTCAACCATTGTCTGCTTATAGTTTTGTCGTAGTTGGCAGTGAAACTAAATTAGAAAAAGAAGTCTACTTTTAACCTAAAACAGTCGTGGGAATAAAGTTGCAATTACAGTACTCTCTCGGTAGAGGGAACCTTAAATCTGTTATGTGTTGAGTAGAGGGAAATTCACAGCAAGAAGCAAAATATTTTAGAACAAAAAGAAAGAAAATATGAAGTGTATGTATCGGCCAATTTGTTCGGGTGAGAAAAAACGTGATAGCCGTTTAGCAAAATCGAAATCTACACAAAATGCCAAGAAAATTTTTGTTAGAATTTATTGTAGATTACATTTGTCATATAGGCTTATGTACAAAATAAATTGACCCCTCCTAGTATGTATGTATGTATATGCAACATACCATGTACATATACATATGTAGCAGTTATTCAATATAAAAAATCTATGTATGTGTACGAGAATTTCTGAGTGAAACGATTTGTTTTATTTTAATTAATAATTCAATTAATTTTTTTTATTTAAATTTATAAAAATATTACTATAATTTGTGACGAACAACTTCAACAACTCGACATTAGATTCGGGAAGAAAACAAATTTTTGCCACAGGACGTTTCAAGACTTTTCTATTGCTGTATAGCGTAACAACTCGAATAACGCCATCTGAACCTGGATGTACCTCTTCTACTCTAGCTAGTGGGCAGTGTCCTGGTGACAATCTTTAATCTAGAACAAGCACGATATCTCCAATTTTTATTTCCTGTTTTCCTAAATTCCATTTTGGTCTTGATTGTAACCTACAAAGGTATTCTTTAGTCCATTGCCAAAAGTGTTGTCTTAATTTTTTTTATTCGCTTCCATCGTGATAACTTATCCATTTGAGTATCAAGAAGATCTTCGTCGGAAACAGCAGTAACCAAAAAATGAGCTGGTGTCAATACATTTAAGTCAGCTGGATCAGATGAGAGCGGGCAAAACGGCCTAGAATTTAGACAGCTTTCAATTTGGCACAATAGGGTAGATAATTCCTCAAAAGTTAGAGTATGATCTTTCATAATACGGTGCAAATGGTGCTTCGTTGATTTTACACCGGCTTCCCATAAACCTCCGAAATGTGGGGAGCGGGGGTAATGAAGTGCCAGTTAGTTCCATCATTGTTGAGAGTTTCTGCTAACTCGTTATTAAGAGAACTCTTTGGGCGGTTGTGTAGAGCGCGTAGCTCTTTATTTGCACCAATAAATGTTATTCCGCAGTCAGAATACAAATCGGTGCATGGCCCTCGGTGGTAAGACTTGATACCAATTCTAGGTGCAGTCCCTTTGTGCACATGCATACAAAGAGACATATGTAACCTTGTTGCGCTTCGACGTAGGGTCGATTGTCTTATCATTATGGGTCCTGCATAATCAAGTCCGCTGTGTTTGAATGGCCGTGCAAACTGAACACGAACAGATGGCAGATTGCCCATTATCCGTTGTGAAGCCTTGGCCGCATATCTTAAACAGATAACACATTTACGTTTAACGGCCTTTGCTATATTACTTGAGGAAATTATCCAGAAGCGAGACATCACATAAGATTGCATTAACTGAACACCGCCATGTAATGTTTCAAAATGGGCATCTACAACAATAAGTGGTGAAATGGGATCGTGTTTTGTTAATAATATTGGATGCTTCTTATTGAATTCAGCATTTGCCTTATTAATTCTGCCACCAACACGAATCATGCCTACATCATCTATAAATGGTTGAGGCTGCAGACTTTTACTATTATAAGGTAAACATTTTTGTTTTTGAAAACATTTAATTTCTTCATGAAATTAAATTTGTTGACATTGTTTAACTAAAACTAGTTGAGCTCGTTTTAGTTCAAAAGTTGAAGATATTTGCATTTGTTTAAATTTGAGCCATCAGGATTTAAGTTTATTACTTCACCCGGTTTATTTCTATTTATTAAATGTTTTAAGTTGTAATACCATCGTAGTATATAGGCTGTTACTCGATGTAATTTTGTGAACGCAGAAAATTTTGAAAAGAATTCTGGATAGGATTTTTGATTATTTGATATAACTATTGTGGCTGTAGCAACTCCTATTTCCATCCTTGTCGGTGGTGAGGAATTTCTAAATTTTTTCACTGGCCAAGTTTATGAACTATTTATTAGCCAACTGGGCCCGTTCCACCAAAGTGTTTATGAACGTAAGTCTTGGGGAGGTAAACCCCTTGTTGCACAATCTGCAGGATTGTGTTTTGTAGAGACGTGTTTCCAGTCTATAATGTTTGTAAGTCGTTGTATTTGGGAAACTCGATTTGCCTCATAAACTGGCAATAATGAAGACTGACCTTTTATCCAATTCAAAACAGTGCTACTGTCTGACCAATATGTAATTTTATTGATATTTAAACTTAAACTGCGTTTAACTTTGTTTGCTAATTTAGATACTAAAACGGCAGCATTTAATTCGAGCTTTGGAATGGTAAGTATTTTCAAGGGTGCCACTTTGGTTTTGGCCTGTATGAGACTAACATGTACTAGATCATCTTCAGACACAGATCTGATGTAAATTGCCGCTGCAAAAGCTTCTATTGATGCATCAGAAAATGCGTTTAGTTCGACAGAGGCAGTAGACATACACTGAAACCAATGTGGTATAGCAATTTTTTCAATAGATGTTAATGCTGCACGATAATTTATCCATTCATCGCTTAGTAGCTTAGGTAGTTCATCTGACCAATTAAGTCCTTCGCGCCAGAGTTTTTGAAACATTATTTTCGCGATAATAGTAGTAGGAGCCAGCCAACCAAGAGGGTCAAAAAGTCTTGCAGAATCAGACAGTACTGCGCTTTTTGTTATTTTCTCAGTAAAGTTATAATTAATTTTAAAATAAAAGCAATCAGTTTGCGGGTCCCATGATAAACCTAGAGCTTTCACCATTTTCAGCTCAAAATTGTTTGTTGCTAGGCTATCTTTTGGAATATGTTTTAAAAATGCTAAAGAGTTAGAGTTCCACTTACGTAAATTAAATCCCGCACTGGTTAATAGAGCACAGAGTTGTTGCTGTAAATTTGTTGACTCAGGAATATAATGCACTGATAATTTTCATGCTCTTCACAAACATTTATCTGCCCAAACATGTTTTTAAATCAGCAGTAAATGCGATTTTAAATCATCACCATCGTGTAATTATATCTGGCAAGTCATTTTGTGAAGGTGGTCCAGGACTTAACTCTTCATTTATAGATGTTTGCGGTGGTGTTTTACTGCTGCCATCGAACACTACTCTCAGCTTAGTAGTGGTACTACTTTCACGAAAATCACCGTGATGCGGAAAAAAATAGCATTCATTTGGAATATTATGTGGATATTTACCTATTTTTTCCATATGGTTTAGTTTTATGTACTCAGCCATAAATTCTTTATATGCTGCTGCAAACTGTAGTCTTGTTGTAAACGAAGATTCTAAATCTTCTTGTGAAGGTTTGCAAAAAATGGTTCTCACACAATTCCTCTTCAATCGATAGTTTTCTTTCATCGCATAGTTCCTCTTGCTGCCAAAACAGTCGTAGTTGCGTCTCAAGGTTACAGACGTTTACGTTTACCTGCTGGAGAGTAAAGCTGTTTTCAAGAGGACCACATACCAGCCACCCAAAATGACTCTCCTGTAAATAAACACTATGCGGAATTTTCACGGAATTTTGTAGTAAAATCTCCCTAATAAGATATCAATTTTTGCTGGTAAATAAAATTGTGGATTTGATAAATAAAATTCGTTTAAATTCGGCAAATCATGTTTATTAATGTTTACAGGTTTATATGCCGTCAATCTTGTTATTACTAGTGCATTTACTATTTTATTATTTTTTTGCGTTTGATGTGGTACCTTTGTTCTAAGGCATTCCATACTGCTGCGTAATTGTTATCTTATGCGGGATATTGATTTATAATCTCTAGTGGACACCCTTTGCATGAACTTTTAAGGTAAAAATATTTTTGAATGTTAGAAAGGGAATGATTGCTGTGAACTGATGAAATAAACATAGGTATCCATTCAATGTAGTCGCTTGTAAATTATGGTTGCTCAATTCTTGGCAGTCTTGCACTTGAAGTGAATGAAGGGTTTTGGAACGTTGTAGATGCGAGGGTACTTGACATATGTGGTTGTGAGATCGTTGGCTCTTGCGCAAGATCTAGAAGTTTGATTTTATAGCTAAATAGTTTTCGAAAAATATGTAGTAATAATAATCCTCGTTTATATATGATACATCACTTTCACGTATAGTGTTTCATGAACATATTCGCATATTTGATCGTGATTATCTTTAAAGTTTTTATAGGTTAGTTAAACTTCTTCAAGTACCGTTTGTACATAACCTCTTGTGAACTCGTCTTTCGGCTTCGATTCAATTTTACTCAGCAGTTTTTGTAAATGTCGGTTTGTAGCCTTTTGAGCCTCGACAAGAGATAGAAGTGACTCCATTTTGTGAAGTTTTCAACGATAACAAATTTTATTTAATTTGTTTTTGCACTTTCCGATATAACCAGTAGGTTCAGAGACTTTAGGAATCGTTGGAATTCAATTATCCGCCAATTGCATCAAAATTAAAGGCTGAAATAAATATATCCACGTAGGAGGAGTATAAATTTTGCGCTTTGTTGAAGGATGCGTAATAATTTTTATAAATTTATTATTTTCTATCTAGAGTTGATAGGTTTCCGGGTTTCGGCACCATTAAAATGTACGAGAATTTCTGATTGAAACGATTTGTTTTATATTAATTAATAATTCAATTATTTTCTTTATTTAAATTTATAAAAATATTACTATAATTTGTGACGAACAACTTCAATTCCAAAAAGGCTAATAAAGATAATTTTATGTATTCAATGCTACAAAGCTACCAATTTTTAATGCAAAAGAAAAATGCAAGAAAAAGAAAAAAATAAAATTACGTTACGTTAATTCAGGGTGCGGGAATCATCAAGGGTATGAAGATCCTGAACACTATGCATATGTATAAAAATCCAGCTCTTTGCCTATCGAAAAATCGGTCCCAAAATTTAAAACTGTGGATTCAACCGAAAAATTTTCGAATTCAATTATTAAGAAATTGAATGTGGAAAAAATAAAATTTTGAATAAAATAAAACGATACAACAGACTCGAACTACATTTAACACAAAGTGAAATAAATTTACTAAAAACAAAACTAAAAATGAGAAGGAAACTCATTAAAGATAATTCTACGCTCACAATTAATAGGCACTTCTGGGACCGGTTGGTTAGCATAGACCGTCGGAATATATAAAATGTATTTAGTGAAAGTAAAAAACAATTAAGATTTCAACAATCTTTATCTATAGATACCTTAAAAATTTACCAAGACAATGACGCTTGGGTCAGATTCACTGGTATTGAAAAAGAACGAGAGAGCAACAAACTAATTATTAAAGATCTTGACGAAATACTAAACACAATTGGAACGTATTTAGAATCAGTTCATTCTTATAAAGAAATTGATCCTGATAATCCCTTACATATATGTATGTAGATGTTTTTACTCATTTTTGGAGAGAAAAAATGATTATGAAAACAATAATTCGACTATTACTACGTTTAGTTCGCTAAAAAAAGCAAATGATTTAGAAGAACCCTATTTTATATCCAAAGTCTCAATTTTATATATATTTAGCAACCTAAGGAAAAAACTTTCCTCCCGTATAGACAATATCCCGAATTTTATTCTAAAAAATATTCCAAAGGAAATCATATTCGAATACTGCACTCTCTTTAAAAATATGGTAAACCATTCATATTTCCCTCGTGCGTGGAAAACAGTTTTAGTAGTAGTTTTACCAAAAAAAAAAAACAAAGACACTAGAAATATCAAAAACTTTCGACCAATAAGCTTGCTACCAAATATTAGCAAAATTTACCAAATGTGTGTATATAACAAGCTAGTTGAATTTTGCAAAAATAACAATCTATTCGGTGATCGACAATTTGGATTTAAATTTCAGCACTCCACAGTGCATGCTGCACCCTATCTAATTTCAAATATCAACTGGAACTGGAATTCTGGTGCTTGTCTCTTAGATTTCGAAAAAGCTTTCGATGGATTCCAGGAATTATATATAAACTTTTAAAATACAGAATGCCTTTTCATCATATTATATTAATACACAATATGTTAAGCAATAAAACTTTTCTAACGTCCAATAAAGACCAAAGAAGTAAGAAGAAATTCACTGTTGTAAACGGCCTTCAACAGGAAACAGTAAATGCACCAATTCTTTTCAACTTATATTTACCTCGATCTACTCGTATTACAAGTAATTAATGATAACATTGTCGCATTTGCGGATGACATTATAATTTTTCATTTCGGTGATAAAATAGGGAAAATTAACAGAAAGTTTTATATGGTTGAAAAATATGCGAATGATTGGCATATGAAACTGAATATTGATAAATGTGAGACTATCCTATTTCGCCCACCTGTTGGAAAGTTTAACTACAATATAAGACAACATTGCAAAGTATTCGCAGTCAAGTCCAGCTCTAATATTAATATTACAAGCAAGCCTGTGGTAAAATATTTAGGTATTCAACTTGATAAGTTTCTTTACTACAAGAGACATGTTGATTTACAAATTACGAAAGCAAGAAAGGCATTTCTTATGTATAGAAATCTTTTTTTTAAGCATATAAACGCCTCAGTGAAGATAATGTTGTATCCATCGTTAATTAGACCAATATTAACATATGGCTGTCAAATATGGTACAATATTGCACCCTCATACATGGAAAAACTTAAGAGTCTTCGAACCAAAATGTCTTAGGGCATGTACTTCTCTCTATAGGTCACCTAATAGTGAACTTAAGAAATATATATCTACTAAAAAACTATATAACACTTCAAAAATGACTAGAATCGATAATTTTATTATTCACTTAATCAGAAATCATATTTTAAAAACCATCGAGTGCAAAGCAAATAACCTTGTTATGGCTGCCTACTACGTTAGTGACGAATATATAGAGGAAACTCGAAAGAACAGATATGTGCCTCCAGAAGCATTTTTATACTTAGATAGCCAGGGATATATTCAGAGCCACGAAGGCATACCAATTTTGTACCATATTTATAGACGAGCAAATGTTAAAGCAATAAATGGCAAAGAAATCACAGTTGCGAATAAAAGATATGATATCAGTTTGTACTTGAAGGATAAGTATATACTGCCAAGCTTAAACATCAAGAGATACTGGTGGCTCGACCGATGAAGTATCTCTTTTTTAACCCTTAACCTTTACTATTTTAATTATTCTATATATTAAAGTGTTTTTATCTGTTGTTTTTCCCACATTAGAAATTCTAAATACCAATAAATGTTTATAATCATTATTAAAATGTATAGCTTACTAATAAATTTTCTTAAAAAGAACCAAACACTTTTTATGGATATGTACTGGAGTGCTCGAATATGGGACAGTGTCCACTAGATTATACATATAAGCCACTATTGTTTATTTGTAGTCTAATTATAATTTATTGCCCAATAAATAAACGACAAAAAGAAAATCCAGCCCTTTGCTTATATAATGTAAAAAAACGGACATATTAGGGTGCCGCATATTTACTATTACATAATGAAATAAAAATTTTGTTTTGAAATTAAATTTGCACTTTCCCACCAACAATTATACTTCAACCTGTTAAAGCATTTGCGAATATTTTCAAAGCCAAACAAATCAATATAAAAGAAACATAATGCTTTGCTGAAAGCAGGAAATATTTCATTATAAGAAACGTTTTGACAATTATTTTTAGGTTTTATTTTGGACGTTGACCAAAATGTTCAACATACATAAATTCTTTTTAACTAACTAGCAATGAAATTAGTAGGGCTGGTCACAGAAAACTCGAAAAACTTTTGAAAGTTGCAAACTGGGGACGAACGTATTGGTTAGTATCTGTAAATTTATAAAAACAATTTAAAAGAAGTGCAAACCGAAAAAACTTTTGGAATTGAGGAATTTAAAGCAAACTTCGGTTACGACTTTAAGCAATTGAAAAACAAAATTTTTATTGAACAGGAAAATATAAATTTTTTTTATTGAAAGTTAAAATTAAATTCTACAAAAGCAAACCAAAACACAATTTTAAATTGGTGCAAGAACTGAAATAAAAATGTGTGAAAGAGAACTTTTGTATTATATTGTTACAAACTTAGTCTTAAGTCCCATTGTTTCAAATGTTTTCTTTGAATCCAACCTTTCTGCGCTCACACCCACATTCATACATGTATTATTATTATTGGCAGCATAAAATGTTAAAGCAAAGACTATAAATATAGGTTATATAAGTTAATAATTAACAAATTTATTTTAATAAAAGTTCAATATACCCTGTCGCAATCCAATTGCTGACACATTTCCGTTTGTTCTAAATTTAATATTTACCTTTTTCACAATAGTTGCTAAAAGTGCTGATGACATGTCTGCACTGAATGCACCGAAAACAACTCACGTTGCATTCAATGTGCTACTCGATAATATTATTATAGTAGTAAATACAAAAATTAATAATCAATTGAAATTAAAAAGTCTGAACAAGAAGACATAGTCTTCCGGCAATAGTTTAACTAAATAATAAAAAGTCCGAACAGGAAGACATAGTCTTCCGGCAATAGTTTAACTAAATAATAAAAAGACATAGAAGACATAGTCTTCTCTTTTAAATAAATATATTTTAGTTTTTTTATATAATACAAGTTAATCAAATAAAGTTAAAGAAGACGTAGTCTTCTCTTTAAAAACAAAATTAACAAGTGTTATATTAATTTATATATTCAAATTTTTTTTCCATTAAAAAAAAGAAATGATCAAATTCCTTTCTTTCATTTATTATTTTCTTTATTTATTAAATGAGTTTTATGTTTGACATCAACTTAAGAACTAACTTCAAATATTTTCAAGACATTAAATAAAGCTGCTTTCGATGGATGATCACCTGGATTTTGATGAGGTTGTGGCATGTGCCGGAAGTTGCTTAATTTTGCACAATTTGTTTTTACTTTGTTTTTCGTGAGAACTGCTGAATAGAGTTTTTGTTAAACTTTATGTTTGTCTAATTGTAATATTGCATTAGCTTTTGCACTATTAACTCATCCCTTCTCAAATGCGAACGTACTCGTTGGCATGATCTTTTCTTCAAGAATTGAGTTTTCTTTTAGGGGTGTCTTCTTATTGAGTTTCCATTATGCGTATGAGAGTGTGACAGTAAGTATTGCAAATGCGACTAAGGTAATTGAATTAAGGGTTAAGCCAATTTTATTATGTTTGTCGATTTTGGAAATTCTCTTCCTATTTATGAACTAAAGATCCTTAATCATTTCCAAAGAAAGAATTTCTTCCAGATCAGTTTTTTCCCATTGTTGTTCAAATACTGGTGGTAGTGGTTTAGAATATATTTCTTCACGTATAAAAAATATTTTATCCTCAATTTTTACTGTGGAGTTATGATGTTTTATGATGAAAGTTCCAGCTAGTATAAATTTTTGCCCATCGATTTCTATTGAACCATTGAAATTATTGAGAAAAAGTGTACCTGGGTAAATTTCGACAGCGTCTGGTATGTGATCGGCGTTTGTGCGCGTACAGTTTGCTAATTGACTTCTTACGAGTTTACTTATACAATTATTCTGGCTTAATTCTATTAAATTATTTTTATTACAAATTGCCTTTTTATTGTATTTCTTACATATTGATTTAATTCCATATATCTTTTTGTTACAATTCAGAATTTTATCATATTCAATTTTGTTAATTCTATTATTTGATTTTACAGATTTAAGGGATTATACTCGTATTTCCTATTCTGCTTTTTCAGTTGTAGGTTTAACTCATTATACAAGGTGGCGCAAAAATAACCTTCCGATGTTTTTTGGCTGTAATTTAAAAAAAAATTAAAAACTTTGATTCTTCTTGTGAATTATTTTTATTTGGTCTTTTAATTTTTTTTACATCAAGTCGAGAATATGATGTCATGTAAATGGCCGCCGCCACAGTTGATTGTCATTTGAGCCTTTTTTATGGCATTTTCCATCACTTTGTCCAAAACTTCCGGCGATAGGTCCTCACATTCTTGACGGATATTGTCTTTAAGAGGTGCAAGAGTCTGAGGCTTGTTGACATAAACCTGCGACTTCAAAAAGCCCCACAAAAAGAAGTCTGGAGCGGTCAAATCAGGCAATCTTGCTGGCCAGTGCAAATTGCCAAAACGGGAGATTAGGCGCCCGGGAAATGCATCCTTCAGCATATCGGTTGTGGCACGTGCAGTGTGTGCCGTTGCACCGTCCTGTTGGAACCACATGTTTTCCAATCCCAATTCATCAAGTTGCGGCAAAAAGAACTCGTTGATCATTGCTCTGTAGCGCTCACCATTCACAGTAACCGTTTGGCCCGCGACGTCTTCGAAGAAAAAAGGTCCGATGACTCCTACAGCGAAAGCAGCACACCATACAGTTACTTTGAGCGGGTGTAATGGCTCTTCGTGGGTTACACGCGGATTTTCAGTACCCCAGAAGCGTAAATTTTGCTTATTTACGTACCCGCTAAGATGGAAATGGGCCTCATCACTCATGATTATTTTTGATGAAAAATCATCTTCCTCTTGGTGGTGATTAAGGATGGCTTGAGCGTATGTTAGACGCGATTGGCGGTCAGCAGCTAACAGCTGATGCAGCGTCTGGACTTTCTACGGAAACATCTTCAAATCTTGTACCAAAATTCGCTGTAAAAACCGTCGACTTACACCCATTTGCGTGGCACGTCGTCTGGTCGATGTCGACGGCGCTTCCATGACATCCTCAGCTACAGCAACAATATTCTCTGCAGAACGGCTACTCCGGAGTCTGCCACGCCTGGCAGCATCTCGTGTTGTGCCAGTCTCTTCGAGGCGAGCGGCTAAACGTCGCAGTGTTTCACCAGTAGGCGTTGGACGGCTAGGAAATCTGCGACGAAACTCACGTTGTGCCAAAGTCATCGACCGATTATTGGTCAAATAAATATTCACCAATACTCCGCGTTCTGCAGCAGTGTAGCGTAACATTGTTTATTAACGTGTATTTCGCATGTGTTTACTACACAAATGTCAAAACAGAACTGACATTAGGGGCCAATCGCAAAATTTATAGCATTTTCTGATAGGAGGATTACTTTATTATAGTGCCATTGCGGCTATGTTTAGATCTGTGAATTATAATTCTTTTTCAACATTAATATGTATATGGTAAGCTTTCATGTTTAACAATTCTTTCTATGGTTTCTATTTCTATATTAGATAATATAAAAGAATTAACGATACTGGATTTAGCCCAATGTAAAGCATATTCAATATTTAAAAGTTCTTTTTTAAAAGCTGTCCCAATTTGGAAAATTTCGTGTTTTAGGAAAGGATATAAAGGAGGGGTTGAATTAATGGTATTTCTAATGTTGTTTTCTATTTTAGTAGGCAGTTCTGCGTATTCTTCTAAGTGTATTACTTTCTGCAAAATTAACATTTATTTTTATTAGTTATGTATTTAATTATTCGAAAGATTTAATCAAATTACCAAGTCTTAACAATAATATAGATTTTTTGCTTTATATTTTAAGGACAGTTATTTTATAAATCGAATATTTTCTTATTTGAAAGATTAAGTTCAATTCTTAATAATAATATTTCATGAATTGCTTTACATTTTAATGTTGCATGTTCCTTTATTTCATATTTCTCATAATTGCAATTTTAAATCGGACGCCTATGGTATATTATTAGAATTTTTCTTTATTTTCAGTATTTCTTGATTTTATGTGAATATCGTACGCTTATAGCATATTAACAGATATTTTTTATAGAATAATTTTTCATACTTCTTTTTAATGGTTTCCCTTAAGATTTTTTTGTTTCTTTGAAAATTTATTTCTTCTTTTTTTTAATTTTCCTTAATTCCAATGCGTATTTTCCTTAAAAATATATTTTTCATTAACTTGTGACTTATGTACTATTCGTCTTGATTTTGTCAGTATCGTATCTCCTTTGTCATATTTGACCGTATCTTGTTTATATCTAGGGGTAAGCTTATTACCTATTCTCTTATTATTTTTTACAACAATTTTGTCATTTGGGTAGTATGGGCAAAATGGAGTTCTTGCTGTCGGTCTTTCTCTATTTCTTCCGGGTCTGTACTTACGGTTCGTCCGAAAAATGCTTGAACGGGTTTTTTCTTGATCGTGGAGTGAATACAAAAATTATATTTGTAAAGCGATTTAAACAATAAGTCCTCGAAATTTCTATGTGTCCTTTCGGTTTTAATGCATCGCATTATTTCCGAGAGTCTTGATTGAAACCCTTCGATTTGTTCGTTTATAGTGGTTGTGTAGGGAAGGAGAAGTAGGATGTCTCATATTTATTTTCCTTGCAAACTTTACATTGCTTAACTATTGTTTTGATCTTTGCACTCATATGAGGAAAATAAAATTTTTCCAGTAATTATATTTGGTTTTCGACTGGGTTCCTATGAGCTTTATTATGTTCTTTTATGATTTCTGCTTCTTGATTTGTTTCCTGAGTGAGGTACATTCTGAATTTTACCTAAAATATAATCTTCAGTAAAAATACTATTTGTCACTGAGGGATTTAAATATCGCTCAAGAATATTTATTAAATTGTCCTCGTTAAAATCCCGTTCTATTATAATATGCCTATGATAGGTGGGAAAAACAATCTTAAACTGATAAGAGGGTGCATCATCTATTGAAAGAAACAATGGATTTTTAAACAAATTGATTGGGGAATCCGTATAGGGGATAAGCTTATGTGAAGAGCTCTCACCACTGTGTAACGTTGGTGTGAGAGAGTTAATTTGGTTATTCGATTGAATTCTAGATAGTGTATCTGCAACTATATTTGCTTTACCTGGTTTGTATTTCAGTACATAATTTTACTGTTCTAAAATTGCTTTCCATCTCTTGAGTTTACTGTTGTTTTTATTACTCAATGCGTATGTTAGAGGTTGATGATCCGTGAAAATATTAACGGCAACAAGACCGTTGAGATAACTACGCAACGTTTTCAAAGCCGAAACGGTAGCTAGCATCTCTTTCTCGTTAGTAGCATAGTTTTCTTCTGCTTTAGAGAGAGTCCGAGATATAAATATAATTTTTTTATCATTCTGTTCTAGAATTGCGCCTATAGCGTAGTTAGAGGCATCAGTAGTGATACAAAATTCTTTGGTGAAGTCCTGATACTGTAGCATTACCTCAATCGAGGCGAGAGTAGTTTTTATTTTATTAAAGGCTTTTATCGCGTCATTGTTCAAAGTTATTTCCTTCTTATCTGATAGGTGTTTGGACATTCGTCCTTCCTCCCTCTCAAAATGAGAGTTAGCGGTTTCGCTAACTTAGCATATTCTCTAATGAAGCTTCCGTAAAATCTAGACATTCCTAGGAACGATCTGAGATCTTTAAGGGTTCTTGGTATAGGAATCTTTTCCATAGCTTAAATTTTCGAAGGGTTTGCCTTTATACCATTTGGTGCCACAATAAATACTAAAAACTCAACTTCGTCTGCAAAAAAGTTGCATTTGCTAATTGAATTTTCATATTCGTCTGCTTACTATGCTCTTGCTCAGTTTGGCTAAAAATTATTATGTCGTCGAAAAAATGTTTGCCTATATGCATTCTTAAGATGTCATCTAACGGTCGCTAAAAAATTGAGGGGCGTTTTTTAAAGCAAACGGAAGACGAGTAAATTCGTACTTTCCGTTATTGGCGGAAAATGCTGTCTTTCTCCTGTAAAGGGATTTGATGAAGTCCACTTTTGAGATCTATAACAGAGGAAAATTTGTTTCGTCCCAATTGCGAAAGTACTTTGTTGATTTCAGGGATTGGTTAACGATCGGCTATGGTAACAACGCTTAACTTTCTATAATCTATAGCCAATCTATAATGCCTGTTTCCTTCAGAATCTGGTTTTTTATTCACGATCCGGTGAGTTGTAACTTTAAGAAGTTTATTTATTTGATCCTCACTGCATTCTTGAGCGACATGGGATATGGGTAATAACTTGTATAAATAGGAGATTTCGTAGTTGTCTCGCCCATAACTTTTGTAGTATATGTCAATCTCTTGTCGCTTCGGCAAATAACGTTGGAAATTGTCCTAATAATGATTGAATAACTGTTCTTTGGTTTGGGGTAAGATGTTCGGTTTTTACTTTTACATTGTTCACTGATTTTACTAGTTGCTGTTTTATGGGTATCTTTATTTTATTTCTATAATTATTAGATCATCTGAACTATATATGACTGCCTTAAGCTACTTGAGGCTATCACTGCCAATAATAGCATCGAATGACTTTAGTGTTGGTAATATAAAAAATTTAAGTTTTTTGTCTTGGGGGTTAAAAAGACTAAGTTCTACATATTGAGATATTTTAACTTTTCCTCCTACCGAATCGGCAAAAAATATATTTTTGTTTTGTTTGAGGTTTTTAGCTAATAAAGGTTGGATGTAATTTTTATTTGATCCTATATCGATAAGAAATTTTAAAATTTTGCCATCACTTCCTTTGCATTCGAAGTAAGGAAGTAATGAATTGGTTAATCTAAAACATGAACGTCTGCGAAATGATTTTCACCTTCACTATTATGATTTTGCTCTTATAGTTTATAGTTTTAAAAATATTCCTGCCAAGGCTGTTCGTTGTCCTCCTGTGACATATTTCTCTTATGATTTTCCATATCATGGGCAGTATTTCCATCTTGCGAAATATGGTTAATTCTTTCTGTTCATGAAGTTAACGTTACGGGTCTGTTGGGAAATGACAACTTCCATGGGAATATGTTTGGGTAATGGTTTTGGGGCATAGGGTCTTGATGGTTGTGAATTTTGCCATTGTGGAAAATGGCTTAAATTTTGTGTAAAAGCATTGTAAGATGAAGGAATATTGTTCTGATTAATTGGGGAAAAAATGCTGACTGTGGATGGAACGGAGGTTTTATATGTATCTGTTGTGGTATGTGCATTAGCGGTTGTGGAAATTTTTAAGTTTTGTTTTGATTGTAAGCATACTGTTTTCTCTAAGCTTTATTCTCAAGTTTAAGGCATAAGTGTAGGGCTTGCGGTAGGTCCGCAGGTTCTTCCATACCTAACAGACTATAAAAAACGTCATTTAGTCCCTTTACGAATATATCTAGCACCTTATTTCTGTATGTCTGCGTAAAAAGGTTTAGTGCCTCCTGGCCCATTTCGAGGCTGGACAATTTATTTAATATCAATGAGAGATGGTTATACACTTCCTGATAGAATTCAAGTATGGATTTTCGTTCTTGCACCAGCGATGCAAGTTGGCACTCCAATGTCGTAACATCTCGTGGGTGGGCGTAATGGGATTAAGGCAGTAAATAATCGCCCCCCCCCCCTCCCCCGACCAAAGGGACGTTATATGATTCTAGGACTATGTCCGCATATTCTATTATCTTGTTCCTGATACTGCTAAGAATTCCGAAATATTTCGGTGTCTCTTTTGTGTTTTCATATACTTTACACACACTTTTTTTCCAGGAACCGAATTCTGATGGGTTTCCTAAAAAATCTCTGAGGCTACGTACAATGTCTGGTATTTTGTCAAGGCCTCCGATTTGACCACGATATTCTGGTGCAATTGTATCGTCCGTTGCGATCACAAGTATGCTGTCTGGATTATTACTAACTAAACTTTCCTGAACAACCCTCCTAACTATATTACTAACTAATTGCAGTGGAAATTCTCTGTGCATTTGAGCTACTACTTGTTTCTAAAATACTAGGCCTAATTAAATTGTTTGGGTTTGACATATTGAATACTTTATTCTTTTCTTACAAATAAAAAAAGCAAATTTCTTCTGTCTTAATATCCGCTAACGATGTCTTTTAACTATTAAATATATTTTTTTAGTTTAAGAATAGTATTTAATTTTCAAAACGAAAAAAAATTGATTATTTGTATTCTGTATATCCTATTTTTTATGAAAAATTATTTTAGAATTCACTTAATCCTTTTCGATATTTTTCCAAAGAGCAATATTTTGCCCTTCACTTTTTAATTTCTTGAAAAAAAAATTAATTTTTTGATTTACACCCTTTTTATCTTTTCTAATTTTTAATTTATGCGTTGTATTTTTGGAGCAGGTCAGCTTCGTTATAAGACTGCAAACGCCACAAAAATTGCTAATATTTGTGCCGCACAATATACATATGTATAGCATATGGCTTAGATGTAGCAAATGAAAATATAACCACTGACGAGAATAGCCAATCCGACAACGAAGTTCAAGACGCCGAAGTAAATCAAAGTAATAAAGCAACAGAAATAAGGAATCAAATTAAACAAAGTTTTCTATATTTTGAATTCATTTTTATTAATTTTGTCATAAAAGAACAGTATATGTACATACTAAACAAAAATTAGTTCTAAAATACAAAAAGAATAAATAAAATATTGATAAAAATAAAAGTAAAAAGTAATATATTTTTTTAAATAAATCTGTTTTTGTTTTTCAAAGTTCGTTATATATACATACATATGTATGTATGTATGTTTTCTTCATTCAAGCCTTTTATTAAGCAGTTGAAGCTCTTTTTCTTTTATTAATATTTTAAGGCTTTTAATTTTTAATTCGCTTTCATGCATTTCTTCTTCTCTTTTATTCCTTTCTTTATCAATTAGGTTTCTTTCTTCTAATAATTTAATTTTTTTCACTTCAACGTCAAAACAATTTTTTTCATGTTCTTCCTTTTTTGGAACTGTTAATGGAATTTTGTTGGAACTTAAGTCCCCAGAAAACTTCCATAGAAGGCACAATAATTGCGGTTGTTTCTACTTCTGCCAGTGAGTACTTTGTTGCGTCTCCGCTAACCCATTGGATATATTTATGAGCTGGGCTCCCTGAATTGCTCCCTCAGGGTTCAATTGGTTTTGAAACTGTAGCAGATTTGCCACAGCTTCCTCTAGCGGGCTAAAAACAAACTGCTTAAATATCCCTCCACCCGTTGCATTACATTCAGCTTTGTTGGCAACCACTTTCTTTTTTACTTTAAACTCCACGTCTCGCCAAACCTATTAACGAATTTTATTTTTATATTCCACTATTTACGGTCATTATTTCCTTAACTTTTGCCACCCATCTCCTAAACGTATCGGCGGGCCAAGAGAATTTAATACTTTTGCAACTTCTTCCCATTGTTCTTTGAAATTACTTCGAAATCCCACTGCAAGAGAGGGATTCTTCTGCAACTCTTCCACTAATTTCTCAAACTGGGTTGCAGTTGTTACTTTAAATTTGTCCATTTTTTCCATTTTCAATTTATGTATGCTTCAAATAAACTCAAGTCGTTATGAAAAATGGCGACGACAAATTCAAAGTCATTTCAAAACAATATCGCCGTCATATATTTGATAATGGGAACTGGAATAACAATTTGAAGTAAACAAGGCAAAACAGTATCATTTTGTTTTCATGTTGACAACTGCAACAAGGGTGATTAAAAAACTATTTTGTACCAAGAGTACAATATATATGTATATTCCTTTTGGTTCGAGGAAAGTAACGTATGCTATAGCCACAGGATAGAAATGCTTAATTATTAGTATTAGTCCTTAGGGAAGCATTTTTCATGGGAAACATGTAAATACAAAACTTCAAGTGCTGATAAACTTAAACTTTGCAACAACAACAACAACAACAACCAAGAACATAAGTGTGTACTTATATACATATGTAAGAAAGTTAAATAAATAAACTTCGTCTCATACATACAGAAATTGTAAGATAGGGTGAAGCGTTGATGTAATTGATACATGTGTACATACGAAAAAAAATTTGTAGATTCAACCAAATAATTATCGGTCACTGTGTTCAAATGATAGAAGTACAGATTGCGCCCTCTAGAACCCAAAAATTTAATTTTCTGCGCATGCTATTCAAATGACGTTACGAAACAGTCTGACATTTAATTACACATTACATAATGTGTACATATTATGTACACACAACAGTTTTTGTTTTTATTTATTAATTACTTTATGACTCCGAAGAAACAATGGGCCTTAAAAGGCTTCATATTTTGGATCTGCCATTCTGGAACTAGGTATATTTTGCCATTTTATATAATGAAATACCGAAACTAATGTTTGTGTCATTGTTGTTGTAGTCAGTGGAGTGCAGCAACTACTGTTATGTTGGTTATTGTATCAAATTTACTTATTGTCCATAAATGGATATATTGTAAATAAAAAATAATTTATTTATGAAAATAGTCAAATAGTCAAATATTCAAAGATTATTTTAAATCAACTAACATTTAAAATAATTATTTATATCATTTGAAATATAATATTAGTTTGTTATTTTACTAAACTTTCTCCTTTGGCCATTTATATTTTGCATATTTTTTTCATTTCGCGATCTTCGTCTAAAGTATGTACTTAAAAAATTTTTTTTTCACTTCCTTTTATGTATTTAGTTTGTCCTATGCTTCCACTAAATGCATTTGTAAGTATTTATTTGTAGCAAGTAGTTTGTCCACATTTCGTCATCAGTATTCAAATAATATTATTTCTTTGATTTGACAATTACAACGGGTGATATTTTACGAATTTTTTTTAAAAATATGCAACAAATATGCGTATGTATGTATATATAACCGATATAATCGTTTACTCAAAAAGCTTAGCAGTTTTTTGGGAATGATGGTTACCGTAGGAAATGTATATGCATGAGTTGCAACATCGTTAACGAAATATTTTACTAGAGAAAATGGAAGGAAATGAAAGAAAACTATAAATACATATATCAACTTGAACTCACATAACTTGAGCACCAGTAAGAGGGTTATCAACACAAGAAAGTAAACGAACAACCTTCATTTCGAAAACACTGACTACAACCGATTTAAACTATGCCACCAAAGTTGGTCAGTGAAAATGCAAAGAAATTAGTTTTATGATGTAAAAGACTTAGAAATTCACACCAACCACAAGTTAAAAAGATCATGACTTTTTTTCGAAGAGTTCTCCAGAAAGATAATATATAAAACTAAAGTAATCAATGCAGTGGAAGATACTTTATCAATACTGCATTTTAATAATTTATCTGATAGTTCGTCAATCACAGAATCACAACATTTTGCTGGAAGTTTTTAAGGACACGGTCAAAAATGTTTTCTCTAACAAATTTGTTTTTACTCAAATATTTTCCATAGAAATTATAAGGAAAATTGCAAGCGAAATTGCCAAAAATGGCAGTTCATATTAAGCAGTATATAAAACATTGCAATATTTGTGATAGATCAAAGGTCAAAATAGGAGAACCTATTATTCCCAAAACGGGGAACTTAAGACATTATTTATGTCCAAAATCTGAAATTTATTACGTGTATTCATTCTTATTTGAAATTTTTAGTAATTAAACCAGTTGATGATAATAGAATTTTTATTGAATTTGAAATTATTTCTTATAATACAATAAGAGTTGCTATAACTATATTATTTGATTAAATGAGCTTAATTTTTATATCTTTTGTATTTATAATTTCTTCTTTAGTAATTTTATATAGAAAAGAATATATAGAAATAATTTAATTTAGGTGGAAAAGTAAATGAAAGTTTTCCGAAAGCACAACACCGCTTTAGATAATGAGCCAAAGAATACAATTATACTCTTGTACAGTTCCACATATGGGATAGTTAAAAGAGTTCACTCAACTTGAAGGAATTGGCAAGATGCGTTCTGAATTGGTTGATGCCGTTCAAGAAGGCGAAACCAACAGGTCTTTTCTTGAAAAAAAATCATAGACAAGCTTAAAGAGGCACACAAAAAGATGTTACAAAGAATTAAGTCCTATATGGCAAAAATTTATCAAGGGAATTCGTAATTTACGGAAATATTATTGGACAGTGCAACAAACTTGCACTACGTTTTAGAAAACAAAAAGTTATATTGGAAGGAAGAAAATCAAAGTACATTCAAAAGACCATAATTCGTAAAACTAGCATTAAAAACTTAATTAAACTATTTCCCAGATATATCCAAGTTCCAAATTTGCAAACCAGAAGTTCAGATATTAGACTACACTAGCTCTCATTTAATTCAAAATTATCTTGGTCAGGCTCGTAATAGAAATTTAAAATTGATACATTGTCGAAAGATAATCTCTGAAATACTAAATAAAATATTTAAAAATAGGATAGCACTTCCATTCCTACTGCATGGCATATGACATATAGGAAATGAGGAGACTAAAACCCAAAAGAAAATCGTCGATAAATGTTATATTAAAACCATTAATGGATATGAAGACCATGAAATAGTTTTAGACAAAATAAGCCGACTATTGACATATGTACATATAATGAGCTCCAAAAGTTCATTCATAAATACGCTATTGAAAAAGTTAACATACTAACTAACACTACAAATTGTAAGCTTATATGCAAATGTTGTAAATTTATTTCTGCTATCACAAAAAGAAATGGAGGAGGTAAGAAAATTTTTGGATTCAAAAAAGCTTTCTTGCAAGAAGCAATAGGATTTGCTGACATCAGAATAGGTACTAGTATAAAGTATATTGTAAGGTTGTCGGCTATAAACCAGATTATTTGCGAAAAAATTTTAATTAAAGCTGTAAACAGAAATAATGAATTTATAAAACAAAATATTAAAAATTTATTAATTTTTATTTAATATTGCAAAAATAATATTGTAAATTTTTGTAATACTAAATATATAACAGAAATCTTGTCAAGCAAGCCTTCTGAGAATAAAACACATATTGAATAAACTTTATATTTGGAAATGATTAAAGAGCTCCAAATAATAAATGTCGATTAGATCAACATCAGTCAAAGGAAAATGGATGTTTTCTGTTATTACGGTAATTTTCAAAGTATTGTGTTCCAGCATGGTTATGAGAAGTGTGAAAGAGCTCAAAACTCAGATATACGCATAATTCAATAGTTCTGTAAAAAGCTATGCCGATTGTTTTTAAGAAGGGTGGAGTTATGGTTTCTCATATTTGTTACTACTTAATGAAAACAAAATTATATTCCTACATTTGCTTTTTCCCACCAATTATGCTGACAATATGCCTGCTAATTCTAAAGGTTTAATGTTTCAACCCACATTTGACAATATTTTCAAAGCCAAATCTAAACAAAGGAAACATGAAAAGCTTCCATTTCTATTGTTCTTTTCTCTTTATGACATTTTTATGAAGAAAGAAATTTTATTTTAAGTAAAATTACATATATTCAGACATATGTATGCTTTATATAAAAAAATTAAAATATAATACAATTAAGGAATGACTTCTTAAAAAAAACTGCATTTATATGAAACAAGGCACCATTTGTCTTTCTTCCTCTTCAAACTCAAGAGTTTTGCAACAAATGTTTCATAGCCTGAACGGAGACTTAAAAAACTTGAAATTTTATTTTCAAATGATTTTTAAGTTATACCTTAATTTAAAAAAGTATAACTTAAATAAAAACTCAACTTTTTTAATTTTAATTAAAAAAATGTAGGCAAATTATTGAGCACCTTTGATTACAGCTTGTGAGACAATACTTTTATAATACTCGTAAAAGCTTTCAACGTTTTTTTGCGGTAGCCAATGTCTGAATTGAGGGTTTAAACTTGCACACTAAAACTGGTCGCATGCTTGCTTTACTTGCTCGTAGATGTTTATGCAGTTGCTTTTGTTGACGGTGCAACGACATTGCATCCTGCTTATACGCGCAACCGCAACAAGATCATGAAATTGGAGTAACTTTACAAAGGTGTTGGTGTATATTTTAACAGAGCATTCAGTCTATAGGCTAAACTTGTGTTTCTAGTGCAAAAATAAGTTTAAAAAAAATTATATTAAGGCCATTTGCTTTCAATGTTGAAGTTGTGCGTAACGACTGAAGTTCATGTGTTACCATAAAGAAATGCTCATATTTCTGTAAATATTGCTACATGTAAACTCATATTTATTAGGTGGAAAGAAAACAAAAGCTGGCATAAAGCTGCATATGTATATAAAAAAACACACCCATATACGAAAGTAATTTTTTTTTGGATCGATTATGGATAGTAACTGAACTACAGTTGCGTTTGCCACTCGGCAACTTTTATCAGTGGACAAGAAATGATCGAAAATGCTATTTTGACACATTAGCAACCATACATAATATATAAAATTTTGTTGGAGACAAAGAGCAAAAGTTTTAAGCGGAAAAGAAAATTAAAATGCTTTCATCAATAGAATTACTTTTTGACGACGAAGAAGAAATATACAAAACGTATTATCGATTAGAAAGACAAAAATTATTTTAAAAAAAGAAACTATGTCAAATGTGACATGCACAGACTTCTCAGTATTAACCTTAATATTCCATTTATCCAACCACTTTTCAAATTCGTTAAGATAACTGCAACAAAATTGAAGCAATGTTTAGACAAACGTCTGATGTTAAAATCGCAGTATCATCTGCATAAGTTGCAAGTTAGACATTTGAACTAATAGGCATCTCTGATGTGAAAATTGTATAAAGAATTGGAGCCAGTACACTGCCCTGTCGAACGCCAACTTAAATTTCATAAATTCTGGAAAACTCTTTATTAACTTTAACATAAAAGCTTCTGTCGGCAAGGTATGCTTTGAGTAGCAAATAAAAAGGAGTTTGGAAGCATTTTTTTAAACTTATAATTTAGTCTAGTATACTATACTTTATCAAAGGCTTGCTGTACATCTAAGAAAACTCCACATCAATATTTTTTAGTTTCCAAAGAGTCCGTTATAAGTGCAACAATGCGATGTCACTTCTCCGGAGTATCATGCTTGCTCCTAAATCCAAATTGGTAATCAGGAATGATCTTAAAATGATCCAGAAGTGCTAATAATCTTTTTAAAGATATATTTTTTCAAATAGTTTGGAGAACAAAACCAGTTGTTAATCCACGGCATAGGAAAGCAACTCAGTCTAAGCATACCGTTGAATATATACAAGTTAATGAAGGTCTTCTTCAATACGGGATACTCAAATTCTTTACTTCAACAATTATTATATTTTATTGATTCAATGCATTATTTCATTTATTACTTTAAGCAGACCCAACTTAGTTCTCGTATCATATTATTTTTATTAATTTTTAATTCACATAGTTCGGTAAATGATATATTTTTAAGAATTTTGGTTTTTTTTTTTTTTAAACTTTTAACTTTTATTTTCTACTATGTAGAAATGTTCAGTTCGCAATATTCATTTTAAAAATCTTTCACTTACCTTAGTTTAGTATTTAAAGACTTCTTAGTTTTGAATTTTAATCCTTAATTTTCTACTATGTAGAACTTTCCATCTCACAAAATTTATTTACAAGAGTCTTTTTATTAATTTAAAATTATTCATTTTAATTTATTATTTTGCTGAACGAAAAAACAAAGGCAACGTCTTGCACAGTTAGGACCAAACTTATTAAAGATGGTGTAATTATTTTCTTCAATCAATTGCTCTCACAAATCAGAGTTAAAGATGAAAGACTAACAACAAGAGTATATCCAAATGTTAAAAAGTGTTTAATTGCAACGGTAAAGCAAATTCACCACTTAAATCATGAGCATTCCATTGCCGTTGCTTCTTTTCGTTTTTAAGCGATTGCTATGCAAATATTTAATATCGAAAAAAATTAACTTAGCAACAACTAAAAAAAATATTCAATGAAGTTAACGAAAGAGTATGCCACCAGGTTCGTTTACTTACATACGAGTACATTGTATGTATGTATGTTAAATAAAGAATTCCTTTTTTAAGCAAAGCTTGCACTACTTGTCCATCTAAACTATCATGCTCAGGAGATTTTTTGGAATTTATCTTCCTTATCTCATGTTTGACTTCGTGTGGAGTGACATGCTTTATAGGCCAATCCATAGGGCAAAGACTATTCAAAAAATTAACGTCTTCATCTGTGCAAGAACTTGTGATTGAGTGAGGTTGAAAACAGTTTTGTAAGTGCCAAGCAAATGTTTGCGTTTTGGATTTGCCACTTTTACACCACATGTTATTAGCATCATTTCTTCTCGTCGGCCGTTGAATATACTTTGTTGCCTTGCACAAAGAAAACTCATTATCTTTAATATTGTTCGTGCTTAAATTGCTGAGAAAGTTACCAATTTCATTTCATCATTTTTCATTTCAAAGAGTCTTTAATAACTTTATTGTAAATTCATTTGTTATTTGGATTTCTACTATTTTGCCAGATTCGCCTAAGTCTTTTCTTATTTCTTAAAAGTTGTTTGATATCATATGATAAGAAAACTTGGATATGAGTATTTTGGGTTCGACAATTGGGAGTAGACAAAAACCCTGCTTCATGAATTATCCTATTGAAAGTTTCGACTGCATTATCTTTTTCGTCTGGAGATTTTAAGGATATATTTAGGGTTATATTTCTTTCAATTAAAGTTTAAAATGATGTTAATCCGGTTTTATTAACATCAGTAAAATGTAATAACTCACTAGGAATGCCGCAGTAGACAGAAAAGTCTAAGAGATCATGTATTTTACTTGGATCTGTGGGCCAGTACGTAGGATTACACGTAGAAAACACCGAATAATTGATATTTATAATGCATTTATAAAGCTCCCTTGGTTTGTGTCGAATAATTAAATTCAACCCTGGTCGAAATTAATGTTATGTTGGTTATTATATCAAATTTACTTATTGTCCATAAATGGATAAATTGTAAATAAGGAAATCATTAAAAAATATATATGCATATGTATTTACATAAATACATGTGTACATATACTTGTACTTGGATTATTATTTTAGAATACAAATTTTTTTGACACACATAGTACCATATTTAAAAAAAAAATTTAATCACACACGTACTTGGTTTCGATTTTATTGTATACTTATATACATACAAACACCACCTTTACAACTGCCTGCCAATACATTTGTCCTTTAATATCTGTTTAAAGAGACGACTGCTAGCAAAACTGTACAATTTCCATCACGAAGCTCATTCTCAAACAAACTAAACAGTAGTCCTGTTTGTCATTCAATGTTCGGAATTTAAACACTAACAGGCATACATATATCGAGTATCGGGTTTGCCAACATTTGATTTACACCACAGATTTATTTTCTTAGCTTTATTTATTTTATTTCTGTATTTTTTATTTGTAAAAACTGTTTTAATTATCATAAAATTACTAAAATGGATAAAACCACAGTTGCTTGCGTTGGACCATGAAGATTGGCAGCATCGTCTTGGTATTGAAATATATCTGTTATACATACAAACTGATACTTTTTTTTACCAAATTCACAATTTTGCTTACGGCAAATTTTTTAAATCGGTATTTCATTTTGAATGTTTTACCGAATATTTAAGAGCAAAACTAAAGAATTATAATATTTGGAATTGTTAATTTATTTTCTTCTTTGATATTGCATTCAACTTAAGTAAATTTAGCTTATAAACGGTCAATAAGACTGTTGAAAAGTTTCATGAATATTGCTGTAAGATTATGAAAGTTATGACTTTACACAATATTATAATTTATGGAGAAATGTTCGGCTAGAATTATGCAATCTACGCAAATGATGAATTTGAAAAAATCAATAAGGAATTCTTGTCACTGAAAGTGAAACTTTTACACTTTAACGACTTTTTTCTAAATATAACAACATGGACAAATTTATGAAGTCCCTACAAAACTTGTTACCAAAAATTCGATTAATGTGTCTATGAATGAACGAATAGATCGTCGAGCTCCATTCTGTCAAAATTCCTAATTCACTTACCGGCAAACAAATGAATTTTCATTTCTCGTTTACCGTCAAACACAATCGCAATTATTGAAATCTTCACCACAATGTATCAGAATGTCCAAGGTATTAATACGAAACTATCTGTTTTATTTAATCAGATCGTGGCAATAATATAAAAGGTGGTGGTTTTTTTATTGCTGTGTCCAGCTTGTTCACTTCTGAAGTTATGCCAGTAACACCTATCATGGATATTAATTTTATTTGTATTTTGGTAAAATTCCAAACTCATCTGGATCAATTTACCAGAAATAATGTGATGCCATTTTTGCTGTTATACAAACGACTCATCTAAATGATTGGTTATTGCAGTTGAAATTTTCATATGCCTAGTATTCTTTCGAACTTTTTAAATCATAGTTTTTTCCTCCATATTATTCTGAAAAATCATAAATTGCGTGCTAGATCAAAATCTTTATCAAAGTAATGGAATCTGTACTTATAACAATAAGCTTCTACGTTTAGTTTTCGTAAACGAATGTTTTTTGCTATTCGACCGATAACAACGCCAGAGTTACCAATGGCAACCATAGATAGATTGGTCTAGAAACAACAACGACTACCAACAACAATAACAACAAATCATCAACAGTCAAAGAAAATACTTACCAACAACAATAACAACAAACCATCAACGGTCACCAATTCAACGAAATACTTACCAACAACAAATTATTTACCCAGACTGCAAACTTTGCTAAATTAAATAAGCTCAATTATATTTCCTAAGAATTTAATAAATTGCAATTTTAAAACTTTAAGAACAACAACAAATATTTTAACCAATTTGCAAACTTTGTGAAATTAAATAAGTTCAATATACTAAATTAAACTACTTAAGAATTTTATAAATTGTTTTGCCAACCTAAACACATTTTATTTTCAACAAATTAAAATGCAAACACAACTGTTTTAATTTTAAGAATATAAAAGAAGTGTAAGAAAATAAAGGAATTAATCAACTGGCAACGAACGGAGTTTTATTTCTCCAACCGGTATCTGGCGCAGTCAACGGGCGGTTTAAGTTGAAGTACTTGTGTGAATGTGTATGAAAGTATAAAGTTTATGTGGTTGGTGTAACAAAATAACAAATATTTTAAAAAAAAAAAAAAAAAAAAAAAGGAACATTATATTATGAAGGCATATCATAATTAATCCTCTAAAAAAAAAAGGATTGTGTAAAAAAAAAAAAATTCTAAAAAGTATACTATATTTAATTATTATACAAAAAATTTTTAAGTAAAAGGTCGCTATAATATGAGCGAATATCATATTGAGACCTGACATTTTAAAAGAAAAGTTAGAATAAAAATATAGAAAGTTTAAAAATAATAATTTTATGTGTTTGAAATCAATATAGAAAAAGGGCTTTGAGTGAATATCAGTAGCCTTTATAAAAATACAAAAGATTTAGAAAATTAAAAAATATATACAAAAAATAACATTTTATATATGCATTTGTTTGAAAAAGGGCTTTGAGTGAATATCAGTAGCCTTTATAAAAATACAAAAGGTTTAGAAAAATATATATGTACAAAATTAAAATCATGAAAAAAAATTAAGTAAAATAAAAATATAAAACAAAAAAGATAAAGTTTGAAAAAATTCAATAAACCTTTACAAAAATAAAAATATTATAATACAGTAACCAATAAACAATTCATACATAGTTTTGTGACACAAGTGCTTGCTTAACCGTAACCTACGCTCAAGTTGATTAATAACCATAACATAAATAAAAGCAATAAATTAATAAAATTTTTATAAAGGCCCGGATAAATCAGCAATGCAAAAAATATTTTTGCTTTTTCTGTAAGTTATTTATTATTATATTTTCTTTTTGCAAATTTTAGAGTAAATGCCAAAGACAAACAGGTTTTTACCATATAATATATTTAAGAGTAAAAGTTTAACTTCGATACCAGAGACAGGAAACTTTGAAATTATGAATAACGATCAAGCTATTCCAAATGTTGCTGTTGAAACGGCAACTTATCTCCAAAACGAGGTATTTCAATCTCTTAAGATACCAGACGCAATTAAACAGCTACCAACATTTGATGGAAACCCCAGGCTACTCCATGAGTTTATTAATAACGTCGAAGAAATCCTTCTATTTATTCGTGGTACAGACAAAACACCGTATGGTCAGATCTTACTAAGAGCCATTCGGAATAAAATCGAGGGCCAAGCAAACGAAATTCTGAATATGTACGGAACACCATTAAATTGGGATAAAATTAAAGAAAATCTTATCACGTATTATTCAGATAAACGTACTGAAACTTCATTGATTAAAGATTTACATTCCTTAAAACAATATAATAAACCATTTGAAAAGTTTTACGGTGAAGTGGTTGAGCTACAATCAGCTTTATGTAATAACATATTTTTACACGAAACCGATGCAAATGTTATAAATGCGAAGAAAAAACTCTATGCTGAAATGTGTCTCAACGCATTTACCACAGGACTAAAGGACCCTTTGGGGACAACAATTAGAGCAATGAGGCCAACTTGTCTAGCAGAAGCATTGGATTTCTGCATTAAAGAACAAAACATTTATTACCAACAAGGTTTTGGACAAAAGAATGTCAACAGGTATCAAAATCAACAAAAATTTAATAATGTTCCCTATAATAGAAATCGTTATACTAACAATAATAGATACACCAATAACTTTCATAACAATTTTCATTACAGAAACCCAAACTCTGGTAATACTCAAGAATATTATCAAAATCCTTTTAATGCTAGGAAAAATCAAAATTTTAACACAAATAATTTTCATAATTTCAACTCTCAAAATTACTCCAATAATTTTCCGCAGCAACGTACCCCCTTTAATAATGGCATACCTAAATTGCCACCACCTGAACCAATGGACACGTCGAGTGGATTTTCTCATCTGAGAAATAGAAACTCATTTTCTAACATTAAACAAAGTCCAAGTTCTCAAATAAGAAGGTATCCTAACACGGAAATGAATAACTGTGAAAATCTATCACAACATCAACTTACTAACATAGAAGAAGAAGTCAATTTTTTAGACGTCATTTCGAAAAACCCACAGGATACTTAGATGTGAACAAACATGGAAATGAACTAATATATATAAATATTAAATTTAATCAGAAAGACTTAAAATTCTTAATAGATACCGGTGCTTCTACATCCTTCATTTCCCCAGAACATGTTCACCCACAACAACTCATTAATTGTAAACCTACAACTATTAAAACTGTACTAGCAAAACACCAAATAAACAAAATAGCAATACTTCCAACCTTTGCTGAATTTAAGCAAACTGGTAAATTTTCATTTTTGGTGTTCAAATTTCATAATTATTTTGATGGTTTGTTAGGAATTGATTTTTTATCAAACCTTAGAGCTCAAATTGATTTAGATAGAAAGATAATAAAAACAGAATCAGTAGTAATACCCTTACATCATAAACCAAATATATGTTCTGAAAAAGTTTTATTAGAACCCAATACAAAAAAATTGCTTAATTTACCAGTAGATGTCGAATGCGGCGACATCTGGATCCCAGAAACTCAAGTAGGCGACAACATTATTATATCGAGTGGGATATATAAAGCAAACAAATGGTTTAGTTTACTGGAAATATCTAATATAAGCAATAACATAGAAGTAGTTTATTTTGAACAACCTATTAAGGTACACAATTACTGTTCTAGTGAGTTCTTTGAAACTCACTCTTTAGAGACAATTACACCAGGAAGCGAAGATAATGATATCGATATAAGACATCTCCTCAGACTTGATCATCTTAACAATGAGGAAAGAAAACTCTTATTAAAAACATGTAAAAAATATTCCGAAATTTTTTATAGAGAAGGGCAGAAACTAACATTCTCCAATAAAATAAGGCATAAAATACCCACTAGTAATGAAATCCCAGTATATACAAAATCATACAGGTACCCTTATATCCACAAAAAAGAAGTTCAGGATCAAATTTCGAAATTACTTGATCAGGATATAATACGTCCTAGTTATTCACCATGGAGTTCACCCGTGTGGATCGTCCCAAAAAAGAAGGACGCGAGTGGCCAACAAAAGTGGAGACTAGTAATCGATTTTAGAAAAGTCAATGAAAAAACCATAACTGACAAATATCCTATACCAAATATAAACGAACTTCTGGATAAGTTGGGAAGATGTGTATACTTTTCCACCGTAGATCTCGCAAGTGGGTTCCATCAAATAGAGATGGACCCTAAAGACATACAGAAAACTGCCTTTTCTGTGGAAGGAGGCCACTATGAATTCATCAGGATGCCATTTGGCCTAAAAAACGCCCCGTCTACTTTCCAGAGGGTAATGGACAATATTTTGAGAGAACTAATAGGAAAGGTATGTCTTGTATATTTAGACGATATCATTATTTTCGGAACCTCTTTACAAGAACACATAAGAAATTTGGATTTGGTCTTCGAAAAATTAAGAGATTCAAATTTTAAAATTCAATTAGACAAGTCAGAGTTCCTTCGGAAAGAAATTGAGTTTTTAGGGCATATTGTGTCAACAGAAGGCATAAAACCAAATCCCAACAAAATAAGTGCAGTCAAAAATTTTCCGATCCCAAGAACAGCGAAAAACCTTAAATCATTCTTAGGATTACTAGGATATTATAGAAAATTCATACCAAATTTCGCCAAACTGACAAAACCTTTAACGGTATGTCTAAAAAAAGGTATGGAGATAAAGCTAACAGAAAGTTATGTAAAAACATTTGAAATGTGTAAGAATCTGCTCTGTAATGACCCGATTTTACAGTACCCAGACTTCTCTAAAGATTTCATCCTTACAACAGATGCTAGCAATTTCGCACTAGGTGCCGTGTTGTCCCAAGGACAGATAGGTAATGATAAACCAATTTGCTACGCTAGCAGAACACTTAATACCTCAGAAACAAATTATTCTACTATTGAAAAAGAGCTATTAGCTATAGTGTGGGCAACAAGATACTTTCGACCGTATCTTTTTGGCCGCAAATTTAAAATAGTGACCGATCATAGACCATTAACTTGGATAATGGGTCTAAAAGAACCTAACTCGAAGCTAGTTCGTTGGCGTTTGAAGTTAGAAGAATTTGAATATGAAATTATATATAAAAAAGGTACACAAAATACTAACGCTGATGCTCTCAGTAGAATAAAGACAGATGTAAATAGCCATGAGCTAGTCCCGGTTGCAGATACTTCAGGTAGTACAGTCCATTCTGCAGAGGAAAATCAGGATGACGGCATTCCCATTTCCGAAAAACCGTTAAACGAATTCAATATCCAAATATTACTAGAAATACACCCAGAATCAAAAGTAACAATTGAGGTACCTTTTAAAAACAAAATCAAAAAGATAATTAACTCACCAATTTTCGACGAAGATTTAATAATTAAAATGTTCGTCAAGCATTTTAAGCCAAACAGACTCATCGCAATTTATGCGGAAGACAATATATTCCGAATTGTCCAAAAGGTCTTTAGCACCTATTTTTCAAACAATAAAACTTACCGTTTAGTACGATGTACTAGAAGAATAAATGACATAAAAGATAATGATGAACAAGATGAAATAATAAGAAATTATCACAAAAATAGTAATCACAGAGGAATAGATGAAACGTACTTGCATTTAAAAAAAGAATATTTTTTTCCAAACATGAAATGCAAAATCTCCCAAATAATCAATAACTGCGACATCTGTCACACACTTAAGTATGACAGACATCCACAAAATATTGTCTATCAAATTCCGGAAACACCCTCAAAACCTTTGGACATTATCCATATAGATATTTATCATATAAATAATCAACTAATTCTAACCATTATAGATAAATTCTCAAAATTTGCGGCAGGATTTACAATAACTGCCAGAACCAGCTTAAACATAATTAAATCTATGAAAAATTTCATTAGCACGTATGGCATTCCTAAAAAGGTCATCTGTGATCAAGGAAAAGAATTCACTGCAATAATTTTTCAAGATTTTTGTAAACAATTTGGCATTCATTTACATATTACGTCCTTTCAACAATCCTCAAGCAATGCACCTATTGAGAGATTACATTCTACACTGACAGAATTGTATAGGATAATAACAGCCAAAAGAAAAGAGAGCCGACTTTCTATTGACCACGACGAAATTTTTTCAGAAGCTCTTATAACTTATAACAATTCAATCCATTCAACGACAAAACTAACACCTTACGAATTATTTTTTGGAAGACCTCATGTCTCCAGTAAAGAAATAAAATTCAATAAAGAACATGAATATTTACAAAAACTCAATGAGTACCAACAAATTATTTATCCAAAAATTCAAGAACAAATGCAAACATCAGTAAAAAAAAGAATAGAAAAATTAAATAAAGGTAGAATAAAACCAAAAAATCTCAAAACAAATGACATAGTGTTCAGAAAAGAAAACAGAAGAAATAAAATAACTGCAAGATTTTCTAAACATATTGTAAAAAATGATAACAATATAGCATTTGTAACAGAGAAAAACCAAAAAATACATAAATCTAAAATTAAAAGAAAAGTAAAAAGAAACAATAATACACAATAATAGAAGAGATAAGATGAATTTTAGATAAATTATTTCAAGATGGAAATACCAAATACCGATTTAAAACAATTATTTCATAAAAATGGTTGTAATAAGAATGTTGAAATCAAAGAAACAAGATTTTATTGCCTTTATTTTGAATACTGTCAGAAACGTTTGGTATTTCCATTCAAACGAAGAAACTAAAAACAGTTTTGCCGTCTAAATACTTATTAAGAAAATCTTTTATACACAAAACAATTAAAAATATCTTTAAATTTGCTATATTAATAACAATTAAGCACTTTTATTTTATGTTATATAAAATATATATTTTAGGTTAGCGGCAGTTCGATCCCAAAAAATAAATATTCAAAAACTTAATAATGGACTGGCCATTATAGAATTAAAGCTGGGAGATTCCAAAATTATCGACCATTATCAAAATATAATCCATTTAATTGACCTACAAGATTACATTAACAATATCGAGAAAATTACAGAAGCATTAAATATATTTGAACAAGATAAAACTATTGAAGATTCGTTAAAAATTACGAAATTAAAATTGTTACAATTAAATGACAAACTCAATAACTTATTGCCTTTTAAAAGAAAGAAGAGAGGTCTATTTGATGGATTGGGATCCGCAATTAAATACATTACGGGTAATATGGATAATAACGATGCAAAGGAAATAAACTTACAGCTTAAGAAACTAATGGAAAATAAAAATAATGTAAACATTAATATCCAAAAACAAACTATTCTAAATACAGAAATGATTGATAGATTTAGCAATATAACTAAACACATAAATAACGAACAAGAGATTATCACAAAATTCTTAAAAAACACATATAAAAATATATCCAATAAGATATACAAAGAGGATCTAACCATTTCTAAAATACAATATATTAACAGAATCAATTATAATATAGACCTATTAATTAATCAAATCAGTAATATAGCTGAAAGTATTGTATTAGCTAAAATTAATGTAATATCCAAATTTATATTAAGTCACAATGAAATTGAAACAATTTATAACTCACTTAACAATCAAATACCTGAAATAAACTCTGTAGAGCAAATTTACGAAATTTTGGAACTCCAAGCATATTATAATAACTCAAATATTGTATTTAATATAAAACTTCCAATAATAAAAAAAGAAAACTTTATTATATCTCATATCATACCATTACCTATAAACGAAACACGACAAATTATTACCTCTAATTATATAGTTTACAATGATAAATCAATCAATTATTATAATGATAAATGTTTTAAGTTAGAAAATATATATATTTGTAAAAATCCAATAAGAAGTGAACTGTTCGAGCAATCATTATGTCTGGGTAAACTCATCCGCAACCAACAACCCAGATGTAACGTAAGAGACGTAGGAAGAATTGAGACCATATATCAACCTGAAAATAATTTTGTGCTTTTCATCAATACACCACACACTTTTGTCGAATCTGATTGTGGGAAAACTGTCAATATAACGAACACAACACTGCTATTTTATGAGAATTGTACACTTACCATCAACGGTTTAATATATGAAGACAAACCCAAAACTTACCATGAGTGTATCAATATTACATTACCTAAATTTGTAAACGTGATTCCTGATGCGGTCGTAGAAGAATTCAACTTGCAGAAACTAAAGTTATTCCAATTCAACGATCACAAAATGATGTCTTCACTTGAAAAAACAACAACTACTCACCAATTTGCTACATACGTGGCCATTTTCATCATCATCTTAATTATCATCGGTACATCATTATGCCTAAAGAAGAAAATTCAATATATACCAACTACAAATTTCTTTAGTGGTTTCGTTCGTGCCCCTTCAGAATCTTTGTGGCCCTCACTCTACTCTAAGGGGGGAGGAGTTACCAATGGCAACCATAGATAGATTGGTCTAGAAACAACAACGACTACCAACAACAATAACAACAAATCATCAACAGTCAAAGAAAATACTTACCAACAACAATAACAACAAACCATCAACGGTCACCAATTCAACGAAATACTTACCAACAACAAATTATTTACCCAGACTGCAAACTTTGCTAAATTAAATAAGCTCAATTATATTTCCTAAGAATTTAATAAATTGCAATTTTAAAACTTTAAGAACAACAACAAATATTTTAACCAATTTGCAAACTTTGTGAAATTAAATAAGTTCAATATACTAAATTAAACTACTTAAGAATTTTATAAATTGTTTTGCCAACCTAAACACATTTTATTTTCAACAAATTAAAATGCAAACACAACTGTTTTAATTTTAAGAATATAAAAGAAGTGTAAGAAAATAAAGGAATTAATCAACTGGCAACGAACGGAGTTTTATTTCTCCAACCGGTATCTCCAGCAAATCCTCATCATCCTACGATTGAAATAAATGTTCCTACGGTGATAAATCATTCATCAGTATCAACTTATAAATTTTTGTTGTAAAGAAGCAAAGTACCACCGAATTAAGGAACTACTATGTAATACAAACTCTTCTACTTTACTTTCGTTTTCGTTTAGTGTCCGTTGCGTTAATCAAATCGAACTTTTAAAAAGTGTTTTAGCAATAAAGTCTAAAACAGTTGGTATAGATGGTGTTTATCCACTATTCTTAATAATCTTAACTCCAAAGCTCCAGAAACTATTTTCTTTTTCAAGCTCTGCTAGCAATTTAATTTCATCTTACATAGCAAAGCCTTCACAAATAGTAAAATTAAATAACTGTTTATATGATCCATTAAATGTTAATAAGGGAGTCCCACGAGGTTCAATACTTGGGCCCTTGCTCTTCAGCCTTTACATTACGACTTACCAGATATTTCTAATAGTGACGTACAAATTTACAATTTTAGCCATATAAATGAAATTGCTCTTTAAATAAATACAATCAACAACGATTTGGGCAAGATTAGTTGTTGGTCTGTGGAAAGTGATCTTCGTATTAACCCGACAAAGCCAAATGTATCTTTCTCTCAAAATGTGGAAGAATTGTCAATAATTTTCAAGTAACAGTCAATGACAATGAGATCCACTTCGTAAATTCGTCATTAAACTTGGGTATAGCTTTTAATAACGGACTCACATGTACAAATCATATTAATACTGTTGCTGGCAGAGTTTATATAAGGTATGCGTACCTTATGGGCGGCAAAGGATTCAACCCATCTTCACATACGTAAGCTTCTTGCGAAAACATATCTCATCCCATCACTTTCATACGGCTGGGAATTTACGCCTATTTCGACAGAACGAGCCTACACAAATTTAAAGTAGTATACATATATTGCACGCTACATATTTCAAAAAGGTGAGAGCGAATTTCGGAGTATCCCTTCGGAAATATGACTTTTGAAATATACATAAATGCCTTATTTTTTTGCATAAAATAATTACACCCAAACAACCACCATACCTATACTACAAAATTGTTTCCGCCAAATCTCAGCGTGTTAAGAACTTAATTCAGCAAAAGACTCTTCTTTCCCAGCATCAACTTTTCGACTATTCCACCAGTCTGTGGAATTCCTCTCCAAATGCTACCCAACGAATAGGCAATGCACATTTATTTAAAAAGGAGTTATTTAAATATTTAAATCACTTTATCTTACTTCCCGCTACTTAGCTTACAATATTATATACATACATGTATTTATACTGTATGTGCTCTATTACCAAAATTAGTAATATGTGACCAAATTTGTAATTTTGTATTTTTTTTAAGCTTGCTAATTTCAGTTACATATTTTGATATGTATAATATATATGTACATATGTAAGTGTTTTTCCTCACTACTATAACAATCAATACATATACAGATGTAGTTTTTTCATTCCGCAACATTAAAACATTAATTTTAAGTTGTACTATAATTTAAATTAAAATTCTAATTATTAATATATTTGCTACTTATAATGTATATGTATCTACTTGATCATTAACACTGTCATTCATAAGATGATTCATCTTGTTGTGCTAAATAACAGTCAAATAAAATAAATAAATATCAATAACTTTGTAAACTTAAAAAGCAAACCTACTGCCTTCCCACCTACTATAATGTATGTGTATATTTTAAGAAAGCTTATTACTCAATTTGTCAATCAAGTTCAGCGCTTTTGCAGACATATGGAAGTATTCTTATGTCACACCACACTTTAAGGCCACTAGAAAAGCTGGCATTAGTGTAGTGTGAGATGTTGAATATAAAACCCTCATCACATATACATATGTACATATAAATAGTAGTTAAAGTAGAACAGTGTAACTACGAAATGTAACTTTTCTACTGCTCCCTTTTTACTTCCGTTTTTCTTTACTTAACCTAAATTGAAAGCCAGAACACGTGAATTTGAACCGTCTATAAAAAAGTGAGATTTTGGGGTTTAAATAATATAAGCCAGTGTTTTATATAACCCTCTCGGCGATAATACATGGTGGCAGCGGTAAAAAACTGGAAAAAAGGAAAAAGCTCTTTAAATAAATAAAACTGACAACGCCTCAAAATGAAAAAAAAAATATAGTACTTATCGGATATAAGAACATCTCATATAAGAACAAAACGCTTATAAGAAACATTTTCAAAAACACCATGTCTTTTTAGTGATTTTTCTAACAAAAAAGGTTTCATATAAGAAAAACGCTTATAAGAAAAAAACTTATAAAAGCACATTTTTCTTAAACACCAAAACCACAAAATGTATAGAAAAATAATTTATATAACAAACTTCCAACGGCAACGTACAAAATACTATACAAATAGTAAAAAATTAATTACATGTATTTATTACATATTATTTTTTTCAAAAAGAAGTTGTTTATTTTTTTATATTTAGTTACTAAAGGGGTTAATAAAATAAAAATGAACTACCAATCATGATTTGTTTTATGTTTCTATTTACATACGTATATTCATATAAGAAACAAATGTCTTATGGCCATAGCTACTTATATAAGAAATAAGTTTCTTATATAAAATAATTGTATATAAGAAAGAAACGCTTATAAGAAACTTTTTCGTGTTTTTTTTAAGTTTCTTATATTCGATAAATACTGTAATATTTTCGTGGCAAATGTCACTCCTCCAGAACCCTTTAATTTTTCTGTGCCACAAAATTGGTTAAAATGGAGTAAACGGTTCGAGCGATATATGAATGTCTATAAACAATCCACAAAGGCTCACAAGGAACAGATTGACTTGTTGTTCTACATCATGGGTGAAAAGATTGAAGAAGTTCTGTTGCAATTTGGTGAAGCACCAACCTCAATAGCAGATGCTTTAGAAAAATTTGACAAATACTTCAACACAAAGAAATTCAAGTTCAAATTCAACTCGCGTGTGCAAAAGCATGGAGAGTCTGTTGATTGTTTTCTAACAGACCTGCACTCCTTAGCCGAGAACTGTGAGTACGGAAATCTCAAAGAAGATTTGATTAGAGACAGGATTGTTGTTGGTATGCTCAATACCAAAGTAAGTGAGAAAATGCAATTAAAATCAGATCTAACACTTAAAGTTGCGATGCATACGGCCCGGCAAGCAGAAATCCAGATAAAGCAGACAAAAATTATAACAGATGAGAAGCACGTTTTCAACATCCAAAAGAAATAAGCACTGGCAAACGGTAGCTTAAAACAGCCAATTCATGAAAATCAACAGCGGGGATTTCATTCATCAACATCAGGTGGTAATGTAAAAAACAGCAACAACAACGTTGATAATAATAATAATTGTAAGTACTGTGGATATATAAATCATGTGAACGGAGGGATTGTCCGGCTAAAAATAAAAACTGTAATATTTGTAGTTTAGGCAGGCATTTTTCAATCGTTTGTAGAAAGAAAAATGAAAATAAAGCTAAAAAAGTAAATTCTATTAAAACAGATAGTTCAAAATACAAATCTTCTGTTTATCATGAAAATTCTGAATTTATGATAGGAATGATAAAAAAGTTTTCGGTGAAAATATGTACATATATCAAAATCAAGTAACGAATCGTGGTTCATTCAGATTAAAGTATTTGATCTGCAAAAGGAAGTAAATTTCTTCATTGACACCGGGGCAAACTGTATCTGCCTACCTGCAAGTTTGGTTACGAAAGATCGCAAATTTAAAATTTATCAGAATGACACAAAGTTAAAGGGACCCGATGGAAGTGTATTGAGCGTTTTAGGCATGACAAAAATAGCTTTAATTTTAAAAGACAGAACATTTAGCGGAAATGTTTACATAGTAAAGGCAATTTTGGGTAGAGACGCCATTGTTCATTTGAACGTCCTTAAACCTCCCGTATTAAGAAACTTTTTCATTTCGGAAAACGAAAATGATAATAAGTTTATCGAAATCGTAAACCGCTTCCCAAAACTTTCCGGGAGATAGGCGAATTTAAAGGTGAGATTAAAATTAAAGGAAAAACTCCCTTCGTGCAAGCGGTGCCGAGAAAGGATCCATTTCTTTTGTTGCCAAAATTAAGGAATGAAATTGATAGATTATTAAAATTAAATATAATTGAACGTATGGACGACGTGACGGAATGGGTTAGTCCAATTGTGGTTGTCCCTAAATCGGACCAGGAGGTAAGGTTATGTGTAGATTACACTCAATTGAATAAAGCGGTAATCAGGCCTTATTTTCCAATTCCTAGAATTGAATTATCTTTTTCTAAAATTAAAAAGGCAAGATTTTTTTAAAAAATCGACGCTAATAAGGGATTTTATCAGATAAAGCTGACTCCCGATAGTCAATTACTTACGTGTTTTATATGCCCATTTGGACGCTTCATTTTTAAAAGGCTTCCTTTTAGCATCTCTTGCGCACCTGAATATTTTGTTTCCGGATTAAACAGAGTGCTGGAGGGTATAGAAAGCTGTATTTCCCATACTGATGACATTTTTGTTTTTGGTCGAGATCGTGCGGAACACGATACGATACCGCACCATATAGAGTTTTGAAAAGGCTTGAGGAGGAGGGAATTACAATTAACAAAGAAAAATCATGTTTTGGGATAGAAAAGGTACATATCTTGGCTATGTACTATCAACAGAGGGTATTTCAGTTGATCCTGAACGAATACAAGCCAACGTTCAACGTTTTCTCGGTATGCTGAATTTTGTTTCAAAGTTTATATCTAATCGCTCACGGATACTGGAACCCATAAATATACTTACGGGTAAAGTTGATTTTATTTGGGGGGCAATATAGGAGAAAGCCTTTTCGGAAATAAAAAAGAGCTTGACTAAGACCTCAATTTTGGGGTTTTATGATACTTCAAAACAAATAATAATTAGTTCCGACGCTTCTTGTTACGGTATTGGTGCCTGCCTCTTTCAGACTGACAAACAAGGTAATAAACAAATAGTTTCTTGCATATCTAGAACGATGACTGAGACAGAGAAGCGTTGTGCTCACATTGAACGCGAAGCTCTAGGCATAACGTGGGCTGAAGAAAAATTCTGAGGAATAAAAATTCAAACCGAAGCATTTGTTCGTTTTGTCGTAAACAATTTTCCTGTTAAAGGTTACTACATAGAAAAAATCAAAAAGGCTCAAGAACAAGACGTTGTATGTAAACTACTACTTCAATATTCTTTACATGGGACGACACCGTATTATCAATACCGACATAATATATCACTTCTAGAAGTCTTACTTCTTAAGGACACTCGAATAATACCCAGAGACTTACAGGAAGAAGTAATAAATATATTCACGTCGGTCATCAAGGTATAACAAAATGCCGCAGATTAGCTCAAACATCAGTTTGGTGGTTAGGTCTAAGTTCACAAATAGAAGATTTAGTGAAAAGTTGCACGGAATGTATTGAATAAAGTAATAACAGGAACAGAACTATCTGAAGAATCACCTTCTGTAGAAATTATTGAAATTCCAGAAGCTGGTCCTTCCCAAAGAATAAAAAGAACAATAAAACCGTCTTTATGAACAAAAGATTTCATTTTGTATTATAAATAAAAAAACAAAAAGCAAAATCAATTGTAAATCATTACTTGTAATTAAAGTACTAATCTTTTCAAGCTATTCTTAAGTAAATCTTGCATTAATGTTATAAAAGAAAATGATTAAAAAAAAACTATGCGAAGTTTTATATTCAACTCAAAAGTCATAAGTAAAACATATTAAAAACTTAGCTATGTATCAGCTGTCAGCAAACAATCAAAATGTTAAATGATATTATGGATCATTAAATTTATGTATATATATACATATATACATGAATCTGAAAAACGGGGATGTAGTGTGAGATTTTGAATATAAAACCCTCATCACACGAATGATGCAAATTGGTTTAATTGGTATAAATAGTAGTTGAACTGGAGCATTGTAACATATGAAATGTAACTTTTCTACTTCTCCCTTTTTACTTCCATTTTTCTTTACTTAACCTAAATTGTAAGTGAGATTTTGGGGTTTAAATAATATAAACCAGCGTTGTATTTAATCCTCTCGGCGATATTACAATTAGAAACTACAGAGAAGTCGCTAAATTGCGCACTATTAAAAACTCTTTGAAAAGCTTGTTACGGATCACTTGTGCTATCATACATCATCTTTATTATTCAAAAAGTCAACATAATTTTCGAAACGGCTGTGCACCTGTAACTAACCTTTTACAATTTGCAACTCTGGCCAGTCGTGCTTTTGTTGATAAAGTTCATAGTGATGTAGTTTATACTCATTTTACTAAGGTTTTCGACAAAGTCAATTGTAAAATTCTTGTAAAGACGCTTTGCTGTATGGATTTTAGGCAAAATTTTTTAAATTTTATCGCTTCATATTTTTCTGTCCGTAAAAATGGCTTTTTTATAGAAGATTTGTAATATTCGTTCACAAATCTTTGTTTAGAAAAACGTAAAAAAGCGACTATAAAACCGATAATATAAAATGCAAACCATTTGAAAAGATTAATACCACCACTGGGAAATCATCTAGAATTTACTGGAAGGAAGAATGGAAACATGGAGATCACCTATTTGGCCAACAGTCGGGATTCCTTTCACGTAAGACCTATGAGTCGGGCCGTCAGTCTGAAACAAAAAATGAGCTCATTGCCTCTATTGACCAAAACCAACTTGGATTACTTAACAAATCTACATATATGAATAAATCACAAAAAGTATTTATGACGTCATTTTATTATTATTCCTGAAACAACACATACAATAATAACAGTATACTTATACGCATTATCAACAGCACTCCACGCAACATAAACAATTACAAGAACACATAATTAAATACAATTAACGACAAAGTACCGAACACAGCACACAAATACGTACACCACAGACAACTTCACAACAACGTAGAACCAACGCCAGCAAAGGTCATAAAGACAACAGCATCGTAGGCAACAGTACACTATCAAATAAAAAATACAGGGTGTTTTTTTAGAGGTATAGGTCTTCGAATTGAAATAAAATACAAGAAAATCGTTTTAATGTCCATCAATTTGGCTTTATTGGAAGGATAATTTTATGCCATTAATGTTTAAATATGATTTCGGGCATGTGGCCGCCGCGGCTGGCTCTAATAAAGCCAATTCTACAGGTCCAATTTTTGATGGACAAAAGTTGATGGACAAAGCTCCAATTACTGTGCACGGTGGCGAATCGATTCATTCGGGTCCTCTTCAACACTTTGCTCTACAGCGGCAATTGTTTCTTCGGTGCGCACTGTTCGACGTCTTTGCGGATGCGTATTATCACATAGAGTAAACGTAGTGCGAAAACGATCCATGGTTAACCGAATTAATTGCTCTGATGACCATAAAATGGACGGAGCTTGCGGTAAACTTCGCGAACTGAACCATTATTTTCGAAATAAATTTGCACGATTTGCAAGCGTTGTTCTTTTGTCAACCTGTTCATGATGAAATGGCAAACCAAACTAAATATTAATCACTTGACAGCTGACAAAATGGCCGCCAGTTAAAAAAGTGATGCCAACTTAAAGTTCTATACCTCAATAAAAAACACCCTATATTTCCACAAAGTTGAACGTTTTAAGTGTGAAAAGTATTTCGACGGCGTTTATACAAAATGGTTTATCTGCAGATTTTGTAAAAATGATTTTTTGATGCCAAACTTTTCCCTGTGATGCACTTTTCCTATGGTATGAATTTCTGATCAAAATGTTGATTTATTTGCGACTTATTCACATTTTTTTTTGAAGGCAAAATAGGTTATCTACAATGTATTTGCGAGATTCTCATAGCAGTCGTATATTAAAAATCGATAATTGGGATGTGAGTTTATTACTTTAACCAAAAATATTAGAAGTTCACATAGTGTGCATATTTGTAAAAATAAAAAGAAAAAGAGCTTACGTTACCACATCAATGAAACGCAAAGATAACAAATTAAAGCGAATGAAAGATGAGTCATATTTAGGAACATCACGAATCGATGGCAAGCAATCTACTGCAAGACCAAAAAGATGTATAAGTAACACTTGCACATCGAAAACATGTCTCAAAGTACAAAATATATATTATCAACATTTTGATAGTGTTGCAAGACAGGGTATATTTGAGAGGATTTGGAATATGAGATGGCGTTTGTTCAAGGTCACGTGACTGTTTCAAATAAGCAGCGAGAGACTACAATAAATTCCAAAAGGCAGAACAATTTTTTTTTCAAATTACCACAAGAAGATAAAAAATTGGAGGTATGTCAGAGGATGTTTCTCTCGACTCTTGCCATTCCTTATTTAACGCTTAGACGTTGGATAATAATTAAGAAGTTGGAAATGAAATCTGTTTGGCGGAGCCAATTTCATGTAAATATACACCTCAAAGAATTTATTGACAATTTGGAAAAAATGGAGAGTCACTATTGTCGAAAAAGTAGCTCCAAAATTTTCGTTGCTTCTGCATTTAAAACTAAATCCAGAGAATATGTTTTAAAATGTAATAATAAGCAAGTGCAACCGGTTTCAATGTTTACTTTTTAAAATTATTTTACGGAAAGGAACTTAGCTTTATTTATGCCTCGAAAAGATCAATGTGGTATATGTATTGGTTTTAAAGTTAATCAGATTTCAGCTGAATTATATAATGAACACATTTAAAAAAAACAAGCTCTACATGAGAAACAAAATGATAAAAATGAAGCTGCCCAAAACCTGTGTCACCCTTTTACATTGGACGCCCAAACAATCAAACCATGTCCCAATATAAACGCATCTGCCATTTATTATAAACAACGCTTGCAGGTTCACAATTTCACAGTATATAATCTTTCACCGCATCAGTGCACTAATTATTGGTGGAGCGAAACTAGCGGTGATCTTTCAGCATCCACATTTATTTCAATAATACTGCACCATCTTAAGACACACTGCCTAAAGGATGATTTGCCTATAGTTATTTATTCCGATGGTTGCGGCTACCAAAATCTGAACCATTTTCTCGCAAATGCCTTGTCTAATTTCTCTATAGAAAACAAAAAATTTATTGAGGAAAAATATCTGGAAAAAGGGACACACTCAAATGGAATGTGACACTGCACATGCGAAAATTGAAAAAAAGTTGAAGAACCAATCCATATACATACTTACATATATACCTCATGATTATATCAATACAACGAAAGAGGCGCACAAAAGTACAAAGTCAGTTTTAATGATGAGTACAAAGATCTTCCAATAAGAATGAAAAAATACCCAGGATATATAGAACCGATCTCACTTCATCAAGAATATCTTCCATTATCCACTTTCTAGTGCAAAAATAAGTTTAAAAAAAATTATATTAAGGCCATTTGCTTTCATTGTTGAAGTTGTGCGTAACGATTGAAGTTCATGTGTTACCATAAAGAAATGCTCATATTTCTGTAAATATTGCTACATGTAAACTCATATTTATTAGGTGGAAAGAAAAAAAAAAGCTTTCATGAAGCTGCATATGTACATATATAAAAAACACACCCATATACGAAAGTAAATTTTTTTTTGGATCGATTATGGATAGTAACTGAACTACAGTTGCGTTTGCCACTCGGCAACTTTTATTAGTGGGCAAGAAATGATCGAAAAAGCTATTTTGACACATTAGCAACCATACATAATATATAAAATTTTGTTGGAGACAAAGAGCAAAAGTTTTAAGCGGAAAAGAAAATTAAAATGCTTTCATCAATAGCATTACTTTTTGACGACGAAGAAGAAATATACAAAACGTATTATCGATTAGAAAGACAAAAATTATTTTAAAAAAAGAAACTAAGGTTGCCAGCTTTAGTAGTCAGTTGCTATCTGTAATACCTTTTTGGCAACTAGCAACGCCACTGAAGTTCGGTTGCTATCGTTAATCGAGCCATTTATTCCATATTCATATGTACATATATGTTCGAGTATGTTCAATTGCTATAGTTTTGCTTTGATGTGTGACTTCCATGTTAACATCTTGTCAATGTGCAAACCCAAATATTTAACGCTCTCACTTTGAGAAATTGGATTATTGTTCAGACATGCACAGACTTCTCACTTGCACACATGTCAAATGTGACATGCACAGACTTCTCAGTATTAACCTTAATATTCCATTTATCCAACCACTTTTCAAATTCATTAAGATAACTGCAACAAAATTGAAGCAATGTTTAGACAAACGTCTGATGTTAAAATCGCAGTATCATCTGCATAAGTTGCAAGTTAGACATTTGAACTAATAGGCATCTCTGATGTGAAAATTGTATAAAGAATTGGAGCCAGTACACTGCCCTGTCGAACGCCAACTTAAATTTCATAAATTCTGGAAAACTCTTTATTAACTTTAACATAAAAGCTTCTGTCGGCAAGGTATGCTTTAAGTAGCAAATAAAAAGGAGTTTGGAAGCATTTTTTTAAACTTATAATTTAGTCTAGTATACTATACTTTATCAAAGGCTTGCTGTACATCTAAGAAAACTCCACATCAATATTTTTTAGTTTCCAAAGAGTCCGTTATAAGTGCAACAATGCGATGTCACTGCTCCGGAGTATCATGCTTGCTCCTAAATCCAAATTGGTAATCAGGAATGATCTTAAAATGATCCAGAAGTGCTAATAATCTTTTTAAAGATATATTTTTTCAAATAGTTTGGAGAACAAAACCAGTTGTTAATCCACGGCATAGGAAAGCAACTCAGTCTAAGCATACCGTTGAATTTATACAAGTTAATGAAGGTCTTCTTCAATACGGGATACTCAAATTCTTTACTTCAACAATTATTATATTTTATTGATTCAATGCATTATTTCATTTATTACTTTAAGCAGACCCAACTTAGTTCTCGTATCATATTATTTTTATTAATTTTTAATTCACATAGTTCGGTAAATGATATATTTTTAAGAATTTTGGTTTTTTTTTTTTTTAAACTTTTAACTTTTATTTTCTACTATGTAGAAATGTTCAGTTCGCAATATTCATTTTAAAAATCTTTCACTTACCTTAGTTTAGTATTTAAAGACTTCTTAGTTTTGAATTTTAATCCTTAATTTTCTACTATGTAGAACTTTCCATCTCACAAAATTTATTTACAAGAGTCTTTTTATTAATTTAAAATTATTCATTTTAATTTATTATTTTGCTGAACGAAAACACAAAGGCAACGTCTTGCACAGTTAGGACCAAACTTATTAAAGATGGTGTAATTATTTTCTTCAATCAATTGCTCTCACAAATCAGAGTTAAAGATGAAAGACTAACAACAAGAGTATATCCAAATGTTAAAAAGTGTTTAATTGCAACGGTAAAGCAAATTCACCACTTAAATCATGAGCATTCCATTGCCGTTGCTTCTTTTCGTTTTTAAGCGATTGCTATGCAAATATTTAATATCGAAAAAAATTAACTTAGCAACAACTAAAAAAAATATTCAATGAAGTTAACGAAAGAGTATGCCACCAGGTTCGTTTACTTACATACGAGTACATTGTATGTATGTATGTTAAATAAAGAATTCCTTTTTTAAGCAAAGCTTGCACTACTTGTCCATCTAAACTATCATGCTCAGGAGATTTTTTGGAATTTATCTTCCTTATCTCATGTTTGACTTCGTGTGGAGTGACATGCTTTATAGGCCAATCCATAGGGTAAAGACTATTCAAAAAATTAACGTCTTCATCTGTGCAAGAACTTGTGATTGAGTGAGGTTGAAAACAGTTTTGTAAGTGCCAAGCAAATGTTTGCGTTTTGGATTTGCCACTTTTACACCACATGTTATTAGCATCATTTCTTCTCGTCGGCCGTTGAATATACTTTGTTGCCTTGCACAAAGAAAACTCATTATCTTTAATATTGTTCGTGCTTAAATTGCTGAGAAAGTTACCAATTTCATTTCATCATTTTTCATTTCAAAGAGTCTTTAATAACTTTATTGTAAATTCATTTGTTATTTGGATTTCTACTATTTTGCCAGATTCGCCTAAGTCTTTTCTTATTTCTTAAAAGTTGTTTGATATCATATGATAAGAAAACTTGGATATGAGTATTTTGGGTTCGACAATTGGGAGTAGACAAAAACCCTGCTTCATGAATTATCCTATTGAAAGTTTCGACTGCATTATCTATTTCGTCTGGAGATTTTAAGGATATATTTAGGGTTATATTTCTTTCAATTAAAGTTTAAAATGATGTTAATCCGGTTTTATTAACATCAGTAAAATGTAATAACTCACTAGAAATGCCGCAGTAGACAGAAAAGTCTAAGAGATCATGTATTTTACTTGGATCTGTGGGCCAGTACGTAGGATTACACGTAGAAAACACCGAATAATTGATATTTATAATGCATTTATAAAGCTCCCTTGGTTTGTGTCGAATAATTAAATTCAACCCTGGTCGAAATTAATGTTATGTTGGTTATTATATCAAATTTACTTATTGTCCATAAATGGATAAATTGTAAATAAGGAAATCATTAAAAAATATATATGCATATGTATTTACATAAATACATGTGTACATATACTTGTACTTGGATTATTATTTTAGAATACAAATTTTTTTGACACACATAGTACCATATTTAAAAAAATAATTTAATCACACACGTACTTGGTTTCGATTTTATTGTATACTTATATACATACAAACACCACCTTTACAACTGCCTGCCAATACATTTGTCCTTTAATATCTGTTTAAAGAGACGACTGCTAGCAAAACTGTACAATTTCCATCACGAAGCTCACTCTCAAACAAACTAAACAGTAGTCCTGTTTGTCATTCAATGTTCGGAATTTAAACACTAACAGGCATACATATATCGAGTATCGGGTTTGCCAACATTTGATTTACACCACAGATTTATTTTCTTAGCTTTATTTATTTTATTTCTGTATTTTTTATTTGTAAAAACTGTTTTAATTATCATAAAATTACTAAAATGGATAAAACCACAGTTGCTTGCGTTGGACCATGAAGATTGGCAGCATCGTCTTGGTATTGAAATATATCTGTTATACATACAAACTGATACTTTTTTTTACCAAATTCACAATTTTGCTTACGGCAAATTTTTTAAATCGGTATTTCATTTTGAATGTTTTACCGAAAATTTAAGAGCAGAACTAAAGAATTATAATATTTGGAATTGTTAATTTATTTTCTTCTTTGATATTGCATTCAACTTAAGTAAATTTAGCTTATAAACGGTCAATAAGACTGTTGAAAAGTTTCATGAATATTGCTGTAAGATTATGAAAGTTATGACTTTACACAATATTATAATTTATGGAGAAATGTTCGGCTAGAATTATGCAATCTACGCAAATGATGAATTTGAAAAAATCAATAAGGAATTCTTGTCACTGAAAGTGAAACTTTTACACTTTAACGACTTTTTTCTAAATATAACAACATGGACAAATTTATGAAGTCCCTACAAAACTTGTTACCAAAAATTCGATTAATGTGTCTATGAATGAACGAATAGATCATCGAGCTCCATTCTGTCAAAATTACTAATTCACTTACCGGCAAACAAATGAATTTTCATTTCCCGTTTACCGTCAAACACAATCGCAATTATTGAAATCTTCACCACAATGTATCAGAATGTCCAAGGTATTAATACGAAACTATCTGTTTTATTTAATCAGATCGTGGCAATAATATAAAAGGTGGTGTTTTTTTTATTGCTGTGTCCAGCTTGTTCACTTCTGAAGTTATGCCAGTAACACCTATCATGGATATTAATTTTATTTGTATTTTGGTAAAATTCCAAACTCATCTGGATCAATTTACCAGAAATAATGTGATGCCATTTTTGCTGTTATACAAACGACTCATCTAAATGATTGGTTATTGCAGTTGAAATTTTCATATGCCTAGTATTCTTTCGAACTTTTTAAATCATAGTTTTTTTCTCCATATTATTCTGAAAAATCATAAATTGCTTGCTAGATCAAAATCTTTATCAAAGTAATGGAATCTGTACTTATAACAATAAGCTTCTACGTTTAGTTTTCGTAAACGAATGTTTTTTGCCATTCGACCGATAACAACGCCAGAAAATCCTCATCATCCTACGATTGAAATAAATGTTCCTACGGTGATAAATCATTCATCAGTATCAACTTATAAAATTTTGTTGTAAAGAAGCAAAGTACAAATTAAGGAATCACTATGTAATACAAACTCTTCTAGTTTACTTTCGTTTTCGTTTAGTGTCCGTTGCGTTAATCAAATCGAACTTTTAAAAAGTGTTTTAGCAATAAAGTCTAAAACAGTTGGTATAGATGGTGTTTATCCACTATTCTTAAAAATCTTAGCTCCAAAGCTCCAGAAACTATTTTTTTTTTCAAGCTCTGCTAGCAATTTAATTTCATCTTACATAGCAAAGCCTTCACAAATAGTAAAATTAAATAACTGTTTATATGATCCATTAAATGTTAATAAGGGAGTCCCACGAGGTTCAATACTTGGGCCCTTGCTCTTCAGCCTTTACATTACGACTTACCAGATATTTCTAATAGTGACGTACAAATTTACAATTTTAGCCATATAAATGAAATTGCTCTTTAAATAAATACAATCAACAACGATTTGGGCAAGATTAGTTGTTGGTCTGTGGAAAGTGATCTTCGTATTAACCCGACAAAGCCAAATGTATCTTTCTCTCAAAATGTGGAAGAATTGTCAATAATTTTCAAGTAACAGTCAATGACAATGAGATCCACTTCGTAAATTCGTCATTAAACTTGGGTATAGCTTTTAATAACGGACTCACATGTACAAATCATATTAATACTGTTGCTGGCAGAGTTTATATAAGGTATGCGTACCTTATGGGCGGCAAAGGATTCAACCCATCTTCACATACGTAAGCTTCTTGCGAAAACATATCTCATCCCATCACTTTCATACGGCTGGGAATTTACGCCTATTTCGACAGAACGAGCCTACACAAATTTAAAGTAGTATACATATATTGCACGCTACATATTTCAAAAAGGTGAGAGCGAATTTCGGAGTATTCCTTCGGAAATATGACTTTTGAAATATACATAAATGCCTTATTTTTTGCATAAAATAATTACACCCAAACAACCACCATACCTATACTACAAAATTGTTTCCGCCAAATCTCAGCGTGTTAAGAACTTAATTCAGCAAAAGACTCTTCTTTCCCAGCATCAACTTTTCGACTATTCCACCAGTCTGTGGAATTCCTCTCCAAATGCTACCCAACGAATAGGCAATGCACATTTATTTAAAAAGGAGTTATTTAAATATTTAAATCACTTTATCTTACTTCCCGCTACTTAGCTTACAATATTATATACATATGTACATGTATTTATACTGTATGTGCTCTATTACCAAAATTAGTAATATGTGACCAAATTTGTAATTTTGTATTTTTTTTAAGCTTGCTAATTTCAGTTACATATTTTGATATGTATAATATATATGTACATATGTAAGTGTTTTTCCTCACTACTATAACAATCAATACATATACAGATGTAGTTTTTTCATTCCGCAACATTAAAACATTAATTTTAAGTTGTACTATAATTTAAATTAAAATTCTAATTATTAATATATTTGCTACTTATAATGTATATGTATCTACTTGATCACTAACACTGTCATTCATAAGATGATTCATCTTGTTGTGCTAGATAACAGTCAAATAAAATAAATAAATATCAATAACTTTGTAAACTTAAAAAGCAAATCTACTGCCTTCCCACCTACTATAATGTATGTGTATATTTTAAGAAAGCTTATTACTCAATTTGTCAATCAAGTTCAGCGCTTTTGCAGACATATGGAAGTATTCTTATATCACACCACACTTTAAGTCCACTAGAAAAGCTGGCATTAGTGTAGTGTGAGATGTTGAATATAAAACCCTCATCACATATACATATGTACATATAAATAGTAGTTGAAGTAGAACAGTGTAACTACGAAATGTAACTTTTCTACTGCTCCCTTTTTACTTCCGTTTTTCTTTACTTAACCTAAATTGAAAGCCAGAACACGTGAATTTGAACCGTCTAAAAATAAAAAAGTGAGATTTTGGGGTTTAAATAATATAAGCCAGTGTTTTATATAACCCTCTCGGCGATAATACATGGTGGCAGCGGTAAAAAACTGGAAAAAAGGAAAAAGCTCTTTAAATAAATAAAACTGACAACGCCTCAAAATGAAAAAAAAAATACAGTACTTATCGGATATAAGAACATCTCATATAAGAACAAAACGCTTATAAGAAACATTTTTAAAAACACCATGTCTTTTTAGTGATTTTTCTAACAAAAAAGGTTTCATATAAGAAAAACGCTTATAAGAAAAAAACTTATAAAAGCACATTTTTCTTAAACACCAAAACCACAAAATGTATAGAAAAATAATTTATATATCAAACTTCCAACGGCAACGTACAAAATACTATACTATAAAATAAAAAAGACCAATCACTCAGAAATATAAACCACAAAAAATAATCGAAAGTTCCTTCCACAAAACTTTTCTAATTTCTAATTTTCTCATTCGCAGATGGTGAAGTTTTTCCCTATATAAAGTCAAACTTTTTATCCAACACAGGCTTTATAAACGAAGATATTTGGCACCCAAGAATTAAAACATTGCTACCCTAAATATTGAAATTCAAAATTGCTTTCAAAGACTTATGACACCTTCATGAATCAGGATCACGATATTGTTCTCGCACAATGTTTAACTGATTGAAAAAAGAACTTTTTTTTAACAAATACTAGCTATATATTTTTTAAATTATGTACATATGTATGTAAGTTGATGAAAACTTTTAGTTGTCGCCTTCTAAATATGAACTCATAATAATTGTGTTTATTTAAACTAGAGAAGTAATAACTCACCTTAACATATTCAGCGCATATATCTATGCTGCTAACGAATGTACAAACATCATTCACTGTCCAATTGATTAACTCCTCACTCTGAGCTTGACATTGACGACTAACGGACACTGGTGCCGTTGATGTGGTGAATTTTGCTATCGTAATTTCTTCTGTGTTTGTGCCAGAGTCAACGAGAAAAGGTGTGGAGCATTGTAACTGAGCAACGTTTGTGGAAGCATTGAATGTATTTTTACTTAATGATGAAGGTGATGGTGAGGTTGTGACAGTTGAAGAAGATGTTCTTCGTCCTATTGTGGTAGCATCAGTACTACTTTGGCTTGATGTGCATTCAGCTTTGAAACGTTTTAAAGCTGGTTGCTGAGCGGTCAAATCTAAAGGCGAAATGTTAACTTTACTGACTTCGCTTCTTAATATCGTCGAAACTGTGTTTGAAGTGTTTGCTAAAAGTGGACTAGATTGTGTTGCAACCTGAGAGTGCTGCTGTTGTTGCTTTTGTAGGCGAACAGAATAGATTAGAGCAGGTGAAATAAATTGCGCTGCTTGCTGTAGGGCCATATTTAAACTTGGACTAGGTGACATGTTATCTGCAGGTTTTTTGGGACTTTTCGATGAAACACTTAGTATGCTGTGTATCTCACTTTCTTGAGCAGCTCGAGCCTAAAATTCGAAAAAACCCACATCAGTACAAATATAAACTGAATATACAAATAAATAAAAACTGACCAAAGTAATAAGTGCCTCAGTACTACTCATGTCAATAAGCGAGGGGAAAATTCCAGTTATGGTGGACAAAAAAGGTGCAAAAAACGACGATGAGCAACTGCTAGTTGCAGTGGTAGTTGCTACTGCAATTTTATTTTCTTGTGAAAGTTTATTTTCAACTTCACCTGGTGAAATGGTGACAGATGTCAATGTTTCTGTAGGAGGTAGTGACGAGGTAGCGGGAATAGTATCCTCCTTATTTAGTAGTGTGGAGGACCTTGAAGCATACGTTGTCTTTTGAGATAATGCCAATTTCTTTTTTTGAATAGACGAATTACTTGAAACCGCTTCATATACAAAGTTCCTTTTTAAGTTTCTGTAAAACCAAAGATAATATTACGTAAAAATATTTGCAGTTAAAGATAATTAAAAGAAGAGGAGCAGTTCTTAAAATATTGAATAATATCTACTTATAAGTACTTTCTCCGTTACAACTTTAACTTCATCTTAAATTCTTTTACTATTGTATCTTGCGTGCTGACTTTCAAAATCCTATATCGAATAAAATAAAAAATGTAAAAATATATAAAACAATTTTCTATACCAAATAAAATTTCTAATCGTGTTCCACTTCTAGATCTGTGGTTACTGCTACTGCTACTTTTACTTTATTCACTTTTTTGTACCAAGTGGAAAATTTTTCTAATTATAACTTTGATAACACATATAATATGTCTCTATTGACACGGTCCCTCTCATACATATTCGATGTACAAATAATTGGTGATCCCCGATCTCCTCTTTTAATGTTATAATGATAAATTTTAGCAAGAACTTTAAAAAAAGCAAGTGAAATGCTACTAATAATCACTTGATGTACAGAAATATAATATATATAACTTACTCTTCAGAAATCAAAGCTCACATAGAAAACAAGAGGAAGAAGAGAATGACAACTTCGCATGTCTACCCAGCTTAAAAAAGGCTACAGGAATGCAGAAACCAAGTACGACATCTGTTTGAAATAAAAAGAAATGATTCTTTTAAAACGTGTCTCAAAAATCATTGCGGAAACGGCTAGAAAAGGGTACTTTATTTATTATCCACTTGCAAATATTTTACCACAAAGATCTGTGATAATACAGAATTGCCGTCTTTTGCTATTAGACCTCTTGTGCCTCTAAGACTTAATATTCGAAATGTTGAAAAGGATATTGGTTCATGACAGCTCAGCAAAGATACAGGTCTTGGTAAAATTAATAAGAAGATGATTGTGCACTTATGTCATATAAGTGGAAGGTGTCTGAAATTACCGTGATGCCCAAAGCAGAATCGTAAAGGAAATTAACTCTACTGCCAACAGTTTAAAAATCTTTGGGAAAATTGCTAATGACCCTTAATACTGAAACTATTTATATCTCATCAATTCTGATTTATTAACAAACATAGCGTTTCCCAAGTTCTTGGCAAAAACGGTCACAGACTTTCAGAAAGCAAATACATGTGTATATGATCGCAAATTAATAATTTATGATATTACTCCTTAAGTCCCACTTAGGCAATTAATGCTGAAGTTGCCCAAGGCTGGGTTTTACTTTATACTTTATGATATGCCTAAAGGCTTTGAAATTTCATATTTCTGCAAATGTTACAGGATTCTTCAGCTTCCATAATAATCATCAATTGCCATCACGAATATTGCAGGAACATATTAACAAAGTGAAACTTTGCAAAATCTAGTCAGACGAACAAAAAGGAAACCATGTTATATTCACATCGCATTAGAAAACATGCTCGCCGATCAAAGTCTACTATCTACTATCAACTAATTAATTCCGTAAAACAGTGTACTTAAATACCTCGGTATTCATCTTGATCGTAGATTTACATCGGACTTTCATATTTATGCATAATTAGTTCAGATGAAGTTAAAAGTAGTGCAAACTAAGAACAGTTGTACCTTAATGGTAATTAACTTTCTCGGTGCAACGTGATTTTAAAGTCAATGTGTTGCTATGGAACTCAACTATGGGGTGACCTTCAGCATCATGTTTTTTCAGCATTGAAAAAAATCAAAGGCATCAATATAAAATTTCACGTATGATTACAGCAGATCCGTGGTGTGTTAAAAACTCCCGAACTCAGATACGTACATTTGTTAAAAGATGAATTTTCAAAATATAAACGCGAACTTCAATTCCATATAAACCTTATTGCATACAACATGTTTAGCTTTGATGGTTACAATCGGCCACAATCCAGCCGACAAGACGGATGGTTTGCCAATATATATGCATATGTATGTAGCACTCGCAGAAACATATCTTTTTGGCTACCTTTGGCTGGACTTAAAATTATTTTATTTATTATTATTTTTGTTTGAAGATTTAATAAATAATAAAATCGAAAAAAAAAATAGAGCACAAGAGCCAAATTTGACACAGGTGCACACGTAACATACACATGATAGTGGGGTGCAAAATTTACATAAATATAATTGAATTTTTTGTTAAGTTTCCAATAATTGGTCACTCTTTGAATACATCATTACGAGTTCTGTATTTCTCAAATATACAAACAAACCAACATAAAACTGCAAAAGATTATTGGTTTGTCTGCAGAAACAACTAGAGGTCGTACCAAAAACCTCTGTAGTATTGATCGAGTACTCTCATCGGGGCACTCAATATATTCAGTCTAATTCATAAATATTCTTTGTACCAGCTTTACACGTTTGAGCAAAAGTCCTACAAGTAGTATTCAAAAACAATTATTGGCTTAATATACAAGCAGTAACATATTACTAAATACCAAAATTTTAATATACGTCATGTCCTACTTTAAACGTAAAGTAAGACAAATTTATGATTGTGGTTTATTTTATACATAAGTATATTACAATACAAAAATTTAAATATTTATGTATGTATGTATTTTTCCCGATATTAGAATATATTATAAACTTTTGTGAGAACTAAGAGACAATTTTATGTTTGTATAATGTGTTCAGTTCAGAATTACAAAATTGTTTAACAGTTACTAAGTGTTTTATGAATAAAAATTTTTAATATTAAATTTAATTTCCTTATCCATTAATATGAATATGACACCAACAATCTTTTTTAATAGGGCTATTAGCCTTTATTATTGTTGTATAATAAAATTTATATATTAAAGCTGTAAAATAATACTATTCATAAACGATTAACAAGTTGGCAATCTGTGTAACGATTCACGTGGGTGCCTGCCAATATGGCCTAACCCCACGGTGATCTTAGCCCCGGGTTTATATAATGCGTATACCAGCGCCCCCAAACATGACAGACTGTCATGCCTGAGTACCGAATCGATCACATGCCATTTGGAGCATGATTTCCACCTCGGTTTGGTGCGGAGCTTATCATAAGCTCCTTCGGCTCTATGGGTCACGGCCCCCGTTGTAATGCAACTCCACATTTGAGATCACTCTTCCCGCGATTTAGGTATCAACAACAACCACCAGGTGGCTCACCGAAGGGCCTCATCATAGCCGGGCAGAACAAGTCCTGCGGCTCCCGGCTCCCGTGGTACCAGAAGTTAGCCTCTGGTTAGACCTCGTAGCCCGAAAGGGCTACTACCAGTTTTAAGTCTAAACAGCATCAGAGACTGGTATACCCTCGCAACCAGTAGACGACCGCCACCATCGCACCAACACGACCACGGCAACACAAAACAGCAACACAGAAAAACAGATAACACAAACATTCCTCGAACCCAAGAACAACGAACACAGAAACGCAGGAAAATCGCAACAACACCAAGAACAGGCAAGAACGCCAATAGCACGACATACAGAACACACCTGCAAAACACAGTCTCGGCCAGGCCTCTCTGATGCAAAGCCTTGATCTGACCAGCTCCACCATTCCCCACAAGATCCCGAGCAAAAAGCCAGTCATGTGCCATAAGCGGCAGGCCCCTCCTAACCCTGAAGATGATCGCACGGCGAATCACCTCCAGATCAAGAGGGGCTGCTCCCAGCAAGACCTGCAAAGGCTCCGTCGAGACGTTACGACAGACCGGCATGCAAGCACGCATCGCAATCCTCTAGCAAGTAATTATCTTACTCCGGCCAGTAGCAGACATAACTATCTCGTACCATACAGGAGCACCATAAGCTGCACATGCAACAAACAGCCCCCAGTCACTCCGCAGGATGCGTCTTACCTTTCCAACTACGGCACTGAGCTTGTCCCTCACGTATGAGAGGTGAACCAAAAAATTCAGCCTCTCACTCACCATTATTCCCAGGTATTTAACTTGCGTCGCATACCGGAGACTAATACCGCCAGAACGTATAAGTCGTGGGGGAGCCTGCAACAATCTGCCTTTCAGCAACATTGCCACAGTCTTGTCCATGGCCACCTCCACACCCACACTTTCGCTCCACTCACGCACAGCACACAATTTGTGTTCCTGCTGCAGAAGTAGCTCTCCCATAGGGCGAGCTCCCGACAGCCTGCACTACGCAGCCTATCAAGAACCGCACTCCACAGGAGATGGTCAGACGCACCCCTGAAATCGACAAATATGCCGAGAACATACTTAGCCGAAAAACAGGAAACACCCGATCTCACATGCAGCCACGCATCCTCAACGGCTATCGACCGCCCCCACCTCTGGAAAAAACGTACCATACAGTCCCCCCAGGCCGACAATGTGGCATCGCCAATACGGAGACCCTCTATGTCCAGTAGTCTACCCCTACCCGCACAAACACGATAGAACCTACCCCACAGGTCATCCCGGTTCCCACGCACGAACTCCCTCCATTTGCCCTCCTTAACACTCCTAATCCTACGCTTGTATTCCCTCAGGGCATACAGATATTCAGCCCTGTGAAGAGCTAGATCCGCAGCATTGGAACTTCTGGCCCTCTGGAATCGCTTCCTGAGCTGCCTGACATTCCTCCGCATTAGATCCAGCTACCGGGTTCACCATCTGACACTTCTTGGCCTGGTCAAGCTACTGCGGCCAAGCAGCAGCACGTGGCTACGTGCGACCTCTGAAGATTCTGCTGGATCACTAATGCAGAATCCATAGTCAATGAAGAGCATTCACCCTAGCGACCATGCCCGCAGCATGATCATATGAACATAGACCGGGCGCGCAGCAGACACCATCATATGGTCAGCCTGCAGCCCCTAAACGCGCAATTCCTGCACCTCAGCTCATTAGGGCAGTTGTTTGCCCAGTGACCACACCTTCTACAAACGTCGGACGTGTGTGCTCAGCCAGACGCGGCGTGCATTCGAGGGTCACGTTCGTCGTGCCCTCCTCACCAGTCTTCCAGGGTGCGCTGACCAGCCAGACACTCTTCCGGTACACCGTGGGGGTCATAATCTCCCCAAGATTCATGGAGTGTAACTCCTCCATGAACTCATCTGGGGAGATCCCCTTGTGCACCCGCTGCACCACAATCTTCGGCCCTAATCTTTCGGTGACCGCGACTTCCAGGCCAACCTCACCAAATTTGCTGTTGGCCGCAAGCTTCCTCCTTTCCGCCTCAGAGGGCGTGCGGACAGTCGCTCCCTCCTTCGTTGGCCGCACCTCGTGCACACGCACACCAAGCGTTGGCGCAACCTCACCAACCACCTTCTCTACTACTTCCCTTGTACTCTTGCCCGTTTTGCTGCAGACCGACCACGTCTCCACAAGTCTGATCACCGGAAGCGACGGGAATCCCGACGTCGCAGCCGCAGGAGCCACCAAGGGCCCTAGGGCCAGCCACGGGAGCAGCCAAAGCAGCCTGAAGAGCTATTACAGAGGGAGCACACGTTGGCTGAGCCCCAGCCTCCAACCGCCCCCTTAGGCAATCATTCTCGGCCACCAGCTTCATCAGGAAGACCTCATATTGCCCAAGCTCTTCCACTATCCGACGAGCCACTCCTCTCTCTACCTCCTCCGTCATTACCAGGCTCATTATGACATTTGTCACAATCTTCATGGCCTCAATGCATCCCACCCACCATTCCTCACAGTCCTTGAGCCCTGCTCCGTACTCTCGCCACCGATACTTCCCACAACCTGGCGCTCCTCAACAGCACCAATAGCACCAGCAACAGCACCAGCCATCACGGGCAAAACCAACTCCGCCACTCTGCGTCTACTCCTCGGCGACACCATCTTGGGCCTCTTCCCACTTTCACAATCCTCTCTCGAGGAAAGCTCTGACTTGGTGTGCCTAATTTTCAGCGGCACAGTAGCATCCTGTGGTCATCAGTGGTGACGTCACTTGCGTCCCCTTTCGCCCTAGCTCCACCCCTTCCTCCAGCCAACTGGCGGCATAACCAGCTATGCAGTAAGAGCACCCAAAAGCCAAGAGCAACGGAAACAGTCACAAAATGAGGAAAAAAATACAATTATCGCCTCCGCGATATTTACGCGATATCGCGGCGATAGATCGCACTAGCGACACCAGACAAAAAGTTCCGTCGCTATCTATCTATCTAAAACTATCCGCAAATATACAAATTTGCCCTTACAACGAGTCTTTATATCAGAACACACTACCGCACTGTGTGTTTCTGCAACACACCGACTGCTTACACAGTATTTCGCTACAACAAAGAGCCGCAATCTCTTAAATCATCCGTAACTCTCTTGTTATTAGTCCGATTCCAATGTTCCTCACAAAACTCTCTACAATATACCTGAAAATAATAATTTTTTAGCACACTGTAATCCACTCAAAAATTCGCGTAAACACTCGGCTTTAAAAAGACACAGAATTCCACAGCTAGTGAACAAGTTGGCAACATCGTACGGATGTCTAGTGATACTCAAATGTACACTCCGTTTCTAAGGGCCGAGGCATATAGAATCCGTCATGCGTTATCCGTCGCCTTTTATAACTTACGTTAACGCAACGACGTTAGGATGGCTCAATGAGTTTTTTGTTAACGCATTGAAGATCAAGCACAGACACCCGCACAGCTTCAATTAATTTATTTTCTATTTCTATTTTTTTAATTTTTCTTCAGCAAAGCTTCTAACAAAACGTGTATTTTAGCTTTTCCGTTAAAAAAGCAACGGATAACGCATGACTGATTCCTTGTGCCCAGGCCTTTAGTAATTGGCCAAATTACAAAAAAAATGCTATTTTAAAATTACTTCAAAATAAAGTTTTATCACAAATTATTTATAAATAAAAATATTAAAAATAATGTTGAAAATACTTTCATAAGTTCATTAAAGTATCTACCACTTAATACATTTGTCTGTCCGTCACTTTTTTGCTGTCATAATTTTTCGTGTGTTTTATGTAAAAAATATTATTTCCGAAGAATATTAGAGAAATTTGGAGAAAGGAGCTATGTAACAAGAAATAAAAACAGAAAAAGCGATGAGGAAAAGATGCAGCAACTGGGTGGAAGAAGATAAGATAAGTTTGTGAAATTAAGCACCAGAATTCTTATTTTGCCACTTTACTGAAGGAGCTTTTGAAAAAGAGTTGCAGATAGTGACAGCAAGAATACAGAGAAAAACACAGACCCACAATTCGAATTATTAGACACTGAAGTTGATGACTAAAATGAAACTATAGAGCGAGTCGCAGAAGAAAACGAAACTGAAGGACAAAAGACCATGCAAGACGAGCCTAAAGAATATTTTTATTATTAAATAACGTAGTTTAATTAAATAATGTGGTTGTGTTATTATAGTTCATATGCACTGTTGAAAGACTGCTTGCATCAAAATCTAAGACATCATTTAATTTTTAATTTCAATAAAAAAGAAATCTAGTGGGCTTGGTCAATGAAAGCTTTAATGCTCTAACGGCTATGTTCGATTTGGTATGTACTGGTGAGACTCGTAAGCTTCAAGTATCTAATGAAGGAAAGAAGAAAAAATTCGAGTCTTTAGAGACACAAGGTATGCAATTGTTGGTGAAAATAATGTTTATTGACAAATCTAAAAAATGTTCTAGAAGAGTTTTTAAAGTATTTAAAGCTTCTTTGAACTACATGTTTAAATTCAGTTCCTTAACTTTTTTGTTATAATTTTTATACATACATAGTAAATATTTTATTTTTTATTGAATTTTTTATTTACAATATACTTTACAATTAAAATAACAAGCATATTTTATAAATTTTAAATTGAGTTTCTATTAATATTCAACGAAAATAAAAAAGTAGAATTACGCCTGCAAAAAAATCTTTATGTTCCTACAAAGTTGATTTTTAACATTTAACCAACTTTCGAATTTTATTTTCAAATCGTATAGTTTTGTTGGAACAAACGCAATCGAGTCTGTTCTGTAAACCGAATTAATTTTAAGAACAAGTGAAATTTCTCTTTGGTTTTCCACAAAATACTGGATTTGGTAGCATTTGAAGATAAAGAAGTTGTGATCGCCGTATTAAAAAATATCTTATAATTTTTCATAAATTTTGTGATCTACACAAATTTTTATATGTAAATAAATTGTTTTTATTAAATTTACACCAAATGCTCATGTAATTTAAAAAAAAAAGTTAGTGCATACTATAAAGAATTGTTTGAAAGTGATTTGTATTAGAATGGATTTAAAATGATAAATAAAAAAGTATCCTGATAATTTCTCTTCATATATACTTGAAGCAGAAACATGAACTAATTTGAAAGTGTTAAACTAAAAGTAATAGTGTTAAAATTAATAAACAAAAAAATGTTAATTTCATATGTTAATGGTTTTTATGTTTCTTCATTGATTTTCTTTCTACTCGATTTAAAACCGAGTGAATTCGGTTATGATAAGCCCATAAATGTGAATTCGTTTTGAAAACAAGAAATTTATTCAAATTAGGTTTACAGAAGAGACCCGAAAATTTGTTTAACATAAAATTAAAATTTGTAGAAAAAAGAAAATGAGATGATAAAACCATACGATTTTGTGTATGTTTAACTTGGACACAAAAGTTGTTTTATGTGATATTCTTTCAAGCACAATTTGTCTTTTGCTGGGCAGCTTCACAACCACACAGGCCAATGGTCAAACAGGTCATGCCTTATGTTATCTGGCGTAGTATGGGGCGATATTTTAATTTCTGGAAGCATTTTCTTCTGCATCTCTCCTGTATTCTTTCCAATTATTATAAATGGGGAGAAAATAAAAAACATTTTTTTGCTTTATTTTTATCTGGATCTGAAGGATATTCATTTGGTCTGATAAGTATATCAATAGAGCAGTGTCGTTCGGGTTAAACTGAACGGATCAATCAAATAAATGAAGTGAGCCGGGTATTAAATTGACCGTTCAACCGTACAATGTACAGTTGCCAATGCTACCGATTGACAAGTTGACAATATCAATTACATAAATGAATGAATTTTTTAAACGAATAACTTTATATAACAAATTTCAAATTCATTTAAAAAATCAAATGAAATTTTAATTGTGTTGAAATATTTTTTTAACCTCAATTTTTAACATATGATTGATGTAAAATATTTGCTGTTTTTTACGTACGTGCATATATTGCGAATATTCGCCAAGTTTTAATATTGTGATGATTGGTAAGCTCTTATTTACTTGGATGTAACATTTTGTTTGATGAATTTAATTTTTTAAACACCTTTAGTTGTTTTTTATCCTTATTCTTTTTCCACTTTGATTGAAGTTTTCAGTAAATACCAAGAATAGCAAATATCATAATCAGTGGTGTCATAGAAACCAAGTCGGTTTTATTTTGTGTCATGAAACCAAGTCGGTTTTGTTATCTTTGAATGCAAATAAACCAATATTCGAATCAGATGTTGTTTACATTTGTATAATTGTTTACAATTTGAATTATAATTTTTTGGATGAAATATAAAGTGTGTTTATTGAAAATTTAAAAAATTTCCGTGTTTTTAATAAAAAAAAGAAATAAATAAAATGAGCAATGCTGTTGTTTTATGTTTGCTGTTGGAGGAAGAGTACTCGGAAAAGTTGTGCAGAAGAACATTCTGTGATTGTAGCAATCAGCTGGATCTGCCGGAGATAGCTTAAGTATATTTTTAATAAAGTTTATAATGTGCGTTCATATTTAAAGCTGCTTTGCAGATTCATAGGATACTAGCGACTAAACAAAGAAGCTTTTCGAATAGACCTAGACGCAATAAAAGAACATCTTTCGCGTTCTAAGATTCCGCCAGTGCTACAACTTGCAGCTTCGTTGCGATTTTTATATGAATGGTCTTAACAAAGACTTGTTGGAAACGTCTCTAGCATATGTCTGGATAGGAGCACATTGTCAACCAGTTATTCCCAAAGAGAGTCTACGGTTGGTTTACCCCTCTTTGTAAAGCCTCTCGCAAGATTTGGATATTTGTCAATAAACTCCACGACTATGGAGCTTTTAGGTTTATTTTTATGTTTTCCTCTACATATGTAAACAAATGTTAGAATCCATAAGTATATATTTACCTTTTCAATACAAAATTTATTTACATTTATACAAAATATCAAATTGAAAGGCCAAAATAAAAGCGCGAAAATGAAATCTCTCAACTATTAGCTGCTTGGTTTTTTTTCAAGGGAAAATAACAACCTATAACATTGGTTTCTGTCACACCTACAACCAAGACTAATTCTAGTTCGAACATAAAACCGATAACATTTCAAAACAAATTCCAATAATATTCTTTTCTTTGACAACCCTTAATAGTTGCCGTGCTTGACCGTACTGTTTATTCCAAGTGACGAATCAATGAAAGAACGGGCAAAGCTCTATATATAAACTCCACGCATTTTATCATTACATATTGTAATTATATGACAGGTGATTGTCGGTTGCCGTTTACTTGTATCGAAAGTGAATTGTATTCCGCAACTTTAAGAACTTTATTTTTCGACATCGTAGTCATATATGTACATATTATTATACATATTAATCTGCCGATGTCTAAAGCAGGACTATGCAAGATTATTGCGGAACAGTAAAAATATTTATTTTTAGGTTTTGCTAAGTTCATTTCGCAGTGGTAGCATGAAAATACGTTTGCGTATGCATTACCATATTTTTATAATAACTTTCGAAGAATTATTTGGCAAAGTATTAAAAATGTGTACCGAGTTTCACAAAATTCTAAAATTTTTGAACTATTTAAATATTATGAGATGCAAATTCTTTCTGCCTTATAATTTAAGTTTTTAATTTGTTGTGTTTCAGCTACATACTCGTACATAGACATGTAAAATGTAAGAATTGCAAAATCAGTAAATTGAAAAAAAAACATTTCAAATTTTTACCTTCTTCAAAGTTTTTTCCCCAAATTGTGTTTACGAGATGAGAAATCAATGTCAGAATTTTCAAGGATATCTAAAGCCTTTTGAAGTTCTGATTTTTTGAAAGTCAAAAGTTTTTCTGAAAAAATAAATCAAAATTGTGAGCTTGAATTTAAACTATATCTAATAACCGCACAATTGCGGCATTTCAAAATATACTGAATCATCAATAACTTTCTCAATAATTCCAAACTTCAAAAAGGAAAAAATATTGTAAGTACTAACAGTAACTAAGCGCTAACACCATGGACACGACTGCTTTTTTAATATTCCAGTTAAAATTTGTTTAAGGTTTAAAATTTTTTAATAAAGAACAAAGAGCTAAAATAAATACTGCTTTTGGAGTTTTATCATTAAAATAATTTCTGTTCCTTACGGTATTTTTTCCACATCGCACAATCGCTTAAGGTGGGGTTTCTTTAATGTTTATTGTTCAAATGAAAGTGACAAGCTGGTAAAAACGGATGTAATATTTTTATGTAAACTAAATGCATACTTATTAATTTTCTGTATCACTTCACAAGCAGGCACCTGGAACATTATCTTTTTCATCAATAGCAATACTATGGAGTATGCCTTGGCAACAATCAATGTGTTCCCTTTTGATAAACTACTATCAGTGAAGTTTCCAGTAGTTATGAGCCCAACATTTTGTTTGATCTCCTCGTCATTTTGTAGTACTGTGAATATATACATACGTGTATTTAGAATCTCCTACCAAGCGACCTTGAACTCTCCATGTTCAAATCGTTGTTTGACAGCTGATTCTTTATATATCTGATAATAGTACAAGGAAATGGCATTTTAATATGTCAGTTGCTCCAGCGAGCTAAGGTACGAGCCAACCCTGACAGAAATGCTGTAGTGATTTCCCGCATAATTTTGAACCTGAAATTTCAATTTGTACGCATCTTTGCGGCAACTTTCACTTTTTGAGTTAACATAGTACATACTCTCTTCGATCCCAACGTGCCTAAAAAGTCCACAGATTCAGAAGTATCAACTTTAGTTCCTTATTAACAATCTTACCAATTTTGGAAATCACATGTATTACATTCATTGTTAGTTTCTGTAATTTTTTATTAGTTCAGTTATTTTTAAAATTCAATAACAATTAAACCCTTTTTTTATTGATATATGATGATATTGATATATGAGATGTATATACATATGTAGATTAACATATGTAAAGGGTGGTTAAATTGTATGGGCCGATGTTGAATGTGAACCACACCTAAACGCCAAGTTTTTTTCCGAATTTTATTTGACATTTCTCTATTTCAGACTTACTCAATTTGAACCATGGAGAGATACACAATCCAACAACGTGTTAAAGTTATCCAGACTTATTATGAAAATGGGAGTTCAAATGAAAATGCATATCGTGCACTTCGTAATTTTTTTGGTCAATTTCATCGTCCGATTGTACGCACGCAAAAATCGTGGAAAAATTCGAGCAAACCGGGTCTGCAGAAGATGTGAGAACACCAGTGCATGCTCGTACAGCTCGTACTGCAGAAAATATTGCTGCTGTTCGCGATAGTGTGGCTGAAGAGCCGTCCACCTCAACTCGTCGTCGTTCCCAACAATTGCACCTCTCACGCTCGTCGTTGATGAACATTATGCATAAAGAATTGCATTTACACGCTTACAAGGTGCAATTGGCTCAAGAACTAAAGCCTCTTGACCATTCCAAACGTCGTGAATGGGCAGAATGGTGGCAAGAAATGGCAACAGTGGATGATCAATTTTCGAAGAAAATCATCTTCAGTGATGAGGCACATTTTCACCTCAGTGGATTCGTCAATAAACAGAATTGCCGCATTTGGGCGAATGAGAACAACAAATTCAATGGCCGTGTTATCTCACGTAATGGCGATGTCAATTGGCCGCCAAAATCATGTGATTTGACACCGTTGGACTTTTTTCTTTGGGGTTATTTGAAAGAAAAGGTGTACGTCGATAAGCCAGCAACAATTCAAGACCTAAAGGATCAGATAATTCGGCACATTAACGGCATAGAACCTCCATTATGCCTCAGCGTCATCGAAAATTTGGACCATCGGATGGAGGTGTGCCGCCGAAGTCGCGGCGCCCATTTGGCCGATATTTTGTGCCATACATAATTGAATAATACCAATACATCATAATAAAATAAAATTACAATAATTTCCTAAATAGTTTGTGTTTTATTCAAAATCAACATCGGCCCTTGAAATTTAATCACCCTTTATAATGCAATGTTATTTTATAAAACGCTTAAACAATAAAAAATTATAACTCTCCAAAGTCTTATTAACCGTTATATATGCTATTTAACGTTTATAAATAGACATTTAACGATTTTTGCATATTAAACTGTTTTTAACTTCATAAATATCGTTCATGATACAAAATTTATTTTTGGTTGGGGAAAAACTACTTATTTCGTAGTTGTTATTTTACTCGTCAACATTCAATTGGATTTGAAGTACGATATCCCCAAGCACATCTTCGTATTCTGAAAAATGTTAAAACTTGTCATAAAAAAGAATAATTGAAGCCCCTTTAAAAAAACATATTTATTCAGCTTTTGTATGAAGCAAACTTTTAATTAAACAGTTTTCTGTACTAGTCTGCAAGAAATTATTTCGCAATACAAATACAATAACAAAACAAGTACATAATTACATATACACATAAATGTGAAAATAACCGTAACTACTATATTCGTTCAATTGATTTAAAAACTATACTTACTCATTTGGATTTTCATTATTGTACTTGGCCGCCAAACTTCTCATAAATTCAGAATAATTACGTTTTGAAAAATCACTTGGCAGTCCCGAACTAGGACTTTTAGCTCCAGAAGGGGAAAATCTTAAATGTTCATGATGACTTGATACGGCTGCCTGATGAAAACTAGTTAAGAGATTTGTAGAGATATTATGCATTTGTGTCAAAGTTTCGGACGGGCTGCTATGAACAGAGTTCTGGGGGGAACTTTCGTGAAAAGATGAGGGTGTTGTACTGCGTGATCTGAAAAGAGAAATTATATACGGTAAAATAAATGTTATTGTGAGAAACTTTGTCATGTATACCGCTAAAAGCAAGTCAATAATCCCGGGTGTTATTGTATTGTATTGTATTATCAAAAAAAAAATTGAATTGAGCTAAACGTCTACTATGTTTTTTATATCATGTCTCTGCACTAACATTTATATCCAGTAGAAACTGTACTTCGAAACTTATCTTTGAAATTATACAAAGATATACATACATATGTAGCTGTTTTTTCTGTGTTTACATATGTATATGCCGACATGTTATAGCAGTTACCAAACTCATTAGTAGACTTGAAATCTTTTAAAAATATTTTAAACATTCAACTACGAAATGTCCAGATATAGACAGCTAAAAAACACACAATTTAAACTGTATAGCTTTAAAGTGATTAAATAAACTCAGTTGTTTGCATGTTGGGTAATTTTTATTTCTGATTTTATGTAAATTAAGTTGGGAAATCAAGGCAAATATTAAACCAGCGCAAAAGTAAAAGTTAAAAATCGACAAAAATAATTCTTTTGTAGTTGACGTAATCCGCAGAGCCAAAAAACCATAGAGGAGAAGACATAAATATGTAATATTTTTCGAAGATTCTATGATATACACAACCTTTTCTTTATCAAAGTTATTTCAATAACTTCATGAAAATCGAAATACATTGCATTTAAATTGTAAACCATATGTTTTGAATTTATTTCGGTCTTTTAAGCTGCAGTTGTATTTTTAACCTTCCTCTATCTTTCTCGGCGTCTCTTTTCTAGTGTTCACTACTAAATTTTTTTACGAAATCAGCAAACATTCCCTTTTTCGCCAACTCCAAATAAATAATCACCTGGTGTCGGTCCTGTACTTTTATCCTTCAAGTTCAATCTATGCTATATAATGTGAGCTTGGCAAGCATTGGAGATAAACTTCTGTCAGTAGCAATCTTCACATGTTGTATATTATTGTTTCTTAGAAAGTCATCAAACATTGTCGAGATAAAAGTCCTGCCACAATCAGAAAGAAATGTTTGCGGGTGGTTGTAAGAGAAAAAGTATTGTCTAATACACCTTTACCTTTGCAAAACCATCTATCACTAAAAATACATATTTATTTCTGAATTTTCGATGCGAAATTGTCACACTTTTTCTATAAATCAGTCTGATCTTCATTTTACACTATTTACTCCCAGAATTTTCAGTTCACTGCCAGTTTAATTCATTTCCTTTCTTTCTTTTTTTTGCATGCGAAACGTAATAAAACATATTTCGTGCAGTCGTTGATATTTTCTATATTTTGCTGTCAATCTCTCTACTGCCGTTTTCAGTATCTCCAACTTGGCCATTTTTCCTTTTATCGAGCAGATCACCATCTTCAACGTATTTGTTCTCTCCATCGCTTTAGCCTCAGAACTAATACACTTTCGTTTCCATCAGTCTTAAAGCCAAGTAAACGTAGACAGTCCTTTAACTGCCTTACGATTCATTAATTGAGATTAAGAGCATTTCTGATGTAAGGAATTTCATGTTAAATAAGACAGTATTTTAATTTTAATGCGCTTCATTTGGCGTTTATTTAGAGAATGCCTACATATATTACTTATTAAATAGTGTTTTAGGCATCGTATAATATTATGAGACACTTAAATAATTTGTACCAGCTTTTTATTTTACACGTCTATAATAATTAAATTACTTACAGTATTAATTGTTACTACAGTGTCCATATAGAACTTAGAAAAATTAAAAAAACCAGAACAAACTGGATAATATCTGTAGGAAACGAAGAACCAGCAATGGTTAATCAATCAATCAATATATCCTGAACTGCCAGCAAAAATGTGTCTAATATAAAAAACTTACAATTCAAAAAGTATATAAGCGAAAACACAGTAGAAAGAGTCAGCATTAGGGTATTTTTTTCCAGAAATAAGATGTTTTGTGTCGGCTAGCCGAAAAGCTAAATTACAAAAAAAGGTTTTGTTGAGAATTGTCACTTGCAAATGTATTAACTTTACTTACTAAGATTGCATTCAGATCCAGAAAATATGAAATATTTAAGAAACCCTTTTAATGGATGAATTTTTGATACAAAGAAGCAATATACTTATGTATATAGAAACATATATGTATGTATAAATTTCAGTTGCTTTATATTAATTTTCAAGTTCTTAATTTAACAGCAGACGACATCAGTGCTATTTTGATTAAAAATAATGCGGCAATAATCTTGCTTTTGCTTTTAATCTTTGTTTTTTAAATAACTTTTTCTCTTATTTGGAAATAGATTAAGATTGGAAAATAATATTATTTGTTTCTTCGATTGTATGTATTCTGCGTTACGATTGTACCAACGTTTTTCTAAGTTGTGTATGTGCTAACGGAAGTTTTTTCAATTCCTGTTGGAGTTTTTTAAAAAAGGGTAAAATTAATAAAATGTACGTAGAAAATGCAATAAGGAAATGTTGTTTAATTGAAATTGTAAACCTTTATTTAATTTATAACAGGTCGAAAACTACAACAACGTTTTTCAATTCTTAACTCTGCATTCTGGAGTGTGGTGTTTTCCTCTTCCAATAACAGCGCCGCTGCTATCGATTCCATTTTCTTAAAACAAAGAAATTTTATTTTTGGGCCGCAATAATCTAAAAAAAATTAAAATATCACCTGCAGGATTCTTCACACTAATATTTTTACCACAAATTCCTCTTACTCACGTAGTACATATGTATGTTCCGGCACTTTGTTTCTTTTCTCTTCTTAACTGATGCTTAATTTAATTATTGTTTTTTTATTTATTACTTTTTTGTGCACTGAATTTGATTTTTTATTAAAATGTTAACAAAATTGTTTATTTTTACTGTTTCTATTTCACACGTTTCACAGCAAAGAAGGTAATTTAAACATACACTGCTCTTCTTCTTTTTCTTTTGATTCAGTTTTTTGTCAGAATACCTTTTTTGGATCCGAGCGTAACTGAATGCGGGAGCGTAATCCAAACGCAGAATAAGGGTGATTATATTAGACAACTTTTCTTTCTGTTCAGCTATTTTACCACAGTATCTTAATTCTTCTTTCTATTTTAAGTATTTCGTCGTTTTTGTTTTGATTAATTTGCCACAAATGATTTTTCTCTTGTAAATCACCTTTTTTATTTCCTTGTCTTGTTCACTTGAGTTGGTTCTCTCTTTTGTAATTTTTGTTTCAAATTCTTTGTTTTTGATTGATCTTGTTTGCACTCCTTTTATGTTTTTCTCTTCTATAGCATATTATTTCTATTACATTCGATAACCTGCGGTCCTGTACACTGTTATTTTTTGCTATTGTCTTTCTCTTTCTTGCTTATGCTGTGCTCTTTTTTAACTAAGATTCTTTCTTAAAGTCTTATTTTTTATTTTAACATTTCTTTCTCATTGAACATTTTCTTAATTTTCGGCTGCATATGTGCATTTGTGATATGTATCAACTGTTTTTTTTTTTTTTTTTTCTAAAAAACATTTTTTTCCGGTTGAAGTTTTTATAATACATGCATATGTATGTAGGTGGGCTAATAGAATTTCACCATTCCTTTCAACTTTAGATGTTTAATGTTCATTAAGTTATGTACACATGTTTTTGGTTGAGCCCCAAATTTAGGTATTATGATTAAAGCTCACGATTCCTTTAGTGTATTTGTTTAAGCTTTCATAGCTTTATATGTATGTATGTATATTTCTTCATTTATTTAAAAAGAGATTATAAGTAAGTTTTTATAGAATTTACAAAAGAGTAGTTTATTAAATTGAGTTAATGTCCGTCCGAAACACTTTTTAACATTATTCTTAAAACTTGAAAGAAAAAAGAAAAACTTTCAGTGTTTAGAAATGTTGCGGCTACTTTTTAACAACTCTTTATTTCTCACAACGCAAACGTTTTATCTCGAGCACCTTACTTAAACCACTGCGCTAACAACTTGTTCTCTGTTCGTCTATCCTTTTTGTCTGTGTACTGTAATGATAAGTACGTCAGTGTTATATTATTTAGTATTTAGTGTTGTACTTGATGTATCTGTCTGTTAACCTGTGTTCGCACGTACACAGATATAAATATAACTTTCTAAATTTAATTATATATATACAGTCAGCAGCATAACTCAAGGAACCCACGTCGCGGTAATGGGTTTCATAAGCTTTCTAAAAACTTTGTCAGTAAGTTTTTAGTTTTATATTTTTATTTTCTGACTTTACCTAAAAAATACAATCAATTACAAAAAGTTTCTGATACAAAGCAAACACAAATTATGTCCATGATTTTGAAAACTCCACATTTTTACACAGCAAAAGTCTTCGTACCCTTAAATATGCTGTGCAATTAAATTTTGGCAGCCCAATTATTTCTTTCTGCAATCATTTCTTCTCAATTATAGCGGTTCATTATATATGTTTTTAAGTTTATTTTTTGTTGAAAATATTGATAGACAGTGTATTTTATATGTGACTCGAAAAAATATTGCATTGAGGAACGAATTATTATCATTAATAATCATAAAATAGGAAAACCTTATTTTGAAATTCCCACAATTGTAAACAAAAACAAAACAAACGAGTTTTGGGATAAAGTAATTTTCTCGGACGGTCGTGATTAATATAGAAATAAAAAAATGAGGAGCTCAATCCGACGATTACTCGGGTTGTATACCAGCTTGTTGTTAATTTGGACATAATAAAGAGGAAATAATATGTGAAGTATATGTAAACATTCTTAAAAATATCTCAAGCAGAGTAGCAGAGTGCGTAAAAGTTAGGTATTCCAAATGATTTTTACTTCCAAAAGAACAATGACGCAAAGCATACCGCTGCAGATGCCAGGATGTGGCTTGCATACAACACTTCCCACATGATTAATACCCCTCCACAAAGTTGGAATGTTAACCCGATTGAAAATTGATGGGATGGTTTACAAACCCGATTTCGTAGCCATACAATTTCTAGCAAGAACCAACTGTTGAAAGGCAGCAAATATCGTCAGATTACAAGAATAAATTTATGTACTCCAGAATGAAATGGCTAAATGAAGTCCCTCGATTTAAATATATACTCAAAGGTATTATGTATAACATTATAATACATAAACGTATACGAAATAAAATAAAATTTCTTACCTACACTTTTGCTGTGCACAAGTTTGGAGTTACTAGAAGTTTTATCGCTTTGTTTTGTAGATCTGCGTTTTCTTGTAGCATATAAATACATAATAAATTTTGTTAGTAATTTTTTGCTGAAGTTTATGAAATCATGAAACATATATATATATAAATTTAATTTTTGTAATTTTAATTAATAAATATATTTTTGTGTGCTTTGTGGGTTTAAACAGCAAAAACGTCCATATTTATTGAGTGCAAAAATTAAAAAGATTTGCTTTTAAAAATCAGCTCAGCAGAACACCACAAATATGAACCATTACGTCACCTTTTCACATAAGTATATCTGGGCGTGTAAAACTCGGTCGCAAAGTCAGGTCTGTGAGGTTGTGAAAAATATTTTAATTTTAAACCTTTTTTTTGTACTAACTCCTCCTCCTTGTATATAGTTGTCTATTTGGTTCATCTTTCTTTCAGGAATTTCTTTAACCTTCCTTTAATTTTTTTTTTGCTGAGAGAATTTTTTCGAAATTTGTGACAACGCTACGATAGTAATAAAAGCTTGTATCGTTGTTAGTATATTTTTTTGTGTTTCTACGAGCTATGTATGATCGTTTGATCTTTCCTTCTTTTATTTTGCAAAGCCTTTCCAACAATAAAACTTCTTCAGTTCTTTCACCAAAAATGTCTGGATGTAGGGGAGCTGGGAGAGATTTATTGCCGCTTATAATGAACACTTTTTTCTTATTTAAATTGTTTACTGGATCTTCCATTCTAAATTAACAAACTATAATTATTTAAAACTTAAAATGATTAATAAATACTCCGGCCAGTGCTAGACAAAAGTATAAGGATCAGCAGTTTCTTCCTTGTTTGTCTTATGTGTTTGACTGAGGGCAAGTCGCGGTCTTAACCATCGAGACGTCTAGATCTTTGTGAACACGCTGACATACCAGGGATCTGCTGTAATCTTACGAAGGATTTTATTTTGTCATCTTTGTCTCCACATTCGAAGGAGAGGCGTTACCCCCTAATGGAGTTGTATAACAGAAACTTACAATATAGGCTCTTCATTTGTGTAGCTTTTAATTTAATTTGTATCAGCTTTGCATCTATGTGGGTTTTCCAAGTTAGGTGACGATCCCGGTGAATACCAAAATATTTTACTGTAGGATATTGCGGGATAGTGTGGGTGTTAATTTGTATTGGTGGGCATGTTTTCCTGCCGAAAGTAAGAGTAACGTGTTCACATTTTTGTTACATAACTTTTATTCGCTATTGGTTATTAGAAGCCTTAGGGTGTTTGTTGGTATATTTTGCTTTAATTTATGAAGTAGACCTTCATGCCATAACTTATCAAAAGCCTGTGAAATATCAATGACGAGCGCTGAACAATACTTTTTTCCTTGAAAGTTGTCCTAATCACATTTACAAGTCTGTATAAATACATCCAATGCCATTCACTACGGGACTCAACTTGCTTATAGGTAGCTTTTCGAATAATTTTGACTTATTTGACAAGAAGGTTATAGGTCTGTGAGACTCTACATTCGTATTATCTTCGCCAGACTTAGGTATTATAGTAATCAGTAACATTTTCCATTCTGAGGAGAAGTTCTCTAAAAGTAAAATACTATTAAAAATGAAGAGCATTATTCTTTTTGCATAATAATGTGGCTCTAAAAGCATTTTGTTGCTAATACTATTAGCCTTTGGACTTTTTTCGAATTTAAAACAGCAAAAGCAGTTTAAATTTCCCTAAAATTGAATGTCATAGGAACATCTGCCACAGGGACAACTAGTGGCACTTCCACGATATCAGCAGATAGGTTTGGCGTAAACACTTTTTGCAGATGATTAACAAACAGGAAACCTTTTTTAGTGTCAGTTCTTGACCAGCTTCCATCGGAACATCGTAATGGAGGTTTACACGGGTCGTTTTATTCCGTTGGCCATAGCGAGTGATTTGATTGTTTTGATTACGATCAAGTTCAAGCTGAAATGTTTGCAGTGAAGCGGATTTTTGAAATTTTAATAACTTTTTAAGCTGTTTACTGCATTCACTTAGGCTACATGTTAACTGAGGCGATCTGAAACTTTTCCATTCTCTTCGGGGTTTTCTTTTTTTAGTTAGAAATCCTTCTATATCTACTGAGAGAATTGTATTATATCTAGTCTGTAGATTTGAAGCAGTAGCATTAGAAGCAGCTTGCTTAAGACTAGCTTCAAGGAATCTAATAGAAACATCTATGCCAGCAAAAGTTCTCAATGGAATATTTTCCGAGCAATGGGTATTCAAGTACTTCTCGTATTTCAGCTAATCAATACGCGAAACTGTCTTTTAATTTTTGAATGGTGGTAAAATTTTGTTAGAGTATATGGTCATAATAACATGCTCTATTGACTTTCCGTGATTCAAAACCTACATAGGTAGAGAAACTTTCCAGGCGCACATTAGTTTCCTGAAGATAATCCTCACAGAAGTCCTGTAGTAAATAGTAAACAAAATTATATCCAGTAATTCCAAAAAAAAAGCTTTGCGACGTCAAATGAGTCTCTGCGACCAGTGAATTTGATTATCCGTTCAGAAATACACTAGTTCGACTTTATGTTGGCGGATGCCGTTTGCATTGCAGAAACAAATTTTTAAGTTCATGCCTGAGTAAGTACAGGCTGCAGCAATACAGAATGCGTTTTCAACATTTCCTGCATCGTGAAAGTCAAGTTAGTTGGAAAATTGATCACTGCTTTTATTAAAGTCTCTATTAATGATTCAAGTCGACTAAAATTAATATCAGGGGCTAAAATTTTTGACATTGTTTTCTGCTGAGTATTCTGACTAGTGTGTTGTTCCTGAGCTGTGGTCTGGTTAGATTTTAAAACGTTGGCATATGAAATATGGGTGGTAGAATGTTTGATCCGGTTGATGATAATTTGAAATACCGCTAGGTTGAGTGAGGTTAAAATTCACCTTTTTGTTAATGGATTTCTTCTCATTAATATAAGCGCGGCAACCTCTGTGATTAGCAATTTCTACATTTCTTTGCTGTTGGGTAAATTTTTGCTTTATCACAGTTGACGGATCTGTCTAATTCACCGCAAGCAACACAAACGGCAGTTAATTTACAGTAGGTCTTGGTGTGGCCATATTCTTGACAATTTAGGACTTGGATAGATCCACATCCACAACAAATATCTTAAGTTGTTTATAGGATGAGTTTCATTTGTTTTTAATTTTATATCACCTGGCTGCAATTGTACTCTAAATATAGACTGAAAAACTCATTCCTTATTTGCAACGTTGGTAAGGTTTTTATTTTTAAATCCACTGGCTACCAAGCCAGACTTCGCATCTTCTGGATCTACGCACGAGTCGGTACCCTTTGCGACGACGAGGAGACCTTTAGCAGTTTTCAATTGGTGCCTACAAGAGCTTTTATTTTGCGTCTCAAGCTCTGTAATGATTTTTCTATAGTTTTGTTCCTGCATCACTTGTATTTTTGTCTCATTTATTTTACCGCGCTTAAGTAGGGTCACGTAGAGCTTATTTTCCCGAATTAATGAAACTAGTCGCTTAACCAACGAATTCGAATTCTGTTCTCTTAAATAAATCGGGGGTGGTCTACCCTTTCTTGTAACGTTTGAATTTTCACGTAATTGTTCGTCTAAAATTGTAAGACGATTTTCGTTATTTGGTGTAATTTCTAGGTAATTTGATTGATGCAATATTAGAAGATTTGGGGCTTTTTCTCCGTTTTAGCACAATTTCTTATCTATCCATATCCGCTTGTACTCTCCCGGCACTACTAATTTTATTTGTAAATAATGTGGTGGTGTTGGTTACGTTAATCACATTGCTTAGGTTGGTCACGTTATCTCTACAATTGGTTTTTTATTTGCTTGCTCAGCTAAGTTCACAAACTTACTAAAGGGAGCAGTTGCTGCTTCTTGCTCACACTCTATCATTACATAGCGATTTCCCAGTTCTGTTCAGTCTTGATGAAAGCAATAATCTCCACATATGTATTTGCAGGTGGTGAACACGTAAATATCTTAGAACATAAAATGACAGATTTTGATAGAGAAGGTTGTACTTTGTCAAACTTTTGTTTTGTGCGAAATACAAACATACATTCCGTAAGATATTTGTGTAAAATTTAAATTTGTATTTTGTGCTTTTATTAAAATATGTGGTCAAAATAAAAATATAAAACTTTTACTTGCTTTGAAACAAGTTATTAATGTTATTGACATTTTGGAAGAGGAAGAGTTGCCTGAAAGAAGAGATTGCATTAACCTATTTCTTCAAAGAAGGGAGTTTTATAGCCTGGAGTCCCACCTTCTGAAAGACTTATTGTGGGATACGAATAAGTACTCAAACTTTTCCAGAATGCATATTGAAAAGTTTGAGTTTCTCCTTAATTTGGTAGGTGTTAAAATATGCAATTGAATTTGAAAATATAAACATACATACATACAATACATACATATGAATTTACGTGCAACTTTCCTTTTTTTCTCTTTATTTTGTAGGTTGATTTTAAAATAAGAAACAAAATACTGTCATGAGGTGCTCAATTAGCTTCCGCATGCGCCTTGCGGTTACACTTCGGTTTTTGGCTACTGGAGATTCCTACCGGCCCTTGGAGTATTTGAGCCGTATTTCCCCCAGGGCTATAGGCAAGTTTGTTCCAGAAGTTCTAAACATACATATATATATACATCCACAGATGCAATTTTACAAAAAAAAATTTTTTACTCCTTGTTCTAAAGAAGAGGGGAAAAGTGTTTCAGAAGGGTTTGAAAAGATCTGGTAATTTCCTCATACTTTAGATGCAATAGATGGGAAACATATTTGCAACAAGAACTCACACTTCGAAGGGTCTAATTTTTATAATTATAAAGCTTTCTTTAGTACTGTCCTGCTGGATTGGCGAACCGTTTTAGGATCTGTCATAGATCAATTGAAGTTGAAATATCAACAACTGATGCCATAGTTCACGCGTGTTGTGTTCGGCATAACTTTTTGACAAAAAATTTAATAGAACCAATAGTTGTTGATGAAGCAAAAACTCAACTTTCTGAAACTTTCTCTGCATTGCCACAAATGGTGTCAGGGAAAATGTCAAAGACTATTTAGTTACTGATGCGATGTTGTATTCCAGTGGTCAAAGATAAAGAAACAGGTCGCAAATGAAGTTTCTGTAACTCTGGAATAAAATTGCATTAAACTGAACACAATCGGTTCTTTTCGGGACCACAAAGTACAATCGGTCCTATTCAGGACTACCAAAACATTAACCAAGATATTTTTTTTTAAATCAAAATTTGGCTGAGTACTTATTTAAGTATGTAGTTTCTTAACTTAAGCCACATAAAAAAACTTTATCAAAAACAAGAAAACAATATATTTCATTTCTATAACAATAACAAATAAAATTAACGTAAGGAAATACTATATGTAATGTAAGTGGGAATACATTTATGTATAAAAAGAAATTGGAATTACATTCCATTTTAATGACTAGTAATTTTTTTCATTTAGCGTTTAATAAAAAGTAGGTACTAATGTATGTGTGTGTTTTCTTATATAAAATGAACTTTTCTAATAATTTTCTGAAAGCAAAAAAAAAACTTTTTTTTTCTTTTGGAAATTTTTAAAAATGATTCCACTGTAAGTAAAATTTTAACTTTGAAAATGGTACATTTTTGGGCCATAGAACACACTAATATACTCCATTTTAAAATATTAGGTCAAAATCAAGACCATATATTCCATGTTTAATTTGTATGGTGATTTCTTGGTGTTTCTTTCGTTTGTCGAAATTCAAAACTTAAGATGATGGCAATTAAACATAGAATATTTCCTCTTTTCTTTGACTGACCGGTGTCTTGGCAATCCATTTCCATGCGACTAAGGCATTTGAGAATACCTTTCATATTCAGGGCTTGTATAGTAGTATTAGAAACAGATGGAGTGGGTGGTCATACGTAATATTCATATCAAGTATTGATGCAAGATTGTCCAAGTCTTTGCATTGTTTAAGATCGATTAGTGTATAGTTAAAAAATTCCCATTCTGTTTTCTTGCCAGTCCTGTATAGGTAGTTATGATCTTGGCATTAGAATAGTGCAGAAGACTTAGATCCGCTGCAAGTCTAGAGGTGAAAAATCAATTGTCCTATTATATAATATAACCATTCCAATAATTCTCAAAAAGTTCTTGAAGTACCAAGCCAACGAAGAATAAAAACTTTTTAACTGGCCATTGGCTTAACATGTTCTTCTACTGAAATTTATTTTCAATTTATCCCTCTGAATGGCATTTTAGCAATATAGAGGCAACATTGCAGTCCCTTGTTCAGTCAATAAACACTTTTACGACCTCTATGACCACCATGTTGCAGGAAATGCTGAAAATGCAGTCTACTATTTTACAGGCTATTTTAAATAAATGATTTGCTTAAATATTTGTTTCTGGAACGCTAACGGCATCCGCCAACATAAAAATGAGCTCGAATACTTCCTGAAGGCTAAAGACATCGACATAATGATAGTTGCTGAAACTCACTTGACGTCCACTAGCTTCTTTAGGGCTAATGGCTACATCCTATACGATACAAAAGATCCTCGTGGAAGAGCTTGTGGAGGTTCGGGAATTCTGATAAAATCCAGAATCAAACATTATTTGTTGAACGACACATGCGAGAATTATCTTCAAGCAACAAACATATGTGTAGAACATTGTCGTGACAAATTAGTTTTTTCATCAATTTACTCGCCGCCCCGATATACAGCATCAGAAAACCAATATTTGAATTTTTTCAATCAATTGGGACCTCGATTTCTTGCAGCTGGCGACTATAACGCTAAACACACCTTTTGGGGTTCACGATTAATTTCACCGAGAGGCCGCGTACTATATGACACCATTTCTCCCATGGGCCTACTGGCCAACAGATCGGCGAAAAAATTCCAGATGTTATTGACTTTGGAATTGTCAAAAACATCCCTCTCGAATGGATTCAGGTGGAGCCCTCAATCGACTTGTCTTCTGACCACTCCCCTACTATTATTTCCATATGTTTTCCACAGGAAATTTTATCACCTTTTAATGACTCAATTTTAACAGTGTCGCGAGTAAATTGGCTAAAATATAAAAAATATTTAAGTACACACTGTACGGAAAATACCGCTTTAAGATCGCCAGAAGATATTGACTTGTCAATTAGCATCTTTACTAATAACATTAAACAAGCCGTGCAACATGCTACTTCTAGTCATACTGAGGACAGATATGCGAATCATAGGATTTATTCCTCAGAAATTGAAGAACTTGTGTCAGAAAAAAGAAGAGTTAGAAGAGAGTGGCAGCTCTACACTAAGTCTCCCAGTTAACTCCCAGACAACTAAGATCTCCCCAGTTAAAAAGTAGATTACGGGAATGCACAATTCGACTGAGAAATCTCCTAGAAATTGACAGAACAGCGAACCTTGAAACATATTTAGAAAATCTAGATGGTACTCCTCAGTCGGATTATTCTTTATGGCGGGCTACAAGAGGTTTAAAACGTCCAATTCAAGCTAAACCACCTTTGCGAAATCCTTCTGGTGACTGGACAAGAAATGATTCCGAAAAGGGAGAGTTATTTGCCAACCATCTGAAAAATGTTTTCACGCTAACTACAGCTGGCAATGAAGCTGAATTTCCGCCATCTGTTGGCAGATCCCCCACGCCTCTAAGGTTTAATATTAGAAGTGTTGAAAACGCTATTGGTAATCTGGATCACAAGAAAGCTCCAGGCATTGATAAAATTACGTCTTGAATATTATCCGGCAGAGTGGAAAGTGTCTATGATCACCATGATACCTAAGCCCGGGAAGGACCATACTAGAGTTGAATCCTATAGGCCAATAGGCCTTTTGCCAACAATTTCAAAGTTATTCGAAAAGTTGCTAATGATGAAGTTAACTCCCATATTAAACGATGTAGGATGTATCCCAAATCACCAATTCGGTTTCAGGGCTAAGCATAGCACCATTGAGCAAACACACATGTTAGTGAATGCCATAAGGACGTCCTTCGAAGATAAAAAATATTGCTCAGCTCTTTTCATTGACGTTTCCCAAGCTTTTGACAAAGTGTGGCATGATGGTTTAATGCACAAAATAAGGCTAAACTTGCCTTCGAACACCCATGAACTTTTGAAAAGCTACTTATACGGCCGAAAATTCATCATAAGAGCAGGTGACTTCTCAAGTTCCCCTCAACCAATCAATGCAGGTGTTCCTCAGGGCAGCATCCTGGGTCCTACTCTCTATTTGATTTACGCCTCTGATATGCCAACAGGCTTCCAAATTCATACTTCAACTTTTGCGGATGATACAGCATTCCTCAGTGTCCACGAAAATCATCAATTAGCTTCGCTAAAATTGCAAAAACATATTGACGAACTAGAGAAATGGCTTAAGTTTTGGAAAATCAAAGTAAACGAACAAAAATGCACTCACGTCACATTCACATTGCGCAGGGAAACATGCACGCCCATAAAAATTAGCAACCAAACAATTCCGCAACATAGAGATGTCAAATACCTCGGTATTAACCTCGACCGTAGACTAACATGGAATTCCCATATTAATGCGAAAATGACTCAAATGAAACTTAAAGCAGCGCAGTTACATTGGCTCATGGGCAGAAACTCTACTTTAAAACTAGACTGCAAACTTCTGCTGTATAAAGCGATTCTAAAATCAATTTGGTGCTATGGAATTCAGCTATGGGGTACTGCCTCGCCATCAAACATTGAAAGAATTCAGAGGCAACAAAATAAAATTCTTCGTATGATAACAGCAGCTCCATGGTATGTTAAAAACTCCCGAATTCACGAGGATCTAAGCATCTAGGCACTTGACTGGGTATATCAAGAAACTTGAAGTTCATCCGAACCCTCTTGCGCGTAACATACTTAACTTTGGAGGCCATACTCGACTGAGGAGAAGGGATACCCTTGCAATCATCCGATCGCAAGACAGATAACTTTTCCGAAATTGAACCCGTATTATTAAAATCTTGAAGCTTGGCACTGGCTGGGCTCAAGTAGAAATTTTGTTTTAGTATTAAGATTTGTATACTTATTGTTAGTTCATTTATGAAGATACAATAAATAATCATATGTACAAAAAAAAAAATTTATCCCTCAACATAAACAGAATACAAACAATTTAATGAGGTGTCATTATCCGTGGACATATTTTTGGGAACACCATTAGAAAAAATAATTTCTGAAAGAGTTTTACTTACGTCTTCTACAGACCTAACCTAATATTTTCATAATGCCATATTGTTAGCACTTATTACAGAACTAGAAGTTAGAGTCAGCTTAACCGGGATAAGTTGGGATTGGAGTTTCTTTCCATTTGCTTTTGCGATGTGCTCTATTATGTTCTTCTAGTGTGATATTTTCGTGACCACTGTCTGATATTATATCATCGACGACCATCGGAGTCAGCCTGGATTTATTGGGGAATAAGTTTCATATCCAAACTATTATGTTTTTTTTTGTCACCAGTATTCAGGGGTCAACCCCTAAATATGCAGTGCGTTGTCCAGAACTGAGTTAGGGAAAGGGAAGGAAAGAGTATTGTTTCGCTATTTTTACTACACTTAATACAGCCATTCTTTGTTCATCCGCAACTTGCCAATAGTGCTATAGACAAATGGATCTTGAAGATAATATGTCCAATTAATTTTCTCTGCATCTTTTTGACAGGTCCATGGAAGGCGTCAGTTGCCGATCTTTTGGGTATCGAGGACGAACGTAGAATTAATGGTCCACAAAGGCCAGATGCACCGGTGTGAGTTAACCCTGGATAGAATTTACGTATTTGTAGGTTTTGAAGAACCGAAACTAAAATATTCTCCTTGAAGTCTGTCCAAGGGCATAGTTCTTACGAAATGTCATGTTGTCCAATTTTAGACAAAGATGTTGCCTACCGAAAACTCAATAATTGGGGTAGGTCCTCGCTAAGACTCGTTATGAGCGTGTCAAAAGCTGATCAAAGAGGATTGCTTCATCCACCCCAAAACTTTATCGAGAATCAATGAAAGCATATCAAAAATCTTGAATACTCTATAAAACGTCTTCCGCCTGAGTTTACGTGAAAATTCGCGTATGGTACGGATCTGAAACTCTGTCAAATTTCAGCGAATAGTTATGTATATTTTGAACCATTTGATGTGTTTCTTTTCAATTCAGTCAAAGCGGCAGAAGCGATGGGTGTCGTTGTCAGTGCCCTATTTAGTCTTTCGGTTATGAGAAATGATTGGGTGCCAACTTTGGTGGCGTCATGCCTATGTGGTGACGTATTTTTTTCGCTTTTAGTGTGACAATACCTTTGCTTTTGTTGCTGCTTTGTACATATTGTAAACATAACTCTAAGAAAGGAAAAGAATAAAGTAACGCTTCAGCCTTGTGCCAACTGTATATTTTGGTTCTTTTGTAATTTTGTTACTAAGCTGATGTTAATTTGAAGTAATTTTTATAAAAATGGATATTTCTGACAGTTTTGATGATGACTTAAAAAGACTAGACTCGGTTTATGGCGATGATGAGATCGATATGATGTTATCTGTGTCGGTGCTAATACTTCGGGACTAACTGAAAATCAGTTTTTTGCATGATGTTTCCGAATCCAATACTACTAAAGATAATTCCAGAAAATCTTGCTATCTAAAGCCGGCAATTTTTCCAAGAATTAAGTAAACCAGAACAAGATTTAGTCCATTTGAGCCATTTGGAATTTCATCGACAACATTTATCGCTCGAAAACGTTTATAATACTGAAAATCGGAAGAAGTATGGCCAAAGAGTAAAAAATAGATCCAGAGTTGATACAATGTACTTATTTCGTGGCATTCATATTTGTAGAAAGATGTTTTATTTTATTTACGATGTTAGTTTAAAACGTTATAAAAATTTGATTCGAAAACATGAACCTGCCAGCAAGAAAAAAAATCGAAGCACCGGATCACGAGAAAAAGAAAGTCAAAACGCCGAAAAAAGAAAAAACTGAAATTGTAAAACGGAAGAAAATCGAAGTACCAGATCACAAAACTCAAAAAAAAATTCGAAGACTGACGAAAAAAAACAATTTAAAACCAAAAAATCAAAACAATAAAATTTTAATGTTTTTCTCATTTTTATCGATTTTCCCAAGTTCGTTTTGTACGTTTTTATGGGGTAAATAAATTTTTATCAGAAATCTAACTCATTTCATCTTATTCTACACCCTTTTAGGTACCAGAATCCACTCTTAAGTCCAAACCCGTTTTTTGACACACTACTCGTAGGTCCATTTTTTCGGAGAAGGTCACTCACAAATCTACGAGTATTACTTTAAAAAATTAGTTTGCAAGTTCTCATTGAAACAATTTTAATAATTTTACAAAACTTCACTTTCCACTTTAAATAATTTTACTTTTCTTATTAATTTATTTTTAAACAGAAGTATAATATAATCATTAAATAATCTTACAGGAGTATCCTAAATATGTCGATGTTGTCCTTTTTGCAGAAGAAAATCCTTTGTTGTTATTTTTGGTGTCGGTGTTGTTTTTTGCTAAAGAAAAATTCTCTTTTTTTTTTGCATAGAAGAATTCTTAGAAATTCTTTTCAAATTTTAGTTTCAGGCAATATGTGTATTTTAGAATTTTTTCATTTAACTTTGTAGTGTTCGTATAAGGTTGAGTTTCCTTAGCATTATTTGAATTGATTTCACTGTAAAATTTTATTTTAGTTTTAATATTGTTTTATTTACCTTTTAAAAAATTAATATCAAAATTAAACCTTAAAATTAACTTAATTTAACTGTTAAATTTGGGATATTTCTATAGTTTTATACGTTTTTTTTACTATTAAACGTTCAACTCCAGTTAAGTTTTCATTAATTCTATTTAAATGTTAAATATTTTAATATAATTTTTACTAAAATTCATTGCACTGCATAATGTTCACATTTACTTTTGATTCGATGTACTTAATATATACTTAATTTCTTTCCTTGTGTTTATATTTATTGTTTTATTTTAATTTTAGCTAACTTTTATCGAAATTGATTGTTCTTTTTTAGCATTCTTTACAATATGTAGAGAACAATTAAAAATAAGCAAAATCTATGGTGTACAGGATAAATGACTGACATAAAGTTTATCGTTTAGGTAGGAAGGCTACGTGCACAGGAATTAGCCAGAAAAATCATCGTACTATACGATAAATTTGCTAAAGCATCCGGTTTAAGACAAAACTAGAAAACTATGAATGGCATTGGGGTTGTTGAGCAAAAACGTATTTGCTGATAACCCATTTTTAGATCCAAATAAAAATAATTCAAACTTCATTATATGCCAATGCCATATGTTACTCGTTCTATCAAAACATCTAACGTGATAATTCACCCACAACATGGGAAAACAAGGAAAAATTCCTAACATATTTTCAGAATACCTACCAATAGCAATCTTGCCGTACCTATCGAAGGCCATTGAAAAACTAATTCACGCGGAAATAACTGAATATCTTGAAAATAATAATATCCTTACTCCCAAACAGTCTGGTTTTCGTACGAATCACAGTTGCATAACTGCTCTACCTGATGTAACAGAAGATCTTAGAAGAGAGTTAGATGAAATCCATATGGCAATATTACTTACTGGATCACTTCAAGGCTTTCAAAACCATTGATCGTACCATCTCAATTCAGAAATTAAATGATGGTACATTTCTCTTCAACATCTTCTAAATTAATACCAACTTACGTTAGTGATAGAGAACAGTATGTGAAAGTCGGCTCGAGAGCATCAAATACATTTCTGTCACCATTGGTATACCACAAGGATCGATTCTTGGACCTTTTATATTTTCCTTTTATGCAAACGATTTACCCAATCAGTTGAAGCAGCATTATCAGAATGGTGCTGATTACGTTCAGTTGTAGGTAAGCAGTAAGAAAATAAACTTTCAAAAAAAGCTTACTGAAGATTTAGAAAAAAAACTACAAAAAACAACAGAAATACCAAAAATATAGATTGAGAACAAGGGTTTAATTTTTAATTATAGCTTAATCAGGTGAGACACAGAGAGTTCATCAGGCCATCTCTGGAAAAAACTTTCCGATGACTCGAACTTTCAATATTGTACACCACTGAAAATCATAATGCTACTAGGCGTGTGAACTATTTTCAAATTGGGATACAAAAAGTAAATCGGGACTCAACGTGACATATATCAAAAACCCAATATATATACAGTTTAGTTTAAACAGAAAATTTTTCATTTTTATTCTTGACCCTATTTTATAATTATGAAATAACATTTGACGATTTTTATTTTTGAGACTGTTCACATTATTTAACATCTGACAGCTTCTTCAACATTTTTATTTTTATGTAGTTATTTCTATTCATTATTTATCTTAATAATTGTAAATATTGTAACTACACTTATACTTCTGCTATGCTAAAGTTTTGTTGTAGAAACTGACAGAAATTAATTTTTTAAAATAAATTTTTCTTTTTAGCGTTTTATTTCAATTTTGCTTAATTTTTATTATTTAACATGGAAAATATTGCTCCAACCCGTAGAATCTTCGACTCTGAACCAGTGGGACAACGAAATAGAGGATGCCCACGGAACCGATGGCGCACACAAGTGGAGAGGGACCTCAGCCAACTTGGTGTGCAAAATTGGATGATGCTGGCTAAAGACCGTGCCAGGTGGAAAAGTTTGTTGGTTGAGGCCCAGGTCCACCCCCGGACTGTAGTGCCAAAAGAAGCAGAAGAAGAAGAACTTTTTAATATTCACCTTAACTTAGTTTCAATATATTTTTATTTAACTTAAAGCCAATTTTTATGCTTGTTTTTTTAAGTTGAGATAAAATTCAAAAACCAACACTCTTGTGGACTTTCGTTAACGTTCGATCTTTTTACCTTTTAAAGATTTCTATGGAGCTACTGCCAAGGCTTGACTTTATTTCGGTTACTTAAGACGCTCGACGGGTCCAAAAGTTAGGTTTCCATTGCTCTAACAAATGAAAAATGTAAGTGGTTTACTTTAAAAAAGGCCTTAAAAGAACACCACAGATATGACCACTCTTCATGATCATGCCACCTTTTTATGTACTAACTTAACCAAATGCGCTTTGCTACCCCCACCATTGTAAAATAAAAAGAGTTTTGAAAACTGTTATAAAAACGATAAATTAATTTGATGACTCATTTTTAGCGGGCACATTATGTTAAATAAAACTTAGAGGTGCAAGTTCAGATGTAATTAATCGCTAAATTGAAAAAACAAATTGATCAAATTGTAATATATTTAATTGGAGAACATAGAAGAAGGATACCTTATAAGCTCACATATTATTCCAGGCGCAGCCTTCGAAACTCAGCGTTGGAGGCACAACTTTTTGCAATGTATTTCACCAAAAGAAGCGGACGACCACGAGTAGGAAACGAGGACAATCGTGAGTAATCCAAAGCTATTAGTAGTAAGGATTTCTGAACAGTAATCTTGAAAAAAATCTTCGTACAAGAGATAGAAACCGCACTGCCCTTGTTTCCCTAACATTCTGGTTACATCAGATGACAGAGCGTCATCTATTTTAATTACTACCGTTAGCAGGCAGCAGGTAGGCATGGAACGATATATTACTGTTATTAAACTCCAGACAAGCCCTAAGCCCTCACAGCTTCTCTCTAAAACTACGGCTAAGAAATCATTCAAGTTACCTCCAATGTATTTGAGAGAGCCTACTTCCAGTGAATTGGTAAACAAATTCATTTTAACAATTGATTGGTCAATAAGGTGTTCAAAAAAATATTAAAACTGTCTTTAACATACGAAATCGTGAAAAAGTACCGCAGCCATGTTTATGTAAAGAAACCACACAAGAGATTAAGGGCAATGCCCTATAATGATAGTCTACTAGCCAAAGAAACATCTAAGACAAAAACATATCTTATGATAATGTCGTAAGGTCCACCATAGCAAATGAAGGAAACTTGCATCAAGAGTCTAAATCAGCAAGTTTGAACCAACATTACAGACTCTTGTACAATCAATTAACACTATTATAACATCCATGAGCACCACTACTCAGGAAATGCTGAAAATATAATCCACTATTTTACAGGCAATTTTGAACAAATGATTTGCTTAAAAATATGTTTTTGAAACGCAAACGGCATCCGCCAACAACACTTCTTGATGGAAAAACAGATCGATGAATGATGATTACTGAGACCACTTGACATCAATCAGCTTTTTAAAATAAATGTTTACGTATTATACGACACCCAAGATGCGCGAGGAAGAGCTTATGGAGGATCCGCAAAATACTTTTTTGCGAACTCCTGTTGATATTGATGCATCAGTTAACAATTTCAATAAGAACCTTAAACAAGCCACGCAATGTGCTATTATTACAGACCGTAGGGAATTTATAACAAGATATAGTACTCTATACAAATCGAACAACCTCTGTCAGAAAAAAACAGAATTACAAATTCCAATAAGGAAGTTCACTTCATTACTGAATGGTATAGTATGTGTTCCCAAGCATAGCACCATTGGACAGTCTCACAAATTAGCTAATGTAATAAGAAAGTCGTTTGAAGACAAAAGGTATTGCTGGGCTCTCTTCATGGGGGTTGCTCAAGCATTTGACACAAAATAAAGTTAAACTTGTCTGCAAATACACACAAGTTTTTGGAAAGCTATTTGCATGGTAGCAGATTTATCTTAAAAGAGAATGATTTTATAAGCCTCGATCAGCTAACATAATTTTTTATTTAGCACTGTCTATACTTATATAATTTATTTATTTTTTTAATAAATAAGTAAAGTAGTAAAAAAAGTACAATAATAAGGATGCGGGGTATCATCACATTAATGTGAGTCGTTTAAGAATAGGATTTATCTGTCAGCTGAAGGTAGAAAGCAAATTTATAAAAATATAAGCAGAAAATAGTATAGAACAGGTGTAAGGTAAGGAACCAGCCTACTACAATGGATACCTGCGAACGAATTTAATACATTTCCAATAAATTTGAGTTCATTGACACTAATTTGCGAAGAGCTGATGCTTTCTATAAGGAATTGAAATTTTTCACCTCAATGTTCAGTTTTTGTTAGTTTTTTAATGAAAGTTCATTTGTTACAGTATCAAAGATTGAACTAGCGTTACTAATTTTTTCTATTATAAAAACAGAGACAGAATGAATTTTTTTGTTCATCGCATGGACAAGAGGTCACTCCGCATACAATTGTGTGCTAATCTAGTGGTATTGGAGGTCGATGTTTTTCAAATTATTTAAAGTTCGTTAACAGGATCACAATGGGTCTTGAACAATTCATACGCTTAACTGATGCAGACCTAAAAGGTGACGTTTTTTCAGCTTCTGTCCGTTTGGAGTTGAAGTCCAACTGGGATCGCGTTAAAACAGCCTATGAGCAAGTATTAAGTAAGGTGGAAACCGAACCAGTTGAAAAAACTTCAACAGCGAGAGTGAAAGTGAAAAGGTATCTAAGGAAATTGAGTCGAGCAAGGCAAAATACAAAGGGACATATTCTATTTATTGCAAGTGTCTGACAAAATTGTGCGAGATTGAGTAGGGTCTTAAAAATCCTTCCCACGATTTCTTACAATTTCAGGGCGGTGACAGAGCATGTACAACATTTTTAGAGGTGCGCGGTCTTAACTTACCTCCAATCGAAATTGAGCCATTCAACGATTATATTTTTACTGCTGTAGTCGCTAGCTCCAGGGCTAGCAATGTAAAAAAATTGTTTTATTTGCAAGAGAGAACCAGAGGAGAGGCAAGGGAAATAGTAAGAAAAAGCCCACTCACAAAAACCAAGGCTTTGATGTGGCCTATGATGACCTTTGTTCACGCTACGACAATAGAAGATTTCTTATCAATTGTCAACTTAAACTGCTCTTCAATCCTTCTACTATTTCAACAGAGTCAGGCAAATCCTTGAAAGAACTTCAGAGAAATATTAATTCTTGTATATTTACTCTACAGCTATATGAACTCGGTGTAGAAAGTTGGGGTCCAATTTTTGTTTTTCAGAAATTGGAGCACCAGGTATTTCTAAAGAAACTGGAGCCAAATCCATTCTATGAGTAAACAATTTAGTATTAATCCAAATTCAGCATCTTTTGTCTTCAGGCATATTCAATTTAGGCTTCGCCATAAATTCATGGGATACTCTGTTGGGGACCGCATTCGTCAGCATTATCCACTTGGGTGTAAGATACAGAGCCCGAGCCCTGATTGATTCTGAGTCTCAGGGTACTTTTACTTCTGAACGTTTGTTTAATTTACTAAAACTTCCATTTCAACAAACAAATGCTCAAATATCTGGCTTAAATAACTCAGTTTCTGCGAAAATTCAGCGTCAATGTGCTTAATTATTTGTACAGAACTTGATAAATATGTTGAAATTGCGACCACTTCTCTAGTGGTTCCTCAGTTATTCTGGTGTTTGCTAATCTGCCAGATGTGCATAGGGGGACATTTTTCCATCCACTATTTGTCTATTTGAGTCCAGAAAAGGGTATGCAACTGTTTAATTGTTCAGAAACAATCTTTGGTTGTATTCTCATCGGCCCTTTATTGAATAGATCTTTGTCTATGAATACTATTTCCTATTTCTTTATCCAAAGAAATTTCACGCTTTTGGGTGGTGAAGAATCTTCCAAAAAAACATTGTGTCAACTTCCGATCAGTCATTCAAACTACAACAAGAAATTCCGAAATACCTAGTATCGCCCCATTCAAAAACATTTCTCAAGATTCTTTAAAAATAGGCAATTCTCGGTCAAGTGCAATTACACAGTTTTTCAGTAATGAAGCTACGTTGAAGAATCTGAGGAACTTGGCCATATTGTAAGAGTTCAACCTCATGATATTTCAACAGGAGTTCCTTGCTATTATTTGCCAAACCATGCTGTCATTAAGCCGGAGAGTCTGACCACACAGGATCGTGTGGTATTTAATGCTACAGTACCGTCCTTAAACGGTGTAAGCTTAAACGATTTGATCCGCACGGGTCCTGTTTTGCAGAATGACCTGATGTTACTAATTATAAAGTGTCCTTTCTTTCGGTATGTCTATAATTCGGATATTCAGAAAATGTATAGCCAGATTTTCGTCCATTCAAAACATACGCCATACCAGAGGATTCTGTTCCGCAGTGCTCCGAATAGTCCTCTCATTGCCTACGACTTAAGAACGGTGACTTTTGGAGTTAACTGTGCTCCTTATTTGGCTATTCGTACGCTACTTCAACTTGCCGATGATGTTCTTAATTTTTATCCAGAAGCAAGTTCTATAATAAAAAATTTAATGCATGTCGATGATATTCTAGCGGGGAGACATTCCAGAGTAGAGACAATAAAATCAAGGAACGAACTTATCTTAGCCCTTCAATCGGCTGCATTTTCCCTACTCTATGAAAATTTCCTAAAATTTGAAGATGACATTTCCCCAAAAACATTGGGAGTCAGGTGGAATGCATGTGTACTTTGTTCCAAATCAATTTCACCATGTACAACAATACACAAAACAAGAAGTTCTCCTCAGAATAGCTAAACTAATTGATCTAGCGCTCTTGCTAGCTCCCTGTATAATTCCGACAAAAGTAATAGCGCAAAAAATATGGATGGTTAACTAATCCGATCGCAAAGCCTAGGCCAGTTGGGTTTCTCCGTTTCACTGTGACATATACTAAGGCTAATTTTCGTTGAACGAACTTGACGTGGTATTGTTCTATTTGTCCCTTTTTCTTAATATTACTCGTCAAGTTCGTTCAAACTGTCGAAAATGGCTACTTCCTTCCTCTCTTTTTCTTCTTCTAATATTCTTGTTGGACGGTGCATTTCCGAATTTGTGCTGCACAAGAGAAGATCCTACATCAGCGTTCGATTTGTTGCAAAAAGAAATATCAAATGTTTGCGGCACGATTCCGATTTTACGACGGTGTAAATGAAACACTTCATTATTCCCAAAAAAATGTTATAAAACGGTACATAAGTAATAAATTCCTTGGAATTGTATTAACAAAGAGATTATATAAAATTTAAAGACTATACTCAAGTGATGACATAGACGTAGAAACAAAAAGGGGTAGTAATCCGTGCATAGAAAACTAAAAAAATATTAGGAAATTTAAAGCATAACCATTATGAAAAATATTTATCTAAATGGTCTCAAATATACATACTTATATACATATGGAAATATGTATAATAAAAAATATGTAATTGTTTGAAAAATTCATAACTGATTTTTAATTGGGCTCCAAAAATCAGAATTGTGGCTTAATTTTTTTTAAATTAAACAAATTATGAAAAATAGGAAATTCTGTTAATGTTTCTTTACGGATGAGATTTGTTACATACATAATATTGAATTATTTCCTTAGTTAAGGTTTTTTAACCATATATTTTTGTTATAAAAAGATTTTCTTTTAACCCTTTAAAAAGCTATGAAATATATTAGTGTATGAAGACTTATTTAACTAACATTGTTTTAAGCAGAACTCTTTCTTGCAACACTCTTGCAAAATAACTTTTACATTGTATGTACATATGTATATGAAAAAATATGTACATACATAAATACATCTACGTATGTGCGTAAGCAATGTTTTTTTAATAAATAGCCAAAATATTGTTCCGATAAACATTTCTTGTTTAAACTAAGTGACGACCAACAACAAGTCAGTGTTGTCGCCGCGTCTTATTTCAGGAATAAATTATTATACAATTTGGATAAAAAATAAAAATATGTATGCATTTGTAAATAATATGCATTGTAAAAAATATATAATAATAATAATAATATTTGTAAATATAATGAACATTGACATGAAAATATGAATGTGAAAATATGAGCGCAAACACACAAATAATTCCAAATACGCTCCAGTAATTCGGTTCGACATACAAAGTGTTTTCATATTTATATTTATTACAATATTAGAAATGATAAGTATGTTCGAATAACAAAATCTAACTTAAGTTACAGCGCTATTTGATATGCGTTTAAATAAACTTTTTAAATAGTTTTGTATATTAAATATGAGTTTGGTGGAATTAAACCAAATTAATTTTACAATTGCTTTATGCAGCCGAAACTTAATTTATTTAAAAAAATTAAAAACGTTATTATAAGATTAAGTTTAAAATATAAAGCTTATATTTTGTTCTATAAGCTATAAAATAAGAAGAGTTTTTTAAGTTAGTGCATATACAAGAACACTTTTGAATAGAAGAATTCACAATATCTGAATCTTTCGTTGGTAGAAAGGTCAGAACAATTTTTTCAATTCAGGTTATTGTAATCAACAGCTACAATATAAAGGTCACAATAACTTACGAACGACGTTTTACGTTAGCAAATTTTCCCTACCGTGAAAAATGTGTGTAAAAAACAACTCACTCACTCCCATCTAGAGAATATTATTGAGCCTGCGTGCGATAACAAGGCACTGTCTTAAAAATTTAATGTACTTAAGTGATGACTAATTCTGTAGTCAGAAACCATCTCTTGTGTGCGTAAAAAATATTCTTAAGGTTATACATATACACAATTGAAAATTTATTTTCTTTTGTTTTATAATGTTAAGCTTTTAAAATTGTTTATCGCATAACTAAAAGACTGAGTACCACTGAACCAGAAGAACTAATTTATTATTATTGTTATATGGCTTAAAAAATCATAAGAATGAACTACACGTTAGATGTTCTACAATTTTTTTTACCAATTGATGCGTTTTAATAACATGACAAAAAATCATTAAATTTTTTTTTGATTGCCAAATCTTCGAAGGTACGCTTAACAATTGAATCTGGCGTTTTTACCCACTTTAAGAGTTGCCTTCATACATACATATGTAAGGAAAATAAGAATAAGAAATCATTTATTTCTGAAATATATTGTAATAATTGTTTGGTAAAAGGTGTTTAGTCATTTTTATAAATGGACTGGTCAAGCTGACATACTGCCTTCTCGTGGCGCCCCTGGATAGCCCCTACAGCACCCGCTTAGAGGTGAACCAAAGTGTGCAGCGAATCCCCTATGTCCAGGGGTCTAAACTATTAGCCGGTCCTCCAGGTTTCGGGGGTTGTGCGTGGGGGTAACTTCCCTACCGTGTAGAAACACATTAGTTACGTTACAACCACAAAAAGGCAATATAAATAAGGATGACCCTATTGCTGACGACCATGGACAACGAAATAAGGATAACGATTTTCGTTTCTGCACGTGGAATGTCAGGTCCCTGACCAAACCACGTGCAGCCGATGAACTTGCGGAGGCCATGGAAGCCTATAAGGCTGACATCACCGCCATCCAGGAAGTGCGATGAGATGGGCGGGGCAAAAAGAAAGTGAGAAAATGCGACATCTACTACGGCGATTGCTACAAAGAGCGACGACAGCGCTTGTTTGGATGCGGGTTTGTTGTTCGAGGCAGACTTAGGCAAAGAGTCTTAAGCTTTAAATACGTGAGCGAACGCCTCAATACAATCTGCATCAAGGCTAGGCTCGGCAACATTAGCCTAATCTGCGCCCACGCCCTGACGGAGGATAAAGATGACGACAGCAAGGATGACTTTTATAATCTCCTAGAAAGAACATACGATCAATGCCCCAGCTACGACACCAAGATCATCCTAGGAGATTTCAACGCAAAGCTGGGCAAGGAAGACATCTTTGCTAGAGTCATCGGGAAACACAGCCTGCATGACGACACATCCGATAACGAACTCAGGCTGCTAGATTTTGTGACGGGGCGAAATCTCACTGTAGCAAGCACGCGATTCCCTCACCTCAACATTAACAAAGGGACCTGGCGGTCCCCTGATCAATCAACCGTCCACCAAATTGATCACATTGCAATCGACGGCAGACACTCCTCCAGTATTCTTGATCTCCGAACATTCCGAGGAACCAACATTGACTCCGATCACTTCTTTGTTGTAGCCAAGGTAAGATCACGGATATCAGTAATTTGCCAATCTAGTCTCCCTTAAACTCTCAGAGAGTCCAACCAGGCGAAACAACCGACCCGGAAAAACCCATGGTTTGACGACGAGTGCAGGCAGGCACATTCAGCGAAGCTAGCAGCGTATAAGGTGACGTTGGAGAGAAGGACGAGAGCCGCTCGTGAGCTCTACGAGCGTAAGAGAAGGGAAGAACACCGGCTTCTCAAAAGGAAGAAGAAAGAGCAAGAGAAGCGCACGATCGAGGAACTGGAGAGGTGTTACGGCAGGAATAATATCCGAAAGTTTTACCAACGGGTAAAACAACTATCCAATGGATATAAGCTTCGGACAGAAGCCTGTCGTGACGAAGAGGGACAAATCGTGGAAGAGTCGCAATCGATGCTGAGAATCTGGAAAGATCACTTCTGCAGACAGTTTAACGGCGAGCAAAAAACCGATTCCATCGCTAGGCAGAATATTCCACTCCAGATAACGGATGATGACGGTAGAGAATTCCGTCCCCCCGACCTGAATGAAGTCAAGATAGCAATATCGAGATTGAAATCAAAAAAAGCTGCTGGAGCGGACGGACTGTCCGCGGAACTATTTAAGGCAGCCGGAGATGAACTGGTTGGGCGCATGCAGCAGCTCATCTGTAAGATATGGTCGGAGGAAAGCATGCCCGACGAGTGGAATCTCAGCATTGTTTGCCCTATCCACAAAAAAGGAGACCCCTTCAACTGCGGCAACTACCGAGGAATAAGTCTCCTGAACATCGCCTACAAGATCTTCTCTGCCGTTTTGTGTGAGCGCCTGAAACCATTCGTGAACAGTTTGATAGGTACTTATCAGTGTGGTTTCAGGACAGGGAAGTCCACGATTGACCAAATTTTCACACTTCGGCAAATCCTGGAAAAGACCATCGACACCCACCACCGATTTTAAGGCCGTTTATGACAGTGTGTATAGGGACGAGCTATACGAAGCCATGTCTAGTTTTGACATTCCTACCAAACTCCTCAGGCTGTGTAGGATGACGATGGAGAACTCTCGCTGCTCCATCAAGGTAGGTAACGAATTCACCGAGACCTTCAATGTCAGAAGGGGATTTAGACAAGGCGACGCACTGTCATGTGACTTTTTTAACATAATTCTTGAGAAGATCGTGCAAAACTCACACGCCAACAACAGAGGCACGATCTTCCAAAAGTCTGTGCAACTGCTAGCATACGCTGACGACATTGACGTGGTTGGTCGAACACAGCGAGCCGTCAATGAAGCGAACGAAGTATATGCTGTCATCAAGAAAGGACGCGCAACACCGACGACTGGGCCAGAACGTCACCATAGGCAGCTATAAATTCGAGGTAGTGAAGGACTTCGTCTACCTTGGCTCCCAAGTCAACAATACAAACAACATCAGTACCAAGATCAAAGGCAGAGTAACTCTTTCCAATCGCTGTTTCTTTGGGCTCAAGAGGCAATTGAGTAGTAAGGCCCTTTCTCGAAAAACCAAGTTGACACTATATACCACTTTGATAATGCCTGTACTTCTCTATGGCGCGGAAGCATGGACGGCATCGAAGGCAGATGAGGAAGTCCTTGGTATTTTCGAGAGAAAAGTTCTGCGTTCAATCTTCGGCCCTGTTTGCGTTGATGGTTTCTGGAGAAGAAGATTCAATCATGAACTGTACGGGTTGTACAGCGACATGAGCCTAACCAGGCGTCTACGGATCCAACGGCTGAGATGAATCTTCGATTCCGAACCTGTGGAACAACGCATTAGAAGACGCCCACGGAACCGATGGCGCACACAAGTGGACACGAATTTAAAGATTATTTTTTGGAAGAGGTTGAGTTTTGTGATCCTTTAGGAAAAATAGCGTCGGAAAGTCGTATGACAGACGAAGTATTAGCCAATGTATTACAGAAAAGCCAAAAACAGAAGATTTAGTTTGTGTTAAAGATAAAGTAATAGGAAAAGAACTTCGAAAGCGAATGTGACTGTCCTAATATTTTCAAGGATGAGGAGAAAACTGAAGTTATAAGATTATTCCTAGAAAAATCTTGTTAAGACTCGTATATCCATGCTTATAAAGTTTTCTTTAAATTCAGAATGGACCAGATGGAAAAGTAATTTTTGCGAAACGTATGCAGATAAAGGCTGGACAGTGATAAAATTTGCAAAGAGCTTCAAATATTTTAATGGGTCACTATTGGATTACGCTCTGAACAAGGCGAGTTTTACTTGAAATAAATAAATCAATTGAGAAAAAAACTTTAATTTATTTAATTGCTAGAGGATTCTTAGATCGTATTAGTAAAAATAGAAACAAAACTATAATTGAGTTTATATCCATGAACAAAAAAGAAAACTTATGAGTAAAAGCAAACGGCATCGAATAAGGCAAGGCTGACGATAGTAATAAATTTATATATGTATATAAACGATGATTCAGCAAAAATCAAAGCTAAAGAACATGATTGGAAATATATACGTGTATTCGATCTGGATTTATATGCGCAAGAAGAAATGAAGACTCCCCTCTAATAATGATAAATAATTCCGCTGTATATCGAACATACTTCTGCAACCAGCGAACATATAAACAAATATCGCCTATATGTCTCCCAGGCGACACATAGTATATTAACACACATAAAGTTAACAATTAATCTGACAGATTGGAGTAATGTAAATGCACAGAACAACGCAAATTATATTCACAACAATATTTATATAAAAACAACACGAAAAAAATTCATGGATTACTGACAAAGTTGAGAAGTGGTGTGTGCATAGGTATAAACTTTATAAAAGATGGATTAAAAACAAAACAAATTTGAATTATGAAAGTGAATACAATAAATTCAGAAACCAAGTTCAAAAAAAATATTTTATGAAAAAAACAGATATTATAAGCAAAAATTTATTGAAAATCATAATAATCTGAGAGTAACCTGGTAGTTAATAAGTGAGATTAATGGTAAGACTTGCAGTAATATAGACGAAACTTCAATGAAAATGTTCAAAAAATAATTCACTCGTGTAATACCAAAACCAGCGATTACTCGGGAATGACCTTCGGAAACTCAATATATATGGAACAAACAAACGAAGAGGTATAAACGGAATAAGACCTAAGGACATAAAAATAACGCTGTAACATTAACGCCCTTAATAACAAAATTAATAAATAAAAGTATAAAAAGCTCACTCGTTCCAATGTTGCTAAAAACTTATGTTATTCGGCCTATATATATAATTGACCAGAACGACAAGTTTAACAACTACAGGCCAATAGCCCTTCTTTCAGTAATTGAAAATGTATTGAAAGAAATTATTGTGAAGCGCTTAAATAATTTTTTTAAAAAATTTAAAACAATACATCCAAACCAGTTCGGCTTTCAAAAAGAAAAATATATAAACCAACTTCTTGGAAAATTCCCTGACAAAATAAATAACGCTCTTAGCAAAAACGAACAATGCCTGTTCTTATTTATCGAATACAACACTTCTGAACAAAATTAGATGCAGAATTAATAAAAATAAAATAAGCCTGGACAACAAAAGCGCATGTGTACAACGAAACGGAACATACGTTCACAGGTTTCAAGATATTTATTAGAAGGTATAGAGATTATAATATTACCAATTGCACTTAAACAAAAAGTAACACAATGAGACTGGCTAAGCGACAGGACAAAGGGTTTAAAAAACACGATTAAGTCCCACAATTACAACAAACAAAAATATGACAAACATAGAAAAAGTTATGAATTTCAAAAACGCGATATTTGTTTCAAACGGTCACAAACTAAATCTTAGGAAAATGGATGAACTAAAGATTGGCGCATATAAAATAAGGAAATAAACACAGGTCGCAGGCAGTCTGCTATAAGTCTATTTCAAATTTCTAAGCTTGCCTCTGCTTTCCAATGATGGAATTAAAACATTTGACAAAAAAAATATTATTAAATAATTTTATTTTTCCCCGAGGAGGGAGATGGAAAGAATAGTTAAATGCATCTCACTTAATAAGAAATCATTTATTTAGATATCTGAAATACATTGTAATAGAAGAAGAAGCTGTTTGATAAAAAGAGTTTACACAGCAAAAATAAACTTTAAATGTTGATTCCTTGATTGCGGGTAAATCTTTTTATAACATAACATTAACCCATGCCAATATTTGAAAATAATAAAATTTGTTAAATACTTTGATTAAAGAGAAACATAATTTCGTTTATTTTAATTTGTGTTACTTCCAAAGGGCTAGGGAATTCCACTCTAAAAACTTCCTGCTTTCCCTGGACTTTTCATGCGGGATCCCGGGAAAGAAATACTAAAAAATGAAATTGACAGCTTAACGTTTAGAAAACAGCTGCTTTTATTTTGGCATTTGTGGAAATTTATGTGAGCAGCCGTTTTACAAACAAATTTTACATACTATAAAGATATTTTGCCAAATATTTTCGAGTCGAAAGCCTCTGCTGCTAGAGCTCTTTTTTTCTTTAATATTTATTATCATAATTGTATTATATTAATAAATAAAAAATAATAATCATGTTTTAAGGTAATTTATTGAAATCATTAGTTTTTAATGAAAAAAAATGAAATTGTTTTAGATGGAAAACTCAATTGTATGGACCTTATTTAAGAAAAAATCTACTGAAACTGCGATATGCTCCTTATGTGCAAAATAATCTCATGTAAGGTATTGCGTCATTTGAAATCTTTACGCACGATAGCTTGGGAGAAAGAAGTACGTGAACGCGAACATCAGGAACAAATCCCCTTTAAAAATAAGATTTCATATATTAAAAATACACGTTTTTTGTGCTTGAAAAAACCTTTAAGGAATTTATAAACTAAAAGTGGAAAAATTCCTATTTTAATACCAAATTTAAATTAACATACGAGTATTTATGTATTATTAGAACATAAAATATGTTTTAGTAAGTGTTTTAAGCTTTTTAGTAACATTTTTGTTAATGCCTAACGAATTGAATTTTTATTATTTCTATGTAGCGGGATCCCGGGAAATTTCAAATATTTTCCCACTTTCCCGTGAAATGAAAAAGTGCGGGAAAAAAAACTCTAGACACAACACTACACATATCAGCGTCTTAATAAATATGTTAAGAAAAAACATACAATTCCTTTAACCATCTGGTATTAAAGTAGGAAGTTTTCTGTAAACATTTTATATGGAAGCAAAAACATTTCGTTAAAAACAATGAGTTACTTTTGATTTTCTTTGCAATAAGATATACACATGCCGCAATTTTTATCACTTGTATTAACTGCTCCTTTTTAAGTGTATTTATTACCAAAAAAAACCTATTCTTACCTGGACATAGGAATTTGGAAATCTCCGTTTGTGCCTGGACTTAGTCTCTCTGTTTTCACATGATTATTGCTCATCTGTAATGATAGTTGCTTTTGTAGTAGATGAGTATGAGATTGGTTTTGAAGCTGATGCTCCTCTTGCTGCGACTGATCGCTGGATTGTGTCATTGAATAACTAGTTAGCTCATTACTAGGATTATAAGGTGGGATGGTTGTAATGTTTTGAAACCCGTCATTGACTTTGCTTTGATTATTTTTATTACTATTCTCACAAATAATTATTCTGTTGTCAACAATCCTAGCAGCAAAGTTCGTTGAAGCGAACGATTTTGTCACAACATCCTTCACTAATTCTAATTGTGATACTGTACCATGTGGTGATATTGGTTCATTGTTTACCTTTTTCAAATAGATGTATGCAGCAGCTTTTGGTACTGACGAAACTGGTTTAGTAGTTAGACCATTTCCTTGACTTGGCGATGCTGTTCTGTTTTTGATATTGCACGAAACTGCACTCTCAATAGTGCTACTTTTTGTATAATCATTCAATAGAATTGAGTATTCGCTAAGCATTTTTGTTCATCAACAGTTGTTGATGCAGTTAACAAAAAAAGGTTTTTTCCGGAACGACTTATTTTAGATTGAGCTTTATACTTTCTTAAATTTATAATTTTCAAGTTCAAAAAATAGCTTTAGTTTATTTCGAGCATTTTATCTAAAATTAAATAGAATATATAAACTTTTGATTAAGAAAAAAATATGTATATATGTAAATATGCATGTTTACTAGGGTGGAGCGGTTTTTTTAGCAATCGCTTTGGAATATATGAAAAACTTGCTCTTTTAACTCCTAAATATATACGACAAATTTTACTTAGCACTGGATATACATATGTAGAGGTGATCAATCAATTCGGCAAAACTCTTCAACGTAGTAAAAAAAATTACATACATAGATAAACATACATACATGTACGTTTCAATTCGGCAAAGTTTTTCAATTTACTAAAAAAAAAATTACATATGTAGTCCTACATAGACATAGAGTTACGTTAAAAAATTCTGACCGTTGTTTTATTAATATACGTAAGAAGGAAATGAATATATTAGAGCGACACTGTAATTTACAACACTCTTCAAACGTTGCCAATCAACTCGCACAAAAGCTACTTCTGCGAAGGTCTTTGAATTTTATGGCTAATAATTATTATTTATTGGAAGGATAATTTTATGCCATTAATGTTTAAATATGATTTCGGGCATGTGGCCGCCGCGGCTGGCTCGAATAAAGCAAATTCTACAGGTCCAATTTTTGATGGACAAAAGTTGATGGACAAAGCTCCAATTGCTGTGCACGGTGGCGAATCGATTCATTCGGGTCCTCTTCAACACTTTGCTCTACAGCGGCAATTGCTTCTTCGGTGCGCACTGTTCGACGTCTCTGCGGATGCGTATTATCACATAGAGTAAACGTAGTGCGAAAACGATCCATGGTTAACCGAATTAATTGCTCTGATGACCATAAAATGGACGGAGCTTGCGGTAAACTTCGCGAACTGAACCATTATTTTCGAAATAAATTTGCACGATTTGCAAGCGTTGTTCTTTTGTCAACCTGTTCATGATGAAATGGCAAACCAAACTAAATATTAATCACTTGACAGCTGACAAAATGGCCGCCAGTTAAAAAAGTGATGCCAACTTAAAGTTCTATACCTCAATAAAAAAAACGCCCTATGCATATATGTATAACTCATATAAGTAGTATAAACATTTACTTTTCATGATTCATGTAATTTTTGTAATATACATACGTAGTAAAATCCAAAAAAGTTAAGTGCTTGGATAAGATAACAGTTTAACCATCAACGTGGTGGTCTAAAATGTTATCTTTTTAGGTTTCTAAGTTGGTATTATTCGCTTGATGGAAGAAGAACTTAATACACCATTACAGTCGTTTATCTGTCAGTTAAATTCCAATGCTTTTCAGGAATAATGGATCCCAATTATTGTACAAATGTGTGAAATCATGCCAATAGTCGAATTTACCGTAATGCCCACAGCATTACAAGGAGCAATTTGAGTACCGACCAATATTATGACCGCTATCACCACTGTCGCTTTGTGTTCATATTTGGCTAATCTTTAATCTGAATCCCTCAACCATTCTAGATGGCTTACAACAGCAAATCAAATTCTAGGGTTATATATTGCCAAATCGAGCCCCGATAAAAAATTTGTGATATTAGCGACACACGCGATGAGAGTTTATGACCCGATGTGGTTTACAATAAAATGTAATATATCGTGTATTGATGGAGCTAAGCACTTGTCGCAACCAATTAGTATGAGTGTATATTTGGACACAGATTTATAATAGGCCTTACAATACATAACAATATTTGTATTCAATAAAAGTTAAAGCTTAGCAGATGTACGGCAGTTTGAACATAGTGTAAAAAAATAGGTAGTTCTTCTTGATTTTTAATTTTTTTGGGCCACTTCAAAATGTCAATAGAAGTAAGTCCTTTTTTTCTTTACACATTATCGTTCTACTCTAATGTATACAAATTATATATGTATGTATATAGTATGCAGCCTGTTTTAAGCCATAACTGATCTTCTTTAAGAAACCCTTCAGGCTGCTTCATAATTATTGTTTCGGATAACTTCGCACTTAAAAAACTGTTTTTGCGTCGATGTGATTTACAATCATATTTTTCCTTCCTGCAATTTACAGTTAAATTCTGAATGTAGTGTGAGATATAACTGGGGCAAAAAGGCCATCACAGCCGATTCCATATTTTTGTGAAGAGCCCTGGGCGACGAGGCGAGTCGGGAAGTTCCCAAGTTCGATTCCTCACAATCAGTTGCTTCCTTATATGTTTTTGGTTCTTTAATATCTTATACTGGCCATAACTTATCTATTAATCTTCTAGGCTCTTTTGTCGTGGTTCCACTTTCTTCTCCTCAATCAATAATGGATTTTCTCCTCCTTGATTACATATGAATAGTGTGTGGGAATTTTGTTTGTGGATAACTCAATTGAAAGCTCTACATCATTATTGTTAGTATTGAAATGAATGAACATCACGGCTAACGACTGCTGATTTGGAATCGGGTTGTAAGCACGAAAACCGTTCGAATTACCATCATATCCCAATAAAGTCATCTTAGCTGCTTTATTATCTAATTTATGCCTTTTTGCAGGCAGAACGTGCACAAAGCACGGGTTTAAACTATACCACAATTTATATGAAGTAGTGTTTGTGGGGTTTGTAAAAACTGTGTTCTGAATATAACTCGCCTTCGATACAGATTCTGAGTAAAATGTGTACGGTAAACATCTGCCCATTTCAATTAGGCTATTTTTCTTTTATCCATACAATTTTGCTGGGGATTATAAGGAACTGCTACTTGAATTTGAATACCCTCAGACTGTAAAAGAAACGTAAACTTCTTCCCGTTATTTTCCACCTCTATCCAAGTGAATGTTATTCACTTCTATGTCAAAGCCCGTTGATTGCGGAATTAGAATTAAGTTCCATTGATTACATTTTAAATGAGTAGAATATCTTGAATTCATAGCAGATAAGGTGCCAGCACAACAACAAAACTCGCCGAAATCGAAGAATCTTAAAATATTCAAACAAGAACTCAGCTTCTTTTTCAATTTTAGCTCTTACGAAGTCGCTTTGATTGTGCGAGATGACATGATATGACGCCAACTCGCCTTGATTTAATGATTATTACAACTGCAATTTAATATTACAGAAAAAGGCTAATTCTGTACTTCTCTCAAAATATATCGTTAACGGGTCCCTGGTTTTTTGTAGGAACTTATTCCTTAAAAAAATATTTTGCTGTATTCTTGACACAAATGATACATTAAGGAGTTGTAGAACGTGAAAACTTACACATACGTATATATTTACACAAGTTAATTAATTTAATTTGATTTCTTTTATATACACATATTTAAATTTATAATTTTTATTCTTGAAATTATTAAGCTTCGTCAGGAACCGTTTGTTAGGCTGAACTGCTATAAATTATTGATTACAACTGACTGCCTTTTTGCAGAAATATGTTTTATGTATATCATTCAACTTGTGAATGAACCGTAGGAATAACAAAATTTAAAAGTTTTGGAAATAAGAATATTTTGAGACAAGAAATAAATATAGAAATCTAACACCTACTTATTGAGCAGGTTTCTAAGTTTTAACTATGAAAGAATTGCATGTTAGTTCCCAATATTATAACCAAGTATGCATTTTTTTGTTATTAAAGACTTAAAGAATTTCATTATGCGTTAACTCCCCCATTCTTTAGATTGATTGTCTCAATAAATATGTTAACAGCCTTGAATTTTTCTTCTAGAATTGAGGTCGAAATACATATTGTTGAATGGTTTCCTCTTTTTTGAATTAAAATAAATAAGAAAATCGCTAACAAAATAATTAGAAAATTTCATTGACTTTCATCATTGTGGTCTGGTTTTATCTATTTCCATAATGTATGTACATATGTATGTATCTATTTCGTCTACAGAGCGCTTACTGGTATGTTTAATTCTTCCTATCTATTTTCCAAATTGTTCAATATAATGTTATCTTGCTTGCTTTAAAATTTAGCAAAAAAATTGTTGATTGCTCTGAGTTCTTCAACTATCAATCAAGAAATCACCAAATCATAAACTAAATAAGAAATACTGACACACAGCAAAACGATATTCTTTGTATTTTATTTACATTGCCGTCAGCTGTTTGTTATATAATAGTATAGATTACACAAAAAAACGTATGTATATTGTTTTTTGTGTCATGCTCTTACCTACAAATAAAAATCTACCAAACAAGAGAACATGGCATAAAAAAGAACAGAAGGAAATTTTATAAGAGGCAAAACATGAACGAAAGCACATAATACAACGGAAGCATTGGCAACCGTACAATGCATTGTTGAACGAAACCCGGTCAGTTAAATGACCATTTGAACGATGCGTTCAATTTAACCCGGTCATTCGCGAACGACACAGCTCTAAAAAATAAGCATCTCTCGATGTATAAAATATATATATGTTCTGTTAGACCGCTTTGTGATTTTCATTGTAAGTACATAAAATATAGTGACATTCGTTTAACTATTAAAACTTACATATATACAAAAATATTTATTTATACATATCATATGTAAATTAATTTTAATTTATTCTTTTAAAATAAAAAAAAATATATTTCTTATTTTTATTTATTTATTATTTCTTAATACTAGTTATTTATTATTTAGCCTTCGCAGGGACCCGCTCATTAGGCTGGTGTATGCTCCGGCTTTTTCTAATTGCTAATTACTACTAAATATGCGCGTGTAGTTTTGTGGGAAAGTGAATAATTTTTAGTAATAAGATTTTAAGGAATGTTGTGACATACCTTAACTCCTCCCCCGTAAGATCAATCGTCCCGATTGTAAAAATGTAGGTAATTCATTAGCGCTACAAAATCATTTATTGGGTTCTTAAAAACTTGACGATTCAATCGTAGAAGCCTTTTGTTCGATTTCTTTTTCAACCATTGTTATGACATTTATATCAGAATTTGATTTTAGTTTGATAAATATTAAGCAAATTGCAATAATTACTAAAATAGATAAACCGATATTTGTGGAAATCTTTTGGTTGATATTGAATTTATTTCATCTATGTTATTTACTTGAAGGTTTTTCATCATTTCCAAAGATAGGACTTCTTCGACTATGGATTTATTAGATGATAGCTGTAGTACAGCTGGAAGTGGTTTCAAGTGTGAAACTTCTTTTGAAGTGAATGTTCGATTTTCAATACTGATTGTTTCATTTTTAAAATGAATCAAGTATGTTCCCGATAATTGATATTATTTATTTTCAAATATTTGTAAAACTCCGTTAAATTGATTTAAAAGTATTGTTCCTTCATTTATTTCTTGTACAGTAGGAACGTGCTTATTGTTTACAAACGTGCAATTGTGGTTCTTGCTTTTTAAAAGTGATGGTATACAATTCGTCTTACTTATGTCTATTAAATTTTCATTTTTGCAAATACATAAATTATTAAATTGGTTACAATCATTTATTATTTCAAAAATTTTATCCTTACATCCAATTGCATTTTCGGAATTAATTTTTATAATTTTTTCATTTTGTTTTACTGGTTTAATTAATATTTTTTCACAATTTATTTTATTAATTGCAGGTAGATTTATTATATAAATTAATGAAGAATAATCTGTAGCTATCCTAACTGTAGCAAAACCCAAAGCTTCATCCAAATTATTGTAAGGAAATTCTTCCAGATCAAAAATTGTTTGGCTTCATTGATTTCTTTTTCCGAAAGTATAAATGAATTAATTGCTCCTACTTTTGCCCATTGCAAGGAGTATTCTATATTAGTAGCATCCATTTTGACAATATTTATTCTATTTCTAATGGAGTCTTCTATAGTTCTTTGGGTTTCGTGTAAAGACTGAATTGTTTTTAAAATATTGTTAGTAGTATTCGTCAATAAGTTGATCCTGTCAATGAATTTTTCATTAATAATTTTCTGTCGTTCGGTATTCGTAAGCAGTCCATTTATTTTGTTCACTACAATATTGTGATCCTCGTGATCGGTTGAACCAGCTATCCATTTCCAAACTGTGCCAATAGCGTCAATTGAGCGTTTAACTCTTTGTTTCATTCTTTTAATTTGGTTTCTTATCTCATCGTTATCATGAATTAAAAATGGTAGCGATGCGCTATTTCTTAATACTTTCTTCTGAATTTCATTGCTCAGATCGTTAATAGCTCGTTCGTATTCGTTAAGTTCTAAAATATGAATAAGTTTAAAGTTTCCGTTCTGTAGTCTTGCTCGTCCTTCGTGTATTGAAATTAATTGCGAGTTCGTATAGTCTAGTATCTGGACTTCTGTCTTGCATGTCTCAAATAATGTAAACAGTATTATTATAATCTTCATTTTCTAAAAATAAAAAAAAATATAAAAATAAAATATACAAAAATTATTTCAGATGTTTTAGGTTCTGATATTCGAGTTCGTATAGTCTAGTATCTGGACTTCTGTCTTGTATGTCTCAAATAATGTAAACAGTATTATTATAATCTTCATTTTCTAAAAATAAAAAAAAATATAAAAATAAAATATACAAAAATTATTTCAAATGTTTTAGGTTCTGATATTATCTTTATGTATTATCCTATCGTGAAACTTAATTTTTACTTTATTTCCTAAGCCTTCTTTTACTTTTTGTTTTTTGAATCGCTCGAATAGTTTACTTCTTTGCCCTATAATTTTGTCATATATTGTATCGCCAGGTTGATAAGTTTTTAATTGGCTTGGGTTATTTCTTGATATCATTTTATTCTGTGCCTTTTTTAATATTTCTACCAAATTATGTGTTACCCTATTAAAAAGTATATCTACAGGTTTGTTTTGTGTAACAGAATGTATTGTATTATTATATTGATGAGCTGCTCTATAAAAAATTTCAGCGTCATCCAAAATATTAACTTCCTCCTTGATACATCTAGCTACATATTTCAATTAAAATAGAATGGACTCTTTTGACTTGACCATTCGTTGTGCTATGCCACGGTGTACAATAATAAAGTTCAACACCTAAGCGTTGCATTAAAGATTTAAATTGAGCCGTAACGCGAAACGTCTGACTTGAGTAAATGAATTTCACAATAATTAATAAACAAAAAAACCTTTGTAATAATTTTAAGTTTTATTTTTAAGAAAAAGAATGTTTTAATTTCACTCACCTTTTGTAAGTCAAAATAAAAGGTCGTGGTCCGCGCTGCTTTTGACAAGTGCGCGTAATAAATAAATAATCAATTTATATAAACTTGTTTGTGAAAACTCCTTTCTCCGTCTCTTTAAAATGATAGAGATCTTCTGGTGAGCAATGAATGCAGGTAACCAAGTTCGGTTTAATGAACTCCAAAAGAATGGTTTTGAGATTTTCTCTCGTGTCGTATTCTATAATATGTCTTGTTCTTCCAAAGGTTATTATCATCTCATGAATTGTAAAATTTGCTCTGCTTAAAAGTATTTGTTGCTTGAATTCATTTAAGGGGTTTGAAATTTTTGGAATATTGAAATCGTCACTACTTTCAGTGGAATGTCGAGTACTATGCAGAGATTCTTCGTCTGATATGTTGTTTAAGTATTGGCGTGAAAGAGCATCTGCTACGATATTGTTAACACCTGGTTTGCAAATCATTTTTGGTGAAAATTCTTCTATAAATGATCGCCATCTTTTGATTTTTGCATTAGGGTTTCGTGTAGAAACTGCAAACGTTAGTGGTTGATGATCCGTGTGGATTTCAAGATTTGAACTACAATATAAATAATTTCTAAAATTTTTTAATGCCCATACGATAGCATAAAGTTCTTTTTCATTTGTTGCGTAGTTTTTTTCTATAGAATTTAATATTTTTGATATAAAAGTTATAGGCTTACCATCCTGACTAAGGACACCACCCACTGCATCATTAGAAGCATCGGTACCAAGGACTAATTTTTTATTGAATTCTGGCTGGGTTAGTTCAATTTGTTCAGCCAATAATTTTTTTAATTTATCAAAGGTGAGTATACCCTGTTCATCTAATTTTATTTTTATTTTCTTTGACATGTACTGTGATACTTTACCGTTTTCTCCTGCCAGATATTTCGACAGTGGTTTCGCTATTTAAGCGTAATTTTTTATAAATTTTCGGTAGTATCCTACCATTCTTAGTTGCCATAAGGTTTTGGGTAGAGTATAATTATTTATTGTTTCTAATTTACTTGGATCAGTTTTTATTACATTGTGACCTAATACGTAACCAAGAAATTCTACTTCTTTAGCGTAAAATTTAGATTTTTCTAATGAAATTTTCATATTTGTCTCCTTTAGTCTATTAATTATTAATCTTAAATGGTTATAATGTTCCTCTAGAGTCCTTGAGTAGACAATTATATCGTCTATATAAACATGACATATTTTTCCAATAAATTCGCGTAAAATGTCATCCATGGCCCGTTGAAAAATACTTGGACTGTTTTTAAGACCAAAGGGTAATCTTATGAATTCGTATTTGCCGTTGTTAACGGAAAATGCAGTTTTCTCAACATCCTCTTCTTTCATAAGGATTTGGTGGAAACCGGACTCCAAATCGATGGTTGAAAACTATTTTGCTGTACCTAAATTGGACAGTATTATATTGCAATCCGGAATGGGATACTTATCACATACCGTGTTTTCATTTAATTTCTTATAATCTATAACCATACACAATTTTTGCGTGCCATCTTCATTTATTCCTTTTTTCGGAACTACCCATATTGGGGAATTATAAGGACTCTTACTACGGCGAATTATTTCGTCTTCTAGTAATCTCTTCGTTATTTACAAAGTTATTTGCAGAAAGTGGATAAGGATATTACGTGCTCCATATTGGCGCTTCAGCAATTGTTCGAATTTCTGCTCTAATGTCCGTCCTAAACGGTAAATTCATATTTATATATTTGAATGAACTTTTTCAATATTTTTTGTAACATTTTTTTTAATGTTCAAAGATTCTTCACTTTCATTACTAAAATTATACATATATTTCTTCATTATTCATTTTCTTTAAAGCATTCTTTAAATGTTTGTTTTTTATTTCCGTATTTTCACTTGAATCATCTGGCTCAATATTTATTATTTTCTTACAGTATTTACCGCAAATTAGTTTTCCTTCTTTAAAATTTAAAACAATATTAGCTTTTTTCATAAAATTATAACCTATAAGGAGGTCTGTTTCTAGATTTTCAATTTCGTAAAATCTTTCATTAAAACCGAAAATATTGGCTTCATAAAAATATTTAATGATGGTAAAACCATTAATGGTTCTTACCCTCTTCTTAATAACTAATTAGAATTTTGTATTTTCTTCCTGTTGTGGACGCCTTGATAATGTATGGCAGTCCGTTTCTAGACCTAAAAAAGAGTCCTCGTTCAAATTTTCAATTCGCTGAAATTTGTGTTGAGGCTGGTGGCTCACTTGGCTACTATTATTTGATTATCGTTTAAGACCGTGTTGGAAATTGTTGAAAGGTCTTGGATGTTGGAAGTTGTTAAAAGGTCTTGTTTGTTGGTGATTGTTGTTATTAAAATGTTGGGGGTTTTCCTGTCTAAAATTAAATCTTGGCTTGGCAACAGCGTATATCGAACTGCCTAGTTCCATAGGTTCTGGTTTTGTCTGTTTTCGATTAGGGAAACGTAAAATATTATTTTTCTTTGTTAATGTGATTAACGCAAAGCGAAATTAGCACGAACTTTATTCGCTTCTAATTCTTGTGCCTTTGATAGAGCAACTGGAAAACTATTAGGTGATATTGAAAATAGGATATCCGCCAGAGGAGGATTTAATCCCGTCATAAAAACTCTAAGTGCGTATTGTCTATTCCCATTGTTTAGTTCTTTCGTAATGTCTGAGCTTGTTCCGTGAGTCATTATAGTTTTCTTAACAGGTCAGTCAGTTTTCGATTATATGTAAGGGACGTTTGTCAGCATATGCAAAATCTAGACGACTGATAATTGCGTCAAAATTAAGCACTGTGGCATGATTGGTCAATGTATCGTTGGCCTCATTTATAACATTGTTTCTCAAAATAGTTAAAGCAGAAAAATAACGCTTGCTACCTCTTGAACTATATTTTCATGGAATTTGTAGCGGCTTCACGCCAGCTGACGTATGAATGTTTGCCTTCAAAAGTTGGCAAGGATTTTATTACGTCCAACGGTTCTTCACAACGTATAGTAATGTTAATTTTTTCTTCCTCAAATTCTCCTACCGTATTGCTAACCGTTAAAACGCTTAAACTATTAGTCAGTTCCTCTATCCTAGCGATTAATGGAGCTGTTTGTGCTTCTATTAGAATTCTTACTTGATCTGTACTAGCCATTTTGTTTCCAGTATCAGTTCCAAAACCTCTTAACAAATCTGATAAATGATATTTTTCGGAGTCCAGTTTGAACCTAGTCTCTTTAAAATTTACTACTGTCTATGCAAATAATGAAATAAAGCCAAAAAAAATAATTCAGAATTAGTGTTCTCAACAAAACTATAAATAATATTCACGAATTAGGCAAAAGAAGCAATCACGTAATTGTTTTTTTCCTTTTAACTTTGGGTTTAATTTAAGATAGCCACAGTAAATATATGTTTTGTTTTTATATCCAATAATTTATTTTTAAGAACATATTTATTTTTGATTGCTTTTAACTCAATTTAAACGATAAAAATAAGACTTAATTTTAAGTATTTTTTACAAAATTAAATCTAACAACTTTCCTTAAAATTACTTACAACTATCGTTGACGGTTGTTGATTTCAGTAATGGTGTTTGAAGATTCGAGGGTGATATTCTGTTGATGTTGGTTGTTTCCTTCTATTGTCACAAATTTGCTGATGTTTTTTGATGATGTTGATGTATTTTGTCTGTTGATATTCTTTGTTCACAGTGGTTGTTTTTAAAGCAAGTTCATTTTTTTTTGGTTGCACTAATTTTAATTGTTGAATGTTTTAGTTGAGTGTCTTCTTCAGTTTTTTTTATTTATTTTAAATGATATACAGTGGTGGACACATAACTATGATCTCTGATTTGATCGGTTTTATTTACTATCTTTTGATATTTTAAAGGGACTTTTCCACTGAAAAGATAAGTTTGATCTCTTTTACACTTGTTTCCTTCTTAACTTCCTTTGCTATTGAGTTTTTTTCTCCTTTTCCGAAAGGATACTTCTTTTGTTTTTGTTTTTATTTACTTTTCTCCTTTCCCGAAAGGATACTTGTTTTTTCCTTGGTTTATTTTAATTTATTCTTTTAAAATAAAAAAATATTTTTTTTATTTTTATTTATTTATTATTTCTTAATCCTAGTCATTTATTATTTAGCTCTCGCAGGGACCCGCTCGTTAGGCTGGTGTATATTCCGGCTTTTTCTAATTGCTAATCACTACTGGTTTAAACTTAATATTTTAATAAGCAAGAAACATAATTTTGTTTTGCATTATTGTCCAGGAACTTTTTATTAAAATGTTTACAAAATTGTTTATTTTTACTGTTTCTATTTCACACGTTTCACAGCAAAGAAGGTAATTTAAACATACACTGCTCTTCTTCTTTTTCTTTCGATTCAGTTTTTTGTCAGAATACCTTTTTTCGATCCGAGCGCGAACTGAATGCGGGAACGTAATCGAAACGCAGAATAAGGGTGAATATCTATACATATATATGTATGTATATTTTACGAAGAGCTATGGAACATTTTTTAGCGATGCCACCTTAAATTACGCAAGACGTAAGATAGAACAAAATGAGAAAGGATCATCTTGAATGTTGAAATATATTGATTTTTTTCAATAGACTTTATATGGGAAGATCTTAACATTTTTCCAAATTGATGAAAGATGTAAGATATTGCTCAGTGGAAAAAGCCTATAATGTTCTTCGATATTTTTCTTTTGGACCAGCACCGAGGGGTCGATGTATACATATGCAGTGGCAAAACGAGAATGTAATATTAATATGGATCTATTTATTGGGTTATTAAGTGTGTGTGTGTGTATGTATGTATGTATTGTGTGTATCATGATGTAAAAAATTTTGGCTTCTTCCTAATATCAACCTTTTGTTTCCAATTGCAGATGGCAAGAAAATCACGAACGTTATTGGAATACAAAATGGATAATTTAGCTTAAGTTCGAAAAACTGCGAAGCCGGGCGTAAATAAATTTAGCGAAATCAAAAAGGTCTGCTGACAAATATTTATTCTGAGTCCCTGAAACATATTTTTTTTTAAATCTAGCGTGTTGCTTAAAGATCCTATATACATATGTACATACATATAGGTATCTACTCGTAAGTTTTATGTAGTGAGTTCAATAACAAATTCACAATCTGCCTTTTTGCTAACGTTTCTGCAAGTGAAGTAACAATTTACCTACAAGAGCTAATGAAGTTTTTAAATTCCCTATGGTGTTCAGCAAACGCCTCACAGTGGGGCCTTTTGACTTTTTTCGTTGCAAAAATCATAAGTTTTAAAGTAATAAAGATATTTAAAAATTTTAAAAAGCATTTGAAAGAAGACTCCTGAAGCTGACTGTTTCATAACAAACATAATAAATTTTAAAGTACATAATAAAGATGTTTTAAAAATGTATAAAGCATTTCAAAGATAACCGCTTTCGCTAAAAAATAAGTAACCTGCATGTCCATATGATCACAGGGTACTACGCACAGTGGCTTTCTCATCGCAAAAACCATATTTTTTAAGTTACCAAGATATATCTAATAGTTAAAAATCACTTCCATTTTAAATCCTTTAGTTTCAAAATAAGTGCTCCCGCATTTTGATAGGCATTGGGCACGGTAATAACTTTTGACCTCTTTTGTCGCAAAATTCATATCTTTTGAAGTAATGATCTTTTTAAAATTTAAAAAACATTTCAAACACAACTTTTGGTGCTTCAAATGCTATTCTCATAAGGAAGTCCAGAAAAAAATACCACTGTAATTTAACGTGTTGGAGTAATACTATTTTTTATTTTTGCTATAAATACACATTTTTAAAATATTTTTAATATTAATGCTATATAATATATAACACAGTGCAACACGACACCACTAAATGATAAAAGACTAAAAAGAAAATAAGACCCGTGTGTCGCAGTTTTGCCCAAAGTCATGCAGCCATTGTGCATGTTTTATTTCATTTTTGTAAATGGAATTTAGTTTTTCCAATTTTTTATGCAAAACATGTCAAAACAAAGTAACAAACACCTGTATTGAAATTATCAAGTGATGATCTTATTATTTATAAAGAATTTTGTTCTCTAATTTCATAACAACAAAAACATTCAATGCAGGCCCTACCTGCTTGAAAGGGTGATTTTCAGTAAAATACGCACAAAAATTCTAACAGTGTTATTATTGCGTAGGTATATTTTATTGGGGTTTGATTTTGTTTATTACAAATTAAGCTATTGAGCATTTTTTACTAGAAGAAAAGAATCAAAACTTAAATGTTTTATTGCTGTTTTGTGTATGTATGAATTTAACATTATTAGTCTTAGAAGTAAGTATTTTTTATTTGATTTTCTTCTGTTACAATTTTTGTAAAAATAATTATTTTAAAATTCTAGGAAACTAATTCCTGCATTTTCTATTTTACTCAGTATAAAAAAAGTTTAAAACTACCTGCCCCTTTTTATAATGCGAACAACGTTGCCATTTTGGTTAAGTTTAATCAAAATTGGTTAGTTTTTTCCATCTGTAGAATAAAAGACAAAAATTAAACTACATACATACATACATATGTAAGTACCTGAAAATTTTGGTTTTTTTTTTTTCTTATTTGGTAGTTTTTCCAACATTCTTGGTTATAAAATATATTGGTCATAGAAACGTTGAATGAGAATTTAAATTTAAATAAACAAATTGTTATAGTTATGCATACCTGATTCATACGGGACTCGCCCGATGGTTTTTTACCATGAATTTTCTAGAGTTTATTGTCGAACGGGACACAAAGCAACATAAAAGAAAATTTAAGAAAAATGCAGAGGAAAAAGTCATCGTGTCAATCTCGTATGAACGAGAGAAATTAAAATATGTAACAAATACGTGCTGCAGTGAAAACAGAATTATTGCCGTTTTCACTATGAGATTGTAACAGTTTTCCTCTTATATCAAGCAAAACGGCAACTTTTGGTGGCAAAGTTTATTTAAATTATTTAAAGCATTGTGTAGCAAATATGCTCCGAAAATTTGGCCGAGACCATTTTTGGCCATTTTTAGATATGCTCCATTTTATTTGTAAAAATTACCTAAATATAGGGTGCCTGAAAAGCGGCAACTGCCAAAAAAGTAGGGCTTTTGATACACATTTTTTTGCTTATAATAATAATAATAAAAAATAAACGTACCTTTAAAACGATACCAAAAAAGTAATGATCTAAAGTCAAGGTTTCTAGCATTTCAATTTTAAAATGTTATTTTTTTTTCAAAATCACCTTTTTTGGGGCTTCTTAAAAAACTGCCAACTTTAAGCAGCTCCACCAGTTATAATTTTCAACTAATTAAGAAAAACGTTTTTGAACTGGCATCAGTAAAAAGTTCTTTGTACGATGTAATCATTCATTTTACAAAATTTTGTCATCAAATTTTGTATTTTTGCCACGGTATTTGGGAAAAGGCGCCACAGTGCGCGTGTTCAAAGTTTGTTGATGTTTATTTTGTATGCTAATGGTTTATCTAGAAAAATTACTGTGCTGTTTACAACACTTAAAACGTTGTATATGCCTCTATAAAAACCCGATTTGGAAATACTACGGGTATGTCCGATTACGTGATATTGTGAATTTTGAAGGATTTCCATTTTACACGTAGAAAAACGAAATCTTCCATTAAGCTCGTAAGTCATTTCACCCTATTTCAAATATTGAAGGTACAACATTTGGCGAAGTGATTTAACTTTTTGCATCAGTCTGATATTTTCAACATCGTTTGAGTTACTTATACACATAGTTTAAGACCTCCGATAAGGCTTAAGTTTTTTTAAGTGCAGAGAATCAAAGGTTTTACAAAACAAAATGTCTTTCACATACATATGTAAGTAGTTTGGTACACATACCTACATACATATGTATATAGAGAACAATATGAACTGAACTGTTAAGTTTTCATAAGTTTAGTACGAAGTTTATCGTTTATTTAAAATCTATTTGCCATTCAATTGACAAATTTTTAAAGACAATACATCAATAATAAATAAAGTTTTCTAGACAAAAATTCAGATTTCCTTCACTACTTCATGGTTTGCCACTCTAAGTACATCTACTAGGAAATGCGTAGTTTTGTGATGCTTTGAATTTCATCTCAGATATTTCAAACTCAAATAACAGAATTAAATATTCCTACAATATGATTCCAATTCAGCTAAGCTCCCGGTATACATGGGGTTTGTTCCAAATATTGATTCAATTAATTCCGAGAATTTTGAAGAAAGTTTTAGATTAGAAAATCCAAATTTTAATTCAAGAGCTTAATTAAAAAACTTGATTGTATGAAGGGATTCTTGATGAGCAATTGAATTAGCAACTTTTGCTTCAAAACGTGTCGTTAGGCTCAGGAATTATCCATGAACAAGTTTTACGATACCACTTGGTGACAAAACAAAACCAGCACCAATTGTAAAAAATTCAGTACGGTTCGAGGGACATTCATTCCCAGGGCAATTTTGGTAATGTATTGCTCTTACTTAACAACATACTTTTCAATATGAAGCTTTGAGTGTTTACCGTCTTCATTAGTTAGAATTAACCAAGTAACGACTTTATTATTATATTAGTTATAATTAGTTGTGCAGAACTGACTTGATTATTAGCTGATTAAGTAGTTGGAAAAATGCATTATCATCTCTTTCATGAATTGATTAAACAACTTGAGTAATTCTTATGTGCATAAAGTTGCTAAGAAAAGAAAAGTTGGTCGAAATGAGGTTTAACATTTTTACAAAATGGAAAATTGACGTTTGCCTTTCTAAATTTTGTGAATTTGCAAATTTAAATACACATTTGTATGGTTTGTTTTAAGGGCTAATTTTCGTTTTTTAAGTAATTAGCTTCACTAATAACTCTTTTATAGTAGCATTTAGAATTACTTACCCGTAAGCAACAGTTATAGTAATTGATGAGCTTAGGAGTAGAGGTGTTGGGCTGGATCGGAAGCAATTGGCTTGTTATCTGAACCAATGAAACAATATCGGAGTGTTTTGTTTGCGCAGACAGAAATAAGCCTCAACCTTCTATACGTGCTGCAGTATATTCAAGAGGGCACTATATTAAAGTAATAAAACATTTTTTACCGAACTTGACGAATATTTTAGGCATTAAAAGAGAAAAGGACAAATACAAAAATACACCGTCAAGTTCGTTTATATAAAACTTAGCCTTTGTATAGGTCTCAGCGAAGTAGAGAAAACCTAACTAGCCAAGGACTTTGCGATCGAATCAGTTAAGGCATTTGTGGTGTTAACAGTAATTGTTAAAATAATTACATAAAAGGCCGCGGTATTCCGTTAATAGAATCCTTGCTGAGTTATTATCAAACAATTGTTTCCTGTTATGCCTTTGAGGTAATCAAAAACTTCACGGACTGTAGTAGAAGAATTAAAAATTTTATTGTTGGATCTGCTTAGAAAATGTTCGTAGTAAAAAAACTGTTGCATGCAATTTCTAGGTACTTAGATTTGTTGACGTTGTTAAGAAATGTAAAATAACTACCTAAAGTACTATCACTAAATTAAAATTCCCACTGCTGTTGCAGAAAAGAAAAAGTTTTGCCAAAATTTGCTTTTGAAAATTGTGATGTTGGCACAATAGCAGTGGTTGCTCTTTCGCGTCGAAATATCTGGTTGATAAAAGCGATAGAAAGTGCGGGAGAATAATTTGCAATTGTGTACATTGATTCCAACATAAGCTAATTGTATTCAAAGTATAGTGAGCGGCTGAACTTTTTGGCTCATCTTGCTCAAGTGAGGGACAAGCTGACTTTTGTTGCGGGAATGACCAGGCGCATCCTTAGAAGTGACTGGGGCTTAACTAGGCATGCTGTTCGTACCACATATGGGGGGCTGTTAGTTGCATGAGCAACTTATGATGCTCCTGCTAGGTATGAAACTGTTACGTATGTTTCTGGCAGAAACAAGGTTTTGACATGTCAGCGGGTAGCTTTACTGGCTTGCATGCCAGCCTGTAGGACAGTCTCAATGGACGCTTTGCAAGTTTTGCCAGATGCGGCTCCTCTTGACTTAGATGTAATACATCGTGCTATTGTTTTTAATATCAGGAGGGGTTTGCCACTCCTGGACCGGGATTGCATTTCTGCTTCTGACATGATTGTCGGTGATGTTAGGGGGACTAAAACGTTTGGAGCTTAAAACTGGTAGTAGTCCTGTAGGGCTACGAAGTCTCACCTGAGGCTTACTTCTGGTACCACGGGAGTCGGAAACTTGTTTCTGCCCGGCTATGGTGAGGCCCTTCGGCGAGCCACGTGGGGGTTGTGGTTGATACCCAAATCGTGGGGAGAGTTCAAGATGGACTCAAATGTGGAGTTGCATTCCAACCCGGTGCCTTGGGGAAATCATGTTCCAAATGGTATGTGATCGAATTGGTACTCAAGTGTGGCATTCTTTCATGTATTATATCCAACCGGGGATAGGGTCAGCGTGGAGTAAGACCATACTGGCAGGTATCCACGCAAATCACTCTCACATCTGTATTCAAAGTATGGAAGACTTGGCCACTATTCTAGTATAGGTCAAAATTTTCTTTATTAACTCAAACAAAATTGTTGAGTGTTTCACTTCTAACTGGATGTACTTAGGCATAGTGCCCTTTTCTTTGATCGATTATTTGAAGTAAAGACTTATTCTTAGAAAAAGACTTTTATTTTCTTTTAATTATGATTATCAATTATCTAATTGTTCAGAAGTATCACAATTTTTTCACCTTTACAAAAATCCAAACTTGTTCAATTCTCATAGGTTGAGCTGTTTTTTTCTTTGAACTAATCCAAAACAATCTTCTGTTCCTCTCATTTTAATTTTCCCAGCCTATTTAAAAATTACATTTCCGAATTCAGTTTCAGATATATTGTATTTTCATATAATATCGAACAGCCATAACAGAAGTAGATTCGAATATAGGAGTTTGGATCTCATGAGTTCACATTGACTAGAAGTGAGACATATGCTAATGCTATATGAAAAATTTAAAACGGCACAACTTTTTTATTTGCTATGCAATTTTGAAAACTTTTTTAACATTTTGTAGATTAATTACGTAATGATAATAAATTTATGTGGTATTGAGGGATCTAAGGATTGGAACTTAAATAGTTTCTATTCACAGTTTATGGACACAAGTAAGTAAATAATTGAAAACAAATCACTTTTCTACATAAAAATGTATGGCAAAAACATATTTATTTTATAATTTTCTTTGAAATTTTAAATTAAACATTTTTGGGATTCTATTTATCTTAAAACTCGCGCGCTTTCGTAATCGAACATATTTCGTGAGCGTGGATATTGTGGGACAAAATAATACGTTTTGCGGAAATGGACTCATGGGTACATCACTAAGTGTGAATAAATAAGGTTTTAAATTGTTTAACGTATAAAATAGTTTTAGGTCTGACGAAACCCGTATTGATATTGTATCGCAAGTCATTTCACTTTCTTATGGGAACAAAATGAACTCTGATATCGTTAATGATTTGTGACAAACAGAAAATGCAGCTGCGTGTAACCGAACGAAAGCGAACCGAAAATGATTGAATTGCGGCAAATTCATATCTTCTGCCGCGTTTTGCAGCATTGCCCTTTTTGTCTAATTGTGCAACATCATACAAAATATCGCACGAGCAAGGATCAAAGTTATTAAAAAAAGCAAAAATAAATATAACTACTTTGTAATTAAACCATAATGAGATCAATGTTCAACTATTAAAAAAAGGAATTTGGAAAATGACTTCTGCGCATGCAGTTATAAATCGCATAGTACATAGTACATACTTACGTGCATATTTTTTTAAGCTAATTGATTTTTAATTTTTCTAGCTCTAATTTATTAAATATGCTTATAAGAACTTTTTTCCCCTTTTTCATGAATATGTTTTTTTTATCATGATTGGTGCCCTTAAGTTATAAATATACATATGTATGTACATATATATATTCTACTTAACAATAACAATAATTTATTTCATTTGTTGAGGAATTTGTAGTGTCGGCGTTTTGAGTTCGTAATGTCAAACTCAAACATTGTCAGGTCAAATGCAATATATTTCATTACAAATACACTATTTTTAGTTTTAAAATATTTTTTTTAATGTTATTCAGTAAGCTTTGGAGAAAAATCAATACGGTTAAGCAAGCCTTCGATAGAGTATGGCACACTGGTCTGCTATTTAAATTAAAGAATATACTACCTGCTCCGTTGTAATTGCTTCTTAGATCTTATTTATGCAATCGACATTTTTATGTTAGAATTAAAAATTAAAACTTGAACTTATGTGAAATTCAAGCTGGAATACCACAAGGCAGTGTATTGGGCACAGTTCTCTACACTATATACATACATACACGTCTGATATGCCACTATCAAACAACATTACAGTTGCCACTTATGCAGACGATACAGCATTAATAGCTAACAATAATTGTCCTACTGAGTCTTCAAAGCTTATTCAGTATCATTTAATATTTCTTTATGGTTAAATCAATGGAACATATGTATGTGTTAACTCCGAAAAATCCTCACATATAACATTCGCTCTTACAAAAGGAGATTTGTCCGCCAATTTTTTTTAATGGTTAACGAATACCGCAATCTAATTGTGTCAAAATTTTATTTTAAATTAATCTAATTTTAAAATAATTAAATTTAATTATTTATTAATTTTATATTTTCATATAAATACATTTTATTTTATTACCATTAAAAACGCTAAGCTTTTATAAATATTGTAATTTGGCTCTCCAGATTTGGCTAATGGCAGATTCATTATCATATTCATATAATAATTATTACAATCTAAAGGTGTTACATATTCTACGGAGCTTTTAATAACTGTAACCAAGTCCATATTGTTTTCTGGATCCGCAACCAAATTTCGAACACATGCATAGTTAAGTTTTTGAAAAAACTTACTATTGGATTAAGCATAGGAGAAAATGTGACTACGTAATTTTATCTTTTACTGCTTGTCAAATATAACCTGTGTTATTGGAGTCACCTACTTTGTTGAAAAGTTTTTTAAGAAAAGACACAATAATATTAGTATTAACTGCGGAATTGGCAGTTACTTTTCTATCGAAATGAATTTGGAAAAGATTTAATCTATATACATATATAAAAATGGTGTAAAAACAAATATATTTAGAGTATAGTAATTCATAAAATGAAAACGACTGGCCGATTTCTGTAAAATTTTTTGTCAGTTGTTCGTATTTTCGAGGATAAGGTTTTTACGGAAGAAAATTTTGGAAAATTCCTCCGGAAAATTGGAAAATCGAGTTTTTGTGTCAAATTATTCCTTAATGGCTTTCCGAATCAAAAAATAGAAAGTTCTTAGTGTAAATCATGAAAAATTGCGGAAAATTGGAAAATCTCTCTGCAAAAGTCGGAAAATTGAAAAAATCGAAAATTGATTTTTTGTACGAAATTTTGTGTGAAATTATTCCTTAATGGCTTTCCAAATGAAAAAATAGAATGTTCTTGGTGTAAAATATGGAGAATTGCGGAAAATGCGAAATGCGGTAAATTGGAAAAATCGAAAATTGATTTTGTGTATGAAATTTGTTCATCAAATCGCTCTCTACTGTGTTGTATTATTACTGTAAAGTTTGTCTGAAGCCTTAAAATTGGGGCTAGGCGAAGTTCGCCGGGTCCGCTAAATAAAAAAGTTGAAATAATTTAATTCGTTTCGAATAGATTTCAATTTGTTTTAAACAAAATACAATTTGATTTTATAAATGTTTAATTTGAGCTGAAAAACATTAATTTGTAAAAACATATAATTACAGTATACTATAGTTTCTTCTTTTGCGCATGCATCACCGAAATCTAATGTATTTTCAACACTAACTTAGAAAATCCTACATAATTGGGCAGCAGTTCTCTCAACAATTGCACCTTGCGATTTGAACTATTTACAAAATTTTATTAAGATCTTTTCTTATAAATCTATCAATATCAAACATAAAAACTGATTAGTTTAAAACAATAACAACAATTGCAACTACCACTAAAGACAAAACAATCGAAATAAACATTGTTAACGAAAGCATTTTATTTGGTAAAGTAACAACAATAACCAAAATTTTGTAAGTAGCAATAACTTCCAAACTCAACTACTATATAACCAAATATTATTATAATATTGTGCAAAACTTTTCTGGCATCGCTGTCTCCATCAACATATGTATTACGACGAAAAAATACAGGTTTTAGTTAGAGGGAAAAACCTTTGAAAAGCTTAAAACATGTGTATATATGTATATGCGACTTCGTATTTTTAAGATGAACTTTCCATCATCTCCCAATGCATCACTTTATGATCTGGGCACAGTGATTTCTCACATTTGCAGTAATAAGGACGGAAGATCTTTAACTTTTGTTTCCAAACTAAATATGAGGTGCTTTATCACCAAGTATCTTTATAGTCACAAGTTTACATTCACTATCAATCACAAACTTGCCATCAATGACAGAACACCGTCTACAATGCTTCATTCATACGAACTATCAATTCGATATTAAGGTTTGAAAACTATCTGTATGCTGTAATGGCGAAGTTTTGTCCCGATTCCCATTGGAAAATTGTAGGAGGTTCAACAAACAAGATTTAAGTTCGAAAATATCTTTTGAAGACTTTCCATTAAACATTGGACTAATTCATAAACACTTGGAAAAAAAATACAAAGTGTTCGTCATTTCATACAATATGGCTGGCCAAATAAATTAGTCAAGAGTTATACACAGCTACAACCATTTTGCAAAAAAAAATATACCTTTCATAACGACAAAAAATTTTTACAAAGCATACTACGAGTATCTTCTCGTTTTAATTTCCAGCTCTATAACAAATAAAATACAACAAATTTTGCATAAAGGAAAGGACAGTATCGCAACTGTACCATTAATGCAACGCACACAGCTTTCTGTTATCAGTTGTCAGTGACAACTTACGAGCAATAGACTTAAACTATTTTATCACAAATCCCCTTTTCAGAGTATTCTCAATGTACGAAGTGATTGAATTTTCAAGTTTCGCCGGATATGTGCTTTCGATTATCGTTTTTTTAAATTGGTACCCTCCTCTCGAACATACATACATAAGTATGCTCAAAGTTTCAAGTATTTAGATATTAAATAAAATGGGTTTTGAAAAATTTGCATAAAGTTTATGTAAAAAATTAAATTAAGTGCTTAAAACCACTTACATGACGATGTCATCGATGATTGCACTAAGAGTAAGAAAAATGTTTACAAGTGGTACAGGATTTGCAAACAAGATGTGAATGACAGCGTCCACCCTGGACGACACGACACGTCAATAACCGATGAAAATGTTAAGAAAGTAAAGAACATTGATATGGATAATCGTCGAATTAGTGTTAGAGATCTTGCTTAGGTGGTTATATAGCTAAGGTGGCTCATATCATATTTACATTTTCCTGTTCGCTGGCTTCAAAAGACCAATGAACGAAATGTGTTTTGAGACGATTGAGCAGATAAAAACGGAGTAGCTAAGAGGACTCATGGACATACCAAAATATGTATATCGGACCTGCTTCGAGAATTAGAAAAACAGTTGTGTATTATATTAGAGGGGACTGCTTTGAGGACAAAATAGAAAAATAAATAAATATGTTTTGAAAAGAATTGAAATTACTTTATTTTTTGTACATTTTTATTTTTCAAAACTGCCTTGCGAGAAAATATTGAAAATCACATCTCAATAAAAGAAGCTGTTATCTATAATATTGTTTATTCCGAATTCGGAAGATAAATCTCCCTAGGTGAACTGATCGCACAAAGAAAAGATATTACAAGAAACTAATCGTGTTTTAATAAGAATTTAATTTTCATAAAAGTTGAGTTTGGGTCGCACAAAATTAAATATTACATTAAGTTAAGGTGCGAAAAAAATTATATCTCATCATTTCCCTCTTAAAAAGATATGCATCAAACTATATATAAACATATTTTAACCGAACAAAAATTGTGTTCCGAACAAATGGCTGAATCCAACCTGATTGTCAACTTTTTAAGAGCAACAGTTATAATTCAAGCAGTTTACACATTGTTTGTTTTTTAGAGACCACAACAGATGATGGTCAGAATGCTGCCAACGGCTTTGTGAGAAAATCAGCTATCATCTCGTCTGTGAGGCAGTAGGCTTGTGCTTGTGGATATGATGCCCTTTTCTACTAAATCTTTTGTCATTTTGTATTTAGTATCCATATGCTTTGTTCTACAAGAAAGTTTATCATCACTTAGAAGACGTAAGCAGCTTTGGTTGTCATCTAGGAGATTTGGTTCACATATTGGTTGTTGTAAATGTAAAGTAGTTGTCTGAGCTATTTTGCTTCTTTGGCGGATTCAGATAACGAAATGTATTCCTCTTCACATATTGAAGAGGCCACCAATGTTTGCTTCTGGTAAGACCAGGCAATTGTGCCACCATTCTAGAAAAATATTCGCACACTATTAGATTTTCTTTTAATTCTTTCTTCAGCCCAGTTCGCGTCGGCATAACCATTTAGTTGTTGTACAACATACGAGTTCACTACCTTTATTCTAAAATCCTTCAGACTGTTTCACATATATTGTTTCGGATAGCTTTCCATTTGAAAAGGCTGTTTTCGCGTCAATGGGATTTACAATCATATTTTTCTTTCCAGCAATTGATAATAGAATTCTGAATGTTGTGTGTGATACCACTGGTGGAAAAACCTCATCATCTATTCCATATTTTTGTGAAAAATCCTTTCCGAATAAGCAAGCCTTGACACAACCTATTTTACCGTCGGAATTGCGTTTTATTTCATAAACCCATATACTTCCTATGGCTGACTTTACCTCCGACAATTCAACAAGTTCCCAAACCCGATTCTTCTTCATAGACTCAATATCGTCCTGCATTACTCTTTCATCACAATAAGTGACCTCCTTATATGTTACACAACAATGTATTCTCTTTCGAATGAATGTATAATGTATAATTTTTGATAAGCATTCAGATAGTCTTTTCTGTGTACGTAAGCTTTCTTTTGTATATTATTTCTCGTTTACATTTTCTTTGTCAAAGCTTCTTACATTGTGACCAATTTTAACGTTTTTAAATAATATTTTTTGAGTTTTATTTTCTTCATGGTTTCAACCATGAGTGAGTTTATTGTTGTTTAAGAAAATTTTTCTTTTTTAATTTTCAACAGATTTCAAGAAATTGTTGTTCGCCGATTTTAAGAAGCTGAAGATAAAGGTTGGTAAATAGCAAAAATATTACAGTTTTGTTGTTGTAAATGTTGTATTAAAAATTAAAATAAAAAGATTTGTTTTATATATTAATAAACAAAAACAAAATCGAAATACTGACAAAGTCACTATCTATAATCGTTCGGAACAATCAGGTAGAAAAGTGTTTAAGCAATATCTTTTCAATTGACCCCAAAATGGAAAATTTTAGTTACGGACGATGGTCCCTTTAGCTATATAGAAAAATTGAAAAGCTATGCAAGAAGTTTACTATCGGGGACATTAATACAAAATCTACTATGCTCATTTTTGACTAAGTTGCATTTTCAATAATAAGTATGCAAGAAAACTTTTCATGAATAAATTACAGTAATACTCTAATAATTAAATATTATTCCGCATTCAGGTTAGAAATATTGTACTAATTCTATTACTCTGTGTCTATTTTAAACTTACTTTTTTCCCGTGCTACTAGTGTATTAATAATCTCTAACTTGTAACGCTTCTTATAATTTTTTCTACTGCTAAATACCTTCAGTAAGTTAGGGAAGTGATTCAGTCTAGAGCAATGAGAAGTTAACGATGTGTTGTGTGGATTAATATCCCTACAACTATTTTTAGATTCACTTATATCCTGCAACCCTGGTCTTTAATTAATTTTTTGTAGTTGCTATATACAGATACTTCAATAATTTTCCTGACTACCGTGACATGAAATTTTATAAACTACATTCAAAACATCCCATCTGTTAATCTTTAGTTTCAGTAATGATTTATTTAATGTATTATGACTTCTACGAAAAATTCTATACTTCGCTTTGTTGAATACATTAGATTTTGCTAATATTTCTTATAATCGTAATTGAAATATATATTATTTAATTATTGTAATTTATTTGTAATATTTTTTTTATAATGTAAAATTGCACCCTAGCGTTTTAAGTTAAACAAATTTTCCAGAATTCGTTACTAATAAAATATATATTCATTGTTTTGTATTATTAGCATATGTGACCTTCTCCAAGAAAAGGCACCTACGAGTAGTGTGTCAAAAAACGGGTTTGGACTTAAGAGTGGATTCTGGTACCTAAAAGGGTGTACAATAAGATGAAATGAGTTAGATTTCTGATAAAAATTTATTTACCCTATAAAAACGTACAAAACGAAAATGGTAAAAATGAGAAAAACATTAAAATTTTATTTTGTTATACAGTTATACAGTTGGCACAAGACTGAAGCGTCACTTTATTCTTTTCCTTTCTTATAGTTATTTTTACAATGTGTACAGAGCAGCAACAAAAGCAAAGGTATTGTCACGCTAAAACCGAAAAAAAATACGTCACCACAGAGGCATAACGTCACCAAAGTCGGCCCCAATCATAACTAACCATACCAAATCGCATCTCCCAACTGAAAGTGTGTTCAAAGTTTCTCAAAACTTCATTTTCACACACTAGGTCCCTTTTCTCGGAGAAAGTCACATATATAGATTATAGATTATATTTTTATTAAATTGTGTCACCTGCCTCAAATATGATTGCCTAAATCCTTTATCAGCTAATAAGTTTGTTTTGAACACAAATTTTTTACCAATGGCATACTAACACTAATACGCGAGTTAACAACTTTTCACATAAAACCAAAATAAAGATTTTGTTTGCAAGTATCTAAAACGAGGCTATTAGACAGCTATAAATTACTTACGAGACCTTATGTACATTATGACTAATGCATGTAATCAAATGCTTACAGCTATAATGTACTTAGAAACTTTTCGCCAAGTTTGTCAAGCTTTGCTAAATGAATCAGCTGTTTGTTAAATTATTATCTACTCGTAAGAAAAAAGTTATCATGGATGATGAAACCAATTTTGTTGCATTTCTTCGTACTTTCCTACTTATAATTTCATTTGATTTGTAAAGTATTAAAAATAAACATAAGTTTGGTGTTTTAAGTTAATATATTTAAAAGTTGTAGACATTAAGTCAGATTTGGCCGAAAAATATTTATTTTAAGTATACATATGTATTTATATGTTTGTATGTATGTATAAAAAAGAAATAGTTTTTGCAAATGTATGTATTTAAATTTTATTCTGATATGAATTAATATGTTAAAATACTTCTCTGTAAATGAATTCCAAAAAGCATACAACGTATATAAATATGTAAGTGTGAAATTTAAATCTTGCTGTAGTAATACAATATTTTTATTCTTAATTGATGTAAGAAATACACACGTATGAAAATGTTTATTACTTTTATAAAAAAAAGTTGATTTGATTTGAGAAATATTCTTTAAAGTAGAAATATTTCATCATGTTTTATTTGTACAGCGAATAATAAATTTCCAATAAAGTGTAGAATGTTTTACGTTAAATAAGTCAGATAACTACCAAAGTTGAAAATAAAAAAATAAAATTGATCTGAAAAACACATCTTTTCTACATGAATCTATAATTGCTGCGAGTTTTTTGAAGAGATTAAAAAACATAGATTTCCTATTTCTTTGTTTTGAAAAAGTAGTTAAATGTATGTAAAATATATTACATTTCATCACCATTTATTTTTTAAACACTTGTAAATAATCAAAAGTTGGTAGTTTTTACCGTTTTGCATTTAAAATTTTTGTTGTTATTTATTTGCGAATATATGTATGTATGTACATATGTTATAATATTATTCATGGCGTAATATTGAATTTCTTGGTGTTTTAGTAAACATAAAAGAATTTACGTTATTTGTGTTTATGCCCTTTTCATACATCTCTCATCATTTTTATCTAAGGTCTTTTTGCAACTTTGTCAACTTGATGTTGATCCTAACATAACCAATTTATTTGCTGATCTACTTATGGTGAGAATAAAATACTATTGGAATTTGGAAATCAATCTATTCTAAACGGTTTAAAAGATCTAACGTTTTCGCACAAATATGCATCTGATAAAGTGCCAAGTTGTTTTCTAGTTACATACATGTGCTGAAGCTTCAGTCACTCCTCTTACATTATTGCTAGATTTATAAATAGTTCTATCTATTCTATACATTTAATGTACGTACGAATCTCTAAGTTGTAACCACATATTGGGAAAATAAAAAGATGTTTCCACATGGTCCAAAGATTGAAAAAGAAAAATACTGTATAAGTAAAACATAGGTTAAAATATCACAGGTTAAAATAAAATAGTTCTTACCAATATATGTATAAAAAATTTAATTGGTTAAATTTAGATGTAAGAACTGAGCATATCTATTGTTTATGTTTTCATTACATTTACATATTTCAGCAGTTATGAAAATCGGAGCGAAACGTTGAATTTAAAAAAATGGAATAATTAAAATTTTGGTGAGTCATTAGATAAAAATATATTTAGAGGAGTGTAGTGGACAATTCAAGTGGAAACCTGACAGGTTTTCCAATTTTAGTTTTATTTTTGTAAAGAATTATTGAGTAATTTTTCGCATTAATTTCATTATTTACTGAAGACCAATTTTAATTAACTATTTTTTCCTTGTTTTCGTGGCGTAGCATGTGGAAGTTTTAGAAGGCTTTTTATATCTTAAAACAAATTAATTAAACAAAATTCTTCTTGAGTATTTGTGGGTGACCAAGCCATTTAATTTTGTCTGTTTCTTTACAATTTATTTGCATTTATTATAAGTCTATGGAAAAATTCCTGACAGACTGCTATAGGACTATAATTTAGTAAAATATAAATTCAATAATAATTAAATAATAATATTACGTAAGTAATCTACATATGTAAGTATATTGAGCCATATCCATAGAGGAATTTTTTTGAACAACAGAATGGAAAGTTTTTGTTCTGCCTTTAAAATAAAAGTAAAAGTAAATTTTTTTATAACATTGAGTTCACCCATACATTTCTTATTATATTTCAGCATAACATTTTTTAATATACACATGTAAGTGAAATTAACTCTTAAAAAGCTTGATTGATCGTACATTTTAATGTTTTCATATTAAATATTTTTTCATAAGAAGTCCACTTGAGTAGAGATAATTTCTATAAAACTATGAACTTGAATTTGCTCTTTTTTTTATAATATGTGTTTTTAAGTGTTATAATTCCAAATCGAAACCAATCGAACAGTTTCCTTAATAATTGTAATTATTTTTTTCTATTAAAAAAATCATATCTATAGTTACTTATTTTTTTCATAGCACAACGTATAAATTCCATTTTTTGAATTATTAAAAAATATTTTTTATGTTTTTAACTAAGAAAATTACAACAATATTAAAGTCTTTAAGTATTATGGTAGAATAAATTGTTTATAGTACATACATATATCCTGCACAATTATTGCACGTTAAAATTTGGTTAAATTCCACTTCCACATTTTGTAATTCTTTTGAACCTCAAGTACACTTTTCTTAAAAGACGTAAATACATATGTATGTAACATCTTATGTATCACAAAGAAAGAGTATATAAAATAATTTATATTTGTGAATGTGTATTTTATTGAATTACATTTCAATGAAATCTATTCCATTTTATATAATGAAATTAAAAAAGAAAATCGATCCTTACGGTAAACTTTCCCTTAATAAACAGTAAATATCTAAAAGATACTTTTACCTACAAACTAAAAATTATACAAATTCAGAACTTCACCGGTGTTCATGCGTAAACATTTTTAAGCGCAGTAGAAAAACAAAAACGTAGTTCTTTTATATGGATATGCCATTTATTAAGATATCACTCGAATGAGGTATTCGCCAATATTTTAGTTATTAGTATTATATTTATATTTGTTTAACTGCGGTTTTTGGCTTGTATATGTACATATACATACATACATATATTTATATAAATATGTTTGTATGTACACTGGTGTAGTAGAACTGTGTTCCGATTATATATTTGAAAAACTACTTTTTATATCCTTATTTTTTGATAAACAATATGTGGGTAGCATAAATGGCATTTAAAAACACCAAACATAATATATGTATGTGGCACTCTTACGATACAACTTCCATAAGTAGGGATACATTTGTAGTCAATATAATACTAGTGTTGATGAATTATTTGAACAACTGAAATTAGAAGGAATAGTTTAACCGAAATCCCAGTCATGAAATAGCACAGAAAGAAGTATTCTAATTTTGTGACCATCACTGTTCGGAGTGCATTATGAAGTACATGTCGTGCCTTAACCGCGAATATATGTAGCTTAAGAAACACGATTTAAAATTTTTCTTTTTATAAATAAATTTATTGACAACACTTGCACCATTTCATGACCTCACGAATTTATTACTTTTTTGTGACAGCGGCTTGAAGCTTAAATTATTAATAGAAAGATTTGCTTATAACAATTAACTAATACAATATTTTAATAATTTATAATATAAATTATCGGTAAATATATGTTGTACGTGAAAATGTTAAAAGCATTGTGTGTTATATACATATAAGAATATAAGTATGCTTTTAGAAGGTTAAGAAACACGTTCCATATAGTAATACAGACACATCGCACCCTAAATACAAAAGGGTCACAACTCAACATTTTCCAAAACTGACTTTTTTCCATAATTAATTCAGAGTACACATCTCTAACTACTGCAAAAATTTCTTTCACATCACTATCTTCTTTAACTGGAAAAATACAGTTATGTCTATTTTTATATTAAGTGTGTTGCTTCTGCAGGATGAACTAAACATAAACACTTCTTTGTCTCTCCTGAAAATTTTAGTATTTTGAGTTGTCACCCTTTTGTACCAATCCAAAAAATATGAATACATTGAAGTAAAGCATTCTGAATTCAAAGATTGGAAAACATTTTCTTGGGCGATGCCTCCTAACGCAACAAAAATGTAGGTTAAAATTTTAAGTTCTACTATATTTGATAAAGGTAACCCAAACATAGTCCTCACGTATGGCTATTTTAAGGCCCGACAGAATTGTATAAAAGTTAATTAAAAATTCCCTCGGTAAAGTACAAAGACTTCAAAACACTCCGTGCCAACAAAACGATACCCGAAAAACTCCACCAGGAATTTCTTAAAATTACAGCATGATAATTCCATATAAGATTTTGCTAAATTTAAGTTTCTTGAACTGAAACGATAAAATCTAGCATTTAATTTTATAATAATGACCTCAAAAAGTAATTAATTAGATATATAAAAAAAATTGTTTAAATAAAATAACATATTTGTCTCAACCGACACAATCTGTTGAAGTAGTATGTCATGAGAATGACAGTGAAAAAAGCTGAAACAGCAAAAGATACCGTTATCCTATTAATATGTGAAGAACATATACAACTCCATTTTATGTAGTGGACAAAACAGGACCTTCATACAAAATTTGGTAGCATTAACTTGATTTAAACAACAGATAATAAAACAACCTTCTTCTGTAAACTTTCGTGTTTGTCGCTTAAGACTTTTTTGCTGTTACAGCACAGTACACTTCGGGCTTGTTTGTGTATGCAGTTGCACAGGCCAAGAACTTTCACACAGTTGTACGCATAAAAATGTATATACATACATACATATGTATGTATGTAGTATATCCATATTTATACGTTTGTATAAATACATGCATATTGATACATACTCATACATATATACACACATATATATGTATATTTGCTTAACTATGTATGTACATATGTATGTATGTATGTATTTATCGTAGTAAGGTATCGAGGTGTCACGGCTTTTGAATCTTTAACCTTTAAATCACATTATTAGTCGCACAGTGAAGTACGGAATTTATAGATAATTTTTCTTTCTATTTCACTTCATTTCTTTTTTTTCGGTCCCTACTACAACCGTGTTATTTGCAATTGACTTTTAAACTTTTTAGTTCGCATTTAATTTTTGTACTTCGTTTTTCTCTTGTTTTATTTTTATTTACATATTTATTTTAGTTGTTGTCACTATATGATGGCTGTATAGATCATTTTGTTTTAATAATTGTGGGTTTGAGTAATTCTGCCACTTTGACAGTAAATATGTATGTACATATATATATTTGTATATATGGACTTAAGCATTTATAAGTATATGTATACATACATACATACGTAGAAATATGCATAAGTATGTACTTATTCATATGTAGTTATTTTACATACATATGTATGTTAATTTGTTTACGGTGTGTGATATTATTTGTTTAGAGAGAAAAATTAATTTAAAATACTGGAAGCATGTACTGAGTAAAACATTCGGCAGTTCGCTCAGTTTGTTGTTATTGCCTAAAAGAAACTTAATTATTATAGACGTTTTACTTTCCCATGTTTTTACTAGTACATATTTCAATATCTATGCATGCATACATATGTATATACATATGTATATATATATGTATGGATGACTATGTGTATGATTTAAAATTTAATTTGTATACAGTGGTTTTTTATATCAAATTAATTTATGTATTGAGTTAATTTAACTAAAAAATAAATACTCGAAATCCTCAATACCTCTTGTTTTGAACCGTTTTGCGTAATTTTTGCTATCACGTGCTTAGTTTTCGTCTCATATCACTTATCAATGATGTATGTATGTATTTAAGAATGTACATATGTATGTAACACATGTATTCATCGGCATAAAACAAATTCAAATGTACAAAATAATAAGTATGCGTAATTTGTAATATGAACATACATACAGTCTAAGTATTTCTTATTGAACTCCTTAAAATTTCAAGTTGTATATACTATGTATATTGTGTACATATTTTTATGTTAGTTTTTAAAAATACCACTATAAATCACGCAAGTTGTTCACAATTAATAGAATATACATAATTTAGCCGATTTTATAACATTATTAATAAGCACAATTCGATTACCTATGATAAGATTGATCAGTACAATAATATTGAAACTCATTAAAACAAAACAAGATCTGTGTGCATATACTATTCGTGGGTTTATTTGATTTTCTTGTTTTCTCAGTGCCAAAACACTTGCCGCGGCACACACGCTCTCAGTCCCGCATACTAAGGCCAACTAGAGAAGACCGTGAACAGCGGACGAAAATAAACCCCAACCTCACCAGAACCAACAATGTGTTAAAACTGTCATAATGGTACTCCGAGACAACATGTACATACTTCTTAGTATACATATTCATACACATTAACGTATGTATCTATGTGTCTAGTACGTTGCGGACGCTTGAGCTAACCAACATGAGCGCAACACTAACTCATCGTACTGAACAGTCTTTGTGTTTTTTTGTATGATGACAAACTACTGTGGAGCATTCAGTTTGTGGAGACAAAATGTAATTAATAAAAAGCTATACATGCCAAACTATAAATACATACATATACATCTGTAAGTACAAATTAATGTATATATCTAAGAGAAAAAGTGATAATGAGAGCAATTTTGGTAACAACAAGAGTAAAAATTCCAATTTGAGTTGGAAACAGCAGGGTTGTCAACTTATGCTTTTTACATAGTGCTTACATATTTTTACTTTTTAGTTAGAGCTCAGGATTATTTTAACTTATTAAGCTTCTTGCTCTCTTTTATTTGAAATTTTGAAAGAAAAAGTTAACTATGAAATTTAGCACCCGAGCTGTCTCTAGTTTATTCCATAGATATATAAGTACACACACACACACACACACATGTATATACATATATATGTATATATATAAGTTATTCATGCAATTCTAAGTACAAAAATAACTACTTTAATTCATGAAATATTTGAAATAAAACATATGTATATGCATAAGTTACCGATAGAATTAAGTACACACTTACTACTACTAACTTACATAGTAACTTAGTGTATAATTTGAGAAAAAATCAGCTATTAGCATTCAAGCTGATGATTAGTGGACAAGGAGTTAAGTTTCTTTCATAACAATATTGAAAGTATATAGATATATGAACATACATGGTTTTAACAAAAAAATTAAGGCATATTAAAAAGAAATAAAATGTACTCCTTATAATAAATGTGAATAATTGAACCACCACACTCTCCAAATCTTATATAAGTTATTCATGCAAATATAAGAGTTTCATACCGATGAAATGAAGACAGTAAACTATTACAAAGAATTTCAAACCCTTAATAACTTGCAATGAAGACACCAACGCATAGCTACTATTGGTGAGAATATGTTTATAGCCAAGACAGCTAAAGCTGGCTTATTGCTCTTATTTCTAACGATTAGATCGTATATGGAGTCGGCACACGCTTTAAAAATATCTGCAATAATAATCAAAAGGCTGTTGATTGGGGAAGTGTAAAAGATTTGATGATAACAAGTCGTTAGAAGGCTAAAGTGTCGTTTTACTAAAATTTTAAAACATTATTTTTTTTGTTAAAAAGAATTTGCATGATCAACAGAAAATCTGAAGTACTGATTGTACGTTAACAAACAACAACCATATACCCACGGTTTAGAACATTGGTACAGGACTACTTCTGCTAAATCAATATAATAGTGTTGTTCACATTAAAGCCTTGCAGCCATTTCTCTTCTTTTTGAACAAATATTTTGACAAATATAATACATTTTTGGACCAATTCACAGTTCATAGCTTAAATTTTTTTCTCTGCCAAGTGTTAATTGTGCAGTGCTGTCCTTTTTAGCGCATAATGAAAAATGTTATGTTTGCTCGAAATCGCGTATGAACTGAGTTCCGGTTTGGTCTGCGAAGAAAAATTATAATATTTATTATTTTGGTCTACCTTAATGGGAGCTTGCTTTGAGAACCGTTTACTCTGGCGTGAGATAATAGGAATGTACTCCCCTCACCATCGGCAGCAGAATTGATCGGTGAATTCTTGGTTTCTTACCATAGGTGCCGGATATCTATATTCTTGCTAGGTATTGGTTTGTAACCGTTTGAAGAACCCTTTAGCAGGTGATTCGCATGAAAGCCTTTTCATCGATATTTTCAAAAGAGACAAAAGTTAATGCTCGACAATTTATGATGTGCTCTGCCTGTCAGAGTGCGTTTTTAAGACTCTCATCACTGAACTTTATTGTTGGACTTATTTTGTATATAACACTTGTTATTCAACGTATCAACTTCTCCCAGTGGCGATGTAGGAAGTATGACGCGACGGCGACTGTATGTTACAAAAGCCGAGTTTTTTGTTAGGTGGATTGTCACTGCACTATATGTGCAGGCTCGTCCTACCTGAGATCGTTTCATTGACGTTGACGAGGGTTGAAACGAAGTTTTAAACGAGGGTTGAAACGGTGGCGCTGACTGCATATTTGATGATGATCCTTGATAAGACGAATTGCTTGGTGACGAATGGCGTTGTGACGACGAATTCACTGAATGTTGATGATTCGATGGTGATTTCGAATTTGAATTATGCAACGACGTGTGATGAGATACGCGACATAAGCGGCATTTGATCATGAGAATGCAATGATTCAGCTTCTGCTGACCTGCGTTCTAAAAATTGACAGCACGATGACAATTTAGCAAAGGTTTGCTTTTCATTGTAAACGGCTTTAGACTCTGGGTCGATTTTCAAAAAAAGAATGTGGATAGTAAATAATTAAATTTGTCCATTGTGGGAAGGCAACTTTCATTGTGAATTAACATTTTAAAGGTCGAGAATAATCGATAGTATTCCGAATATTTTCCCTCAAACTTCGGAAGTTTTAATTTTGGAAGTCGACTTTGATGAGAAAATGATGACGTGTTCAAAAAACTATGGTCTACCTAACTAGAGCGTCGCTTTTTGTTTAATAAGTCTACCATAAAATGTTTACAACGAATAAAAAGTTCCCCATGGCAGTTCGCCCTCGTCAGAAGAATCGAGACGCTCAAAAGTGGATATGGCTCACTTGTTTAAAATAGGACTCTAGCATTTTCAAACGACACTCTGTAATGATATTATCGGTCGATGAACCTTCTTTTTCAACCTTGCTTTTTATATTGCTGATCGTGCGTTTCATGGTGCTTCGTTGGGATTTAAGCACGCGTAAATCATTCTTGACCTTAGTCGTACCTTCGTCTTCACTTCCCATTTTAAATTAAAAAAATAAGTTGAAATTATTCGAATTTGAAAGGTTAACAGAGGTACGAAATAAAATTTTATTGTAGAGCCAAGGGGCATAAAAAAGTACCAAATCAGCCGAAAAATACACAGCACTCGTAAGATGTTAATACTCGTAGATGTTTACCAATACCAATGTAAAACTGCACATGAGTATTTGGCCTGCAAATTTAAAGCAGCAACGATAAAATAATTTTATTTGTTGGATGTGTGACGCGTTGACAAAAACTTGGAAGATCAGAGTTGAGGCAAGGACGAAGATGATCCTATAGTGTTTGGTTAGCACACTTACTTGAATTGTCGATGAATGTTAAGATGAATCCCTTTATGTTGATGAAGATGAAATGATGTGCAATGTGGTATTTCGAAGATAATTTAGATGAAATATGATGTGGATATCAATGTAAGGACCCTTTCTTATTCAAAAAGCTGACTTTTTTGTTTTGGCATAACTAATAATTATAATTGTTACAAAAAACGATAGGCCTTTCTTATAATTATAGCCAAATGAATAATTAAAAATCAAAGTTTGTTCTTTGTGTCGTAAAATAAAATAAACGCTTACGTTGTGTGCTTTCGCTTTAATGGTTCTCAAAAAAATTAAAAACTTTACAAAAATTCTTATAGAATGTAAGTTAATAATGCAAGTTAAAAAACACATGAAATGAAATGTTTTTCATCTACAAATTTACTTAACTTATAAAAGAAAAATAATATTTTATTGTGACCCAACAGACATCAAAATTAATTTGTAAACGGAAGTTTATAATTTGCTTTTTGATTGCATAAGAGATTGCCGACTCAAATCGAACTTTTTTATAACTTCTTTTATTTGCAACCTATTTACAATGTAATAATAAGCAAATTTAGTAAATACATTAACAATAACAATTTAAAAAATATCAATTTTAACGAATTTTATTACCTATACATTCACAGAGCTAATATAGCTTAAGATTTGAAGGGGAGATCTAATATGTGCTTTCGTTTTAGTCGTCTCACTTCATCACTGTCGTCTAAAAGCGTTATTGCAACAATGTTTTGATGGTCGCTCAGTCTTTTCAAATAATTTGTGCTGTAATTTTTCTTTCATCCCTTATATTTGGGATATTGAGATCATTTTGAATTGAAGGGTTTCTTATATACCAAGGAGCACCTATTATAAATCTTAGAGATTTTACTGATATTTTTGAATTAGTGGTTAGAGTAGGAAGCAGTTCCCCATAATTGAATACCGTAAGTCCATATAGGTTTTAATATGGTTTTATATAATAGTAATTTATTGTTTGTGTTTAATTCTAATATTGGACCAAGAAGCCAGCACATTTTATTTGTTTTAATTTTCAGTTGCTTTCTTTTTATTTCATATGTGTTCATTTCACTTTGGTATTACGTCGCCATTTAAGTTCACAACAGGACAGTCACCATTTTTAAGTGTAAATGTGACGTGGGTGGATTTTTCCGCATTCAGTTTAATATTCCACTTTTTTAGCCAATTACAAACTAAGTCAAGCTGCGTTTGAATATTATTTGATGCTGCTAGTATAGCGGTATGATCATCGTATGTTGCAACTACTACATCGTTGGTTGTCGGCATATCAGAAGTAAATAATGTTCACAGAGTTGGGCCCAATTCGCGTCCTTGTAGTACACCAGCCTTAATGAGTCCGATTTCTGAATCTTCGTCGTTGATGTTGACATAAAATCAACGATTACTAAGATAGAACTTGAGCAGGAGGTAAAATGGAGCTGGTAACAAATGCTTTAACTTACACAGAAGGTCAAATGCTTGTTTTACATCAAGAAATACTGATGAACAGAATATGAGATTCGCAAAACAGCATTAACCACAACTGTGAGAAAAATCATAGCCGTTTTAGGTAAATTTTTAAGAGTTTTGGCGTCAATATTGTTATAACCTGGAGATTTTTTTGAATTAAGTTTACTAATTTCGTTTACCGATTTCTGAAAGGCTTTATTGGCTTATTCATTTGACATGCGACGTCTAAAAAATTATTGACTTCCGCATCTTTTTCTGCTGTACAGAAGGAAAACGGGGTAAATGTATTTTCAAGTAGAGACTTAAAAGCAGCCGCTTTACTAACGTCGTATCTACACAAAACGCCGTCTGAGTTCTTTATTGGAACATTTCGTTTTTGAGCACGTTTCAGATATTTTTTGGCTTTCCAAAGAATATACTTATTTGTATGATTCGGACTTAACTTATCTAAATATTTACTAATAGACTAATTTTTCAAATCTTTTAATCTTTTTTTCAAAATATTAGAACTGTAATTGTGTTTAAATTGTAATACCATAATTGGTTATGCATTTGAAAACTTCTTTACCTTTTGGGTTAGTTAAACGTGTAGTCTCCGCCAACTAGGAATCGATTGCAAATGCTTTTAAAAAAGTTTTCATATTGATCACATTTAATATTGTATCTTGGCGGGGAACAAACAGAATAAAAATACAAGTTATTATTTTCCTTCATTAGGAAAATAAAAAAAAAACAATTTTGTTATTTTATTCGGTCAGCGTGACCGCGCTTTATTGAAGTTAAATTGAAACTTAAAACTAAATTACATTTTCATCAACTTTATATTTTATTTTTATTTTCTAAAAGTGGCATGATTATTGATTTTAATAAGTTGTTGCACTCATTTCTCAAGAAATGGTAAAAACGATTTTTTAAGAAAAGTCAATGTAAGCGATTGCATTTAATGCTTAGGCTGCATTATTTTAAGGTGCAATAAACTTTATAATTTCTTTTATTTTACTTTGTTCTACTTTTAATAAACGTCTAAGTTAACTCTTCCCCTCTTTTATCGAATGTCCCCAATCGATTAATTTATTTGGGGTGTCGTAATTTGCAAAAATGGTCCACATTTTTCACTTGTTATTATTTGTGGTTTCGACAAATTATACATTTTTTGCCTATGCTCAATAATAATTACAAATGCTAAAACAATGATTATGATTGCCATATCCGTGCTTAGACTAATGATATTACTATTTTTATTCTTATTAACTAGAATCTTAATATTGTTCTCATGTTGTAGTTGCTTTAGATATAGATTTTTGAGTCTGAAATTAAGGTTTGTTACATTATTTTCTTTGGTTTTTGTGATTATGTTTGGTAGGACAAAATTATCGTGTGCTCTCATATTAACATAAGTATAAGTTCTATTCAATACATTAATTTTACAAATTGAAAATTTAATTAGAAATGTTCCACTTTGTTTTATCTTCATTCTAACGCAATCATGAGTTATATTTCCTTCAAAATGTTTTAATATGATAATTCCTTGTTAAACAACTAAGAAGTAATAAAGCAGCAGGCGAGGATGGCATACCCGCAGAAATTCTGCAGGTTGACATCGAAACCACGGCGAGACTTCTACGGCCCCACATCACAACAGTCTGGGAGGAGGAAAGGCTGCTTCCAACTTGGAAGAAAGGTATCATTGTAAAGTTACCAAAGAAAGGCGACTTGAAAGACTGCAACTACTGGAGAGGAATAACTCTGCTTAACACAATATACAAAGTTCTAGCAACAATAATACAGGGAAGGCTTAGAGAAAAAATTTAAGATCAATTACGTGACGAACAGGCAGGTTTCCGGCCAAACAGAAGCTTCGTAGATCAGGCTAACACCTTACGCTTTATTATTGAACAATCTTTGGAATGGCGTACTCCCCTTTATACATTGTTTGTCGATTTCGACACCATCAAACGTATCGCTATATGGAAAGCATTGAGTAGAAAAGGAGTACCTCAGAAAATAGTCAAAATCATCAGAGCTATGTACGAGGACCCAGACCTCTCAGTTCTTCATAATGGCAACATCAGCCAACCATTTCAAACAAACGCTGGAGTCAAGCAAGGATGCCCACTTTCACCTCTATTATTCGCCATCGTGCTGGATAAAATAATGAGCCAAGTCTGTTTAGAGAGAAGAGGAATCGCGTGGAGTCTCTCACGCCAACTCGAGGATTTGGATTATGCAGATGATATTTGTCTACTCTCGCATAAGGTCTCCAACATGCAGTCAAAACTCGAACACATAGAAAGATTGGCTCGCAATGTTGGACTTGAGATAAATATCACGAAAACCAAAGCCATGAGAATTAATAACACGAGCTCAGAAAACATCATGCTACAGGGCCAAACAGTCGATTATATCAATAGCTTCTGCTATCTGGGTAGTAACAGACGTAGATAACAGACTCAACAGAGCGAGAGCAGCATTCGGGCGCCTGCATTCCGTATGGAGAAGCTCATTCATATCTAGGCGTACCAAGCTAAGAATATTCAATGCTTGTGTAAAGTCAACATAGCGAAACTTGGCTGGTATCGAACACCATCACACAAAAAATTCAGGTATTCATCAACAAATGCCTAAGAATCATATGTAGAATATTCTGGCCTAATACTATCAGCAACGCAGATCTCTGGACTCTTACAGAGGAGGAACAGATCAAAAAGAAAAAATGGGGGTGGATTGGCCATACATTGAGAAGGATGGCCGACAGTATTACAAGAATGGCGCTAGAGTGGAATCCTCAGGGCTCAAGAAACCGTGGACGTCCAAGAAACACCTGGAGACGCACTATCCTTCAAGAACTAAGGCTGAATAACCAGACATGGGAAGACGCAAAAACAGCAGCGGAGAATCGTGTCAGGTGGAGATGCTTTGTGGAAGCCATATGCTCTCGAGAGGGGTAATGGATAAAAAAAAAATTTCTTGTACAATTTCTTTTATTGGAAATTCTTCAAAGTCTCCTAACTCACATTTTACTTCCTTAAATTCTAGGATACATTTATCTTTTAAGGCAACTAAGTTCTTTTCCAAATTATCCTTTACATTTATGTCAAAAATATTATTATCGTCATCCGTTAATACTTCATATTGGTTTAGAACTATTGATTTGTTTAATGTGTTTGGCAATGGCTCAAAAATTATTCTAGATAGTAAAATAGGGGAGAATTGAGGTATAAATAATGTCAAGATTATATTATTATTATTCTGAAAAAGTACTGCGACTTATTTTATTATAGCTTTCAAAGTCTGTAATTAAGTCAAGTTCTTTTTGTGTTAATATATATATGTGATTGTTCAATAGGAGTATGTCATTACTAATTCTGTATGTGTGCTTCATAAATTGTATCTCATCGTCTAACATTTGAATTTTATTTTGAATTTCATTATTAAATTTATTAATATAATCACTGATAAGGATTTGTTGAGAGTTTATGTGGCTAGTTATATTTTTAATGTGTTCTGTCAAAAAACTGTTTACAAGTATTAATTTATTCATTGTTTCGTTACTAGTCCGTTCGTTGTTCTGTATTTTTCCTATAGTGTTTCGTCATCGCTGTCCATTGAACCCGCCCTTCACCTAATACGTTAATGAGTACGCGTTTTTCCCTATGAAAAGTGTGTAAGTTGTTTATCCTTGCATTAAGCAAGAGAAAATTTCTTTTTACGGTGTTCAAAAGCTGATTATCTTCAGATGTTGTTCAAATTATTTATGTTTGTAGAGATAAGGGCCATCGGTTCCTCGTATGTACTTAAATTAATGAAATGTAAAATTTTGTCGTAGTGAAAAACGCCCTTTATCCCACCGGTCTTAATGGGAATGTACCCATTATTATTAGGCAGATCTTGTACGTCCAATTGCTGACCATTCGTCACTAATGTCCACGCAGCGATTACCGATAAGATTTTCATCATTTTCTTTTTTGTCCTGTAGAAAGATATATTAGTCTTATATGCTTCTTAGGTGTGTTTAATATTGCTTACATGGACTATTCTTCCCGATTTAGTTCTGAGCAACTATTTCCTTTTTATACCTAGGTGACAACTTATTCCCTAGTCTTCGATTAATTTTTATGAATATTTCGTCTCTCTCTGAATATTCCCTTGATGGTTCCCTATTTGCATTATGATAGCTAAGGTAATTTTTTTGTTTTTCTTTCAGTTTTTTTGTTTTCCTTTCTATCTTCTTGAAGTTGCTCCGGATTGGTGCTAACTCGTCTACCGAAAAAAACTTCTATAGGTTTTCTTCCTGTAACCGTATAAATAGAGAAATTATGCTCCTTTACTGAGGAGTCTACTAATTCCTGAAATGACCGGTATGTTTGCTCTTTGTGGAGGCAACCCATAATTTCTTGGAGAGTAGAGTGGAACCGTTCCACTTGTCCGTTAGAACAATTTGTATTTGGCGCTGTTCGAAAAATTTGTATCCCCATCTCATTCTCAATCATAAATTTAATGGACTCCGAGTTAAACGATTTCTCATTATCCATAACCACAGTTTCAGGACAGAATGAGAAAATAATGTCCCTCAGGGGTTGCCTTACATCTTCAGTTGCTTTGGATCTTATAGGCCTTGCAATGGCGTATTTGGAGAATTTGTCAGTTGCAGTCAGTACCAATTCCTTTCCGACTAAAAATATATCCAAATGGACTATTTGCCCTAGGAATTGTGGTACAGGTGTAGTTTGTATCTGTTGCTGCATGAGGTGGCGGTCGTACTTGTTCGCTTTACATATTACGCATCTTTTAATAATGTTTTCCATGGTCATGGCAGGACTATAGTAATTTTCAAGTATTTGTATCCTATTTTCTCTTGCGTTTCTCTGCGCTCTGTTTGCTTCCTCAAGATTATTTCCTCTTGTTCTTGTTCCCTTCTGACGTCAGTTACTTGTTTATTTTTAAATCTGACTTTGTAATTCCTAAAGAGGTCCGAAAATGTCTCTTGTATTACTCTCATGACAGGTTCTGTTGTTTTTATTCCGTTAATAATGGGTGGATTTTTTGTTTTTTTTAATTCGAACTATATTTTCTGTATTAAAGTATGGTTGGGTTATTGTGTGTCTGTGATGCATAGGAAAAATTATTTCAAATTTGTAATCCGGTGTGGGTCCAATATTCAAAAAAATTTGATTTTTGAAAGCATATATCGGGGAATCTACATGTCTCACCAGATTGTGGAATGAACTCTCAGCGCTGTTTGTAGCAATAGACAGGGTGTTAATGTCACCTTCAAGTGGTGTTCTTGAAAGGACATCAGCTACGAAATTTGCTTTGACTGGATTGTATAGGAGCTCATAATTGTACTCCTCTAAGATGGCTTTCAAGAGTTTCATCTTACTCTTATTGTTTTTATTACTTAGGGCATAGATCATGATGGTCTGTGTATATTTTTACTTTTACAGAGCCATAAAGGTAATTTCGGAACGAGTTAAGTGCCCAAATAATAGCAAGGAGTTCCTTTTCATTGGCAGAATAGTGCTCTTCTGCCTTATGTAAAGTGCTAGAAATAAATGCGATAGGTTAGTCGTTTTGCGCCTAACGCGAATTTGGAAGCGTCGGTTGTGAGTTCCAAATCCTTTGTAGAGTCGGGATATGCTAATATATTATCGTCTGAAACCAAGGAATGTTTTATCTTCCAAATTTTGCTTCCCTGGCCTCAAAGTCCAGTTTTATCAACACTTGAGAGGATTTTTTTTTTTCGATATTTGCCCTTCTTCCCTTCTTAAAAGCGACATTAGGGGCTCGGCTAACTTGGCGTAGTTTCTTACGAATTTCCTATAATACCCCGATAGCCCTAGGAAGGATCGAAGTTCCTTCAGTGTTTTAGGTTCGGGAAAGTATGATATCGCCTTGACCTTATCGGGGTTTGTCCGTATACCTTTCTCAGAGATAATATGACCCAAACACTCAACTTCCTTGTGCAGAAACTTACATTTGTCCAGCTGAACCTTTAGGTTTACTTCCTCTAAGGTTTTGAAAATGTTTCCTATGTTATGAAAGTGTTCGCTCTTTGTTTTACTAAAGATGATTATATCATCGATGTATTTTTTTTGCTATATGCTCATGTAAAATATCATCAAGGACTCGTTGGAAAATTGATGGCGCGTTCTTAAGGCCAAAGGGTAGTCAAATTTTTTTTCAAATTGCTATTACAAATAGAAAACGCGATTTTTTCGCGATCGCTTGGTTTTAATGGTATTTGGTGGAAACCGCTTGTTAGATCGATAACAGAAAAGAAAGAATTCTCACCGAGTTGAGATATTACAAGGTTTATTTCGGGTATTGGGTAACGGTCTGGAATAGTTACAGAATTGAGTTTACTGCAATCTATTACCATTCTATATTGTTTATTGGCTTTCGAGTCAGGTTTCTTGTTGACTATCCTGTCTGACGGGAGAGTTGTATGGAGAGCGTGAGGGCTTAATGATGCCATCATGTAGCATTTTGTCAACTTGTTTTTCAATCTCGGTTTTCAACGATGCTGGATAAGGATAAAGTCTGGTGTAGACAGGGGTGTCCGTGTTAGTGCGTATTTCGCCGACTACCTTCGTTGTAAATGTCAAGCTTTCGTCCGGGTCTGCGAAAAGTTTAGAGTGCTTTCCAGCTATATATTTTAGTTTTTCTTTCTGTAATGGTGGTGTTATCGCCACGGATTTCTATAGAATTAATAGGGGAGTGAGAGCTTAGTTGTTTGATTTTGGTTTTAACACCCTCTTTAATTTGCAAGAAATTTTTACTGGTATGGATGACTGCCTCAAGTTCTTGCAATGTCTCGTTGCCTATTATGCCATCAAAAGATTTCAATGTAGGCATTAAATAAAATTTTATTTTATCATTTAAATTAAACATTAAAGTGTAAAGACTTCTTTATTCGCTAGGGGTTTTTTAACAAATTGTGATTGTATGTAGTTCTTTGTCGACCCTGTATCGATAAGAATTTTCAAAATGTCACCGCTATTCGTTTTACATTCTATATAGGGAAACGAGGGGCTCGTTATCCAAAAAAATGTATATCACTAAATTCTATTTGCTCGCGTTCAAGCATTGTCGGTTCCTGCGTGGAGGCTAAGTAATCCTCGAAATTTTCTTCCTCTTGATTCCTTCCTTGATTCGTGTTTGCCTCATATTGTGAATACTCAGAACTTATGTGAAAATTTCGTGCGATTTTACGCTGAGGTTGATTTACAGATGCCGGTGGCCTATCAATGGTATAACCTGGCTTCGGTCTATTCATATAATTGATTCTCCTGCTATTCATAGATTCGTCAATCTCCATCGGTTCTGCTCTAGGGTGTGGTTTCGGATTTAGAGGTATATGTGGGGCTTGCGGCTTGTGGCCGTAAGATTTGCCAAAAGTAAGATCGTGATGGTTATAACATCTGAATTGTTCCTAAGACGTTCGTGGCATATGAGCTAGCTGGGGATAAAATGACATTTTTATAATGCTGTTATAATGGGGTTGCTGAAATCCTTGCCGACTGCGAAGTGGCAATGGAGGGGATTGCATTCGAAAATTGCTCCCTCTTCCTCTGAAATTAGTATTCTGAGCATAATTTGCTCGATACGTCTGGTTTTCAAGTCTTAAACATAAATGGAGGGCCCGGGGGAGGTCCGATGGTTCTCTCATTTCGAGAAGTTTAGGTAGATCGCCGTTCAAACTTCTAATAAAGGTGTGAAGCGCTTTGTCCATATACGTTTGTGTAAGCATCCTAATTTATTTAATATTAGCGAGAGGTGTTTACGCTGATAAATTTCCTCTACCGACGACTTACCTTCTATAAGCTAAGTCATTTGGTAATCGAGAGTCACAAGATCGTTCTTGACCGCATAATGTATTGCTAAGCATTTTGAAATTGCCACCCAGTCCAGGGGCGTATTATAAGATTCAAGGACTATGTCCGCACTCCTACTATCTTGTTTCAAGTCAGTATTCAAAAATCAGTATCAGTATTCAAAATTCCATAGTATCTAGGTATACCCCTCGTAGTTTCGCATATCTGTAAAACACGCTCGACACTCTCCAAGAGCTAAACTCACCTTGCCTTCCCGAGAATTGGCGCAAACCTTTTACGAATCTTATCAAGATCCCCAAGGTTGTCTCTATACTCTTCATTTATTACCTGATCTCTAACTATACCATGTCCCCCCATTGTCTCCTAAAAATTTCTGTCACTACATTTGCTATTAAAGCGTTTAAGTCCTCTAAACTTAACTGCGCATTACCAGGACGGTTATTAGCCGGGGAAAGGACGGCTGGCCTAACTAGATTCTCTGGGTTTAACATGTCTTTAAAAAATCGTTTGCTATCGCTACGCTTTTTATTTAATTCTTTTTCTTAAAGAACACTTCTTCCAATTTATTGTACAAGGATTTATTTAAATTTTCATATGGATTGTCGCGCTACTTTAGGGCTTATTGTAATAAAATATACGCGTTTGATTTTAACCTTTGTCCTTACTGTACACTACAGGGATAGGCGAGGACAACTTTTACTTTCGTTACCGCACTACTTCAGGGCTTTTCGTAATGAAAGATACGTGTTTAGATTCGGGCTTAACATTAGCTACGTGACGTGCTACTTAAGGACGAATTACGCGGTAGATTCCATTATTTTTGCTCCTTTAAAACATCTGTTTTAGTTTTAAAAGGATACCCGATTTAAATTCGCTTGGGCGCCAGTTATTATTTTCCTTCATTGGAAAATAACTTGGCAAAAATTTAAGGTTTGCATTTTTGATTTTAATTATTTTATTTTACTTTGTTCTACTTTTAATAAACGTCTACGTTAACTTACACACTACAATTATTGGAAATTATTTTAACTCCGGCAGCTTGCACCTCAGTTATTGGTTGTAATATTTCATATATAATAGTGGATTTTATGACGATAGCTGCTGCAGCATGAACCCTGTCATTTAGTTGATTGGCTGTTATTAAGTCGAATCCTCTTATCCGAAAAAGGGATTTGCTGGTAAGGTGTGTTTCCGAAACTAATAAAATGTCAATAAAATTGTTTTTTAGGAGTATTTATATTTCATTTACATGATTCAAATGCCATTAGCATTCCATTCTGCAGTTTTGTCGATAACATTGACATCATATTTAGAATGGAGAAGAAATGTAACCATTCTTTATATAGTTTTTCGAATTTTCTTAAGAAAATACTAATTCATTTTAAAAACTACGATTGTTTTAAAAAATAGAAATTAAGAAAAATTTATGATATTAAAAATAACATTTTTGAAACGTTATGAAAAAATATGCACTGTTCTTTGACAAAAAATACCAAAAGCAAATTATCTTTGCACATTTTACGTTTTTGTTTTGTTTGAAGTGACTTCGTCTGCTGATGAATGCGTTTTGATCTCCTATAAAGTCTTCTATAATTAAGTCACTGAATTCTGAACTTGTTAAGATAATTTGATTGTGTAGTTCTAAGTTGCCCCTGATGATCTTTCTTCTGATAATTTTTTAACTAATTCTCTTATCTTATTTTTAATAATAGTGCCTACGGACTTTAGTACCAATTTAGCTCTGGTCGCATAAGCAATCGGGATGCATCATGTGGAAGTACTGACGTATCAGATAATGCTGTTCGAGTCTGAAAACGGGGTTAAACTATTGTATGGAGCAGATTTGCTTCATTGCTTACATTTTCTTAAGTCCTTTAAATGTTCGTGAAAAATTTACTCTTTTATTACCGATGTGGTTACACTTGCATTGCGAATTTAATGATATAAACCCTTACTCTTTGTCAAATTCTAAAACTGTTCTAAGCCACACTTGTTGTGTAGTCAATTGTTGGTGTGATTACCGTTATATTTTTTACCTCCATGATTGTGCCGTCACTAATAGAATGTCTCTGTAATATACATAAATAGAATGTATGTAAGCTGTTGGCGAGAACGTAGCCGAACTCTTCACTACTAGTAATAATTTGTATTTATATATATAAAATTAAACAAAATTATTAACAAATTACACTACAAATAATCTTTACGACTTAAAAGTGAAGTTAAACAAAAGAAGTAATAAAAGCAACTGAAGAAATAAATAAATAAATTCAAAAATATTTTGTAAATGGAATAGCACAACAACACCCACAACAACGGTCCAAAAAGAAAACAATAACCAAACAAAAGAACAACAAAATATATATACTTAAACAAAACTAAAATTTTACAACAAAAAATCTTTACAGATATATTTACAGTAAATCGATGTATAATTTTAAGAAAGCGAAAATAAACTCTAAACTTACTTACAATACAGATTCGTCCCCCTGACGTTCAACAGACTTATCGTATTAGAAAAAATAGAAATAATATCGAACGCAATTGGTTTCAATAGTAGTTCCCCATTTTATATCAACAAAAACTTGACTCCGGAAAATTACAGAATTTTTCTTCGTGCACGTCGATTGATAAGAGATACTTATGTAATATCAACAGCTTTCACAAGTCGTGGATCTGTTTATATAAAATGCCGACAAAGTGATGAGCCTATACGCGTCGATGACCTAAGTTCATTGGATAAGTTTTTTCGATCAGGGGAATTTACTGAATAATGTTATAACTTGTATGTTACTAAACCTTTCCATAACTGTAATATGTAATCATAGAAATGTCATTGTTAAAACTAATTTCTTGTTAACTCAAAAACTATACTCTATTTATAAAAAACTGTTAATCTCTTTAAACACTCTATTGCTTGCATTACGAAAATTGTTATAAACTTTGTTAATGACATTACGTTCTGATAACCTGGGGGCTGGCTCTAGGGAAAATCTGACATCTATGGTAAGAATACTGTCTAAGAATTGCCATGGTCTTAAAATATGCCACTTAAATGCTCAACAAAAAAAAAACAACAAAATGGATGAATTCCAACTTATTTTTGAAAATTCCAATGTTGATGTGATATGCATCTCAGAATCGTGGTTCTATCCGGATGTTGGAGATAGTGTCTACAATTTGAGCGGTTATAATCTGTATCGCGCTGACAGGTCAACTACTGGCGGTGGTGTTGCCATGTACTCAAGCTGCCAGGATAAATTTGTTTACGTACATACATATGCAAGTATTTTACTTGAATTAATAACAATTACTTATTCTTATAATATAAATTTTATTTCTTTACTCAACACATTTTTGGTTTTGAGGTAAATATGTAAGTTAATTGGAGATAAATATATCTTATTTTAATTGGTGAATATCAAACATGGAAACATATACTTACTTGCTTAAAGCCCTTATAACACTACAGTTTTTGTTCATTGTTCAATCATTGGAGAACAGTATAGTGTAATAAGAAAATTTACCAAGTGAAAAGAATTAAGATATATGTATGTATGAATTAAGAAAAATATAGCAACCTGTCAAAAAGTGACTTTAGTTGTTGATGAAACATTAAGTTCTGTGAAAAAAAATTTAAAATTTTTCAAATTAAAATTGACATTTCCAGCTGGATAATATAGCCAATTTAAGCGACTTAGTACATTTTTTGTCGCTTCCTCTTTTTAACATTTATTGTTTCTTTTTTATACGAGCTTAAGCAGACCATAAAAACAATTCAAAAGAGGTCATAAAAAACTTTAATTGGCAGCGTTACCTGCAGGGCGAATTAAGATAGGTGGATGCAAGGCGACAAGAAGGCGAATTAAACACTAGGTGACTTTGAAGGGTGACAATTTTTTACTTTCCCGCAGTGGTTCCTCACATTAATGTTAAAAATTTTTTTTGTTTTGGTTACAAACACGTTTGCGACACTTCAGTGGAAAATTATTAGTGCATGGTGGGAAATTTTTGTTGTTAAAAAGATGAACAAGAACTTTAAAACATATATGTAAGTAAAAACATAAAATATATGTACATGCATAGATATGTAACCAATAAAATAGACTTTTTTGTGCAATTTTTGTCAAATGTGCTTGTCTTGTAGTGGTTTTTTACTTAAGTTACCACAAGATGCTGGTAGAAGCCGTAAATAATCCAGAGTTGTGGCCGACCAAAAATGTTTGTGGTAACAGCCAGCAAAACTTGGAAGAATTTCTCTTACAGGAGCTGGATCGAATCGTGTTCTTGAGAAGAACGTAGAACAACCACTAAATGAACTGAGTAAGTATTATTTAATTTTTACATATGTACATCAATATTTTTTGGATACATATGTATGTATCTATATTATTATCTTAATTTACTGACCGTTACTTTTTAACATAATTAAAGGACACAAAATATTTATTATTTTATACAACGAAAAATCGTCTGTATTTTTTACATTAGCTTTTAGTATATAAAAAAATTGTATTTAAATAAATACATACATACATATGTACGTACTAATGATGGTAATTTAAACTCTGAAAGGAAAATAATTTACATTGCAATCATTTCGACAAGTGCTGCGCATATTTCTGTTCGTAGAAACCACTGCAGCAGCAGCGGGAGTTGCCTGGTATACAATTTCAACTAAATTGCATTTATAACACCCTAAAAAAGGAGAAAATGAATATCAAAGTCTGTATACATATATATAAGAGCAGTTGATGTACTTACATACCTTTCTCTATTAGTTCATCCATTATTTCGACCATGTGCTTAAGCCTTTTCAATATCTGCTATTTCTTGTCTTTATTGTTACAAGTTTGTGTTTTGTTTTACCTTTGTAAGTCAACAGGTCAACTGCATTAAAATGTCAATGCTAAAATGTTTCTCTTTGATTGTTAAATTCTCCATGATACCATTAGATTGGCTGGCATTGTATCATTAATATGCTGATTAACAAAAGCATATTCATTGTCATAATATATACAGTTTTTTTTGGATCTTGGGTATTCGTGAAAGGATCAAGGTGACTGAAAGCTGGCGTTAAGCATTTGCAAAAAGCTACAAAAACAGATTTTCTTATTTATCTACATATGTCAGTTGTTGTAAATATGTGCATATATATAATTAAAATTTTGCTATTAACCTTGCTCTTAGTTTTTTGTTGTGATCATTTGAACGGCTGATGATTAAAATTTTCAATTGATGACAGAATTTTGTGAGTGGGTTTGAAGTTGCAATAATTGTCCTTATTGTTCCTCTACAAATTGTAGTGCTGTTAATAATAAATGTAATTGATATTAATTTAGAGCAACCTTATAAAGAAAATTAATACCTCAAAAACCCGGACAACATCTCTTTTTGAATCTTTGTGGCTTTCATTAAAACTTTCGATTTTGGCCCTAAGAAGGACCGATTTTAAGAAACAAACAATATCTTTTTTGATTCAAAGTTGTGATCCTTAAAAAGACCGATTTCGGACGTAAAAGGGCAGAAGTATTCTGTTTATTTAGTGGGCCAGGAAAAATGTGGGAAAGCAAAAAACTATCATCTGTACTGTCAAAGTATTGAATTCGCATGGAATTCTATACAATATCAAAAATTCCTATACGCACATATTTTCATTTTGATTTCATAGACAAAAACTTTGACGGCTTTTTCACTAAAAAAAAAGTTGTAAGGTGTGTATTTTCTGACCAAAATAGTACTTATTTTGTAACTTTGTTAAAAAGTTAACAACTCACGATAGTTGATATATTGGCATGCTGACATGAACTTTTATTTTAACCATGTATATTTAATACTATTAAATACTAAAATCCAAAAAGAAAACAAACTTTTATGTATCATTTAGCAAAGTTTTCGGTTAATTATCAAACTTTTTTGGAGAATTGTGTATTTCGTACAGATAACGCAAAAATTAACTCAACATTCAGGGTTTTAATTCTGGCAAAATCACTAATATGTATATGTATGTATGTATGTACGTGTATATTGTATCTCTTTAATCTTACATTATCGTATTATATTCTGGAAATAAAATATATATAAACAAAAAAGAAATAAAAAAAATAATTAAATTAAAACCTATTTTATTTAATATATTTTAAAAAAATATTTTGTCTTTAATTGAAAATTTTACTTCAAGTTGTTATATTTTGAAGTTATGCAGGCCTTAAAACATACTAAGTTTGTTAGGCCAAAAAATGTTTTTGACTATAAAATTAAACGAGAAAAATTTTAGTGCAAGTATTCTTGATATTTATAGACCCATCTACCACTTCAGCGCATCGGTTCTGACTTTTGTAAAATGTTATAATTTAGAAGTTATTCACTGAACAAATTTTTTTCAGTGAAACATGCGCTAAAAATTTGCTTAGCAGTTGTCACTTTGGACTTTTATTAATTTGCAATAAGAATGATTAAAGAAAAACGTTTTATTATACATATTTTTTAAAAATATGAATATAACATATAAAAATATATTTTTAATCTGAAATTGCGTCTTACATCATAACTTTTTATTTAGATTTTGAAATAAAAATTATAATATACAACATTTTTAGTTTTTTTAAAAAATATTATTATCACCAAAGGGGCTATTAAGAAATTCATTTTTTTATTTTTGTTTCATTATTTATTTACTTTTTTGATTTGCCTTATTTTAAATTGTTTTTATTTGAATTTAAAATTGTTTGCCGTAATTATGAACCCCTTAATTTTGTCTTATTTGTCTTATGTACTTAAATTTTGGTGATGCTTATGTAAAAGTTGTTGCTCCTTTTTACATTGATCTAACTGCAGTGCTTTGCTTCGTTAAGTTAATGCCGTTGGTTTTAATGTGTTATACTAATACACAACTGAATAGTTGTCCAACCAAATATTTTACAAGCAAATTAGTTTGTGAAGGGAAAGCACTGCGGTAAGTCATTGTAATATTAAATATTTTAATTTTTTTTGTGATTAATTTTAAGTTTTTAGAAATAAACGCGCGCACACACACACTTTATTATAAATAATTTGTTGGCTTTTGGTGTTGTTAAATTCGCCCCTTTGCAAAACTGCAGTCACAGCCAGCGACAAATTTTATTTCGCAACTACATACATTTTGGCGAATATTTGGTTCCTTGCCTGCCGGAACAATAGAAGATAAAAAATATTTACTATATCGCAGTTTGGTAAATGTGGTTGTGGTTCCTTGCTTGCCGGAACATATTAAAAGCAACTTTATTTGTGTTCGTGGTTCCTCGTCTGCCGGAACATTTGTTAAAGGTAACTTATTTGTATATATTTGTGGTCCCTTGCCAGCCGGAACAAAAAAATAATTTTAAAGTTCTGTTGAATGTGTAAATATTTATATGTGGTTCATGATGCAACGATCTCCTGTCAAGACGCGCCAACAAAAAGTCGCAAGCCAAGATAATAGTCGTTCCATTGTAACTGATGCAATACTCATACCAGAACAAATTACTCAACCTGCGCCCTCACATCCATATAGTACGTGCAACGTCGAAACAACAACAACTGTCGCAGGTGCTACTGCAAAAATAACTACAGCTGAGCCGCCGCAGATTATTTTTGATGCAGTAAGTGAAGTGCACCAAAATCTGCCGCCATTGGTAACTGGTCCAGGTGTGAGTTTTCAACCATCTCAGTCTACATCGTCAGCGAACGTAAGTAATGATATAGAACGTCTTCAACGGCAAATAGAAAATTTGCAAGTGCTATTGCTAAATACTCAAAGAGCCATGAGAGCTGTTGAAGATGCAATTATGGTGAACATTGAACAAAATATGTCGGCCCCAGTAAGTACAGCACAAATCGTAGGTAGGAACAATCTTGGGAACGAAGATACAATTGAGCGCCGTAATACAACGCCTTATTGTACTGCAACCCCAAGCGATCAAGGCCAGCAGCAATTCTTGACGACTCAGCCTATTAATATTCAATCGGCTGCTCCGTCTATTCCTATACAGCGTAAAATTTATGATTTGCCCGAATTCGATGGCACTGCTGAGGACCGGCCTATGTTCTTGTCTGCTTTTGAACATTCTACTGCCGCGTATTTTTATAATAACTTTGAGAATTGTTTGAGGTTACAAAAAGCCCTGAAAGGTGAAGCTAGAGAATGTGTAGAATGTGTGTGTAGAATAATGTGCCAACAGCTATTGACCAGCTTAGACTTCAATATGGTCGCCCCGAGGTGTTAATTCGATGTCAGTTGCTGCAAATTAAGGATATTCAGCCTATAGGGGAAAATTCTGTTGACAAGCTAATACCGTACTCTATTAAGGTGAGAAATTTAGCAGCATTTCTAGAGACTGCAAATGGGCAACAGCATTTATCTAATCCTACCCTGATGGAAGAATTAATTCAGAAGCTGCCAATGAGTAAACGCTTGGATTGGGCTCAGTTTGCTTCAACTTTACAACAGTGGCCTACCGTGTTGGATTTTAGTACCTGGCTTCAGCGAGTAGCAAATCTGGTAAGAAGTGTACAAACATCAAATTCTATGGTCAGTCGCTCTACTACTGAGCCGAAAAGGAAAGTTGTGCTTCATGCTGCTGATGGTCAGCGTAAACAAGTATGCCCCATGTGCCGGGCAAGTCATAAATTGTTTGAATGTAAAATATTTGTTGCATTAGACGTGGCCAGCCGTTGGAGTGAAGTAAAAGAAATGAGGTTATGTTTTTCGTGTTTTAATTCTGGACACTCGAGTAGATTTTGTCGAGTCCGTAAGCCTTGTTCAGTAGATGGTTGCTCAAGAAAACATAACAGACTATTGCATGATGTGAAACTTGATAATGCCATTACGTGTGAGTCTGCTACCACAAGCGGCTCAACAAAGGAATATCAATCTGTTCTCAGGTGTGTGTCTAAGGCTGTAGATAAGGGTGTGTTGCTGTTTCGGGTGGTGCCAATAATACTGTACGGTCCTAGTAACAAAATTGAAACTTATACTCTGTTGGATGAAGGTTCTTCGGTTACTATGGTGGACAGTTCATTGGTGAAGCATTGGGACTTCAGGGACAACAAAGTAAATTGAATTTGCATTGGTATGCTGGAAAGGCAGCACAGGAAATGGCGACAGTAGTAAATATGTATGTAAGTGGGGTTGGCAGTCGTAGAAAATATGCATTACAAAACGTTTATGCTGTCTCGAATTTGAAATTGCCGGCTCAAAGCTTTAATATGGATTTGAGCGCTCACCGTAGTTTGCCTATTAAATTATATAATGGTGTTACACCCAAAGTATTGATTGGTTTAGATCATTGCCATCTGGGGTTTCCTGATGAAATCGTGCCCCTTGAGGAAAGTGGTCCTTATGCCGCCAACACTCCATTGGGCTGGGTAGTATTTGGTCAAATGAAGGGTAGGTCATCCAATTCACATTTGTGCTTGTTGTCAGTACAGCCAGAGAAAATCCTTCATGACTTGGTAGAAAATTATTTTAAGACCGAAAACTTCGGTGTAAAGGCCCTGCCAGTTATTGAGTCCGAAGATGATTTACGAGCTCGCCAAATTATGAACGAATCTACATTTAAGGTTGATGGTAGATTTCAAACCCGACTTTTATGGCGAAGTGACGATGTCGTGCTACCTGGCAGCTACTCTATGGCTTTGAACAGATTGACTGGAATAGAGAGAAAAATTAAAAGAAACCCTGAATTTGGCGCAGCCTATAAATCCATCATGAAGGAGTATCTCTCTAAGGGGTATGTACGCAAATTGTCGGCCATTGAAGCTGCTGATGTGTGCCCAAGGACTTGGTATCTTCCACATTTTGGAGTAGTTAACCCTAATAAGCCAGGAAAAATTCGTTTAGTTTTTGATGCCGCTGCTTCCGTTGAAGATATTAAGGAAATGTTTCACCAGGTTCTTGTGGCTCCTGAAGATAGATGCTCTCAACGTTTTCTTTGGCGAGAGGACAATAAACACTCACCTGATTCGTACGAAATGGTAGTCATGACCTTCGGAGCCGCTTGCTCGCCTTGCTTAGCCCATTATGTCAAAACTGTAAATGCTTTGAGCTATCGTAATCGATATCCCCGTGCAGTAAGGTCTATTATGGATCATCACTATGTTGATGATTTTGTCGATAGTTTTCCGACGGCAGCTAAGGCCACTGAACAGGTTCGCGACATTCACAAAGCAGCGGGTTTTGAGTTACGCAGTTTTTCATCAAACTCATCCGAGGTCATAACGGCTCTTAGAGGTACAGTAGACAGCACGGTGAATTTCTTCAATGATGTTAATGAGCTACATTCGGAAAAATTCCACAATGTGAATGCTAAGGTCTTAGAAGGCATAAGGTGTCCTACAAAACGCGAGCTATTAAGTGTGGTTATGTCTGTTTTCGATCCACTTGGGTTCTTGAGCCACTATATGATTACAGCAAAGCTATTGATGCGAGAAGTATGGAGACACGATATACGATGGGATGAAATTTTGCCAGATGAAATAAAGAACATGTGGAATAATTGGCGCCACGAATTAAAAAACGTCGTTAATGTTAAAATACCTCGACATTACTTCGGCGGTGGTATACCTCGAAGGATAGATCTGCACGTGTTCGTTGACGCTAGCGAAGATGCGTTTGGTGCCGTATCATACTGGAGGTCAATTAATGCTGATGGTCAACTTGAAGTGTCCTTTGTCGCAGCAAAATCAAGATGTGCACCTTTGAAATCGATGAGCATCCCGCGGCTCGAATTGCAGGCTGCTGTTCTAGGAGCTCGGTTGATGAGTACAATTATGAAGGAACATTCAATTAAGGTAACAAGAACTATTTGCTGGAGTGATTTTACAACCGTTATTAGCTGGATTGGTTCTGAAAGACGAAAATACAAACCCTTCGTTGCTCATAGAATTACTGAAATTCTAGATACTACTAGCCCAGCAAATTGGAGGTGGCTGTCAACTAAATCTAATGTTGCTGATGAAACGACTAGAATGAAGAGTCAAGTTGAGTTTGCAGAAAATTCCCGCTGGTATATAGGCCCTGAATTCCTCTATTCTAACGAAGATGAGTGGCCAAATGTTAATTCAGAGAAATTCGATAATTTATGTGAAGAAGAATTGCGGCCTAAATTTGCATTGCTGGTGAGCCCGCCTACCTATATTATTGAAATGAACAGATTTTGGTCTTTTGTAAAATTAAAACGTACGGCTGCGTGGATGTTACGTTTTATTAACCGCTGTCGAAAAAAGCGTTGCCCTGAAGAAGAAAATGGTTTAACTGCCTCCGAGTTAAAAGTTGCCGAACTTTATCTTTGCCGTCGAGCTCAACAGGATAGTTTCAATGAGGAGATTGATATAATTAAAAATGAGAGTAGATTGCCCAAAGGTAGTGAATTGTTACCCTGTCGCCATATATAGATGAAAATTCATTGCTTCGTGTTTATGGTCGTTTGGACGCAGCTAGTTGGTTACCGTTGAACATAAGGCGCCCGATAATATTGCCGTCGTCTCATGCTATTACCAGGTTGTTTGTGGCCCATGTACACGAAAAGATGAAACATCAAAATTTTGAAGCTACAATTTGCGAGATTAGAAGAGACTTCTAGATTCCTCGCTTGAGAAGTGTTTTGCGTAGGACTATTTCTAATTGTTTTGTTTGCAGATTTCGTCGTACATTGCCGAGGCCACCATTTATGGGCTCTTTGCCAAAAGATAGACTGACGCCATACGTACGCCCTTTCTCCTACACTGGTTTGGACTATTTTGGGCCAATTACTATAACTATTGGTCGCCGTCATGAAAAGCGTTGGGTAGCATTATTTACTTGCCTTACGATTAGAGCCATTCATTTGGAAGTAGCCTTTGATTTGTCTACGGATGCTTGCCATAGTCAAGCTCGTCCACTAACGCACTTGCCACTATCCCCCGAAGACGAGGAACCACTAACGCCAAACCATTTTTGCTAGGATGCCCAAATACCACGCAAACTCCTGCCGAATCAGATCAGCCAAGTGTGTCGAAAAAGCAATGGCGTATTTCTCAACAGCTGCGTGATCACTTTTGGAAGCGCTGGATTATAGAATATTTGCCAACGTTGACCAGACGCTCGAAATGGTGTGAACGAACGAAGCCCATTACCACCGGTGATATCGTGCTGATTTGTGATCCAGACGTATCCTGAAAAAATTGGCGGCGAGGGCGTGTCGAAGAAGTCTTTAAAGGTCGAGATGATGTTGTCCGGAGCGTTAACGTACGTACAAGCACAGGTATACTTAAGCGCCCCGTGTCGAAGCTTGCTGTTCTAGATTTGGAGTAGTGAATCGTGGCCGATCCACGGGGGTGGGAATGTCACCAAAGGGGCTATTAAGAAATTCATTTTTATTTTTTTGTTTCATTATTTATTTACTTTTTTGATTTGCCTTATTTTAAATTGTTTATAATTGAATTTAAAATTGTTTGCCGTAATTATGAACCCCTTAATTTTGTCTTATTTGTCTTATGTACTTAAATTTTGGTGATGCTTATGTAAAAGTTGTTGCTCCTTTTTACATTGATCTAACTGCAGTGCTTTGCTTCGTTAAGTTAATACCGTTGGTTTTAATGTGTTATACTAATACACAACTGAATAGTTGTCCAACGAAATATTTTTACAAGCAAATTAGTTTGTGAAGGGAAAGCACTGCGGTAAGTCATTGTAATATTAAATATTTTAATCTTTTTTGTGATTAATTTTAAGTTTTTAGAAATAAACGCGCGCACACACACACTTTATTATAAATAATTTGTTGGCTTTTGGTGTTGTTAAATTCGCCCCTTTGCAAAACTGTAGTCGCAGCCAGCGACAATTATCAAATCATAAAAATAAATAGATAATGGATTAAGTTTATTCCATATTTTTGGTGTGTGTCGTTTTGTTTTTCGAAGTGCTCCGGCAGCACAGAATTTGTAAAATTAAATGATGTGGGAGCAGCGTTTTACATACCAGGAGGATAGTGAATGTAAAAAAAATAATAAAGTTTCAAAAATGGGGCTACTTCTGCCTAGTTTGATAAATGTATAAAGAACATACAATCCGTCATACGTCGTGCTTTGCCTTTTTCAACTGACAGCTGAGTTAAAATACACGGTTTGCTATGAGTATTGTCACATAGAGTACGTCGACTTCAACGCAAAGTATCAAAGTTCAGCAACTTTTGACGTACGTTGAGTACTTTGATAAGTTTCAGTTTGTTTTGTTTTGATTTATGGTAGATTTTGTTCAAAATCTAAAAAGAGAATATAAGAAACCTACATTTTATGATGTAAAAATCAATTTAAGATATTATTATTGATTCCGCACAGAAAGGAAAATTTAGCAGAAAGAAATATCGATCGATATGAAAATTGCAATTATTCATTCCTGCGGTATTCAATTTCCGCGAACTTAATTTAACATTCCTGTTTTTAATAATTATGAGTTCATGCTGTGTCAGTTCTTACCGGTTGAAGTAACCCACAGTTCCCCTTTATTTCTTTATTTCGCTACTAATTGCCCCTTCCGAAGGCACTTTATGCTGTGACCATTACTTTTTAGAAACCTAAAGCGTTCTCAAACTAGAAGTGTCGAAAACGATGAACAGCTTGCGAGTTGATGGTCAGCGCTGTTACAATATGAGCAATTAAAGATGGACTTGGTGTTGACAAATGTTTTTATATGACGATTAGGATTTTGTTTTTTGTTTTGCACCAGTAGCACTATTATTATTGGTTTGACATTTCTTACTGTGACCTTCCAGAAATTGACACCGATGACTTAAAATTTCATAGCAATTTTCCAAGAGGGAAACGATTTAAAATAAATTTTTTCATCGTAGCACTGACGTGAAGCTTCATCGAGTTTCAAAAGGACCGGGTGGATAATAATCGATTTCAAGATGTCCATTGCCGAACCAAGCGATAAAAGTAAGCCGCGAATTGCTGATACCGTATCAATTATGTGACGTAACGATCTACTATGCTGCTTTGACATGTCGGAAATATTAAGGAGTCCTCTAAAGTGTTCCAAAAAAATTAGAAACTAAGTACCAGTTTTTAACTTAAAAATTAAACGGTGTTTAAACTTAAGTTCTTTTTAAATACCGAATTCATTTTTATAGATCTTATTTAAATACAACTTAAATCACTGACCACGTCCATTTAAATACAACTTAAGTTGTTTATACTACCATATGATTTTGACTGTTCTACAAACTATGAAAATTGCGCATTGAAGTTTTGGTGCAGAACAAAAGGTGAATGTGTGCAAGGATGTGGAGCGAGAATTTTAAAAATTCAGGCAAACATTTCGAAACCACAAAAATTTTAAAACAAAATATTACCATACTTTTATCATAATTAAATACCAACCATATTTAAATACAACTTAAATTTAAGGAAAAATTAACTAATTTAGTATATAAATATTATGTTAAAAACTGGCGTAACAGTTTTTGCAAAGTTAATTTAAATCTAAAAAAACATTTCTGTATCAAAGCAACAACAAAAATATTATCTTAATATACATATACCAACAATACTGTGTTATGTATGTATGTGTGCACATGCACAAGCAAGTGCAAGTACAACAACAATATTAATACAGTTTAATGTAATAGAGGGAATTAATAATAGTGACAACACTTAAATTAGAGATGGGACGGTGAGCAAATTGATCTCCTTCAACAAATTGCTTTTGTAATTTGATGAGCTTCTTTGCTTGTATTAGAAGATTCAGATCTCTTCATTAGTTCTATATCTAACAAACTGGAGAAGCAATTCCAATCAACAAATTTAATAAGAAATTTAGGGTTAGTATTGTGTTGTTTGCCGTTATTGTTTAAATAAATTCAATTGAAATAGGAAAAGCATTCTGATCGCCAGGAAATATTGCACGCATTGAAATCCCCAATTATAAGTTTTGGATTAATAATGCTGTCAAACACTTGTGTGAACTGGCCTGGTGGAATATATAACGAAATAATGAAAATTTAATGTTAAGTTGAATTTCTACAAACACTACTTGTATCACTGAATTAGTGTTTATTACTCTATGCGGAATGACATTTTTTAAAAATATACTATTTCCTTGCTTGGGGTGACACTATATCGTGAGTTATTAAAAGAAGCCGAATGGCGAGCAATGAGTTTCTTGTTTCGATATAAAGGACGGATTTTGATCCTTAATTAAAAGCTGTAATTCTTATATATTGTTTATGAAACCCTTGATGTTCCATTGTAATATATTAAAATCAGCCATGTTGATTCCAAAGAAAAAGGTAAAATTTAATTTACCGTAGTTAGAATTCAAGCACAGTGCTATTTTTGAAAGCCTCCAGTTAGCAGACGTTGGTAGGTAATATTGTCCCTTATTTATAAGACTTTGAGTGAGTTTTCCAAATAGAGAAGATGAAAGATCTATATATTATACATATATTATTATAATTTTTAATAGTTTGTGGGTCTGAAAGTATTTGTGTTGTTTCTATTACGTTTACTTTTGATAAATTATATAAGTTAAATTTTATAACGATATTTTCACTACACTGAATAGAGCCATTATCGTTTTCTTGTGTATGTACATACATATATTTGTTGCATATACAGCAATAACACCTTGAGATTTAAGTTCATTAATGATTTCATCCTCAGAAACATCTATTAGATTTTATTTCGTTTATTTCGCATATATTTAATAGATTTTTTTGTTTTCAGAAATTCGTCCTCTTTGGATTACAAATGCTTTCCCAGATCGTTACTTTTAGATTTTATTATAAGGCATTTAGGATCCTTAAGTGGCATATTATTTGTTTGTGTAGGAAACTTAGGTTAATCAAAAAAGCCACCAAGTATGGCGAACCTATTTGGCGGCCGGTGCCCATCTTTAATGTTAAAACTTAAACACTTATATTTTATAACTGCGCTTTAATTAAGTACAAAGTAACAAAAATGTTTGTACGATAGAAAGATCACCACCGATCAACCGAAATCCAGATAACTAGAAACCGTTACTTCAAGAAAAGAGAAGTTTATGAAATATGCGCAACCAAAAAAACGCGTCCGAACTCGTCGAGTGATAATCGATGTCTAAAATTCTAATTACATACATACTATATAATATTACACTTAATTTCTTACTTTTTTCAGAAGTTGAAGGGCTAAGAAATTGCTACAACTTTCTGGGAAGAACGCAGAACAATCATTAAGTGGAAATAATGCCCCCAATTGTGTATGTAAGTATAATTCAATTTTTACACACTTGCATATGTACAATCTGCATACATAAATAAAATATTTATTTTTTCGGTAATTTGTTGATATGAACAAGTCGTCATATGATAACGAAATTTTTCTTTATTTTAGTTTAGAAAAATGTAGCATTATAGAGATTACCTGTTAATTACAAAAGGACAACAAATCACAATCTTGGAACAACTTACACAAGAAAGAGCAGATATTGAAAAAAATCTTAAAAACAAGGTCAAAAAATAAGTTCACTAATAGAGAGGGTGCACATATCAAGTGCTCTTCATACGTATTGTGGTATTAATTTTCTCCAGTTTTTAGAGTGCCATAAATACAAATTAGTTAAATTTGTTTCAGTTTCAAAAGCAGCAAGAACAACAGCAACAATTATTGCAACTTCAATAGAACTGCAGAAGTATCGATATTCGGCACCATCGATAGTCCCAATATTTTGTGAAACAAGTATCGATACTATTGCAGTATTCAAGCTGCCAGGATAAATTTGTTTACGTACATACATATGCAAGTATTTTACTTGAATTAATAACAATTACTTATTCTTATAATATAAATTTTATTTCTTTACTCAACACATATTTGGTTTTGAGGTAAATATGTAAGTTAATTGGAGATAAATATATCTTATTTTAATTGGTGAATATCAAACATGGAAACATATACTTACTTGCTTAAAGCCCTTATAACACTACAGTTTTTGTTCATTGTTCAATCATTGGATAACAGTATAGTGTAATAAGAAAATTTACCAAGTGAAAAGAATTAAGATATATGTATGTATGAATTAAGAAAAATATAGCAACCTGTCAAAAAGTGACTTTAGTTGTTGATGAAATATTAAGTTCTGTGAAAAAAAATTTAAAATTTTTCAAATTAAAATTGACATTTCCAGCTGGATAATATAGCCAATTTAAGCGACTTAGTACATTTTTGTCGCTTCCTCTTTTTAACATTTATTGTTTCTTTTTTATACGAGCTTAAGCAGACCATAAAAACAATTCAAAAGAGGTCATAAAAAACTTTAATTGGCAGCGTTACCTGCAGGGCGAATTAAGATAGGTGGATGCAAGGCGACAAGAAGGCGAATTAAACACTAGGTGACTTTGAAGGGTGACAATTTTTTACTTTCCCGCAGTGGTTCCTCACATTAATGTTAAAAATTTTTTTTGTTTTGGTTACAAACACGTTTGCGACACTTCAGTGGAAAATGATTAGTGCATGGTGGGAAATTTTTGTTGTTAAAAAGATGAACAAGAACTTTAAAACATATATGTAAGTAAAAACATAAAATATATGTACATACATAGATATGTAACTAATAAAATAGACTTTTTTGTGCAATTTTTGTCAAATGTGCTTGTCTTGTAGTGGTTTTTTACTTAAGTTACCACAAGATGCTGGTAGAAGCCGTAAATAATCCAGAGTTGTGGCCGACCAAAAATGTTTGTGGTAACAGCCAGCAAAACTTGGAAGAATTTCTCTTACAGGAGCTGGATCGAATCGTGTTCTTGAGAAGAACGTAGAACAACCACTAAATGAACTGAAAAAGTATAATTTAATTTTTACATATGTACATCAATATTTTTTGGGTACATATGTATGTATCTATATTATTATCTTAATTTACTGACCGTTACTTTTTAACATAATTAAAGGACACAAAATATTTATTATTTTATACAACGAAAAATCGTCTGTATTTTTTACATTAGCTTTTAGTATATAAAAAAATTGTATTTAAATAAATACATACATACATATGTACGTACTAATGATGGTAATTTAAACTCTGAAAGGAAAATAATTTACATTGCAATCATTTCGACAAGTGCTGCGCATATTTCTGTTCGTAGAAACCACTGCAGCAGCAGCGGGAGTTGCCTGGTATACAATTTCAACTAAATTGCATTTATAACACCCTAAAAAAGGAGAAAATGAATATCAAAGTCTGTATACATATATATAAGAGCAGTTGATGTACTTACATACCTTTCTCTATTAGTTCATCCATTATTTCGACCATGTGCTTAAGCCTTTTCAATATCTGCTATTTCTTGTCTTTATTGTTACAAGTTTGTGTTTTGTTGTACCTTTGTAAGTAACAGGTCAACTGCATTAAAATGTCAATGCTAAAATGTTTCTCTTTGGTTGTTAAATTCTCCATGATACCATTAGATTGGCTGGCATTGTATCATTAATATGCTGATTAACAAAAGCATATTCATTGTCATAATCGATACAGTTTTTTTTTTGGATCTTGGGTATTCGCGAAAGGATCAAGGTGACTGAAAGCTGGCGTTAAGCATTTGCAAAAAGCTACAAAAACAGATTTTCTTATTTATCTACATATGTCAGTTGTTGTAAATATGTGCATATATATAATTAAAATTTTGCTATTAACCTTGCTCTTAGTTTTTTGTTGTGATCATTTGAACGGCTGATGATTAAAATTTTCAATTGATGACAGAATTTTGTGAGTGGGTTTGAAGTTGCAATAATTGTCCTTATTGTTCCTTTACAAATTGTAGTGCTGTTAATAATAAATGTAATTGATATTAATTTAGAGCAACCTTATAAAGAAAATTAATACCTCAAAAACCCGGACAACATCTCTTTTTGAATCTTTGTGGCTTTCATTAAAACTTTCGATTTTGGCCCTAAGAAGGACCGATTTTAAGAAACAAACAATATCTTTTTTGATTCAAAGTTGTGATCCTTAAAAAGACCGATTTCGGACGTAAAAGGGCAGAAGTATTCTGTTTATTTAGTGGGCCAGGAAAAATGTGGGAAAGCAAAAAACTATCATCTGTACTGTCAAAGTATTGAATTCGCATGGAATTCTATACAATATCAAAAATTCCTATACGCACATATTTTCATTTTGATTTCATAGACAAAAACTTTGACGGCTTTTTCACTAAAAAAAAAGTTGTAAGGTGTGTATTTTCTGACCAAAATAGTACTTATTTTGTAACTTTGTTAAAAAGTTAACAACTCACGATAGTTGATATATTGGCATGCTGACATGAACTTTTATTTTAACTATGTATATTTAATACTATTAAATACTAAAATCCAAAAAGAAAACAAACTTTTATGTATCATTTAGCAAAGTTTTCGGTTAATTATCAAACTTTTTTGGAGAATTGTGTATTTCGTACAGATAACGCAAAAATTAACTCAACATTCAGGGTTTTAATTCTGGCAAAATCACTAATATGTATATGTATGTATGTATGTACGTGTATATTGTATCTCTTTAATCTTACATTATCGTATTATATTCTGGAAATAAAATATATATAAACAAAAAAGAAATAAAAAAAATAATTAAATTAAAACCTATTTTATTTAATATATTTTAAAAAAACATTTTGTCTTTAATTGAAAATTTTACTTCAAGTTGTTATATTTTGACGTTATGCAGGCCTTAAAACATACTAAGTTTGTTAGGCCAAAAAATGTTTTTGACTATAAAATTAAACGAGAAAAATGTTAGTGCAAGTATTCTTGATATTTCATAGACCCATCTACTACTTCAGCGCATCGGTTCTGACTTTTGTAAAATGTTATAATTTAGAAGTTATTCACTGAACAAATTTTTTTTTTCAGTGAAACATGCGCTAAAAATTTGCGTAGCAGTTGTCACTTTGGACTTTTATTAATTTGCAATAAGAATAATTAAAGAAAAACGTTTTATTATATATATTTTATAAAAATATGAATATAACATATAAAAATATATTTTTAATCTGAAATTGCGTCTTACATCATAATTTTTTATTTAGATTTTGAAATAAAAATTATAATATACAACATTTTTAGTTTTTTTAATAAATATTATCAAATCATAAAAATAAACAGATAATGGATTAAGTTTATTCCATATTTTTGGTGTGTGTCGTTTTGTTTTTCGTAGTGCTCCGGCAGCACAGAATTTGTAAAATTAAATGATGTGGGAGCAGCGTTTTATATACCAGGAGGATAGTGAATGTAAAAAAAATAATAAAGTTTCAAAAATAGGGCTACTTCTGCCTAGTTTGATAAATGTATAAAGGCCGGGGAACATACAATCCGTCATACGTCGTGCTTTGCCTTTTTCAACGGACAGCTGAGTTAAAATACACGGTTTGCTATGAGTATTGTCACATAGAGTACGTCGACTTCAACGCAAAGTATCAAAGCTCAGCAACTTTTGACGTACGTTGAGTACTTTGATAAGTTTCAGTTTGTTTTGTTTTGATTTATGGTAGATTTTTTTGTTTTGTGAAACTAAAAAAATTTAAATGGAAACTAAATTAATGTAATAAAATGTGAAACAAAATAATAATTGAAATAACTTCCAGAAATTCATCCGTCTCCATTGAAAATATGTTGTTCTGTTGAGTACTTTGACAGTTAATGTTTTCTTTGTTTTGTTTTAGATTTTTTATCAATCTATCCGTTAACAACCTACTCATTGTGCCAACCCAATCCGTTGTTCCATCAATGTCAGTTGAAAAAGGCAAAGTACGACGTATGACGGATTTTATGTGCCCCAGTCTTAGCTCTTAAATTGGAGTAAATCAGAAAGTTACAACTGGTGCGCACATTCTTTCATTTTCGTGCCTTTTATACTAAGAAAAAGTGTACTGAGTGAATAACTTCTGGTGTAAACCAGTAAATGACAACTGATGCGCTGGAATGGTTCAAAATCTAAAAAGAGAATATAAGAAACCTACATTTTATGATGTAAAAAGCAATTTAAGATATTATTATTGATTCCGCACGGAAAGGAAAATTTAGCAGAAAGAAATATCGATCGATATGAAAATTGCAATTATTCATTCCTGCGGTATTCTCTTTCCGTGAACTTAATTTAACATCCCTGTTTTAATTGATTATGAGTTGATGTTGTGTCAGCTGATGGGAAAAAATCAACAAGTTGGAAAGATGAGTTTTACGCTATAAATCTGGAGATGTGTTGCAGATGAACGATAGAGAGTAAGATGAAATAAACAAATGTGAACCGGCCTCCTGGTAAATGAAAGCTATGCTTACTTTTACAGCTTCCAAGAAAATTTTCGTTTAAACAAGGTAGCGTTTAAATATATATTTTGTTTGAGTTAGAATCTGCAATCTGAATTTTTTCATGTCTGCCGGAGTGCGCTGGCTAAAGCCACAAGCAATGTCTTGATTTTTTTTTCATTTAATCTACCATTGCTTCTATTTGCATTTAATTTGTATATTTTTTTTATTTGCTCCTATAAAAGTAGTAAAACAAAAATCAAACAAATGAATTATACAATTACACTTTAATAAAAAATTTTACATTTCCTTACATTTTTGTTGTTTCCGTTAACTTTCTGCCATAAACATTGAACGTAAGCAAAATGGAGGAAAATATCTATATTGCGGAATCAATAATATGGCACTACGGCAACTGTAGAGATGATACCGCAACAACGGAACTATATCGCAGCGGCGGAATGAATAACTGCAAATTTTTGCTTCCGAACAAAAAATTTTATCCGCTGGCGCTGAACGGAATCAATAATCGGACCCATTTAAATTAAAATAAATATATTGAATATTTTTGGCTTATATAATGTTTTCAATGCATGCATATGGTTTATTAATACATATTTTGTTTAGCCTTGCATTATTTTGAAAGGTCCTAGGCCGAAATAGAATACTTTGTCAGTGAAATAATCTAATCAACTAAAACAAGTGCTTGACAACAATTTATCTAATAAGACATTAAAATAATTGATTTTGGTTAAAATAAATTCTTTCCTTAATAATAGTTAATTTTAGCTAAAAATCAAATGCGATCCATACAATTTTGCAAGTCTTTATTTTTTCAAACGTTTTTACGCTAGTAATGGTAGTTCGCATCACTAATATGCTTATTATTAAATTAAAACAAAATATCTACTCTTTTAGTAACTCTATAATAAAGTTTGCCATTCACAATAGTTTGATTTCTTATGCGTAAAATATTAAATCTCCGAGAAGAAAAGAAACTTGTATCTGTCATTTAGCAATCTCCGAAAAGAAATAAACTTTTTCTGTCATTTAGCAAACTTTTCTGGCAAATAGCAGCCGCATGAGAGAAAACAAACTATTGTGAATGGCAAACTTTTTACAGGGTTGCAAAAAAGGTGCTACTCTTGTTTACAAAGAACAAGCGTATTAGTGATGTCAACTATCTGTACTCGACTAAAAACGCTTGAAATTTCAAATTACAAAAAGCGCAAATTTTTAAGGAGTAGATATAAATTTTAACTAGACAATCACCCTTATTCTGCGTTTCGATTGCGTTCCCGCATTCAGTTACGCTCGGATCGGAAAAAGGTATTCTGACAAAAAACTGAATCGAAAGAAAAAGCAGAAGAGCAGGGTATGTTTAAATTAGCTTCTTTGCTGTGAAACGTGTGAAATAGAAACAGTAAAAATAAACAATTTTGTAAACATTTTAATAAACTAATGATTGTGAGAACAATAATTAAATAAAGCATCAGTTAAGAAGAGAGAAGAAACAAAGTGCCGGAACATACATATGTAGAACAATAATTAAATAAAGCATCAGTTAAGAAGAGAGAAGAAACAAAGTGCCGGATCATACATATGTACGTGAGTAAGAGGAATTTTGTGGTAAAAATATTAGTGTGAAGAATCCTGCCGCGCCGGAGGTGATATTTTAATTTTTTTTTACATCATTGCGGCCCAAAAATTAAATTTCCTTGAAGAGGACAACAACGCACTCCAGAATGCAGAGTTAAGAATAGAAAAGCATTGTTGTTGTTGTTTTCGACCTGTAATAAATTAAATAAAGGTTTAAAATTTCAATCAAAAAAAATTTGCTTATTAAATTTTATACTTACATTTTATTAGTTTTACCCTTTTTTTTTAAACTCCAAGAATTGAAAAAACTTCCGTTAGCACATACAAAAACGTAGCTACGATCGTAACGCAGAATACATACAATCGAAGAATCAAATGAAAATGAAACGAATCGTAACACAGAATACCAAAGTTGCCAAACGGAGAAAATTTCGATCCGAATCGAAACGCAGAATAAGGGTGAATAATTTAAACTTGGGAAAAATTGCAATTTTTAGGTAAATCAATTATATTATTTCACTGACAAAGTAATATATATTTCGGCCTAAGACGTTTTTGAATAATGAAAAATTATATTTACAAAACATATGCATGCAGCGAAAATATTATATATCAAAAATTAAATAACCATTTATTTCAATTGTTATATACATATATTTAATAACATTTAATAATATTATTTCAAAGTTATATATATTTCGGCCTAGAATCTTCCAAAATAATGAAGGGTTAAAAAAATGTTATATATACAAATAATACGCATGCAGCAAAATTATTATTTAAATCAGAAATTAAATATACATTTATTTTAATTAATATCTTTATTAATTCATTATAAATAAATTATCTTTTTCATTTTAAATTGCTTTCTTTTTATAAATTCTGAAATAAAAATGCTTGAATAAAAATATTTTTGAAACTTTTAACATATCAAATCATATACATACATATAAAAATATTATGGGATATGTTCATTATTTTATTTTTAGTGCACGTGGCGTTTTTATTTTTGATAGTGCTCTGGCAGCACAGAATTTGCAAAATTAAATGAGGTGGCAGCGCCGCCTTTATGTACCAGGAGAATAGTGAATGTAAAGAAAAAGGATTAAAATAGGAGACGGCAACAAAAAGAAGAAGTAAATTTTCAACAAATAAACTATTTTAGATAATTTATTTATAATGAATTAATAAAGATATTAATTAAAATAAATGTATATTTAATTTCTGATTTAAATAATATTTTTGCTGCATGCGTATTATTTGTAAATATAAAATGTTTTAATATAATATAATAATTTATATATATATATATAATATCTTGTATATAACAATTGAAATAAATGTTTATTTAATTTTTGATATATAATATTTTCCTTGCATGCATATGTTTTGTAAATATAATAATAAGCCTTTCATTATTGAACAAAATCCTAGGCCGAAATATATATGTATTACTTTGTCACTGAAATAATATAATAGAATCAAAATAAAGTGTTTTTCGACATATAATAAATAAATTATTAAATGAATTGATTTTCATAAAAATTTAAATTTTTCCCATGTTTAAATTATTTTCTAGCTAAAAATTATATCTACTCGTTAAAAACTTGAGATTTTTGTAATTTTAAATATTCAAGCTTTTTAATCTAGTTAAGATAGTTGGAATCACTAATACGCTTGTTCTTAATGTAGACAAGAATAATACCTTCTTTGCAACCCTGCAAAAAAGTTTGCTATTCACAATAGTTTGTTTTCTTCTCATGCGTAAATATTAAGAGACCGAATCATCATATATGAGTGAAATATCGTTTACTCTTATAGTTCCTTAAAACCACGGCGGAACGTTAATATTAGTTTTGTACTTAAGCCATTAATTTACAAATATATATAACAAAACAACACGAAAGTGCTAAAAAGTTTACTTTTAACGTTTATGTAAAGTGATGAACTTTGGTAATGAAGTTATATGTACATACATAATACATATGGATGTGTGTGTGTCAATATGAAACTTCACGACTGCAAATAAGCTAAAAATATTGTTTTGTTTATATTGCAGATCTTTTGTTCATATGTTTATGGAAGGACTTTATTTATGTAAACATCTGATGGATTTTAGTAACTTATTAGTTCGTAAGGTAATTACATATTATGTATGTTAGTGTATATGAATCTGTCAGTAAAGCAATAATTCTACCGGTGATATTCGAAATTAATGAATTGTGGATATGATTTTGTTTACCATTAAATACAAGAAGAGTTCACGTTTTCCTATTTTCAAATATGTGCACAGATGGAGAAAAGTCACCGTCATTTGCGTTTCAAAATTTTATAACAGTTGCTAATGCCTAGAACATAAAACAAAAATTGTTGCACTAAAAAAAAACTACAATTTATTTAAGTTCCGTCTGAAGTAAAATGATGTTCCATATTAAGTCTTATTTTTTTAAAAGAATGTTAAACGTGTTTGTTGAGCACATTTTAGGTGGACAAAAGTCACCGTCAGTAAACAAAAATTAAAGAACTAAATGAAGTGTGTTTTCCATTGCTTTTTACAACATGTTGCCATCGTTTCTGCATCGAATGAACCAATTTTTTTGCCACTTCTAGTGTAATTTTCTGTCATTCCTTCATTAGTGTTTGTTTTAACCGGTTTCTTGAGGTAACAGCATGCTCCCTAAACCGTCGATCTAACTGATGCCACAAATGTTCTATAGGGCTTAGGTCAGGTGATGGGGGGGTTTTAAAAGTTTGGGGTATTGTGCAAGACCCACAAGCGAACTATTTCTGCACTTTGCTTGGGGTCATTATGATGGTGAAAATATTAGTCGGATTCAATGCAAAGTTTCTTGGCAGGTTTATTTGGATTATCTTTTAAGAAATAAAGTGTTTTGTCCATTATTCCATCAATAAAGACGAGTTTAACCGTTGCTTCCCTATATATGCAGAAGTTGGCATATTAACCGGCAGAATTAGGCGCTCTGCGCACAGTACGTGCGTGAACAACTTTACCAAAGCTCTTTGTGCTCTTTTTTAATTATTTTTACAATCTCGCGCTTTTTACGAAGAGATAGTGCGGGCGGTCGTCCATTTCTTGCAGGGTAGGTGCAGTTTGAGTCGTTTTTGAGTAGGAGAGCACGGATGGTATCGTCTAAACTTAATATGCAATAAAAACGTTACAAATAAGAGGCAAGTTTAATGTGTTATTTAAAAAAAAAATTTTTTATTGTACAAAAAACAGTTCAACAGTTTTTATTCAAACAAAACAATTTAAAATTAATTACACATACATATATATCTATGCACTTATAAAGATAACATTAATAATGTTTTATGAATATAGTTTTTGCCAAACACTGTTCGTACTGTACGAATCGTACAAGTTATCTGCTCGGTGTTTTTTCAATAAACTTTTTTATATTTGCACTGAAACAATCTGAATAATTCATTTTCAAATAATCCTTTGCAAACAAAACTCCTTCAATTGTTTTTGTTTCCAAACAATTTCGGATTTTAGTTTCATTTAAATTTATTTGACTAAAAATTCGTTTTGGTCCAAAATCTCAACTAAGTCTGGAAAACAAACTGAAACTTTATAAAGCTATTTTAAAGCCTATATGGACTTATGGAGTTCAACTTTGGGGAACAGCAAGTGCCTCAAATATAGAAATATTGCAAAGATACCAGTCAAAAACTATAAGGCTTATTGTTCAATCTCCTTGGTATATTTCCAACGATGCCATACATAACGATCTAAATATACAAACTGTTAAAGAGGTAATAAATTCATAAAACGAAAAATATTTAAAAAGACTAAGCAATCATGTAAATCCTCTGGGTATTGTGTTATTAGACGATACTGATGAAATTCGAAGACTTAAAAGATACCATGTGTTAGATCTACCTTTCAGAAGTTAATTTTTTTTTATCTAAATCAATCTTTTTCTTATTATTATCTTTTGTTTTTTTTATTGTTTTTTTTTTTAACTTAATGCTAAAACTTTAAATTTAATAATTACTAAAACTTAAGTTGCTGTTATTGTAAATATGGACTAAATCTGTATTTTTTTTCTGTTAAATTTGGAATATTTCTATAGTTTTATACGTTTTTATATGTGTAACGCTAAATGTCAATATAAATGTGATTAATTTTGCTTATTATCTCAATATAAGATAGATTGCAAAATAAATAAAATACAAAAAAAAAAAAAAAAAAAATTCGTTTAACGTTAGCTGACGAATGTGGTAAAACCATTAAGTCATTAACAAAATTACATAAGTTAGAGAGTGCAGGTTTATTATTTGATAACTTCATTGATTTCTTTTTTTCCAAAGGATATTGATATCAAAAATTCTTTCATCAAAATTTATAAATCTTAATTCTCTTACTTCATTTTCTCTTGACTGGTATCTGTCAAAGGTGCCAAATTTTAAAAACTTAGCAAAGGAAGTAAAGAAGTATTTTTATTTAAAATAATAGGTGGAGCTATTAATTTTAAATTATTTGTAACAGAATTTCCGAAATCGAATCTTTTATTTATTTGAATGCATAATTCAACATAAAATGCTACACAAGTATCAACAAATTGATTGTGAGCTTCAACAGTAATTGTTAATTGAGTAGTTTTTTCTTTAACGTAAACTCCAAGGTAAACTTCTTCCCTAGTTAAAAAATGTTCAGTGTAAAAAAAATGTATTTCATTGAACAGATTATTTTTTACATAATCTTCTTTTAAAAAATATTTAGCGGTTGATACAATTCTCAAACTACTAATGCTTCTAATGATAGCCACCTGGTTTGTGATGGGTGAAGAATTTTGTTTGGTTTAATTTCCAATAAGTTTTGTATTTCGAAGGAAGTTTTAAGCACGCATATGATGAACAAAGCGCAAGAGAATGGCAAATTCATTTTAAAACTACTAAGTTTGGAATGTCATCTTTGAATAATTTTGCTACAGATAGATTCTTACCGGTCATATTATTTGCCCCATCGGACCCATAGAAAATGTAAGTGATCACGAAAATGTTCTGTATTTGTATTTTTCTTTCTTAAGTATACATACATATGCATATGAATATTACACATGTTTGACGTTTACTTGAAACTATTTTCTAGTCATTGCCATTAAACAATACTTAGGTGAGTGATGACAGAAATCGTCATAATAACAATAATAAAAATAACTTTTATAAAAAAATCGTCAATCATCGTTTTACTGTATTTTCACAAAAAAATCGTCAAAATTACGTAAAATCGTCACATCTAACAGCCCTGTATGCAATGGAACCATACGACATAGAGAGAAAATACGGATAAAAATTTGACAACGGCTCTCATCGTTTTTTAAAAATTTTCAAATACCTTCGCACATCATTAGATCAGAGATGTATTTTCATGTAAACATTTTATTTTGTTTTGGTATTTTACCAATTGTGTAAACGTAAAAAAATCTGTCGTAAGATTTTTATTCTCATTTTTAAAATACGGAGATAATTTCATAAGATTTTCTCTTTAGTTTTACATATGACTAGTATTACTGTCTAAACCCCCTTTTAGTGATACACAAACAAATGTTAACAGTTGAGGACATATTCAAAGACTTATCGAACTTCAAGAACAACAAACGTAGTACAAACGTTTTGTTTTACTTTACTCACCAGTTTAAAGAACTTTTTTTAAAGTTTTTAATTTAAACCCATTACCTACAAAATAGAATCATATTGTGTGCATCACTAAACAAAATGTTACAAATTATTTACAACAAAATAGTCAATAGGAAAGAAAAAATTGGGAAAAGTTTTTAATTGTTAAGCTAGCGTTATTAAACGTTTATGAATATACATTTTTATTATACGCTTATAACTCAAATTTTGTTTAATAACTATTACATAGTTTAACAGTGAAATAAGGAAATTTTATGAATTAGATTGTTAGTATGTGACGGTGACTTTTATACACCAAAAATTCGTTTAACATTCTTTAAAAAAAATAGGCTTAATATGAAAAATCATTTTACTTGAAATACAACTTAAATAAATTGCAGTATTTTAAGTATAATAATTTTTAAAATTCTGAAACTCAAATGACGGTGAGTTGCCCATCTGTGTACTTACATAATATTTTAAGAACAAAAAAATTGTGTAAATCTCTTTAAGAAGAGGTAATCTTTGCTTAGAAACCTGAACAATTGTTTTTAAACGACGACACATTTTTTTCTTACTAAGACAGATGTTTAATCTGGTGTAATTTTTATCGATTCTTTGTTTTACAAGACATTTCCTCGTTGGAAGGAAAAATTTCTGGCTTCGTGGCATTTGAACAAAATGTTTATATAAAATATTTAAATACGGAAGCTAATCATTATGTCGTCTATAATCCAGTAGTGGTGCTACTACACAACCACCACTAGATTTGTGTTTTTTTATAATAACAGCTCTCATGCTTCATATTAAAGTTCTATTGTACACATTGCAGATTTAGTAAATCTTGATCAAATTAAAACTTGACAACAAAATTTATACATTTTTAATTTCTTAAATTAACAACGTCTGCAATACCAAAAACAATAGTAGATTTAGTAAACGGAGTAAGTTCATTTATGTATTTACAAGTATGAAACAGGTGGCCGATTTGCCGCCGCATTGTTTTTTTTTTGTTTACTTTAATACGAAGCGTGAGAACCGCTGGTATTATATTTAACCCTAGCTTGGGTACTAATCTTTTTCTTCGAATCTGGGCACTATTTACATTTGTAAATATATATACTTTTATATATTTTTCGAGTAAAGCTTCTGGTATTGCTATTTATTTTTATCTTATTTGCTTTTGTGGTATAAAACTATACGTAATATAAGCACTGGCGTAGCTAAGCCCTATCGACGAAGGGGATACGTCCGTACAAGCTTATGATTTGAGTGGTGATGCCTCTGATATAGAAGTGGCAGCACATCCAGTGGAAGTTGGATACGGAGGTGACTCAGAAAATGAATTGGAGTCTGAGGATGAAATGGGAGCAGTAGATGTGCCGACCATGGACGAGGAAAACTGTCTTATCGCTAAAGATGGAACAAAATGGGAAAAACTGCGTCTGCATTACAACGGATGAGACAGCAAAACATATTCCGTAAAAGCCGTTTTCTTGGTCCTAATCCAAATACAAAAAATATGAGCATTATTGAAACATTCTATGCTTTAATGCACCCGACAATACAGTCGATTATTTGTAGAAATACGAACAGAAAAGGCAAGACTGAATACGAAAATCTGGAGGACGGTGAAAGGAAATATGGAAATATGTTTCAAAACACCTACAGAAAATATATTTGGGAAGATATATCTGAAGAGGAACGAACTACATTTTTTGGCAGCTATGTCAGCAAAACGCTTCAAAACCGTTTTAAGGTTTATTCGTTTCGATCAGCAATTTACAAGACAGCAGCGATCCGTAACAGACAAAGCTGCCCCAATATCCGAACTTTTTGAAATGTTAATGCCAATTTACGCCACAACAACAAGCAACGCGAAAATATAACAGTAGATGAACAGCTATTTCCTTTAGCCAAGTTCACGCAATACATTCCATCCAAGCCCGCCAAATACGGCATGAAGCTATGGTGGGTATGCGATGCCAATTCATACTACCACTTAACTGGGCAAATATATACTGGGAAATCGGGAGACGATAAAGAAAAAAAACCAAGGAGAAAGAGTAGTGAAAGATTTAGTGGAACAGTATAAAAATACCGGACGCAATGTCACTTGCGACAATTTTTTCACATGTCTTTCTCTAGCGGATACGCTTGCGAGCTGGAAATTGTCCATGATTGGCACGATGAAAAAAAAACAAAACATGCGTGCCCCCGGAGTTTAAACCCTCACCACAAAGAGTGGAGCATTCGAGCATTTTTGGCTATGGAGAAAATAGGACCATTTGCTCCTATGTTCCCAAGAAGAACAAAGCAGTCGTTTTACTTTCGACAATGCCATATGATGACACAATCTCAGACACAAAACAAAAACCAAATATAATTTTATTTTATAATCTGGCAAAGGGAGTCGTTTATGTAATGGATCATATGCTTAGACAGTATACAACAAAGCGCAAAACTAATCGCTGGCCGCTTGCTCTGTTTTATAATATTCTGGATATATCAGTACTTGCAGCTTATATAATATACACAGAAAACTATCCTTCACATTTTACTACAAAGTAAGGTAATTATTCTTCAACTATTTGCGGCAAGGAAACTTTTTTTTGTTCTATTTGTAAAAACAGGTGGACGTCGTTTATTTTTGCAACAATTGGCAGAACAATTGTGTATGCCAACGATTTTGAAAAGAGCTAAAATTCCTCGGGTCGTTTCTTATTTTCCGACGAAGAGTGCAATTGAATGCATTACGGTTGTCCCTATTCATACACTGCACAGCTCCACAACGGAAGAATTTGTCCCAGACGAAGATGATCGTGGGGCTTCCAAAGTGAAAGGTGCTTGTTACTTGTGCTAGCAAGAGAAGTGCAAAAGAAAACGCTCAACACGCAAAGTATGTGGCCAATGTAAAAAGCCGGTTTGCGTCGAACACAGCAAAGTGCAAACAAAATGCATACAGTGTATAAAAGACTAATATTTTATTTTTATAACACTTTTTTATTTCTGTAACACTTATTGTTTTGTAAACTAATAATTTTATGAGTAAAATAAAATGAATTAGTATATTAAAAAACACATGAAAAAAATTATTTACATATGTAAATAGTGCCCGATAATGAAGAAAAAATGACAAAATCGAAACAAATAACGGTAAATAAAATTTTTTTAAAAATTTTTTCCATTCACATGAAAAACATAAAAAATTAGTCACTGAGTCCAAACCATATCCACATAGGATCGTAATTATATAAGTTATAGCTGTTTTAAAAATTGAATATTTACATTTGTAAATAGTGCCCAAGTTAGGGTTAAAAGTATTTTAAATTTACGGCACTAGTATAACAGCTCTGTACTATATAATTTGGATAGAAAATTTACAATTGTCGCTGTGTCTAACTTACACCACCCATGCTTTTTCAGGGTGGCTAACATGAAATTCCCTAAGTAGGTCCTAAAACAATACAACTGGAGAGTTGCTTTACGAATGCGTACACAATAGTTTTGCGGACGTCCAAGGAAATTTCAGATTGGTTGCTAATTTGATGCTTCTGTCAAAAATGTGAAGAATATATTTTGATCCCCAAACTCGAAATTAAAATTTCTAGATCTACAAATAACCTTAAAACAAAGGAAAAATTATCATTGCAAAAACATAAACTTACATAAGTTTTCTTTACTTTTTAAAATACTGTACATACTATATTGATAATAGTAAAATATGAAATCTTTTTGTATTGAATGGAAATTAAAACTAACAAACTGTAAAACTAAAAATCATAGTATGGCAAAACAGTTGATCCACTGGTTAATCTAAAAAGTTTTAATGATGAGTAAATAATTTTCATTGTTTCAGTGTCCTCCGACAGCTATATATATGCCAAACTTTATAACATCTGATGAAGAACAACGCATTCTTTCTCATATCGAAAAAACACCTAAGCCAAAATGGACTCAGTTGCTTAATCGCCGTCTAATAAATTATGGTGGCATACCGCACTCAAATGGAATGCTTGCAGAAGCAATACCTGATTGGTTACAAACCCACGTCGATAAAATCAATAATCTAGGCATTTTTGAAACTCGAAAGGCAAATCATGTTTTGGTCAATGAATATCATCCAGGACAGGGCATTATGCCACATACGGATGGTCCACTTTTCTTTCCTATCGTAGCAACTATTTCTTGTGGATCACATACAGTTCTCGAATTTACGAAAAAAGAAATTATATCGGAGGATTCAAAGAAAATAAACCTTATTAAGGATAGTTACACAGGTCAGGACGTTATTTGTAAAGTGATGTTGGAACCTCGTAGTCTTCTGATAATAAAAGATGAACTTTATGAAAACTACTTGCATTCAATTAGCGAACTATTTGAAGACATTCTTTGTGATCGCATCTACAATTATGAAAACTGTGGAACCTGTTATAAAAAGGGAGACTATCTAAAAAGAGGAAGACGTATTTCTTTGACCGCACGAAATGTTCCTAAAACAACAAATGTGAAATTTAGATTTAGCAAATAATAGTCGGTAGATAGCAACATTGAAACTCAAACATATAATATACAATCGGTTAAGAAAGACTGGACTTAAAATATGTAAACATACATACATATGTATGAATAAGATACAACTTTTTTTTTACCTTGAGGTTTTTCTACCATTTATTAGAAAATTCTTCATCGTATCTACTAAACATGTGAATCTTAAAACTAGTCTAAAATAATCCTATCTGTTGACGTTTCTTTTGCTAAACACATAATATCTTATTATCAGTAAAATAGTCTGCTATTTAGAAAAAGATATTGCTGTTCTTTTTAGCTTAGGATATTTTAGTGTTCTTATCGCTTAAATGTATTTATTACATCTTCTTGTTAGCTTAGGATATGTTTCAGAGAATGGTTAGTTTATATTGGTAGTGTATATGTATTAATTTTCAAGTTTTTTTTTGTATTTTATTTATTTTGCAATCTATCTTATATTGAGATAATAAGCAAAATTAATCACAATTATGTTGACATTTAGAGTTACACATATAAAAACGTATAAAACTATAGAAATATTCCGAATTTAACAGAAAAAAATCCAGGTTTAGTCTATCTTAGATATTTACAATAACAACTTCAGTTTTAGCAATTATTAAATTTAAAGTTTTAGCATTAAGTTAAAAGAAAACAATAAAAAAACTAAAGATAATAATAATAAAAAGATTGATTTAAATAAAAAAAATTAACTTCTGAAAGGTAGATCTAACACATGGTATCTTTTAAGTCGTCGATTTCATCAGTATCTTCTAATAACACAATAGCTAGAGGATTTACATGATTGCTTAGTCTTTTTAAATATTTTTCGCTGTATGAATTTATTACCTCCTTAACAGTTTGTATATTTAGAACGTTATGTATGGCATCGTTGGAAATATACCAAGGAGATTGAACAATAAGCCTTAAGTTTTTGACTGGTATCTTTGCAATATTTCTATATTTGAGGCACTTGCTGTTCCCCAAAGTTGAACTCCATAAGTCCATATAGGCTCAAAAAACCTTTATAAAGTTTCAGTTTATTTTCCAGACTTAGTTGAGATTTTGGACCACTTAATCAGTTAAGTTTCCTATTTGTAATATTCAATTGTTGCCGTTTTATTTTTATGTGTTCTTTCCATGTTAGTCGACGATCCATATATAAGCGGAGATATCTAACATAATCCTTTTTTGGAGTTCGGATGTTATTTATGGAAACGTCAGGGCAATCACCTTTTCTAACAGAGAATGTTCTGTGTACAGACTTTTCAGCGTTCACTTTAGATCTCCATTTACTTAACCATGACCCTATTAAATTTAATTCGTTTTGAACAAAAGAACTAGCACCAACTGGGCAATTGTTTGCTGCTAAAATAGCAGTGTCATCCGCATGCGTGTAAATATTCACAAGGTCCAAAACAGGCATATCAGCCGTAAATATTGTATACAATACAGGGCTTAATACACTACCCTGAGGTACTCCTGCTCTATCCATAAATAAATGAGATGTTTCATCTACGAATCTTACGTAAAATAATCTACTGCTCAGGTATGAATTGAAGAATGCATAAAATGTAGACTGGAGAAGTTTCTTTAATTTGTATAAAATACCAGTCTGCCAAACTCTGTCAAATGCCTGCTGAATGTCCAGGAATACAGCGGAACAATATTTCTTTTCCTCATATGATTTACGGATAATGTCAATTACTCTATGGCATTGCTTAGGAGTGCCATGTTTTTGCCTAAATCCAAATTGGTAATAATTTTTAAACTCAAGAATAGGGGACAAGCGGCTCAAAAAATTTTTTGAAAGAACTTCGAAAAAACACTTAGTAGACTAATAGGTCTATAAAAAGTTAGTTAATTTTCAGGTTTGCTGGGCTTCTTGATCATAATGATCTCATCGCATTTCCACTGAGAAGGAAAATGATTTAAACGAAGAATTGAATTAAAAATTTTCGTTAAGTATAGAGGTTTCTTTGACACACTCTGTGCAAATCCAGCGTGATGTTTGAGTTATTAATATTGTCAAAAAATTCACTGAATGACTTGTTTTTTAGGCCAGTTAAATGCTGTTTGATGTTTCTTGCTGCTTGATTAAAACGCCACTTGTTATAATAACTTCTGCTTATCTGCCATGATTTTTTAATCTCTTTTTAATTAAAATAAGTTCCCGTGTCCGTGAAGAGATTTGAGGAGCACTTTGCGAAATAGTAAAACTTACAGCCGGATTCGATAAAAAAGCAGCCTCAGGAATTATTTTTCTAAAATTTTCAACGGCTTCATCCAGCTCAAAATCATTCGATATTGCAGAGTTTAAATTAATGTTTATATCTAACCAATATGAGAACGACGCCAGATCAGTTTGAACTGTTACAAGCTTAATGACTTCTTTTATAAATTGAGGTGAGGAGTTATACTATACTAAAATTGGGGAGTGGTCTGAGCTGAGGTCATAATTATCTAAAATACCAAGTTGATAAGAAGGTATTCCAGAATATACAAAAAAAAATGTCAGGAATTTTGAATGGATCAGAGGTCCAATATGTATGTAGGATTTCCAGTTGAGAGAGCAGAATAATTTTTAGAAAGCAGACACTTATAGAGCTCTCTGCCTTTAGGGTTAATAAGACGTGAACCCCACCAAGGATGTTTCCCATTAAAATCTCCTCCAACTATAAAACGAGGACCAAGTTTTTGAAAAAATTTGCAAAATCATCGCAATTAATATTATGACGAGGAGGAAAACAAACTGCACATAACGTAACAGAATGCATACCGCAAATAATTTTAATACATGAACCTTGGGCACTTCCCTTAATAAGATGGCCTTCTTGATGATATTTTATAGACGCTTTGATTAAAATTGCAGAACCACCATGAGCCCTTTCATTAGGAGGATTCGCACTTATCAGATCAAGTTTATTAATATAGTTTTTTTATAATACAAGTTTTTTAAAACTATTATAATAGTTTTTATCCACTATCTGTAGTGCTGTAAGCAAATAAAAAACAATAAATAGCTGTTACATAATTTTTTAGTAACAAAAAACTTTTTTTAAAGCTTTTCTCTTATTAAATCTTGAAAGCGGTAAAATTCCGTTATTTAAGATGTGTGTTTGAATTTTTTAGCAGTCAAGTTTTTTATGGAAAATAATTGAATCGTGAATATTAATCACTAATTTTCAGGAGCGGTTCTCACTTTTTGTATTATAATTAAAAAACTTTTAAATGTAATATTGAAAATACTTTTAAATATAATATTAAAAATACTTTTAACCCTCTGCGTTACTTCAAACCTGTCAACACATTTGGTCCTTTTGGGTCCATTTGACCCACCTATTAAAATAAGAATAAAAACAGCATTATTTGTAAACAAAATTTATGTATTTATTAAATATTCAAAGCAAGCTAAAAAAAGGTATAAATCCGGAAAGGTAAATTACCGGGTGACTATTGTTAAAATTTTTGGTATTTACAAAGATATAACTTCATTAACTTACTTTTAAAATGAAAACGTTTTAAGAATTATAGGTTTTTACAGTTTACACATAAAGTAGTTTTGGCAAGCAAAGTTCTTGCAAGAATCACACGTATGAGCATATTTGTTGGAGTTTTTACCATGTGGGCAAAAGAAACAACGTAGTCTTTTGTTTGCACAATTTTTCATAGCAGAGGATGTTCCTGCAATCTGGTCTACACGAATTGTTGGATATTTGTAACCAAATTTCTTGCAGACATTCCATGGGGTTTTGTTGCTTTTCGTAAAATATGTTAGTTTATCATCTGCTCTGCCAGTTCTATTAGGTATAGGCGGCGTCAGAAATTTTCATTGCAATTCCAAGCAGGATTCCTTTCTGTCCATATAACATACGATTTATATACAGAAACATCTATTCGTATCATATTAGAAAATAAGGCAACGGGCCAACGCCTAGTCAAACGAGTACACGTATAATTTGCAACTAATTGGTCAAGAGCATCCATCACCACCCGCTTTAGTTTGGTTTTAGTGATGTATTATTTCTGGTTTTTTATTTGCGTCATCTCTTACATCAGCAGCTTCATCAATATAAATGATTTATGTATATTTTGGCACATATGATACACTAGTTATATCTTTTGTAAATGTAAATTCTGAATACAGAACTGGTTTCTTTTTTTATATCAAAGCAAGGTTATAAATTCTAAAAAAATTATGGGATAACAGTCCTTTTAGGCAGTAGATCATATAAAGTAAGCACCACCCTAAATGGTCTGTATCGGTTACGCAAGTACTTTTGCAAAATATGTAAGTTGAAAATGAAGCAACACTGGCACTACAAAATAAACAATAGCGAAGGATAACTAAATGAAATGTAATATATACATACATACATACATTCGTATATTCTTAAAAATAAAATAAATATTAATGGATTCGCTGGCGTTATGGTTTGAAGAAGAAAATCAATATGTGGAACTGATTACATGTCATGTATTAATAACAACACGCAGTTGATTTGTTACACAATAAATAATGATTTATTAATTCAATGGTTATAATTCAGGTGTGTATTCTGAACAAAGACAAAAAGTACAAGAACGATGATTTTTAAGTGATGTCAATTTTGATGATGTAAAAATATTGAAAAGAGAGATGGATAATGCACTTACATTCAGTGTTGTCAATACATACTACTATAATACATTACATTACAGGAAAAATATTGAGAGATAGATCAGTTATACTCTCTCTGGTATCACTTACAGAAATGTTCAAATATTCCATTTTTATAGCTTAATACAAAACTTTCGCCCATATAAAGATGCGTTTACATATTAAAAGATAAGGAAATGTACAGCTATTCCAACCGCAATTAAAAGCCGCTGCTAAAATTGGTTGGCCAAGATTAGGCGAATACTCTGTCCCAAGCACATAACACTTAAGACAACTGCCCAAGAAGAAAAAGTCAAAAGAGAACTTTTCTTTACATGTGTCATTCCTGGTGTAATTGAAGCAGTGGATAGCGCCAATATTCAAATGGTTCGACTGGCCGGAAACGAGCACTTATACCTCAACAGAAAATGAAAGCATAGTATGAATGATATAGTGGTATGCGATAATTGTTGATTACCGATACGGTGGTGCAAGCAATGACTCACATATTTCGGATTTCTCTAAGGCAAAGCAAAAATTAATACAACTTTTCGAAAGGGGAGAAAAAGGATTTTAGCTTTCAAAAGTTTAAACTGTGGTTTTTCTTACTTATTGTTTAATATTCTAAATTTGCAACGTAAAATTCAAACCAGACACTTCACAATTACACTTACACTTTTGTAAGTAATTGAGAGTGCTTGAAGTTTTAAAATAAAGAAGTTGCATTACGCACCAAAGAGTGATTCAAATAATGAGCGTTTGTTGTGCTGTGCACAACATTTGTGTTGGTTTTAAAGTTCAAACGCCAACACAAGAAAGTGTGACTGATATTGAAAATTTCCGTTGATAGAAAGACTAACAGAAGTAACCAAACAAATATTGCTCAAGAAATAAGAAATAATAAAGGGTGGTTAAATTTCAAGGGCCGATTTTGATTTTGAATAAAACACAAACTATTTAGGAAATTATTGTAATTTTATTTTATTATGATGTATTGGTATTACTCAATTATGTATGGAACAAAATATCGGCCAAATGGGCGCCGCGACCTCGGCGCCACACCTCCATCCGATGGTCCAAATTTTCGATGACGCTGAGGCATAATGGAGGTTCTATGCCGTTAATGTGCCGAATTATCTGATCCTTTAGGTCTTGAATTGTTGCTGGCTTATCGACACCTTTTCTTTCAAATAACCCCAAAGAAAAAAGTCCAACAGTGTCAAATCACATGATCTTGGCGGCCAATTGACATCGCCATTACGTGAGATAACACGGCCATTGAATTTGTTGCGCAAAAGAGCCATTGTTTCGTTAGCTGTGTGGCAAGTGGCACCGTCCTGCTGAAACCACATATCGTCCACATCCATATCTTCCAATTCGGGCCATAAAAAGTTCGTTATCATCTCACGATAGCGAACACCATTCACAGTAACTGCCTGACCGGCCTCATTTTGGAAAAAATACGGCCCGATGATGCCGCCAGCCCATAAACCGCACCAAACAGTCACTCTTTGTGGGTGCATTGGTTTTTCGACAATCACTCTTGGATTCTCATTCGCCCAAATGCGGCAATTCTGTTTATTGACGAATCCACTGAGGTGAAAATGTGCCTCATCACTGAAGATGATTTTCTTCGAAAATTGATCATCCACTGTTGCCATTTCTTGCCACCATTCTGCCCATTCACGACGTTTGAAATGGTCAAGAGGCTTTAGTTCTTGAGCCAATTGCACCTTGTAAGCGTGTAAATGCAAGTCTTTATGCATAATGTTCATCAACGACGAGCGTGAGAGGTGCAATTGTTGGGAACGACGACGAGTTGAGGTGGACGGCTCTTCAGCCACACTATCGCGAACAGCAGCAATATTTTCTGCAGTACGAGCTGTACGAGCATGCACTGGTGTTCTCACATTTTCTACAGACCCGGTTTGCTCGAATTTTTCCACGATTTTTGCGATTGTACGCACATTTGGACTATGAAATTGACCAAAAAAATTACGAAGTGCACGATATGCATTTTGATTTGAACTCCCATTTTCATAATAAGTCTGGATAACTTTAACACGTTGTTGGATTGTGTATCTCTCCATGGTTCAAATTGAGTAAGTCTGAAATATAGAAATGTCAAATAAAATTCGGAAAAAAACTTGGCGTTTAGGTGTGGTTCACATTCAACATCGGCCCATACAATTTAACCACCCTTTATTAGAAACAATTTGATTTTAAAAACATAACTTTTATTTACATATGCATAACAACTTTGTTTATAAAAACAAATACATTGTTATTAGTAAAAAAAACATTTATAGTTTTGAAGCTTTTTTATGACGATTTTAAAATCTTGAATTTAGTACTCTTTTAATTCCAAATTTTCTATTTCAAGGCAATTCTCTTAGCTAAACTGATTAACTTTTTGGCACCATGGTGAGGGGAACATAAGATGAGTACAGACTTGCTTGTAGTTTCAATTCGTTTTACTTTCTTATTCGTACTCGACAAAAGCAAGAGTGTGTGTAAATGTGTGTATACAATACAAGCAATAAGAATTGCTGGCTGTGAACAACAATTAGAAATGTGTATCATTCTTGTCAATAAGAACTGAACAGTGTAAATTGTGACTTGCGTACTACAGAGTGCGGTGATGCGAAAGGAAATTACGAAAACACAATAACGAGCACTAATTTTTCGATTAGGTAAAACTTTTCTTAGGCATCGCAATAGAGATGAAAGTTATCACATTACTAATATTATCCTTCATTATAACTATCCCATAATATTCTGTTTAATATGGACAACCCTAATACCGTTTTTAATCTATTTACATGGCACCTTCAGCAATTTTATATAAAAATAAATTCAAAAGCTAAAAACCTTTGTTTGTTCCAAACATTATGCCTTCAGCAAAATTATTTAGTATTGCAATATTCAATTTATTTAATACTGCAATATTCCCAGAAATATGCAATAACAAGGGAAGTGAGCCAGACACCTTTTTGTCAATTAAAAGCAAACAAATTGTTAAAATAATAAAGAGACATTATATGACTAAACTTTTTGTCTTTAAATTGAACTAAGCAAAATTGTAAAAATATTAAAAGACAAATTATGTGCCAAGTAATCAAAATTGTAAATTGAATTAAGCAAAAATTGTTGAAATATTAATTATAAATAAGAAAATTATAGTTTAATAAATCAGTGTTAATCTAACCCTCAGAAAATAGGGGGTTTCGCTATTTTTGTTTTATTCATTATTACAGGGATGAGGAGCTCAGAATTCAACTGATTCTGAATAGTCAGATTCAGTGCCCAGTGTACATACCTTCGACAACGAATAGTCAAATATCAGGAGCATTTTATTTTAAGCAAAATAGCCAAGTGCTAGCAAGAAAGTTAATATGCAGCACACAATTGCCGATGGATGTATCGATTTAAGAAAGAGGCAATTAGTAGAAATTTAAATTAATCTATTTATCACCGTAACTATCGAATAATTTAAATATGGTAGGACCTCTCTGTATCGTAGATATAGCCAATATATCATAACCACTCGTATATACTGGTATGTTATATAGCTAAGTATTAGGTAGCAATACCAGTAATAAACCACGAATAAAAACGTCAAACACTTCATATTAATTTTTGGACCGATGGATACCGAATATAATAATGAAATTATTTAGAACTTCAAAGCCTTTTTAAATTAAAACAGCAACTTCAGCCTTTATAACCGTCAAAAAGTGGGTACGGATGAAAGACGGCATCGAGAATGCGATTGCGTGAGTGTAGAAAGCAATGTGGCAGATAACAGCTGGAACTGCAAATTTTTTGACAACATGTTATCCTGCCTTGCTAACCAAAACCAAAGCAATGGTGTTGAAGCTCAATCCAGCTCATCGAGCCCAAAGTTCTTTGAACTTCATACAGAAACAGGAAATCCTTCAGTTAGGGCGGCTAGAGGAAGGCAAGAATTCAACAAGAATTTCTAGATAAAAAATATAAAATTTTGTCTGACAACCCTTCTTTTTTAGAAACTCAGACGCAACATAATGTGAGCCAGAATCAACACTTTTCCACAAGGATCCTCTATGGACAATATGCCAGTTGTGCCAAACACGTTTAATCAACTAACACTGTCACAGCTGTCTGCAGTCAGGCAGACTACCGTGAAATCTACCACTATTTAGCGGTGATCCCGATGATTGGCAAATTTTCATCAATAGCTTCAAAATAGCATTGTACTTGCTGGGTTTTCCGACGTGCAAAATTTAATCTGCCTGCAAAACTGCCTTAAAGGGAAAGCAAGGGATCTAGTAAAAATTAATTACTTGCACCCGATATTATTAACACGCTTCGAATGTGCTATTGGAAATGCAAAAATTATGCCTTCTCCACGCTTTAAGTTAGAATCACTGATTGAGTTCGCATTAAGCGTTCAAAATATATACGCTACTATGGAAGTAGACGACCTAGAAGAACATATATGTATGTATATGAATAGCCATATTGTATATGTGTTGGCAAAGGCGCTTATAGACAAATCAGAAGAAATTAAATTGGGCTATGCAGCCAAGAGAAGAAAGCGTTCCAATAATTAATCTGTTTAGTACATAGCTATATAGCATAGCCGAAGCAGCTAGCTAGCTTTGGGAAAAGTGGCGCTTTTGTAAACACCAATACTCAGGCTAAAGGCAACATAAAGAAAAGATGTGAAAAATTAAAAAAAATCTGTAACTCGGCAATGCAATTAAAAAATCTGTAATCTTGACAATGCTTCAATCTACACTACTGCAAATGGAATTTGAGCAACAAATGCGGTATATCACGTTGTAAGTATCGGGTTTTTCAACAGGGACGATACAAAAGTAGAGCGACAGGGACAGCAAACGACCCCATATTGCTTGCCGCTCTATTGACATTTATCTTCAGTAAGGTTTGCCATTTCGTGATGGAATGATATACGAGCCAGCAACAAGTCGAAATTATTAAAATTTACTACCGAAATTCGGAGTCAGTGGCATCAACGTTAAGATCGCTACGTCTAATTTATGGTCGTCATAATCGTCCTAGCAGATCAACAATTGAGCGTCTAGTGGAAAAATTTGAATCCACAGGCACAGTACAAAATGTTCCCGTGCCAGTGAGACAAAGAAGTGCCCGCAGTGTCGAGAATATTGCTGCCGCTGAGGCTTCAGTTGAAGAAAGCCCAAATGTGTCTTACACGTCGTTCTCAAGCGTTACTGTGAATGGGAATCGCTACCGTTCAATGATAACCGAATATTTTTGGCCCCAATTAGATGATATGGACTTGGAGGACATGTGGTTCCAACAGGACGGCGCCACAAGCCACACAGCGAATGGCAGAATCAATTTATTGGAAACCAAGCTTGGAGAACGTGTTATCTCACGAAATGTTCCAGTCGATTGGCCGCCTCGGTCGTGCGATTTGACGCCGTTAGACTATTTACTGTGGGGCTAACGTCAAGTCTATGGTCTATGCCAACAAGCCAGCGACGATTGATGAACTTCGTACGAATATCGAACGTGAAATTGCAAATGCTTGAAAACCGTCGAAAATTGGGTTCAGCGTCTGGACTTCTGCAAGCGTGCCCGTGGTGGCCATGCAAAAGAAATCGAGTTCCGTACATAATGGCATCGAACGTACTTTCACAGGAATAAATAATTTCATTGATATCCAAAACCGTTTTTGTTCTCTTTAAAAAAACTTTTGTAGAACTCTTATTGAAAACCCCTGTACGAGCACCATTCCCTGCTTCGCAAGGTCATTGACGACAATCAGTCTAACAATCAACCTGTAAGTAAAAATTGAAATCAATACATGCAGCGGGATGTACTAATGAAGGTTTATAACATCAAATACGAAGGAGTAGCTCCATTCTTAAAAATCTTACCAATTGTAATGGAAATATGGTATCTTAACCCAATAAAGTTCAATTAATGTGGGAGGACGCAGCAAAATTGAAAGGGGCTCGTTAAACGATTTCATATACACAGGTACAGATCTCTTTCAACGATTCGTTGATATTTTTCTAGCATTCCGTTTTGGGAAATTTGGCATTTGCGGTGATTGATATTGCTGGAATGTTCTACAGGATCAATGTATAAGAAAACGCCACGAATACTCAACAATTTGTAGCACAATTTCCACGCGCCGTTGATTCAAGTCAGAGTTATCATTAGAGTTGATGACCTTATTGATAGTAAAGATACCGATTACGGGACCGCAACATTAGCAAAACAATTTCACAATATCCATGCCGCCGCAGGATTTGTACATAAGAAGTTGGACGTCAAAAACATGTCATGATATAAACCAAAAGGGCTCACTGATGGAGTTCTAGGTATGCACAGGGACCCAGAACCAGACGTGTTCTAATCTTCTTCTTCTTTGGCGCTACAGTCCGGGGTGAACCTGGGCCTCAACCCACAAAGTTTTCCAGCTGGCACGGTCTTTCGCCAGCGTTCTCCAATTGTGCACACCAAGTTGGTTGAGGTTTCTGACTCACTTGTGTGCGCCATCGGTTCCGTGGGCGTCCTCTAATGCGTTCTCCCACAGGTTCGGAATCGAAGATTCTACGGGTCGGAGCAGTATTCTCCATGCGCTCTACATGGCCCAACCAGCCTAGCCGTTGGATCCGTAGGCGCCTGGTTAGGCTCATGTCGCTGTACAACCCGTACAGTTCATGTTTGAATCTTTTTCTCCAGAAACCATCAACGCAAACAGGGCCGAAGATTGAACGCAGAACTTTTCTCTCGAAAATACCAAGGACTTCCTCATCCGCCTTCGACACCGTCCATGCTTCCGCGCCATAGAGAAGTACAGGGATTATCAAAGTGGTATATATATAGTGTCAGCTTGGTTTTTTGAGAAAGGGCCTTACTACTCAATTGCCTCTTGAGCCCAAAGACACAGCGATTGGCAAGAGTTATTCTGCGTTTGATCTCGGTACTGATGTTGTTTATACTGTTGACTTGGGAGCCAAGGTAGACGAAGTCCTTCACTACCTCGAAGTTATAGCTGCCTATGGTGATGTTCTGGCCCAGTCGTCGGTGTTGCGCGTCCTTTTTTGATGACAGCATATACTTCGTTTTGCCCTCGTTTACCGCTGGACCCATTTTGGCCGGCTCCGTTGAAATACCAGCAAACGCTTCATTGACGGCTCGCTGTGTTCGACCAATCACGTCAATGTTGTCAGCGTATGCTAGCAGTTGCACGGACTTTTGGAAGATCGTGCCTCTGTTGTTGGCGTGTGAGTTTTACACGATCTTCTCAAGAATTATGTTAAAAAAGTCACATGACAGTGCGTAGCCTTGTCTAAATCCCCTTCTGACATTGAAGGTCTCGGTGAATTCGTTACCGACCTTGATGGAGCAGCGAGAGTTCTCCATCGTCATCCTACACAGCCTGACGAGTTTAGTAGGAATGTCAAAACTAGACATGGCTTCGTATAGCTCGTCCCTATACACACTGTCATATGCGGCCTTAAAATCGACGAATAGGTGGTGGGTGTCGATTTGCATCTCTTGGGTCTTTTCCAGGATCTGTCGTAGTGTGAAAATTTGGTCAATGGTGGACTTCCCCGGCCTGAAAGCACACTGATAAAGACCTACCAAACTGTTCACGAATGGTTTCAGGCGCTCACACAATTATTCCTCGGTAGTTGGCGTAGTTGAAGGGGTCTCCTTTTTTGTGGATCGGGCAAACGATGCTGAGATTCCACTCGTCGGGCATGCTTTCCTCCGACCATATCTTACAGATGACCTGGTGCATACGCCCAACCAGGTCATCTCCGGCTGCCTTAAATAGTTCCGCAGACAGTCCGTCCGCTCCTGCAGCTTTGTTTGATTTCAATCTCGATATTGCTATCTTGACTTCATTCAGGTCGGGGGGAAGGAATTCTCTACCGTCATCGTCCGTTATCTGGAGTGGAATATTCTGCCTAGCGATGGAATCGGTTTTTTGCTCGCCGTTAAACTGTCTGCAGAAGTGATCTTTCCAGATTTTCAGCATCGATTGCGACTCTTCCACGATTTGTCCCTCTTCGTCACGACAGGCTTCTGTCCGAAGCTTATATCCTTTGGATAGTTGTTTTACCCGTTGGTAAAACTTTCGGATATTATTCCTGCCGTAACACCTCTCCAGTTCCTCGATCGCGCGCTTCTCGTGCTTTTTCTTCTTCCTTTTGAGAAGCCGGCGTTCTTCCCTTCTCTTCCGTTCGTAGAGCTCACGAGCTGCTCTCGTCCTTCTCTCCAACATCGCCTTATACGCTGCTAACTTCGCTGAATGTGCCTGCCTGCACTCGTCATCAAACCATGGGTTTTTTCCGGGTGGCATTTTAAAACCCAATACATCAGAGGCAGCATCTCTGATGGCGTTTTGGCAACGGTTCCATTCCTCATCGGTTGTTTCGCCTGGCAGGGCTGGACTCTCTGAGAGCTTAAGGGAGACTAGATCGTCAAATTTCCCAACGGTCGATTGCGATTATAGCTTTGCGACGTCAAACTGTTGTGGTCGTGCTCTACTCCGTTTTGCTACTGATATCCGTGATCTTACCTTGGCTACAACAAAGAAGTGATCGGAGTCAATGTTGGCTCCTCGGAATGTTCGGACATCAAGAATACTGGAGGAGTGTCTGCCGTCGATCGCAATGTGATCAATTTGGTGGACGGTTGATTGATCAGGGGACCGCCAGGTCCCTTTGTGAATGTTGAGGTAAGGGACTCGCGTGCTTGCTACAGTGAGATTTCGCCCCGTCACAAAATCTAGCAGCCTGAGTCCGTTATAGGATGTGTCGTCATGCAGGCTGTGTTTCCTGATTACTCTAGCGAAGATGTCTTCCTTGCCTAGCTTTGCGTTGAAATCTCCTAGGACGATATTGGTGTCGTAGCTGGGGCATTGATCGTATGTTCTTTCTAGGAGATTATAAAAGTCATCCTTGCTGTCGTCATCTTTATCCTCCGTAAGGGCGTGGGCGCAGATTAGGCTAATGTTGCCGAGCCTAGCCTTGATGCGGATTGTAATGAGGCGTTTGCTCACGTATTTAAAGCTTAAGACTCTTTGCCTAAGTCTGCCTCGAACAACAAACCCGCATCCAAACAAGCGCTGTCGTCGCTCTTTGTAGCAATCACCCTAGAAGATGTCGCAGTTTCTCACTTTCTTCTTCTGCCCCGGCCCATCCCATCGCACTTCCTGGATGGCGGTGATGTCAGCCTTATAGGCTTCCAGGGCCTCCGCAAGTTCATCGGCTGCACGTGGTCTATTCAGGGACCTGACATTCCACGTGTTCTAATACAACTGCAAATTTGCACGCGAAGAAGAGAACGCCTTCAGGTCCTTATGTCAAATTTCAACCCACTAGGATTTTTGTCGTTTCATATTATAACCCAAAAAATTGTATTCAGGATATCTGACGTGTCAACATCGGCTGGGACAAGCCATTAAATGAATCCCTATTGTGTAACGTGGGGAACATTTAACTTCACACCTTTGTCAATGCCCTAGAATACGCCTACTATGCCGTCAGCTATATAAGGGTGCAATTGGATAACCAAGTGCATTAGATAATCATTTCTCTAGTGTCCGGTTAAGCCCTTGTCGTTCCCCCGAATGGAACTACAAGCCGTTTTCATTGGTGGAATTTGCAGATCTTGCAACTAAAACTGCCACAAAGATGCGAATGGAATTGTGGTTCATTGGCCCAGCATTTCTATTAAGCGATCCGTACCTATGGCTTTTATGTGAAGATTTAGGGCAATCTTATACTTCAGAGTTGAAACGTCACCTGCTTGTGATTAATCGTAAGCTAATTGAACGTAATCTTATAAATGTTCACTTTTACTTCATTGATGATTGCTTCGGATGGTGGTTGTTGAGTCGTTTTGACCGGCCATGACATCTTAAACCTTCGTTGTTGTCCAGGTATACGTTTAGACGACATAGTTTGCGTGCTTCAATTCCCATATTTCTTGAAGAAATTCGCTTTGTTGAAAGGCTCATCAGATCCGTAAGAAAAGTTTTATTAAGTATTAACCCAATACTAAATTTAAACGATGAAACGTTAAAAAGTGTATTTTGTGAAATCGGAGTAATCAATCTTAATATAAATTTTTATAACATTCACCTGTAGATTTGTATGTGCGTGCATAGGTTTGTATGTACTTATCTCCCACGTTGCCTGAAGCAACATTTACAAACAATATTATATTTTTGTTTTTGTTTGTTTTTGTTCTCTTATAACGAGTTTGTAAAACCAATTATCGGATATATAAACTTTGTCGTTGCAGTCACATAACTCCGAGAAACTATTAATGACGTTGTGGCGGTTCTGCCAATTTCTTCACAAAAATTAAAGATGGCGAAAAGGCGCGTTCAGGCTACAGGTTCGTAATGACATCTCTATACCCACGCGTTGGTCTTGACAGTTGTCAAAACACACTGTTGCTTACGAGTACAGAGGTGTATGTGGGGGAATGTATGCCACAACGTTAATTCTAATGAGTTAGTTCGCAATTTACAAAAAGAAATGTGAAATAAATTTTTTTTACGATGAAGGCAATTGAATTTTTTTGGATTTATATTTATGTAAAATAATAAAGTAAGGTAATTCATGTAGGAGTAAGAAACAAAAATTATAGTTTAATAAAATACATATATACATTCATGAATACAACAAAACATATTCCTGTTTTCTTACATCTCTGGAAATACTAACGTTAACAAGGTACAAAACACCATAACCTAACAAATAGTAATAAACAGTAGCAAAGTAAAGCAACAAATTCGAGGAACGCATTGAAGTGAGCTCAGAGTGAGTATGTATGTATAAAAACTCAATAACAACAACATGAAAAAAGAAGTATAGAGTTTCCAAACCATGGAATACCGAACACCTCATAAGAAATTGTGAAACTAGGAATAAAGTATACAATAAATGGCGAAACACCAAGGCTAAATTAATTATAAACAATATAGAAACTATTCAAATAAGAAATATTGTATTGTAAAATAAATAATCCATGTAAAAACAAATAAGATTGATTAATCTATCAAAAAAATTTAATGTTACAAACATCAATGAGATTTGTGATAACTTTGCCAAAAACTTTTAACAAAACGTGTATACATGTAACATAGAAACATTAGAACAATCATCTGGTACACGTTTAAATTCATTTCATATGAAAAAACGTATGAAGAGGAAATTTTTAATATACATAATTAACTCACTAAATATTAAGAAAAAGTCCATGATTTGATAAAATTAGACCAATATATTTGAAAAATAATTCCGCAATAATGACTCCTTTGATTACAAAATTAATAAACATTGTTATTGAAACATCGACTATACTGAACATGTTGAAAATATGGTATATAAGACCAATATACAAAAATGCCATAAAATTTGATTTTAACAATTACCGCTCAATTGCAATATTACCAGTTATAGAGAAAGATATGGAGGAAATAATTTCTAGAAGACTAATTACATCGAAAAATATGAAACATCAACCCTAATCAATATGGCTTTCAGAAAGGAAGAAACATTAACCCGTCAATGGTGACCTATTGGTCTGTGAGACCGGTTGCGTTGTTGTAAAATAATCAAGGATTAATGGGACCTGGGACATCGGGTCCTTCAAGACCAACAATATTTCTATCTTGAACACGAAGTGCCGTATTGCAGCACTTGTTTACCGGAAGAAATTTAGTTTTTGAGATGTATTTTTGTTTGTTATTTTTTTGGAAGGATACCAATTTTTGTTCATTTGATAAAAGTTCCAATTGTCGAAAGACTAATTAACTTAACGTTACTTTCCTTAATGAATATGTGATTTTTTTTATTATTTTCTTAATATTAATATATTTATTGCTAAAACATTGTTTTTTTTAATGCTCTAATTAAAAACATTTGTGTATTTTAATATTGAAATAAAAGAGCTTAAATTGATTAAATATCTTTGTTTTATTGTCAAAGTGCATAAATAAAAAAGAAAAACATGAACTATTAGTAACACGTTTCGAAAAATCTTCAGTTGAAAACCCCGGTGCATGAGACCGGCGTCACCATCAATCAAAGTCAAATTTGCGTCACCATCGGCGGGTTAACAAGCTACTCGGAAATGTTGCCAATTTCATAAAGACACAACTCAGCATTTCATACATTATCACATGAGGTTGTTGAAAACATTATAAAAACTTGGCACTAAAAGTTAGCTTTTTAAACTATTTGAGAATTACTTAAGCACGTCAAGATTAGTGCCTAGTGCTCTACCAAATACAAGTAAAACTAAGCTAATCCACATTAAACCTCCAAACTACAGATACGAAGAGGTTAAACTAAAATTTCAAGACATTGAATGCTTGCATAAAACTAAACTTATGGATTTGGAGTTTGAAAATTATCAACATATGTAAGACTTCAATTGACATTGTCAACGCTTATAAATATCTTGGAGTTTACATCGACCATAATTTCAAATAGAGCACTCACGAGAAATAAGTTCATAAAAAGCTGAGGAAAGCATCGCATATAATGCATTACTTACTGCTCAAATGATAGAGTAATAAAACAAACCGACTTTTCATTTTTGCAATCTCACTTACGACATGGTGTAACTCCGTGAGAAATAATAAACGCCAACAAATACAGAATAAAATTCTTAAACAGTTAAGACCACACATACACACTAACAATCTTAGTCAAACTACCGACAACCAAAATGGGAGCACAAATGAAATTTAAAACTACCCCAAACATCGTAATGCTTTGAATGTATTCAATGTATACCGCACATCACTAGTAAACGAGTTCTTGGGAGACACAAAATAAATCATAACTATCAAACAAGAAGATATGTCGAAGGAAAGTACCGAGTCGAGAATCTCTGAAATGAATATGGCAGAAGTACTTTGGCAGTAATTACCAACACAATACCAATTGATGTCCTCTCAAGAAGTAAAAACAAGAAAGCCAGGATCAAAATTATGAAGCACTATTTCATTAACCAGCAGTGAAATGTCTTGAATTTATACTTCTTAAATTTTCAATTAAGTTTCATCTTATAAATTAAATTAAGTTTATATCTTGTGTTCTATTTATAATTAATCAATTTCCTTGTATTTTTAATTTCAACTTTACGAAAAAAAACATTTTTTTAGTTTGTATTTAAATTTGGTATTACACACTTAAATTTATATATACACATTGCAATATTTTGTGCAATTTGTATTTTGTACCATTAATAGGCGATGAATTTTGTTGAATCCTTAATTTGAATTTTCTAAAAGCCAAAAACATGTTATTCTTTTTGCTGTAATCCCTCTAGTTTCTAATACAAATATTATAATACAAACTTAATAGTACATAAGTATACACATTGTATTACTTTGTTTATTTTATAGTTTCGCTACGCAAGGTAATACTAATTTAAATTGTACAAGGGTTCGGTGGGCAGAATTAAAAATTAGGATGCTATAATGTCAGCGGAAAAAATTAAAAAGGTATCCTCCTAAAACTAAGTACATTCGATGTTTATCGGTGCATCGTAAACGTTGATGTTTTGAATACTATATAGCACATTAATGTCGGTGTATCGAATAAAACATCAATATACTCATCACTTTCGATGTATTGACAAACTCTAATTTTAAGATTTACGATTTCAGTCTCTGTATTAATCAGCATCAATTAGTTAACCGAAATTGGAGGGCAAATATGTAAGTGTGAAGAAAACTGTTTGGATGAACTCCTTATTTGTACAAGTTAAGGTATGTCACAACTTTCTTTAAAATCTTATTACTAAAAATTATTCACTTTCCCACAAAACTACACGCGAGTTAATTCCTTCGTTGAGGAATGAGTCAAAATATAATAATTTTTTTTTAAACTGAAACGTGTACTTTATTGTTTTATTTTCTTAAGACTGAGTTACAAATGTTAAAGTATCATCTATTTATACTTAATATCTAGCTAATGATATCTTGGTCTAAGTCTTATTATGTATGTTCTTTGTTACAGTTAGTATGACCTTGTCTGTGCGTAGTGATAATTATTGTTTCTTAATATTTATTTAGTCTACAGATGATAAGTGAAGATGCTTTGTTCTTATCGTTAACTATTGGTTTGGTTAATATGTATTTACCAGAAGGTGATAACAGTGGTGGTTGCTGGAAAATTCTGAATTTATGACTACTTTTCGTATGTTCTTCTTCTTTTGGCGCTGCAGTCCGTGGTGAACCTGGGCCTCAACCAACAAAGTTTTCCAGCTGGCACGGTCTTTAGCCAGCGTTCTCCAATTGTGCACACCAAGTTGGTTGAGGTCCCTCCCCACTTGTGTGCGCCATCGGTTCCGTGGGCGTCCTCTAATGCGTTGTTCCACAGATTCGGAATTGAAAATTCTACGGGTCGAAGCAGTATTCTCCATGCGCTCTACATGGCCCAACCAGCCTAGCCGTTGGATCCGTAGGCGCCTGGTTAGGCTCATGTCGCTGTACAACCCGTACAGTTCATGTTTGAATCTTTTTCTCCAGAAACCATCAACGCAAACAGGGCCGAAGATTGAACGCAGAACTTTTCTCTCGAAAATACCAAGGACTTCCTCATCCGCCTTTGACACCGTCCATGCTTCCGCGCCATAGAGAAGTACAGGGATTATTAAAGTGGTATATAGTGTCAGCTTGGTTTTTCGAGAAAGGGCCTTACTACTCAATTGCCTCTTGAGCCCAAAGAAACAGCGATTGGCAAGAGTTATTCTGCGTTTGATCTCGGTACTGATGTTGTTCATACTGTTGACTTGGGAGCCAAGGTCGACGAAGTCCTTCACTACCTCGAAGTTATAGCTGCCTATGGTGATGTTCTGGCCCAGTCGTCGGTGTTGCGCGTCCTTTTTTGATGACAGCATATACTTCGTTTTGCCCTCGTTTACCGCTGGACCCATTTTGGCCGGCTCCGTTGAAATACCAGCAAACGCTTCATTGACGGCTCGCTGTGTTCGACAAATCACGTCAATGTTGTCAGCGTATGCTAGCAGTTGCACGGACTTTTGGAAGATCGTGCCTCTGTTGTTGGCGTGTGAGTTTTACACGATCTCTCAAAATTAAAATCGACGAATAGGTGGTGGGTGTCGATTTGCATCTCTTGGGTCTTTTCCAGGATCTGTCGTAGTGTGAAAATTTGGTCAATGGTGGACTTCCCCGGCCTGAAAGCACACTGATAAAGACCTATCAAACTGTTCACGAATGGTTTCAGGCGCTCACACAATTATTCCTCGGTAGTTGGCGTAGTTGAAGGGGTCTCCTTTTTTGTGGATCGGGCAAACGATGCTGAGATTCCACTCGTCGGGCATGCTTTCCTCCGACCATATCTTACAGATGACCTGGTGCATACGCCCAACCAGGTCATCTCCGGCTGCCTTAAATAGTTCCGCAGACAGTCCGTCCGCTCCTGCAGCTTTGTTTGATTTCAATCTCGATATTGCTATCTTGACTTCATTCAGGTCGGGGGGAAGGAATTCTCTACCGTCATCGTCCGTTATCTGGAGTGGAATATTCTGCATAGCGATGGAATCGGTTTTTTGCTCGCCGTTAAACTGTCTGCAGAAGTGATCTTTCCAGATTTTCAGCATCGATTGCGACTCTTCCACGATTTGTCCCTCTTCGTCACGACAGGCTTCTGTCCGAAGCTTATATCCATTGGATAGTTGTTTTACCCGTTGGTAAAACTTTCGGATATTATTCCTGCCGTAACACCTCTCCAGTTCCTCGATCGCGCGCTTCTCGTGCTTTTTCTTCTTCCTTTTGAGAAGCCGGCGTTCTTCCCTTCTCTTCCGTTCGTAGAGCTCACGAGCTGCTCTCGTCCTTCTCTCCAACATCGCCTTATACGCTGCTAGCTTCGCTGAATGTGCCTGCCTGCACTCGTCGTCAAACCATGGGTTTTTTCCGGGTGGCATTTTAAAACCCAATACATCAGAGGCAGCATCTCTGATGGCGTTTTGGCAACGGTTCCATTCCTCATCGGTTGTTTCGCCTGGCAGGGCTGGACTCTCTGAGAGCTTAAGGGAGACTAGATCGGCAAATTTCCCAGCGGTCGATTGCGATTATAGCTTTGCGACGTCAAACTGTTGTGGTCGTGCTCTACTCCGTTTTGCTACTGATATCCGTGATCTTACCTTGGCTACAACAAAGAAGTGATCGGAGTCAATGTTGGCTCCTCGGAATGTTCGGACATCAAGGATACTGGAGGAGTGTCTGCCGTCGATCGCAATGTGATCAATTTGGTGGACGGTTGATTGATCAGGGGACCGCCAGGTCCCTTTGTGAATGTTGAGGTAAGGGAATCGCGTGCTTGCTACAGTGAGATTTCGCCCCGTCACAAAATCTAGCAGCCTGAGTCCGTTATAGGATGTGTCGTCATGCAGGCTGTGTTTCCTGATGACTCTAGCGAAGATGTCTTCCTTGCCTAGCTTTGCGTTGAAATCTCCTAGGACGATATTGGTGTCGTAGCTGGGGCATTGATCGTATGTTCTTTCTAGGAGATTATAGAAGTCATCCTTGCTGTCGTCATCTTTATCCTCCGTAGGGGCATGGGCGCAGATTAGGCTAATGTTGCCGAGCCTAGCCTTGATGCGGATTGTAATGAGGCGTTTGCTCACGTATTTAAAGCTTAAGACTCTTTGCCTAAGTCTGCCTCGAACAACAAACCCCCCTTCAAACAAGCGCTGTCGTCGCTCTTTGTAGCAATCACCCTAGAAGATGTCGCAGTTTCTCACTTTCTTCTTCTGCCCGGCCCATCCCATCGCACTTCCTGGATGGCGGTGATGTCAGCCTTATAGGCTTCCAGGGCCTCCGCAAGTTCATCGGCTGCACGTGGTCTATTCAGGGACCTGACATTCCACGTGTTCTAATACAACTGCAAATTTGCACGCGAAGAAGAGAACGCCTTCAGGTCCTTATGTCAAATTTCAACCCACTAGGATTTTTGTCGTTTCATATTATAACCCAAAAAATTGTATTCAGGATATCTGACGTGTCAACATCGGCTGGGACAAGCCATTAAATGAATCCCTATTGTGTAACGTGGGGAACATTTAACTTCACACCTTTGTCAATGCCCTAGAATACGCCTACTATGCCGTCAGCTATATAAGGGTGCAATTGGATAACCAAGTGCATTAGATAATCATTTATTTAATAATCTAGTGTCCGGTTAAGCCCTTGTCGTTCCCCCGAATGGAACTACAAGCCGTTTTCATTGGTGGAATTTGCAGATCTTGCAACTAAAACTGCCACAAAGATGCGAATGGAATTGTGGTTCATTGGCCCAGCATTTCTATTAAGCGATCCGTACCTATGGCTTTTATGTGAAGATTTAGGGCAATCTTATACTTCAGAATTGAAACGTCACCTGCTTGTGATTAATCGTAAGCTAATTGAACGTAATCTTATAAATGTTCACTTTTACTTCATTGATGATTGCTTCGGATGGTGGTTGTTGAGTCGTTTTGACCGGCCATGACATCTTAAACCTTCGTTGTTGTCCAGGTATACGTTTAGACGACATAGTTTGCGTGCTTCAATTCCCATATTTCTTGAAGAAATTCGCTTTGTTGAAAGGCTCATCAGATCCGTAAGAAAAGTTTTATTAAGTATTAACCCAATACTAAATTTAAACGATGAAACGTTAAAAAGTGTATTTTGTGAAATCGGAGTAATCAATCTTAATATAAATTTTTATAACATTCACCTGTAGATTTGTATGTGCGTGCATAGGTTTGTATGTACTTATCTCCCACGTTGCCTGAAGCAACATTTACAAACAATATTATATTTTTGTTTTTGTTTGTTTTTGTTCTCTTATAACGAGTTTGTAAAACCAATTATCGGATATATAAACTTTGTCGTTGCAGTCACATAACTCCGAGAAACTATTAATGACGTTGTGGCGGTTCTGCCAATTTCTTCACAAAAATTAAAGATGGCGAAAAGGCGCGTTCAGGCTACAGGTTCGTAATGACATCTCTATACCCACGCGTTGGTCTTGACAGTTGTCAAAACACACTGTTGCTTACGAGTACAGAGGTGTATGTGGGGGAATGTATGCCACAACGTTAATTCTAATGAGTTAGTTCGCAATTTACAAAAAGAAATGTGAAATAAATTTTTTTTACGATGAAGGCAATTGAATTTTTTTGGATTTATATTTATGTAAAATAATAAAGTAAGGTAATTCATGTAGGAGTAAGAAACAAAAATTATAGTTTAATAAAATACATATATACATTCATGAATACAACAAAACATATTCCTGTTTTCTTACATCTCTGGAAATACTAACGTTAACAAGGTACAAAACACCATAACCTAACAAATAGTAATAAACAGTAGCAAAGTAAAGCAACAAATTCGAGGAACGCATTGAAGTGAGCTCAGAGTGAGTATGTATGTATAAAAACTCAATAACAACAACATGAAAAAAGAAGTATAGAGTTTCCAAACCATGGAATACCGAACACCTCATAAGAAATTGTGAAACTAGGAATAAAGTATACAATAAATGGCGAAACACCAAGGCTAAATTAATTATAAACAATATAGAAACTATTCAAATAAGAAATATTGTATTGTAAAATAAATAATCCATGTAAAAACAAATAAGATTGATTAATCTATCAAAAAAATTTAATGTTACAAACATCAATGAGATTTGTGATAACTTTGCCAAAAACTTTTAACAAAACGTGTATACATGTAACATAGAAACATTAGAACAATCATCTGGTACACGTTTAAATTCATTTCATATGAAAAAACGTATGAAGAGGAAATTTTTAATATACATAATTAACTCACTAAATATTAAGAAAAAGTCCATGATTTGATAAAATTAGACCAATATATTTGAAAAATAATTCCGCAATAATGACTCCTTTGATTACAAAATTAATAAACATTGTTATTGAAACATCGACTATACTGAACATGTTGAAAATATGGTATATAAGACCAATATACAAAAATGCCATAAAATTTGATTTTAACAATTACCGCTCAATTGCAATATTACCAGTTATAGAGAAAGATATGGAGGAAATAATTTCTAGAAGACTAATTACATCGAAAAATATGAAACATCAACCCTAATCAATATGGCTTTCAGAAAGGAAGAAACATTAACCCGTCAATGGTGACCTATTGGTCTGTGAGACCGGTTGCGTTGTTGTAAAATAATCAAGGATTAATGGGACCTGGGACATCGGGTCCTTCAAGACCAACAATATTTCTGTCTTGAACACGAAGTGCCGTATTGCAGCACTTGTTTACCGGAAGAAATTTAGTTTTTGAGATGTATTTTTGTTTGTTATTTTTTTGGAAGGATACCAATTTTTGTTCATTTGATAAAAGTTCCAATTGTCGAAAGACTAATTAACTTAACGTTACTTTCCTTAATGAATATGTGATTTTTTTATTATTTTCTTAATATTAATATATTTATTGCTAAAACATTGTTTTTTTTAATGCTCTAATTAAAAACATTTGTGTATTTTAATATTGAAATAAAAGAGCTTAAATTGATTAAATATCTTTGTTTTATTGTCAAAGTGCATAAATAAAAAAGAAAAACATGAACTATTAGTAACACGTTTCGAAAAATCTTCAGTTGAAAACCCCGGTGCATGAGACCGGCGTCACCATCAATCAAAGTCAAATTTGCGTCACCATCGGCGGGTTAACAAGCCACTCGGAAATGTTGCCAATTTCATAAAGACACAACTCAGCATTTCATACATTATCACATGAGGTTGTTGAAAACATTCTAAAAACTTGGCACTAAAAGTTAGCTTTTTAAACTATTTGAGAATTACTTAAGCACGTCAAGATTAGTGCCTAGTGCTCTACCAAATACAAGTAAAACTAAGCTAATCCACATTAAACCTCCAAACTACAGATACGAAGAGGTTAAACTAAAATTTCAAGACATTGAATGCTTGCATAAAACTAAACTTATGGATTTGGAGTTTGAAAATTATCAACATATGTAAGACTTCAATTGACATTGTCAACGCTTATAAATATCTTGGAGTTTACATCGACCATAATTTCAAATAGAGCACTCACGAGAAATAAGTTCATAAAAAGCTGAGGAAAGCATCGCATATAATGCATTACTTACTGCTCAAATGATAGAGTAATAAAACAAACCGACTTTTCATTTTTGCAATCTCACTTACGACATGGTGTAACTCCGTGAGAAATAATAAACGCCAACAAATACAGAATAAAATTCTTAAACAGTTAAGACCACACATACACACTAACAATCTTAGTCAAACTACCGACAACCAAAATGGGAGCACAAATGAAATTTAAAACTACCCCAAACATCGTAATGCTTTGAATGTATTCAATGTATACCGCACATCACTAGTAAACGAGTTCTTGGGAGACACAAAATAAATCATAACTATCAAACAAGAAGATATGTCGAAGGAAAGTACCGAGTCGAGAATCTCTGAAATGAATATGGCAGAAGTACTTTGGCAGTAATTACCAACACAATACCAATTGATGTCCTCTCAAGAAGTAAAAACAAGAAAGCCAGGATCAAAATTATGAAGCACTATTTCATTAACCAGCAGTGAAATGTCTTGAATTTATACTTCTTAAATTTTCAATTAAGTTTCATCTTATAAATTAAATTAAGTTTATATCTTGTGTTCTATTTATAATTAATCAATTTCCTTGTATTTTTAATTTCAACTTTACGAAAAAAAACATTTTTTTAGTTTGTATTTAAATTTGGTATTACACACTTAAATTTATATATACACATTGCAATATTTTGTGCAATTTGTATTTTGTACCATTAATAGGCGATGAATTTTGTTGAATCCTTAATTTGAATTTTCTAAAAGCCAAAAACATGTTATTCTTTTTGCTGTAATCCCTCTAGTTTCTAATACAAATATTATAATACAAACTTAATAGTACATAAGTATACACATTGTATTACTTTGTTTATTTTATAGTTTCGCTACGCAAGGTAATACTAATTTAAATTGTACAAGGGTTCGGTGGGCAGAATTAAAAATTAGGATGCTATAAAGTCAGCGGAAAAAATTAAAAAGGTATCCTCCTAAAACTAAGTACATTCGATGTTTATCGGTGCATCGTAAACGTTGATGTTTTGAATACTATATAGCACATTAATGTCGGTGTATCGAATAAAACATCAATATACTCATCACTTTCGATGTATTGACAAACTTTAATTTTAAGATTTACGATTTCAGTCTCTGTATTAATCAGCATCAATTAGTTAACCGAAATTGGAGGGCAAATATGTAAGTGTGAAGAAAACTGTTTGGATGAACTCCTTATTTGTACAAGTTAAGGTATGTCACAACTTTCTTTAAAATCTTATTACTAAAAATTATTCACTTTCCCACAAAACTACACGCGAGTTAATTCCTTCGTTGAGGAATGAGTCAAAATATAATAATTTTTTTTTAAACTGAAACGTGTACTTTATTGTTTTATTTTCTTAAGACTGAGTTACAAATGTTAAAGTATCATCTATTTATACTAAATATCTAGCTAATGATATCTTGGTCTAAGTCTTATTATGTATGTTCTTTGTTACAGTTAGTATGACCTTGTCTGTGCGTAGTGATAATTATTGTTTCTTAATATTTATTTAGTCTACAGATGATAAGTGAAGATGCTTTGTTCTTATCGTTAACTATTGGTTTGGTTAATATGTATTTACCAGAAGGTGATAACAGTGGTGGTTGCTGGAAAATTCTGAATTTATGACTACTTTTCGTATGTTCTTCTTCTTTTGGCGCTGCAGTCCGTGGTGAACCTGGGCCTCAACCAACAAAGTTTTCCAGCTGGCACGGTCTTTAGCCAGCGTTCTCCAATTGTGCACACCAAGTTGGTTGAGGTCCCTCCCCACTTGTGTGCGCCATCGGTTCCGTGGGCGTCCTCTAATGCGTTGTTCCACAGATTCGGAATTGAAAATTCTACGGGTCGAAGCAGTATTCTCCATGCGCTCTACATGGCCCAACCAGCCTAGCCGTTGGATCCGTAGGCGCCTGGTTAGGCTCATGTCGCTGTACAACCCGTACAGTTCATGTTTGAATCTTTTTCTCCAGAAACCATCAACGCAAACAGGGCCGAAGATTGAACGCAGAACTTTTCTCTCGAAAATACCAAGGACTTCCTCATCCGCCTTTGACACCGTCCATGCTTCCGCGCCATAGAGAAGTACAGGGATTATTAAAGTGGTATATAGTGTCAGCTTGGTTTTTCGAGAAAGGGCCTTACTACTCAATTGCCTCTTGAGCCCAAAGAAACAGCGATTGGCAAGAGTTATTCTGCGTTTGATCTCGGTACTGATGTTGTTCATACTGTTGACTTGGGAGCCAAGGTCGACGAAGTCCTTCACTACCTCGAAGTTATAGCTGCCTATGGTGATGTTCTGGCCCAGTCGTCGGTGTTGCGCGTCCTTTTTTGATGACAGCATATACTTCGTTTTGCCCTCGTTTACCGCTGGACCCATTTTGGCCGGCTCCGTTGAAATACCAGCAAACGCTTCATTGACGGCTCGCTGTGTTCGACAAATCACGTCAATGTTGTCAGCGTATGCTAGCAGTTGCACGGACTTTTGGAAGATCGTGCCTCTGTTGTTGGCGTGTGAGTTTTACACGATCTCTCAAAATTAAAATCGACGAATAGGTGGTGGGTGTCGATTTGCATCTCTTGGGTCTTTTCCAGGATCTGTCGTAGTGTGAAAATTTGGTCAATGGTGGACTTCCCCGGCCTGAAAGCACACTGATAAAGACCTATCAAACTGTTCACGAATGGTTTCAGGCGCTCACACAATTATTCCTCGGTAGTTGGCGTAGTTGAAGGGGTCTCCTTTTTTGTGGATCGGGCAAACGATGCTGAGATTCCACTCGTCGGGCATGCTTTCCTCCGACCATATCTTACAGATGACCTGGTGCATACGCCCAACCAGGTCATCTCCGGCTGCCTTAAATAGTTCCGCAGACAGTCCGTCCGCTCCTGCAGCTTTGTTTGATTTCAATCTCGATATTGCTATCTTGACTTCATTCAGGTCGGGGGGAAGGAATTCTCTACCGTCATCGTCCGTTATCTGGAGTGGAATATTCTGCATAGCGATGGAATCGGTTTTTTGCTCGCCGTTAAACTGTCTGCAGAAGTGATCTTTCCAGATTTTCAGCATCGATTGCGACTCTTCCACGATTTGTCCCTCTTCGTCACGACAGGCTTCTGTCCGAAGCTTATATCCATTGGATAGTTGTTTTACCCGTTGGTAAAACTTTCGGATATTATTCCTGCCGTAACACCTCTCCAGTTCCTCGATCGCGCGCTTCTCGTGCTTTTTCTTCTTCCTTTTGAGAAGCCGGCGTTCTTCCCTTCTCTTCCGTTCGTAGAGCTCACGAGCTGCTCTCGTCCTTCTCTCCAACATCGCCTTATACGCTGCTAGCTTCGCTGAATGTGCCTGCCTGCACTCGTCATCAAACCATGGGTTTTTTCCGGGTGGCATTTTAAAACCCAATACATCAGAGGCAGCATCTCTGATGGCGTTTTGGCAACGGTTCCATTCCTCATCGGTTGTTTCGCCTGGCAGGGCTGGACTCTCTGAGAGCTTAAGGGAGACTAGATCGTCAAATTTCCCAACGGTCGATTGCGATTATAGCTTTGCGACGTCAAACTGTTGTGGTCGTGCTCTACTCCGTTTTGCTACTGATATCCGTGATCTTACCTTGGCTACAACAAAGAAGTGATCGGAGTCAATGTTGGCTCCTCGGAATGTTCGGACATCAAGAATACTGGAGGAGTGTCTGCCGTCGATCGCAATGTGATCAATTTGGTGGACGGTTGATTGATCAGGGGACCGCCAGGTCCCTTTGTGATCGTTGAGGTAAGGGAATCGCGTGCTTGCTACAGTGAGATTTCGCCCCGTCACAAAATCTAGCAGCCTGAGTCCGTTATAGGATGTGTCGTCATGCAGGCTGTGTTTCCTGATTACTCTAGCGAAGATGTCTTCCTTGCCTAGCTTTGCGTTGAAATCTCCTAGGACGATATTGGTGTCGTAGCTGGGGCATTGATCGTATGTTCTTTCTAGGAGATTATAAAAGTCATCCTTGCTGTCGTCATCTTTATCCTCCGTAAGGGCGTGGGCGCAGATTAGGCTAATGTTGCCGAGCCTAGCCTTGATGCGGATTGTAATGAGGCGTTTGCTCACGTATTTAAAGCTTAAGACTCTTTGCCTAAGTCTGCCTCGAACAACAAACCCGCATCCAAACAAGCGCTGTCGTCGCTCTTTGTAGCAATCACCCTAGAAGATGTCGCAGTTTCTCACTTTCTTCTTCTGCCCCGGCCCATCCCATCGCACTTCCTGGATGGCGGTGATGTCAGCCTTATAGGCTTCCAGGGCCTCCGCAAGTTCATCGGCTGCACGTGGTCTATTCAGGGACCTGACATTCCACGTGTTCTAATACAACTGCAAATTTGCACGCGAAGAAGAGAACGCCTTCAGGTCCTTATGTCAAATTTCAACCCACTAGGATTTTTGTCGTTTCATATTATAACCCAAAAAATTGTATTCAGGATATCTGACGTGTCAACATCGGCTGGGACAAGCCATTAAATGAATCCCTATTGTGTAACGTGGGGAACATTTAACTTCACACCTTTGTCAATGCCCTAGAATACGCCTACTATGCCGTCAGCTATATAAGGGTGCAATTGGATAACCAAGTGCATTAGATAATCATTTCTCTAGTGTCCGGTTAAGCCCTTGTTGTTCCCCCGAATGGAACTACAAGCCGTTTTCATTGGTGGAATTTGCAGATCTTGCAACTAAAACTGCCACAAAGATGCGAATGGAATTGTGGTTCATTGGCCCAGCCTTTCTATTAAGCGATCCGTACCTATGGCTTTTATGTGAAGATTTAGGAAGATTTGTGATTAATCGTAAGCTAATTGAACGTAATCTTATAAATGTTCACTTTTACTTCATTGATGATTGCTTCGGATGGTGGTAGTTGAGTCGTTTTGACCGGCCATGACATCTTAAACCTTCGTTGTTGTCCAGGTATACGTTTAGACGACATAGTTTGCGTGCTTCAATTCCCATATTTCTTGAAGAAATTCGCTTTGTTGAAAGGCTCATCAGATCCGTAAGAAAAGTTTTATTAAGTATTAACCCAATACTAAATTTAAACGATGAAACGTTAAAAAGTGTATTTTGTGAAATCGGAGTAATCAATCTTAATATAAATTTTTATAACATTCACCTGTAGATTTGTATGTGCGTGCATAGGTTTGTATGTACTTATCTCTCACGTTGCCTGAAGCAACATTTACAAACAATATTATTTTTTTGTTTTTGTTTGTTTTTGTTCTCCTATAACGAGTTTGTAAAACCAATTATCGGATATATAAACTTTGTCGTTGCAGTCACATAACTCCGAGAAACTATTAATGACGTTGTGGCGGTTCTGCCAATTTCTTAGCCTATCTCTTCACAAAAATTAAAGATGGCGAAAAGGTGCGTTCAGGCTACAGGTTCGTAATGACATCTCTATACCCACGCTGTGGTCTTGACAGTTGTCAAAACACACTGTTGCTTACGAGTACAGATGTGTATGTTGGGGAATGTATGCCACATTACTCCCCCTTTCTGTTAAGACAAAATCTTATCTTACGTCCATGTCGGGAAGTGATGATTTTGGGCTCGCCGGTTGAGTCCAGGAGAATACCAGTTTGTTTTTTTGAAGTCGATTTTCCGACTGTTGTTTCTTCTGAAGCAGCTGGTTTTGTTTTTTCATTTTCGACTTGCGCAGAAGTTTGTTGGTTTAGAATAAATGCTGCTTTTAAGCGGACTACAGTAATGTTCATATTTTTACCTTTGACGTCAATTGTAAAATATTTTTTGTGTCGTTTTAAAATAGTGAAAGGTCCTTCGTAAGGAGCTTGTAGCGGTTTGCTAATCATGGAATTACGTACGAATACTTGTGGAGAAGAGAACAAATCTTTTTCAATGAAAGGTTTGTCTTTGGCATGTGACGATGTTTTGGTTGGCCGTAGGCCATTCATGAACTTTTTTAGTTTTTCAATGAACTCGTTGTGGCAAGTTTGGCTTTCATTGTTCTTTACTAAAAGTTTGCCAGGAACGCGTAAACTGGATCCATATACTAATTGAGACGGTGTTGCATTAATGTCTTCTTTGAAGGTTACTCGGAAACCCAACAAAATGGGGTAAGATTTCGGTCCAATTTTCGGTTTCGTGACATTTGATGGTAGCTTTCAGGAATCGGTGGAATCGTTCGATGAGACCGTTTGCTGCAGGGTGATACGCTGTGGTTCTTAGGTGTGTTGTACCGAGGACTTTAGTCAATTCTTTAAAAAAAATTGCATTCGAATTGGCGCCCTTGGTCCGTCGTTATTCTAAGTGGTATGCCGAATCTTGAGACCCATGTTGAATAAAAAGCAAAAGCGACGTTTTCGGCCGTAATGTCCTCTAACGGGCACACCTCGGTCCAACGGTTAAAGCGGTCAATCATCGTCAGACAGTACCGAAACCCTCTAGACGGTGGAAGTGGTCCGATTATGTCCATGTTGATGTGTTCAAAACGGTCGGCTGTGGTAAAGTATTCGGACAGTGGAGCTTTGTTGTGGCGATATATCTTGCCTTTCTGACAGGCTACGCAGGCCTTTGCCCACAGTTGACAATCACTTTTCATACCTGGCCAAACGAATTTTTCAGCTATTAGTTTCGTTGTTTTCTTGACACTTGCGTGGCATAGATTATGTATGGAATCAAATGCAGCTTTGCGAAATCCTTTTGTTAAAAAAGGTCTCACGACACCTGTGGAAATATCGCAATAAATAGAAAAGTTAGTGTTGGGCAATACAAATTTTTTTAGTTGTAAGCCCGATGCAGTGTTGAGTAGTGATTTGATTTCTTCGTTGCCGTGCTAGAGACGACATAAATCTTCAAAATTTATTGTTTCTTTTACGTGGATGGCTTCTACGCGTGACAAAGTATCGGCAACTATATTTTCTTTTCCGGATATATGTCTAATGTCTGTTGTAAATTGGCTTAAAAAATCTAGGTGCCGGATCTGTCTTGGTCTCGCCTTGTCGAGTTTTTGTTGAAATGCGAACTGCAATGGTTTGTGGTCTGTGTATATACAAAATTCTCGGCCCTCTAACATATACTGAAAATGTTTGACTGCTTTATATGCACTCAACAGCTCCCTATCGCAGGTGCTGTACTTACGTTGAGCTTCGGTAAGACGTTCCGAATAGAAGCCAAGAGGTTGAAGACTATTGTTTGCCACCTGTTGCAAAACGGCACCTATCGCTATGCTAGAAGCGTCCACCATGAGTGCCAGTTGTGCGTTGGATTTGGGAAAAGCAAGGAAGGTTGCATCACATAGATGTGTTTTGCATTGTTCAAATGCGAGTTTTCCTTCCTCCGTCCATTTAATCGGTGATGTGTCATTTTTCCTATTTCCGGCGATGAGTTTGAATAGAGTTGCTTGCGTGTCGCAGCGTTTGGTAATAATCTTCTGAAAAAATTTACGATCCCCATGAAACGTTTAAGTTCGCAAACACGCTCCGGTAATTTGTACTTCGTTATTACTTCTACTCGTTCCAAAGGTGGGCACGTGCCGTTTTTGTTAAAAGGAAAGCCTAGAAATTTTACTTCTGACTTACTGAAAACGCATTTGGATAGGTTGATAACGATGCTGTACTGTTGAAGTTTATTAAAAACCATTTTTACATGTCTGTGTTCTTCCAAATCTTTCGATGCGATCAGTATGTCGTCCAAATAAGCGTAGGCGAAGTCTACGTTACGAAGGATGTGATCCATTAACCGCTGAAAAGTTTGCCCCGCATTCTTCAAACCAAATGTCATGTAAGTAAACTCGAACATACCGAACGGCGTAGTTATGGCTGTCTTCGGAACATCAGCAGGAGCTACAGGAACTTGATGATATGCCCTTTTTAAATCTATTATCGAGAAAATTTTGCTGCCTTCCAGCCAATGCGTAAAATCATGGATGTGTGGGATCGGGTATCGGTCTGGCTCGGTGATGGCGTTTAATTTTCTGTAGTCGCCGCAGGGCCTCCACTCACCGTTTTTCTTTTTTACCATGTGGAGCGGGCTTGCCCATGGGCTGGACGAGGGGCGACAAATTCCAGCATCGAGTAACGATTGGATCTCAGCTTTGGCAGCTTTGAGCATACAAGGCGCGAGACGGCGGGGTTTAGCGAAAACCGGTTATCCTGTTGTGATGATGCGGTGAACGACATCGTGTGCGGGTGTTGTAATTTGTTTCTGCGTTTGAGTGATAGCGGGGAAAGATTTCAGCAGCATTTGAAATTCGTCATTGTTGTTGATAGTAGATAGACCTATGATTGGCGACTCGATATTTGCAATATCACAACTGCTTGCCATCTTAGTGTTACCGTCGAAAAGTTTGCGTGATCGCATATTAATTGTCAGGTTGTGATAACCCAAGAAATCTGCGCCTAAAATGGGTTGAGTGACTTGAGCAACTATAAAATTCCATGTGTAATTCCGACGTAGGCCTATATTTAATGTAAGGCTTTTTTCCCCAAACGTTTTTATTGGTGATCTATAAAAAAATGTTGTTGTCTGGACGCCCTAATTGTTTGCGGGTAGGTGGGATAACGCTTACTTCGGCTCCAGTGTCTACGAGAAAATGAAAATTAGAATTTTTATCAAAAATTGTGAGACGGCGATAAAGAGCTGACTGTCTGTCATGTACCGTCGCTAGTGACAGACTTGTTAATTTAACTTTTCACTACACGGCTCCCGCCTTTTTAACGCTTTCGAGCCGAATTTTCTCTGATACCAACACTTATCATTGGTCTGAATGCGAGCACGGGAGTTGTGGTTACGACTAGCGGATGCGGCTCTATTGCGGCTACGTGAGCGTCTAAATTGTGTCTTCAAGCTATCTATTTCCTTTGTCAATTGCTGTATCTGCTGTTGTTAAGTGTTGTTCGTTGTTACGGCATTTGGTGTTGAAAGTTCGTTGATTGACACGTTGTCATTGACTTCTGAAATTTTATCGGCCATTACAGCAATTTTATCCAGTGATTCTCCACTTATTGAAATTATGCTTCTCATGTGGTTCGGTAAACGCGTCATCCACATGGATTTTAAAAAGTTGTCGTCGATCTGGTTGCCAGCCAAATTTTTCATCTCGCGCAGTAGCTGGGATGGCCGTAAGTCTCCCAGTTCGATGTCTTGCAAAAGCTTTTTGAGTCGTCTTTGTTCGGAGACAGAGACTTCCTCTAGCATAGGTTTTTTTAGCGTTGTGTATTGATTATCCGGTGGCATGTTCAATATAACATCGCTGACTTGGGATAGAATTGCGCTATCAATAGATGCTACCACTGTGTGATACTTAGTTTGTTCACCGGTTATGCCAGCGGTCGCAAATTGTGACTCGATTTGGGCGAACCAAAGTTCTGGTCGAGAGTGCCAGAATGGCGGTATTTTTATTGAAATAGGTGCTAACTCTTTACGATGATGAGTGACATTGTTGGAGGTGTTTCCGTTGTTCCGGCAGCTTGTGTCTGATTGCCTTTTTGCTCGTTCATTTCTAACCTTTTTTTAACAGTTCGTCGGGGTCACCATATGTGGCGGTTCTGCCAACTTCCTAGCCTATCTCTTCACAAAAATTGAAGATAGCGAAAAGGCGCGTTCAGGCTACAGGTTCGTAATGACATCTCTATACCCACGCTGTGGTCTTGACAGTTGTCAACAGACACTGTTGCTTACGAGTACAGAGGTGTATGTGGGGGAATGTATGCCACAACGTTAATTCTAATGAGTTGGTTCGCAATTTACAAAAAGAAATGTGAAATAAATTTTTTTTACGATGAAGGCAATTGAATTTTTTTGGATTTATATTTATGTAAAATAATAAAGTAAGGTAATTCATGTAGGAGTAAGAAACAAAAATTATAGTTTAATAAAATACATATATACATTCATGAATACAACAAAACATATTCCTGTTTTCTTACATCTCTGGAAATACTAACGTTAACAAGGTACAAAACACCATAACCTAACAAATAGTAATAAACAGTAGCAAAGTAAAGCAACAAATTCGAGGAACGCATTGAAGTGAGCTCAGAGTGAGTATGTATGTATAAAAACTCAATAACAACAACATGAAAAAAGAAGTATAGAGTTTCCAAACCATGGAATACCGAACACCTCATAAGAAATTGTGAAACTAGGAATAAAGTATACAATAAATGGCGAAACACCAAGGCTAAATTAATTATAAACAATATAGAAACTATTCAAATAAGAAATATTGTATTGTAAAATAAATAATCCATGTAAAAACAAATAAGATTGATTAATCTATCAAAAAAATTTAATGTTACAAACATCAATGAGATTTGTGATAACTTTGCCAAAAACTTTTAACAAAACGTGTATACATGTAACATAGAAACATTAGAACAATCATCTGGTACACGTTTAAATTCATTTCATATGAAAAAACGTATGAAGAGGAAATTTTTAATATACATAATTAACTCACTAAATATTAAGAAAAAGTCCATGATTTGATAAAATTAGACCAATATATTTGAAAAATAATTCCGCAATAATGACTCCTTTGATTACAAAATTAATAAACATTGTTATTGAAACATCGACTATACTGAACATGTTGAAAATATGGTATATAAGACCAATATACAAAAATGCCATAAAATTTGATTTTAACAATTACCGCTCAATTGCAATATTACCAGTTATAGAGAAAGATATGGAGGAAATAATTTCTAGAAGACTAATTACATCGAAAAATATGAAACATCAACCCTAATCAATATGGCTTTCAGAAAGGAAGAAACATTAACCCGTCAATGGTGACCTATTGGTCTGTGAGACCGGTTGCGTTGTTGTAAAATAATCAAGGATTAATGGGACCTGGGACATCGGGTCCTTCAAGACCAACAATATTTCTATCTTGAACACGAAGTGCCGTATTGCAGCACTTGTTTACCGGAAGAAATTTAGTTTTTGAGATGTATTTTTGTTTGTTATTTTTTTGGAAGGATACCAATTTTTGTTCATTTGATAAAAGTTCCAATTGTCGAAAGACTAATTAACTTAACGTTACTTTCCTTAATGAATATGTGATTTTTTTTATTATTTTCTTAATATTAATATATTTTTTGCTAAAACATTGTTATTTTTAATGCTCTAATTAAAAACATTTGTGTATTTTAATATTGAAATAAAAGAGCTTAAATTGATTAAATATCTTTGTTTTATTGTCAAAGTGCATAAATAAAAAAGAAAAACATGAACTATTAGTAACACGTTTCGAAAAATCTTCAGTTGAAAACCCCGGTGCATGAGACCGGCGTCACCATCAATCAAAGTCAAATTTGCGTCACCATCGGCGGGTTAACAAGCCACTCGGAAATGTTGCCAATTTCATAAAGACACAACTCAGCATTTCATACATTATCACATGAGGTTGTTGAAAACATTATAAAAACTTGGCACTAAAAGTTAGCTTTTTAAACTATTTGAGAATTACTTAAGCACGTCAAGATTAGTGCCTAGTGCTCTACCAAATACAAGTAAAACTAAGCTAATCCACATTAAACCTCCAAACTACAGATACGAAGAGGTTAAACTAAAATTTCAAGACATTGAATGCTTGCATAAAACTAAACTTATGGATTTGGAGTTTGAAAATTATCAACATATGTAAGACTTCAATTGACATTGTCAACGCTTATAAATATCTTGGAGTTTACATCGACCATAATTTCAAATAGAGCACTCACGAGAAATAAGTTCATAAAAAGCTAAGGAAAGCATCGCATATAATGCATTACTTACTGCTCAAATAATAGAGTAATAAAAAAAACCGACTTTTCATTTTTGCAATCTCACTTACGACATGGTGTAACTCCGTGAGAAATAATAAACGCCAACAAATACAGAATAAAATTCTTAAACAGTTAAGACCACACATACACACTAACAATCTTAGTCAAACTACCGACAACCAAAATGGGAGCACAAATGAAATTTAAAACTACCCCAAACATCGTAATGCTTTGAATGTATTCAATGTATACCGCACATCACTAGTAAACGAGTTCTTGGGAGACACAAAATAAATCATAACTATCAAACAAGAAGATATGTCGAAGGAAAGTACCGAGTCGAGAATCTCTGAAATGAATATGGCAGAAGTACTTTGGCAGTAATTACCAACACAATACCAATTGATGTCCTCTCAAGAAGTAAAAACAAGAAAACAAGAAAGAAAAAAGAAAGGATCAAAATTATGAAGCACTATTTCATTAACCAGCAGTGAAATGTCTTGAATTTATACTTCTTAAATTTTTAATTAAGTTTCATCTTATAAATTAAATTAAGTTTATATCTTGTGTTCTATTTATAATTAATCAATTTCCTTGTATTTTTAATTTCAACTTTACGAAAAAAAACATTTTTTTAGTTTGTATTTAAATTTGGTATTACACACTTAAATTTATATATACACATTGCAATATTTTGTGCAATTTGTATTTTGTACCATTAATAGGCGATGAATTTTGTTGAATCCTTAATTTGAATTTTCTAAAAGCCAAAAACATGTTATTCTTTTTGCTGTAATCCTTCTAGTTTCTAATACAAATATTATAATACAAACTTAATAGTACATAAGTATACACATTGTATTACTTTGTTTATTTTATAGTTTCGCTACGCAAGGTAATACTAATTTAAATTGTACAAGGGTTCGGTGGGCAGAATTAAAAATTAGGATGCTATAAAGTCAGCGGAAAAAATTAAAAAGGTATCCTCCTAAAACTAAGTACATTCGATGTTTATCGGTGCATCGTAAACGTTGATGTTTTGAATACTATATAGCACATTAATGTCGGTGTATCGAATAAAACATCAATATACTCATCACTTTCGATGTATTGACAAACTCTAATTTTAAGATTTACGATTTCAGTCTCTGTATTAATCAGCATCAATTAGTTAACCGAAATTGGAGGGCAAATATGTAAGTCTGAAGAAAACTGTTTGGATGAACTCCTTATTTGTACAAGTTAAGGTATGTCACAACTTTCTTTAAAATCTTATTACTAAAAATTATTCACTTTCCCACAAAACTACACGCGAGTTAATTCCTTCGTTGAGGAATGAGTCAAAATATAATAATTTTTTTTTAAACTGAAACGTGTACTTTATTGTTTTATTTTCTTAAGACTGAGTTACAAATGTTAAAGTATCATCTATTTATACTAAATATCTAGCTAATGATATCTTGGTCTAAGTCTTATTATGTATGTTCTTTGTTACAGTTAGTATGACCTTGTCTGTGCGTAGTGATAATTATTGTTTCTTAATATTTATTTAGTCTACAGATGATAAGTGAAGATGCTTTGTTCTTATCGTTAACTATTGGTTTGGTTAATATGTATTTACCAGAAGGTGAAATTTGCTGGAAAATTCTGAATTTATGACTACTTTTCGTATGTTCTTCTTCTTTTGGCGCTGCAGTCCGTGGTGAACCTGGGCCTCAACCAACAAAGTTTTCCAGCTGGCACGGTCTTTAGCCAGCGTTCTCCAATTGTGCACACCAAGTTGGTTGAGGTCCCTCCCCACTTGTGTGCGCCATCGGTTCCGTGGGCGTCCTCTAATGCGTTGTTCCACAGATTCGGAATTGAAAATTCTACGGGTCGAAGCAGTATTCTCCATGCGCTCTACATGGCCCAACCATCTTAGCCGTTGGATCCGTAGGCGCCTGGTTAGGCTCATCCGCTGTACAACCCGTACAGTTCATGATTGAATCTTCTTCTCCAGAAACCATCAACGCAAACAGGGCCGAAGATTGAACGCAGAACTTTTCTCTCGAAAATACCAAGGACTTCCTCATCCGCCTTTGACACCGTCCATGCTTCCGCGCCATAGAGAAGTACAGGGATTATTAAAGTGGTATATAGTGTCAGCTTGGTTTTTCGAGAAAGGGCCTTACTACTCAATTGCCTCTTGAGCCCAAAGAAACAGCGATTGGCAAGAGTTATTCTGCGTTTGATCTCGGTACTGATGTTGTTCATACTGTTGACTTGGGAGCCAAGGTCGACGAAGTCCTTCACTACCTCGAAGTTATAGCTGCCTATGGTGATGTTCTGGCCCAGTCGTCGGTGTTGCGCGTCCTTTTTTGATGGCAGCATATACTTCGTTTTGCCCTCGTTTACCGCTGGACCCATTTTGGCCGGCTCCGTTGAAATACCAGCAAACGCTTCATTGACGGCTCGCTGTGTTCGACAAATCACGTCAATGTTGTCAGCGTATGCTAGCAGTTGCACGGACTTTTGGAAGATCGTGCCTCTGTTGTTGGCGTGTGAGTTTTACACGATCTCTCAAAATTAAAATCGACGAATAGGTGGTGGGTGTCGATTTGCATCTCTTGGGTCTTTTCCAGGATCTGTCGTAGTGTGAAAATTTGGTCAATGGTGGACTTCCCCGGCCTGAAAGCACACTGATAAAGACCTATCAAACTGTTCACGAATGGTTTCAGGCGCTCACACAATTATTCCTCGGTAGTTGGCGTAGTTGAAGGGGTCTCCTTTTTTGTGGATCGGGCAAACGATGCTGAGATTCCACTCGTCGGGCATGCTTTCCTCCGACCATATCTTACAGATGACCTGGTGCATACGCCCAACCAGGTCATCTCCGGCTGCCTTAAATAGTTCCGCAGACAGTCCGTCCGCTCCTGCAGCTTTGTTTGATTTCAATCTCGATATTGCTATCTTGACTTCATTCAGGTCGGGGGGAAGGAATTCTCTACCGTCATCGTCCGTTATCTGGAGTGGAATATTCTGCATAGCGATGGAATCGGTTTTTTGCTCGCCGTTAAACTGTCTGCAGAAGTGATCTTTCCAGATTTTCAGCATCGATTGCGACTCTTCCACGATTTGTCCCTCTTCGTCACGACAGGCTTCTGTCCGAAGCTTATATCCATTGGATAGTTGTTTTACCCGTTGGTAAAACTTTCGGATATTATTCCTGCCGTAACACCTCTCCAGTTCCTCGATCGCGCGCTTCTCGTGCTTTTTCTTCTTCCTTTTGAGAAGCCGGCGTTCTTCCCTTCTCTTCCGTTCGTAGAGCTCACGAGCTGCTCTCGTCCTTCTCTCCAACATCGCCTTATACGCTGCTAGCTTCGCTGAATGTGCCTGCCTGCACTCGTCATCAAACCATGGGTTTTTTCCGGGTGGCATTTTAAAACCCAATACATCAGAGGCAGCATCTCTGATGGCGTTTTGGCAACGGTTCCATTCCTCATCGGTTGTTTCGCCTGGCAGGGCTGGACTCTCTGAGAGCTTAAGGGAGACTAGATCGTCAAATTTCCCAACGGTCGATTGCGATTATAGCTTTGCGACGTCAAACTGTTGTGGTCGTGCTCTACTCCGTTTTGCTACTGATATCCGTGATCTTACCTTGGCTACAACAAAGAAGTGATCGGAGTCAATGTTGGCTCCTCGGAATGTTCGGACATCAAGAATACTGGAGGAGTGTCTGCCGTCGATCGCAATGTGATCAATTTGGTGGACGGTTGATTGATCAGGGGACCGCCAGGTCCCTTTGTGAATGTTGAGGTAAGGGAATCGCGTGCTTGCTACAGTGAGATTTCGCCCCGTCACAAAATCTAGCAGCCTGAGTCCGTTATAGGATGTGTCGTCATGCAGGCTGTGTTTCCTGATTACTCTAGCGAAGATGTCTTCCTTGCCTAGCTTTGCGTTGAAATCTCCTAGGACGATATTGGTGTCGTAGCTGGGGCATTGATCGTATGTTCTTTCTAGGAGATTATAAAAGTCATCCTTGCTGTCGTCATCTTTATCCTCCGTAAGGGCGTGGGCGCAGATTAGGCTAATGTTGCCGAGCCTAGCCTTGATGCGGATTGTAATGAGGCGTTTGCTCACGTATTTAAAGCTTAAGACTCTTTGCCTAAGTCTGCCTCGAACAACAAACCCGCATCCAAACAAGCGCTGTCGTCGCTCTTTGTAGCAATCACCCTAGAAGATGTCGCAGTTTCTCACTTTCTTCTTCTGCCCCGGCCCATCCCATCGCACTTCCTGGATGGCGGTGATGTCAGCCTTATAGGCTTCCAGGGCCTCCGCAAGTTCATCGGCTGCACGTGGTCTATTCAGGGACCTGACATTCCACGTGTTCTAATACAACTGCAAATTTGCACGCGAAGAAGAGAACGCCTTCAGGTCCTTATGTCAAATTTCAACCCACTAGGATTTTTGTCGTTTCATATTATAACCCAAAAAATTGTATTCAGGATATCTGACGTGTCAACATCGGCTGGGACAAGCCATTAAATGAATCCCTATTGTGTAACGTGGGGAACATTTAACTTCACACCTTTGTCAATGCCCTAGAATACGCCTACTATGCCGTCAGCTATATAAGGGTGCAATTGGATAACCAAGTGCATTAGATAATCATTTCTCTAGTGTCCGGTTAAGCCCTTGTTGTTCCCCCGAATGGAACTAGAAGCCGTTTTCATTGGTGGAATTTGCAGATCTTGCAACTAAAACTGCCACAAAGATGCGAATGGAATTGTGGTTCATTGGCCCAGCCTTTCTATTAAGCGATCCGTACCTATGGCTTTTATGTGAAGATTTAGGGCAATCTTATACTTCAGAATTGAAACGTCACCTGCTTGTGATTAATCGTAAGCTAATTGAACGTAATCTTATAAATGTTCACTTTTACTTCATTGATGATTGCTTCGGATGGTGGTAGTTGAGTCGTTTTGACCGGCCATGACATCTTAAAACTTCGTTGTTGTCCAGGTATACGTTTAGACATAGTTTGCGTGCTTCAATTCCCATATTTCTTGAAGAAATTCGCTTTGTTGAAAGGCTCATCAGATCCGTAAGAAAAGTTTTATTAAGTATTAACCCAATACTAAATTTAAACGATGAAACGTTAAAAAGTGTATTTTGTGAAATCGGAGTAATCAATCTTAATATAAATTTTTATAACATTCACCTGTAGATTTGTATGTGCGTGCATAGGTTTGTATGTACTTATCTCTCACGTTGCCTGAAGCAACATTTACAAACAATATTATTTTTTTGTTTTTGTTTGTTTTTGTTCTCCTATAACGAGTTTGTAAAACCAATTATCGGATATATAAACTTTGTCGTTGCAGTCACATAACTCCGAGAAACTATTAATGACGTTGTGGCGGTTCTGCCAATTTCTTAGCCTATCTCTTCACAAAAATTAAAGATGGCGAAAAGGTGCGTTCAGGCTACAGGTTCGTAATGACATCTCTATACCCACGCTGTGGTCTTGACAGTTGTCAAAACACACTGTTGCTTACGAGTACAGATGTGTATGTTGGGGAATGTATGCCACATTACTCCCCCTTTCTGTTAAGACAAAATCTTATCTTACGTCCATGTCGGGAAGTGATGATTTTGGGCTCGCCGGTTGAGTCCAGGAGAATACCAGTTTGTTTTTTTGAAGTCGATTTTCCGACTGTTGTTTCTTCTGAAGCAGCTGGTTTTGTTTTTTCATTTTCGACTTGCGCAGAAGTTTGTTGGTTTAGAATAAATGCTGCTTTTAAGCGGACTACAGTAATGTTCATATTTTTACCTTTGACGTCAATTGTAAAATATTTTTTGTGTCGTTTTAAAATAGTGAAAGGTCCTTCGTAAGGAGCTTGTAGCGGTTTGCAAATCATGGAATTACGTACGAATACTTGTGGAGAAGAGAACAAATCTTTTTCAATGAAAGGTTTGTCTTTGGCATGTGACGATGTTTTGGTTGGCCGTAGGCCATTCATGAACTTTTTTAGTTTTTCAATGAACTCGTTGTGGCAAGTTTGGCTTTCATTGTTCTTTACTAAAAGTTTGCCAGGAACGCGTAAACTGGATCCATATACTAATTGAGACGGTGTTGCATTAATGTCTTCTTTGAAGGTTACTCGGAAACCCAACAAAATGGGGTAAGATTTCGGTCCAATTTTCGGTTTCGTGACATTTGATGGTAGCTTTCAGGAATCGGTGGAATCGTTCGATGAGACCGTTTGCTGCAGGGTGATACGCTGTGGTTCTTAGGTGTGTTGTACCGAGGACTTTAGTCAATTCTTTAAAAAAAATTGCATTCGAATTGGCGCCCTTGGTCCGTCGTTATTCTAAGTGGTATGCCGAATCTTGAGACCCATGTTGAATAAAAAGCAAAAGCGACGTTTTCGGCCGTAATGTCCTCTAACGGGCACACCTCGGTCCAACGGTTAAAGCGGTCAATCATCGTCAGACAGTACCGAAACCCTCTAGACGGTGGAAGTGGTCCGATTATGTCCATGTTGATGTGTTCAAAACGGTCGGCTGTGGTAAAGTATTCGGACAGTGGAGCTTTGTTGTGGCGATATATCTTGCCTTTCTGACAGGCTACGCAGGCCTTTGCCCACAGTTGACAATCACTTTTAATACCTGGCCAAACGAATTTTTCAGCTATTAGTTTCGTTGTTTTCTTGACACTTGCGTGGCATAGATTATGTATGGAATCAAATGCAGCTTTGCGAAATTCTTTTGTTAAAAAAGGTCTCACGACACCTGTGGAAATATCGCAATAAATAGAAAAGTTAGTGTTGGGCAATACAAATTTTTTTAGTTGTAAGCCCGATGCAGTGTTGAGTAGTGATTTGATTTCTTCGTTGCCGTGCTGGAGACGACATAAATCTTCAAAATTTATTGTTTCTTTTACGTGGATGGCTTCTACGCGTGACAAAGTATCGGCAACTATATTTTCTTTGCCGGATATATGTCTAATGTCTGTTGTAAATTGGCTTAAAAAATCTAATTGCCGGATCTGTCTTGGTCTCGCCTTGTCGAGTTTTTGTTTAAATGCGAACTGCAATGGTTTGTGGTCTGTGTATATACAAAATTCTCGGCCCTCTAACATATACTGAAAATGTTTGACTGCTTTATATGCACTCAACAGCTCCCTATCGCAGGTGCTGTACTTACGTTGAGCTTCGGTAAGACGTTCCGAATAGAAGCCAAGAGGTTGAAGACTATTGTTTGCCACCTGTTGCAAAACGGCACCTATCGCTATGCTAGAAGCGTCCACCATGAGTGCCAGTTGTGCGTTGGATTTGGGAAAAGCAAGGAAGGTTGCATCACATAGATGTGTTTTGCATTGTTCAAATGCGAGTTTTCCTTCCTCCGTCCATTTAATCGGTGATGTGTCATTTTTCCTATTTCCGGGGATGAGTTTGAATAGAGTTGCTTGCGTGTCGCAGCGTTTGGTAATAATCTTCTGAAAAAATTTACCATCCCCATGAAACAAACACGCAAACACGCTCCGGTAATTTGTACCTCGTTATTACTTCTACTCGTTCCAAAGGTGGGCACGTGCCGTTTTTGTTAAAAGGAAAGCCTAGAAATTTTACTTCTGACTTACTGAAAACGCATTTGGATGGGTTGATAACGATGCTGTACTGTTGAAGTTTATTAAAAACCATTTTTACATGTTGTCTGTGTTCTTCCAAATCTTTTGAGGTGATCAGTATGTCGCCCAAATAAGCGTAGGCGAAGTCTACGTCACGAAGGATGTGATCCATTAACCGCTGAAAAGTTTGCCCCGCATTCTTCAAACCAAATGTCATGTAAGTAAACTCGAACATACCGAACGGCGTAGTTATGGCTGTCTTCGGAACATCAGCAGGACCTACAGGAACTTGATGATATGCCCTTTTTAAATCTATTGTCGAGAAAATTTTGCTGCCTTCCAGCCAATGCGTAAAATCATGGATGTGTGGGATCGGGTATCGGTCTGGCTCGGTGATGGCGTTTAATTTTCTGTAGTCGCCGCAGGGCCTCCACTTACCGTTTTTCTTTTTTACCATGTGGAGCGGGCTTGCCCATGGGCTGGACGAGGGGCGACAAATTCCGGCATCGAGTAACGATTGGATCTCAGCTTTGGCAGCTTTGAGCATACAAGGCGCGAGACGGCGGGGTTTAGCGAAAACCGGTTATCCTGTTGTGATGATGCGGTGAACGACATCGTGTGCGGGTGTTGTAATTTGTTTCTGCGTTTGAGTGATAGCGGGGAAAGATTTCAGCAGCATTTGAAATTCGTCATTGTTGTTGATAGTAGATAGACCTATGATTGGCGACTCGATATTTGCAATATCACAACTGCTTGCCATCTTAGTGTTACCGTCGAAAAGTTTGCGTGATCGCATATTAATTGTCAGGTTGTGATAACCCAAGAAATCTGCGCCTAAAATGGGTTGAGTGACTTGAGCAACTATAAAATTCCATGTGTAATTCCGACGTAGGCCTATATTTAATGTAAGGCTTTTTTCCCCAAACGTTTTTATTGGTGATCTATAAAAAAATGTTGTTGTCTGGACGCCCTAATTGTTTGCGGGTAGGTGGGATAACGCTTACTTCGGCTCCAGTGTCTACGAGAAAATGAAAATTAGAATTTTTATCAAAAATTGTGAGACGGCGATAAAGAGCTGACTGTCTGTCATGTACCGTCGCTAGTGACAGACTTGTTAATTTAACTTTTCACTACACGGCTCCCGGCTTTTTAACGCTTTCGAGCCGAATTTTCTCTGATACCAACACTTATCATTGGTCTGAATGCGAGCACGGGAGTTGTGGTTACGACTAGCGGATGCGGCTCTATTGCGGCTACGTGAGCGTCTAAATTGTGTCTTCAAGCTATCTATTTCCTTTGTCAATTGCTGTATCTGCTGTTGTTAAGTGTTGTTCGTTGTTACGGCATTTGGTGTTGAAAGTTCGTTGATTGACACGTTGTCATTGACTTCTGAAATTTTATCGGCCATTACAGCAATTTTATCCAGTGATTCTCCACTTATTGAAATTATGCTTCTCATGTGGTTCGGTAAACGCGTCATCCACATGGATTTTAAAAAGTTGTCGTCGATCTGGTTGCCAGCCAAATTTTTCATCTCGCGCAGTAGCTGGGATGGCCGTAAGTCTCCCAGTTCGATGTCTTGCAAAAGCTTTTTGAGTCGTCTTTGTTCGGAGACAGAGAATTCCTCTAGCATAGGTTTTTTTAGCGTTGTGTATTGATTATCCGGTGGCATGTTCAATATAACATCGCTGACTTGGGATAGAATTGCGCTATCAATAGATGCTACCACTGTGTGATACTTAGTTTGTTCACCGGTTATGCCAGCGGTCGCAAATTGTGACTCGATTTGGGCGAACCAAAGTTCTGGTCGAGAGTGCCAGAATGGCGGTATTTTTATTGAAATAGGTGCTAACTCTTTACGATGATGAGTGACATTGTTGGAGGTGTTTCCGTTGTTCCGGCAGTTTGTGTCTGATTGCCTTTTTGCTCGTTCATTTCTAACCTTTTTTTAACAGTTCGTCGGGGTCACCATATGTGGCGGTTCTGCCAACTTCCTAGCCTATCTTTTCACAAAAATTGAAGATAGCGAAAAGGCGCGTTCAGGCTACAGGTTCGTAATGACATCTCTATACCCACGCTGTGGTCTTGACAGTTGTCAACAGACACTGTTGCTTACGAGTACAGAGGTGTATGTGGGGGAATGTATGCCACAACGTTAATTCTAATGAGTTAGTTCGCAATTTACAAAAAGAAATGTGAAATAAATTTTTTTTACGATGAAGGCAATTGAATTTTTTTGGATTTATATTTATGTAAAATAATAAAGTAAGGTAATTCATGTAGGAGTAAGAAACAAAAATTATAGTTTAATAAAATACATATATACATTCATGAATACAACAAATCATATTCCTGTTTTCTTACATCTCTGGAAATACTAACGTTAACAAGGTACAAAACACCATAATCTAACAAATAGTAATAAACAGTAGCAAAGTAAAGCAACAAATTCGAGGAACGCATTGAAGTGAGCTCAGTGTGAGTATGTATGTATAAAAACTCAATAACAACAACATGAAAAAAGAAGTATAGAGTTTCCAAACCATGGAATACCGAACACCTCATAAGAAATTGTGAAACTAGGAATAAAGTATACAATAAATGGCGAAACACCAAGGCTAAATTAATTATAAACAATATAGAAACTATTCAAATAAGAAATATTGTATTGTAAAATAAATAATCCATGTAAAAACAAATAAGATTGATTAATCTATCAAAAAAATTTAATGTTACAAACATCAATGAGATTTGTGATAACTTTGCCAAAAACTTTTAACAAAACGTGTATACATGTAACATAGAAACATTAGAACAATCATCTGGTACACGTTTAAATTCATTTCATATGAAAAAACGTATGAAGAGGAAATTTTTAATATACATAATTAACTCACTAAATATTAAGAAAAAGTCCATGATTTGATAAAATTAGACCAATATATTTGAAAAATAATTCCGCAATAATGACTCCTTTGATTACAAAATTAATAAACATTGTTATTGAAACATCGACTATACTGAACATGCTGAAAATATGGTATATAAGACCAATATACAAAAATGCCATAAAATTAGATTTTAACAATTACCGCTCAATTGCAATATTACCAGTTATAGAGAAAGATATGGAGGAAATAATTTCTAGAAGACTAATTACATCGAAAAATATGAAACATCAACCCTAATCAATATGGCTTTCAGAAAGGAAGAAACATTAACCCGTCAATGGTGACCTATTGGTCTGTGAGACCGGTTGCGTTGTTGTAAAATAATCAAGGATTAATGGGACCTGGGACATCGGGTCCTTCAAGACCAACAATATTTCTGTCTTGAACACGAAGTGCCGTATTGCAGCACTTGTTTACCGGAAGAAATTTAGTTTTTGAGATGTATTTTTGTTTGTTATTTTTTTGGAAGGATACCAATTTTTGTTCATTTGATAAAAGTTCCAATTGTCGAAAGACTAATTAACTTAACGTTACTTTCCTTAATGAATATGTGATTTTTTTATTATTTTCTTAATATTAATATATTTATTGCTAAAACATTGTTTTTTTTAATGCTCTAATTAAAAACATTTGTGTATTTTAATATTGAAATAAAAGAGCTTAAATTGATTAAATATCTTTGTTTTATTGTCAAAGTGCATAAATAAAAAAGAAAAACATGAACTATTAGTAACACGTTTCGAAAAATCTTCAGTTGAAAACCCCGGTGCATGAGACCGGCGTCACCATCAATCAAAGTCAAATTTGCGTCACCATCGGCGGGTTAACAAGCCACTCGGAAATGTTGCCAATTTCATAAAGACACAACTCAGCATTTCATACATTATCACATGAGGTTGTTGAAAACATTATAAAAACTTGGCACTAAAAGTTAGCTTTTTAAACTATTTGAGAATTACTTAAGCACGTCAAGATTAGTGCCTAGTGCTCTACCAAATACAAGTAAAACTAAGCTAATCCACATTAAACCTCCAAACTACAGATACGAAGAGGTTAAACTAAAATTTCAAGACATTGAATGCTTGCATAAAACTAAACTTATGGATTTGGAGTTTGAAAATTATCAACATATGTAAGACTTCAATTGACATTGTCAACGCTTATAAATATCTTGGAGTTTACATCGACCATAATTTCAAATAGAGCACTCACGAGAAATAAGTTCATAAAAAGCTGAGGAAAGCATCGCATATAATGCATTACTTACTGCTCAAATGATAGAGTAATAAAACAAACCGACTTTTCATTTTTGCAATCTCACTTACGACATGGTGTAACTCCGTGAGAAATAATAAACGCCAACAAATACAGAATAAAATTCTTAAACAGTTAAGACCACACATACACACTAACAATCTTAGTCAAACTACCGACAACCAAAATGGGAGCACAAATGAAATTTAAAACTACCCCAAACATCGTAATGCTTTGAATGTATTCAATGTATACCGCACATCACTAGTAAACGAGTTCTTGGGAGACACAAAATAAATCATAACTATCAAACAAGAAGATATGTCGAAGGAAAGTACCGAGTCGAGAATCTCTGAAATGAATATGGCAGAAGTACTTTGGCAGTAATTACCAACACAATACCAATTGATGTCCTCTCAAGAAGTAAAAACAAGAAAGCCAGGATCAAAATTATGAAGCACTATTTCATTAACCAGCAGTGAAATGTCTTGAATTTATACTTCTTAAATTTTCAATTAAGTTTCATCTTATAAATTAAATTAAGTTTATATCTTGTGTTCTATTTATAATTAATCAATTTCCTTGTATTTTTAATTTCAACTTTACGAAAAAAAACATTTTTTTAGTTTGTATTTAAATTTGGTATTACACACTTAAATTTATATATACACATTGCAATATTTTGTGCAATTTGTATTTTGTACCATTAATAGGCGATGAATTTTGTTGAATCCTTAATTTGAATTTTCTAAAAGCCAAAAACATGTTATTCTTTTTGCTGTAATCCCTCTAGTTTCTAATACAAATATTATAATACAAACTTAATAGTACATAAGTATACACATTGTATTACTTTGTTTATTTTATAGTTTCGCTACGCAAGGTAATACTAATTTAAATTGTACAAGGGTTCGGTGGGCAGAATTAAAAATTAGGATGCTATAAAGTCAGCGGAAAAAATTAAAAAGGTATCCTCCTAAAACTAAGTACATTCGATGTTTATCGGTGCATCGTAAACGTTGATGTTTTGAATACTATATAGCACATTAATGTCGGTGTATCGAATAAAACATCAATATACTCATCACTTTCGATGTATTGACAAACTCTAATTTTAAGATTTACGATTTCAGTCTCTGTATTAATCAGCATCAATTAGTTAACCGAAATTGGAGGGCAAATATGTAAGTGTGAAGAAAACTGTTTGGATGAACTCCTTATTTGTACAAGTTAAGGTATGTCACAACTTTCTTTAAAATCTTATTACTAAAAATTATTCACTTTCCCACAAAACTACACGCGAGTTAATTCCTTCGTTGAGGAATGAGTCAAAATATAATAATTTTTTTTTAAACTGAAACGTGTACTTTATTGTTTTATTTTCTTAAGACTGAGTTACAAATGTTAAAGTATCATCTATTTATACTAAATATCTAGCTAATGATATCTTGGTCTAAGTCTTATTATGTATGTTCTTTGTTACAGTTAGTATGACCTTGTCTGTGCGTAGTGATAATTATTGTTTCTTAATATTTATTTAGTCTACAGATGATAAGTGAAGATGCTTTGTTCTTATCGTTAACTATTGGTTTGGTTAATATGTATTTACCAGAAGGTGATAACAGTGGTGGTTGCTGGAAAATTCTGAATTTATGACTACTTTTCGTATGTTCTTCTTCTTTTGGCGCTGCAGTCCGTGGTGAACCTGGGCCTCAACCAACAAAGTTTTCCAGCTGGCACGGTCTTTAGCCAGCGTTCTCCAATTGTGCACACCAAGTTGGTTGAGGTCCCTCCCCACTTGTGTGCGCCATCGGTTCCGTGGGCGTCCTCTAATGCGTTGTTCCACAGATTCGGAATTGAAAATTCTACGGGTCGAAGCAGTATTCTCCATGCGCTCTACATGGCCCAACCATCTTAGCCGTTGGATCCGTAGGCGCCTGGTTAGGCTCATTCGCTGTACAACCCGTACAGTTCATGATTGAATCTTCTTCTCCAGAAACCATCAACGCAAACAGGGCCGAAGATTGAACGCAGAACTTTTCTCTCGAAAATACCAAGGACTTCCTCATCCGCCTTTGACACCGTCCATGCTTCCGCGCCATAGAGAAGTACAGGGATTATTAAAGTGGTATATAGTGTCAGCTTGGTTTTTCGAGAAAGGGCCTTACTACTCAATTGCCTCTTGAGCCCAAAGAAACAGCGATTGGCAAGAGTTATTCTGCGTTTGATCTCGGTACTGATGTTGTTCATACTGTTGACTTGGGAGCCAAGGTCGACGAAGTCCTTCACTACCTCGAAGTTATAGCTGCCTATGGTGATGTTCTGGCCCAGTCGTCGGTGTTGCGCGTCCTTTTTTGATGACAGCATATACTTCGTTTTGCCCTCGTTTACCGCTGGACCCATTTTGGCCGGCTCCGTTGAAATACCAGCAAACGCTTCATTGACGGCTCGCTGTGTTCGACCAATCACGTCAATGTTGTCAGCGTATGCTAGCAGTTGCACGGACTTTTGGAAGATCGTGCCTCTGTTGTTGGCGTGTGAGTTTTACACGATCTTCTCAAGAATTATGTTAAAAAAGTCACATGACAGTGCGTAGCCTTGTCTAAATCCCCTTCTGACATTGAAGGTCTCGGTGAATTCGTTACCGACCTTGATGGAGCAGCGAGAGTTCCCCATCGTCATCCTACACAGCCTGACGAGTTTAGTAGGAATGTCAAAACTAGACATGGCTTCGTATAGCTCGTCCCTATACACACTGTCATATGCGGCCTTAAAATCGACGAATAGGTGGTGGGTGTCGATTTGCATCTCTTGGGTCTTTTCCAGGATCTGTCGTAGTGTGAAAATTTGGTCAATGGTGGACTTCCCCGGCCTGAAAGCACACTGATAAAGACCTATCAAACTGTTCACGAATGGTTTCAGGCGCTCACACAATTATTCCTCGGTAGTTGGCGTAGTTGAAGGGGTCTCCTTTTTTGTGGATCGGGCAAACGATGCTGAGATTCCACTCGTCGGGCATGCTTTCCTCCGACCATATCTTACAGATGACCTGGTGCATACGCCCAACCAGGTCATCTCCGGCTGCCTTAAATAGTTCCGCAGACAGTCCGTCCGCTCCTGCAGCTTTGTTTGATTTCAATCTCGATATTGCTATCTTGACTTCATTCAGGTCGGGGGGAAGGAATTCTCTACCGTCATCGTCCGTTATCTGGAGTGGAATATTCTGCATAGCGATGGAATCGGTTTTTTGCTCGCCGTTAAACTGTCTGCAGAAGTGATCTTTCCAGATTTTCAGCATCGATTGCGACTCTTCCACGATTTGTCTCTCTTCGTCACGACAGGCTTCTGTCCGAAGCTTATATCCATTGGATAGTTGTTTTACCCGTTGGTAAAACTTTCGGATATTATTCCTGCCGTAACACCTCTCCAGTTCCTCGATCGCGCGCTTCTCGTGCTTTTTCTTCTTCCTTTTAAAAAGCCGGCATTCTTCCCTTCTCTTCCGTTCGTAGAGCTCACGAGCTGCTCTCGTCCTTCTCTCCAACATCGCCTTATACGCTGCTAGCTTCGCTGAATGTGCCTGCCTGCACTCGTCATCAAACCATGGGTTTTTTCCGGGTGGCATTTTAAAACCCAATACATCAGAGGCAGCATCTCTGATGGCGTTTTGGCAACGGTTCCATTCCTCATCGGTTGTTTCGCCTGGCAGGGCTGGACTCTCTGAGAGCTTAAGGGAGACTAGATCGTCAAATTTCCCAACGGTCGATTGCGATTATAGCTTTGCGACGTCAAACTGTTGTGGTCGTGCTCTACTCCGTTTTGCTACTGATATCCGTGATCTTACCTTGGCTACAACAAAGAAGTGATCGGAGTCAATGTTGGCTCCTCGGAATGTTCGGACATCAAGAATACTGGAGGAGTGTCTGCCGTCGATCGCAATGTGATCAATTTGGTGGACGGTTGATTGATCAGGGGACCGCCAGGTCCCTTTGTGAATGTTGAGGTAAGGGAATCGCGTGCTTGCTACAGTGAGATTTCGCCCCGTCACAAAATCTAGCAGCCTGAGTCCGTTATAGGATGTGTCGTCATGCAGGCTGTGTTTCCTGATTACTCTAGCGAAGATGTCTTCCTTGCCTAGCTTTGCGTTGAAATCTCCTAGGACGATATTGGCGTCGTAGCTGGGGCATTGATCGTATGTTCTTTCTAGGAGATTATAAAAGTCATCCTTGCTGTCGTCATCTTTATCCTCCGTAAGGGCGTGGGCGCAGATTAGGCTAATGTTGCCGAGCCTAGCCTTGATGCGGATTGTAATGAGGCGTTTGCTCACGTATTTAAAGCTTAAGACTCTTTGCCTAAGTCTGCCTCGAACAACAAACCCGCATCCAAACAAGCGCTGTCGTCGCTCTTTGTAGCAATCACCCTAGAAGATGTCGCAGTTTCTCACTTTCTTCTTCTGCCCCGGCCCATCCCATCGCACTTCCTGGATGGTGGTGATGTCAGCCTTATAGGCTTCCAGGGCCTCCGCAAGTTCATCGGCTGCACGTGGTCTATTCAGGGACCTGACATTCCACGTGTTCTAATACAACTGCAAATTTGCACGCGAAGAAGAGAACGCCTTCAGGTCCTTATGTCAAATTTCAACCCACTAGGATTTTTGTCGTTTCATATTATAACCCAAAAAATTGTATTCAGGATATCTGACGTGTCAACATCGGCTGGGACAAGCCATTAAATGAATCCCTATTGTGTAACGTGGGGAACATTTAACTTCACACCTTTGTCAATGCCCTAGAATACGCCTACTATGCCGTCAGCTATATAAGGGTGCAATTGGATAACCAAGTGCATTAGATAATCATTTATTTAATAATCTAGTGTCCGGTTAAGCCCTTGTCGTTCCCCCGAATGGAACTGCAAGCCGTTTTCATTGGTGGAATTTGCAGATCTTGCAACTAAAACTGCCACAAAGATGCGAATGGAATTGTGGTTCATTGGCCCAGCCTTTCTATTAAGCGATCCGTACCTATGGCTTTTATGTGAAGATTTAGGGCAATCTTATACTTCAGAATTGAAACGTCACCTGCTTGTGATTAATCGTAAGCTAATTGAACGTAATCTTATAAATGTTCACTTTTACTTCATTGATGATTGCTTCGGATGGTGGTAGTTGAGTCGTTTTGACCGGCCATGACATCTTAAAACTTCGTTGTTGTCCAGGTATACGTTTAGACGACATAGTTTGCGTGCTTCAATTCCCATATTTCTTGAAGAAATTCGCTTTGTTGAAAGGCTCATCAGATCCGTAAGAAAAGTTTTATTAAGTATTAACCCAATACTAAATTTAAACGATGAAACGTTAAAAAGTGTATTTTGTGAAATCGGAGTAATCAATCTTAATATAAATTTTTATAACATTCACCTGTAGATTTGTATGTGCGTGCATAGGTTTGTATGTACTTATCTCTCACGTTGCCTGAAGCAACATTTACAAACAATATTATTTTTTTGTTTTTGTTTGTTTTTGTTCTCTTATAACGAGTTTGTAAAACCAATTATCGGATATATAAACTTTGTCGTTGCAGTCACATAACTCCGAGAAACTATTAATGACGTTGTGGCGGTTCTGCCAATTTCTTAGCCTATCTCTTCACAAAAATTAAAGATGGCGAAAAGGTGCGTTCAGGCTACAGGTTCGTAATGACATCTCTATACCCACGCTGTGGTCTTGACAGTTGTCAAAACACACTGTTGCTTACGAGTACAGATGTGTATGTTGGGGAATGTATGCCACATTACTCCCCCTTTCTGTTAAGACAAAATCTTATCTTACGTCCATGTCGGGAAGTGATGATTTTGGGCTCGCCGGTTGAGTCCAGGAGAATACCAGTTTGTTTTTTTGAAGTCGATTTTCCGACTGTTGTTTCTTCTGAAGCAGCTGGTTTAGTTTTTTCATTTTCGACTTGCGCAGAAGTTTGTTGGTTTAGAATAAATGCTGCTTTTAAGCGGACTACAGTAATGTTCATACCTTGACGTTAATTGTAAAATATTTTTTGTGTCGTTTTAAAATAGTGAAAGGTCCTTCGTAAGAAGCTTGTAGCGGTTTGCTAATCATGGAATTACGTACGAATACTTGTGGAGAAGAGAACAAATCTTTTTCAATGAAAGGTTTGTCTTTGGCATGTGACGATGTTTTGGTTGGCCGTAGGCCATTCATGAACTTTTTTAGTTTTTCAATGAACTCGTTGTGGCAAGTTTGGCTTTCATTGTTCTTTACTAAAAGTTTGCCAGGAACGCGTAAACTGGATCCATATACTAATTGAGACGGTGTTGCATTAATGTCTTCTTTGAAGGTTACTCGGAAACCCAACAAAATGGGGTAAGATTTCGGTCCAATTTTCGGTTTCGTGACATTTGATGGTAGCTTTCAGGAATCGGTGGAATCGTTCGATGAGACCGTTTGCTGCAGGGTGATACGCTGTGGTTCTTAGGTGTGTTGTACCGAGGACTTTAGTCAATTCTTTAAAAAAAATTGCATTCGAATTGGCGCCCTTGGTCCGTCGTTATTCTAAGTGGTATGCCGAATCTTGAGACCCATGTTGAATAAAAAGCAAAAGCGACGTTTTCGGCCGTAATGTCCTCTAACGGGCACACCTCGGTCCAACGGTTAAAGCGGTCAATCATCGTCAGACAGTACCGAAACCCTCTAGACGGTGGAAGTGGTCCGATTATGTCCATGTTGATGTGTTCAAAACGGTCGGCTGTGGTAAAGTATTCGGACAGTGGAGCTTTGTTGTGGCGATATATCTTGCCTTTCTGACAGGCTACGCAGGCCTTTGCCCACAGTTGACAATCACTTTTAATACCTGGCCAAACGAATTTTTCAGCTATTAGTTTCGTTGTTTTCTTGACACTTGCGTGGCATAGATTATGTATGGAATCAAATGCAGCTTTGCGAAATTCTTTTGTTAAAAAAGGTCTCACGACACCTGTGGAAATATCGCAATAAATAGAAAAGTTAGTGTTGGGCAATACAAATTTTTTTAGTTGTAAGCCCGATGCAGTGTTGAGTAGTGATTTGATTTCTTCGTTGCCGTGCTGGACACGACATAAATCTTCAAAATTTATTGTTTCTTTTACGTGGATGGCTTCTACGCGTGACAAAGTATCGGCAACTATATTTTCTTTGCCGGATATATGTCTAATGTCTGTTGTAAATTGGCTTAAAAAATCTAGGTGCCGGATCTGTCTTGGTCTCGCCTTGTCGAGTTTTTGTTGAAATGCGAACTGCAATGGTTTGTGGTCTGTGTATATACAAAATTCTCGGCCCTCTAACATATACTGAAAATGTTTGACTGCTTTATATGCACTCAACAGCTCCCTGTCGCAGGTGCTGTACTTACGTTGAGCTTCGGTAAGACGTTCCGAATAGAAGCCAAGAGGTTGAAGACTATTGTTTGCCACCTGTTGCAAAACGGCACCTATCGCTATGCTAGAAGCGTCCACCATGAGTGCCAGTTGTGCGTTGGATTTGGGAAAAGCAAGGAAGGTTGCATCACATAGATGTGTTTTGCATTGTTCAAATGCGAGTTTTCCTTCCTCCGTCCATTTAATCGGTGATGTGTCATTTTTCCTATTTCCGGCGATGAGTTTGAATAGAGTTGCTTGCGTGTCGCAGCGTTTGGTAATAATCTTCTGAAAAAATTTACCATCCCCATGAAACGTTTAAGTTCGCAAACACGCTCCGGTAATTTGTACTTCGTTATTACTTCTACTCGTTCCAAAGGTGGGCACGTGCCGTTTTTGTTAAAAGGAAAGCCTAGAAATTTTACTTCTGACTTACTGAAAACGCATTTGGATGGGTTGATAACGATGCTGTACTGTTGAAGTTTATTAAAAACCATTTTTACATGTTGTCTGTGTTCTTCCAAATCTTTTGAGGTGATCAGTATGTCGCCCAAATAAGCGTAGGCGAAGTCTACGTCACGAAGGATGTGATCCATCAACCGCTGAAAAGTTTGCCCCGCATTCTTCAAACCAAATGTCATGTAAGTAAACTCGAACATACCGAACGGCGTAGTTATGGCTGTCTTCGGAACATCAGCAGGACCTACAGGAACTTGATGATATGCCCTTTTTAAATCTATTGTCGAGAAAATTTTGCTGCCTTCCAGCCAATGCGTAAAATCATGGATGTGTGGGATCGGGTATCGGTCTGGCTCGGTGATGGCGTTTAATTTTCTGTAGTCGCCGCAGGGCCTCCACTCACCGTTTTTCTTTTTTACCATGTGGAGCGGGCTTGCCCATGGGCTGGACGAGGGGCGACAAATTCCGGCATCGAGTAACGATTGGATCTCAGCTTTGGCAGCTTTGAGCATACAAGGCGCGAGACGGCGGGGTTTAGCGAAAACCGGTTATCCTGTTGTGATGATGCGGTGAACGACATCGTGTTGTTGTAATTTGTTTCTGCGTTTGAGTGATAGCGGGGAAAGATTTCAGCAGCATTTGAAATTCGTCATTGTTGTTGATAGTAGATAGACCTATGATTGGCGACTCGATATTTGCAATATCACAACTGCTTGCCATCTTAGTGTTACCGTCGAAAAGTTTGCGTGATCGCATATTAATTGTCAGGTTGTGATAACCCAAGAAATCTGCGCCTAAAATGGGTTGAGTGACTTGAGCAACTATAAAATTCCATGTGTAATTCCGACGTAGGCCTATATTTAATGTAAGGCTTTTTTCCCCAAACGTTTTTATTGGTGATCTATAAAAAAATGTTGTTGTCTGGACGCCCTAATTGTTTGCGGGTAGGTGGGATAACGCTTACTTCGGCTCCAGTGTCTACGAGAAAATGAAAATTAGAATTTTTATCAAAAATTGTGAGACGGCGATAAAGAGCTGACTGTCTGTCATGTACCGCCGCTAGTGACAGACTTGTTAATTTAACTTTTCACTACACGGCTCCCGGCTTTTTAACGCTTTCGAGCCGAATTTTCTCTGATACCAACACTTATCATTGGTCTGAATGCGAGCACGGGAGTTGTGGTTACGACTAGCGGATGCGGCTCTATTGCGGCTACGTGAGCGTCTAAATTGTGTCTTCAAGCTATCTATTTCCTTTGTCAATTGCTGTATCTGCTGTTGTTAAGTGTTGTTCGTTGTTACGGCATTTGGTGTTGATAGTTCGTTGATTGACACGTTGTCATTGACTTCTGAAATTTTATCGGCCATTACAGCAATTTTATCCAGTGATTCTCCACTTATTGAAATTATGCTTCTCATGTGGTTCGGTAAACGCGTCATCCACATGGATTTTAAAAAGTTGTCGTCGATCTGGTTGCCAGCCAAATTTTTCATCTCGCGCAGTAGCTGGGATGGCCGTAAGTCTCCCAGTTCGATGTCTTGCAAAAGCTTTTTGAGTCGTCTTTGTTCGGAGACAGAGAATTCCTCTAGCATAGGTTTTTTTAGCGTTGTGTATTGATTATCCGGTGTCATGTTCAATATAACATCGCTGACTTGGGATAGAATTGCACTATCAATAGATGCTACCACTGTGTGATACTTAGTTTGTTCACCGGTTATGCCAGCGGTCGCAAATTGTGACTCGATTTGGGCGAACCAAAGTTCTGGTCGAGAGTGCCAGAATGGCGGTATTTTTATTGAAATAGGTGCTAACTCTTTACGATGATGAGTGACATTGTTGGAGGTGTTTCCGTTGTTCCGGCAGCTTGTGTCTGATTGCCTTTTTGCTCGTTCATTTCTAACCTTTTTTTAACAGTTCGTCGGGGTCACCATATGTGGCGGTTCTGCCAACTTCCTAGCCTATCTCTTCACAAAAATTGAAGATAGCGAAAAGGCGCGTTCAGGCTACAGGTTCGTAATGACATCTCTATACCCACGCTGTGGTCTTGACAGTTGTCAACAGACACTGTTGCTTACGAGTACAGAGGTGTATGTGGGGGAATGTATGCCACAACGTTAATTCTAATGAGTTAGTTCGCAATTTACAAAAAGAAATGTGAAATAAATTTTTTTTACGATGAAGGCAATTGAATTTTTTTGGATTTATATTTATGTAAAATAATAAAGTAAGGTAATTCATGTAGGAGTAAGAAACAAAAATTATAGTTTAATAAAATACATATATACATTCATGAATACAACAAAACATATTCCTGTTTTCTTACATCTCTGGAAATACTAACGTTAACAAGGTACAAAACACCATAACCTAACAAATAGTAATAAACAGTAGCAAAGTAAAGCAACAAATTCGAGGAACGCATTGAAGTGAGCTCAGTGTGAGTATGTATGTATAAAAACTCAATAACAACAACATGAAAAAAGAAGTATAGAGTTTCCAAACCATGGAATACCGAACACCTCATAAGAAATTGTGAAACTAGGAATAAAGTATACAATAAATGGCGAAACACCAAGGCTAAATTAATTATAAACAATATAGAAACTATTCAAATAAGAAATATTGTATTGTAAAATAAATAATCCATGTAAAAACAAATAAGCTTGATTAATCTATCAAAAAAATTTAATGTTACAAACATCAATGAGATTTGTGATAACTTTGCCAAAAACTTTTAACAAAACGTGTATACATGTAACATAGAAACATTAGAACAATCATCTGGTACACGTTTAAATTCATTTCATATGAAAAAACGTATGAAGAGGAAATTTTTAATATACATAATTAACTCACTAAATATTAAGAAAAAGTCCATGATTTGATAAAATTAGACCAATATATTTGAAAAATAATTCCGCAATAATGACTCCTTTGATTACAAAATTAATAAACATTGTTATTGAAACATCGACTATACTGAACATGTTGAAAATATGGTATATAAGACCAATATACAAAAATGCCATAAAATTTGATTTTAACAATTACCGCTCAATTGCAATATTACCAGTTATAGAGAAAGATATGGAGGAAATAATTTCTAGAAGACTAATTACATCGAAAAATATGAAACATCAACCCTAATCAATATGGCTTTCAGAAAGGAAGAAACATTAACCCGTCAATGGTGACCTATTGGTCTGTGAGACCGGTTGCGTTGTTGTAAAATAATCAAGGATTAATGGGACCTGGGACATCGGGTCCTTCAAGACCAACAATATTTCTGTCTTGAACACGAAGTGCCGTATTGCAGCACTTGTTTACCGGAAGAAATTTAGTTTTTGAGATGTATTTTTGTTTGTTATTTTTTTGGAAGGATACCAATTTTTGTTCATTTGATAAAAGTTCCAATTGTCGAAAGACTAATTAACTTAACGTTACTTTCCTTAATGAATATGTGATTTTTTTATTATTTTCTTAATATTAATATATTTATTGCTAAAACATTGTTTTTTTTAATGCTCTAATTAAAAACATTTGTGTATTTTAATATTGAAATAAAAGAGCTTAAATTGATTAAATATCTTTGTTTTATTGTCAAAGTGCATAAATAAAAAAGAAAAACATGAACTATTAGTAACACGTTTCGAAAAATCTTCAGTTGAAAACCCCGGTGCATGAGACCGGCGTCACCATCAATCAAAGTCAAATTTGCGTCACCATCGGCGGGTTAACAAGCCACTCGGAAATGTTGCCAATTTCATAAAGACACAACTCAGCATTTCATACATTATCACATGAGGTTGTTGAAAACATTATAAAAACTTGGCACTAAAAGTTAGCTTTTTAAACTATTTGAGAATTACTTAAGCACGTCAAGATTAGTGCCTAGTGCTCTACCAAATACAAGTAAAACTAAGCTAATCCACATTAAACCTCCAAACTACAGATACGAAGAGGTTAAACTAAAATTTCAAGACATTGAATGCTTGCATAAAACTAAACTTATGGATTTGGAGTTTGAAAATTATCAACATATGTAAGACTTCAATTGACATTGTCAACGCTTATAAATATCTTGGAGTTTACATCGACCATAATTTCAAATAGAGCACTCACGAGAAATAAGTTCATAAAAAGCTAAGGAAAGCATCGCATATAATGCATTACTTACTGCTCAAATGATAGAGTAATAAAATAAACCGACTTTTCATTTTTGCAATCTCACTTACGACATGGTGTAACTCCGTGAGAAATAATAAACGCCAACAAATACAGAATAAAATTCTTAAACAGTTAAGACCACACATACACACTAACAATCTTAGTCAAACTACCGACAACCAAAATGGGAGCACAAATGAAATTTAAAACTACCCCAAACATCGTAATGCTTTGAATGTATTCAATGTATACCGCACATCACTAGTAAACGAGTTCTTGGGAGACACAAAATAAATCATAACTATCAAACAAGAAGATATGTCAAAGGAAAGTACCGAGTCGAGAATCTCTGAAATGAATATGGCAGAAGTACTTTGGCAGTAATTACCAACACAATACCAATTGATGTCCTCTCAAGAAGTAAAAACAAGAAAGCCAGGATCAAAATTATGAAGCACTATTTCATTAACCAGCAGTGAAATGTCTTGAATTTATACTTCTTAAATTTTCAATTAAGTTTCATCTTATAAATTAAATTAAGTTTATATCTTGTGTTCTATTTATAATTAATCAATTTCCTTGTATTTTTAATTTCAACTTTACGAAAAAAAAACATTTTTTTAGTTTGTATTTAAATTTGGTATTACACACTTAAATTTATATATACACATTGCAATATTTTGTGCAATTTGTATTTTGTGCCATTAATAGGCGATGAATTTTGTTGAATCCTTAATTTGAATTTTCTAAAAGCCAAAAACATGTTATTCTTTTTGCTGTAATCCCTCTAGTTTCTAATACAAATATTATAATACAAACTTAATAGTACATAAGTATACACATTGTATTACTTTGTTTATTTTATAGTTTCGCTACGCAAGGTAATACTAATTTAAATTGTACAAGGGTTCGGTGGGCAGAATTAAAAATTAGGATGCTATAAAGTCATGTTATATTATGTTCTTTGTTACAGTTAGTATGACCTTGTCTGTGCGTAGTGATAATTATTGTTTCTTAATATTTATTTAGTCTACAGATGATAAGTGAAGATGCTTTGTTCTTATCGTTAACTATTGGTTTGGTTAATATGTATTTACCAGAAGGTGATAACAGTGGTGGTTGCTGGAAAATTCTGAATTTATGACTACTTTTCGTATGTTCTTCTTCTTTTGGCGCTGCAGTCCATGATGAACCTGGGCCTCAACCAACAAAGTTTTCCAGCTGGCACGGTCTTTAGCCAGCGTTCTCCAATTGTGCACACCAAGTTGGTTGAGGTCCCTCTCCACTTGTGTGCGCCATCGGTTCCGTGGGCGTCCTCTAATGCGTTGTTCCACAGGTTCGGAATTGAAGATTCTACGGGTCGAAGCAGTATTCTCCATGCGCTCTACATGGCCCAACCATCTTAGCCGTTGGATCCGTAGGCGCCTGATTAGGCTCATTCGCTGTACAACCCGTACAGTTCATGATTGAATCTTTTTCTCCAGAAACCATCAACGCAAACAGGGCCGAAGATTGAACGCAGAACTTTTCTCTCGAAAATACCAAGGACTTCCTCATCCGCCTTCGACACCGTCCATGCTTCCGCGCCATAGAGAAGTACAGGGATTATTAAAGTGGTATATAGTGTCAGCTTGGTTTTTCGAGAAAGGGCCTTACTACTCAATTGCCTCTTGAGCCCAAAGAAACAGCGATTGGCAAGAGTTATTCTGCGTTTGATCTCGGTACTGATGTTGTTCATACTGTTGACTTGGGAGCCAAGGTCGACGAAGTCCTTCACTACCTCGAAGTTATAGCTGCCTATGGTGATGTTCTGGCCCAGTCGTCGGTGTTGCGCGTCCTTTTTTGATGACAGCATATACTTCGTTTTGCCCTCGTTTACCGCTGGACCCATTTTGGCCGGCTCCGTTGAAATACCAGCAAACGCTTCATTGACGGCTCGCTGTGTTTGACCAATCACGTCAATGTTGTCAGCGTATGCTAGCAGTTGCACCGACTTTTGGAAGATCGTGCCTCTGTTGTTGGCGTGTGAGTTTTACACGATCTTCTCAAGAATTATGTTAAAAAAGTCACATGACAGTGCGTAGCCTTGTCTAAATCCCCTTCTGACATTGAAGGTCTCGGTGAATTCGTTACCGACCTTGATGGAGCAGCGAGAGTTCTCCATCGTCATCCTACACAGCCTGACGAGTTTAGTAGGAATGTCAAAACTAGACATGGCTTCGTATAGCTCTAGCTATATAGCTATAGTATATGCGGCCTTAAAATCGACGAATAGGTGGTGGGTGTCGATTTGCATCTCTTGGGTCTTTTCCAGGATCTGCCGTAGTGTGAAAATTTGGTCAATGGTGGACTTCCCCGGCCTGAAACCACACTGATAAAGACCTATCAAACTGTTCACGAATGGTTTCAGGCGCTCACACAATTATTCCTCTGTAGTTGGCGTAGTTGAAGGGGTCTCCTTTTTTGTGGATCGGGCAAACGATGCTGAGATTGCACTCATCGGGCATGCTTTCCTCCGACCATATCTTACAGATGACCTGGTGCATACGCCCAACCAGGTCATCTCCGGCTGCCTTAAATAGTTCCGCAGACAGTCCGTCAGCTCCTGCAGCTTCGTTTGACTTCAATCTCGATATTGCTATCTTGACTTCATTCAGGTCGGGGGGGACGGAATTCTCTACCGTCATCGTCCGTTATCTGGAGTGGAATATTCTGCCTAGCGATGGAATCGGTGTTTTGCTCGCCGTTAAACTGTCTGCAGAAGTGATCTTTCCAGATTCTCAGCATCGATTGCGACTCTACCACGATTTGTCCCTCTTCGTCACGACAGGCTTCTGTCCGAAGCTTATATCCATTGGATAGTTGTTTTACCCGTTGGTAAAACTTTCGGATATAATAATTCTGCCGTAACACCTCTCCAGTTCCTCGATCACGCGCTTCTCGTGCTCTTTCTTCTTCTTTTTGAGAAGCCGGTGTTCTTCCCTTCTCTTCCGTTCGTAGAGCTCACGAGCTGCTCTCGTCCTTTTCTCCAACGTCGCCTTATACGCTGCTAGCTTCGCTGAATGTGCCTGCCTGCACTCGTCGTCAAACCATGGGTTTTTTCCGGGTGGCATTTTAAAACCCAATACATCAGAGGCAGCATCTCTGATGGCGTTTTGGCAACAGTTTTCCATTCCTCATCGGTTGTTTCGCCTGGCAGGGCTGGACTCTCTGAGAGCTTCAGGGAGACTAGATCGGCAAATTTCCCAGCGGTCGATTGCGATTATAGCTTTGCGACGTCAAACTGTTGTGGTCGTGCTCTACTCCGTTTTGCTACTGATATCCGTGATCTTACCTTGGATACAACAAAGAAGTGATCGGAGTCAATGTTGGCTCCTCGGAATGTTCGGACATTAAGAATACTGGAGGAGTGTTTGCCGTCGATCGCAATGTGATCAATTTGGTGGACGGTTGACTGATCAGGGGACCGCCAGGTCCCTTTGTGAATGTTGTGGTAAGGGAATCGCGTGCTTGCTACAGTGAGATTTCGCCCCGTCACAAAATCTAGCAGCCTGAGTCCGTTATAGGATGTGTCGTCATGCAGGCTGTGTTTCCTGATGACTCTAGCGAAGATGTCTTCCTTGCCTAGCTTTGCGTTGAAATCTCCTAGGACGATATTGGTGTCGTAGCTGGGGCATTGATCGTATGTTCTTTCTAGGAGATTATAAAAGTCATCCTTGCTGTCGTCATCTTTATCCTCCGTAGGGGCGTGGGCGCAGATTAGGCTAATGTTGCCGAGCATAGCCTTGATGCGGATTGTAATGAGGCGTTTGCTCACGTATTTAAAGCTTAAGACTCTTTGCCTAAGTCTGCCTCGAACAACAAACCCGCATCCAAACAAGCGCTGTCGTCGCTCTTTGTAGCAATCACCCTAGAAGATGTCGCAGTTTCTCACTTTCTTCTTCTGCCCGGCCCATCCCATCGCACTTCCTGGATGGCGGTGATGTCAGCCTTATAGGCTTCCAGGGCCTCCGCAAGTTCATCGGCTGCACGTGGTCTATTCAGGGACTTGACATTCCACGTGCAGAACCGAAAATCGTTATCTTTATTACGTTGTCCATGGTCGTCAGCAATAGGGTCATCCATATTCATAATTTCTTGTGGTTGTATCGGAACTAATGTGTTTTTACACGGTAGGGAAGTTACCCCACGCACAACCCCCGAAACCTGGAGGACCAGGTCCTGGTTTAGACCCCTGGACAGAGGGATTCGCTGCACACTTTGGTTCACCTCTAAGCGGGTGCTGTAAGGGGAATCCAGGGGCGCCACGAGGAGGCAGTATGTCAGCTTGACCAGTCCATTTTCAGGGATCGCTGCTGGCTTCTCGCCAGGTTAAGAGCAATCAACAACTTTGCCCTGAGTGCACTGGCACTCGTATGTTATGATAACAAATATGCTATGTAAATAAGTTTTTTTATATTTTCTTGTCATAATAAACATTAACTATTAACTCGCGCAGATTATTTTATGCTGACGTAGTGTCTGGCAAAAATATTCTCATAATTTTGAATTGTAATATTAAACCGTTGTTTTTAACTTTGCATTCCTGGACAAAAATGCAACAGCAAAATTATGTTTCTTGCTTATTAAAATATTAAGTTTAAATCAGTAGTGATTAGCAATTAGAAAAAGCCGGAATATACACCAGCCTAACGAGCAGGTCCCTGCGAGAGCTAAATAATAAATGACTAGGACTAAGAAATAATAAATAAATAAAAATATAAAAAATATTTTTTTTATTCTAAAAGAATAAATTGAAATTAACCAAGGAAAAAACAAGTATGCTTTCGGAAAAGGAGAAAAGTAAATAAAAACAAAAAAGGAGAAAAAAACTAAATAGCAAAGGAAGTTAAGAACGAAACAAGTGTAAAAGAGATCAGACTTATCTTTTCAGTGGAAAAGTCCCTTTAAAATATCGCAAGATAGTAAATAAAACCGATCAAATCAGAGATCATAGTTATGTATCCACCACTGTATATAATTTAAAATAAATAAAAAAACTGAAGAAGGACACTCAAATAAAACATTCAACAATTAAAATTAGTGCAATCAAAAAAACTGAACTTGCTTTAAAAACAACCACTGTAAACAAAGAATATCAACAGACAAAATACATCAACATCATCAAAAAACATCAGCAAATTTGTGACAATAGAAGGAAACAACCAACATCAACAGAATATCAACCTCGAATCTTCAAACACCATTACTGAAATAAACAACCGTCAACGATAGTTGTAAGTAATTTTAAGGAAAGTTGTTAGATTTAATTTTGTAAAAAATACTTAAAATTAAGTCTTATTTTTATCGTTTAAATTGAGTTAAAAGCAATCAAAAATAAATATGTTCTTAAAAATAAATTATTGGATATAAAAACAAAACATATATTTTCTGTGGCTATCTTAAATTAAACCCAAAGTTAAAAGGAAAAAAAACAATTACGGGATTGCTTCTTTTGCCTAATTCGTGAATATTATTTATAGTTTTGTTGAGAACACTAATTCTGAATGATTTTTTTTTTGGCTTTATTTCATTATTTGCATAGACAGTAGTAAATTTTAAAGAGACTAGGTTCAAACTGGACTCCGAAAAATATCATTTATCAGATTTGTTAAGAGGTTTAGGAACTGATGCTGGAAACAAAATGGCTAGTACAGATCAAGTAAGAATTCTAATAGAAGCACAAACAGCTCCATTAATCGCTAGGATAGAGGAACTGATTAATAGTTTAAGCGTTTTAACGGTTAGCAATACGGTAGGAGAATTTGAGGAAGAAAAAATTAACATTACTATACGTTGTGAAGAACCGTTGGACGTAATAAAATCCTTGCCAACTTATGATGGCAAACATTTATACGCCAGCTGGCGTGAAGCCGCTACAAATTCTATGAAAATATAGTTCAATAGGTAGCAAGCGTTATTTTTCTGCTTTAACTATTTTGAGAAATAGGAATAGACAATACGCACTTAGAGTTTTTATGACGGGATTAAATCCTCCTCTGGCGGATATCCTATTTTCAATTTCACTTAACAGTTTTCCAGATGCTCTATCAAAGGCACAAGAATTAGAAGCGAATAAAGTTCGTGCTAATTTCGCTTTGCATTTTAGTAAACCACAGTTTAATCACATTAACAAAGAAAAATAATATTTTACGTTTCCCTAATCGCAGTTATAACGACTCACGTCCGAATGAAAGTTATAATAGACAATACCAGTCAAAACCAGAACCTATGGAACTAAGCAGTTCGACATACGCTGTTGCCCACAACATTTTAATAACAACAATCACCAACAAACAAGACCTTTTAACAACTTCCAACATCCAAGACCTTTCAACAATTTCCAACACGGTCTTAAACGACAATCAAATAATAGTAGCCAAGTGAGCCACCAGCCTCAACACAAATTTCAGCGAATTGAAAATTTGAACGAGGGCTCTTTTTTAGGTCTAGAAACGGACTGCCATACATTATCAAGGCGTCCACAACAGGAAGAAAATACAAAATTCTAATTGACAGCGGTGCAACAAGCTGCTATTGTAGTCCTGGCGTTCTAACGAACAGGCAGGAATTAGTTATTAAGAAGAGGGTAAGAACCATTAATGGTTTTACCATCATTAAATATTTTTATGAAGCCAATATTTTCGGTTTTAATGAAAGATTTTACGAAATTGAAAATCTAGAAACAGACCTCCTTATAGGTTATAATTTTATGAAAAAAAGCTAATATTGTTTTAAATTTTAAAGAAGGAAAACTAATTTGCGGTAAATACTGTGAGAAAATAATAAATATTGAGCCAGATGATTCAAGTGAAAATACGGAAATAAAAAACAAACATTTAAAAAATGCTTTAAATAAAATGAATAATGAAGAAATATATAATTTTAGTAATGAAAGTGAAGAATCTTTGAACATTAAAAAAAAAAATGTTACAAAAAATATTGAAAAAGTTCATTCGAATACCGTTTAGGACGGACATTAGAGCAGAAATTCGAACAATTGCTGAAGCGCCAATATAGAGCAAGTAATACCCTTATCCACTTTCTGCAAATAACTTTGTAAATAACGAAATTAAGAGATTACTAGAAGACGAAATAATTCGCCCTAGTTAGAATCCTTATAATTCCCCAGTATGGGTAGTTCCGAAAAAAGGAATAAATGAAGATGGCACGCAAAAATTGTGTATGGTTATAGATTATAAGCAATTAAATGAAAACACGGTATGTGATAAGTATCCCATTCCGGATTGCAATGTAATACTGTCCAATTTAGGTACAGCAAAATAGTTTTCAACCATCGATTTGGAGTCCGGTTTCCACCAAATCCTTATGAAAGAAGAGGATGTTGAGAAAACTGCATTTTCCGTTAACAACGGCAAATACGAATTCATAAGATTACCCTTTGGTCTTAAAAACAGTCCAAGTATTTTTCAACGGGCCATGGATGACATTTTACGCGAATTTATTGGAAAAATATGTCATGTTTATATAGATGATATAATTGTCTACTCAAAGACTCTAGAGGAACATTATAACCATTTAAGATTAATATTTAATAGACTAAAAGAAACAAATATGAAAATTTCATTAGAAAAATCTAAGTTTTACGCTAAAGAAGTAGAACTTCTTAGTTACGTAGTAATTCAAGTAAATTAGAAATAATAAATAATTATCCTCTACCCAAAACTTGGCAACTAAGAAGTTTTCTTGGAATGGTAGGATACTACCGAAAATTTATAAAAAATTGCGCTCAAATAGCGAAACCACTGTCGAAATATCTGGCAGGAGAAAACAGTAAAGTATCACAGTACATGTCAAAGAAAATAAAAATAAAATTAGATGAACAGGGTATACTCATCTTTGATAAATTAAAAAAATTATTGACTGAACAAATTGAACTAACCCAGCCAGATTTCAATAAAAAATTCGTCCTTACTACCGATGCTTCTAATGATGCAGTGGGTGCTGTCCTTAGTCAGGATGGTAAGCCTATAACTTTTATATCAAAAATATTAAATTCTATAGAAAAAACTACGCAACAAATGAAAAAGAACTTTATGCTATCGTATGGGCATTAAAAAATTTTAGAAATTATTTATATTGTAGTTCAAATCTTGAAATCCACACGGATCATCAACCACTAACGTTTGCAGTTTCTACACGAAACCCTAATGCAAAAATCAAAAGATGGCGATCATTTATAGAAGAATGTTCACCAAAAATGATTTACAAACCAGGTGTTAACAATATCACGCCAATACTTAAACAACATATCAGACGAAGAATCTCTGCATAGTACTCAACATTCCACTGAAAGTAGTGACGATTTCAATATTCCAAAAATTTCAAACCCCTTAAATGAATTCAAGCAACAAATACTTTTAAGCGGAGCAAATTTTACAATTCATGAGATGATAATAACCTTTGGAAGAACAAGACATATTATAGAATACGACACGAGAGAAAATCTCAAAACCATTCTTTTGGAGTTCATTAAACCGAACTTGGTTACCTGCATTCATTGCTCACCAGAAGATCTCTGTCATTTTAAAGAGACAGTGAAAGGAGTTTTCACAAACAAGTTTGTATAAATTGATTATTTATTTATTACGCGGTCTTGTCAAAAGCAGCGCGGATCACGACTTTTTATTTTGACTTACAAAAGTTGAGTCAATTAAAACAAGTGTTGTTTTTTTATTTATTACGCTCACTTGTCAAAAGCAGCGCGGACCAGGACCTTTTATTTTGACTTACAAAAGGTGAGTGAAATTAAAACATTATTTTTCTTAAAAATAAAACTTAAAATTATTACAAAGGTTTTTTTGTTTATTAATTATTGTGAAATTCATTTACTCAAGTCAGACGTTTCGCATTACGGCTCAATTTAAATCTTGAATGCAACGCTTAGGTATTGAACTTTATTATTGTACACCGCGGCATAGCACAAAGAATGGTCAAGTCAAAGGAGTCCATTGAAATAGCTAGATGTATCAAGGAGGAATTTAATCTTTTGGATGACACTGAAATTTTTTATAGAGCAGCTCATCAATATAATAATACAATACATTCTGTTATACAAAACAAACCTGTAGATATACTTTTTAATAGGGTAACACATAATTTGGTAGAAATATTAAAAAAGGCACAGAATAAAATGATATCAAGAAATAACCCAAGCCAATTAAAAACTTATCAACCTGGCGATACAATATATGAAAAAATTATAGGGCAAAGAAATAAACTATTCGAGCGATTCAAAAAACAAAAAGTAAAAGATAACTTAGGAAATAAAGTAAAAATTAAGTTTCACGATAGGATAATACATAAAGATAATATCAGAACCTAAAACATCTGGAATAATTTTTGTATATTTTATTTTTATATTTTTTTTTATTTTTAGAAAATGAAGTTTATAATAATACTGTTTACATTATTTGAGACATACAAGACAGAAGTCCAGATACTAGACTATACGAACTCGAATATCAGAACCTAAAACATCTGAAATAATTTTTGTATATTTTATTTTTATATTTTTTTTTATTTTTAGAAAATGAAGATTATAATAATACTGTTTACATTATTTGAGACATACAAGACAGAAGTCCAGATACTAGACTATACGAACTCGCAATTAATTTCAATACACGAAGGACGAGCAAGACTACAGAACGGAAACTTTAAACTTATTCATATTTTAGAACTTAACGAATACGAACGAGCTATTAACGATCTGAGCAATGAAATTCAGAAGAAAGTATTAAGAAATAGCGCATCGCTACCATTTTTAATTCATGATAACGATGAGATAAGAAACCAAATTAAAAGAATGAAACAAAGAGTTAAACGCTCAATTGACGCTATTGGCACAGTTTGGAAATGGATAGCTGGTTCAACCGATCACGAGGATCACAATATTGTAGTGAACAAAATAAATGGACTGCTTACGAATACCGAACGACAGAAAATTATTAATGAAAAATTCATTGACAGGATCAACTTATTGACGAATACTACTAACAATATTTTAAAAACAATTCAGTCTTTACACGAAACCCAAAGAACTATAGAAGACTCCATTAGAAATAGAATAAATATTGTCAAAATGGATGCTACTAATATAGAATACTCCTTGCAATGGGCAAAAGTAGGAGCAATTAATTCATTTATACTTTCGGAAAAAGAAATCAATGAAGCCAAACAATTTTTGATCTTGAAGAATTTCCTTACAATAATTTGGATGAAGCTTTGGATTTTGCTACAGTTAGGATAGCTACAGATTATTCTTCATTAATTTATATAATAAATCTACCTGCAATTAATAAAATAAATTGTGAAAAAATATTAATTAAACCAGTAAAACAAAATGAAAAAATTATAAAAATTAATTCCGAAAATGCAATTGGATGTAAGGATAAAATTTTTGAAATAATAAATGATTGTAACCAATTTAATAATTTATGTATTTGCAAAAATGAAAATTTAATAGACATAAGTAAGACGAATTGTATACCATCACTTTTAAAAAGCAAGAACCACAATTGCACGCTTGTAAACAATAAGCAAATTCCTACTGTACAAGAAATAAATGAAGGAACAATACTTTTAAATCAATTTAATGGAGTTTTACAAATATTTGAAAATAAATCATATCAATTATCGGGAGAAAAAATTCAAAAACTTTCGTAGAAGGCGGACGTGTTTTAATCAATAAAATAATAAGAAAAAAAAAGAATATAAAAAAATTAAAATTTATAAAACATTTTCGTGTATATCAATATACATATGTACATACATACTCGTACATATATGTATGTATAAATATTTCTTACCTAAAAATAAAAGCAAATTTATTCTTGTGACAAAGAAAAAAACCAATATACATTTATTAGAACCCAAAATCAGTTTAGTGCGGGAATGCACACAAAAAGTGCATTCTTAAGTACAATAACAATGGTAAACCTAAGTGATAATATGGATGATGATGATATAAATAAAACTAAAGAAAACACTAACAATAATGAACAAACTTGGCAATGTGTAACAACAAATAAACGCAAATGGATTGAGTCACCGAAAAAAGCTAAAAGAATAAATTCAGATGATATTCCAACTACATCATTCAATAGCAACAAGTTTGCTGTGCTTGATACTCATGACGATGAAGAAAATTGTGATCAAATTGCAACACCAAAACCTCCACCAATTTACATTCCCAATGTAGCAAGTATAAATCTTATGATAAGAAAATTAAGTGAAATTGTACCTAATACTGATTTTAATTATAAGTCTTTAAGGGAAGGTCAAGTAAGATTGATGATAAAGTCCGTTGATTCGTACAGAAAAGTCGTTAAGTATTTAGAGAGTTCAAGCATCTTATTTCATACTTATCAGCTAAAACAAGAAAGAGCGTACAGAGTTGTTGTTAAAGGACTACATCCGTCAATCCCCGCTGAGGATATTAAAGCTGAACTTGTTAGTTTAGGTCACTCCGTTAGATCTGTTACAAATGTTAGAAGTCGTGTAACAAAAGACCCACTTTCAATGTTTTTTGTAGATTTGGAACCAGGACCCAGTAATAAAACTATTTATAATATTAAACACATAAATCATGCTGTCGTCAAAATTGAACCACCACTGAGAACCAACGAACTGGTACAATGTCATCGATGTCAACAGTTTGGACATACGAAAGCATACTGCAAAAAACCGTACAGATGTGTTAAGTGCGGGATGGACCACCCTACTTTAGAGTGTAAGAAAACTGCTGATACTCCACCTCGTTGTTTACATTGTATGCTAAATCATACTGCAAATTACAAAGGCTGTAGAGTTTATCAAAATTTAGTGTCTAGCAGAAGTAATAAGCAAAGCAGCCAAAAAAATCACGTCAATTCTTCGAGTCATATTGATTTCCCTCAGTTAAATAATTATACTGGCACCAATAGTGAAGCAAATAATGGATTGTCATATGCAGATGCTGTTAAAGGATCTAATATAAATGAAAATAGTCGTTTGGAAAGACTTGAAAGAATGATGGAAAATTTGATGAATATGATGTCAATGTTAATGGCCAAAGTATGCAAATAAATTTAAGGATAGCAATTTGGAATGCAAATGGAATATATAGTCACATAAATGAAGTAGAAATTTTCGTTAAAACTAATTATATTGATATATTTTTAATATCAGAAACTCATTTTACGAACAGAACATTTTTCAAAATAAAAGACTACGATTTGGTTATTGCTAACCACCCCGATAATAGAGCTCATGGCGGTGCTGCTATTTTGATAAAATCGAATATTAAATATGAAATGCTTTCTCCAGTTGAAGAAACTTTTTTGCAAGCTGCTGGTGTAAAAATTACATGCGATAATAATGAAATTAGTATATATTCTATTTATTTTCCCCCCAGACATAGCGTTACATGTATGGAATATGAAAACTTTTTTAAACAACTCGGTTCAAGGTTTATTGTTGGAGGCGATTTTAATGCGAAACATCCCTGGTGGGGATCTCGCTTGATAAATCCAAAAGGAAGGGAATTATATAAATGCATTTGCAGAAATAATTATTCTGCACTATCGGCAGGTGGGCCCATATACTGGCCCAGTGATCCACAGAAAATACCCGATCTTCTGGATTTCTTCGTTTTTAAAGGGATAGCAACGACATCTATGGACATAACAGACTGTGCGGACTTAAGCTCTGATCACAGTCCTGTAGTTTTGACACTTAACTTAGCTATTCAAACCTTAACAAAGAATCTTAAAGTACTTACTTCAAGAACAGATATGCAACAGTTTACATCGTGGATAGAAGAGCATTTAAATCTAAATTTACAAATTAATGATGGGGATCAGTTGGAAGATATCGTTGAAACTTTCACCAATTTGATTCATGAAGCAGCTTTTATAGCTACTCCACAGCAGCAGCAAACAAACGGTTATAATGTTCGTCTATTGGCTGAAATAAGGGGGCTAATTGCAAATAGGAGGAGATTAAGGAGGATATATCAAAACACTAGAAGCATAGTTGATAAAACTAATTTTAACAGAGCATCTCAACAACTAAAAAAGCGTATAAAGGATTATAAATACGATTTGTTAAGCAATTATTTGAAGAATTTGGATGCGGTAACTATTGATAATGATCATAAGCTGTGGAATGCAACTAAATATTTAAAGCGGCCAATAAAAAGAAACATACCAATAAAAAATTTAAACGGAGTCTGGTGTAGGTCACACGCCAGCAAAGCTAATGCTTTTAAGGAACACTTAGAGTCAACATTCAACCCATTTATTTTAAACAGTCCCATTGTAAGGGCTGATGTTGAGAACTTTTTAGATGTTCCTTGTCAAATGGATCGCCCCATTAAATCGATATCCCCAGGTGAAGTAGAAAAAGCCATTGATAAATTGAATAATACCAAAACTCCTGGCTACGATAATATTGATTCCAAGGTTTTAAAATCTTTGCCAAAAAAAGGAATTGTTTTTCTTACAACAATTTATAATTCTATTTTAAGGCTGAACCATTTTCCGTCGCAGTGGAAATATGCAAAAATAATAATGGTACTAAAACCAAATAAGCCCGAAAATAACGTTGCTTCCTATAGACCAATCAGTTTGTTGTCAAGTTTTTCAAAAATTTTTGAAAGGCTATTTTTAAAGAGATTAACGCCAATCTTAGAAGAGCAAAATATTATACCAGACTACCAATTCGGTTTTAGGCATAAGCATGGCACGCCAGAACAATGTCATAGGATTGTCAATAATATCTCTTACGCCTTAGAAAGAAAATTGTATTGTTCTGCGGTATTTTTAGATGTGCAACAAGCTTTTGACAGAGTCTGGCACAATGGACTTTTATATAAATTGAAAACCCTTATCCCAGCGCCATTTTATTTGCTTCTTAAAGCATATATACAGGGAAGATCCTTTTTTGTGAGCATAAATGAAAATTATTCAAGTTTCGGCTGCATTAATGCAGGTATTCCACAAGGCAGTGTTCTGGGTCCAGTATTGTACACAATTTTTACAGCAGATATGCCTACAATTGAAAACATAACTACTGCTACATACGCAGATGATACTGCTTTATTAGCCGCCAATGAATCACCGGTAATAGCTTCCGAGTTGCTGCAAAATCAATTGAATCTTCTTCAAGATTGGCTTCAAAAATGGAACATTAAAGTTAATAATTCAAAGTCTGTCCATGTTACATTTACCCTAAGAAAAAATGATTGCTCGCCTGTTTACCTAAATGGTACAATTATACCAAGTTGCAATACTGTAAAATATTTAGGGCTTCATCTCGATCGAAGACTAACTTGGAAAGAACATGTCAAAAAGAAACGTGAGCAACTTAATTTAAAAACAAGAAATATGTTTTGGTTATTGGGCCCAAGATCAAGCTTAAGCTTAGAAAACAAGATTCTGCTTTACAAAACAATACTTAAACCGATATGGACATATGGCATCCAGCTGTGGGGAACTACAAGTAATTCTAACGTTGAGATACTACAGAGGTACCAGTCAAAAACCCTAAGACTTTTAGCAAATGCGCCTTGGTTTATGACCAACAAAAATATACACAAAGATCTTCGAATTTTATTGGTCAAAGACGAAATAAATAACTTCAGCGAGAGATACCTAAATAGACTAAGCAATCATTCCAACGTGTTAGCAATCAGTCTTTTAGATGATAGCAATGAAATCCAAAGACTTAAAAGACTTCATGTACTTGACCTTCCCTTCCGAAAATAGAAAAAGTTAAAATTCGTTACTCTGTATTTTAATTAAAAAGTAAATTCTTCTTGTATTTATTTTGTTTTTGGGTTTTAGGAAACTCAATATATGTTATGTTGTTATTTAAGAGTCATGAAATTTGCTTATTATTTTAATTGTAAAATAGATCGTAAATAAAACAGTATTAAAAAAAAAAAAAATTATCGGGAACATACTTGATTCAATTTCATAATGAAACAATCAGTATTGAAAATCGAACATTCACTTCCAAAGAAGTTTCACACTTGAAACCACTTCCAGCTGTACTACAGCTATCATCTAATAAATCCATAGTCGAAGAAGTCCTATCTTTGGAAATGATGAAAAACCTTCAAGTAAATAACATAGATGAAATAAATTCAATATCAACCAAAGGATACTTAATGTTTTCCACAAATATCGGTTTATCTATTTTAGTAATTATTGCAATTTGCTTAATATTTATCAAACTAAAATCAAATTCTGATATAAATGTCATAACAATGGTTGAAAAAGAAATCGAACAAAAGGCTTCTACGATTGAATCGTCAAGTTTTTAATAACCCAATAAATGATTTTGTAGCGCTAATGAATTACCTACATTTTTACAATCGGGACGATTGATCTTACGGGGGGAGGAGTTAGGTATGTCACAACATTCCTTAAAATCTTATTACTAAAAATTATTCACTTTCCCACAAAACTACACGCGCAGATTATTTTATGATGACGTAGTGTCTGGCAAAAATATTCTCATAATTTTGAATTGTAATATTAAACCGTTGTTTTTAACTTTGTATTCCTGGACAAAAATGCAACAGCAAAATTATGTTTCTTGCTTATTAAAATATTAATTTTAAATCAGTAGCAATTATAAAAAGCCGGAGCAAACACCAGCCTAACGAGCGGGTCCCTGCGAAGGCTAAATAATAAATAACTAGGATTAAGAAATAATAAATAAATAAAAATAAAAAAATATTTTTTTTTATTCTAATAGAATAAATGAAAATTAACTTATATAATAAATTAATGAAACAAAATATTTTCATAAAAATGTAATTAACTTCCACTAAAATTTTTTTTAGTTCCAAACGAAATCAATATGGTGCATTGAAATTGAAATGATACATCGGAACATATCAATGGGAACTGACGTTGTATTGCATTAAAAAAAAACATAGGTGTATTATTTACAGAAAAGAAATTTACATTTTACATTACATTTAAAGAAATTTATTATTAACAGAAAAGGAAAAGATATCATAGAGAAATAAAGGTGAAACAATTATTGCAAAATATATGTACTCGTATGTATTTATGTATACTCGTGCATACAAGCATACTTATTGCAATAAATAAGAAAGGAAGAAAAATATTTGACACAAAGTGAGATGAAAATTAAATTGAACCTTAAGCCTACTGTAAGAGTAAGCAAACTATTTAATTCTTTTACTAAAAAACAGAAAATAGAAGTGCCAATTACATGCATAGGCTACGTAACTTACCCAGCGAGGGAAATTAGAAAATAAGTATTTACTGCAATGACGTACAATTAAAAACAAAAAGTATAGCTGTCTTTGTGTCTTTTCTAGTTGTTTATACATTTGCCGATATTTCGCCTCATCACTTCAAAAGCTTTGAATTTGTTTAAGCATAGTCATCTTTTTACGGTTTGCTTTCTTAGCAATTTTTGTACGAGTATCTTGTATGTATGATTTGTATTTTAAAAGTTTCAAGAAGCAAAACCCAAGTATTCAAACAGCAGAGCTTCTTTAATGGCTTTAGGCTATACAATTTAAAAATCTGCAACATTTTGGGGTATAGGCAGCTGAAAAACATACAAAAAAACAGCTCTATTTTGTTTAATTCAATAGTTTATTTCGAAAAAATTTTATATGGCGTTAGAACATAATTAAGCATCACACATAAATATTTCTATACAAGTTAAGGAACTAAATATTTAAAAATTACACACTTATAATTTAGATTTAATTTCAGTTGATATGACATTACGATGTTGACCTAAATATAGTTCAACTTAATAATTGCTTAATAAGAGCAGCGTTTAAACTATTTAACTGACTTCCGCTTGAAAAGCACTTTGTTAAACCAAGAACAGAATGCCAAGCAATGACTGTTGCGAAATATTTAAAGAAAATAATAATTATGTTTCGAAGTCATTTTATTGACCTAAAATATAAAATAAAGACTATGCAAATTTACTTTAAGAAATAATTGTAAATTTAGTTTATAACAGAAACTCATAGAATAGACACATAGTGTCGTATAAAAAAATAATAACAATCAATCAAAATAACAAATTAGTTTTTTTATTAATTTAAAATTACAAATTGAAAAACTTACATACATATGCATGTACATACTACTTCACTACAAGATTTGTCTTTCTCTGTAGGAAACCAACCAATAAATGATATACATACATATGTATGTAAATACATTTTTATATAAGTATCTTTATAAATCTTTAGAAAATTCTGTTCACTGTCCCAAACTTAATATTGTATTATATCTGTCAATATCTTTCAGATTTGTCTTCAAGCAAAATTTAATTACCTCTCTATGTAGATATACCCCAGTAAATGAGAGCTGGAATCACTGTTAGTTGTTTTGAAATTCTAATATGTCCTCTACAAGGTTAACCAACAAGGAAAAGAAGGTTTGGCTAAAAGTTTTATTTTTTCGCTGTATAAAATAAGCATTGAATATTTTATTTAACTTTAAGAGCATTTTCTAAGGAATCTTGCCATTTTAAATTAAATTCTTTTTCAAATACAATACGATCATACAGCCTGACTTCTGTTATACGTGCTGATACATCAAGATGTAATTCTCTAATGGCAATGTGAAAATTTTGCTTTGCAATATTTTGTTTTTCTGTTGAAAGTTTACTTAATGGACGTCGAAACAAGGTAATTATACGTTGAAGATGATATTCGATGCTGGGACACCGACCGATGCATACTAGAAGATTTTCTTCGCTACAAATGTTGTCTGGAAAACGTCGATTTATATCAAATGGTGCTTTTCCGCTCAACAATGCTTTTACTTCGCCAACGATATTGACATGTGTTTGCACATCCGATACAATAATGGCTTTAAATTCGTACTTATCACAAAATCCCATCAGATCTCCAAAGCAACACCAGGGCTGTGAAGCCAACAAAGTGTGTTTAGTATTCCAATTGATGTAACGCCCAAGGTGCTCAAATTGGAAATTATTCTCCTTTACAATACCACGTGGTAGTAAAAACTCCAGTTGTGGCTGGGGGGAAGGTGTTTTTGAAAACGATAATTCTCTTGGTGCACTTCGTAAAAGTTTAAGAATCGATTCATTTTCTTCTAATAGTGGCTGTTGATAATAAAATGTTTTCAAGGGCGACTCTAAAGAAGACAGATTAGTATCAACGTAAGGCGAATTTGTATCTTTGAATTCCACAATTTTTACAGCATTAGCCTTAATGGACTTTCTGTACTCCTTCAACTTGTTCTTGTAATCCGTTTTTGAAGACATTTTATGCACTAGAATTCTAAAAATATGTTTCAAAGTGTGAATGACCGTCCTTAAATATTTTTAAGTAGAATGTTAATCGGACGTTGATGCGGTGGATGCTGATTTTGATGATGAACGATAAGACTGATACACATTAAAGTAAATTAATCGAAAAATAATTGCTTTCTGCGGTTACATTCATATACATACATATGTATGTATATATGTATGTATGTACATATATACTACATATGTACATTATAGTATGTACATATATATGTAAATGTACAAATATAAATATTTTCTTTTATGTGTAAGTTTTGGTGCTTGTACATTGCAATCACATGAATCTACACACATGAAAAGCACATTCTGTATAACAAAAAAAGCATTGACAATTGTTAAATTTACATACATACAGTGACTCCATTTCATAATCGGACAAATATCTGTTTGATATGTATGAGCTCTAAGCTTTATTTAAACTATATACTCTAATCTTACAAAAAATAGAAAAGCAACAACATTTTTTATGATAACGGTAAATTTTCAAAGAAAACCAAAGTTAACTCAATTTTTTTGTGCTAAATGCATAATCGGACATGCTTTCCTAAAGGTAAAAATATCATTAGTTTACAAATATGCACTTCAAAATTTGTTTTCTTAAATCACTTTTATTCATAATTGGCCGCAAATGGAAAACATTTTACTGTCGAAATCAGACCATTAATGGTAAAATTTAGTTTTGAAGGTAAAATTGTAAGACCAATTGCAAAATTAGTTGGAAAAAGCAAATAAAATGTTCAGGACAGCTAACAAAATTAGAGAAGGAGAACTGAGGGAGAAGACCGGTCTTTAGTGAAGAAAATTAAACGAAATCCTTTTAAAACTGCAAAAGAACTGAAAATAGACTTTAAAAAAGCCCTGGAAAAGGTGTTTGCTTAAATACTATTCGCAATACACTGCATGAATATAATTTCCACGGTAGAGTTGCTAGAAAAAAGCTATTTATATATTCAATAAAAAATAAATTTTTGGAGTGAGGTAATTTGGTGCTATGTTAAAATACGTTTCTATTGATATTTTTCATTCCTTCCAAGGTTCTGTTCACTGACGAGAGCAAATTTAATTTACATGGCTCGGATGGCAAGGTATTTTTGTGGCGTAAGCCCTCATGGAAGGGACAGGAGTGACAATTTGCATTTTATTGATGGTAAAATGGACAGATTTAGCTACATCAATATTTTGAAAGCAAAGTGCAGAGAAACGGCTTTAACAATGATTTTGCTTTTTACAAAGACAATGATCCCAAGCATACTTCAGGTCTGGCAAATCTTTGGTTGATCCATAACTGCACTAAACTTGTACCAATACCAGCACAGACCCCAGAACTTATTGTAACTGAATTTTTTTTAAGAGGAACTAAGTAAAAGAGTATACCAACAAAAATTTAATAAAAAAAAATTAGCTGTTATCATAAAAAGTGTTGTTTTGTCTATTTTTTTTTTTTTTTTAATTGAAAATTTAGTTTAAATAAAGCGAAAAATATATATATATGTATGTATATATTATTTTTTTAGTTTAGAGCTCATACATATCAAACAGATACTTGTCCGATTGTGTGATGGAGTTACTGTATGTACATGCAAACCATTCTAACTTACAAACAAGAGATGTGTCATTGGCTCGATTTTTTGCGTGATCATGATTTTATTTAAAACTATGCATTTAGGCGTGATTGAAAGTTTTAACGCATTTACATATACATACATATTTATTTTGACATACCAGTTGTTTCCCTTTTTTATTTCTGATAATGTAAAGTAATTAGAAAAAGTTAATGTAATATAAAAAACGTTATACATATGAAATGATTTTTGTTATATTTTTTAGCTAAAACTAAAAGTAGGCGAATTCAATATGTGCTTATACCACATATGTATGTACATACATGTTCTTTACATAACAGAAATAAATTAAACAAAATTGTATCAAAACTCTCGTTTCGCGTATTTGAGACTGATCTTTCGTCTTTGTCTAATGTGTGGATCTATTTCGTTTTATGTATGACCAGATATTTTCTATTATATTTAAATCAGGGCTTTGAGGAGCCCAATCCAGAGTTTGAACAGCAGTTATTCTTATAAACTTTGCAATCATCCTGCTTTTATGTCAGGGAGGGTATTCTGTTAGAAAATGAACCCTTTCGGATTACTCGTTTATTAAATCATTTTCTTTCACACTTTCACATTTTCTTTCACACATTCCAAAAATAATTCTCTTTCACTATACACTTTATATTATAAAAAAAGTGGACCCTTTACAAATGCAAAAAGAAGTTGGTCCCCAAATGACGAAGATGTGCTCGCTTAAAAGTTGTTCTCGTCTGAATGTGGTCAGTGACATGGTATTTTTTTAGTAACTGTATTGTATCTGTCAAAGTATTATTACGTACATAGTGTTATTGATGTTCAAATCATGGGTATAAGATTTGTAGCTTTGTCTAGAAAGATAGAAATACAGATTGCGACATGCACATGATTTCCCATTAGAACACGTAGTTTGACCCATGGCAATTTTATGTGTTTCCAAATCAATTAGGGCTGCGTTTGTATTGAAAACTTTTATTTGTATGATTAATATTAACAATCCAAAATTAAAACATTTTACACTTAGAAAATTAATATGAACGCCATAATTTGTAGTATGTTGAATTTGAAGCAACTTTGTATGTATGTAGATATAGAGGATAGAATACCTTTGGAACCAATCAACAATATATTAAAATCTCGGATTTTTTCACCAGACATAAAATTGATAATGTATTTACGAAACCCAGAAATTTTTTGTTGGACTCTCTTAGCTTAGAAGCTTCACGGTAAAAATGCAAATATCTTTCTTTGCATGTAATAAATGTAGACGAAATGGATACGATCTGAAAAGCTATCAAAAATCTTTTATACGTATGATCGAAATATAATAAAACACGTAAACCAAAAGTAAGAGTTTTTACTAAAATAATTTTATAGTGGAAAATTGCCCTCATAAAAGCATTATGAAAAGTGATTAGATAGGTAGTTTTTATTTTTTCAATGATGTAGTTTTATATAAAACTATATTAAAACATATGTATGTATTTGGACGAAATATATACGTTTGCAACACTATTTTTTGCTGGGTTCTTAGCTAAAAGGTGTCGTAGAAAATTTCAGTGTTTCGTGAATTCACTCTCATATATAATTTAAAAAGTCTGAGAAGTCAATGTATTCTTTATTAATTCCCAATTTCACCCGAAAAAGTTTATATGTTACGCGAGACCTGGCAACCTTGCAGAATTTTTTTTTTTACATTTCTTAAAAAATAATTTATTGGATATGGATATAGATCAAGAATTTTGATCTTAAATTCATAAAAAATAATGTAAAAAAATAATAATTGTTATAAAAACCGTGTGTGAAGTGTGTTTAAAAGTTTTAAGTGCAAAAAAACTTAAAATTTGAAGCAAATTGTAAAGTGATGGAAAAAAATCAAGTGAGAAATTGTGGTAAAAACTAATTTTGTGCGTGTTTTTAATAAATCTTGCTGTACTAGTTCCCTTTTACACTTTTCCAAAAAGGAATGAAGAACAAAATATTGCAATCGGCGATTTTGTAGCAAATTCAAGGTATGCAATAGGTAAGTTAGAAATATTTTGGTTTGTGCAGTTCTTTAATAATTACGCAAAGGTTTTATTTAACGCGGAACAGTCCCGGTTAAAGAAGCCAGTGCTATCGCAACTGAAACGTGCACGCTATCGTATGAATGAAGAAGGAAAAAAACATTGACACAAACGAAGACAGTCGAAACTTAAAAATTTTAAAATTTTCAGTAGATATCAAAAACTGTTTCTGGTTACATTTTAAGATAATTTGAAAGTTTAGAATAAGATCGCTCAATGAGGAAATTAATCGAAATATAAATAGCTGATAAAGAAAATTTAATAAAATAACAAACTTATATCATATTTTAAATGATATAAATAAGTATTTTGAATATTTATGTATGTATGTATTCTTTTAATATTTGGCTATTTTCATAATGTAATTAATATATAAAAACAACAAAAAAATTTCATAAAATTATTTAAAGAAAAAAATTTTAAATTGTCCGGCTGTAATATATGTATGTATATACACCTTTTCAATGTCAGTGTCAAGTGTATTGTTTATTCTAAATGGTACGGTTTGCATAGTTTTAAACTGTTAGTCGTTATTCCGTTTCTTTAAGAGTTTGTAGCATATTGCTGTGTGAGAGTTTTGGACACTTTACTGAAGTCTACAAACTAAAACACTCATTTGTTTGCTTAGACACCCGTTAACGAAATTTTAGAAGTTTAACAGAAGTTTGATTTTGCTATGGCATCTCCGAATCAGTTGAGCTTGCAAAATCAACAGGCTGGCAAGACAATAAAGGCTGACAGAAGAAAACAAAAATTAATTGCTCGTGAGATTTTTACTACTGCTGCAGCCTTTTAGGAAGATTGGTTTTTAATTAACATTAATGTACAATTTTACAAGCTGAATAAAATAATAGTTTGAGTAATAATTCAGTGTTTTATTACAACAATTCTATAGTGCTTTTGCTGTATTAATTTTTTTTAATATTTTATTTTATATTATTATTTTACATTTTTCCAAAAAAAACTGGTGGTTTTCTGACAACAATCTCTTCGATAACTTTATCTATGCACAAAAAAATTGAGATAGAACAAATTCATATGTTGCTTCGTTTACTTGTTTCTGTCTGCATCTACTCGTATCTAAATCGTTCATCTCCGTAGGCTTTTCTTGGCATACATATATGTACATATAACATTTTGCTGAAGATGTTTGAGTTAAAGCGTTACATATTTTGCCATCAACGATAGTGAGTTGCAAGGAGTGTTCAATTTTAATTCTTCTCTTTCCTATTATAAATACTGTGCGCTTTAGCCGATCAATTTTATCTTCTTCCATGGTCAATTGAGTGGTTTCTTTTTTAAATTGAAATTGGATGGGTCTGCAATAACAGGTAGATGATGGTCGGGGATTCTTCCAAATGTTTTTACTCTCTTCCGACTTAGAAACAAGTCTAAGAGGTACGTACGATGTTACAAACAAACTATGTATTATCTGATAAGTCATTATCTACAAACTTTTGGTTATATTCAGCATGTCCAGTGCTACCGTCGAAACCCCACTTTCCTATTAAAATAAGGTTATTTACCGAATCATCTTTAATACTGTGGATAACTTCATTCTGAAGCTCCAGTATACGCAAACTTTGAAGTTCAAGTTCAGCTTAGGACTCAGTCACTACAATTTGATCTGGATAACTTTTGGCCTTAGCCTTCAGGACCTTAAGCTGCGTAAAAAACTATATGAAGCCTTAGAATTTGTAAAAGTTCGAACTAACAAATATTAGGGTTTTATTAAGTTTGTTTCCATCACAAGCGATAATATTTGCTTCGGAAAACAAAAAGTGTGATTGCATATCAGAAGAACGTAAAATGGAAGCAGCCGACTCATCATGTTTAGAAAGATCGGCTATTTGGTGACGTTTCGTCCTTTCTGAACACTGCAAAATTTCTTAAGTAAACATTGGAAAGATTAACCAAGAAATCAACAAAACGTTCTTATGTAAAACAACGAATAGCACAGAATGCAGCATGAATTATCTATAAATTTAATTGTAGAAATAAAGTCAATACCTGTATATATAATATTCATTAATCCAAGGGTTCCACGATATTTTAATTAAACTAAATTTAATTTAATTTTCGCGATGCTGACATTGTATAAACAAAGTGAATAAAGTGAACAAGTTCTCACACATGTGATGCTATTTTGATAAGGACTGTTAGAATACAAATAAAATAAATATGTCATCGTGAAGTTTGGATAGGTAACTGATTGCATAGCCAGCTTTGGTTTGAAAATTTCGACATTCATTTTTGGATTTTTGGCCTATAGCAGCAACCACTGTGCACGGGCAGAATGGCTATTGATCTGTAACTATTTACATCAGACATATGTACATATTTCCACTTTTGCTAATTGGTTACAATTGATTGGTGTAAACTTGAGTTTATTAATTTTATTAGAATATCGCATTTGTTTTTAAATCACTTCTTCTAATTCCGTCATATGAAGTGATTTTAGAAAGTTATATACTTTTTTTCTATTCGTATATTCTGAATACATTATGTTTTGTATGGTATAAAATAAATTATTGTTTGTTTTTACTTTACAATTGTGAACTATGTTTTTAATGTTAGCTCTCATATTTGTAGCGAAGTTATTTGGAATACTGTTTAAATTATTACATTTCCGCGAAACGTGTGGAAGATGTTGAAAATGTGAAACAACAGTTCACATTATCAACATTTTTTATTTATTCAGCTGACAAAAACACATTTAAAAAAATAGACGCAAAAGTGAAAAATAAGTATTGAAAAATAAATTTTGAAAATAAATTAATAATTGGATTAGTTGTTGCTTTGCAAGAACAAAATGAAATTTAATGCAGTACAGTAAATGAATGAATTAATCCCATGCGTGTGGCATACTGAATATTGATTATCTCTTCTTTTATTATATCTATCTATTCTATATCTAGTCATTCTAGTTATTTCTTTAAATTTTTCAATTGATACTCTGTTTATAATTGCTCGCTTATTGTTGTTTCTCAACATGTTCGTTTTCTTTTCTCTAAGATTTCAAAATCGTTGTGGTCAGGGCTGCCAGCCATCCATTTCCATGCGAACCGTAAAAAATTCAAGAACCTTTTGGATTTTTTTTTCAATCTATCTAAGTACTCCTGAAGCTCCTTCGACACATGCCTTAGGAGGGGATAGAGGAAGTGAGACTGACTAACATTTTGTCGTCTAATTCTTGATATTTTATGTTAATAGTATAAATCCGTTTGGATGTCCCAGTTTGTACTTTTGCTTGTCCAGAGTTCATAGTCACCACTTGTTAGTTCGTGTAGCTCATTATTTTGATATCAGCCCAAGCGAAAGCAAAAAGTAATCTGAAATTGAAATGATTTCAATTCCTTATTTTGTTTTTGTGAATTGTTTTTATATTGCTCTCTACAATAGTTCTGAAAAGTACCACTGTCCATTTTCGGCATTCAGAAAACGCATGACTTCCGAAAGCCTAGAGTGAAATATTTCAATCTATCCATTTACGCAACTGCTATAAGGTGGAATCCTGAATACCTTTACTTTTTATCGGTTTTCTGGTATGAAAACTATAGCTGTGAAATTGAAAGATTTTTTATTGGCCATAACAATTATTTCTGGCATACTGAATGAAAGTACCACATTTCTTAGGGGTTCCTTAACATTCTAATTTTTTTGTCATGGACGATTGTCTCTTGGATTGCGATTCTGTTAGGATGCCTTTCATAATTGTTTTCTTTACATACATTACAAGGGCTGATGAGTTTTTTTATCTTTGTATGCATATGTGGAAAGTCAAATTTTGATAAAAGTTGCGCCTTATTCTTAGAGTATTCTATATTGGGTAAAATATTTCTGTAAACTTCTTGCAATATTCCTAAGATTTCGTCTGATGTGTGTATGCAATTAGTTACAGAGGAATTCAGATGCATTTTTAGTATCTGAATCAGAGATTCCAGTGTAATATCAGAATCGTTAGTCTGTGAAAATTAGTGGAAAAAATTTCAAACCTATGAAATGGTTGGCTTTCTTCGTTTGAAATGAATATTTCATTTTTGAAGACGTTTATGGGAGCATCGGGATATTATATTAAGTTCTGGGATGTGCTCTCCTCATTGTGTAGAACCAGAGTTAGAGTGTTTATAAAAATATTCTCTTGCGAAGGCCTGGATAGAGCATCGGCAAATACATTAGTACTGCCTGGTTCGTTTTGTAATTGAAATCTTCGAGAAATACTTTTCATCTTTTAAATTTAAAATTGGAAGTTTTTGTTATTTAACTTTACGGAACCATAAAGGTAATTTCTGAGCGACTTTAACGTCATACTCTTCTGCTTTGGTAAGTGTTTTTGATAGAAACACAATTGGGCTATTTTCTTGCGACAGCACTGCTTCCAGTGCGTAGCTTGATGCGTCTATCATCAGGGGATATTCTCTATTAAAGTCTTGATACGCTAACATTGTCAGAAGTCAATAAGGTCTTTAGTTTTATAAATGCGTCCATTGGTTCTTAATCTAAATCAATTGTTATATTTCTTGCCATGTTTTTAGACGAACCTCCTGCCTCGCCTCTCAAAAGCTCTGCAATTTAAGCATAACATCCATCCGAAATAATGAATCCCAAAAATTCCACTTCTCTTTTTAAGAACTCGCATTTGTCTAAATGAATTTTCATGCTTGAAAGTCTGAGAGTTCTGAAAATTGTGTCTTTGTATACTGGTCTTTTTCACTTTTGGAGAATATTATGATATCGTCATGTATACAAAAGAAATTTTTCCTATCCATTTCCTGAGAATATCGTCCAGTGTCCGCTGAAATATAGAATGTGCATTTCTAAAGCCAAACGGTAATCTGGTAAAATCGTATCTACTATTGTTGACTAAAATGCCGTTTTCGGACTATCGGCTTCTAATTATTAATTAAATATTAATGTATCATTCCAACGCATCAGTTGTCAATTACTGGTTTACTCCGGTTCAGAAGATACACACTCAGCAAATTGTTTTAGTGAAAAATGATGAAATATCCAAACACAGGAATTATTGATATTTCATAGAGGACCCATGTATCATTCCAACGCATCAGTTGTCACTTCCTCACTTACTCCGGCTCAGAAGATACACACCCAGCAAATTTTTTTAGTGAAAAATTATGAAATATCCAAATAACATTTTGGCTTTAAAACGAAAAACTGAATTTGTGCGTACAGGAATTTTTCATATTTCATAGAAAATGTACCATTCTAGCGAACCAGTTGCCGCTTACTGGTTTTCTTCGGTTCAAAAATAAACGCCCAGCAAACTCTTTTAGCGGAAAAGGCGCTAAAAAAGTTTTTGGCTATAAAAACAGGGGTTTTTGATATTTCGTAGAGAACTTTTGGCTCTAAGCCCCTTCATCGATGAAAATAGTCATATGCGAGTTCGTACCCGTCTACAGAATTTCGAACTTCGTTCTGAAGAACAACAGCCGATTTTTCCCGACTTCTTGTCGATTTCTCGCACCGCTCTCTCCTTCATGCCGAACATCATATGTGACCTTCTCCGAAAAAAGGGACCTAGTGTGTGAAAATGAAGTTTTGAGAAAAACGCATTTAAAGTTCCATAACGCATTATCACTTTGAACACACCTTCAGTTGGGAGATGTGATTTGGTATGGTTAGTTATGATTGGGTGCCTACTTTGGTGACGTCATGCCTATGTAGTGACGTATTTTTTTCGCTTTTAGTGTGACAATACCTTTGCCATTGTTGCTGCTCTGTACACATTGTAAAAATAACTATAAGTCTTGTGCCAACTGTATAACTTTAAGATGTGCGTATACTAATACGAAAAACATTGTAAAAATAACTATAAGAAAAGAAAAGAATAAAGTGACGCTTCAGTCTTGTGCCAACTGTATAAGGAGTGTTATCAATATCTTAAAAGTTTTCAAATTCATTTCAATTAATTTTGTAAACGTTTGCATTTTAAGTATTACCAAGTACCACCACTTTGAAATTGTATGTAAAGAACTTGTGGACTCGGAAGAAGAAAGATTTAATCTGCGGTAACGGCTGAGCTACCAATCGAATTACCTCCGCTCATTGCACCAAGCGGTTTATCGTTAGATCGCAAATGGTATTTGTATGAGAATGTCAGGGTCTTATGTATTGATTCACAGAAACGGGATTTTTTAGCTCCTAGGCCGAGTGAACCTAAAGCGAAAAAAAAATCGAAAAATAAATCTGAACCTGGCAGCAAGAAAAAAAAATCGAAGCACCGGATCACGAGAAAAAGAAAGCTGAAGTCAAAGCGCCGAAAAAAGAAAAAAACTGAAATTGTCAAACGGAAAAAAATAGAATTAACAGATCACGAAACACCGAAAAAAAATCCAAGATCCGAAAAAATTCAAAGACAGACAAAAAAACAATTTAAAACCAAAAAATCAAAATAAATAAAATTTTAATGTTTTTCTCATTTTTATCGATTTTTCCATGTTCGTTTTGCACGTTTTTATGGGGTATATAAATTTTTATCAGAAATCTAACTCATTTAATTTTATTCTACACCCTTTAGGTACCAGAATCCGCTCTTAAGTCCAAACCCGTTTTTTGACACACTAGGTCCCTTTTCTCGGAGAAGGTCACACATATTGTTACGAGCAATAAGGCAAGGCTTTTACATAGCCAGATTGAAAAATCTTGTGTGAAAATGTATTCGAACATGTAAAGCATGCACTGTTTACAAACAAAAATTCCAACACCAAATAATGGGTGCACTTCCCCCCCCCCAACCCCCCCCCCCTCAAGGGAGTCAACTTTTCTTTACCCTTCACTTACAAAGGCGTCGATTTTGCTGGTCTCTTCAATATTTAATTCTCCGCATTACGATCTACTAAAGTTTTGAAATGATATGCATCAGTCTTCGTATGCTTCTCTACTCGCGCTGTGCCCCTGGAAAGCTGTTCAGACCTCTCCACCAACGCCTCTCTTGCCTATTTTGACAGATTCACTGGGCGCAGAGGTCTAGTCGGCGCAAGTAAAGTACTACTTCAAAACCATAATCTCTTTCTTAAAACAGCCGAGCATGCTCTAGCGAAAAAATACAGCTCTTTATGATTCACCTGGTCATTCATATCCCCGAATGCACCCCACTTAGGTGGCCTATGGGAAGCTGCTGTTAAAAGCATAAAATCTCACTTGAAAAAACTGCAAAATCTTTAATCTTCATATCCGAAGAATTTTCAACTCTGCTCATAAGAATTGAAGCCGTTCTTAATTCAAGGCCACTTTCACCTATAACGGAAAACCCTAATGAAATTGTACACCTCACCGCTGGACATTTTTTTTTTGTGGTGCACTTATAATGGTACCCCCAGAAGCTCCGCTTCCTCTTCCGCCAGACAAAATAACTTTTCTCAAAAGTTGGGAACGATTGAAAGCTATACAACACAGTTTTGCGAAGCGGTGGAAATATTAATACATTATGGAACTGCAACGTCGCTATAAATGGTAACAGGAGCGAGACAATCTCCGTTTAAACGACATTTTTATCGTCAAAGATGATTTTTTGCCACCAACCGAATGGCGTCTGGGCCGGGTCACAAACGTAATACACGGCCCGGACCACAAGGTTAGGGTTGTTGATGTTCTCACCGAAGATGGAACTAAACCACTCATAAACGCTGACCAGCCCACGTAGATGAACTCTAACCGACCTCGATGAGATAAAGTTTTCACCAGTATCATCAGGGCCATGCCCCTCAACCATGCCAAGATGTGAATATCAAACCCCATTTCAATTCTTACCAGCCTCGTGCTCATCCACTCCACATTCCAAGTTGCCGACATATTGGGAAGAGATTTCGTCCTACCCGTCAGGCCCT